>CM060560.1:47865824-50540824 GCA_030625065.1 Alectoris magna | reverse complement strand
CCCCCGGGTCCCGGCTCCCTACACCCTCCCGGGAAAGCCCCCAGCCTCTGCGACGGATGCCACCGCCCCCCTCCGTGTCCCCCTGTCCCCATGTCCTCCTGTCCCCGTGTCCAGCCAGCCGAGGCCACCCGTGGGATCCGGGGAGCTGCGATCAGAGCCCCCCGAGTCATGGGGGTGGGTCTCCGGGTCCTGGTTGCGGAGGGTCCCAACTCCCGCTCCACGAGGCTCTGCTCCACGGGCGTTTCGCTTTCTTATCTCACGTTATACACTTCCAGAGGGAAACACAGACACGGTCGGGCGTGCGGAGCTCCGCTAGAGTTTCTGCACAGACCTTTACTGACCTCGGTAATGTAATGACTGAAGTACAAAGGTATGTTTGCCCGTTGCCTTTGCGGCCTGAATATTCTGCGTGCTGGATGCTTCTCATCAGCTGAATTTAATGAGCAGCATCCCAGCACTCACGCGTCGCAGGTAGCAACGTTGCTGGCCGGTACTCACCAAAACATGTTTTGTAAACGGTGCCCGTATGGATATATTTGCACAGATCACTCGATATTGTCACACTCGGATTCCTCCATTAAAGGTTTGCAATGTTATCATGGCTATTTTGCTGTATTTTGTACGTACTCGCAGCAATTTAAATAGAAAATGTACAAAAGTAGTCAGAAAAAAAAACACCGCAGCAGGTCTTTTGGTCACAGGCAAACACAGCAGGGAAATACTGCAGTGGGAGAAGAGAGGAGGGAGCACAGATCTCATCAGGACCAGGCTTTTTGCCCAACTGGTTTTATTTCCCATAGATGCTTTGCAATGGGCTCTTCCGAGGGTCATAAATCCCGATGGGAACGAGCTCCCTCTTGACGCTGTGCCTGGATCACTCACTCATAGGAGGGTGTTCTTAATTCGTGCCTAAGTTGCTTTCTGCTCGGTAAAGAGAGAAGGTGGGGAGGATTACGGATTGCGGGAGCGTTTAGTCTTCCATTCCCATCTCCTAAGTATGCTTCAGAACGTCCCTTTTCTGACATGTGCCAATGGCAAATGTCACTTCTGGGTGGCCGACAGGGACACTTAAGGGTTGCTAATCAAAGCAATCGTTGAAGGCATATCTACAGGTTTTCTGATGCTTTCCCTCGCACGCTTGATAGCAATTTCTCTTACAACACGTATGTTGTACCCAAGGCTCAGTCCTTTCAAATGAGCAGAATATTTCACCTCTCCTTTCTGAAGGATTTTGGTATAGGATTGCAAGATTTTAGGGAAAGAGTGCTCTTTGCAAGGTGCTGGTTCCCCCAAGTCCTTTCACATTCCAGCAGCCCATGCATGGCTTGCACTCATCCTCTTCAAGCTCTCTGCAGCTGTACTCTTCAGTGTCTTTTATGGGTTTTTGGTTTTATTTTGAGGACGTATTTTCCAGATCCATATCCCCCTCTCTTGGGGAAGACTTCCTTCTTCCACCCTTTTTCTCATTCCTTTCACCTCTGTGATGGCTTTAATGGAGACGGCTTCATCGACCCCCTCCACCACAGTAGCACAGAACACCCTTTGCTCAGGTCTCACCAAAGTGCCCGATCTTCTTGATTTTTAACATTTTCAATTCAGCATAGCTCAGAGCAAACTTGTTTCCCAGTTATTTTCTTCCACTCTTCTCCTTTGCTTGATATTCCTGCCAACATCTCTGAGCCTTGACCACTTCTTCTTCATGCCCTTCAAACCAAACTCTGGTCAAGTCACACATCATTCATGGTTGTGAAAATCCTGTTTCAGAATGTATTTTGGATTTCAATGTCCTGTTATACTGGTGCATGGGTCTCCTTTACACGTGATCACCTTCTGCTGTTCTTTCTCCCTTGTCTCCATGAAGCTTTCAAGTTTATACCCAATCACTGTGCCGACATTTACCCCATCTTTCTCCTTTACCTACATGATTGCTCCATGTGCTTCCACCTTTGCTGTGCTTTTGATACCATCTCCACGGCCCATTGATCCCAGCTCCTCTGCCAGCACCCCAGCTCTTCCCAGCACACCAACTGTATGATTCAGGAGCTCCCAATGAGGTTAGCTGAGTACTGCCCTTCTCCTACCATCTCCTTAAAGAGAGGTTGCACAGCAAACACCCAACTGCTGTGAGGCAGCTGGGGGGCTCCACAACTGCCCTTGTCCTGTTTGTGTGTTGGGTTCCCTGTTCTTTTGTGTCATGCCTACTGGCTCCAGGGAGTACCTTAAGCTGCATGCACAGCAGAACTGGCTGGACAATGCTGTTTTCATTGGTCAGGACTTAAAATATACACACACAAGTGCATGATCATGATCTATTTTACATATGTTTATACATACCTTACATTTCAGTCAAAAATGTTTTGCCACAGTCTGGACAGAAGTTGCATTTAAAATGGCAAAATGTAATGTTTCCAAATAAAATCTGTACTTTGCATCCTGCAGTTAAACACATGATCACTCTTCTTTCATGGGTTTTCTGCAATGCACCGTCAGCAGGTGCTTGTGGAAGCTCCCAGCACATGTCTGTGGGACACTTCCAGCAGCTGAGGATCCCAAGCCACCACCCTACAGCCAGGGCTCCGAATCCCACCTGCAGCAGGTGGGTTCCTAAGGACAATCAATTCACAGGAGGCTCTGGAGGTCTCCTGGGCTCCCGCTGCACCAGGTGACAGCTGAGCTGGGGATAGCTTCACATCAGCCAGTGCTGGGACCCAAGGGCCATGGCTGGTAGGGTGCAGGCTCTCCTGTTGCTGATCTCCTGGAGCCAGCAATCATGAAATCTTGAACTGTGTCCCTTGGGCAGTGTGTGCTGATGGTTGCTCAGAGGTGACAGTGCTGCTGACGGAGCTGGAGTGATGCATAGACCCTGTCCAGGGCAGATTCACCTGTGTATTCAATGGGCCTTCAGCAGACTCACCTACATCATGTCTCAGCCACTCGCCCTCGGGGCAACACCCCGGAGCAGACCCACCAACTGCTCTGCCCCAGAGACAGCACTTTCAGGGCTGAGCTCCAGGGAAGGTCCACCAGTGATACCTCTGAGATTCCATGTGGGGGATAAGTCTTCTCCAGGATTGTACGCTAGCTTTGAGGAGCAAATATTCATCCTCTCTTCTTGCAGCATCTTTGGCATGAGGGGACCACAGGTGAGGTGCTGACATGTAGCATTGGTCACAGACCATACAAAGTCCATTCCCAAATGGTAACAGGTGGCAGCTCCTTCCCAACTTAAGACTAACATGAGTGTTTCCAAGGTATTTCAACCATAGCCCTAAGCACCATCTCAAATCAAATGTTGTTTTGCATCCAGATTCTTGGAGAGAAAGGCTGAGATTGAGCTTGGATTTAAGGCAAATTCAAGGAAGCTGTGAGACATAAAAAGGAGGGTGTGAGATCCTTTGTGTGGACCAATGCGCAGAGATTCAGCTCTGATATGGAAGGGAGGGCACAGCCTCCTGTCACATAGCTTGAGAACACGTATGGTGGCAATGGATACTGGAGGGAAAAGGAGACAGATCTCCCTTCAAGAAATCGATGCTCACATAAATAAACATTCCACCACTGTGACAATTCAACTTTACTCACTTTGCCTGGTTTATCACGACGCTCCCCTTGGTGGCTCTGCAGGACATACCCATTGCAGACCTTCATGTTTTCAGCAAGTACAGACAGAATCTTCCTCAACGCCAGTGGTCACAGCAGCGAGCTCTGGTCATCACACTGTTACTCAAATGAGCAACAGTTCCATGGATAACAGGAACCTCCAGAAACAAATGTGCTGCAACCAAATGCTGGACTTTACACACACACACATATATGTATTTTACATCACCAGTGTGAGCAGGGAAGGCATGAGCAGGTACAGTGTGACCCAAATCTGGGGGACTCTTCTCTGAACCCAGCACCAGTGGCAATGTCCTCCTGTTCTGTCCATGTGCCAGTGTGCAGGTGCTCACTGGCAGCTCCAGGGTGAGAATGTTTCCGCAGAGTTACAGATTTGGGGTGGAAATAGGCCTATGTTTTTCATATTATTTTAGTTATTATTTTCAATATTTGCCCATAACTTTTCTGTAGGTGGGAACGCTAATGGTTTCTATGTCTGACTGATAGGATCAGGCTTGTGCCTTCCCCCACTGAAGGCACACACCGGACTTCCCTCCTGTTGCCAGCCACTGTTAGCATGACAAGAGGCTCCGAACCCATCTTTTCTCAGCCAGATATGACTGCATTTGGCCAAAGAGATAAGTGGTTTTTCAGAGGAGACCACCAGAGAGCCCTACACAGGCACACTGTGTGGTGGTACAACATTTTCCCCATTAGGAAACCAGCCTAAAAATCACTGTGCATGTCCACTGGATGAAAAAGCTGCCAGGGATGGAAAGAGAAATGCTCTGGGTATCAGCACTGATCTGGTTGAGCTTGAGCACTTTTTGTAATAGATTCATTTAAAGCTGGGTATTTGGCAGAGCTAGGCTGGGGACAAGCTTCTGTGAGCTGCTGTGGGGCTGCAGCTCAAGGGCAGTGTGATGTGTCCCAAGCCTCCCTGCTTTTCACTTGCAACAAGGGGCAGTGGCTTTAAACAAAAAGAGGGCAGATTTAGGTTAGACGTTAGGAGGAAATTCTTTACCCAGAAGGTGGTGAGGCACTGACTCAGGCTGCCCAGAGAAGTTGTGGGTGCTTCATCCCCGGAAGCACTCAAGGCCAGGTTGGATGGGGCCCTGGGCAGCCTGATCCGGTGGGTGGCAGGCCTGCCTACTGCAGGGCAGCTGAAACAGTTGGAACTGAGTTGGATGTAAGGTCCCTTCCAACCCAACTTAAATCAACACAACTCAACCCAGCCTAACCCAACCCAATGCAACCAACCCAATCAAACCCAACCCAACCAACCTAACTCAACCCAGTCTGTGATCCTATGGACTGCTTTGCAGGATACGCTGCCTTCCCAGGATGCAATGAGCAGTCACCCCAGACTCAGGGGTCTCAGCCCGTGGCCAAAGTCTCCCCCAGGGCCCAGCTCGCTCCCTCCCCACTGTGCGCAAGGAGCCCCCAGGCCCACACAGGGCCCGATTGCAGCTGCAACCGGAGCGGGAGGCAGGGAGCTGCATGGACAGAGGTTGGCGGGGTAATGAGCAGCCTTATCAGCGCCGGTATCAGTACAAGTGCTTAGATGACTTTTTAATTGTGGCTTAATGCGTTTAATTATGACAACTCTTGCCCATTTTCAAGTGTGATGTATTAATATTACAGATCATTAACATTGCTAAATTACTGTAATGACACAGAGTCCTCGGTGTCCCAGTTAGAAGGCAGAAAGCCCTGCTTTTCTCATTTGGCTCCTTTGTTATTCGCTTATAGGAAATTCACGCACGATCCTCGAGTCATTAAAGCACGCAGGAGAGGCTGCTGCCTCCTTATTAAATTATTGATAGGGAAAATCCCCCTTGTACAAATTCCTGAGCCGACGCCGGAGCTCTCGCTGCCTTCCCAACCCCACTCCATCGCTGTGAAGTTGGAGAGCCCGGCGCTCAGCGGGCCCCCCTCCCCTCGTCCGTAATTAGAGCAGCCCGCATTTAACATCTGCAAAATAGTCATGCTTATAAGGGATGAGAAATGCGAGATGTTCCGTTCTGTTTGCGATGGTCGGGACCGTTTTAATCTCTTAACTTCAATATATGTCCTCTAGCGGGCTGTACTTCTTGGATTTCATTTCTAGATCCTTAAGGCTGCGTCTATCTGTCAAACAGACATAATGAATTTAAAGTGCTAATGCCTAGAAGACCAGGAAAAAGAAGAAGAAGAAAAAAAAAAGAACACTGAAACATATCCTCGGTTGATTAAATTACCACCTCTAGCGACGTTACCTCCTTATGTCCAAACAGATTTCCCTTTTTACTTACCAAGTACCGGATCTGGAAGATCGTGGAAAGTGTAAATTTCATGGTCAAAAATAGATAAATAAATAAAGAGAGAGAGAGAGAGAAAGAAAGAAAGAAATGAAATAGATAGATTAATAAATAAGGCGCGAGGCAAAGCGACTCTACTCAAGCACCAGTGCCCTCCCCAACCTCCCCCGTCCCCCATTCCGTGTCCCCATCTGACGGCTTCTCCCCACCGCCCGCGGGCACCGCGCTGTCTCACCCCGCCCGCCCCCAACACCGCCGCCCCCGTCCCCCATCCCCGTCCGGTCCCGTAGCCGGTTTGAGTGCTGATCCCGTTGGCAGAACCGCGGCGGTCGGAGTACAGCACGGAGAGGGAGTTTGGGGGGGAGGGAGGGGGGGGGGGGAAAGGAAGGGGGGCACGACAAAAAAAAAAAAGATACATTGTTGGATAAACAGCTTCTTCTAGGTAAAAAAGAAAAAACAACCTGAATGGGCCGTGCGGATGGATCCGGAGACACAATGGGAAGGGGGTGGTGAGAAGCGACGGGGGGAGAGAAAGGTAAAAGTGAACAGAGGGGAGAAAAGGAGAGAAAAGAACAAAATGTAAATGAGTGAGACAAAAAAGCAAAGGGAGAAAGAAAGGAGAACAAGAGGGGGAAAGAAGTAATATTTTCCTTGATAAAAATGCACAAAAGGGAAGATGAACTTTGTTCTTTTTCTCTTTCTCCTCTCCTCTCTCTTTCTGCTTTTCGCCTCGCAGCACGCCAGCCTAAGCTGAGAGCTGTAATGTCATTAAATTGCAAATGCTTTTTCATTTCCGACACACACTGTTTACTTATCTGGCAAAAACATATGTTGGAAGGAATCCGTTAAATTCTGCCCATTGCCTTGGGTAAAAGTGCAATGGAAACGGACCCACTGAGCTTCTTCTTTCTTCTTCTTTTAGCACTTCCCTTATCTACAAGACTGCTTCGCAGAAAACTGGCTAGTTCAATGAAAAATGAAGATACAGCGGGAGATTAGGGAAGAACACTGAGCAAAAAATTCCTGGAGAGAGGGTCACTCCATTGCAAATGATTTCACTCCTCTAGATCTGCATAAATTACTATTTTTAAGGCATCTCCAAAGTCTGTATATTTTTCTCACTCTGTCAAACATTTAATTTCACGCCCCGTGTTCTGAATATGCTAAAATGCATATCTCTGATGCACCTTTAAGCCAGAAAAACGAATGCAAAATTGAAGATAAAATGATGTGATTTGCACTACAAGCCTATTACTTGAGGTATTTACATATAGTTTACCTCTGCAGTTCTGAGAATGATTTATTAAAAAAAAAAAAAAAGAAAGAAAAAAAAAAGAAAAAAAAATCTGGATTAAGCTCATATAAATATGTATAAATCTTTGTTTAGAAAATAGATTTTGCAGCTGTTGTGTCAAAAAAAAAAAAAAAGGGAAAAAAAAGAAAAAAAAAAAGTTCTTTAAGATGCTGTGAAGGATTTTTCTTTTAGCGTGCTTTAAAGAAGAGGGGGAAGGACAGCGGCCGGCACCGCGCAGCGCTCACGTTCGGGATCTTTCCAAAGCCCCTCTCGTTCCCCGCTCTCCCCCCTCGGCCTCCCGGCCGCCTCCTCTGCCTCAGCCCATCCGCTGCTGGGGCCCCGCGCCGCGTTTTCCGAGCGCGGAACTCAGGTGTATGAAAAAAAAAGAAGGTAAAACAGAAAAAAACCCGAACTCCACCCAAAGGGATGCGCGCCCCAAGGAGGCTCAGCCCGCGCCCTCCGCTACCCCCGGAGCGGACCCCGCTCCGCGCCCCGCACTACAGCGCCCCCCTACGGCCGCACGGAGCGCCCCGACCCCCGCCCGCGCCTCGTAGCGCTCAGGGGGGCGGCCGCGAGGCTCGGAGGGCTCTCCTCCTCCTCCCCCTTCTCTTCTCCTCCTCCTCCTTCTTCCTCTTGGCTGATCTGTGCGTCGCTCTTCGGGTCGAGGTGAAGTCCAAGCGGTCCGCAGAGCCGCTCGGGAGCTCCTCCTGCGGCCGCACTTGGCGAGGTTAACCTAAACAAAGTTCTGAGGGACTTCTGAAGACGCTGCTCGAATTTTACTTACGTGCGGCACATCAGAGAGGTGAGATATGTGAGCATCTGCCTGGGACGGCCGCTCACTCGGTGGGGCCAAGAGACTTTTAGGTAACTTCAGGGTCATGCGGTTGGCGACCCCGCACACAGCAGGGGGGTTGAAACTAGATGATCATTGCGGTCCTTTTCAACCCAGGCCATTCTATGATTCTGTGATTCACGTTGAAACAAAACCCGGGCTCTGCACCAAGCCTGAGTGGCAGCGCTCCCTCGGGGACACAGTACTTGGTTTTCTCCCCCGACCCCATCACCCCGCTGGCACCTCTGGAGCAGTTCTTGCCAGCAGAAATCTGTCTGGCCGATGGCAGCTCTGAGTACCTGTCCTGCCACTGGTTGGCAGCTCTGTCTGTCCATCCTTCTGTCCATCTGAGAACACTGAGACTGCTGTTGGCACACACGCAGACCAAGGTTTGTTCCCATGCAGGCAGGAAGGTGGGAACCCCAACGTGCAGTTCTCCAGAGAGCTGTCCCTCCTCAACCAGGGCCATTGCAACTTGTGGCACGGAGAACCACCGCTCACTGCTCCTCCCAGCTCTGTTTCAGGGCTTTGAGCCCACATCGTCATTGCTACACAAGAACAAGGGCTTGATCCCCATTAGAACCAACAAGGAGAGCTGCAGTTTGCAGGGCAGGGATGGGACAAAGTGAGATTTCTGCCACGTGAAGGTCTGTTGATGCACTGTGACCCACAGCCCAGCAAGGTGGCCCTGCACTGTGGTCAAAGCTAGACACACGGAGAGCTGCCAGGAACCAAAGGTGCTCTATGGAAAGGGGAAGGGCAGATCATGGCACCAAACAGCTGTCAAAGCTCCAGGAACCCCAAGGGGACCAGACGCCCTCTCCCTGTCATTTCACTAGTGAGAACAGGGTGACAGGAGCAACAGAGGACCCTGCTCCTTGGATTGAGATACAGCACTCCCCCCCATCCCTCTCTGCTCTGAGGACCAACACAACCACCTGCTTGGCCCGGTGGGGCTCAGCAGAGCTGCCTGCCCTCGGCACAGAGGTGAGATAAACAGGCTATCAGGGAGGGGCTTGGGGACACGACTGTGTGGGAACCGGTGAGAGGGAAGGCACAGAAATCACATACAGCTCCAGATGAGGAAGTTCCACAGTGTTTGTTGGCACTGCTCACCTTTGTGCCCTTGCGCGGCACGTTCCCTTCCCCGACTCCCCCTCTATGAAACAGGAGCAGCGCAGCCCCGCCACTGAGCGCTGCCTGCGTTTTCCAAACCCAACCCAGCCGCTCTGCGTTACTTCCATACAGCATTACCTGAACGTACAGATTGTGATCACTGACCCCCTGGGTCTCTACGTAGCTGCTGCAGGCTGTCACAGCACGGAGCTGAGCTGCGGGCAGCGCGGCGTGCAAGGAACCTTCCCTCTGGTTTCTGAGAAGTGGTTACAGCACACGTGCACCAGGCACTTTTCAAAGTCAAACGGATCTGTTCATTTTTATTTTCGAAATACCAAAGCAGTAAAATCATGTAATTGAGTAATCACTTGCCAAATTTCCTTTTTCTCTCTCTTTTTTTTTTTTTCCCCATCTAATCTATTTTGAGTTACATTAGAGCCAAAATGCAAATTAAACTGGTAAGGTTCCAAGTTTTTTTTTTCCTTTCTTTTCTTTTTTTTTTTTTTTTTCCTTTTAGAAAACACAATTTAAGGTACTCATAAATAAGAAAATCTTAAAAACCATTTGTTTTGGAAAGCAAGTTCCAGCCTGAAGTAAATTTTCATAGGTAATAGGTGAAATAAGAGTCTTATGTAAATGGTGATCTCTGCCTAACAGCTCCGCTTTAAAAAGTCTGATTTGGAAATAACTCCGCCGTTTTAGAAGAGGCTCACATGGTCAGAAATGAGGCAAAAAAAGTACCCACTCTAGCACTGCATATGTATATTCCTTCAGCCCTAACCGCTGTGTTAAAGAAGAGATTCCTGGGATAGCTCATTTATAGTCTCCCTCAGTCTGTTTGCTGTTCTTGTAGCATTAAAGTCAGACTGACCAAGCAGCCCAGGCACGCTGCTTGGCTACAAGGTGAGAAGGATCCTTTCTGTTCTATCACAGCCACGTGAAGACCTGCATCTCAGCAGATGGAAGTGCCCACTATTTCATGAGTGCCCACTGCAGGCAACTGCAGCTCATTGGGCTGCCGATGCTCAGACAGAATCTCCCTGCGCATAGGCAGACCTTGAGAAGAGCAGTGCCACTTTCTTGGTCGCCTTCTACCACAATGCTGCCATCTGTTGAAAGAAGCGGCAGCCGCTCAAGTTGCCAACGAAATCATAGAATGGCTTGGGTTGGAAGGGACCTCAAGGACCACCAAGCTTCAACCCCTCTGCCGCAGGCAGGGCTGCCAAACTCCGTATCTAATACTAGACCAGGCTGCCCAGGGCCCCATCCAAACTGGCCTTGAACACCTCCAGGGAGGGGGCATCCACAGTCTCTCTGGGCAGCCTGTGCCAGCACCTCACTACTCCCTTGGTAAAATTATGGCTGTCTCCATCTTGCTTCTCTCTTAACTGTTCCACCCAAAAATAACCTGACCCTATTGTTAAAAAAAGGGCCTTAAAGAGACAGGCCAGTTCACAGCGTGCAGAGCTTAACTGAAAACATACAGAAGATATGGGAGATGGGAACCACTAGGCTACACTTTGCAGAAGACCAACTGACCTCATAGCTGCCCTTCCAAAGGGGATCTTGGGCCCCTTCATCTTGCCTGTCCTACCCCATCCCCTGCATCATCAGCGTTCACCAAACGCCGGTGAGCTGTTTCAGCGAGCCGAAACCACAGAGAACCAATCTGATCTGCCGCTGCTGCTGAAGACTGAGTTTTCTACCAGTGTAACTCCTTGGCTTCATCTCACTCGAAACTGCCAGGTGACAGCCACCACCACTTCAAGGGAAGCAACAGCAAGCCAAGGGGACGCTCATTTTTGGCAGCCAAGAGCCCAAATGAGCTGCAATGTCAAACCACACCCTCAGGTCTCTGATGGCTAGAGAGACTAAAGTCATGGTGGAGAGGGCAAGGGAGAGACAGGAAAAGCGTGAAATCAAAACAGACCAAGGATAAAGAGAATACGCATACTAGATGCAAAGTAGGGGCTGGACTGCGAGTGTTGATCGTGGGAACAGATGGAGAGATAGGGAGAGAAGTGACACCCATTACACTCAAGATCATGTGTGAGAGTGCGGAAAGGGGAGGGAAGAGAGTGCAGCGGGAGAGGTAGAACTCTGTAAGACAGGAAATATTTTCTAGAAAAGGCTTTAAGAAAAATGAGAATTGGAACTTACTGTTGATTGACTAGAAAACCAGTCTAGTTGCCATTCGCTGTGGTTAACAAACAATCCTTTGAAAAACACCTTGCCACTTTCTCTCTTTTGACATTTGAGGATTGCCCACCCCTTGTACGTTGCACAGTCATGCAAAAAAAGTGTTAAAAGTACAACACAGTATTGGTTTCAGCCAGCCCAATCATCATGAATGTCTAAAATGTACCAGGCAGAGGCATGACGCCACGCAGAACAAACTAGAACCAAGTCAGTTCCAGTTCTGTAGAGGACCAAGATGCAAACAAAAAGATTTTGCTACTCCTGTGGCTCTCCACTGGCACAGGAATCAGAAAAGAATATTCATTAGATCTGACTATAAGTGTTTGTCTTGTGTGGGAGGTCTTAGTATAGTAATATGTATTAGAAACTTGATATTTTTCCAATCAAGCCTTTCCACTTCCATTTACATGCATTTAATTGTAAATATTCATTTTTTCCTACCTGAAGCACTTTAAATAAAAGTACAATCAACATACCCTACAGAGAATGGGAGCGAATAGCTTAGAGGACTTGTATGAGCTGGAGCATTGTTCCAACCTCTACATCATCGGTTCCAATCCAGCTGGGGTTGGGAGCTATGCAACACTATCACTGCTCGCAGCGTGTGGGGGGTCTTGTGGGCTGAATTGGTGATCTCACTCCTGCTCCTCCTGAACAACCATCCTGCCCCAACCAACAAACTGTAACTGACACTAACTGGCGTCCGTGCCAGGAGCAAAGGAGATGACTGGCAAGGAAGTGTCCTCTCACGCACAGAAGTGAATTTCTTCAGAGCACAAATGCAGCCTGCCATCGCGTCAACATGCGCTTATTTCTTCCATGCACCAAAACTCACAAACAATGGAATTAGTATACTCTTTCTCTGCAACTTTATTTTAAACAGAACCATGTAACGCACAAAATCTAACCAGTACGAGGTTGTCATTCAACCTCGACTAAATGTTGCCGTTCAACACGGCCAGCAGCTGGTAGTGCTGCCTTCACACAGAGCGTGTTTCCTCTCTGCAAGGTGGCAGGCAGGCTGCAACCCGGCTACAGCTCTCCTGCTGAGAGCTCCCTGGGTGGGCAGCCGCTTTCAGCTGGCACAAACCATGCCCTTCACACACTGGGGCTACGGGAGTGCTAAAGGAGTGCTTTTGTCCACTGCCGGCAGCCGGCCTGTAGCTGAGGTAGGGGCACGAATTGCTCAGATCTACACCAGAACTGCAGTTTTGCAACACAAACTTTTTTTTTTTTGGGGGGGGGGAGCATTGAGGTGATGGAAAACACATTTTACGAAGCGAGAAAGTTTTTCAGTGGGGGTGCACTTACTGAAGATGACAAGAAGGAGGCTGGAAGCTATTCTTCTAAGAGGTGGTTATGAAACCAAACTGATAAGTTGGGTAACTATGTGAATACGCATGAAAAAAACACAAGGCTGTAGCAGTAGGTCCCACGGAAGACCTAAGTTAGGAAGAAGAGACAGGCTTCCACATATTCAAGCCATTCCCCAGGCATGATCCACAGGCAGTAAGCTTCAAGCTTGAGTGCAGGTAAGCATGAAGTTTCATAAATAGCTCGTATTTGAAGACTTCAGGCCCCTTACCCCCACAGATATCATAAACCAAATTAACAGACATCTTGAATACTATCACAGTGACACTGACCTAATGCCCCAGCACACGTTAATGATTTAATACCTTAACATTAGTGGATGATGGTTAGGAAAGAGTGCTAATAGGTCCGAGCAGAAATGCATGTTGCTGGTACAGCTCACCATGAGAAAGCGATACCGATCTGCTGCAGTCACATTAATAGTAAAATTAAAATTTTATTTTCAAATCACTGGATTTGATGCCAGACTAAAAGAATAATGTTTCCTGTTGATTTATGGGCCAATCTGGAAAAGATTAAGAGACAACATCTTATACTTCACATTTATACCCAGATGAACAATGAATTCTGAATGTGTTTTATGAATTGTTGCAGGGTATATTTAGAAGGTGAAATTAAGATACCATTTACTTCAATACGGACAGATTGAAGTCAGAGCTACTACAGGAAGCAAGAAAATACTCCCGGGGAATAAAATAAAGTGTCTGTTCTGAAAGTCACTGTCATGGTTTTGTGTATTGATCTCGATAACCCCGTGACAGTCACACATAGTTTTTCTGCATAGGTTAAAACTTTTATCGTGGCAGATAATAAACTATAAAGGAGCTCTCGTGTCTATCAGAAAACTCTATTTTAAGTGTGAATTTCATGTCTTATACATGAGGACAGATAGAACTCTTCTGCTGCATTATTGGAGACTTATCAAAAACAGATGCTTTTTTCTTGAGAAGATGAAAAGTACAGAGATAAGCAGGGAAATAAAGACTGAAGTTTGAACCAATAATATTTTTGCGTGGTTATCAGAGGAATGTAATAATTAATCTTTTAATCATTCTGAAGATTGTGTGAAATCATAATATCTCATCTTTTCCAGCCTCAACCTGCCATTCTTGATCTGAATTACAAACAATAAGAAAGGAGATGATTTAATGAGCAACTTTGTCATGTTGCCATTTCGCCCTAGTCAAAGGCAAATGTCTACTTTCACCTCTAAACTGAAATGGAATAGACTTACGTTTCAACTACGCTCACATCTGAGGCAAACATGAATGAAAAGTTAGGGCTGTTTTGAAGCTAGAACACTGGTGTCTTCACGTTTTCATAGAGGCATAATTAGATGCATACCATTAAGAAGAAACGAACACTAATTTACCTGAAAATAAAATCAGTGTTGCGAAGAGACACGCGTTCATGGTAAGAAGGCTAAAATATGACAAACAACTTAAGAAAATCCAAGAAAGACTGCAGTCACAATGGTAATAGGTATGTTCTTATTATGAAGGAAAATGTCAGCACGATCTAATCATAATAAATAGGCACTTCAATAAAGTATATATTTACACTGTTTTTCTGAATGCGAGGGCATCACAAAATAGTATGGCTTTATTACAATGGATGGAAGATGGCAACTACTTAGAACTCAGTGCCAACATGGATTATAACAAATCCAGTGAGTATTTTGTTTTTCAATTATTCATAGAAAATTTAATCCTGATTAAGTATCCTTGGGCAGGAATTCATGGGTAGTTGATGACTGAAACCAACATTTATATGAAATGCTTCTGTTAATTTAATCTGTGTATATGGCTTAATTATGATTGAATCCTCAATGTAAGAGAAATGAATTATATCAGGATTAAAATTCTAGTGCCACATCACCCATTCCTTTTTCTTGACTTTTTTTTTTTTTTTAAATGTGAGCCTGCTGTTTTAATTACCTTTATGTTGCTGTATCTTCTTAAGCCTCAAATATTGTTTAGACCTTCGCTACTAGGTGAAATTTTTAGTTACATTTACTTCAAAAGAGGAAAATGCAAACTTTGTTCCCATCCTCATCACAGTTCTAACCAATATGAACAGTAACTGCAAAAAAAAAAAAAAGCTTTTATTTCACACCAACGATAAAGGAAAGTTTCCCGTAGATGGCTGTAAACATTTTATATACGTTTTTAGTGGACTTTCCCTCTTTTGTTTCCATTTCCTTTATACTTCTACATAAAATACACTTTTTTTTTTCCTAAAGTGTGGAAAAAAAAAACCAAAACAAAAAACTTGTATTCATAGTAAGACATCACATCAGTTCCACAACTGGCCTATACCAGACTTGTTTGAGCTTGCAGACATTTTAAGAACCATATTTTATAAGACTTCTCAAACCTAGTATCGATATAAAGTAAGGACATTTTTTTTGTGGCTGTGAATGGAGGAGGAAAGATTCCTTACACTTTCCTGTGATAGGGCTCGGCACCCGTTGCTGCACACACACCATATTTAGGAAATTACTCAAATTACAGATTTTTCCGCTCAACAATACTTAAACAGATTAACCTAAGGACTGTGTCAGACCAAAGTTCCATGAAATGCTCTGATACTATCACCCAGTTTTGCAGTGAAACCAACGTATCACATACCTGCGACAAAAATACCTGCATATTTAGATCATTATTGCACATTTTTTTTACATAACATATTCTTCCTAAACATCTCAGAAGCGATGTCGATTTTTATGTCCAGAGGATACTGTTAGTGGCAATGTCACTGATGACAGTGAAGATACTTCCCAATAGAGACTATGAGAGAGAAAAAGTCTGTAGAGGATAACCATGGAGATGCACTGACAGAGGATAACGCCTATGGTAACAATCTAGAGACAAAAAAAGGAGAAAGAGAAAAAGTGAAAAACAAGCCCCAATAAATCTCTACCAGCACACTATGTGTGTGCTTGAAGCTTAACCTTAAATCTTTTAATACTACTGCAGTTACAGAAGATTTGAATGTGAAGCTCAAGTCCAAGATTCACGCTCTCACACCTGGATGTTTTCAAATCAGCAGATGGCCCTAAGGCAAGTCACATAACCCCTTCTGGCAGTCTCTGTTCCGGGGAATTTCAGACTTGCAATTCACCACCCATGCAGTTCCACAAGCAGTGGTGATGCTTAGATATTCTTTTCTTACAACAAACAGAGGAGAAAAAAAAACATGAAAACACTCTGAACTAGCACAGTCGCAGAGCTGTGAGGGAAGTGATTTAACAGTCTCACTTAGACCTCTTCTCACTACAAGTCTCTTAATCTGTAAGAAACACATAAGGCAGCATTTATCAAGACCAACAAGGTAACTACTGTTTTTGAGAAAGCAGAAGTCTAAGTTTTGGTATAGAGAGTCTGTTAAAACACGTTTTTCTTGCACAAATACAGTATTTATTGATCACACATTTCTATGGTATCTAAATGCATTTAAAGGAGGAAACACATCATAATCATAACATAGGAACTCCAGCTGCACGATGGTTAAACCTTCTCAAAATCCATGAGGACAGCAACTACAGTCTCCCTTCAGTAAACTCAAACCCTCAAAATATTGCAAAATTTTATTTATTCATTCCAGCTCTTGTCACTGCTCATCCTACTGCAATGACGTATTCATCAAGCACTACTAACGTATTTTTTCTGTTGACCTAGAGGAGGTCTCTTCTTATTCCCCCTGGGTTTCTCTTAAAAAAAATAAAATAAAAAAAAAAAAAAAAATCAATCATGGCTTTTCATTGTATCAATATTTAATAAATATTATATATTTTTAGTAGAATGTTTTCTCCCCCTTTCTATATTCCCCACACAAATAAAAGCTTGTTTTCTGAAAATATCTGCATATAAATGCAAAGGTGGTTGTAACTATAAAGAAGCAAACTACCCTGGACTGAGGTAGTCAATCACCTGAGAATAGAAATACACTTTATCTGAACATGGCAGGCTCCACACACTAGTTCTCTAGTTCCCAATATGATTAAGCAACCGAGAAATCCAGTAAGCCCACCTTTGTTTTTAAATGTTTAGAGCTCACAAACCAAACTAGGCATTTGGATAGATCTCTTAATCTACAGAATACAGTTCAGCTACAGGTTCCCTGACCTATTTAGCCACATAAAGCTTTTAAACGATGAAGGCTGAAAAGCAAACAACAAAAAAATTCACCGATTTATCTTTCTGTTAGCTTTGTTAAAAGAACCCCAAGGTGCTTTTAATTAAAAAACAAACAAGCAAACAATAAAACGAAACACCCCCTCCACATTTTCCTTTGACTTAACCATCTCCCCATCCCCCTTAGTCTAGAAACGATTACCCTTAGATGATTCAAACCCAGTATGCCTTTGTAAAATATGACTCACATTAGCATCAATAAGAGCTGTGTGACTAAGACTTTTCAAGTTGCTTTGGGGTCATAAGATTAACAGCCTAAGAGCATGAGTTTGCTAACAAACACTGAACATGAAGAACAACTACTATTCAAATTCCATCTCTTTTATCTTGCCTGTACATACCTTTTCCCTTTGATATTCTCTGAATATTACAGAAACGGTTGCAAGACATGGGTGGCACAAAAACCAGAGAATGCAGGCCTAAAAGAAAAGAAGAGTGTAAGTTATAAAATAACTATACGCCAGCTAAGAAGAAAGAGATGACAGTTAAAGGAACTGCATTTACATTTCTGTCTTTTTTATGAATCCATTGTTTAATTTTCAATCAACAGAATGAAAACCACACAATGAAAGGTGGGATTTCTGTTTAGAAAAGCTCTGCGCTCCTTGTCAAATTAAAATGACTGCTCAGAGTATGATGACAGGGTGCAGTTTAATCAAATCAGACACTTAAATATTAACTTTCTTATGGAGGCAAACAGTTCAGTGCTTCAGTCAACTGCGTGCCACAATTACATTTACAGCAAAAGGAATCAGTTTCCATGAGCCCGTACTTTAGCAAAGGTGATATAGAACTCCCTTTTCAGCGTGCTTCTCTCCACTGTGATGATCTGGTAAAGACCAGCAGCCAGTGACAACCCTAGGCAAACTCTGAGGCCAATAAGCAGTCCACTTGCTAAGCCATGGTGTGAATGGTAGCTGTGATGATTAGTATCTTCAAACTGTTCCCAAATTAATAAAAAGCTCTGGAAAAGAACAACAGCGACATACATTTAGAAAGCAACAATCATATGCGAAACTTCAATTAATCTTTCTATCACAGACCAAATTATCAGCACAACTGGTCATGCTCTTCTCTGCTTGCTGGAGACTGCCATGTTACAAATAAGCCTGGCCATAACTGCCTTTCTAGGACCGTGCGTTACTCCAAATTTGACCGGCAGCAACAGGGTCTCATTTCTTGCATTTCGTGACTTGTAGAAAGTTTGACAAGTTACAGTTTTCTCTAAGTTAGGTAGAAGGAACATTTTAGCCTAACATCCAAAATATTAATGTAGTTAAACAGTCAGCCTACTCAGCAGGAAGCCCACTGAAACGATACAGGGAGGTGTCCGCTTCCAGTTGGGATTCACAACCTGTAAAGCTTGTTTCAAAGGCAGGCGACTACGCCTTTTCTTTCAAAATCCTAACAGGATTCACTTTTCTTTTCAAAGATGGGGAAGTAAGAGGGTGGTGCTGCTGCCCCTTTTATACAATAGCCTGAAGGATCAAGCATTCACCCAAGTTGAACTCGGATCTCCCACAATTCCCTTCTTTGCCTAAAGGAAATCCAACTCACATCTCCCACCTCCTTGGAGAGTGCCCTAACTGCCAGGCTATAGGCTGTTCTTGGGTGGGCCACTCTCCACCCCTTCTATTGAAGCTGTGCCATCGTGGAGAAAAGAATTCAACATCAGCTAGGTCAGAAACCGTGAGCGAGCCTGACTCTGCAAGCAACTGGCTTGGAATCCTCTTAGGGACTATGAAAGGCAGCACCACAGGTTCCAAGTGCTGTTGCAACACCTGGACAAACACTCCAGCCAACAGATAGCTACATGCAAGACAGTAATCCGCCTTAACTCTCAGAAAAACAGCACTGTATCCACTTGCTGTAGAATCCAATGTTAGCAGAGCACTGTGAAAAAGAATACTGATAGATTCTCTAAGGAAAAACAGTTTAAGAAAAGCCTACTTTCTGAGTCTCAGCTGAATACAAGGCAGGTGCCTACTTGCAGAGTTGCATGAAAGTTGGATCTTGCTGAATAAAACCTTTTCAAGAGTTTGGGATTGTTAACATTACAGATTAGAATACCCATAAAATTTAGGCTCCCAGCAGCATGTAGCAGCTGAGTGGCATTTAAAGAATCGAATATACACAGGGATCCAGTCTACCTACTACAGACATATAACTTGCACTTGGGTTTCAGGTGTCTAATAAAGCAGGCTTTCTGAAGAAAGGTAGTCAAATTTGATTTATATGAGCAAGGTAGCTCTAAAGGCCTTCAGAAAGAGACATTGTATGCCTCAGTTTAGAAATCTAAATTAGTCAGATTCCTCTCTGAACAAATTCAAAGGCTCTCTAACTACATCAATATTATAATGACAGAAAGGTTACTGATATAAACTTTTTTTATTTTTTTAAACGTGCAATACACCTGTGCATTCCAAAGGTGGATGTCCTCAAGTCTCGTCAGTTGAGACTAGATTGTTTTTGGCTGAGAATATGCTTTGAGAGTACTCTCTCACTTTTTCCTTCCCTTAGTCAGGCTATGACACGGTGAACATGACTGCTGTCATTTTAATTACTTCTCAGCCACCTGAATAGAAAATGGAAATATGAGAGAGTAAGAAGTTTAAAGCATGTCCTGAATATCTCCGATTACTACTAGTAAATAATCTGACCAATGTTCTTCTAACACTGCTGCTAAAACACCTTTTCTGAGCAACTCCAAGCAAATAACTCAAGATGATCAAATTACTTGACCGAGAATCCTCTCAAGGATTAAGCCTGAAATAAGACTAAGTGGCTCTTAAAATCCTAAGAAACAGCAGTGTTTGGTAAAGTTGTGGCTAAAGCACTAGCTTTGGTATGAAACCGATGAATTCCCAACACAGAAGTAGAATTTCAGATGAGGTGGAATACGCCCAGAAAACACCAAGGATTCTACCAACTATAGAATGACAGCAGTCTTGTACAGAGGATTTCGTTTTTTGATGTTTATGCATGGGAACTCAATCTTCAGTATCCTTGGACCAGACATAGACTAAGAAAATTTTAGACAAATCACATATGTAGAATCTCCCTGACATGAACGTGCAGTGTGGTATCAATTTAAGAAGGAATTTTAGGTAGATGCCACAGCCATCTCAACCTTAAAGAACAGGGCTCGTGAGGGTTTGAATCATCCTTAACCTACCACCAAATCAACATCAACGAAGGAAGCCACTTTCATGAGAAGATGACAAAGAGTTGAAGCAAAGCAATCATGAGAACAAAGTCCAAATCCTCACAGGAAAACAGCATCTGACAATATGGTTTGCTCTGGACTAGCCCTCTAAAGAATGTAAGCTGTGCAGACAACACAGCTGAACAAAGACTGCATGCAGTGACAGCAGTCTAAGATCACAAAAGTTCAGCTCCTTTAAGTTTCACTAGGCTATTCCAAAATAATTAGAAAGCAGAAGCATTACAGGCAGAAATGGAACTGTCAGTGCAACACACAGGAAACCTGGAGAAGAAAAAACATTTGTCATTGCTCTTACTATGAGCTGGATATATTCTTGCTCACTGGAGAAAAGCAGCATTCTATAAAGTAGAAATCTGTGCTACGGAGTGTTTGTAAGCTAGAGTGGATTAGGCAGTGTGTTCTCAGTGAAGGGAGAGCTTTCACAGACAAACTTGAAGTCAAAATCTCTATGGTCATGCCTGAGAATAATGTCAGTAAGCTCTGACGCCATTCAACTTGACCATAGAAAGGCACACATCTGCTCCCTCTGCTGTAGTACTGGGAATGAGATTTTAAAAATTCACAGATTCAAGATGAAATCAGATTTTGTTGTTGTTACCATTGAGCAGAATTGTTTCACCTCTGAGAAGAAATCAGGGTGAATATCCTGATTGTTATCCAGCAGAACAACTCTGCTCAGGCTGTTTATGGAAGATCTGGACAAACTGTGTAAGTGCAGAGCTTATGTCTAACATTGAAGTCACAACTGCTTCTTCATAAATTAAAGGAGAAAGACCATCTCCTTGTTTATGTAACACACCAGACACAGGACACCAACTGCTGTCCAATACTGTTCTCCCTCCAACAGCTAGAAGAAGCTTGCCAAGGACGTCATCTCGATGTTCCTGTTATACAAGTTGGATCTCCACATCCATATGTGGAAGAACCAAACAGTCACCTCTTCTGTCAGAAGGAAACAATTATGGTTGAACCCCTTCTGCCCCTTGCTATGCCAGCAATGACTTTAGAGCAAGATAACATATCAATCTCTAGTAAAAGCCGGTTTGCATGGAGTAGATAATTGCTGAGAGATAAAGGTAAAGGGGAAGCAAAAGGGAAATTAGGTGGCAGGAAGACAAGGCTAGTGTCTAGTACTTGAGTATGTAGTGTCATGAACTCAGGTATGGTAACAAATGTTTCAGATCTGAGGTCAGAGGCATAGCTCACCCTGAGTGCACCTCTGGAGCTTATCTAAGACCTCTGTGAAGCATGACTTCTAATACACTAAGAGTGTAAGAGAGTCAAAGTGATAAGCTTTCCTTCTGTAATCGCTGCCTCCGCTCTGATCAGCCCTGAAAGTTTAAACTGCTCAGGTCTATGCGATGGGAAAGGCTTGTTATCAGTAGAACGTTATGAACAACGTTTGCTTCTCAGCAGCAAAGTGTGGAATAGTTAATGAATGCAGAGCGGCCTGGGAATCTTTTGTGCTGAGAATGAAAGAGAAAAAAAAAAGAACAAGCTAGCAGAAAGGGATATGATGAATGGTGGGCTCGTCCCTCCTTTGAGATGATGCTACCTGTTCGCAGCCACAAAGATCAGACAAGATTTTGCTGGCAAGGAGGCAATGGCCGCTCTACACTGATGGCAACCCATAAACACCGGCTGGGAAATTGCTGGTGTTTTCGAAAGAATAAAAGCAAAGAATCAAAAGCATCAGTGGAAAGAGGAGAGGAAACAACAAGAAAAACAAACCAACCAACAAACCCATGCCAGAAAATAACAATCCGAAAACTTTCTGAGGAATGTGAATTAGTAGTAGGATAACAGCAGAATGTCAATAAAACACGGGTCAGACTCTGTGTTAAGATCAGATCTGCTGTGTTAAGGTAATGCGTGTGGTTTCCAGTATCCTCCATTGCAATCCTGAGAAATCTCTGCTTATACACATAGGTCAATCCAGCTTCTGGCATGGAAAGAGGCTGGCTCTCTCATAAGAATTTCTGAGAAAGAGAATCACCATCACTGATTGCCTGGTTACAGCAGATCCAATACCCACATTAATCTAGACCAATAAACAGTAGACTAATCAAGAGAATGAGGTCCTGAGGTCACAGTTAGAGATGACATGGCCTGGGTTCTGCTCCCCTGAGCTCAGCAGTTGCATTCTTCTATAAGGAGAAGAAATCTGTCAAAAGAAAAATATATGCACGTGTAATCACATGTACTGAACGTGTGATGGAAAATATGCTCTCCAGAAAGGCTAAGGATACTCTCGGTGTCAAAGAACTTTTGCTGGAGACAGCAGACACTGAAACAGACTGGAGAACCACACAGGCAATGACATACTCTGATATCTGTATTCTGTTCCTACAAGACTCCTACCAAACCTGACATTCCCAACAGTGCTGAGAAGGGAGTTATGGCAGAGATGTGCCCTCACAGATAGAAGACAGCCAACTTCATATCAATACTCTGTTGGTGCTCAAATAGCCACGGTATAATGGACCAGTACTGGGGCAGCATGACTGTATGATGCTTGCCCCAATTTTTACCAAAAGTAACAACTAAAAAAAGATCAAGCTGGTGATAACAAGTGCCCTTTCTATGTATAGTAAAAAGGAAAAAACAACAACAAACTTCCCAGTCTCAAGTGACAGGGTATTAACACATCCATATGTATGTACCACAGGAGAGGCATGAATAGAATTAAATACTTCAGAAGTCTTTACTACCAGTATGTAAAACTTCTGGTGCTGGATAGGTTCATTCCACCTTACTTTGACACCCATCTTTAAATTTCAACAGTCTCATTGACCTTAATAGGCTTTGGTTTATATTCTTAATTAGCAAGAATACTGTAAGCTCCCAGCTACTCTTAATGTTTTAGCAGTCCACTTATTTAGTTTGGAAGCAGCACTAATTACAGACATTACTCAAATGGCATAAAATCTTTAGTATGATCTCTTCCTCATTACTGTCTCCAGTTTCTCCCTGTTCTTCTCATTCTCAATGGCTTTCAGATTCTCTTGTCTTTATGCTGTGATTTAAAAAAAAATTTGTTTACAAAAGACACCACCAGGGTTGGATGATCTCCATTACAATTTACTTTTAAGTTACTGGTTTACTTGACTTTCTAATTTATATTAATAGAAAAACATTTGAATGAAGTTGTGTGTCACATCATTTGTATATTTGCAAGAACAATCCTGCTTACGAACCTGCTTACGAGAATCGCCTTATAGTGATTGAAAAGACCATTAGACATCCTATTGGAGTGGTTCTAAGATGAGGACACAATCTCATATTTTTGGTGACAGAGTAAGAACTGTAAGAATCTTTCTCTCATCCTTCCTCCCATGCCCCTTGTTGTCAGCACTAACGTCACAGTTCACAACCACGCAACTGTACTGATGACAGCTATTTACAGGACCTTTTTTTTAATTTTTTTCCTTCCAATTCAGCCTAGATCATTCCACTGATCTGGTCTGCAGAATACTACTACGAACAACTGACACAGCCAGAAGTTCAGAGAACTGTGGGAACTTCTTAAGTGGTTTTACTGCTGAACAAAAACATACTGTGGAGCTGTACCTTAAACTGTTAAAACAAAGAGGAACTGTTGTTACTTATTAGACTCGCTGGGTGCACATTATGCTGTGGGTCTTTTTTTTTTTTTCTCTCCAGTCTTGATACTCTTCTTTCTCATAAAATATTGAAATTAGTTGGTTCACAGTTCTGTCATACTTAATAGCAACTGTATGTTTCAGTATAAGAATGAATGTAAAATACAAACCTGTGTAACAACAACTACTACAGCAATGCCAGTAGATGTTGGAGTGGAATCCCACTGAAGAGGTCTGCTATGAGATTTCTTCATTCTGCCTATCGTCCAACCCATACACAGGCTCAACAGCAAATAAAGCATTTGTATCTGAGAGACTATGTCACACACTATTAAAAACAAAAGAAAAACATATAGAGTCACAACAAAAATATATTTTTTTTTCTCCCCCAAAACCAAACAGAAACATTCACTACACCCACAAACAAAGGATGGATATTTATGCCTCAGAATCGCCTTTGCTTATAATCTCCATTAATGGTTTGATAAGCTGAAGTTCCTTTGCCACAAAATGTGGCTATTTTAAACATTTTTAAACGACCCAACAGACCACTACCAGCTTCCCTCTACTTATGCAGTAATTCTGCAATGACATGGGCACAGTGCCACATCCTTCCAACTTGTACTCTTGTGTCAAAGAAGTCTAGGCTCAGGAATCCACCTGCATAAACAGACTTTTAAAGGCCAGTGGACTAAAATCATATGTATGTTAATCACACTGCAAATATGAAACACAATGAAACGAACTCCTTCCTTTGTTCCACAAAACTTTTGTTCAAAAATCAAACAGTGACACTGTACTTCTAAATTAATTGCATTTTGTCTTAAGGAAGGCGTAGCTTGCAACAGAAAGCACAAATATTTGGGACAAATTCCACAGTCAGATACTTAAAGGGGTAAATACAATGACTAACCCTAGCGCTAACTTAGTTTGGCGCAGTAATCTGCCTGTACTTCATTAAATGCAGACTCCCTTTGCCTCATTTCACTGTGTACACTATTTTTTTTTTTTCCCCACTGTCTGGAAACAACTAAAACATACTCCATAAAGCTTTATTATTAATCAGAGTCTCTAACCTGTGTTTGAAGCTGCATGTGAGTAAGGAAAATTTCATGCTAGAATATACTAAACCGTTTGTCTTCCACCCTCACTGAAGTCCTGCTTATATTAGAAAGAATTGAAAGTTGTGATGATTGTGGTGTTGTTGTGGTGATTGTTAAGCCTCAGAGCTCATAGAATCATAGAAAATCTTGAGTTAGAAGCTACCCACAAGCATCACCGAGCTGGTAAATTTCTGACTGAAACTCACTGAACAGTTTTAAAGCTGGTGTATAGACTTCAGCGCAAACTGGCTCAAAGCAGTAGCATAGCAGAGATCTAAAAGCAGCTTGAGAAATTAGTTCTTGTGTAAATTTCAAATTTGTTTCAGAAATTAGAGATGGTCACTGTGTACAATAACCCTTTTTATTCACTTAGTATTTGAGCTCATTTAAATTAGTTCCATACTTGACATTTCCACTTCTGTTACCAGATATAAGATAAATATTTCCACAGCATAGAGGAAAACTTCCATTTTTATGCAACTGCTGGAATGTATTATAAAAAAATAAATGTACTTCCACATACAGTAGAAAATGCTGCCTCTGTACACAGATTTACATGCACACAAGGGATTTGTGTCAAACGAAGAACAGCTACTACATTTCTTTGACACTCAGCAATACTAGCAAAACATAGCTATAAAAAAATTCAAAATGTTAACATATTTCTCTCAGGATTTATTTGATATTCTTATGCTTTGTATGCTTACATACTTCTAACATCTTCAGATTTCACCTTTGTTATTTAGCAACTGTCAAAGAGCTCTGAGTAGACACAAACTTGAAAAACAAACAAACAAACAAACTGGTATTTTGGGGCAAAATGAGCCTGGAATTATTTTACAATGCTAGCTAGGCATGGTACACCCTAGAAAAATTGTTATGCAAGGTCAAGGCATGCCAAGCCCATGTCACAGATCCAGGCTAGAGAAATGTCTGAATAAATCTGGATGCTCTAGAGAACATTCAATCATTTTATTTTCTCTCAGTCCTTAAGATAACCTCCCCTGTAAGTTATAGCCAGACATCATCTCTCAATCACATCTTAGATACAGACATTCCCCTGCTTTCAGCGTAGCAACAATGCAAGTGGATTCCCAGGCAAAATAGTTTAAGACAAAAATCAGTACGGGCTCTGGTCTTCAGTGCCACATACATCTTACCTACAAGTAAGAAGAGGCTTTATATTTAAGAAAAGTTGGTAAATGACCATCTCATGATATCTAGGATCAGTGTAAAGTCACATGCTATTGAACTGATACTGAACTGATTTACATACATATACACTCATAAAGCACCTATCACAACATCGATAAACATTTTTTGGAACCACTCTGACAGCAGGGGTAAGAACAGGAGTTGGCCTGAACAACTTTTTCAGCTGATCAACAGCTATAATAATGCTATTTGACTTTTCACATTTTGATCTTATCAGAAGTTAAAAGATTGCTATTTGAGATGCTTTTACGTGCCAGAATTATTCATGTGATTTATATGATTATATGATTAATTCAGACGATGAGTCAGACAGTGTCAGGCTTTTATACATAGTAAGGATTAAATAACACTGAGAAACGAATATTGCTTGGCATAGCATCTGAACAGGTTTCTAGAAGAAATTCTGCTCCCAGCAAAGTTAATGAAAATGGGATCATTTAACCGGGATTTCTGTTCTAACACAGGGAAAAAAGACGGTAGCATCTTCCACCTCAAACTATACTTGCTACTGGCAATCCTTCAGAACTGTAATCGGCACTGAAGCTTTCCACTTTTCCTTCTGCTTTCTTAATGTTTTGGGAACCACAAATTTTAAAAACAGTATGAAAGGGAAAGCCTATTAGCTGAGTCATCCGAATTCAGGTACTGATTCAAAGACACTACTTCATTGTCAGTAACCTTCACTGTAAGCAAACAGAAGTGTGATTTCCACTTCAATCCATACACGCACACACAGAAACTCTCAGATGCAGCTATTTTCCCTACAGTTCTGGTTGCATAGTTAGCACTGGATTTCTCAGTGGAAAGGAGTTATGGCTACTTCCATAGTCTTAACTTAATTTCATTTCAGGAGACAAGAGGGAAAATTTAAAAACCCAGTTGCTAGAGAGGCTGCAAAGAGTTCTAACCCGACTCCTTAAAACAAGAGTGTCAATTACTGTGGAGCCAAGTGCCATCAAGAGGCAGTTACTTCCAACTGCAAGTTTCTAAAAGAATTCTATGAAGGAAAATATTTTTCTATGTAGGTTGTTACTTGCCTATGCCATCTCACTATCATAGTGCTGCTTTCTTGGCATGCTCCAGACCAGTCAAAGGGCAACGTATTAGCTCGGAAAGAATCACTAAATGCTTCAAATGAAAAATACACAAGGCAGAAATAATAAATAAATAAATAAGAGCAACCTTAGATTCCAAACAATCTTGCAAGAATAAACCATTTTGGGCTGCATTTTGGGCAGCATTATAACAATTCAGTTCACATGAGGACTCAGGAAATCTATACAGAGCAACAAAAAATGTTTTGTTACCATTAATTTTTTACAAAATTATTTTTTAGACCTCTCTAACCTTATCACTTGCGCCATAAAACACATGTTTGTTATAATCAATGTAAAATTTGCTAGTGAAATGACACACTCCATAAAATGTGATAGTTTTCTCAAAAACTTCAGTGGATCATGCAAACTCAGCAAAACTCTTCAACATATTGAAAGATTTACTCGTGATAGTTATGTAGGTAAACATTTGTAGGATGGGTTGCAATTATAGGGCTTTAAGTGCAGTTACTATAAACTTTCAAAAGAAAACCTACTTTTCAGAAGAACAACTTAAAAGTTGCTCAATATTTCGTGTTAGAAATACGGTGATATGGGGCAGAATAATGATTCAATCCAACAAGAACATTCATTAATGCATTATATAGGTTAATGCGTAGGAATACATAAAAAACCAGCAGGCGAGCATACTCACATTCTGCCAGACTTCCCATAAAAGGCGCTCCTATTCCATCCTTGGAATAACTGATAACAGAATAAAAGATAATATTTTAACTAAGTGATACTTAAGTTTCTGTTCTCTCTGTAACTATACTCAGGCAACTTTTAAAAAGTGAGCCCTGTGTTTTTTTTTAGAATCAGCACAGGAAAGACCATGTACTAATCTTTAAAACAGCATGTCCTTCAAGTCTTAAGGCTAAAAGCAAAAGTAAAGATACCTTGCGAAATGCATGTAGTTGGCAAAAGCTGAACCAGCCTGCAACAGTAACGCAATTGAGAGCACTTTTAATACAGTATGCATTGGTCCATGCTTCTTAATTGTCTGCCATAAAGACTGCGCATATATGCAAGCAGTTACAAAGTATGCTAGAACCAGCAGGAAATAGAATTCATGTAAGCCTGTGGAAAAAAAAAAAAAAAGAAATACAACTCAGTTTTTATACAGAAATGCTATTGTTAGAAGTAAGCTAAAATCTCCATATGTTATTTAGACAATCACTGTATAATACTAAGTAATTGTTATCCAAAAACGATAGTAAAGATAAAATGTGTAAACCCTGGCCTATTTTATCCAGGAGTCAATGAATTCTTCAAAAAGCTGATTATGAAGTATTTTTTACCCAATAATACCTTTTCTGAGCTTAGGAGAAATTCTGTTCAAATATGAAAAGCTCTGTATCAATTACTGAATTAGCATAAAGTGGCACCCAGCTTCCTGATAAAGAAAATAACTGCAGCCCATTTATCAGAAATAAATTTATTAAGTGACTCATTTTTAGCCATTTCTTTTTTTGCTACAATTTTTAAAGGCACAGTCAGAAAAGAGAAACCCAGGACACAGTTAACCACTGGGTGTCACTATTCTTCCACATAAAACAGTTCAAGCAGCAGAGCTGACAAATACAGAAAACTCTTTAGTGGAAAAGAAAAAAAATGAATGGAAAATTAATAGAGTTAATTGTTTTTCTTTTCTTTTGCACCTATCAAAGAAAAAAACGTGCATAGTTTCTGATATCTATAAAACAGAAGCTGTTTGACTTTCCATCTAACAATAGTTGGGCAAGATATTGCCCTGAAGACCTGGATCCTGGACTCTTTCCTGCTATCTAGAAACAGTAGAACACACCATACAAGCTAACAGAAAGTAAAAAAGCCAAGGAACCATAAGCTAAAATGGGCAAATGGAAATTCTACACAGAAAACTTCTGTTTTTCCTCTCCAGCCTCCCTCAAAACCATGCAGCGCCTGCACAATCAGGTTTTACTTCCAACAAAACAGCTCTGTTAAAAACTTTCAGCCAGCTGCAACCAGAGGTGAGAAACAGTAACACCCTTACTGTTTCTTTTGAAAGAAACAGTAAGTGTTTGAAAGTACTGTTTGAAACAGTAAGTGTAAACACCCTTCAATACCTAAGTTGAAGATCAGTAGAACTAGATGAGTTCTTAATATTTGCTAGTACTATAACTTCTATGGCTAAAATGCAAACGAGAGATAAAGACCATACGTTAACAAAGACTCACTAAAAATCTAACACTTGAGAGCCACTGTGCCTCCCTTGCATACCTCTGCCTAATTTATGACTGATAGAAAAAAGAAACAAAAAAAAACAAAACTACAAAAAAGCATTTTCAGGACAAAATCTCTTATTCTTCTCACTTTTTATCTGTCTTCAAGTTGGACGTTAGGAAATACTACTTCTCTGAAAGAGTGGTGAGGCACTGGAACGGGCTGCCCAGGGAGGTGGTAGAGTCACTGACCCTGGAGATGTTTATTTAGATGTTGTACTGAGGAATATGATTTAGTGGGCAATATTGGTGGTAGGTGGACAGTTGGACTGGATGATCTTGCAGATCTTTGCCAACCTTGGGGATTCTACGATTCTTCAGAGTCACCCACCAAAGTTGGAAAGGATTATGTAGATATGTTATTTCTCATCATGATGATTTACTTTAAAAACTCTTTTAGGGAAAAAAAAAAACAAAACAAAACACCAAAAAACTCACAACGAAGCAATAAAACCCACAACCAAAAACCCTCCAACAAAAAAAAACAAGAGAAGTGATTTTCAAGCTGTCTTTTTAAGTTTTTCTACTTCCACATCACCTCGATCTGGGGAAATACTCTTTATCAGGGGGTGTAGCGATAGGACAATGGATAATGGTTTTACATGAAAAGAAGGTGGATTTAGATTAGACAACAGGATAAAATTCTTCACTCAGAATGCAGTGAGGCACTGCGACAGGTGGCCCAGAGAAGTTGTTGGATGCCCCATTCTTGGAAGAGTTCAAGGCCAACTTGGATGGGGTTTTGAGCAACCTGATCTAATGGAAGACATCTCTGCCCACATCAGATAGTTGCAAATGGTTTATTTTTAAGGTCCCCTCCAACCCAAACCATTCTGTGACACAGAAAATAAAACATATGTATGTTTATTACAAGTACTTAACTTCAAGATTGTCCAGACGCTGTTCACCTGGTCAGCTGATCACAGAAACTTTAGATTCCACTGCCAGTCTTATGTAAATACCTTACCATGTAAAATATTAGAAGTTGCTTGCTAGAGACTGAAACCAGGCCTCCTTTTTTCAAAAGGTAAACACCCTTATCAGAAAGTTATAGTTGCGAGTTCTTTCCTGTATTTTCTTTCTAGTCCATTTAGATTTTGAGAATGCTTCACAGCAGGGACACAATTTCAGGGACGAAAGTAAAGAGTGACTTAACTGGAACTATCAATAACTAAGCAGATTTTATCCCCCTCAAAGAAAATAAAGTAGAGGAAATGAACCTGGATCTCTTCTCTGACGGTCTAATGTTCTAGAGAGAAGAAACCCTCCTTGATTCTCTGAAAGGTAGACATAGGCATGTCACTTCAGGCTTCCTGGCAGTGTTGCTGTTTTTCATTCTGAATAAAGAGGTGTTCATCTGCAACCATGGAAGACATGGCATGTAAAGCCATCCTATTTCCTACTCGTCAGCTCTAAATACTTGCATCTGACATATTTATAGATCTACTTACAGCATGCAAGCTTTTCTGAGTTCTGCTTCCTAATTTTCAAAATCTTCATTAAAAAATACAGAGAGCTGAGACGTCTCCCTAGGAGGTCTGAACATTACTTAAAGGCCACATAATGCTACTGACCATCTCTTGATTTAGCAAAAGAACACAATAACTACTGTTTGAGAATAAGTGAATTAGAATTCACTTCTGCATACAAAATTCACCAAATTAGAACTACAAACCACATTTGCAGAAGAAGTACAACTGAGAAGAGGTAAGCCAACCTGTAAGTCTGGAATAACAGGTGATAAGTAACTTTCTTACAGGCTCCTCTGAAAGTCTCAGAATGAAGATTTTCCTCCCTTCAACAAGGAACCTGCCTTTGTTCCCTCTACATTCTCTGGATACCGATTAGGATAGCCAAGCACACAATTCTTAGCACTGCTATAAGGCTAGACATGGGTATATGGGCTCCATCAGTATATGCAGACAGGCTAAACCTCCTGGGCTCTTCCTGTACTACAAGCGAAGTCAGTGACATGTTAACTAGGCCTTCCAAAGCAGTGAAACTAAGCACTACATTTCAGTTGATGGCCAAAGCGCCATACAATTTTATGTATGCTTATCTTCTGCTCCTGTCTTGAGTCATTTCCAGATTTTTTTCTTTGCAGGCCTAAAGACTTAAAATTGTATTTTTTTTTTTTAAGTAAAAAATGTAGGACTGAAATATTTCATAGCGTGTAGCCTGTGAATAACAAACTTGGAAAGACCTAAATGGTGATCTGACATCGCACTGGCAAAAAGTTTATGTTGCACATGAACTCATATCGCACAGATTCAAGTCTTGCAAAGTCTATCTAAGGAATTCCACACATTAAATAAACAAATTCACTGAAATCAGGGATTCAATTCACAATCAATTGGAAGCTTACAAAAAAAACAATGTATAAGCAAACATATCAACACAGTCTTTCCTTGTATACTATATGTGTAGTTAGGTAAGTTTTGGTAAGGCGGTCTAGAGGAACGGAAGAATTTTTCCATAATATCAGAAAATGAATTTAAGTTTACTCTTCTCTGAGAAAGTCAGACCTGAAATGTAAGAGATTCTGCTGTCCTTTCCCCAGTACCGTATTTTCACAAGCCCAGTAAGTACTGACTTGTTTGGGAGATCAGATCCTTAACTTACAAATCTAATTTTAAGAAAAAAAATCTTACCAGACTCCCCTGCGCTAAAGTGATCTAATGGATTCCCTTCTGCATCTGGATTTAGTAAGACCATTTCAAACTGAATATCCTCGGATTCAGAATAATTCTCCTCGCAGGTAAACTTGTCTACATAAAACACATACCATGTTTCCGGGTAAGGAATCTGGGACACTGTCAGATTTTGCTCTGTGTGGTTCACAGTCACTTTGGAAGAAAACAAACAACAAAAAAGGAGTAGACACTTGATTAACTTGTTTTAAAAAAACATTATCCTTAAATGAAGATAGAATTTAAATATACATTGTTATTTACAGCTTATGAACTTCCAGTCTCATCTTTGGCTTCAACTAGGTGCTGTCAGTGGCTGCTGAAGATATGTACTGTATTCCATTTCTCAGCTTTTGGGTTTGCTTGGATGCCTCCATTCCACCAGAAGCCAGTAACTGCAAACAGTATTACCTTCAGCACATTTCTGTTCTCTGGTACAGTATCAATGGGACTACATTTTCTGTATTAGCCAAGAGATACTTGCTCATTACAAAAAAATACGTTTGTGAAATTGATTCCACACTATTCTCAAAGATATCCAGAGCACGGAACGAGAACAGCCACATGTGACACTGCTGACTGATGAGCATGCTTCGAAAGTGCAACTTTGCATCTTTTATAGCATCTCCCCAAACTGACACAGCCAATTTCAGCAGACACTAAGGGGCTGAGATCATCGTCTGAAAACAATGCACATTTCAAATCAATGACATTAAACCCAACTATGCAGGACTGAAAAGTTTCATTTGCTTACTGATCTCAGCAGTACTTTTCCAACAGTCAACTGTTAACCATTGGGCAAGCTCTCCAAAGTAAATATTTGCTGCATATAAAATATGTGGCTCTGTATGTTTGAGTGAAACCACAAGAACTGTAAGCACTATTACACTGGTTACTGAATTAATTAACGAGTGTAACAGTGATCATTGCTCATAAGCTCTGCCACAGATGAAAGTCGTTTCTGTAGAAGAACTAAAATTATAACTACTGGACTGTCGATGGATTCATTTGACTATTTTAAGCTCATTAAAATTCTACAAAAGCTGGTTTTTATGCAAACCTTTTTCTATAAGAGAAAACTACAAACATATGCATAAATCAATCCCTAGCAAACTCATTATCTCTAAACGTGTTGTAGACAAAATTTAGAATGAATTTCTAAAGTCAACTTATGAGAAACATATATGCAACTTAAACAAACTCGTTTCAAGTTATTTTCTGTTCTTTGAAAGCATGCGCTTCCTGGATCAACAGTTGGATCCAGGAAAAAAACATGACACAGCTCTCTGCAGCAATTGTCACGAAATACAAATTCAAACAACACATGAAGCAGAAAAAAAAAGTGTTCTCATAAAGGCAGTTGTTCTGTGCAGCTAATACTAAGCAAGTGTTCCACTTTGGAACAATCTATCTTATAAATCAAATATTCAAAATGAAATAGCTCCTTTAAAGAAAGCAACCTTTGTAAAGATAGATGAATGATTTCCCACATTGCCTAATGAAAACAAAAAGAAGTTAAATGGCATGTAGAAGGGGTAGCTCTGCCCTCCATTTGTACTCTCAGTTGAGTTCTGGTATAGCCTTAACTGAATAAAGACTAGGGATCGTGCAGAGCACATTTAAACAGTTTTCCATCAAGCCTGCAAGCTAACTCGTAGGATGTGAAGTACAATTAAATAAGGATGCAATTGATTTTGCCCATGTACATCAGAGCGACAGGTTTGTGCTATCACAATAACCATCTGGCTCTTTTTCTCCCCTTGTAAAGTGTTACTGCCCATGAAACTGGGAAGAGGAGCATCCTGACAAATAAGAACAGGAAAAAGCTTTTACCTTTCTACTGTGCACTTGGCATATACACTCCTATTTTACAAGCATTAATTTCAGAGGTTTAATGCTAACTGCAGAAGGCCGTCAAATATTGGTTTGTCTCTTTTTCATTCTACTGCAATAAAAGCGGTAATTCAAACTGCACATTTGACTACATCAATCATTTATTCATTCTAACTACTTCAGTTTAATCTTGCAATAGCATTCTTTCTAATTCTTCATACGTTAACCTTTTTATGGAAAGGTCTGAGATTAAAAAAAAAAACAACAAAAAACAAACAACCTTTTTACTTTCACTCCAAGCAGAATTATAGAAAACTTCTGTACTGAATGAGTAAATGCAAACCTGAACCTCATTTTTGAGTCGTGTGCAAATGAGAGCTTGTCATCAAGTTTAACACTTTGCAGTAACGTCACTGCTCGTCAAGGACTGCCATTTTCCAGCGGGCTACTGAATCATAACTTGCAAACAAAGTCTTCTGATGTGATGTAAAGAAACAATTGCACTCCTTGTACTCTTTTTTAATTACAGAAGGTCAAAGTTCTGTCTTGACTTAAGCTGATGCAAAGTTCAAACTCACTGATACATTGAGTGTTCTAAACACACACATAACTTAATTCATAATGGGAAGATAAGAAACTCACTTGTCAGTTGAGCTTTAGAGAATTTCTCTGTACAGCTGCGATCCTGGATGTGATTCTGTAGCTTCTGCCACTCCTGTGCTTGAAACAGGTGAAGTCTGGCTTCTTTTGTCACAGCTGTTGCTACATTGGTGATTCTGACACACAGAACAGCATGGTCACCTTGACATTTAAAAAACAGAATCAACTGCTCTGCCTTGATGCAAGTCATAAAAACAGAAGGTTAGCACAGCATAGATTTTTATTAAGTAGCATCACTAACACCTCACTTAACTTCTAATGTTTTTTTTTTTTTTTACCATTTTCCATAAATGTTTGTACATTTTCACTTACATCTCAGTAACACAGTATGAAAACAGCACTTAAATAAACTTCTAACATAACTCAAATGGCATTAACCTTCTCTACTTCCCCCTGCCTTCTTCTTTTTCAAAGGGACTTCCAGACTGTATTTTTCTTCCTTCCACCCAACTGTTTTTTCCAAGATTTCCAAGGCATGATTATGAGCACCACAGGGTAGGCTCCTGGGTCAAATAATGGAAGGATTTGAGTAAATGGATCTTTGTGTCATTGACTGATTAGAGCTAAAACACTTGATTATAAGACAAATGAATAAAACCGTATCAGAGGATCATAGAACGGCCTGGGTTGAAAAGGACCACAACGCTCATCTAGTTTCAACCCCCCTGCTATGTGCAGGGTCTCCAACCACCAGACCAGGCTGCTCAGAGCCACATCCATTCCCCCTTATCCTGTCACTATCCACCCCCATATTTACAAAGCAAATCAATCTTCAAAAGCACAATTCTGTGAGTCTTCCTGCAGGCTGCACCTTGACACTGACGCATGTTTTAGCCATTGCAGAATTAGCTTAAGATAACTGACGTTGTCTGATAATACTATGGTCCTCAAACCTATCCTGACAAATTCTATCATTACACGGACTTTTTTTGAACAGTATCCCGAATTAAAAGACAGAATATTTCAAGGAGAAGGAATCAGCTGGTGCTGCAAAAGTCCAAGTTTACTTGAAGTGAAACAACCTTGGTAGTTTTACGTTGACTTCAAACTGCCAGAGCAGTCACTAGGAAAAAGCAATGAAAAACAAGCAGCAGGCTCTATATAAGCCCACGTGGCCTCACCGGCACCACCACCACCCCCGTGCACAGTACACGTTCATAAAGCGCGCAACCTCAGCTCGCACAGTGCGATATAACCGAACACCGCTCACCTGGGAGCTCAGCGCTCTTTTCTCAGCTTCAAGCAACGCTTTCACCCGCCTCCTCCTCCCCCACCCAGTCCTATTTAGAGCACTTCTACGTTAATCTTCTAGGACACCGATAAGTGCTTCCCCGTCACCCCACGAGCCGTCTCCACCCCAACCACCGTCTCCCTTTCAGCACCCAAGGGTCACGTTCCAATTCTCTCTGGCTCCGGCTCTATTCTTCCCTCCTCCCATAGCGTTTCTTTCCTGCAGACATTCCGCTGCCCGACGGGCACCTACCTCGGAACTGGAAGCGCGCCACGGGCCGCCAGGGCTCCAACCGGGTGGCGGAGCTGACGAAGCCACCCCGCAGCGTCTTGCTCCAAGCGGCGCCCCCAGCGCACAGAAGCCACAGCAGCCGCCACCCCATCGTGGGGACACACCACCCCCCCCGCCACGTGACCTAGCGGCCCCGCCAGGCTACGACTGGGGTGGGGGAGCGTGGCCGGGCGCTTTGCGCATGCGCACCGGCAGGTCGTACGCCGCCGTAAAGCGCAGACGATGTCGGGGCCGCCGGCGCGGGCTGGGGAGCCGCGCTTTGAGAAACGGTTGTTGGTGACGGGTGGCGCCGGCTTCATGTGAGCGGTGGTCTCGGTGCCGTCTCTCCGCGCCGCTTCGTGATGGGGCCCTGCGGTGTGAGGCTCCGTCGTGGGGAGCTGTGGGACGTGGCGGTGGGCGGGCCGGCGTGCTGAGGGCTCACCGCGTGTCCTGGGGTGGGGCTGCGACGGGTCAGGTTTCTGTGTGCCGCCAGTCTTAAAAGGCTGAGCGCAGGTAGAAGTCTTACCTAAGGTGAGCTTATGGCTTCATGTGGGTATATCTTACATGGAGGTGTCTTAAAGTCCTTCAGTGGGCTGTCCTCCTCTTGAGCGTGACTCCCTCATCATCTGAATCCGTTTATTACCAAACGTGTGATCTGTCATGGCTTTGCTGCCTTAAAACTAGCGATGTAATTGTAAATATGGTCTTCTTTCATCCTGCAGTGCTTCACATGTAGTTGTGTCGCTGGTCAGAAACTATCCCAACTATCTGATTATAAATCTAGATAAGGTAAGCGGGCTGTCTTCCTTCTTGCCAGGCAAGGCCCTTTTATTAGAACTTTTCAATACGGGCTGTGGTATAGAATCATAGAATGGCCTAGGTTGAAAAGGACCGCAATGATCATCTAGTTTCAACCCCCCTGCTATGTGCAGGGTTATGTTGAAGTCTACTTGGGATGCTATTTGTTGAATTTCCCTTTGACTTCTCGCTGGTTTCCCTGTGAGAAGTATCAAACAATTATTATCTTAAGGATTTTGAAGCGATGGATATCTGAGCACTTAAGAAATTGTTAGGATATCTTTCAGACTTCTGTGTTTCTCACACTTCATCACACATTTACTTGTGAAATAGCTTTTCTTTCAGAGAAGTTTTTGCTTTATTTTTAAAGTTGCTCATAATTGGGTTGGAGCTGACATATCTGTGTCCGTTTTCATGACGACTACTTGATACTTTGTGGGTATTTCTCCTTAGCTCGACTACTGTGCAAGCTTGAAGAATCTTGAAACTGTCTCTGAGAAGGAAAACTACAAGTTTATCCAGGTGATAAAGCCTTCTTTTCTAGAACCCTTGGCTTTTTCATTTTTGTGTGGGTGTTTTGTAGCAAAGTAATGTAGTTTGAACAGCTCCCAAGAACTTGAGGGTAAGGCCACTGCTTTGCCATACATTAAAGTTGAAATTGCTTCTTCATTGTTGAGAGTAAGTCAGTGTATGCTTCTGTATCTGACACTTGGATAGATGTAAAAGCAATTATGTCATTCATATACCTTTATTCAAAGACTGTGTTTTGGCTGAGAATTCTGACGCTATAAAGCTGTGTGACAGTATTGTCTGGCTCTTATGTGAAGCAGTCTTTGAAAACAAATATTTTATTGTATGAGAAAGGTTCAGAGAATGGAGATGACTGTTTTTCAGGATGATTCATTGTCATGGAGTTATCTAGATCAATCTATGTCTGTGATGGGGGGCAGTAGACCCATGGTCCCCCCCCTCTGGCCCCCAAAAGTGGGAAGGGAAAAGGGGAAGGGGTGGGGGAGATGGGAGCCGGGCTCAAGCAAACAAACAGCAGTGGCAATGATCTAAGGAGAAGAACTTATTTTACTAACTATGATATCGAAATGCAAGATAACACAATATAATACAATCTAATTGAAATTGAGGCTAATAAAACAAGTAAAATGAGAGAGTGTTTTCTGAAAACTGAGAAGCCTACTTTGAAATTGAAGGTACACAGCTTGGAAGCACACCCACACCCGCTGCCAGGCAATGAGAGCAAGTGTCGCTTCCCTGATGTATTTTCTTCTCTGACAATGAGGTCCTCTGGGATGTGTAGTTCTTCTCTGTGCTCCACATGATGTAATGATGTGGAATACCAATAGCTAAAATTACAAAACCATGGCATTCGTTCACTTCTGAGTCTGCTTTTGATGGGTGGAACAGACAGGATGGCCTTGGAACTGGCTTCTCCAGGCTTATCTGACACTCTTAGATTTTCCACCTTCAAATGCTGCACGTTGTCATTTGCCTATGTAGCATATTCTTAATTCTGTCCATGCTAAAGATCAGGCTATGATGTTCTTACTTCTGTTCTTGTGTACTCTAGTTGTTTTAGAATATGGTCTAGGTTCAAGGTATGCTTTTTCTTCACAAAATATTGCTGATTAGTTTACTGTGTCAGTATTCTAGGCTCTAGACAGGAGGGTTGGATTTAGGCTTCTTGTTCGGATAAATACTCAGACTGCTGGGTTTGTGTGCTGAGGTTCTGCTGTATGGAACTCAGTGCTGATGCTGGTTCCTTTGTCAAGTTAGGCTGAGATTGCAGGGAGTTGGAGAAAAGCATATAGTTGAATTTTTTTGAAGTATCAGTCAGTTTAATACATGTAGCAGCTTTTAGCAGAGGCAGAAAATGTGAACTGAGCTTCTCTCTTAAATTAAGGCAATCAAACTTTTCCACACTTATTTGGTGATCCCTATAGCTGTTGGTTTTTGTAAACCTTTCTAGTCCTGTAAGAGATTATCCCTGAGTTTTTGGGTACAATTTGCTGGAGGGAAAGGGAGTATGTACAAAACAAATGTACTCGGCTTCAGGATGCCAGAAGTACTCTTGTTGTTCTTCCTAATGTTTTTAATACCTCCTTAATGCATGATGCAGTATATATGAATGCTGTATAGGACGCAAGGCAGTCTACATCCAATGGTGTTTTAGAAGAAAAAGATTCATTTAAGAAATCTTACTGAATGCCCTTTCTTTAAAGAAAGAGGAAAATAAAACAAAAACCACTGAATTTGGTTTTCTTAAAAAAGAAAAAAAAATCGAATCATATTCAAAATAATCCAATTTCTTACATGCAGTACTTATTTGAAGCTGTTCTTTGGAATAATTGCATGAGAACTTCTAGAAACATAGGTGCATTTGAACTGTGTTCAGTTAATTGCCTTGTTCTTGAAAGTATGAAAGCCTTCCTATTGGTATCTCTTACTCTTACTTGGTACTTCTTACCTCTTCCTTCTTGGTTCTTGTTTACATTTGAAAACTGCCCTTGTTTGTTTCTCAGATTAACAAAGTACTTGTGTGTCCATGCACTGCTTCTTTCCAATTATCTTGATTATTCTGGTAACAAAAGCAAAACTGAAGAAAACTGTTGGCAGACTTCCATCTGCTTTTGACAACAGTGGGCATGAACTTCATCCCTGATGCCACTGGGTGTCACCATCTTCAAACTTTACTTGCTATAGGCATCCGGATTGCAGTGTATGAGTTACACGCTGTGTTTTTGCTGTGTATGTTTTGGAGGTCGTGTTGTTTCTTGTGTTAAGTAGTCATTTGAATCCTGAAACGATGTATCTATGGTTGAGGCTATTGCTCAAACAGTGAAGATCTTCTTTTAGACATGGTGTTGGTACGGTGCCCCAGACTCAGTTGCTAACTGTCTTTGTGTCAGTGGAGAGCTAAAAGCGAGTATCTAACTGTATCTAAAGCTCTGGATTTCAGTGTCTTGTTTATTGTTTAACGTTATAAATTCCACTTTTAACAGGACAATCTTAATTTTCTGTTGTTGCTATTAAAGAGTAAGCTGAGTAATCCTGTGTTGTAAGACGCATAATCTCTGATATAAGACACATATTTTGGCTTCACAGGCTTGTTCTCATTGCAGAACCTTTTCTTGTGCCTGCTTTATAATGATTTATGTGGTGCTTGGTACAAATTAAAGCTTACTATTTTTATTAAAAAAAAAAAATTAATTATGTCTTTTCCTGTGTAGGGGGACATTTGTGAGCCTCATTTTATCAAACAGCTTTTTGAAACTGAGAAAATTGACATAGTTCTTCATTTTGCAGCCCAAACACATGTAGGTGAGCACTGTAGCATGTTTTAGTATTATTTCTGTATGTATGTTTTGAAATAGAGATGAAAACTGTCAGTATACTTTTTTTTTTTTCCCCCCTTCACATAAAACAAATATACAGCCTAACATCTTTATGGACTACGTGATTCAATTGGGTGGCTTTTTTAACTTAGGGGGTTCACAGCTTTAATTAACCAACAGTCAGATAAAGCAGTTCTTAATTTTGACCATGTGAATATATTTATTTGCTTCTTATATTTTAAGTTCCATCTAGACACATGTAGCTCCTAGTGCACTTATGTCATGTGGTGTCTTGAAGACAGGTTGCCTTGATTGACTCCAACCTTGCAGGAAAAATTAGAGAGGAAGATAAGAGTGAGCATATCTCCCTTTAGAATTCTTCCAGGGTTCTAAAAAGTGGCACAATGGATTGCACATTAAAGTGGCTATTTCGGATTGTCAGTCTTCTGTAAAGCTGTTAATGAGCGGCACATCCCTGGCACATTCCTTCCATAATGAGCAGGAGTCATTGAAGCATTCTCTGGGAGAATTATTCTCAGGTTTGTCAACACTGATATGCACAAAGTCATTAGGTCAGTGGGATGATTCTAAGAATTAAAACATGTGGTAGTTTATTAACAGTAATAGATATATATTGTAGTTTTGAATGATACTTTTCTTAGTAAACTTGGCACTTCATGCTGAAGAGGGGAATTAGCTATGCTGCCATTTAACTGAAAGTAATTAATGCTATTTCAAATTGAATATTTCCAGATAATAAGCTTTTGCTTCTCATTCTGACCTACTGTTGAGAACAAGGAATTTTTTGTCTTTGTGTAAGTGTAGGGAGTGTCTTCATTTAATGATAACCTCACTACCTGACAGTCAAACTGATTGTGAAATCATAGAATGGTAGAATTGCTCAGATTGGAAGAGATTTTCGAGATCAAGTCCAACCACAACCTAACCATACTACCCTAACTCTAACAACCCTCTGCTAAATCATGTCCCTGAGCACTGCATCCAAATGGGTTTTAAAGACATCCAGGGATGGTGACTCAACCACCTCCCTGGGGAGCCCATTCCAGTGCTTAACAACCCTTTCTGTAAAAAGAAAATGTTTCCTGATATCCAACTTGAACTTACCCTGGCACAACTTGAGGCCATTTCCCATCGTCCTGTCACCAGTGAGAAGAGACCAACCCTGCTCTCCCTGTAAGCACCTGTCAGATATTGGAAGAGAGCAATAAGGTCTCCCCTCAGCCTCCTTTTCCTCAGACTAAACAGCCCCAGTTCCTTCAGTGCTCCTTATTCATATTGCTGCCGTTAATTGTTACAGTTCAATAGGAAGCCTAAATTTAATCAGAATTGTGGTGTTATTTTTTTTTATTCTTTTCTATAGATCTTTCATTTTGGCATGCCCTGGAATTCACTTATGTAAATGTTTATGGCACTAATGTACTGGTTGCTGCTGCTCATGAAGCCAACGTGGAGAAGTTTATCTATGTCAGTACAGATGAAGTATATGGAGGCAGCACTGATCGGGTGAGTTTAGAAGTGTGTGGGGCCCAAATTTTTCTTGGCTTCTTTAAATGTGTTATTTTTGATAATACTTAAACTTGCAAGCAGGTACTAATTGCTTCTAGAAAGCCAAGTATCAAAGTTGTCTTGAAGCTTTTCTATTGCATGTTTTATATTGAACATGTTGAATGCGTACTAGCTAAAGCAATCAGATTGGTGTTGTTAATAACTTGTGAAAGCTTCTAAAAGATAGATATTCCTCGTGGATCATAGTAAATGTTCTTGAAGATGTTTCTCTGGGAAGAGGAAAGCAAGTCAGGAAGTAAGTTGGAGTCAATTAATTTCAGAGGCAAAGGTCAGCAGAGAACAGGTTTTTTTGTGTGTGTGTGTAAGTGGTATTTATGATAGCCATTTTAGGATCTCCCCCTTTGTTTTGGGATTCACAGAATCTTCTGAGTTGGAAGGCAATCCTTAAAGGCTATCTAGTCCAACTCCCCTGCAATGAATGGGGGCATGCACAGCTAGATCAGGTTGCCCAGGGCCTAATGGAAAGGTGACTTTCTCAGTCTAGTTTGTTTGAATATCTGGGGTTGTTTGTAGCTGTTGCAGCTGTAGGTTTTGTAGCTTGAAGGTTTACCTGGGTGAGAGCAATTGAGTAATACAAGTTTTCATTTCAGGTATTTGATGAATCCTCACCAAAATGTCCTACAAATCCCTATGCCTCCTCTAAAGCTGCTGCGGAATGTTTTGTTCAGTCTTACTGGGAAAGGTACCAAGTAAGTTAATGGAAGCTTCAAAAGCTCTGAAGCTCATAATCTTACACATGTAAATGTTTAAAAGAAAAATCAGTAGTAGACAACATGACGTTACATCCTTCCTGAGAGCTAGTCTTGTAGTTTGGGTCAGAGTCTTTCTGCTGTTTACTGGTGGAGGTGTACTGAAGGAGGCTGAGGAGGGGCCAGCTAATTTTAGATTGGAAAATAAATAAACCTGAACAGAAATGTCTTTTTTTTTTTTTTTTTTCAAAATGAGTGAAGAGAATAATAGCAATTTAAAAATATATAGCGATAAGCTGGAAGGACATTCATTTATAAGTAGAATACGCAAAATGCAAATTGTATCGACTAGTCATCTAAGTGGAGAAAAGGTGAAAGAAAAGCTATTATTCAGACTTGTTCAGGCGAAAATAGTTTGAGTTTTCAAAGCTTTATTCTTTTCATTTTGACATGACATTCTGTAAAGATGTTCTTGACATCAGGCTGACTTGATTATGATGTTAATGATTGTGAAACGTTTACTCGGGAATACAAAAGAGTGAGTAAGTTTCCAGTCAGCCTGATGTGTCTGTGGACAGGACATTTCCTGTGGTGGGTCCTTAAAGGGTCTGAGAGATCAGGAACATCTGTCACTCTTGGTGCTTCTGCAGACCAAGAAAGCCAGAGGCCTTTGCCTGGCAGCAAAAATATGGGTAGCTTGATTCATTAATATTTCTGAAAACATTCAGATTTGTGGTGAAGCACTGCAGGTGTCACTACTTATTGACCAGCCAGAAGCCAGATTTTTACTTATATATACTTAGTATTTAATCACATGCACATTTAATGTTCTTAAGTTTCCAGTTGTTATCACCCGGAGTAGTAATGTTTATGGACCACACCAGTATCCAGAAAAAGTAAGTTAAGCTAATGCTTTACAAATATATGTATATACAAGTATATTTGTCCATGCTTATCTGTGATTTTTTTTTTTAATATGCTGATCTCACAGCCAAACATCCTACCATCAGCACAATGTATACAGTTGTTCTGATTGTCAGTAAAACGTTACTTAGAGATTTCCAGTTACTTACATGAGTTTAGCTGCAGTTATTTTGTTCTGTAGGCAACACTTCAGGAAGTGGATTTGAAGAGATCAATATGTCTTCTATAAATGAATGTTCTAACCTGTATAATTACGTCTTAGTTTAGGGTATTAAGGAAGTTAACAAAATTTAAAATGTTCCTGTGGCTTCAGTTTAAAAACTTTCTTGGGCCAACTGTTGAGGCTTTTAGGATGTACCTAAGCAAGCAGCTTAACATAGTATGACTGCAAATTCCAAGCTGAAAGCTAATTCTGGTTACTTGACTAGTGGTTATTTACCATCATAGAATCCTTAGAGTTGGAAGGGACTTCTAGAGTCCATCTAGTTCAGCCCCCCTGCAGTCAACAAGGACACCACAGCTAGGTGAGGTTGCCCAGGGCCTGATCCAGCCTCACCTTGAAAGTCTCCAGGGATAGGGCATCAACCACATCACCAGGCAGCCTGTTCCAGTGCCTCACCACCCTCAGTGTGAAAGAATTAATCCTTATGTCTAACATAAATCTCTCCTCTTTGAGATACTTCCCCTTGTTCTGTCAACACAGACCCTGCTAAAGAGTCTATCCCCTTCTTCCGTGTAGCTCCCCTGTAGATACTGAAAGGCTGCTATCAGGTCACCTTGAAATTTTTCATTGGTTCTATTTCAAATTCAGCTATTTTTGTGACTGATACTACTTCACCATAGGTTTCTTACTGTATGTTCAACATAGGCAACTTACTGTATGTTTAAACCACGTTCTAAACAGTTGGCAGTAGTCAACCTTATTTTAGACTCTAGTGCACTTCTGCGTGTGGAAGTAGTAGCGCCATTTTTGTGTGTGAATCATTGCATTTTTAACTTCTGATTTGTAATGGACGACCACAAAGGTAAGCATCTCAATGCAAGAGATGCATCTACTCTTAAATAAACAGATGAAGTAAAAACAAACAAACAAACAAAATGTGAACTGTGAACTTCAGGAAAGGCAACTGTGGTGTAGAAAATACTCTGCTTCCTCTAGGAAAAAAGAATCCTTGCAGTTTCTAGGCTTGGTGCGTTTCTTACTTAGATTTAAATTGCAGCTTAAGTTTGAACTTAAACTATTGAAACAATCTTCTTAAAGCATGTAATGTTACGTGCTGGTAAAGCACCCTGTTCTTTGCAGAATAACAACTTCTAAAATATTTCTGTTTATTCAATTGCTTAGGTTATACCAAAGTTCATATCTTTGTTGCAACAGAACAGGAAATGGTATGTAACTTTTTTTTTATGTGTAATTAGTTATTTCATAAACATTTATAATTTCCTAATGAAGTTATGAATTATGTGTTTTAGTAGCGTGTACCTAAACAGCTGACATGCATGTTTTTTAAATTGAAGTACTTTTGGGTAAATCCTTACAGTAGAACTGCATGAAATGCATTTTAATAAATGGAATGCTTCTATTTAGGTATTAACAAAAGTCTTCTGCCTTTCCCTGTTCTTAAGCTGTATTCATGGATCTGGACTTCAGAGAAGGAATTTTCTCTATGCAGCTGATGTAGTGGAAGCATTCCTTACCATCCTGAAGGAGGGGAAGCCAGGTGAAATTTATAACATTGGAACTAACTTTGAGATGTCCATTGTCCAGCTTGCAAAGGAGTTAATCCACTTAGTGAGTAAACAGTTACAATGCTTGTCATTGCACATATGAACAGTTCTCTGTTGTGGGATTTGTGTAACTCTGTGAGATAGCTCGGTGCTTGCAGCAGATCTTAGAAGAGCAATGTGTTGACCTTTCCATGGCAGCTGTGCTGTGGGCAGTACAGGCTATCATAGACTGCAGTGCTGCATCAGTTATCCTGTCTGGGACAATAACTGCGGTAATGATTAAAAGCTGTTTCTTCTTTTTCACATTGGCTACTTCTGTTTTGATCTGAAAATATGGAAGATTAAAATGTAACAATTAAATCACACCTGTTTAGTAAGTGCTGAGGGAGGGATATTGGAATTGTTCCAAGTAGTTTTTATAACTTCAGTAGTTTGGTTGTTAAGTCAGGCAAAAGACCATTTCTGTTTGGGTTTTTGATTTTTTTTTTTTCCTTGACAGTATTAAATATTGTTAACGAATCTAGTTTTAAATATATGTCGAGACTGTGCAGGGTATATTGGGGTGAGGTTTTTTTAATTTATTTCCCCCCCCCCCCCACTTTTTGTCAGATAAAGAAAACCAGTTCAGAATCTGAAATGGAACACTGGATGGACTATGTCGAAGACAGGTAAAAAAAAAAAAAAAAAGCCAGCTAAGTGTGTGCAGGAGAGCTCTATTCTGAAGAATCCAAATACGTTTTGTTTATTTCTGTGAAAGTGTTTTTGCTTAGCAGGAGGGATAACTTTTGACAAAGTGAGACCTGTTTTACTTGCCTTTTTTAAACTTGTTTGTGGATTTGTTGCCTGAGCTATATAACATACTGCATAAAAACAACTTCTCCAGTTATTACTTGAATCTTTGGAACTGTGTATTGCTAAACTTCAAAGGATGCAAACTTTCTTCAAACTAGAAACTACTGAAGCTTTCTCTGGGATAAGGGTAGATTTTATGTAGCTATTAAATCTTTTTTTAAGGATAGTTCATTCATAGAATTGTAGAATGGCCTGTGTTGAAAAGGACCACAAAGATCATCTAGTTTCAACCCCTCTCATATGTGCAAGGTCGCCAACCACCAGACCAGGCTGCCCAGAGCCACATCCAGCCTGGCCTTGAATGCATTCAGGGATAGGGCATCCGCAACCTCCTTGGGCAACCTGTTCCAGTGCATCACCACCCTCTGTGTGGAAAAACTTCCTCCTAATATCTAACCTAGACCTCCCCTCTCTCAGTTTAAAACCATTCCCCCTGCTGCTTTGTCCTCAACTTAACTTGACAGGTGAATTGCATTATCTCTCATTCAGCTCTGATATTTTGGTGTTAATGTGACTAGTTCAAATTTAAGTGTGCTTTTACCCTCCATAGGCAAAGATATACCTACAGAATGTAGTTAATATTAGATTTCTAGCTTAATCTGAAGCTACTGTTTTAAATGTAGAACACAACATGCTGAAGTTAGGGCAGCAGAAAAAATGGGTAGGTTCTACAAATGTTTTTGCTGTGTTTCCATCTTTAGTTGCAAGGTTGATTTGGCTCTGTTCTTTCCATCCCCCCCCCCGTTTCATTTATGCAGCAACAATAAGCCACTGCTTACTTCAGATATGACTCTTTCTCTAGAGTCAGTAGAAATCAAGTATCTGCTGATAGCAGTTAAGAATTCTGAAGGCCCTACTAATACGTACTTTCTATTCACGTTTGGGTAGTTATCAGGCAATTGAAGTGTCTAAGTGCCTTTTTTCAAGAGAAGTGTTTTTCAGAATCCTCTCTAAATTTAATCACAGGACTCTGAACAAAAATTGCCTTCAGCTCACATGATGTGAGTGTTCTGTAGGTTCTCCTGTAATTCAGATTAAGTATTGTATTCATGTGTGTTGGGCTCTGTCTGCAGATGTTGAATTGTAAGTGGGCTCACAGGTTGCCCAGGGAGATGGTGGATGCCCCATTCCTGGAGACATTCAAGGTCAGGCTGAATGGGGCTCTGGCACCCTGATCTACCTGTAGGTGTCTCTGCTCAGTATAGAGGAGTTGGACTAGATGACCTTTTAAAGGTCCCTTCCAAGTCAAAAGATTATATAATTATGATAGCTTACTAATGTTTAATTTTGAAGGGCGTTAATAATGATGGTTACTTGCATTGGAAAAATTAACTCTGTTTCTCCTCAAGATTAGAATGTTTTAGTAACTGTGAAATAGTTTGCTTCTGTGTGCTTGTGTACTTTGAATATCCTGTATTCCAGTGTCAGTAATGCAGACATGATAGACTAGACTACCTAACTGCCAGACTGTAGAAATAAAAATGTTCTGTACCTAAAAGGAGGAAATCTTTCTGTATTGAATCTTGATTGCAGTTTGGTTTTCTATGTATTTGGTATTACAAAGTTTACAGAGCTAATGAGCCACTGCAGAAGCCATGCTTTGGATGTCTTTGTTCTTTAGATCTGAAGTCTGTGGGCTTGTATGGTGAGAAATGTGAGAGCACTGGCTTGTTTAGTGACTGTGTAAGGACCTGCAATTGCATTGGCAGTGGTTTGAGATCACTGTTCATTTTTGTGTGGAAAACATTTAAGACATATTTATTCCAGTCAATTTTAGGTAGTTGACTGCAAACTGAACTGTGTTCTCGTAGCTGCACTCGGTTGCCACTTCATTGTTTTTTTTGGTTTGTTTTTTTTTTTTTTGAAGGTAATGTAATGCCTTCATGTTGAAGGAGCACTCAAACCTGAGGCATACCCAATCGTGGCTTGAAGGCAGTTTAAGTTCTATGTATCTCACGAGAGAAAGTGTAACCAAATTGTTTTCCTTGTGTGTTTTGTATTTCACCAGACCTACCAATGACCTGAGATACCCAATGAATTCAGAAAAAATGCACAATTTAGGATGGAGACCTAAAGTGCCTTGGAAAGAAGGAATAAAGAAAACAAGTATGTCTGATGCCTTTTAAACTAACAGATTTGGAAGTTAGGGGAGGAGGAAAAGGGAGAGGGGAAGAAATGATTCTATGGGCTAATTAATGAGATACTGAAGGGAATGTATTTATCACTTTAATTTTACATAAATAACTCCTTCTAAAGCTCTTTTTAGTGTTAAGGTATTCTAGAACTAAAAACTAATTCCAATAAGTCCTGAATAAATAATTTATAAAGACTAAAACTAGAATTTTTGAACGTTATAGGCTAAAATTTTGTGTAAGTATCTGTTATTCCATTGTTAGTCCTGTGATATCTGTAAAATATTTGAATGTAATCTTTGTTCAGTTTGATTCACCAACATTCTTTTTTTGTATTAGTTGAATGGTACAAGGAAAACTTTCACAACTGGAAGAATGCCGAGAAGGCTTTGGAGCCCTTTCCTGTGACAGAGCCATTTGCGCAACTTAACGTTCCATAAGGTGAACAGCCTGAAGGAGTCTATTCTACCTCATACAGCCTTTTTCTTCAAAGCCTGCAATCAAGTGATCACACCGAACTCTTACCGTATTCAGAATAATGTGAGCCATGATGAATACGGAGCTGTAGTGGAGCGTAACTTTGGAAGGGTTCAGCACTTTATAAGTTTAATCCATTGATTTCAGCTTTTGGTGCAATATGATAACTTCACTAGGTACAGATAAACTTTTTTGAGTATTTTACAGAGTGAAGAATTTTATAATGTTAAATCGGTATAACAGATGTCAAATCTTCCTTATTCCTTTTGGAATGAGAAAAGGTGATGATTACAATATTTGGGATTCCAGTGAATGAATTATATTCATTCATGAATTATATTTAGCTCTGAAGTTTTTCATCGGCATTAGTTTATTTTTACAGTGTAATGTGTGTTCTGTCACTTTGAACAGTCGTCTTCTATTCCGAATCAAAGAGAAAAGATAACTGCTTTCTGGAGAATATAAATCAGGTGATGAAAGCTAAGTACGGTACCCATATGGTTCACGGTTCTTTATTGTTGCAGTATTATCTTGAGTAGATGACCAATTAAACTGTTATCTTCCTAATGCTCAATTTCTAAAGGAGTGGAGGTAGAACAGCTATTTTCTCAGCACCTTTTCTTACTGAGATTTCTACCAGCCTTTCTTAAACTTTGCTTCGGTGTCTTAGGTGTCACCTGTTTACTGTATCCTGGCCTTTAATTGTAATGGACTTTTGAAGTACTGTGACACAGTTAACATTCCAGTAAGGTAACTTTCTGTGATATGAAGGTGAAGTATTGAGGAAGACTTTTAAATGCTTCATTTGAATTGTGGGTTGGCAGACCTTTTTTGGTGCCGTTTCACTTCTTGCTTTTGTGGCATATTTTGAAGATGTAACAATCTGAGTTTTAATGTATAATTTTTAGAAGAAACTTCAGTTCTGGAAAAATGTCAATAAATCTTTGTCAAATGTGATTTTATTATTATAAGTCACAGTGTAACTGATTTCACTTAATTGGGTGAATAAACTGAGCTAGTGCATAGCAGTTGGAAAAGTAGGTATGTTGTATGGTGTTTTCCTTTGTTTGATTGTTCCTGTGCCTTAAGGAAAAGGTTCTTCACTTGTTTGATATTTGAAATGAGGTATGCAAAATGAGAAACCCTTCTCGTCTTTATCAGGACGTGTAAGTATTTAACACAGTTCCAGGCACTTCTGCCATGTATAGCTGTGAAAGTGCAGGGTTAAGATGTTAGGGAACTTCAGTCTCTGAAGTGGTCTCTTAGAATCATAGAATCAGAACCATCAAGGTTGGAAAAGACCTACAAGATCATCCAGTCCAACCGTTCACCTATCATCAATATCTCCCACTAAACCATGTCCCTCAACACAACATCCAGTCGTTCCTTGAACACCCCCAGGGTCGGTGACTCCACCACTTCCCTGGGCAGGCCATTCCAATGCCTGACCACCCTTTCTGAGAAGTAATATTTCCTAATGTCCACCCTGAATCTCCCCTGTCGCAGCTTGAAACCATTCCCTCTAGTCCTATCACTAATGACATGAGAGAAGAGGCCGACCCCTAGCTCACCACAACCTCCCTTCAGGAAGTTATAGAGAGCAATAAGGTCTCCCCTGAGCCTCCTCCAGGCTGAACATTCCCAGCTCCTTCAGCCTCTCCTCATATGGCCTGTGCTCCAGACCCCTCACCAGCTTTGTTGCCCTTCTTTGAACACGTTCAAGGGCCTCTATGTCTTTCTTGCAGTGAGGGGAAATGGGAATTGCTGCAAATGGGAATTGTTCTGAATTCTAAAGTCTCTCAGAAATTAACAGGCAGAACAAGTGCATGCGGAAGTGTTTTCCTTATGCAGAAGGAATAGAGTTTAAGGCGTTTACCTCAGACTTTGCCCACGCCTGTGTTTTAGAAGTAATTGAATGCTTAAAAGTAGTACCCCTGCCTCCGCTGATGGCACTGCTGCCTCTGGAACTGCAGTGCTCCTAATTGCACTGTGCTTCTTCTGTGTTGTGTGGTGCTGTTGATAGAGTGCTACTGTTGGTTGATAAGAATCATCTTAAGGCTGGGTAGTAAGCTGCTAAACTTCTACACCAAATGTGTATTATAATGCCTAGGAACGTGCTGTATCTATGACAAGGTGGGATGACAATGCCTTGCTGGATTGCACTGCGCTTAGATTTTTTTTGGGGGGAGGGGGGTTCTGATGCTTAGTTTCGTTGTCAAAATCTTCACTTGGGAATGAAAATCACAGATCTTAAGTATTGGTCTGTTAGAATATTTGGTGTACTGGATATGTACCCCTGTCCCAGTGACACGCTTAAAGCTCACGCATTGACTGAAACATGACATTCTTCATATATTAATATATTTTCCTGAGAGACAGCTTCCTTACAATACACAGTGTTACTTATCCATCTGTTTATCTTGTGCTTTACAAAAGTCAGCTCATTGTTATTATTTAAACGGTGGAGTCCTTGCGCTGCTCTGATGCTGTAGGTCAGGTTGCCTTAGCCAGGTGAGTTTTCTAATAGCATTCATTTCTCAAGAAGCCTTTACTCCTAAAGGAAACTGCTTATTTTGTTGCTAACGTTTTGTCTTCTACTGCAGGAAGCAAAAGACAAAGGATCAGCTAGAGAACTGTTAGTGTGGGGAACTATAATGCTCTGGGGTTATGCCTCACATTTTACTTGGGAGATATGAAGAAGGAGAAGGCAGTTATGTAAAATTCTGTGTAATTTTTCAGTCTACTTTTCTCAAGGTTTGGATTGCTGTGAAACAGAGGTTACCCTCATAAAATAAATGGAGCAGGTGTCTATATCGCTTAAATTGGTGAAGCTTTCTAAAGGAGAAAGGCTGGCCTTTGAAAGAGGTTCCGTTCAGTTTCTGTGACGGAGGAGGGGCTCAGACTTCAGAAATTATTTAACTCTTCTACGTCTCTGGTTACCGTTGTGGGATGGATTAGTTCTTCAGCAAGCAACTCCTAAAATGCCGTGGGCTTGAACCAACGTTGCTACTGTGTTATCTTAATGCACGAAGCCTGCAAATCTTCTGCAGGCAGCAGCGGAAGACAGGCAAAGCAGGCGCCTGAGGAAACACCGTCTGCTGCCCACAGACCCTGGGAGTGAAGGCCTGTGGGGCCTGTGTCTGCTGGACTGCGTGGGAGCTGTGTTTGGTTGTTGGGCTGATAGAGTGAGGCAGTGGGCGATGGCACAGAGTTTCCTCCCACAGCACAGGGAGTGTGAACAAGGGATGTCCTCACAGGCAGGTCGGGCCGGTGCCATGGGGCATGGAATAAATGCCTAACTGGGGAATAAGTTAGTTTTCGTTCTAAATACGCTTGGTTGGGCTTGGTAAGTTTGTAGACACAGCTTTCCTTATGGGTGCCACCTCGTGTAAAACCGCTGACAAACGAGGCTGGGGCTGTACTTCCTCCTTTTGCACACCAGCTCTGTGTGGGATTGGTCAGGCTTCAGAGCATGGATCTTGAAATCACAGAGGCAAAAACACTGCCGATCTAATACTCTTGAATCCCACAGCATATTCTAGTTTTTGCCATTCCCAAAGCATTGCAGGCAAAGCACTTTTCTTCTGAGGCAGATATCTGCATATTTTTGTGTTAATGCTGTCTTTGCATTGAGGCACTGTCGTCGTTTGCTGTGTGTCTGGTAGCATAGGACGTCCAAAAATGTGTAATCCGCTTTAAAATAACTTAGGAACCAGATATCTCTGGAGAAGAATGCATTTGGAGCAGCTCCGGAACACCATCCTCGACGTGAGCCGAAATAGCTCAGTTGGGAGAGCGTTAGACTGAAGATCTAAAGGTCCCTGGTTCGATCCCGGGTTTCGGCAAGCTTCTTTTTTTTTTTTTTTCCCTCTTTTCCCACCTTCCTCCATACACCCCGGAGGCAGCAGCAGACCGAGGCTGTTCCCGCACACAACAACACTCAGGACGCCCCTGCAGCCGCCCGTCGCCCCCCTCTCAAGCGGGGCGGCCTCACTCCCCTCGCGCTTGGAAAAACCGGACGCGGAAGCCGGACGTGCTGGCTGAGCGGGCAGCGGCGCCCTCTGCCGGCAGCCGGCTGGAATCACAAGCAGAGCTCAATGTAACCGGTCTGTACGGGCAGTCCGCCCAACTCCTGCTCATTTCTTCACTTTTACGGTAGAGCCAATCGTTCGGATTCTTGTGAAGCATGTTTGTGAGGCTGGCATCTCTTTTTCAGCGAACAGCATCCGTTAGTTCCCTAGGTAAGCTGTTGCAACCGTTCCAGGTATATCCCCTTCTTTAATTCGAGTCTATTAGGTTGTTGCTATGAGTGTTGCTAAACCTTTTCTCCGTAACATCTCTTGTACCCTTTTTCATATGCTGACATGGCAACAGTACACAGACAAGTCTCTGAGCGTTGGCGTTATCGGTGCAAAACACAGGAGTGGCTCAGCTCCTTGCTGCTATTGAGCCATCTTTTACCTGTGCAAGGAAAGGCATTGCTGCCCGCCCTCCCCCCTTTGCCAGAACATCACAATCACCTTTGTCCCCGAACTGCTTGCCTGATGTAAGGAGCACAGCTGATGGGTACCCAGTTAGTAGGGCTCTTACCTAAGGCAGGAAAGTGGCTGTATAAATGCTTATCTTGTTATTTTACCTAAAGAGTTTTGGTTTTTTTTTTTTTTTTTTTTTTTTTTTTTTTTTTTTTAGCCTTTTTTCATCCATTTGATATTATTTCATTTTACCTGCAACAGCAATTCCCTCCTCAGAGGTTTTGTGAAGTTGAACAGGAGCTCTGAGAGACACCCTGCATTACTGAGAGTGACCGCTGTGGGGATGCTGACAACAGCATCCAGTTCTTGTTTGGGGTGGGATTTGGGTAGCACGCACGCAGAGTAAAGCTTCAGGCCTGAGGTGGGAGAAGCTAATAAAAATTAAGAGAGAGATGTAACCTCAATTCTGGTATTTCTAAAGTTCTGGCTGATTTTGCAGGCTTGTTGCTGCTTCCTGATGTGATTTGTCAGATTCTGAGAAAATAACCTCGAGTCTTGTTGCTTTATTGCTTTTATATCGCACTGTTTTCAGGCATTTTTCATTCAATTTTATCTGCTTTTCTATCTTCTTGTTAGCATCGCTGCTTTCCAGGTTTTTTTTTTTCCTGCCAGTGAATGTTTTTATTTCCATTTATTTTTCTATTAGCTTGTCTCCCTTGTTAGGAAGCAGACACACGCTGCTTTCATGTTGGTTCGATGGAACTTGTATTTCTAATCAGAAGGATCCTTCTGTACTACAGAGAATCTTCTCTGCCACTATAGGTGTAGCTACATTTTTAAGCAACTGTCAGGTACTGAAGTTGATACCTCACATGGACTCAAAGGAAAATCACAATTTGCAGTGCTGTTACAGTTTGATTCAGATATCCAAAATCTGCAGGATTCGGGTCATCCGCTTTGTCCATGACCATCCTCAGCTATTGAATCTCTGGTTTTAGTGAATGGAAACTGGTGCAGTGCTGTGCAGATGAGACGCTCTTTCTCCTCCCTCCTGCCCCTAGGCTTCTGCATCTGCCCCCTCTAGTAAGTCCTCCCGTATGGGCAGCTGCCCTCCTGGTGCTTGTTGCTGCCTTGCTTGCCTCTCTGTGGTGAGCAAATGTTACTCCTACGTGTCGTAAAATTTGCTCTCTTAGACTGAAAATCGGTCTGTTAGAAAAGATTTGTATCTGTCTCTTGACTTTGTAGCCTGTGCTATTTACAGACATCCATTAAATCTCATTTAGATATGCTGTATGATCAATACAAGGGATTTAAAAAACACGAATCAGGACTCATGCTGAGCTTTAAGATTTTTTTTTTTCCTTAATAGCAAGCCACACTTGTCATCTGTCTGTTATCTGATCTTATAAAAAAGAACTAGATCTATGTTTTGCAGTTTTCTAGGGAGGAAATGCATTTTAAAAGGAAAATCCAGCTGATTATGCACTTCTAGAATCTAGCACTCCCCATCCTATTTTATTTATTTATTCATTTATTTGCTTTGAGTTAGCAAGTTAGAAAAGCTTTATCTGCTTGAGTTCAGCTCAGGAGCCCCATGGAAGGAAGCCTTTTCCAATCCAGCTCATTGGGAGTTTTCATGTTCCCTCAGCCCGTCAGTGTATCTCAGGGCTCCTGCTTTGTGCTTTGGTAGAAACACAGAATTCATACTCCACAGTAATGTTGAAATGCAGAATTTAGATTAGAAGACAGATTTAGGGAAGTTGTGAACTTTTAACCATCAGTCCCGCTGTGCTTATCAGTGTTATCTTTATTCCTCAGTGAACCTCAGGGGAAACAGTGTATTTTTGTTTGGATGTACCATGTATGTACTAGCACGAAGCAAGGGTACATTCAGTGCTTTGACTGGCAATGTTCTTGAGGGCTAGCCCACATGACATGGGGGATGAATGTCTTTTGTTCCATTTCATATTTTCTGTTAGGAGAAGTAGTTAGTATCTTGAATAACAATAGTGAGAGAAGAGTATCTTCTAGAACTGGCTCTAGGATCAACATAAGGTAAAAAGGCCTTAGAAATTTCTGATGTTATTTCAGATATGTACTGTCTTTCAAATTATTTTATTAATGTAGCGCAGAGCCAGACCTGGATTTTCTGTCCTCGTGTTTATTTCTCTGTGACTGGGACAGTCTGTTGCACTGATGAATGGCAGATACCATTCCTGGAGCTGTTCAGAAAACATTGAGATGTTTTACTGAGCGACGTGATTTAGTGGGAAATATTGGTGGTAGGTGAATGGTTGGACTGGATGATCTTGGAGGTCTTTTCCAACCTTGGTGATTTTTATGAGGGCCTCTGCCTTACCCCTTTTATTCTGCACATGAGGTCTTTGGCTCATGCTTTCCTGACTGCGTGCTGACAGATGAACCACAGAGGCAACCTGTGTGCTAGCCAGCCGGCTGGCTTCTTGTGGGTTGGACACATAGGGAGCACCATGTGTGTTCAAACTAGGATATTGAAATAACTCATGTTTAATTTCACATTTTGTCAGCCAGCATGTATCTGCTGAATGTAAATCAGGTTGTCTCCTACCACAGCTGTATACAGCAGGATTAATCTCTCTTCACTTCAGGCATTTAAGTTCAGTATCTGTGTTAGTCACCCTTGCCACCTCTGATGATCAAGGCAGAGAAATTAGGACAGAGATGGTCATTACCTCTCCACAATTCCTGTCTGAGAATGAGATGGGTCATCCTGAAGAGCTGCTTTTTTCCCTTGTCAATTATTGGGAACCACACAGTAACTGAGATTTTGCTCTTTATCTCCTAGATGCCCAAGTTCATTAAGTGAATCCTACCTTATATTCTATGACTATCTTGAGAATTAGTCTAGTTTAGAAACTGATGAAGTAGCATTAGAAATAAAGAAATCTTTGGCACCCTTTGGACAGGCGGTGTCTACAGCTCTGGTGCAGATACAATGGTGATCTTGAGCGGTAGATCTTCTTGGCTTTATTCATACATTCTTTGTTAGCTGATGATGCTGAGATTAGTGGTGTTCCTTACTAAGGATGGTTTCGTCTACCAGTCAGTACTGTATTTACTTAAACTATAAGTATGTTAAGCTTTCATCCCTGTTCCTTCATTGAACCATAGAGTCACCAAGGTTGCCAAAGACCTCTGGGATCATCCCATCCAGCTGTCCACATACCACCGATATTTCCCTACTAAACCATGTCCCTTAGTACAGCATCTAAACCATTCTTGAATGCTTCCAGGATGGTGACAGCCCATTCCAGTGCTTGACTGCTCCTCTGGAGAAGAATTACATCCAACCTGAACCTCTCCTGGCACAACTTGAGGCCATTCCCTCTAGTCCTGTTGCTAGTTATGTGGTAGAAGACATTGACTCTCACCTTGCCATGATGCGTACATTGTAAATTTTACATCTGACATGCAATGGAAAAAATACATCTATTTAGGTATAAAATGACATGTTACATTTTTAAATGAATGATGATACTGCTTCCTGATCTCGGAAGAGTTTTCTCAGACATGTTAAATGAGGGAATAAGGCAGAAGACAACAAAAGAAAGATATTGCAAAGGAAATGGAACTGCTCATTATCTCTGACAAAAATGAATAGAACTATTCCCAGGCAGTACATGACTTCAAGTGTAAAAGCGTATCAGCAATTTTAACGTAACGTTTATTTAAGGCTGTAGAAACAGTTGTCAAACACATCTACTATACTGAAGCACTGTATGATTTTAGGATCTTTTGGAACAAACTCTATATATGCACACGCTTCAGCTATCATATGCACTTGAAGAGGTGAGAAGCGAAGCGTAATCAAACTTGGAACTTGCAAAGTGGATGCCTTTAAGTAGTGATTTCCCATTGTAGTCTTCTCCTGACTCGTTGGAGTGAAGTTTAGCTGGACTGCAAGGCCCAGTGAAGGATCAGTGGGAACCCAGGAGGGACTCATCTGTCTAAACATAGATCTTTAATGCGTATCGAATACCACTGAACCCTAGACTCCCCTAACAATAAATAAATGAAGAAGGTTATGTCTTTGTGTGATGCAGCTCATTCTGTCCTAACGTGAGCACAGAAAACAAGCCAAGTGAACTGCACCCTAAAAGCAGCTTTTTTTTTCTCTCCATTAAGAGAGGACCGTGTAGAGGGAGCCTTTGGTGACCAGTTAAATGTAGATTTCAGCAAATCAATAGACGTCTAACATTAGATGAGATAAATTTCATCCTCTGTCACCTGGAAGCCTGCTGATAAAGCCAGGGAGAGATGGACGAGTGGAATTCACAATGCAAGGAGAGCTTGAGCAATCCAGAGTTCAAATTGATGGCACACAAGCACAGCAGCCCTATTGCTGTTGACAAAAGGAGACACACCTAAGACCACAAAACTGTATTTAACTCAAGATGAAATCATGGATTGGAGTTTTGTGTATTTGATCTGAGGCCTGGCCAGGTTACTCTTCTCTGAGTTGCTTTTATTTTAACACTATACAAATATACCATGGCACGTAGATTGATTTTTCACTTAGGTTTCTAAAGGCAAAGCAGTCTGTAAATTAGAAGTGAACTGGATAAATAATGTAAATATGAGAAAGCAGGAGCTGATGAGACAGACTGTTTGTATGAAGAGGCATTTTGTGCAAGGGTGGGATCATGAGATCTCCAGAGTTGCTCTGCATGCCTGAACTTTGGCCTCATTCTCCTGACTGCAGGATGAGGACACAAAGGGTAATGCTGTGAAGGGCAGTGATCCTTGGGGCAGGAAGAAGGGAGGATGTAGATCAATGAGAGCCAGTGTATGTGTCCAGGATGGGAAAAGCAGAATGGGATGGAAGGAGGATCAGAGAGAGCAGAGACAAGCAGTGAAGCAGTAAAAGAAAAAGGATGCATAATGAAGAAGGTGCATTATAGAGGTATCCTGCTCTTGAATTGGCTTCCGCTTTTTATATTAAGTGGCTTTGTTTCAGAGATTGTCCAGTGAGACTCTCTTAAGTATTCAAACAATGCATACCTAGTGGCAGTATTGGAAAACTGCCTCAGATCATGCTTCTTGAGCTACAAAATCTGGACCACGTAAACTGACAACAATTAAAGTCAACAGCCAAAATATTTATCTGTCACTTAAAATGTGAACCAAGAGTTGGGTTTTGATGTATGTGTTGGCTAAAGATTAGCCTGAATTGATTTCCATTCAAAGGATTCTGAGTATGTCTGTTTTCATGTTGTGCAGAAGCAAAACATATGTTGCATGATTTTGGGGGCAATTAAAAATATAGTAGGGTATTATAAGTTGAGTTTCTTGCTAACCAATGAAGGGGAAATTCAAATTGCAACTGCTCTGCAATGGTAATTCATTGTCAAAGAATGATCTGGTATGGAGAGAGGGCAATAAGGCTTGACTGCAGAATCACAGAATTGTAGGGGCTGGAAGGGACCTCCAGAGATCATCGAGTCCAACTCCCCTGCACAGCAGGCCTCCTACAGCAGGTTGCACAGGTAGGCATCCAGGTGGGTCTTGAACATCTCCAGAGAAGGAGAATCCACAACCTCTCTGGGCAGCCTGTTCCAGTGCTCCGTCACCCTCACCATGAAGAAGTTCCTTCGCATATTGGTGGTCAACTTCCTATGCTCCAGTTTATGGGCATTCCCCCTTGTCCTGTCCCCACAGACCACTGAAAAGAGGTTGGTTATGTCCCTTTGTCTCTCATACTTAAGCTATTTATAAACATTAATAAGATCCCCTGTTTTAAAATGGCTGAAAGTGTGAGTGCTGGAGGCAGAACTCCAAGTAAGGGAGTGAAGTTTCCCTTGCCTTAGGAGATGGGAAATGCCATAGCATTGTGCTGTAGCAATTGTGGAGTGCTCAGGGGCCAACTTCGGTAGGGTTTTGTCACTGCATTGTTCCTTAAATCACTTTATGTTTAAGCACAACTGTGTGTTTAAATTACCTCAAGAAGTAAAGTTCCCAACACTGATAAATACTTTTCGTCCCCATTTGAAACTTTTTCCATAGAACTAGAATCTATTCTTATTCAGGTGAGGTTTATGACAATGTAAATGTTCTTAAACTAAGATAAAGGCTTGGCAGAACAAAGAGTCAGAGGTGTAATATTTTCTTCAAAGGAAAGGAAAATATTCACAAAGGCTAACAATTCTAGAAGCATTCATCATTTCTGCATGCTCAGCTTGAGATACCGAGGATTCACTTAACTGAGTGTGTTTGTATCTTAAGATACGGTGTCTTGGTTTTCTTTTTATTCTTTTTTAATATAAAATTTCTTTTCTTGATAGAGGCGTATTCTTGGGTTTTGCTCCTCTTACCTCTTTTCCTTTCACTTTCACCTTGATCCTTTTCTGCTTGCAGCTTTCTGCATAGAATTATCTTTCTAGTTATCTCCGGAATTATCACCGCTCCTTACAGATCATCATATGGTTTATTCTTTCCATTGAATATATTGAACATTTTATTTTGGACAAAATTCCTTCAAAAATTCCAAAGGCTAAGTACTTTTCTGGCCTGATGCTAATCTGTGCCTGAGTACAGTAGGAACCTGAGAAACAATACTCTCATTAATAAAAAATGAGAACCTATTGCCTACTTGCAGCTCAGGAATTCTATAGTACTCCTGTGAGATGTGTGTAGGGACTTTTTTGCCTGCTGTACCTTTGACTATTCTGTTTTCAGTATTTCTGTTTCTCTTGCAAAAAAAGAAAAAAGAAAAAAAATATATATTAAGCCTCAAGATGATTAGGGATCCATATGAATCTTAGACAATAGTTTTAGCTTAGGGATAAGTCTGGGTATTAGTACAGACTACCAGGTAGCTGAAATACTGTGTTTGTGTACATCTAATGCAAAGCCAAAATATTTTATCTAATCAATTTACCACAATTCCAGCTGTGACGGCTTGACCCTGCTATTTCACAAGAGCTGACAAAACATTGTGATTGCAGTTTGAGTCTCCAAGGCTTCAGCCGTGGCTCATGTGCTCACGTCAGTTGTTTGAAAGGTTCTTTGATAGCTGTAGAGAAGCAGCTCTCATCAGCAGTGCCAGCTCACAGAGATACTCATTTTTGAGAGACGGGAAAACCCCGTAGTAAATAAAAAGTCATTCAACATGATGTTGTAAAATTGGTATAGTGTTAATATTGTGTAGCCCTAATAACGGCTCCTTTATTTAACCAAATAGCTGAGGGGAAGCTGTGGTAAATTCTGGATAGCGAAGGACAACTATCTTTTTGAAATGTTGCTCAGAAGGCACTATGTGTCACGCAGTGGGATCAACAGGCTTGGAACAGACACTGATATGGTGTGGGATCTGTCTATTTGTCTGTCTGTCCAAGTGTTCTCACGTCAAGGGCCCCGAGGACTAAGGACCAAAGCCTAACACTACATCTATTCTGCATGCCTTAGCACGTTGCCAGCTTTGTAATATTACATAGTTGTGGTGGAAGGAAGTAATCATAAGAAAAATTTCATGCTACTCTTCTGCTCATGCTTTTCTTTCCCCTGCTAACTAATCTTCGTAGTGTGATCTATCTGCTATTCCTTTTCTTCGTACTCTTATCCAATTTCTCTAAAAGTTACTTGTTTTTCCCACAGTGAAAACTGTTAATTGCAGTAATGTGGTGTGTTCATAACTTTGTCTCAAGACTTTGCCTAACCTAGATTCAAGGACTGATATTTTCCTAAACCAGAGAGGTGTTTTCAGGTGCTGAGTAGTATAGAGAGGGGGCATAATTCAGAGTGTTTTGAGTTAGTGCCTCCATTTATAATTTCTGAGCTTCCTCAACATATTTTTCCAACAATTAGTTTAGTTTTCCACCTTAGGACAACTTAGGACAACAACACCAAGAAGAGCAGCAGAAAAATGCCATTTGCAGGTAAATTGAATCCTAAGGGAGATGAGTTTAAACCCATTTCATATTTTAGGGATCAGCCTCTTGTCCCAGGTAATAATTAGTGATAGAATGAGAGGTGATGGCCTCAAGTTGCACCAGGAGAAGTTCAGGTTGGATATTAGGAAGAATTTCTTCTCAGAAAGAGTGGTCAGGCACTGGAACAGGCTGCCCAGGGAGGTGGTGGAGTTATCGACCCTGGAGGTGTTTAAGAGATGTGTAGATGTGGCTCTGAGGGATGTGGTTAATGAGCTTGGTGCGGATGGGTTGGTGATTGGACAAGATGCTCTTAGAGGTCTTTAATGTCTTACTTTTGATCGGATAGTTTTATTCTTTTAGCACACGAGTTGCATTATGGGCAAGAACCGTTGCATGCTAGCAGCTTTTAAAAGTCATTTTTCTCAATGTCTTGAGCAAAACTGCTTATCTGCATGTCTGGTATATGTATCGATCTTACAGACTGTGCCCTGCCAGGTGGGTAATAAATGCTTAGCTGTGACTATTGTGAGTCTGTCAGCCAGACCAGCCCTACAGTTATTTCTGGTGTAATGATGGAGGAAAGATTAGGGAGCAGACAAGTACTACTCACCCTTTAAAAAACAATTAAATAATTTATTTTGTATGCAAAAAGGCTATTAAGAGATGAATCCTTCTCCACTTTCCAATAAAATATTTATGGTCCAAGCCCTGGAATTCTGCAGTCAGCAGATGGAGTCTGCAATCCAAGTTGTTACTACTGGGTTTATTAATTTTCGTTAATGATGCACCTATATCCTCTGTGCTCCCAGTTCATTTTCTACCGTCTGCTGCTCTCATGGAAAGTGTTATCTAACAGTGAATGAACTACAAAAAGAAGAGGTGTTTTCCCCTTCTGTTTATCTCTGTTTACAGGGTTTTGTTTAAAAAGTTTGTCCAGCCACCTCAGCTAAAATGAGACCATCAATTTCTCAAAGTGCACGAAAGCCTGACAAAACCTGGAGAAATAAATCCGAGGCATTCACCCTCTTGACAAGTTGCCAGAGCCCTCAGGACTTGGGCGTCTTTTCTGCCCTTGTAGTCATGTGCAAAACACGAGGATTTGTGCTGTGCTAATCCCTCTAATGAGGGCTTCTCCCAACCTCTACATAAGCCCTGCTTAAAGCTGTGGCTGTTGGGCAGGCACTGCAGAGCCAAAACTCTGTCTTTTAAATGGCATTCAAGGCAATTAGAGACCAGGATTAAACAAACACCCGACACCAGCATCCTCAGCAGTGAGAGGGATTATCCCAGGGGAGTTGCTGCCAGACCAGGTTGTCCCACAAAGGAGATCTCCGTGCTCCACTCACTTGGGTCCGGAGGAGAGGCTGCACATAGCAATGAGTGCCCCGAGGTGGCTTTTTTGGCTTGGGCTGAGCTACCTGAGCTGCTGTTCTATTCCCTGGGCAGAGGCACAGTTCCCCCGTGTCTGCATGACAGTGGAGGCCATTCGGTCAAAGCGCTGCTGCCCAGCCTTGGGGCCGGATCCAGGCAACGTGTGCGGGTCCCAGCAGGGCAGGGGATGGTGCCAGGGTGTGCAGGTGGACACCCAGCCCTGGAGTGGCCCCTACACCCTTCGAAATGTGGATGACCGGGAAAGGTGGCCCCTCAAGTTCTTCAACCAGAGCTGTTGGTGCACAGGTGAGAGGGGGTGCGGGTTGAGGGCATGGGGAAGAACATATCTGTGAGCATTTCTCTGAAGGCCGTAAACATCCCAGGTGGTGTAAGGAATCAAGAAGCCATCGAAGGGACTAGAAAACAGGATGTGAGGAGTGGATGAAGGTTCTGGCATTGTTTAGTCTGGAGAAGAGAAGTCTGAGGGAAGACCTCATTACTCTTTCCAGCTGCCTGAAAGGAGGTTGCAACGAAGGACAGAGTCAATCTCTTTCCTCGGGGTGCAAATGATAGGTTAGGAGGTAATGGCTTCATGTTGCATCAGAGGAAGGTTAGATTGGATATCAGGGGGAATTTCTTCACAGAAAGGGTGCCCAGGGAAATGATGGAGTCCCCACCTCTGGAAAGATTTGTGGACATGGCATTTAGGGACGTGGCTTAGTGGCAGACTTGGTTTGATGATTATGGTCTTGAGAGTCTTTTTCAACCTAAGTTATCCTATGACTCTAAGAGGGCTTTTAGTATCATCATTTTCCTAAAAATACGATAATGCTTATGGCTAAGACATGATAGTTCCTGTATGGGGGTTTCAGAGCAGGAACTGAAAACGCGCTTTGCATCATTCAATCTTTTGGGTGCTGAATGTTTCCCCTAGTCCATCACCTTTTTCCACAGAGTTTTGGACACTTCAGTGCTGTGTTCCAAGCTGATTCCTTGGGTTTACATGACTGCCAAAGAGGATATCCTATCTTTTCCCTCTCTATCTCCATCCTCTTTTCCACACATGACTTTACACGGGCCTTTGTTTTCATGTATTGGGAGGAAAAATGGATCAGGAAGCTGATGTGCTTGAAGGGTAACCTGACCCAAAGGACCAGTTTTTACTAAGATGAGTTCATTAGTAATGGCACCAGGAAGAGAACAGGAAGGAAAGGTCAAGATAGGCTGAGGAGACAGGTCTTTATTTGAAGTGCAGCCCTCTTTTAAGGAGGGTTAAGATCAGCAGGAACCCAGTCTCCACTCAGACTTTTTGCAGGGCTGGCAGGGTATGGTGTAGGGAGTCAGGCAAAAGGCATTTCTCTAGCACTGAAGATGCCTGTTAGATGGATTTCAAAAGCATCTTGGGATTTCTTGTTGGAAATATAAAGTGGTTTGAAGTCCCCAGCATGGGGAAAAATAGCCTACTTTCCTTCAACTTGATTCTTAGAAATAACAGACCTATTTTTGTCTAAAATATACCATGGGTCTCACTATCAAAAAAAAAAAAAAAAAAAAAAAAAAAAGCTGTAATCAATCTGAGAAAGACATTATGTAAGATTTCAGCCCATGAGATTAAATTTAGCATTTCTGCAATGAACTGAAAGCAGAGAGGTTGTGGCAGATGACTTACATACCTCCAAAACTAAAGTCAGGCATCACGTATAGACACAGAGTTAGAAGAGTACTAAAGCATGCTGGCATACACTAATATTTACACAGTCTGAGTAATTAGGGCATCAAAACCTGAGATTACGGTGGGGAGAAGAGCAGGCAATCATTAATTTGTTTGTCCAAATAAAAGTAAGCACTAGTATTTAATATTTGCTGGGCTGAGACTTAGGTGATGTGATTGTAATGCCACGTAGTCTCACGCTCCCTGTCTGTGCTGATCTGTCAGCTCTCCTCAGCTCTATAAATCTAGTTTCTCTTTGTGCTTCCACTCTGTGTTTTTTTTTTTTTTCTTTTTCTTTTTTCCTTCTCTCATCTGTTTAATTGTTTTTAAAATATTGTTTGTTTACTCCTCTTTCTCTTTGTAGTCTTGGTTCTCTGGTTATACCAGCAGTAAAACATTAGGCTGGTAGCCATAGGATGATTTTAAGAAGGGTTTCCTGGGTTCTGTTCTGCCGTGGTCAGCTTGATGCTGTATAGAAAAGCATTTCTATGATTATGCTAAACAGTTCATAATTGCATTTGACTTTGATTTGATGTATTTACAGTGTCAGTGATTGTGGTTCTGTATCTATTAGATTTTCCTTATCTTCTTTTTTCCTCTGTTTTACATGAGTTTGCACGCCAGTTTTAAGTTCTGTAATGTGCGTTCTTCATTAGGCATCTACAACTGTGCTACCTATGACTGTAAATTAAATATGTTCATTCAAATGGAAATGTAACAGTTCACATCTGTACTACTAAAGCATCTTGTTTTCCAAATTAACTTCTAGTGCAAACCACCTATCTGAATGGTTCCTGACCAGTGCAAACTACAGTCTATGTTAGTGCTCTTTCTAAAGTTTAACAGTATGAACAGCTGTGTCCCAGTGTCATCTTGGCATTGCCTAATTTGTTGTTCAGATGTGGCATAAACAACAGTCACAGGAACTCCTGCTTCTGTGTAGCTGATTACATTAATTAGACAGCACCATTGAACTGTGCCACATTGCTGATGACCAGTATTTTCCATAAGGGGATTCTAGTTATTGCAGTAAGTGCTCAGTTTGAGCTACCTCCAAGAAGCTTAATAGCTAAAGATAAAAGGATTGCTGAAAATTTGGCCATATGTTGGACAAAAATCTAAGAATAATATCCATCTAAGTCTGGATACTGAACATTTCTGAAAAAAAAGGAAAATCCCAAACACAAACCAATATTCATGACTGGTTGGTTATTGTTTTATTGATTATTTTTATAGTTTTTTTCAAGTTAATTTAATTTTCATATGGAAAAGGAAAAAAAAAAAAGCATTTCCTTTCAATTTCTTGGCTTTAACAGATAATATACGTTAGTCTTTCCTCCAATGGGGACAAATGCAATGGAATAAGATTAGAAAAACAGAATGATCCAGTTTTACTTCCTTCTTTCTCTCTCTCTTTCTCTCTCTCTTTCTCTCTCTCTTTCTCTCTCTCTTTCTCTCTCTCTTTCTCTCTCTCTTTCTCTCTCTCTTTCTCTCTCTCTCTCTCTCTCTCTTTCTCTCTTTCTCTCTCTCTCTTTCTTTCTTTCTTTTTCTTTCTTTCTTTCTCTTTCTCTCTTTCTCTCTCTCTCTCTTTCTCTCTTTCTCTCTTTCTTTCTCTCTTTCTCTCTTTCTCTCTCTCTTTCTCTCTCTCTTTCTCTCTCTCTTTCTCTCTCTCTCTCTTTCTTTCTTTCTTTTTAAACAAAGAGCCATGATCAAAAAGACGATTGTAAGGCTATTGTCAGCTGCTTGCTGTATGTTCCTAGCAACGCACTGCTGACAACATCATCTCTAGGAAAAAGCTGTGGTTGTGGCATGAATGTTGTTGGGAAGTAACAATGAATGTTTAGCTCCTGTCTAATTTCAATTCTGAATCTATTTTATGTGCTCTGACATTCATTTACAGCACCTCAAATGAATTCGGTTTATATAAATTCTTAAAATAAAATGACCTAATGACAGTTCCTGACTGTGCTATAGTATGTGAAGGGGAATACGATCATTTGTTGTACTCAACGCATATAAGCCGTAAGTGTTGAACTGGGCAAAACATTGAATATCCTGTTCTAATTAACCCTGAAAATGGACATATATAGCTAATTATAAAAAAAAAAAAAAAAAAAAAAAGCAGTACTGCAGTAGGATAGTTAAATTTGGTTTAGAAGAATGCTATTTTAGAAGACTTATGAACAAAGTGCTATTTTAAGTTCTAAAGGATAGAACTGGAGTGTATAAATCTGGTGCAGAATTATAAATACCCCCTACAGAAGATTATTGTGAAAACATTACTGCAGTCAGTCATGTGGTTGTTACTACAGATCATGATGTTGATCAGACAATGGCATAGCTTGAGTTTATGGGGGAGTTAAAAGTAATTATAATTCATATGTTTTTCCACTACTTTCTGAGGTTGGCATGTGAACTTTTAATGTGCTTTTGTAGAATTTTTTAAAGGAAAAAATATCTCAACATTCCTGTACAATGTATGAACAGGCTGGGGACAGGAAGTTTAAATTCTATTTTTTTACTGTAAGCACATGGCAAGTTAAGTCTTGTAGCTGATATGCTGGCCTTCCCACTAGGCAAGAAGAAGCTTTAAAGTAGTTATAAAATATACTTAATTAACTTGTTGTAAGGCAATTTGGTTATAAGATAACACTAAATTACATATGTTACTCTGAAAGCAATACCTCCTATTTATTTCCATGAAAGCTACAGCAGATGCAAAGAACATGATAAAGCTATTTGATAAGGCAAATTCTTAGCTACAAATCACTGCTTTTCAACATAGTCACCACCATTAGCTATGCATTTTCACCAGTGATGAACAAGAGCGTGCATGCCGTGCTCATACAGATCTGCACCAGCAGAGGTGACCTACTGTTTCACAGCTGCTATGATGGCATCATTGCTAGGAAAATGTTGCCCATGTAGTCCATCCTTCATTAGCCCAAACACATGGAAGTCAGAAGGTGCCAAATCTAGACTATACAGTGGGTGTGGTAGGACAATCTAGCCAAGATTGGCAACATGCTCCACAGTCTTCAAACTGGTATGGGGCCTGGCGTTATTACATTGCAAGAGAAAGGTTGTCTTCTCTGGCCTGGTGCTGGAAGTTTGAGCCTTCAGCTTAGTCAGTGTCTCAATGTAACGTTCAGAGTTGATGGCTTGTCCAGGTTCTGGGAAATCCATAAGGATTACCCCTTCCCTGTTGCAAAAGACAGTGTGCATGCACTGAGGGATGCATCTTCAACTTTTTATTCAATAGGAAATTCACATGTTGTTTCCCTATGGACTGCCATTTTGATTCTGTCTTATAGTGGTGACACCATGTCTCATCACTGCTAACGATGCAATCCAGGAAACTCCCACCTTCAGCCCTGTACTGGTTCATGTTCATTAGGACCTGACAAACTTGCATACGGTGTTCTTTCTGTCCCTGTGTGAGCATTTGTGGGACCCACCTGGCACAAACTTCGCAATATTGCAATGTTACCACCATTGTTTCTAGTGCACTGAGGTACTGAGTGCGCTGATATTCAGCTCCGCACACAGTTCTCTGGTCCTAATCCACTGATTCAAGTGGATGAGCTGATTGAGACTCTCTCATTTTATGGTGTGACAGCTGTGCATAGCCATCCAGAATGTGGCTTGTCTTTCATGTCACTGTCACCACTGCTGAAACGCAGCACTCACTGCCTCACTGTGCTCGCAGCCACTGTTTGGTCTCTATAACTTTTCAGCAAGCATTCGTAAATGTCAGTGGGTGCCAATTTTTCCACATGGAGGAATTCAGTGACACCCTTTTGCTTCATACACACTTTCAGGTCAAATGCCATTTTGTCAGACTACCCCTCTGCTACCATCTGTCACATGGCAACAAAATGTAATGGAACATTGGTGAGGTTTAACGTCTACTGTCATACCACCAGCATTGACTTCTGATGTAATGGGTCAACAGAATAAAATAGGAGGCATTATTTTCTGAGCAGCCCTAACAGAACAGGCCCTGTTAGTGTCTGTAGTAAGTACAGATCTTCCGTAACCTACGACCAAACTGTTTGTCTGAAATAAATGCAGGAAGTGCTAAAAGAGTTAGCAATTTGTCTTATATGGTAGCAGTCCTGATCCTACCTTTGAGATACTGAAATATGTTGGTTTTTCAAATCTGTTGTCTCAGTGGAAGTAATGGTTGCAACAGATGGTCAGTTTTCATGGAATTATAGAATCATTTGGATTGGTGAAGATCTTCAAGATCATCAAGGCCATCACTCATCCCAGTGTACTGTGTCCCATGGCTATACCGTGTCCTTCCATGCCATGTCCACACATCTTTTAAATACCTCCAGGGTGGAGACTTTACCACTTTCCTTGGCAGCCTGTTCTAGTGCTTCAGGACCCTCTCTGTGAAGAAATTATTCCTGACGTCTAATCTAAACCTCTTCTGGTGGAAACTAAGGATGTTTCCTTGCATTGTATCATTTGTAACCTAAGAAAAGAGACTAACACTCTCTTTGATCCAGCCTCCTTTCAGTTAGTTGTAGAGAGTGATGAGATGTCCCCTTAGCCTTCTTTTCTTCCAGACTAAACAATGCTAGTTCCCTCAAATAATCCTCAGTAGCTGTTGTTTTCTGGTTCTTTCCCCACCTTCTTTGCTGTTCTCTGTACATGTTCCAGTAACTCAATATCCTTCCAGTAGCAAGGAGCTCAAAACTGAACACAGTGTTCAAGGTGCCGTCTCACCAGAGCCACGTACAAAGGAACAGTAGTTTCCAAAAGAAGGCAGAAAATGGTCAGTGTTAGGTGGGCTCATTACACCAAAGAGGAGACTCTGAGTTGATGGAATTACTAACTTATGTTACTCTTGATGAGTTACTCTCACGTGTTTCAAGGCCAACCACATGTTCTAGGGAGAGAAGTCACTGTGTGCTCCCACAAATACCATGGTTAAGAAGGAGCTACAGTGGTGTGTGATAAATAGTGTTGCCATACACCAGCAATGTGTATGAACATATACTAAATACTATGTCATAGGAAGTGTCATTTTCTCAGTGTCATGCCCATGGATTGACTCAGTGGGAGAAATGTCATGTACATATTGCCTTCGGAAACAGCCAGATGCACCCAACTTGACAAGGAAGAACATCATTACTAATGATGAGAATAGATGCAGAAAAGCTCCTGAGGTACATGATCCTATCTCCAGATAAAAGAGTTAGTGGAAAAGACACTCCAGGTTAATTTTTGTTCAGCAGCAGTGCAATTGTCATTCCCAGCAGCAGTGAGCATGTAGGCAGTATCTGAACCCAGCTGTGCCATGATCTATTTGCAAGAGCAACCTTCCACACTATATTGTCTGGGAACCCTAAGAAGTGAAAATTACGTCAAGTTATCTTTAGGATAGTTTCAGAGAGATAGTACCCTGAGTTGCTACACATTAGTCACTAAAGGCAGAAGGGATTCAAAAGGATCTTGGAAGGCTCTCTCTGTCTTCCTGAAAATGTCTGTTGTATGCTACATCCTGATAATATGGATTTACTTCTCTTACTCCCCTCGGGCCATATCACTGAGGCCCACTGTTGCCAGAGTAGCAGACATTGGAGTTAAGTTGTAAGAAACTGATATACATTTCACAGTGCTATCATGTGGGAAGTCCGCAAGATAATGAAGTTTTTGAAGACAGCTATGCATTATATCCACATCAGTGGCCCAGTAGAATGTTTTAGAAACAAATACTGGAAAAGTGCTTTAGCTTAAACGTAAAAAACCTGCATCTGTCTACTGCAGTCATTTGTATTTGCAAAGTGGGAAACACCGCAGACCTCCATCCACTTCTTGCCATGTCAGCTGCTGCATGGTGACAGTTCCATGATGCATGGAGATTGTTGAAAGAAAATGACAAGAAGAATCTTTTAATTTCATGAAGTATTGTTGTGTATATTTCTGATAAGACAGTATTGTCAAATAGATGTGTGGGCATTAAAAATATGTCCAACACTATCAACAGAAATACTGCAGAATGAAATACTTTTTTGCCTGGAGACAGATTCCAGCCTCTTCTAGTCTTCAGTCCTCTTTCTTGCACAGTAAAAGTTCATGTCTCATTGGAAAATTCTGGTGAAGTGGTTTAAAAAAAGACCCCTGGGATTACATTATAGGTCTGACTGTTAAGGGAGAAAATCCCACAAAGCACCAATTGGATATAATTAACACCTGAGTGAGGACAACAGGCAAGAAATCGTTGGTTCTTGTTTCTGTTACTGCATTGCTTCAAGGATGCACACAAACAATTCAACGTGATGCTTGTCCAGTGCTACAAGTAGATGAAAGGTGACTGCTGATCTCAGAAAAGGTTGTTGATGGAATTTGTCAGTGGTTAATTCCTGCTTTGCCATTCTTCTCTTAAAAAGGTTTAAGTTGTACCTTTGGATGAGAGGGACAGCAGCTACAACTGCTTGTGTTTTCTGACATTAGTATCAGCCCCCTAAAATGATGCAGACCCATAGCTTCTGATTTCTTCTTTGCTTGCCGGAACATGACAACTGTGTCCAGCTGCTCCTACCTGCACTGGGGAGGAATGTAAGCCATACACTTGGAAACTGTCTTTGTGATGTGCCACTGGGTTTTGTACTATCCAAAACCTAGTTAAAAGTCTTCACCCTTGTGGTCCCTAAGATGGACTTGAGCTTCATTATAACCTATTGATCTTCTTACCTCTGAAGTAACCATAAGCTCTCTGAACCTACAGTTAAGTTCTCATGACCTCTTGGTATGTCTCACAGGAGTCTGTCACAGATGTTTACAGCTCAGCATTTCTACACCAAGAGCTAGCCATAAGCTATGTAGCCTTCTGAGTAACATCCGTCATAATCTTGGAGGTCTTTGAAACTGGTATTAGGCCCTATAGGCCCTGACAATCTAAAATCCTACTTTTGTGTTTTCTGTTCTTTTGCTCACAGGCTCAAGCCTATTGCCTAGGGACATTTTGCTCCTCCAGGAGCTCTTCATAAGCCACTTCTCCATCTCTGTATTAACCCCAAGCCCTTTTGGATCTGTCTGCACAGATATGTGTGGGGAGCAGTGAGGTTTTTTGGCATTTTGATAGAGAGTTGGTATAGTCATAGAGGAGCATGTATGTGTAGCTGAGGTTGGAGAGAGTTTCAGTGCACTTTTGGAGAACTGAAAAGAGATCCCAGAGGAGCCCTGGTCGTCTCCTCACACCCTTCTTCCCCCTAGCAGCAGTGCTCACCATCTAACACTGATGCTTTGCAATCTGTACTCCTGTGCATGGGATGGAGGCAGGTATGCACTGCTGGAATGGCTGTCCCCCTTTGCCCCAGCCAAAGCAAAGGGAGCTGCAGTGGAGCCATTATGCTGCTTCTGGCACTCTGCCACGGTGGGCAGAGGGCCGTGGTGTCTGTGCTTTGCTTAAAGTAAGCTCTATTTCCTCGGGATCTTCCATTACTTTTGAGGATCCAAGTTAATAGAGGAGACCAGAGCTGATTACTTGCCTAAGGAATTATGCCAGTGGGGAATGATGGTGTTGTGCTATTTCTAAGGCTACTGTTTCAGCGCTATTTAATCCTTAACATTCCTGAAGTGTGACCAGCAGCATGCCCAGTGCCTCTACTAGTCTGTGCTAGTTCCTGGAGACACTGCTAACAGACATTAGTTTTTCCTAGGCTTTGCCCTTAAGAGAACAGTTCTGATTGTCAGCGGATTTTTTCTGTGTTTTTTTTTTTCTTCTTCTTTTTTGAGTTTGATCCTGGAAGTCTGGGAGCACTTGAGAGCCAATCAAGCAAAGCATTTAATCACCTGCTTAACCTGGAGTGCTTAGCCCTCTGTTCTTCTAGAGGCTTAGGCTCCTCACATGCCTGAAGGCTTCATGGAGCTCTTAGCGCCTTGGGGCATCAAGCCCATTATCCAGTGCATTTCCTCCCCAACCAGCTGAGTGATTCTTGGCCCTGACCCTGCTCTGGGAAGCAAGCCATCCTTCTAGTTAACCAGCTGGCAGCTGCCAGTCTGTTCAGTTGCTGCCCCTTCCAGGAACTGAAATGTCTGGGGAAAAAGAAAGATAATTCATAATTCTTCTGCATTTCAATGTTACTTCTCTCTGATTCATATTTTCACGTCTTCTCTCTCTCTCTTCATTCAGGAAACTTTGCTGGCTATAACTGTGGTGACTGCAAGTTTGGTTGGACTGGCCCTGACTGCAGTGTGAGGAAGCCACCAGTTGTCAGGAAGAACATCCATTCCTTGACAGTGGAGGAGAGAGAGCAGTTCTTCGATGCTCTAGACCGTGCAAAGACTACCATCCACCCGGACTATGTGATTGCAACTCAGCACTGGATGAGTCTGCTTGGTCCCACTGGAGAGGAACCACAAATTGCCAACTGTAGCATTTATAATTACTTTGTTTGGCTTCATTACTACTCTGTCAGAGACACACTCCTAGGTTAGTGGTTTTCTTGTCCAAGGGGCTTTGTTGGTAAATGAAAGGGTGAAGAGTATAATCGCTGAACAATTTTAAGTATGCTTACCACAGCTGTATTACTTCAGCAAGCAGTGAGGCCCAGGTCTGTGTAGTAAAACAGTTGGTGCTGAGGAGCCAGCAGTTTACAGCTGAGGGTGGTTCAGACTTGCTTCAGGCCTGCTGTAGTCTGGTCCCAGTGAAGAAATGCTCCAATGAACTGATGCCTCTGATGCCTCTTCTATTAGAAGATGATAACTCCAACTTAGAAAACTCCAGTGGGTGAATCAAAGCATGGTCAGTCAATGACACTCTTCAGAAGGACATTCCCAGTCCAGAATCATGTCCCTGAGCACCACATCCAAATGGTTTTTAAACACATCCAGGGATGGTGACTCAACCACCTCCCTGGGGAGCCCATTCCGTTGCTTAATAACCCTTTCTGTAGAGAACTCTCTAGTCTACTCTCTAGTCTAGCCAGAGCAAAGGTCCTTCAGGTGATAGGACAGTCATGGGAAAAGGGGAAGAAGCAACTTCCAGTGCTGCTGCACGGATAAACCCGTATGTGGGTTGAAGCTTTCTGCAGTAGTAAGTGAATCCAAGTGTGGTTTGAGTCCCCTACTCTTTCAATGTCTCATGTGTATGTTGGGATCTCTCCCACTAGACCGCTTTTCTCCAAATGCTGTAGTAAAGAAAGATGTGGAGAAGGGTGTCAGTTGATCAGATATTAAAATTATGATGCTGACTGCACTAAGGCGATGAAGGTAGGTGTCAAAGCACATTTCTATGTGATATTTTGCTGACGCCTTTATTGCAAAATTGCCAGATGTCTTGAAATAGTTCTTGTCAAAAGTGAAACCATGAATGATAACTAACCTGTCTTTGTAGAGATCTATAAATTTGAATTTCCACATCTTTGTGAATACTTGAGTGAGAAGTGGGTTAATTTTGAATAGAAAATAGATCTTCCCCATCTTTGTGAACCATGTACCCATCAAAAGACTTTGTGCATTCTTTATGGATATTTTTGCAGCTTAAAAGCATATACTTTAAAACTTGCTAGATTAATTATAATTTTCAGAAACAACTGCTGTGTCAGACAGGCATCAATCAAAATCTCTCTTTGGAGAAGAATTACTTGCCTCCAATACTATCACTCAGACACTGGGAAGCTTTTTGTATTCTGGGAAACATCAAGGTGATGTGTTGTTTGATCTGTGTTGTCAGATTAAACAGTTAGTGCCTGAGGTTCTGTTCTCGTGGATCACTTTTTTTGGTATGTCTCTCTTTTTCTATCTTTTTTTTTCTTCTTTTTTTTTTCATTATTACAACTATTGTGGCCTGTTGGACATTGCAAATTATCCAGTCATGTAAAGAAATAAGGTTAGAATTATTTATGGGTCTCAGAAGAGACCTCAATATTTGTTGGATTTCTAGTATGACAAGAAATGGATTCCTCCTGAAATCTAGCATGAGACTTAATTCTAGAAGCTTAGCTAGCCTTTATGTTCTACATGGAAATAGTATTTCCTTACAAAAGACGTTACAGATGATAGTTTTGTGCTTTCTTTCACGTAGGGCTAAAATATGTTGTATCAAGTAGCATTTTTTTTTTTTTTTTTTTTTGCTAAGATAGGAATTAATTTGGAAGAATGAAAAAGATGGTGGGATCAGACAGCTAAAGAAAGATGGATCTAATTTGTCCTTACACTTTTTGAAAAAAATGCACCCTGGTTTCACTGAGGATAATTGAAATTGTGGGGGCAGCTCTTTTGCTGAACTTCTCAAGGCCAGTAAGGGAAACAGTGGTCAGGACTGCAGCTATCCAAAATGCACAGCAGCCAAAATGAAAAGTACCAGATTTCCCCTGACCGGGTTCCTGCTTCTCCTCCTTAAGAACTGCTGCAAAAAACCCTCATCACTTTACCTTTTTTTCTTCACAATCTTCTTTGGTGGGAACCAGCCCTGAAGAGAAACAACAAGCAGGATTTGATGAAAAGTGGTAAAGGATATGTTGAATTACTAATGGCAGGCTATGGAAAGTGTTGATGCTCTCTTGATAGATAAGCTGTGAAAGTTCTGCTGCTGAACATGAGAGCAAACTAATATTCTCAACAGTAAGAGTATTAAAAAAAAAAAAACAACGAAAACACAACAGTTTAAATGATGAGAAATGTTCACAATACCCATCTTGTCCCCTGTAAGCATTGCAGCCTTTGATCTGCGCACTCTTTCCAAAGGTGCAGAGCTAAAGGTTCTCATTTAACTCAGCTACAGGCAACGGAAGAAGGTGCTCTCTTTATTTCTAGCTTCACTTGGTGCTGAAGTGCTTATTTTATCTTCTTTTGTAGGGCCTGGCCGCCCCTTCACAGCTATTGATTTCTCGCATCAAGGACCTGCCTTTGTAACTTGGCACAGGTACCATTTGCTGTTGCTGGAAAGAGACCTGCAGGTTAGCTAAACAGCCTCTTTCTTTTCTCACACAACTTCTCTTTTGCTACACATCTTTGTTGCTTCAGCCAAGGGTATTCTTTTCTAGGACTGATTCTTATACAGACTGTCGAGAGTGTTTGCTTGCAGATCCTTTTTTATGTAAAGGGAAACGATTGCTTTCAAGATATTGAGGACTGAACAGTTTCTTACTGCAAACAGTGATATGAATGCTGCTGTCAAGATTTTTCTTCTTCTCAGTGTAGAACAGAAGATATGGATAAGCAATATTCATTAATGAAATAAAAATAAACGTAGAACACCCCACGTATGTAAAACCTGTGGATAACATCTGCTGGAAAGCAGACAACAAGCAAGAAAGCCTCATCGAGGATTTCCCTCTTCAAATATGCTGTTATATATTTATTAGTTTCATATATTTAGGTGTAGGTATTTTAACTGCTCAGTCTCTGTGTTGGTACACAAGCTATCACGGCCAAAAAAAGGGCAATCCAACAGCAGATTAATTAGTCACAGCATATTTTCTGGGTCTGACTTAACGCCCCAATGTTTTGAAAGTGTTGGAGCAGCACTGTGAAGTGTGAATAGTTACCTTCAAGTGGAAAACAGAATGCAGTGGCATGACCTGCAGGAATCACTTTCTTTCTCTTTCCTTTGAAGGTGATCCTCCATTAATGTGTTTCTGTCCGTTGCAGCGACTGATGGGCAATGAATCCTTTGCACTTCCCTACTGGGACTTTGCTACAGGTAGAAACACATGTGATGTGTGCACAGACCAGCTCTTTGGAGCACCACGGCCAGATGACCCTGGGCTGATTAGCCTGAACTCCAGATTCTCCCGGTGGCAAATAGTTTGCAACAGGTACGGAAATATTTAGGGAAAGCCTGCATACTGACCATATCTTGTTTTGGCATTGTAGAAAATTAGAGATGAACTGAAAAATCTTTTTCATTTCACTGGGTGAGATCTTAAGTCTGATATGTTTAGTGCAGTTTTGGAACTATGGAATCTGTGGAACATCCTGAAACTTTGAAATGCCTCAAATCCATGATAAAGCATGTGGAAAGATGTGATAGTGACATCCAGCATAGCTCTACTAAAGGCAAATCCTGCCTGATAAATTTGGTGGCCTTCTAAAATAGGGTTAAAGTGTTTGTCAATAAGGGAAGAGCAACTGATGTAATAATCTACCTGGATTTGTGCAAAGCATATGACACTGTCCCACACAACATCCTTCTCTCTAAAATGGAGAGATGTGGATTTGATGGATGAACCACTTGGTGGATATGGAATTGAATGGATGTCCATGCTCAAAGTATTGTGGTCAATGGCTCCATGTTCAGGTGGAGACCACTGATGCGTGGTTTTCCTCATTGGTCTGTACTGGGACCAGTACTGCTCAACATCTTTTTTTTTGGCAATGTGGGCAGTGGAATTGAGTGCACCCTCAACAGGTTTTCAGATTACACCAAGCTGAGTAGTGTGGTAGACCCACTGGAGGGAAGGGATGTCATCCAGAGTGACTTGGACAGGCTTGAGTGGTGGGCCTGTGTGAACCTCACAAAGTTCAGCATGGCCGAGTGCAAGGTCCTGCACCTGGGTTGGGGCAATCCTAAGCATAAATACAGGCTAGGCAATGATAGAGAGCAGCTCTGCAGAGGAGGGCTTGGAGGTGTTGGTTGATGAAAAACTGGACATGAGCTTGCAATGTGCACTTGCAGCCCAGAAAACCAAACATATCCTGGGCTGCATCAAAAGAAGTGTAACCAGCAGGTCAGGGAGGTGATTGTCCTGTTCTTCTCTGCTCTTGTGAGCCCTCACTTGCAGTACTGTATTCAGCTGGGACCTGCAGTGGAAGAAGGATGAGGAGCTGTTGAAGTGGGTCTAGAGGAAGGCCACAAGGATGATCAGAAGGCTGGAGCACCTCTTCTGTGAAGACAGGCTGAGAGGACTGAGGTTGTCCAACCTGGAGAAGAGAAGTTTCCAATGGCCTTCCAGATCTGAAGGGGGCCTACAGGAAAGAAGAGGAAGAACACTTTATCAGTGAGTGTAGTGATAGGACAGGGGTAAGTTTTAAACTAAAAGAGAGTACATTTAGAGTAGATATTAGGAAGAAATTCTTCACTGTGTTGGTGATGAGGCACTGAAACACATAGCTGTGGATGCCCCATCCTTTGAAGTGTTCAAGACCAGAGTGGATAGGGCTTTGGGCAACCTGATCTAGTGGGAGGTGTTCCTGCCCATGGCAGGGGATTGGAACTTGATGACCTTTGGTGTTCCTTCCAACCCAAATCACTCTGTTATTCTGTGATTCTATGACTGACTTCAAAGTAGCTGAGATTTCACACAGAAGACAACACAGAGAGAACTACATTTTTGCTGTCAGCTGTCTGTAGGCGTATATTGATTTGGTTAAATACAGGGCTTTGATGATGAGTTCATGTACAGGACTGGGGCAGAATAGCATAAGATGCTGCCAGTTATAATGCTCATATCACATCCTGTCAGATCTGGGGCAGCATGCAGTCAGCCAGATGAAGGCACTAGGAGCTCTAGGCTTTTCAGGAAAGTCTCTTTCAATGGATACTTAAAGTGCTACTTGAAATTCTGCCTTTAGACACCAATTGGCTTTATTGTCCATACTTTTTCTCTAGGATGGATTTTTTTTCTTGAATGCTGAATGACTGAACTCTTGTCTTCTCAAGGTTAAACAGCAGAGGGCTTTTGTTTATTTCAGGATTTTTGAAAATGCCATTTCATTTTACACTGAATAGCAAAGTTTTTTTTCTTCGCTATCTTTCTCCTCTTCCTTCCCTCTTTCCCTCCCTGGTGTAAGGTTCACTAACTAGTAGGAAACATCTGCAACAGTTCCTGAAAAATGCAATACATTGCTATCTCTTTTCTTCTAAAAGAGTGAAGGATGGAAAGTGAAAACTTGCTTTCTGTCATACTTTTATTTTCTTTAGCCCATCCCACAGAGGGACTTTCCTGCTTTATTCGTCTTTCTAAGAGTGGAAAACTGTCCTTGCTCAGAATTCTCTTAGACTGTCCAGCAAAAACTGTTCTTGGGAGGAGAGGAGGTATGAAGAGGAGGTATGCTTTTTCTGAAGTGTTCCCTCTGCAGAAGATGAGCCTAGAGACACTGTCCAAATGACTGACCTTCACCAGAATCTACGAAGTCACTGGAAGCCATGGCATGTCAGCAGTTCAGCAATAATTTCAGCTTCCAGTCCATGGGAAGTGAACTGAACCTCCTGATGGGATGCCATCCAGAGCAGGGTGCCCATGCCCATGGCCAGGCGGCTTCTGGAGAGCTCCAGGGAGGGGACCCCACAGCCTTTGGGCAGTCTGTTCTTCTTTTATGCTATAGCAAAAAAAAAAAAAAGAAGGAAAAGACCAAAGAAACCAACAACAACAAAAAAGCCTGCTTCAACCCTTTGTCCTAACTGTGCTACTTTTCGTTTCATGCTCAGCTTGGATGATTACAACCGCCTGGTGACACTGTGCAATGGGAGTGATGAAGGACTGCTCCAAAGAAGGCCGCCGAGGGACTCGGGTGAACAGCTGCCCACTGTGGAGGATGTCAGGAGATGCCTTTCTCTGCATGAGTTTGACAGCCCTCCATTTTTCCGCAATTCCAGTTTCAGCTTCAGGTTTGTCCTAGAGCTGGGTGGATCATGGGTATTTTTTATTTGTGCGTTTGTCAGCAAAATGTGGTTACTTAATACTGCTTTTACCTGTCCACAGGAATGTGCTGGAAGGCTTCAATAAACCAGAGGGAGCCCTGAACTCACCGATGCTGAACCTCCACAATTTGGCTCACTCTTTTCTGAATGGAACCAGTGTTCTCCCTCATGCAGCTGCCAACGATCCCATCTTTGTGGTATGGCTTTTTCCTGCAGCATGAGTGCCACTGGCTGCATATCCGAGGCAGCTGTCTCACCAGAAATTAGCAGAAATGGAAGTGAATTCCCTAGAAACAAATTCTTTAATTACAAGAGGACAGCTTTTTCCTTGAACTCCGCCACACTTGTGTGATGGGCAAATAAAGATGGAAGAAAAATACAGGGTGATTTGTGAAACATAGAATAGGTTTCTAGGAGGAAGTGCTGCCTGTCAGATGGCCCCTGAATCCTTTCATTAGGTGGTATCTAAAGTTAATGTCTTTTACCAGAAGATTTTACAGCAACAAGAAAATACTGAAAATTGGGTTAATTATTTTAGAGCAGCGGACTGAGAAGTTTGTTTCTTTGTTTTAAACTTCAGAAGAATTACATCTAATATCAGGGTCTCTTGAGGAATAGAAATAAAGTGATTTCATTGGTGCATGAGTACATTACTGCACTGCAGTGAGCAGCATGAACAGCAAAGTGCAAATAAAGAGCCATCAGCTGACTGCTACATATCTTCCTTACCTAATGAATTCATGCTAATTTTCTCTTCCTCTTTGTTAAATTAAGCCACGGTGATTATACAGAGAAAGTGTATAACACTTCATTACTTTCTTACCTTTATTTCAAGTTTGCAGTCTTTTGATGAAGGAATTAGCCAGAATACTTATGTTCAGTGGCTTGTTTCCTTAAAAATTCTTGAATTCCTAAGTGAATATACTGTCAAATCTTTAATTTACTGTACTTTAATTTTATATGCAGGATTATCCATAAAGTACTTTCAAAGTTTTTTCCGTGTTGATAAACCAAAAGCATAAGTACACCAGAAATTAGTCTGAACTCTCCCAGGCTGTTGTCTGAACCCCTAATTTTAGCATCCTCACCGATCCCTCGTGTGGTTGTATTAAGACTTGTGCTGAACTAAGGAACTGCTTTAAATGCTGTTGAGCTTAGAGAGAGCCTAATAAACATGTGTGTCCATGCATCAATTTGCAGGTTCTTCACTCCTTCACCGATGCCATCTTTGATGAGTGGATGAAGCGGTTTCACCCCCCTGACAATGCCTGGCCTGAGGAGCTGGCTCCTATTGGTCACAACAGACTGTACAACATGGTCCCTTTTTTTCCTCCTGTAACCAATGATCAACTCTTCCAAACTGCGGAGCAGCTTGGCTACACCTATGCTATTGACCTGCCAGGTATGTCTCAGAGACCACGAGATGAGACGGCTCAACTTCTCAATGACACGGACATTTGGAACATAAGGCACTGCTCCCAAAAGCATGGGTCTATTCACCTGGTCTCTAGCAATCCAATAGCATAGCTTAGGCAGTCATAACTCATCCAGTAAGTTGTGGTAGCTGCAAAAATGTCTATAGTTAGTTTGCTTCTGCTCTGCAGCGGAATGCATGAACTCGAAGTCCTCTGGCACTGAGAATTATGCTCCTTTTGGGCTCAGAAACCTTTGATTTTAGCTCCTCTTCCCAGGACTAGTGATGCCTGTTACAAAATGCTTTAACCTGTCAGAGGTCAGACACTCTTCCAGGGAACTGGTTTGTTGCTAGAAAACATTTGTTTTGCACAGGGCCCTGGGTCATACTGTTCCATGAAACACAGTAGAGATGTACCCTGTTAAAATTTGAATACCCTGGAGAGATATCTCTAGGTGCTTTGTATTATAAAACCCCAATTTTAAAGATTTTCCTTGCCTGCATGCCTAAGGGTTTTTCTGCTCATTTGAAATCACCTTTGACACAAATAATCGGACAAAAGAACGTCCCCTAGCCCCTCCAACCAAAGCGTTTATGCACAAAATCAATGAATTTGGAAGACAAGCTACAAGTATGTATAGAAGGCACAAGTGTAGGAAATGCATGAAAACCATGCTTCAACTGCTTTACTAAAGATTAAATCTGAGCAGTTTCTTTCTCCATATCTGTATTCCTTTGAGAGGCAGTTGGTGCTTATCTAACCTATGCGGCCAGAAATTTCTTCTAAGTGCTTACCATGTATCTGTGGTTTTAATCTGTGGAAACGGTTTAAAGGTCTACAGACTGTGATGGATCAAAACCCCTCTCCTCAAGTTGCGTTCATGTAGGGGAACCCTGATTTACAGAGGGATTTGTTCTCAGGGACATCTATAGAATGTATATATGAAAATAAAATAAATACTTCTTTTACAGAAGTAGAAGAAAATAAAAACTTCTTTTACAGAGTTTCAGTTTTCCTCCTCCTGGGCCACTGTCCCCGCTTCTGCTTTGGAACTGCTGCTACCCCTTTGCCATAACATAACTAGAGAGAAACAAAGGCAGTTTACTATTCTGCTGCTTCTTAACTCCTGCTTAAATAATAAGCTCTCCATGAAGTGGTGTACCCGTCCCTGTATGGATAGTTAATGTTCTCAGAATAACAGTTTTTACATTAAATCCCCCTCTTTATCTACAAGTATAACTTACTGATTCTTCTTTACCTAACCAAGTTATAAATTAACATACATAGTGCATTCCTGGCTCTTATTTGAGGGACAGTGGCAAACAACATTGGGAATCTACTTCATTAAAGAGTGACTGTCTTCAACTCTTTTTTGGCAGAGAAAGCACATGAGACACACAATGTTCAGGTGCTTTTATAGTCAATGTGGCATCTCCTCAAGCACTCTGGAGTTAAGCCTTAATATCTAAACACCTTCTGAATACCTTAAACCCCACTGAGAATTTTTTGGTGAATATTTATTTAAACATTAATGGTAGAGCCTCAGTATCTGTAGTATTTTTCAGAACAGGACAACAGGCAATTGTTGCTACTGAAAGCATAAGGGAAAAGACAAAATAAAGTCATTCAATCAAGTGGAACTGAGATGAACTCGTTTATACAGGACTGCTGTAAGAATGGACAATATTATTTCAGAAGACAGCCATTTTTTTGGAGTGGTTCAGAAACAGAGGCTGTGATCTGGAGCTGGCCAGCAGAACTGTACTAAGCAGTGCTTTCTGTTAAAAACTTGACAATGGGCTGCACTGTGGTCTATCAAATAAATAAATAAATAAAAGAATGTTTTCCACTGATTAAAATAGCTTGAAACAGCTATATGGAAATATCCCTCTAGAAAGAATTGCTTAAATCATTCATAATTTTGGCCAAATTAAATAAGACCATAACTTAATGCTGATCTTTCCCATTCTCAACACTTTCCTTTGTTTGAAAGACTGGAGCTTAAATTCAGCCACAGACTTCTCTGGCAGGAAATGTCTCTCGCGATGGTGTGTTGGTTATACAGTACATTACCACCTTTCACTGTTGCCCTTGGTTCTCTTAGACACACAGGTAATAGCAATGAACAGGCTGTGGGAAATTTGCTTCCTTCCACATGATTTGAGAAATGAGATCACTGTCTCTCTTTGTTTCAAATGTTCTGTGTTTCCAGGTTCACTTGAAGAAAGCCAAGCGTGGGTTGCCATGGTTGGATCCACAATTGGAGGAGCGCTGATAGCTTTGGCCGTGCTTGTTCTGCTGCTTGTACTTTTCCAGCACCGAAGGCAGAGAAAAGGTTTTGAACCGCTTATGAATGTGAGATTCAGCTCCAAAAAGTACATGGAAGAGGCCTAGTGCTTTGGCTTTGTTCCCTTGCTCATTCTGCTGAGAAGTGACCTTGATTGATTTATTCAAATCTGAGCAGAGTTTAGCCAACCTTATCACACACGCCTTTGGCAGCTGCCTACATTGTTCTCTTTCAGTTTTTCCAGTTATCTTGTGAATTGTGATATTTGAAGTCTCTGGGTACGTACGTGCAAGGCCCAAGACAGACCAGAGTTTTCTCATTACCAAACATTATCTGGAGTGTGTGACACTTAAAAGTCATCAAATCTCTATAGAGTTAGATCAAGACAGTTAAGAATCAAAATAGAAGAAAAACATCTTGAATTAGCGAGATATTTTTTTTTACCTCAATTTATTTTTGATTTAATTTAGCAGCCCTAGGATGTTTTAGACTCTACATATACATTTGAATAGCATATTATTTTATGGTTATCAATAAATGTTCTAAATAATGTAGTCTTTCAGAGGGGGTTAAAAGTGTTTTGTGCAGTGTGGCAAAACACTGCAGGAACACCATGGTTTTGTTCCAGAAGCACAGTCATATCATTTCATAGAATCATAGAAACATAGAAGGGCCTGGCTTGAAGACGACCACAATGATCATCTAGTTTTAACCCACTGCTATGTGCAGGGTCACCAAACCAGCAGACCAGGCTGCCCAGAGCCACATCCAGCCTGGCCTTGAATGCCTCCAGGGATGGGGCATCCACAACCTCCTTGGGCAACCTGCTCCAGTGCGTCACCACCCTCTGAGTGAAAAACTTCCTAATATCTAATATCTTCCTAATATCTTCCTAATATCTCCTAATATCTAACCTAAACCTCCCCTGTCTCAGCTTAATACCATTCTTCCTTGTTCTATCACTATCCATTTCATATGATTCCATATTTTGTTTCTGATCAAGCTAATGTTAGCAGCTGATAAACATCCAGACTCAAATTCTCCTAAAATTTGTTTAAAAGCAGGAGTTCCCTTACAGATTGATACTTGTGTTTTAATCCTGTATTAGGAACCTGTAACAGAAGCTGAAAATGGTGCTTGTCCATCTCTGTTTTAGCTCTCCTATATTGTTTCATGGATTTAGACCCAAATACTTTAAAACATCTGGGATGCAGGACTCAAGGTAACAAACGGAGATAGCCTCTGTTAACGGGGTCTGCAGATAAGGGTCTGAGTGTGGCACTCCCTAAACCCCCATTTTAAACATTTCTTTATAAATGCTCTCTATATTTCTTCATTAAACACAGGTTTAGATTACATTTGGATCACTCTCCTATGTTTTTTTACAAAACAACTGAAGTCGTGAACAGATTTGGTGTATGATGCGTTGTATTAACAGGATGCTCTGGTTTCCTATAGAGTGTAATACTTGAGTCTAAGAAAAATTATGCTTTGGTAGCCTTGAATAAAAAAATCCAGTTAGTAGTGATTTCTATGAGATTTCTTTTATGAGTTTTTAATTATAATTCGTACGGTTTGTCAAAATCTGGTTGAGGTGAGCTGTACAGAGAGCACGGCCTGCCCTCTGGCGGCTCACCAGGAAATTACCTGGAAACAGGAGAAAGCTGCTGGGCTCCCTCGTGTATGGAACAGCAAGCAGAGTCAAGTCTTTGGTGAAAGGAGGAAGCAAAGGTAAACGTCATGTAAAATGCTTAAAAAGAAAAACGGTTAAGTATGCAAAGGGGATGGAGGAAATCCTGTAGCAAGCATGATTTGAAGGTTGGTTTAATATTTGTTACTGTTCCATCGATACTAAAATACAGAAAATATGTTTTTTGATGCAGGTGTTAACAAATATCTTCAATCTATCGTTGCATAAGTTGTACTGAAGCTGTCCTGGCAGGATGGAGAGAGTCTCTTCTGTCCCATGAGAGGAGATGAAATCTCCCATAGACTCCTCAACTGAGCGAACAATCCTGAAAACACACCACCTCCAGTGTCCAGAGCCCAGGACACCCAGGGGTTTTGGCTGAGCAAATCATTGCAAAGCTTGACCTCAGCTCATGGGGCTGGCTTGGTTGGGGTGCTGAGGTGGTGCTGGCTGGGATGTCCCACCCTGCCTTCACATCCCCAGCGCTGCCAGGGTGTGGACACCAAAATGGGGACAAGGAGGAGTCCACCTGGTGAACATCACTGCTGTCCATGGCCTACCTCTGCACGTCTCTTTTTCCTCTCATGTGCATAACTGAGCAACCCCCAGCCTAGCCCAGTAAGGGACGAGCGCATCCACCTCCGTGGTCACTCTTTGCAGGTGGCAGAAGGGAGATGCACCCTGGGATGATTTCAAGCTGAGGTGGGTGCATACATCACTTCCCACCCACCTTCCCCTCCACCTTTCAAGATAACCCCTGCTGAATTGGTGCTTACTCCTGACAAATGGCTCTGAATCGTACAGGATTATGTAACATGCAGCTGCAGTGTTTAAGTTCCAGAGAGGGAGAACTGCTCAAAAATATCCCTTTCTCAGCTATTTTATTACCTAGACCTGTGCAGCTTCCAGCTCTACGTGTTGGGCTTTTGAGTGGATTATCCTTCTGAGAAGTTGAATTCTCTCTAGTCAATAGCTAATTGCTCTCTCAGTTGACTGTGTAGGATCTGTGGGCAGCTAATGCCTTGCTCTGAATCACCCAGTGGGTCAGGTGCCTAATTCTTCAGCTCTGCTGTAAGCTGGTGGTGGTCACATCATCTCTGTCAGGCACGGCCTGTGCTTTTGTGCAAAAATTCTCTGAAGGAATTAGTGAGAGCTTAAGTATCATTGCTAGCTGTTCAGCTGATTGCTCAAAGAGGAATTTGCTCCGATTCTGCCCCTGATCTAGGAAAGAAGCAATGTAAAGCAATCATATCTCATGACCGTTACTGTAAAATTGTAAGTTGCAATGCTTTTACTGACCTTCTACTAACTTCTTACTTTGCTTTCAAGAGAGATGTTTTGTACCTGTGGGAAGAAAAAAGGAAGAAGTGAGGGGATTCCAAAGCCATCATCTAAACTTAGTAGTGAAGATATACACAGAACCTACCATGTAGACTGGTGACAGCTAGGACGGAAACCTAGTAATTCTGAAGTACCTCCTTGGCTTTTCATGCAGTGAATGCAGCCTGTTAAGTGCCCTCCACACTACTGTGTGGTTATAGTTGGGTTACGAACTAGGTGACTTCTATGATCCTGCTCTACTTCAGAGCTTCTGCAGATAAGATACAGCTCAGTATCTGTAAGGTATTCATTATCCAGATTTCTTTGCTAAAGTTATCTTTCCAAGACCTGAGTGGACAGAAGAAATGGTACCAGTGCTGGCCATTTTTATATACTCCAGCTACCTCTTTTGGGGCCTTTTCCCTGAAAGAACATGAACATCAAAAGCTACCTCTCCACTATGTTGCAGGGTAAGCCAATATATAAGCTATCATACAGATCCAAAATCACACTCTGATACTAGCAGGGGGAGCCTCCAAGGAAGAAACATGAGAAGAAAAAGTGGCCCTCAACTTACCACTTAATAGGTTGCCTAAGAGCATTACCTGCAGGTCTGATTGACGTAGAATCACAGAATTGTTTGATTTGGAAGGGATCCCTAAAGGCCATCTAGTCCAACTCCCCTGCAGTGAACAGGGACACCTACAGCTAGATCAGGGTGCTCAGAGCCATGTCCAGCCTGACCTTGAACATCTCCTATCTTGATCTTCACTGATCCCACCTGTGCTCATGGCAATGTTACCATCACTCACTCAAAGTGCCCTGATGCCACCCATGTGTAAGGACAGACGGGATTTGCAACCTAAGCTAATATCTGCCATGATGAGAGCGAGAGACATGTATGTGAGGGCCGTTATGAAGAGCAGCTCACCCTGAATGTACCAAACTACTCAGCAGAGGGAATGAGTGGTCAGGTCTCACCCAGATCAGACAGCCCCTTCCTGTTCACCTCTCCTCCTTTCAGTGCCTTGCAGCCTCTGGCCTGTTGACAAAACCATGAACTCTGGAGCAACTTTATTAGGCAGAATGGGAAGAAATCAGGCGCTGACTCCAGCAGTTGCCTTTGACAGCACTTTTGAGAAGTGCCAGAATAAAGGAGGCAGAAACTTTATCTCCAGCTCAGATGAAGTCTTTTCAACCCTTATCTCTGCCCTCAGGCTTTCTCACAGACTAGATAAAAGAACTCCTTTTTCAGCACTGTGGTGCTGGCTGTGGTAGGTCTCCTTCTGTGGTTCCCGATTTTCTGCGGTCATGTCACAGAGAGCTCTGCTGTCTGTTTGAATTACATTAGATGGATAAATGCCTGGCAGGGTAAGGCAAGATTAGAGAATGCTCTTCTAATTCAGGAAACACAATTCCTTCTCCTCCAGCTGTACCATGTGTAGGAAAAGTCCTGCTTGAAAGAGCTGTCCATTGCAACACGATACTAAAGCTGTGCTTCAGGAACACCTCTGGGTGACTTTGTGCCTACAGCTCCTCTGTCTCCTGTACTGAGATGATAAAAGTGCTCAGCTTTTTGAAGACATCGGAGGTGGTACAAAGGACAACTCCAGGCCTGGCAATAAGAAAATCACTTGATTTCTTATTAGGGTTTACATTCCAGAAAGTATCATCAAGGTAGTTGGGTTGTGTGTCCATTCTTCTCTCATGGAACTGCTGAAATGTTCAGTGATGTGGTCACAATGTCCTGTCCCGTGGCTTCCTTCACTTGGTGATTCCATTGCTGTATCCCAGGCTGCTCCCAGGCTTGCTTCCCTGTCATCTCTGAGTGACCACCCAGTCTCTTTACAGATTTATTCCTTTCTGCCTTGGAAGAAAATCCCCCAAGGTTTCACTATTTTATTATTATTTTTTATTATATATATCTTTTTTTCTGGGTGATTTTTGCTTAAAATATCTTTCAGCAACTTTTCTTTCTTTTTCTTTTTCTTTTCTTTCTTTTTTTTTTTTTTTTTAAACACAGGTGCATTATTACTCAGCTATCTGTAACAGTTTCACAGTTACCTCCTCTGCCAGAGTTAACTGAAAAACACGTAACATGTATTGCCAGGAATAAGGTTGATGACTGCCTTCCTTTGGGCTGGCTGCCATCGATCTCAGGCAGAGCCTGAAGTGCTTATTACATTTTGCTGGCTGGTTTCTTTTTCATTTTTACTGCAGAATTTCAGACTCTGTAAGGGCTTTTACCAACGCATCCTTTCAGCCCACGTTTGGTGGCTGCTCAGGGCAGGGAGACCTGGCTGAAGGGCTGCTTCTCTCTATGTTGGCTCCCCTTGGGGTACATGTTGTGGAGAGCCGGTGTGCTCAGCCCTTGCAGATGCATGTCAAGTTCACTTGCAGCCCTTAGGACGCATGTCAGCAGCTGGCTTTGCAGTTAGCAGGCTTGCTCTGGCTTGGCATTCCCTGCTCCTGCTGGTCCCTGTGGTTCAGCAGCCCAGCAGAGAAGTGAACAAATGGATTCATTTACAGCAGCTCTAGGATCGCTCAGATTTGTGTCACATCCCAAAGTGGCTGCATCTCCTCTCCATGCCTGGTAAAAGAAACTTCAATGAGGCGCGGAAAGCCTTCTTCTTCTATAGAAGTGTACACCCACTCGGTGTGCCAAACCCTATGGATTTAGAATTCAGCTCAAAGCTTTGAAAAATGCCACTTGTGTAGGCAAAGCACAATCCTTTCTGAGAAAAGAAAAAGCTGGATTTTTAACAGAAGGAAAAATCATCCTTTCATCCAGGACAGATAGATATGTTCTTTCCTACCTCCTTTCCTTATTCCCTGACCCAACTCTCACCGTCTTAGAACAGGTCTCATGATCTTGCAGATACATTTATTTTTTTAATGTAGATTTTTGTTTAAAGCAACATCCCAACTGAAAAAAAAATCTGATCATGGCATATGGAGAGAATGGTGACAGAGCTCATTTACATGATGTCTGTTTCCTGGTAAGAAAGAATACTCTTGTGACTGCCAAGATGGAAAAACAGGCAGACAGAAGTCTTATTTCTCCTCAAAACTGAAAAGGGAGAAAAAAATGGTATCTTTCATTTCAGCCTTGCCTGTATTTTTGTTTTTTAGCTTGGTCTGGGTATTGTCTAGTCATTCTTTTCTGATGTATACTTAACTGTGTTCTTCAGATGGATGAATTTGTGTCAGCTCATCACATCCGCTGCCTCATACTAATTTTTGCCTTGGTTGCTCTCAGTCATTCAGTATCAGTATAGTTGCTATCTGGTAACCACATTGCTGCTAGCACTGTGCAAAATTGCTCCCCCCTGCTTTACTTGCATATTTCACAACTTTTTTTCATTCAGAAGCAAAGTTAAGGACAGGTTTCACAGAGCAAATGTGAACGGAAATCAGAGTTTATTGCACCAGAAAACGATTGCTTGGAATATTACTTTTGTATGGCAAGTCTCAACAAATTCACTTTGCAGCCAGAGAATGTCAGACCTGTTTCTTTCCAAATTTAAAGGAGTATGTAGTGGAGCAGGCTTTCACTAGAACAGAATTTCCTGAGTTTACAGTTGTGGCTGTGGGATGGTTAAGGATCTTTCAATTTGTTCTGAACGGAGCTACAAAACACGTAGCACAAAGAATTGCTCCCTGTATTAACTGTTTGTACTGTATGCATTCAGATGTTTAAAGATGAGTCAGGACTGATGTTAAAGGATGAAAGTTCTCATTGAAAACTCTTCTAGTTAAGAATTTGTGAGGTGTTTTTGTATCTGTGCAGATTTTGTTGTTTAATTTGTAAGAATTAATTTCCATGCTGAAAATGGATAAACACATAGAGAAAACCATCGACCAGGAAAAAAGCATGGAAATAAAAACTTCAATCCAAAAAAGCACAATAAGAGTCCATATATGTCATCTTTTTCTGTGTTATTTTAAGTGCATTTTTACTTGACTCATACACTTCCTCTTAATTCAGTTGTTCTGTGACTCCCGGGCTTCTTTCTTTTCTCCCCTCCCTTCTGTCCCACACTTACTTTCCTGCACTTACATCATATTGGCAATGCTCAACACCCGCGTATTTTTTATATTAGCTTGGCATCTGTATTTGATGGCCTTCTGCTATGCTCGAGGTTAGCAATGCACCAGAAAACATCTTAGGCCACAGTTCTTCCTGGATCACTGAGGAAAATCATATTTCCTGGATTTATTAATGTTTGTCATGATTTCAGAAAACCACCTGTACTACCCATACAACCAAGAGAATGGATACGCGGTTCAGAGGAGCAAATATGACAGTACATTCAGTAGAGCATTAAAACAACAGCATGCTAATAAATTCAGAAAAGCTCAATATTATTTCAGTGCTAAAAACTGTTTTTCAAATATCATCTCTAACAGGTAGAAGAAGCCAGAACCTTTGCTGGGAAAGCATCTGCTGTTTTCAAACAGCTAGCTAGTTACAATTTCAGTTTTTTTTTTTTTTTTTTTTTTTTTAATAGCTCCTCACATTTCATTCTCCTTGAATTTGTTTGCATGTTGATGAGACAAAAATATCACCACAGGCTTGCAGTGTTTCATGCAGGCATGAAACACATATCAGAAATCTGATAGAGAAAATGGTTGTTTGCCGTAGTATTACATTCGGTTCCAGCAGGATTTGAAGCAAGGAACCACTAATTAATAGAACCCTGTGGTAGGTGCCTGAGAAAAGAATAATAATTAAAAGGTGTTATTAATTATCATATTTTTCATTATTTACAGAAGAGTCTCTGCACCGTTGCAGGTAATGTCTTTTTAGGGAGGTAGCAGAATTTCAAGCTGGTGATTACACTTAGCTGTTCTCAGATGAGTAATTGCTTTTCCTCCTTTTAGATCATGAAGCATGTACAGCAAGGTTCCCCTTGCATTAAGAGAGTAAAGAATACTGCAAAATCACTACAGCCAGAAAATCATTTTTAGAGTCTGAAAACTATAAAAGTATTATTTTTTATTTGAAAGTTCAGTTTTGTTTTGTTTTGTTTTTGCCTAGAATGGGGAACACAGCGCACAGTGCACTTTAGTAGAGTGAATACACTCTCAGTTCTGCTCAAATGTTTCTTTCACTAATGCTGTTTCTAAACAGCTGATCTCTCTCACCTCAGGGACAGACGTCCCTAGCAGGGGACATGCTTCATCTATCTCAGAGACTCACTGTAGGTACCAAAAAATAAGTCATACAGTGCCATTAGAGATGCTTAATGGTGCCATTCATTGGCTCCAACCCCTACCCCATGGGGTTTCCTGCTGCTGTACCAGCTACATAAAGGAATGCAATGGAAACCTTGACTCGATGAGCCCTGCAGAAGTGTCCAGGACATAACACAGCATCTAGAATATCACTGAGTGTGCTTATGCTTGGACACAAAAGCCTGTCTTGAGATGAGATTCAGTTCATCTAAATCTTGTACCAGGTAAGCGTGGGATTCAGTTCACCTGAATTTAGGAATTTGATTCTGTTGCCTAACCTTGGGCCTCTAGTTTCATTTGAAGTTCTTGAGAACATTCTGAACAATGCCTTTAAACTGAAATCCAAATCACCAGAAGAATTCTATAGAGAAACAAACCTTTTTTAGGTATCATTAAATCAGTTTGTAATCTTATTGACTCAAAATTAAGTGAAAACAGAGTGTCATTTTTTAAACTATCTTTCTTACACACAGTCAGAGAAAGCTCCTGTCATTTTCAAGTGAATAAATGAATTACTACTGCCTGAAATTTCATCTTTAGATATCATGACTTATGACACTTCCACAATATTCTTCACTTCTCTGACATATTTTAGACGTGCATTGTTTGCACATAGATGTAACTGGAAAAAGAATGCTGCAAAATGAACTCATAAACTATTTTAAAGATTCACCTTACCTCACAATTCTCCAATAGCTGGCAATCATGAGGTTAACATTACTGACCTGCAGAGAGCACATTTCATTTTACAGCCAACAAACCACAAGGCACGAGGCATGTTCTTATTTCAGGTATTTATTGTAGTCCATCAGAGAATATCAAATCCCTGTTTTCAACCACCAAGATACATTGCCTTCAGGGTGTGAGTGAAGGGTGATGAGAACGAGAAGAATTGATGAAGATGAATAGATTTGTTTAACACATCTTGGTTAAAAATGAATTGGACAGTTTCAAGCCAGAGCAGTTATAGTTTTATTCTTTATGCTGTAAAGCAATCTAACAAAACCAATACTATAAAAATAACTAGAATGAATAAGGCATGTCAATGTCTTCACTGAGGTGTCAAGTATTTATACGTACAGTACTGAATATTAAGCAACAGTGTAAAAGGTTGCCCCACACTTCATTACTGCTGTAATTATGACAGAATAAAGTGTGCGTAGTCAAGTGTTGTTTGAGAGACACTGAAAATATAAGCACAAATTTTAATAGTTAGTATCAAATTTGTTAGATATGCTTCTCCTAGAACTGGAGCCAATGGCAAACTTTCACTAAATTCAATGAAAGGAGGACCAGAAAGGCTAGGGAAGATGTTTCTGTTCCTCCATTGCATAGTCTTCACAGAGCAGAAATTACATTGTCCAGATTGCTGTACCACTTTCTATCTTCAGGTTGAAAGGAGAAGTTACTTATGCTGTCCTTATCCATAAAACATGGGAATAGTTACATTTCCAAAAATAACTACCTCTGATCAGCTGTCCTTAATGTTTGCATTAAAGGGCTGTATGCAAGCCACTTGCTAGGGCATTGTGCATGACTAAAACAGTTTCTAAGCTGAAGATAGCCATGAATCATTCACACAGTTTATTATACTACGATGCCAGACCAACGATCATTGGTACTGCCAACAGAAAGAAGTAGGAGCAATGCATAATATGTGCACCTATATGTGGAAGAGAATGTTTCCCTAGTTCTGTCTATTGAAAGCATAGCCAGTCAAAATCTAATGATGTAGGGTGGCAGATAGTTTGACTCCCTCATTGCTTTCTTGACATTGCATGCCCCAGTAGTTACTGCATCAAGGTACCTATAGTAGATGGTCTGCATATGACTTTCCTGACAAGAATTTTTTTCAGTTGAGATATTGTGCTCTCTGCATGTATCATTAATTAATCACAGATTCTATATTTTAATGCATTACCAATCCAGTTATGGCAATAATAATATCAAGGTCAATGTATCTTCTTGTTTAACTGAGGAAAGTCTCTTTATTTCTCATAATAAAGACAACTGGAAAAACTATACTTTCTAACATTTTCAACACAGTGTTTTTGTGGAGATAGATACACTGATAAAGAGATTGCTGTGATTTTGAAAAGAATATCTTTAAGATCTAATGAGCAGAATTAAACTTTCATTTAATTATCAGAATTTTATGTACTGGTGTCTAAACAAAAGCAATTAATCAGTGACAATCAATTAGACTTTCCAACAAGTCATTGCAAATTTAAAATATGCACATGAATAAACAGTATAATAACACTATGAAAGGAATAACTTGCCTTATACTGTTGTCAATGAAAATACATACTCATTAATATATGTATACCATAAAGCAAGGGAACTAACAAGGTACACTTTTTCTGAAAAGCATTACATGGATAACATTTGCAGGCAAAAGGCAGGGCAAACAGAATTAATCTTTAAGAATGCTAGCTATTGTCTCAGTCTGTTATTGAATATTACAATCCTACCCTAACTCTCAAATAGGTTGTAAATACTAAAAAAGGATTTTTCAGTAGGCAGCAAAAGAAAGTATTGATTTAGAAAATAAAACGTATGTCCTTTTTCAAATGCCTTTGTCTAGTAACACAATATTGCACTAGGCAAAATTGCCTTGGCAGAGCAGCAATGTCTTCTAATGCCTATATTTTAGAAAGATGCATTACAAAAAATGACTTTAATAGAAGGTCGTTCATTATCTGGTAGTAATTTAAGGTACATGAAAGAAGCAGGCATAGCACTACAAATATATATATGTATGTAAATGACTGTCAGTACAACCCTTCCAACAAAATACTCTTGCAGTCAAACTTTTCTTACTAATGGACAGGAACACAGCAGTTTATGGTTTAACTGTTCTATGATTTCCAAATATCATCTTTAACATCCTTGACATGACAAACTGTGAAAGAAACAAGCGTAAGAAACACAGAATTCATTATAAGTCTTGAGGGAAGAAATGGTATTTACATTACTGATCACTGCTTTGTGAAAATCACATTAACTGTTGTGTACCGGACTTAGTATAAGACTCAAGGGGAAATGGAAAAGCAATGGATTGAACAGTACCATCTGAGGTTGTCTTGAAAATGTCACACACATCCCATATTTTTATCCCCAGAGAAATCTGAATGCATTTTTACTGATCAAAACGTTGTGGAAAAAAAGCGAGGAAAGGAAAGATGTGGTGAAAAAGATCCAGTGGCTGGAAGGGTTATTCGTGGAGTATTGTGGTATCATGTCGTTTCCTGATGATGGACAGTGGTGGTATGATTACAGATATGTAATTCAGCTTCAGGTGATACCATTAGAAGTGAGAGCCACTCTCTGTGAATTATAAATTTCATCTTGAAAAAACAACTACATAGGATGGTAGTTCTGATAATCAGTGTTTTAACCAATTCACTGAATTACCCAAGTCATCAGTGACCGATCATTGTAGCCTGAAAGGGAGGAGCCAAGGGTTCTGAAAAGCTTAGTGATCTTTCACAAGGTTTTTTTTGCATTCAAAGCAAAACCAAGAGATAATGAAATCCATAACATTTAGTCCCCAAATGCTGTGAATGAGATGCTACTGAGGTTGCTGTTTTTGTCTGGATAGTTCTCTCTCTCAGTAGATGTTGCCAAATAACATCTACAAACTCACCATTTTCACAGTTATTTCAGAAAATTACAACAGCATTCATAGACACAAAAGTTATAATCACCTTTACAGCAGAAGGCCCTGCCTGGGACTCTCCTCATGAGATCTGTTTCAAGTATTGGAGTAAATTGAGTCCTTCCAATGCCCTTTTATAAAATATGCACTTGTATATTACTGGCTTGTGGCTGTATAGATCTATATGTCTGCATATGTGAAAATAATTATATATAATAGGGAGAAACATACACACGTATAACATGTGAACATGCCATTCTCAGAAATACAAAAATTGAAACAAAGTGGAAGAGCAGAGACCTAGGAAATCAGACAATGAATGAGTGCTTCACTACTAGGACTTTTGGTTTCTGACACATTTCAAGTACCAACCCCCAAAAGGTAGGCTGATAAAAGAAAAAGGATTTCCTTATTATGGAGTCCCATGAGACAGCAGGAGTTACAGAGGAGACTGCACTTCATTATTTTCCGTTTTTAAATGATTATTTTCTGCCATAACTATCAGCTATTTTGCAAGAGGTATATTAGTTGTCTGCCAGCATTATCCTGTGTACATTACCCTTGCTTTTTCTACTGACCTCTTTGAAAGCGTGTACTTTCCTTTCAGTGATGCAGTAAGGGCTGAGACTGACAAAAAACTAAAAGTGCATTAATGATTAAACCTGATGGGTATTTTTATCACTGCCGTCACTCTTGAGGCACTACAGTAATCTGCTGTCTGCCCTCCAGAGATGTGCACCACACTCCCCTCTAACTCTCTCAGCCGGCTCTCACCAGCCTTTGGAAAGCATCTGGAATTTCAAGAAAGAACTGTTTGAACTCCGTCCCCTTGTGCGTATGCACACTGAGGGCAGCCACAGCGCCTGTCCACAGTGAGAAATAGTTGACAGGTTAAAAAGTCTTACAGGGAAGATTGTAAAAGAGACAATATTAGGCAGAATTCAGAACAGTGAATACACATGGATTTCATGTCAACATCAGGGTTGGTTCAGCCCAGAAATGAGGCTGAAGGAGTCATAGCATAACTTTACCTCATGGGATCCCTCTCCAGGCTCCTCACTCCAGCACTGGCATGGAGAAGAGGCACTGTTGTGCCAACAAAGCGAAAGGCAGGAGAGAGTCTGGGAGAAACCTGGATTGCCTCAGTCTCACCAGTGACATCCACCTACAGGCACTTAAGTGAGGCCTAAATGACAGACCTTGTCATCCCAAGCTGCCTGTGTGGGGAATAGATAAGCTCCAGCCCAGCTATAGAAATGCCCATATCTTCGGACTAACTGCGGAGACCTAGAAAGACAGCCCTTCCAAATGCTGTACTCCCTGAAGTACCTAGTGCTAGATGAGATGACCTTAGGCCCTAAGACACAGCCAGTTTTCATTAAAACAGATGGGGTTAAGAGGAGAAAGAATGGGTGGGAAAAGATTTCAAGCCTGAGAGAATGGAAAGGTTATCCGTCAGGAAGGCCTTGGTGCTTTTGGCACTGTCACATGTTCTTGCTTCCAAGTTCTAAGTCTTGAATTGGATTGAAAGTGCATTTACAGCTAATAATGCAGAGCTTTCATAATCTGTGTATTGTAGTAATCATAAGGCTGTATAAGACTGTAGTGGAAAGAAATGTCTAGTGTTGCATCCGAAGTAATTATTATAAAAAGCTATATACAGAAAAAAATTCAATTGCATTAGCCCTACAGAAAGTGACTTAAGGCATTTTACACAAAAAATATTGGGCTCTGTGAAACCTATCTCAAAAATATATTGGAACAATTGTATATCAACGGTATGAATTTTTGATTCTGTCCATGGTACATTACTTCTCTGAAGTTACAAAGCCATGAAGAATCTTTTCCTTGAAAGTTCAGACTCTGCCTCGATACACTGCAATATATATGTAAACTGCTGTGTGCTGCTAAATGATGAGACATTTGAAATAGTATTTGGAAATGGGAGAACTTGGGATTTTGCTTTCACTTTGACTGGAACTCTTGCAAAACAGAAGCTGTATCACTTAATTTCAGCTGTGATCTTTTAAAATTTAATTATTTATTTAGACTCAGATTAGGCTGAAATGTTAAAATTGGATTTGTAGAAAAGTAGGCTCAATATTAAATGAAATTTTCTCTACTCAGCCCTGTTTCTGTATAAAGCTGATTTTATTCTAAACTTGACTTGCATTTGAACATCCACCCCAGCAACTCACATTTAACTTTGTTAAATACCAATCTAGAAATACAGCATCAAATCCAGAGCTAACAATTTGCATGCTTTCAAGTGATGTTCATACGTCTGGAATCGTAAAAGTTTAACAAGAAACTATAAACGTCAATTGAAGCAAAAATAAAGACATCTGACCTATTTAAATAAAATGCTTTCTTTGAATTTACTAAATGTAATAAAATTGCAAGAGGAAATTAAACAATATTGCTTACCAACAAAGCAAAGTAACCTGGAAGGAGTACGTATATAAAAGTCCATCATTTAATTTGTTTGAGTTCCCTGAACACCTGAATGATAACTCTTCATTTGTAAATTTGTGTTCAGATTAGGAAAACCTGGAAAGAACCTTCCAAATATTTTGGAGATGTAAGTGCTCCTTTCCCTGCCTCCCCACGCACACAGACATTCACAGATGATTTGCAAAATATTTTTGCTGTCTCATGCACAACTGATAGAATAAAGCTGAGATCTGAACTCAACCACTTTCTCTTTGGGCAGATTTTTGAGAGTATTCATGACTCCAGAGTTCATGCAAGAAGGTAAAGATAGTCTGACTACTTAATTTTTGTCTGTGCTTTCTAAAGACTGTAACTGTTCATCTATAGCTATGTTACATACATATAATATACAAACAGCCAATATGAAAAAAAAAAATCAAACAAAGCTCAAAATGTTAAACTAAAATAAAAGGAAAAAGAAATCCAGCACCAAACCTCAAAACAAACACTTATGGAACTGATAGTAAATTTTCCTGATGGAGCTACCTTTTAAGACAATCCTGACTTAGAAAATCCATAAACTTCTTGCCACTGGCTTTGTTGGCTCATCAGCACAGTAGACAACGACACACAAACTATATGTTATAGTTACAGGGAAGACACAACATTTTGCCACGATTAAATAAGTGAGTAGCATGTAGTCTATAAGCTGTAACGTTATATTCAATTGATAAAAGGGTCATCAGAATTTATGACCATCAGGATGGTCAAGAGCATATCCTTGGAGCATATGCTTAGAACAGAGAATAAAAGCTAGAGGTAGATTTTGACAGAGAAAAAAAAAATAACACACTACTAAAAACAAAACCAAAAAGCCCAAAACAAAATAACAGCAAGCACAAAAAGAAGTGGACCGAATCTCTTTGTAACTACATTCTCTGTCAAACAAAACAAAACAAAACAAAACAAAAAACCACCACACCAACAACAAAAGAGCAGCTTGACATTCTACCAAAAGCATAGAAATTCTACCAAAAGCTCTGGGGAAAAGAGACAGAAAATTCATTGAGCTAAAATGGCTGAAAAGGGCTCAGCCTGGAGAAGAAAATGGTCGTAGGGCTGCTCGTAACTCAAAGACAGAAAAGGATGTGTGGCTTGAGGAGTATGGAGAGCCAGACGGAAATCATAGAATCAGAATTGCCCAGGTTGGAAACGACCTTCAAGATCATCAAGTCCAACTGCAACAAATGTCAGTCCTGGGCCAGAATGATGATTTGAGGTGGGGAATGAGAAGCAAAGAGGGAATAAACGCCAGAGCTCATCTATAACCTGCTGTTTGTGGTACTCAGGAGCTCAGGAGATCTCTGCTAAATCTTGGTTCAACTAGTGGAATTGGATTTCTCCTAAATCCACACGAGGGATTGATAAGAAAGCACACTAGATGTGTAGTTGAATCAAGTTGTTTTTGTGAGAATGTGAAGGAATTCTGCTATGAAATAATAATTGATATTTTTATGTAAAATGTTAGGAAAGACACAGAAGTCTGTTTTAGGTAGTAAATTCTTCCTCACACACTGAAAGATAAGTAGGTAAAGTACCTGGAAACAAAGGAGAGAGAGAATGGGGTCCTGTAGAAATATCACTGGTTTGTGAAACTGAATTTGGGTCTTTGCTATGTGCACAAGTGGATGGTTATTATTACACAGAAAATTCACTGACAGTAGATCAAATGTCAGAGCTGGACAGAAGTGAAGAGCACTACATGTCCTTAGTGTGACTCCCAGTTTCCCCTGTTGTTAGTCCTCCTATTGTCATCTAACTGCCTGGCATCCCTGTGAAGTCTTTGCTCCTGTCACTCATTCTTCAGTTATTATATATATATTGTTATCAAATAATAAATTTGTACTTTTTTTTCTCTTTCAAATGAAGTGGATTTGTCTTCCCTGGAAATCTGGCATTTAAAGACCCTCTGAGTTACTGACAGAAGGCACTTCACTATATCCAAAATAAAAAGTTGCCATTCTGCACCTCATTTTTGCTACCAAAACTTTCTTTTCCTCATCCCCCACTACGGAAAGGACAACTTCTTTTGCTAAGGCATCTGTTCTTAGTTTGATAAACAAACGACGCCACTGGATACTGCCAAGCACTTAAAGCATGAAGTCTCACAGATTTCCTGGTGCCAGAATAAAGGAGGAAAAGCAAGCAGAAAAAAAAATAAATCCAGTGGGCCATGAAACAAGAGCCTTTCATCCTTGTTGCACTGTTAAGTATCAGTGCTACAGAATTAAATGTAAGTTGAAATGAGAGTTGATTGAAACACCAACCCTTTTTTCTTTTTTAAAAATTTTTAATGATTTAATGATGTACACTTCAAGCTATGGATAAATCCACAAGACTTTTGTCACCTTCTTGGCAGTATAGAGACCTCAGCTCTGGGGAATAGGGCATGAACTGTGACTGCTTTGAAGTAAAATTTGAACACACGGGTGAAGACAATCATGTCAATTTCATATGGATAATGTTGTCTTACTGAAAGTCAGAAAGACATTGAATATGAGTAACTTCTATAGTAAGGACTTACTTTCTCAGCCTAATTACAGCGAAAATCTTCTGAAGTTGGTGGCAAAGCTTTCAGTTTCCTTAGCAGGGATGTGATTTCACTCAAACAATACACAGTTTGCTAAACAGTCACAGGAGATACACAATCAGAACTGTAAACTGTGTAGTCATTTCAGTAGAGAAGTAGTAACTTCTGTTGATGAATGCTGCACATTCGTGTTACACTGGCAAATAATCTACAAGTGACTGCTTACTTACAGTGTTCAGCAGATTTGAATATAGTGGACTGCTGGAAAATATTCTGACAATAAATTTGAGATCACCTCATTTGCCTGATACTAGAAGTTAGCTTATTTTTAAAGTCAATAGAAGAGTTCTTTGTTCTCCATCAGGTCTCCTATGCTTTTTAATGGATGAGAAAAGTTAATATCATACTGTTTTTCTTTCACACACTCTATTACTGCAGCACTATGGTCTTCATCACCATTTTTTCATAAGAGTCATAATAACACACGTTAGTTAATACAGTCATCACAGCCAGTGTGAGTAGCTGGAACGAAAACACTGCCTTATTTGGTGCATCACCTGCCCTAATTTTCTTGAAAGTATACATTACAGTGCTACTGCATTTTGACATCATATTCTTAAATCCATAACTATGACTTCGCCTTTCAATTTCCCTTTGAAATTCGGGGTTTTGCAATGCTACATGATGTTTCACTGTTGTTAACTCTTTTAATTCTCATAGAGCAAGTTTGAAAATCTGTGGCTTCATAAATAAATACTAGCAGCTTTAGAAATGTGAGTTTATTCTTAATGTCTGAAGTTCGTCCGGATGTTTGTTTCCATAATGAAACCTGCAGAAACCTGATTTTCACATCAGAATCATTCTACAGTTTTCTGTATTCGTTTTTGATGGCTTACCTTTGGAAGTGAATTAAAAACAAAAACCACAACTCACATCAGTGCTGTAATTTATTTTTTCATGTTAGAGTAATAAAAAAAGTCCCAGTGAATAAGTAGAGATACATTTGGTAATGATTCAGGGTCAGTCAGTAAAATGAAGGCAACTTGCCCATTCACTATGTGCAGCCCATCTCCCAGCAGCAGCTCTAGCTCATAGCCATCTTAGATGGAAGCAGCTCAAACCAGTTCACGCAGCTGTGGGAAGGCACAGCTGTAAAGATGCTTCCTAAAATCACACAGAACTGGAATGATTTGTATGATGACACTCAGATTTTGGAAGCTTTCTCTGGACAGAGCTCTCTGATGCTTTTAGGGAACTGAGATAGATCAGCCCTTACCAGAACCCTTAGGCATAGGTTATTATTGTTATTACTGTTCAGTAGGAAATTTCTACCCTATCTTCCCAACTGCCTTTTCTGAAATGCTCGAGATGTAGCCAGACCTCAAACAGTCTTCACTGCAGTTACAGAAGTGTGTACTGTGGCATTAATAGAAAAATCTGTTGTCCACAAAACACTAAAACTTTGGGGACAATGCAAAATGGCTTTAATTAATATTAACACAAAGATCTCTAGCACTGATTATGATTCGTTGCATCTAATTTTTTAAGAGCCTCCACCTTAAAAGAGCATAAAATGGCAAGAACTGGGTCGCACCACATAAAGGGGTTATACAGTTAAAGTATTTTTCCTTAGGACTAGAGTCTTCTTTCTTATGCGGGTAATTGTCTTCTTTATTATTCCTTATTTTATCAGCGGTTGGCAGAAGAGAAATATTTGAATTGCAGCACACCGAAAAATTGCCTTGAAAGAAGAGTTATTGGATGTAAAGGAGGTGCAAACAGAAGCATTGAAAATTATGCAGATTCTCACATTTATGAACATTACTTTTTTTTTCTTTTTCTTTTCTTTCCTTTCTTCCCAATCTCATTTGGTCTGTGGATTTAATAGCTCTCTTAATCTCAGGAAAATGCAGTGCATAAAGAGAGTATTCAACCTTCTGGGACTATTAAAGAAATGTATGCCTAATACCTCATGCAAAGGGATCTCCATCTCCTGACAAGATATCACCATGCATAGTAGGAAAATAAGTAGAGAAATAAGAAGGAAGATGTACATTTTTGACAGAACTCCCACGAGACAATTGCATTTCAGCAGAGATTAGCTGGGTCCATTGTTTCACCAGCAGTTTGTAAAATACAGTGCAAGTAGAGCAGGGCCTCCCCTACAAACTCCTTGTTAGAACATTTACCTCCTCCCCCACTGAGAGCAGCCTTTAGCAAGCCCCTTGTTCTTGGTGATTCCTCTTACTCCCTGCACACTATCCAGAGGTCTACAAATAGGTGGAAGCACAATAGATACCCAATTTGGTCATCAAATTTCCTAAACCTAGGCCAAAGTTAACACAAAGACCCTAGGAGTCCATCAGCACCTTAATCCGCAGTGTGGAGAAGCTACAGTGGAGGAAATGCCTTAGCAGCTGGATTTCATTATCTGTTGATAAACTTCCAGAACAAGGATAATCAGATGGAAATAGTATCAGTTTCTACTGAGTAAGAACACACTGGGACAATAAAAAAAGGTTGTAGAGGATTAATGGCATGAAAAGGATGTGTACAGTGGTAGACAAAGATGGACCAAAGAACTCCCTCTTTGTGGAAGATGATATACAAGTTCAGGAACAATGAAAAGGAAGATCCTCTGCTTGATGTCTGCTATACCATAGTCAACAAACAAAACAAAACAAAACAAAAGCTTGTAAGAATTAGTTTTAATACTGCTTAACTTCCTGAAACATTGAATGATGAATCATGAGATCATCTCTAGAGTGAGCTGTCAGAGTGGCAAGAAACACTGCTAAGTCTGGTGTAAGACATGCTTGATCTGAACATATTCCAGTTACTCCTGCACACTAGATTAGGCCAAGAAGAGATCATTACACTGCAAAGTAAACAAATTAGAAAAAATAAGAATGGATTATGTGTGTCTCAAGACCTATGCATTTTTATTAGACATACTATACAGATAGTTTGTAAATACTTTTTGGTAAAAGTGCTTAAGCATCCTTTATCCTCATGTGCTATGTGTTTTCTACTTTAATGTCATGCCTAAATCGATATCTAATTATAATTTGACAAGAAAAAGAGATTACAATAGTTATGATCTACCTGCTCTGTTGTTAAATTGTAATGTGGTTGGCTGACTTTACAGTATTTCCATAATTTATCTATACCATTTCTAGAGTCACCAAAAGAATCAGGAAAAAAGCTTCTGCAGAATCTTTTCAGCACCACACAGAATAGTCACAGAAGCTCTTTTTCTGTAGCTGATGGAGGAGGGAAGTCTTTGATGTCTAACCATTTACTCTCATTTGTCCAGGATTTAAATACCTTCCATCTCAGGTCTTGCAACCAGATAAAAATCAAGGAAACTCTAACCAGAACCACAGCCATTCAGGCAATGATTATTGAAGCAATGTATCCTTGAAGAATCTGAGAGTACATTTGCCATCACAAATAACATCCGTGTCTTTCTCTAGGCCTGTCACACAAACTTCCATGCTCACACGAATACATAGAGATGAGAGAGATTTTCTCCCGCACTCTGCAAATCTGTTAAGAAATGGACAACTGGATATGTAAAAAATTCTCTTCTTTGATTTTCGTGCTGACCAGTCATTAAAGGGTTGCTTTTCAGAGTAGCACAAAAGCAGAAGAGCTGGTTGACCAAACATATATTTTTTTTTTACAAAGAAGTGTCAACCCTGAGCTTGTAATTAAGAAGTTAAAATCTGTGATTTATATATATTTATATATATAAAAATAGATGATCGTACTAAGACTAAAAAAGTGAAAGAAATCTCCATGTCAGTACTATATATTTGTTTGTTCTGAAATTTGTAGAAGAAATCCCTGTGATACTGAAATTAAGTGATATGAAAGATGTAGTTAGATGTGAAATACTCTATCGATCTGGTCGCCATTGTTAGTCCATTAGAGAACTGCCATCTTGGTAGGATAATAAACATAGTAGCAGAAAGCTCTAATTGATGTCAGAACAGTGATAAAAGGAAAGAGATTTTATCACAAGAGATTATTTTCTGCCAAAACCCTTGAGGGGAGATTTGTTAGGAGAGTTGTTTAGCATTACCACCGTGGCTGATGGTAAGCTAAGTGGAAATTTGTACCAATTGCATAACATGGATAAACACTAAAAGAAGCTAGGCAAAATCGTGCTACTATTCTTTTTCTTTTTTTACTGGGCGTTAGGATTTAAATCCTTGTAATATGATATTCTGAAGATAGTGGAGTTACTATCATACTAAAAGAAGAACTTGCTTTTCAGCTTCTCTACCTTCATACCAATCTAAAGTGGTTGGCAGGTGGATTGCAAGACATTTACCATTGAGACAAACTTTTGTGTTGGAAAAAAATCCAGACTGCCTCTTTATAGCAACGATCATTCTGATGACCTGAATTATTCTATGGAAGTTCCTAAAGGAAACCTGGCTGTCAGTGAAGAACGGTTGCATTTTTTTTCTTTCTTGTCTTTTGTTCTGTTGATTTTTGAGACTTACAGGCAGCAGCCTGGAGTTAGGCCCAACTCAGAAAGAAAACTGCTTCATTGGTTTCTTCACCCCCCCCCGCCTTTCTTTTTTTTTTTTTTTCATTAGGGAAAATTAAAAACATTCACTGTAAGATCCTTTTACTTCTGCAGCATAAAAGGAAATTAAGCTTAGAAAGTCTCCTGTAGTAAAATCTGAGAAAGAATTCTCTCAAGAATGGATATTGTCTTCAGAGATATCTGCAAAAAACAGGAAGCAGTTCAGTCTGGCACCTGGTACTCTTTGGGAAAACAAAAAGGGAAGCAGGTTGCAGTACTGCTCTCTTCGCATAGAAAACTGCAAGTGTTTGTGGCATAGTCCATTGTCCAAGAGTGTAAGAAAAGAAGGAAGTTGGCTGTTTCTGTAGCTAAAACACAGTTTCTCTGACCAGTTTCAAGATTATCTCCATTGTCTCTGCAGTACGAGGCTGATGAAGGCGAAGAGCAATGTCTGCAGTGACTGGCTGGGTTGCGTGGCTGAAGCCTCCACCTCCCTCCTGTCTGAGTCAACGGGCGGTGCTTCAGTCATGATGAAATCAAACTCAGTGGGACAGATGTCGTCCGTACAGCCGCTTCCACTACCAGAGCCACTCGTCTCATCACCTGGCACAAGGGAGTGAGGAAAACAGGGTGAGTGCCTTGGGTTGAAGTGGTTGTCCCTTTCTCCATTTCTGTCCCATCTAATACCCTGGTGGGGATGAACACCTTGGTGAAGTGTTTGGAATGGTAAATTTCATTCATCAAAGCATCCAAATGAAAGCTACCATGATTGATGCACCTAATTAGGCACTTAATGTGCTGAAATGCCCTTTTGAAAAAGGAGCAGACTGCTGGCGTAATGGAAAGCTCTCAGTCTCTTGATGCATTTGATACGATGATAAGCACGAGAAGAAAATGAAACCAGTGGGACAGAAGATTTTTTTTATGTTGTCAGCAGCAGAAAGCACAAACTCCAAGGAAAACCATTCAAATAGAACTGATTTATAAATGTATTTCAAAATTACATTTATTTAAAGAGGGCTAATAGTTTCTTACTTGTATCCTGGAAGTTGACATCATTTCCATTATACGCATTCTTCAGTTTATTTGTCATGACACGTAAGGCCATGATTTGTTGTCGAATGAAGGTGTCTGGCCTTGTAATGTCCACATCTACTTCTGGATTGTTGATCTGGTTGGTCAAGCCATCATTCATAATCTCAGGCAAGTATCTATATAACATGATGAATGATTAGTTTAAATGCAGTACTTTTCAAAATAAGGACTGTACAGTAAATGCTGTGCTAAGCAATTTGACACTGACAATGATTATGCAGTTCTTAAATGGCTCCAGTGAAACCATGTTAAAAATATGTTTTTAATTTTACAGACTCTAAAGGCTCTTTTTAGTATCCTGGCTGCGTGGAAAGCAGAGAGGATTTAAGCTATCCAAACTCATAACTATTCACATACTCCCCAGCACGTGCACTGACTGTAATCCATAGAAGAGATTCACCAGCCAGCAGTAAGTCACCGCACGTCCTGTGCGGTATGCTTACAGTGGTTCACTAAGTATTCAACAATGTATTCTTCTGCTTTTATTCCTTAGTGCGTAAAAATTATGAATTCCTTATTCTGGGACAGTTCAGAAGCCAATCTTGAGGCTTTATGGCCCTCCTCATTTAACTGAGGCACTTAATTCATTTTCTTCTCCAGTCCTTCCTTGCATCCTTTTTTGGCTATAGTGAACATCATATCCAGCCTATCTGACATCCAGACCCACAAATGGTGGTGTGAATTTACCAGTCTCCAATATTCTCTTTCATTTGGTCCATACTCCTTATAAACAGGCTATGCTTTCTTATCCCACACGCTTTGTGCATAACATATTTAAGGCATTTGCTATCCATCAACACATCTGAAATTTTATTCAGGCTCCTAGCTTATTGTTCCTTGATTGCTGCAGCATTCCTTTCTATGACCTTGGCTAATGCAGTCTAATGCTGCTCACACACATCAAGTGTGCTTTTGCAGATCTCTCTCTCCTACAAAAATCAGCCCATTACTCCAATCATCCTACGGTAAAAGTCTTCATCTTTTGTTAAATATGCACACTTTGTCTCCTGCTGCTCTCTGCACTTAGGAAACTCTCCTTATAGGCATCTGCAAAACTACCTTATTTCCTGCTTTGATTCCCTGTTAAAAATTATCTGTGCATTTTACGACAGCTGGGCTGAAAAAGGACTGGCATTATTCTCTGTGCTGGCATGGTATCCTGAGAAAGTACTGTATTGCTGTTTCCCTGCTCTCTCTTCTCTGTCTTTTTGTAAAGTACTTTCTTTGCCTCATATTTAGGTTGCAAGGGATTTGGGGCAGATCTATGCTTTGTTCGTTATCAGGTTATGATCCACTTTGTAATTAGCTAACAAAACAGGCTAGTCTACTGACGTCTGTGGGACACCTCCTGTGGGTATATAACACAGTCTAGCCTACTAATGGCAAACTTTCATGGTGTCTGGTACCAAATGTAGTCTTAAAAGTATTTTACTTCATTGCACTGATGTCAACCCAGTTCTCTGTATCCATATTCAAATTTGGCTCTAGTGTCTGTGTTTTGTTCTTCCGGCTCTGAAAAAATAAATATATTCCTTAAAAGCATATCTGAAAGTAAGGAAAAAGAAAGGACTTTCCCTGCTGAAGTTGTGGTTAAGGGAAAATCACTTTTGTATTTCTTCTGGTGATTCACAAAATGATGACTGCTTTGCTGAGCCAGGGAAGGGTTTAATCTCACCATAATAGGTACTTGCATCGCAAGATGAGACTCATTTGTCACCAGTGGCCTTTGAAAGCTTACATGAGAGTAATCCTGGGGGAGTGTGAACACAGAAGAACAAAACATGACTGCCAAAAATGCCTAACCTTGAATTGCATTTCCTGATGTTTCAGTAGTACCATAACAAGAAAAAACAATGCTGCAGGGATCCCATCCATACTCCTGTGGTACAGACTTCAGTACAGTGAGAACATAGAGCCACTTCCCCTAGTATAGAGGAATGCAGACCGCAGTGTAATGAATCACCAAAGATAGAAATTGGAAAGAATTCTGCAGAGCTGCCCAAAGGCAGCAGGACAGAGACCTTGGCATTCAGGGAAGCTCTGGGCTGCAAAGAAACAGCATCTCCATCCGTCACACATCTCCACAAATGAAATGGCTGCTGTAGATAAATTGCTCAGCCTAGAAGTAAATCAGTGATTTCAAGGTGCGGTTGATTAAAAAAGTAAGAATATAAGAATTGCCCTGCTGGCTTGGAGAAGATGCCCAGTATCTTGTCAATGGCAACCGTCATAGCTGCTAGCTAAAGTGATTTGAAATCACTGGTCGTTTTTGTGGATTGCTTTCTTTGTTAAATATTAAAGTCTATCTGCTCTCTATTGCAAAAAGTCCATGAGAAGCTATGGCTAACTCTCAACTGAAGTTCACAGGCTTTCTTTGACTAATTTATGCTTGATTTCCCCATCTTACTGTAAAAAATAAAAGAAGAATGTACTGACTTCTTAAGTAAGGTTTTTGTATGGAGAGAATATGAGCTAGCTAAAACTAGAGTGCTTTTTACCGAGGTTCATATTCTGCATTGTGATCAGTGTGGTTCAGATGTCATTCAGAAGATCATCTACCGTTAAATGTACCAGCCATTAAGTTGCAGAAAGGGATTCAATCTGTCACCCCTCCACCAGTACCCGCCTCAGGATCTGAAGATCCCCAAAACATTTCTGGCATGGAGGAGCTGCAATTTCTTTCATAGGAAAAACTCAATAAATTATACATAAAAAGACATTTTACAACTTATTTGAAAATGCATACGATCATTTTATATGAGATGCTAGGGAAACAAAATCAAGAGCTTCATTACAATAGATTCATAAGACAAAACTTCCTTTTAAATAGGGAAAATATAAGAAGTGATGGAAAGCTTAGTTTCCACATAAGCTAGGCTTACACTGAGTTATAAAATGAGGTGTCTAAATCTAGGCTTTATTATCTAAGTCTGTTTTTAGGGTAGGTGGGTGTTAACACAGTTCTACAGAGAGCATCATGTGGATCAGTTCATCAAACCTGAGGTAAATTCACCAAATTTCAGGCATTTTATAATCATGTTAGTATGGCTAAGATAAGTTTTTATGTTAAGCACATGAAACAGTGTGATCCAGCATGAATAATACAAACTACTAATTTAGGCAGAGATGCACCTATATTTTGAATATTTTACATGGTGCAGAAAAGGATGGGAGCCAGCCAGTAAAGCTATCACCTTGATGTGTTCTCCATGTGACAGAGAGAGAGGTTCACCTCTCATGAGAACAGTCTGGTGCACCTCACCTTGATGGGTAAGTTAGCCATCCTGGGTGTGTGTCACAAGAAATCTGTTACTGCATGATCACTCAGAAGTTTGGTGTATAATTTCCAGGCAAATGATCCTTTTGGCATTCAGGGTGTAAGAGGAAAACATTTAGAGATATAGGTTGAGGACTAGTCTTTAGGTTTATGTAGATATCAAAACTTGTATGTCTAAATGCAGATGTGTGTTTACGAGTTGAGTCCCATTCTCATCCGATCTGGCCAACAAGAGATCTAGTCAATACCAGACAGAGGCATAATTATCAGCAGTGTGGGGACAGGTGTTGGGGTCCCATATGTCTTTGGCCAGATGACTGGTTCATTAGATTTCATCTGCTGGGATTTAGTTGTTCAAACATAGACATCTGGTACAATTTGAGTTGCTCTTGGTTATTTCTCTACCTCTCCAATTACCATCTCTGAAAGATGAGAGTTTCCCATAGGTCCTACATCATATACACATGCTTGATGGAGAGGTCTTAGATGTCTGGGGCACCTAAAATAATATTTCTTTTGTCAAGTGAATTGAGTGTTGAGTTCTACTTAAACTAAAAGGTGTATGCTACTTGGTGTCCTGCTATCACTCCTGTAAGGTTTGAATACATTGTAGGTCCAGCATCTTATTTGCCAGCTTCATGAAGGTGTCTCCGTGACAGGATCTCACGTGGCAGTAGCTGTGTTTAGGCAGCTGGAACCTGCTTCACTGACCACACTGACTGGGTACTGGAGCACCTTAACAATGGTGACTTTTTGAAGTGCTCTAGCAGGTACTGCCCTGCCTCTGGGAGGTGGTCTCCTGTGCCATACCTGTCTTACACACTTCTCTAGCTTGGGCAACACAATTGACTTCTTATTGTCTGCAAGCTCACCCACAGGCATCTGCATTTAAATGCGTGAATTTACACGTCTGAATGTGAAACTGAGTTCTGCTGTCATTACTGAACTAGTTGACCTGCTTCCTCAGGGGAAAAAAAAAAAGTAGAAAAGCCTATATTGAATGTGCATATCTTTGAATTGTTTTCTGTTCTCTAAAGGACTGGTATGGATATGGAAACACGCAGCCCAAAGGTGTTTTTTGAGTGGCAGTCTCCGAGAAGCAGCACAGCACACATTCTGACAAAAGCATTTTGATGTGTGCGGGGTAGGGTTAAGTCACACAGAATTGGAAGCCTTGTCTTGGGACTGCATCTTGACAGAAGATTTGTTGCTGGCTGGGCAAAGTTGTTACACACAGCTGCTTTCGCTGCAGTTCTGTAAGTGGAGACACCCCTGTGAATTTTAAGCTTCACTGCTGCTTCCGCTCTTGTTAATGATCTCTTTGTATGCCTGGCCGTTACAAGAACTATACGCCCAATAGAAATGTAAAAAAAAAAAAAGCCAACCTGAAGCCAAATCTGTTCTTCGCATTCTCCTGGAAAATAAAAAGAATCAGCTTTCTTAGCCCTCAGCCTGCTGAGAATTTGAATAACGCTGTTTGTTTTCTGCTGTTTGCTCCTTGCTCAGCTATGTCAGGAGTTTAGTGTAATCTACATTGTTTTCTAAAATATTAATGCTTTCTATTCCTCTTAGCCTTTCTGCAGTTCTTGCTTGTCTCAGCAGACATGACGAAAATGCCTTCTGGCATACCATACCTGAGCACCACAAAGCCTATTTAAAGCTACTTTCTCTTTCTCTCCCTCTGTTTTTAACATCCATTTAACATTCTAGGGTATTTACTTCCTAGTATTCTAAAAATGACTGATGAATCTTTCAGGTAATTTATATAAAAGCCCTAGTTATCAAAAACACCCAAACCAAAACAACAAAAACAAGAAAGGAGGAATGTCCTGTTTTTTTTGAAAGACACCTGCCTTACAGGGCACTGTTTTTACCATGACAGCAACTGCTTACATCATAACTACAGCATCCCACTCTGGCAGTACTGGCATTTTTTTCCAGGTGCCCCAAACCATTGGCAATACAGCACAAAATGCAGTACAGGCTTATCCTGGCTAGGATAGGGGTAGGCAGTCACATCTGGTCCGGAAAGATAAGTGTGGTGGAAAATTGGTTGTGTGGCTAACTGGATCACCTCATCCGATTTTGCTTGCTCAGGAAGCACTCAAAGGGTGTTTTCAGTGTTCTTTCAATAACTTCTGCTCCAGGTTGGAGCAAAGCTTGAAGAGTTAAAAGGAGAGGGAGATAATGATTAATCTGCCAGTTTTTGTTTGAAGGAAGAGTCCACAAAAATAAATTTGGGCTGTCAGCAAACAGGCAGTTTTTGCACTTACGAGAAGTGGTTTATTCACAGTTACAGCAGTGGTGCTTACTGGTTATCTATGTCTATCATCTGGGTAAAGCACATTCAGCTCACTCTCACTGCAAGTTTTGCTGGCAAGCAAGGAGTGGCATTCCCAGTACAGGCACTGTGCAGGTCAGTGCTTCATCCCACCTGAGTCCACCAAGCTCTTTGCAAGGGAAGTACATGCTCATCCACATGCAGCAAGAAGAGAAAATTTCAGGCCATTTGAAATGCAATCCTGTGTGCATTTTGGTGAAATACCCTGTAATTTTGAATTCAACATTGAAAATGCTAGTGTTTCTTTTTCCTTTTATTTTTCAGCTCTTCTCTGTCTTTTCTGTTCATAATTACTTTGTTTTATCTACTTATTCTTGACTTGAACACCATCTCTCATGTGGGTTGGTTGAAACCAGTTGGCTGAGGTAGCCAGAGCCATTCGATGCTCTTCTCCCATGCATCTTAGCAGCTGCAGATTTGGTTACCATTCTTACTGAAGTAACAGTCACTGTTATTCAAGGGCTAATACCTGGGATTTGGCAGAAAACCTCCTAAACCCCAAATTTCTTAATTTCTGGGAATATTCCTTAATTTCTATGAAACATCTATTTGTGAAGAAATCATCAGCTGTTCCTAAGGATTTATTTGCTGATAGGGAAGCACTACATTTTCAAAGTCTGGTCGTAATGATGATTTTAGGTTCTAAATGTCTTTAAAAAAATCAACCTCTGTGCAGCTGGCAGAAGCTGCACAGAGGCTGATTTCAACATAAAATTTAAACATAAAATTACATTGAAGTTTTTTATGAATACAGATACGATGGGAAGCTTTGCTTGGCATCTCTCTCAAAGGCACTTTATCAAAGGAAGTTATTTAAAAAAAAAAAAATTTTCCAAAAAAAGAGTTTAGTCCACCAAATGAATGTGTTCCCATTTCCATAGTACCTGGTTTCTACCTGATGTGACCTCATTAAAACCCCTCCTCACAGAGGATCAGCAACATGCCAAGTGCAGCCTTCCAGAACACTATAATGGATCACTCTGTTACCCTATGATTATCTGTGAGTTGGCAAACTTCATTTAGCCCCCGCTGGTGTCACTGTAAATTAATCATGGCAGCAGAATGATACCTGGGGACCGCAATAACCACAAGTGACCTTGGTGTAATGCCTCTCTCAAGAGAAGGCCTGGCTTTCATTTTCTGTGATCTCTTGTTTTCCTGTAAAAGCATCATCAAAAGGTGATGTGTAAAATGAAATGTGAGGCACAATGTGCATCTGGCAATTCAAAGTTTCTAATTCTTTGTACAGCCACAGGAGCTCATCAACAAAGACCTACAATCTCCTTTCCCAGCAGTCACCAACACCATGCTGTCGTCTCATTTGGAGTACTAATGTCTAGGGGAAATAGGAGGTGACTAAATTTCTTTTTTTTTTTCCATCAAGAGCTGCTGTGATGTTCTCCAGAACTCCGAATGCAACTCTTTGTACAGCACAGGGGTTCTTTTGACAGGTGACACACTGAAGAGAAATGGATATATGCATAGTGGCTGGATTTTGCCACCCTTGCTATTGCAAATGAGCATTTGCTATCAGATGTTAGGCAGTATTAGTATGGAAACATTTATCGTTTTTCTTTAAGCTGCAGTAAATGTCCTTGTTCACCAAGGTGATTTTGTATATCAAGCTAATTACATTTTCAATATTATTTCATATACAGGCCATGGAATCCTATGGTATCTGTCTGATTTATTACTATTCCCTCCACCTCAAGCATTTATTGAATTCTGTTACTAAGACAATAATTACACATTTCCTTTGTGAATGCATACAAAATAGAAAACTGAAGAGCTGTGGTTGGGTCTACTGAGACTGTGTTGTCAGGTGATGCTCTGAAGCTGTGATTTCACATCCAGTGATATGTTTGTGTTAAATTAATCAAAATTATCAGCTTAGGAGAGAGGTACTGAACGGCTTCAGAGCATTAATCTGAGGAGCTGCCGTGAAACTAGCCAGGCTTCTTATAAGATAAATACTGCAAAAGGAGGATGGAAGTCTTGAAACTTGTTTACAGAACTCCCCTTGGAGTGTTTGCTAGCCCCTTTGGTACAGAAAAGAACTGAAAGGAATAGGCCAGACATGGTACAAACACTAGCATTGGTCATGGGAAACATGAGGTATAACAACAGGTTTGTTTGACTGCTCTTTTATAGACGGAGTGCCACATACTTGACATATGCGTCCAGGCATGACACACAGTAGCACGGACACTCAAACTTCTCAACACCTCCTTTCTCCCTGGAATCACAGGCACTGCTGCAGACCTGAAACCTGCCTGCTTCAGTTATGGTCCTCGAGCTGGTCCCTCTCTCCTCCGTCCCTTTCTCAGCATGGTTAATCAGACAATCTCCTCTTTCAACTGACAAATCCAAAATGGGACCTTCAGTGACACCCTCTCACCAGCCCAGCCACAGCCAGAGCTGAACCAACCTCAGAATTAAACTCACTGAAAAGTCATTGCTAACAAGGGCAGATGACCACAGTGTCTCTGACAAAGTAAGACAAGGTCAAGCTTTCTGCACAAGACAATGAAGAGTAAAACTGTTACATTCATTCTCTTCTGGCTATTTTTCTTTCTCTTTCTTCTTCTTCTTTTCTTTTTTTTTTTTTTTTTTTTTCCTTTTTCTATTTTCCCCAGCAAATAACCCCAAGCTCTGCCAGCCAATAGCAAATAGAGCCAAAGTTCCAATTTTCTGTTTCATCCCAGTATGGTATCCCAAGAGCGCAATTGCTTCACAAGCTGTCAGTCCCAACACAGGGATGCTAAATGGAGCTAAAGAGCTCTTAGAAATCTCAGTATAAATTATCCTTCTGGAGATGAACCAGTGAACATTTTCTGTGTTCACATGCTGGCACGCTGCGCACATTTACAGTGACTCATACTCCGGCTTTAATGGCACCTTGACAATAGATAATCTCAGCTGCAAGCTGCATGTGGACAATTGCTTGTTCTCCCCGTTTCTGTTTTACTGTTACAAACTGTTTTGTAAAATACTCTGTTTTCTGATTTTGCTTTGTGCCTGGTGGGGGTTTGGACTGAGTCTGGTGGGAAAGACTCCACCTCACCTTGCCTTGGTGTGGCCGTTCCAGCAGTCCTCCTCGTTTGACGAGCCGGCTGTCACTCGCTCGTCCTTGCAGATTGTGTAGGGGAATGTTGACCAGAACTTTTTAGAGAGCTTTAGTTTCTCTTTAATGTCTGTTACCTGATTAAGAGACAACGAAAGGGAAAACCAGTTAAAAACATCAGGCACGTTAGCTTTCATTTTAAATAAGAGGTTGTTCAATTCTGTAATAGATGGCGGTGGAAGTTAAAAGGACTGAAGGTGCTAAAATTGAAATTCCTCTATTTATGAGAAAGGCACAGTGCCTTTGGGTTCAGAGAGTGAAATAATTAAAGTCACCTTTTTTCCAGGCAAGACATTAAGAAAAATCATCTTACATCTTGTTCTTTCTATTCTCGTTTTGTCTGAGGTTTTCTAAAATATACATCTTTCTAAGAATTAATATGCCTCACAGTCTGCTGAATGTCAGTTGAGTTAAACAGTGTTCATCAGATAAAATATCTCACCCACTGGCTTGGTCATGTCTTAAATAAATATTATATTTAGACCTGTACGTGCAGGCTCTAAAAAAATGATGCATGATGTGCAGGTTCTAAAAAAGTGAGCTGATGTTCAACTGATTTAAGACACACAGGCTGAATACATTGCAGTACATTTGGATCTTGGTAACAGTAAGAGGTTTGTGTGTATATGCAAGCAGAGACTAAATCCATCTTTGCTATTAGATACAGATAAATATCTGTAGCTGGATACAGATTTTACATTCAGGAAATGTTGGGACAGTATTGGAACAGTTCCTTTATGTTATAAACTCCCTCTTGAACAATAATTTAATTTGGCAAGATTCAGGTAGAAAGCAGGAACAAACTGAATTCCCAGCACCAGCTTAACACATGCTCTGGCTGAAATGTTATCAGTTCTTGTTTTGTGATTGGTTTACTAGAGTGAAAAAATCTACAAGAATAGATAGAGAACACAACAAAAGACAGACTACAAAGGATGACTGGTGCTACTGTTGTTCTTACGGAAACATACATTTCATGTTAAGCTATAATAGGATTTAGGAGAGCTTGTTGAATAGCTTTCAAAGGAAATCACTGAGCTTTATTCTTTAAAATATGAGAAATAAAAGCTCTCCATTGTTCCATTCAGTTTTGAGATTGGCTTTTAGGTTGTTGAGGTATAATATTGTACTTGGCTATTTATCTGTTTTATCTTTTGTTCTGAAGACATGATAGCTCTCTGAGCAAATGACCCATACTGCTTTGCAGTGCTTAAACTCTGTAGAATGTCAGTTTATATGCCAGGAAATAGAAACATCCAAGGATGTTATTTCAGAAGCTCTGTGTGCATTTTCATTTGTAAGAGATAAGTAGGACAGTATTTGGCTGTGAGTTGTTGACATCATTTCTTGCCATCCTATAAATCTCCTCCATATCCTACAAATCTCCTCCATACCCTTTGCCAAGCTCTACTTGCTTTAGTTTTGTAACACAAACACTAGTAGTGTTTGCAAATCTTTATATTCTCAGTAGAGGTGCCTCATCGAGCCAAAAATTAAATCCCAGTTTACAGACTGTGAGCAAGGTTACAGTAGCAATGGGGGCAATCTCAGGATGCCTGCCTTGTAGGGTGTCTTTGGGCAGCAGGCAGAGAGCATCCCCTCCTTCTCCCCTTCTGTGCATGCTATGGATAAAAACCCCACGGCCATCAGAGGTGGAGATAACCAACACAAGCCACTTGATTTACTTCCTGGGGTTCACAGAGAGCTGTGTAAACTCCTAGTAGAAGAGGAAAACAGTTGGAGAAATCCTAAAGAAACTGCTGAAAATGTAGTGAAAAGGGTCTGTAGGAAGTAGGGTCCACTCGTGTAATCTTGGGCAGTACAAGAACCTAGTGGACAGACATCTATCATTTATTGTGTCTCCTGGGTAGCCATTTACACAAGTAATCTGATGGTGGTGAGTAATTTGTTTTACTTTGTAACTTCCTTGCTACCTAGAAGTTATTTGCAGCTACTCACAACACAGATGCTAAGAGTTATATTCAGATTTCTACCATAATCAGACTAGAGTTGGTGCTCTTGGACTTCAGACTTCTATTCAGAACCACAAGTGACTCAACACCCACTGGAAAGTGATTTTCCCCTTCTTGCCCCAGCCCGTGCAAGGACCAAATTACAGAGAAAAAACTTCATATTTTCATAGAACTGAATAAAAGTTTGAGAGAGTCTCTCACAGCTGACACACCACACACGGTACTCAGAAATACATTTTGAAAATTAAAATAAGGAATTTCACTCCCCACTGACTTTCAAAGATATTAAATAATGTTTGTGTACCCTACATGTCTGCCGCATATAGATAGCACAGTATTAAATTTCCTAACAGTAAAGATGTTTTTGCGTTGCAGAAGTACATGTGGTAAAGATGATCTTACTTTACCAACAATGATTGGTAAAATACAGCTAATTAAATCTTCCAGGTACACCCATGAGGTGTCACTTCCATTTTAGAGCCTACAGGGAGGAAGACATTTACTTGAGTTAAAAAAAAAAAAAAAAAAAAAAAATATGGAAGAAATAGCAAAAATGATTACAGCTATGAGGGAAGTTACCATTTTCAACCCTTTCTCGACGACTCTAGGATGTGCTGGTAGTCAGTAAGTTTGAATCATAGGATCATAAAATCACAGAATCCTTAGAGTTGGAAGGGACCTCTGAAGGCCAACTAGTCCATCTCCCCCTGCAGTGAACAGGGACAGCACAGCTAGATCAGGTTGCCCAGGGCCTGATCCAGCCTTGCCTTGAAAGTATCCAGGGATGTGACATCCACCACATCACTGGGCAACCTGTTTCACTGCCTCACCACCCTCACTGTAAAAGATTTTTTCCTTATGTCTAACCTAAATCTACTCTCTTTAAGCTTGAAATATTTATAATATAACTTTCTATTCAGAATAGATTTGGGTGATGCAATGTGTGCCATGATATACAAAACTTTTGCCTGTGGTTTCCAGTGCCTCCAGTTTTGGGAATTCAAGCATAGTCACAGAAAATCTCTTACTAGTCCCCACAGTTACATGTTTCCCACCGTACATCATTTTGATCACCACCAGCATTTAAAAAATAGGTAACAGATGTACAGTTCCTTGAAAATGAGATAAAAGAGACTAAAGGTGCAGTTAACCTTGCTCGCCTGTGATTTATGAATTCAAACTACTGCATCTCCCCAGTGATCTGCGGCCATGTAAATGATTCCTTGGTATTTCCCATGCTCTGAATTAACGATCAACTTTCAAGCGTAGTTAGACTTCTGTGGAAACATTTAAACAAAAAATGTCTGCAGTTTTGATATTTTACATATTTCCTTCCCACTTTCTCTGGCAGAGATTTATTCAGACACAGGCAGCTGGATCTCTGGTCTCAGCCTGACTTTCCCCAGCAATATCCCTGATATTGCCCTGACATTAATTTTGAACCATTCCTCAGCTACTCTGAAGATACTAAATTTATCTTGAGTATGTTCTCTCATAAGAAAATGTATATACCAAGAGCTGTGCAAAGAGTTACATTTTTATTGTATTTGAGGATTATATAAATGGATATTAAAAATAAGTGGCTATTAAAATAGCCTGGCTTTTATCCATTATTACTAACAGAAGGGAAGTGCTATTACGTAGGTGAGAAAAATTAAATGTTTGCATCATTTCCAAAGAGAAAATCATATCCAGAGTCACGGAAATATTGTAGTTACATGACCCACATTGAGAAACAGTTAATCTCTTACATTTGCCTCTGACTTCCGTGACCAAGGCAGTCACAGGCTGTGCAATTCCTTGGCAGAATTTATACCACCACTTATGAGCTCACTTCTAATCCTGCCAGTGCAGGCTCAATTTTAAGTAGGTAAATAGAGCTGACCAAGCTTTTGTCTTCTTTACTCACCTTGGACTCCAGAGAAAGGGAATGAACTAAAAAGCAAGCCCATCATTTTGGCAGGAATCAGACCTTAGAATTCCTTGTTTTTAGCTCAGGATATCTGGATAACTTGAAAATCTCTCCAAGGTAATTCAGAAGAGCACTGCAAATACCATGCTGAACTAAAAATGAGTTAATGATGTTTTATAAAGTAGGAAAGATCCCAAAAAGGTGCTTGTGAAGCTGGTGGCTAATTTCCTATGGAATCTGCTTCAGTTTAATTTCCAATGGAAACATGCTTCCTCAGCAGGGGGACAATGTGTGCCCAGAAGGAACACCAGACAAAAAGCAAATTTTTAAGGTGATACTCCAATATTTTTATTTTTAAAGTAATTTCCCTTATTTCCTCCTCCTCTCTCCATGGAAAGTCTGTCTGAGAGTTCTTCCAATTTTATTACCTCCACCATAATCTCTACCATCACAGTCAGAGGAGCATCTTGAGATGCTAAAATGATGTTCAAAGATGTGTCCAAAACCAACCCCGGTTCAATGTAACAAATGCAATAAGAGTCTTGCTCGTGTTAAGAAGGAAAGGTCATTAACTTTCTTTCCATCTTAATAACATTTTTGCATCACACTTTTTTGGTTTGCTCCAAAAATTTTGGCAGATTTTATTCTGAAATGCCAGCAGGAGATGCAGCTTGACTTTCTGCTGGTACCTTCTACTTGGGCATGCTCAGAAACATTTGAACACAAAATCTCAGTGAGAGTTAATTCTTTATGCCTTGGAAACAAGCACTTCCTTGCAACTCTCTGGACACTGCTTCTCTGATGGGCCTCTCTGGATGATGCAGTGTGGGTTGTATGTGGCAGTACAGCCACTCAGAAGATGTTTTGAGTGGATATTTGTAAGAAGATTGTATAATTTCAGGGACTTGATTTCACAAGCAACATTCAATTAATGTCACTTCTTCAAGTTGTATTATTCCCAGATGAACAACCGTGTTTTCCATTGCCTGCTGCTTGTTTTCCCCTAGATGCATCTAACATCCTCAGGCAGACACCCAGCACCCTTGCAGCCTTCATGAACAAGGGTGCAGAGTTTGTATAATGACAGGCAGCTTGATAGCAGATTTATGGATGTGGAGCTTGACAGCCTGAGCTGTGTGTGGGATCGTGAAGAGCATACCCTTTGTCACAGACATGGCAAGGTAGCAAGAACAAGCAAATCATTATGTACTGATTTCTGTTATGCCATACCAGCAGAAAACTGCACAGGACTTTCATACATCGATCAGTATTTATGTCCATTAGGGGCTTAATCTGAAAGCATTCTAAGACTAATGGCCAACAACTTGTTTAAAAAGTCTTGGTCAGCAGGCTTAAAACAAACATTACATACTGTTTATGCCTCTGCTGCATGTGAATGTCACAACTGGTGCAAGAATTACATGTCACAAGCAGGTAAGTGCGGGATAGCTGGATATTTCAGTTGATACCATTTTCCTTGTAAACTGGGCTTAATCAAAAGCAGTTAACTCAGACAGTTTTAGGGGCTGTACATCAAGGAGGATCTGTGTCTCCTGCATGTCCTTTGCTACATCTGCCAGCTTCCTATAGGTGTCTCAGAGACGCAAGGCACTTATACATAAACAGCTGAACTGTGCTCCATAGTGGTATGGAACCCAGATGCTTGAATTTTATTAACAAGGATCTCTCTCAGTGTTTTTTTTTTTTTCCAGGCACTTGCATTTCCCCACTGAATAGGTATGGGGAGATTAGGTGCATATTTTTGTTTGGAATGCCTCATTAGGTGCTCAGAACTTCTGTGCACACTGCATATTGCAGTGAAGTTGACCTGCTTTGACTTGGGACAAATGAAGCAGAGCTGCATTTGCTCTATATATCGATTATTATTATTATTTTTTTCATACGTTCATACACTTTCCCGTTTTCACACAAAACAAAATTTAAGTGCTGAGTAGACGAGGAACCCTGTATTTCGTTATGGAGTACTTTTTAGAAGCCAAGAGCAGCAGGTCCTGCGTAGGCAATGCGGACCTGGGGATGGCAAGGACCTGGAGGAGACGACGAGGGCCTAGTGATGATGGAGAGGAACTGGAGGAGATGGCGAGGGCCTAGAGATGATGGAGAGGAGCTGGAGATGGCGAGGACCTGCAGAAGACAGCGAAGACCCGCAGATGGCGGTGTTGCTCAGCTTCCCGCTGCTGTCAAACCCCTCTCCGTGCACGCTGTTTTTCCGGAGAGCATAACCGTAGATTGTTCCGCTGAATATAAAACTGACAACCCTGTTATTTTAAACTCGAAAGTGACAGGCTGTTATTTTAATGAGGTCTGCCAGTGCCAAGGTTAACCAAAGCTTTATTTCCCTACAAAATGTTAAGGCTGCGGATCTAAAAAGGGGGCCGTGAAATTTTATGGTTATTGATAATTTCTCTGCGCATCCAAGTTCTGAGAATTTCACCCGGGCCTTCTTGTGCAACAAACGGTTTTTGTTTGTCTTCTTTTTTTTCTGCTTTTCCTCTTTAAAATTTGACTTTGCAGCTTAAAGTGATCCAGAGCTCTCTCAATAACTGCCTGCTCGTGATTCATGTTTCTGCTTAGAAAAGCAGATGACAGCTCTTCTAATCAAGAACTAATGCCGAATCCCAGTTATAAAACACAAATGGGTGCTTGGGTAATTTGTGAAATAAAACAAATGAGCTAGGCGACTTTCCAGAGCAAGATGATTCTCACTGGAGTATTTTAAAGTGAAATGAAAGGGAGGTTTACTCTCATTATCTCTAAGGGCTATTCATGTCTTTGACAAGAAAAAGTTAAGGTTTTTAATAACGGGAAGTAAAGAATTGTTATTGGCCCTTCTGAATTCTCAAAGCAACAGGTAGAGAACTTTAGACAGCTAGGGGTGGATTCAGCTCCTGTGCTAATACTCCTGAACTTATGCATCTACATTCACGGCAGCCTACTCACTTGCCCACACTTAAGACTCTTGTGCCTTTTGAGATGCTCAATGTATCCCTCCTAGCCTACAGCGATTTGTGCAAGTGTCCTGCAGGTTATAAGTGTCCCAGGCACAACTTTGGATCAGCATTTCATATAGCTTTGATCAAAATGCGTCTCTGAGGCCTTTTGGTTAATTCAGCTTTGATCTAGAACATGCATTTTAATGAAAACCAGGTTGCCCATGGCATGCATTCTGAGGAAAATAACTTACAGGTTTGCACAGATGCTTACAGGAATTTCCTTGCCATCTGTGGCCAGGCAATGCTTGTGCTACAACATCATGTGTTAGACAACTCCAGGGGCAGGTACCATGACTGACATAAGGGGCTGTCCCTTGCTCAAAAATAATTTGATCAAAGCAAGTGTGTGCTTTACAGCACTGCCACTTTTTCTTTTGTCTTAACTGTAACCTGGAGACCCTACCTCCTGCATTCTCCACGGATCTCAACAGAACATAACACTGCCTCATATCACCAAATGGAGACAGTTTCTTTTCTTCTTTAAATCACGGACATTCTTGCTTACAGGCATGCAGAGACTGACACCAAACACTTCCCATATTCAACATTCACTCTGGCTATGGAGAGAGGAATCTTTCAAATGGTGAAGCACACTGGGCTACATTTCTATTCCTTTCCAGAAATGTGACTGCAGACCATTACTTCTGACTTATTTTGCACATCTACATCCTGAAGTAGGTAAGTCAAGACGACTGCACATACTTCCCCAGTAAGTAACAACACATCTTTTGGAAAGCAGGAACTGCTGTAAACTTCAAGCACCCTGACAAAAAAAAAATAAAAAAAATCTGTAAGAACTTGCATCAGCTTTCCCTTTTCCTGTAATACCTGGGAGCAGTGCTAAAAAGCTGGTCCCTAAATCTGATTCAAGCAAATCCAAAGCACTCAGAGGAATCAGCTTTTTATTGCAGATAAGTATAAAAGTAGTACCAGAAATATGCTGGAATCTTTAAGAGAAAATGCCAGAGGCTTTTCTGTGGCAAGGCTTAGCAGTTAAGCACTGATTCTTTCTAAGCAACCCTTCATCGTTCCAAGCAAAAATGTTAATAGCTGCTGTAAACAATTACTAATAGAGTATTTCAAGCTTATACTGGCTTTTGTTTGTCCTGGAAATGTTCATCTGGTTCTAGTAGTGGAGTGGCTGTTTCTTCTCTTCATACTCCAGGGTTTACAGGGAATTGCCGCTTTTATAACAGACAAGTAGTTCAAGCACCCCAACAGCTATGAAAAGCGTATGATTTCTAAAGGCAGCAAGAGCTAGGACACATCTTTTCATATCAGAGCAAGAAGGATAATTGTACTTCATAGCTGAAGTAGCCTTACATTTAACTTCAATTCTTCTAGTGGTTTCTTCTTGACATAGCTCCATTGCCTTTCAAACTGAAGCGGCTCTCAGGGGACACTTGACGCCTTGAAAAAAAAATGAGGATTCAGAAATATGATGGCTACCCTGGCAGCAGCTTCCGGACTTCCGACCTTGCCCTCCCTCAGTGCCTGAAGGCTCATCCAGCTCTTCACCCGGAGTAGATAGAGAGATGGAGAAAAGGCTGTGCTGAGGTGATCAAAAAATGACACGAAATAAAAACAAAAGCAAAGCTAGAGTATGCAAGTAAGAGTTTTGACAATGGCTTCACCTTAAGATTTTGAAATTACTGCACACCATTGTAAAATATCAGGGGTATCTTCTTTCTGATACTAAGAATAGTACAGTCGTGCCTATGGACTTCAGAAATCTTTAGTCACTGTCCATTTCTCAAAGCCACACACTTTTTTGAGGGAGCCTAGGTGTAAAAGACCTGCTCTTCTACATCTGATGCTGCAAAGTGATTAACTCATGAGTTAGCCAGAGAGCAGCACTTTCCCTGCCCCCTTAAACCCGAGGCAGCGTGCTGCCCCGGTGCAGCCCTCGGTGGGAGCTGGGGGCTGCCCTCCTCCGTGGATGAATTTGGGCAGGCCTATCGGTAGGTGTCCTCCGCTCCCCCACAGAGGGGAAGAAAGAAGCTAGGGAAAGGAAGATGCAAAGCCCCTGAGCTTGAGGACAGTATTGCCCCTCTGTCAGTGCCGTGACTCACCTACTCTGTGAAAAGAAATTAGCTGGCAAGATGCATTTCTTCACACTGTAACCTGTAATAATGTGTTATCAGAACATCCCAAACTCACAGAATAACAGAACTGCAGGGGTTAGGAAGGACCTCAAGAGATCATTGAGTTCAACCCGCCTGCTAAAGCAGGTACCACAATAGGTCACACAGGTAGGTGTCCACATGGGTCTTGAGTATCCCCATAGAAGGAGATTCCACAGCCTCTCTAGACAGCCTGTTCCTGGGCTCCATCACCCTTACCATAAAGTTGTTCCACATGTTATTATGGAACTTCTTATGTTCAAGTTTTAGGCCTTTACTTCTTGTCCTATTCCTACACACCACCAAGAAGAGCCTGAGCTCATCTATTTTCCTCCCACCTCTCTTCAGATGCTTCAGGCCCTTCCTCATTTTTGTGGCCCTTTGCTGGTCTCCTAGGAGATCCCTGTCTGGAATCAGTAGTCTAAACGTGGTCTCACCAGGGCAGAGTTGAGGAGAAGAATCACCTCCCTTCACCTGCTGACCACGCTGTTTTTAATACACCCTAGGATACACACCATTGGCCTTCTTGGCCACAAGAGCATGCTACTGGATCATGGCCAACCTGCTGTCCACCAGGACCCTTGGGTCCTTATCCACAGAGCTCCTCTCCAGCAGGTCATGTCCCAACCTGTATTGATGTATATGGTTATTCCTGCTTCTTCCAAAGTTCTGTTTTCATTTCAGCCAGAATTTAGTTTTCCTTTTCTTTCTCTTTAGCTTTCCCTTCTCTAATAGTTCTGTCTGTCACTCACTCACCTCAGCTGAAACCACAGCTTGATTTCAATCGCCTGGATATTTGCATACTTGATTATTTTGATGCAGATATACAAATCTGCATTATTGCAAGTGGTGAATATATATGGCCAGGAAAGAATGAACAATTAACATAGAGACTTTGTGGCATTATGTGCAGTGATTGTGCTGATATGCAGTTCAGTATGTATTGTTGGCCAAAATTTCTTTGCAGACCGCCCAAGGAAGATGCTCATTTTCATTTTCAGTGTTGCTTCATAGATGAGAGATGACATAACAAAATTGGTTTTATAGCAATACAAATATAATTTATAAAAACCTGTAAGTCCAAAATAAAAATTGCAAAAGATTTAGAATGAAAACAGTAATATTTTCGGAGGCAGAAATGGTTATGAAATGCCATTTTTTGGCAAGGAAAGTATGAATATCAGTGGGCTCAGCGGGAAGAGTTTATCAGGAAAACAATCTGAATAAGAGAGAACCTTGTACTGTTAATTTACCATGTCAATGTACTAATGACTTTCATTGCCTTCCTACTGAGGAGAGGATGGGTTATCCACTGCTGCTGTGGAGCTGCACTCCATTTCATGATAGGGTTAAGTGCTCCAGTTACTGGCTCCCAATGGAACAACTGCACACAGTTTCTTCAGGGCTGCCAGAGGAAGGCAGGAGACAAGAGAAAGTGGGTGTGGGTCCAGCTATGGCTAGAGTTTAAGGATCATTCTAGAAGAGGGATAAATTTAAGTCTAGTTTGAAGTACAGCAAAGTAATAAGGCTTTGTCAATTTTTTTTTTTTTTTTTTTTTTTTTTTTTTTTATCCTAAAGCAGCAAATTCTGATGAGACTAATTGATTTTCCATTTACTGCTGTGGTCAGATGAAATGTTATGAATTTAAATATTCTTGCAAGAGTGCTGTTGAATCCGATCTTGAATAGGAATAGGAAATAGAGCCCTTTTAGTTTTTTTTTTGTTCACTTTGATACTAAAGCTGCTAGGACATGCATATTTCTGGAGTCTGGAGTGTGAGCCCAGTGAATCAGATAGCAGTACGAATTCAAGGTACGCTGCTCATCTCTGCCATAAATTCAACACAGCCTGCCAGACAATCTGTAGAATCAGATCAGGACAATTTAAAGAACAAACACCAATGGAGGAGTTTTGTGTGGATAAGGATGAGCACAGCAGCAAGCACTTCCAGCATACTGTGTGAATCTGAATGAGGTGTCTGTCTTGAAGAGTTTTCATTCTGAATAGGAAAAGGATGAGGAGAAAGGAATATCTCTATTATATATATCGGAAAAATAATTCTATGCCAAGAAAATTACTTGAAATCATACAGGGAGTTGCTGGATGAGCAGAGTATTACTCCTACATCTCTAGTACTTTCTTTATAACAGGAAGTCTATTTTCCCTCCTTGGTCTTGCTTTAGGTAATAAGCCTCCCCTTTCCTCCAAGGATATGTCTACCTAACATTCACGATGATATAGCATAGTTTAAATCAAGAAGGTAAATACAGCATGCATCTAGACTTAGTGTTGCTGCTTGAGTATTTATTGTGGCTCTTGGGCAGGGTTTGTAGGTTGCCATCCATCTCCCTGTCATCCCCAGTGTGTTGCTGGCATCCGGGCACTTCAGGTCTACTTATTTCAAAGCAGGGATGCTGCCACATGAACAAGCCTGAGTCAGGCAGCTGTGTATGTGGAGCTGATTTTGTCTTGCCCTAAGAATGAAGGAGAAGCAACAAGTCAGGGCTAGGCGGGAAGACAAGTGATACAGAGTTGGGGGGAGATGGGGGATGTGGATTTGTGGCCACTGCACCTGATGGCCTGGGAATGGGGAGGCAGCATATGCACTGCATATGCAGTGACAGCAGGGACCTCTCGTTTGCTGCAGGCACTGGTGGCACAGGCACTGACCGTCATGCTATTCCTGCCCCTTCCTCTAATCATTCATGCTGACGATTAGAGCAACAGAGGAGCTATAGAGGCTGAGGTGGCATGTGGTCCCTGCAGGCTCTGCAGTGGCAAGAACTGTTCCTGAGGTGTGCAATGCCAAACCAGGGTGTGGGAAGAAAGCACTCTGCATCTGCTGCTGCAAGTGGATGAGGGCAGTAAGGAAAGCAGTGCTACAGGACTCAAAGCAATCAAGCTGCAGCAGTTAGCTAGGGATTCACTTCACAAAGAACAACAAAATACGCTTGTCTTTCTTCCCTCTCCCTCAAATCCCAGACAATCCCTTCCTGTCTGCTCATCACAGCTGTCTGTGAGCACAAACAGGTATAATCGAGTGCTACCTGCTGCAGAGCTGCCCGTGGCTGGCGGGCAGCACCTCCAAGCTAGCACTCCTGATGGACGCGAGTTGCTGGACAGAAGATCAATTCTTGCTCCTTGCGAGCAGGCAGCTTAAAAGCAGCCTAGCCTCTGTGCCAGCCCCCTCAGGATTGAAGCAACTGCACGCTGGTTATTTATTTGTCTCTTTTTCAAAGTGCATTCCCCACCTTGATCTGGCACTGCATGTCAGCAAGGACTCGTGCAAGGCCACAACAGCAATCACAAGCTCTGTTCCCACCATCATGAACGTACCACAGATATAATGGTGTTTTAAACACAACAAATGCTGCCGTATATTTGCCTCCTGAATGTGGAAGCTTTAGAATTTGTGCTTCTGGGGATTTGGTGACAGTCACAAGGGCTGGAAAATTGGATTTCTTTTACCATAATAGTGAAGAGAGGAGAGTTTAAGAAAAGCAATTTCGCGAGACCTGACATGAAAATCTAGAAAATTTGCAATTTTGGCTATAAAAACTAAACCCAGCCTTCTCTACAGGGTGAAAAAACTCAAAATGGAAAACACACAGCCTCACAAATGATAGTGTCTCAAATGAAATAAGGCTAATAATAGAAACATTCACATTTTCTCTCTATTGTAGCTATAAAACCAGTGATATTTTACAGTCAGGAGCTCTTCACCAGACAGAAGAGATTACTTTCACTGAGTCAAATCTACAATTGACACTGAATATATAAAATATAGGGCACTGCCTGGAGTATATTTTCAGGAGCATCCCATAAGGATCTAGGGCTTTATGAACTGTTACATTTCTGATTCTCTTAATTGCAGTAATTCAGGAAAGTAGAATGCCTTCCAAAAAGCCAGGGATTTGGTGACATGGAGCAGAAAAGGATAGGGAAGCTATTGGCACAGGAGGGGTAGATCCTAGCTGCCCTCACATGAGTTTATATGGGTATGTGAGGCAAGATCATAAACTGCAATCTCCGAATTACCTGTGAGAGTAAAGACACAGTGTTGACACAAAAGAAATATGCTTTTTGCCAAGGTAGCGCGAAAAATGTCCTTTTTAAAATCCCTTCCTTCAGAGGTCTCAGAGCAGTTTTAAACTATAAGGAAAAATCGTGAGCACTCACCTAAACTATAAACTCGGTTAATCGCTTTACTCATCAAACTGCTCAGCAGCAGTGATTATGCTATAATTTATATCTCATTTCTTAGTCACTGCAAATTTACTTCAGTACTTCCATGAAAATTCCCTGACAGTAATTTATGCAGGCCAAAGTTGTATTCTGTCAAACGTGCCTCAGACTATCATACTTCATCTATCCATCAAAGCCAATAACAGTAAACACAGGGAATTTGGGAGGAAAAAAAAAAAAAAAAGTAGAGGAATAGAAGTCTTTCATATCAGTGAGATAATGCTTGGGATAAAAAACAAAAAGGAAAGAAAAGAGATGGGTTTCAGACAAACTATTCTGCTGCTATCCACTACTCCTACATCTTTGCATAGAAGATCAGCAGGTTCCCAAAGGGGACCTTCTGTTTGTAGAGGAAAGGGAGCAAATGTAAAGTTAGTACAAATGCTCAGAAAGTGTGGCTTGAAAAAAGAGCCCTGTGGAAAGAAACAGGCCAGCATAATTTCGTCTGTAATTCAATTTCTATGCACAATGAAAGAAAGAACATGAAACAAATACAGTGTTCAATGAAAAAGAAAAGAAAATTACCCTTATTAGCATGCCTTTTGTTCTGCAGTGTTAACATCTTGCTGCTGTGCGGGAAGATTGCCACAAGGAAGAACCAGAATACAGTCCTAAAGGAGATTTCCATCCCAAGCAAGGCACTGTGATGGTTGCTCATTCATTTGGCACTCATCTGCCTTAGTCAGCACTCTGAATGGCAACGGGTTGCTGTGATATTTCTGAGTAACAGCCTAACTGTCTGGTTATTTGCCAACAGAACTAGCAATTGTTGTCTGCTCTGCCCTAAATACCAAGTAATCAGTTACATTCTCTGCAGTTCACCTGTTCAGCCATAAATGGGCATGCACCAGGAGGAACATGCATGCAGCACTGATTGCAAGTATTCTTCAGGTAAAGCAGGAGAGGTGAAAAGGCTTCACTTTCTTTGTCACAGCACTGATAACTTGCCATGAAACGCAGTATAAAATCCATTTTTTTTTCTTTCATTTGCTTCTTCTTTTCCAACTCATTATTATTATTATCATTTATTTATTTATTTATTTATTTTATTTTTCCTGTTTAATCTCCCATTCTTTTTGTCCTTAGTGCAGAACGGGAGCTCCCTCCTCAGCTGCTTTGGAGCTGGCTCTGTCTGTCTCACATGGTTTGGGTGCACCAAGGCTGTGTCCCAGCTTTCTTGCCAACCCCAGCACTACCTGTACCCTGGGTCCTGGTGGCTCCATCTTCAATTTGGAAGCTTGCAGGGCAGCCAATCCCTGGGTGAGACAGTGTGTCTTCCTGTACTGAGTCCCCTGCACCATGATCAAGCAAGGGAGTTGAGATGCAGGAGTAGCTTCTACCAGCTTTCCTTCAGCTGGTGAGAGCTGCATCCTAAGAACACTTTTACTCAACTGCTGACATGTGTTTCCCCTGTTTCTGTGCGACATCAAACAAGCTGGCTCGACACATGGCTGGTATTACTGGGGAGCAGCACTCATGCAGTCACACAGAGGTAGGGAAGTAGTTGAAGGGACTCTTCCCCAGCAACTTCAAGGTGGGAAATGCCAGCCTATGCACAGCTATGGAGTGGTAGATTTGTTGGGTAGAAGCACAGCATATAGAGCTTTACCAAGTGTGCAGTGTAGGTATGGGTTTTTGTTGGACTGCTTTTTTAGCATCCATTTGTCTGCTGTGTAATGTATATAAACACATACACGCACACAGTCGCTGTTACATGCCATGATGCGTTCTGCAATCCCTGCCATCTAAATCAGGTGCTAATATAGACTTGTGTTTCCCCTCCGGACTTTCTACATAGATTTCCTTTCCCAGAAACCAGGAATTAAAGTTTTTTGGGTGCTGTGAACTTCAGTTTTGACAGTGTGGAGCATGGACTCAAGCCAGAGCCATTATCCTGGCCTGAGCATCCAGAGCAGGTAGAAGCTGCCTTTGACAGTGAGGACCAAGTGGGACAACTCACTTTCAGATATATCAACCCAGCATACAGGAGGTTAAAGCATATTAAAAGAGTTGCAAGAAACTTTCCCCAGAAACTATTGTAGCTTGTAGTCATAGAGCAGATGTACTTCTTTGGAGCAGCTATAAATCCTATGAGTACCCTAATAAATACACCACACATTCATTGGAACAATGTGCCCTATGGATTTAAACTGCATCTTATCACTTCTTCCCGAAAATAATTATCACACCTATTAGAGGCTATATTTGGGATCTTCAGACTTATACATACATCTGCTTTTGTCTCTCCAGACAGATATTCTGCCATGAAGGACATATGCACTAGCAGCCTGATTTTCTCCCCAAAGAACAGAAATAACCCTGTGACTATACACAGGGGCACTAGTTGCAGTTTAAACCAAGGTGCCCTTGAATATGGCTGGAAGATACAGGCACTGAAATTCCTACTTTGAAATGGATCCAGGAGCAGCAGAAACCTTTGTGCACAAAAAACATTTTAAAGCATTTCTTCTCATCTCAGTCCACCGGAAGATCAAGCTGTATTCATGAAGAATTAGCAGAACAAGAATTATAGAGCAACTTAATCACAACGATATTTCTGTTAACTCTCTTCCCAAACCACCACGGTTGTTGCAGTTGCTACTTTGCAGTAATTTTCTGAAAAATATCTTCATTGCAAAACAAAGCCAAATAAAGCATCGATAACATATATATATTTATTTTTTGAAGTCCTGACATGTTAGATTCAGTAACGTTACCTAAGATTGATTCAAATTCTAGGGATGGTTTCTAGATGATTTCATTTTCCCTTCAAAATCGGACAACGGACATATTGGTTCTAGTATCTTATTTTTCTCAGAAGTTCAAAAAGAATTCAGAAGATAGAAAGCACCACAAAAATATCCCACAAAAAGAAGGTGAGCAAACAATTCTAAGCACAACAAAGATTTTTGAAAAATCTACAAATTATTCTAACCATAAAAGAGAAATAATGCATTACTTTATTAGGGAGGGGGGAGCAACGTGAAGGAACAAGTAAAATAAGCCCAATAAGTCAAGTAAAAATAAATTGTAGGAAGAAAGACTTGCATCACAACTGTAGGAGTAGAGCTAAAATTTCCTGTTGAAGTATATACAGTGGATTCCGAAGAAGTGAATGATGCAAGAATGTAATGCAGACTAAGTTCATGATTCACTAAGATGATTGTTTCTAAATGTTAACTTGACTCCAAATACAAAGAGCTGGTCTCACTCAAACAGTGTGTGGAAGCCTGCATTTCAGCTCAGACCAACTTCTTCATTTTCATCACAAACGGAATTTTGCCAATAAAAATCTGGGAGCAGACAGCTCTGGTTGTCATCCTTAGGGACAGCAAGCTAACCTACTTTCTCTCAACAGAGAGTTGATTTCTATGTGTTTACCTCAGCAAAGAAAAAGTACTGACAAAAATAATAAACCATTGCTTGGAACTGAGGCATCTTAGAAAATCTAGGAGATATTTTCTTTTAACATGTGCAAAATACTCACAGTGAAATCCTCAGTCCTGCAGGAACTTAATATGCAAAAGTAATGATACTATGAAGGCTGCAAATACTCAGGTTTGCCAATGGGAGCTTGCAGCTCTGCAGTCATAAAACTATCCATGTGCCCACATGTAAAAAGAAAACTCATTCACTAACAACAAAGCTGGATGAAAGCAGGGCTCCTCCATTAGCAGCAATATTCTTGAAGTTTATTTTGAGCTGATATGGAAATACATTGTATAAAAATTATTTATGGTTTTCAGTGTTTGAATTTTTTAAAATAAACATAAGATACACCTTTCTCCCTCTCCCAAAATCAGAGCAAAGGTGTTTTCTTCCTAAAGAACCATTATTTACTTATCTAGAATCCAGCTAACACCACATGCACGCACAGGCATTGAGTCAGCAAAGCCCAATTTTTTTGCAAGAAACTTAAATCAGAACTGATATTAAATCAATGTCCTGATCATATGCTGCCCCAGAGCCTTTCGTCTCCCACCAACAGGTGTGCCACTGAACCTCAAAGTAATGATACACAGCAGTTTTGATTTGAATTAGCCTTATCATAAACAGGAACAGTTTTTTAGCCAGTACATAATTCTCATTAACTCTGGGTTGTGGGGCATGCACAATATCCACAGACCACCCAGGCTTGTTGGCATGTAGCTTCCATTAGCAAATACACTGATCTCCCATGCCTAAGCAGGAAAGCTACTGAGTGTGGTGCTTTGTGCTGACTGCACATTGGTAATACCATTTGCCCTGTACAGCTTTCTAGTGCCACCCTGTCAGGCTTTGCCTTCTCTTGCAGTACCATAAACAGGCATGCCACTTGCAAAGGTATATGATACACATACCACCACACTGGTAGGCTGTATCATAGCTTTCACATTATGATGTCAGATTGTTTGAACTGGAAGCATGCACACACACAAACTGCATTTTCTTAGACTATAGTGTTACAGCATGAGACCCACAGGAGATTCAAGATGAAGGTGCTGTGGTCTGTGGATGCAGGCAGTCTGCTTCTGGGGAAGCTACTTGTCAGCAATGTGAACAATGCAGTTTGCACCAGAGGGCCTCAGGAGTCAAAGACTGCTTCCTAGCTTTCTTCATATTTAGTGGTATTTGTAAGTCCTTATAGGGCAGGATGCCATTTCCACAACTTACGGAAACTCTTTTGCCCTGCTCGATGGACACTGTTTGTTTGTCCAAACACGGGTTGCCAGTGATGTTGGAGATGAAGAACCCTACCTGGCTTTCAGCTGTTATTTCAGAAGAGTATACACCTGCTGTCATGCTGAAGCACTGCTGTGACTTCTATTTTGTGTTACATGTGGTAGTCTGAATTACCTTAGTTGTTTTGTTATGGTAGTCTAAATGACCTTAATGTAGTGTGCCCCATGCATATGTCTCACTAATCTATATCATTTCAGTTGGCAGCAAGTACCATATCTAGGGTCTGACAGCTAAAAAGTAGGTGCTGACTAAATGTTAGAACATCTCTTTGTAGTTGGAAGAAGAATTGAACCTGCCTATCTTAGATGCTAATCTGACACTGATGAACAGCATCTGGTAGGTACTTGTCTTCTTCCAGTAAGGAGGAAGAGGTGGTCTGCAGACTACAGATGGGCACACATTGCAGAGCTTTGTTCCCTGGCAGCTACAGAATTCACGGAGTATTGGAAATTGTTAATGGTAGAAAAATAATGCTTACTTCCAGCAATATTGGATGAAAATTTAACTGCTGGCATATTTTAAACTGAAAGAGCCAGCAGTAGGGAAAAAATATCTGTGAACTGAATACACTTAACATCTTCCTTTGTGTATTAAAGATTCACAAACAAACTGGAAAGAAATGTTCCCACTGACTTCACAGGGCTTAGTATTAGATTAGATTGTATTAGATTATATTAGATTAGGTTATTTCTTCTGTGTGCAGTTTGATTTGTGAACATTATGCCTGACATTGCTTTTAGAGGGTATCTAAGTCTGCCCTGTCCATACTCAGACTATTGAATTAGCGCTGCTGCTTGGAGGAGTGAGCAGGTGCTTCCTGTGAAATCACAGGAACAGGCAGGGTGCTCAGACCTGTTGAAAAACAAGGCTGCTTGCTGAAAAATCAGCATGGTGTTATTAGCCTAGCTGTGGACTCTAGTACAGGATCATGGTGTCTTGTGTTAATACCTATTCTGTATCCTCTGTTTACCTGGGATAGATTTTTTTAGTTTACTCACTGTGATTCCCAACTCAGCTAATAACACTTCAGAAAAGACAGTCCAAAATGGCTGACAAGATTTCAGTTAGGTAAAAACGGGTGCTCTAACATCTCTTACAGTAGTGTAGTTTCATTGTCTTCTATGAAATTACTTTTTCAAGCAACATACAAATCAGAGAAGCTGCTGCATCATTAGAGGCAGCCATGAAAGGGACCACACATCTGGTACCATCACTATAAAACAGCAGACCATCCTTATTACAGAAACCCATTTATAGTTCAAGGCTCCTTATGGAGGGTTAAATGCTTTAGTACGTGTGAGTGATGCCATAAATGTAGAATCAATGATAGTCTAAATGACCTGAGCTTAGTGTGGCCCAAAGCTGAACTCATTCCAAAATGACAGGTACTATAAAATTGCCATTTGTCACAAGTAGGAGATAGCATTTTTATGCTACACTTCTGTATCTTTTCTGCCTGTCATTAGTTCTAACAGAACAGACAACACCAGTGATGCATTCACAAATTAGTAGCATGTTTCAGCTTCCCTCCAAGCCCAAATGAAAAAGAAACCTTACAGGAACAATTTAATATCCTTTAATTACAACACTGAAACAGTCTGTATTCCACAGAGTAAAGGTAAAAGACTTCTGTGTTGATGATCAAAGGAGGGCTTTTCATGGGAGATGGAAAAGTTCTTCATCCAGAGCTGTGGAATCAAAGACATAAGGCTTATCTTCAGTGGAGAACAACAGCTGCCCAAATACCCTGAGGTGGGTCTCACTAGGAAAGAGGTACTGGTCCAAAGAGAGGAGCAATCTCTATTACAGAGTATGTTTCATGTTGCCTCTGAAACTCTTCAGTAAAACTCAGCACTCAGACTGTCTGTTTTGTTCTGCTGTAAGATGTTCTGCATCTAGAAGGGGTAGTAGTAAAATATGTTTGATCTGCCCTGCACAGGTGTAGGGTTGTCTACACATCTGAGCCAGCAATTCTTACATCAAGTGCAAATAAAGCTGTTGTTACAGACACAGAAACCAATATACAGTAGTAAATTCAAGTGAGAAAAAATCAACCCAGCGACACGCAAATGGGTACTGTGAAGGGTTGTGAGATTTCTGATTACTGTGCTTCACTACCAGCTATACTAGTACTACCACACTTTGCCCTAACACTTTTCAACACCTTTCCTGCATGCTAAATTCAGTCATAAGGTGTTCTGGTGCCAGGATGAACAGCAGGTGGATGGATGAGGTAGGAGTCTGGAGTCTCTTCAGCCAAGGGAAAGAATTAAACCCAGATTTTCTGTATATGGGTAAATGCTAAGATAATGAGCTCTGTAAGACATGATGTTCATATTGGAAGATGATCTCTGCCTAGTGGCTCAAGGTACTACCTAAATCAAACACTCATAAATATGTGATACAGGCTATAGGTGGAGGAGATTCTTTGTACTGATGAGTAAACTGACAGACATATCAAGAAAATCAGGAATGAAATGTTAGCCTGCCTTAAGCAGTGACTTGTTACTTCTAGGCCAAACCCTTTCTTGCTAACAAATCACTGCCAACTTTCAAACTTTCCCTTGGAAACTTTGCTTCTTTAGAAAGGCTCTATTGAAAACACTAAAAATAGCTGTTTTATGTGTTTTCAAGAGGAAGTCCGAAGACTGTTTGTATAAGGTTTGGAATTTGTCTTGCATTTCACGCAGGCGCAAAACTGTCCCCAGGTACGATAGAAGTAGTGCTAAAGTTCCTGAGTCAAAAGTTTTGGATTTAGCTCTGGGCTCACTCAGTGCAGCTGTGTGTGTGTTCATTCTTTTTGGATCTAGCCCTAAGAGACTGGTTCCAAAAAGCCATTGACAGCAATGGGAATACTGCTGTTGACACTGGATTATGTTCTAGTGAAGATATAGACACAGATACACCAAAACTGACATTCAAATTTGTATCGCTGTTTCCATTGGACTGTACTAACAGGATACACTACAAAAAGGATCAACACTTACCTTTCATGACAGAAAATTTCAGTATCTCATTAATAGCAAAAGAAAGAACATAAATTGAGAGAGAGAGAACACGACTTCAGCAAAGAAGGTACCAAGAGTACAATAAGAGAAGTGATTTGTTTTTATGACTTGCCATTTGTATTTCTCCTCTTTTTGGTTAATAGGAAAGGCTTTATTGTGAAGACTTTGCTTTTAGGAGTGGCAGAAAGACACAGATAACAAAACATTGAGGAATGGCTTAATTTTAAACAAAAACAACCTCAAATTGTGTTCTTTAATGTTTTGTAAAACTAAGCACCAAGTTTCCAGTAAGAGCAAATGAAAAAAAAATCCATGCAGATCACAATCTCACTGGAAACTCTATCATAAAACTCAAGCATTGAAAAGATACATTACACATATTTGATGACCTCAGTGTAAACATTTTGATTATGTCAGCAAAATCTCAGTGGGACCCACATTCAAAATCAGTGTAGTCATCCATACGTAGAAAAAACTTTTCATATAAGGCAACGCTTGTAAGTCTTAAAAATAGAATTTATTTGTTCAGACGTGTACCCTGTCACCCCTAAACTCAACACCAAAAATAGAGGGAGATGAGGATGTGACGGTGACAAAGACATGTCACAGTTTTCGGAATACTTTGTGTCTGATGTTTGTCTCCTTTTGTGAGGAAGCAAGAGACTGAGAAAATAGATCCTCTGCCACCTTTCATTTCAGTATGAAAAGTGGTATTGTTGAAATGATAGCTAATGGTCAGAATCCTTTAAATAGCTCTGTCAGGTGTGCTTGAGCTATCTGACTGATTTTTATTTTGGCTTCTTGACTAATTTGCCCATAATGGTTTGCTTTTGCATCCAGGAGGAATGCGATGCTCAATTAGGACTCAATCATGCGGTGTGCTAAGAGGAAGTTACTTACCTGTTCAGTAATTAGAGGTCTTTGACATGTGTTATCTCTGCATGCATTTTGCTCTATGTGTAGGTGTGCATGCCTATACCACTCGAAGCTCTTACCGGGCAGTGCCTGCCTGGCAGGAGAGAGCAGTTTCAGGAGTGATGTACAAATATCATTAAGCAAAGAAGGTTTCATGTTCCTCTTGTTTTAAGGGGGATGCAATCAAGCTGAATGGCAGTTGGCTCTCCACTGGGGCCTCACAGGACCCAGTGAAAGGTTAGGCAATTTGTAGTCAAGACAGTTTTGAATTCCACACTGGAGGAACTAGCTGCGCTGTCCCATTTGATTTTCCTCAGAGCTCTCAGCAATGTGGAAACCACTGGGGATGCAGACATTAATTGACCTGACAGTGCATTAGAAAGACATTCTGGCTCTGATGTCCCTTGAGAAAAATTTGACATGTTGTGCTTATGCTGCCTACTGATGGGGTTCATGGCTAGACACCCCCACTTCTGAAAAATGAAGGCAATAATCAAACTTCATAGCTCCCATTTACAATCTGAGGAGAAAATGCTTGTGGAGATTTCCAGCTGGTATTCTCCATAGGCATCATCCACACCACTGACAGAGTGTTCTTACAGTGCACACACTGTTATCAAAGCATTGGCTTTGGTGCAGGAAGCCTATTTTTTGACCTTTTCTTGTATCGCGTCTTTTTCATACTACCCAGTGCTAAGGTAAGGGCTGATTTTGATGGATGCAGTGGTAATATTGCTTGGGCTAGATACTGAAATACTTCTGTGAGTCACTGAAATTTGGGGAATTTGTGCTTTATTTCACATGTTCCACCAAATGGGTTCTCTTTCCTAGTATCAATCTTCTCTCTGCTGTTTTTGCTTACATGGGAAGAAGCTGTTTCCATACAAATTTCCAATTACAGGATAGGGGGTTGGAGCATGTAACATACAAAGAGAAGAGAAGAGAGGAGAGCTGAATTGTTCAGAATGAAGAAGAAAAAGCAAATAGGGAATCCTTTTGCTGTCTACAATAGAGGGTGACAAAGAAGATGGAGCCAGATATCTTCAAGGTCCATATCTCAACAGCAACAGACCATAGACACGACTGACAATATGGGAAATTCCAGTTAGGTGAAGGAAAATTTTCTACACAGTGGAGGTACTCAAACATCAGAACAGATTATTGATGCATCTTCATGTTAAGAGATTCTCAAAACTTGACTGAGGCAAGGCCCAGAGCAACCTGATCTTTAAGACAGGCCTGTCTTTGACGTCATTCCTCCTTTAAACTGAAAGGAGATGGAAAGGTGAGGAGTAAGGGAAAGACCACATAACTTTCAAAAGTTTCTTCTCATCTAAATTATTTTGTGAGTATGTAATGCTGATTTCCATTCACATTGAGTTATTTAGATCTCTAAAAGAACAGAAACCAGCATCTCTGGACTGTCCGAATTATGTAAATACCCTCAGGCATGCCTGCAAACAATAAAGGTCAATTCTCATGTTGCGTGTGATGCTGTATGACCCAGAAGAAACAGAAAAGAGGCTGGTGACATTTAAGGATTTGATTAAAGTCTTTGTAGAGGTTAATATACGCATACTGTCCAGGGATTAAGCTTTGCTCCAATACCTTTTAGAATGTTACAGACTTCTCATTTACCATGAGGGAAAGTTTGAAGGAGCTTATTGATTGCTAATGCTACCTATACGGACCCTTTTAACTATTAAAACTGTTCTAAGCCTTCTAAGTGGACTACAAGTGCCAGCAAACAAAAGTGCAAATTTCTATATAAATAATAGCAGAAACATTTACAACTGTCTGAAAATGTGCACCTCTGAAGTCAAGCACTCCAAGCCAAACTCCCTGACCTAGCTGAGGAATTACTTAGTGACCACTCTGAATCTCAGTCAATTAATCAAGGCACTTAGAATCTGACCTGTAAAATGGCTTCTACTCTTGTTTCCTCTCAAGAACTGGATATGGTGGAAACAGGGACAGGTGGGAAAGATATATTTCAGTTCTATATTTTGAGAGAAAAACCTTACTCTCCATGCAAGAAACCTTCAAAGGACACAATAAAATTAAAGAATTAATTATTACTTATATCGCTTGCTAAGGTTTGATGCAGGCATGTATGCCATGGAGCAGAAAAATAGGGAGTGAATGGTGAATCTCAGAATCTCAGAATTTTTTTTGGATAGCAACTATCAGGGATTCTGACAAAAAGGAAGGTTGATAAGGCCAGAATAGATGGATAACTGTTAAAGACCATTGATGGCTATGACATTTTCATGCTAACTCATGAGGAAAACACAAAATGAAGACAATTTGTTTTCTGTCACCAGCTTGATCATAGGCTACCTAAATTAGTTTTTTCTCATAGACATAAAATCTTCCTAAAAATTAAGCACAGTTTTTAACATGTATTGCAAACTGTTTGACCTCACTGGAAAGACTTGCCCTTGGCAAGAGTGTATTTTCTTTCTCCCTACGCATCTGATGATGTCTGAATACTGTAACCAGGAAGTTATTGTTGTTGTTCTGTAGTTCAGCTAGGTGACAAATTAGTGCTGAAAACATTCAAAGCTGTTTGGCATGAAGATCTCACCAGCAGCTTTCTATGTAATTGTGATGATTTTGTACGATGACCTCCTAAGGCTGTTTATTACTGAACTCTTTTAATTTGTCATACTTAATGAACTCACATTTTGCCAGGAACATTTGATAATTTGAAATAGAAACTTGAAAATGCACTAACACGACTTATTTGTTTCCAAGGAAGTTCAACTATCTGATTTCCTTCTAGAAGGTTATCATGTTTGAATGGTGCTTATACTTCCTATATTCAGCGTGATGATAAAAAAACATCATACATAAGGTGCGTGCAGAGGCTCTACACCTGCACATGGAGTACTGTACCACCAATTAGTTTTACTTGATGTTGGAATAATAATAGCGGAATTATCATCTTACCTTTTTTCCCTTTTAGAAATCAAATCTGAATAGAACAAAATCTAACTTACTATCTATTTTTCAACTATATTCATGAATGAAATGAATGTCATGAATATGGTTAATGCCTTTGGGAGAATTATACCACCTAAGTGCTTTATAAATGTGAAAAATTGAGGATTTTCTATTCTCTGTATAAGTAATTTTTTAGAACCTTGGAAGAATGAAGAGACTGGGTGTCAGCACTTCTTACAGGGACGAGAAAGAGCTCCCTAAGAACTGCAAATGGATCTGTAGGTTTCCGGTTAGAACAGACAAGGTATATTAATGCCTTAGTGGTGACTGATGCTTTTAGGGGCAGAGATAGAGCTGAAGTCCGTGTATTTAGAAAAATGCTGGCAGCCAAATGAAGCCAAATGCACCTTAATATGCTGTCTTAATCTATGGCAGGTGAAACAATAAGCTAAAAGAGTTCAGTTTGTAGCTATTTTATTTTATTGTTTAAGAAAGGAAAAGGAAATTTCTCTTTTGCTACAAAGCTTATATGAAAATCCCATTGTTAATGATCCCATTCTAAAAGAACTGAAACCCTGCAGGGAAGTTGCTGGGTAGAGATATCTCAGCAGGGCAGTGGTTGCAGCCAGCAGATTGTACAGCAAACACAGCTGGTGGGAGCATCTATAAAGAATAAATCCAGCCCAAATCCGCAATATATATTTTCCCATGATGTAGCTGAGATTGTCTGGATGTGTAAGAAGAGTGATGGGACGAGGTGGGGGGTGAGGAACTGGAAAAAGTCTGTCTGCTAGAAAAAAATCAATGCGCTCAAGCAAAGGCCTCGTTGCCACAGGTCATGAGGGACAACTCAAGCCAGAGCATCTGGAAGCTCTCCGCTCTATCAGTATCAGAGCAGCTGGAAAGGAGTCCTCTCAGCTTTTCCGAAAGATGTTGCAAAGTAGACACCTGAGATACCTGAGTGTTACAGAGATTAGGTACCTTCATATTCTTAATCGGTGTTTTTCACAATCTAGTCATTAAGAATTTTGTGTGATTCTGACAGTAAGTTCTCGAGCACGTAGTCTTGTCTTTACAGAAATAAAGATCCGTAAGCCATTCCCTTTCTCCTGTGGTAGTAACAATGCAACTTATTGTCAGCTGGTGACAAACTTATTTTTGAAAAGCATTGAATATCATTACTGTTGGGATCAGCCCAAACACATGTCAGCAAGAAACCTGGAACAAGCGTCAGTGGTGCAATCACTACCCTAAACTGTTCAAATATAGAGCTTAGTAAATGCTATCCTACTACCTACAGAAGAAATTCTTAATTACACTCCTTCAGCCCTCATTTTGTTTTCAGAATGTAGAGTTATGACGACCTTCTCTTCTTGGCTGGCACTATATAAACCCTGAGTCTTCATTCATATTTAGCTGAAAGGATTTTCATCTAGTACTGTGCAACAAATCAAAAACCTGCAGGAACCTGCAGATATTTTATAGTCAATCCAGCAGGACTCTGCAGTTTTCATACTGAGTAGTAATATATGACCTCAACAAGACCCAGACAAGGGCTTGTGAGAAAGACCGTGCAGGTTTAAAATGATTGCTTCGAACACAGGAAAGAAATATGGGTAATCATTGGCATCCCCTAACCCAGGGTAGTCTTCTGAGAGATAAGTATATGGCAGGAGACAAAGAACATCTGGGAGCTGGCAGGTTTTGCAGCTAGGTCACACCACTTGAAACTGAGATTTAAACTGATGCATATATAAATAAAACTTCTCAACATTGCCCTGAATGGGGGCAGGAAGGCTTGTTCTCCCTTTTGCGACAAGACATTTTAAACACTGACAGACACTGTAAACAGTGCTTACTTTTAAGACTACAAATAGCCAAAATAGCTTCAAAAGTAAAGCCTTAAAAATCACAAGAAAGGTTTGGATTGTTCTGAGGTGTTACAACATGCTGTAACTGGGAGAAATTTACCTCATCACCCAGACTGCTCAAGATGTTAACACAGAGGAAGGCTGACGTGTGTGACAGGAGGCTACTGACAGCCAAAATAAGCTGTGAGATGTGGCACAACCACCCTGCAGAGCAGTATGTCCTACATTTGTATTCCTTCTGTTTCTAATGCATGAACAAAAAGAGGATTCTGGAGCGTGGATATGGGGGAGAACAATCTTCAGCAAGATACTAATCTATCTTCTATTGTCCAGCAACGCTGGAAATAATTCAAGATCTGGTTTAAGAGAGTCACTGTTACCTCAGAAGGAATTTGTACAGGCAAATGGAAGAGAACCAGAATAGCCACGTTGCATTTTCCAGTGCAACGTTAAAATCATGATAGTTCCCTGGTCCAAGAAGTTGAGTGAGAGAGCTGGATTGAGGTGCCTTGACTGCACAGGAATCAGAAATGTAAGTCAGGTGAGTCTCAGAGGCTACCCTAAATTCCTGTTTACCTAAACTGAGCCAACAAGAAATGCAGCACAGTGGCCACATCCCCCACTCAGCAAGACAGTGCTTGAACTTTTGTTAGTAGAGAAAAGGTGAGTGGTCACTATGGTAAGGTGGCACCTGTATTTGTGGGGGAAACAGTGAGTCCTGCTCAGTTTGAGAGATGTTTATTTCTGCCCTCAGAAGGCTCCAAAAATAAGTCAGGCTTGGATATACTCCACTAAAGTTTTCTATTACTTGTCAGTGCACTTTCATCACCTACTCAGCAGATATACTTTAAATTAGTTTCCTACGTCAATCTATTTGCCTTCAACTTTTGGTCTCAGTACTGGGCTCCAGCTGCTTGAAAGTACAATGCTGTGCTGTATATCTTGAAAGTACCTGAGTCCACTATCAGAATTAATTCCAGGTGGCCACAGAGTAGGTGACTCTTTCATGTGGCATCTGATTTCCCTGCTCTTGTTGGTGTTCCTAAATGGTCACAGTGCTGCAGGTGGTTTTCTATAAATCAGGCCATAAATAAAGCATGAAAAACATCTACTTAACAGTCACATAATAAAGTTCTGCAGTTATTGCTTCTCAGTGGCTTCAAAATCAAATTTGCCTTCAATATAAATAAAGTAGTGTGAGATTTTTACTTAATTAGCAACCCTCCCTTGAAGTAGGGAATTCAAGCACTTTATTTCTAGCGTGGGGATTATTCCAGCTTCAAATAAAGTGTGTTACAACACAAGAAAGAAAAAACTAAGCTAGCTCAAAATGCAGCTAGGGAGTTGTTTAACAGCACGGGGAGGCTTGCTTACATTATGTTGATGAAACTTTACCTATCTGTCCCATTGGTTCTATCTGGTGCAGTAAGACAACTGAGTACCTCTGTGAGCTAGAGGGCTAGAAGACAGTTAGCTATCTACAGATGCACTGCAGAACACCTGGGACAGCTTAGGTGAACTGAGAAGAGCAGGTGTGAATATCATCAAATATTATATCAGCATCAAAATTAAAACTGTATAACTGCATTCTGGGAGGTGGCAGGGGGCCATTCAGCTAGGCAGTAAGACCCTAAGAATCTCCTGCATATTTAGCTCACAACTACAGCCCCAAATAGTACTTAGATCTATGCCTGATATGGCAAATGCAACCTCTTCACTTTAATAACGCCTTGCAATGTACCTTTGTCAGTGCAAGACTAGATTCCTTTAGTGCACTCCAGAATGAGTGACCTTGTGAACTGGTCTGGAAAAGGGAGTCAGCGCAGAATATAATGGAATATAACCATTACTTCATTGCTTACCAAGCTGTGTGGTATGACATTACACACTGCTTTGGGATCTGTTGTTCTACTACACAAAAAGTAAATCTTTTATCAAGATCTATTACAAGTCTTATCAAATCTGCTGTAAATAAAATTCCCAGCTAACTCTTTATCTTCTGAATTAATGGGTGCAGATTTGTTGATATAGCAGACAAAGGGAACTGAGTCTTAACCTCCTGCATCTTAACCATCCATCATAAAGATAGAAAATGACCAGAAAATGACAGGGAGAATCCATTGTACCCTGTTAGAGTTTGCTTATGCGGTTATGCATCATTGCTGTAAAATCAAATGCCTTATTTCAAAGGTAACTTTTTCTAACTTCGGCATCCAAACATAGACACTTCCTATTTTGTTGTTCAGATTAAATTCTTTAGTACTTGGACTTTCTGTTTGGAGCCACATGCACACAACCACTTCTTTTTTTTTGATAGTCTGAGGGGATAAATTTTAAGTTTTCCATTGTAAGACATTTTTCCTAACCTTTGCATGTGTTTCACACTGTTCTGACTTTTCACCATCCCTGTCAGTCTTTTTTTAAAAAGTGTTTTTCTTGTTTTCTTTTTCTCTCTCACAGAGATGATTTCAAGAGCTTGACTCTGTGCATCTGGTCAATGTAGCACTTAGCCCAGGCTTTCCTATGACCTATGGGTTTCACATCCTCAGGTGTGTGAGGTACCTGGTCAAAATTTCCTGAGGGTGATATTGGGATAGCAAATGCTAAGACAGTGTTGGAGGACTGTGTTAGGTGGAGGAGGTCAAAAGTGAGCCAACTTTGTTCCCTAGCTGCTGGCTTTTAAGAATGGTTCCGAGTACATTTCCTCATTTAGGAGGAAAATTTTCACTCAGAGGGTGGTGACGTACTGGAACAGGTTGCCCAAGGAGGTTGTGGATGCCCCATCTCTGGAGGCATTCAAGGCCAGGCTGCACGTGGCTCTGGGCAGCCTGGTCTGGTGGTTGACAACCCTGCGCATAGCAGGGAGGTTGAAACTAGATGATCACTGTGGTCCTTTTCAACCCAGGCCATTCTATGATTCAATGAAACAGTTCCTTTGTCATGGAGGGTATTTATTGGAATGAGCCTAAACTGTGATGGAGAACAAAGTAGCATGCAAGCAGTATGACCATAAAATGTTCTGGTCTTGATCATACCTCAGCCTATTCTTACTCAGTGATTTAGGTGGATCCATCTGTTAACTATTCAGACAAAGAAATAAATCCTTAGTATTCCTCAATACTGCATCTTTGATGGCTAGATGCTGTAGATGGAAGTCTTCATCTGACTTTTTCCTGCTATATCCACAATCCCTTTCAGTCTTTCTTTGTAGAGTAATACTGCATTTTGTAGGCCTGGTTGGTAGCCATTTTCCCAGACACATGATTTGTCAAAGCATGTTTCATCTAAACTGACTACCATGATGATAACACAAACAAGAATATCAGAAGTGATTCAGATTAGATCATTCTCTTGGGCTGTCCTATTTTATAATTATTTATTATTTGATCAATCTTTGTTCTACCTGAAAATCCCACACCGATTTCTAACTCTAAAAAAAATTTTATGCACCAAATCCCATAGAAAGAAATGTCTACACAGGGGATCACAGCTCTAAAAGAAACATACGCATTTGCTGCTCATTCCTTCTGTTTGCTGAGATCAGCCAACCAGAAAGGTCAGACATTCCTTTTTGAAATTAAAGGACATTAAGTGCTTATGCACCTTTACATATTTGTCTCCATTCTTCATGCCTTTAGTATAGGTTTTCTTCATTTATAAACATATATTTATAGAAGAGGATTTTAAATCAGGATGTTAAACATTGTCCCTCCAAAAATCAGGGATATCTTAGTCATTAATGTTTGGGTATAGATTTTAATGTCAGATCAGATTTTGTCAATAACTAATTTGGGTTGCCTCATTTCATGTGCTTATTACTGTAATTTCAGTTTCTTCTCAGTGTTCATACTCTTCTAATTTACATAATTGAGCCATATATTCAAGAAAAAAAGATCATTTTACTTTGGATTCTAGTAGCCGAACTCTTAATTGTCTAACTTAGCTTGGGAGAAAATACTGTAACATTTTCACAAGCTCCCATTTACCTTTCTCAGTCTGTCTGGTGGCTTATTAAATGCTCGTCAGCACTTTGATAAAAACAGGCCAAATCTGCCTTTTCTGAAGATGATCTCCCTCTGCCATTTTCTTTTTCTAGTGTCTCCCGTGCCATTCACACTAGAGAGAGCATTGCTGCTCTCTTTATTTCATTACATCTGTGTCTTTTATTTGTTTTATTTGTTTGTTTTGAAAAAGAAGCCTGGGACAGAGGAAGCATGAGGGATCCAAACTGCATGCAGGTTCTGGGATTGCACACAAATAACTGCTAGGACATGCTTCACTGCACCTATGTTTTGTGTCCTAGCTTACTAGTTTTTTTTTTTTTTTCTTTTTTTTTTTCTCCACTACATTAATTGTATTATCAACATTCCCAAACTCACTGGAAATTGATTGTCCATACAGCTATGCTGTACTATCAGTCCTGAGAGCAGTTTGGCATGGGCCAGTTCCTCAACCCAATTTTCTATCGTGGTTCAGAAATGATCATATACCAAAGATCACTCCCCAAGAATTGTTCACAAGACCATGGTCCCAACCATGATTAAGACGACAACATAGCCATGACCAAACTGTCTCTAAAAGTAGTTTAAAGGGCTAAGGCATTTCAAGAGCTCATACCTTGTTGCTACACCATTGTTGTTCACCACCAGTAACATTCATCTCACCTCACTCCAGTCACCTAAAATTTAGGATAGCCTAGCTGTCTGCATTCCCACTGAGGCTTGTTCAGCCTACCCTGCAAAAGCTGTGGGGCCTTGATGACTAGCTTGAGCCCATCTTTAAGTTTAATGTTGCTGAGGTTAAGTCAGATCATTTCTGTTTTGTGCATCAAAAACAGGCTCTAGGCAACACAGACTTGGATAAAGAACTGACTGCTAACATACAACCTCAATAGCATGAAATATTCCTTCTAAGGGAAATAAATGCCATAAGCAAGAATTGACATGGAGATCTCTATGCTATTCAGAGAGGAATGAAAGAGTGTGGGCAAGAGGCACACCTACATCATAGCAGTCAGAGGCATTTTAGCTAACCTCAGCCATGCTGGATATAGACCTACAGGCTGGATGGGAGCGCCATGCCAATAGAACCTGTTAGTCCTGTGGAGAGGCAGGCCAAGAGGTGCAAAATGGTGCTGTGATGTCTTTATTTCCTCTAGAACCTAAGCTAGCAGCACAGTACCAAGTGGTAGAGGTATGTCAGCTTACTCAGAGCTGGCTTCCAGCTTTCCAGCTGGGGGTATTGCCGAGCACAGAGATGACCCATGACACCACTCTAACTGTGTAGTTCAGAACTGGAGGGAAGAGAACAACGGTGTCTCCCTGATTGAGTAGAAACCATTAAAAACTTTGCATAAGGGAGGGACGCAAAAAAGAGACCTGAGAGGGATAGCAGCTTGCCACTAGGTTACTCATGGACAGTCATAACAAGCAGACTCATAGGGATAAAGCAGCAGCCACAGGATGAGGCCTTATCCTATAAAGACTCTGAATTCCTCAGATGCAAGCCTCAGGGGTCTGCTCCTCTTCTGCACTGTGCAGCTTTTAGGCTTATTTTCATTTCAATAAGGTATCATGGAACTGGCAATTAGCCAGCTTCATTCTTTCTTCTCAGCTCTCCCTGTTCCACAGTACAGTGAAATGTGCAAACTCTTGAGGCAGATAACATGTCTTTTTTTTTTTTTTTTTTTTTTTTTTGGCTCCTTGACAGTTATAAGCATCTTGATTAGCCGATGGCCACAGGCACACTGTGGTTCCCAGAGGGTAGCTCTGCCAGCAACTGTTTGCGAACGGGCACCCTGATGGATGAAGCCTGCCTTGCCTTCAGAAATCAGGGTCGTCCTGGTGCGTTGAGACAAAAGCTCCTGAAGCAATTTTTATGAGCGTCTATGAATCCCAGGATTGAAGCTCAGAGCCTGTGAGTGCAGGACAGCGTTGCTGAAAACTGACAACAAGATGATGCACAGCTTTGTCCTTAAGTGAGATTTATGGCTGGGGCTGGTTATGATGCAAAGAGTTTGTCACTGTCAAAAGAAAGAGAGAAAACAGGCTCTGTCCATTTTAAGCAGTTAATTGCAGAGGTTGTTCCCTGGTGAATGGAGGTACAGACATGGGATGTTTAAAATTTTCTTGCTTGGGTGCTTAAAACATCTCTATTAATGGGAAGATTTGTTTATACCATGAGTTCAGAGTCTGAAAGTTTGAAAACTCAGCTATATGTCTGTGTGTTATATTTATGTATTTGTATCACGAGAAAAAATTAAGACAAAGATGTCACAAATGCTCTGAGAGTCTTCTTAGGTTTAACATAACATCTTCCATAAAAATAATGGTCTAGAATAACTGTGGTGTGTCACAGAGGAACTCACATTAATTTCTCAACATTGATCTCCCAAACAACATATTTCAATTTTGATTAGTATAGGTAAACAGCAGCTTAACCAGGGAGAGAAAAGGCAGATTAAACACGCTTTTTATTTTTGCCCTCAAAAAAGAGAAGTCCAGGAGATAACAGACTTTTGGACTCGTGCAAACTAAGAAAATCCCACTGCAATGAATGCATTTTTCCTGTACTAGTAAACTTTTTTGCTCAGTTCAAGTATAATTTAATGAGAAATGTCTCAATTTTCAGATAATGGTTCAGGATTAAGAAGTGTTTACATTAAATGTGGTTCAAACATTTTACGTATGAGATTATGTACATGTATGGTGAAAGGAAATACAGCTTTGTTATCTGTAGTGGAATGAGTACAGATGGATTTAATGTTTGTGCACGTCCTTTCACCTTGGTGCATCAGTTATGTCATCTACATAACAACCAGAAAATCCCGATAAATTTGTACCAGCAGGAAAACACTGGTGTTCCTCTTCTTACACTTAATGACAAGTGATGTACAAAAGAAACATTTTTGTTTAAAATACGATTTGTACTTGTTTCCTTTTTCACAAATAGGCTGAGCGCCATACGTGAGAAACAAATTGGATTTCATTTTAACCAGATTCATAATCCTCAAGTAAATTACTGCTTTGTAACAGTGTAAGAAATCAATCTAATTCTGTGTGTCAACCAGCTGTTCATAAGCTAGGCTCCCTCTGTGCAACACACCCCAGTGAAGACAGAGACTACTAACAGCATGAAAACCAGCAGTGCCATGCACTGGCAGCTCAGCATCCTTGTGCTTGAGGAACAATAATAAGAAAACACCGTGAATTTCTTGAGGTGCTTTGTGAATTACAGCGCACAGTGCTTTTTTTTTTTTCTTGCAAGGAATGTGACAGGATTTGGAGCTGTCTTGCCCCAGCAGAGAGATAATTGCTGTAATTCATTAGAGAGGCTTATTTCCATTTCTCATTACTAGAGCAAAACTTTATAAACTGAAGGGAATGAGAGCTTTCATTTCCGCAGGCTGCATATACAATCATTTTAATTCAAACATTTGATCCATCCTCTATTGGTCGTCACATTTCCTGTCTTCTCCCTGTCATTTTGTACCATTTAATTTCTTCATCAACTTGCTCCTAGTTTTACATGCTCCTTCAATTCCTCTATCTTGAGGCATACAACAAGTAAACTCACTGGTAGTGATGAGTTTGCAGGGTTCCTACAGGCTCTAACATCAATCCAACATCATTTATGCTTCAGCAATGCAAAGAGAATACTTTCACTCTGGAAATGACTAAACTAAGTCCTATTTTAAGACTATTTCCCCATGCCCTTGCCACATTTTCTGATCAAAGGTATTTACATCGTAATAAGTTTTTTTCTTACAGATGCATTGTCTATCTACAGTACAACTGTACATGAAGCTGAATTTGTAACTCAGCTATTATATGCTGAGCCTGTGGTGGAAGAGACAAAAGGTTAGAACACTACCTCAAGTTCAGAAGGAAGGCTAACATGTAGAAAGACAAAAAAATTAGACTGCAGGTTATATCATTCAAATCAAGGAGAACTGCACTGTTGTGACTGTAATTTCCTAAAGATTCTGCTTACAATATGCAAATAGACAAGCTGAAAGCTCTCATTCAAACAACAGAAATACAGATGAAGTAGAAAGGTAAAGAGCACCACAGCAATCAGTACACTGTTCTCAGTCTAAGCAATCCATCTCCAAGTTTATCTCTTGCTGGGAGTGGCAATCTCCAGGACAACTTTGCCTGGGCTACGCAAACCTGAAGGTGTATTCCAGCTTCTGCAGCATTAATCAGCAAACCAGGGAAATACCCAATTATGATTTATTTGTTTTAAGGTTCCACTTTAGAATTCAGTTCAAAACAATTCCTAAACTGGAATACTTCACTTTTCTAATCTTTTGAAAGCTGTAAAATACAGCTGTAATCTCTGATTCAACATGTAATAGCAGACTGGGTCAGAAGATTGCTATGCTTCATTTATTTGCATATTTCCATTTCTAGTCCTGACTAAAGCCCAATAAAAAAGAGTTCCTGACTTATTCATACATTCTGTCTGTTTCAGAAAGGAAACATGATTTAATGGCTCAGGTGATCAGTATCCAAATTCATTTCTAATCCATGTTCTCAGTGCAAAAGCTGCGTTTATATAGTTCTTAGATTATTAGAACTTTTAGCATGTCAAGAGTCCTAAAAAGGATCGTATCCAGAAAAATAAGAAAAAAGTCCAATGATTTTCTTCAAACCACAAAAATGTTTGAATTTCATCAGGCTTAGGAGAAAGAGTAGAGTCAATTTCCATTTTATTTGAACTGGCTTACCCATTCTCCTTGGAAGTTGGTATGCTTCTCAGATTTTTTTTTTTTTTTTTTTAAAGAGGACGTAGAATGTCTCATCTGTTATCCCACAGATGAATTCCAGTCCTTTAAGAAATGTACTGTGCAATCTAAATCTACGCAATGTTTACAATTCCTTTGAAGGTGGTTTTAGCAATTTTATCTCCTTTTATTTTCCTTAAGGAAAACTGGCAACATTTCAAAAGACATATGTGGAGATTAGCGCTCTTTGTGGAAGCTGGATGGCTGCTGAGTTTATTTCCAAGCCAGGCTAAGCTTGTTCATTCTGATTAGCATGCTGGAATTCAAACTCCTTCAATGCCTGTAGATCCTTTCAGGATTAGCACCTCTTCTGATGAAGACTGAAGTTAGTTCAAGCTATTTTGTATGATGTGCAGCCCAAAAGCTAAAAGCTGATGATCCCGTTGGTGAAGAGTGCCACTTGGCTTTCCTTCTGCATTCATAACTGCACTGCTTGCTACTTTTGGCTGCTGAGGGGACACGCTTCAAGAGCCTTAGCATCCCTTGGATCTGCACATAAGCATACTGCCAGATCCCCAAACAGAGTCAGGATAGTCCTGGCCACTCTGAACCTCCCTGCCTGCACATTAACAACACAGAGAGGAGCTGTTCAGGCCTCTCCATACTATTTCTCTCTCTGCTCCCTGTGCTCGAGGGCACCCTCAGAGGGAAAGCTAGCACCTTGCTCTACATCCCTTTTTTTGGTGGCTGTCATACTCCACAGAATAATTATTTGCCAATCAAGCACTGACCCCTGCACTGATCCATCAAAATCATGTCTCCTATCTCCTTTATAAATCACCATCCAGCCATATAGAGATACAGTAAATGAAAGTGAGAGTTAGGTTCCACAAAATTATAAATGATGACATGCAGAAGAGATCTAAGGCAATTTGATATTCCTATCCTTATTTGACCCCCAATACAGCTGAGTATAGGAGATAGAAGAAAGATTGCTTTGATTTGCAAATACAACATGCTATTCATACAAGTAATTGTTCTGATATCCCATATGGTTTGCTCCATATTTAAATGAACATAATTTCTAAACTAGAAAAACATTTAAATATTAGTAACATTAGCAATAAAAATTTAAATCACTTTCCTTGCCCTGCCTTGTTTCCCCATTTTCTTCTGTAATTTCTTTATACTGGCGTATTCTACCTTGATTTCTGCCTGGCAGACCCTCTCCCAATTTACCTCCAGCTGAACTTGAATCAGACTTTTAGTAGCTGCCTAGAGATCCATAGTTGGGATTCTGCTCTCTGTCTGGTTTCTGATAACAGGCAAGGCTCGATTAACTTATTGGGATAAGTTACTATGGCAACTTTTACCAGAGAAGTCAGAATGAACCATTCACAGGTATGGTCTTATCAGCACACATTTCCTCTGTCTATGCAATTTAATCCATTAGAATTAAAAGGTGGATTGTGCAAATGAAAGCTAAGCCCTGGATTTCTTGCTGGTTTGTCATTAGCACAGATTGCAGTTTAAGTATTGCTGGAAAACACTTCAGCAAGCCAACAGCTAGCGGAGTAAGTTCTCAAAACCAGGTAACATCACATTCAGAAGCAGAACAAATCCTGAAGAGAACCTTAGTATTGTTAATCCTGTTATTTATCACTAGGCTAGAACATTCTTGGCTGGTTTAAGGCATGGCTACTTGAACAAATGCAAAACAAATTAGGATTTTATAGGTGTCAGGCACTCTAGTGTATCACATGGGGAAAAATATGGGTCTAAACTCAGTGGGTTTAACTTCAGTGAGAGACACTGTCTGTGTGGTCACTATGGGGTAGCTGAGCCCTTCCTGAAAGCACGGTAAGTTTACTTGTATTTCATAGGATCATAGAATGGCCCGGGTTGAAAAGGACCACAATGATCACCTAGTTTCAACCCCCCTGCTGTGTGCAGGGTCTCCAATCACTAGACCAGGCTGCCCAGAGCCACATCCAGCCTGGCCTTGAACGCCTCCAGGGATGGGGCATCCACAGCCTCCTTGGGCAACCTGTTCCAGTGCATCACCACCCACTGAGTGAAAAATCTTTCTCTTGATATCTAACCTAAACCTCCCCTGTCTCAGTTAAAACCATTCTCCCTTGTCCTGTCCATCCCCGTAATCAGCCGTTTCCCCTCCTGTTTATGTGCTCCCTTCAAGGACTGGAAGGCTGCAATGAGGTCTCCCCAGAGCCTTCTCTTTTCCAAGCTAAACAAGCCCAGTTTCCACAACCTTTCCTCATAGGAGAGGTGCTCCAGCCCTCTGATCCTCTTAGTGGCCTTCCTCTGTACCTGTTCCAAGAGTTCCATGTCTTTCTTGTGCTGGGGGCCCAGGCCTGAACACAGTACTCCAGATGGGGCCTCACAAGAGCTGAGTGGAAGGGGACAATCACCTCCCTCTCCCTGATGGCCACCCCTTTCTTAATGCAGCCCAGAACACAGTTGGCCTTCCAGGCTGCAAGTGCACACTGCTGGCTCATGTCCAGCTTTTCATCCACCAGGATCCCCACATCCTTCTCTGCAGGGCTTCTCTCAAAGGGTTCTTCCCACAGTTTGTATAAATACCTGGGATTGCCCTGACCCAAATGCAGCACCCTGCACTTGGCCTTATTTCCTTCATGCATGGAGAGTTTCCAGGGTGTCTGCTCTAAGTACGTGTGGGCAGAGTACTAAAACATGAACAAGCTGCTGCATATGCTGAGTGCCTGCAAAGCTGGACTGATGTGCTAGAGTGAGAGGGCAGACTCGGTCACTTGGTCCGGAAGGTCTGAGTTAAACCTTTAGATGGGTAAGACATAGAAATATCCTGGTCACATCTTCCCTCCTAGAATGACACCCTTTTAATCTGTTTTCTCTCTGATTAAGGAAATGGCTGACATCAGAGTGAGTGTTTTCTCAAGGGTATGAGTGGTCTTGAAGTGATTATGGTGCCTGTGCCATAGGGAGACATTAAAGAAAAAATGGCATTGAAGAATATGTCCCTATATATCATTACCTGTTTTCTGGGTTTCTGAAAAAGTATTTGCCAGCCGTGTTATTTCGCATTTTAGCACAGAAATAAATCAGTATTATAACCTGTGGGAAATAGGATTTTTTTTGTCAAAATGCTTCCACAACTAGCTTGAGAATTCCAAGGGTTGTGTCCCACAGCATTAATTTGCAGCTGGTCACATTCCTGTGTGAACTGCTGTACATTTCACAGGAATTATTTTTCCTCCAGTCAATCTTGCTCCTATCTATCTATATCCAGTTATCTTCATGATAAAAGAGATTTTTAAGGGACTTGGTTTTGCCACAGTGATTTTTTATCAAGCGAGAAGTGACTTGATGAACAATCACGATGAAGGTGAGCCTCTCTCTGCAGGTAGAGAGGAGCTGAGTTTAGCACTTCCCATCTAACACAGGTCTTTACCTGGGTGAATTCTGGCTGTGTATAAGGAGTTGTGCTGGTGAGTGGCCGGTGAGGTGAGGTTGAGCCAGGAGCTGTCCTTTCCTACCGGTGTGATCATTCTAACTGGGAGAGGCAGGCTGCAGACAATAACAGCAGTGGTTTTCCAGCCCCACCCCTTAATAGCACTGACTACCTGAGAAAGTGTTCTGTGCCTCACAAAGAGAAGAGCATTCACAGCCTTCAGGAGTCCTGTACCTTGGACAGAATTGCCTTTGCATTGTTCTGCACTTAGAGGTGAAATCTCTACTATTGCCTGAGCATAGGTGACAAGGGGAAGGCTGCAACAAATTTCTCCTCTTTCCCTCCAGAGACAAACTGATATTGCCAAAATCAGGTTTTGGGTATTATGGAGATCATACATTCCAGAAACCACTCACTCAATTCCCACGGTACAAAGGAATGGTTAGAAAATCATACAGAGACAACAGGCAATGGCTAGGAACTCTGTATATTCTACTTTATAAGAAAAGAACAGCTGGAATGAAGCTCTCATTAAGGTCTTCAAGACAGGAACATGTTTCTAATGCGTATTCAATGCCTAATCACCATAGGATGACCCCTTACTGCCAAAGCAAAATAAATATAATTACTGCACAAGACTACAATAGTAATTCCCCTGTTTACACAGGTTTATAGATTATGAGCTCTATAAGAAAATGTCTGAGATTGGGATTTATCTCACAGTACAACAGCACCCACACCGGAAACAGGAACTGCAGGATATAAGTGCTTCTCAATCCAAATCAGATTTCTAAATCAGTTCAGATCCACTGTGCCCTTGCAAGTTCCTATTTCTCCCAGCTGATAGCATGGGAGATGTGATTTGGGTGGCTATACAGTTAGATACCTACATTTGGTCACCTGGATGTCATATGAATTAATAAATAGCAGCTGCAAGCATTTTTTTATTTACATATTATTTCTAAGATCATAAATGTTCACTGATTTTAAACCTACTAACATTCATTATAAGCTCATGGAAAATACGATTTTTTTCTCAGGTCCATTTCTTATGCAGCAATTTTTTTTCTTAAGTGATTGCTGTTTTTCCCTGCAGAAGAAATGTGGTTTTCAAACTCCTCTTACTTCTGCATGTATATCACACTCGTAATATATGAGCACTGTGGGTATGTTATATTAAAAAAAAGATAGAGTACTTCAAGCAATTAGCTTTTTACTTGGGTGACTAGAGCTGTTACTTAGATAATACAATTATTGCTATGTACTAGGGTTTCTTTTATAGGCTCAAATGTTTAAGGAGAAGAGCAGTTTCCATTCTAGACCATTTGCATTTGAGTTCCTGTATACACTTTACACCATCCAAATATGTAATAGGAAAACATAATTCCAAGTACTTTAAATTCATGCAATTATCCTACTGACTTTTAAGTGCTAGCTGTGTATCGGATGTAGTTTCCTCCCATACTAATGAATGAGAGTTTCAGTTCCATGAGGCTCTGACAGCATTCCTCTTGCCTGCATTTGAAAGCTCTTTGTATAGATGTCAATAGGAGAACTGTGTATCAGAGCCCCACCAGTCAGCAAAGACCTAAGGTAGGATTCAGCTGCCTATACACAGGTATCCCACTGCCTTTGGTAACCTTTCTGTCTTCCACACACCTGTACAGGTGCACCATATCTGAGATCTTAGGTGCTGCTCAATTTACAAAGAAGTCAAATTGCTTCTGACAGTTTCTTGTCAATACCAGGTCAAGCATTCACAGGTAGGCTAACAGTCATATATACAAAGAGGAATGGAACTCACCAGCTCATGAAGAGGCTCTCTGGCTATGCAGTACTCCTCAGGAAATAACCTAGGACCAAGATACATCCTCTCCTCTATGGCTGGCCCTTGTATGAGCCCAGGGTGGTTCCACCCCACCTGGTCAGTGGGGAACACAGGTGCAAACAATTTGTCTGTGCTCCCTGGGCCAGCCACACCCCTTTGTCAGGTGCTTAATCACCAGGTGATCAATCAGCAGTTCAAGCCGTGACCTCACGGTTCCCCTGCAGGCGTCTCTCTCTGTTCAGCATATTGGTCTTCTAGGCAGTGGAGTCTAGGGAGTTATTGACTTGGCCAAGTGCCTATTTTTGCTCTAATTTAAGATCTAATGAATACCTCCTACACCTCTCATTCAATAACAAAAATGATTGAGTCTAATGCTGTTTCAGAGTCCTCTGGAGCATTCAGAAGACTGAACTCCTGCAAGGACCTTATCACGTCTGTTAGCTCCTTGTAGATGCCTTGGTATTTCAGAACCTTTCCCGTAGCATGAGGCATTTGTGTTTCAGCAGATGAATCCTTCCTGTTGTTGATCACCCTAACTAGCTCTTCGTTGCTGCCAGGGGAGATTAACAAACCTGTCTCCACCTGTGTTATAGACACTGAGTTAGACACTATGAATATCATTTTTTTTTTTTTAAACCAGAAATGACATGCATGTGATATGTATACACTATGTAAGAAGCAAAATACAAGAAAATCAACAGATGTTTACATATTTCCTAATATTCTCAGTCACCTTCACTTTGGTAGAGCTATCTGTGCAGAAGTCTGTGCAGAAAATGCTCAGCAGGAGTTCAGCTAACTCAGCTCTAGTCCTCTGCAAGCTAAGCATGTTGCCAAGTCCAAGGTTCCTCATAGCTGACAGAAAGACTGGTACTTCAAAGGGCCTATTCACATGATCTCTTGCAGGCATCTACATCAGACTGTGGGAATTATGCTCAGAAAATGCCTGCTTTCTTAGAAGACTGTGGAAGGAGACCATACAACTAACTCCCACTCCTGTAGCTGTAGTTCTGTATTGCTGTGTACCTTGGTACAGGCTACTGACCAGAGTGGGATTTAGTGAAGGATCTTGAAGGTATATTCCTGCTTTCCTGGGTGAGTTAGTATCTGAAATAGAAATATGGGGGCTATGCATTTTGCCCTAGCATTGGAGTTATGGCAATGCTAGGGTCTACACCCAGACCTACAGTCTGGATAACTTTAGACTAATTCTTAGCTGATAATGGATATACTCAGATATGATGAAGCCTTTCCTTCTTCCTTTCTAGTGTTATTAAAGGTCTTGGCTTTCCCATAAATTAATATCTAGAATTAGTCATTCAATATTTTCTCTTTATGAACAGTTACATTAAAGAAGCATTTTGTACTACTATCCAAACAACCTAGACTAGTATACTGATATAACTGCAGAATGGGAGAGAAAAGGAGGAAGAAAATATAGGAAATCTTTTAAAATGTAAAATATTTCTCTTGACTGAGGGAAGTTCAGCAAAGGGTCACTATATGTATGGAAGTTAATCTTTTTAGTTCCAGTATTTTACCTGCCTTTAACTACTAGTAGTATACTTAAAAGTCCATATGGTATCAATTTCTATTACAGCCAAGAAAAATGTGTGAGCTTGGGAAATCAGATTTTAGTCTGCTGTAACCTACTATTTGTTATTAGCAGAGTCCAGCATTGCACCTCCTGATATGAGTTCACAATATATCTGTGTGCTGCAATCTAGTACAATAAAAATTGCAGCAAAAGGCTCCAGAGGACTAATTGCCAGTACAGGGTAACACATATTTTTTCTTTGGAGAGTGAGAATCACTGTTTGCAATTCAGAAATAATCAAAGCTTTAATTTCTCTGTTGGTATCCATACTTATACACATCTAACTTGATGCTGAGAAGATATCTTATGGTCCGTGATCACTTGCACAAAAAGACCCTCTAATTCTCTAGTGGTAAGTGAACTGGTGATATATTACAAAATCCCTTTTTTAAGGAAACTTAGTACTGCTTTTAGAACCTGTTGCTGGTAGTCCCATTAACCCTGCAAGTATACATTGCAGCATAACACCTTTAAGACAGGTATTCAGTCATAGTTGTTACTCTCATGTTACTTGGAAGCATTTAAATGAGCATGGTTTACGTACTGCAAGTAGAGATGGAAACTCTGCTAACAGTTTCTTCTCTTAGTATCATGTCAAAATGCTAAAGTGCAGAGAATTTTTATATAGTCAGTATCTTTCTGGATATCAGGAACATTAAGAATTTACTTTGCCTTCTGCAAAGATTCGTGCACAGACATGTGAAATGTGATCTATCTTTTAGCTGAAAGAGCAGTGTTGATATATTTCCTACATAGGCTCATCTTCTAGAGGCTGATAATAAAAAAATTCTGTATACTGAAAAAGACCCAACAACTCTACCCTTTTTTTGAGCAGAGGCAAAAATATCAAGTGGAAGGAACTGGATTTTAATCCAGATTTACAGGGGGGAATTGCCATTGTCCAACTTGTGCAGCCTCCAGAATGAACTATTTTTGCTGCACACTAGCGAGCCTCCTAGTTGCCTGATAATACCACAATAACTATGATTAGAAGTATGATTAGAAATATCAATCAATATATTTTACAGATGCAATTCTCCTTTTTTGCACTTCTGATTCATAAAGCCTAACTCAAAAGCCTGGTATTGCAGTTACATTAAGATATCTACAAATTGGCTGTCTGAGCTAATCATTCAGACTCTCTTCATACTCAGTGGGGAGAAATGTGAAATTCAAATGGTAATTCAGATTCTTGTCATTTCCAAATGAGCATTTTTAGCAAAGGTCTGGAGGTGTCTAGTTCTTGCCATTGATTAATAGGAGAATGACACGATGGCTCAGACTTAAATAGCAACATGGTAAAAGACAGAGCAAATAAGTCCAACCTCATGCTTTTATTGATTGATATGCACATGTGCAAAATTTAGCCTGTACATTCTACATCCTGCTTTTCTTTATGCTAATAGCCAAGTTCTGGAATCACTTCATGCCTCAACAACCGAAGACCCATGACTACCATTTTTTTCATCTTCACTGTCTGTAGAGAAGTTAAGTAATTGGGAGCAGATTCTGTTTACAGGTTTTTTTTTATGCCGCATAATGGTAACAGATGTACATTTATTGCTTATACCTCCAAGACTACCTGGAAATGAGATGATGACTCTGAGCGAATTTTCACACCCATCAGATAAAGGAAGCTCAACTTCCTAACCAATGCATTTTCAGAAGATGCTCAAAACAAACACTGTGTTTAGTGGAACAGTTGGACAACACATCCCTATTCAGGCAAGGGAGACACTGCACAGTGATCAAGATTTTACATTTTCTTGGACAATTAGTTAAGGCAGAGAGCTGTCTTTCTGTTATTATTGGAAGACAGTCTTTCCTTGCTTATGCCAAACCAAGTTTGAACAGCAGGCAGACCTATTCCACCTGAAGACAGAGGCAATCACTGTAATAAAGCACTTTCTTAGTAACTGCTTCATGCACATTAGGAGTGCAATGCATCAGGGACAGCAGCATGCAGAACTGTTCAGCCGGGTTATGGAATAATATCACCATTTTTAAAAACAGATCTCTGCCAGGTCTTCTGGGAAGATTCTGACAGCCACCATCACTCACCCACCTTTGCCATCTGAAATTAGTATTAACCAGAAAGGAAAATGTGATAGCACAGATTTAAACTTACTTAGATGTTGCAGTGACACAGAAACCAAGAATAACCCAAATCTGATTCTAAGCAAACACCTCTTTGAGAAGAACCAAACAAATCCTAAATCTGATACCAAATGACCACAACAAATGCTGAAAACTGTATTTATTAATTGTATGTGTTCTATCCAGACAGATAATAAGAAGCGTGACTCTAAATACACAAGATCTAAAATTGGAAGAGCTGAGCAACTTGCATTTTACAGTAGTCTGCTGATAATTAACAGCACACAGGAAGAGATGGCATGTCCAACAGTACAGTGTCTAGGCCTTGAGGGGGGAGTAGCTTGTGGGAAATCAGTAGGCATCTTAAACACGTGTGAGTCTTTTAGCTTCACTCTTAAGTGTGACCAGTACCTCCTATGAAGTTATGAAGTCTTTTACAGACTCATTGCATTTTTCCCTATGGGCACTGTATGCAAAAGGTGTTTGAAAAATTCATTTCTTATGAGCACTGGATTCTATACTAAAGTCTCTTGAGAAATAAAATCTAGACAATAAACATCCTGTCTCAGGAATATTGTGCTATCATTGCATATATTTAACATTTCTAGACCCTGGACTAAATGGATTCTAACAAAACCCTGCTGTCGGGAGTGCCTCAGAGGATTCACCAGGCAATTCAGAACAGTGTCTTCAAAGTATACTGTCCTGTTAATTTTGGTCTACTGATTTCTTTTTTTTTTTGAATTATATTTTCTGCTTCAAGTAGTTTTGGTGCATTGGGAAGGAACTGTTCACAACGGATTTCTTAGGTTACTATTGAGTTTTTATTGCAACAGAAATCATTACACAATGGAATAAAATATACTTTAAAAATATGAATGAATGGACACTTAAAATACCTCCCGCTATATTCCTAAATTAGCCATTTCAGGGTCTTTTTGTTTACAGAAGCTGAGTCTTAATTTACCTTTATTTTAAAGAAACCAAGAGGGAAGATAAGGCAACATTTTCCTACAAAGTGTGACAAAATATATTCACCTCCCTTGGGTAAAGAGCATGAAATGGTTTAATTTTCAGACTACGTGCATTTTCATCCACTTATCTATGCAGCCACTATACTGTGCTTGAATATAAATCATTCCCCAAAAGCTATGGCCAATTTCTCAGTTGCCTGTCTCCATAGTATGCATGTGCATTATGCATTACATGGTTAATAGCGCATCAGCTCCCTTGTGGAAAATCAAGAAAGCTTCCATGTCCTCTCGAAAGAAAATGTGGAATTATTTTACACACGTCCAGCCAGGTCAGGCTGCATTTATGTTCTTGGGAGAAATTCCAGGTGAATAAAAGCAGCACTGTGCTGTACGTGGTGACATGGTGGATTCAGAAGTACTTGAGGCTGCTCAAATGCAGGAAGTAGGTATGCCTAGATCAACATGTTGCTCTCTGTAGATTAATTAGTCCTGTTAACAAGCAGGATATAATAGGCCAAGCTAAAAGCTGTGAGGTACTTCACAAGTGAGGTGATGCATACCCATGTGGTGCTGCCTTCCTGCCCTCTTCGTGGCCTGCTGAGGGTGCCTTTGTCTGAAGCTCAGGGACCTCCAAAACTCACGAAACTTCTGAAACTGGGAAGGCTAAGGGGATCTACATCGCAAACTCACACAAAGCATCCAAGTGGTTCACCCAAGATAAGAGAGTAAGACAAGGACATCTCTAGGAAGCCTAGGATGGCCTGGTAGCTTGTTTCCTTTGCTTGAGTGCTATCTATCACAACACACAGGCCCCAGAGCTCAGTGCCACTGCAGTGTCTGCTTTGCTGCACGTGCATATATGGGGGCTGAGATCATGCAGACACTTAGGCCAGCTTTTAGTTCACTGAGGGAATGCACCCCTGTCTGGAAAGAACCAGCAGCCCTAAGCACTGGGCAGAACCGAATGACATAGTGTAAAATTATTGCCAGTGTTTTAGCCTATGTGAAACACAGAAAGTAAAGATGGTGAATCTGAAACTTAAAGAAGTGTTTTGCGCAGCATTGTACAAAGACAAATGGAAATGAAGATGAAGAATAAGAATACCAAATCTTACACCATGTTGCATTGTCCTCCAGATAGTCCTCTGGGAAGCAAGAGGGAAACAGATTCAGGGAACAGAAGAAACAAAATGAAATAAAACAAAACAGAAACAAAACAACACAAACAAAAGGAAAGAAAAACAAAACAGGTTATACCAAACAGGCAACCACAGAGAAGATAACGAGTTTTTAAAAGCAGTAGATATTAAATAAGAAATCTTAGTTTGTACTCTACAGAAGCAGATGAGTTCCGTGGTTAAAGTTATTTAGTTTCTGACAGTATTTATCTTAACATTAGATGCAATTGCTAGATGCCTTAGCCTAAAGTTGTCACTATTTGGCACTTTGTAGAAAAGGGCTGGGGAATGATTTCTCCAAGAGGTTTAAATATGTACGTTATGAGCTAAATTATAGTTTAGAAACATTTAATCACACCTCAATTGCCTAAACCTATGTTTAGACAAATGAATGATGGCCATCATTTCTCTCCATTAACAATGAAAAGTACATATATTCACATCTGAGATAGTCATCTAGACATCAAATTTGGGAAGATAGTTATATATATTTATATATTTATACTACTTATCTCTCTATTTAATCACTAAACTCCTCATTTTAGCTTCTGTTATAATCAGGAGAGAAATAGGTTGGAATCCAATTACCTAAATATAGGCATACAAAGTACATACAGTGTTACTCAAATATAGGCATGTGAAATAAATTCAGTAGCTTTGAGGTTCCATCTTGCTTCCAGACAGGCCTTCTGTGGTTTTTCTAGTAACATTTAGATATCTTGAAAACCATAGGCATCTCGAGTAGTATTAAGTGACTGTTTGTGCAGCTGAATCCCAGTTAGGGGGACCTGACAGTTGGATGCCGCACAGTAGGCATCTTCTTAGGTATCCTACCTGATTTTCAACTCCTGACCATGAGAGCACAGGCATCCTGAAGGACTGTCCTATCTGCCAGCTCAGTCTGATGTCCTAGATACCCTGAGGCATCTCAAACAGTGTTGCATATCTAAATGTGGATAACTAAATTGAGCCTTTCATTTCCCGCTTGGTGAGTGGTGTCTGTAACTGCTGGGGTGAGTCACTCTCCAAAGACATATGTCTTTCTCCATTGACTTCAGAAAGAGCCTGGCTTTTAGGCCCCATGCTGAGAAGATTACCTGAACATAGGTTCTGCTTGAGATGCTGCAGCATATTCTACCTGGCTCCCCTCTGTTGCTCCAGATGTACCTTGGTCTTCTCTAGTTCTGCACCACATCAGTCAGTCTCTTGTTTACAGTACTCTCAGGAATCTCAGATGGTGCTTTACAGCCATGCTTAGACAACTCAAGCTCTATGTGACTTCCTAAATACATCCAATACATTTAAATTCACCTACACATGCTTTAGGGCTTTTTCACATTCCTCACAATAAATTTTGATATATTTCTTCTTTGTTAAGCTTTTCTGGTTACCACTGTGACAGTAACACATGGAAACCTCTCTTCTTGAAATGCAATAGCTGGATTAATTAAACAAGTCCAGCAAGGATGAAAAAGCGTGTTTTCAGAAGGATTCAGTAACTGACTGTTTCACTATAGGCTTCTTATGGGAGATCTGCTTTCTGCAACATACCTGATAAAATATGATCAAATGAATTAAGCTCATAAATAGGAATATGAGCACGAGTTAAAAACTGAATCAGATATGCTACCTGTTTGAGATGCAGAGGAGATATTTTTTAAACTCGGTCACTTCTAAGGACATGCTGTCACAGACATGAAAGCAGAATTGTTTGTTACTTCTCCTTCTGAGGTTTACATAGCTGAATGTTTGGACTTTGTGGTGACAGTTAAAACTTAAATGGCCTAACAGCGTTTTATGAATAAAATATCCAGAACAGACTTCTAAAAGCATTAATGTAAGGCTGACTCAATGAGGGAAAGTTCCTCTACTTAAAAGCAGAAAATAATTACTCCTTATTTGTATTTCTTACATCTATAATAATCAAACAGGGCTTTAAACATTTGACACTACTATCAAAATTCTCATCCTGCTGTACATTTGTATTTAATAAGCAATAGGTAATGATCAGTGTGCAGACTGGTTAGCTGCTTTGAGTGTGATTCTCTGTGTCCTGGTAATGATGCAAGGATGGGGTGGATCTAACTGAAGCTGGTCCTCCAGACTCTGTCTATAGTTAGTGAAGAGAGATATGTGATTCAAGGAATGGTTCATCGTGTAACACACTGCGAGTCTAATGTAGGCAGGTTGAATGGTGCTCCTGTGAGGCAGGAGTGCAACATTTATATCCTTCTGGATAAAATTACCCAGGATGGTGTGAGATGTAGGCAGTGACCTTTCCCAAGTGTTGCTAAGGGATTACAGCTCTGAACCAAAGCCTTCTGCCCTAATCCACATAAACAACCCTTCCTCACTCCAGCTCGGATCAGTGGCCATCTCAAGCTTCAGGGATCGTTGCTCTCAACCCAGAAGGAGATAACACACGTATCACTGCCATTTGGAGATGGATGTGATACCAACACACGGTAGCTAACAGAGCATGCGTAGTTATTATTTTAAATATCACCAGCAAGAAAGACAAATAAGAATTTTCGTGTAATGCTGTTCAAAGCAAAAACAATAATGTTAATTTCTTTTTTCCCTCATTTTTTCCTCTTTTTTTTTTTTTTTCCTGAAAGAATGCCTCGATAAAACTAGTTAAATCACATAGGGAAAAATCCCCTTTGAAACTGTAGAAGTTATTATGAGTAATAAGGGATTACCTTCACTGGCAGTTTCCATTTGTCACAGCCTTTAAAGGCTAGCAGCATATCTATCTCACGTTACTGCTTTACTTAAGATGCTCTCCAGTATTTTGGAAATTTGTAGTGTAAAAAGACGATAATGTTTAGAAGTGAACGTGGAAGGTCTTATGAACCTTTTTTTCACTGCAAAAATGCTCCAACAGTTCTTACAATGTAGCAGTCATCTAAGCTGACCCATGCTACCAGCCTTTCTCTTTGTGGTTTTCTTCTCACCTTCCTCTTTTTCAGCCTTTAACTTTGACCAGAGCATGACCAAAGTCTGCATGCTTCAGTGACCTTTAACTTCAATTTGGCAAGTTCTAGGTTAAGATTCAGAACCCCTATAGTGCACCAAGCAAATAGGACTGCTTCTGTGAATCTCAAAAGAAAGGGTAAAATTAAGATCCTGTCAAATATGAATTGAGCATTACCAGCAAGATTTTTAGCCTGAGATGCTATACTGTGTTATGAATCTACTGTCTTAGAGAGACCAAAATGTACAACAGAGGTCTTTTCTATTCCTCATTTTAGGATAACCAGACTATACCATTTCCAGAGAAAAAAGAGAACTCAAAATACTGGGTTTAGCTGCAGTGCAATCCCATGTCCTGACTAAAAACATGCTAGTTTTCGTTTGAATTGCAACAGAGATTGAGGGAATACAGTAGGTTAATGGATGGGCTACAGCATAGGCTCTTGGAAAGACTTTGGTGTGATCCATGGTAAGAAATACTGTGGTGATCATCAAAGGAATTTATGGAATGATGGTCCAAGAAGAGACCCAGGTCCTGATTGAATTAGTGTGCTTGGGTGTCTGGTGCATGTTGGAATAACCCTTAGATAGTATAGACTCACAGTCAGAACCATAGCAAGGCACTGTTGGGCTGCAGTGCAGCTGGAACCTGTCAGGCACTCAGCAGAAGGACATCCCACCAAATCCTTGGGCCCAGATACCAACTGCTGTTCCCAGCTGGATTCTTCTCTCCTTTCACTGTTCCTGCAGCCCTGAACATGAACCTCTTCTTAAAGACAGACCAATGCTGTACAAATGTTCAGCAATAACCACAGCAAGTGGAGGCTGTGCTATACTGTCTGTTTTGATTCAGATGCTTTACAGTCTTTAATTTTGCCCATTGACCTTACTTTGAGATAATTGCTGAGATAGTATTAGAAGCTATAATAATTAGCCTACTATAACTCTTTAGATGTATAAATAGCAGAAGCATCATAATCTGAAATGAGAATCTGATGACTGGTAGTGGAGAAAATAATCTTGTGTTAAAGTCTTGTTTTTGAAATGATTGAATAAATAAAGCAAGATTAATGATCACTCGTTTCATCTGATAAAAGTCAATTTTTGAGATGGATGGAAATAAAGTAGTTGTTATTATATTATTAAATAAAGAAGTGGAGCACATCAACGTGCCTTTGCAAGTGGATGTCTTGAACTGACTGCTAAAAATGTATTAAATATTTTAAATATTTTAATAAAAAAAAAAAATTATTGTAGATTACTTTTCAAAGAGAATTCGTATTGCAAGGTACCTTTCTTGTCTCGTCTAATTTTTGGCTCGCCAGAAAGAATTTATTATCTTCTAACATTTCTAATACATAAAGAGTGAGTCATGTTGTTCTCCTAGAATGCAATTCTGTAGTATTTCCAATGGGGGAAAAATGAGTTATTAAATGCCAGAACAGTTGGCATAGAAACTATATGCAGCAATTATGAAAGTATTAAAAAAATTTGTCAGGAGATTATCATTCTTCTACTGTATTACCAATCCATTTCTACTTATTGAAGAATGAAGTATGTTTTGCCTTACCAGCCTATCCAAACTTGTGCCAGCAGCAGTTGTAGGTCGCTCCTCTGGGTTATATGGTCTAAACCGTGTACTGAAGTTTTCAGGGACTGAACGGGAAGATCTCAGGGCAGGTGCTGGTTTAGGCTGACCACATCCTTGGAAAACCTGAAAAAGATATTGTAGGTTACATGATAGGCATAATGAAGAGGAAGGCTGGTGTTTTACATCCTCTTTTTACCTTCATATATTTGAACCTTCTTATTTTACTGACATTTTGGTAACTGAATAGAGCACTTGCTCAAAAACTCAGATTAATAATTAAACAATAATTACTCAGTGAAGATATAAAAACATATAGGGTCCTTAAAAAACACCTACTTCATGAAGGTGATTATTCTAAGAAGTTAACACTTGAAAGCACAAATGAGCCCTTTGTGACAGGACTTGTTTAATAATTATTTCAGCTTTTGTTAAACATATTACTTACACAAAATCACAGCTAATTCATAATCCTTCTCTACAGCTATTCCTATCTGGTAATTTTGTTTGTAGTCTCAAAGAAAAGGTCAGCAATGAAAGAGTCCTATGACTAGATTATTTTCTTATTCCCTAGCTGGCATGATATGACAGACGACTATTGCTATGTTTTGTGAGAATAGTTATCTGGCAGTGTGTTTGTTTTCTAGGTATAAAACTGATTTCAGAGTTATGAGATTTTTCATATTCTCTCATTTGGAATAAAGTTTCAGTAGCATATATCTTGTGCATCCTAATGTGGATAGAAGACACATTTGACTGTGAATATTAAGTATGTATCCCTGAGGAGCTCTTACAGAGGCTGGTCAACTGAAAGGAGGTAGAATATTCATGCAATAACATTTTTTCAGGTTCTCTGATGAAACAGGATCTTAGTGTTTGCCTTAATGGCATCTTCTTCACTTCTGGAATAACCCTTCTTTTTGTTACAGTTTGGCTGCTTTTACCATTTTGCCGTCCTTCAGAAGAAAAAGGAATTAAACATCATCATTTACTGTAAGCTAGTTTTTATAAAACCCTAATGCCAGACACAAGCTATTTGTCCAAATGACAAATATATGTGCTGGGAAAATTTTACATATTTCTTCTGACTATAGATAAGTTATGCACAAAAATCTTAACTGTTCATTTATATATCTATGAAGTCCCCTTTGGTCAGCTAAACAATCAGGCTGTTTGCTTACAGAGACAAACGGCAATTGCATTTGCAGGCAATGGCAATATGCAGCTTGACTCTCAGAAGAAAGAAAAGTGTGGGCACTGAATCATAGAATCACAGAATTATGGAATGGCCTGGGTTGAAAAGGACCACAATGATCATCTAGTTTCAACCCCCCTGCTATATACAGGGTTGCCAACCACCAGACCAGGCTGCCCAGAGCCACATCCAGGCTGGCCTTAAATCTTCTCCTTAACTTTCACAGTGTTAGGCTACCTGTATGATCATGTGGAGTAGCCATGAGTCTGCATAATTTAATTCCTCTTGTGTCATACAAGAAAAACTAACACAGATGCGGCATTTCACTTCATGGTTGTAGTAAGTAGTTCTGTATGAACAAAATTATTTACAGCCAGACAGTAACAGAGGTAGAAATTAGATAGCAATTTTTAGATCACGGAAGAAGAAATCATTTAGTTTTTAAATGGCCTGGCAAAAATGCAGTAAGGATGCAATGATCTGTAACTAAATTTTGAGTGCAAAAACCACATTTTCTAATTTACATTCAGGTATTAACTGACAAGACAGAAAATGTAAAGCTGATACCTGAAATTAACAAATGCTCTCTAAGAAGCACATTAAGTACTTCACAGAGCTGTTCAGAACAATTTATAGGAAAATCTGCTGGTGTTCCATTACACATGCTGTGAGCTAGCAGCAAAAATCCACTCTTTAAAAAAATGCACTTTATATATAGTTGGTGCTGGCCACTTCATCTGAATTTAGAGAAGCAATTCCATTTGAAATTAAGAAACCAAAATCTAGGTGTATGTATGTAAGTATCTGTATTTGAGCTAAACATCCAAACACCCATCTTAAGCAGTGGAGATGAAAAGCTCCCTTTGATTGCTTTCACATTGGCATCTATAATCATCTGTGATATCCTAGGATATCTGATATCTGTTAAGACTGTCTTAACACAAGACCCATGGGAGACCATTCCCCTCTGAACTGCTGAATCTGTGCAGCTGAAGCTCATATGACCCATCCTAAGGTGCCACAAAGAGCAGAAAACCTCTGTGGTCAGGGATATGAATGAAGACATGCGATCGAATCAGCAGAGCCAGTGAAGAATTACTTCTATTGAGCTGGCTAAACGGAGGTATCTACTTCAGGATGAGTGAGTAGATACTGTAAAAAAAGGAGGATTTTTTTCCTAGGAGAACTCACTATTTTGAATCCCAGCAGAAAGAATTTCTGAATCTATGAAGCTTTGAGTCATACTGTTATTTAGACGTACTAGTGCTCAGTGTTTCCTATTGAGTGTCTGCATACAACTTTGCTCCATTGACTCTCTCATCTTCAGATAGAATAGTATTGATTTTTTTTGAGAAGTGCCATTATATTCTTGAAGTACAAGGCTCTGGAAAGAACACAGATAAACGAAGAGGTTTTCTTAATACGAAACTCTAGGGCTATTTTAAGAAGAAAGTTGGACAAGTAGTTTTATGAAGATTTCCTCCTTATAAATAATACATAAGTAGTCCGCTATGCCATGGAGCTCATTCATCCTTTTAGCTGAAGTAATTGCCAGAAAGGAACATATATCTATAGGTTAAAATGTCAAATCCATCAGCTTAGATAGAAGTAGATTTAAGACTCACTGATGGGAGACTCAGCTATGGGGATAGCCTTTATGGAAGAGCAAAAATCTTGGCATGGTATCCAAACAATACTTAGAGCAGCCAAACATGTATGTATAAAACCAGATGTTTTAAAATGTGGAAAATAGTCCAATCTACGTTGTGTTTTGAGGAGCAATGAAAAAAAAATTGTGCTACAACTAACGTGAGAATTTTCTTCATTTTGAGGCACTGCAGCACTTTTCTGCTGTTTTGTGAGCTTTCTTCCACTTCTTGTGAACAAGCAATCTCTGCGGAAGTCAGATAGTAAATATTCATGTTACTGAAGTGTAGGATTTGCTCTTTTACCTCAAGCAAGCAAGAAAGGCAGAGGTACTGCCAGCCTGAAAAGAAGTTTGTGAATAACTTCAAGCAAGTTTGTTTTGGCCAGGATTGAAAAGATCATAGATATTTGATACCTCCCTGAATATTCTCAGGGAGAAGGAAAATAAGAGTTAAGCATATGTATGCTATGACTATATTTTGAGTATGAACTGAGCCATGAGTAACAATATGTAGATTAACTGGTTTTACCACTTTTATTTTTAAATCATAAATATGTGTCACTCCTGAATGACAGATTTCAGTAATACAGATGTCTCAGACATTCTCAGGAGAAACACTAGATCAGTCAGAATCATAGAATCATAGGGTTTGGAAGGGACTTCTGGAGATAATCCAGTCCAACCCCATTGCTACAGCAGATTCCCTAGAGTAGGTTGCAAAGTTTGGTGTCCAGGGAGGTCCAAATATCTCCAGAGAAGGAGACACCACAACCGTGGGACAGCCTGTTCCAGTCAGTGCTCTGTCAGCTTCACGGTAAACAAATTTTTCCTCATGTTTGTATAGTCAATCTATTGCAACCTGATTATTACTGGATATTGCCCTCAGAGACTACTGAAGTCTGAGTAGACCCACATAGCCAAGCCTACATTTAAAACATACAGACAGCCTAGATTGATAATTTTTTCACTCTGCAAGGATGGCTTGCAGAAGGTACTCTATCAGGACAGCTGCAAGTGTTAGATGATGAGGTGATGGAATTTGGTTGTGATGACCTTTAGTCCTTGCATATTTCTGGAAAAAGGAAGCTCAGGTCTAAGAGCATGTAGATTTCTCTTGCAGAAGGCCTTGGGGTTTGACTTTGTAAACCATTGCTACTTTCTGAAAAGAGTCTCCAAATATTGCAACTGTCAGAAATGTGGCTTTCCCTGAGGCAAAATAAGGACCTCTTGGGGCTGTTGTTCAGAGACATGACAGCCACATAAAGTGAGCAGCACATCAAACTTAGAGATTTGTGGTCAGACTTTCTAAACAGTCAGTGCTGAATATAGACTGCAGAGAAACATCAAGAAAACAGAGGATTCCATCCTCAGGATGAATTGGAAGATCTTAGCATAATACTAGTACCTTGTTAATGTGAACTGTACTGAAAGAATCAACTACAGTTAGCTTACAAACAAGAAAAGTCAATGACCTAGGAGCAGAGATGCTCCATTTTATGCAGTGATGGGTACTGGGATATGGCTGCAACTGTATACCCTTTGTACTTGTGGCACCTCTACAATTTTGTTTCAATATTGATGTGCACCCATCAACTGTGAAACACAGGGGGGTTGTCTCTCCTAAGGAAATGAAAGTCAAGATGTGAACTCCAGCAATAAGCTCTGTCTGTCTGCACTGATTAATTGTTAGCTCATTGGCTTTTTCTTGGACTGCTCCTACTTGTTCTTCGCTGAATGAAACAACCTCAGAGAATGTAGATCTCAGCAGTATAGAAATGGTCTGCATCACTCTGGCCTCAAGGTCAGGCACTGCTCCTTATTCCCCTTTTATTTATCAGTATAGCTGTAACCATGAAGACTATTTCTCAGAAAAATAGTTCTGAATATGTTGTGTATATTGTAATGCAATTATTATGTTGAAAAGCATACACTGCTGGTCACTAAATTTTGCCTCCCTATGTACAGGAATGTACAGTAAATGTATTATACCAAAAATATTTTTCTCAAATAAATTTCAATATGTAATTGCAGATGGTATAATATAAAACATATGTCTTGCAACACAAAGACAAACTGATAGTTTTAATGGGAATTAATTTTAGAACAGAGCAATTTACTGAAGTATTTGAAAAAGGAAAGGGGTGGATATTAGTTTAAATGATCTCTGGGTCTTCTGTCTGAAAAGGGAATGAGATTAGTGAGAGTTCCTTGAAAAAGCCACTGTTTCTTGTAAGTTTTCCCATTCCTTTGAAGAGAGAAACAAAATATAAAATGGCCCTAAGTGCTACTGAACAAAGGATAGAGCCTCTCTCCAGACATCAGCCAGATTTTCAGTTAGAAAAAGCTGCATGTCAATGGTGAAAAATAATCTGTGTATGTAGGTGCTGCAAGCATGACATTAGTGCATCATCATTTTCCCATTGTAAATATGCGCTGACTGACTTGTGGAAAAAAGGCTGTGATTTCCAGTCACCACATTTTCAGTGGATACCGTCAAATGCAAGGTACAAAATTGTTTGAAAAAAGAGAAAATAGTGCGATTTCAACACCCTGCCTGAAGCTTTCTGGGCAGAGTCTCAGAATATTTGACAAGCGTGGCTTTTCTCCTACATTAGATCTGCAATTGCATTCCATGCACCCCATTACGTGTGGCAAGGTATCTGTCATTTTTACTGAAGATCTAAGTGGTCAGTGTGTATAAGGGAGAGAAATTAGACAATAGATGAATGGTGCAAAGTCTGCTCATACATAATTGCTATAGATTTGACATGACAGACATCTAAGATCACAGAACTGAACCCAAAGAATTTGCCCTCTCATACTTTAATAATAAAACTTCCATGTGTTAGGGCATGAAAAAGAGGGATGTAACCTAGAAAAACAAAGAAAAATGCATTTCTGGAGAATAATGGTCCACACAAAAGCTCCTCAAGAAAAGACAGTTCAGTTATCAGTGAAAATATGGTGAAATAAATTTCACTGTTATTGTTTTGAAAAATTATTGGATAAGATTTCTCTTAGAAGAAAAACTTTAGAGTGAAAATGGAATTTCAGTGATTTATTAACCTCTACAGCAAATAAAATATTTCTGAGGGATACGACAGACAGCCTCTTCTATTGCAAATGAGTAGTGAGATGAGCTCTTGCCAAGGCAATGTCATTGGATTCTGGCAGGGAATGCAGCTTCCTGACTAACAGAAAAGCTGTGAGATCGGAGCAAATGAAAAGGAAAGACACCTGAGCCTTTGGTCAGTTTTCAGTGAAAATATTTTCTGTTTCTTTTCTGAGGTAAGGGCTGAGTTTTCTGAAGCTGGCCTTTGATTCCCCAAATGTCTGGCTGATAAACTCATTGATCATTGCTGCCAGAACAAAGTCTCATTGCTCAGGATGTAGACTGCTTTTAAAATCCAAGTAACATCAGGGAAGTTGAAAGTAATAGCATCTTGAAGGAAATCTTTATAATCCTACAGCACTGGACCTGTAAAATCATCTAATTTTGGACTGGCAGGAAGAATATTAACCTCAGCTTCCTGCCTTTTATCCCCACAATTTTTCCAGCCATGGCAACTTCCTTTCAAGGAATGGAAACTCACTGACTCAGGTAGCCATCTCACCGGCACCTAACTGGCTCCTGGGAAATCCATGCGGGTGGAAACTCTCAATGCAGAAAACCTGTCAAACTGTTGACTTTCAGTTTTTTGATCCACAGTGCACTGATGCATATTAAGGAAAAGATATTAATTGGTGACTCCTGGCTCAACTGCACCTGCTACTGAATTCAAAGGACCTTATTAACGCAGGGTTCAGAGGTGGCGGTGATCTGTGCACACAGACACACTAAAAATGGAAAGGAGGATGCTGGTATCATTAACTTTGTTTATCTTTATGTCAGAATCCAGACAAAACTCCATCAAACTAAGGTCTGCTAATCAGAGGCTGTCCAATGTAATGATATTTCCCTAGAGAGGATATTAAAGGAGGTTAAATGGATCATTTTCTATTCACCTCAAACACATTGTGCTGCAGCCTGACCTAAACAGATCAAAATGTGTGTGGATGTTAATACACGGAGTCGCAGATAAGACAAAAGCAGAAGTTACCAAATGTGCTCTGCAGGGTATTGCTCACAGTTACCTCTAATTTTTAGCAGTGTCTGTTTTCCCCAAAGTTCTTGCAACTATTAACTTGAAGTTTGCTAAATGATACCTTTCTCCCTGCCGCTCCATTTTTAAAACTTCTGGTTTGTTTAACTAAGCAAAGGATTCAAAGGCAGCCCTGTGAACTGCTGGATGAACAAATGCAATTTCTATTGTCTGGACAATCTCTCTTAAGTCCTGGGCAGAAAAAACGTGCTGGATAAGTTTTTTTTTTCTCCTCCTTGTGATAGTGAGCAACAGAGAAGGCGCAACCCACACAGTACCTTTGCCGACACCTGCATGCTGTTTTCTTGCATGTTCATGATGGCTTCAGAAATCTTGACATCAATAGGATCCATGACTGATTCAATGTTGAATGGTCCCTCTAATCTCTCCGCTACCAGAAGCATAGCATCTGTTAAAACACAAAGCAGCCATTCCCTTAAAGAAGAGGTACCTTCGGGTGCCTCAGGCAGACCGAGTGCTGTGGGCAGCGGTGTGGGGATGTGTGACAGTGGGGAAACTGCCTGCAGTGCAGCTCCCCAGTCAGCAGGAATATCTCCCCCTTCCACTACCACCACCACAGAAAGAGGAATGGAGACTGTAGAAGTTAGATTAATAATAGTTGCTGTAGCATTATCAAGCTTGGGGTGCAATTATTTTACACAGCATCACAGCACTTGAAGTAACCTGGAGCGTACTTATGTGTTCTCTGTCCCAAGAAGAAGCAGGGTGATAGAAATGAATCCCTGGCATATGTTCTTAGGGGTTGTGTGAGATGATGAATACTTTGATATGATATATCAGGGTGTTATAATTAAAGCAGCTGTTCTTTCCGACCTTAATGATCTCATTTTCTCTCAATACGTACAGCAGATGAATATTGGATTTCTGCCATAGTACATAGGTTTAAACCATGTTTGCCCTGCTGCATTTCAAACTGTAGTTGAAATGTTATACAGGAAAATATATTCTTTGTTTTTGAATTTAAAGAGAATTGTTTACTTAATTTGCTTTTGAGACCCTCTCAAAAGCAATTTTAGTTGGTATACCGAGTTCACTAACAAGTAAAAACAAAGCAACAGAAATGAAGTTAATAACAATAAAAAACAATTTGCCACATCTCATGTCCATTGACCCACAGATACAGATTTATCACAGTTTCTGTCATCTGATATACTGCATTTATACTATGCTTTTGAACATTACATTTTTTTCCCTATCATATGTAAGCATCTAAGACTTCCAGAATCTACATACATTTAAACCCACAAGCAATATTAACACAATAAACAAAAATCTTCACATACTCTCTTCTTTATCCCTCAAACTTAGGCTTCAAAATGTACTATCTGGGCTTCCTCCTAAAACAGATCTCACTTCTTTGCTGCAGTAAGTACCAGTCCTGCAAAGCTATGCCAAGAGGTACGGTGCACCCTGTTGCCCTGATGGCAGTGCTATCCCTTGCACTTGGCTAGGGAGTCCTTGGGCTCCTTTCCAGCCTGCATGGCTGTCTCCTTCCTTCCCACAGAAGCATGAATCTGTGGATGTGGGGAAGAAGAGGCTGGTGTCTCACATGAGTAGCTGAGAAGCAAACATCTATGCACAGCCTGACCTGAGGTTTACAGTATGTTAACAGTTTATATGCAATCAGTGAGTGTCTAAATATTCCACTGAAATTGAAATTAGCATTTTTTACCTAAGCACTTCTGTAATTTCATGTCTAATATGTCGCAGTACTTTTAGGCTAGTAAGAGGGGAATGCCTCTTGTTCGGAGTGGGGTGTATTACACTTGTCACTAACTGTGAGAAATGATGAGATGATAGCAATTCAGTTTCAAACAGAGGTGTTATTTTGACAGTCTGTTATTTTAAAATGCTTTAGTTTAAACCCTTTTCAAGGGGATGCTCAATGAAAACAGCACCTAACAGTGATGGAGGAACCAAAATAGTTTATGTACATGCAAAGATATATACTTTTGTAGGCACACACACATATATATATATACCTGCTCATGCATGCATTTAATTTTTCCACAGATGGAAGTATGGTCTAGTGTAAAGGATTTTGTTTCCCACAAATTTAGAATGTCATGTATAAAACATTTATACCTTTAAAATTTACAAGTAATGAGATCAGCCTAAATCCCAGGTGCCACAACTACTAGCATTTTTCTGGCAAAAGTGCTGGCTAGATTCTGGTGGCCTGGGCCTTGTTTGGTCTTAGGTTTGAGATTAGAGTTTATGCATAAAAAAATTGGTGTTTATTTATTCATTACAGAAGTAGCTCACAGCTTAATTTAGGGACAGGTACTTCTTTACTCCAACATGGTTTAATTTGGAAACTAACAATCTGAACAAGTCTGGTGTTGAGCTCAAGTACATGTTTGAGATAAGGTACTTTATTGAAATAGAGGTCAGTAAATAGGTAACTGTTGGTATGAGAATAGAGCAGGTGATCCTTCATGAGAACAAGTGGTAGCATTAGTTCACTTACTGTTTTTTTCTGATGATAAGGATTGCTAGTTCTGAATTAAATCTTGAAAAGGAATCTCATCTATGTGACAGAAAAACACATCATCCTTGACTGAACAAGAATCACATCTTCAGTTGTCAGAACAGCCTTACCTTAAGCAAAGTGACATCAACTTCAAAATGAATAGTACTAAAAAATATAAAATAAGATCTATTCCTTGGTTAGACAATTGGTGTATTTAGAAACAAACAAACAAACAAACCATCTGCCAGTACATTAGCTTCTGTTCATAACCTCAGTTTTTGCATTATAATAGCAGCCTTAGTCTTTGCACTGGAAGTAAGTGGGTAGAGGCTGAGGAATGTGGTTAATTCCTGTCTGTCATAGATCTCTGTGAGCCTTTTGCTGTGTTGAACTTCCTTGTTAGATATATTCTGGTTACAGAACTGATGGTAGCTTCAAGAGCTTGGGTTCAAGTTAATGTTAGAGTCAAGTATATGTTTCAATCACATGGGCTATATCCACATGTAAAATAGAAAAGAAAAGAAGGTTTGAAGGGCTAAGGTAAAACAGGTTTATCCTACATTATTTTTGAGGCTGTTTCATGTGGCTATGCTATTTGAAGGCTCTTTTCAGGGCCCAGCGCAGTCTAGAAGCCCTTTAAACATGGGTGATGGCAAAATTTAGGTAAGCTCTTGTACAAACTGAAAAGTGATGTTTTTGTTTTCATTAAGGTGTGTGGGGCCATGGATGATTTAGTGGTGGCTGGACTGATGAGTTACTAATGTCTCCTTCTGAAAGGAGTACCAGCTCAGCCAAGCAAAAGAAGATGAGTAAGTGAAATTTCTGTGAACTGCAAAATGATTGTCTCAATCTTTCTCTGACTGAATTCTTTCTACTACCTTTTCTCTAACCATTGTTATCCCTAATATTAAGTCAAACCTATCTGGGTTGATATCTGACAGACCTAGACAGAAAGAAGCTTTGAGGAGTGAGGAAAGCATATTACTGAAAGTGTGTGAGACTCTTGGAGACATAATCACTACTGCAGTAGCCTCTTTCTGCTGAATTTTTGAGCTAGCTCTCCAACTAAGATTCAGGCTGAATTTTCTTAACGTCGATATCTTGGAAAAACAGTGTGTTTGCTTTAGTTGAATTTCTCACTTGGAAAATATTCCCTCAACTCATTAGGTTTTATCCTCTTATTTGCTAGCCACAACCCTAACTCTATTCCTAGAACTTTTTATTCACTTGCATAATTTTGTATGAATACATACAATATACATGCACGACATATTCTATGCAGTTTAATTAAATAAAACCTGTTAGGTTGAATTAATGAAAATCAAATAAAAAGTAATCACCTGAGAATTATGAGAAATCATTCAAAATAGTGTAATCATTCTTCACAGTTCGTAGCTCTTTGAATCTATAATCATGTAAAAATATATATACAGTGCTCTGTCCCAAGTCTCTTTTTTCTCCTAAAATAGTTCTATTACTGTAGGAGGAGATTGAAAGCTTTCAAACTGAAGTTAGGAAAATTAATGTGTCTCAGTCTTAATTGTCAAGAGCAGACCCTTGAACTCAAAGCATAATTTGGTTCAGTAGGACTGGTAGGTGTGGGTTTAATAATTTCTCAGTCCTCTCGGATGTTAGTGAGAGCTTAATTACTGTTTGTATCATATATAAATATATATATATATATTTATATATATATTTGGTTAATAAGCATTGACAGCCTTGTAAAATTATGTATATTATCTGATATTACCTTCTTTCCATTTTTCAAAATCTGCTTTGCTTAGGCTAAATACATCTTCCTTCTCCGTATACTACAACGCTAGAACAAGAAGCTGGCACCTATCTGCAGTCATTCAAGACTTCAGTTTAGGTTAAGTTATTTGTGCTTTGCAGGTTTGTTAGCAACTCGGAAACAAAACCCCTCAACTAATTGCTTGCTGGAGGACATGGGCTTGCAAGAGAGCCTTGAGAAAGCGCAGAGCATGTGACACATGACTCATTGTCAGTGCCACGGCTTCCCCTCTAGATGCATGCCACTGAAAACAGAAGTAGGCACCTTCCTGATACAGTGAAAAAACCCAAGTACTGTAATCTTAGAGTGTGGTGTCTGGGACCCCCGAACTGTCTTTGCTGGCTGAACACAGCAGCTTTAAATGCTTTTGTACTACCTTATCTATGCAAAGAAATAACATATATTTATGACAATGAGGCTTAGAAGTACACTGCTTCATTCTAAGCAATACATGAGATTTGGCAGATATTTTCCTTTTACTTTTCAGATTTTTTTTTTTTACTTTTTATATTTTTTAAAGTAGTTTATAAGTGCTGTTTTAGCAAGAAGAACAAGGCACAGCTGATCACTATGGTGTCATTTATTGTCTAACTTAATTATGCAGAAGGCCATGATGAGCTTTAGTGAATCTTGAACATGTTTGGGCAAAACAATAGATAAAAAATACATGGGAATCTGCCTCTGCTTCCTATGAGCTGCATCCAGACAGTGTCTTTTTGACTTATTTTGATACCAAAAGTGTTATCTTCCTGTTTATGTTACATTTTGTAGAATCATGGAATCACAGAATCATAGAATGGCCTGGGTTGAAAAGGACCACAATGATCACCTAGCTTTACCTCCCCTGCTGTGTGCAGGGTCGCCAACCACTAGACAAGGCTGCCCAGAACAACATCCAGTCTGGCCTTGAATGCCTCCAGGAATGGCATCCACAATCTCCTTGGGCAACCTTTTGCAGATTGAAGCAAAAAGAGAAGACCACATAGATTTGTGAGAAATATGACAATTTTTGGTCTGAATGGTTTGGCTATGATATCCTTTTTTCCTTTCATGCACACCTCTGTTGTCCTACTTTTATATTATCAGATCTCACCAGTGGCTGAGCTTTCCTCAGAGGAATCCAGAGAAGCATCTGTAGATGAATGCTTTAAAAACAAGTGTGTTAATTTACTGAATTTCATGTCCATTGTGAAATCTTAAGGTATATTTTGTTTCAAGGAAAAAAAGGGAGAAAAACCTCATCTGAAATTTCTTTTCTGGAGGTTTCCATTTTTTGGTACATTTGATCTAACATTTATGAAGGAATGTGAAGTTCTTATTCGTATAGTTCTTTGTGAAAAAGTGTAAAGAGTAATTTTATTTGGGAAGCTTGAAAGGCTTTGTCTATGCACAAGCCAGTGGACTTCAAGAAATGAGTTGAAAACAGACTGAGTACCTTATTGTGGTTTACCATGACCTTAGGCGTGACAGTGGCAGTTTTGGAAAAGGATATAACTGTAAATATGCTGGACTGCTAAGCACTGCTCATTCAGTACTTTATTGTATATATTGTATATACATTCTGACCAAGGATAGAGAGAGGGAGGAGTTTGGCTTGTATTTACTGCATCGTGTAGGTAAAACTCACTGAATTTTCCATCGTGACACTAAATATAAATAATGCCCATAAAATCTTTGGAGCGTTGGATGGTAAATTAATGAAACAAAATAAAAAAAGAAAAATTGAGAAGTGAATTGTAGGTACACACTGACTTCTTGGAAATACAATAACAGCAGAAAGACATCTGTGTAATTCTCTGCCAAAACTTTTACAGCTAGATTATGATTTACTAAAGAAATTTCAAGAAGAGGAAGGTAAAACTCCACCTCACATTTAATGAGGTGCTAAGAACTCTTTTCTCAGAAAACCAGTATAAAATGCAGCAATGATGCCAATACTGGTGTTTTTCTTAGAGTCTACCTTACTCTTTTTCACTTTATTATTCATATGAGAACACTATACTATTCTATTCTGATGAGACTTAATTGACAGATTTCCCCCTGTAACTGTCATTAATCTCCACACACGTATTCACATAATAGCATTAAAACCCTCAGTCTTCCTCTGAAGTTTTCCTGTTTTTATTTTTTTTTTCAGGCGGTGGGAGTTACTTTTCTTAAAACTCATGTTTCACCTATGTAAAGGGGATCTCAGTGTTTTCTACTTGGCTATTCACTTACCAACATCGAATTAAGATTGATTTACTAAGGTTGATCTGTATTTAATTACATAGGCAAACTGAAAAAAAATCTGTTTAGTTGATCAGATCTGATTAATTATTATCAGTGTTTACTTTCAGTTATGAAAAGTTGCAGATTTTATATTATGTTCTTTGATATTTCTTACCAGCTTTATGGCTATTTTGATTCATGGCAAGACCACTTATTGATCTCACAAGGAAGAAAAAAGTATTGCCAATGTTACAAATGAGCTAACTTTTCCCTTACCCAATAATAGTGGAGAACTTCTTATCATTTCCACCAGGTTGTTCTCTAACATTGTTTTTTATTTATAACAGCTCAAAAAATCACTTTCATATCATGTACAATATATGTATGAAAAAGATATTGACAGGCAGTTGTCATCTTATTGTTGCTGATAGCAACAAAATGAATTCTGTAGGTTGAACTGTAGGTTCACTAAGTTTTTTCAGCATTTTGCATAACATAGACATTTCCTCCATGTATTGAAAAAAACCCCACATATTAAAATCATTTTTCTTTGTCTTTCTATAACTTTGAGAGATTCTTAATAATTGAATATACTGTTGTTAGATGATGTCTTATTTTTTTCACATGTGCAGAAAGAAAGGAGAAAAGACCGGGCAAAATAATAATCCTCATCTACTTTTATGATTCTGCTACCCTATGGGAGCTGAATTCAAGATGTTCTGAAACAGACTTCAAGCAAATGTTACTGCCAAATGTTTCTGAGAGTTCTGTCTGAATGTCTGACATAAATCAATGAATAAGATGCAGCACATTTATAAAATCTTTGTCTTATTGCTTCTTTCTTATGCCAAGAGATGTTTAAATAGTCTCATTGTCAGCCACTGAAATTGTAGTTAGTAAAAGAAACAGCTCTCATTGATATATGCCCACATGATTCCTGCTATAGCCTGTTCTTTTAATTGTATTAATATGTACTCATCTGTGTAATTCTTTTCAGACAAATATTTTTGGACTTTTTAAAAACATGCACCTTTCTCACTCTACTTTGATGAGATGTGCTCAAATGGTTGAAGATAGTAAATTATAGACTAAAATCTCTTATTCAGTATCTTCATTCAGTAGTAAAACTCTCCTGAATATAAATGTTCACAGAATATTGGTAGGATCTCAGACAGTAGAGCCTCAAAGATCTTTTTAGCCATTCCACTACTCATGCTGAAAAACTACCAACACTCTTCTACAGTTGTTTCATTGTTTACTCTACCTCACTGTTAGAATATTTTTCCAGTCATATGTTGTATGACTTTTTTGCTGCTTAATTTCACTGAATTATTCCTATAAGCTATCTTCTATAATCCTAAAGAGTATGACTTTTTTGTATATTCCTCAGACACTTGTAGACATTTATCATACTTTCATTTAGTTTGGGCTATGTCACACTTTCCATGATTGCTTTTTTACATTTTTAATTTTTAATTTTTTTTTTCTTTGTAAGATTTCCATGGGTCTTTTGCTATTTTCTTTGCTTATCTTTAAATGAACTCTCTGGTATTGTGTTGTCCAGAATGAATCAAACTTTAAATTAGGATTTAATTTGTGTTGTTTTGCAGAGACCATGTTTGGGCCAAATCTCTAACTCAGAAAATTGCCTTGAACATTTTGTTTCATCTGATTTCCTTATCTTCACCACAACCAATTTATAATTCAGATTTTCCATGTCAAATGTCTTCTCATATTCGAAGTTCACTGTGATTATACTCTCTGCATTGATTTTCATTCTATACCCTACTCATATTCCTAAATTTTGTGCAGTAGATTTTTTTCTAAACTTAATAGAATTTACAGTACTCTTTTGAAAACGTAATTAATAAACTATCTACTATGTCTTCTTGAGAAATGATACTTTTCCATTTTTTTAAGCAACTTATTTTAAGAAACTGGTTATTTCAAGAATAACTTTGCATCTAGTCTACACACATTAATTCTAGTAGTATCTCTGGTACCCTCTATATTGTTTTTAAAAAAACTCACTTAAATGTAACAAACTTGCCATTCTTACTGTCTGTTCACTACTGTTCCATAGTCTCTACTGTGGAACACAGAGGATCTTGAATTCTGCATCAAGATAATCAAATGTTTTCCAGCCGTTCAGAGAAGTGTGGAGGGCCACCTCGGTGGTGAAAGATTTGGAAAACCTGATAACCAGAGAAAGGCTGAATGAACTGGATTTGCTCAGGCTACAAAGCATACGCTCAAAGAGGATCTCATCACGCTCTTAAGTGCCTAAAAGGTAGATACTCAGAAAGTTGGGGAACCTTCCATTGATGTGGAGTGGGGATACAAGATGCAACAGGCACAGGTTTCTGTGAACACTGTTACAGAAAATCCAAGAAGGATCTCATGGTTCTATGTGACTGGGGAGTAACGTGATATCAAGTGATGTCATTTTATAAGAAAAATAAGTAAATTCTAACGTATTTTAGGCAACAATGGACTCTGAGTTGGCTATTATCACTCAAAAAACAGTTTTTTGATTGGCACTAGATCATTCTACTATAACCTGAACAATTGTCAAAATGAAAATCCCAAAAAAGCTACTCCAAAAAACCAAACTACAAACAAACCCCAAGCTAAATATTGGGAATAACTCAGGAAGGAACAAAGCACCCAAGAAAAAAGTTCATGCTTATTTCCTAAATATACACTGAAATAGCACCTGGATACAGCATCACAGAAATTATAAATGCAAGCATTCAAAAACCATCTAATTTGTAATCTAACTTTCCACTATCTCAAAAATATTGTTCAACAGTGTGTGACAGGGGGAGGTTGATTTGGTGTTGACGTTCTGTTCCAGTACAGGAATAAGGAAGCAGCATATGAAACTAGAGAGTCACATTTTATTAATTTCTTCATTCCTTGCTAATCCCAAGACTATGTGACATATTCCTTAGGGTCCTCACAACTCTCAGAGAACATCTGGATGCTTCTCAGTTCTTTTGGTAAACTCAGCCTTTTTTTTCTTCTGAACAAAAGAATTTTTTTTCTCGTTTTTTATGTAGGAAACCACAATAATCATTAAGATCTGAAATAACATTTTGCAGGTACCAATGCCAGATTTTTGAATAGACATCCCATGAATAATATCTTCCCTGCAACTTTGTTACTGAGCTGACTTAATGCTTTTCCTTGCCATAAATAATCAACCTATGGCCAGCCCTACTGGCAGGTATCCATCCCAATGCTATGGCTTTTAGGGAAGTGTCACATACACTTGCACAGACAAAATTGATTTTTCCCTTTCATTTTATTGATTAATATGGAAATGTTCTGCAGTTATCTCATTGCTTTTAAAAGCCTGCCACTATGCAGAGAGTTTTTAGATGCCTAACATCATTTTCTCTCAATAAGGCCCAATGTAGCAAATAAAATTTTTTTCCCTTGCCCCCCAGATAAATGTTTGAATCTCAAAAGATTGTGTACATCAAGGTTATCTCAAATCAATACATCCAGTATGACTTATCCTTTATTGTTTCAACATTCCTCTTGAAAGGAAAGAACAAGTTCTATACGTTGCCTAGCTGCACTAAGTATATTACTGGGATGAAACAGAACTAATCAATAGGAAAGGGGCAATGTTGTAAAATCCTCACTTGAGCTCCTTAACTCTTCTAAATTATCTCTGTTCTGTTCTTTTAAATGATTGGGAGATCAAGAGCAAAAATATTCATGCAGCCTAGATAAGGTCGTAGTAATATAAAAATCTAATGTTCACTGCACAAGGCCACTTGACTGATACGTTGTAATCAGCATAAATATTAATAACAACACACAGGCAAAGTTGGCCGAAAAGTAAAAGATGGGTTCTCACTAAAACTTTCACAGCAAGAAAAGAATTGTTTTAAGTGAGGGTGAAAAATTTAAGAATGGAACATTCCTCACAGAAAGATTGCTGTCTGGCTGCACATTGGCAAGGCTTCCAGGCCAGCAGCCAGGGAACCATCGTATTAATACTCCCTCAAGTAATTTTGATTTACTAAAACGATCATTTTCCAACAGGAAAAATTATCTGATCAACCTATTTCATACAAGAGAGATTTATGAATATCAATGTGTTATATGTCCCTATTAAGGCTGTTGAATGCCAGAAAACCTGACAGGGGGAACTAGGGAGGTATGGAGATGTTTTGGGATCAATTATCCACAACTTTGAGTTTTAACCTGTTCCTAATATTTTAAGAACTTAGGAAAATATTCCTCTGATTCCCTGTATGCTAAATAAAGAAATGAAGCCATCTATCTCTGGAGACTTCTGGAGGGAGATCCCACCCGCCTTCTTTTAGTTAAGGATTAAGATGCAGGAGCTAACTTACTGCAAAGGCATTCACACTGGATTCCCTCTTCAGTGACCTCCCATGTGTGTCACTTTTGTGTGTCTGCATTTAAACCACTGCGCATCTCTGTCCCACCTTCCTCTCCCACCTGAGCTCCTTCTCTGAAACTGACTGGTGCTAAAGGACAGTTTCCAAGCAGTTCCTAAGCTCAATTCACGTTCACCTAACTTGACTCCTCTGCATACCAACATATGTTGGTAAAATTCTGCTATAACCAACATAGCATCCCAGTGTGTTTGCGATACAGACTCTGATGGCATTGCAGCTGTTCTAGATTCATGAAGGTATAAGTGTGAATCACAGATCCACTGTCACAAAAAGCAAGAACAAATATTAGAGTGTACCCTGTGCTGATTTGCTATAAAAAATAATAAATTTCAAATTTCCTGAATAAAAAAACTACATAAAATATCTTTAAATGTTAAACTTTTAAATTATGATAACAACATTATCATTAATACTTAAATCTGCCACGCAAATGGGACATGATCTGAGGCCTACTAAAGTCACAAAGCATCTTTTCAACAACTTGTTTTGGAGGAAGTTGCTAATACCTATTCTCAGTTTTTGTTTCGCCTTGGCTCAGTGTGGCTGCAAATGAATAACTGTTATTCCCTATGCTGTATTAACGACTGTGGACAGTGCTGGTACAGAAATAGTCAAGTTTTGTCATGACAGGATGAGGTAGTACTTAAGTTGATATTTTTGTTCCTATTTAACAAAATAAGCCATGTCAGTTTTGGTTCCACTCAAAACATGGGGGAGAAAAAACAATGGGTGTTAAATGGAATAGGACAGCATCTACAGGGGAATTCTTTTTCATGTTTTCAAAAGAGAAAAAAAGTGAGAAAACAAAAAGCCAGCAAACGGTGTTCTAAGAATTGATTTAGCAATGTTTAATTGTCTAAAATGCTGCTTAAAGTTGTCATATGTTTTTTCAAGGAGAAAGATGGGAAAAAAATGACATCATCTGATATTGATGTGCTGTACCGGATACTGGATCCTGTCTGCTGGGATGGGAAATCTTTACACAGGCGACTAGCACTGCCAACAGTCAATTAACTAAAAAAAGGTCTCATAAGACCTGTCAACTGGGTTCTCTTTCAGTAAATGCAAAATTTAAGACGTTTTATGCCCTCAATGTTTTCCACAGTCTCTGTAACAAAACACAACAGTTAATAACATATGCAAGCTTCTCCAAAAGTGATGCCTTCTGTTTCTTTCCATGAAAACTACAACAGATAAAGAGCCAAAGAATGCTATTTGATGGAGCAAATTCTGAGCTATAAACCTGTCAACATCATTAACTGTTCATTTTTGCCAGGGATGAACAAGAGTCTGCATTCCATACTCATAAAAATCTATATCAGTGGAGGAGAACTACTGCTCCTGTTGCTGCTGCTGAAACATAGCACCCACCAGCTCACTTCATTCACATCCACAGTTTGGTCTCCATAAATGTTCAACAAGTGTCGATGAACATTAGTGGATGCTATTTTTTTTCACATAGAGGAATTCAATGACACACTTTTTCTTCATATGCACTTCTGTGTCGGAGACCATTCAGTCAAACTACCCCTCTGCTGCCATCTGTCACACAGTAACAGAATGTAATGGAATAGTGGCAGGGTGGTTCAGCCTCTACTGTGATGCCACCAACATCTGCTTCTGACGTCATGTGACAACAATAATAAAATAGGAGGCATTACATTTAGAGCAACCCCCATAAATAATGATTATTTACTTGATAATATTATGGTCCTCCCCCACTCAGAAAGGAGCACTAAAAGGCTTTGAAAATACTCATAGTAGCCTAGCAACCACCTTTTTCCCCCCTAAAGTACAGAGATACCATTCATATTTTCTTTTAGGAAAGTAGGTTAGACCTGCTGTTTCAAAGATGATTTGCACAGGCAGAAGTGGAAGCACTATGTCCTTTAGTGTTAATCTTCCAAACAGGGAATAAAAATATTTATTTCTATTATTTCAAACATTCATATCTTCATTTTTACAAAAAAATAACAGACACTATATTAAACTCACCCCTTGCATAATGCTTTTTGTTTCTTTATTTTTCTGCAAATATTTGTATACTTGCTGTTAGTTTAAATAAATCTATGGAGGAGTTTTTATTCATGAAGAAATTATTGTGTCTGTATTCCAGGTATGTTTCTTCAGCTTTGTCACAGACCACAGTTTCTTGATAGTGTGCAAGAAGTTTAACAGAAGCATCAATCAATCAAATGTAAAAAGATAATATGTGAAAAGGCAGATCTTATTTTTCTCTTTCCTTTGATAAGAGGGAATCTCGCTAATTTGAAACGAGAGAGGTGATGAAAAATTATCATATTTTTGCATATCTCTTTGAGGCTGCTCTCTACAGAGCTTTTCCTTCCTTTTTTCCTATGTTTAGTGTAGGTTATCTAATCAAGGAGTAGAAATCCATTTACTGTGAACTGAGTGGCCACTTACAAAAAGAACATGCCAAAGTTTGACTGTAGAGGTTGCAGGGGTACAGATGGAGCTGGTTGGAAACCAAACCCCTTTCCCACAGGGATTCATTTTTAACTGGATGTGATCTACCCTAGAACAATTAAAAAGACAAGGAGAATAGGAAGGCTGCCTTTCAAAGGCAGCTTGTACTAACAGTGGATTTTACTATATTTTACCATCAAGTAGTTAGACTGATGCCAGCATTTGCTTCAGGATCTCAGGTGGCCTCCATCAAAGCAAGATCTGCAGCAGGAGATGAAGGGAGTGTGATATGTGACCACAGTGGCTAGATGAGAGGTGCACCCAGAAGCATGCCCTGTGTATTGGAAGGCTCTTAGAACATTCTGTAGCAGCTACAACAGCTCCATAGTGGGATGTGGGCACTGCAGGCAAAAATGTTCCCAGATGGATTAGTAGGAACAGCACATAGGAGGGAGGCCCCTTTGTGCAAGTAGAAATAGTGGTTGGCGACCCTGCACATAGCAGGGGGATTTAAACTAGGTGATTGCTGTGATTCTCTTCAACCCAGGCCATTCTATGATTCTATAAAGTAGGGGACTGCCATGGTGCTGGAGTTTGTCACCAAAGCTATTACAGTGAAGTATTGACAAAAGATGGCCACAGAAAAGGTTTGGTGAATGGCATTATGGCACTGTGAAAACAAACCCAAAAATGAGGTTGTATCCAATTTCTCCTTCTCATTTGAACTCCTTTCTTACACCTGCTGTTATTCTTAGGCCATTGCTATTCTACAGTACTCATCCTGTTGTTAGAAAGCAGTTAGAGAGCTTTGAATGATTTTGTAGAATAAATTTAAAAGAAAACATCAACAGTAAAGGAATATCTTGATACCCCGAGATATTTGAGCCTTTTTGTGGATTCTTGGTATAAAAATTATTTGTTCCTAAAACAAGAAAGTTCCCATAAACTCATCTTGTTTCAAAAAGTCCTATGAATTTCATGGAGAAGAAAGAGGGTGTAACAATAAATGCAGATGGAGTAGGGAGTAACAAGTTACTTGCCAGCTTGCATTCATTCCAGCTCTCTGACAGATGTTGTGTGGCTGAGAAAATGGTTAGCAGGTTGTGACAGCAGAAAGATGTGATCAGAAAAACAACCTGCTGTATAGGGGAAGGATAAAAGTAAACTCAATCCTTTATACATTGAACAACAAAACAATTATTCATAGGGACAGAGGCCACCAAAGACACATTTGTTCTGGATTTTTTTTGTTCCATTCAGATATGGATTTTTCTTTTTTTTTTTTTTAACATTTAAGGTACAGGTCTGGTGTGTGGTTGCTTTACAGAGCTTTATGTTTGAAAAAAGGTTGTCTCTCAGGTAAGTGCTGTCATCATGCAGTTATTTATCCTTTTACCATTAGGGCATCCTCTTTGATCAGTAGTTTTATGGATTTACTCACAAAATAGATTACGCTGTGTTGCTTTGGATGCACGTTCTTGACAATCAGATAAAATACCTTTATTCACATTCAGTTTAGTTCTTTATCTCCTCAGTTTGTATCAGTCAGTTCCTCACATTCTCCCTGAGCTTTTAGATGAGTCATCAGGAAACAAGCACAGGTTTTTGTATGGTTTGTGTTTCTTTCTTTTCAAAAAATGGTCTGTATCAAGTTTGGATATCTCCAATCCCCTCTTATCCAACACTTCTGGATGGCACAAGAAGTAAGATAATGCCAGAGTTATCTGAAACATACAGCACCCTGTCTGCTACTACCTGCTTCCTGAAGTAAGAGGGCTATGTAAGCAGAACTAGGGAACAGAAAAATGTCTCTGAAGGCACTTGTATTTTTCCCTCTTGGGTCATGAGATGAAAAAATCTTCAAACATCACTGGAAACTTTACAATGCATTTAATTTAGTTAGAAAATTGCCAGTAATTTTCTTCGGATCTCATTTTCCCACAAATATCACAGTATCACACACAAATTGTATTCAATCACTAGAAAAGCATTTTATTTATCAAGTTTTTAACAAAGTTCGATGCAAGAGAAGGAATATATATCATCTCTTCTATTCCAGATAGTGAAGAATTACAAGAGAACACATATCCAAAGCTATGGAATTTCTAGGTTAATTCATTTGTTTTCATATCAAATTGTCAGAAGAGACAGGTGTCTTCCACCCCTTAGGTTTCTTATGCCAGGCCTGTCTGCAGTGCATGCAGATAACGAATCTTTCTCTACTTCAGATAAGCCAGAAGAAAAGTACATCCATGAGAGGGAGGGCCACTCAAAGTGCCTCACACCAGCTTCATCTCCCAGAAGTCATTTCACATGGCTACTGTTTCCAGCAGAGAAGCCAGGATGCTGCTAGAAAATGAAGAGGGCTGCATACATCTGATTAGGAATGAGGACATACATAGAACAGGGTGATGTTTTGGGGAGACGTGTATTGCAGCTTTTAAGTAAGATATCACTCTAGCCAGGGCTGATGAATTCTGCAGCACAGAATTGCAGAACAGAGGAGTTCGTGCGAGGAATGATCTATCTGTCTTCTTGTGACAGTTTTAGAAAACTAAATGCTTCTGTTTGAATGCTCTTCCTATTTCATGTTTCATGCTGTTCCTAATGCAGTATTAGTGGTGTATGTCATGAGATCCTTCCCCCAGCTACCATTATTCTTTTAAAAAAATGATCAAAGGATTTTAATTGCAAAGCCTGCTTTAATTAATCCCCTACACAATGCTGAAATTTGCAGGGAAGGCTGACAAAATAATTTGTCGAGACCTATTTTTATCTTTTAGATTATCAAGGGCCATTTCTACTACCTACTTCTATAGAGAAGATTGGAGTTCTACATGTTTGGATGTAGATGTGCTTTTATTTTGTGAGACTGTGCTTTATGTACATGTGACTGTGTGCATATACATGCATGTACCTTCACCATCATGCATATAGACTTCAGAACTGAAAGTGCAAGTAAATAAACCTTCCAGAAACACAGTTGCATACTGGCTTCAGACATTAGTCTTATCTTAATTGCTAGCACATAGCAAATAAACTCAAAAGCTAGAGTGCGTTTATGAATTCAAGCACAAATTTCCAGCTCTGTAAAAATGTAGTCCCAAAAAGCCACTTGGTGTCTATGTTTTGCTGCTCACAGTTTAGCTTAGATCCATTTGACAAGGGAAACCTACAGAAATTTATCCTTCTATCCTTTTGCAAAATTTATAGGGGACTGGATATCTCCAGGGATGAAAGACAAGACAAGACAATTTTATCCACATGATATGTTATTGGCATATTCTGTGGATTTGTGAGGCTTGACTATTTACATTGCTTAAAATTGACCCACGCTTGAGTCCAGCACAGAAGGTGGACAAAGAGCTGGGTAAAAGATGGCATTTACATCCCTGGAATACTCTAGCATTTTGCAATGATTTTTTTTTTTTTTTTTTTTTTTTTTCCCCTCTTGCACGTTGTTATGATTTATGACTACTACCCATAGAAGGAGGAAAATGCTGCATAAGATAACCAGATGAATTATTTAATGGTTTGAGGTTCATAATATGTAAAATGAAACAATTATGCTGAGGACTTCACATGCTACAGGATGGCGCAGCATGGAAAATCCTTGCCTCATGATGGAGAAGCTATGATGTCTCATCAACACCTGTTTGTAGATGGGAGATCCTGAGCTATCAGAACTGGATCAACCTTCTGCTTCCCAGCATTTAACTCTCAGAAGTTAATTTCTGCATATATATTAAAAATAAGCTGTTATTTGAGTCCTTATGGATGCTGATCTTCTGGCAATCTGGCAGGGAAGTGAGAGGAAATTCTTCATCTAACTTCTGCTTACAGGGGATTTCAGGATGCAAAGTTCTGCATTTTTTCCCCTTGGGTGGGTTTGCAATGAAAACCCTACAGCATTGTAAGTGGGGAGCTGAGCAATGATAGCCCCCGTGGCCAAGCTCCAATGCGTACCAGTGTGTGCAGAACCTTGGACGAGTGGGTGCACATATTTCTCTGACCAAGGCTGCAGGGGGAATATAGCAGTTGTTTTATGTTATAGTAAGATATCAGAAACCTAACTACAGAACATGACCTTGACTCAAAACTAATTACAAGTCTGCTATATTGGAATAATTCCAGAAACGTCTCCACCATTTTTTAAAAAAGTTAGGGACAAAATGTAATGCATCAGTTCTGCTTATGATAAGCAATTCAGGACCCTGAGAGGGCCCCTACAGAACAGCTTCAAGCACTGATGGATTGCTTGTACATTATCCCTACTGATTACCGAACACTGCACCCGGCCAAGCACTTTCACTCTGATTGAAGATATGAGGTGCAGACTTTGATCAAAATGAATTAAATGACCACCCCGCAACACTTTTCCAACTAGGCACATCATTAACTGCAGACAGGAGACAACGTGAGCAGGAGCTGAATTTGTGACCCATGTAAAATGGAAAGGAAGTCAGAAGGAGATCAGTGTCACCAGCACAAATGCAGATGAATCCATCAGTAATATACAATTTCTTCTGTTTGCATTTTAAAGTGACAAGTATTAAACAAATATTATTTTTATTCAAATTTTATAATAGTGCAGGAGCAGAGAAAGTATACTTTGTTCTGTAATGAAATAAATATAAGAGTCTGGAACCAGTACAATCAGCTGCTGGGTGTTTCTGCTTGACCCACCTCCGAAAAGCCCAGCTCCAAATGGTCAGAAACCCTGAGCATCAGCTACCTCTCAAAGTCAACCCACTGAGCCTAAAAGTAAATTCTTTCCTTCTACCAGTGGGCAACGGCAAACATAGATTAAGATATTCCTTCATGCCCTCCTTTCCCTCACTGTCCTACCTACCTGAGCTGGAACTACAAGCAGGACCTGGCCACTGCAGCTCTTCCCTCCCTGGTGGGCACATGAAAATGGCTCAGAATTTCTACTGCTGACACAGCTTCAGCCTTCCTCAGCTTCAGCTGTTCAAGCACATCTCTGCATGTTTCCAGGGTACTCCTTACCCATTTAAGGCTGTGGCTCAGAGATTAGCAGCTTTGCAGCAACCCTAGGGTCATCACCAACCCACAGCATGGTGTGCCAGTGGGAACCTCCATGTACCATGTCAATACCTGATGTGACATGCCTCCTTGCAAACCCCTACTCAGTCCAAAGCCATCACACTTCTTCCATCTCCTTCCTGTCTTATCTATGGCTTTCTGTTCTGATTTATCAGGTTTAAACGTATGCTCTGAACCTCCCATCCAAAGTGATTTCGCTCTTTTAGTATTTGTCTAGTAGGTGTTCCACCCCATGGGAAGACCCTAAATCTATTTTTTAAGGAACTAAGGAGTTATCATCCAAGAAAATAACAAGATCAGCTGCCCAGTTGAAGTGCCTCAACACCAACGCAAGCAACTTGGGAAACAAACAGGAAGAGTTGGAAGCCACAGTGTTACTGGAAAACTATAATGCTGCCATCATTGAAACCTGGTGGGATTTTTTCCATGACTGAAGTGTGGCTATTGGTAGCTACAAGATGGTCAGAAGGGACGGGCAAGGAAGGAGGAGATGTTGCTCTCTACATCAAAGAAGGTATAGTGTGTAAAGAGCTGTTCATGAAGACTGGCCGTGAGAGAGTCAGAAGCCTACGGGTTGGAGTTAGAGACAGGGCAACAAAGGGAACTCTGTGCTTGGTGTCTATTACAGGTGATCTGATCAAGCAGAGCCTGCTGAAGCTTTCTTTCTCCAGCTACAGGAGGCATCGCGTTCACAAACTGTCGTACTGCTGGGGGACTTCAACCACCCTGACATCTGCTGGAAAAGTAGCACAGTGAGCTGTAAGAGGTACAGGAGGCTTCTGGAATCTATCAAGGATAACTTCCTGATCCAGGTAATTGTCATCCCCACCAGGGAGGATGCAATATGTGATCTTTTGCTCTCCAGTGTGAGTGAACTCTTTGGTGACATGAGGATCGAGGATTGCTGGGGGTAGTGACTATGTGACTGTAGAGTCACTGTAGAGTCCACTCTTGACTCTGACTGGCGAAGAGCAAAATCAGGAAGCTTCATTTTAGGAAAGCCTACATCCACCTCTTCAGGGAGCTAGTCAACTACTGGAGTGTGTTCAGAGGAGGGCCACAAAAACAATCCAAGGGATGGAACACCTCTCCTATGAGGACAGGCTAAGTGAGCTGAGGCTGTTCTTCAATACCTGAAGGAAGATCATAAGAAAGAAGGGGACAGACTCTTTAGCAGGGTCTGCTGTAATAGGACAAGGGGAAATGGTTTTATACTAAAGGAGGGGAGATTTAGATTAGATATAAAGAACTTTTACGATCAGGGTGGTGAGGCACTGGAACAGGTTGCCCAGAGAGGTGGTGGATGCCCCATCCTTGGAGGCATTCAAGTTAAGGCTGGACCAGGGTTTGGTCTAGCTGTTAGTGTCCCTGTTCATTGCAAGTCTAAATGACCTTTAAAGGTCCCTTCCAACTCAAATGAATCTATGAACCCAAGTACCCAGCTTTGAAGCTGGACTGAATCAGTGCATGCAGTAGAAAGTCACTGACATGATGGACAGTGTGGAGCTATTTTCCTTTTATTTTAGTGGTCATTGCTTAACACTTATGCAATAGTCTGAATGTAAACTGAGTGCTATGCCTATTTGAGCTAAACTAGCTAGAGAAAAGCACAGGAAGTGCTGTGAGAATGGGCTGTTCACAAGGCAGTGAAAGGTAGAAAGTCAGCTGCCCTCTTGATTTTTCCTGTTAAATCACATCTTTACTCATAGCCTAATCTGTTCTTCAAATTGTTGAGTGAGGCCCTGGTTTGAAAATAATATGTGCCAACCTTCTTCTATTGCATTATTTCCATCTTCAAATAAACTGCAGGAATTTTTCAGAAGAAACAGCTGCTTCTGTGGGAGAGCTGTGGCCTTTGGGTTTCTGATAATTTCATGTTCACCTCTTACATTCTTTTTTTCTCTTTTTTTCTGTCTGTTAATCAAACAGAGACTAGACAGCAAATGAAGAAAGAAAGTGTTGCAAACTCCTTTGTCCCATTCCACCTTACCCTTCTACTGTAAATTCAGCTGCCTTCTGAAGCTCTTTGAAAGAGAAAACTTTTCTGGCCTTTTTTTTTTTTTTTTTCCCCTGGATATTGTCCCCAGCAAGAGGACAAGCATCATGTGTGATTATCTTTAAAAGACTAAAAATGGCCTTTCTTCGACAATACAGTTAGAATGATTGTGTCTGAAGAAGGATGTGAGGGGAAGAAGGTTTGTCTGTAAGGGCAATATAATGCAAACATGTTTTCTTCCAAAAAGAGTATGTTGCAAACTGGGGTGGTCAATTACAAAAAAGTACGTAAAACAATTCAGTATCCCCTTGAAGAGTGTTTCTGCAAAATTTACTGCTCTCTGAAAGGAGAGAAGAGAGTGTCTCTCTCCAAAATAGAGGTAGTCCAGGCTGTAAGGGCTTTCTCAAAGGTACCCAAGAACAAAGCTCCAGAATGTGCTTCTGTGGAGCATCACGATTTGTTATTCATTTTAATTGCTGTAAAATGAGTATAGAGATTGTTCTATTGCTGATTGAAGGTAGCTTTGTTTGATCTGACACTACATGCAATTTTGATATTCCTTTCCTTAGGCAATCTAATAAAAGGACTTGAAGAATAAAAGGACCTGAAGAATGATACAAAAAAGACAGTTGATTTTACTCTAGAATTTATAATTAAAAAAAAAAAAAAAAAAGATTAAAGAGAAACTGAAACTCTTCTATGGTTTCTTTAAAGACTCGAAATTTCAACCAAAACTTTTTTTAATTTTGAAAATGTAAACGGAGTGCCGTCCTAAGCTGGGTACCCAGCATGCACAGAAAGTTTAACTATCCAATGAGATTGTTCTGCTACGGTGGATGCATTCATATTAGTGCTTTAATTTGGATCACAATTACTTTTCTTAAAGTGTATTCCTTGCCTGCCCTCACTTAATGTGCTTTGGCTCTCCCTGTGGTGTAGACTCTGCGTGCACAGACTGGATCCTGCTGGGTGAAAATTGCATGGGAAGGAGTACTTCAAGACTGCAGTCATCGTACCCCAGCATTAATGGGCACTGGTGATCAGGGCCAGGGGAGCTGTGAAATGAAAATGCTGTGACTCTCAGGTCCTCAGCACAAACCTGTTTGTTTTCAGGTCCTCTACTGGGAGTCTATACCTCCTAACTTTTCTTTTATATGTACAGACCACTATTATTGCTGTAATTTTTCTCCTTTCTAAACCAACAACTTGTGAACTAGAAAGTCCTTCAGCAAGTATTGATGATCATAAACTAAAACTCTTTCTGAAGGCTGCCTTTCCAGGACAAAATTTCAAATTATGCTCATGATTAATCCAAAAAGTTTTAAATATATTGCATTTTTAAAGTTGTCCTCAGATACTCTGTTTCTGTAGTGTCCTATTTTTTCTTTCTCTCAGTCTCTTTTTTATGTATACATATAAATATTTTATACAAAACAGATGGGTGCTAAAATCGTTATTCAGTAAAGAGGAAGAACATGAAACAGAATGGATCATATTATTTCCCTAAGTTATGTTCATAAAATAATTCTTTCAACATTAAAGTGGATGCTCAAAATGGTTGGCTTTTCCTCTATGTACTGAAGTGAGTTACACAGCTCACAACTTAATTGTTGTCCTAGAATGGTAATTGCACTTATCCAGGGAAGCCATGCAAGAAGAAAACAGTGTGCAACCAAATGGTGTTTTTACATGATTAAAGAGAATAAATAAATATTGAGAGGGACATCGTCTTTCTCTTCCTTACTCTGTTCTTCAGGAGCTGGTGACCTACAATTTGCCCATTGAAGGGTCTTTCAAATTGGTGAATCTTCAGAGTACAGATCTGTGTGGCTCCTATCAGAGAGTGATGGGGGATTGCAGACCAACTGTTAAGCTTCTGGCATTTCAATAAAAAATGGCCTGAGTTAATAAATGATCGAACACCTGTTTCTTTTCTTTTCAAACACTAAGTGTTTCTCTTTGTGAGTTCTAATATAAGGAGCTACCACAAGGGTAGTTCAGTCTCCCTATTCCTTGTGCAGTACCAACTGGATATTCTTCTAAAGGTCTGGATAATGTTCAGAATATGCTGTTAGAGACGTGCTACTGAAAGAAGGACACACAGCAGGAAACCATCAATGTACATTAAGTTGATATTTTTATTACATTGTTAAATCAAGTGTTACTTAAATTTGAATTTTTCCTGAACTGACTCTGCAGAAGTCCATCAGAAACATGAGCTGACTCAGGGAAAAAATGTGTTCCTGTTCATAAAATCCCATTTTATGAGTTTTAGAACTGGGGAAAAAAGAATAGAAAAAGGAAAGGAAAAGATAAGAAATGAAAGTAATGTTTTAAATAATTAGTTTTCCAAATCTGGAACCCTTAAAGGAGTGATATGAATTTAAGGAATAAAAGCTGAGTGCATCACCATTAAGTACATCAAAACACAGTAGTAAGTTCTTTGCTGTAATATCAAATGTCTTGATATCAAAACCTCTGCCTTGTTATCACGAGCTTATCTAGAACATCATAGAAAAGCTATTAACATCAAGACTTGATTTAGTCTAATTGTACCCTATTTCAAAATTCCTGTTTTTGCACCATGTCCAAAACTAGATATGGACTTTTTTTCTTCTACTTTCCTCACTACAGAAAAAAAACACTTATGCCATGTAAGTTCATCGCAAAGCACGGTCCTTTTAAACAAAAAAGCTTCTCATTGTGTCTTTATTGCAGCACGCAGACAAATGGGAACAGTCTTTTCAAATGGAATACTTTGGGTATTTTATCACAACATTAGAAGTTGAACAAATTCCTTTTTGATTCTGTTAAAAATTCTTTTAAACAATGTGTAATTTTGTGTGTGTGTGTGTGTTTTTATACTTAGGTGGGAAAAAAATGCATGGGATGCTACTATTATAACTTCTAAAGTTGGGGAACCAATCTTCGGAGATATCTATTGAACTTTCAGAGCTCATATTGCCAATTGTATTACTTTTTTTTTTTTTTTTCCCAATATATATCAGGATCTATTTGAGCTTTAGAAAGAATATATGGCAGCCATTTCAGATTTTGATTCGGACGTGTTCACAATTTACAACAGTACTGGGCCTAAACATATTAATGAGCTGAGACCACAGTTCGGTCTGGCAGCAAGTTATCTCTTTCAGCCTCACAGAGAAGAATTTTTCTAACTTAAGATTATAACCTTTAAACTGCTATAGATTATTCTGTTGAAATTTGATTTTGTAATTAAAAAAAAAAATCTTGCTGGTAAAAGTAACTCATAAGCATTTTAAATTTTCTTCTTAAATTAAAAAAAATGTAGAAAAGTGGAAAAGTAGTGCTTGTGATGTTTTGAAATTGCAACTCGTTTCACGTTGAATATTTGAATGCATTGCACTGATGTTCCTCAGGCTTTTACAAGCAAGGAGTGCATAAAACTTTTAAAGATGGGGCAATTTGTCAGCAAAATATGGATTTTTATGCCATTAATAAATGAGTTGCAATTTCTCATAGACCAGCACTGCTGGAAAAAAAGTCCTGTTTTTAATCTCAGGGTCAATTAGAAATTCACAACATTGGCTTCTGTGAGGGAGTTTGTAAACACAGACATATGAGGTCTGCTCCAAAAGTAGTGCCTTCTATTTTATTATGTGATATTTTATTATTAACATGAGAATCAGGTGATGGTTGTATGGCAGTAGATGTAGAATCTTCCTGCCAATATTCTTTTACATGTTTTTGCTGTGTGACGGATGGCAGCAGAAAGGTGGTCTGACAAAATGGCATTTGACTTGGAAGTGAATATGAAGCAAAGAGGTGTCACTGAATTCCTTCCTCCATGTGGAAAAAAATGGCACTCATTGACATTCAGCGACACTTGCTGAACACCAATCAGTGGATGTGAGCACAGTGAGGCAGTGGGTGGTGCATTTCAGCAGTGGTAACAGCAATAGTGGCCACCTCCACTGGTGCATGTTGTTATGAGTGTGGTACACAGGCTCTTGTTAATTGCTGGTGAAGATGCACAGCTGATGGTTTGACTGTGTTGAAAAAGAGTGTTTTGTAGCTGAGAATTTGCTCTACAAATAGTGTTATTGTGCTCTTTGAATCTGTAGTAGTTTCCATAGAAATACTTAGGAGGCATTTGTTTCAGAGCGACCTACATATATTAGAGGGTGTGATGGGAATTGGTCACTTGTGTGCATGTACTTGTATAACTGTAGTTATACAATTGTACTTGTATAATTAAAAATTATTTTAGTTGAAATGCAAGAAAATAAGTGCAGAGAACTTCTATTGGTTCCTGTTTCAATTTAAATTGAGGTTTAATGTGAACGTAGTCTCATAAAGGAAATTTTTGAAGGATGAATGGAGTAGAGAGTTCTCTATAAAAAGAGGCTAATTGGAAGAAAAAGCTGTTATATCTAACCAAAAGAATCTGCCTACACTAGAAATATTTTTCTGTTTTAATATTATGCTGTTTGAAGCTCTTCTGCATATGCTTATTTGAATTACTTGGCTCTGTACTTCCTCTCTGTGTACTTACTCATAAGCAAAAATAGTAATTTGTATAAGCATGCAATCATGGTTTTCTACTGAAACATTTGTATGCAAATGATTTTGACTCACTTTGAAAAACACTTGAAAAAAGTTCTTTTGAATGAAAAGAAACTAGCAAGGAATTCTTACTAGAAAAAGCACTTTATGAAGAGGACAGGTCAACTTTATCTGAAAAAGTCACGGTGTATTAATAACAACAGCATAGAGAATTTCCTATTAGATGTCAAAATGACAAGTAGTGCTATGGGAGAACACCAGGAACACAGGAAAAGAGACAAGCTCTGCACTGGTATCAGAAACGAGCTATAAAAGTGGTGAAGCATATGACTGTTCTGCATGGATGGAGAGGAAGAGAAGAAAATTATTGTAATAATTCTGGCAATACTTCATGAAAGAAGACTAATAATATTGGGTATTGAGAAAGCGAGCAGTTAAGATCTGAGAACAAGGAAAACCTGATGAGAGATTTGGTGGGAGTTACCTTCCATAGGGAGAAATAGTGAAGGAAGAAGAGAAAAACAAAATCTTCAGGAGCGAGTACTCAAACATGATGTACGTATACATTGCAGCTCCAGGTCTACCCCCAGTATAAAATTTGCCTCTGATGAATTGAATAGATAAATTTCTGTTGATTTTAAAAGAACCAGTATTTCAATTTGGGGTAACATATGTATACAGTAAGCATGCAAGACTTTCATCCATATACCACAATTAACCACACACGACCAGTGCTATTTCTTTTTGATCCTAGGTTATCTGCTAGGCAATTTATTACAACGTGTAGAACATTAAAAAAAAATAAAATAAAAAACGTAGAATGAAGTGTCCATTATCTTGTATTCTCTGCTTGTTTTACATGAGGTTGAAAACCACTAGTTAAAAGTATGAAATTATTTTGTTTACCTCGTAGTTTAATAATCACAAAACATTTAAAAATCTTTTCACTGCAAATGTTCAGTAAGATAACGGTGAGCATTTAATAAAAGCAAGATAAATGAAAGCCAAAAGTAAATAATGTCAGAGTACAACTTTTAACTACCCAATGTCTTTTAAGCTGTTCTTTGTTTATCTTAATAGAAAGTTCATAATAAAAGCTAATAAAAATTAAGATTAATAATGTGTTGCATTTAACTAACAACAGTTTCACTTCAAGTGAAATGATTATTCTATGATTGTAATGAAAAGATATTTTAGGAGGGAGAATAAATGCTCTATGGACTGATATATTAAAATAATAATACTTTCATATACTACTTTGCAGATATAGATAAAAGGTTTTTGCAAGTATTCTTTTTTTAATAGCAAAACTGAAGCAAAGATATTCTACTTTACAACATTTTAAACTTTTAAAAATCATTTTTTTCTTGTCTCTGAAATTTTCAAGTAAATCGTACGCACTTTGAAAGTCTCAGTCTACCTAACTCGTTTCATGCTGAAGCTGCATTGATGCTGCCTAACTAATCAGCTGCTTTATATTTGGAAGACAGCTGTTACAGTCAAAGAGGGATGATGGTTATTATAGAAGAAGAGAAGAACACGACTTTTATTTCAGTAGTATCTAGACGAAAGTTAAATGTTCAATCAATGGCATAGGTAGACTAAATTAAAACTTTATGTAAGGAGAAGGAATTTTTTCTTTCAAATAAAAAAGATTATGTTCTAATGATAGTGTGCCCGGCCATCACAGCTATCTCTACTTTCAATTTTTCCATGCAGGGACCATGTTAAACAGCAGATGAAATATCAGCATTCAAAGAAATTTTCTCCCATGAATGCTCAGTCCCTGGAAGTGCTGAAGACCAGGTTGAGTGGGGCTTTGGATAACTTGATATAGTGGGATATATCCCTACCTATGATATATGGGTTTAGATGATCTTTAAAATCCCTAAAAGAAACCTTTCTGTGGTTCTATGATTCTATGGTTCTTTACTCATTGTAACACATATCACTTTCCTATGGGAACAGTTAAGATAATCTGAATCCACAAATCCCTCATCTATTTTTCCTTCTATGTTTTAACTTTATATTATGTCAGTCTTTTTGACCTTGGCAAAGCTTTAAAACCAATAAAATAAATTTAGTTTTGAAATGGAGAAAACCCCAGTGCTTTTTCCAATGGCCTTAAATCATATGTGTTTTCTTAGAGCATTTTACTTTTGCAACAAGAACAAAAAATAAATGTTTTCAGTATTAGAAAGAAAACCAAGTACTTTAGATATACAGTACAAATGATGAACTAAAATAACAAAGAATGAGATATCCAAAAGGAAGAGGCATATGAATTTCACAGTGTGAGATTTATAACTTTATTTAGCATCTTTCCTCACTTCAAAGCTCAGATCGTATCTAAAGTGTTTGAATTTATACTTACAATCACAGTATGGTCTTCATATGCGTATAAATGCGTTGACAAATAAGTAAACAAAACAAAACATAACAACTCTTATTTAACTTACATAGAAACGTGGAAAAATAAAAGCTTTTCCTGGATCCTCTGAAATGGAAAGTTATGTGTTTTTGCTTAGAGGGAGATCTGGGGCATCCTCACAGGTCTGATGTGGGCAGACCCAAGCTCCCTCTGACAGATTTCCAAAATGAAGATGGATAGACCAGCTCCATGCAGTGCCATGTTGACACAGGCGTGCAGCTCCTGGACAGGATAACTTTATGACTGGTCTTCACCTTCAGGCTAGGCATGCTTATAGGTGACTTCGTGTTGCATAGGTTATGCTCAGCCAGAGCATTTTGTTATGCATTACTCTGTCACTGAGAAGTATGCATCTGCCTCTTGGCTCTTTTTCAGACATGTTAAAAATATGTCTAATGCTTATGATTGAGAAGTAAGGCTGGCCTGAAAACAAAAAGTTTCTTAGATTCTGCATCTTGCTTCTCTAATCGGGAGATTGCATATGTATGCTTAAGTATGCTGCAGCATGAACATGGCTATCCATTTTGTCACACAATATCCTGTAAGAAATATGAAACAGAGGTACATGAAGTTGTATATTGCTTACTTCCTTTGATAATTCTACTCTATATATAGATGAGATGCTGATAAAGGTAGTTGTTTCACCTCATTTTTGTCACTTTGAGAAACCCTCAGCTTCCAGATTTATTTGAGAATCAGTGTTTAAACTAGAGTTCAATGGCTTGCTCGATGCACTGTTGTCTTTACCTGCAGTATACTTAGTCATAGGATGGTTTGAGTTGGAAGGGACCTTAAAGATCATCTAGTTCCATATTCCCCGCCATGGGCAGGGACACCTCCTACTAGACAAGGTTGCCCAAAGCCCTGTCAGTTGGGCCTTGAACGTCTCCAGGGATGGAGCATCCACAGCTTCTCTGAGCAGCTACCAGCACCTCACCACCCTCACAGTGAAGAACTTCACCCTTTCATCAGCAGTTTTATGACAGGCACTACCATTCACTAGTGCACAAGTGACACTTGCATGTCTGCATGTGCCAGTCAGAATTTGACCCAAATTTTCTAGAGATGAAGAGTTAAGGCACATTCCACAACTCCATTTATGACTTCCCCTATACTCTCCTTCCCTGCCATAATTTTGACAAAGTAGGTAACACTAAGTGGAACCATTAATGCTGAATTCCAGCCAGACTAAATCAATGTGTAATTAATATTTAATAGATTTACTTCACAGTTAGGTAACGTCATAATGTTCTTCACAGTAATAGTCTTTGGGGGTCTATTCTTCTGTATGTATGCACAAGGATTTACATCACTGTTTTCCACTATTATTAATGAGAGCAACCACATGTATTCAAATAATATAGAAATAGAAAACAGGATGGGGTGTAATGGGGGAGTTACTAAGTTTCACACAAGTGCATACTGATACAAAAATATGTTTTATTATACAACACATGTATTATTAATAATGTATTATTATACAACACATACACAATTGCTACCCTATTTTACGTAGCAATAAATAAATAAGTAGGTGGTTTACATTTTGTGGATGTTTAAGGTAGTTTTAGGAGCTGTATACGGTTGCATCACGTCAGACCAAAGTCTCATCTAATAATTCATTATTCTCTGGCAGTGGATAGTAGCAGGTGCCTAGGAAAGTGTGAAAAAGAAGTCAGGCACGTGTGTGAACCACTGTAATGCCAGAGGGCATCTTTGTGTTTGAAACATCTTACTCCTTTTTCTTTCATGCATTTGCTTAATCTCTTCCTAAACACATGTAAAATTTCTGGCAGTCACAACACCATCTAGCAATGAGATCTGAATCTTAACCATATCATGTTTGGAAAAGCCCTTCTTTCTGCTGTTTTGCAGCCTGCTACCTGTTGATTTCATCATACGTCCCTCACTACTTGTATTACAGCAGGCTGGAAATAAATTTTCTGTTCACACTCTCCTTGGTTCTCAGAGTTTTATAGGTCACTGCAGTTTCTGAAAAGTATCTCTGAAGATGAAGCAACCATCTTCATAGAGTCACTCCTATTATGGAGGAATTTCTATTTCTTTGTTCATCCTCTTTGTCCTGCTTTGTATCACATTTGATTTTACATAAAGTTTTTCAAGATGGAGAAGCCAAAGCATTACAGAATATTTAATATCAACCAATATTACAGTCTGGATGTAGAGCTGAGTGATTACACATGGGTTTTTGAACAAGCATCTGCTTTCATATACAATATGTAGAAGCAGTGTAATTATTTTTTGTATTTTGATAACATTATAGACCTTAGGGCCAATTTATGTGAATAGCTGCACTTTGTATCCAAAGCTTTTGTTGCCTTTGTGACAAATTACAGTTTTGATGAAACACATCACACCTTAAGTGTGCTTCCATATTTTATACTGTTGATGTTTTATTGAACTACATACTACCCAAAATATGTTCTCCCTTATGGCAGAGCTCTTAACACCAGCCATTTGTATTCTGAAGAGCTGTTCTCTTACCCAGGTTCATAAAAGGGAAATGACAGACTCATCCAGAAAATGCACTATCGTTACTCAGATATTTTCACAGGATCTCTAATGTGACATTGGAAAACATGAATCTCAACTTTTTTTGGTTACCCTTGAATGTAAAGGGACATAAGAGTGATAAAAACACAACTGCATTTGATTCTGTTTGATGTTTAAATATAGCTTGAATGCTCTAAAGGATACCAGTAATTGTACGAACACAAAGACAGGCAAGGCACAATTAGAATAAATAATTTCTCATGAAATACGACAGCCTATTTTCTCCAATGGGGTGCAGTGAGATTGTTTTGGAAATTATATGCCACTTTGTGTCTCACCTTAAGCTTTTTATTACTTTTTCTCCAAAGATCTTGTCCCATCTTACCTGCAACACTTAAGTTCTGACTGCACTGGATAAGAACAGAACAAATTATCTGGTTCTAATGAAAATAATGCATCAAGATTCTCTTCTTCCATGTAAACTTAAATGATCTTGCATCCCACAGGAATGAAATTCATCAGGTGTGTGTGTGTGTTATCCCGCTTCCCTGACAGTTAGAAGAGATTTCTGTTCTAACCGATTTTGATTTATGCAGGTTTCAATGCCTTGCATGCACTCTCTCTCCTTGGGATTAGTACAGCCATGAGAAGAGTCAGGCTATATAGATGAAGAGACCCTTGATTTAAACTCTGGAGAATGGTGCCAGTTTGCAGGACACATGCCCAGTTCTTTCAGTTGATCTGAAAGCAATGGACAGGAAATATTAGAACATATAGAAAAGGGTCAGATTTCTTGCATGAGGAGAAAGAGCTGGGAGGACGCGTGCCACAGCCAAGGTGACTGAGGTCCCAGACTTTGAACTGTTGGATCAAAGAAGCAGGTAGCAACAATTTATACTGACATTTCTATAACTGGTCTTAGACTAACAATAGCAAAGATGAAGATGCCAATACTCACGTGTTAAAAACATCCATGAAGGTCCAGTCCAAAATTGTAAAATAAAAAAACTTGCTGAATTATTGAAGAAAAAATGTGTGAACAATCATCCTACTATCCTATTTATTATTCATTTAAAACACCACTAAATGATGCTCAGTTGTGTCAGATATAATTATGATTAACTGGGACTCTGATTTACCACCCACGTTTCTCAGATTTGGATGTTTTATATTACTGTATTTATTTACTTAAACTGAGCATTTATCTACCTATTTCTAACATGAAAGTGCAGAATAAAAACTTATGTTCCTGTTGTTTACATACCAGTAAAATTTAATTCTATGTAATAGTTATTCCTTGCTCTTTTGTTAAAGAACCAGTCATTACGTCTATTTAAGATATTCTGCCCTCGAGTAGAAACCATTACAAAGTGCAATATTCAGATGCTGGGTCTCAGTCGGACCATGTTCATGAGTACTTGAATCCTAGGGCTTTAAGCTCATCTCTATATTATCAGATTACTATCCTGAAGCTGAAATTTTTGCATCCAAGATATTTCATTCTGATGATATTTACTAGGATAATTTTACCAATACAATTCTTTGCTTGGATGCTCAAATTTCTGAGTAATTTTTGAATTTCTGTTGCTTGGTGATTTATGTTCTTCCTACAATGGCAGTATAATTATGCTTCCACATTTTGCCATAGAAACAAATGCTAAGCTTCATTACCAGTCTGCAATAAGTAAGAGATATTGTTATTTCATGAATTTCTAGGAGCTAGTGAGATGTATCGGAGTTTATTTAAGAGAAAGAAAGAACAATAAAACTCTTCAGATTTAGTTCTTTTCTGCAGCACAGCCTTCATTTACCATTAGAATGTCCAGGAAAGTTGAATGTGTTTAAGCAGCTCACCCAGAGTACTGCATTAGGAGATAATGTTATAACCCTGTCCCTGTATAGATCCTGCATTAAATGAAAAGCCCTCATCAAGTCAGTGAGATACAATTGCCTCTCCTACGCCTGCAGATATCACACAGAATTTGTGTTCAGGTGCCTTGAAAAGCTCTGAATTGCACTTCGGCTAGTAATGCAATAAAAAAAAGTCCAGGGGTGGCCCAAGCATGCATCCAAAGCTGTGCTCTGACTGCTTGAAAAAGAAGGAGGTGTATATCTGACCAACTTAATGTCTTATTTTGAAATGTTACAGGACTTTACATAGATTAGAATAATACTTAAGACCAAAATGCTGTCAGAGAAATTTCAGAAGGTCCCTCCTAAACTCTTCTGAATTCAGTATTCAACAGCTCCACATGATGAATAGACAGTCTAACTAATGGGACTGTAGGATACCTTATAAACTTACCGTCAGTGAAGCTCAGAGATTGTCTGAAGACTGGCACACTCACACCTGGTAAGATGCATGGACTCATGCTGGGTTGCAATTAGCGCACACATTTTCATTTGTACTTGTCTCTTTAATCTCCTTTCTCCATTTTTCTCTTTAAATTAAATATTAGGAGATTTTCTCAAAGATGAAATTTTTCTCAGTTTATTTCCCTAAAGGTGAAAATAAGCCCCCAACAGTAATCTGTGCTTAAATTCAGGAGAAATATGGCATTTCTAAAACACAAACAAGTTCTCCATGGTATTCTGTATCACGGAAACCATGTCAGTACAGCAGCAAAAGAAGAGAAAGTGTTCATATTATTCAAGAAGCATCTTCTGTCTCTTCCAACTGAGCTTGGATTGTTTTGAAGAGACATGAAAGCACCACATGTTCAGCATTACATAGGTATTGTTTGTTTATCCCTTCTGCCATTTGAAAGGATTTCTCTGCTTATTACAAAAGTATACTCCAGAGGACCCTAGAAAAAGTCTGTCATTACTTACTCTGATTTTCCCTGATAATATATATTATCAGCAGATTTTTCATCAAATATATTTCCTTGAGTGAGATACAAAAATATGGTGGAGAATGATTATGTTTACTCAAGAGACAAAGCTGTTTTGTGACTCTTGCACATATTAGTTAGTATTTTGGGTCTGTATCTGTATTTGAAAAGTTCAATCATCTGTACACTGTTATAACAAAAATGTAACCAACATATCACAGTTCTCATGGTTTCATTCTCTGAAAGAATAAACATGTCTGGGACACTGGTGTTTCTGCAGAACATATCTGTATTAGAATTCTGTTCACTAACCTTATCACTATTATTTTCTTTCTTTTTCCTTTTTTTTTTGTTAATTTTTTTTTTTAATAAAATATCTTCAGGAGGACTTTTCTCAGTAAAGATTATCTAGAAACATGAATAGAGTCTGCACTAGGAATTATAGAGTCTTAATAGAGCTAACTTTGTGTCATCTCACCAGGTGTTTCCCAGAATCTATACTCAGGTAGACTAGAAAATTTCTGAAATAATTCAGAATCTCTTAAGTTCATAAAAAAAATCGACCAAAATTTACCTCTTCTTTCTTGTGGAACTGAGACCCACCAACAGGTATATTGCAGTTTCTCCTGCAATGAATCATTTTTAAAACTGCTGGTGCCAGAACCAGGCTATGGGGATTTAAACTCATTGGTACCTTCCTGAATTCTCATGTAGACATAAAAGGACTGTTAAACACTGACAATAATTTCCTGCATTGTATCAGTACAGCTTAAGGGTAGTGCTTTCCAAAAAGCGCACACACACACACACACACACACACACACACACACACACTCAAAACCAAAATGAAAAGCATAAGAAAAACATAGTTTCTATGAGAATACAGGTTGTCAGTGCTGTAACAGCATGCTTTTATATAACAAATGGAAAATATCTTGGCAGTAGGTGGAATCTCTTCAGTTGAAGTCATATGGTAAACAAGTCATAAAGAATGGATGCTAGATAGGCAGAAAGAATGATTTCTATTAGCAAAGTAATAATCACCAATGAAGTATAGCAAGTCACGTTTGTCCTATGTACAGTTCAGAAAGTTTTCTTGTTTATTTACCTTTGTTCACGTGGTAATTATAGCAACCACTTTACTGACACTAAATCAAAATTGACACAAGATCAAAACATTTCTGACTTTCAATTAGCTGATAGGTAGAAACCACATTTTCTTGGTAGGAAAACACCTTTTCTGAGAAGCATTTGACAAGCACTCTCTGAACAGCCACATATACCCTCCATTAATCTCAAGAAAAAAATGAATGCAACAACTGTGCTGTTCCTCTTTCCACTTTCCAAAAGCGATATCTTATCACCTAAATTATATAATTGCCCAGGAGTTTCAAGAAGTTTAATTAAATGTATCACTTCCAATAAATTCCTTAGGCAAACAGACTACCATGGGGGCACATAAGGAATGTGAACATTAATTGCATTTGAGATTAGCCTCACTGAATTGAATTCTCGCACATTGATACCCTTTGTATTCAAGCCATAAATATCAGCCATTTATACATCTAGCTATTGACAGGTTTACTGTAACGTAGTATTCCCAATAGACCAGAAGCCTGCACAGGAAAAGTTTCTACTAACAGAAGTACTTGCTTGCAAATGACCAGTGTGACAGACAGAGCTTCTCTTCTGGGTACCCTTTATAAATGAAGTATTCCTGTTCAATACCATTCCATTAACAAATTCTGCATTAGAGAATTGTAGATGAAGAGGCCTACAGTCACATAAACCACCAAAATTCTAATAAATAAATAAATAAGAAACAAAAACACCAAAGCAAGGACATCTAATGAAAAATCCAATTTGCTGATAAATTAATTAAATTCCCTGCCGACTCAACCCTGACAGAACACGTCCCATGTGAGAGAGACTGAAAGATGAATTTGCTAATTAATGTTAATACAGAGATTGGAACAATTAGAGGAACAAGCTCACAGCAGAATATCCCTCTTTTCCTCTTTGAGTACAAACATGGCAACTAAATCTTTACATTTGCAAAAAGCTATTGTGAATTAAACAATTCCATTATACACAACACAAGTAATAATATTGTAGTCTCCTTGTAGACTGTAACGTGAGCCAAGTGAGGAGAAGCTTTTCTTTCTGGATTTGCATTTAATCATGTCCCAGTATCTTGAGTATCATGTGAAAGTAATAAGGGATTAGTACTACTGTGGCACTTTGAAAAATCTAAAAGAATGCTGTGCCTAAACATATTTTCTAGGTTTACTCTATCGGAGAGTTTTAACTATTTGTAATTAGCTATTATAAATTCATTTAAATGAATATAGACCTCAATTAAAAATAGAAAAGTGGATAAACTTACCTGTATGCTATTATACACTAATGAGATGGGAAAGCTTCAGAAGGCTCAAATTAAAAGTGGCTGAATTCCCTTTTACTAGGATTTACTTTCATCACTGGTAAAGTTCATTTTTATGATGAGTAGCTGAAGACTGTATACATGATGGTGACTTGCATTATTTCTTCCTTAATAGCTCTGTTTTAAAAATTAATTTTGGATGAAGTAAGTTTATCAGCCTATGATAGGAGATCTTTTAATACATTATAATTTTTATTGAGTTTACTGGCTTCTATATGAAAATAAAAATAGTGCAAAAGACATTTGCCAGTTCCTGCTGTTTTTACAATTTCTATAAATTACTTCTTTAAGATTGGTTATGATATATTTCCATTTTGCCACTGTGCCATCTCTTAATTACTGATCAATAGGACTCTAAATATAGATCTACTCAAAGGGTAGACTATAAGGAGCCAAAATGGACTACTGGGTAACTAATGTCTACTTTAACAAGTCCATAACCATGTATTTGCTATAGAAGATACTTCAGTATGGCTCCAAAGGAGCCATTGCAATCTATTGACTCCAGGCATTTCTACTCATCTAATTATGTATTAATATTACTGTTACTGTCACAACAGGAGAACAATAAAAGTGAAAAAAAAAGTTAAAAGTGAATTAAATGCATATTTACTTAACATTGAAAATTCTAAATGAAATGTTATTTTTTTTCCATATTTCTTAGCAATAATGTATAATTATTGAGCAGCTGAAAGAAAGATGCAGTACTATTAGAATTTTCTAAAACCCACTGGATTGAATTTCCAATTAGTCAGACAACAGTTTTGCTTTATTCTGCTTTTCTGAACAGAGGTATCCTTCAAATTTCTCTTTTAATACTGAGCTGAGTGAAGGAACAAGTATGGCTTCTTTTAGCATCTGCAGTGTTGCTCTCCATATGACTTCCACCAAAGTCCTTACTGAAAAGGGAGATTAATTTCTTTTGATTAATTTCAGCTTGATTTTCACTTTTGTAAGGAAGTGTGAATCCAGGAAAATTTCATGTAATTTTTCATTTTATAATGAAGAAATTGAAGAGCTTCAGTCTAGGCAAGTTAGAAAAAGCAAAGAGGTAGAAGGGGGCTGTAATGACAACTTCTAACAGGGAAGCAAAATATAAATTAGGGAATAACACTGTATATCTGGATAAATATCTTTCAATTTCTCCAAAATGTATCAAAACCCTGAGCTACACTTCCAATGTTCTATTCAAGGGTTTGACTGTATTCTCATTCATAGAATGACAAAAAATATTTAAGGCTGCTAGTGGAAAAGACAGTAGATGTATCTGATGTTACAGTCAAAGACAAGACAGGGATAACATCATTTTGGAGAACAGCCCATTTCCATATATTTATCTTTTACATTAAGGTTCTCTAAGGACTCCTGCAAATCTGTGCATGAGCAGCAGGCAAGCCACACCTGGATATCTCACTTTTCTAACAAATACCAGACCAAACATTTTCCTAATTTTCTGGTAAAATGCTTCAACAGAAGCTTAGAATGCAAAATACAGAATAATCTTTAAGAATTAAAAGTCTTCTCTGTACTCTAACTCAACATTTTAGTTGTGTGCTCAGTCTTCTGCACCTCTAAATCAATATCATTTGGTAAAACATACAACGGTCCTTATGCCCAGAGAAGGGAATGGGAAATAAATCTTTTTTTCAGCAAAATTACTCTTGGGCATCATGTACTATGGCTCCTGACCAAAGACTTTTTATACCGAGAAAGAGTCACTCTGCAATTACAGAAAATTAAGTGACATATGCTTGGAAATGTCTACAGGATACTTATTTTTCCCAAGCTACGTATTTCTAAACATTTCCCACATTCATAGGTGGAGTCCATTTCGTATAACTTCAGAGAGATACCTGTGGTGTAGTCATTCAGAGCTGCACTAACCATGTACTCCAGGCAACTGCTGTCATTTGAAAGAAACAGACATTTCAAAACACTGTTCATCCAACCTATTTTAGCCATCTCTACCACGGTCCAAGGTGATATGCTTACGTTGTAGCTCAGTTATTATGAAAGAAGCCTGAGCAGCAAGATACGTGGTAATCCATATTTTGTTTGATTAACCCTTCTCTTTATTGTTAAAAAAAGATCTGGCAGCACAAAAGGCTATAAATTATATATCCAAACAAACTTCATAAAGGGTAAGAGATTTGCAAGTCTTCTTAAGGAAGCATCTTACTATTACATACATTAAAAATTAGAGTCCACGGTTCACACTAAAACTCTTCCCCCTACAGTACATCTAAGAATCCTTCTAAATAGCCTGATTTTTCCTCAGACTTGAAAGTTTTAGTGCACTAATGGTGTGAAGGAAAATGCTTAAAGGACCAGTTGTGTTACTGGATTAGGACTGTCATCTGTTAGTCCTAATGAGGATGACTATGGAATCATAGATTAATTGGATTTGATAGGACATCTGGAGGTCATTAAGGCCAACTTAATTCAAAGCCAGATCAAGTTGCTAGAACTGTACTCAACAGAGCTTTGAGGATCTTAAAAAAAAAAAACACCAAAGATTCCACAGCCTCTCTGAGCCACCAATTCCAGTGTTTGACCACTCTTTTGGTTATTTTTTCCCTCTAAAAATGGAAAAAGCTTGCATCTGCAAATGTTACAAAAAATGGTGACAACACAATAAGATTTCTATTAGCAAAAATATTCTGCAATTTTTCATTTAATAAGGTGGCATTCAATACAGGAAAGGAGAGGAAATAAGAGGAAACCTTACATGTGAATATCTGTACACTACCTAAAGGAAAACCAAACAACATAATCCCTTGGTGCAGTTTAGTAAAATATGTATGTTTAGTTCATCCTGCAAATATATTTTGTTTTTGCAATTTAAAGAGAAAAAAGCAGAATACAAATAAGAGATTTCTTCCTTAAAGCAAAATGTGGAGACTAGAGCATTTTGGCTTTTCTATTCTGTCATTTACTAAGATAATATATTGGGCAGTGGATGTTATGGGTACTCAATCATGCCGAATCAACAATCCCTAGAGAGGGATAGCTAACAGCTTAGCTTATAGACAGATAAGCTGGATCTTCCCAGCTCAATTTTAAACCAGCCTGAGCACTGTAGCTGCATTTGATCTTTGTGTCATAGAATAAGATTACATTATGAATGGAAGAACAGGAAAGTGTGAGGAATCGTGCCTTAGTTGTTGATCTGAAAAACTTAAAAGAAACTATAGACATTGTAAGCGTAAAATCACTTTCTTAATTAACTAATGAAATATCATTTCTCTGTTCCCTCTCTCTGAATTGTAATACTAAGTGCCCTTGAGCTGCTCTCTACACTCACAAACCCTTTTTGCTGGAAAAAAAAAAAAAGAATGAAACATATGAACATGTATTTTATATATGTCCATAAATGTATGGACAATTCGAAATTATGCAAAATAATCAGAACAGGGTTGTAAATTTGCTGCAAAAGCAGTGCCCATATATATTATTCAGGAGCAGGAAACATTTTTGCAGTATCATCAAAACTATAGCCAAACCATGGGGCATAGACACAGTCATATCTATTCTCTACGGCAGAATAGTTTACTGCAGATCTTGCTTTCCACTATACATTCTGAAGAAGTGAAAATTAGGGCAGTTAGGCTTGAGTTTTCTGGGACAGGTAATACTGCCAAGAAACAAATCAAACCAAAATGATTTGGCCTTCGTTAAGGCAACTGAACCTTGTAATTGCCCCTTTCAGAAGAATTAAATAAAGATACCAAATAGCAGTAGATGCCCGCCTGCATCATTTCCCCTTTCCTTTCCGCTCCTAAGGACCAGTATGAGCAGTTACAGCTTTAAGATGATTAGATGCTGTAGGCAGAGAAGAACAGCCCTATGCTGGAGTCAGTGATCCCCACCATATAAGAATGCACATTCTGTGTAGATTACTAAAAGCATCTTGATTGCACAGAACCATCTTCTTATGTCATCTCTTTTAGATACCAATGTTAAGAAACGATGAATAACAGTCTTGAGGTGTATATTTCTCTTCCATGAACATAAAGGAAGTACAGGGAAACCAGCACAGCTATCTACATGGGAAACATCTAGAGTAACAAAATAGAGTAAATCTCAACCAACCAGTGCAGCAACCCACTTGAAAGTCAGTATTTGTAGGGCTGGAAATGGTGGATTTCCAGTAACAATGTCATGAGCAGAGCCTGCAGATTATGGATACCAGCAGCTGTAATGGAGCTTGCAGCTCTGGGATTGGGGAACATCCTGCCTCACTTGCTGGTAAGAGTATGGTGTGGGCAATGTGAGAGAGAGGAAGCATAAACAAGGTTGACTTCCTGAACAGAGATGAGGAAAACTGAAGGAAGTACGTGGATACAGGGCCAGGGTTGAAGTGCTGAGAAAGACAAGGGTTGTGGAAGTGTCTTGCTGAAGATAGGCACTGGACAACCTGCCAAGAGAGGCAGCTAATTACATTTTGCTTAAAAAATGTGTGACCCTGCTAAACTTAGCTCTTCCCCATTATTTCAGATCCTTTTTAAGAATGTATGTAACGTATATCCTGTGAAGGTAGTATGTGAGACCAGGCCTCCATCACTCTGTAAGATGGGGTAATTAAATGATCCTGAGATGATATCTGTGTAGAAGGGCTGAGAGATGTATTCCTGAATATATCTCCTAAGTACAGGTAAAACTAAATGCAGAAAAATAAGATTAAAAAGAAACACAAAACCACTGAAACAAAAAATAAACTGAAACAGAAGCTAATTTATAAAGAATGCAGTGGTGATTTAGCATCAAGGAAGAAAATAAAACCCCTGTGTGCATCCTGTCTTCTGTTTCCTCTACCCTTGTCCCATTTCTACTGTTTTCTGTTACAGTTTCTATTCAATTTAAGCCAGCATCAAGAATTCACAAAAGATTAAATTAAATAGCTTCCTTCTGAAAATAAATTACAAAGGATGACCTATTAAAAACATTGTCTTTGGAAATGAATTGTAAATGGAAAAATTAATATCTAGCCTGAACCGAGAATAACTCAGTTTTATATTCAAAGCAGTAGGAATTCAAGAGCCTAAAGGAATTTGGAAAAAATTGCAGTGATGGAACTCAGTAAGGATTTAGGAAAACTCTTCAAGAAGTAAAAGTGAAAGTTCTTACAGACAAGATATTAAGGCCACAAATGCAGCTTTCTTCATTAAATCCTTTCCCAGAGCAAACTGAAGTGCTCTTTAGGACACTTGCACTTCTTCATATATCTTCCTTCAAGCAGTGACATTTTTTTCTGATCAAGTAAAACGACACATTAGCAAGGATCATGTTATAAAGTGTCATAAGTTAGTAAAGAAACTCATCAGAACTGAATTTACAATAATCCAGTGTTGTATATTATTTTGTTATTCCAGATTGTTAGGATATTTTTTACTTGGAGAGTACTGACATTGTTTCCCACAGCATTCTCCTGCGGAAACTAGGTGCTCATAGCTTGAAGGATGTGCTGATTGCTGGATAAAAACTGGCTGGATGGCCAGGCCCAAATGGTCATTATTAATGAAATTAAATCTGATCGGCAGCTGGTCACAAATGGTATTCCCCAGGGCTTCGTACTGAAGCCAGTTTTATTTAATATTATTATCAAAGATCTTGATGAGGGATCAAGTGCACCCTCTTCAGAGACACCTGGTTGGCTGGGAGTATTAATCTGCTCAAGGGTAGGAAGGAATCTGTATGGGCTTGAAAGCTACTCAGCAGAAAAGGACTTAGGGTTGCTGGTCAATCAGCCAGCAGTGTGTCCCAGTGGGCAAGAAGGTCAATGGCATTCTAGCTTGTATCAGAAACAGGGAAGCCAGCAGGAATAAAGAATTGTTCCCTTGCATGTGGCACTGGTGAAAGCAGACTTTGAATACTGTGTTCAATTTTGGGCTTCTCGCTACAAGAAAGATATTGAATTGCTGAAACACATTCGGAGAAGAACAACAGAGCTGGTGAAGAGAGTAGCAAACAAGACCAAACAGTAGAGGCTAAGGTAACTGGGTTTGTATAGTGTGGAGAAAAGGAGACTGCGAGGAGATCTCATCTATCATCTCTACAAATGCGTGAAAGGAGGTTCTGGTAAGGAGGGTATCAGTTTCTTCTCAGGTGACAAGTAAATCATAGAATGGCTGGGGTTATTTTGGAAGGGACCTCGAGGATCATCAGGTTCCAGCCGCCCTGCCACAGGCAGAATCACCAACCTCCAGATCTGGTACTAGACCAGGTTGCCCAGGGCCCCATCCAACCAGGCATTAAACACCTCCAGGGACGTTTAAAGGACATGAAAATGAAAGGGACATGTAAGGATAGGTGGAAATGGCCTCAAGTTGTGCCAGAGGAGCTTTGGGGACTGGAAACTGGAAGAGTTTCTCCACGGAAAAGGTGGTTAGGTACTAGAACAGGCTGCCCAGAGAAGTGTTGCAGTCCATATCCCTGGAGGTATTGAAAACAACTGGTTGTAGCTCTTAGGGACATTGTTTAGCCTTGTTGGCATTTGGTGATGATTGAATTTGGTGATTTTAAGTGTTTTTTCCAACCTTAAAGTGTTTATGCTTCTATGATTCAATGGTATGAATAACAGTATTGCCAGTGATTAAAAAAAGTGCCAAGAGTTTTACATAAATGTTGCATTTCCAAAAGACTGTATGAAAGTCATGACACACTTGTCAATTAGAAAGTGACCCCTTGTTGATTGTCATATTCAAACAGAAAATTAACTGGCTAATCTATTAAAATAGCTTTTTCCATTATCTCCAATTTTCTTTTAATCTAATTTGATATGTTTTTACAGAAAAGTTCCCAGCCACCAATAGCATTGTCCAAACATAAAGTTACAGCATGTTGCTATTTTGTACACAGAATCCAAAGACTTTTCTTTTATTGTTAGCATGTATGGCATAGTTGTTTTGAGGTTTATTTCATAAGAGATATAGATTTATTTTTTTCTTTACTGCTTTAAAATGACTACATCTTTTATACATTTATACTGAATATGAAAGTGTACCTTAGGCTAGGCTTTCATTCTTGTTTCTTTCCCCTCGTGCACTGAAATGCTGAGCAGTGCTTCATTTGCTGAAAAACAGATGCTTCTTCCTGCTTCTCCTGTAGCCAAGTGTATGATTCGGATGGGGTTTTGCATCTGTTATACCAGTTATGGGAATTGCAGGAACTCATTAGCACTCAAGCCCTATGTCAGCAGACTTCCTTCGGGAAAGAGAGGAAAATGAGTGCCCCACAAATAATCCACAGCAGGAGGTTTCATCCGTTCGGAGATACCAATACAGGTATTTCTAGTTCTCTACCTCCTTTTTAGGTATTTCTAAAATACCTCTTTTTCACTATAAATGCAGTTATGATATCTGCTGCCAAGGAAGGACTCTGATCAATGACTTCGCTAGAAATAGAAATACTGGAACAAAAATTTGTAATTTATTTTTAAGTGGCCTCTTCTGGGTTGGGTTTACTTTAACAGAAATAATCTGTGCCTTACAGATACCTCTGAAATAAACTTTGTACATTGCTTTTTCAAAGTTATACCATACGTAATAGCAAAACTACATTTCTCCTCTCCCTCATCTTTTTATTGGCAGCCTGATAAGAGAAAGCTTTGCTGGCACGATAATTCACCCAACAACCCTCCCTTCCCAGTACACACACACAGATAACAGTGGCTTGGTTTTAGAATGGCTGCTGTCCAGGAATTTAATGTAATTGAATGCTTGTTGCAACTTTATCATTTATTTTCAGGACACAAGTTTTTAAGTGAGATGGGAAAATCAGAACAGGAATATACTTAGTTTATTTAGTTGTCTCCATAATTACTTTAGCGTAGTAAGGTGCTCCCATTTTGATGCTTCAAAACAAAACAACTTTTTTTCCATTTTATGCTGAATAAATAGAACAAGCCTCTATAAAATCTCAGATATATTCTTAGCAGCTGAGCTATTCCTCATGAAAGATCAGCAAAGCTAAGCATTTTTTTCTTATTTATAATTAGCAACTTTGCTGTTCCAATCAATCCTTTTCTGCATCTTAGCATACCAGAAGTTGTCCTCTGTTGCCTTTTGAGATCTGGAGCCTGACAAACATCCAGTGCTTTTTGTTTCTGTGCCATACTCCCATGGAAACAGGAATTGCACTGCAGTTTATTGAGTGTTTATGCCCAAATACCACCTCTTAAAAACCAGTTGGCTAGTTATGCCACATCAAGTAATGCTTGCCAGTAGGTACTATGAAGTGTATATCCATTACCTGTCCTAAGATGAAATGCATTGCAAATCACTTAAATACACTGTTGAGAATGACTAATGAGATCACTGAAGACTAAATGGTTATTTTCTTATAAACACAAAAATGACACAACTGGGTGATCATACAAAGCAGCCCTACTGAGCAGAGGAGGCTGTTCAATAATAAATCCAAGAACAATTTTCAGAACTTCTGTTGTAAAGTGAGGAAAAATGTTTGGCCAGACTGTTTTTGGCTTGACAGGGAGTCTGCATTATTCCAACACTTCCAGTCAGTTTCTTCCACTTATTCCAACCAGAGAAGCCACATAGAAAATGATCGGATAGAATTCATACCACAGCAATTGAGAACAGAGGCTTGCTTAATTTCCGAAACCATCTTGCTTCATGTATTATTCCTACAATTTATTGTAATGAATTTCTTAATGTTTCACTTGGATTCACTTCAGTAAAATGTCCTCTACCTTCTCCCTCCCTTTAGTTTCCTGCTTAGAAAGTACAGATTAATGAGAGTTTGCATGGATGAAATGAATTCTATCCCATCAACTCTCAATTATGTGCGGGTGGTTTACAAGTTATGGAGTAGTGGATTTGCAGATGCAGGGACATTGAACTAGTTCCCTGCAGAGCTAGATCTGTTCTGCTAGTATGCAAACCTGTAAGAAGGTAATTCTATACTTTCCAGGGTCAAGTTGGCCCGGAGGCAGTTTAGATGCTTTACAGAGCCTAAATGAATAGAATTTGGTTTCTGTCCACCATTCAAAGTCAACCAAATGGTTCTGCATAAAACTGGTCCAAATTTGGCATGACTGCTTGGAGAGGATGTAAAGAGTTTAATTGGCTCTGCATGATTGCTCATACAGCTTTCTTTCTCCATGTCTATGCCCTTTTTTCCAGCAGCACCCCTGGTCCAAGGGATTGCTGGTTTGAGAAAGAATGGAACGAAACAGAGCCAACATGGGTCTGGTGCAGTGCCCAAGCTAATATACACTGCTAGAGATGGGACAGAGACAACTGAAGGGATCTGCTAAATTCAACTGGTCTCTACCTGGCTTTTTGGCTCAGCTAGCAATGCTGGTCATCATCATCTGTCTTCACTGCATGCCTGTTCAATTCTTTTGGATATGTATTATTCCCTTACCGGGGCCAGCTGATTAGTAGTGGTCAGTGGCATGGAGACCAGTAACTAGTGGATTACCCAGGGATCATTACTGGGTCCAGTCCAATCTAATATCTTCATTGATGGTCTGGCTGATGAGACAGAGTGTACCTTCAGCAAATTTGCAGATGACCCAAAACTGAGAAGAGTGGCTGATGTGCCAGAGGCCTGTGCTGCTAGCCAAAGAGACCTAGAGAGGCTAGAGAGGTAGGCTGAAAGGAACTTCATAGTGAACAAATGGAAGATAAGAGTTCTACACCTGGAGAGGAACAACCCAGACATGCTCGGGACAATCCAGCTGGAAATAATCTGGAGGTCCTGATGATCACCAAGTTGAACATGGGCTAGCAGTGTACCTGTGATGCAAAGAAGGCTAATGGTATCTTGGTCTGATTTTCACCAGACTCCTGGACTCCTGACTTAATATGGGAGAGATGGGAAATACTGAGAATACTATCAAGCTATCAGGACATTGAGACAGCTTCTGCGCATAACTGGGCACTGACATCAGCTGACACATTATGGCCCAAGGCTAGGCTTTATTCTATAGTTGCAGGGATTTGGGTAAAACTTCTGGAGCATATAAACCACATAGTGCTAGGCAATTGTTTGTGAGAGTGTTAGTACAGACCAAAATGACCCGGACTTACTGCCATAGACAATGATGTTTCTGTGCCTGGGAATATTTGGCTGATAGGAGTAGCCTCAGAAGGGCTACATAAAACCTCTGGCTGCCGGGGAGGCCAGACATTGCTGGTCTGGTGACTGTACAAATGTACCCTCCTCATTCCCAGCTTCAGAGCAGTCAATCCTTATTCCTCAATGCAAATATGCTGCAGAGTAAGGATGCTGAAAAGCCACTAGAATACCTCCAAATTATTCTGTTCATTTTTGACAAAGAACTTAAAATGGTTTTGAAGAGGAGCATATGACGTGAGATACTTCCTTTATACTGTTTCTAGGGATGAAAGGGCTGTATCTGAGCAGATCCAGAGAGAGTAGAACATAACCTTGTGCTCTCTGACTACCAATGAGCATTACTGCCAGTTTAGGAGTATGGGAACCAAGGGCAAACTAAATTATTTACCACACATACTTGAAAAGAATCTTAAAGATTACATCTTGTTGCATGAAACCCTTTTATCAAACTCCACATTGACAGCTGTGAGTATGTTAACTCTGAATTTGATATGGTCTTTAATTGGGCCAGGCATTTGGCTTAGTTCCTGACTGCAGCTTTTGGGTTTTTTGTTAGGAAACTTATTCTTCTGCTTCATTTTTCTAATATTGCCCATCGTCTCTTTTCTCTTGGATTCTTTTGGGCATTGAGGTGGTGAGAAAGCATTGATGAGCACTGCTTTATTACAGACTGGGTTTCTAAATGTACAGTCCATCAATGACAAGTCCTGTGTAAGAAGCTGAGAGACCTAAATGACATACCTGTGGGGAGAAGTTTACATGAAGTGAGAATTACCCCAAATTTAGTGTTATTTTATTTTATTTATTTATTTTAACTGTAGTAGAAGCTAAAGTATTTGTCACATAAATATCCAGGGGAATATGAAGCTAGAAGGGAATTTTAGGTATCTCTTTCATGGAACACTGATCTCCCCACAGATTTGTTGAGATCTAAATGTGTTACAAGGCATTATTTTTCCTTGTACCAAATAATTCTGATCTAAGCCAATGTCTCTCTTTAACAGGCTAGCCTTATACATTTTATTAGATTTTACTTTATTTTATTTTACTTTGAGAAAAAATTCTGTTACATTTATTCATTAGTTTTAGAGAGGTTTTTTTCCTCATATCTTAGCTTTGCTTTGAAGTGTAATTTAGACCCCTTCAAAACAGATGAAGAGAAAAGAATTCTATAAGAGTTATCCACTCATGATGATATCAAGTTTTTGGAACTGTCTGTTTTAGAGAAAAGATGATTCATGGAAAACCTGAAATTAAGAAATGTCCTTATGACTGATTTTTCAAAGAATCATAGCCTTGTTCTTCTGGCTGTCAAAAAAGGAAAGAATGATTCCCTCCTATCATGTAATTGCTGTGCTGATATTGAAGAAGTAGTAAAATCAAAGGGAACATCTGTTCAAGATACTCTCACTGAGAAGAAGAATGGATTGATTCTTTTGTCTGAAGCTTCAGTGAGTCTTTGTGCTCTGCAAAGGGAGGTACCAGCGTTGCTGGAAGAGTGCCAGGGTACAGATTCCAGTATCTCTCATTCCTTCCAACACAGATTTTCCAAAGCTGTGAAGATATGTAGCACCTCAGAGCAGAGTGAAGAATTAATCCTGGAAAACCTACTAGGTAAATCTAATTCAGAGTGATTTTTTCTTTCAAATAAATATTTCTTGTGAGTACTTAGCAGGTAGAGGAGACTCTCAGGGATAAGATTATTGTATTCAGACTCAATCACAGAGAAGATTGTTTATTGTCCTGTTTTTGAATATAGTAGGAATACCTTTTCTCTTGGTATTATTATGTCCTTTTCTAAGGAAGCAGTGGCAAGCTTTATCTTAGGCATATTAATGAAGCCCTTAGAAGCCTGACTTCATAGCAAATTCCCATCTCACTTTAATTCAACTCTCAAAAACAACCCTCAAAAACCATACAGCCTTTTTCAACTTTGCAAAGTATTTTTATTTGTTTTCTAAAGGTATGGAAAACATAAAAAACAGGAAAAATAGCAAAAACATCTGTGGAGTTAATGCAGTTTGGCTGAAAGGCTTTACTCACAGCACAGCCCTAATGATTTCTCTTCTCCAAATGCCCTCTTAAAAGAGTGTGATATCTCATTAGATCAGTTTATAAATGATATCCTTCATCACTTCCCTTTGAAGAGATGAGAAGGAGTCTCAGAGGAGTGAGGACACTATCCTAGGACTAGATTAAAAGTGTCACTCTGCAGTGAGGCCTAGATATATCCATCTTCCATAGAAGAGAATCCAAGTTGCTTCAGGCTATTGCTACTACTTTAACTAGATTGAACCACACAGAATACGGTTGCCTAGAACCACTGGAGACAAATTGCACGCTGTAGAAGATAAAAGAAGTTGCTTTCCATCTCTTTTGAGGTTGGAATCAACAAGGAGATGAGACTGCCCTGATTATCTCAAAGAATGTCTTGAGATAAATAGCGCCATACTGTGTAGTACTCAACTGTTGGAAAGTAGACTACACTCCTGCACTGGCTGGGAAGGAAGTTTCTTTGGTATTTTGCCTTTAAATATCTGACCTGAAGTCATTCTGGACACAATTCGATTTAGCAGCTGATGGTAGCAGTAGGGATCCCAATGTATGCTAATGAATTTATTTAATTTTATTTTATTTTTTGACGAGTGGCTTTTTTCCACATCATTCAGAGTTGTGCTATCTGAGTTAAATGGCTACTGAAGTTTGGGAGAAGGGATATGATGTAGCATAGTTAAATCCAAATCTCCTGCAAACTTAGGAATCCTTAGGAAACAGAAAAAATCCTGCAGATTTATCATTTGTCTATCATACTTGAAGAGGGAATAGAGGCAATTTTTGGAGTTTAATGATGGTAGCTTCTTTTCAAAAAACGACTCTAGAGGACTGAAATAGATGCACATCACTGAGATTTTGTATTTCAAGACCCTTAGGATACAATGTTTTTACATAAAACTATCCGGAAGCACCTAAAAATCACTAATTTTGTCCTCCTACAACTCCTACGAAGTTATTCCAGCATCTCACTGCTCTAATTTTGCAAAGCGTTTTTTTTAATCACAGCAAAAATAGATACTTCTGCCCTCAGCCTTTGATATAGCATACATTTCTCTCTCTTTCTCTCTCTCCTTTTTTTTTTTTTTTTTTTTGGTCCTTTTTTTTCTCTCTATGCTTGTTTCTGAGATACTATACTGGGTTTGGCTGGGATGGAGTTAACTTCCTTCACACCAGCCTGTGTGGACTTCTTATTCCTCTTAACAATATGTGAGATGGATTCTTTTGGAGTCTTCTGTCATTTGGGAAGGACTTCCTAAATACCCTCTGTTTCTACCTTACTTTTTCCTAAGTTTTATTAGAAAATTTCATAGGTTTAATTCAATTTCTTTTCACTGCTGAAGAGGAAATAGATTTATTTTTTTTTAAACATTATATAACAACAGGGCAAAAGAAGGGTGCAAGGATCAGATTCAAAATAGAAACATAAAGTTAATTCCATCTTCTTCCTCCAGATGAGAAAAACTCAGGATGCTTGCTTCCAGTAATACAAAGTTTGCTTTCTTGCCCAATATTTTAGCTTTTTAATCTTTTTTTTTTTTTTTTTTCTTTATTGAGGATGAACTCAATTTCTGTCAAGATGTTTTCCTACTTAGTTGCAAAAAACAAAGTGTCATATACTTGGAAAAATTACAGAAAGATAGTTTATGGGCGGTAAATAAGTAAGACCTACTGGTGCAAAATGATTACCAATTATTCATTTTCAGCCAGCTATATCACTGGATCCATTCTGCTTAGTATATTGTAGTGCATCTATCAACTTAGTACAGGCAGTTCATCATTTGATTTTCTTCTGTCATTATTATGTATACCAAGCAATTGTTTTAGTAATTATGGTAATAAACTATTCAGACCTGATTTACCCTCCCACCACTTTAGGGACCTCTGTAAAGTGCGTTAAGCTGTGTTCCTTTTTAGTCTCCCCAGTACACATATTCCCTTTTTATGTTGTGGAAAGAGAAATGTAGCTCTCAGGGAAATTCAGATCTTCAGGTGTGTGGGTGTAAAGCTTGAATCGGGCAGCCTGATTTTTGGCCATGTTCATTACCAGACAGAGAGGTAATTGATTCACTGTTTTGAACTTGGTTTTAGCAAGTCCAGAACTGTTTTCCTTTAACACTTTTGCCTGAGGTGTAGTTTGAAATTTTTAAACTGTTTCCTCATCTTCTAGCTTGAAATTTTGGAAGACGCTAAACTTTCAAAGTTTATCCTGATTTTAGTGAGATTTACATACACGCACAAAGTACACAGTGTATCTCTAAGGACTGAGCTTACTTAGCTGCCTTTTTCTGTTGCTATTTTTTTAAGGAGGTGCTGGATCCAAAACCAGGACAGAAATCAATGATAACAAGAGGTCAGTCTCCTAATAATGTAATCACTACCTATAAAAGCACTCGTAAATCAGTTATTTAAAAGTCTGGATTATAGAAGAGGTATTTAGAACTCATACTAGGTTTTTCCTATGGTCCCTTGTAGTGTGCTAATGCAGTGTTGCAAGAAGTAATTATCAGAGTTGAAGTCACTTATTACAACAGTTTCTGCTCTGAGTCCAAAACACAAACAGTTATTAATGATAATATCACTGTTTTTTTTTGCTATTTCTTTCAGTGCCTTACACTTAATATCCCACTCTATGTGATTATTTTGGTCCTTCTGTTTACTTCCACATCCAAGAGTACATTCTTTTCTGCTTTAAGAAATGTGTTTTTTAATTTGAATTTTTTTTTTCTTGCTGTTTATTCAATGTACCATTAGCTTCATCTTCAACCTTCAGTTGTTCGGCTGTATTCATTTTACACAGTGCTTGGGATATAACTGGAGTGATTATTTTCAGGTTTGCGCTTCTTTTTTCATCAACATTAGCCTTCTTTATTTCTGGTGTATTTTTAGCTAGATTACATGCGTAGCCCTTGGGCATACATTAATTTATCTTTGAATGTTTTCCATTTCCCCCTGTGTCCTTTATCTCTATTGATTTATCCTACTTGATTTCATCCTGAGCTATTACATTCTTCTAAAACTCATTCTTTGAAATCTAACATCCTTTTCTTTTCCTTTTGTGGTTTTACCTGTGTCCTAATTACAACCCTAATTAGGTTATGAACACAATTGTAAAGAGCCCTACTCACATCTGCAATCCTGTTATATTTACCACATGCAGACCTAGCCAAAGATTGATTTTTTTTTTTCCCCCCTCTAAATTCTCCATTTTTCCCTGCTGGATATACATTATAATGTTGCATCTTAGCCACAGAACTACTAAATATCTTGATTTACCTCTGCTATATAATGAGAACTAATGCAGAACTTTAACATTTTGCTTAAGATTACACAGCTTTTCTTATAATTTTGTGCTTACAGCTCTTATATATTGCTATGCCCTTTTTTTCAGCTAGAGGCAATAAGATTGATATTTTTTTTCCTTTTTTTGATTTGTGCTAATTTAATTTCAAAACAGAACCTCTATGGTCACATCTTCAAATATAATGTAGGATTATCTTTTTGTTAAGAAAAAGGTTACAACCCTATCTTTCTTTTCAAATTTATCTCCCCCCCCCTTTTTTTTTTAATTCTCTTAAATTGTTTTCAAAATTTTCTTTTTCCTCCAAGAGACAACTGCATGATTTTTTTTCTCTCCTCCTACTTCAACTTTTTAATTTATCTCAGGTTTTTCTATCAATCCTTTGTAGGCTTTCATAGCATTCATCTGATCGATTCTGAGTTGTCATACACTTTTTAAATTTAATTTGCATGTTCTGAACAGTCTCTAGCATGATGACAGTATCCTTGTAATTGCTCTGCATAGAACAAAAGTAAAATTGTTCAGTAATATACTGGGTTATTGCATGGCTTTAGGGTAACACATTTTCAAACAGTATGCAATTTTATATACATATATGCAAGTATAAAGTATACAAATTTGTATACAATTATACAAGTTTCCACTTATATAATATGAGTAGATAGATCCACATTATTCTACTTACACTTCCACAGGAACTTGTGCATGTCTGTGGGAGCATACTGACACTGTTTTGTCTATTTGTTTCTGCCTCCTCATTTAATCATCTCTCACATCCTTACGGTAGATGGTGTCTACAAACTTACACTCCTTTTTGCTGTTGAGCAAAAAACCGTTACTTTTGGCTAATGCATTTAAGTTCTTGAGATGTTTGTTATTATATCCATAATGTATCAGAGAACCAGAAAACATTTAAAGAGACGTGAGATTTTGTGGTTTCATAGCATTATCATATTTATGATTGTGTGTTCAGAAAATTATTCTATTTCTTTGAAAATTATCCTGAGGAATTTCTCTTCAAATTGCTTTCTAACCACTAAGTCCCACAGATCTTGAGATAAATTGTTAGATTGCCTTTGTCCTGTGGACATCAGATTTAACCTTGAGGGTAATGATGTAGCGATTTCAAAACTGTCTGTTTAAAATATTTACCCCTGAAACTTCCATGCAAACTCTACTTTTCAACATTCAGTTGAAGTTAAGAAAATATTAAGTGGAAATTTTGCAGCCTCTCTATTCTAAACCCCAGTCCAGTCTTGCACTGTAAAATAGTATTTCTTCTTTTCAGTGACAGCTTTGTGTCCTGTTTAGCAGCTGCTGCATTAGCACTGGAGGGCACTTGACAGCTACCTGTGCAGTGAGCTCCTATGGGATGTGTTGGGATGTAGAGGAGGAAGGAAGGAATATGATGCATGTGTGGCTTCCTCCTTGGAGTCCTGCTCCCAAACTTGGGATATATCTTCTGTCCACACCAGAACATGTGTCATCTCACCACAGTCATGCTTCCTGTGCCTCAGTGCAGCTGTTTTTGCATGATGTTCTAAATTGTTTTTGTCTCTTATGACTGCTTGTGAATTATACTCAAAATCCCCACCTTGTATGCATTGCTTGCACAACCTCAGGATCCATGTAATGTTTCTTCTGATATCCACTTGTGGTTGTTTCTAGAAAGCTTTAGTTCTTTACCTCGTCAGATTTCTCTCCCTGAGGAGCTCCTCACTACCACCAAATTGACAGGTAGTTGAATGCTTTTTTGTGTGGCTTGATATATATTAAGCTTTCCTTTCCTCACTGTCTTCCCTCTTTTTCTCCCAGTCTGTTCCCTGATACAAATCCAGGTGCCCTTGGTCAGTACATCTTGACCTGTCTGCAAATTTTAGGTTTTTCTAAATCTTAAGACATACAGTCTCTCACATTTTACAACAGAAATTATCAGGGCAGAAATATGGCTACTCCAGAGGACTAGCAATCAAGGTCTGGACCACAGAAGTCTGTGATGGGTGCCTTGAGTGACTGGGCATTCCTCTTAAGTGTCTGAATTTAGGTGGGACAAATCAGCTTCAGAATGTAGGCATTAAAGCTGATGTGTTTTAGTGAATATGCTTTTAATAACGGAGGTTCAATAAAGAAAAATAATCCTTGACGTGAAAGGGAGAGAAACTGATTTGCCTAGCCTTACTATTTTGAGAGAGATATTGGTAAGTCTATCAGTAAGATTAATTCTGCATCTCTTCATGCTCTTTTTTGTTTGTGTATATTTAAGGTCCTAAAAGGAAATTTCTTATGTTTTAGTAGAAGTGGGCACTGTCAATCTGAAAACATATTTTATTGTTGCCAGTATATTGAATTAGACAAAATAAGAATTTTGTCTTTGACTTTGGCAAATGACCTTTTATCTGCAGTTTAAATAAGAGATTTGAAAGAGCATTTCTGAACCCTGAATGTTGTCCAGTACACCTTCTAATCTCATATCCCACTTCCTCACACTATTCAGCTACAGAACCATGTAAAATCATTTTGCAAATAAGAGTAGAGATGATTTTCTGTCATAAAGTTCATTTTTTAGTGTGTGCATTCTATTGTAAGATATAAAGATTTTTGAAATGAGAAAATTAAAATAAATAAGACTGTAATATAAGAAGAAATCAGTATTTCACACTTATTAGTTTTTTTTTACTAAGTGGAAACACATGAAGAAAGTGATTTTGAGAAATATTTCAGGCAAAATATTGGCTTGGGTACTACAGGCCATGGAAGTAAAAATCTGAAAGAACCGTAGGTGTTCAATCAGTACGAGTTTATGGAGATCAAATTGAAATAGTTTCTTTATGAGTCATAAGATCAGTGGAGATGGTAAAAATGTTGAATTAAACTTATGGAAGACATTTGACTTGATCTTACTTGGCACTTTAATTAATAAACTAAAATTATTTCAAAGCTTTGTGAAGGATATTTTAAAGTGGTTAAGGATTGGTAACTGATAGTTCTCAAAATGTCATTGTAAATTGAAATTGTTATTCGTCATCAATCCTTTCAGTGAACTCCCTCAGGGACTGGTTCTTGGCACTCAGATCATGCATTTATTTGGGATGCATAAGAAGTAAAATGGCTACTGCCACTGTGCAATGACAGACTGTAACAAAAAGGGAAAGAATCTGGCTCCCAGGTGTAGCAACTTGAGACTTATCACAGACTAAAGTAACAGAAGCAGGGCAGGATGCTCTGTGCCTTCCCATGGACTTGCACCCCAAACGAAAGGACCTTCTGGCTCACCCAGTAGAGCCTCTGGTCATGCAGGAGACTCCTTTCACTAAAAATTGCCACAGAAAGTGAATATTGTATTTCCTCCTGACCTGCACAGCCAGCGTATAAATCTACAGCTGGAAGCAGTGAAAAAGCCGTATAACCCCTTGCTTAAAAGAAACCCATATTTCACCACTCACAAAATCCTATTCCTGGTCATGACTGGAGGTGGTGGTGTCATTAGTCCCAAAGCCAACAAAGATAGCATCCACAAGACAGACTCACTCTTTAGTCTTTGGGTCAGATGTATGAAAAGGGCTGCATAGAAATTATTTACTTCCATGTGAGGTAGATGATTGACATGTATATAGATATTTTACTTTTTTTTTTTTTTTTTTTTGGTCTCCAATTTAGTGAGAAGGATAAATGGAACTATCCCAATAAAGAACATGAAAATTGGAATCAGAGTGAAAAACCCAAGCTGCATTTGTGGAAAAACATTTTGTTTTAGTTCAACGATAGCACTTTGAGCTTTTATTTGGCTCCTGAACTGGAATCAGCTTCGTACCCATCTGTGATGTATCCTCCTGAGTCCCAGCCTTATGGTAATCCCGTCAGGCCGTAATGCATTGCTAGCCACCTGCTTGTCTGCCTTGTTTGTTAGAAACATGAGACTGTAAGCATCATAAGCTGTCCATTTTTTTCTGTGATTTTTGCTTGTGACAGAAACATTGTTGTCACCATATTGCAGAAGAGAAAAAGGCTCTGAGAGATTTGGTTTCTGGGAAGACTCTACAGACCTTTGGAAGCTGGTATATTTTATTTCCTTCTGTGACTTCTACCAACTTAAGAACAGCAATTAGAATGAACACTGTGTTAGTGTTGGCCTAAAATAGGAGCAGAATGAAATTTGCTCTATGGTAGGGAGCGGTCTACTCAGTTTGGAATGCAGATGTTTTCTAAAGTATGCAATGAGCACGCAAAAAGGTTCACGACTGAACATTACCTCTGTTTCTTGATTATCTGATATTTGCATTTGTGTGATTAATGCAGAAACAAGCAGAATGACCCCAAATCTGCAAGGCTCAGTTTGTGTGAATATCAATGTTTAGAGACTAATGTATTAAGCAGGTGGTAGTTTGTTTTCACAGATGTATGTGTAACTTCCCACAAGTTAATCTTATGCCTTAAAAATAATAGTCCAACGTCTTTAATGAGAAAGCGTTGTAGAATGCCATTTTTTCCCAAGTTCTTGTGTTTGCCAATTTTACTTTAATCCTTATACAAACACTAACGTTCTATACCTCATAGTGCTTTTGCTATTACTTTAAATTAAGTCTACAAATTACTGAAAGATGAAGACCAAAAAGAGGCCTGATGTAAACAACAGTTGTAAGTATTATTCACAGATAGAAGGCAAAGAAATATCAGTTAATGCATTTGTTATTTATTTATTTTCTTTCTAAACTTCTACTACTGTAATTACTTTCTTTTTCAGTGCTTAGGAACTTCTCAAAGAACACCCTCATCAAGAAAATGCTTTGTCAGGGGTGCTATAACAAAGACAGTTGTGACTGGAAAAGATGCAAAATGACTACTAGAGACATCAGTGCACCTGTAAACACCTCGATTCATTCAGCTTTACTATTTAACCGAATACATGCCCAACCACTCCTCCTTGTCTACAGGGGCAAAGACAAACGATCTATGGAAAGGCAAACTGTATGCCCTGCCCCTATTGTGTCAGGATGCTCCATGGGGCTGAGATGCACCCAGGTCAGGGCTTACTTTCGCACCACTGTGATTTTGTGTGCATTTGATGATGCTGGACACCCACTCTCCCATTGCACACTGCCAGCTAATGTAAGATGTACATCTGCCTTACAGAAAAGGCACATTTTCAGTTTTGATTAAAAAAAAAAAAAAAAGGAAAAAAATTTCCACAACTGAACCTATATAACTTGCACGTCAGTCCAGGAGCATGTATGAAATCAGCGTAAATGGGAGAAATATATTACCTAATTAGCATGTGGCCCCATTTACTTCTTCTCTTGTTACTAGAGCCCAGTGGAGGATCTCAAGTTAGCTAGGAAAACAGCTGGTTTCTTTTTCTTTCATCAGGTAGCTGATCTGATCTTTTCCCTTTTTATTCTTCAGCAGAAAACAACTCTCAGAGGATATTTCTAATGTGCTTAGGACTAGCACAGCACTGCTGCACTGGAAGCTTTACGATTACCAACACTGAGAGCAAGGTCAGGTTAAAGCTGGCTGAGTATGCCTGAAAATTATCCTTGCAGTAAAGCTGTATTATGTACAGGAAGTTCATCATTTTGTTCTCAGGATTAAAGAAAAGAAGGCTAACAATTTTCCCATAGGAAAGGAATACATGTGCTTTGCTAGAGTGACAGATGCGAGTGAAATTCGCCAAGTAAAATTTGTCTATATAAAATGTTAAGACTGGTTTAAACCTGATATTTACTTTGAAACTTGCTGCGTGTATTCAGTGTCTGGAGTTTACCTTTAATTTCTAACTGTGCCACAGCATCCTTCAAAACATATCTCACACTGCATGGATACATTTGTGTCAGATATTAGTAGACTATAAATAGCTTTCAAAAATATTTTAAATCTGCCCTTTGGATGCCAGGACCTTTTGATCTAAGAAATCTATGTTTCATGTCTTGAGAAGCTTAAAGTATGTACTACATTAACATGAATTATGATTGTGGTCACTGTGTACCTTATGCTTCCTTATAAAAAATGATCACAAGATAGATTGCTGTAAAGCATCTGCAAGACATATTAGCTTCCTTTAAATTTGTCTTCTTGTATGGAAAATGAATTTATAAAAATTTAGTCTGCTAAATAGTATCAGAATTTACTTCCTCCAAAGGGAAAAAAGATAATGTACAATCTGTTATATATTAAAGTATTTTGAGTTTAGGCATTTTGGATCTGGTGAATACTCAATCAAGTGAAAAAGCTTGTTTCTGTCTTATTTGAGTAGTACTGCTGAGTACGGCAGACAGCTTTAATATGAATAGAATTACCTCTACTATCACATATTCTCAAGATTAGGTCCATTTTCTGCCAATTGGAGACCAAAAAGAGATTGCTACAGGAAGACATCTTTGTCTCAAATTTAAGCAGGTGTTTTCCTTCTTAAGTCCCAAAGCTGTAAGAAATGCTAGCAAGGCTCAGTGTTATAAAGCCTATTTAGATGCTAGATGAACAGAGGTTCCTTTTGTTCTGAAATCAGAGATTATTTGAGACTCATTTCAGGAGAGTTTATTTTCTATCTTCAGCAGCTGAATATACTTTAAAGTTACATTCACATGTTATTGAGAGTGAATTCACGTAGTTCAGGATGAGGATGCAGAGAATGATAACAAATGCGATGCTTTAATAGATAATTCATAGAAATCCTGGTATCAACAGGCTGTTCACATTTGCATGCATTTCTCATACCCTGCTTGGATCTCACATGGATAACTGCCAATTACAAAAAGAAATTTGCTTTCTTTCTCATCTAAGACCTTCTTCTTGTTGGTTCATTATATATTTTCATCAGAAAGTATGAATACATAGACCCTCTGAACTATATAAATAAGCATTTGTATAATCATTCATAGCCAGGTCATATTACTGCAATAAATAATACTGTTTGGTGTAATAGTGGGAATAAAATGATGATCATAATAAACAGTGAGGCTATCGTTATTACTGTTCTCACTGTTCTGGCACCGTGACCATATTATTCTCATTTCAGCCATATTTTTGTCTAGGCAGATGTTGTAAAAATCATAATCCTGGTGATGATGCTTGCATTTTAGAATGAGCTCCAGAGAAAAACTGGACCCATGCACAAGTGTTTAAAAATAGCAAATGACCACTTTGTTTCCTCTTTTCAGTGCCATACCACTGCTAACAATCCAGCCAACCCAACCTAATTTGCAGGTGTCAAGTTCTTTAATACTTAGAATGTTATTTTACTGACTAGGGTGGTACCTCCCAGTGCCACAGAAGGACCGAGGACACTCCAAAGATGTCATGGTAACTGTGAGACTTTATACTTTTCCTTCTTTTGGATCTTTGATTACGGTACTTCAATATTTTTCCAATCTGTGTTTTCAATCTTGTTTTTATTTATTACACAATAATCCTTGCTATCCTTACAAACTGCTAATCAAAACCAGTGACAGTATTAGGGTTAGTAGTTCACATGTATGAGAAACATAGTGAAGCTTAGATTCATTCCAGATCAACAGGTAGACTTTATCTACACAAAACTGGTTGTCAGGTGAGAGAGAAACAGACTTCTAAGAACAGAGTTGTGTGTCCTAGGCTCATGCAGCTTTTCCTCATGGTTTACTTCAGGGAGAAGTAAAGGTAATCACACTCTTGACTCGGGAGCCTCTAAACGAGACACATTTGGACCTCATTGTATGGTGACAAAAATGCACGCTGAAGCTCTAATACTTCAGCAATCTAGTTTGGTGGAAACATTTTATATAATTATCCTCAACTTCTGTGAGATGCAATTCCTATTTTCTGGCCAGTTCATACTGGTTGCTTACTGGTCTTTTTTGTTCTCTCTTCAGTCTCTACAGTTGCATGTCTCTATTAACTGTCATTTGTTTCTTTAAGCATTCTGATGTTCTTCCCAGCAGTGATTTGGTGAATACAGACCTGGGTATCGACACTGTGCTATCTATCTTGAATATTAAGGGTCATTTTTGTTTGGATAAGGTTAATATCAAAGACAATTTTATTTCCATTCCCTCCTAAATGAGTAAAACTTTCAAGGAATAAAACATTATCTAGGCAATGATTTATTTAGCAAATAGGAAATAGAGTTTGAGCTGGGCTTCATTAAGCTTCTCAGACCAATGCTGTAGGTAACCACATTTGAACTCTGTATGTAGTCAGCAGAGACGTAGATTTTTATTAATGCAGATAATCTAATTATTTATAACAATTTTTTATTACATACTTTACATGTAATTTTTTATATTTTCCAGAATGTACTTTTTATCTGTTCATTTCAATTTTTAAAATACCATGTTACTGTAAACTTCATAATCTATCCCAGTTCGGATATGGATTAGCATAAATTTTTTGAAATATAACCTCACATCAGTGTTCCAGTTTTCAGAGTGCCTAATCCCTAATGTAGGGAAAGTATTTTCAAAGATACTGGCCCAAAGTCTGGTCCAACCAAGCATATGGAAGAGAACTAGGGTACAGACAATTTTGAGACAAATGTCAAAGCTAGAGGTACGGATTATCCTATGACAATTCCATTAAAGGGAATTGTACATACCTGAGTATCTGCGTAAATTATTTCTGATATAATAATTTTAGATACTTGTCCAGTATAAGACTGAAGCATTGCTTTGCTGAAAGTCTAAATAAAATCTATTTGTCTATAATACAGGGATCCAAACTTCATAAAACTACAATCCTCACATGTTTTACTGAACTACTTTCAGATTGGTGAAAATGTGAGTTTTTATCTATGAAAAATCATTTCAAAAATTTGTTATGCAAATAATACTGCACCCTAAAGGTAATTTCAAAGTATTTACCAAGCGCACACAACCTCATACCCTCCCACTTGCTATGTGACTGGAATGTATATATGATGTTTATTGAGTCTGAGATTGTATCTTTATCCTCTCAATCTGCATATCAAATTACATGAGTAGATGTTATATCGTCTAAATGCAAATATGGTTGTTTTAACATCTCTCATCAGGCAAACAAGTAGGAAAACACAAAGGGAGAAAATGAAATAATAGCTGAACATCCAACATTTATCCTAAGCCTTATCTTGTGAACTGATAGAGTCATGAGATAACTCCTGACTACTATTGGTGTCTATCCTCAGGCATAAGTCCATTGCTAATTATTTTTCTTATTATCAAAACTTGCAATTAAAATCTTTGTAATTAGAACAGTACCACCATGCTTTTATAAAATAATTTGCATTTAGTTAATTTCTCATTATTTTATTTATTATCTCTTCTTCCTCTCCCTCCCACAAACAAGAGCGAATTGGTCTCAGCATGTGTTTTCAGAAAAGATTAACTGTTCCTTCACATCAGAGAAGTTAGGAAACATCTGCCTACAACCAGATAATCTTTGGTACACCTCTACATGAAAGTTATATCAGCAACAACATACCAAACTCACTTTCCAATGCGAAAACGCCTGTTTCATCAGGATATGACAAAAAGTAGATGTCACAAGGGAAAAAGTAACTACTGTACATAGACTTAAGGAAAACTGTAGATAAACAGGAACATACAAAGATATTTCCAAGAGCTAAACAGGAATTACCTGGAGAAAAAAAAAATATCTACAGTTAGGAAGCCTGGCATTGCATCTGTAATAAGCTCTAAGAAAAAAGGGAAAGGCTTGAGAAGATCATCTTAAGTTGTAAATCTGGATCTGGATCCAACTTCCTGAAAGAACAGGGACATTTCTCCTAAAAGGTTTAGATCAAATAAGGAAGGTACATATACAGAGCTCATTTCTGAAAATTACTCAGCTGGTGCTGACTTTCCATGGCAAGTTACTGTGGTGGCCTGACCCCCAGCAGCTATCTCCAGAAGCCTTCCTGCTGAGCTCCTGAGTCCACAAGGACACTGATGATTTTCTCGCATCCTGTTGTTGCCATCTGTTGAGTGCAGAGGTCCACTGCATTGTGGCTTCCCATGCCATCTGCTTTGCACTCCTAACCTGATTCATGTGACTTGTTGGGCGGGCTGACAGCAGGCTAGCATGTTAAACTGTACAGCATGAGTGTTCCTCTGCTTCCCTGTTTAATATGTTTTCCCATCTCAGTAATCAGAACTGCCTTGGATGGCTGCAGTCAGCTGGTGAATCCCAGCAATGACCACCAGGCAGTTCAAACTAATTGTTCTAGGGCAAGCCATCACACTTGGGATTGACCGTATATTGAATTGGTCATAGCTATTGAAATTTACCTATTTGAGAGTGACAGATAGTGTGCATTCCGTGCAGTGTTATGGAATGACCTTATTTTGGACAAGATAAACTGCGCTTGCACTGGCTTTAGGGGATGGAATATGTGTGTATATTTCATGTGTCCACATCTCTTTGGTTACTAAACTCCACATAGATTTTCTCAAAACTTGTTATTATTATTTTTAAAATTTCTTGGCTCATGGTATTATATTCCTCCTTGATTAAAATAAAACCGTCCACATTCCACATATATGTCAGCTGTACACCACTCCTTGCAGCTCTTTTCAGACTCTCTCTCTCTCTCTCTCTCTAGTGTATATACATATACTGTATTTTCTCTCTATATATACACAATACTTTCAATATATATATCATATATACATACATACACGCTGCTCTGAAAGTCATGCCTTCTATTTTATAATGTTGGCCCATAACATCAGAGGCAGATATTCGTGGTACGGCAGTAGGGGTTGAACCTTCCCATCAATATTCCATTACATTTTATTGTCGTGTGACAGATGGTAGTGGAGAGGTGGTCTGACAAAATGGCATCTGACATGGAAGCGCACATGAAGAAAATGTGTCATTGAATTCCTCCGTGTGGAAAAAATGGCACCCACTGACATTCACTGACACTTACTGAACAGTTATGGAGACCAACCAGTGGATATGAGCACAGTGAGGTGGTGGGTGGTGCATTTCAGCAGTGGTGACAGCTATAGTGGGTCACTTCTGCTGGAGAAAATTTTAATGAGCATGGCATGCAGGCTTGTGTTCATTGCTGGCAAAAATGTGTAGCTAATGGTGGTGACTATGTTGAAAAAAAGTGTTTTGTAGCTGAGAATTTGCTCTATCAAGTAGTGTTATTGTGCTCTTTGCATCTGTTTTTTTTCTACGGATATAAATAGGAGGCATTACTTTCAGAACAACCTACATTTACTATATGGGTGACTCTATTAGTGATTGTTTTTATAATTTTTTACTCAAGTAATTCTTTCATTTGATGATATTAATTTCTCTTTCCCATATGCTGTCTGTTTTATTGCATTTAGCAGTAATCTGCCTTCTGACATCTTTCAAGAGCATTATATCAGATTCATTACTGTACAATCCAGTGGTCTTTGTCATCTGGGAATCTAAAACAAGCAGTCATTGTCTGTGCCCAAGGTAACTCCATGTTCTTTGTGCAGCAAATCAAACAGAATCTGGTCACTTTGAATTCAGTGTAGACAGAATACAAACTCACATGAACACTGTTTCAGACTTACAGATGATGATCTGAGCATAATTCTGTGTAGACTGAATTGAAATGTGTACAGATGGTTTTATGGACACTTTGGAGTCCTACCATTTTCTTCATTAGAATATTGACAGATATAAACTCTTCCTAGTATGGGAAAGTACAGAACACGCTGTCATGTAAACCTCCCATTCTTCAACTGCAAAGGATATCAAGGAATTTTTTTTAGGGCAAACTGATACTGTAATACTAAAAGAAAAAAGCTGGTTCTAATAACTGCCTAGGTGGCACCGTGCATACTCACTGTTTTTCTGATAAGATTAATTTGCTAAAAGTTGTATCTAGAACAAGAGCATGCTTTTAACTTTCTGTGCAGGCAATGAAGAAGTAGAGGTGCAGGCTCTTCAGAGAGTGATTAATCTTACCAGCTTTAGGCACCTGTCTTTCTGCACTGACAGTGAAAACACCCCAGTTGGGCACCTAAGATTAGACATCCACTTCTTACATGGCTACAGAAGTCTAAGGAGTTTAATCACCCTCTGGGTAGTGCTAGCCCTTGTCCAGCTGTGAAGCAAAGAATGAAGAACTGGAATTTGTTTTTCAGACAATGGGGCAGAGCTTCTCCTCTTTGGGTATCTATTATCTCAGTCTGGAACAGAAGTTCTGTTTTGGTCTAGAACAGAAGTCAGCCGATTGTATGTCTATGTAGTTGTCAGAAGATATCTGTGCGTTGCTGCAGAGCCGAGATTATCTTTCATAAATGCTGTGCAGCTACAGTGTCCCTGTACTTCTTCACAGAAATAGTCTGAGTCTCCTTGTGATGTATCTGGAAAGCATAGCGTGACTGACCTTTGAAGTTAATCTGATTTGCATGTGATTCCTAAAACTTACCAGCTCATATTCAATTTGACAAAAATCAGATTTTCCTTGTGTGTCTGTTTAATTAAGAAAACCCTGCTATAAAATGTAGACGTATATTTGCTGACCATTTGGGAATAGCTTCCACTTTAGTTTTTGCAGTCATTCTGTATTGTAATAGCAAGAATATATTTTTTTATCAGCTGGAAATTAAATAGACAACTTTGTATGCAGATTTCTGAAATGTTCTAGAAAAGGCCTATGTCATACCTTCATAAGAAGTTTAAATATTCTGTGTGAAATAAACAGAAGTGATGTAGGGAAGTTTTATTTTTCTCCAAGACATTTCAGTGACAGCAGAAATGCCTTTATTTTGATCAAAATTTCATTTGCCATTCCAGGTTTTGTTTTTGTTTTTGTTTTTTCTTTTTTTCTTTCTTTCTTTTTTTTTTTTTTTTTTTTTTTGATTGAACAGGTGAAAAGCCTGTTGGAAAAAAAAAAAAAATAGATGTTCAGGCTTTTTACAGAATCCTTCAGACTTCAAATGAAAAAGCTTTCCTCAGTATATTAAAAAAAAAACAAGAACAAAACCAAAAAACACCACCCTTGAAACTGTTGGAAAAATTATGCAATTTTCCCTGCTAACTCAAGAAGACTGACAGCTGGCAATCTCTCAGACATCATATGCCGGACTATAGTAGAGGTTTGTTTAGTAGGGGCTCAAAGATTCTGCCTTTCAGAGGATTTATTTTCTTGTCAACGACCCACAGCACTGCTGTTGCTGTTCTGAGAGCCCAGGGAGATGCTTTGCTTTTCTCTTCTGGGATCTCCATTAGGACACTGCAGCACACAACTCCATCATCCGGAGCTTGCCTGTGCGACCTCCTGGATGTTGCATACAAACCAACGATCCCTGCAGTTGGCAGTGGCAGTATGGAATGGTAAGAAATTTCAGTCTTTTCGTTTAGGGTTGCTCTGTTTGAATCCAATTTGGTGGGATGCATGGCTTACTCAGATGTGAATAGATGAGCACATTTAAAACCAGATGCCAGACATCTGTGCCTGTGTGATCCACCTGTTTCTGCTGCAGAAACACAGATAAAGGGGAAACCACTACCAGACCTAGAAGCTATTGTGTAATAAATGTAGCTTCTGATGCAAAGTACTATGCTGATTGCTTCTCTGGCTGCAACAGATCTACTGGTACATTAAAAAAACCTCATAACAATTCAGTCATGAGACAGTAAGACTGCAAGTGCCAATGCTCTCCCTGTTGTTCACACACACTGTGCTTGCAGGAGTGAATCTACGAGTTCTGCTTTAGGCAAGGACCTAAAAAGGTGTAGAGAGCAAAGACACAGTGCTATTCTCCCACTACTTTAAGCTGGGAAAGGGCACAATGAGATTTTAAAATCTATTAGCAATTAATGACCAAAAGGGAGGCAACTGGCTGAAGATGAAGTCTTGCAAACCACAGCATATCAGCCTTCAAAGACCTAGTGATTTCCACACTTATGCAGCAGGAGAGGGAATTATACAGACATTAGTGAAGGCTGCCTGCAGCTCACACAGCAGAGCAAAGGAGTCAGATTTCAAAAACTGATAGTTTCTGTCAGAAATGAGATTATCCTTCAATCACATAAGGAGCTCATCTTTTGTTTTGTTTCGTTTTGTTTTGGTCATGAAGCACAGCTCAGGGATGTGGTTTGGACCAAATGAAGAATGAGATCAGGGCACTGTTAGAGGTGAAGGAAAAAGCAACTTCTGTGACAAACCCCTTAGGAAATGAAATGATACCGAAGAGGTGGTAAATGGCTTACAGTAGTGGAGGTATTCTGTTATTGGATACAAATCAAGTGATTTCTCACAGCCAAGAGAAACAACTTCACTCTGGGGCAAATGCCTCAACATTGTACTCCAGAAGTTGTGCAGTGATATGCTGTGCCTCTCCCCAGAGCTGAAAAAATGTGTCTTACTGCCAGGGCTGAGTGAGAAAATGCTCACAAATCAAGAGGAACAGAGGTGAACAGGCTGAGACATGAAACAGTTTCCAATTCCAATTCCCCTCAATAAGAAGAGAGAGAGAAGGGAAGGAAAGAAGAAATACCTTCTTGACATCTCCTGAGGGAGGTGGCATCAGTTCCCTTCATTGTGGAAGGAAAGGAGATGAAGAAAAAGAAGAAACTGGAAAGCTGGTACAAGACAGAAAGTTGTGCTGTTTCACAATAGTGAGAGCGAGGGAAAAACAATGAAAATTATTTTGTCATGCTGCCAGACCCATAGACATCAGGAGGGTGCATCTCTGTGCTATCGCATATGAACAAATAACGAATGAAGCCAGAGGCATCTATGTGCGTTGCTGTTAGTCAGCCATACATAGAAAGTCAGTCCATTTGCAATTACGGGCATCTCGGAGTTGTAACTAATACATAATAAGTTCACCCCACTCAGCCCCAAGGCGTAAGAGCTCATTCCTCTTCTACTTCTGAAGTATAAAACTCAGGCAAGCCAAAGCAATCATTTGGTTTATTATATGGCAAAGATACTCTAGGCACTCAGGCCATCTCTAAGCACTGACCTTGGCAGTACTTAGCTCATTTCTGAGAAAGAGAAGATTGGATGTAAGTTATCAAAGCCCCCAGCACCACAGATCTTCGGGGAAAACAGATGTATGAAGCCCAGGATTTCTAAGCACCCAGCTAAACAACCATAGACAACAGCAGGAAAACTTTTTCCTTGGTCAGAGGTGACAGTCTTGCCTTTCACAGCCCACTTAGCAGCTTTTGCTGCCTTTTGCTACCTCTCACTTGCCATGGTTCATTAAATGCTCAGCCCACTCCCCACAGCTTCCTTCAGGCAGCACTCTCAGTCACACATAGTCCTTATTTGAGGTCAGTCACTGGAAAAGCTTGATGCACAAAGCCAGTATCCAGGATGAAGGCAGTTGGCTACTGATCAAAATCAAAACTGTGAACTGTCACATAGGTGATAGCATCTATCAATATACTTAGATGTATGCTAATTATGTAAAAATCTACACTTTCTCATTTTTCTTTGTTAATCCATAGCACTGTTATTTCATAATGCATATTTGACTTTAAAATGGGAATCCACAGCTAAGGTGTATTTTAAGAGACAGAAATATGTATGACAAGTTACACATGTACAATAGAGCCCTATAAGGCTTAATCAATCTGGTGCAATCACGGAACTGATGATACTTTGAGCAGAAGACTGAAGCAGACCATCTGAGATCCCGACAGAAGACAGAAGACAACAGAATTTTTTGTATCCTTCACTACTTCATTAGTACAGCATGGATAGTTCATAATTTCTTCTTTCTACATTTAGTATTTATTGTCATTACCTTCCTTTGAGTCAATCTTCACAAGTCTGAGATAACTGCTCAAAAGAAAAACACAATTATCTAGCCAAGCAGGTTGGAATTCTTCACCCAGAGGGATAATAGTAATGTGGGTGAATAGTTTCGTAAGTAATTTCAGTTTTCACCCAGGAGAATAAGTTTACTTATGAGCCTTTTTATTATATCTGCAAGTATCTCAGTCTGTTTATTGCAGGAAGAAAGGTGATGAGCTCCCTGTGAACAAAGTTCCTAGGTGGAGGTCTTAGAGGCTATTCGAACTTGAGCCTGAATCTACCTCACACAAGGCTGGGCACCTAATGAAGAACAAAAAAGAGTAAAATTGACATGGGTTTTCTGAGAATCAAAGACAGAGGGAAGTAGTTCAGAGCAGAGGTGGAAATAAGGATATACTTCTCTCATATATGTATGATATTGTGTATACAAACGCGGTGTGCTGTGAGCATCACCAACATGTATGCTTATGCATAAACCTGATATGCAAGTTGATGTTTTTTAATGCATTACAAATAATTATAAGTAGCTTTTCCCTCAAGTCACTCAACTAAATTTAGAAACAAACTGTGAGTACATCGTAAAATAACATTGAATTAGTATGTTCATTTCACGGGCAGTTAACCTTTATGTCTCTTTAATAATTGATTGCTTTAATACTCTGTTAATATTATTAGTCTCATTACTTTATGATCTTTTTTTCCTTACCTTTGGCCTTTTATTACATTAGCTCTATAAATTTTCATAGAATTGATTAGTTACAAGAAAGAAGTTGTTATGCTTTAACATCATTCTGCCTTTCATGGAAGGGAAACACTTCTAATTTTGCTATATATCTTTCTTCACAGGAATAATTGAAATACTGTGATTCCTAATTAAATTAGTGTTACTATTAGTGTAACTCTGGCAAAATGTTATGATTTATAGTTTTGATCCAAAAAAGGAGTAAAACTAAGCTATTTTTATAGTAATGTTATCCATTTATAATGCTGTATCTTAATCTTTCCAGTAATGTGTCATAACGTCTAAGTATTTCAAATTATGTTGTTAATCATGCAGGGACAAAGGCAATTTGATGCTATATAACATATAATATTCCAGACAAGAAAAGAGCAAATGGTCAGGTCAAGCTTTTCAGATTATATATTGCCTCAGAAGCAAACTGTGAATGAAATGCTGAGAAGGCTCTGTTGGAAGGACTGGTCATTCTACGTAGTTTCCTGAATGAAATTTGAATTCATATGTATTTTAAGATGTGAACAAAATACAGTTTACACTTAAAAATAGAAACACACAGAGAGCAGCAATCAAGTCTGTGTTTCAATGGTTTCTTTGCTTGCTTGGTTTTGAGTTGTTTCCTTTCAGCCCAGGGGCCTGACTGTCTTAGTTAAAATATGTCAGCGGCCTTGACTGATTTAACATTGCTACTGTCTGACATTGCTCCCAAATTGTAAATGAGTTTGATCCAACACTTGCTAAATTGGACAGAAAGTCAGAGCCCAGCGGCTCTGACTGATACTGGAGCAGTTCCACTGTTTGTATCATTTATTAGGACATTTTGTTTGGCATGATTTGAAGAGTCCTTAGGTAAGGCTCGTATCTTTTAATCTGCATTGCTTGCTTTCCAAAATTCTGTCATTACTAGAAAGCTTTATTGAAGACCTTCAGAACCTTAGCATTGCTTGAAGCATAGTAATGCAACAGTGTTTAAAAGGTATTTGCTCTGCAGAGATGAAACTAGAATAATGTGGTAACAAATGAAATTTCAGAGCACACTCTATTGACCTCTACATTTTTAGTGGGCAATTTTCATATCATCTTATGTTTACAAACTAATCACTCAACTTACCACAACACGCAGGTTCAGAACGGACCAGCGACTCATCTGCACATTACTCACTTGCTGTTTTATTGGTTGTCACAGAATGGTTGTCCCATTTATGTTAACTAAATTTAATCTCATTTATATTAAGTAAACTTTTGATGCTGCTTTTCAAACCCTAAATCACTTAGTAAATAACATGTTTATTGTAATGTATTTTCCAGGAAAAAAAAAAAATAATCATGTAAATGTACTCAATCCAAGGTAATTTACAATGACAGCCAGTAACTAAACTTGAAATACGACTGGTTTAATTGTCAAAATTAAGCCAATTTTTTCCATATGTCACTAAAAGTATTTGCTCCAAGAAAGTCAGATTACATATGTATGCAGCTTTGAGCCTCGTCTATAAGATTTAATTTAGAGTAATTTCTATATCATTATCAGTGAAACCATCTCAAATATAAATACTAAGATGTTTGGACAGTGGCCAACATAGTGTACAGCAGCTATCAACATATGCCGCAGTCAGGGAAAATTCAAATTCAAGTTTGTAGAATGTGTTTCACTGAGAGCACTTACAGAGCAAGTCAACTCAGCAAACTGCTTTATATGAAGCTTTATTTTTTACTTAGATTCAAGAACTTATTAAACATTTCCAAATACGACTCATCTGGATCCTCCATTTCTTAAATTTAATGTTTTAGCTCCTGGAGATTAAAAGTGCAGTTTCGCATGAATGGTTTCAAAAGTGAATGAAGGCAACTGGGAACAAAACTAAACTGATTTAATCTGTATTACCTTTCCTTTTGTGACACTTCACTGACTTCAGTACATTTACTTCTTGTATCCGAAAATAGGATCAAAATCAGACCCAGAATAATACTTGCTAATATTTTAGGAAGAAGTGCACAAGGTATTGAACTCATTTGCATAATAGGAATCTAGTCTTGTCTGTTTGGATTTTCCTTTATTATAAGCCTATTGAAGAGGGATGTATTTTCTTTTTTTAAAATCTCATAAGCATTCCAATTTATCTATGCTACACCTTTTAGAATGAACACCTACACTTAGGCGATAGCATTTTCTAAAAGCACTAGCAAAAATGGAATTCTTTTCTGGAGAAACAATAGAAAGATTATGCTGTTACTTGTGAAAACTCCATTTACTTTAATGTGGTTAAAAATGATTCACTCTTAGGAGCTGTTAAGAGATTTTAAAGCTATACTTACTATGGTGACTCAGGAAGCTTGGCAACTGTTGTCACTGAGAGTTGATTGGCAAGGAGGAAAAAATGAGGAGGTGGACAAGAAAGCTGGAGTACTCTGGTTGAGAACTACATCTGTTATGGTTGGGGGCAAAGGGTGACTGTTTCTTCTGTGAAAAATTCCCTTGCCCCATCACATGCTGCTTTGTTTTGAAGATGTAATTTTCAATCACTTTTTAAATTAGCTGTTTTTCCCTAGGGGAAAGGGCTTATAGGTGTCTGCAAAGTTGGGCCAGTTAACGCGGATGGTGAATGAAGTTTTTAATGTAGCCAAGAAGTATTAGGTCTGCACAGTTACATATTCATGCTTACAGGTAATAAAACACCCCTGTAATTTTTGGGCTGGATCACCAGATCCAGAACTGTTAACTCAGTCTAGGTGCTGCCATGGACTCAAAGAGACTGCAAACACAAAGTCTGTAATAGTATATATATATATATTTAACTTTTTCTTGAAAGAAACAACAACCACACCAGACCAAGCCAAACCAAACTAAAAATCCCAAGTAAGTAAATTAAATAAAGTAAGTAAAGATGAGTTTAACTCATCACTATTTCAAACCCTCTTTTCATTGCTTATGATTTCCATTACCTCAGCCTTTTTTAAAGAGAACACAATACATTTCCTGTCCATAGAGTAGCTTATTTTACTGATCTTATTTTCACAGAAGATCATGCATTCATGTGGAAGATAATGATACAAGCTTTTACTAAATTACATGGATACATCCCCTTCTGTGATCTGGTGGTTTTAAAGACAATCTCTATTTTTCACCTTGTTGCAGATATCTAAAAAAATAGGTCAGTTAGGGTAAGTTAACTAAGTCTCAATTTTTACAGACTTAAATGATGGATTATATGTACTAGCTACAGCACATGCTGCTTAATATTGTGTAAAATATGTAATGATAGCTCAACCTTCCAGCACAAGGCAAAACATCGTTGTGTTCCTGAGTATTTGCAGATGGGGAAGAACAAAATCAGGGTTTGGTTTGATTTGGTTTGGGATTCTACTCAATAATACTGCTGCTTTGGATATTCTGGGGGTACCATGATATGCTGAGCTGCAAATAAAGTTGAGTTCACCTAAAAGGTACACACAGACATCCTTCTTGGAGTACATGTGATGGAGTTCTTATGAAGCTAACAAGTTGCCGAGTTTTCTAGTGGGATATGCAATTCTCCTAGAAAAGTTTTTTTTTTTTTTTTTGAAAATATTGAAATGCATGCAGAAAAAGGAAATAAAATACCTATGTTGATTTTGTAAAAAAAAAAAAAAAGCACTCTAAAGAAGACACTTAAGATATAAGGTAAGATAAAAAGGTCAAAGAGTATCCTGTAATGACATTTTCAGTTTTCCCTAGTTATCTGTGACATATTGTACAAATCTTCTCTACTGTGCTGTGCACATACACATATGCTCTATAACATCTGGAATAAGATGTGACCCAGACAGCTTTTGCTGGGAACATATCAGCCAGGGGATTGCTGAGAGATCATGGTTTTATTTCTGAATAAGTGAATAATTTTTACTTTCCAAGGGAGGAAAAGCAGGAGAAATATTTAGTTTTCACTAATCATTAAGCCAAATCTTTCATTATGGGAATATTTGAGATAACTATCAAAGCTGGCAGACAACAGTCTTCTTATTGGAGCTACTATTCATACCAATTTATATACTGAAATTATTTTATGATTCTGTGTTTTTCTAAGACAATCTGCAAGACACATCAAAAGCTCTGGGCTGATACAATGACATTTGACTAACTTAAGATATCTTTCTAACAAGAATGACGGGGTCTTCCCTTAGAGAGTGATGAAACACGATTAGATAAGAGTCAAATAGTTAAGGCAGGAGAGAAAGCCTAACAAGCCTCGCATTATTCTCCACGCTGAAGTATTAATCTTCAGGGTCTACTGGTCACAGTGACGCTTTCCTGGTCACAGCAAGTTTTCCTAATAATAAAAAATAGATTTTTCCATTATATCACTCCATAACAAGCACCGAAGAGCAGCTAAACTGTGGTAACTTAAATCTAGACCCCTGTTGTCCTGGCTGTTTTACTGCTCTTGATAGGCAGTTACCTGATAGAGGTGCGTTCAGTTGGAAAGGCATTTCCTGGGCCACTGAATCCTTTCCTGTCATCCCATTCCCTCCCAGCCTCAATTAAGACAACGCTGTAATATACATCTACTCCACTTACCTTTCAAACCACAGGCCCACAGCCCTTCCAAATACCCGATTATAAATCTAAGGCATACAGGAGGAGAGAGCAGAACCCGCAAGCTATAATGAGCCATAGGGGAACTCAAGGTCACCACCCATGTCTGGGAGGCCTTCGATAGGACAGACTTCGTTGGCTGACAAAAGTGGTTGTGGGAGAGTGCATCCCCTAGAGAAGCCAAGAAAGGAGATGAGCTCTTAATGTCTGATATAATCCTCTTTCCTCAGTCTGTTAACCTTAGAATTGGAAGGAAAGTAAGGTGGATTCAGAACAGGCTAGCTTGAAAGTACGCTGGGCAGTGGGCTGAGAGCAGGCAGCTGTGCTCCATCAGTTGGAAGCCAGTCAGAAAGGAACTACACTGTAAAATGAGATGTTTTTCTCAATAGCCAAAAAACCCCATGTAAATAGGAAAGATGTCAGTACTATATTTTAGCTGGAAAGAAAAAAGGAGAGTATAAAGGGGGTACAAAATAAGCTTTACATAATGACAAGGAGCAGCACCAGGAGCCATAAAAGTGGCTGCTGCAGCTGACTCTTTACCTCTTGTAACTGCCCAAACACTTTTTCTGCTTTTGAAAGCAAATAGCTCTAGTTTGCAGCATTCTTTTAATATGTCTTTAATATTAATGCATTCAGATTTTCCTTTTTTTTCTTTTCCTTTTTTTTTTTTTTTTTTCTCCTTTACTTTCATTTTCTCTATTATTAGTATTAGCTTAAAATTTGAATTACTTTCTTTTACTTGGAACAAATATGTTTATGATGTGACTTTCAGCAATACCCAGTTCAAGCTAGCCTTCAGCTGCTATCTGCTTCTTTATCTTTACACTGTCTACTCAGTGATTCTGGAACATAAACACAGAAAGAAAAGCCTCTCTGAGGTGATGTCCTTCTGACTCTGTAATGAAATGTCACTAAAACAGCCTGCAATCAGCACTGGGGAAAAAGAGATCATCAATGCAGGAAAAAAGAGTCATGTTTCAAAGACTGACAGCAGATCTAAATCTGGATGCCACAAAGCAAAGGCCAAGTCCCACTGAAGCTAACAGCAATCCTTGTCTTAATTTCATGGGGGGAGGGATGCTGTGTATATCTGTGTATTTCTCTGGGAAAGAAAAGTGCAGAGGTTTAGAAAGGTGGCCAACAAATAAAGTTCAATGGTTAGATCCTAGAATGTAATAGCAAAAACTTTACAGAGCATATTAAAGTAGGGCTCCTGGGAGCTCCTTCTGTTTCGTCACTTGTTTTAGGGACCAGATCACTTTGGTTTTGAGTTTGAAAGTGTTAGTTTATCGTGGTTTTGTAATTTTTTGCTATTGGTATTCCACATCATAACATCATGTGGAGCACAGAGAAGAACTACATGTCCCAGAGGACTTCACAGTCAAAGAGGAGAATAAGTCACGGAAGCGACACTTGCTCTCTCTCTCTCACTGCCTGGCAGCGGGTGTGGGTGTGCTTCCAAGCCGTGCACCTTCAACTTCAAAGTAGGCTTCTTGGTCTTTGGACAACTCTCTCTCTCTTATTTTACTTGATTTATTAGCCTCAATTTACAATTAGATTGTATTATATTGTGTTATCTTGCATTCTGATATCACAGTTAGTAAAATAAGTTTTCCTCCTTAGATTGTTGCTGCTGCTCTGTTTGTTTCCTTGAACCCAGCTCCCATCTCCCTACCCCTTTCCCTTTTTTCCTTCCCACTTTTGGGGGCCGGATGCCCACAGGCCTACTGCCCCCCTGTCATGAACATAGATTGATCTAGATAACTCCGTGACAAGTTTTATTTAGATGGCCAGCTGAGGATGTTGGTTTGTGTGGTAGCTATACACACTATGCATGTGTTCATATCTGCCTGTTTGTTCATACCTGGATTTCATGTGACTTAAGATGACATTTGAAAAGCTCGAGAATGCAGATTCCCTATTTTTTTTTTTTTTTTAAATCACTCTGAGATTTTATTTGTATAAATAGCACTTGTTCATCAGAGAACTAACATACCCCCCTGTACTTTGGAATTATTATAGGAGCTGGAAATGAGACTCATTTCATTAAAGTCATTGATCCTTTTAGGTGGCAGCAGAATTTATGTGTGACAATCTCCAAAATTAAGAATAAATTTAGGGAACCCTCTCCCCCCACCCCCCCCCAAAAAAAAAAAAAATCAGTGCAAAAGTTGAAGTGGAAGTAAAAAAATTTTGCAATTCCAGATCACCCAAGATTTTGTGGTTTAGTGTACTTCCAGTGAAAACAGCAAAATCCCTCTCTCATGCAAACCCATGAACATGCTGTAGGTCATGGAAAAGAATTAGATGAGACAGAGAAGGGAAATGACACTTAGAGTCAATGATACATTAAGTGACTATTTTATCTTAAGGACACCAAGATTTATAGTCTCTGAAATATCCCAATGCACAATCTGATTTTGATGGAGCACTGTTAAACTTTATGTCAGGTGAAGACTTCCATCAATAGATGTGTTAATCTGGCCATTGGGAGGTCTGAGGAATTTCAGTGTAGAGAACTATAAATGTGCTCAAACTCACAGAGAACAACTATGAAGTGTGACACTGGGTGTAAAAGATTTCTAGTTGCCTGTTATCGCCTAAAAAACTGAAACGGAGATTTTAAATAACTCTGGTGGAATACTGTCCTTCTTAATCACAGACTCAGGGGGGAAAGTTTCCAGCTTGATGTTGAAGTGAATTTCAGCGATGCTAAAAGCAGAGAAGACAGGTGGCTCCATGGGTTGACAGTGATGTCTTCTTACCTCATTCATGAGCAAAGACAAAATAATTCAATTTTAGTTTGTACAGAGTTATTAAATTTAAAGAAGAAAGAAGCCCTTCTTGTCCACATAAGAACTGAAGTCTTTCCTCTGAGGTGTGCCTGTAAGTGTGTGTCTAATCTATACACATCCTTGATAGTACAGCATTGTATAATACAGCATAACCTGCTCAATTATCATGAGCTTATCAACAGCTGAGCAGTTCCTGAGGGGCAACTCAGCAGCCCATTGTAAACTCATTTACATGTGCAAGTGGAGAAGTTTCTTACTACATTGTTTCATCTTCTACTCTTTATCAGATGAGCACTTAGGAAAAGATTTGAATATTTTAGAGCAACTTCATATATTTTTATCAGGAATATCTTTTTTTCTCTTTTTACTCAAAAGCTAAACAACTGCCATTTTCAGTTTAGCAGCATATGAATCAAACAGAGAAAAAAAATAGGTAAAAATCCAACTCGTATCAATACAAATGAAAGTGGTACTTTCCAGCAAGTGAAAACAAAAATTCTAGGATTTCATGGTTTTATAATTAGAAAAAATTTGCATATTCCTCCTTTTTAATGATCAGAATCTTTCCCGAAAAACTACAAACTTAGCAGATACTAAAGAGGTAGAATGGAACTGGGGCTGGTAACCACAAAAAATCATTGAGCCATAGAATCATCGAATGGTCTGGGTTGGAAGAGGCCTGTAAGATCACCTAGTTCCAACCTCCCCCTGCAGGGACATCTCCCTCTAGTCCAGTTTGCTCAAAGCCCCATCCAGACTGGCCTTGAAATATATTAAATATCTTAAAATACTTCATTTAGTGGAAATATCTCTAGCTTTGAATGAATCTTTACTTAAATTGTTATTCCGAGATGCTGTTAAAGTGCAGTCTTTCCAAGAATGTCTTAGTTGGAATTCAGATACATATGCATGTTTAAAGCTTACATACGTTAATGTGAATTAATGACTGTGTTTAAACTCCCACCGCCTTCAATGGAGAGCTCTGATAGGATTGAGCTCTTTGTCCTTCTAGATCTGTAAACACTGGAGATCAGGTGTGAGCTACACAGCTTGGCTAATCTTTCATGATCAGTACAAAGAAATAAACACATCTTGTATGGGATTCACCTGACTCATCTAGGACCTCTATCTCAAAAAGAATTTAATGGCCCTCTGAAGCTGTCTGTTTATCTCCAATGACAGCAAAGACGAATGACTACCTGTAACAGAATGATCTACCTTGTAGACTAATAAGTAATAAAGGATGATCCCTTTCTGTTGTAACAATGCATCAGTGCTAAAGATCTAGCAGTGCTTACAGTACTCCCTCTGTTCTTCGGATTCGGTCCCAAAACATCTACAAACACAATCCCCTGTGAAGTAGCTGATTAGCAATACAGCTGTCTGACAACATTACAGCTCAGCGATCCAAGTCTTTTATTGGATCCCTGCAGAATGGTCATTGTCTCAACTGACTCTCAAATCTGTTAATGTAATTTCATATCTCATTTTTGAACAGTACTTATAGTACACATTGCACAGTTTACTCTTTTGGGTACCACCCACCCATGGCGGTGTTTCTGTAAGTGCTTGGCTCATGCAGTCTGTAGTAGCAGCAACTGAGTGATGACAGCAGCTTCTGATGCAGCCTGATAATGTAGACCCTTTGGCCTGCCCATAGGCATAATGAGATGAACATCCTACACAAAGAGTAGGGGTTGTCTTGGTCTGTGTTGATGAAAGAGGTCCAGAGATCCATTGCCTTGTTAATTCTACACTGATAGATGATTTTTTCTCTCAGGCAATAGCAGTCTTTCTGTGGAGTACGATCACTAGCAAGCAATGTCAGTCATGCAGAAATGTTGATTGACTAGCTACTTCTGTGCAGTTACCAGGGAAAGCAGAATGAGATAATAACAGACTTTGCAAAAGCCCAGGAGGACAGGAGAACACACTTTCAGAAACGTCAGATTATCTGTGTGTTCTGTTACTCTGCTGATTTCAGACAAGAAAATGAAACCTCATACTGTAAAGGAGTAAACAGGGCTCCCGTAATTTCCCTATTCAAAACAAAACAAAACAACAACAATACCACAACAACAACAACAACAAAACATCCACATCAATGCTAATCCTAGAATAGGATTAACAGCTTGGGATTTGGCATTGCATTGAAGTGCAAATATAGGTTATTAAATTTGTCAGTAATAGCTATTTTGGGCTTCTCTATAGTGAACGAGTCACCATTTTAATGCAGAGTGAAACTACTACTCACTGCCATAGAAAGAAACTCTTTACTTTAATATTCAAATTTTTAAAGCCTTACTATAAATTGCTGGAGGTGAATTGTACACTAACACTATAAAAATGAAATGGAAAACCTCTAAAGTGCTGCAATCCAGAAAATATATGCACTGTTATCACAGATCATAAATGCAACTACAGATAATTTTAAACATATGGTAAGTTTCTCCTTAAGTACTTATATTTTAGGGAGCATAACTGTGCTCTAAATCTTACTGTAGTTACAGAATAATTTTACTTCGAACATTTGTGTAGGTAAATCCAGTACTGCTCATAATGATATTTATTGAAGCTGGATTGGTTTACAATTTGCAACTCATTAATTCAGTATATAATTCCAAATAAACAGAGAGTTTCTTATGTAGCTATTTAACTCAACAGCAATATGTTACTGTAAAGTATTAGCTATCAACAGTTGTTTCATGAGTAGCAGATCTAATGAGGTACACTACGTCTATCAGTTACTTTCTGACTTTGTCCTATACACCATTACGTCTTGCTGCTATATTTCACACCCTCAGTTGTGGCCTCACTTCTTCTCCCACTACTGCCCGCCTACTGAATTTAGCTGAAATTGGTTGAAGAATTGCCATCCAAACATTGCTGAGAACCGACCCTGAGATAACACCGCAGTAAGGAGCCTCAAGGGAATAAGGCATCAGTAAATTATGTGAACATTTTCACCTTTCTACAGTTCTAATTAGATAATATAAAAAATACATAGAAAGTCATAAGTGCTTCAAGATAAAAAAAAAAAAAAAAAGGAAAATATCACACATACTTTTAAAACAGTAATGCAAACAAACGTGTTTTGTGCTTCATCCCAAATACATAGAAGTAACAAGCTGAAAATTCAAGTTATTCAAAACGGTCAAAATGGACCCAGACACAGAATTTGTTATAACTTCACAAACATGAATTATGTTCAAGGCAAATATTTTATTTTGACTTATTTATTTTTTTATTTTTTAATGATTTCAATTCTTATTATTTTATTGCAGAGTCTGCAGCTTGTTGGCAGCTTGAATGAACAGCTTCCTCTGGATCAGATTTCTCACGGACACTTAACTAATGAGTGAGTGACCAATGGATGCGATATCCTGACTTCTTTCATTTCTTTGAGATCTGACTAAAATGCTCACAGCTACTGAAGCTCACGAGGGCTATTTAATTCATAACGTGATAAAACTGTTTGTTTTTCTCCTGCTATCTCTTCTCTCACCATAGTATTAATATATGGGGTATCATACTAGTTCGTCATTTTAGTACCTTTTTTTTTTTTGATTGATTTTCATAGACCACCTTATTATTTTCAAGATTTTTTTTTTTTTTTTTTTAATGTCAGCAGCCCCTTCTATTTATGCTCAGTGACACAACACTGTGAATGTGTTCTGACAGTGTTGAACTTGTTCAAGCATCAGGCTGCTGATACTTCAATGCTTGCAAAAACATAGTTTGATTTGCAGACTGAATAAGGGAAACTAAAAGCACGTCTGAGTGGAACCAGGAATTAAAGTTTGGGGATTATGAGTGGTAATAAGAGAAAGAGAAACAGATCATTAAATTCTAATAAAAACCTAATGTGTCTTTTTTTTATGATTATTAATAATAGTACCATGGAAATAGCTTGAAACTCAATGGACTTCAGCACTACACTGTGCAAAAAAAAATAGAAAAAAAATGGCAATCAAGGCTCCTTGACTGCTATGTTCTGAGTAGTCTTGATAAAGGAAATATTGGTGTAGGCAGGAAGGGATAAGTCACACTGTCTGCCAGCAAAATGTAGTATTTTAAAAGGGAGAAATGTTATTCATTTTTTAAAAAACATTCTTGTGTGAGTAAAGTATGTACAAGTGAGCTTCAGATACAAAGAGCTTATGAAGTGATACAAAAAGGAAATAAGTAGGAGTCCATTGAGTAGACTATGAGGGAGTGCTGAAGATATGCTAAGGTACAGTACAGGAGGCTGATAAAGACCACCCCTTAGCAGAAAATGTGAAACAAATAACCAAGTGCACATTTACATATTTTGGAAGCCTGAATTTTTTTTTTTTTTTTTTCCCATTGATGCTGGGTGCAGATAAACAGCCCTGAGATCAGATTTCCCTGGTGAGGATTTGCAATGTAGCCTGGGCAGACACATGAAATGCAAACAAAAAATTCTCCCAGGCACCTTAATATGCTCCCCTGTGTCCTGTACTCAGCCTGCTCGTAGACTCATCTTTGCCCCATTAAGTCTTTGCTGGAGAATCAGCTATTATTCAGCTAAGAAAAACTGGTACAAGATATGTGAGCTGGAGACCGTAAATGTGATGATGGGTTGCAACACTGCATTTCCCCTGCATTATTGTTAGTCATCCATTTTCCTTGCACCATCAAATTCTAAATCTCTTCTGACACTGTTGGGAAACCTCCAGTTGTCTTGCCAGCATTTGTGCTGATTGTTACCACAAATAGTGAACTAAACTGACACAGCTACATTTAGCAAAAGAACTGAGTATCTAGGAAATAACCATGATTTTTGGCCCCTTTTAATATGAATATTGTTTATTGACCATTTAGTCCATAGCAAAAGGTCAGTAATTTAAAATGACATGTATAATTAAATGATTTTATTTTTTACTCTTTTACTTCATCAGAAAATGTGGTGCTACTAAAGAAAGGCTCCTAGGAAGTAAAGTTTTGATGAAACTTATCCACCAGATTTCTTAGGTCAATGGCAACCTTTTTTTCCCCCAAAAAGCTTGAGGTCTGACAGGTAAATCTGACAGGTCCAGCTTTAGCTCTGTGTCCTACCTGGTTATTTTGAGTTCTACCCCTCTCTCTCTGTCACACTTTCTTATATTTCTCATTACATTTTCCATGGTTTAAAAGACAAAATTTTATTCTTGTGTAAAATGAGAAGTATTTTAGGACATTTCTGAACATTTTGCTGCACATAAGAAACTGTCTACCTAAATCTATCACTGGAAATAGAAGAATTGATCATAAAAATTCCAAGTAGTCATGACTTTGTGTATTGCCAAATACAAATCTCATCAACTTTACTGATATATCCGGTATTAAACCAGATCAAAATATAAATATAGATTCAAGAGGGGGTGGTCTGTTCTAGGTTAGGCAGGTGACTAGGAACTATAACATTATATGGCAGTACTTAATGCCATGGTGTGAAGCAATTAAAAGTCAACACTGATTTTATATGTGTTGTTTTCCAAACAAATAAAGTGAAGGTTCTGGTGCTTAGTGCCTTTCTGTTATTTCAGATGTCCTTTCATAAACCACAACACATGAATATCAGAAATCAACCCAAAAATCTTTGTATGAGGAAAGTGCAATAGCTGACATGGTAAGAAAGAAAATCAGGGGTTACAGAAAATACACGAAGAGAAATGCACGATTAACATGAAGAATAAGGTGTAGATCCTCATTAGCAAAGATTTTGGAACATTCTTGAGTGAAGGTCACTCTTTACTGTCAGATATTCCATCCAATTTCAGCAAAAATCACACAGTGGTAACAAAACCTTATGTCACAGCTGCCTGACAAGAGAATCATTACTATCTTGGTACTCTTAATTAAAGGAAAGAATGATAAGGATGCTAAATCTGAATTTTCTGCATCTGACTGACCTTCCAGAATGTGAATCTGGTATCAGTATGAAAAAGAGTAATAAGCAAATTATAAAAGACTACATTATAGTTGAGTTGGATATATATAAATTGGTTATTTCACAATCATTTTATACAATAGATTAAAAAATCCAGTATAATTTGAACTAATAGATTAAGTTCAGGTTAGATGTTAAAGCATACGTTTAATATTCAAACAAGACTGGATTTAAGTTAAATCAAAATGTCAAACTGATATGACATGTTACTATCTCACAAGACATTTTTTTTAATAAATTTCTACACAACATATATATATATTTTTGCCTAAATTATTTTAGTTTACAGTTCAAGGAAAAACCAGATTTCAGAACAGAATTTCTGTGGAAATTGTGTTTATCTAGATATATAAATTTGACTCAGTTTCCCTTAGACTTTAATAAAGGTACCTCTTCAGACTTGGAGATGAAGGAATGGAATGTAGATTGTGGCAGGGGTCAATCTGTAGGTTTTCAGCATTTAAAGTAACTTTCTGAAATTCAGAGATGAGCTAGGATTTTCAAATGTAGTTCAAGACAGTTGGTCCCAAATTAACTTTAAAAAAATTATGGAGTGAATTGTGGCCTGTTTGTAGAAACCTGCTGAGTTTGGGAAGACGGTTATCTTCTACAGTCAACTTAGAAATGTACCTATCTGTAGAGGTCACTCAGATTTTAGAAAACCTCCTGGCCTACAATTGAGGAGTCTTGACACAAGCTGAATTCTTTACAAATAGACAAGGATCTTTTAGATTTTGTCCCATTTCTGTTGGATAGCTTTGGAAACACAGGTTTTCTAGGCACTACAGGGGTCTGCAGTGCATTTGTTAATCAAAAGTGCAAAACTGCAAGGTAAGGTAAAATGTTTGAAGATTGATTATCCACATTTTTTTTCTTCCTAAGGAAGCCTCTGATTAATTGCTATATTTGTAAATCAGCATAATTTGTCCAAATTCAAATGCCAGATCAGTGTAATGGTCTATTTACGGTGAGTAAAAATGCAAGAAGCGAAGCATCCTTTCTGAACATAGCAATAGTTAAGCTTCTCCAACTGGATACACAAGCTGAAGCAGATATAAAAAAATAAACCCGCAAAAACAAAAGACAATTGAGGACACTATGCTGGGGCAAGAGGAGGCAGTTCTTCTTAAAAAAAGATGGAGAACAATGATTTAATTCCTAGGTGATTTCACTGTTTTCATACAAAAACCAGACTATTGTATTCTTTTGGTAGTATGCTTCCTCTGCTGCTGGGTAGTATAGGAAAGAAACCTTTGCTTGTCAACTTTAGGTTATTACTGAACAAAACAGTTTTGCTTTGATTAGTCATCACTATTCTGAAGAAAACAGCTTTCTTGTTTTCAGTAATGAAATTCAAAACTCAGAGACCAAACTGAAATATGATTAATTATTATAATATTATTCATAGTTTGAAACACTTTATAGAAAGGTGAATCTCTTTACTTTCCTTTTACAAATATACATTATTTCATACAAGAATATCCTCCGTAAAAGTGATGCCATTTTAGCTTTAAAGCAAATAATGTTCTGTATTTAGATCATAATAAGAAAATGCATAAAGAAATGAAAGAACTAGAAGCCTGAGTGTTTTAACACCTTCCTTCCAAACCCAACAAACGAAAAAAAACCACAAAGCAAAACAAGAAAAAGCTCTTAAAACTGTTAAGAATTAAGTCTAGTATTCCATCAACGTTTTTGTCACATCATTGCTATTTATTTCATATTTGCCTTCTGGCAAAATAGTCAATGCCTTATTGTTTATGAATTTCATGGTTGTGTCTTTCTGTGATTAATGATTCCAACTGCTGGATATGGGAGTACCCAAGCTCAGCTGAATGGGAAAAATTCCACTGATTCAATAGTACTAGGATTTTACTAATGATCTGAAGGAAAAATGATGCTCAAAGTATCTTAGGACTCTACAAAATATTTATGAATGCTGCCTATTTTTTTGTGTGTGCTGTTATTTGCAATTCTACCCTGGGGCAGAAAGAGCAGTGAGGCAGCAGTTCATTTGCAACAAGAAGCAAGCAGTGGAGAAGAGAACTGCAGGAGAGGTGAATGAAGAAGTCTCATCTTGTTGGCAAAAAACTGAGTACCCAACAGCAAAGATCAAGCAGTAGCCTAGAAAGTGAAAGTGAGTTTACAAACCATGTGGATTAATAGCTTCTCTTTTCTCCATCTGCTCATTCTATAAGGAGCTTGTTGCAGGTGAGTTTGTAAATAAATAGCAATCAATATTCAGAAGCAACTGGTCTTACTGGATATCTTTGTAAATACTTACACGAATGCTAGAATAATTTCCCTCTGGTATATAAAATCTTGCCAGTGGGTTTGTTTCAGAAGATGAGATGATCATTGTTACGTCAAATGAGGAATATTTTGATGAAATAAGGATTATGTAGAAGTTGTCTGTACAACATGCTGGAAGGGTTTGTTTTAATTAGTCTTATGAGGCCCTATTCTGCAAACCTCATATTGCTGTGTATTGCCTTTGACACAGAGATGCTCTGCTTATACCAGTATGATTTCAGCATGCCATCACTTAGATTTCTACCAGGGAAAAGGTAAGAAATTTTTCAAAAATCTTTCAAGCACTTTCAATACAAAAACAGACTTGAACATTTAGAAGCTTTTTTTGTTGTTGTTAGAAAAGTTTGTGATAGCAACTTAAAAATTGACTCTCCTGCCCCAGAATATGTATTGGTGAATTATCGTTTTTGGGATTTTTTTTTTTTTTTTTTTTTTCCTGGAGCTTGCTGTCCCATTTATTCTTCCAAGAAGCAAATTCTTAAAAATTTCACCATTACCCGCTTGTTGTAGCAAAATGTGTTTGATTTTTACAACTTGAAAAACGTATCTCTGTGCAGAATATTTACATGCAATATTTTTCTTCCAGGGCAGATTTTGAGTAGAATGAAGAAGACAGAGTATCCTACATCAGTACTTTCTAGCACAAAACATTCTTGTGAGATCCAATGGTCCAAACCCTTGTGCAGAGCAAGGCCACTTAGGGCTGGCTGCTCAGGACCATATCCAGTTGGCTTTTGTGTTTCTCCAAAGGTGGAGGCTCTGAAACCTCTCTGGGCAGTCTGTACCTGTTTGACCATCCTCATGGGAAATTATTTTCTTCCTATTCTTAAATGACCTTCATGCATTTAGTATGTACTTGTTGCCATTTGTTGTCTCACTGGACACTGCTGACAAGAGCCTGGCTCCATTCTCTTTACTGACCCTTTTCAGGAATTTATTTTGTGTTTTTCTTGAATCACTAACACATAATTTCATTTCAAATACAGTAAACTCTTCTTCAGAGCCTTGAAGGCTCATCCTAACCGAAGTAACTCAAATTGTGATGATTAATGGATTAGCCAGATTTAGATTGAATTTTATTAGGCATTTCTTGACGCTATACATCATTGGCTCTCTGTGATACATTCCTGCTCTCAGTAGATATGGTAATGTGCCCTTCTGTTCAGGCATCTTTGCTGCAGATGTTGTGAGACTGACAAGTGCTTCTCAGTATATTCCCTCAAGACCTTCTAAGTTTAAAATGAATCTCAAAGATAATTTTCAGCCCCCTACTTCATATACGCTAAGTTCAAGTTCACTGTATATAATTATATTGAGTGCCTTGTCATTATGGGGAACCAGTGTAGCTGTAGTTTTTTAACTCCACCTTTTTGTTCTCAACACCCAAATGATTTTACTTGGTATTTCACAGATGCAAAGTTTAGAAATGGCAGGGGAAAACAGTGGAAACAGTCAGTGACCCAAAATCTCCAGGAGAACTGAAGAGCTTGTATCTTTGTATCTCAGAGAAATACTTTTCAGATTTCTTTGCTTTGATGGTTTGGGATTCTAACTATGTACAATTTATGAGATCTAGTCAGTTATTGTTAAATGACTGACTTGTTATTGTTAAATTCTTTCTTAATATTGTTAAATTCCTTCTTTCTTTCTTTCTTTCTTTCTTTCTTTCTTTCTTTCTTTCTTTCTTTCTTTCTTTCTTTCTTTCTTTCTTTCTTTCTTTCTTTCTTTCTTTCTTTCTTTCTTTCTTTCTTTCTTTCTTTCTTTCTTTCTTTCTTTCTTGTTTTAAATTTCTGTCTATGGATGGGGAGTTTTGTCATTTACTGCAAAGCTCTGTACCAATCACTAGACTAGGAACGATGAGGAGTCGTTAACCTTAATGACCACCACGCCTGCACAGAAGCTGTGCTCAGGAGCCCACTGAATTTTTTCTCCTCCTCTGTAAAAGAGAGCAAAGGGCAAGGATCCAAACTCTCCATTTGGGACTGTAAGATAAAGTGACAAAGCAATGAGATAGAAATGATTCAAAGAAGGAATAAAAAGTGCTGTAAACAGCATTCTGACAAAAGAAGAAAACATGTTGCTTGTTTTTCTATCAGCCACAGCCATGGAAAGCCTGTGTCCTGGCAAGGCTCTGGGAGATGCTCTGATGCAGCATGGGGAACATAGACAGTGAGTGACAGACATTTACTGAGGCAGTAAAATACAGGCAAGGTCTCTCCAGTCATTCTGGACTCAAGATGTCATGTGAAGAACAGGTCTGACACTAATCTGCATGTAAGCATCTATACAAAGCAAGTGGTAAAAATTGCAGTTGATGCACTCTGCCTACATGTTAGACCCAGGAACGAGGCACTGCAAAATCAGTCTCTTTGTGCTCTCAATGTGCAGACATTCCATTCCCTTCCCTCTTCAGTTCAGCCTCCATACTTAAGAGAAGAGTGAAATATCCCATGCAGTGAAGAAGTCACAGTCCCAGGCAAAGTTCAAGACCAGGTTAGGAAGATACCACCAAACTCTGACAGTGCAGACATGTTTGGGGAACTGCTTAGTGCTGGTTATTGCTTCCTGCTTTAATGCAGATTTTATTCTAGTGAGCATAATTTCAAATAGCAGACACTAGAATAATTACCAGTGGCTATTTTTCTTTACTCTTTTGGCTTCTCTTGTGTTATAAGGGAAGTTTAAACATTTATACTTAATAATATTTTAATTATTACTCTTACTTCAGAGATGGAGATCTCCGGTAAAATAATTTATGTTAAAAGAGTTATTAATTAAAAGAATATAATAATTTAAGAAAATATGAAAGCCTTATACTAAATTTGTTTTTTTTCAAAGCTAGCATCAAGAATTTTTATGTAAATATTAGGCCCTCAGGATTCAGGTAGAGGATATGTGTATAAATAAGAAAGAAAATTCAGCCGGGCCAAGAAGATGTGATTTAGTATGATATGACCTGAAAACAAAACAAAATGACAGCACAAATGAAGACTCCGAAACCAAACAGTAGATCCATACTACAGTTGATGGTAAACTGCGTGGTCAAAGTTTTCCTACTGCAATCACTTTACATTTAGCAAAACATGCGGTATAAAACAACATCCCTGCACTTTTAGGCCTAAATCTAAAAAAGATACTGAGATGGCCATATGCATTTGAAGTTAGTGGAGGAGGAAACTCAAATCTGATGTCATTTTGGGGCTGGAAAGTCTATTCATAAAGAGAAAACTCTCTCTCAAGCAATTCAGACATCTAGCTAATTATGTGCTAGCTACTGAGTAACACATTTCCAACTGTCTTTCTCTATTAAATGTGTATAGCTTGTGGAACTCTGGAAGCCAGACACCTGTGAATCAGATATAAAGATAGAGCATTTAAATTCTTTCTGCTTCTTAAGTTCCACATACTCAAGTGAAAAGCACAGAGAATTCTAATTTATTGGTGTCCAGGTGCCATGATGGGACTCAATGCTAGGTTCCCTAGTGTCTCTGTGAATATGGTCCTCTACAAACTTCTGTGAATGGGCAGAACCGTTACTGAAGAAATGCAGGAATATGGCTATCTTGATGATGAAAATTAATAAGAGATGAATTAGGAAAGAAATTATGTTGGAATTATACTCCTCTGACTGAATCATAGAATCACAGAACCCTTCCAGGTACAGTTAGAAGGATCTCTGGAAGAGAAGAAACAGACAAACGAAAAGAGGTGAAGCATAACAGACTGTTAAAGATGGAGCATTGCTTCCATACCCATGAGACTGATATTTCTTCAATGTATTTCAGTTATCCTGACAATAAAAGCAAGAACAGCTACATTAATATTCTATTATTTCCATACCAGTTATCTTCTGTCACTTCTGATCTGACAAATTTCTACATATATTGCACCTAATAAGCTTTTATTTCTTACTCCCTTGATAAAGTGTAAAGCACAACCCTGTTGTTTCACCAAAGGCATGCTATATGCACCATCCCACAGAGCCTGTTGCTAAGATAGAGCATGTGGTGAGGCTTCGCCATGGCAACAACTTTCAGCCCATGATGCATTAAAATCCTCAGCTCCTCAAATGTTAAAGATCATTGCGTCCCAAACAGTGATTCTATAACATGAGCAAACCGAAATCTCTTGCTCTCCTTGGAAGTGGTGCAAAATCAGCAATTAGATGCTTATCCCCAGACTGCATCCCAGAAGATAAGAAGAACAGCTGATTTGGCTCAATAATGGACACTGGCTTTATATCATTATGTTTTTAATGTGGGAGGTGTATTGTTCTCCATTCCTCCCCCAAAAACAAGGGCATCTATCAAGATTGTTGAGAAAGTTCAGCCCTGAGGAGCTTTTTTTAGCCTCACAAAGACTACCAGGAGTTTTCTGCAAGGAATCTTCCCAAAGCCATGGGCTGTGCTCACAGAAAGCTGGTTCTATTAAGATTCAGTCAGTTTGTATCACACATGTTACACTGCATGGCATCTTGAGTACATCTCCCCAAACAAATGATTCCTGAAGGAATGATAACCAAGGTCTGTGTGAAAGCATTATGTCAAAAGACTTTATTATTAATGAGGTAAAACAGATGTAGTGTAACAATCGATACACACAGTTTAAGAGATTTGCGCAGGCTTATAATTGCTACAAATTCAATTATTTCTGCAAATGTAAATACAAGAGATATAAATATGCTGAACAGTTCAAAATTCTTTGATGAAAGCTAAAGCAAATTTGTGTGCTATAATATGCAGTCGTGTTGAATGCAATCTTGTGAACTGTAGCAATCTCGACCACAGTTTAAAGGTATCCAGTCACTGAAATGTTCATTAAGCATTATCTCAAGAGGCAGTTCTGTTTGCTAGGATGATCTTTTCTAATTAGTGAATTACAGAACCACATAAAAAACCTTCAGCTGTCATCGCCTTCTGCTTACACAACATCTTCCTCCCGCCTAAGAACAAAATTGCTTTGTAATTGTATACTGCACTGCAAATAAGCCAAAAATGTAGTCCAGGAAAGCTCTAGCTGTTTCTAATGTGGGTCAAAATAAAGATGAAGAATCAAACATCTTATTGGTCAAGTTTTCTATTACATCTTTTAAATCTTTTTAATGATAGCAATTTTGTTTACAAATGACACTTTAATTGTAGCTTAATATCAGAAGGACTTTCTCTTATATATTATCTGATGAAGGAGACATGAAAGTCTCCTCAAGTATTTATTACAATACTGGCTTAGTTATCAGCTCCAAAAACCTGAGCAAGCTGGGGGCATTTACCAGTAATTATCCAGTCATCTTATTGCTTCTGCTCTTTCATGAAAACAATGTAAAACTGTCAAAAAATAGTTGCCTCTAGAAGAATATTATTACCATCTGAAAGTCTTGAAAAAGACATTTAAGCCTGTGTATATTTGAAATTTTTGCCTGTAAAAAGAGATTGTAATTAGGCATAATGTCCTAAGATCATGAAGGAATACAGAATGTTTATAGAATTAGCTTAGGGGTACCAGTTACATATGTGTAAATTGTCATTCTGACAGTGAGTGTGTAGCAAACAAGGGAGCACTAAACTTTCAATATATGGCACATTTGAGTCCAGGCTTCTGAAATATTGTTAGCCTGTCTTCACTCCAGAATCCATCATATCCTGTGGACACACCCTGTCTGCTGTGAATGCAGCTACCCTTGAGCAGCGGAAAGGTAAGATGATCCATGCCCCTTGGCAACCTTTTATTTAGCAGTGATGCTATAGTCTGAGAAAGCTCTGAGCCTAATAGACATTATCTAATTGGTAGTAACATACACCCAGCCAAAACCACATGGAGAAAATGATCAACTTAACCCCTCTGGTTTTCATATACAAAGGTACTCTCATAAGAGACCTTATCGTTGAAGTGGCAGACCTATCACCCACGGCTAGGAGAAGTGGTTTGAAGTGGTTTATTCATGCAGGTTCCCTCCTCTGGCCTTTCTTGGTCAAATACAGCCTTATCCAATTCAGGGGATTAAAAAAAAAAAAAAAAAAAAAGAAGGGCCTTGATGTTTTGATTGCTCTTTTCATAATTCTTAGGATTGGATACAAGCAGACAAAGACTTTGATCAAGAGAACTGCTACTTAGTGAACCAAGAAGCACAACAGTTAGTAAAGGATGTTTAAATGCAGATTCCTCCACAGAAAGACAGTCATATTCTGTTTTTTTTCTTCTGAGACCCTTTTCTGCAAATAACTGAGCAGTATCTTTCTGGTACAAATCTAGCTTTCATTCCCTCAAATTACCTAAATTTTACTAGATATATTGTACATGATTGGAAAAAAAACAGGCTCCTGGGTCAAAAATAGAATTTTCTTGAGTGATACAGAAAGTCCTTCTAAAAGTAACAAAGTTTTAAACTGCAGACAACCGAAGCAATAGCCTTGGTCTCTATCAATTTAACAACACATCACAGTCAATAAATTCTATTTAAAATGAGTCCAGACTTAACGGAAAATGTAAATAGTAGTTTAGTTCAGATATTTTAATGGAATTCAGCCAAGATTAGGCTTTAAAGGAGTGATTACTTTTTTTTGTTTTTATAGTAAAAGGAATTGCATGTCTTATTTTATTACAGTAAGTCAAATATTAGGAGATGAAGATATTACTTCCAACAGTTGGTGCCCTATGTCTGGAAAGAATCAGCATCCCATTAAGGTAATTACTGTTCTCATTTGGGATCTTGATAAGCTCTTAAATAGTCTGTCATTAAGATATATACAGCACATCTCTTTAATAAGATCTCTTGATTTGATGAAGCCCTTATTAATACCATCAGAGGTCCCATAAGAACACCTCCATTTTTTTTTGAATGTTCTATTCAAGATTGCTCTGGTGTCATTGACGCTGCTTTTGGTATAATTAGGCTTGAATACGGAGTCCTCTTGAATTTTGAAGACAGTTTAGTAACAGTGTGTCTGTACCAAAGAGTCACAAAGAAGTTGCTATAATGAAAAATATGTATTTATTTATTGATTTTATTCTTGAGAAGAATTACTTTAGATTCTGAGTCATCTAAAATCATGCCAGTTTTATAGAAATGATATTCAGTATTTTTAAAGTAAAAGCATGCCACAATAAAATCTTTGAAATAACTTACTTCCAAAAGATATTTCAATTTGTTCTGGTTGTTCCTTTATATATACAGAGATTGCGCTTCCTTCATATTTTGTAATGACAAGTATACTAATAACTAACAATTATTTATTGGAATGCATTTTGGATTAAGTACATGAGTATACATTTTTTACATAGTAGAGAAGCAGCACCAGTGCACAGATAAAGCACTGTATCCCAGGTACAGCCCTTTTTAGCCCTATTTAAAAGTAATGATTTAATTCAGAGGGGGGAGAAAAAAGTAAAAGCTTGAACAGATAAAGATATACCATTTCAGATGGTAAATAGAGATGGATCCTTTTGACCCACTGTCACAGCAGCAATGTGCAGTAGAGGCAGGCTGCCTGATAGAATTGACAGAGGCAATTGATATTCCTGAAAACTGGGCTGCTGATGCAGGTACTGAATATATGCCTTGTTAGCTAAGAAGGCACAAAAATTTGCCTATCCCTCCAAGCCACATAAACTTGCTGCCTTCAGCATTTCTAGCACTTCAATTCACAATTCTGGCACTCAAATCCCAAAAAGGTTACGAACACCACGCAGACTATCTGAAAATCTGACCATCTATTTATATGCTTTTAACAAGAGTAGGACTGTCATAAACACCTCTTCATGAGTCAGATTGTCCTGTTATATAAACCTTAAGAAGCTATTTAAAACAGAGGGACTGTGTTAGAATTTATTATGGCTCCATAATATTTAATGACAAAATTTAAAAGACCAGAGAACTAGTGGCCATTTTAAGATGGTTTGAATAGTCCGAGAAGTTTTCATATTAGCATTAAAAAATTGCACTTTGTTAAAAATCTTTTTAGACATCATTAATCCAGGAAATATTTGTTTAGTCCTAGGCAGAAAGATTGTATACATCTTATGGGTCTTACTTTCTTATTACTTTTGCTTGTCACTCAGAGATTTTTTTTGTGTGCACTGAAAAAAATTCTTATCCTTTCCCTCCTTATATAGATTTGAAATACTTGAAACTCCTACATCTTGAGAACACTAAAGGAAATTACATTCAGGTTCAAGCTGACAAACCATTCAGAATATGCAACACTAGATCCATGAACTTCTTTTTAATTACAATAAATATTTCAACACTGAATGAAAACTCTATTGGGAAACTCTCATAGAGTGCTGACAGCATAGCTTTAGAAAGGGTTAATTTACAGACAAAAGTGTTAGAACTGAAGAAAGAGAATCCAACATTATGCTGAAGTTTGTTTATTACTTTTGGAAAAAAGATTTCAAGGTGATGTCTTGTTACTAGGAACTTTGTAAACACTACAGCACTGTATTTCATTTTTGGGCTGTACCTTTAAACAAAGCCCTTCATGTTGGTCTGAGGCCCCTAGCAAGCATTAGTTGACAGTCATGAAACACCAGATGTTACCAGAGCTTTGATTTTGGTTTCAACAGTTTGTCAATATAAACTTTTGATGTTGACAGTACTAATGCTTTTTCCAGCAATGAGAAAATGTTTCTGACTGCTGACATTTCAAAATAATGTGCACGGTCGCTGCTACTATTTGGTCTGTGGAAAACACTGCGTTGTTTGTGTTGGCATATTGGTCATTTTCTATGTTAAAAACTTTCAGAAGCTTTCAGAAAACTTAGAAGTATTTTCCCTCCCTCCCCCAAGTGTACATCTTTGTTCTCCAGTCTGAAGTGAAATTGATGAATGCATGTTAACAAATTCATTTTAATCTGTGTAGCTACTTGTGATGGTTTTACCTATGATAGTGTTAGCTTTCTTTGCATAGGCTCATATAATGCTGTGTTTAGGATTTGTGATGAAAATAGTGGTGATAACACAGTGACATTTTAAGTTGTTGGTGAGCAGTGCTTATACAGAGCCAAGGGCTTTCCAGCTTCTTGCTGGTTTGCCAACAAAGAGATCAGGAGTGCACAAAGAGCTGGGAGGGGACACAGCCAGCACCACTGACCCATACTGGTCAAAGGGATATCCCATATCTTATGGTGTCATGCTCAGCAACAAAAACTGGGATAAGGAAGGGGAAAGTAGGTAATGTTTGGAATGATGGCATTAGTCTTCTCAAGAAGCCATTACACGTGGCGACCCCTGTTTTCTTAGAAGTGACTGAACATCTGCCTACCAATGGGAAGTGGTGGATGAATTTTTTGTATTTATTTGCATGCACAGCTTTTGCTTTACTTAGTAAACTGTCTTTACTTCAACTCAGGATTTCTTGCACTTTTACCTTTCTGATGCTCCTCCCCAACCAATGGGGGTAGAGTGAGCGAGTGGCTGTGTGCTGCTGAGCTGCCTGTCAGGGTTAAACTACAAAGCTATTATGACCATTCTGGAAAGGGCAATGAATACGGAACAAGTAGAGATACAAGGGAAGTATGCTGCACTGGCAGAATTTGAAAGTGGATTTTACTTCTGTTACAAAGAAATGAAGACAAATGAGCTGGAGAGAATCTGTTGTAAGAAAAACAGAAGCCTGATCTAAAAAATTGTTTGCTTAGTTTTTAACATAAACAGCCACCTTGCTCAGGTCTATGCTAGAACCATGAAAGTGGCAGCATCTGAGGGATCCATCCCCTCTCAAGTGACATCAGAGAGCTGCCTCTTCAGCACAGTCCCAAACAACAAAATCCTTTGTCTTTCTCATTGTGAGCCATTACATCCACGTTTGTTTCTACTGATTTTCTGTGCTTCTCCTTGTGATTAACACCTCTTCCTCCCACTTTATTGTCAGTCATTTATTGTTAGCATCAGAGAAAACATGTTGGTGTGAGTCAGCTTTTGCTTAAGAGTTATTTAATTTTACTCTTTTTTAATTATTCTAAAGGTAGAGACATCTAAAACAATTCCAGACATCTGGAAATAAAGCATCTTCATAGCTTTCATACAAATAGATGAAAAGGCAAGATGAGAGTAAATCATCTGTTGGACTTGTGATGTACTGACTTGCATTAACTTGCCTGAGAAAAGATTCTCTTTTTTTGCAGAGCACTCACATTCATGTGTGCTGATTCTAAAACCTCTCTGCAGATCTGCAAAGGCATAGATACTGTGTATTTACTTGATGTTTATGTGGAACTACGTGATAAAATGTTGAGGCTGAAAAGATAGGAACTTGAAAATTAGGAAATTTCATAAGTTTTTGCATGTAAAAACTTTAAATATACTCCTGTGCATGTGATATGATCACTTCCAATGCTGTGCTTACGTACTTATTTTCCAAAAGGAGGTCTATTTCATCTCATGTGTATAATGAATAATGCTCATGGTATTTCCCATGGAAATGGTTTAATATTATTGGGAAATTATAATTCAGGCTTTTACAAGCTCTTCAGTACATGACCCAGAAACCTGGAAGCCTGCGACCAATCATTTCATCTACATGATGTATTTCACAGCTGAAGAAACAAACACAAAGCCTTTCTGGGCAACATATGGGCTCTGCAGTTAATGAAGGGTTATAATTCAGGATAACCTGAGTGTCAGGTGTGTTCAGACATGATGCATTTCTGTCAAATGTGATGAATGCAAATGTGTCAAACCAGGTCAGACTATAAGGCCATCCTGTTTCTGACCTTGGGGAGCTGATGGTGAACTGTGAGGATAGGACAAGATTGTGGTGAAATAAATACATCCTTTTGCTGTAATAAATAATCCTTTTTACTGTAATGTTTTCAGGATGATCTCTCAGCCTTAAGTAACTCCTGACTCTGAGACTTCCCACTATATAAGTGGTGATTGTTTTTTTTTTTTTTTTTTACTAAATAGCCATCAATTATCATCAATGAATTGATCCTGATGCTTTTCAATAACAATACTAGAGTCTAGTAATAAGACTTGAATTTGTTCATGTTCTTTATTGCTGTTGCAAAGCCCTGGAGAGATAAAACTGAGTACGGGGAAGCCAAGAACACAAAGTGGCAATCAGTAACAATGCTGGTTTACAACATCTCTGGGCTGGGTTATGTGGCAGTTGTCTTTTTCAGGAAAATGAATGTTTTCAGGGAATATCCAGAGCTGGATGGAAAGACCTTGGTGAAACTTGAGATCAAAATATGTATAATCAGCAAAATCATGCACCCTAAATCTTTTTTAAATGATAATCTGATACTCTGGTACTACACAAAGGGAATATTCAGCTAAAGTGCCTGGCGTCCTAGGACCTACAGTAACATTTTCATTTGTTGCTGCCTTCTATACTTTGGCGTCTTTTTGTCTGGGATCGTAACCAATTTGAATGTTAGAAATCAACATTCATTCAGCATCAAGTCATGCTTTTTGTGGGAGATTATTATCCAGGATAGAACTTTATCAAATGCAAATCACTACCCAAAAATGCATTTACATGAATGCAAATTTAATGTGTATGAACATAGCTGGTTAAATCCTCTCAGAACAGCTCTAATGCATCAGAAACTGAGTTAGGGGAGCTACTCACAGTGCATCTTACACTATAAGCACTCTTACATGTAGCACACTTGCTCAAAGAGTTTCTTTCTGGTGAATGACTTTCTGAGTTTTCTACTGAACCTTTCTTGACAGGTAAAACAAATGAGGAAGGATTGCTTAGGACTCCTCTGGTCATATCAGTTCCCAAAATCTCCTTCCTGGACCACCACCCACACTGCGAGCTGCAAGACACAATCGTTTTGGAAAAAATGTTTCAAGGCTAAAGGTGAGAAAATTCAAATGGTATGAACAACTTACTCCTAACTACTGCAACCAATTTATTTTCACTTTGCATTCTGTTCTCTTTCTCTTTTTTTTTACACTGTTACATTCTTTTTTTTTTCTTTTTTTTTCTTTCTTTTTTTTTTTTTTTTTTTCTCTTCCAAATAAGAACAAAAGTGTACACAAGTTCTCTTGTTTAATTACAACAGCATTCCATGGTGTAAAAGTTGAAAAGTGTCTGGATTATGAACCAGTGGTCCTTCCACTAATGTATTTTCAGTGTTGCAGACAATGACCTCCTTATCTTGCTTACTAGGTTTCCCTTAGTGGGAACTGGAAACACACAATGCTTTTATTGTCATGCAGTCCCTACACTGTATGGCTGAAAAAATAAGTAGTGTAATAAGAGATGATGTGCCAAGCACTTATGGTGATTTCTGCCATGGATTTTCAAAAAATGTGTAAATCCATGCTAATCTGGTTCAGTGCTTTGAAAACAATTATGTTTTTTTACGGCCCACTTTCCATCTCAGCTAGAATTGCAAATGTGTTCCATTGCATACATGCTTTTATTTTATTGCACCTGCAGGCAAATTTAAAGCAAGTAAAAAGGTATAATTAAGTTTGATTAAAGTAGCTTGGTGTTAAATTTGTGCCATCCAGTACAGTATTTATAATTTTTTGTGTAGTTTTAGTGAAGTATGTACAAGGGATAAATATAGCTCATAAGGTGCTGTGTACTTTGCTCTGGAGATTTACTTCATTCAATTTAACAGGTATGATTACAGTTTTATAGGAAAACTGGAGAGACACAAACACCTCTGGTGGGTGATTTCCAAAGGCTTGAGTTACTGTTCAGAGATGCTCACCAATTATACTGATTATTTAGGAAGACTATGACCTAAAATAGACTTGTTAGCTTTGTTCCCATTTTAGGTGTCCATGGTGAGGTTTGGGCTCCTCCAGCAACTCAAGGCTATGGCTGCACACAGTCACTTCCAGCTGCTTTCAGTGACCCCACCACAGAACACAACTGGACCCAACAGCCAATGTGGTAACATCTTGGGGAATGTGTATGTAAAAAGGGCAAAAATCCCACACAGCGTGCGGGAGGAAGAAAGTGTGAGGGGGGCGGGGGGAAAAAGTTCTGCTGGCACCAAGGTCAGAGAAGGAGAAGGTGGAGGATGTTCTCCAAGCACTGAAGCAGATGTTTCCTGTGTCCCATGAAGGACCTACTCTGGAGCAGACTTTCTGCTGAAGGACTGCTGCCTATGGAGAGCCACACCTGAGGAGGGGAAAGTATGAGAGGAAAGGTGTTGCAAAGACAAATTGCAGTGTACTCACCAAACCTTCCCACCCATTCCCACTGTGCCTGTCAGGATGAAATGGAGGAGTCTGGAGTGAAGCTGAACATGGCAAAAGGAAAGGAATGTTTTTTGATGTTTTTTGTTGTTTCTTTCTACCCAAATCTGGTTTTAACTGACACTAAATTAAAATAATTTTCCACAAGTTGAGTCTGTTCTGCAAGCAATCATAATTAGTAAGCAATCTCCTTTTCTTTCTCATCCTATTTTCTCTCCTGTCCAGCAGATGAGGAATAGCAAGTGAGCAGCTGGTGTAGGGGATCAGACTGCTGGCCAAGGATAACCCACCACAGTACTTGAACTTACCAAGGAATGATATAAGGTTAGAAATATAAAAAAGGAAGCATGCTAGTATCCCATTTATGAAAAGTATTATTTTCTCTATTGCTTTGAAATAAGAAAAAAATTAAAAAAAAAAAACCTATGCCCAGTACTAAGGTGTGCAGTGAATCATAATACTTCTTCTGATTCAGCTACAGTTAGGGATAAGGGTCATCCTTTACTTCCAATATTTTCTCTTAAATGCCCTCTAATGAAGTTCCACTAAACAACAGTTATGCCACAAACCAACGCTGTGCTACAGGTTTTCATAGAATAATAAAGCTAGAAGGTTGTCTTTGTCAGTTCATTAGTGTTTGAATTTTCTTGAGAAATGTGCTTCTAATTAGCAGTATATAGACATTAATTTTAGCATACTAGCAGAAAACCCACCTAATGAAGTTGTGGTGTGGCATAATCTGTCTAGAATATATACTGGCCTTGAAATTTTACAGTTTAAATAACTAAAAAATAGCTACTATTATGTAAAGATCAGTACTGTGACCATGGACTTAAATTCACAAAATTCTGGAAGTTGTTAACCAGACTTTAGCTCTAGTCGAGGTCACTGCTGCTCTCCAGATTTCCAAATATGCATTCACTGTTTTCCTTTTGGTAATGATATATGCTCTTGTACTAATATTTGTACAAGATAAAAGGCATAGTGTCTTTGAACTGCAGTCTGTTAATGGATGCACAATTAATCTCGTCATGTTTCCTTTCCCTAACTTTTCCTGATAACCTTGGTGGAATATACTGTCACTGCAATGTTTCTGATTGCCTGCTGTGTGAAGAATATACTGAATAACAAGTGACAGGACTATGCTACCTAAGACATGCTTTACAGTATAAACACACGAGCATTGAAACAAACCTTTTTAAATGCCCTAGAAACAGTTATTTCCTTCACGTATTTACTTTTAATTAGATATACATCCACTTATAGGAACTGTTATCATCATGATCACCCTGCTGATGGCATGGAAATTCCTCACTGGGAGAACTGTACCCTCACTAATCAGTTTCTCATGGGAAAATTCCAGAAGAGATTAATAGAAAATGATTTTTGCATCATGTTAAGTTTTAATAATTTGAAGTATTTCATCACTGAATATTGAGACAGCCCTGAAACTTTATGGTTCTTTTCACCAACAAAGAAAAAGAGTAAACAACCATGTTATTACGTTCCTCTTGCAAAGTATGCCACATCTAAGCTGAGTGCTTTTAACAGAATAGCTAGTTGTACGTGAGCTAAAATATCTTGAATTTTCCTTCAAATTTTAAACAGGGTGTACTCATAAATCAGGCTGTGGAGTGATAAACAAATAGGGTTGCATGTGTCTGGCCACACTGTTGGTTCACTTGCTGGGAGCAGGCGAGTCTTTTTCCTGAAGTCCCTTTGTCGGTAGGGATGGAGAAGAAAAGATCATTGCTCAGTATTTCCACAAATGTAACTTTTGGTCTCCACTTTTAATGCTTGATCTTCCCAATACCAGTTTTGTTAAGGCAATGAAAATGGTACTAATATTGGAAATATCTTATTTTAGACTAATTAATCTACCTGCACTGACATGTAGAAAGAGAAGGCTTTGTAAGAGAAGCAAATAGATAAGAAGTTCCTTAAGATAGTGTAGCTTAAACTTCCACTGTAAGTGAGGGCCAGACTGACCTGAGCTAATGTGTTCTCAGCCGGATTTCCAGCTGGCTTCACCCTGTTACACAAAAGTTAACAAATTCTGTGCTGGTAAACTTTGTTCCTATTGCTAAGTTATGTTAACATTTGTCATATTAAATGGTATGCTAAAGAACAGTCTGTGCTTCATGATATACGTAAGCATATGTACCAACATAAGGTTAAAATCAGTAATGGTGTGGAGTGCTATAAAGGTTTTATTGCCAGTATACCACTTGAAAGTTATGCAGGTCATCCTGAACAAGTGGCAAAACAACTTTTACAGCAACATAAACTATTACATATTTCAGTCATGCCACAAAGAACATCACATCAACAGCATCAAAGAGAAAAAAATTAGCAAGCTTTTAAAGTAAAATGTTGTTATTGAAACTGTTTTTTATGTGACCCTCCACCTGCAAAGTGAGTTGCCTTGGTTGCCTATAAATCACAAGGATTTATTGAACTCCTTGCCTTAGTTACACCGGACACGTATTTAGTGCACATATTTTTCAAAACTGTAATGCTGTTTCCTTCTTTTAATGTTCAGTGCCTTATCTTTGTTACACAGTTTAGCTTTTAAGAGAGATAATTATTTATCCATACCCTTAATGAAAGCAAATTCCGTTTTGATTCCTCATAAGTCAAAATTACTTTTTCTGTCACACTGTTATTTGTAGTTAGGCTTTAAATTTCACTTGCTGCCTTGAGGTAAAATATATGTGAAAGAAGGTGCAAGGTCACATATAGAGAGTATTAACATTCATACAAAACAGGAACAAATTCTATCTATATCATGCTATGCTTCCAGTTGAATGGTACTAGCAAGTCCTTCTTACACACTGTATTTACATCAAACCTATGAAAATGTCAGGGATCACTTATTCAACCAGAGCATTCACGGTTAATCAGGAAGTTTGACATCGATTATACTACATCTGCTTTTAAATGAAATAAAAGAAATTGGACTGTTTAAGACTCATGATCAATCCCTTTGGGACTGAAAGGGAATTAATACATTTAATTACCCTATCATGGATTTTTTGCATTTCTTATTTAAGATATATTGTATTACTGCAAAAGATGACTATAATTTATGAACTCCACTAGAATCCTGTAAGAGAGGGACAACTTTTATGTCTTACTACTACAGGATGATGAATATTTTCTTCTATTACCTGTTCAAGACATTTGATACCATTTTTGCCCTTTGGGGCATGACTAAAAATACATTTTCAACAGTAGACAGTGAATAGCAAGACTGATTAAGAAATAGGAACCACTTCAAGGTTTCTAATTTTAACCACCCACATTCACTCCCCATTTGTTGAGCTACTACTGTTGCAGTAATTCCTTTCTGTCTGCCTTGATGGAGGTGTACTAAAGCAGACCCAAGACCAGGATCAAGGACAAATTCACTTTCTTTACTCATTATTTGCTGCAGGAGTGTCTTCAGAACTGCCTTTGTGGTAACTGGGATAGTTCTTGAAAAAGAGCTCACATATCCCCACAGCAAGTTCATGGGTGATCCCAGAATGCTAAACAGAGTTCATCCATTTGCTTTAGCAATAATGTAATAGGACATGGACAGAAAAAATACTGTGCAGAAAATTTGGTCTGTCATCCTTTTTAGAAAGACAGATATATCATCTAATCATAGAATCACAGAATCATAGAATCACTCAGTTTGGAAAAGACCTTAAAGATCATCAAGTTGAACCATGACCTAACCATACTACCCTTACTAACAACCCTCCACTAAATCATGTCCCTGAGCACCACATCCAAATGGTTTTTAAACACATCTAGGGATGGTGACTCAACCACCTCCCTGGGGAGCCCATTCCAGTGCTTAACAACCCTTTCTGTAAAGAAGTGTTTCCTGATATCCAGCCTAAACTTACCCTGGAGCAACTTGAAACCATTTCCCCTCATCCTGTCACCTGTCACCAGTGAGAAGAGACCAACTCCTCTCTCGCTGTAAGCACCTGCTCCATGTCCTTTCTGTACTGAGGTGCCCAAAACTGAACACAGTACTCGAGGTGAGGCCTCACCAATGCCGAGTACAGGGGCAGGATGACTTCCCTAGTCCTGCTCCACCACACCATTCCTGATACATGCAAGATGCTATTGGCGTTCTTGGCCACCTGGGCACACTGCTGGCTCATATTCAGCCGACTGTCCATCAGTACACCAAGGTCCCTTTCCATCAGGCAGCTTTCCAGCCACTCCTCCCCAAGCCTGCAGGGTTGCCTTGGGTCGTTGTGACCAAAATGCAGGACCCAACACTTGGCCCTATTGAAACTCATACAGTTTGCCTTGGCCCATTGATCCAGTCTATCCAGGTCCCTCTGTAATGCCCTTCTGAGACCAGTCAAGAGTGGTGTTCCCCAGGGGTCGGTGCTGGGGCCTGTCCTCTTCAACATCTTTATTGATGACTTGGATGAGGGCATTGAGTGCACCCTCAGTAAGTTCGCGGATGACACCAAATTGGCAGGGAGTGTCGATCTGCCTGAGGGTAGCGAGGCCCTGCAGAGGGATCTGGATAGACTGGTGAGCTGGGTTGAAGCCAATGGGATGAAGTTCAACAGGACCAAATGCCGGGTCCTGCACTTTGGCCACAACAACCCCAGGCAGCGCTATAGGATTGGGGCGGAGTGGCTGGAGGACTGTGTTGAGGAAACAGACCTGGGGGTACTGATTGATGCTCGGCTGAACATGAGCCGACAGTGTGCCCGGGTGGCCAAGAAGGCCAACGGCATTCTGGCTTGCATCAAAAACAGTGTTACTAGCAGGAACAGGGAGGTAATTGTCCCCCTGTACTCGGCATTGGTGCGGCCGCACCTCGAGTACTGTGTTCAGTTTTGGGCCCCTCACTGCAAGAAAGACATTGAGGCCCTGGAACGTGTTCAGAGGAGGGCTACGAAGCTGGTGAGGGGTCTGGAGCACAGGCCTTATGAGGAACGGTTGAGGGAGCTGGGATTGTTCAGCCTGGAGAAGAGGAGGCTCAGGGGAGACCTTATAGCTCTCTATAACTTCCTGAAGGGAGGTTGTGGTGAGCTGGGGGTCGGCCTCTTCTCTCGTGTAATCAGTGATAGAACTAGAGGGAATGGTTTCAAGCTGCGCCAGGGGAGGTTCAGGCTGGACATTAGGAAGTATTACTACTCGGAAAGGGTAGTCAGGCATTGGAATGCACTGCCCAGGGAGGTGGTGGAATCACCGACCATGGGAGTGTTCAAGAAACGTTTGGATGTTGCGTTGAGGGGTATGATTTAGCTGGGAAGTATTGGTAATGGTTGGACTGGATGATCTTCTAGGTCTTTTCCAACCTCGATAATTCTGTGATTCTGTGATTCTCCCCTCAGGCAGATCAACACTCCCTCCCAACTTGGTGTCATCTCCAAACTTACTGAGGGTACACTAAATCCCTTCATCAAGATCATTGATAAAGATGTTGAATAGAAGCAGCCCCAGTATAGACCCCTGGGGGGACACACTTGTAACTGGCTGCCAGCTGGATTTAACTCCATTGACCACAACTCTTTGGGCCTGGCCATCCAACCAGTGTTTCACCCAGTGGAGAGCACACCCATCCAAACCATGGACAGCCAGCTTCTCCACAAGGATGCTGTGTCAAGGGCCTTACTGAAGTCTAGGTAGACCATATCAACAGCCTTACCCTCATCCGCTAAGTGGGTCACCTTGTCATAGAAAGAAATCATGTTTGTCAGACAGGATCTACCATTTGTAAACCCATGCTGACTGGGCCTGATCCCCTCGTTGACCTTTAACTGGTCCATGATGGCTCCCGAGATTATCTGTTCCATAACCTTCCTGGGCACTGAGGTGAGACTGATAGGTTTGTAGCTATCAGGATCATCTTTCTGGCCCTTTTTGAAGATGGGCATCATGTTTTCCAATCTCCAGTCCGCCGGGACATCCCCAGTTAGCCAGGACTGCCAAAGAATGATGGACAGTGGCTTGGCAACCACATCTGCCAACTCCTTCAGCACTCTAGGGTGCAATCCATCCGGCCCCATGGACTTGTAAGCATCCAGCTTCTGGAGCAGGTCCAAAACCCTCTCATCATAGATCATGCAGGGCTTATTCTGTCCCTCATCCCTATCTACCAGCACAGGGGACTGTGTTACCAGGGAGTAACAAGTCTTACTATTGAAGAGTGAGGCAAAGAAGGCATTAAGTACTTCAGCCTTATCCTGATCCTTGGTCACCAAGTTGCTCTCAGCATCCAACAAGGGATGGAGATTCTCCCTAGCCCTCCTCTTGCTGTTGAAGTATTTATAAAACTATTGTTTTCCTTTACCTTAGAGGCCAAGTTCAGTTCCAGCTGGGCCTTGGCTTTTCTAATTTTCTTCCTGCACAGCTTCACTACATGCCTGTAATCATCACAAGTACCTACGCCACCCTTCCAGAGACCATAAATTTTCCTTTTGTTCTTGAGCTCTAGCTAAAGGTCTTTGTTCAGCCAGTCTGGCCTCTTTGCCCATCAGCTCGTGAGGAAGATGAGACTACCTCCATCACAGTTTGCACACTAGGAACAGGCTTCCTTAAAGCCCTGGATTTCTGACAGACCAGCTGCATTGTAGGTGCAGATGTATTTCATAAAACCACAACAACCCTGGGACATTTAAGCGTGCTGATTCAGCCCATTTAGCTACCTCTGGATCTGCAGGCCCTGCTCCTCTAGACAGCTTTCTGTTCTGAGCCATCGTTTGTGGCTTCTAGCCTCACTGTTCAGTTTTTTCCCCACTCTGATTCAGAACAAGGGGAATTGTCACTCACCTTTTTTTTTTTTTTTTTTTTTTTTTTTTTTTTTTTTTTTTTTTTTTTTTAATATCTCACCTATAGTCTGTACAGAATTTCTAAAACAAGGAGAGGGAATTGGATTTTTCTGTTGGTAATTATTTTTGGATTATTAATTATCTTGAATTATCGTGTAACACTAAAATTAAAATACATTGTTAAATGTGAAACTTCAACCTTATTGGTTTACAACAAGTATATAGTGTATGGTAGCTTCCAGCAATACTATTTATTTATCCAAGGTAAATTTCTTATTAGGTTCTAATTATTAAGATGGTGTAACCAATCTTCAATAAAATTCCTGTAGAAAGATATAAGCCCTTGGAAACACTGCTTGCTGACCTTTATGTGCTTGGCCAATTTTGAAATGCATAAGAAATCTCCTTTTCTCCCCCCATGGATAACCTATATTCAAATTTGTTACCTTAACACTTCAGAAACTCTAGCTACTGATTGTTGACATGCCACTGGAGTGTTTTAATCATCTTGTAAATGCTGATATTCCTATTCATTTTTATACAATTCTGTTTCACAAGGCGATAGTTTCAGTGGTAAAGATAATTCATAAATCCATTAGAGGGCACAATCTTTTCCCTGGTGTGTTTACTGTCTAAATTGTTTAGAAATACTAATCTCCTACTAATTTGCCTTCTTACCACATCACTTGGTTGTCATTCTACTCATGCTGTATATCTTGCTCTGGTTCTCTGTATGCAGATAGACTTTGTATATCTCATGTCTATCTACATACACATTATCTACAAGCCTTGACCTCACATGAATTTTGAATTTTTTTGGTATATTTCTTTAGGTTTGTTTTATCTGTGTCTATAGTTTTGGCCTGGCAATGCTGCCCATCTCTGAGGAAAATGCGTGTGACTTTGTCATTGGCTGTGATGGGATGAAAACTGGACTTAATATGACTGTTCCCTCCTCACCTTCATTTCCATGGGTAGGAAGCCCAGGCTGGCAAATGGTGTACTAACTAACCTGTCTGCGAAGCTGTTCGTGGCCCCCTTGCTGTTATACATCACTGGTGCATTCACCTTCTTCACTCTACTGATACACAGACTCAATCTCTTAGCTCACCTCCTCTCTGCTTTTCTGATGTGCCGTACAAGAATCTTGCTCATTTTAAGGTGCACAAAGAGAAGAAAGATTGTCACTCCCACAAAACAATGATCCTATCTTTGAACGTGCTTTAGGGTAGTATGGTTAGGTTGAAGTTGGACTTGATGATCTTGAAGGTCTTTTCCAACCTGAGCAATTTCATGATTCTATGATTCAAGCTCAAGGCAAGGTTGGTTTTTGAAGACTTGTTCTACTTTGCCTAACTGACTGCCTCAGCGCTATAGTGCAGCCCAAGATAATAGAGGTACACAAAGGGAAAAAGTCCACCCTGTGTCACTGAGAGACAAGTGAAGCTTGTTTGATGGGCTTTCCCACACGAAAAGAAAGCGACAGGCTTTTTGTTCTGTCTTTGTAAACTCCGTCTAGGAGAAAGAGTAGAAGTAATCTGGAGATGGAAATCAGTAGACTAATTTCAAATAAAAGACTGAATTCCTTTATCCTAGATGAATTGTGATCATCAGACTTTATTTTTATTGTTTTTAAGATTTGTTCAACATGGTGTCAGGTTCTCCAATAGTTAACTAAAAGTTTTGCTTTCAATTTCTGTTATTTTTGTCCTGTTACAAAACCAGACTCTAATCCTCTCATGTCAGACTATTATTCAGAGCATATCCTCATCTATACCTCCTAGCATCTATGACAGCATTCTGCTTTCATCCTTCTCATCAACAACGTAAATCAGAATGTTTTCCGCCTCTTAATATCTAGACAATATATTCCTTGTGATTTATCCTACAATTGAATGTCTAGTCACCTCAAACTAACTCTGCAAACCTTCCTGCAATTTTTAGTGCTACATCTCTGTCTTAAGGTTGTTTTATTTTGCTATAAAGTTGAATTGGAAGTGATACAAAGCCATATTTCTTACTCCTTGAATTTTTACAGCAAATTAAATGTGAGAATAATCTTTTAAAATTAAAGGTGTTTTTAATAAGGTTTTACAGAATGGGCTTCCTGCTTAGGGAAAAGAGGAAACTGAAATAACTTACTGTAAGAGATTACTCTTTTATACCATTGACACAAAGCTTGCTGAAGGACAAAGATGAACAAGTCCAAGCCAGTCCTGGTCAAGGGTTGAGAAATCCTTTTTCTGAGGGACACAGATGGACAAGGCCAGGGGCAACAAGAGAGAGAGATAGGCTGCAGGTGAATGGCTGGGAAGCAGTCTTTTGTGTGGGCTTATCTCTGGGAAGATGGCCATGTGGGATGTCACATAGGCAGGAAAAAGGGAGGATAAGAGGGATCAGTGACCAGGAAGTTAGGTTTCTGACATCAGATTCCTCACAACGTGATGCCTGCATGCTGAAGAAGAACAAGGAGGTTTCTGTCATCAGATCCTTCACTACAGAAGTCCTGCTTGTTCATGGACTCTCTTGGGCCTGCTACCTGAGTCCTGCTGCCTCTCTCTCAGACTTACCCTGTGGCTTCTTCCCACTACCCGCTTGCTGCCCAAGGCTGGCCACGCTGCTGCTGCTCTCCCCGCCTGCGCTTTTGCCTCAGACCATCGGAACATCTTGCAACATGACTGCTGCTGGATCCTGGTGGTGACTATCCCTGCTTTACACAATTCTTGCCTCTTTCTATCTTTTCTATCACCTGCCTTCCCTTCCCCACCACCTTAAATCATCTGTACTTCCCTTCCCCATCTCCCAGATTATGGTTTGTAATAAACTGGTCAGACCAACATTTGAACCGTTGTTTCTTAATCTCATGCTGGGTATACATATAGCAAAGAACCTCCTCTTCTACCTATAAATTGGAGTGCAACACTTTCTAATTTTCTGCTGCAAGAACTTGTGTCTTATTTTTTTGTTGACTTAAAATCCTTACATCAGGATTTTTTGCAAGAATATAGTAATCAAAAGCAACACAGCAATCCTCTTCATTAATTTCCCATCAAGGAAATCCATTAATAGGAAACATGGTCAAAGTCTGAAGAGGCTGCAGAAAATGAGATATTTTTAAAGGTTCCTGAAGTGGAATTCAAGCTCAATTTTATTTATTTATTTATTTATTTATTTTTAATGGATCACTTTGGCCTGTTGAACTCCAGAAATCTGGAAAAAGTTCAAAATTTTTCCACAAGTACAGATTATTCTTAATTGAATAATAAATCTGGAGATATGAAAAGAGATTGATTTATACTTTTATGCTATTTGGAATGAATAAAATCATTTTTACCTCAGCATTGGGCTCATCTTCCTAGTACATATGTTTATATGAATTATATTTTTTTCAATTACAAGACTATTTTGCAGGAGAGTATTTCTTAATGGAATGAAGTTATTTTAAAGCAATTAGTCTAAAGATGATGAATATTTAAGTAAATAAATAAACGTTGAAGACAATACAAGCATTTCAATTCATAGAATCAGAGAATTACAGAACCAAAGGAGCATCCGGATTGGAAAAAATCTTCCAATCATCAATGTGACTTACTAAGTCCCATCATTAAACCACGCCCTTTTCTTTTGTGCCCATACACCTCTTAAATACTACCAGGGATGGGGACTCCACCACATCCTTGGACAGCCCTTTCCTTTCTAGACCACGGTCTCCACAAAGAAATTCTTCCTGATGTTCAATGGAACCAACTTAGTATAATCAGAAGTACATTGAGTCTCTGCCTGTGGCTGGGGGGTTGGGACATGTTGATCCTTTGGGTCCCTTCCAATCCAAGCCCTTCTATGATTCTGTGATTGTATGAGTCATTCTGTGTATTTCAAAACTTTATTTATACTTCCAAGCTATAGAATTTCATTCTAGATATAGCTTGATAGTAAAACCAGCAACATTATTTTGCAGATTACATTCAGTAGGATATCTTGCATTACTATACTTAAATGTCTGCTAGATGTCTGTAGAACCCTTTCATTTCTACACCTACGCAGTTCTTCAGAACTGCTCCATAAAAATAAAATTAAGAAAGCAGATATATTGAATAAGGTAGGTATCTTTACAAATAGGCATATTCTCTACTGATTAAACATGCTCAGCTTCACCAATTTTAAAAACATGGGTTATAAATAGAGATGAAGAATTCTGGACATACTGCAAAATAAAAGACCAAAGATTACAGAATTTCAACCACCTGCAAACTCTTTTTTTTTTTTTTTTTTTTTTTTTTGAGCCCCATTGATACCTGCATTATTTGCTACTAACAAAGTGATATACTCTCTTCCCATAGTGTACAGAACTCTTAAGCTTTGTCATTCATGTAAGCAAGGTTTTCTTATAAGCCATATTCTGCCAAGTTAATATACCAAATCTTTAAAGGTGGAATACAAGAGCTTTTTATTACACGTCAGTATACCTTTCCTCATACAATCAAGAGTAACTGCAATCCATTTCCATCAAAGACTCTATGTAGAAAGAAGTATTGTAGCAGTGAGGTTGTTTTTGAATCAGTTTATTTTCTATAATGGCTTCATCCAAGCCCTGTACTTTTCAGTAGCATTTAACTCATAGAAATCTTAATTCTCTCCCCGCAAAGCATAAGTGACAGTTTCTTATGCAACAATCTCCAAAGCTTGAATGACTGTAAATAGTTATTCAGACCTTGTTATTTGCTCCTGACTTGCCTATAATAGCTTAGTGTTGTGATAATGTGATTAAATGCTGAGACTTACTACAAAGCAGCGGAACATACAATTGCTATGTGGTTTAGTTTGCGGAATTTGGCCAGTGCGTGTAATGGATGCTGTTAATCAGAGACAAATGGGAATGTAAAATTGCAATGGGCAGGTAACAGGCAACTGATAATCAGACCATCAATTTTCAGGCATTAGATCAAAGAAAGATTATTATTATTATCCAATCAGTTGTGTTAGGTTTTGGTCTGCTCTGGCTTGACATATAAGCAAGATCTAAACATTGCTTTTCTTACCACAAGTAGACCATTTAAGTTTTGTTTAAACACTAGGTCATAAATGTCAAACCCCCCCGGTTTTATGTTTTTGTTGTCCTTTTTTTTTTTTTAAGTTCTAGTAAAAATATACATATGTATATATAAGAAGGTTTGCTACTTACATGCATTAACAATGTTATATATTTTATATGCAGCCCAAGAAATTTCCCCTTCAATAGTGTGTCCCAGGCCTATGTTCTAGATATCGAAAAGCCCATCAAATCCTGTGTGCACATCCAGGCTGTGTTCCATCTCTATCTGGGAGGAAATTATTGTGCAGAGCTCTCCTCCATGATCTCTGATTTTCACAGAAGGAATTTTATAGTTTGTGTCGGAGGGGACCTTAGAGGTCACCTAGTTCCAATCCCTCTGCCATGGGCAGGGACAACTAGATCAGGTTGCTTAAAGCCCCATCCAACCTGGCTTTGAACATTTCCACGGAGAGGGATTGCACAGCTTTTCTGGGCAACCTGTTCCAGTGCCTCACCACCTTCCTTGTGAATAATTTATTTGTAATACGTAATCTAAATCTACCCTTTTTTAATTAAAACCATTACCCCTTGTCCTCTCACTACACACCCTGATAGAGTTCCTCACCATCTTCCTTATAGGTCCCCTTTAGATATTGAAAAGCTGCTACAAGATCTCCCAGAAGCCTTCTCTGCTCTGCCGTAAATAACTCCAAGTTTCTCGGCTTGTCTTCATAGGAGAGGTGCTCTAGCTTTCCGATCATTCTTGCAGCCCTCCTCTAGATTTTCTCTAAAAAGTCTACTTCCTTCTATTGTTGGGGGTTCCATAGCTCCATAGCTGAGTGCAGTACTCCAGGTGGAGCCTCAAGAGTGCAGAGCAGAGGGAGGCAATCACCTCCCTTGACCTGGTATAGACAAACAGGGTACAGTTGTACAGCGCTCTCTGAACAGAAGGGCAAGGTGTTAGTGTCTGCTACACACCTATATATGGTATGGTCCTAGCTTTAAAGATAGCTACTGTAAAAATTTTTGTTTAATAAAAATCTCAGATAGATAGAATGCAGTACTCATCCTCCTGTTTATGTACCATTAAAGTCTGTGTACTCCACGTGGTGAAGGCACAGACTTATGTAGGAATATTATATGGAGCACATTAAGTTGCTTTCTTTAATTCCATTTTGCACTGCCTCCAGAAATTGCTGACAAACCCCAGGTGCTCACTTAATCAAACACTGAAATCTTAAGTTTGACTCTTACTAGTCTAGATCATAACTTTTTTTTATGTAGATTCAGTTTCTGATCCTCTTAAACGTAAAGTAAAACTTTAACGACATTCTGAGATCTGGATTTTGATAAAATTTTTCCCTAGATAAAGCAATTATTCACTTCATGCTTTGATATTAACATATTAATTTCCCAATTTCCCTTGAAATAAATAATTGTTTTACCTGTTTCACAACGTGGACTTTTTTTTCCCTCTTTTTCCCCTTTCTTTTCTTTTTTCTTTCTTTCTTTCTTTTTTCCCTTTCTTTTCTTTTTTCTTTCTTTCTTTCTTTCTTTCTTTCTTTCTTTCTTTCTTTCTTTCTTTCTTTCTTTCTTTCTTTCTTTCTTTCTTTCTTTCTTTCTTTCTTCCTTTCATTTCATTTATTTATTTATTTATTTTCCCAAAGGCATTTAAATTTAACTCCATTTCTTTCTTTCTTTAGTAAGCCCTGAGCATATACCAGATGGGAACTGACAGATCTGCATATCTCTCTATAATTCTAACATCTCTAAGTCTTTTTATAAAACACAAATTTATACTTACAAGGGCCTCCAAAACAAAAATATACACACTTTAGGCAAAATATTTACTGTTTGCTTATCCACATAACAACCATTTCACAGATCCCAAAATATTAATTTTCAATATTGAACTTCTTTTTATGGTAGATACACTCTCTTTCAAAGCTGTTCAGTTTCTACAACCAGTAAATTACTTCTCCATAATTGCTGTAATTACAGTACTCCTCATGTGCTCACGCTTGCCTCGGAACTGTGCTAGTGTTGAACATTCTGGTAACAGAAAACCTCATGTTTATTTAGGAGATAACACAGAACACTGTTAACTAAAATATCTATTTGAGATGCTGTCTACAGTTTCCATAAGGTGATATCACTGAGGTTTAAAAGGCTGTAGCAATGTATCAGCCATACAAAGAGCTTTGAAAGATAACATACAGATCAATGAAACCTTAACATGCTAAACTTTCCTCTTAAAAATCAGGGTGAAATCATGGCTTTATTATGTAAAGGGATAATATGCTAATAGAGAAAAAGTATGCAATCCTACTGAATGACCTAGGAAATTCACATTTCCTGCTTCACCATCACTGAAGAGATGATTATTGTAAAGTTTCAGGATTGTACCTTGTGTACTTTAACAAGAATTATATTTTGTAGTCCATATTAATTTTTATCAAAAGTGGTATTTCATTTGCACAAACTCTTCTAATTATCTTCTAGTTCTTGTTAGCGCCTATACAAAAAGCAATCCAGTAATTTAAAATACAGCTATGAGGAAATAACATTTCATTATCTGAAATGCTCATAATCTGGAAGATGGAATGCATTTCTTTTTTAACAATAACTTTTTTTTTTCTTTTTAATGTATTTGATCGTAGTTTTCATCTTCAACTCCTTTTGCAATGCATTCCTGCAATTTTTCTATCGGTGCTGATTGCCCAGACCTGCTGCTGTAGTTCTGACTTCTTTATTAACATATCAAAAAAAAAAAAAAAAGAAAAGAAAAATAAAAAAGGAGGAGGATTCTCAAGGTAATTCTCAGATAATACGAAGCAGTCTCTGAGGAGTTGCCCTATATTCATAACTACTAACAACATTTTCTTGTGAAATGACAAACATATATTAAATATGGTAATACTTTCAGAAGCCAGGTTAAAGCTGACCTCTTGTAAAACACTGACACATTTACTGCAAGGTACCACCCAGACTTTGTCTGTGCTTTATATTTCATTACTCTTTCTGTCTAATGCTATCTTCATCAATTTTTCCACTGTGTTAACAATAGTCATGCTGGAGCCTCCTTAAATAGATTTTTGCCATCTTTCTCATCTTCCCTACATATCTCCACTCAGCAGCCCACTGTTCAAAATCACATTAGCTAATATTTTCCCACCTTTTTGACTGCATTTTTACTCACCTATTTCTTCATGATTTCCTGTTTACAAAAATATATAACTCTGTAAACCATTCTGTTCCATAGCATATAAGGGATGCAGTATACATCAAAGAAGCATCCATTAGTATGGTACTGTGAAATGTCTTTAATTAGATGAGTTGGAAATTAGAATACAGGAGAATCACAATTTCTTAATACTAGCATATGAAACAAAAGAAATCACATGAATTAAAAAATAGAAAATTACACATAACAAATTTCCTCTTTTGTATAAGGGATCCAGAGAACTGGGAAGTATCTAACAAACATTAAAATCAGAATGATAAGCTCATGTATTTGGCAAGTGTATAAAGTAATTGACAGCTTGTTTTCTTGAAGGGGTGCATACTTTCTCATGATTGTGCTGCATGTAACTCTAATGAGGAACTGGAGGCAGGCACTTAAGTGGGACTTACAGTTAGGAGCTGGCCTTTAAAAGGACTGGGAGAGCTTATTTAGCAATGGCAATACCATGCACTGGATGATAATGCAATTAAACAAAAAAAACAAGACAGTTAAGTAATCATTTGGAAAAGTAACCCAGTTAAAAAAAAATAAAAATCAAAGGGAGAAGATTGAGTGGCGGGATTATTTCATTCTTGGGCAATGGTCCTGATCTCAGCAATCTCCTATCAGCATCAAAGTGCAAGAGGAAGGAGGCAATGCAAATATGCAGCAAGAAGAGGTCACAGTAATAGAGAAGGAGTAAATGAAGAGATCCTTTTTCACAGTAGCAGTGATCTCAGCCATCTCATGTGAAGTTAAGATTATGATTTGCATTTCTACTTGGGTTGATGCTGCTCACTAGACTGGCTGAGAAATTCAAACAATTTTTTCATGCATAGTTATTTTTGTATTAGGTTATTAGGCTGATTCAAGATTGGAGAAATGATCAGGAGAAGTAAAAAGAGCAATAGCTGGGCATGGGTTCACTGCTTTTGGTAGCATCTAAATCTTAGACTGCCTCAGCCATCTCAAGATGCTTCTTCACTTTAGGGATTTTACTGTTAAATCTACCTAAAGATCTATTGATGGAGACTAAATCCTCATTCTACCTCTTATCCTGAATTATTTCCTTCTGCTATAAAGTGTCTTATGAGTTACTTCATGTAGTTAGGACAGCAGAAAGCCTGTCTCAGAGTTGTGGTTGGGTTAGCCTCCTGGTGGCTCTGGTCTCAGTCATCTCCCTGCAGGCTCCGCTACTGCTGGAAAGGATGTGGCACTACCACATAAGAAGGACAGAAATGCAGCCAGCTTATTCACAGTGGTTACCCACAGTTTGATCTCTCTGCAACATCAGGCTTTGTTAGGAAATCCCAGTCTCACTGATGTTTCTACTGACACTGCTGGCCTAGGGGACTCTTTTTCTCTCCCTCATATTTTTCTTCTGCAGGATCTCACAGCTTATTCCCTCAGTGATGCCTCTCCTTGCTCTGTGTGCAGGATCTCAAGAGAAGGGAACAGCTGAAGAGATAGTAGTACAAACACACACAGCTGGCTGCCATCACTGCCTTACCCAGCTTAAGCAGAACAGGTGCCATATCCAAAATCATGGCCAGATAGAGATTCCCAAATCTAGCTTGCTCAGATACTGCCTTCACAGGGCTAAAAGTGTTTTCTGTTACACCTTCCCACTCTGTGCCAGACCATATGCTTAGAAGAAAACATGGCATTGGCCCCAAATCCTCCTCCCATACCAGACAGTAGTAACAGCAGTGACAGATCCTTGCTCCTTCAGATGGGAGGACCTGCACGAGGAGGCTTTCGGGCTCTCCTTGTCTCATTTGGGGTAGAGGAAATCAGCTGTTAGTTTTCGGGTAATGCTGACTTCCAACGTCAAAAATGACTGGACACCTCACTACCTTGATTCATTGAGGAGCATCCTGCTAGGGCATGAAAAATGTTTAAAAGGTTTTTGTTGTTGTTATAAGCTAACTAACCAAATGAATCTAGAACACAGAATGCATATGTGGGTGTTGCTTCATGGTTTATATAGGTATCCTAGCTCTCAACACATCCCCTCCCTTGAGGTGCGTGAACACAAGATAACAGAGAGAGCAAATCTGAGAGCAAATATATATATACATATATATATATACATATATATATATACATATAAATTAAAAAAAAAAAAAAGAAGAAAAGAAAAAAAAAAGAAAGAAAAAGTGGATCAGGTTTCACAGATATCAGCCCTCTGGCCTTGCTAATTCTCTAGTATAAAGATAGGAACACAGAGCAGTGCAAAAATGCGTTTCTGGCATCACTATTTTCTGAAGTATCATCAGCCTAGGTCAACTTAGATCAGCTAATAGTGTAGACAGACCTTCAGGCAACATTCACAATTCTGCATTAAAGCGTAAAAAATACACTGACACTCCAAAGGCTGGGTGCAGTCTGCATTGGTCAGCATCTGCTCAGAGCCCATGAGATCTGCATTGTTTGCTTCCAGTGTTCTTATGGATCATTGCTACATATATTACACACAGAGTGAGTCTCTGCAGAGAAACAAATAATTTCAGCTGTCTAAAGCTAGAGCTCCCTAAGGGCACAATTCGCCACATTTATGTGAAATTGCAGATAGTCGTGATAACTTCTCTGAATGTATGTTGAAATCTAAAAATTATAGCCTTAAAAACTGGGAATTGAATAAGCCATTTTCAGATTGAAAGTCAGTAATGGAGAGGTAGAATCTGAATCATTCTGGGAATTTTGTAATGTCTTAGTAGATGTTTATGAGTATATAAGCCCTAAACTGCGATAATTAATCTCTTTTCAGGTTTATACCTGCAGGAATTGTACATATTGGAAATCAAACAGATTAAGGCTTGCCATGCCTTTTTGCTTGTGTATTTCTTTTCTTTAAAAAGGCAGTTAACTCATTCCTTGTCTCTAGCTACACTGAAATGTGGTATCTTTCCTAGGAACATTCAGCCTAGCTTCACAGGTACCAATAGAAGTGGCTAGGGCCATCACAAGAATCACAAGACTCACTTGGGAACCCAGGGAAATCTACACACAGAAAAGTCTAGGCTCAATTCTCTGCTGCTATTTTTATATTGTAATTAGTATGTAAAGTAGATATTAGTGCCTAAACTAAATAAAGCTTGGGTTGAACCCCAACTGCAGTAAAAAGGTGTTGCAGTGTCTTATACCCTGTGTTTTACTTCTCATTTAGCAATATTTTTTTTTGTGTGACCTGAATTACTAACCCATACAGACTCTCCAACACTTGTTCAACATGTTGTTGTGGGAATAGACATCCATTGGTAAAAAACTGCCTTCACTATGCACGCAGTCCTTCATTTAATAATGAGATTTAAAATTACTTAGTTATTCAAATAGTGGGGAGGGGTATTTCATCACAATGCTTATAGCTGCCCAGATGATGGCAATTCCCTGCAATAATTAGGAAATTGTTTATCTTAATTTAGAGTAAATACCTGCAAGATATAGCCAGAAATCTCACCAAGGCCTGTGAGTGTCAGGGATCTGTGTACATTCAGATGAATTTAATCAAGGCACTTGCATCTAGGTTACTGATCATCCACAACAACTCAATGAATACTGCGAAAATTTGCTAGTTTATGTGTTAGGAAAACAGGAGGAAAACTGCTTATTTGATGGCTTATGATCAAGTAAAGAAAAAACTTTGATTCTCAAAGGCCTGTTTCTCTTGCTACATTTTTATCTAACTCACCAAAAGGTGACACATGCATTTACAGAGTGTGGAATAATAATTTGTTTTGAATAGTAGTATTACAAAAGATGTTTTAATTGGGGTTGTGTCTGCTCATATTCTTGGCATTTCTCTAAAAGCTGTGAAGCCATTTTCTCAGTTTCTCCCCAAAGAAACAAACTGCAGCTGCCATTCTTCAAACAGCAGCTTATTGCCTCTGCTTACATACAGCTTTTAGGTGTAAGAACATTTTAATGACTTAAATTCTGTTTAATGTTTCCTAATTTTTTCCTTGGAACTCTCTTCACATCTCCTTTCACTCAACAAATAAGAATGATAAATAAAATGCACGTATACATATAACTTGGATTAGCACAACTCTGTGCCTTTTCTCTTATTCTTCACACACAATACTAACTTCTCAAATTTTGTGTCATATGAAGTCACTCACAATAATATGGACTTGGTGGCCCTGTTTTATGTCCTTCAGCAAAGTTATAGTCAAATAAGATTCAAACAAAAGGAATTTGCTCTCTTATCTGTATTTGTTTAAATTAAGAGTCTGATGGATAACCAAAACTTTTTAAAGATGAATACCTATGTCTAGCTATGAAATTCAGGCTGAAATGAAAGAAATTCAATAGCTACCCTGTTTCCTTTGAAGACAGTGGCATTTTTAAAATAACTCATTGGCCTTGAATCCTACCTCTTCTTCAAGGAGTCCTATGACAATATAATAGATATTTATTCAATAGAATTCCACTAAAAAGTAATGAAAAGCAAAGTGCAAATTCAGTAAGTACTAGTTCAATCCAATTTTTACTTTTTATTTTAAACAGTATATTTCTATAAGTATTGAAATGTAGTTGGGTTTAGGGGAAAAGCTAATTATTTTTTATGATGTTCACATTAGTGATCTTCATTGCTTAGAATAATACTTCTATACCTGAAGATCTTGCAGCTTACCCTGACCTAAAGTGATTTTTTTTTTTTTTTTTTTTTTTTTTTTGAGAAAATCTGTCCTTTTCTCCTCAGTAAAGCTTCTGCTGAAAACCAGAAAACCGGAGATCTCTGTGTCTCTTATCTCTTTTACAGCAGCATGGAACACATGTGTAGGATATATTAAGAGGCAGCTTTTCCAAGAAAAAGATCTTACAGTACCCTGTACAAATAGACTAATATATATAATTTTAATTACTCTAACAAAATTCTTTTTATGCTATACCTGAATCTCTCAAATTTTGTGTAGGTTTGTAGACTAGCATTCAAAATATGATAAAAAAATGACTTCTGATACAAATTTTTATACCAAATTCAAAATAGAGAAAAAGAGATTATTCTTCATAAAATGCTTATTATTTTCATTGACAATAAATGCAGTATTCCTCAGTTTAAACAGTTATTTCAGAGGGTGCCGGAGGTGAAAGCTGCAACCAAACAGAATGCTTTTAGAAAAATAAGCAAAGAATTATGCCAAGTAGAAACGCATTTCCTGTGGCACTGGAAAGACATAATACAAGGCTTCTGCATGCCTGTCATGGTTTTGTAATTTTTCCTATTGGTATTCCACATCATAACATCATGTGGATCACAGAGAAGAAGAACTACACATCCCAGAGGACCTTGCGGTCAAAGAGGAAAATACATCATGGAAGCGATGCTCACTCTCTCTCTCACTCCCTGGCAGCGGGGGGTGGGTGTGCTTCCAAGCTGTGCACCTTCAATTTGAAAGTAGGCTTCTCGGTCTTTGAAAACCTCTCTCTCTCATTTTACTTGATTTATTAGTCTCAATTTCAATTAGATTGTATTATATTGTGTTATCTTGTATTCCAATGATATCATAGTTAGTAAAATAAGTTTTCCTCCTTAGATCGTTGCCACTGCTCTGTTTGTTCCCTTGAACCCAGCTCCCATCTCCCTACCCCTTTTCCCCTTTTTCCCTTCCCATTTTTGGGGGCCAGGGGGTCCCACTGGCCTACTGCCCCCCTGTCACAGACACAGATTGATCTAGATAACTCCGTGAAAATGCCTGTGCATAAAAGCACATAGATAAGCATACAGATAAACGTATACATATATATAAAAAAGCAAATACATGTTCATATACATTTATATATAAGCATATATCTAAACATATGCTTTGCATATTTATATGGAACATTGGAAATCTAAGAGGTGAACACAACTGGAAAGAAACTGCACACAACAACAACAAAACTTTGTATAATGGCACCAGCTGGAAAAGGCTGAATTATTGCCACTTACACAGTATTACAAAGCTACAATACACAATTGGGCTTATTACAGATCCAAATAAGATAAGTGTGAAATGAAGAGAAAATAAAAATTATTATTCAATGCCATATCCTTTGGAAAAAAAGAATCTGTTTATAACCTGTTTCATTCTTAGGTTGTCTATTCCTCAAAAAGTGCTCATTATATGTACCTGATGGCTTATTTTCCTGTAAATAGTAGCTGCCTAAAAGACATGCCTGATAGCCAGTTTGTCTTGAACAATATCAACAAGGTAGGCTGGAAAATAAACACGACCAGTAAGTTGTAGGAGGTGATCCTCCCCCTCTACTCTGCTCCAATGAGACCACATTTAGATAACTGTATCCCATTCTGGGCTCCCTAGTTCAAACAAGACAGGGATCTCCCAGAAGGAGTGCAGTGGAGGGCCACAAAGATGATAAAAGACCTGGAGCATCTCCTGGAATGGCTGAGTAATGTGGGTCTGTTCAGCCTGGGGTAAAGACTGAAAGGAGATCTCATAAATGTTTGTAAATATATAAAGGCAGTTGGATGAGACAAGGCTCTTCTCTGGGATGTGCAGTGATAGGACAAGAAATAATGACCTAAAATTTGAACGTAGGAAATCCCATACAAACATGAGGAAGAACTTCTTTACAGCAAGGGTGACGAAGCACTGGAATAGGCTGCCCAGAGATGTTATGAAGTCTCATTTTACAGAGTTATTCAAGACCTATCTGGATGCCTACCTGTGTGATCAAATGTAGTGTACCTGCTTTAGCAATGAGATTGGACCTGATGACTTCTTGAGGTCCCTTCCAACCACTGCAATTCTGTGAGTCTGGGAACAGAAACATCTTCATCTAAAATGAATCTGGGAATGCTATTGGGTTTAACATTGCCAAGTTTCAAATATATGTGAGTTAGACTTGAAACATTATGCAATCCTATATCCTTACCCTGCCCAGTGGACTAAAAGCAACAACTCTACTGCTATAAAGGGAGAGAAAATTCCCCAAATTTGAGCAGAGATGCTTTTCTCTGCCTGAATTGAGTGTGGGTGGAGAGCTTGAGTGTGGTATCACAGAAGGAAGAATAAGCATTTGCTTTCCTCCTCAGCTGGTAACAGATAAATTGACAAAATGAATGTGTTTGGGAATTATTTTTTGAAAGATACATTCAAAATCAGTGGAGTTAGATCTTTATGTGTTGCTTACCACCAGATTTCCATTACTAGATGATTTGCAACAGCTAAAATTCTGCCAAGCTATCTCTCATACTTTCAACCTGACTAAGCATTTATTAAGCTTTTATTAAACTTTCATAGAAAAGTTTCATCACAACTGAAATGTCAAAGAGGCTTCTTAAAATTTACTGACATATTATTACCATAGTTTTGCATCAAACTATTTTTTAAAATATTAATTTAAATATACAATCCCCAAAATACACATCTGTCAGATTACTCAATTTTATATGTATTTTTCTGGCATCAGCATTTGAACAATCCAAGCATAATATGCACTTATATCAATAAAAGATTGAGAGAGATTTTAAGAATATGTTATTCATATATGGAGAAGACAGTCAAACTAAATATTATGAAAGCACTCATAACTCTAATAATTTAAATGTGATTTATCTGAGTGCAGTCAACCTACTGAAATGAGAATGTCAGTCATTAATATCTGGAATAGAGGATTTCCGTATTACAAAAATGTGCTTTTAGCCATCAGCGTAACTTGGAGCAGACATGTCTCATGCCACCTACAGAAAGGTTTTTGTGACAGAAAATGTATCACAATAAAGTAGAAAGGGAACAAAACCATTTCATTTGAAGCTAAGTAAAGAGTGCAGCATGAAAAGGAGAACCTGGTTTACAGTACATTTCCAACACTGCAGATACCAGCAGTTTCAAGTAACAAAATATTCATAGATTCACTTTTAGTTTGTTATAAGAAATACGTAACCCCCTTTTTTCAAGTGTATAAATGAGGTCATAGCTATCACAAACCATAGCTATGAGCACCGGAAATGTCGCTCTTACTTTCCAATAGTAATATACCTTGTTTAGCAGCTTTCTTTAATCGATGTAAAATAAGGATGCTGAAGTAAAACTAAATGTGGATATGATTCTACATGTTCTACTAGAATGGTGAAATTTACTGGAAGTTTTTTTGTATCATTTCATCTATGAAAAGCAAGTTATCTAGTGTTGAGTGCTCCTTGTTTTATTGGCTCATGCTCAAGAGAACTTCCTGGCTTTTTGTCACTATTCCTTTTACTATCTATGGCACATCATTCAATTTACTGATTCTTTTTTTTTTTTTCCTCTCATCCTATAGTTAAGCTAAGTGCAAGATACTGATATAACCTACCCACTGAAAATGAATACTGACCTTCATCTCATTTCACAATGTTAAAATGAGCTGCAAAGCTTGGCTGAAAAATTTGATTCTCTTTTGAGGTCAGTAATAAATATCTAGTATAACTGAAATTTCATTCTTTATTTTTCAAGCTGCTACTTTTTCCTACATAGTTATCTGTATTTTAAGAGTTAACAAGACAAGACAGATAGAAAAGCTCTTTACCGATGCTGCAAACTGAAGTATGATATTACGAAGGTGAGTTACTACTGACATGGAAAGTTCAGTATATGTTTCTGGAAGCCAAATGAAAAATGCATGTCATGGGAGTTTAAGCTCCCATAGGTTAACTTGCAATATAAATGACACTAAGGGGTGTTGAATGCTATATTACAGGGCAAATGACACTGAGTAACACAGAGAAATAAGAAATATAAGAACTGAGTTTTTCATATTACTGTCATATTGCCTTCCAAATGCATTGGAATGCATTCAGATTTCACCATTGCAAAACATGCTTACAGAATTTTAGCGATATAAGCTTTCTAATATCACTCTGGGCCAAACTGGCTCTCATGACTACAGAATTTGTAAGACTTTTTGTCAGTAAAGCAGATAGATAGAAGTCTGTGCTTTCCTTACCAATAAATACATCAGGAAAAAAATCCTTACAAAAGATATGTAGGGTACACTGCAAGAAGGGAATTCATGGGTTCCATACCAGAAGGGAAGAATGATTTCCTGAATATTGCTTAAGTAAAATTCTGATCTGTCTGATGGTTTTGAGATTTTTTCTCCACTAAATCTGGCACTGATACAGGATACTTTGTAGAGATCTTTATAGTAGTTTCTTTCCAAGTCATGAGAAATTTATAGCTCAGTTAGGGACCCTCCACCTTTTCAGTAGTGTAAAGAACGGTGACTGAGTGTAACATGTGCTCTGATATATCCATACATCTTCATTAGAAAAGAAATGAACATTTTGTTTACATCGGGGAGCATACGTACTTAGCATAATATCCACATAAAATTAAATATTTGAGTGGCTTTTGCCATATTGCTAATAAGGTTTAGAGCTTTTGGCAATATGCAGTCATTTATTTATGGCTCAAAAAAGACCTGCATAAGTAATTAAAAGTTAAGAAATTTAATAATTTAGACTACTAGATTGTACAAGAATCTAAAATAAAAACTAGGGTTTGTTTACAGATTTGCATTCTTTCTGGACTGAGCTTTCATTCTTTCAGAAATGTCACATTGAAACTTAATCAACTTCAAGGACTAAAATAACATAAAGAAATGATATTAAGAAAACTCCAAATGTCTCACAAATGGTGTCTAAGAGACTACCCATGGGCTATTTTTTTTTTTTTTTTAATATAGATTATATACAGGATTTGGATTTTTATATATGGACACCTTCAGGAAGATTGTTAACACTACTTTGTTTCTGATTTTCAGAAAGGAGTATGTTCATAATCCTGTTAAAGATAAGATTACAGAAAAATATTGGACATGATCATAAACAGATTACCTTTCATCATGAAAAGGCAATGGCCCAAAATCGTAATACAATGTCAATGGCAATTTTGCTTTGACATCCAAGAGGTAAGAGATTTACGCACATCCTCCATTGCTGATATCATAGAATAACCTCCGTAAAGCATTTTCAGATATTCACAAGGTTTTTGGTAGTAGGAAGGTAGGAAATTTTCTTGCTGTGGAACAAATATGCTCTTAGTTATACTCATCACTCTATGACATTTACGTGAATAATGACCATAATTTTATGTTTGTTTCTAATATGGATCTTATTCTAATATGAAACTTAGAGAATCTGAAATAGTTGTTAAATCAATCTGGCAGAGAAAACAGATAATTTAAAATATTTATTCATAGTTTTAATTTCTGTTTTTAGTACATGGAAATTAATTAATATTTGTGCAGGTTTCACAAAATAGATGACCAGTAATAACTTCTAATCATAAATGCAGGTTCCAAGACTAAATATTTTAGAAAACCTTGTTGGTGGTACAGTGCAACCAAAGACTCTTCCCAGCTGTATGATCTTAAACTCAGCTGAATATAAGCATAAATAAAATGCAAAAGAATGGTCATGGAGGCAAAAATTGTAATTGTACTGATATCTTCATGATTTCTTGGATAAACTTAAATAATTACTTAGTTTCCCCTTGAAAATATTAATATTTGTGGAATGTAAAATTCAGTTAATATGTAATTTATCAATACTGCCTCATCCAAATATTGATGTAAACAAGGATATGAAGATAACATAATCAAGCTTCCCAGGGTAATATGACTTTAACTCAGATAAGTTGAACAAAAGCAGCAATGCTCAAACAAATTAAATGAATATTTGTCTCCTCTCACTTGGAACTTTTGAAATAAATTTAGTTATGTTGTTCAAAGTAATGTCTTCTTGCTTTAGGAGTTAACTAAATGTTTCCTTTTTTGAACTTCTATTTTTTTTATTTTTAAATATATATATATATATACGTGTATTTTTTTTTTTTCTAAAAAAATATCCCACATTTTAACTTTCAGTAATTGTCAGTTAACTAGAAATAATGTTTTCCACTCCCCAACATAATTCTTTAAACAGTTGTTCAGTCTTTACTTGCCAAAGGGGAATGAAGACTACTTGCTCAAACACAGGCTATGAGAAGGGAAGGAGTGAGGTATGCAAATAGGTTGTTACTCCAAATATCTTTATGTATGAGATGGGTATCAGCTGCAGTTTGGATATGGTGCTTTAATTTGGCCAACTACAACTAGAAACAACAGTTTCTCAGTTCTGTATTTTAATTCAATCCTAAATTACACTTGCATATGTTATCTTCCATGTTATCTTATATGTTATCAAGCAGTTTAAATTCATGACCATGACTCTTATTTTTGTCCTGTAAGTCATGCAGAGAACTATAAAGACTTTTCAAAATATTGCTTTACAGCAACTTAATAAAAAAGTCTCCTTTGTAAATACTCTGCTTTTGCAGAAAGGGTGAAAAAGTTCCACATTCATCAGTTGCTTTTTATGTTCCTTGAAAAAAACCACACACATTGATGTACCTCTTTCTGTGAAAAAACTGAACCTTAAGGGCACGGTCAAGTTCTGCAGTCTAGATATGCATGCCATTCGCTCCCTCATTTCAGATGCCCCATTGAGAGACTGAGTTTCTCAAACTCTTAGAACAAGAAGGAAAAACAGACAAGTATGAGGCACATTTCTCAGCTGGTCCCTGGCCTTTGAAAGGGAGAAATCTGCACAACAAAGTGCGTGAGGGATGTCCCTACAGGTAAGCAGAGATGCAGCCCTCCATGAACATATTTAATTGTGTTTCCTCTACAGAAGAAAACACTGGTAATATACATATAGTAATAGAAAGAGGAGAAACTGTTTATTGCGGTCCTGGAAGCAAGAATTCCCCTGAGACAGTACAGCTATGGGCTTGGAAAAGTACAAAATAATGATGCTTGAATCACACAATAGTCAGCTAATTAAGAGTGAACATATTCTCCTCTTTGTAAAGATGTCTCACGTAACATTGCTATGTTCAATTAGAGCCTTTAGAAGGGTGGTGGCAAAACAGCTTCCCCAGCACTTCTCCTGAATGTAAACACGGTAATTTTCTATTCCACGCAACCTCCAAATGGAGCGTGCACTACCCAGTCAGTTCCCTTTGATGGAAAAGAGTTCACAGAATCACAGAATGGCCCAGGTTGGAAAGGACCTCAAGTATCATCAAGCTCCAACCCCCCCACCACAGGACGGGCCACCAACTTCCATATATAGTACTAGACTAGGTTGCCCAGGGCCCCATCTGACTTGGCCTTGAGCACCTCCAGGGACAGGGCATCCACAACTTCTCTGGGCAGCCTATTCCAGGACCACGCTTGAGTTGAAGATAAAGAATGAAAATGAAACTAAAAAGTCATCATTTGTGTCCGACGGTGTCTTTGTAAAATCTTTCAAACTATTCTTTGATTGTTCTGATCCGCACTATTATTTCCAACTGTTATTTCTGCTCTAGAACACAAATGCTGCAGTCAAATTAGGGCTCCCTTGTGCCTGGTGTAAATGCTGAGTATGTGGCTTTAATTCCTTCAAGCTTGAGGAGCTTTTCTTCCTAACTCAGATATCACACAATTCAGGCGTATTGCATGTGGGTGGCAAATTCAGAAAGCTGGAAATGCCAGATTTGTTCCTGTATTTGTAACTGCCACGTGGCATGATGATGGGTGATGTCTTTCACACACAGTAATATATTTCTATCCTTTAACATAAGGTGGCATAATCATTCAGTATAGTTCATTTTTTTAAGTTAAGTTAAAGCTAGGGAGCCAAATAAGTTTGGTGCTATCCTTAAACTAATCATCTGCATCTTCAAATATCCACAGCCTCTTGTCAGCAGTCAGTTTCTGAGAGTTATTCTGAGTGATGCTGTTAGCATCCCTCCAGGACACGTCCTCCTAGTAAAGCACTAGTGATGGTGCCAACAAGCAGCAAGATCAAGACAGATGAGCCCCAGCCCTCCCAGAGCTGTAACTGGAGCAGACAATCCCCTTAGCCACACTGGAGGGAACCTCCTACTTTAGTGACACATCCTAAAGCAAATGTACACGGCACTGAATGCTGTGGGCTGCTTGCAGGAAACTATATTGTCTCAGTGGGGAGGTTTGGAGGTTTAGCAGGGTAAGTAGAGTTGAAGAAGTAGGCAAGTCCTGATGCCATTTGCATGCTGCTGGCAGTCCCACAACTTCAGAGGGCTGATCTCAGACTGAATTCATTACCATCTGAGTAATTCCATGTCCAGGTTGTCTATCCTTTATATTTCTGAGTAAAGAGAAACAACAGAGAAAAAGAAAGTGGTTTCCTGCTCCTGTACATCGTTATTTTGCTCAGTGAATAGTGATACTCCCTTCATTTCAGGGGTACTCCTACGTAATCTGCCTAAACACTAGCCATAGGCAGTGATTCCATAAAAACAGCGAAAATATGGAATCATGGAGACTGATTAGAGGATTTTAAAATAATAATGCTATAATCTTTTAATTAGATATTAGCAAGTTGGGCTCACTGTTTAGCTGCTATTTTTAGCAGCTATTTATGTTATTATTATAATATGTTATAAACATATTATAATATGTTTAGCTATTTTTAACCTGAACTGTCATAACTGTTTAATGATGTTAAAACTTTTAACAGCACTGCTAATACCTTTCGGTAGGGCTGCTTATACACTGTGGAGACTACTGGTCTTGAAGGAAACTTAAGTATTATTATTTTTTTTTCCCATAGAGAACATTAGACTTACATCCACAAATCTGGTTGTTCACAACTTTTCAAGCAACTGCATTTTCAGTTACAACACACAACAGTGTTCTAACAGTTTCCCCCTATTTTTGGGAAAGATCAACTAAGGTGGGAAAAAAATTGAAACTACAGATTCCTTTTTTTTTTTTTTTTCCCATTTATAGTTGGGATTGGGCTCTAGAACCTCAGCAGTGGGTCCAAACCTCCACCAAACCTTGCGTAAGGGAGCAGTGATCAGTGTATAACAATAGTAGTTTAAGTATACATAGATGGAAGAATTAAGGAAAATTTTAGGTTTGATAGGTATAGATCTGTAGGCTGCTTGAATTATGAATGCTATTAGTTTTCACACAAAATTGTAATGCTTGTTTTTAAGTATTCACTCTACATCCACAGAACAAAAATGCAAGAATTTCTACCAGAACCTCTGAATTTGGAGCAGTGGCACTGTAGGGCTGCAGGAATTTTCTGTAGGGCATTCATGAAGGGAAGGATGCCATTTTTTTTTTTTTTCCCTTGTCCTTGAGAGAATCTAACATATGATAAATATCACAGCACACATACAGTGATTACAGAGGCCGTCAGAGAGAAGAAATCTAAGTGCCAGGTAACCAAGGTTGCCAACATCTTTTTTTAGTTCTTACTTAACATGATCAAGCAGGAGGAAGAATTTTTCCTACTGATTTCTTTCATGAGCCAAATTGACTCTCAAAGAGCACAATAATAAACCAGTAACAGGAACCAGATCTGGGTGGTCTTTTGAAGCTTTAATAGGAAAATATTTATCTTTGTGCTCGCACATGGAACGGAGAAAACACACAGTCCTGAGGGCTTTTGTAAGCAGTAAATAAAACTGATTGCATATTTTCATCACTCTAAAGCTTTCATTAGGAGTAAGTAGTTAAGGTTTTGATGGGGAGTTTTACTTAAAATGATTGAAGTGCTATAACCGAGATTGCATGGTATGCTCAATCTCAAGAGGTCTCCTAAGGTAAGTGTCTGAGTCATACCAGTGGGAAGAAAATAGAGGGATTCCTAAAGCAGAGCAGCGGATAGGCTTATTAGGAGGGCAGAGCTGCAGCAATGATGGTAAGTGCAATATCTTCAAGACTGGCAGGAGAAGTTTTGGCTGAAACCCTGCAGATATGATTTTCTCCTGTGGCTGAAGAAACCAGCAAGACACTGGCAGTAAGAGGTAGCTCTGGCTCTCAGAGCTGGATGCCAGATTTGCTGGCCTTCAAAGCTAGAAATTGGGTACATTGCAGCCTGCTCTGCCTTGCTACACTACAGAGCTTTTAAAATATAGAATACACCATCAACAAATCCACTTGCTCTCCAACTGTGACCGCAACCAAGCGCAGGTGCCCCTTGGCTCTTATTCATGGACAAACATGTGGTCCTGAGCAGTGCTCTGGGAGGTCAGAATCACAGCCACCTCTGTGTTACAGCACAGCTCCTGAAGGATTTACACCAGTGTCCTTCCTTCTAAATACAGCAGCAAAGTCAAGTATGCATGATTTACTGTTGAATGCTTCTATAAAAAAAAAGTATTTTACTTGTAATTTCTGCTGCTATAAATAGCCATGCAGTGACAAACCTCCACAGACTGCAGCAAAGCAAACACAATCTACTCAGGCATTACAGTAGTGTACGCTGGCACTAAATGCAGCAACAGAGCATTTATAATTTATTTTAGATGTCCACAACAGAAGCCCAAGCACTGTCATTGCTACGATTACATCAGTTACCTGGATTTTCACCCTTTTGCTGTGCTGAATTACATAAGGGGTATCAAGTTTGGCTCACAGTCATGCTTGGCACTCAGGTTTAGCATCATCTACATTTTTATCTCGAGACAAAAGAAGTGAAACCCGCTGCTGTTTGTGAAAGGAATCCAGCAGAAACCAAATGGTTTATGGCCACTCTGCCATTCTGGGCGATCATTGACTCAGTTGATGCAGATTCTTACATACATGGAAATCACCTTTCTGCAGGTGTTGCTGCTGAAACTGAATGAGGGCTCCAAGGGAAAGCATGGTGCCCACTAAGTGGAGCTAGTTCCTCGGCTACTTGAGACACAGAGAATTTGAAGGCAATCAGCTGATCAACTGTTGAGGAAGACAGAAATGGGCACTGAAAAACAGGGCTGCTGTTGAAAAGGAGTAACATTATTGCTAAAATTGAGTTTAATTCCCTAAGACAGATAGGTTTAGAATCTTTGTAAGTGGGAATATTTCCTCTTCATCTCTTTTGTGTTTCTGTGATGGAATGAATGCTGGGATTCTTGATCCTTGTCGTTGTTAATTGCTATAGCTCCATGGAGAGAAGCATAATTTTGACTGTATCCGTTGGGCCATGAGACCTAGAGAAAATCCACTTTCTCCCATTCCACGGAATCAGTCAGCTCCTCCCCTGAAGCAATCTCCTTCCTCAGCAGTGCATTTCCTCTACTCATCTTTTTTATCTTTCCTTGGCTAACTTTGCCTGAGACTGGAGTAAAGAAGATTATGAGAGAGGGGTAGCTCATAGGCAAAACATCAGAAGCAAGCTCTGTCAAAATGCGTATTTTTGAAGTAAATGTGGTTGATTTACCTCTTAAATATTTTATATAGATACCTGGAAGTAGCAATGAATCATTACAGTTTAATAGCTAGTAACGCCTATATCTTCCTTTCTGAAGTGAAATTCTGATTTTCATAGGAATTCTGCTTGAGCAGGACGTGCTACATTTGGCTTTTATTGATCAATAAGAAAAACAACAAAATACAAAAGCCTGTAGTGAAATGTTATACAGAAAGCACACAGGCCTTAAGGTGACACAAACAGGAAAAGTAAAATAAACTGTGTGTCATGCTGTTGCAGCTGTTTCACCTCTTACCAATTTTCACAGTCTATAAAATCTTGGAAAGCACCAGATGTTTAGGGGAAGCTGTCCTACTCTGCCTAGCTTTGGAAGTGAATGTAAGATTTATTAGTGCTATATCAGTGCGATTTCAGTACTGGCTTTTGCATTTATAAACTAGGTGGAACATATAACACATCCTATTGTCAGAGAGCCTGTTTACTTTCCTCTGCTCCTCCTCACTTGGAGATTTTGGTGCTGCTGGACAATTAAAGTAACTGCAGAACAATACCAGAACATGCTTTCCAGATGATACTATTTGCTTTGTTACTGACAAACACATCTTGGAGCTTTCTCCCAGTCCTATCTTTAGCCAAAACAACCTTAGAGTCCACCGATTGTAAGCTATGCAAACCTATTCTGTTGTGTATGAATATGCACTACTATTTAGGATTCCTGCCTATGCAGAGACTGTTGGTGCACAAAATTATTATTTTTTTTTCCTAGTGCGTGGTACCTCACGTTGGAACAGGAATAAAAACTGCTCATGCATACTTTCCAATCTCTCATAGCTCAGTGGTGCTGTAAAGTGCTGCTGTTCGTTTTAATTCAGTGAGAAGAAGTCTTGTTGTGTTTAGTACTAGGGAATTGCATGTGTTATTAGAAAGCCTCTGACAGCTGTCAGAGTCAGAGACAACTTGCTGGATTTCAATCTTTCATAAAGGAAGGACTGAGGACCCTTATCCCCAGCAAAGCTGTCAGGGTTCTCACAAAATGGGATAAAACAGAATACCTTTTCCAAACACAGGGAGATCTCTATCTCTCCTCTAATCCATCCCCTATCAATTTGTACAGGGAAAGTTGTATAGGTAGAAGAAAGAGAAAATATGTCTTGATGTATCAGTGCTTTATACTGTCTTGTCATCACTGACATGAAGGGATAATTGCTTAGCAGTTTGCCTTGCCTTGAGGAAGCACTTGATGTTTTACATGGTATTTAATAAATTAGCACGATATTTTAACAAAATGTGCTAGCTTTCATGCAGTTTTGCTTTTCTGAGAGCAGGAACAATGAAAATGTGAAATGCATTGATGAAGACAGGGCTTTGCATCAAAGACTGAAAGTCTGAAGCTGGAAGCATTTCCACACTTCTGAGCATAAAACTTACCCTGCCCAAATCTCTCAGTGGATTCAAAGCACCAGAAAAGGAAATCTCTTAAGGCCTGAGATCTTACCTTCCAGCTTTTGATTTGAACAGGTGCTTACCTTAACATAAACTTTGTTATTTATTTTAGTTTTTTTTTTTTTTTTTCTAAAAGCCTACATTGTTTTCTGTGATCATAATTAGTGATGATTCAGGTCTTGCATACTGTTTAACTTCAAAGGGAGTTCACTATGTCTTTAACATAGGCATTTATTTCCTATCCACTCTTATTTAGCTTTCAGGTGATGAACTGACTCTTCCATTCATACCAGCAATACCATGGCTTTCCCCCATACAGCGCTTCTTCCTGTGGTAGTTTCCTTTAACCAGTACAAGAAACTAAGAAGGCATGCATTTCTGTATCACTTTTATAATTGCTATTTGCACTTTTGCTTATGCTATTTTTGTAGCACACTTGATACTATTTGTCATTTTGCTTACTCTGATCCATTTTTCATCCTGTTTTCTTCTCCCTATCCATCTTGTACCACCACTGTGCTGAGCAAGATGAAAATGCATGTGTGAGTCAGAGTCATGCTTTCAAAGTCACATTGGTCAGTGGGGTTTGAAATTAGGCAGAGATTGCTGATATTTTGTCTTACAAATGAAGAAAAGAATATTTTCCTTAAGTACAATAGTTTATCCTGTTTTTTTCCAGCTGATTTGTTTCCCCCAGATTCAGTTTTGCCTGGGATGCTTACAAAGATTTGATATATAACTTGCTGGTTTTGTTCTTTCTATATTATCATTATCATATTATTATTATGTCATCTCATCCTATCTTTGTACTATATACAACCAAAAACAACGTGAAGGTCTTATTTCTTTTCTAAGGTTATTCTTCCAAGAGTTCTTCTGCTCCAGGATATTTGTATGGCTGTTAAGGAGATTTATTTCTTGGCTTATTAGTTTACTTGATTGAAGAGTTATGTGAATAAAGCTGTAATAGCAATTATCCTTAAATATGCTTTCAATACTTCATTCTAACATTTTGATTGTATGTTTAATACTTAACATACTTATTTATTTAACATATTTAACTGGGAACAGGGAATTAATAATTTCTCATGTATGTAACATTTTAAGTGATGTATACTATATACTACCTGAATTAAGAAAAGTGCTATTACAATTTATTTTGAGTGGATGTTATACAATGCTACTATCTTCTCAACTTGCAAGGGCCTAGTTTTCAGTTGAAGTACAAACCATTTTGGCTTTGTTAAGCTTGTTATCATTCCCTCAACTAAGCTTTCTAATATTTCACGTATCATGTAATAACTTAGATCAGAACTCATAACACCACACAATTCCTTTTGAAATATGAAATATGAAATGTGACTTGCTCTGGGGTGGAAGTATCATTTCCTACTGCAATCCAGGAAGGTCAACTAGAAAATGAGATGCACCTGCAGTTGTTTAATTGTAAGTATTGACTAACAGCATCTTCTAACCTTACAGAACTCTGCAGATGTTTGCTATTAACAGTGTTTCCTTCCACTAATATTTAAACTCTTCTTACCTATGAACAGATTCCACTCAGTATCCAAATCAGCCTGATTTGCTAGGCAGCCCTTCATTACATTGAGGCAATAGTTGTTGCAAGGTTTCACAGTGGGAAGTCCTCTGCAGTAAGGGCAGTACAACATCTTCATTAACGCCCGGATGCACCCTGGGGTGGGACTGACCTGCAGAGTTTGAAGGGGGGAAAGAAAAAGAAGAAGGAGGAAATCAATCTCCTGTTCTGTGAATGCTGGGGTTGCTGAGATTATGCCTCTCAAGCAATATGCACAGAAGGGGCGATCTGCAAGAAGATCTCAACCCTTAATAACACACTCCTATGATGCTAAACAATTTCTACTCATTATCTTCATTCATTACAGCCAGCAGTGACTTTCAGGAATGCAAAAAATCAACACTCCCCTCTTGATGGCAGCACTTTCTGCCCCAGCCCTCCCACATGAAATCTGTTGGAATTAAATGAAAAAGAGCCAGGAATAAGTTGGACAGAAACTGACTGATCCTAACCAGGAGGATCCTGAGGTGATGCTACACTCTTCTAACTCAAGCTAGAACTGCCAGTCACACTGGATGAGATTCTTCTCTTTATTAAAGTGCAGTAAATCCAAGATAATTCCAAGATAATTTCCATTAAATTATTCAGAAATGTGCCATGAAAAAGGGATATCACTGTTCTCACACAAAAACACCCTTCTATTTTCTCAGACAACTTCATAAAGAGATCAGATTTTTTTTTTTTCTTTCGTGTATGATTTTGTCTTTCAATATCTTGAGCAATAAAAAAACATTTTATTGACAACAGCCTAATGCATTTCATGTTAAGCATCAATATGGCACAACATGGCTGCACCTGTTTAACTTGGAACTGCCATCAGAGCCAATGGAAAGACACTGTGTGAGTTTAGGGTTTTCAGTCAAAATTGTTAATGTGTATATGGCTGCCAGAAAGAAGTAGTGTGTAGCTATAAACTTACATTGATATCTAATACAGTTTTCACTAGAATCATATGGTTTTCCTGGAGAGGGAGAATTAAGGTTAGAGGAAGATTTCTTTCATAAGGATCCCTTGTTATTTCCAATGATAGGATCTTTCCTCCCATCTTTTTTAGCCATCAAAATGCCAGGTGTCTATTTAGTAGTAACTTCTGTATCCAATTGGAGAGAAATAAATCTTTTTGGGGCAGTTTTTTTTTATCCCATTTATTGCAGGGTGGGATAAATCCTCTTCTAGAGGCCATCCACTGAGTACTCCATTCTTAGATTTAAACTGCCCAAATTGAATACATTTGATAACCACTTAGTGTTTTTTTGGATAAGCATTATTTCCCTTACCCTCTCATTTCCTCATTTGTTTCATATCAGACTTTTAAAATTTTACATGCTACTTTAATGTATGTTTTCAGGAGCAAAACTCTATCTTGCATTAGAAGTGCACAATATTAGGTACTACTTGCAAAATGTCTTGTCACAGTGCAGTGGAGCATATGTTTCCTGTGTCAGAGTGACAGACTAGCGCAATGACAGAAGGGCTACAGGCTCCTCAGTGATCTGAGAATTTCTGAACAAGAAAGTGCAAAGAAATGGCATTCCTTTCACTCATTTTGTTGGCTTATGAATAAATGCAACAGTTTAATATGAATTGGAACTATTTTTTTCTATAGTCATGGAAATTTGTGCTAAAAGAGACTGTGAAAGCATGAATCTGACTTTGCACTATAGCAGCCTCTGCTAAGCTGACTGATAGTTTTTATTGTCAGGTTCATACTAAAATTGTAGTTCTTTCTTTCTCTTTCTTTCTCTTTTTTTTTTTTTTTTTTTTTTTTTTTTTCCCCTCTCTGGGATTTATTTCCTTTCTCTGGTACAGAATGTCTTCATTGCACTAGACCTCTTTTGAAAACAACTCTGCTAAAAGTTAGAGCAGATGCTTCTGACCATGCTCAGAGGTGACTTTTGCCTTGCTTTCCTAGAGAAATGCACTTTACTCATGCAACACTCTGATGGGGTGTGTAAAGGTATATTTAGCCATCCTTTTCTGACTGCTTTAGAACATGTTGGCCAATTTCAATCAAATTTGAGCTTGGACTTTAGGTCTCAGTACAATAAGATCCTACAAGCTTTTGGAAAACAGTTGGGAGAAGAAAAGGATATAGGCTCTGTTACTGCCTTTATTTAGGAAAAGGCTGAAGCATGAAGTCAGTTCCTCAAGGAAATCAAAGAATACACGTGGAGAATGATTCTCTGAATGTCCCAGGTGTTAAAAAAGCACTAAAAGTAGACATTCAACCTTATTAACCACCAGAAAATCCAAATAATAAGTCCAAGGAAGGATTATAATCATTATTTCCACTGCTCAGAACTATTTTTTATGGTTACTTGTTTGCTACCCCCAAACCTAAAACAAGCCCACTTTTATAATAGCACATCTCTGATGTGCTATGACAGGACCCTAAAGGACAGTTAGAATATTTATTTACCATAGTTCAGTGAATTGTGAATTCTTTTTGCGTTGCAGGACATCTTTATCAGAGCACTCTTTCCAATTTAGTGAGAATAATTTCTTACCACACAAAAAGAATGAGCTGAACCCAAGCCTCTCATATCGCCTGAATGTTTCAGTATCTTTTGTACAAAACGGTGGCATCACCAACAGCATTTTCTAAGAAAGGAGGGTGTCCTGCTTTTGTTTCAAGAGAAAACCATTTTTAAGATGAGAGGCCAAGCTGCCACTCAAAGAAGAAAGCTCCTGGAGAAAACTACAGAAGCCTTTGGTATATTCATCTCAATCTCAGGCATAGGCCTACACAAGCATTTCCTTGCTGATCATCCTGGATGTTGCAGATCTCTGTCTCAGAAGTTGCTATGCTGCTGAAATAAAATGTAAGCACGGTGAAATAAAATATCAGCTGATGTCTCTGAGGCCAGGTGAGGGTCTAGCTTACATTCAAGATGCTTATGGCTAGCACCTTCTGGCCACATCCTATACTACTATATTGTCTTTGGCACTACAGCTCCTTTGGGTCCCACCTGGTGCTTGAATAACTAAAATAAGTATTTTGTGTGGTTATTTTTCAGCTATTTTTCAAGTGTTTGGAATAATAAGAGGTAGTAGTGCAAGCAACAGGAGTAGCAATATGCTAAGTATAATGTTGCATATTTTGAAGAGAGAGGTGAGGTTATTTCTATGATATTTAGATTACACTAGGGTTAGTGTGGAAGGAAAGGAGAGGACCACAACAGGACAGGTATCTTCTGGAAGTGATCTCTGTAGGGAAGCTTCCTCTGAAAAGCACACAGGCATTGCATGGAGAGACCCAGAGCAGGCAGTCCAAAATGGATCCAGAAGGATTTAGCAATTAAGCTGTGATCTGGTCAGTCTTGTTCTCAAGGCTGCTCCATATATCTCCATCACCTACAGTACTAATGTACCTTTACATGACCAACTTTTACTGTGGTAAAGGGAAAAATAAAGATGAATCATCTACTCTGGAGGCCTGAAGACATTGTGAATCCAGCCTCCAGTGAGCACTCAAGTTTTGATTCTCAGCTTCAACCGTTTTTTTTTCCTACTACTTCATTTTCAGAGAATAGAGTCAGCTTTTTCTCCTCCCTTAATGACAGTTCTCATGCATAAAAAAATATCAAACTTTTCTCTAACACTGTGAAGTTGGTAAAAGGTACAAAAAAAGTTAAAAGAACAAACATAAAGAAATCAGCTTAGATTTTTTTCGTTAGATTTTGTTCGATAGATGTGTTCGAGAACACATGGAATCTGTATATTATTACAGAAAGTTGCTTTTCAACCATTCAGATTGGCTTGCTACATTTTGTGATGGCAAATTAAATGAAACATTTTCAAAACCTGTTTCTCATTCTTATCTTTTCATCTTAAACAAACAAACAAACAAACAAACAAAATTTGAAGAAACCCCACAATATCTATACTCAGAATCTTTCACACCTAAAAATACTTTTCTGCAGGCTAGTCAAAAGACAGGCGTTCATATCATTCAGAGGTATTCAAAACCTGCATTTGCTCAGGAAAACTGTTTGTCAGGTTTAAATAATATTTGTTACTGTAGGCTTTTATTTATTTAGTCTTTTACAGTGCATTGCAATTAGTTGTATACTAATCATAGCAGAGATATTTGCATAGACTTCAAAGTTTAGAAATGAAAGGTTCTAATGTAAATCATATTTTATAAATCAATCAGAGCTCATCAAATGACATTACTGGGGAAATCACCATAGAGGAGTCATTAGTTTTATCATGTTGTCTCCCTGACTGACTAGGACATCTTTATTTTACTATAAGCGTACACAGATTGCAGCATGTCAGAAAAGTACCCATCAGAACTTTGACTGAGCCCAGCAGCCGCAGGACATGTTACACTACAGCATTTTTTAACATACTGTGACAGATTCATCTTTATTTAAATGTAAGTTTATGCATACATGCAAAACAAAACAAAACAAAATAAAACAAAGCAAAAAACTAGCACCCAAAAAGGAAGATTCTAGAAGGCTTCATTACTGAACACTTGTTTTCCCCTTTCAGAAATTCTGAAACTAATATTATTTCACCTAGAAGACAGAATTTACAATCATGAACTTGCAAATATAAATAATTGAGGAGAGAATTTTTTTTGTGGGAAATATCATCAAATTGCACTCTCTCACAAAACGTTTTCAAAAATCACACTTAATTATGTACATGATCTATTTTTATAATCAAGTCTTGGCTTTATTGTGCACACAACCTAAATCTTTTTTTTTTCTGCTATAAAATGTTCGAAAAACAGGTTAAAGAACCTTGAAAGGGTCAGAAAAACTGATATGCGGTTTCTCTACTTGTACTTATAGGAGATTTCTTACTGAAGTGACTGATAAACGTTGTCTGATGCTAAAGTAGAGACATTCCTACAAAGTAATATTGGATGTATTCAGAGCATGAAGCCATACTTAGGTCCAGATCCTGTCATTTCTTGACGTATGATAAAATCTGTCAAATTTGAGCAGAATTCATCAAAGCTGAATACCACAACAGGCACACAACTCCTTCCAATATTTCCTATGGAATCAATCTCGTTATGAAGCACATGGAGCCATTCCTTAACACAAAAACCTGAGGTGAAACTGCCAGCCGGCCCAGAAAGTAGATACTCATTTTTAAGCGCCTCTACACTAAACGATCTTCCAGACTATAGGGAGGATAACTGCGTTTTATTTCAAACTCTATGAATGCTTTAACAATGTGGCTGCTAGATAAAAGCTGGAAAGATTTATTTCCTTTCCAATTCGGTATTCAGGTTGACATAACAAACTTTGCTTTAAAAAAAAGCATATTTACAAGGCAGTGAGGTATACTCCTGCTATTCCATGTAAGTGGATCATAGCTGCACAGAGTTTTAAAGTGAATTACTGTTTTTAGCACTGGTGCATTAGGTTAGATCATTCATCTCCCCACCCAACAACCCAATATTGTGTCCTGTGCAAGCATGGTGCACTGTCTGAGAAACTGAGGAGTCCTTATGTCATTTTTTTTTTGTCTATGTAGCCTGCCTCCAACTTAACAGTATAAATGGAAAAAATGACCTGTTTTCAAGTACAATTTTGTTCCTAGCCTAATTACTTCAAGAGCTTCAACTAGGACTAAGGGGATAATAATGCAATGTTTATGCATGTCCCGAGGTCAGAGCCTAATCTTGCGTGCATTAGCATGTCTCAAACAACTCTTGGGGAAATGCAAACTCCGCTGAGACAAGTAGTCCTCCAATATTCATTCACCAAATGTTAATATATCTGTGGGCAACTTGGTAGTCTAATTTTAACATTTCCTGTCCAAAAAATGTAACAGTTTAATTCTACTATTTCCTACCCAGAATTATATACAAATTCAAATAAGACATAAGGAGAAAATAATGATGGTGCATTTCAGAAGAGAAGGAAGTCCAAAACTTTTAATTACTTTAAGAATTGTTCTTTACTGTATTCAATAAACTAGAACTAAGGAAACTTTTTCTAATAACAAAAAATTTGTTTCTGATCTCATGAAATAAGGCTCAAAGTAAGTGTAACATTAATTAAACATTTAGATTGATGTAGCTGTGGTCAGACTGATGTATATTATGGCGTACACTTTATAGGTTATGCAGAATTGCCAGAACCTGTTAGATCACCTATCCTAAAAGGCACAGGTCCTTTTTTCTTTCCTTTGATGTTTAATTAAATTCAGTATAAAGACATCAGTCCAGTCACTCACTGCTTTCCATCATATATCTTTGACACTATCTTCTCAGCAGGATACAATTACTACCTATTGATTTCTGTTATTTGTTTTTAAATGGGGGGACCAGATGAGGCTTAGCTGTTAATGGTTGGTTATTTTTTTTTTTTTCCTCTCTCTCTCTCTCTTCCTCTTTCTTCTCTTCAAACTAGATTTGCTCACAGCTAGACCCAAGTGATTCATTTTCTTCTTGTTCACGTTTTGGCTATTTTCACAAGCGTTATATTACTGCTGATATTTCACTTAATATTCTAGATATCAAGCAAGTTATTTTCAACACATTTCAGTTGAAAATATGACAGAATGTATCTAATTAGAACAGCATATAAGTATTCATAACATACTTGAATGTATTATTTAAGTGCTGCTTATTGTTTCAGTCTGGCTTTTCAATTCTAAGATCTGAGCTCACTGCTCATATGGTACAATCGAATACATAAATGGAAATACTGCCTCAGCCATACTCAACTGGGAATTTATGTTGTAGAAGGTCACTTTGAAAATACTTGCCTATACCAACCAAAAGTCTCATTTAACACTGATCTCCTAAATAAAAAATGCTGTCTACTTTTTTTATCAGTTTATAGTATCCCAGATGACTGAAAGGTAGAAGAGCTGTTTTGAGGACTACGACTTTGTATTAGTATCTTTGACTTTGTGCTTGAATTATACTGAAATAAAAATAAAATGCTACAATCAGTTGAACAGCTGCAAGATTCCTACAATTCTTATATGCTATGTCTGAAGAATATGACAAGATATAAAACATACTAAATTTAATTTTGATAATTTCATATCCAATAAACTACATTTTCTAAAAAATGCTTCACTAAAAGTTCAACATGTTCTTAAAGTGTTGAAAAAAAAATTAAAGGAATAAGCTGAACTCTAAAGTTTAATAACATAAAGAAAAAGAAATTACATGTATACTATCTGATACAAATTGTGCAATATTAAGCACTTACTCCATTGCAACTCAGAGGAACCATTTTTTTTTTTTTGTAAGATTAATAACATTTAGAAATTCTTCTTTGAGATGACCCTTACCATTATTCATAATTTTTAAATCATGAGAAAGTATATTTCCTTCCAATGCTTACTAAAATATGGGCTATATTTCATACTTTTTCATTTCAGTATATGTATAATTGTGTAACTGTATGTGTATAGTTCTGGAAGGCAGATAGATACCACTCCACCATTTTAAAGATGAAAAACTAAAACATCATTGGTAATTTTAATAGACATTTAGATGGATAAGATTGGAGAAGTTCTGCACTAGAAAATTTCAAAGCTGCTTATAAGTAAATATCACTCTCATCAGTGTTTTGCCTAAGTTATCAATATGTGTAGTTCTGAAACTTTGTAGAAAAATAAGGACTGTAACTGTCATGAGGAGGTTGCACTTAAAATAGCAAATCATTATAGGAGACATGAATTGTGGAATTTCACAATTTTTTCCATGGCAGTCAAGGTCAAAAAATCACAAGGACAAAATGCTCAAATGCTTACTGAACTGTGAGACTGAATATCTATATCCAAAGGAAAATAATAGCTTTCCCTACTATTAGGAAACTGAAAAGAATTGCCCATCAGTTTACTTGAATATGGAATATCCAAATTTAGAAAGGTACTTGAAGAGTTATAGTCACAGGATATTTTGTAAAATGCTAATTATTTTTTCTCTCTTGTGTCACTTCTCGGTGATGATTTAAAGCTTTTTTTTTTAAAAAAAAAACAAAAACAAAAACAATTTTTATAATCTGAATGCTTGAAAACTCATGGCTAGATAGTAAAATGTTCTTCATAAATCCTGTTTTACGTGTCAGAGGAATAATCAATTGCAAATAAACTAGGTGTAAAGAACATTGTTTGCTTACAAGGATCATTAAACCAGGAGTTTCTTAGACTGAAAATAGTGCAGGTTGAGAAAATAGTTCAGGATACAAGGATTTACATCCCATGAGGTATTACTGAGCTGAAAAACCTGCCCTCTAAATTGTCTAAAAAAATTTTTTTCTTTCTCATCTGCTATATGAACAAGCCCACATTAAATAGAGTTTGAGGTGTGGAATCCATTTTTCCAGCATTGTAAGGGCAAAGATAAGGAGACAAATCTTTGAAATAATGTCTCCCTTCCACTCCCAGGAGATGAAAAGTTTCTTGTTATATAGAAATAAGGAAAGAATCTCGCAGCTATAAGGCTTTTCAAATTGTACCATCTCTTCTGGAACGTGAAGTTTAAGAAATTCTCTTAATGAAAAGCAGTTCCTCTGCTTTCCTACTGTATCTCACTTGAAAGAGAGCATGATTATTTCTTCTGTGCTTGTGCAAAATGTATGTGGCTTCAGCTAGATAAGAAGGCCTTGGATTAATAGGAAAGCAAGCACTAAATTTTCCAGGGTTGAAAACAGAATTGTGTAAGTTAAACTGGTAGAGGTCAGAAACAAAAACTACTTCTTTAAATATTTTAGAAGAATGTTCAAACACAGATAATTACATAGAATAAGTCTGAACGTGCACAATTGTTTAAACAGAAAATGTACAATAAAGTCAAATAAAGCCCTCTTGGTGTTTGAGCCAACAGGAATCAAATCAAGATTGCAATTCTTGATTTATTCTTAATTTAAGTGTAATGCTGCAATTGGGCTTTATCTCCAGAGAACAAGAGGAGAAGGATGTTAGCTGTAATTTGGTAGTCAAAATGAAGCATTTGAACACTGAAAGATCACTAAGAAAGATACTACTTGGTAATTTCTCTTCCCTTTCTGTGGCCTGGACCTGTTCATGGCTGTGTTAGACCAAATGTTTGTCATCTTCTCTATTGCAGTTTTTATGTATATGGCATAAATATTGTTTATGGGGACTTGCAGTGCAAGACAGCAGGATGAGCAATGAAAGCAACCTCAGTGACAAATCAGAGAGTTCAATAATATTATCAGATGCCTCTCAGAAGTCTAGGAGACTGATAGCATAGAGAAATAAACCCACAATACTGGGGAATTAACCAAAGCAAAATAGATTTAGATATGGCTGTGAGCAATAGGATCAGAAATTCCCCAGAAATTTCTGTAATTTGGGGAGAAAATACATAAAGTGTAGAATTTTAGAAGAGATCTTTAGTACTATTTTCTTAACTAGACAGTAATATCTAAATCTGACCTATGCTCCCAAGTTCAATTCTGATTCATTTCAACCTAAAAACAATCATTTAAAATAGGTGCACATTACTGTCTCTATATAGAGTAACTACGTAAATGTCTTCATGAATATGTTTGAAGTTAAGAAAGATCAATCCGTCTTTTCTTTCCAACAAAGATAGCAGGAGGATATTGCTGAGCAATGATGTGCAGCTGCCCTGCAGAACAGTCAGTCAGGAGAAGAATGAAGTTGAAAGATGCATTAAGAAAGGATAGTGAGGAAAAAAGTCCGGATAACATTCTGTATAATCAAGCAGAAATGGATTTGTGCTCCCTGGGAGGAAAAGAAAAGTTACAGAGATGTAACAATACTTTATGTGTTGCCCAGGTACAAATTAGAAATTTAAGGGGAGGTCCTTGACAACCTGGAAATTGAACCCCTGGATAATCAGGAGTGAAAATTCTAAGAAAGAGTTGAGGTGCAAAAAGAAAATAGCTGCTACAGCAAAAGATAATGATCAAATCAAGCAGTTAGACATGTTGTGCAGCAGTATCTGGATAAGAAAATGATAAGAATGACCAAGTCAGTCCTACTTATAACAGCCAAGAACTTGACACGCAGAATAAATATCTGAGAGCAAAGTCTTGCTGACTACCTATGATTCAGAGCGCAAAACAGAAAAGCATCTGAGAAGCAAATCTATTTTCTCAAACAGAGAGAGCAGCAAAACTCTTCTGATCCCTCATAAGTACTATCAAGAACTCACAAAGAATTCTTGTTCAGCCATAATTCACTGGCCTGTGAATTATTTTACTGACTTAAAAAGGGCATGAAGAGTGGTACAGAAGGCTGTGGGATGTCTTACTTGTGCAGTGTCAGCAAAAGCACACTAGCCCAGATGAGAAAGAAATAAATGAGGACATAATATTGGCAGTCTTGGCCAGTGATAAGTTACGCAATGATTTGAGTTGACAGGTGACAACAGATTGACCCGATATGTTCCAGCATCTTCCTGATCTAAGATACATGGAGTTCTGCTGCAAAAGACACATTGAAGTTAATGACCAGGTAATCAGGATTTGAATTTGTTGATAACGGGAATGTCCTGGACACAGCAAGTAAGGACGTGTATATTTCTTACACATGCCTTCCCATATGACAGATGAGTTGTTTAGGCTACATATAGCATAAAACAAGGGGTATGAAGTAGATGAACTAGGACTAAGAGTGGGTTATTGTACTAGAGAGAGAAATAACATTATAGAGATAACGAAGTAGGCGCCTCCAAGGTTGATGTCTCTGTCTGCTTGAAAAGCTTCATCCTATTTATACACTGAACTTTTTTTTTTTTTGAATGAATTCAAAGGGTAAAATAGCATAAGCGGCTTTGTGAAAAAAACAACAACCAAACAAACAACAAAACAAACCAAAGAAATCTTTATAGACACAAAACATGATTTTTCTTATTTTCCATATTCTAGGTCCCATCACTAAATTTAAAATGCCAAATAGCAAAGAGTTCTGGGTTGTGAAATGAGGCATCAAGCCCATTCTTGGGCAGTAAGCTGGTCACACCTTGCCAGAAACAAGATGGGTGCAAAAATACAGGCATCGTTTCAGGAATGAATGCTAAGCCTACTTTGAAGACTGGCTTTTTGTTGTAAACCCTCAGTCTCCATAGAGTGCAACATGTTGGTTGTCTGGGGCACAACAGAATATATCACTTATATCTCTGCTTCATTTCATGATATGAAAGAAGCACAAGATGAAGGATAATAGGACAGTAAAATAAATTCCTTGTGGATCATACAGAAGTACAAATGTCTTAAAGTATTTCTTGACCTCCAAAATGCAGAAGGCTATCAGATCTTTAGCGCGTCCCAGGAAGGATATAGTCAGACACACTGCCATGAACTAATAGTAAAGAGCTGGCTCCTCATTATGAAACAGAATATCTTGGTAATATATTCAGAGTAGCACAGAAGTAGAGAAATGCTTTATAAATAGCTCACCATCTATTTATAGGCACCATAAATGCCCACTGCATTATGTGGGACCAAATCATGTGAGATCACCTTATAGCTCCATGTTAACATTTCCTCTTTTATGGTCTTTCAAATCCTCCTGTTAAATTTTCGAAAAGCTACTTGTAAATATAAATACCATATATAAAATATTTAACAGATGCTCAAGTGCACCTTGGGATGATGTCTATGGTCTGCAATGACCTGTTTATGGGATGTATGCCCACATTTCTGCTGAGTATTACACTTGCTGCTTTTGGAACTGCATAGCAGAAAGCAGATTTGTATCTTCCTTCACAATGGAGCTATATTTTATTTTACAATTTTATTTAATTTTACCACTTTATTTATTTATTTTTAATATATCTCTTGTCCCCTATAAATGATATGACAGCAGAGGGGTCCTCGTAAGTGTCCATGTATTCTACTTCCAAGCAAATGTAAAAGGAATGTAGGAAAAAAATTAAATTGAGGAAAGTTAGGAAAATTAGTATCACTGCAATAAGAACGTACTCTCTTTTCAGTGTTTTGTCTCTATGATGTGCACTCAACAAGAGCAAAGTGTCTGCACTGGATGAATACATAATACAAAGCCAAATATGTAAATTCCCTGAGAATATTTTATTGAATGTTGTTAAAACAAAGTAGTCCTGAGCAAAAGATCAATCTTTCTTCCACATAAACATATAAAAATTTAAATCATGTACATCTATAGTAAAATGTCACGCATTTTCTTTACCCTGGCAATTAACAGAGGAATCAATCACCCTAGCAAGATGCCTCTATTAAAAATTATATCTCCGGCACTACAATTTTTGGAAAATATTTTATTAGAAAGTAAAGATATTGTAACTTTGATTTGAAATAAGTGAGTATCAAATAAAGGAAAATTCTTTGAGTTTAAGCTGGTTATTTATTCATGCTTTCAGAAGTCAGATCAAAACCTACTCTACAAAAACATATCTGACAATCGGATTCGCTTTTTCCTTTTATGGAGAGAAAGACTAAACGTGAAATTTACTATTAAATCTTGATTTATTCTACCATGAAATTTTGGTTGATGTACAAAAGAGAAGTAGAGTCTACAAGCATATGAAAACATTTCTTTTAATGTTTCATTCTTCATAAATCCTCAGTAGGAAAGTTGTTCTTTAAATATTTTATCTATTCACAACTGAACAGGAAAATGCATTCTGTTTTGACTAGGACTTAAAAAGCAGCAGAGCTGTGAATGTGAAAATTAACAGTAGACATTTAATTGGGAAAATATATAGTCTAATATTATTTTATTTGGCTTAGATAGTTTGCCATAATCAGTTTAAAAATAATAATTTCAGTTATCACCACAAATAACTGTAGTTGTCTTATTTATGTTTCTCACTTTATCAGCTGCAGAAATCACTCATGTATGCGTTATGATTTAGATCTGTCAACAGCCCCTGGAAACACTGATCCTAAATCACCCTCAGTGGATTGGAAGTGCTCTATAGTAAACACTGAAGCCCCTGTCCCAGGTGCAATTTCCTAGCTGTTGGCTAAGAACAAGACCATTTTCTGTTCTTACTGCTTTAATAACTGATACACCTTCACCTTGAGGATTTTACATCAAATGGAATTGAAGGGCTGAGGAAGACATAACAGCATGAACCTGATACTGCAGTGTTTCTAGGTACCATGATCACATTGTGACTACATGTCAGGATGTGATACCTGTGCGTAAAAGCACCATACGTATTCTGATCTTCTTTGTAGGTGAAATCTGGATCCATATTGCTTCCACAGATCTTTCTGTGTGAGCAATCCATGGCCATACTACCACCACCACCAGCACCCAGCACTCAGTGGGGTGGTGTTATAACAGCTGTAACAGACTAAATTGTGCTGTGAGACGAACTGGCCCTGACTATACCTGTAGTAAGGTGAGGACCACAATTTTTGTGTTTCTCCCCTGTCATAACAAGTTCTCTTTTAAAAAGTGAAAGATTTCCTATAACCTCTTAAATGAATCCTTGCTAGGTAGCAAAACCCCATTCCTTTTGAACCCGAATAGACGTTACCAATATGAGTAAATGACATCTCTAAGTGGCACATGACTGGATTTACAACCAGCTAAATCAGAAGGTCCAGTAAAACTAAGGCACAGCATAGTGTAATGGCTACCTGGCAGTAAATTTCTATTTAGGCAATTCCATCGCCATTTGTCTTTATCTGATTAAGCCACCTGATTTATAAAACATGTCAGAGCACAATTTATGTACAGAAGTATAATCTACCTAGTGGTCTGGGCTCCAGAACCACAGGGATAAAGATGCTCAAACCATAAAGCGCTCTTGGTGCCAGATATCCATTTATAAATCCCACTGAAAGATGTCTCATCATTACCATCTCCGGTATGGATGAACTGTCAACTACACTACCACAACCTCTTTCCAAACCTTTTAAAATGAAGGCAAGTCTCAGTCAAAAGACAGTTGTGCAAAACACAAAGGTATTTCTCAAGTCAGGTGAGATTTCCTCATCAGTGCAGCAATATCATTCAACTTCAGTGAAAAACCAACAAGGATATCACTTCTGTAAACCTTTCACAGAAAAGACAGATTTTCTAGAGGGTGTGAGAAATGCCACGGACCCAACAGTGTCATCTATATTGAAAGATGGATACTGGAACAGTTACTGAATGTGACATCTTTAGCTCAGGAACTACAAACCTGTGCAAACACGTACAATTTCACCATGTCTCTTCAAGTAACAAAGAACATATAGTTTCTGACAATACCTCTAGAAAAATACCATTTTTAAAGATGTGTCTTAAAAGGACACTGAAACTCTTGCTAAAAAAATCAGAGGAAAGACAATACCTTGTTTTCTTTGTAAATCTGCAACTGAGTGAAAAGTGCACTGTCAACTACCAACATTCAAATTCTTATTCACATGGTCAAGGGCAGTAAAGCTGAAAGATGTGCAAGGTCTCCTGGACACCTCATTCACTGCCTGGATTTGAAGGATTGCTTGCAGAGCAATAGAAAGAGTAGATTTGTTTATGCTTCCCTGGTTTTCAGAATCCTTACATACAGTACTTTAAACATAAAAACCAATTAAATCCAACAGCAACTGGATTCTGCAGCACAAGTATATCTGCACCAGGAATCAAATTGAGATCACCTGCCAATTCCACATGTCAGTAAAGACATCTGATAGACTGCCTCAAGATTAATTACTGAGACCAGTTTAAACTGGGAGTACTCAGTTTGCTCTTTTCTCCCTGAAAGACAGCCTTCTATCTTACAGAGAAAAATCATAGTTTGTATTGAACTCCACCTGGGGGAGAGTGATGTAGCTGTGGAGAGCTTGTGGGTGAGAATCAAGGGGCAGGCTGGTAAGGGTGACAGTGTTGTGGGTGTGTACTATAGGCCCCCCGATCAGGAAGAGGTTGATGAGGCCTTCCATAAGCAACTGGAAGTAGTGTCACGATCCCAGGCGTTGGTTCTTATCGGGGACTTAAATTATCCAGATATTTGTTGGATGAGCAACATGGCCAGGCACGCACGGTCCAGATGGTTCTTGCAGTGTGTTGAAGACAACTTTCTGATGCAGGTGCTGGAGGAACCGACAAGGGGAGGGGTGTTACTGGACCTTATTCTCACTAATAAGGAAGGACTTGTTAAGGAAGTAAAGGTTGGGGGCAGCTTGGGTTATAGTGACCACAAGATGGTGGAGTTCAAGATCCTGAGTGGAAGAAGCAAAGCAAAAAGTAGGATTGCTACCCTGGACTTTAGGAGAGCCAACTTTGATCTCTTCTGGGACCTACTTGGAGATATCCCATGGGCCAGGGTGTTAGAAGGTAAGGGGGCCTGTGAGAGCTGGTCAGCATTTAAACGGCTCTTCTTCCAAGCTCAGGATCAGTGCATCCCTGTTAGCAAGAAATCGGGAAAGGGCAGCAGGAGACCTGCGTGGATGAGCGAGGAGCTCATGCGCAAACTCAAAGGGAAGAAGAAGGTCCATGAAATGTGGAAAAAGGGTCTGACCACTTGGGAAGAGTATAGAAATGTTGTCAGGGCCTGTCGGGATGCGACGAAGAAGGCTAAAGCCCACCTGGAATTGAATCTGGCAAAAGTGATAAAGGACAATAAAAAAGGCTTTTTTAAGTATGTTAACAGTAAAAGGAAAACTAGGGAGAATGTGAGCCCCCTACTAAGTGAGGGGGGTGTTCTGGTAACGGGGGATGCTGAGAAGGTGGAGATACTGAATGCCTTTTTTGTTTCTGTCTTCAGTGGAAAAGCTCTCCCTCAGGAATCCCAGACCCTGGAGGTTAGTGAGAGTGTCTGGGGAATGGAAGACTTCCCTTCAGTCAAGGAAGAGGTGGTCCATGAGTAACTAGGCAACACCAATGTTCATAAATCCATGGGACCTGATGGGGTGCATCCATGGGTGCTGAGGGAGCTGGTGGAGGTGATTGCTAAACCGCTCTTTATCATCTTTGAGAGGTCTTGGAGAATGGTGGAGTTGCCTGAAGACTGGAGGATAGCCAGTGTCACTCCAGTCTTCAAAAAGGGCAAGAAGGAAGTTCCAGGTAATTACAGGCCAGTCAGCCTCACCTCTGTCCCAGGGAAGGTGATGGAACAGCTTGTGCTGGCTGCCATCTCCAGGCAACTGAAAGAAAAGGAGGTTATCAGGAGTAGTCAGCATGAGTTCACCAAGGGGAGGTCATGCTCAACCAACCTGGTGGCCTTCTATGACATTGTCACTGGCTGGGTGGATGGAGGGAGAGCAGTGGATGTAGTCTACCTTGATTTCAGCAAGGCATTTGATACTGTTTCCCATGACATCCTTATAACAAAGCTGAGGAAGTACGGGATAGATGAGTGGACAGTGAGGTGGGTTGAGAACTGGCTGACTGGCAGAGCTCAGAGGGTCATCATTGGTGGTGCAGAGTCTGGTTGGAGACCTGTAAGTAGCGGTGTTCCCCAGGGGTCGGTGCTGGGTCTGGTCTTGTTCAACATCTTCATCAATGACCTTGACGAGGGGATAGTGGCCACCCTCAGTAAGTTTGCTGATGATACGAAGTTGGGAGGATTGGCTGACACACCTGAAGGCTGTGCTGCCATTCAGTGAGACCTGGACAGGCTGGAGAGCTGGGCAGTAAGAAACCGGATGAGGTTTAACAAAAGCAAGTGTAGAGTCTTGCACCTAGGGAGGAATAATTGCATGCACCAGTACAGGTTGGGGGATGACCTGCTGGAGAGGAGCTCCGCAGAGAGGGACCTGGGTGTCCTGGTGGACAACAGGTTGGCCACGAGCCAGCAGTGTGCCCTCGTGGCCAACAAGGCCTATGGCATTCTGAGGTTCATTAAAAAGAGCGTGGCCAGCATGTCAAGGGAGGGGATCCTCCCTCACTACTCTGCCCTGGTAAGGCCTCATCTGGAGTACTGTGTCCAGTTCTGGGCTCCCCGGTACAAAAAAGACAGGGATCTCTTGGAAAGAGTCCAGGGGAGGGCTACAAAGATGGTGAAGGGCCTGGAGCATCTCCCCTGTGAAGAAAGGCTAAGTGAAATGGGTCTGTTCAGCCTTGAGAGAAGAAGACTGAGAAGGGACCCGATCCAGGTCTATAAATATCTAAGGTGTGGGGGGTCAGAGTGGCGAGGCCAGACTCTTTTCAGCAGTGTGTGGAGACAGGACAAGGGGAAATGGCCAGAAACTGGCGTGTAGGAAGTGCACAAGACCTTCTTTACGGTGAGGGTGACTTAGCACTGGAACAGGCTGCCCAGGGGGGTTGTGGAGTCTCTTCTCTGGAGATATTCAAGACCTGCCTGGATGCCTACCTGTGCGACCTGGTGTAGGGAACCTGCTTTGGCAGGGGGGTTGGACTCGATGATCTCTGGAGGTCCCTTCCAACCCCTACAATTCTGTGATTCTGTGATTCTGTGATTATGTGATAGTTTAAAACTAGTCCTCTTTTTTGTCTTCATTGTTAATTTTACATCTAATTGTATAATGACTACTCTGTACTTCAGTCCACAGTCCAACAAGAATTATACCATGAACATTCTACAAATAAATAAAATAAGCTGAGATTTGCCAAGTTTTGTTTGATGGGCACTGTTCTATCTTCTCCATGTACCATAAATAAATGAAATTTAAAAAAGAAAGATTAAAGGAAAAGAGACGTGAATTTCAACAGTTTTTGCAGCTTGTAAAACAGTACTTCCGATCCAAAGTTTTACACACTAGCAAAGCTTTAGAATAAATACTATATGTAAGGAATGGTTGCCATCGGTTGAAAGGCTAAGCTTTCTTTCACACTTCGTACAGGAAGTGTAAAATTGCTTGCTAGATTGGAACTAGTCCTTAGGAAATCTGTCCCTTATTTCATCGATTTGTTTTTTGCAGCATCCTTCTATATCTTTGTTGACTGTCTTCCATCTCTAACACCATAAACCTGTTGCCCTGAGCATGTTCAGGTACATTTCTGCAAGAAAAGCGATGAGAACTAAGAAACACAGCATACATTGCTCACAAACATATCTGACATTACTGTACTTAGTGTCTACTCACCAGTTACAAAACTAGTAAACAAAAAACTTTTCACACTACACTTTATTTATTGTTGTAGTAGGCGACAGTGAGGATTCGGGATGTGACGTGGTAGGACTCTCCCCTTGCTTGCTGTTGAAAGGCTGATGTATGCTTAAGGGGCGTAGACGAAGTAGGATAGGTATATAGGCAAGTCGCACGATGCAATAAATGCCATTTTTACTGCTCATCATATTGGTGTCTACATGCAGTTATTTGGCCCAGGTAGGTTTTAACTGATAGTCCAGCACAGGCTCAGAGCTAAAAGAACATGGGTTGCCAGGTGCACGGCAACAATTTACTGATCTTATGAATGGCTGGTTTGTAAGCAGTAACTGGAGGTTATTACTTGAAGCTATTATGCTATTTTCCCATCTGACACTGACTTTTTATATCTCCCTCAAGAAAAGTATTTAAATGAGAGTAACATTCAGAGGAGAAAAGTATCGAAACCAAAAGTTTCTCAACACCTTGGACTAAATAACATTTGACTATTTCACTCTGAGTCTTGCAGAAGGCTGTGTTTGTTTCAAGTACAGATTTATTATCTTTGATATTCTTTGAATTATATGGGATATTTCTTCTTTTAATTTAAAAATATTGTATACAAAAGAAAAAAAAAAGCTTTTGTAAATATGGTGGTAAGCAGCTAGGTTCAGATTAAAGTCTGAAGATTTAGGTTTTATTGTGAAAAAAGAAAAAGATTTATTTTTCTCTGTTTGATCAGTGGTAGTCTAAATCTCTCATTAATTTTTAATGAAACTTCAGTCTCACTGAGTTGTGATTTTCCCTTCAATATAATTATTTATTTAAGGCTCGTATCCTGAATGAGGCTGGGTTTGTCTTGTAGTATATATTACACAAGCAGGGAATTAAATGCATCCATGTTCTAAAATGACAAATATAATCCTGTATGTAAGATGCGTATTCTGCCAATTTCACACATTATTTTTCAGAGAATAGCACAATGTTCATCAGTTTCATTTTCTTCATTTCTAGGTGTTCAAAACCAAAAATAGACAACATGTGTGGCTTGGTCTGGAAGGCAACATTAATATGTCATCTCAAATTAAGAACAAAATAGTGAGCCACATTAATGAGAACTTATTTTCAATCACAACTTTGCCACCTAGGTCTGAATCAAAATCAAGCAAATGAAGATTACAAAAAGAAATCAAAGTCATTTTGAGTATTCAATGAATCCTGACATCATTATGTAGATTATTTAATTTAAACTTTCTTAACAGATTTCCATAGCAAAGCCCTCGATGTTTCTTAAGTGTCAATGAAGTACTCAGTGAGTTCCTGTAAATCCAAATAGTTTGTGTCAATAGAAACGTTACAGTATAAAATCTCAGGGTTCTTGAGACTTTAGAAAACAAATACAAATTTAAATCATGCAAATACAGCAAGAAAATCTTTCAAACATTTGTTTGAGTACAGTGTAGAGTACATTTGGTCTGGAAATCTTCAGGCGTTTTAAGATGTTTCCTGAATGCAGAATTATTTGATTTCACTGACTGTCCCAAATGGAAGAGTGAAAATGTATTTGCTTGCTTGATTTTTGTGGGAAAATGACAGGAAATAGCATTCAAAGTACAATAAATGAAAAATTTCTTGTAAATTTTCAACTCACATTTTGAACTACAAAGAAAATTGAAGATGAATCTGCGGACATCAAGACCAAGTGCAATCGATTCTGAGAACCACTTATAGTAGTACAAGTCTAATTAGATAATGATTTCATTGCAGCAAGATCCCATAATAAGAATCAATAGTCAGACCACTGACCTGCACTAATTTGCCCTTATATAGTCACTAAATTTTGTCAGTCGTACTTTTTTGAGATCCTGAATTAACCATAACTATAATAAATAAGACAATAGAAGTTTTTATTTTCCCCCTCCAAAAGCTGCAGTGACTGCTTTCTGAATGTGATTCGTGCAACAGAATTCACATGTACAACACATTGCTTTAAATTCTAAAATGTGTAACAAGTGTAAAAATCCTTGCCCAAAAAAGATTTTCCACAACATAATGAAAACTGTCATGTGTTTAACTTAGCCAAGCTTTTGTTGAAAAGCAATTTCCTTCCTTTACTTTATGACTTGCATATTCCATGGAAGTAAAAACTGCATTTTGATCTTAGAAACCCAAAAATATGTCAGCAAAATCAACATATAAAGATACAAATGAAAAAACTATGACTGTCATGCTGTGAAATTATTTGTAAGTTTTTGGGTCTGTTGCTGGAGCATATCTTTGTGTGTGTGCATGTTTATGAAGAATCTTCTGATTCTGTGTGTTAGTGATTGACATCTGCAATACATTTTCATTTTGCCTGGATTTTATTTACTTGCCGAGACTTTGTGCTCCTGAAAATAGAAAAGGCTCCTGGCTCCTTCCATCTCCCTATACAGATTTACTAAAATTGCTTCAGAAAATTCTAAGGATATTCTTTTCCAGCTTTAAAATCATTTGAATGCAATACAAACATAAGGTATCTGTCTGTCCAGACTGATAGATTGGGACTTATGAAGAAACAGAATTTTCACTTCAGGGTTTGTTAAGAAATGAGGAGACACAATGGATCTTTTCTGTTCAGGAAATATGAAATGTGCTTTTTCAATTCCGTCTAAAGATTTCACATTATGTAATTTCTTTTCTGGTGATACTTCATTAAGTTGCACAGAAAACTCATTATCCTACCTCTCTGAAAAAGTCAATACAATAACTGTATCTTTTTATTAAGAGAATCAATTGCAGATTTTTTACTTTCATGGAGGCTTAGAAACACTCTGTTCTTTGGAGATGAGCATACTCTTACCGTGGAGGTAAGAAGAGCTCAGTGCATCCCCATGGTGAACCCCCTTCTACATACTAAAGCCCACTTTGATCCTGATGCCAGACATGGCCAGGCTGTTCTCAGCAAGATACTGTATTGTTTTCCACCTTTGACTAGGAAATAGGATCGCCAGCTGTTTTTCTGAAAGGTCCCTTACTTTTCAGAGTCAGCATCAGTTCCTGAATTTCAGCTAGCACTCAGTAGACTGTAAAGATTACACCAGCAGAGCAGAGAGAAAGGAAGCTTGGTATCATTTTCTGTTTTATGTTCCCGTATCTGTGGCATGTGAAACACAGAAGGGCAAAATGTGTTGATGTAATTTTTAATATCATAATATCTGCACTGTGGAAGTCAGTTGCAAGGAGTGAAAGGAAATTTAGTACCTTGTATATTTGGGCTTACTCTGAGATTTTTCTCAACAGTTTTAGCTTATAATATAATTTGCTAAAATTTCAGGCAATTTAGAAGTGTATAGACACCAGTATAAATAAATAAAGGAACAGAACTTACAAAGAGGCTGAAGAGCTTGGTGATACTGATAAAACACCAATCCATTTAATTTTGTGGAGTTTTCTAATATACATTATTCCAATATACATTATTCATTTCATTTTCTAAATTAAAACTTCCAGAAGTAAGCAAATCTCTGCTGGCCATGATCTACTGAATACTCCAGATAGAGTCCTAAGGGGATATGAACAAATTTTGAAAGGCTATGTCTCACTCAACATAATTTAAATTTTTAATACTACCTTCTAGTTAGTAGTACTGTATTCCTTGTTAACCATTTGTTTTCTGTATTGAAAGACAGCCATAGAAGAATTGAAAAGAACTGTTCAACAAAAATCCAATGCAAAGTGAGCATCTCTCTTTCTAAATGTGGCTTTTGAAAAGTCACCGGCACACAGATGATCTGCAATTATTTCCTACTAGATCTTTATATATATGGTTTAACGCCTGTGTTCATAGGTCCAAAGAAAAATTAAAACTTAACTTACAGTATTAATTGACAGTCATATTAAAAACTCAGCTGTTGGGAGAGTCTGAGCTGATATGTTAGCATTACATGTGCTCATTATTGTGAAACTTGGAAGGATTGTTTTTCAGCACTCTGAGTATTTAGCTGACATTAACTTTGTGTAGTAGCCCAGAAAGGGCACCTAAATAAATCAAGACCAAATAACACTGAGATGGTATTGATAAGTTAGAGCTTGCTATTTCATCATCATGACTGTCAGGGCATCATGTAGCACCAAAGAGAATCAAAATAGTCTTAAGAACAAAGTGTATTCATTGCCATTGGTTAGTAACATATGTGTATGCTAAAACGTGCTTCATATCTCATTATCCTTTTGTTTCTGGTATCCTGTATAATATTGTAGGGAAGATAGAGACAGGAGATCTATTTGTAAACAGAATGAGCTGATAGTTAGAGAAAAAACATTCTCTGTTCCATACTGGTAAATCAACCACTTTTTTTTTTTTTTTTTTTTTTTCCTGGAAGTTAATGAGACAAAGCTAATATCTGCTTGTCCTTCATCCCATAATACACTTACTACAAAATCACTATTCAAATTACAGTCACATCTTATTAGACAACAGATGGTCTTATCTAAATTGGTTGGTTAATGCAGGTTCATGATTTCTTATTAATAAAGTCACAAGAATAAATGAAGCCTTCCTAGAATTCTTCATGAAGCCAGGCATGTCTTACAGTTAATGACTGCCATTCAGTAAGAAACAACAAACTTATGGAAAGGCCATTTGTGAAAAATCTGTTACTGCAGTTTCTGATGGATCTTCATTATCAAGTTCTCTAAGTGCATTTCTTCCACTACTGGAAGGTGCAAGAGTCTATTTTCCCGTTTTGATGTATATGCTAACTCTATGAAAAGTAAAAAGTGAAAGAGAAGATTACTGTTATAGAAAAATCTACTTACCCTACATAACATTCAACTTTAATTTCGTGGAAAAGATTTATTCTCCCAAATGAGATTTCATGTCAAATAAGCTTTTCTAAACATATAACTGTTCTGTTATAAGCCTTCAGTCACTATAATTTTTTAATTTAATTTAATTTTTTTTTTAGAAAATTGACCACAATAATTGAGTTTTCAGATTTAGAAATATTTTTTTTCTTTGGTACATGCTTTATTATTATTATTATTTTTTTATGTAAGAACTTACTTGGCATAGAGCACAACAAACCCTAAATTAAAATTCATTACCTTCATTATCCAAATTTTGCAGACACAAAACTAAACTATTCACTGATGACAATACTGTTTGAGTCTGTCCTTCTTCAGAAAACGCTAAGAAAGGGCTTAATTTCTGGTGACTGAAATGCTCCTCTTCCTGCAGTGCCTTTCTGTACATGACCTCAAGGTCAGACTAAATGAAAAAAAATGTACTACTGTCTTCACAAGTCTGGGATCTCTTACAAGCAGTAGAAGTCCCCTGCAAACATTCTTGTAGTTAAAATGCTTGGAAGCTGTTCACCAAAATGTGTATCTCAGAAGAAAAAGAGGCAGATGTATAAATAAGCTAACTCATGACAACGCCAGATTTTAAAAACCACAAGCTTGTGTTGGAAAACCTTGGATAAACTCTGCCAAACATTGACATGCACCAAGTGCACAGCTGTCTGTATGAGTCGCCATTGTTCGATTTGCTCTGTTTCTGAACTGAATTTGACAACTGGACTCAAACAAGATGATTAGCAACATGGCTAGACAGAAATGAAAAGTGAGACTAGTTCTTAATGTAAGTCAATAATTTATTTGAGCTCAGGGAGATTGTGAGATTGAACCTGTTGTACTTAGAGCAGTCCACCCTGACTGAGGTCTCTCTGTGAAAGAGTCGTCAGATAGACTGCTTCAACTGCAATGGCTTGCTGATAGCTTGGATTTGAGCACAGACAGTTAAAGCTGAGAATGGCAGTGCAACAGATGTCCTCATTGGGTCTAAAAGCTAAAAAAGGTGTGACTGAAAACACATATGCCTATAAGGCCCAGTAATATTTCTTGATTCAAAGATAATTAGCCTAGAAGAAGTAAGTTGAAAAACCAATTGAGAAATAGTAGCAGAAAAATTAGGTGGAGAAGGTTGATAAATATTTGATCTATGCAACCCTCTTATGGATTAGAAGTTTTAAATTCCTAGGTGACAATATTTTCCAAGCCATTAAACTAACAGCTATAGTACACACACCAATGGTCACATCTCTTAAGTTTCCCATGTGGAACAGAAACAGAACAAAAGGCAACACAGGTTTTGGAAGACAACCGGAATGCTGCAGATAATATTTGCTTGCTACAGGTTTAACATGAAGTTCCTGTATACATCAAAAATGAAAAACACCAGAAGGTGAAAAACAATAGAAGCAACAAACAGCTTCTACTACTGAAATCTTGATCCATGTAAGTGTTCTAGGAAGATAACACTTAACCTTAAAAGTTAGGCTGCCACCTTCATTTGGAAATTCACCTAGGCCGTGAAACAGGCCTATAGATAAAAGAGATCTGAAGGTAGATAAATAAAGCAATAGTAGTTCCTCCTGAGTCAAATGGACATAGATCCTCAGTATTAGACAAAGAAGACCAATTTTTTTAAGGCTGGGAAGATACTTATATACATACTAACCTCACCTAGCACCTTAGCATCCTATCATTCATTTTTTTGTGTGTGTGTGTGCTTGTTGATAATTTTCACTGATATCATGATTCATTTCCATTACATTTAAGGAGTGAAGGTGTTGCATGGCAACAAGAGGTAATGGAATGTTGGTGGGAAGGTTCAACCTCTATTGCCACACCACCAACATCCACCTCTGATACTGTGGGCCAATACAATAAAATCACATCCAGAAGTCTATGGGTCCTGATGAGATGGATCCCAGAGTCCTGAGGGAATTGGCTGATATAGTCACCAAGCCATTCTCAATGATATTTGAAAAGTTGTGGCAATAAGGTGAAGTCCCTGGTGACTGAATAAAAAGCAACATGACACCCATTTTTAGAAGGGTGAAAAGGATGACTCTGGGAACTACCAGCCTGTCAGTTTCAACTCTGTGCCAGGAAAGATCATGGAGCTTCACGGAAGGAAGCTATGCTAAGGCACATGGAAGACAGAGAGGTGCAACGGGAGAACCAGCATGGCTTCACCAAGGGCAAATCCTATTTTACAAACTTAGTGGCCTTCTGTGATGGTATCATGGCATCAATGGACAAGGGAAGAACAACTGATGTCACCTATCTCAATTTCAGTAAGGCCTTAGAACAAGGGGAAATGGTTTCAAGCTCAAAGAGGGTAGATTTAGGTTGGATATAATGATCCACTGTCTTTTACGGTGGGAGTTATGAGGCATGGGAACAGGTTGTCCAGAGATTTGGTGGATACCCCATCCCTGGGGACTTTCAAGGCAAGGCTGGATAAGGCCCTGGGCAACCTGATCTAGTTGTGGAGTCCCTGCTCGTTGCAGGGGAGTTGGCCTAGATGGCCTTCAGAGGTCCCTTCCAAATCTAAAGATTCTATGAGTCTGTGATTCTATGAAAACAGGAGAAATTACTTTTGGAACAGCTTTGTATTAGACAGTATATTTGAAATCTTACAAAAAAGATAAAAAAGCACATAGCTTAGTGAAGTACACTTATGTCTCAAAGATAAGGAAAAGGATTTGCAAATTTTTAGCTTTACCTAAAGAGTGCCACCATATATACTTAGTCCTTCTCATTTAACAGGCCCAATCTCTTTGAATTTCCTGGCATGTTAACTTTTTCCCTACACTGTTATTCAATTTGGATTTTATTTTCTTTATATTTTATGCCTTTTTTTTTTTTTTTTTTTTAATGATAAGTAGAAGCAGATGATAAACTAAAAACTATCCATAACTCATGTGAAAAAATTCATCCAGGAATGTGGCCCATGATTTACAAAAAGCTATGAACTTGTAACAAGGCTAAAGCTTTGAATAATTTCAAAAGCACCATGCATTTAACAAATTCTGATAACTCACATGGAACAAACTGGCTAATCAGCTCCTCTTCAATCCATATGATAAAACTTAAGAATCTAAATATGAAGTTATCAAAGGGCTCTTATTAAAAAGTAAATGATTAAATAAACTAGAGAAAACAATGGTTTCCAGTAAGTAATTGATATCCATTGAAAAAGGAATTAAATGCTCCATCAAATTTTGAAATAGGACTATTACTTAAAGAGGCAAGAAAATCACAACAGTGAGCAATACATCAAACCTGCTCTAGACAAACAAGCAAACATTCTATTGAAGTATCATATGAAGTCAGAGAGAGAGGACCACTTCAGTCTAAATACTTATTTTCTGCTTTATGCTGTAAGTATAGAATGCCTGGTGGAATAGGCAAATGCAACCTCAACAGAGTCAACTGACTTGAAAGCTTTTATGCTTTTAGAGTGCAATGAACTGTAATATAATAGAGGCTACTATAATGCATGGAGACAAAATGTTTTTGAGAGTGATATAACCACTTGTACTGGCAGGAACTGCATGAAAATTCCCTGAAAAAGGAGTGAGATAAAGGAACAAAAGGAGTGACTGTATGTATAGGAGGTTTGAGACCAATGGGAATGTTATGGGAAATAAATGAGAAGTGAAAAAATGGCTTGCAAAGAAGTGAATCATAGAAAAGCCTATGGAACTCAGAGATCACTGGGTCCAACCTTTCATGGTGAAAGCAAGACCTAGACAAGATTGTCCAGCACCTTGCTTAGCTGAACCTTAAAATTCTAAAGTGCTAGAGAATACAGCATATCCTTGGGGAAATTATTCCAGTAATTGAATTTTCCTCACAGTAAAGAATTCTACACTTACACTCAATCAGAATCTCCCCAGTGCATCTTGTACCCATTTCCTCTCTTCTTTTCCATGCAGCTCCTCACAAAAAAAGGAGCGTCCATCCTCTTTGTAGCCACCCTTTACATACCACAACATAGCGATGAGGTCTCCTCTGAGTCTTCTTTTATTTAGGCTGAAACCCTGTTATACAGCTGTAAGGGGTGAATAGAACGGCTGCAGTGTGTGCACAATTACACATTTAGCTGTTTCTGTCTAGAATCTTTTTCACCTACCTTTGTCCAAACAAAATAACTATATAATTTTCTCTTGCTCATTCAGGTGCAGAAAGAGTATCTCCTGTGAAATGCCCTCTTTGAGTCCAGCAGCAGAACAGAAACTTAAGAATGCTCATGTGACACCTCTTTCCTTACTGTGATCAGGTCTTGTGTTCACGTATGTAAGGAGGTTTTTGGTGATGGATAGGGGAGTTGCTCATTATACCTACAAGTAACAGTAGGAAATGGGAAAGGGAGCAATTAATAGAACTTGCCTTGAATTATGAACATGTTTAGAATTATTTTTAAACAGCTCATCCAACTGTATAAAGATGCTTTCCTGAGAATGAAGAAATTAACCCAAATGACAAAGTTACTGCAAATAGCAGCCTTTCTTATTTTGAACTGTTGTGCCACAATGTCTCATACTAACCATCTCTTGTCTGTATTTGCCTTGTCTCTTCACTCTTCTTGCATTTTAAGTAAACCATTTAGTCAGCTTTATTAACTTCTAAAACTAACAAGCAAACAAAAAAAAAAACAACAACAACAACAAAACCAACCAAAACCAAATAATTATTTTCTATTTCATGAACTGAAATTCTATTTCATAACTCAATATTTATTGAAATGAGCTAAGGTAACTCACTCAACATCTACAGTGATGAAATTTATAGTTTGAGAACAAAATCAGAATGATTGATAAAAACTTACTTTTTATCCCTTGGGATTTGGGTATTTTTGTGTCCTTACAAGTCTGTTGGCTGAAAGGCAATGGACCTTCAAACAATCCCTTTCAAAAGTGTCAGGTAGTAATCAAGATAATATTAAAACTTAAAAGAAAAGCTTTTGCCATAACTTTTTATTCTGCTCTTCTGCCTTGAAGTTCTACAATATTAGCCCTTTGTCTAAAAGTGAAGAAATCCAATGAAATTAGGTTACTAAAACAATTAGAACATAAGCTTCTTACAGGCAAGCCTGATGTCTTTATCTTGGGCAAGAAAATAAAGGCTGTTTCATTTTTAGTCTCCAGTTTGATATCAGACTGAAAATGACAATGTTACAGCCCCAGTCTTGAAAAGTATTCTCTCCATGCAGAGCTCACTGCAGGACAAAAACTTTCACTACTGACTCCATTCCTTGGCTAAAGAGAGCATTTAATTATCTCTGGTATTAAAATGGTGGTGTTCCTAAGTACGTAACTTTCTAAATACTAATAAAACTTTCATTAAAATTATATTCTTGGTTTTAGCCCTGTATGGATGGAAGCATGAGGTACATTCCATTCCTAGGAAAGAGTTACATAGCTCTGCAAAGAAAATATAACTGACATTAAGTAATTCTGAAGGGTTTTGCCTTTCTGTCCAGAAAGCAAACTGATGAGCTCTCTTTCACAGCAGGAATGTAAGTCTGAATTGCACTGCATGAAATTACACTTGCCTAAGCTTATCGGAGGAAACACCTGAAAATGACTTACAACTCAATTTGTTGGGGAAAAAAATAGCAAAGAACTCTGGGATGGTGAAATGAATCTTTCCTGCTTAGAACTTTTACAGTATCTGTAAAATAAAATAAAATAAAATAAAGGTTAAACTTTCATTTAAAGTGGAAATCTATTGATAGATAGCTGTTTTCTATTATTGCTAAATTATAACTTACTGAACATATATTTAGGGTATTTTATTGAAAATCTATATTTTTCTGTAAAAACTGCTAGCACTAAAGATAATAAAAACGTGTCATCTCTTTCATATTCCTGAGATTATAGACTTTTCAGTACAAATCTCCTCTATCCTTCTCCCTCTCCTTCAGGAGAGGAAATTATTTCCTCATCATGTTGAGAAGGCTAGTACAAACTAAGAATGAAGGTTTAGTTAATGTATGGAACAGATTTTCCTTTTTTGAATTATATATCTTTTTCTATCTATTTATTATATAATTTAGAAAATTCTGAAATATCTCGTCTTTCTGTGTAAAATTTAGCTCTTCGTGTTAGAATTTCTGCCTATCTGGGCAAGTAAATTAGTGAATTCATAGCTTGCTCTTTAAAAAAGAAAATGTTTTATACATTCCCATTGTTCATCAAATAATCTAATTTCAACATTTTATGTAGAAAAAGTTTGTCTGTCTGTTTGTCAAAATACTCTCTTCCAGTCTGTTCTCTCTTTATCTCCAATCTATGAACTGGTTACAAATGCTATGGCTTATGAGCTCAGAATACTACATTGGGCTTTGGTGATTTTTTGCCCATCTGTAACTATAGCCCACAATCAAAACAAAGCCAGGCCTTCATGCTCCTCTCTAACTATTTACAATGTAAGATACTGAACAGTAGTACTAATGGTCCTACATGAGTTTTCTGCTTCCTTTGGCATGTTCATTTATATTATGCTGTGAAATACAGTAGTTTTCAGGCCCCTTAAGCTTTCTACCATTATTTATATTTCTTCATAACTAAATTTCTTGGTAATGTCCATTTCAGGAGTTCAGAGGTACCGAAGTTTCTGGAATGATCTCTATTGGCAAATTCTTCTTTTATTTGCTCTACAATATCTCTGAAAGAAGTGAAGCATATTTTACTTTTCTTTTTAGTAGGTCTGGGCATGTTCATAAATCAGATAAGTGGGAATATTTTTTCTTTGCTGTCACAGTAAGGGCAGTTGTATGTATTTTGTCTGTAGACTAATGCACTTTGCTGAACTTTACATACTTGCTATGCAGGAAAAAAAAGTTCCCAAAAGGCTCGGATATTTCCAAGATAAAGTCTGTCTGAATATGGTCCAACGGAACACATCACTTTTATAATCAGTCCTTAAGCAAAAAGAGTGGTGAATCCAAATTATAAGTTTAAGGTAGTTGCTTTCTTTGTCTCCTTTCACCAAGGCTGGTGAGGATGGTGATGTGTTTTGCCATTATGACATCCATTCAGAGGCTGAGATACCAGCCCTAGCTCACCAGGAAAGGTACAACCAGTGTGCCTGGATGAATAGCAGACACCGTGGCATACAGAGGGAAGCAACTCGGTAAAATATCTAAATAACCCGACATGTAAAATATCGGTTTAATATTCTTCACATAAAGAGAATCAGTGTTTTCATGGCAATCTTCATCTCCATATTTTAAAAGAATAGAACACTTGATATAATTAATGCAATTTGTTTTAACGATCGAAGTTTTTGTCATGTTTGTTCAAAATGACATGTGGAAGATCTTAAGATAAAAAAGAGAGGAAAAAATAATGGGCCTGTCTCCTCTGCACAATCAAATACATACATATGCATGAAGAATAACTTTTCTTCTCTAAAGTGCAAAGATAGAAATGGTGACATTGTAGAGAATTGCTGAAAAAAAAAAAAAGTCTTCTTTACAAAAAGTATTAACTAAAATGTGTTTCAATAACAATCCCTAAGACTAGGGGAAAAAGGAATCTTTGTTATCATCAAGTTATACCATGTATTGTACTGTTGGTTTTCTTTTTGTGACACCAAAGCCAAGACCTTTTGTCTATGCATGCAGTACTTTTGCAGGCTGGTACATCATCTCTTGGAACTATACGAGTGCTTCCTTGATACGAGTATGACCTTGTGCTCTGAAGCTAGCATCTCCTGAAAGCAAAGCATTTCTTGCTTCCTTAAGGATCGCTATAATGTGCAAACCAAATCAGGTACAAAAAAGACGTGTGTATTTTCTTGCTCTAAACCTGCATGGGCTGTGCCACCTGAAAACGTGAGTTGCCACGCTTGTATCACAGGGCCAACTTATATATTATTCTTCAACAAAGCAAATGAGACTGGGAAAAGTAATAGCAAAGCAGCTATGCATGGCAGCATCACATGCTTTATGTCTTAACCTTGGCAGAACTGCTAATTAAAACACTGCAAAACAATGGTTAGATGTTAATCCTAATTATCAGCACAACTAAAAGGTAACCTCTTGTGATGAAACTTCGTGATATCAATGTTTTGTTCACTTCTTAAAAGTGTCAGAAGCTTCTTGACAGCTTTTCAGCATGGGGAATATTACCTGCTGTTTTTATGAAAACAATTTCTTATCTTATTTTTACTATTTTAACCAGAGAAGCAGTGAAACTCACTACTACACACTGAAAGATTGAAGTATGTTCACTCAGTAAAAGAAAAAAAAGAATACCAATTTTGGTCATATTTTATGAAATTAAGAGTGACTTTTAAAAGTTTGCTTCCTTAAATTTGTTAAGGGTGCCTTTCTAAAGTGTAAGCAGAGTGTTTGAAACTTAAAGCAATAGTAAACCCCAGCCTCTTGTAAGCAAATTCCTACACACGATCATCCCGAAGGAAGAATAAATGGAGTAGTTACTGATTGATTTACTTCACTTAGAAGTAATTATTTCTGTGGTTTTTTTTGACTTTGATTTAACTCATTTCAGGTGATTCCAAATCAGAATGCAGTCAGATCAAATTTCTATTGATCAAATAAAATGAATTAACTACTTACTCTGCCTCAGCTGCAAGTCTGCCACAGAAAGGAGTATAAGAAATGGTTTTCTATATTTAATGATGGTTAAATGACAAAAAGGAAAAAGCTGAATAGGCTTCAATTGGAAACAGTAATGCTAAGAGGGCCACCTGGCAATTACATTTACTATGCTTAATGCTATAAAGTACGTGAAATTTTCTATTCTTCCCATAAAGGTCTTGCTAACAGTAATTAAATGTTAAGACATTCTGTCCTGTAAAGAAAAGAGATATAGTGAAATTATTATCACTAGGATCAGTGGAAGACTTTTTTTAATTAGTATTTGAATAGCAAAAGATTGAATTCTCACTACCCAGGGACAAGAAGACTGATCAGATCTCAGTTAAATTACATGCAATCATACTTTATAGAATTATACTTTTCAGAACTGAGAACATTTGTGTAAACCACTGACTATGCTACTCTGTGGATGACAAGAATCAATACTGATCCCCAGTCTCCTTCCACAGTGCATCTTTCTCCAAGGAGCAGTGACCTGGTCTGTCAGCCTTGGAATTCCGTGCTTCAGTCTTCATTGCTGGCTATCACAGAATTAAGGCTGGCCCACGAAGTATCACCCAAGCAGGCACTCTCCTGAATGGGAGATCACTTGGGATTAAAACTGGAGTAGGTCTCAAGTGCCAACAAAATGCTGCTTTGAGCAGCTGAGAAGGTAACTTGCTAGAGAGTATGAGTTACTGCAGATGCTGTGTGTTGGTCTGCGTGAGATACAGAGCATTACTGTCCTCAGAGATATGGACTTGGCACTTTTCTTCAAACTATAATGGTTTATGGTTTTAGTCCTGGAGGTCCCAGTCTTTTTGTCAAAATGGCAAACATGACACATGTGACATTCATGCAGATAGTTTTCCAGTTCCATAAAGAATATTTTGATAACCTTGTAAAAATGTTTTCTCTTTTGCAACAGTGAAGTAAGCTCTGCACCAATAGTAAGCACTGGAATTACACAGCATGGATTCCAATAAAGAATAATTGGATTCAGTCTATAAAACTAATTAAGAATGCCACAGCCTCTTTAGAATCCTGATTCTGCTTTTAATACTTGCTCATAGGTTTTCACAAAACATTCATTGGCAATGAAATTTATTTGCAGAGAAAAACGTATATCACCTAAGTTAATAGCACAAAAAAAATTGAAGTCCAATTATTACTTAAACTAGGTATAAATTTATCAGTAAATTTGTTTACATTAATATTTAGCAAGATCTTAAATTAAATCTGACACAACTGGCATATTTATTGGCATATTGGGAATAATCAACCACATGTCAGTAGACATCATTACTTCATATCTTGGCCCCAGTTTTGCAGCATTCTACCACTGTGCAGAAATACTTGACAATTATTTGAAGCGATATTTGAAGTTAAGAAGACAAAATACTAAATAAATACAGGAAATCTTTCAGTTTTCAGTGTATTGGCTCAAAAGATCCTAATTTCAAATTCAGGTGATTGCAGATAATTTCAACAAACAAAGGATATCTATACACGGTTTCTAACGCAAAAGAAGGGAAGGATATGATATACTCATGGGAAAATTGCTAAAAATTAATTATGCTTTAATTCTTTGTGAATGTTTTAATATCCTAATGCTTGAGCATATTAACTTGGATTTTGTTTCTATTTTATGTGAATGGCAGGAGAAAGCTTTGGCCCACCATTAAAAATGGGTCTGTTTGCCTCCGTGATCACCCTCAGTTGGAACAAACTTGTGGAACTGTTGTACTTCAGAGCTGAGAAAAATGGACAAATAGTAAACTTTTTTTTTGAATTGATAGCTAAGCTTCACTTGGAACTAATGTGGGTGGCTGCCATCAAAATACAGTTTCTTTATCTCACTTCTTAGTGGTAATAATAAAGATCCCATGGAATAGAAATACTGTTGAATGCTAGTGACCTACTTATCCTAAAACTATCCTCTATATACTATAAGTCTGTTTACAGAGAGAGCTTAAATAGTATTGCTGCACTGACAGGAGAAATCTACTTCTCACCATCCCCCTTCTTATCTTATAGTAGTTAAACCTGGACAAAACCCTGTGATTACTCTTGCTACTGGATGGCTTGCAACCAGAAATGAAAACGAGGTGAAACGCTTGCCAAGTTTTTACAACATATGTTGCTTCCAATCCACACTCCTTTAATAATATCTATATTCAATGTGCTCAGCTGTTTGCCAAGAAGACTCTAATGCCCTCCATCTGCAGTTATGCCAGATATCATACAATGAGTTAGCCACCTCATGTAGATAAGCTGGCACTTTGCTAAATCTCAAATGAGAGAAGGTGTGGTATGTCATATGCTAATGTTTTCAATGTCAGTTCGCAGAACAGCTGAACATACTAATTCTCCTGTAATGCATTTCAATCAATAATACTTCAAGTTGGTAGAGACTCAATCAGAAAGGATTAAGAAGCATTAGAAAGCACTTTCAGGGCACAGCTAAGAATTATAAAGCAAATTGTGAAATTTATTTTCTTTTTGAGCTGGAGTTAAAATGTGATCATTTATAACAATTAATAACTATTAATAATGAAAAGCCCAAACATAGTGATGTATCTCATAACATTAAATGCTTTCTTTTCCACTCTTAGCAAGTACTTTGCAATACTTGTCCCTTCTATGGAAAATAGAAAGGTTTTAATTACCTTACATACTAGCATTTCCACCACTATAGAACTTGCTTCTGAAAATATGTAAAAGTAGGAAATGGGATTTTGTACAAGTTCTAGATTGAGCTTTCCAAGGGTTTCTTCAAGAATCCAAATGAAAATCCCAAGTATATTGATTCACCAGGACTGAATTAGAAAATCTTGCCTTGCGTTGTTCTGTACCTTCCCATGTTTCTTGGGCAATGAGGCCCACTCACTCTGCTACTCACAGAAAACAAATATTTTCTGAGGGTGAGGAGCTTGAGAAAGGAAGGAGTGAAAATTACAGTGCCAATTTCTGGAAACATTAAGCTTTCCATCTATGATTCACCTTTGTTCTATGCAGAGTTAGCAGACCATAAAACTTATGCTGTTTGAGATGCCCAGTCTCCCCCTGATTGTTATTATAATGCTTCTGGCAAGGTGGAAGGTGTCTGGGATGATTCTGTGGGAAAACCAGCGACTGCTGTCTCTGCCTCCAAGTCTGTGAGGAAAGTACAAATGTGCAGTTTATACAGAATGCAATAACTTGGAGACTATTAAACTTGTTTTAAAAGAAATCATTTCCACTGATTCCTCAAGTCACAGATTTGCCAACACAGAGATCTAACTTTCCTAGTACTTTTGGATCTGGTATTTAGACTATGTTCCAGATCCAACACTAACACAATTTTCTCTTAAGTGAAGATGATTGGAGATAGGGGACAGGGAACTGCAATTTCCTTTTTTAAGCAAGTCCGAGCTGCCTTGCACCTTGCAACTATGTTGACTTAATTCTGTCTTGTCCCACTGATCTTCAACTGAATATTTGCTTTATAGCAACTAGATTCACAACAAAGAAAATACCTGCTACATAGCTGATGTGTTCAGCCACAGTAATTGCTTTTTTCCTTCTTTTTTTTTTTTTTTCATGTAAATTATCACACAATTTTCTACTATTCATTTTTAATATTTTGATTAAATACATTTCTAACACACTTCTGACCCCCCCAAAATTGGCCTGTGGTAGTAAAACATCAACTACCATGAGTGCTATGGCAGTCTCTGTAAATAGTGGAACTTTTGATCTCACTATATAATATAAAAATTCAAGTAACATTTTCCCTCCCTCTCTCTCTCCCCTTTTTTTTTTTTTTTTTTTTTTAAAGTATATTTCTTTTCCTTTTAAAAACCTAAAGGACTAGGAAATGCAAAGGGAAACTTCAGTTGGAATCATCAACATTTTGATGTGCCCTTAGAAAGTCCAACTGTGTTTGAAAATGATTAAAAAAAAATCCCTGAAGCTACTGTAGCCAATAACTTAAAGTTTGTAGAGAAATTCTCCAAGCATCTAAGAGATTTCTTAAATAGCTTTTGTTAAAAATAAATAAGCAGCTTTAAAATAAACCGTGGGAAATGTGAAAAACCCTCGAACTCAGTAATTAGACCAGTGTAAATTGCTCATGCTCAGAGAAAGAACTAACTTGCATATTTGTAGTAAAATGTAACTTGTTACAAACTACATAGCAGAACATTCCTGACAATATTTGCTTTTTGATTAGCTAACACCTTCTATTCATTTAAATTTTTTGCTCAGTACTAAGTTTCATCTGTGCTGATTTTAAGTCACTGTGTTTAGTGTTTCTTGTAGGCCGAGTCTACAGAGAAAAAATAATGGACAACCATACGGTCTCATCTAGACTGAGATAGTCCATACCAGAGATAAGGACTTACGGTGGGTAGTGCCTGTTGCTCACAATAAAAACAATAGCTGAAGTTTTCTATTCTAAATTTTCAGTTTAGTTTTCGAGATGTGATTGTGTAGGGAAATCATTTACAACATCAGAAAGTCTCTGCTTTACCATCACAGCTTGTTTTGTTTTTAAACAATAAGAGTTATCCTCTCTCTTCTCCTTAAAGTACATGGGTTTATGTGGTTAATGACACACAAAAATGCTCTCATTTGATTGTACTGTACACTGATTTGAAAAAAAGTCAACAATAACATTTTCTTTGATGAATCTTCAGCCATCAATATCAAGAACATTTATCTTTACTTGACATCTATGTTTCTGATCCTAGGGGAGCTTCCGGTTTTTTAAAGAAACCTGGGCATGAGACTGTGAAGGTGGTCTGGATGCCTGGGAGATAAGGTCTCCTGAGCACGTCACCCTGGCCCACACTCCATGGGAGGGCTCTGACAGAGCCTCACAGCCTCTGCTGCAGATGAAGCCTGGACAGAACATGGTCTGGACAGAGGGCCCCAAACTACCTATGTGCCCAGTTGTACTTGTATTGCCTAGAGTGATACAGAGAATACCTGGAACTGTCTGAGGGTCAACATTTTTCCAAAGACACCTTGAAAAGTCCAGTCTCTTTGGGGGTAGAAAACATTTTAGTCCTTTTGACAGGAGCTATACCATTCCATCACTTTCTATGGGCTACAGAACAAATAGCTTGTGAAGCTGTTTCCTAGTAGATCTGTTATCTACCCTACACCTGTTGACCGTCTTAGAAGATATGCCAAAAAAGTAATAGGAAAAGCAAGTGATTTAAGCATTTAGTTAAAAACCAAAACCAAACCCAGATTATATTTCTACCTTTTCAAAAAAGAAAAACAACTCTCAAGGCAGTTTTAAGTGGACTTTCATCATTTGTGGATGTCTAAAATTTGGAAAAGATTAGAAGAATGTTTGTGGCGATCCTTGGGAAAACCTGTTCAGATTTGACTGATCTGTGAACGGGGCAATATTCCATTTTTTTCTATCCTCAGCAGAGCTTGCTAAACTACTAGGGATAGAAGCTGTGAACAAGCTGTCGGAATGAAACATCATCAGTCTACTGAGACTTCTGTTACCATACATATATAAAATATATATAACACATACACTTTTTGCAGCAAGACCTTGGGTGTCTTAAATTCTCTGCTGTAGTGTAGGAAAGATTAACATGTAAAAATCTTTTATTGCATGTTGAAACCCCAAGAAAATGCAACAGATATATTTATTCAGTCACAAATCAAATACTTGTACTCTGAGAAAAATAGCAAGATACATGGCAATCTTTAGAGACCTCAGAATCTATCTTAGTCTTCAGGGAAAAGGGAAAACTTAAATCCAGCATGTAGGCAATAAAATGCCCTTGTATTAACATTGGATAAGTAATTTGCTGACTCGCCTGTGTGTACTGGTGCTTGTTGAAAGCATGTTTTGGATCATAGATCTTTCCTTCCAAACTAACAAATAATATTCCCTACACATGTCATTACTGGAGACTGATGAAGCCATTACAGAAACATTTCTGAGGACATGAAAGGCCCTGAATTTTTTTGGTACTCAAGTGAGTTTGAGACAAAAATATAATCACTCAATTTTGATGGCATCCATTTTGAGACAGATTCTGTCTCAAATTTTGATTTTTGTCTTTGATTTTAAAGGTTGCCAAATAAGGAAATATTCAGACTAAATACAGTATCAGGAGTCTTCCATAAACAGCAAATAAAAAATATGATGACTGCTACACGCTTCATATAACTTGAAATACAATACAATTTTTCTTTTACAGCTTCTTTTTTTTTTTACTTATTGTTATAATTTATTATTACCATAAGCATTTCAATAAATATTCATGAAATGACTTTCCAGAAAGCTATAAGAAGAAAAAGAAAAAAAAAAACCAACAAAAAATAAACACTTTCACTCCTAAGAAAGGTTGCCCTCAAAAAATTAGTATTTAAAAATAATTCATGTTTGCTTTTCCCTAGGGAAGGTCTAAAATTTTCCAGTTTACAGGGGAATTGCTATCAGTGTTATTATTACCAAAAAATGACATCTCTGTATGGTGGCAACAGTGTGAACCAATTAGCACAATGGAAGTTAAAAAAAACAAAAGTGGCAATAACCATCTGGATAGACAAAATATTCTTTTTACCTGCGGGTCCTTGAACATGGCAATAAACATATGGTGGAGAGAGCTGGGCTTGTTCGGTGCATTTCTAATAAAAATCTAGGTGACACAAATGCGCTATGACGGGTGTCATAGAAACTAGTGTAATGACCTTTCACATCTGGATGCCTCATTTCTAATTAGGAATGAATAAGACATAACAAGGTCAGGTGACACTGTCTGACAGAGTATATTACTTGTATATGGATGAGGCAGTTTTATGAAAAACTTTCAGAGCGTTTTTACCAATTATCCCACCTAATGCAGTATGACACCAGACTGTGTCCCCTTAAAAGAGCTTGCAGACACAAAAGGTTAGAGTTTTTTATCCTAAACTATGTAGCATATTCTTTTTCCACTTCTTTCTTATCTTTTTATCAATCTTAAATTAAAAAAACCAAAACAACCAACACAAAAAAAGCAAAAAAAAAAAAAGCCTGCAAATTTATTCCCTCAACTTCTTCACAGCTCTGTTGAAATGTCACTTGCAACACAAACCACTTGCACACTGCTCCAGCAACACGCATGAGTTTCACCAGTCACAGCAATAGGAGGCCAGATCTTTACTCCTTACCCTGAGACTAACTGTGCAGTCAGGCCCACAGAAACCATCTATTCTAATCACCATTTAGTCTGCTTCCTGGTTGCTGTTACATGCCATGTACCGTTGCTAGGGTTTCAGGAAAGTATCACTTTCTGCTTGGTGTTTGTCCTCAGGCGGGAACCGAGGTGCTTATGAGTGCTGCATGAGCTGTTTCCTCTGATGTGGTGTCACCTGCAGGTGTCCTGATTTTATGGATCTATTGCACTGAGAGGTTTACAGGCAGCTTTTAGACACATTTTGCTGTGAAGTGTTAAAAAAAAGAAGAAGTGATGAAGAAATGGAAATCTGGTGCTCTGAATAACCCAGCAGTTTGTCTTATGGCTCACTCAAACAAGGTCGTTATTGACTGAAAATGATCAGTCTTGCTCCTCTGAGACACATGCAGAATACGAGAGATTGTAATTCTAGCATGTTCATGTAGACTAGTTCCCTCACACAGAATGTTTTTAAATTGCTGCTCCTTTCTTTGTAATTTAAGGGAAAGATAAATTATTAGATTTTAAGATTAACTACAGGCTGACTTAAAAGTAAACAGATGTTTTGATAGTGAAAAAAAATAACAGAAGAGGAAATAGGAGCTATAATAGCAAAATTCACAGCATGTTCCAGATAATATGCAAAGGTTCACGGTGTTTAGAGAAATCACTTTATGGATATATATTAGGAATCAACCACTTGATCTTTAGTGGATCAAAAACTCATAACTGGTTATAACTAAACTATGTCTCTCTCATGGAGAGCAGAATTTAGTAACTGGCTTTAAAGCAATTTAGTTTTAGTACTTCCTGGATAAGTCCTTCTTTATGAATAGTGTATTTTGAAGGCTTAGATCTTCTTCTGTGTCTTGGCAGTCCTCTTGACTTCTGTTGGTATGTTCTTGAAATAGTGAAGCATAGCATGAGAGTACTTAAGTAAGTTAGCAGATAATCAAATTCTGGGACCAGTAGTGGTGTAGCACTGCCATCTCATCTAAATAACCTCTAGGGATGCTGTATACCTATAGCACAGTCAAGGACATGTCTGCAGCTCACATACACGTGTTTACAGTACAGAGACATTTTTTTTTTCTTTGGATCTTTAGTTTTCTAAATGGTCTTGTGCACAGAAATACAGACTCATTACAAAAGGCGAGTACTTATGAGTTGTTCCTGCTTTTGGGGAGGACAACTAGTATACAGTGAAGGTTTTGGAAAAAAAATATAGACTGCTCTTCTGTTTTTTAAAATTCTGATCTGTCCTGTTGCTGTCTACCTGTTTCCGTTTAATTCCTTCCACTTTTTTTCAAGGAGTAATAGCTGAAATTAGTTTTAAAGTTTTACAAGCTCAGGGATTATCATTCACCATGAGGACTATAGGGTTCTAGAATATAATACAGGTTGTTAAAAAATAATAGAAAAAATAATGAACAAGTCCAGCACTAACTAGCCTATACGGTGTTAAAATTCTGCATTGTTCCAATCTCTCGGTAAGAACAAAATTGTACTTTGTTTTTTTTCTATTAACATATCTCCATCTCTATTTCTTTAAAATGTTCCGAATTGAGATGGAAGGTTACTAATCATACAGTGCTGCTGGCGTGGTTTTCCTGCAAATGAGTCTGTATGTCTCCAGAGATTTGCCTGCACTGACTACATAAATACAGATTAGTAAAGAACATGAAAAAGGCAGGTAAGTTCACTGCCCCTGGCTTTGGCAAATATGTCCCTTTGGTATGTTTATTAATGAAAATGTTATCCTAGCAGAGCAACCTTGTATTAGGTATATGGCAAAAGACGGAACTACTCAAAGTTGGATTTGAGTACTGAGAACTGACCCTGGGCTATGTTGGAGCCCAAAGGTCATGGAGGAGTCAATCAAAGTTCTACTTCAATGTCACCAGTGCTCTGACCTATTTTGCTTTGTTCTGAGCAACCAAAGTCACTTCAAGAATTAGCCAGCAAGGGGAGACTTCTAATTTCCCACCCTGCAGAGGAGAGGTCACGATCCATCCACTTTACTCCTCTCTTTTTCTAACTTTAACATGTGGGAAAAAGCATCCTGAATTATCTCAGAACATCATCTCTATTACAAAGATTTCTCTTCTGATACAAATGGAATTCAAGAGAGCATAATATGTGCCTTAACTCTCTAGTTTATCTTCTGCCATATGACATCCCTTTACAATTACACAGTCATGACAGCGAGTAAGATACAAGATGGAATGGAATAAAAAAAGTGTCATTCGAGAAGTCCCAAATACAGGTTGAAAGAGCAACTGTTGTTCTCTAGTGAAGAGGAAAAGAAAAAGAAAAAGAAAAAGAAAAAAGAAAAAGAAAAAGAAAAAGAAAAAGAAAAAGAAAAAGAAAAAGAAAAAGAAAAAAGAAAGAAAAAGAAAAAGAAAAAGAAAAAGAAAAAGAAAAAGAAAAAGAAAAAGAAAAAGAAAAAGGAAAAGGAAAAGAAAAAGGAAAAGGAAAAGGAAAAGGAAAAGAAAAAGAAAAGGTAAATGCAAAGAAAAAGAAAAAGAAGGAAAAGGAGAAAGATGAAAAAGAAACAACAAAAAAGAAAAGGAAGGTTTCCCTTTCCTTTTAAAAAAGGGGGAAAAAAGATAAAAGGAAAAAAAAATGCAGTAAAAGGGGGAAAACGAAACATAAAGGGAACAAGAAAAGAAACCGTATATATGATGTGTGATTAATTCCTGCAGATCTTTAAAGAATGCTGTTAAAAATATTTATTTTTTTCCCAGAGGAAAACCAATACAGACGTTCTTCTGTGTTTCATGAGGCCAGAACAACAGGTTCTGCAGGTCAAAACAATTCACACAAGCCTTTCTCTCAACAAGAGAAAAAAGTAATGATATTTGAAATGTATGATTAAAACTCTCAGAATGTCATGATCCATTGCTTTGACCACTTCATAAGCTATATTGGAACATAATGAACTGCATGCTATGGGGTTTGACTGTGCAAATGTATGAATATATATATATTCATAATATAACATACTATAATATACCATTCTGAGCCAGAATGCACCTATCAGATATAATACCAGACTGTTTTTATTGGATTTCCTTTATACAAAGTATCATAAAGCAACATACGGGGTAAACCACTGTTACATCATCTAACTGTGAGACTGTTTGCAAATGACTAGCTATGGGAAATTATTTGGAAAAATGTCATTTGAAAACACTTTATGATTTCCAAGTATCCATAGTCAAATAATCTGCATTTAGAGAAGTATTCTGCTCTTTTCAATGAAGGAAAGGTCTAGGCTGCTAAACAATCATGATTTGCACTGAGAGAGGAAGAGGAGAAGGAGTTCAACTCTAAGTGATGACAAACTTGAAAGAAAAAGAATGGACTCTGTATCAACTTGGGAGAAGATGCCTTTTATGTTACAAACCTTTATTTTCCTTGGAGGAATATAAAACCCTTTGCTTCCAAGTTTCTTACCAAACACTATAACAATCTGCAGGCTATGCACGCTTAATTATTTTTCTTTGGCTTTTCTTCAAGCATTTTACAGAACTAATGCAGTAGTACTCTCAGCTAAGTGCAAACTGGTGGTTGGAATGAAGAAAATGCTTCTTTGCAAAAATTGAGGTTATAGTGTTTGCACCTCTCATTACAGTTCCTATTAAAATGCTGTTAATGGCTTGCCTGTGATCTCTCTGTCTGCATGGACAAAGGTGATGAGTAAAAACAGAAGAAGAAAATGTTTGAAAGTATCTAATGATAAAATCTACAAATCCATTCAGAAGGTTAACTGTTCCGGCTCAAGGCAATTTAGAAGTCTATAGCCCATTGAATTTTGATAGATCAAGCTTTTTGCCACTGGAACACTTTTGGAAATTTTATTCAAGGCTCAGACTTCATCAGTACAAGGCTGTCTCTAGATTCTCCAAACAGTGCATGGTGAATGACTGCACAAACAGAATAAGACTCCAGAACTGGGCTTTCTTCTTTCTTCAGCATTGAAAAGCACTCGGAGACAGAGGCAACAATGCCACACACAGTGCGAACTGGGACTGTGGTAAAGGTCTAAGTTGACTTGAGTTCAGAATCTAATTTCAACTCACACTTGGCAGTTTCTTTTTTTCTTTTTTTTTTTCTTTTTCTTTTTTTCTTTTTTAAAATGAAAGGTCATTTTATTCTACGTATTTTTAACAACATATCTAACATGTTTTAAATTACCTTTTCAAATTAACCCTGAAATGGAGAGGAGGTGACTGAATAAGTAAAGAGTTAAAATCCTCATTTTAGATTTGGGTAATTATTTCAGAAGACTAATTTTTCCTGATTTAATCCATGCAATTCTTTTTCCTCCTATATATGTTAGTATGATACCCCTAGCAGCTGTCATCATAAAACAGCCATGATCACACTGACAGTTTTTCGGAAGATGTTATGTAGACAGTGGTACACTGTAATGACATTTAGAGGTGCCAGACCATTGTAAACAATATTTTTGATGTTACCCAGTGTGCTGTAGAAAGATAAGTACTAGGTATATTTTAATTCTTCATTAGCATTTTGTATATAAAAGAGTAATTTTACAAAGTAATACGTTGTCAGTTGTGAGGACTAAGTTTCTATTTGTTTACAGAAAGTATGCAACATATTTTTTAAAATTATATGTCTTCACTCTTGCTGTGGAAGGTCAAATTTTCTACCTGCCCACATTTTCTTTATATTCTCTGCATATGTCATCCAAATGCAGTACACTGACATTGCAATTCACATGACACTCTCCAGAGCATATTGTCTCCCTCATTCAGATCTGCCAGCATCAGTTTCTGTTTTCTTTAAATTTTTGCATTCAGTTTTCATTGCTGTAAAATGGCGAATCAGTAAACATACTCTGAAAACCAGGCTGCACGTGAATATGTTTGATCGATTTATAGCATTTCAGTCTTTTAATCATGTTATGTTGTATCACAGTGCATCTCTGACTCCTGAATCCTCACTGATGATGCAGAGAATTCAGCAGCAGAATTCACGGAATGTTGTGAAGCCTGGAAGATACTGAATAGGTCTGTGAGCGATCAAGAGATAGAATCTGAAAAGTTCAAAATTCTCTTCTGAATGACCGTCAATTTATGAAATAAGTTTTTCTGGCCTCTGTCTATTATAACTATTTAATGTTCCATGTAAAAAACAACAACAACAACAAGAAAACACACCAAAAGAACAACAACAAAACCAGCTGCAAAAATGAGAAGTTGACCATATATGCAGTGAATAAGAGACTATATTCAAAGTCCGTTGTTTAAGGCAGTGGGTAGGGAGATTTTGGTGTTTCTGTTTTCAGAATTGGACACAGCAGGAATTTTTATTTCCATTCATTCAAGGAGGTTGTCCATCCTTTATATTCCTTCTCTTCCATTTTTCTTATGTCATTCTAACAAAATCTTTGTCAACATTAGTTTTACTCAACAGAAAGGAAAGTGCTTCATAAAAAAATCTTACTGTGGATTCACAGGAACATTTTGTTGAGTGAGCAAAACAACATCCCTCAAAAAACCTATTTATCACATTTCATCAGATGCTGTCAAACACTCTGGCATTTCACAATTATGAGATTCCTGTGCTGCGCAGTATTTGTACTCCTATTTCCAATTTTACATTGGAAAATAGCACAAAAATAGGACAGTTCTCCACTATAACTTTGTTTTGATCATATTTTGACCTCAGATTTCTAATTCCTGTGCTTATGATTTTATTTATTTTTAACCTGTTGAGAATCAGGGCCCACTATGCTACCTTTGGAAATAATTGTTGTTAAAAATACAGAAAGAATAACATGTAACACAAATAGCAAGGCATGGGAAGGACAAAAAAATTGATAATATGCCATCTAGAATGATCAAGTTGTCAAGGATGACACTGAATAAATTCCCTTGTTATTGCAGTTGAACTGATATAATACCAGGGGACTGAACATGAGCCAGATTTGATTTGTCAACTTGTTGCTATTGTTTTGACAACGTTTCAGCAAAATTGTCACATCTGTTGAAATTCTCTTAGAAAATTAGATGTAGCGAAGAACACCAAACAGCCTTATTTTCTCCTACTGAGTGTGCTGGGATTTTCCTTTGGTGAGTCATCAGCCGGCAGCAACAATGAAGTGTCACAACAATCACAGAGATACCATCTGTTCAAGGGAGATGATCCAAAAGCAAATACGTATCTTTCTAAGCAAAAAATAGATCAGCCCAAAAGAAAATGTACACACACACACACACGTATACATTGACTGTGTGAGTCTGTGTACATCTTCAGCAAAATGTCCTCTGTGAATTCCTATTATCATCTAAAGCCACAGATGATACTACTTGAATTCCATATCATGGAAGCTCATGACATTTGGAAATAAGGAACGCGTTTTTCATCACATCACCACTCACACCTGGTGCTTAGAGAGAAAGAGATGATTAGAATGCTTCCATTTCTTTCAAAGTGTTTTTAACAAGTTCAGGCATCATGCATAACTCTGCCTTGCCACAAGCTCTCCAGCAAACTAACAAAATGTTTAAAAGAAAAATTTTTTTGCTTGCCAATATTAAATGTCCATAAACCATCAATTCCGATTGGTGTAATTTATGTGTGACAAGAAAACACACTTAACATATTTTCTACAGTAAACATTACAATAAATTAACTAAAAAAAAAGTCAACAATATTATCCAAAAATTGAAATAAAGCACAAGGAAAAAGTTGTACTGCAAGTAGTAAAAACAGTAAGAATGAAAGGAAAATTATTAAGGAGGTAAAATGGGAGAGCTGATTGCTCTTATGGCTTCCCAGAAGCAAGAAGGCATCTGCTTCTCTGCTTCACCAAAATTTAGTTTGGGTATCCATTCTTTACCTTTCCTTTGGAAGGTATAAATGCAGGCTTAGACAACACGCTGTAGAGCCAAAAGGAGTTAATCCAACAGCAAAAATCCCTAGAAGAGTAGACTATTAATTATGCAATAATCATCACTATTTTATTTAACCACTATGCTTATATTTAGCAAAAAGATCAAATATGTGCAACACCAGGGATCACTAAGTTTTGCTTAAAAATCTACTGTATTTCTCTAATTATGTCCCCATACAAGCAGGAAATAAGTGCTACTCTTTTCTGTTTAAATTTTCTAAAGTCTCTGCCTTTTTTCATATTTGTCTTCTAGAATTCAAATGATTCTGTGACACTGAAATGGAAAAATTAAACTTGACTTCACCTGAGTGTAAAATGAAATATAACATACATGGCCACATGAGATTACAACAGAAAGTTCAACATTATTGTGAGAAAAACAAACTTGTTGCAAAGGAACCTTCCTACTATATGTCATTCTCTGTCATTTGTACTGGAAATTGGGCTACATTCCTTTAAGATACTTCTGGTGAATAATGCTTAGTTTTTCTTGACTGTGCACTCTGCCAGATACAATAATATTAAAATATGATATGATGGATCGATATAAACAAAATGGAGTATAATACCACTATTTTTTTTTTTTTACAGCTAGTAGAATGATGTGCACTAACACAGAGATTGATTACTAATGATTGTCATTAAAGCAGCCTAAATTTTGAGATGACAGTGTATGATTTTGCATGTTAATAAATGAAAACATTAAAACAATCACTTTGAATATGATACTCTGAGTACGTATAATAGAAACAAGTGGCAAAATCCATATCTAAGCCTTTTTCTAAATAGTATCCAAGCCTCACTTATTCTTAGTGAATTCTCTGCAAAGAGATCCTGATGGTGGCAGAGATAAAAAAGAAAAATATCTTCACTGGTGGTAAATTTAGTTGGAATAGTTAGGTATAGCAGATAGTAGGTTTTTTCGGTCTTTCTCTCTGTGTTTCTCTGTCTCACAAATGTGTTTAGCCATTCTTCTGTTCTCAGAATTCAACCTTAGAGACTAGGTAGAACAAAGAAATAGCCACAGATACAATCTAAGATAACAATTTGACTTTATCAATAGGAAACAACCTTCACAATTCACCTGAAAAATAGACTGATATAAAAGGCAAAATTCATGAATGTGTAGCATTTAAGCAAGCAAACTGGATAGGAAATATATTTAGAAAAATACATTTTAAAATGTAGTTCAAATCATGTTTTCAAACATGCTTTCTCATTCAAGGTAGATGGGGCATAATGATGATGAAACTGAATTTCCTGCATGTATTCAACAGAACTATCACATTAAATACACCCCTTCACTGGGAGTGAGGATGAGTGTGGAATGAAAACAAGGTGACAGACCAAAATGAAAAAGAAGTGATATCACATAGAGATAACTTGCCTTAGACATGTCAGTACTTGCTATTTTATATCTCTGATATGAAGGATGGATGAAGTAAAACCAATTTTGGTTGTCAAGGGCTGCCACAAAATGGAAAGAAACAACAAGAACAAAAAAAGATGTCGAGGATAGGTCTATCAATAACTGTAACTTATTTTACACATACCCTGTAAAAACCAATCCAGCTTCCAGCTTAACGCAAATAAAATGCCATTCAATTTCTAGAAGATACTATAGCTGTAGAAGGCATCTACTAGTTAATCCACCTTCTGAAAGTGCTTCTTAATATTGAGACATGACATCTGTATAGTCATGAAATTTTAAATAATTTGTACTGAAACGAACATCTTCAACTAGGACTCTACTCACACATTTTTGAAGATGCTGCACAAAGCTTCTATTGAAGGCAATAGAAACTTTGGCTGCTTGACATCTTCAAAAGTCTGTTCATGTATTTTTATTCGTTCAGTACCCACTTCAAACATAAATAGTAATGAGCATAAACCCTGCAAAAAGTAGGAAGACTGTCCAGACACGAATGTAAATAAACAGAACAAACCTTTACAGACTTTCTGAATTTACAGAAAATACATCTAAATGTAACACACAATAAGAAATATAGGTATAAATACATCCCTGAAATGAGCTATAAGAATCAGTGAGTTTTGACAGAAGAAAAATTAAAGAGTCTATAACAGAAAAAAAAATGGGTAGGTAGGGAAACAAAGTAAAGAAAGCCCTTACTGTGTGGAAAATCTGCTGAACCACTACGTTTTCTGCAGAAATTCTACTGTTGTAAAATACTATCCCTTTATCTTCATAGTAAATCTTATTTTAGAAGAAGATATAAACAAGTTGCTACTGCATAATCCAAGATTCTATTAATTCTTTTTTTCCTCAAAAATCAAATAACTTACAGCTTGCTGAATTGATTCTTGTTTTAAATGTGCATGGATTTATCAGTAGATTATCAGTAAAAGACCCTGAAAGTTGCAGAAGCCAATACAAAACTGAAATAACAAGTAATGTGGAATTAAACATGCTGTTGAAGCTGAATCACAATAAAAGGAAACCACATCTGATCTAATATTCAGCCTCCCTGTACTATGTAATCAGACTGAATTTCCCAGCAAAATGTCAGCAGCTCCATTCAGTATCTGCCAAAGTGTTTCTTCTAAGGACTGAATGCTTGCCCAGAATGGTTTTATCCAGTAGTGTTGATAGGAATGATAGATGGTCTGGCATTTTCCTTCTGTGACATGCTGCAGAAAACAGAGCAATGCTTTTAGGGGGTTTGTTCCCCTAGTTTGATGTTTCCTTCAGAAAATAAATATAACTTTATTAATTCAACTGCTTTCAGCAGAGATACAGTAAATGACAGCATATGTCAAAAGCAAGTGCACGTATAATAAAGGAGCTCAACTTAAAAGCAGCTGTGTTTTCTAAACAGTTGTAATTCTTATATAGAAAATAGGTGTCCCTTCTACAAATTAATTGAATGTGAGGGAATTATCTTAATTGCTAGGCTTTAATGTTGTCCTTGAAGATCAGGGAGTGCCACCGTCTTAAAAATCTGTCTACTACAAGAGTAACAAGTTACATGATTAAAAAGAAGAATATGCTTAATTACCAGTATTGCTTGCTCTTTCTGACTAAGTTACAAAGAATGAATCCTTCCCATGCTATGTAGAGAACTTAAACAAAGAAAGCTCCTTTTCTGTTAGAATGAGTGAGTAGTGTATTTTTTCTTTCTGTTACATGAGAAGAATGGCTACCACTGTGGAGAGTCAGCAAAGAAGTGCTGTTGGAAAAGCATTCGCTGGTTTGACACTACAGTGTATTGAACTAGGAGCTGCTTCATTTATCATTAGCTCAGGCAAAAAGAAATTTAAAAGGCCATTTGAAACCGTAAGAACTCACCCTGATTAAATATTTGAAAGGTGTTTCAAAATTAAAAAAAACAACAAAAACAAAACAAACATAAAAACAACAAAACCTATAAGACTTTTTGTTGAACTTTTTGCCAATTTTCTTGAAAAAAATGTTGCGCAATGACTAGCAAGACTCTGTCTAATTTATAGGATCAAATATGAATCTTTAATATGTGATCGGGTATACAAACCATGGTCTCCTTTTTTTTTTTTTTTTTTAACCTTCTTCATTAGACAACTGGAACAAATACAGTGACTTACAGATGAAAATGGAAAACATTCTTCACATTTTTTCTTCACAAAAGCAGAGAGAAATAGGAAATAAAGTCTCAATCCAATTTTCTTCATTTTGGAAATCTGTATGATCTTAATTCCTACCCTCTTCATTCATGGTAAATACCAAATTAGTTTCTCCAAGCTTTCCATTATCAAATTTTTATATAGATAACCACTGTTTCCTAACCTAAATTCCAACAGAGATATCCCTTCAGGTTTCAGCAACACTGACTAACCTGTTTTTTTAAGGCAGATTATAAACAAAATGATTGCATTTTATAAATTCTTGTAAACTGAAAAATATACATCCACTTCAGCTGTAGGACCAAATCTATTACAACTGTCTCAGCTGGCATTTATGACAATTTTGGAAAATTGTAAATAACTCTTCAGCTTTCCATCATACATTATTGTAAAAAACAAATCATTACTGCAAATAAATGCTTAAAATCCAGATCACAGTTGGCAAATAGAATCTATTTTCACTTGAGATTTAGACTTCTTTCCTTTTCCCATTGTCTTACATCACCACAATTTCTTTCCCTTTAGGGCTAGCTTTAAGAACTGTCAGCTTAGAAATCTATTTTTCTCCACCAGATATATTCCAATTATCTTCTCTTATTTTTTTTCAAGATCTGTAAAACATTCCCTTGTACCTAAAACCAGTCATTACCTGCAAGCCAGGCACTTGCTGATCTCATGGATCATGGACTTATACAATAGCATTCAAATAGCTTTACTTTATATTTTACTTTATATTGCAAACAAGATATACATGTACACTTATGTGTGTGCGTATGTATATGTATATGTATATATATCTGTTCCCGTAAGTGGGAGGCATGACTTTCATAGCAACCTACATAATACGTGGATAAATAGCTTCAAAACTCAGCTCTAATGCCCTTGAAGTGTCCTACTCAGTTCAGGAATAGAGGAATTACTATAATCTCTGAAATAGAACTCAACATCTTGTCTTTTTCAAAGGGACATATATATAATTATCAAGAAACACATTTTGGATTGTATTTATTAAAAAGGATAACAGCTATTTTAATCTGAATCTCACTAACTTCTCTCTGTCCTTCTGCCTCCCTACTTTTTTTAGATTCCACCACTTTCTCTCCTAGAATTTGTTTATTTCCAGCTAAAATACTCTCAAAGCCAAACGTTTTAGGCTCCCTACATCAATGTTTCTTTTTATCAACACAGTTTCATAGAATAATTAAGAGTAAGTTAAGAGCAATTATAGTTGAAAAAATGATTCAAGAAAACACAATGACTCTCCTGTTCAAAAGGCATCTTGGAAAGGATGTTGGAACAGATAATAGATACTTCAGAGTAGGCAAACAACTTAAGGATGGAACTGAGGCTACTCCAAAGGAGGAAAAAGTGATTTGAATGTCACTTTGCAAACCTGATATGTGTTGTTTCTGGGAACAGAATTCAAAATGTTGATTTAGGCACCTGAGCCCCTTCAAATATGATGCAGAGAGAAAAAGAGATGTCCTCTGTTGTTTTATCTGTGAGACGTTAAGATTTCTAAACCAAAGGGCAGAAAATCCCAGAGAAGAATCTATGCATTTAAGCATTAGTTCAGATTATCAATTTATGTGACTATGATAGATGTCTTGAAAGTTTTAACTTTCGTTGTTTTATTATTACATCAGTATCTTTTCTTAATCTAATGACAAAGACCTAGCCTATCATGTAAGTCACGATGGTTCACAGTTCTCCCTTCTCAGAGATATCACACTATTTTTGAAAATATCTTACAAGGGAATATCACTAATAAAACATCTTAAAATACTGAATGCTTACGTTCTATGCAATTTAAATGGGTCTAAGACCTTACCAAGGTGTTTGGGTATGTTTGCAGACTTTATTCAAAACCCATAGGAAGGCAAAGCAAACAACAGAATTATATTAGACCTGAAGGGGGAAAAAAGGAGACAATGGATATTAGTAAGAAATTTTCCTTGTATGAGGAGAAGAATTTAACAGTGCCATGGAAAGATCCTCTGTAATTTAAATATCTGAGTAACTAAGAGAAGCTGTGTCATTTAGCAAATGCACAGGGTGAATGTGCAGTGCACAGCGCCCACGTGAACAACAGGCAAAACATAGGGAAAGTTCCAGGTCAGTGGAAGAGATGAAGGTGGATTCACAGTGAGACTATTTGTGAGGAAGAAAAAAAAACAGATTTTAAATTAAGGAGGACAGAAATCCATCTCTGTTCTGGTATAGATTCTGCATCACTTACATATTCTATGTAATGTGATTCTCTTTCACACAGGCTTACAAGAGTGCAACTCTATAGGATTTCAAATCCCTTAACATAGCCAAAAGAGCAGCTATCTGGTTGTTTCTAGTTCTTCTTAAATTTTAATTCCAGCTTATGTGTTGTAACAGATATCTTACATCCAAGTCCAATTTGGAAACACCATTTCAAGCTTAATTAATGCACGTGATTATTATTTTAGATTGGATATAAGGCAGAAGTTTTTTACAGTAGGCGTGGTGAAACACTGGAACTGGTTGCCCAGAGAGGTGGTGGATGCCCCATCCCTGGAGACATTCAAGGTCAGTCTGGATGGGTCTCTGAGCAACCTGATCCAGCTGTACGTGTCCCTGTAAATTGCAGGGGGTTGGACTAGATGGCCTTTAAGTGTCCTTGCAACACAAATGATTTTATGATTATTTTTAATTTATAGATTATACAATTGTAACCTCCCAGAGCTATTTAGAAATTAAGAAATTTTTGTTTGTATTTGCTCTAATAATTATTTTCTTTAAAAAAATATTCTCTTCCATGATACATCCAATGTAAAAGCATTCTGAATCCTTGAATAATATAGAGAGGAATACAGCAACAAATAGCATAGGGTCAGGAAATAAATACCAGGATAAGTTCAACTACATTAATTTAAGTGTCATTCTAAACACATAATCCTGTAATTTTTTTTCTTTCTTTCCTTAGTTACATGCTTTTTTATTGAGTATACAATAGAAGCGATGTTCGGAAGTGAGGCAGTTGACGAGTCTTGTCATTTCAAAGTAAATAAATGAGTAACCAAGCACTTTGTGTTGTTTCCTTGGAAGGAAACCAAGGTTTGTGCTCCCATACATGGAAAATTTTAGAACAGATTATTAGTATGAAGCTGATTGGGAATTTTTCTTTTTCTTTTTCTTTTTCTTTTTCTTTTTCTTTTTCTTTTTCTTTTTCTTTTTCTTTTTCTTTTTCTTTTTCTTTTTCTTTTTCTTTTTCTTTTTCTTTCTTTTTCTTTTTCTTTTTCTTTCTCTCTCTCTCTCTCTCTTTTTTTTTTTTTTTTTTCCCAGCAAACCAGTTTTTCAATTAGAAAATGATGAATTATCAAAATTAATTGCTTTAATTGATTTTGCAGGGGCTGGCTGAGATGGAGTTAGTTTTCCCCACAGCAATCAGTAGGGTGCTATATTTCAGATTTGAGGCTAAACCAGAGCTGATAACACAACATTCTAGCTAATGTTGAACAGTGCTTGCACACTGAAGTTTGTTTTTTCCTCTCACTCCGCACTTGCAGTGAGTAGGCTGAGGGTGGGCAAAAATCTGGGAGGGGATGCAGCCAGGACAGGTGACCTGAGGGATATTCCGTATGAAATAATAATTTGAGGAGTTCTATCTTTCAAAGTAGATATTGCTCAGAGGCTATCTGACATTATTCTCTTTCCTTGACTTATTAAATGGTCTTTGTCATGATCCAGAATTCTTCTGGCTTTTGCTTTTTGAGTTGTCTTCCCTATCCTGGTGGTGTGGTAAGAGAGTGAGTGGCTGTGTGGGTGCTTAGCTCCTGGCTAGGGTCAACCCATCACACTGATAAACTGGTTTTAGTAAGAACATTTTCAAGACAAAGATTAGGTTTTGTATCAAGAAAAGAGCAGGAGATCCAACCAAGTTTTGTTGATTTTTTTTTTTTTTTTCCTAGCTAATACACACAATGAGACAATTAGAGAAAGCTGCATCAGGTGTATGTGGAAAGGTTTTTTTGGAAAACCAAAAAAACTCTCTCTGGAAGAGACTGCAGGGGTGGCCTCTGCGAGCAAAGTCCAGCAGATGCTGCATATCAGAGCTGAGCTGTGAGCAACACTGTGTGTGCCTCTGGGAGAGCAGATATAAGAAAGGGAAAAACTGCTGCACAAGAGCAGCTGGGAAAGAAATGAGGATGAGTTAGGATGAAGTATGCATAATATGAATCAAGAAGAGACTTTTTCATACTTGAGTGCAGTGGTCCCTAACCTGATGAAAAAAAAAAGACTGGAGAAACAGTTTTTTAAATCCTGAAACTTTGATGTAACAAAAAGCTATTTCCTGTCCAACCGCACTAGTAATTAGCAGTCATCTCCCAGTCCCTTAGACGAAGACTGAAGTTTCAAGGGATTCTTTAGAATGAAAAGTATTATAAAACCAAAATAATTACATAATTATTGCAATTTAATACATACTTACTCATTTCTTATTGAGCTGAAATCAAAAAAGTTCGAAAGACAGAAATGTGGACATCCTTGGACACGAATGGCTTTTGCATTGAAAAATTAATTTTCCTTGAATGTCTTTCTTTTCCCTCAATTTTCCACTATTCAAAGTTAATTTAAGACATGCCCAGGTGAAATGATATGGAACAACTACCATGGCTAATGGTACCTTCAGGAGTTATGAAATACTGCACAGCCCTGAGCAGACTTTGGCAAATCAATTTTACTGTGTTCCATATAAGTTTTACCATGTTTAATTTTGGTTAAACAGGTAGGTAAAAACTCAACATACACATAAGAGCACAAAACCTTTTCTGTCCTTGGAACTAAACTTTAGGATGTTATTAAGTATGGGGAATTTGGTCTACATACACATAGTAAACAATTCTGTCTAAAACAAACAAGAAAAAAATGATTAAAAAATCACTTATGTCCAGTCCTGCACACTGCTGTCCTTAACAGAAGAGAAGATCTGAGCTGACATTTGATGAAAATGCAACCTTGAAATGCAGTTCCAAAATGATCTAAACAGAATTTTGCTTTAGATAAATAGACAGGCTTTGGAAAGAGATTAAGTAACAAGGGTTTATCATGTTCCACAGTAGCTTAAAGCACACTTAGAGTACCTACATTATCCTTTGCTTTTCTTGCCACCTTATCCTTCACTGAAAAAAAAAAAAGTTCAGATTCAATATTTTATCTGATCATCCTACCTCCAAGCTGTTCTACTTTGTTTTTCTCTTCCAAGATATTTTGTCTTGTCTAAAGGAAAAACAAATGCCAAAAATCTTATCAGATATTAGTAATGAAATTTTTATTAATAAATCCAAATATTTTAGCTGGATAAGGTGTATGTTGCACAATACAAATAAAATAGTTTTAAGAAGAATGAAGATTTAAATCTAAAAAATGATCAAGAAATTCTAATTGCCAAGAAGTGCAAGAATTTATTCATTAAAACATTATTTTCATACAATATCAACAAGTTTGAAAGAAAACTACAGACACGTCTTAGGAAATAGTTTTGATATGCTTAAAATTAAGATGTCATCATAAAAGAAAATGTTGATGCTTTCCTTATTGTTATTCTTCTCATCACCTTTGGTGACTAGTAATCAACTTTTCAGAGCCAGATGCAGAGTAAAGCTATACACTGATTTTTTAAGTGTCAAATCACGAGAAATTTGTAAAACCACTAATCACATTCTTGACTATACGTTGTGGTATCCCTCCTCTTTAGTATAAACAATATTATCTTGGAGAATTTCTAAAAGGATCCCTTAGCTGTAGAAGGATGTGCAAGGACGTGGTGTGAAGCTAACTAAGTGAAGCAAGAGCTTGATGCAAGGATGCAAGGCATTTTTTTTTAATTTTTTTTTTTTTCCCCATACAGCTGAACAGAAATACAAGACAGCATTTGGTGTTTCATTGTTGTCCTTTCCCTATTCCTTCTAAGCCAACAGCAGCTTCTAACTGGGTGGAAATCTTCTAAGCCTTCTGTTGGCTTCTGTGAGGGAGATAAGGAAGGGAAAAGCCTCAATTTTTTTTCCCCACATCACTCCATTTGTGGATACGCATAAAGCAGAGCTAAGTTGTAATTACTGCTCTCTTTCGTCATGCAGTAAGGGAGATATGAGCTCATTTATTTCATTTTAAAGGGCCTTTCTGAATATGACAGACATAAATGATGAAGCGCCATCAGGAGGCTTTTGCCACTACCACTGCTGATCTGTACATAGTAAAACTGCATGCACAGCTAGTGCCCGGGAACTGCTGTTCGAGTCAGCAGTATTAATACAAACCTGGAATGTTTCTGAAGGTAATGAAAACATAAAATGAAATAATGCAGCAGACTTCTGGTGACATCTCTGTCCTGTGCAATTTACCACAGGAAATAAATCACAGAGACAGGAAACATATGCAGTAGCAAAACATGGGACCTGTCACATCAGTTCAGTGTCAATCTGTTTCTGCCTAGTTAATGCAGACTTAAATTCACCTCTCCTCACTGCCTACTCGTTCTCCCTTCTTTCTGACCAAGAATTTTTATTGACTTTTCAGAACACATAAATAGCTTTATGTTTTGAATAACAAAATGGGTAGACATCTTGTTTATCCAGTAACATGAAAATATCTTATAGTTTTCTGAACATGTGAAGCATCTGACTGCTTCAGGCTATAAACTTACCTTTAAAATTATACACATAGCCTTTTAAGCATACTGTGTTGTCTGGAGCACAGAGATACTACTGAGTCCGTGCTGGTGAATCATTCAAGTGAAAATTTGTTTCAGACTTCTATTGACTGTGAACACTCTGAGGCAGTGCTTTCTTCCTGATGGCTTTTTCATGATTTCCCCGCTGAATTTTGTTTTTAATACATTGGGATAAGTAAATAAACCATTTCATTTTTATTTTCCCTTCCGTGAAATGCTTCCCAAGTAACTTGATTAATGTTCAAAACCAATATTTGAGCAGCCACATAATGTAATTAAAATTTCATAAAATAGCTATAATCATCCTAGCTTGGTAATAAGCAACCTTATTTATCACGCAAATGATTTCTTTGGATTTTCAACAAGCACTTTATTTAGCTAACTAAATAATCTTTTTTCTGCAGGAGGTTTGTGTTTTAAAGCAGACAATTGAAGTCAGAGCCAGCATGTCTTGCCATACAGAGTCAGTACTTAGTCACAGGAGGTTTCAGCTATATGTGCATTGAAGCTTGCTTGATTTGTCCAGGAAAGTGTGCTTGACTGACTTCCATTTTAAACCTGTCTGTTGACACCAGGTTTCTTTTATTTATTTATTTATTCTTAATTTTATTGAATTGATACTAAGTGCACAATGAGCCAATTTATAGGTATAGTGTTAGGAGATTAGGAATTTCTTGAGTAACTTACAGTACTATATTGGTATCTTCAACGCCATATGGATCTTTGCTTTCAGTGACAATAACTGTGAAATCTGCTAGTTGCTAGAGAACCCTAAAGCTGAAGAGAAGACAATTTATTTTTTTCTACTGCTTTCTACATAATCTCTGTCTCCATACTGTCCTCAAAGTCCAATGCTATTTGAAACTGAATGATTTAAAGTGCAATCCTACTTGGAAAGTGCTTTTGCAGAAAATAGTAGCATAAAATTTCCTATTTGCTATATCCCAACGATCTCCAGATCAAATTTGCTGAGCTTACTGATGGAAAGGTCATTTTTAGCCATGCACTTGTTTTACAAACCCTCCTGGAGCCTGAAAACTAAACTATGCTTTTTCTTCCATGCGCAGAATCAGTCAAACACCTTTAGTCTCAGCGAATGTTTCCTTTGGAATGACTGCAGAAAACAAGCCATTGCTTTCAAAGCCTACACTCATTTACCTCCCCCCTTTAGCCTAGGGCCCACAGTGGGGCTGGAAAATTCATCTGAGTGCTCATTGGAAGCTATAACATAAATGAATCTGTGTATTTAAGTCACTATTAAATAGGTAGGCTGATAATATAAATAGTAGAAAAATATGCTGCTGTCTAATGCTGAACAAATTAGTTTTGTAAGGATAATGGCATTAGAAATGGAAGAGAAAAATAAAACTTCTTTTTTTTTTTTTTTTTTTTTTTTCCCCCCCAAGAAATATAAGAAGAAAAAGCTTTTTGCTGAATGAAATTATCACTGTATACTCCCAGGTTTGAGGGAGAAAGCAGAGTTAAATATTATTCCAAAGTTCAATACTACCATCAGGAAGCTTTGCCACTGTGAAAATACCAGTCACAGCAGCTGATGATTTGTGACATTGTGTTGTAATCCAGGAGGAACTTGGAATATGACCAAAGGGCGTTACTAATATTCTGCATGACTAATTATCAAACCTTCCTCTGGGTTCAAACATCCCAGTGTTTGCACAGATGATGCTTTTGTTCATCCATCATTTAAAATGTCTTGTAGCTGGAAAGCTAACAACATTCATATCAGTCTATTCATAAAGCCCTCTGGTGGGGATGGATTGACAGTTTGCATTTTTCTGGTCTTTTAACTTTGCTGCTGACCATGATTACAAACAACATGTAGCCATGGCCACTGGGAAGGTGATCTGTCATATTTTTTAGATAGAAAAATTGTGGTGACAGTCAGGAGAAAAATCTTTTAGTAAAGAAAATTTTAGTTCTGTTTTGAGGAAGAAAACACAACGAAGCACATCCAAGATTTACCTTGATATGCAACCAGGATGTTAAAGCAGATGTGCTACTGGCTATATCTATTTTCACTTACATCATCATAGAAAGCAATTAGGTAGAAAGGGACCTCTGGAAATCACCTGGAATAATCTCTTGCTCTCAGTATGGTCATCTTCAAAGAAAGATGAGGACGATCAGGAATCTGCCCATCACAAGACATAAGTTCTAGGGCAATTTTTCACCATGATCAAACTTCATAATCTTAATGGTCCCTTCTCACTCTGACCTCTGTACAGTGCCTAAATCTTCCTCCAGTATTAAACAAGAAAATCAAGTATCTTCCAGGAATTGTGTTCCTGAAAAAAAGAGATTTAAGGCCAATCCTTAAATCTCAAAAAATATTTATAGGCTCAAACTGTTAAAATAGTCATGGTAGCTTGAATTATGTCACAAATAGCAAACCTATATAGCTAGAAAGAGTGTCAAAAATTTTAGTATTTATTTTCACAGTCTTTGCTTTGAAGAGATTCTTGGACATCACATTCAGAACAATAGAAAGCGTATCCTTAATAAATAAGAAGAAAAGAAATAGGAGAAACCAAGTATGCCATCTTCTTTCATACAGCATCTTTTCTATACTCAATTTCTTTCCTTTTGTCAGGAGCATTCTGATTAGAATTTCTCTGCAGAAAGTCAATACTTATTTAATAAGAATGAAGTTGACTTTGAATTTGAAATGGAAATTGAACCCGTCAACCATTCTGTCTTGAAAACACTTGATTCCTCAAATATGAATCTGCTAAATGGTCCCCTGAAAGCCTCTTTCTTCCTCTGTCTTAAAGAATGGGTATGCACAAACACATAGAGGGAAATTACTGAACTTGCATTCTTGCAAAGCAGGAGAGAATTACACACAAGCAAGCTCTGAGAAAGCCTGGTGTACTCAATAATAACTAATTATTGAAAAGCATCCCTGTTGGTGTTCTTTTCTGCTTCAAATTTAAATGACATAGATTTGTATGTAGTATGCATAGTGTGCTAAGTGCATGTGCGCATGCATGTGTAACTGCACAGGTGCCTGCACCTGTTAGTGCATTCTGTAATGAAATCCTATTTCATAAAAGAAAATAGTCTGCTAAAATAATAATAAAAAGTAAAAAGTCCCCTCAGTGAAGGACAGATATCAACACACAATCTGTTAATATCTATCTCAGATTATTTGCTAATTTTTAAAATGCGGGTATTCAGACTGCAAGGTCTGAATGCATGATTTCTACTGGCTGCAGAAAAATGGATTTTGGGTTTTAAGTCCATCACCCAAAGGCCAAAAGCATTCAGAAATGCAGAGATGATAACCTCACCGGCAAAAAGTTACATACAATTATGGGGACCTGTGCCCCTCCTCCCCTTTCCCCCTGAGCTGTTGTTTATAAAAATTTTAGTAACAGGATACCATGAGGTAGAAATTACAGCAGAGTAGAGTGCTTCATTGAAAGAACAGAAGCAACAAGGATCCTCTCTGTATTGACTACATGGTTACTGAGTGTTGGATTAAGCCTTTTCTTTTATAGCTTTTCTATTTTCTTGACTATCCATTCTATGAACGAAAGTATGATCTCATTGCTCAACATGATGAATTAGTCTGTAGGATAGTACAAAAGACAACAATGACAAAAGCATAAGTGGAGAAAGGTGATAAACATAATATGTATCTAGTAGGAATAACCATTATTTTAGCCTCTAGAGCTCCAATAAACCTGTTTTTCCCACTGGTTAAGGGCAGGGGAAGCACTGATGAAGCTAAGCTATGGGTTCCACACACATTAATATCAAGTCTGAGCACTACTGAATGACGGAGGCAGTACAAAATAGATTTGGAGCAGATATGAATCATCACCTACATTTTTGTCTACTTAGTCCAAAATATTTCCAATTTCACTCTGTGTCTTAGAAACCACCAACATCAACTCCAACTTATTGACAGTGGATTAGGATCCCTTGCATCCTGAGCAAAATCAACCTCTTTCTGAAGACTATCTTAACTGATCAGGTAGAATGCAGGATGCCCATTTTATAGAATTCTTTCCTGATTACAGACCTGCAAGCAGCCCCTGATCTGGAATCCATGACAGTAAATTGTCTATACTTACATTATTCTGATTTTAGCCTTCAGACTGTCTAGGGTTGCCCTAATAGAAGTATAGTCTAGGTATCTCTTAGTTTTCTCTACATGGAGTCTGGTTATTCCTTTCATTGTTAACAACAGCAGTTACTGAGGAAGAATACTGCCACATGGACCAATAAATCCTGGAGATCTTCAGCTGCTGTCTGAACACGATCCTCGGCAATCTGAGGCAATCTGTTCTAGGTATCCCTGCTTGAGCAGGAGGTGTGAACCAGACAACTTCTAGAGGTCCCTGCCGATCGATCCATATCCCATGATTCTTATGACACTCTGCGACAAGGAAGGATGGCTTCAAGCTGGGCTGTGTACTATGGGCTGAGGTATATAAACCCCTCTGTATGATACATGGGACTATGTCTAGTCTGCTGTATCTTTATTAGGGTTCCCCTCTACAAGAAAGGTATTGACGTACTGGAGTGAGCTTGGTGACCACCAAGACTGTGATTCTGAGACAATGGTGAAGGAACTCAAGCACACAGTATGTGAAGAAAGGCTGAGATGAGGGAACTAAGCTTGTTCAGCCTAGAAAAGAGACAGCTGTCAACAGCTATCTTTTCAGAAGTGTAGAGAGGATGGGCCATACATACTCTTGGAGATGCAAAATAATCAGTCAGTAGAAAACAGATATAAGAAAGGAAATTCCAATTAAATATAAAGAAAATGAGAACTTACCCAGAGGGTAATGAAGTACTGAAACACTTTGCCCTGAGAGGCTGTAGGATTCCTATTCTTGGATTAGATATATCCTCTAAAAATCCCTTCCAATCTAAGCAAGCTCAGGAGTGGTTTGTCCCAGTTTTGCAGGAAGTCAAGCAAACACACTGGGTAGCCTACTAGGCTGAACAAGCCTGATCACAAAAGATAGCATAAAAGAAGTGGAATCAGGGACAGCTGAACCATAAGAAATATAGAGGTATTCTCCAAGCAGGGAGGGGTGAATTTAAGAAAGACAGAGATCATCTGGAACTGAGCACAGAAATGGGTGTGAATGGTAACAGAATCTCTACAGGTTTATCAGCTGGTGAATTTAGAGCCTGCAGCTGAATGGGACAGAACCTTCTGGAGACAGAAGACCTGGAAAATGCTAAGGTACTCAAGGCCTTCTTTGCCTTGTTTTTTATTGGTAAGGCCTTCAGGAACTCCAGGCCTCTGAGATCAATGGGAAAGTCTAGAGTAAGGAATAAGTTACCCTCAGTTGAGGGTGATCTGGTTAGAGAATATTTAAATAAACTGGACGTACATAATTACATGGGACCTGACAGGCTGCAGTCGTATGTACCAAGGGAGCTATCACAGAATCACAGAATCACAGAATTGTAGGGGTTGGAAGCGACCTCTAGAGATCATTGAGTCCAACCCCCCTGTCAAAGCAGGTTTCCTACAGCAGGTCGCACAGGTAGGTGCCCAGGCAGGTCTAATCTATCTAATGCCATTGTGAGACAACTCTTGATACTTTTGGGTGGTCAGACAAGATGTATAGACTTGATAAATGCATAGTAAGGTGGAAATTAGCTGAACTGCTAAACTCAAAGGGTTGCATTCAGTGGCATGTAGCCAAGGTAGATATCAGTCAATAGTGGTGTAACCCACAATCTGATACTGGGGCCAGAAAGATTTAACCTCTTCATGAATGTTCTGATTGATGGGAGAGTGCACTATCTGCCAGTTTGTAGGTAACATAAAACTGGGAGGAGTTATTAGTTACTTGTAAGAAATGGGTCAACGAAGACTTCATTAAGCTCAATAACAGGATGCATGAATTCCTGTCCATGAGGTGGAATAAGTTAATGTACCAATACATGCTGGGGGCTGACAGCTGGAAAAAAAAACTTTGCAAAGAAGGCCCAGGGAGCCTGGTGAACATTAAGCTGGTGTGGCAAAGACAGCCAACCACCTGCTGGGGTGCAGTAAGAAGAGAGTTGCCAGCAGGATGGGGGGAGGTGGTCCTTCACCTCTAATCAGCACTGGTGAGATCACACCTGGAGTGTTGGTTCTGGTTCTGAGCTACCCAGTACAAAAGATTTATGTATATATTGCAGTGACTTCATCAAAGGACAGGAAGAATGATTAAGACATTGGAGTATCTTTCATACCAGGTTGAGAGAGGGGGGACTTTTCAGCCTGGAGCAGAGAAGACTAAGGGAGAATCTGATCAACATGTATAAATAGTTGATGGAAAGGCAGTAAATGATGCAGCCCGTGGTGCCACATGAGATAAAAAGCATTTCCTTTTTTCTCTGTAAGGTTGACCACTTGTTGGAAAAGTTTGCCTTGAGAGACTGGGGGTAATCGAAATTTAACCAGAGTAACCTGCTCAAGCTGTCCCAGTTTTGATTAGGGGTTTTGGACTAGCCATCTCCAGAGGTGCCTTCCAACCTTAACTGTCCTGTAATTCAGTGAACAGCTGTGGAGCTTTAGTTTTATAACCATAAAATTTCATGGGAAGAAAAAAAAAGAAAAAGAGTCTGATGGAAATTAAAAAAAGAACAAGGCAGAATAAGGTACAGTTTGGGGAGCTACACTTTCTCAAAGTTTGAGTACAAAACAAGTTTATTCCAAGCCTTCCAATTAACTATTTCTTTTCTTATATTTCTTATATTTATATTTCTTATATTAAGCATTTCCATTATTATTAGCACATTTGCAAAGAAATAATAATGCAACTTATAATATTTAATTATCTCCTCCACCTTTCTCACATCTGTATAAATGGTCATCTGTTCCTCATCCATCACTCCCAGATTGTCTGTTTTAATTCTGATAAAACTGCTTGCTTCTATTCTGAAAATACAGTTGCCAGTAAATAAAAAGTAAGCAAACAAAAAGAACTGATAGATGATCACATTCTCATCTTTTGCAAATGACAAATTCACAGATTTTGCTATGTCATTATTGGTCTTCTGCTAATGCAAATATGGAAATCTATGTGTTCACTTGTGCGCAAGCAACAAACACGTACCACAGTTTAAACAATTAGACAGTGTATGATCTGCAAAAGAAAATACCTTCGTATGAACCAATAAATCTGGCTATTATGAGAAAAAAAGCTGATGCAAATCTGGGCTATTATCTTTTTAACGATTCAGATCATTAATGTTGAATTATAGCTCATAACAATCCAAAAGGATGAAATTAGGAATGTTGGTTCTTTGCCAAAAATATATAGCACTATACATTTTATTTTTATCTCAGAAAGTCAATGTTCATTCACTTAGCAGCTTTCCCAGGTGCAATGAAAATTTAAATGGAAAGCTCAAGGCAGTATTATTAAATGATTTCCACACTCTTTTACGGAAAAACATGCAGAACACAGATATCTTTATACAAAATATGTATAGATAATGAACCCACATAACCTCAGTGGAATAGAAATAGGCTGAAGTGAGGAGAAACATATAGTTGATTGTTGCAGGAAATTTCTGTCTACCAAACTGTGTGTGTCATTCTTGCCTTCAGTTAGTTTCTGTTTTTTGAAAACAGACTAAAATCTGTCACTTGTAGTTCATAATCTCAGTGGAATTTCTCAAGTGATACTTTCATGTTTAAATCCTTCATGTACCAAAGTATCTTCAAACATACATGAGAAAATAAACATGATCAAACACGGAAAGGAACATTTCTTCCTCTTTATGAACCCTACAGTTGCTGCATAAACAGAATTTTGCTGCACTATTGCATGGAGCACGTCCCAGAGACTAGAATAAGCAGGAAACAAGAGAAATCTGAGCTTTCTGTGAATGGTTTCAATATTCCTACAAACCTTACTATGAGAGAAAAGAAATTGCTTGCCCATGGCTTGTAATTGCAGAATTATCTAGCAGGAAGATGACTTACAGTTATTTATAGGAAGATTCTCCTTCCCAGATATGGCAAATAACAATCAACTTGTGACAGAAAATCCTTTTCACTACAAAGAGATCCAGTAAACTAGTCAATTTCACAAGACTAAATAGCGTGATGATCATACTACTGAGATCATATTCAACTTTAACTCAGGGAGGAAATTTTACATCAATCATAAGTCCAAAACCCATGCACTTTAGCTGGAAAGCTTAAGACTTTTCCACATTAATAAGAGAATGCATATGAAGAAATATGAAGAACTCCTGTAATTCATGGGGATAGTTGATTTGTAGAGATGCGTGTAATAACCTACACTAGCAGCATCTGTTTTATGCTTTTTTTTTTTTTTAACCAAAAATAGTTTATAATGTATAATTTAGTGAATTATGAAGTTATGAATGATAGAAAATGATGAGAATTGTTCTCCATCTATAAAATATATATATATTTTTTTGTTTGCAGTTCATGTACGGATTGTAAATGCTGATAAGATAGGCAGTAGAAAGACATTGACTAAAGGTGCATTTTTAAAATTGCTTATTCTTATATCAAAGATTCAAAACGACTGTACAGAGCACATGCAGCTTACTCCTTAATGCATCAGCCAACACAATTTACAGGTAGAACACCACCACTGAGAGGACTGAAAAAATATTTTAATAAATCTCACATGCTTGTATTAAGCAGAAATTCTATTCCCTTGGTCAAAACCAAGGGTCATTTCCACATGTAAGCTTTTTCTTCAGTCTTTAAAATTCTGAAAAAAAAAATCTGTTAGAGAAACTAAAATAAATCTGTCAAAACAAGGGCAGAAAAGGGGAAGCAGATCTTTTTTTTTTTTTTCTTTTTAATTGATAGGTCTCTAACAGTCATTTTCTGCTTCATTTATCTGTTGCTGAAATATAACAAAACATTTCAAAGGGTTTTTAGTGACCTGTATGAGTGGGATTGTGGAGTTTAATGGTCACAGCATTTCAGGATGACCTAATATACTGTCACTCAGCAAGGCAATGTCAGAAAGGGACAGTTGTCCTTATTCTTATGGAATGTATAACCACTGTGATAATTCTTCCTTGAAACGGTTTTGCTTCCTATGATTGATAACCTTTCCTGATTCCTGGGCAAGGTAACTGGTAGAAATGTTACATTAGTCTACCTTGATGTATACCTTTGTAGAAAATTCAGTAAAATTATTTTTCACCAGGTAGCAAGTCTGTGAATAATTTTCATGTAGGTTTGCAATTTCTGTGCACACAGTTGAGTAAATAATACTAACAGTCCAAGTTCCACATGGAAATACTATAGATAATTCTGACTTCTGAGATTCCCTACTGCATCTTAGCACTGATGTGTGGGGTTTTTTTTTTTTTTTTTTTTTGTTCACATTTTAATATGCCTGAAGACAACTGACACATTTTGGCTTAAAAAGCTTTCCTTACAAAGAAGTCACATTATAACTCTGTAAAGGATTCATAAAAAGAATCAATTTGGATTAAGACTGGGTGTTTGTTAACCTCATTTAGTTACTATTTTTTTTTTCTGTATAGCCTTTGGTCTTTAAAATATGAACAACTTTACGACTCCCCAGCAAAGCCTTGAAATGAGAGGAATGTCCTTGAATACTCAGTTCTGTTATCAGAGGTTAGTTGTTCTGGTAAGAACTGCAGAACAGAAGTCTGGACAGCTCAATGTAAAACACCTTTCTTACTGGGAAGGAAAAAGACAGAGCACATATGTTCTTTAGTATTCATTTTTTACTGCTTTTGCTGGTCTGTGGTTTAACATTTCCATGCATCTTTTAAAACCCCAGGCATTAGCCTCAGGCAGACTGAACACATAGAATATACCAAAGTCCATATTTTGTGATTTCCTGCCTGCATTCAGGGCATTGGAAATAATTAAATCTGAAGCTTGTATAAAGCATGCATCCTGCCTCAAAAATAAGGTCTCTATTTTTATATTTGCTTGGAATATTCCTCTCAACACATTTGCTCTTTATCATTCACAATAGTTTAATGTGTCAGTGAAGGGAGAAGTCATATTTCTGGAGTTTCACAGGCCACAGCACTAGGAAAATGCAAAGAATACTCTTAAATCTTTCATGTACCAAGGGGGGCAAAACTGCTGTCCCTGCACTTCTCAACACTTCATCCACTCTCCCCACTCCCTCCTCACATGTTTAACAAAAACATTCCCAGCCCCTGCAAAGTTGATCATCTGTGATACAAGAGCAGAAAGGTGATCACTTCAGCTCTCTAGTTCATAAAATAAAAGAAGGATAGAGATTGATCTTCCACAAGGCCAGTGGCTCTACTCAACTTCTGAACTGGGCAAGACTTCTTCTCTCTGGAGAAGCATATTTTTGGGAGCAGTCTGCAGCAGCTGTGGAGATTGAGCTCATGGAGCTGAGTGGTGCAGGAAGGACACACACACTAGAAAAGGGCATCACTGAAAACATAGCCTTAATGACACACATCAATTCTTTGCATTATTTCATTGATATCTGTTTTCCCCATATATTAAATTAGAAATTACACCATTCTGATTTAGATATGGCTTTATATAAACAAAGCTAAAGCATGTAGAAAGAGGTATTAAAAAAAATATGCATAAAATACTTAGTAAAATTTTCTTTAAAGCATGACTAAATAAGATACCATTTTGCTAGATTTGGGAATTGTTTGCTCATTCACAACCCATTAGCTTTTTTTCTGTCTGTATCTGTCACAGTTATTGTTCACAGGCAGTTGGTTAAAAAAAGAAAAAAAAAAAAAAAAGGATTAAGTTGGATTGTCATATGGTGTCCTTTTAAGGCCATCTGAATTCTACTGTTTGTCAACTTGACTGCAGTGAAAGATGATTTTTTTATATGTACTAAAAAGTAAAAAAAGAAGTAAGAGAGAAGGAATTCTATTAAAAAGCTGATGGAGGAAGGAGATACAATCTGCAGGAATCTGCTTGTTTCAAATCAGGAAAAAAAACCCACAAAAAAACAGTGTGTTCATTCAAAGAAATGATCAGTCTGTGATCTGGGTGCCTAAGTCCCACATGTTTGTGAGCAAAAACTTCAGATTGTTTTGATACCTTCCAAACACTGAGGAGTAGTCAGAGAAATCTGTAATTTCTTGGAGTAACTATTCCCTGTAAAGCAGGGAAGCTTCAAATATGCAGTCCTTACTTGCGGAACACAAAATATAATATTTTGGAGTTTACATATTCTCCTTTAAATGATTCAAAATTAGCCAGTACTGTTAACCCAGAGAAAGGAAACATGCAGTTTGACAGAATCTATTGTTATAGAAATCCCATCTTAAGCATAATATAAAAGTAATTGTACAGCTTTTACTGATTTTCACATCTGAGCAATTCAAATCTTGAGAAACGTATTTCTTATAGATATGGACTATTGGCTTTATGCTTTCTTTTCTAAAGGTTTGATTTAATAAGCATGGTTGCTGAGTTCTGTTATTGGAGAATGGTAATTCAGAAATAACACTTTTCTTAACTAAAGGAGTTCTTGCTACACTATATAGCAATGCACACAGAAATCTCCTATAAGTTCAAATTTATTAATAATATATAACAACATGATTGAGCCATATGGAATGAAATTATGAATCCACTCTCAACCAGACTGAGTGAATATTGCCCATTCAGAAACTGTGAATGACGTGATAAACTTGTGATGGTCACTGCATGAAATTCCATGTTCAAAGGAATGTATGATCCCTTCTAACCTTGTATAATCTTTTTCAGAATTATGGATCTGCGTAGAGTCAGTTTTGCATTATCTCATTTTTTTCCTGGCTGTTAATTTTTTCATCAGATTATTAAAATAAAAACATGACAATATTATGATATTGCTTAAATATTCTTTAGCCATCTGAAAGTACATCATTGCAATCTGTCATGTAAAAAGAAACACAAATGAATTTCAGTACCTCCTGCAAAAAATCCCACCCTGTTGACAGGTGTTTTGATTTACACTACATCAAATCCTTAAGTCATATTTTATTTTTATTTATTCTAATTTATGTGACTACTATGAATTCTATCTATAAATCAGGACCCTATTGTAAAATACTGTGAGAAAACAACAACAACAAACAAACAGAACAAATGAAAACATATAGACTGAGTATAACAGAATAACTGGGAGAAGTAGTTCTTCAGAAAGATTGAACAAAAAATTGAAAAGCAATTGGAATGGCAACAGAAATATGTAACACATCAACTGTACCAATTACTTCAATATCACTGTTGCTTTGTGAACATCATATCAGCAGACTTGAAGGAGATTTATTACAGGATAATCCTAATAAGGACCAGGGCTAGATCGATGGTGGAGGGTGGTTGTGTGCTTTTTGCAGGGCGCATAAAAGCATGAGGGGAAAATAAGCTGTAAAGCTAATAGTAAGCTTATCCTCTTTTAAATTTAATGGAAATGATACCCAAGAGAGGTTTTTTTGTTTTGTTTTGTTTTTGTTTGTTTGTTGTTTTTTTTGGAACAAAAAGTTTAGAAGAACAATCTTCAACATTCTGGAAATGCTAGCAAGACTGCTGAAAAGAAGAAAGATTGCAGTCATAAAGGCCAAAAAAAGATAACACATGACTCTGGGAGCTTGGATAAAAGAATATGAATGCATGAAAAATGACCTATATTTGAAATAATGCACAATTATTCTACAATACTTATATGTGACCTGGAAGAAATTCCAAATGGAGTCTAATACTGTCAATTCATTATAGACTATGTGAGAAGAAAGTTGGATTTTCTGTTCAAAATGATATAGAAGAAGGAAATGTAAGAAAGATTTTGCAGGTGAACTTAAGAACAGGCAATATGGAGACATCAGATAAACAGGGATTTATAGGTTGAGTAGAAGATATTGATAGTAAATTACTTCCCAGAAGAAAAAAAATAGCTAATTAGATTACTTTTAGTTGAGATAACACTGAGATGTGGCATAGTGGAAGGAAAGAACGGACAAGTACAGATCCTAGAGTGAAGGGAAATAAGTATTAAGGGAAATAAACAGCAGAGAATGAAGAAATGAATAGCGGCCTGGAAGCAGAGAATGAAAAATTTCAAGAAGATGGAGGTATGGGAAGTGAGTGAAAGAACAAAGTAAAAATGAAGTACTTACAGTGTAATTCCACTCTGAAAACTTATACAAGAATGTTTTATTAGACTGGGTTTAGAGGTTACATGAAAGAATCAGAAAATAGCTCTGCATACCATTTCAAAGCATGTACTCTATGATCTTACTTCACTGGCAGCATAAAGTGAGGTTCAGCTGCTCTAAAATTGGACATCTACATGTGAGCAAGTTACCTTAGGCTCTCTTTTTAGTTAATTTACCTACTCTAAGAGATGATGAGTCAAACTCTGGAAGAAGCTTCAGTTGACTTGAAGGGGACATGGATACGGAGCAATTATGTGCACAAATTAAGGCAAGAATCCTATTACAGAGATCTGTGAAAATCTGGCTTGAGGTCATTGTTCTGTTTTATGCTCTTCCCTGAGTTGACTTTGACTACACTGTCTATGGGTAGATGATCAAATACTCTTAATCTTTTTCCAGTATTAGGAATACTATTTTGTTTCACCAGCTGAAGCACTGGTCTTAGTAGCTACAGTATTTGTTTCTATGTCCTTGGCCTATCTCTCTACAAACATTTCCTAATATTTTTGATTTAGTCTCCTCCCAGTATAAGAAGCTAAGCTCTATTAAAGATAAGAAAATGGCACAAAGGGATTAAGTTTTTGTTTTGCACATAAAAAATAAATTCTGAAAAATAATGATATTATAGAAAGGAGAACTCATAACATCTGTGTTAAGATTATTCTTAAACAATCCCTATAAAAATATAACTAAACCAACCAACCAACCAAAAAACAAACAAGCAAACAAACAAACAAACAAAATCCAAAGCTGTTGCTACAAAGTTCACCCAAGCCTGCTTTGGGTGCGCTGATCTGATCTGTTTTGTGAACCTGAAGTCCAGCAGTGGTGCTCTGGGTGCCTTGATCTATTCAGTATAAATCTTACCAGTAGGAAAACAAAAAGTAAGCAACATTATGTGAACACTGAGTGAAAACGAAGTATTTCCCTTCTGTACCTCCAATCTCCACAACACTGTACTGAACTAGTCTTTGACTAATTTCAGTCTCACTGTATTCCTGTATGTAGAGTACATGTACATACAACCCTTTCTGTCTAAATAACAGAATCATAGAGTGGCTGAGGTTGGAAGAGATCTAAAGGATCGTCCAGTCGTAACTTCTCCTTCTGTAGGCAGGAACTCCATCCACTGGATTAAACTGCTCAGGACCCCATTCAACCCAGCCTTAAATACCTCCAGGAATGGAGAACTTAAGAGCAGATTCAGGTAGAAAGAGCATATCGTACGACAAGATCCAACTTGTAGCAGAAAAGTTAACCACAGATCTACAGTCAATGTTCTCTGAAAACTAAGGATATTTAACTGGTAAACAAGAAGTAGCTAGCATTTACCTCACCACTGCTTTCTAAATGCCTTGTGAGCTTTAACCCAAACATCTGGTTGAAGACAGCATGTCAGTGGTGTCAAATCTCTAGGGAAGAGATCTCTTTGTAGCTTCAGCTGTGGTGTCCCATCAAAACACAGAGCACTTTTGGGAATAGAGGTTTTTATTTACCAGGGTCGTAGGATGGAAGGAAGACAATGTTGACTCAAATAGTGAGCAAAAGTTCCTCATATTTCTACTGTCCATCCATATGATAAGGATGACAAAAAGATTCTAAGAGATTCATAAGCATCCATTATACTTCTGTGATGGTAAAATTCCTAATGACTCATATAGAGCACCAAAATAAACCCAAAGAGATAATTTGCATCTACAAGAAATACTAGGCAATACATTCCTTTGAGTCTTAAATGACAACAATGACAACAAAAATGAAACAGTTGATTTATACTGGTAAGATTTGCAAATATCCATGATTTTGTTAACTTTCCTTGGCCTGTTTTCAAATATTACTGAATGTCACATTTTCCGTTACATATTATTTCTTCTTAGATTTCATCCTGTGATGATACACTCACCTCTAACTTTCTTTCTTCCCTCACATCATAGGGAGAACAGTCCTCCACTTTCCTGGTTTTATACATTCAAGCTTGTGCAGTAGTTTGGGTTTATGACTTTTTGTTTTTCTTATGGAACATTTCTTCCATTAAAATGTTGTCTTCAATTACATATTTCACCTGTCAGGTGCTAGCTGCTCAGCAGATGCCATCTTGCCCCATCACTAATGATGATTACACCAGAGGTCACTGTTGGCAGCTTGCTGTTATTTCATTGGCATAACAAAAAATTCTCATACAAGCTCTTCGTTTATGCATAGTGCATTTCTTTCTAATGTCACCAGTAATTTCTCTGTACCAAATTTGTAAAAGGAAAGCAGTAATAAATGTATTGACTACAAAACTTATTTCTGATCATCAGCAGGGATTTCAGTTTGTTTATGCTCTAGCGGCAGAGCATTTTTTGCAAAATGCAATATTTCACCCCTGCGATTCTGCAGGTGGCCTCATTTTTGTTCTAATGATAGAGTATCAGTTTCTATTCAATTTTTATCCTGAATCATATCCATTCAGGCTCTTGTCCTTATCTGACCTTGATAAACTGATTGCATTTGCAAAGCCTACAATTTGCTCTTTAGACTCTTTCTCAGATGAGTTATTGGTTGAGCAGTTGTATAGACTTGGTTAATCTTCCTGTGCCTTTGGGCAAGAAATCATCTCTGCTGAAAGCTGCTGTGATGAAACTTGGAAAATGTTCTGCTACTCTTGGGGAGGGAAAAGAGGCAAGGGTTGGGAGATCTTTCAGTGTCCTACTATTCATCTTTATTTTATGACATTGTTATATCTTCCAAGGAATTTAGAGTGTATTGTTCCCTTCTGAATTGTAGCTTATAGGAATACATATAGAAGATTATTTACTAGATTTTTTCTGACCCCAAGGGAAGGAGACTGAAACCTGTTCTTCATAATACTTATTCAATATACAAATGAAAAAAGTTCCCCCAGTTGTAACACTGGATAATCAACCAAATATTCAAGTATGCTAACAACTATCTTCCACATAACGTTAAAATATTTTTTTCTTTTTTTTTTTCTTCTCTTTGAATTTAGATTTCCCTTGTTAAATCTACAGAATATTTGGCACTGGATTCTCACTGAAGAGAACCATAAATATTTTTATAAGTCTGGGAAAAGCAAGAAGAGGGACAAGGATTCCAAACTATGTGGCAGCTTGCTGCCAAAATCATAAGAGGTCAATGATAAATGGGCATGGGCAAATTCCAAACATCCTGGGAAATCCTGTGGAGAACAACCTGTACCTCCACTCAGACACTGCAATGATTTGATCTCTTCTACATTTTGACAATGCTTGTTTAGCTTGCGCAATGTATTGTCAGATGTCAAGTGAATCAATCTTATTTTTCCTTTTTTTTTTTTTTTTTCAATCAGGAGTTAAGAATCATGGATGAGGTATTGAATGGCTCTGTAAAATCGTCTGAGTGCTGTTTAAGAATTATGGACATATTTGACCATGATCCAGGACACTGACAGGTTACATAGATAGACCTTTAAACTCTTGGTTGACCAGACAAATTGAGCTACTGTGGATTCACTGGGCCTATGGGAAAATCGACACAAATATTTTGTATTCACATTGTAAAGTACTGCAGAAAAAAAGTCTGCATCGCGACCAACTAAAATGATGAAAAAGAATCACTGTTTAACAAGCAGATCTTTTGTCAGTTTCCAGCTTCAGAATTAGGGTGGAAATAGGATGTGTGGGAGCAGAGAAGGCCGTACCAGACTGCAATCCCTTCTTCAACAGAAAGAAGTGTGTTCATAAAATGCTTTATGTTGTTAGTTTAATAAATAAATAAATAAATAAATAAATAAATAAATAAATATACTTATATATATATATATATAAGATATGAATATCCATGACATGGAGTATTTGCAATTAGATAGAGGTGACTAATGATTCAGGTAGGACATGGTTGCTTTCAAATTAACCTCTTGCAAATTGTGAGAGAGAAGAGATAAAAAGAGATTAATAAAAGAAATAATAAGAAATAATAAGTGAATAATAAAAATAGATAATACACAGATAGATGGCAGTGGAGTAAAACTGGCAGGCTGCAAGTCCTAGTCTGCTCCACTGGGTGAAAAATGTACTAAGAAGTTGGAAGAAGTTTGAGAAGAATGAACAATTCAAGCCATTCAAATGGAAAGATGTTTCAGAGAAGAAAGTTTATCCCTGCTAGAATCACCAGTGTTTTGTATTATATTATATTATAATAATATTTTTGATTATACATAATTTTGTATTATAATTAATACTACTTTGGGAAAAAAAGGTCTTTTACTGCAAGTGAAAAATGCAACCATGTGTTCATATGCATCTTTGATGTGTAACTGCTTGATGCCTCCTCTACGTGGAAGTTCTTTCAATTTCAGACACAGTGCTTATTACCATTACCGGTACTATTTATACGCACCTACATATGACAGAGTCACAGAATTGTAGGGGTTGGAAGGAACCCCTGCAAATCACTGAGTCCAATACCCCTGCTAAAGAAGGTTCCATAGAGTAGGTTACACAGGAAAGTGTCCAGATAGACCTTGAATATCTCTAGTGAAGTAGACTCCACAACCACTCTGGGTAGCCTGATTCAGTGCTCTGACAGTCTCACAGTAAAAAAAAAAAAAACAAACAACAAATCTTCCTTATGTTAGTATGGAATTTCCTGTGTTCCAGTTTCTGCTCTTTGCCCCTCCTTCTGTTACTGCACACTATTGACAAAAGCCTGGCCTTGTCCACTCTAGATGTTCATAAAAGTTGATGAGATCTCCCCTCAGCATTCTCCAGGCTAAAGAGTCCCAGGTCTCTCAGCCTTTCCTCATAAGGGAGATGGTCCAGGCCCTTAATCACCTTTGTGGCCTTCTGGACTCCTTCTAGGAGATCCCTATCAGTTCTGGACCCTGGGGAGTCCAGAACTGGACACCATACTCCAGATGTGGCCTCACCAGGACACAGTAGAGGGGGAGGATCACCTCCCTTGACCTGCTGGCCACTCTCTTCATAATACACCCCAGGATATGATTGGCCACAAGAGCACACAAGTGGCTCATGGTCAGCCTGTTGTCCACCAGTACCCCTAAGTTCTTTTCCTCAGAGAATCTTTGTCTTAATTATAGTAAGTGTTGCATTGTCAGTGCAACATGGAAATGGAGGAATGTGCAAAATATAAACAAAGTAGTGACTAGAGGGAAAAGAAGGTTCAAATTTATAGAATAAAAGATCATTATAGGATATCCAACTAGTGGCAAATCAGGTAAATATACATAGAACCATAGAATCACCGAAGTTGGTAAAGACCTACAAGATCATCCAGTTCAACCATCCACCAATCACCAACAGTTCTCACTAAAATGTTTATGTTCATTATCCATTGCCCTGGGTTGTTCTGGCAATGAAAATATCTCCTTTCCTTTCTTTTAAATAGAATGCACATGATTTTTCCTTTGAACTGCATCAGGCCATAGATGGAAATATTTTCAATACAAATACTGATTAATGAAAAATAGTTGTTGTTTCATCTTATTCATTTAGAAGAATGTATAAACACCTGTGAATATTTCAAGTCAATAAACTACCTTGCAATAATTGGCTACCCACTTACAAACAAATTTTGGATCTTACTTTCAGCATAAGTATGACCTTGTTAACAAATTTATTTGATAAATCAGTGACTGCTGGGGAAAAGCAGCAGGGCAGCAGTAAGAAAAATTATCCATTTTCTCATTTGGGAAAATACAGTTAACATTTTCCAGCCTCCCATTTAAAAACAAAATTTAAAAACAACAATAACAGCAACAACACAGCTTTTGCCTTCTGTTTCTAAGCTTTCCAATAAAAGAGCTAAATACCCAAAGTACTTTGCCTATTTGTACAATAGGCTTATCCTTCATCAGATTTGCTCTGCTGCTCAATAACTTTGCAGCCTAGCAGAGTAAAGTAACATGAAGAAAAAGCATGGAGATCTCAGTCAGCATGAAAGCAAGATGAAAAATGAAGCATTAGAACAGACAAAATAGATAACAAGAAGGTCCACTGAATGTCTGGCTTTCTGCTTGCCAAAATTAATGGAAGCCTTAATTATGATTCATGGAGTCATTAATTCTTTTTAGGCATGAAAGTTAATGGAAAAATGATTTTAAATTGCTGTGGGATGACTCCTGATATGCCTAAACAAAAACATCCCTTCGATGTGTAATGCATAAAATTCTGATTGCAATGAAAGGATACTTAAGGACTAAGTGTTTGAGGAGCTCTCTTTTTTGTTTCAGTTCAGAGTGCAGGCATTCAGAAGTGCTCATGACCAGAACCACAACAAAAGTGCAACTAAAAGAGAAGAACCACTTCTGCTTGTAGTAGCTGCCTAAAACTGAGTGATTGTTACAGGGCTGGACAACCAAACCATGTTGTCACTGGGTGTAGTCTTAGTTAAAGGCTGCTTTCGGATTGAAGTGTGCCAGTGGCAACTTCTTGGAAAATTCTGCAGGTCTGATTCATTTCAGCAGTCACTTTGTGTTCTTTGTGTTTTTCTTCAGTTAAAGTAATTGCAGCTAGTTAAAAAAACAAACAAACAAACTCATTTGTTTTATTTGGACATAAGACGTGATATTTTTGAAATGTGATATGGCTAAAACATATGAGACAGCTATGAAGATTTTTGCAGAACCTCTATGGACTGCTTGTATTCCCTTGGATTGTAAAATATCAATCTAAGCTGAGTCTTCTACCTTATTTTTTAATCCTGCTTGTGTGTATGGCCTGCAGAGCTTGTGATATATATTACTTATTAATGTTTGTCTATGTTGTTTAAATTCCATTCTCCCCTACCTCTAGCCTCTCCCTCCAACCCATTTTTTAGTTTGCTTTATAGATCAAAATAGGCTACTTTTTTGACAGTAAGCAGTAATATTTGACTGGTGTTTCTGTAGTTGAATAGCTATCTATTTCTTTCAGTTAGTGTCAGGGCATTCCTCTCCATTTATATTGTCTCCAATGTAGATGGCTGTATCTGGACTAGTCAAAGGAAAATCCAAGACACCTCAACAACATCACTTGTTTTGCTACTTGAATCTACATCAGGGTGAGATTAAATGGCATAGAGGAAGAGGAAGAAGGATTTACAAGCCCCATCATGGTCATTACTGGCACAGTATCTGTCCAGTGTGAGGGTATGAATAAAATAGTGGGATCAGACCCCATCAAAGCTGGCCCAATGCAAGCAGATTTACCATCTCAGAGACAGAATTCAGCAAAGTGTTTGAAACCAGTACTCCCTATCTTACAGAACAAAACTCCCTGAGTACTTAAGGTGCAGTTTAAAAATAGTTGATACTGAGAGACGCACCAAAAAAATACTGGTTGTTAAGCTCAGCTGGTTCACAGGAATGAAAGAGTTTCCATCAGAGCTCTTTGTCTCTTGTGTATCAAGTTATGAGGAGTCCTCAAAAATGCCACTGCAGCTCTAAATAAATCCTACTAGCAGTGTTTGCCTTATGTAACACTAGGTCTTCTGTTAGTGACATGTAAATGTGAGTGTGCTCAGTGTGATTTTGTGGGCAAACTACAGACTGTTACCCTTTCAGTAAACTACATACATACATATTAAATGCATACTTAAGTATATCATGTATGGTTCCATAACAATTCACTGTTTACTTACAGTGGTCTGAAGATAATTACAGAGCAGGTAGAGGTGAATTATTCAATTTCCAGAGCACTGTAAATAAAACCTAAGTTAGCTGCACATCCCCTCAACCAGTATAATTATATTTCTTAACTTGGCTGCTTTAGGTTCCTCACTTAGAGCAAACTGTGACAAAAATGCACTTGACAGCTATAAAATATTGCCCAGAGAGCTGAAAATACAGCTGTTATGTCACTGAGGGTGTTGCTACTCATTTGAGGTAACTTTCTTTATTCCAAAGTGGGAATTTGATCCAGCAGCTGCTTGACAAAACGTAAATTTTTGTAAATCTTGTAAAATTTTTATTTTTTAAGTTAAAATCTGTCTCTCTAAATCTAACATCATTGGTCACACTAGACATTCAGCTGATATAAAAGGCATAAAAGTCAGTACATCTGGATACATCAATAGTGCATATGTAATATTTATTTTTCTAAATTACCACTCGAATTTTCAGGTAACAGTATTCCAGGTCAGGTGGACATTTCTTTTGGGAAACATGATTATATTTCAACTAGTCGGAGACATGTAGAGTAATTCAGCTTGAAAGGAATATTCAGAGGTCATGTGGTTCAACTCCCAGCTCAAAGCAGTTCCAGCTATAGCAGGTTGCTCAGAACATTCTCCCACTGAATTATCAATATTTCTAATAGTAGATATTCCACAGCCTTCCTGGGTAAATGTTCCAGTGCTGGACTTACCTCATGGGAAAACACAAATCCTAGCATCTAAGTAGAAATTCCCATGCTGCAACTGGGGCTCATTGCCTCTTCTTACTGAACACCTTTGAGAAGAGTCTGGTTCCCTCCCACTGGGAGTCTGTAGATAGTAATAGGATTCCTGCAAAGACTTCTCAGTTTCCATTGTATGTCTCATAAAGAAAGACAGCTGGTTGAAATAAGGAAACAAATAAATAATAATTTAAAAATGTGTGGGTTAAAAAAGTGTTCAGCTTGCAAACTCCTCTTGTCTTTATGCCAAATACAGAGCATATATGACCATCAGCATTTTCAAAATCAAGTTTGTTCCTAAGCAAAATAACATTACAGTTATTAGTGGTGAAGAAGAAGAAAGTCTTCAAAAATAAGAAGAAGGATTTGCTATCTACAATTTTTGTAGATACAGTAATACTTGTAGAGCCAGTCACTGTATTCCTATTTAGAGATTTAACATTTTTTAGGTTAGTAAAAAATTACTGATCTAAATTTTTGTTAATGGTACTGAAATATTTGTAAGCAGTTTTAAAGTCACTGTAATTATTTAGTTCTTATCGCTTTGGTCTAGACCCTGATCATATCAGTGCTGGCCTGGCAGGGAGCAAAAGTAAAGTTTTTCCTTTTTATGCAGCTAAAGCAACTTGTCAGATACTATGTGACCTTTACTGGACACATATGAGTCAGCACTGATATGATCAAGAGGTTCAATAGATGGATCAATGAACAGTCAGAAGCTTCCAATATGACCACCGTATATAGGCTAGGAAATATTGAAAAGAATTCTGTCATCCCCATAGGAGTTTCTTCAAGGAGAAAAGGTTTGTGTTTCTCTGGAATTTGTGCTACAATTTGCAAGGGGGTTAAATGACTGGGCTATTACGTCTCTAGGAAAAGTAGCACCCTCTCAGCAGATAGAAGTGAATAAGAGAAAGGGAATAACTGATCATAGAAATTAATAAAAAATGCAAAGATTTTCCTTTGGGAAGAATTAGAAGGAAGAAAAAAAATATAAAATATAGAAAAAAAAACACTATGTACTTCTAACATAGCTGATGGACGGGAGAGAAAACAGAAAAGGCGAACACAGGGGAAACAGGAATGCAGAAAAGGAAAGATACTTCCTTCAGTGAAATGAAGTCTATATCTCCTAGTATATATTGTGTACACTAGTTCCTTATCCATTAGTTGAATCTTCTGTCTTCCATACACTTGATTTTGTTGACTCACCACTTCCAATGAAGGGTGTATCTGTCACTAAAAAGCAGTTGAAAGGTGAAGTGGCTTTCTTGTATGAAGAATGCTACTGTCTTTGAGTTACAAGAATTATTTTATTTTATTATTATTATTTTTACTTTTGTGAGAGGCTGTTAGGGATATTTGTGTAATTTTATTTTTTTTTCTGAAGTTGCTTATTATCATCTGCATTTTTTCCACAGTACTCAGCACAAGGTGCAGCTACATCTGTGCTGCTTCTGACTTTAGACCTAGGATGAAACCCGTTACTTGCTTCCCCTTGCATTCTGGGGTGCATTTACATTATATGAGAAGAATATTTTGACTTCGACGTTTGGGAAAAATAATAATAATTCACTTCACCAAAAATGGACTATCCAAACGGATACAGAAAATTATTGAACTATTTAAGGCATATATTAGGTGACAACTCTGTGCCTGAAATAGAAAAACAAGACAGAAACTGAAGTAATCCTGGATTCCCTGTTCTCTGTTATTTCCCATTCCTGGTTTAATAAAAAGGACATAACCTCAGAATCTGGCAGCTCTGTGCACAGCAGAGATGCTCTGCTGGTTGTTTTCTTTGTTCAAGGCAAGGGAATGGAGAGAAGCAGTCTATGATGATACTTGATTCGCATTCATGTTGTTTATACCTCTGTCTCTCTCACCTTTTGACCTGACTGATCCCTGTCAGTTAAGAAAATCCTGCAGTCGGTAATGAGGACAGCCAATTCCTGTTTCTAAAAGGTCAAACTCAGAAACAAAACCAGATCTTATTTTTCTAAGGTTTAAAAACAACAACAACAAAACCCTATTCACTTGACTCTAGTCTGACCCCAGGGTGCTTTGGTTAAGTTCTGGAGAGAATAACTGCAAGATAGAACAGGTGCAAGACCTCACCATTTTTGACAAAAGGGTCCTACAAAGAGCCCCACATGGAAATCTACTTTTTTGGACACTTAAAGTTATTGAGAAAATCACCCCATCTCAGTGATTAGCACCAGGTAGGAATTTAAATGCTGCAGTTTAAAGCAGAAGGTGAATCTGTACATCTTGTCTTTTGAGAGATTTTTCTTCCATTATGGGTAGTCTAGTGTGATAGATAACTTCCACAAATAGAAAATGGGGTATATGTTTTGCCTGTAATGGATATGCATTTTCATGCACTAGGATATATAGGGATCCAAGACGCAGTTTATGAATTACCATGCCCCAAGGTGTATGGTACATTGTTCTTGAGCAGGGGTAGGAAAAGCATATCTGTACAACAAATAATATTAATGGAGAGGAGAGGACAAGATCTGCAAGGGCTGTGTCCTCATGCCTTTTCTGGTACACTTAGTGTCTGTCTTCTCATCTAAGGCAGGCTTTAGTCTCAAGGTAGGCTACAAATATTCTATAACATAACTTCTAGTGTTCTTGAAGATTTGGGGTCAGCTTTGTCTCATTGCAATCATGCTATGACTTTCTTTTTACCACTAAGCTAAGTGCAAAATGCAAAATATTATTCAGAGTAGTGTTTTTCCAAATTCTGGTACTAAGAAAAGAGATGTCAGAAGGAGAAATTTGTATCCTGTCATACATTTGAGTGCACTAAAGGTAGAGAAGTATAGAGCAAAGGATTACTGACTTGTTTCATAATAAAAAACACAATTTGATGATATCCATTAAGTCTATTTAGGATTAGTTTCCTCCTAAGAAAATAATATAACTTTGAACTTTTAGAGTCTGCACATAGAGTCTTTTGTACAGAACTGTATGAAACTGTTCAAATATTGGCAAAGGAGCATGCCGTTTTCATCAAGGCAGCATAATGTCAGGTAAAATATAAAACTAGGCATCTGAGAAAACAGTCTTTGGTTTAAGTCCTGAGGCTTGGTCTTCCAGTGCATGACCAAATCAAAATGATTCAATTTAATTGGCATTCTAGATTTATATTGATCTTTCAAATAAAGATGTATGAAAGTGGAGCCAAAACTTATTTATATTGGTAATTTTTAGTGTAAGAGCTCAAGTGTAGAGTAAGGAGACTGAAGATCTGTAGGAAAGATTATTTAAAAGTATCCTTATGGGACGTGGACCAAACTTTCACTATCTCTAGTGCATAGTACATGTACTATACACATACAAGCTGTTGTTTACATTTCCAGAAATATGCTTAGCAAATATCATTTCTTCAGAGCTGAAAAACAGTGAATCACAAAATGACACATTTCATCTGTTAATTTGCTGGATGTTTTTGGAATACGTGGATTTATCAGGAGGAAGAAGGTAGCACAGTTTCACACGCTTATCTGAACAAATTGCAATACTTCATAGTAAAAAGTACCAGTTTTACATAAACAGTTTTGCTTTTCTGTGGTCCCTTTTGCCTCTGAGGAATCAGAGCTCTTTTAGACTGGAAGATAAAGTAAATGGATGAAACCTGAATATTTAATGACTTGAAAACAAAAGGAGTCAGTGTTTTTAAAAGCCACCTGGCACTAATTTTAAATAAAAGGCATACTAATACTTGAGGGAGGGAAAAAAAGTGCATTTCTAAGTTCCTCTAAGTATTTCAAGCCAATAATTTGAACATCTGGCTAGGAAAACTCATGTTTTAGCATGGGAGGATTAGGTTAAACAAACTTGTCTCTGGGGTACAGAGAACTATGAGCAGTCAGCGTATTGCACACCTGAGTTGCAACAATTCAGAAGTAAGAAATTCCTGGAGAGTTTCATGTGCTAATATATGGGGAAAAAAAAAACAAAACAACCAACCACACTGAAAATAAAATATAAAACATATGAAATCTACATTATATATGTAATTAAAAATTTTGTTGTCAAGGATAGCTGTCTGCTGCTGAGTAAAATGATAAACTTCTTGTTTGGTCCTTCCACATAGCCTTCACAAGCCTCCTCCAGACAGAAGTGAATAGTCCTTGGGCAATCAGGGAAACTAGGAACACTGATGGGACTGGTCATGTTCTGCCTACTGAAAACAAATGGGAGTACACCTCATGTGACAGCTAAACCATCAGACAAACATTGGACCAGCAAGGAAAAAAACAACCCCCAGGAAAAACAAAATAAAATGAAAGCCACAAACTCAACAGTGACAAATAGCTTAGTATTCATCTACCTTTACAGTTTTTACTTGTGTTTCTTTCCACTTGTTTCTTGCCCTCTTTTTCTGACTCCCGACCTATTTCTTCATTGCTCACACGTCTGGAAGTCCTTGACTACAACTGAGTAGTGGGCAGGGTCAAATGTTGTTTCTCTTTACACATGCAAGCTTTTCTTATAGTCATCTGAGTTCCACACAAAACTGAGCTAACAGACATTGAACAACAAAAAAAAACAAGCAGAAGAGCAATTGTTCTGAAATGTTTTCATTAAAAATACGAAAACAAAAAAAACCCTAAATCATCAGCAACAAGAAAAGTGCTTTTCCTTGATACAGTGGTACAACAAGGATCAAATAGAGAGAGGTACTCCATCCAAGCTTTAAACTGAATTATTCTGTAGGGGAAAAAAAACCAGAACTACAGCCTCATGGATTGAAAAGAGTTCAGAGAAATTCTGTGGAATAATGTCATAAGGTTACAGATGTAAATTTTTTTGTGATAAACTAATACATCTCTCCCAGCCTTTTTACTGTAGACATTTGTGATTGATTGACAAAGTGCAGCAGTGATCATTGTGATGAGAATTCATATTAACAAGGGAATAACATGTATATAAATGTGTCATAACCCATCTAAATCAGTGTTAACCCTTCCCCCTTAGTTAGGTCTGAGATCTGCAAGCATATATATATATATATATTTTAATGAGAAAGTGATAAACAATGAATATCCTAACTTATTTAATTTCATTTTAATGGATTCAGTTTACTTTTTTTTCTTAAACAAATGTCAAGTTCAGTTAGTTGAAGATGATTAATCCTGGCTATTGTTGTAAATATATCTTAGTGCTCAAAGTTACTAACTAAAATGGTAATCAGACTATTTCCTGCCCAGTCCTATTAGCTACCACTTCAAAGCGAACCTCCAAAGGTTTAAAGACCGCTTCTGAACAGTCAAGACCTCCCTGTGGCACTAGAAATTAAACTCACCTTTTCTTCTCCCTTTTTTCAGATTGCGTATTCCATCAGGAGTAATTTGCTCTAATTAGAGGTTGTGTGTTCTGAATCTGTAACTATTTCTCTAGGACAAGTAAAATGGTACTGCTTAGCTAGTTCCTACACCCCTATCAAATTCATAAGCAAACTGAAATCCTGAATAAATTAAATATGAAAACACAGCGTTTGTCAAACTGCATCAGACAACTGGTCTGTCACAGTGGCAGGCCTGCCACTGATAGTGATCAAACACTTCATACTCCTGAGCAAGACAAAATATCTGTAATGCACCCAAGGCAATATTCTTCATAAGGAGAGAAAATTCCTTCCTTGCCAACACAGTTGATGGATTATGTCCCTGCAGCTTATGACTTTATAGCATCTTTGCTTTCACTTGAACTGCAGAAGTCCTGCATATCAATTCAGGATTACATATATGTAAAGACAGACACATGCTTTTTATTTAGTTTGATTCTTCTTTTCCACCATGGGAACAAGCATCATGAGGTGTCTCATGCATAAAGGCATCAAAAAAGGAGAATCAAATCAGCTCATATGAATGAGTGCAGGATCTGAGGATGATCTGGAGCAAACCTTTTGGGTTTTGGGAAGGCAAATCCTTTGTCTCCTTCTGTAGCTTTCTACGTGCCCAAGTCTTCCTAGCCAAGTTTAGCAACAAGTTTATTGTTCTTTTGATAGTGTGACACTGTCACATCCCACCCAGTAATAGAAACAAGCTTGATTTTTTGCCCATTATTCTCTGCAGTTCTGAATGTCTGAATGTAGGAAACCCTACAGACTTGCGGAGGAGTGTCTAGAAAGCTGCCTGATGGAAAGGGACCTTGGTGTACAGACTGATGGACAGTCAGAATATAAACCAGCAGTGTGCCCAGGTGGCCAAGAAGGCCAATAGCATCTTGGCTTGTATCGGGAACTGTGTGGTGAGCAGGACTAGGGAAGTCATCCTGCCCCTGTACTCAGCATTGGTGAGGCCTCACCTCGAGTAGTATGTTCAGTTTTGGGCACCTCAGTACAGAAGGGACATGGAGGTGCTGGAGCAGGTGCAAAGAAGGGTAACAAGGCTTGTGAAGGGCTTGTAGAATATGCCCTATGAGGAGAGGCTGAGGGAACTGGGGCTGTTTATTCTGGGGAAAAGGGGGCTGAGGGGAGACCTTGTTGCTCTCTTCCAATATCTGAACGGTGCTTACAGTGAGAGCGGGGTTGATCTCTTCTCACTGGTGACAGGTGACTGGATGAGGGGAAATGGCCTCAAATTGTACCAGGGCAAATTTAGGTTGGATATCAGGAAACACTTCTTTACAGAAAGGGTTGTTAAGCACTGGAATGGGCTCCCCAGGGAGGTGGTTGAGTCACCATCCCTGGATGTGTTGAAAAACCATTTGGATGAGGTGCTCAGGGACATGATTTAGCGGAGGGTTGTTAGGGTAGTATGGTTAGGTCATGGTTGGACTCGATGATCTTAAGGCCTTTTCCAACCTGAGTGATTCTATGATTCTATGATTCTGTTATATTTTGTTTGCAATATCATCATTATGACATTCTTGTTTTCTGTTTTCTCTTTTTTCTTTTCCTTCTCTCTCTTTTTTGGATTTCTTATATGAGAAATATCCTTTATGGTTGCTTTTTTTTTTTTTTCTTCCCCCCTAATCTCTTTTTTTCCTTTTAAGTCAAACTGTCACAAAGAGCTCAAATAATTTCACAACATTAACTCCTACTTGTTTGGAAAAGCCACTTATTTCAGTTGTTTTCAACCAAAAACATTACAGTCAGCTTGGTTGAATTTTGTAGGCATCATGCTGCTCAGAGACAGCTTTGTTTTTTAATTTCCCAGTCATGTTAATTAACTAAAATAACTTACAGCACTGGTATTAATATCCATTCGACTCACTGCCTACTTTCTCATCCAGATCATTAGCCTATTTGTTACTTGGTGCTGACCTTAGCAACATAATTGATTTTATCTAAGCTGAAGATTCAAAATTGCCTTGTTCTCTTCTCTTTCAGTTAAATAGGTTTTTTGTCTTAAACAACAGTTTATTTTCTCTCTCTCTCTCCTTTTTTTTTCTTTTTCTTTTTTTCTTTTTTTTTTTTTTCTTCTGTATCAACAGTGCATTACAAAAGATTTTTGGGTCTTACTTAGAATAAATTGATAAAAAGTAACAACTTTACTTTTTAACATACAAGACTGAGGGTACCCATGACCTCTCTAACCAATATAAGAGCTATTTTTTGCTAGATAAACTTTTCACACTATTATACTACATCTCTATAATTTAGCATTCAGTGGCCTAAAGCAGGGTAATGCTTTTCATTCTTCACTTTTGCCTTATTTCCTGAGCTTCTTAATATATTAAGTTTGATTTCAGAGTTTGTGATTCTGGTCTGTTTTTTTTTTTTCTGATGATTCTGCTTAATCCAGAACTGTGGAAAAGAACTATGCTTTTAAAAGAAGTGTTGTCACTTCTCTTTTTTTTTATCTTCTTAAGTAACGTGTATAAAGGCAAGTGCATTAAACGTTTGTTTAAGAAAGGGAGAAACAGCTTTTGAAAATGAAAGCATCTCTCAGTAATTGTTGCAATCATTCCATAAAAGAGAGGTGTAATTACGGCTGGTCCAGAAAAGAGGGCAGCAGACAAGAGGCCATCAGTGGTGTATTTATAAAGAATGAAATAGTATTTCAGAATGAAAAAGCACTACACTGAAGCTGTTGCAATGCTCCATAAAATCACTGAAATTGAGCAACACATTAAGAATGCTGTGTATCTCTTCTTCTTATGACAGGAAAATACATCTAACCTACTTTGCAGGATAATGGCACCTTTTATGATGCATTCTTGGTGCTTACTGTTCTGTCACTTTCAAAAGAGCACAAATTCACTTTCAAAAGTTTGTGTGGCGTTTAGGGCCTTGAAAATCTGATAACACATTCTATGTAGCTGCTGTCACTGTGAGATGGGAGAGTAAATAATTTGAAGCATTACCGGATGAGGATAGAATCATCTGTATAGAATCATATGGAGTGTAGTGGTCTCACCCTGGTGGAAAGCTTAACTCCAGCAAAACTGTATTAAAAAATGGGGAGAAAATCTGATGAAAAAGAGCTCAAGGGTTGAGCTAAGGACGGGGAGATCACTCATCAGCTACCACCATGGGCAAAACAGACTTGAAGGGAGATTGATGTGCAGCATCTGTTCTGAAAGTAATGCCTCCTATTTTTATACTTGCCCAACATATCAGAGGCAGATGGTGGGATGACAGTACAAGTTGAACCTTGCCACCAGTGTTCCATTACATTTTGTTGCCACGTGGCAGATGGCAGCAGAAGAGCAGTCTGACAGAATAGTGTCTGATGTGGAAGGGCATATGAAGCAAAGGTGTGTTGTTGAATTCCTCCATGCAAAACAAACAGCACCCACTGACATTCATTGACACTTGCTGAATGGCTATGGATACCAAGCAGTGGGTATGAGCACAGTGAGGTGATAGGTGTGGCATTTCAGTAGTGGTGACAGTGGGTCACCTCCACTGGTGCAGATTTTTACAAGTGCAGCATGCAAGTTCTTGTTCATGAATGGTGAAAATGCATAGCTAATTATGGTGACTGTTGAAAAATACTGTTTTGTGGCTGAGAATTTGCTCAATTAAATAGTGTTATTGTGCTCTTTGTATCTGCTGTAGCTTATATGGAAATGAATAGGAAGTATTATTTCAGGGTGACCAGATTTTCCCTTTCTTAATCTACTGTCCTAGAGGCCCATGTGGAGTCTCTCACAGCTCAGCTCTGGCAAGTAGTGGTCACTCTTGGAGCCAGCACTTATCATGGGGCATCTTCAAGATTCTTCTAACAGAGGATATCCCTGTAGCCCTCTGCTACCCAAACCTTGCCATGTAAACCCAATAGATGGAGGAGTTACTTGATGGTAAAGACTGGAACATAATACCTAAATGTACACCTGAATACATATTTACTATGTGCAAGAGCACATAGTAGGATCAAAATTTATGGAAAAAAAGCCAAACCCTGCATCGATATGACATTCAACACAGATGTTTTTCCTAAATTGCTCTTTTGGGGATCTAAATTTCATCAAAGTAGCCCCAAAACAGACATTATCTGAAACAGAATGAAAGATGAAACAGACAAAGGAGAGGAAACATAGTAATGATGGTGATTGCAGTCTAAATGACACGCATAAAGTGCAAACTAGAGCTTTCTAGGTTAAAAAAGCAGAACCTGCACAAATTTCAAACAAAGTAAAGTCCCATCTGTTTTCAGCTGCTAGTGCTTCATATTTGCTTTCACACATCTGCTCAGAGGATACTTCATATAAAAATTACAAAGACGTTAGTTAATTAGATAATGTGCATCATCTGTTTCCCTTAAAAGAATACAAGTTTCTCTAAGGAACCTGTGCAGCAGTCTGCAAAAATTAACAATCAACATGCGTATACAATCAATAAAAATAGATTGTAATTGAAATGTAAAGAAGAAAAAAAGAAAAAATCTGACAACACGTAAAAAGAGCAACAGAGAAAATACAAAATAATTTGTATTAGCCCTTGTTAAAATATCTTAATTCATTCTCAGATGCACAGATTCTCACTGTTTTCTAAATAAATCTCAATTCTTCTAATTCCCACTGACAGTAGAAGAACATTTTAAATATAAAAGGTGCAGTTAACTGCAAGGTGTACTTCATCTCCTCAAATTTAAGCCCTCTGTGAGGCACAGGGTCCCAGTGGGCAACTCTGTCCACCTCTATATGTTAAATACTTGTCCTAGGATTAACTGAATTGCTTTTGTAGGTGGCATCTCACTCTGGCCACCAGCAAGAACAGATAACTAGTGTACTCTATTACATGCCTAACTTCTAGATTATTACAGTTAAGTGAGATGAAGTCTGCCCTATGTGACAGAAGTTGTGTATTTTAAATCAATAAAAAACATCTTGTTGGTGATAGAGTTATTTCCAAGCATGCCAAAATTGCTGAGTAAAGGTCTTTGAGAGCACATTTTCCTGAACACTGAATATTTTCTTAATTTTGAATCTCAAAAACAAACAAACGAACAAAGAAAACCACTAAAAAACCCATACTCCAAATTATAAAGGAAGATTCCACCTATACAGTATATTTTAGCCACTCTTTTTGAGACTGATGAGGAACTTTAAGCCAGATGCAAGAGGACACACCTTGACAGTACTGTCTGTCCTTGGTGACCCCAGGACCACATTACTAAATCTGCCTCTTGCCTAGAGAAGAGGAGTAATTCCACATGCCGCACAACATAACACACTTTCTCATAAGAATGTAAATCACAAAGTGTGGCAACAAAGAAATTTCACAAACACACTTTGCAGTTTTAGAATATCTATCATTAAAAGATAATAACAAGTTAGGGAAACATTCACTGTGTTTGAATGTAATTCAGGTTGTTTGGTATCTAGCTGTAAGTTGCGATGGAGAGATGCTGTATGTTAGCAACTACGCTACTTGGTACTTTATACTGTAGGAATGAACCAAGGCAGATATTAATTCACATAGTGACTTTTGGAACCAGACTATAATAACTCATAAATATTATATATTCTGTTATTTGCCTCTTATAAATGAGATTAACATATGAAAATCCAAATATTAGCTTCACATAGGAAAAGAAGGAATCAGATTTTGCAAAAGACTCAAGTTTGTAAAATTGACCCTCTAAAGAAAGAAGACCATATGAAGGTGACATTTCACGATCTGTTGAGACAGTTTGTACTTAGGCAGAAAGTAACAGCCCTGCTTCGGTGGCCAGCCCCTGTCCTTGCCCTTGTCCTGGCACTGTAGCACACATGACTGTGCAGCCACAGTGCTACACAGCCCCAAAAGTGATCCTGCAGGATGGATGAAAAAGCTGGCTTAAATCAGCCATCCTTAAGGGAGTGGGAGAGTGGCTTCATATTAAGGAATGGTTCTCGCAAATGAAGAATGCCTGTGCTTCCTGGGAGTATACCTGTAGAGGAAGGAGGGCAAAGAATACATGCAGGAGCTCTTTCTCTGGTTTCTTTAGTGATTCAGGTTCCACTCTAATGATGTTTATACCTGACTGGATGTTTCTACTTGCACACAGCATGATCATTCCTCTTTCATTCCCTTATTTCAAAATCCATACTCTCTAAGAGATACACTGTCATCAAACTAGTAAGATTATGTACAAGTTGAATAAACCAATCTGCAAGTTACCTTCCTATGTGACTAGAACATCTCTCTAAATGGTATACAATCACTTATCTATTAACTGAGGAGCAAACTTAGCCTTATGCCTTCGTAATTCAAATTCAGGCTCAAATAAGAATAATTACAGGCAAAGTGAATATGTGACTGTGTGTGCATATCCATCTCTATAAAACCATATTTATAAAATTATTCTTGTTCTATTGTTGGTTGGTTATTCTCAAATGCAAGAAACAAACAATAGTAAAAGAACTATTTTAAATTAGAATAAACCAGTCTCATCATTCATTTGGTCCTACTGATCAGTCATTTCACCAGTGACTAGATGATCTAGAATCACTCAATTAAGGAATATCTTTTTGGTGTATTTAATTAACCATATTTCTTCCCATTACCATTACAAGCATCACTGAGTTCTTTGGTTGTCCTTTCCTAAGGTGTACAGAGAGTATCTTTACCCTCTCCTGTGACAATTCCCTACTTCGCTGCCTGTATCACCTTCAAAACTTTTTAGAAGTTACCTAATTAGCCTTTGATCCACTAATTGGCTATTATCTGCAGAACTCTTTGTTCTTTCTTGCACATAAAATTGTGTTCATTTTATAATGGGAACACAGAAATTATCATACTGGGAGAAAACAGTCTCATATTTTCCCTCTTACTGGGGTCAATGACAAGGCATTTCAAGCTGGCATTCAGCTCCTTGAGCGTTATGCCATCATTCTCTTCTACATAAAACTTGCTATGAAATAAAATGCACATAATATTTTCCCTTTGGCAGCAGACATGTACTGAACAGATGTATTAATTTAACTGTCCAATGTTACTTTTTGTTTTTTCCTGAGAGACTACAGCTAATCCAGAATTTAATCACATGGACAAATAGTATAGATGTCTGTTTCAAACAGCTTTTCTGTGCTGATTTGGGTATTGTGCCCCTTAATGCTGCTAATTACAGGTTGGTTATCCAGGGACACAATCTAATCTGGAAAGAAGTAAATTAAACTTCTAATTTTTTTTTTCTTTTTTTTCCTTTTTTTTTTTTTCCTTTCTTTCTTTTTTTTTTTTTTTTTTTTTTTTTTTTTCTGCAGGGAAATGTTTTTCACTTCCAAGACAAAGTGTATTTTCACTTTCTTGATCTTGGAACAAGGAAACTACAATTATGTTATTGTGGTAGTCTGATTCACTTTGTTTTGAAACTAACACTCATACTGTCTCTTCCAGGGATAAGATGCAGTTTATTTTCTTTCTGTTAGCTGGTATGGTATAGTATTTTGGATTTAGTATGAGAATAATTTTGATAACACACTAATGTTTTAGTTGTTGCTGAGCAGTGCTGTACAGAGCCAAGAACATTTCAGCTTCCCACATTGCTCTGCCAGTGAGGATATGGAGATTCACACAAAGCTGTGAGTGGACAGAGTCAGGACAGCTGATTCAAAACAGCCAAAGGGATATTCCATACCATATGGCATCTTGCTGAACTGTAAAACTGGGGAATTGACTGGGATAGTCACAATTTCTTGGTGACTGGCTGGATATTGGTCAGTAGGTAGTGAACAGTTGCACTCTGAAATGTGTTATGTATCTTCTTTTATCATTATTATTTTTTTCCTTCCTTTTCTGTCCTATTAAAGTGCCTTTAGTTCAGCCCAGGGGTTTTATCTTTTTTTTCCCAATTCTCTTACCCCATCCCACTGAGGGGGAGCAAGTGAATGGCTGTGTGGTGGTTAGATGTCTGCCTGGTTAAACCAGTACATCCTCTTTAAATTATTTCTGAAGTTGTTTGATTCTCAGAATTGTCAACCATCTCCACTTAAACTCTGTGAATGAGGCTCCAGAGCACAATGAGTTTTATGAAAAATATAGCAAGTAACTTAAACAGATTTCAAGAGACTGCTGAAGTGAAGAGTGGATGATGGCCTTATGTGTTATGCAGATTCAGGAGCCTGACAAATTCAAGTTTCTACACTGTTGTGGAAAAAGAAGTGGCTAAGAAACACATCAGAAGAAAAAAAAGTAAGGAATGAGAACTAAGGAGAGATCTTTATTTCAGTAAGAAAATGAAGGGAAGGGGAAAAAGGAAAGGGAAAAAGGGGAAAGCAGGGGTGACAAAAGAAAAAATACAAATGGAAACAAGGGAAAAAATAGAGCAACACAATTTTCCAACACAGTGTGGAGCAGTGCAAAGGGCATTGCTCAGAAAAACAAAGTATTTTGCAATGCTTCATCCACATGAAGGGTGAAATGACTTCTAACAGTGCTTATGTTTAACTTGAACTCTAAATAAAACAAAACTGAACACCTTCTGGTTGCCAGGGCTGAATAATTCCGGAGACCTTGCTGTAGCTTTTGTAGGTCATTACACTAATTTAAATTCACAATGCTTTCATCTCTGCTTTGAATGTAAAGTACCTCACACTCATCTGCACTGCACTTCGGTTTTTTTATGTTTTTAATAGCTAGTTTCTGCTACTTCCCTCTCAAGTGCTTCAGAATTCATTCTCTCCTTGACTACCATTTTGTTCTCAAAAGAAAGCTGATTTAAGATTATAAACAAAGAAGCTACAGGAGTAACTTCAATGTCCATGCTAACTAAATGGATTTTTTTTTTTGCTTAAACTGAAGTTTTTTCCATTTGTGACTAGAAAGAAATTGAACTTAATGGAAAACTTGCTTTTAAAAGAAGGAAAAGAAAATTACTCTTTCAGCTGAGTGCTTGTGTGCCTCTATACTCTTGATCCGTAGCAAATATGAAGTTATATGATTTGATCTGACTGAAGTTTAATTCTGTTTAGTTGAACTACCACATGTGTCCTATCTTAAACTCATGAAACTTAGCTCAAAATATAGAGCTTCAAGTGCCTTTTTTTCCCCTTTTTCAGAAATATGTTCATGTGTTGTTCCCGTGCATTAACTAATGCTGGATTTTCACCTGTGGGAGGGCACAAGGCACTGAGGGCTTCTGATAATGAAGTTTTGAGTTGGTAAGCAAAGTGATCAGCCCTTGGTTCCCGTTGCAGTGCTGTGGAACAACATCATGAATATCACTATCATCTCCGGCTTTTAAGCTCTTCTGAAGCTCTGTCTAATTATGCCATGCAGGCTGTACTGATAGTGTTTGATTATGTCTGAACCAGAGGACAGGCTTCAGCTTTTTCAGTATAAGGAGAAGGAAGGACAGCACTCTTATCTGTAAAATTAGTAAGACTGGCAAGTCTATAACACTAAACTAGCCTGAATATAAAACACAGTGCCATGAGACGAATAATAGAAATCTAGGTCCTAGAAAATATCCAACCCAAAGTATGTTGGAAACATGATGGAAAATCAAGCGCAGGAACAACTTGGGTTGGTTATCATTGCTTCTAAGAATCCAATTTTTCATTAGCAAAGTCATGAAAAACAAATAAATAAATGCACTCAGAACCCACAAATTTTCTTCTAAAAAGAGCTGTTGTAAAGAAAAAAGGAATAAGAAAAGGTGGAAAGAAGTATAGTTGAGTTAGCTAACAGTTAAGAATGAGAACTGGCAAAGAGAAAGTCCATTGAAAAAGGATCAAAGCCACATAAAGACTAGAAATTACCATTGCAGAAATGAAGACTTGAAATAACTTTCAATAAAATCTTATCTTCCCTTTTTCTTTCTTAACTTTCACTCTTCCAGATTTTCTAAAATTTCTTCTCACTTTTTTAATTTACTTTTTGTTTGTTTTTTTTTTGTTTGTTTCAAATTCCCTTCTCACATCTTTGCATTTCAGAATTGTACGTATTCAATTCAGATTTGCATCACTTCTGTACACTGCTCACTGTTTCCCACATTCTTTTCCCCAGGAAACAGTGAGATATTCTACTGTAAAGCTTGGAGAAAGCTAAAACATAACATGACATAAAATTATGCCAGTGCAGTCTTGCATGCCACTGAAATGGACAAGTAAGCATATAAATTAATTACTTGGAACACCCTTAAAACAAACCTATGTCTACTTCTGTCCTCACTGATTTGGGGTTTTTCTTTTATAAAAACATTTCATAGCCCACATAACAGTCATAAATACACTTAAATTAAATAAGTATGAAAATAGCTCCAGATACAATTTCCTGTAGGCATTATTTGGATTGGCAAACCACTCTGTGAGAATTGCTTTTGACTTCACTGCTGCAGACTAACAACAGCATTCATTGGCTTTAACTGAACAAATACAAGATGCCCATTTTTTTCCGTCACCAAAACCACAACTGCCATCACTCAGTGTGATGTAAATAATTACGTTTTTTTTTTTTTTTTTTCCACATTATTCTTTTAAATATTGCAATGGAAGAAAAATTATTTAAAGATTTTCATAACCATTTTTTCACTTCCTGAAATAAATTTGGAATTCTCTATTTCCTTGCTCTAGTGATCTCCATAGTAACATATTCTACAGTAATTCTTATAGTGAAGAGTTTTGTTTAAAATTTGCTAAAAGGCACTTCTTAGAGGAGTGTTCCATTCTTTTTTTTTTTGTTTGTTTGTTTGTTTTGTGGTGAAAATATACAGGTTAACACAGACATGTTACCTCAACTGAACAATACTTTTTAACCCTCTCTTAAAGGTACAAAGGCAATTTTTTATTTTTCAGTTTTGCACCATGTGTTTTTCTGTAAGCGTTCTGATTTTATTTTAGTTCTAATTACATGTGAAAAGTTATGAGCAGATGGTATGTCCCTCAAAACTAACCATAGCTTTTTAAGGGAATGGAAAAATTTTAAGACGGCTGCCAGCTGTTTCATACAAAACATCTAACCATACTGGGATGCTCCATTTTTTAATGCACAAAATAACACTAGAACACTACGTGTAGATGCATATGCTCTTAGCATTTAAAACTTGTTGCAGTTTCTGATACTAGAACACAGGAAAACACTTTTGCTTGGGAGAAGCTGAATTCATTCGGTATCAGTAAGTATTTTTATTAGATCTCAGAAAAATACATTTCTGAAGTATAATAAAATAGTCTTGCACTAAGTATTCTCACAAATAAAAGGAAAAGTATTTTACAATTAACTTCAATGGTTTGGAAAAAATTATGTATTTTATATCATGAAAAGGAAGAAAGTGCATGCAAGTCTTAAGAGTGCCATGCACCAAAATGGAAGAGTAAGCTGCTGGAAATGTGATAAAACACGAAGACATATCTTGTAGCATTTCTGTAAACCTAAAGCTTTTAATTTTAACAGTGATAAGTCAGTGATGACATCATTTGAAAGGATTTTGGAAAAAGTCATTATGGAAGCAGATATGTTCATGAAACTCTCCTTTCACTACTAAAACTGTTCTTAATTTCAGAAATATAAAATCCTACCAAAACAAAGGATTTCTGGAATGGGATCTGAAATGTGCTTTAATAATATTCCATTGTTACAAGTGCTATGCTGTTTTTCAGGCTGTACTGCAACTGAATGAATGCCTGAGGACCAATCAAAGAAATGATTGCTTGAAGAAGTTCTACTATGTTTAAACTGCATACAGTCCTACTAGAAAACACCTCCCACAGAGTTTTGAGAGGATACCCACTCCTATCTACCACTTGGGGTCCTCTGTTTTACCTTGCATAATATCCCAGTGCAAGTATTGCTCAGATTTTATATTCAATGAACTTGTGAGGTCATCAGTTTACCTATGGAAACCCATGAGATTATTGCATTTTTGATATGCCAGTTATTCAAAACAGAAGATCGTTCCCTCACTCACTCCTACCTGTTTCAATTGTTCTGAAGTTATTTACAAATAAGGAAAAAAGCACTTCACCAAAGAATTTAATGTTGGAGCTCATTTGTATGCAGCACACATGGTACTGAAAAGGAGAAGAAAACATTACTTGGTATAAAAATATGCTATGGGATTATGGTTTCATCTTTAGAATCTGACAAATTGCCCTGTGTATGAAATGTTTAGACAGTGGTGGTTTACTTGGGATGCACATGAGTGGCAATAAAATCACAGCCTCCGAGACAAAGTCTGAATTCTGATTTGATTGCAGAGAAATTCTGGCAGGACCCTTTTCAAGCTGTGGATTGTTTCTTTAGCTAGAGTTTGGCATGTAAACAAAGAGTACATCTTGCCATTTATTTCACTTCTTATTTTTGTATTTCTGTGCCATCTCCCTGATGATAACTTTTCTTTATTCGTCACTCGCGAACTGCTCATTTCTGTAGTGGCACCTGGGATAGATGGCAAAGTAACAACACAAATGCAAAAGCTAGAAGTAAAACAAACCCACAAAGCTTGTTGCCATGCAAGAGTGCACAGTGTTCCTTGTTCCTGGCATCTTTTAAGAGAATGCACCCCCTCAGCTGTCAGTTTTACTCCATGATGATTCATCTCCTTTCTCTTTTGGAGAAGAGGCTTCAAAATAAACCAATCAGTTGCTTTTTTTTTTTTTTTTTTTTTTTTTTTTTTTTTTTTTTGAGGTGAACTTTCTTCCTATTATATCTGTAAAGTAATGTCAGTTTGATGCTGATCAGTATGAGGGGCGTTGAGTTTCCATGCAAGCCCCTCACATCATTGCTCAAATACACCAAGGACATTCATTTCTGCTATAATGTCCCTTACTGAAAGGTCCATCTTTTGGTGAATGTGTATGGGCACCCAAAAAATGTTTCTTTCCTATATTATGCTCACGTGTTTCTCAGTCATTTTCCATTTTGTCTCAAAGCAGTAAATTACTTAACAGTGTATTAAATCTGTCAACTTAAGAGCTCATTTAATCTCACTGTTAGAAATAAGAGTAGGCACAAAGTGTCTGGACTGAGGCTGGAGTTGAACACTTTCAAAGAATGAAAAACTCTGTCTCTTGTGGTGCTAAAAGATGAGTTTTTGCACTTTTAAGTAAAAAATAAACATCAAGAGGAGTCCAATTTCAGTTTTATGAGTGTAAATTTTTTTGTGTTATCTTACTGAAAAGACTAAGATAGTGTTAGATTTTAATATTAGATTCCTACTAATATTTTATTGGATCACGGCCATTCCAACTTTCTTTACAATATATGCCACTCAGTCACAAAAGGTTGCTTGTGTCACTGCAAGTACCACAGTAATGTCTGGCTCACCTAAACTGAAGTTCTTCCACAGAATACACACTTAAAATAACAGCGTTGCAAAAAGCCCAAAGTAGTCCAAAAAAGAAATCAGATAGAAGAATAAGAAATGGCAGCACTTTTGCACAGTCACACACACAAAAAAAAGTTCTGCTAGTGTGACACATATAAAGAAGGTTTCTTTCCAGATAGATAGACACTGAAACGTACAAATCTCGACCAGAAACTTAACTGTTAGATTCCAAGAAAAGAAATATTTTGGAGCATGAGATAAAATCTGAATGACACGGTCATGTATAGTTTTATCATTAACAGATAAAACATAAGTTTTTTATCACTTTTCTCAAAGCTTTGGGGATTCAGCCGTCTTAGTGTGATTTTATAAGTGACCCAGTGGGATTTCCTATACTTTCCACTGGAGGTCCACTGTGCTGGGAAGAAACGATGCAATTACTGGCATTTCATATATTTTTTTCTCACTGAATAGCTTGGAGTTGTTCCCTTAACGCGATTTTGAATTAATACCTTTTGGGAGTGGAGGCAGGAAAGACAGTCTGTTTCAGGATTAAAAGTCTAGATATTAAAAATGAAATGAAAATGAGCTGAACCTGGGTGTAGATGGGGAATATGTTAAAAATTACATTGCCCTTTTCAGATTCCTCTTTTATAAAGGTTAAAAACAGGACAACAGGAAAATTATTGGATCTGCTGAAGGAGAACGATAAAGGTTGGTATAACTTATCCTTTCACACAGTTCTTTCTCTCCTTGTGATGCTTGTTCAGGGGCATACATAAAATGAGCTGATCGTCTCAGTTCAATGAATCGGACTCATTTGTTTCACACACAAAAAATATAGGTGCAGAGTTTTGCAGTTTTGAAGTTTAATGACCAGTAGCTTAAGAGACATGAGGCTGAAAATCCTCTACTCACTTTAGGCATCATGCCTTCCAAGTTAGAAAAAACAACTGGATATATGTATTAGAAAACATGTTGTGACACTGATTTCACAGAACATGTTCTGTGGGTAAACACATGATTTCAACTTCTACCACTGTCAGTCTAACAACCTATCAAAAGGAATACATTTCACTGTTAACAGAAAGCTGACTCAGTCTGCAGCCATAAATGAGGCTGTTCAGTTCAACAGAGTGAGAAAAAGTATTCTTGAATAGCTACCAATGCGATTTTATGAAAACAAACAGAATCCACATTTGAGCCCTATCTATGATCGTTGCCCTTGAGACTCAGTGCTGATTGGCACAAATCACAGCATCTAATTTGACAGTTCCTGAGGTATCCATCAACACAGCAAAACATCAATTATTCCCAGCAGTTAGCAGAAGATAAAATGAAATGTGTTTCTAAATTCTCATTCTTCCAGGCTTTCTACATTATAGTGATATTGGACATATTTTTTCTGTTTTCAGAAATTAGGGAATCCCACCTGGCTTGTGTGAGTTCCTTCACACACTGCTAAGCACATATTTTCTGGCACCTATTCCAAGCAGCACTGTCAAACAGGGCCCCATCATTTTATGTTCTGCACTTAACTGTGTCACAGGGCACTGTGCCCTGTGTCCAAAAGAATGTAAGACTACTCGCTGTTCTAAAACAGCCTCCCAAGAGATTATATTTCATCCAAAGTATTAAGTCCTTAACACCGTATTATTTAAAACAATAATGCTCCACAGCTGACAAATAAACAGGCATTAGCCATAATAAGGATTGATCACGTACTTAATTAGCAGTTGCAACTGGGCTATGTCAGGCATTACAATAACAGCAATGCTAGCCATTTTATGATTCTCTTCCCAAACTGTTAATGCCATAAATTAATGATTTGATAATATTCAGATTGCTGATATAATCAGATCACAGCTGCTCTTATAATGAGTGCTATAGAGATGACTATGAGTAGGTTAGTTAATTAAGTATTAACATATCCATTGCAATATCCATCATTACGCTTTAATGTTGTCCTTTCCAAATAACCATTCTGGGAATCCTTATTAGTATAACTTGCACTGGGCTCACCTGCAAGGTGAAATACATTAACACGTACTTATTAGGAATCCCATGGGAGCATTTGCAGGTTATGCTGCTACCACCACATTGGGAAAAGCTGGCAAGAGTCTGACTAGCTCCATAGCACATGCTATAGTGCAAGTGCTCCTACCACTGCCTTGCCAGTTCAACAATCATGAGTCATTTTTATTGATGAGCTTTATTAATTTCACATTTGGTTAATATTCTGATGGCTTTGGGGCCTTTATATTTATCTATTAGAAATTCTGGGTTTTCAGTGGGCTTCAATTTGTGTATATTTCCCCCCTCCCTGCTCTATTAAGGATGGCAAAAAATATATTATTTTTAAGTGAAGGAAATATTCTGAACACATACATCAACAAACACTGGAATTTTTGAACATGCACGAAGATCAGGAAAAAGTACACAAAGGACTAAATTATAATTCACTGTAGGAAGCAAGACATTAACAAATAATGATGGGACAGGCAAAGGAAGAAATAAAGTGGATACATGAATGACACTTTGTCTTACAGTGTTTTGAAGATGAAGGAACATGATATCCTTAGTCATACCATGTCTTGTGGAAAGAGTTTTTTAATTGAAGGAATTTTGGTTTTGTAGAGACTTCATAAAGAAACATCTTGGAGGTTTGAACCTCCAGTGTAATGGAATAAAAAATTTCATACCACTGTCTGTGAAAAGAACAACCATTCAATACGTCATGAAATTTTAAAAGACTAAAGTCCTTAAATTGTTTTTACACCCTAATGACTGGTTATTAATGTTATAAACCAGTATAAACCATGGTTATAATCAATGTTGGAATACCCAGAGGAAAATCAAATTTCTTTAAAATGCAAACTGGAAAGAGTCATTACTGGAGACATTGAGGCAGCATGTGAATATGAAAATAGGATTCTGTGATACCGAAACGGCAAATGGTACAAAATACAGAAAACATTAAATTGCTCTTTTCAAGCAATAAGCTTCACTGGATTAAAGAAAGCTCTACTGTATATTCTCATCATTCTTTCTACTTTTCCACCGTGTTCCTGCCTTCCTCAGCTTTACCAGGTTGCCCGCCACCAAAGATTTAAAGAAAGGTGTGCAAAAGCTCACAAGAAGAATCCATCAGTAAAGTGCATTGGGTGGCATTATGACAACAGCTGTTATTGATTTGTAATGGTGATATATAAGCAGAAACTATGTGATCTAGGAAATTGTTTAGTGCCTTGGAAATGCAGAGTGAGAAAGATCTGGCAGTAGAGAGATGGTTTATTTAACTAGGGATTTCTCTAGGGAAAGCTGGCCTACAGCATGTGTTTTAAAATTGAGATTTGCTCTTTGGAGTGTTTTTGAAAATTTTGTGATAAGAGTATAAGATGATTTAATTTAAAAAAAAAAAAAGTTTTTTCTCTTGGAAATTCATGTTTTCTGCCTTCTGATCTACCACTCAAATAGCCTGCTTTATTTGATTTTTTGTTGCATGTTAAATAATGAATACAGGAAGTGTTTAGCAATACAGAATACCATAGAAACCCTAGAGATTGGTGAATAATACATTAAGAAATACAATTTCATTAGCAGTATGTTTCCTTTTTATTACATATCTTGCTCAATAGCTGGATGAAGAGCAGAAGAGTGTAAGACTTTCTTTCTAACAAATTCAGTGGAATGAAGAAGCTTAAAGTAAAAGAAATTACTGCTTTTCATTTGTTTGTTTGTTTGTTTTTCTCTTTGCAACAACTGCTCTTCTTGTGTCAGAAGAACCTCTTAACTGTGAGTGTCCTTTGCTATCCCCAGAACACAACTAAAAGCTATTGAGTTCAGCAAAATGCAGCCTCTGCAGATCATCTGTAGGAAATCCTTGAGAAAATGACACTAGGAGAATTTTAAAAAGCATTCTATACTTATGCGAGCAGCTGTAACATCTAAAGCTATTATGCCTATGTCAAAAAGTGATAAAAATGAATTCAAGAGCATTAAGTCATACATGAACCACATAGATGGTCTGAGGAAGAAGATTTTCCATCAGAAAAAAGTTCCACAGAACTTTAATAGGTGCATTAGGCAGCATTTTATTTGGAAGCATCAGGATGTAAACCAAAGCACAATAGCAGCTTAGGATATGCATATGTCTATATAGGCAACAAGTCAGATTTTAGTCATACTTCCAGTATATCTTCCTGGAACAGTGTCACTTCTCAAAAGGCATGATGCACACCATTAAGGAGTACTAGAGAAGTATTTTTTCCTCATCTCTTGTATTCTAAACTTCATCTACCACAAGGTTTGCATTAGCATCTCTAATCGTAGTATCTAAAAAATATTCTGTTCCATTATGTCCAGTCTTCAACCACCTCAGCCTGCTGACAAAGTAAAGCCAACACCTTCCAGCTGAAAAAAAAATATCATTCTTAATGGTACTTTATTGAGGCATGGAAAATAAAATCTGAATCTGAGAGACTTATTGCACTCAGTTCCTTTAAGTATTTGATAAAGCGAGAACATGTTTAAAGAATTCTCCTCCACTGATTCTTTGCTCAAATTTATATTATAGAAAATAATATATTTCATTTTAAGGTCCTGCCTCCTTTGCACACTGCACGTGATCTGTTGTTCTTGTTGCTGTTGTGTTTCTTTCCATTCCCCAGGGAAATCTTGGCCAGAGAATGCATTACTTAAAAATATGTGTGACACTAGTAGAAAGCAATCTTTTCCCACCATGGTCAGGCAGCATCTAAAGCAATTCTTTAAAAGTTTAGAGAGTTAGTGTGACAGATGTACTGCAAATACTGCCATGTTAGGAACTGTCTATTTATATAGGAACTACAAAAGTGAGATTTGGGTTTGGTTTCAGACATTCAGTTTAAAATGTCTTACAGCCTAAGTTTCTATTCACAAGCTTAATGTCTAAAGTCAGAATACTTTGTCAAAACTGTTGATGGAGGTTGTAGAGTTATTCAGCTCACACTAAAATAGATACCAACACCTGACCAACTGAATGGTTCTCCCGTTCCATTTACCACACTGACTAGAACAGGAGGGCTTGCTTGCATATTCTGTACCTTCACTGTAGACATCTGATATCTGGGAGAGCTAAATTTCTTCAACCTTAAAGTCTTGACTTGTGATGATGTGTTAACCTGGTTGCATTTGAAGTGCTGCCTGTCATCTCAGCAAAATCCAGTTTTCCCTGTTTTTAGGGAGAAAACAATACACACAAGGAAGTTTTAATGTTATACTTTCCATTAATGCCAATCAGTATGTTCATTTTAATTCTACACTGGACATTTAAAGAACATACATCTATACCTATGTATTTATATCCGCACCAGGCTGTCTCCCTGTGCTAATCTTCTAATAGCTAACAATGACAGCATAGCGATTTTCATCAGATATCAAAATTTTGAAAGGGTTAAAGATGCAAATGATGAAAAGGACTACACAAATAATGTTTACTGAGGGGAAAAACATGGCCAGATACTTTACCAGCCAATAACTGTCACTACATACAAGAGACAGATGTTTCCATCTGCTTTGTTACTTCTAGCTAAATTTGTATTATTTAGGCTATTACATGTCCAGCATGTATATGATTTCTAATAACAAGACACAGGTGTTCCCTTTAATTCCCTCTTTCACTATTTGTTTGACAGCACATTTTACTTCAGCTGTTGGGTGTTATGGCTTTAGGCAGTCTAATGCTATAAAGTGAACATAACAGATAAATTATATTTTGGACCCACTGAAGCAGACAGCATTTTAAGATGTGCCATTTAAACAGCAAATTAATCAAATCTGTATTTCCTCTTTTGCTTTCCTTTTATGATGCAAGTTTATCCTGGAACTCTATTTTATCTGATAATAATTTAACTGCTATGTAACTATTTAAACAATACACTTTTTTCTTATTTTGAAACCAATTGTGCATCAAGAAGCAATTTGAGCCTCTTCCTAACAATCCTGAACTCTTGAGACTTATTAATTATTTAAATAATGGAGAAAAAAATAGAAACATTAACCAAAGCAAAAAGGGCAAACAGTCCCCAAGATCAGAACTACATCTTAAAACAAACAAACAAACAAACAAACAGACTGTTTCACTCCTTTATTCAGCACAGATTAATGGAAGCCATTCTGTTCACAACACAGTAATTCATAGCTCATTCCCATTATAGCCACTGTTCTTTTCCGCCCAGCTCATTCACTCCATGGTCATTCCTCCCACAACCTCACTGAACAAACTGCTTGCAACTAATGAGTTGACAAACTGCAATTGCTCCATTTACAAGCAACATAGTAATATTCCACCATCTGAGTAAGACTTGCCTTGAATTCAGCCCAAAACTCATCAAGATAGATATAATTAAGAGGAAAAAAGAAGATGAAATTGCTCTTCTATTTTCTTGACCTGCCAATTTTAAATATGACTAGAAAACACTGGCAGTCTTCCTTTAAAGGGGAGCAATTAAACATAAGAAAGAAGATCTAAAGTGACAAGAGATGCTGCTGAAAAACTGAGTGTGGAAAGTTGACAGTAAAGCAGCCATTCCTGAGAGTATAATAAAGGTTCTGTTCTAAAGGTACAGAGTAGAGCCAAATCTCACACTGTTTCAAGAAAAAATAAACTTTGGTCCATTTCCTTCTCAGAATCACTTGCCTACTTTCCTCCACATTTTTTAATCATTACCATGCTCAAACCAGAACTCAAACACAGCTGCATGAAGGCTGCCCTGCTTATAAAAGGCAATCCACCCTTGGAGGACCAAAGCCTGTTTTTTTTTTTTTTTTTTTTTTTTTTTTTCTAGTGTAAAACAAGGGTCATCTCCAACAAATGCAAGCATTTTCTGAGGCTTACTTTTAGTTCATTATGATGGAAAATGTGTAAATATTCTCTTCTGCTACATAATAAGGTTGAGAAGCTACCCTAATTGTAGAACAGGGCTCATTTTCAGCTGTACAGCTGGAAGAAATGTAAGCTGAATTGTTTAATCTGTAATGATAGCAATGTTTTCTTCGCGTATTTGAAAAGTAATGTAATGTTTCCTCAAATTTAAAAGACATTCAAGGGACCTACTCATATATGAAGGTAATAGTAAATTCTCAGGTATCCATAATATCTGGTATGACATCTGAAATATCCATTAAATACCTTACAAGAAACCACCTCCTGGCAAAGAAGTGAATATTCTGATTGACTAGCACTGACTGTACTATAAACACCATTAAAGGGAAATTATCAAATTAAAATTGAATCAGTTTCATGGGATGAGTTAAGAATAGTTTCAAGGACAACATCTGCCCATGAATTGCTTTGGCAATGGGTCTAAGCTGTGTAGAACTTCACAGAATTGCTATTTTTTAAAGCATAAAAATAACAAACGTTTTCACTGTTTTTTTTTTTGTTTGTTTTGTTTTTTTGTTTTTTTTTTTTTCCTCTTTTCCTTTTTTTTCCCTGGTTACGTCTAAAGCTATGTTTAAAAATATTCCTTGATCAGGGTCAAATAGTAAAGAGAAAAAGGCAAAAAAAAATTCCCCCAAGACTGATTTTTCTCTTTGTTTTCAACAAGATGTCTATGACTAAAGGTGATGCTGACTAGCTGAGAAAACCTGCCATACGTGAAAAGCTGTCAAACACACTAAATAAACAGAACAGCAGATCAAATATTTCAACCTCTGTTACCTTAAGGTTACATTAACTTCGTGTAAGCCTTGAAACAACAAAAGCAAGTGAGATTTTCAAGTTGGTGATATCCTCTTACAGAATTTAAATCTATTAACATATGAAAGAGTTACGTCAGTAACACAGTATTTCCTTCTATTTAGCATAACTTTCTTACACTTATGGTAACCATATGAATAATCTCAATGCACACATGTGCATGTATGCATATAAGTATCAGTAAATGTCTACCATAATGTTAATTAAGATTATTTAAATAGTAACGAACATGCTTATCTGCAGGTGCATACATATAGACAGAGAACACACTCAAAGTTCTATAAGGATGTGTAAACCCCTGAATGAAGAAGGGGCAGGGCATAATCTTGAGCAGTTTCACAGTGTAGTGAGCTCTCTCCAGAACTCTGTGTCTCCAAGGCTGGTGCCATCTGCACAGGGTTGGTAAGCAGCACAGACAGTTGACTAGTATCATACACTCTGGGGATCAGTATGGGGCTGGCTGTTAGCTAGCAGTATCAGCATAGCTCATGTAGCTCTGCCAGTAGTGCTGAAGGCATGTTGGTAAGCGGAGTTTTCTGCTTCAATAGCATGATGCATGTTTCAGCCTGACATAAGCAAATACGTAAGAAGTATTTATGAAGTAAGAATTCATTGTTTTCCAGGAGATGATGCTACCCAGTTGCATTTTTGTTTTCATTAAAACAGAGGGAGGTTCTCCAGTGGCCTCGCAAGCTGAAAAGTAAACCATGGAATAACATCTCAGTAGAGATACATCTTGGAGGTCCTATGTCACCTGTAAGGTAAACACAGAAGTGGAACTTCAGATACTGTGGCAACTTTGACTGGTTCTGTTCTAGCGCAGTCTGTTAGAAATAATTTCAGTCGTGTTTCATGGGTCTAGAGCTGCTTTATCGCAGCTCTTTTGCTTTTACAATTTTGTGGATTCGAAATTGATACCATTGTGCAGACTCCATTTAAGAGAAGATATAAAATAGTTGCCACATCATGTTTCCAGCCTTTTGGTGGTTTAATGTAATCCACAGCTAAATGCAGCAGGCTAGAATCTCAGCTGAGGTCAGTCTCATTCAGTCCTTTAAAATCAAAGAATCTGGGCTCATTTGTTTAAATTTGATGCTACATGAACACTGTTTTCAAATACAGCTGGTGATAGCATTCCAGATGTCATAAAAGAGGATCTAATCAAGACATTATTTCAGCTAAAATCTGAAAAAAAAAAAAAAATTAAAAAAAAAATTAAAAAAAAATCTTCAGAACTTGTTGAGAAAGATCTCCTTCAGATATTGTAGATTTTTCATGTTCGGTAAGTATAAATGACAATACATGTATGTGAAAAGGAAATCTCTCTATTGTTGCTTTGTGTTCACTGAGGCCATCAAGGCTGCCTCTGAACTTTGGGATTTCCCATACTGAAGTTCCCATGCCTGACTGTTGTATTAGAAAAAGAAAATCTCTCTGTTTACCTCCTTCCATTGATGAGAAAGAAGATAATTCCTCAGAGAGTTTTCATTGTATGTTCTAAGTGATGATCGACCTTAATGACCGCTTACCTTGACCTATGTTAGGTGAGTTTGCTCACACTTTGAGTGTAGATCTAGTCTTAAAATAACTATTGAGTTCAAGTTCAAAAGAACTGATCTGCTATTTTTAGGGTCAGACAGCATTTAGAAGCTGGCTTTCTAAAGTAAGAGGAATAGTACGCATAAAAAGGAGTAGGAAACTTCAGTGAGATTCTGCAAGAGATTCTTTTTCGCTCCACTGTTGGCTTATGCAGGAGATCAACATTAGATCTGTGCTTCTGCCCCTACTAAGTGTTAACTGCTTCTCAAAAATAATAGGCCCTGCTTGCTTTGTTATCATCAGTGGTGACAAATTTTCAGTACCAGTGGAAATGAAGTCACTTTTAGTGTGCTTAATAAAAATACTTTTAGGATGTTCCCAAAATAAGATACCAATGTTGGAAAGTGGTACCTTACCTGTGATTTGTAATCTACTTATATTATTTTCACTTTCTTACTTTCTTGCAAGTCTGTTTTAGAAGGTAATACTTACCAACACAGATTAAGAAAGTAGAAAAAAAACTAATAAAGGAAATTTCTTATTTTAATGGATTGTGATAATTTTCCATATTTAAATGTCTAATTAGAAGATTGAAGGATTTCTATATGTAAATGTGAATATACGTATTTATGATACCTGATAACTTGGTGGTAGTAAGAAATAAAACAGTTAATTTTTGTGTGGGTATTCCTAGTGCTGAACAGAAAAATGTGTTTATTTAAGTGACTCAGGACATTTCAAGAGTGGGTAGCATTTAAAACTTCTAGGAGTTTAGGTTTTGATCTGTTAGGAAATTACTGGTTTGGTTTCCAGTTTTATATCTGACTAAGTTCTTTTCATGATCTCACTGTGTATCTATTACTATTTACTAAAAGATCAGTTTTAACTGAGCCTTGATAACCATTACATGCTTTCCACTCAGGAGACAATTTTTCAAATTCTGCCATCCTTTTTCAGTCTATCTGGTTTTGCAGCTAGCAAAAAAGGCAGATTTATTTATTTATTTATTTATTTATTTATTTATTTATTTATTTATTTATTTTTCCCGCAGATTCAGTTTGCTCCTGATTTGATTTCCTTCTGAGAAAGGAAATTTTGAAGTGCATGAGAGTAGTGGTCAAAGACCTTGTCTATCAATCAGACAGCCCCACTGACCTTCAAGTGGAGAAAAGAAAACATAACTTCAAGTGCAACCCACTCACTGCCCTCATAGAGAAGGAGGGGACAAATAATCTTGACTGCCACCTACAATAGAAATAGTTGTTTGTAGGAGGGAGGAATAACAAGATAGAAATATTACTACTTGACGTTTCTTCTGGTGAAGAAAGGCAGAAAGTGATAAAGTGAGATCCAAAATGCTTCACATTGATATTGTAAAAAATGTTTTATCTTGAAATTAAGAAAAAATATCTACTCTTCTGACTGAAATTTAGCAGCTCCAGTTCTGTTAATGATTAAAAAAAAAAAAAAAAAAAAAAAGCACTGAAAACAACACGCAAATAGCACAGCAGTTTTCAACACGGGACAGCTCTAAGGAATAGACCCTCCAGAATCACCTGTACAAAATGATTAGTGAGGATAGAAGATGAGACAGAATTAAGAAAGCAGAAAACAGGTTTATCTAAATGAGATCTACACTTAGGAGAGAGCTAAAGAAAAATCCATGCTAATTAGAAAAAGAGAATAAAAAAATCTTTAAGGCTGGAAAACACCTCTAAGGTCATCTAGTCCAACTGTCCACCTACCACCAATATTGCCCACCAACCATAGAATCATAGAGTCACTCAGTTTGGAAAAGACCTTAAAGATCATCAAGTCCAATCATGACCTAATCATACTCTCCTAAATAGCAACCCTCCACTAAATCATGTCCCTGAGCACCATATCGAAATGGTTTTTAAACACATCCAGGGATGGTGACTCAACCACCTCCCTGGGGAGCCCTTTCTGTAAAGAAGGTTTCTTGATATCCAACCTAGACTGACCCTGGCACAACTTGAGGCCATTTCCCCTCATCCTGTCACCTGTCACCAGTGAGAAGAGACCAACCACACTCTCGCTGTAAGCACCTTTCAGATATTGAAGGAGAGCAATAAGGTCTCCCCTCAGCCTCCTTTGCCCCAGAACAAACAGCCCCAGTTCCCTCAGCCTCTCCTCATAGGGCATATTCTCCAAGCCTTTCACAAGCCTTCTTACCCTTCTTTGCACCTGCTCCAGCACCTCCATGTCCTTTCTGTACTGAGGTGCCCAAAACTGAACACAGTACTCGAGGTGAGGCCTCACCAATGCCGAGTACAGGGGCAGGATGACTTCCCTAGTCTTGCTCGCCACGCCATTCCTGATACAAGCCAGGATGCCATTGGCCTTCTTGGCTGCCAGGGCACACTGCTGGCTCATATTCAGCCGACTGTCCATCAGTACACCAAGGTCCCTTTCCATCAGGCAGCTTTCCAGCCACTCCTCCCCAAGCCTGCAGGGTTGCCTGGGGTTGTGACCAAAATGCAGGATCCAACAGTTGGCCCTATTGAAACTCACACAGTTAACCTTGGCCCATCAATCCAGTCTATCCAGGTCCTTCTGTAGTGCCCTTCTCCTCTCTGGCAGATCAATGCTCCATCCCAACTTGGTGTCATCTGCAAACTTACTGAGAGTGCACCATGTTCCTCAGTGCAACATCTACACAGTTTTAGAACACCTTCAGGGACGATGACTCCACCATCTCCCTGGGCAGTCTGTTCCAGTGCCTCACCAATGTTTCCAAGAAAGAAACTCTTCCTAATATCCAACCTGAATGCACCACTCATGGAGAAGTTTTGTGGAAAGAAAAGCTATTGCCATATGAACAAAACCAACCAACAAAGAACAAAAACAAATAAAGGAAGTCCACAGTATGTATCAATATATCTAAGGATAATAGCAATTTCTCCCTGTTTCTTTACCAATGTCTTACCAGTCTGTACAGCAAAAGTATAATGCGTAAGAAGTACAGAAGCGTAGTTGTACCATAGCAGAAAGGAATCATGGGTATGTTCAAGAAAGAACTTCAGGAATATGGTGTATTTCTAGAGTCAAAGGATATTATATTGGAACAAAATAAGAAGTATTGTAAGAAAGCTTATTCACAGTGTGAAAACTACTTTCCAAAATACTCCTCATTTGCAAACGGAGGGTTTGCAGTCAGGGTCATTATAGACTACAATAGCAGAGTAAATAACAGATGGACAAAACTGATGAAAAATATAGCTGGAGACAAGGCTGGATACGTAGTTTGTGAGATGAGTAAGGGTAATGGAATACTTAGAGGATTAGATGTCAGATAAAACTTACATAAAATGAAGAAAAAATGTAAGGAATGAGGAGGGGAGAGTAGCAAGTAAAAATGAAAGCAGTGGTGGAAAGGAGAAAAGTCCTGACTGGCAACTGATACTATCTGATAGTTGCAGAATATGGACAATTCTGTATATGTATAGTGTTATATTTGCCAGAGCATTGGACCACAGCCATACTTTCACTTGGTCTTAAATCCATTTGGGCTTAAATTTGTTGTGTAAATTTGATTACTAAACTCTTAACCAACAATATCTCTGGAGTCATCAAGGCAAGCCTGATACTCACATCAAGCTCCAACACTCTGAGTGGTCGGAAAGTCTCAACTCTCATCTGTCCATTTCCAGTGGATTTGAGAACGTCAATACAAGAGCATTTTCCAACCTTCCAGTCTTAGCTGGCATGCCTCTTTTCCTATCTGAGACAGAAAGGCCTTCCAAGTACAAAATAGAGGAAGAGGATGAGCACTGTCAAGCGCCTTTCCTGGCTAGGGACCCATTTTACAGCATCCTGGCTGACACCTGATCCCCACTGTGCAAAGGTTTGTTTCCCACACTGTTCCTGTGAACTAACCAGCAACCTTTCTGATCAGGAATAATGGCTAAATCCAAGCAATTAAATAAAGTCATCTGGAACAGAAAACTGTTCAGTCTGAGATGAAAAGCAACAGCTACTAATGATTGTCACAACTTGGAGAACCTGCTACCATCTGCCTCCCCACTGACTTTGGATGCATTTCTACTTGGTAGGTCCACAGCCCGCAGCTGAATGTTTGCTCAAATATAGACTGTAAACAGTCTTGTATCAGGATAATGAGACAAAATTAGTGCTCCTATTGAGAGAGATCTTGGGAATAAAGGATCTCAAAGACTGATAAGATTTGCCTGCATCTCTGTAAGGAACAATACAATCACATCCTGAAACATTCAAGGTTATCTGATACCGTTTCCTTTTTCCTGCCACAGACCAGATGACAACACATTATATTCCTGCCTTTTAAGATGGTAATGTTGAATATGAACCTCCATAGCCTGAAAACAGCATCAGAAAAACATGGGCTGTATGAACTGGCCAAAAGTGTAAACTTTATTACAAAAACCTGGATTCTGGAAGGGATTACATCAAGTACCCTAGTGCCTCTTACATATAATCATAGAATGGCCTGCGTTGAAAAGGACCACAATGCTCATCTAGTTTAAACCCCCCTGCTATGTGCAGGGTCGCCAACCACCAGACCAGGCTGCCCAGATGCACATCCAGCCTGGCCTTGAATGCCTCCAGGGATGGGGCATCCACAACCTCCTTAGGCAACCTGTTCCAGTGTGTCACCACCCTCTGAGTGAAAAACTTCCTCCTAATATATAACCTAACTTCCTCCTCCTATCTAACCTAACCTTTTTTCCTCTTCCCTTGCTAATGAACCATGTGTTAACACTTTGAGCAGAACTAATTTTCAAATTTAGAAATATAGAAGAATGCAATTAATATATAAAGTGAATGAATATTTGTGCAATTACAATATCAAATTATCTAAACAGAGTTAGATATTTCCTTTTTTCTTATCTTGTTTCTCTTTGGCTTATTTAACAAAGACCCTGCTAGAAACAGCTGAACTCTTTTTTTTCACTCGTATTTAATGACATTTCAAACTGTTTTGCTTTAAAATGCATCGAGGAGTAGCTGTTATGAAGTCAATCAAATATTTTTCAAGTTTCAAACTTTTATTCCCTTTTGTAATGAGCAGAGAACAAAAACACTGTTTTGTGCTTAACCTAGAGCATTCAAAAAAGCTCTGTAAAACTATGCATACAAGTAACTATTGAGTATTTCCAAATATATGGTAATTCATCATCTACTGTCACCCACAGTCTTGTCTCTGTCTTGCTCTTGCTTTCAGCATAAAAAAAAATGCTGCTGCTTCTCAGCAAAAAATCCAAATATAATCTTTTATTATTATATACTTTTTGTGCTAAAAAGAATAGGTAAATGCTGAAAGTTTTAAATGCTTCCCTCTTAGAAGAAGCACATGATGTTCAGTGTGATATAAGATCATATTTTACTGCATGGATTAGGTTGCTTCAATATTCAGATGTATTTGAAAATGACATTTACAGAAGTAATTTTATTATTCTAACCAATATATTTAATAGCAAATGCCTTGTTCAAATCTCCTGTATCATTACTTGTGCTGAAATAAGTGACCTGATGTTTCAAAGTATTGAGGTTTATGTCACCAATTTAAATGTTCATAAGGAATTTGGGGCATATATTTACGTTGATATTTGTTTAAACCTTAGTATCATCAATTATATTCAAATTACATAATCCGTCTTTCATAAGTAACAAATTTGTCCTCTCTTTCAAATATTCTTGTTTCTATAGTCACCGGTGCTAAATGAATATTTTAAATATCTTTTAAACTAATCTGATCTTTATGGAGATGTGCCCTAACCATTTTACCATTTTTTAAATCCAACAGGCTGTTTGTGAACTTAGTATTGCGTGTGATGGCTCACTAAACAAGAAATATGTGTATCTCATTAAATAACACAGTTTAAGTACCAAGGTTATTAAATCATAAACTTGGAGGAGGATGGAAAACCTGCAGTTTTTAGAAAGGCTTAAAAAGCCTCTTAAAAAGAGTTCAGAGCTGAACTGAAAAAACAAGTGTTGTTCTACTTTTTATTTCAAGCAAGGGTCATATCAATTTTAAAAAGTTTATTTTTTCAGTGCTTTCTTTGTGTATACAGAGTCATACCTTTCATGCCCCACTTGCTGGACAGTATGCTTTTCTGAGTCCTATTTCCAAACTTGCATGAGCTTTGAAAATCCCAACTGTGCATTCTTCTGCTTTAATCTAGGTTATACTCTGTGGTAAAGATCCACAGCTCCTTTTCAGTGGAGAGGAAGGCCCAATATCTTACCCTGAAGAGGAGGTCCTGGAGATCATGCCCTCTATCATCTAAGGATCTATTTTACATTATGAAATTAAAAGCAGTGGGAAGGGATCTTGTTTTTTGTGGGCTCTGGACACAGTGGATAAAATTCATTTAGCCTGGTTGAGAAACAATCTCCCTTAAATTAGAAACAACATTAAGCATAGGCTTTGCTTTTCAGTGATAGAATCTGTCCTGGCATGGTTATGAGAACAAAGATGGAGATCTGTCGCTTTGCACAAGCAAGTTGTGAATGGAAAATCTGTGGCTGCATAGGATGCGGCACATGGGGTCTGTAGTGTAAGACTGACAACTTATACATGTTATAAACAAAATACTATTATTATTATTAGCTTTAATAATAAAGGCAGCCCACTTAAGTCACACAACAACTAAATCACAGACTGTTAAATTATTTGAGGGGAGTCTTTAAATACTCCTGAACACAGGATTAAAACACTTCAAATAAAAACAACTTCAAGACAAGTGTTCCTTATTAAATCTGTTCAGTGCTGTCTTATCTGGGTGCTCAAAGTGCATCTGTAATACTTCAAAAATGAGTGTGATCAGGCTAAATTTGCACATAACCTTATTAAAGTAGTTCTCTTCAGTTCCCATCCTTTTTATTGATAGGATTTTAAACCCAGAAGGGACCGTTATAGGCATCTGCTTTATAGACTAGCAAAACACAGCCAATAAGTCTTGGAATGAATTCCTACTTCAAGTCAAATAACTAGGTTGGAAATGCAGTGAAGCTTTATGAAAAAGGCTCTTTTGAAAAATATCCAATTTAATATTTTAAATTTCAAGTGCTAGGGAAGCCATCAGAACATTTGAATAGCTGTTTCTGTGGATAATTACCCTTATAATTTACAATGTGTGTACTGAATAGTGCCTGAATTTGCCTATTTTCGGTTTCCAGCTAGAGGATCTTCATATATCTTTGTCAATTAAAAGCAAAACTCTTCAATCATCAGACTGCTGTTCCCCACATATATCTATGTAAATGACATGATTAAATTACCTCTTATGCAATTTTTTTTGTTTTGTTTATATTTTTCTTTCTTTTTTTTTTTCCTAAAGAAATAGACATTTTCAGTCTCTTTTTATGAGGTATATTTTAGTTACTTCTAAATATTATTATCACATTCCTCTGAGTGTTCACCATTGTTTCAGTATCTTTCTTGGATTGGTGATGCATGGACACCAGCAACTCATTTTCAATTCAAAATGAATATTGCCAAACTTTTTTCAGACTGAACTACATACAGTCCTGTTACATCCATCTGAATCTGAGCAGTCTCACTCATTTTGCTGTATTCTTGATTCACATTTTTCTCTCAGTTCACAATATCTTTTTCATCTAATGCAGCCTTGTTGAGTCAGAAAGCTGCTATCTTCATATTTTTTGAAATGAAATTGTTTATGTACTTTTCATTTATTTCAAAAGAACCACATTTGATCATTCTGTATTTTTCCATGTATTTTACAAATAGCCATGTGAAAAGCCATGTTTCTAGTGTTTTATCTTAGAAGTTATAAACTTTCTACAGTACAGAGATCAGTACTTTTTTTTATTCAGTACTTTTAAGGACCTAGCTCAATATTTTAGGTATGGCAATTCATAGTTAATTAATAATTACTCAATGTATTTGGCTAACAATGACCTAGCAGAAATAAAAGAAATAAGAACAAGCCAGAAAGTAAAAATAAATCAAAATTAACTTTATTCTGACATCTTTTCTCTCTAATCCAAGCCGCTGGTTCTTAAAACACCCCATTCTAGTTTTCCTGCTGTCAAATTACTCTGGATAAAAATTTGTGCTGTGACACTATTACAGGTAAAAAGGCAGATACTTTCAAAGAAAGAAAGCCTCCCCAAACTACCAGGTCAGCTCACAAGGACTACTGAAACAAATATAGATCAGTGGTCTAGATATGTCCATAGTCTACATAATCTGGAATTCCCTGAAGTAAGGAATTGCTATTAATTTAGAGAAGTAAGTGTGTGCTTTAAAGCTAAATGTAATTTAGAGCAAAAAAACGTGTTTACTTTCTATTAAACATTAAGTGAAATTTTTGAGAAGTGACATAATGAAGGTTCCAGAGTTTACACTTAAAGAAATTGCACAATTCAGAGATTCTCACTTCTGTGGCATGTCTCAGACAAAGCTTCCTAAACCTCTATCTGCTTTTAAAACTCTAAGCTTTAATGACAGCTATGTAATATGCAGGAGTGAATCTTAATTTACTGATAGCATTGACAGAGCAGCAACTTCCATTTGAAAGATTCAGGCTTATCTCAAAAATCATTTCATTTTAGGAAAACATAAGTCTCCATAATTTAATCATATTCTTCGATAAGTTTATTGTAAATATCATGTTAGTCCCAATGGTAGTGAACATTTGTCTCAAAAAGAACCATCCTTTCTGTTTTAATCAGGAAAGATTTAGCTGTAGTAATCTTATATATATATATATGTATATATATAAAAGTAATAAAAAATTAAAGCTGAGTGTGCTTTTAGGTTTTTTGGTAAGTCAAAATAATTTGCAGACAACATAGTTACATTACAAACAGTAACAAAACAGCAAATACAAAAACCATGCAGTTCTCATTGAATAGAGCAATAAATACTTTCAGATAAAAAGTTTACCAATATTTTTCTGTTTCTATTAAACTATATAAAAGTTTCTGACATCCACCTGAGATTCATAATACTATTCTGCATTGATTGTCATGCCTCTCTATATAATATTTTCTGCACAATAATGTTCCTCCTATGAATCATAATATCATCAAGATCTCTTGTACGCAAGTCTGATTTACTAGGAAAAAGAAAAACTTATAAAAAGAAATTTGCATAACCACTGCATACAAATAGGATTAGTGTACATTTAACGAGAACCACATTCAAGAGAAGTCAACAGCATTCGCAAGATGCTTAACTGCCAGCATATGTAAGATGCAGCTGCATCTGGATCATTTTATAGTTTCTTTGTTCTTAACAGGATGCTCACTCATATCACTGTTTTATGGGTAGTTAGTCAGCCTTAGAAGTCTTGTAAACTCTTGGTAACAGCAATATCATTTACACAGTGGATCAAGAAATGTATGGAGAACCTCAGCTCTGTCTTCAAAAGGGAAAATAAATGACACCTGTAATCCTCTCCTTGTGAGAATACCTTTGAAAAGGCCATGAACCCAAATTATATTTTTGTATAAAATGTTACCAGGTTTGTTTGTTGTCATGACATCTCTCTTGAAGGAGAGACTCAGTGGCCCAGATATGGATAATGTAGAGAAATTATTCCTTTCCCATCAACACTATCAGTGGTGGAATATGCAACCTCACACAATATCACTTCCATGTCATCACAGAATCACAGAGTCGTAGGGGTTGGAAGGGACCTCCAGAGATCAAGTCCCCCCCTGCCAAAGCAGGTTCCCTACACCAGGTCATCTTGGAGTGTGGTCCCCTCCCTATGACTAGCACCATCTTCACTTCTTGAAATAAAGGCGTTGAAAATTTGGCAAATAATAGCTAATTCTCATGCTGAGTTCACCTTGTCAGCTTAGTAGCATAGGCTGACTTTGTAAAAGAAGGGGTGACAAACTAAGGTAGTTCCATGCACTGATATTTCCATTCTTTTTGAAAATGATTGGTCTTACGTTTTTTTTTAAACTGAATACTCATAACTTCAGAACTAATGGGCTGTGTGCTAAGCATTGACAATTTTTTCTTTCCCTCTCATGAATTAGTCAGTTGCTGAGGCATCCAAATATTTCATATACAGTTTGCACTGTGCTGGTGGGTGGTTTACATTGCAAAGAGACTGCATGCCAGAGATTCGTGGAGCAGCTGGAGGAAAGCCCTGATTTGGGTACTGCCTTCCACACAAGGCTCTTGTGTACCTCCACACTGCACTGGGAGATTTCTCCTCAACACAAAGACCAGCTGAAAATTGACACAGTGGCCATGATAACATCCCTGTGAAAGGAGTGAGTGGTGCTGGAAACTAACACATACCGTTGCCTTTTTTTTTTTTTTGCCCCACATCAGTCCCAAACTTATTCCAGTTAGAAGAAAATAATTTAGTCTGAGCATGAATATAGACTTAATCTGTGCAACTTGAAGCCCGAGGTTAGTCCCCTATACTTCTTGTTTTATCCGAACAGCTGGTCTGACTGGCTAAAATTACACAGGGAAAGTGCTAGACAGTAAATTAAAAACTTCCAATAACTTTAGCAGAAATTCTGTGGGACATTTCATTAGCTGGCTTAAGAAGGCTAAGGCTGAAACAAATTGTTAATAATATAACTAAATATATGAGGCCAGTAATACAAAAACCACCATGGTTTTCAGATTTTCTAGTGTCACAGGATAAAGAGACTTTATTAGCTGCCCAGAGATAAATGGATGTAGTATTTAGAAAAGGTCAAATAAAATTGCCCTAAAAACTGTGTGATAAATCAAAATTCTTTTCCAGTCTGAAAATACAGTATGCAAAAATGTCATCATATTATTAACATTCCAGCCAGCTACATGCATTCAGTGTCATATTTGTCTGGTAAGAAAAAAATCAAAGACCAGTCTTCCACTTTTCTTAGAATTACAATCTCTGCAGAGTTATGGGAAAAACAACTGAATTTTGTTCTTATTTCTCAGACCAGAAATGTTCGGTGCAGTATCTAGCTCCTCATTACAAATATCCAGCTGCAGACAGATCAGCATAGGGGATCTGGCTCAGTGAACCTTCATTATAGCTGAACTGAACCTATTTTAGCATTCAGATTTACTAATTCAAAGTTCCATCAAAGTTCCATTTCAAAAGAAAAAAAAAATCTGTTAAAAGTGAGTAAATATGACAACATATTTCTCATATCAAAATCACATTTTCAAATGGTATCTAAGTTCACCTGTAATATGAGTTCTAGCACTTTTTTTTCCCTTCTGATTTCCTGATTAAGAAGGTAAGATCTGCACCCAATACTACAGGCAGTACTCAGATCAATTATTTATTTCCTGTATTTCATTCTGAATACACAGTTGTAAGGAACATTCATATATTTGTGCCAATAAGTCTTTTTTTCACTACTGACCACAGACTGCTTTTCAAAAACTTGTTCAAGATAAGACAACAAAGCAAACATCTAGCACATTTTCTGACTTTTCAATGCAAAACATTCCTGAAAGCTGTATCTCTCCATCTAATAATGAAACAGCACCAATAGCTATAAATATTATATGGAAGATTATTCTTTAATTTAGACTTACTTTTGTGAAAGACATCAAGAAGTGTGCAATAGAAACTTCTGCATTTAGCAATAGGGTAAAACTTCATGCTTCTAGCAACCCAATGACTTGGAATTTGTTTGTGAATTTTAATAGCTGATATTCATTTGTGATCATTTTGTTGCTGAGTCTCCTGATTGCTCATGTATGGCATAATGCCACCTGAAAGGTAAGATGCCAGTTATCCAGGACACAGCTGCCAGTCAGCTCTGGGTAAGGGTGGAGACAGTGCAATAGCACTGCCAATGCCATCTCATCTGCATGTAGAGTATTATTTTTTGAGAGAGTGGCACATCAGTGCCAAGTACCCAAGCCAAAAGGAGAGAAATGAACAAGACAAGACGATGACAGAGTGGTTTCAGGCACTTGACTCTGCCACACATAACTGAATTGCTGTAGGTACTCAGGGCAGCCTGTTAAGGGTATACAGCATGTCAGCATATGCAGCAAAGGATGCAATCCACCAGTGCTCACAACATGGGAGAAAACTGTCTCAAACACAGATAAATTAGGGTAACAAAGCCCAGGATTCGCATATAACATTTACCTTGAGGAAACTGAGCTAGTCAAAACATGTAATGTGACTGATTATGGGATAGTAAGTAGTGCTTCACAAAAAGCAATTTAAGTAGGTATATTACTCACACTGTAGCCATCTCACTAGCTCTGTTAGTCATAATTTTTTTGTGTCAACCAAAGTTATGTGTCCTTGTGTGTACTTACATAAGTTTTTACATAACTCTTTAAAGTAGTGTTTTAGAAACCTTTCTAACAGTATAAATTCTTAAGTTGTGTAGACAAGAACTGTATTCCCATGACAGTTAACACTCCTGCTAATGTGATGCTTTTAATGTAAGTCAGTGGTACAGAGCCCTCAGAGCTAATTGCACGATGTTAACCACAAATACACCAAAGTAAAAAGATGAATAAAATCTAAAAGCTACTCCATATGATCAACAAGTGGGGTACAACAGTACTGTGTAAAAATGTTTCTCAAACTTGACCCATTACATGACTCTTCTGCAGCAGCTGATCCAACATTAGAATGTGCAATTTGTGTATACATATGTACTGCTGATTGGAAGTAACCGTACTTTCAGTAAAAAAATATATATAACCTTCTTTTTTTTAAATAAAAAATTCCTTTTTCAGAAAACCAAACCAAACCTCAGCTATTAATTATTGCTTGAGGTATCTGGGATGGGGGAGAGGAACAAGGACAATGTGAGAGACAGAACAAGATAAAAACAGGAAAAGTATTACTTCAGAAGTTTAATGGCTAGAAACATAAAAATAGTCTATGCCATCACTTTAAACTGTATATCTGATTAAATAACATAGTAAATTGTACTGGTTATGAGATTCAGGATCTTTTTCTAGCATGGACAAATATTTATTTTTGCCAACGTCTTCATTATTAAATAGTATTTTCATATCTGAATTTAAGAAACAAAGCTTATGGTTGACTTATTCTCAGACTCTGTATTTTTACTGGATATTTTCTTGGCAGATATTTGGATCCTTTATTGAAGAACAAAAATCTTCAGCTGATGATCATCTAACAGATTAAAATTGTACATCTTTTATGTTTAAACTGGCTAATTTCTACAGAAAATTGTTGTCTTAGTGTGTTTTTTTTTCAGAAATCATTAGGATGACTAACTTATAAATACTGAATAAAATGTTATTAAAAATGCATTTAAGTTAATTTATTGAGAGGAATTACATAAATGTAAGATTTTGTGATTAAAATTCTAACAAGCATTACTAGTTACATAATGTTATATTGTGTATTAATATTGACAAACTGGATTTGTTCCCACCAAGGAATCTAAAGAAAGAAAATACTTGATGAGTTGGTGGTGAAAGATGATAGCAACTTTCTGAAATCAATTCACTTGACTGAAGATGGGAATTGCCTTCTAAGGACACATAACCACTTTTCATTGCTCACTGAAGTAGCCTTTGGCAAATACACCTCAAACTTTCATACCTAAGATAATCTAAAGTAAGGATTAGCTGGAATTCTGTTCAAGAACATAACAGCTTTTTCATAGTGACTCAGACTAGTTAACTAAAGTGGCCCTCATCTTCATGGAAATACAATTCTGAATAAATCTCTATAAAAATAAATAAGCTAGTAAAGGTCAGCTTTCATCTAAAATTCAGAAGTTCTTGGTTTAGTAAGGCTTTGGAGACATTTTTTTTTCTTCTAATGAGAAATATATGCTAAAATTTCTGTGATGTACATAAGGGAAATAGGAATTCACTATTTTATTTCTTTTGGAAACAAAGAGATAAAAATTATTTCAATTTGATTAATTAATCTCTAACTCAGAAAGTAATTTTTAACACAAATATGTACTTTTTTGTTTCACAAAATTTAAAGTTCTATTCTTGAGTATGTATTTGAAATTCTATTACTAGTCATGTATAATATCAGACTAATAAAACTTTTACATACTCTTAGGAATAACATGCCGTGAAGTAGGATGACTGATAAAGGGTGCAGAGAAGAGATTACATGATCAAATACTTAATTCCTTTTTCACAGTATGGTAAGGCTAATGCAAGCTACTTGTTCCAACTAAAGCTCCCCTTCAATGTACTGAAAATGGGACTCAAATTATGCAGCCTACTGTTCCCACAGCTTTCAGAGGTAGAAGAGATTTCTGTCACAGTAAATCAGTTTATAGCTTTCTGAATACACCAGGATACAATTTATGGAACAATCTGAAGTCAATTCTCTCATTAGATAAACCACATGCTCTGGTACAAGACCTATTAAAATGCTCAGGTGCATCCTGAAAATGGCTGTTTGTATTTAGTGAAGCAGTAATTCCTTTGCCAGGTTCATTTCATGCTCTGTAACAAAAAGAAAAACCCACCAATTTATCAAACCTCACAGAAAGGAAAAAAAAAAAATCCCAACAAAGGCAAATAAACAAAAAATAACTAATAAAAAGAATGGTCCCAAAGTGAAAAAAATAAAATAATTCCCCCTCCCAAAATTAATAATATTCCAAGACAAATTCACCTGGCTAAATGGAAAATAACTCTGTGGGAACAGTTCTGTGTTTTTGGTTTTCTTTGTTTTGTTTGTTTGTTTTTTAATTATTATTATTGTTATTATTATTTTAGTTGCTTTAAATTATCTAACACTGGGAAAACAAAAAAGGCACACACACAACGGTCTTACAAATACCTCAGTTTTGTTCTCTTGAAACCTGGTCTGTTTACAGATCTTGTATTAGCAAACCCTAACATATGAGTATTGACAGAAGCAGTTCTTTTATGCCCTTCAGATGATACCTGTCATTGTCTGTTTCTGATCCACTTCACTTATAGTAAAGAGATAGCAAATTGTGATTTTCTTTTCTCTTTTCACTTTTTTTTCTTTTTCTTTTTTTTTCTTCACGTTATTGTTCTTTGACTATCATTTCTTTTGAGGCAACTGCTCAAAACTTGTCCTATTTAGATCACTGGAAAAAATCAGTGAATGTCACTGTACGTTTCACAGCAATCACAGCAAAATTGGTTCCACTGGCTTATAGATTTCTTTATTGGGAAAATAATAAGTTAATGATATTAATGCTGACAGAAATTTAAACAGACAGCTTGAAATTTCTACAAGCAGGCATTATTTGTCTAAGAAGGCACTAACCAGCAGCTGTGTTTCTTGCCCATTACCTTCAAACTTATTTTGTGACAGCACTAATTTGAAGGTTCTTTTCCCTAAATATTGCTAAGAAAATCGAATTTCAATTCTAAGTGCACATAGCAGCTGAAGTTTATAAAACCACAGACTCCCTTTACTCCTTTATCATGTCACCTGTTCTTCAATTTACAAGATCTTGTTATTCTAATCATGAATACTCTCCATACATCTGGCGCAACAGATTAAAGAGGACATTTTTAATTTCAGTTCAACAGTAATACCAGCTTTAATAGTGTGACTTTAGGAAAATGATTTATGAAACAACACATTTTATATATATCTTCAGGAAATGTGTTGATTCTGTCTAATTTCATTCTTTATTCATAATCTGTCTGACTAATTCATAATTCGGATGCCTGGATGAATATAGCCTATATCTGAGAAGAAACTACAATTACTAGTTCAACCATATTAATTTTAGTAAGAAGTAACAACTACAGAGCTACATGAAAGAAAATTCAGGTAGACAAAACCCAATATTATGCTCTTAAGGAATACATCTTCACTGCTCCTGCCATTTTAAATGAAATACACCACAAATGGCTTTCCTCTATTGCAAATATAGTCATTCTTGTCATGCTTATGCAAGTTTTCCATTATTATATCTTTAGCAACTAAAGTTACCTTGGTGTATTTATAAGGGTGACTAACATTGAGAGTCAGCAGTTTGCAGATATGTACAACACTATTTCTGTCTTTTTGTTTGTATGTTGAACCTAAACACAGACAAGTGGATCTCAACACTATCAACTTGTGCAAGGAAGGCAGTCCAATTTACTTCTAGTGTAACATGGTGAGTTCTTCCACAGCTTTAGTTGCCAACATATCACTCTGAATCTCTGCATGTCTGAAGTCAGATCAACAGAAAAAGTTCTTGAAACAAATCTTAACATGATTAAGAAGTAAGTTCATTCATTTTCTGGAGATCTAATCTTTCTTTGATAGATATGTACTCCTACTAAGGAGCAACACACATCTACCAGGAAAAGACATCTGATCATGAAAAAAGAAAAAAATCACTACATTTTAACATATTTATTTACCAAATGTCAGTCTGTTCCATGCTATATCTTAGCTAACAGTAAGCATACCTGAATGCTTTACACACCCCACTGCATAGGTCTTACTTCACTACATCAGCACTATTAATGAAATATATCTGTCAAGGCTTATTAAAATTCTTTTTGATGTGTATCTTGCCTCATAAACCTCCATACTGTATTGATACTGCCTACAGAAATGTCCTTGTAGAAGTGAATCTCTGCAGACGGGATGATAAAAGGGAAATGTTCAAAACTTTAAAAAGTTGAGTCTCTAGCAGAGTTTCCTTTTCCGTCAACATTTCTTTTGAATCATTCTTTGTATTGCTTCTATACAGCTATTGTTCAAAAATGGTTCATAGGATGTTTTAACTTATAGAGTAAAACTCTTACAAATAAATAATAAAGAGATGAAAAGCAGATGTTGGATGCCAATCAGTTTTCATAGATATACCATTTTCAGTGCTTTGTTTACATGTTGTGCCTGTACTGATCCTTAGGTAGCCAACAAATCTTGTTAGATTTGTCTGAGCAATAATTTATCAAGTCAGCTGTAGCAGTGGATTTTTTTCATGTTCTTCTACACGAATACAATCTTTTCTGCTTTTCTGTTTGTAATGTATTGCCACAGTACACAGGAATTGTCCTTTGGAACTTTAGAGAATGTGCTCCACAATTTGCAGTATCTCCAGTGGCAGATGACCTTATACACTTCAGAAAGTTCTTAAACTTCTGCTAAATTGCATGGGCAAAATTTTACTGATCATGATTTTATATGAATTTAAATGCATATACTGATAGTCTTACAGTAATTTTACCTATGTTAACTGGTAGTACTGTTCTTATGCCTTTAAATGGTCATTTCTGGACTCAGAATCAGTTATTCCATCAAATTTTACTCAGCAGTAATTTTCCTACAATAAGTTCCTCAGGCTCTTTACAAAGACCTTTGCTTTAATAAACTTTGGTTTATATCTGATTTTATACAAATCTGAACAATCAGATACTAATCAAGTTCAGATTGAAGTCAATGGCTGTGGAACTTTTTACTGATTCAGGAAAGAAAGAGGGAGGAGGGGATGGAGACGGAGAATGAATCTTAAATAGAGAATCAACCTTTAGGTACAAAAATATGCACTGTACATTCACACTCATTCAGTACTAAGCCAACTCTGGAAGACATTTCTCCCAGAAGCATTTCTGAGGAATCAGACTGAAAACAAGATATGGATATAATGTGAATTTTTGTGAGGAGGAAAAATAACACTGGTTAGCCATTCAGGGTTTTATATATACATTAACTCCTTCCCCTCACACTTTTTATTAGTAAATTCTATTGCATATGTTAATTATTTAGTTTATGACTCTTTTTTTTTTCTTTTTAAGTTCTTGTAACTATAGACTATAACAAAGGGTAAAACAAATCTGAAGCAAGAATAAATGAACAGTAGTAGAAACTGGCAGCCAGCTTCTCTGGTAGTTTAAGATAAAATTCTTTGGAAGTTTAAGATTTTGCATTCAGCATCCATTAATCTGAAAACATTATTTACTCAAATTTTAATTCTAATTTAAGTGAAAATTCGACTTGCATTCATTTCATTTTTTGGTATATTGTATATACTCTACACATTTAAATGCTTATTGCTAGTCAAAAAATCAAAACATTGAACTGAATTAAGAGATTTTCTTATCCTCATACAGTTGGACAGGAAACAACCTGAGAAGTCCCAAAAAGTTTTAGTCAGCATGGAAAATTCTGAAAGTAGTTTGTCCTGTGATCCAACAGTTTCTGTATGCTTTTCTTCAGCAGCACATGTGAACTGTTTTTTAAGAACAGAGGTTCAATGGTGAAATCTACACAGATGTTTATCTTTCCTACTTAACTGCATCTTAGAGTGGTGAATATGTTGCTAAGAACTTCCTGAACATCCTTCAGTTCTGTCTTCCTACACTTTACATGGTAGCAGGATACTTCCTTGAAGTTTAGCTTAAAATCTCCAGGACTAAAAGCCACGTGCCTCAAGCTTTCTCTGTCTTGGATTCCAAAATGGCTGTTAAACTAGCCACACATTATCGAAAGATAATTGTGTGAATACAAATCAAATTTGTTTTGGCCCAATTACCCATTGCATCAATACTGAAGACCATAAGGCTACAAGAAAAACTGCTTGAGTTGCAAAGCTTTTCCCGACATGGTTCCTCACCTTAGCTGGCTTGGGTTCACACATCTTAAACACCACAGATGCTGGTCAGTTACTGCATTTCCTGGGGAAGACCAAAGGCTCAGGTCCATATGCGTTCATTTGTTTTGGGTTGTGTCTGAAAAACGGGGTTCACTGCAGATGTCACAGTATGCCATAATATCACAGTGAGTGGCAGTATAGTTGAGTCAGCAAATTTCTGAAGAGTAGAATGCAGTTTGAAATTTCTCTTTTTTTGTACTTGAACATTGAAGGCTAATTCTGTGAAACTCAGATGCTCAACTTTGGTAAATAAGGCAGTCCTCTACCAACTGGGTGCACAAAACATTCATTTGAAACAGAACAACTAGGTTAGTGTCTCTTTTTGTGTGCATGGAGAGAATTGCCAGTGCTTTGGCAAGATAACCCAGCATGCAGAACGCTTATTCAGGATAGTGAGAGTTTCCTACTTAGCTTGGTCAGCTTGCCAAATACTGCCACAGAGACTGGATCTTGGACCAGAGATAATACTGACATACGGGCACAAAAGAATAATGGGAGAAAAAATACAAAAGGCAAGTATGAATGCAATTTCTTTTCTTGGCAATAATGACAGTAATACAAGTAGGGGTGAAGCTGTGTGTCTGTACATGCTTATTGCATAAATCCACTTCATGTAAAATTGATAAATCTTCTGCAATCAAAGACCAGAATTTAAACTTGCACCACAAAAGAATGTCAAAACATTTTGGGCAGTTTTAAAAACAAAACCATTTTCAAGAAGAGGGAAGTTTTTCACAGGCTGAAACCATGTGGAAGTTTTGGGAAATGGCAAAGCCTCGTATGGTAGCTGTGCAAGGGTGGCAAACCATTATGAAAAATGCACAAACACTGGATTGTCTTGTATTAAAATTGTCTTGCAATAGACTTAGTTTCTGCCCTGCTCTGCAGAACATACTGGTGAAAGAGCAGTATAACTGAGATTAACTAAATCTTTCCAGCTTTATTTAAAGCTCTACCACCATTCTGTCTGGCACATTTTGTTTTTACTCAAGGATTGAATCCTTTCTTTCTTCCTGGGGGTTTTCAAAATGAGAAAAAAAGGAGCTTTTTACATATATACATATATAAAAAATAACATTTTCTCTTCATTAAAGATGATGGAAAAAACTCAGCAAGCTTGTGGCATAAAATATTCCCATAACAAGCAAGGAATGGAGAACAGAGATAAGTTTATAATTTTACAGATGACCAGAATTCTTATCTTCTTGACACTGAAATGCTTTATTTTCTATTCTGATATTAATACCAACTTTTCTTTTCTGTAAGACATTTGGAAATGAACGACCTAGGAGGACAATTTAAATCAATTTCCTGTGACCTCTGAATAACTTAGACTTGTAGTAAGATCCACATAGTTGATTTCATGCTTCATTATTTTCAAGTCTCACATAAATTTGACTTTTTCAATTTGTTGCTGATGATTTTGTTGACTACCACACCTAAAGAGGTATACATTTAAAGTCCAATTGGTATTCCCAATAAGTTTTAGGTTGATCGGATATTTCACTGACTAATGTTTTTGTAGAAAACTAAAGGCAGAAGAACCTACTAGTTTTCACAGGCTCCAGGCTCACGTGAGAAATAAAATGGATTGCTTTTATCAAATCATAATTGGAAAATAGTACTTCCACAGGTGGCCTTTGAAACAGGATGAAGACAATCTGTAAAAATTGACATTTTATGAAGTCAGAATATTGAAAGATTATATATATATCTCTTAGCATCGCTTGAACTGCAGACTTTTTAATCTCCTTACCATTTCTATTTAATTCTTTCGAATATTCCTTTACTCACCTGTTCTAAAAGAGCAAAAAACTTAAAACCTGCTGTAAGATTAATTACAAGAAGATCTAAACCTACTAGTGTCAACAAGCTCCTAAGTGAGCTTTGCTTCTTCACCACTATTTTTGTAATGACTTGGCTGTATATCATAGCATATATTAGGCTCTATCATTTGTTCTAAGAATTCCTCTGAAAAAGTTCTGTATTCTCTCTACTTAGCTTCCACAGGTTTCACATTAGCATCTTTTGCAAGTAGGATAAACAACTGCTATGATAACTCTAAGGAATTGTGCATGAAGTGTGCCTTTTTGTTAATCCTAAAAAAAACTTAAAGAAATAATTTGAATAATTGTTTTTGTAATGTGTCATGATAGCATTTAATGGTAATGTTAAACTAAAGTACTTTCACTGTCAATCTGAATATATAGGTAGAAGTTTCAAGTAAAGCTTAGCTAGAGGACAATTCATGTGCCATAGACAACTAAAAAAAGTCTGAGCAAAAGCACTGTAATCAATGTATCAGAAGATGTTTGCTTATGAGTGGTACAGTGAATCCAACTGGAAGATAGGACTGCTGCAGTTGTTGCGTCGTGAAATCGCACACGTTGAGTAATAATCCAGATTGATAGACATACTTCAGTGATACTGAAGCAGATTGAACGTTTTACTGAGCAGGATGACTCAGTTAAACTCAGGTTAATAAGGTCAATGCAAAGCTAACTGAATGAAATTTAAAGACCTAAGAAACTGGGAGGCCAGACTGGATTATACCTGGCAATTCTAATAAACATGACATAGACCACAGCTTTTGCAGGCATCCGACCAACAATTTTGTTTTCATTGAAGTGACTGTTTCATTATCAGTTTTTTTCTCCTCAGCTACCCTTCTGGATTGATCTGATATTCTAGTGCACATAAAGCAAAAAACGTGTCTAATTTATGATTGTTTATTTTTCCATGGAATGTCTGCATATTAATTAAGTTGGTTTGTGTCCCTTTCCTTGAAAGAAGGAAAGATTTGTAGAACAGCTGGAGAACCGCAATTCAAAAGACACTTCTCACAAAACACTTGAGTACAGATACTATTCACTTATTTTATGACACAGAAGTCATAGAATCACAGGTGTTGGAGGGACCCCTGGAAATCATCTAGCCCTCTGTCCTACTGAAACAGGTTCCCCATGTTAGATTACTAGAAATTGTCCAGGTGGGTTGTGAATATCTCCAGAGAAGGAGATTCTACAACTTCTCTGAGCAGTCTGTTCCAGTGCCTTGTCACACAGAGAAGATTTTCCTCATGTTTATACGGATCTACCCATGTTGCAATTTGTGCCTGCTGTCCCTTGCCCTGTCACATCCCACCACCGAATAAAGCCTGGCTCCATCCACTTGACTTCCATTCTTTAGATATTTCTAAGTGTTAATAAGGTTCCCTCCTAGTCTGCTCTTCTCCAGGCTGAACCAGTCCCAGGTCTCTCAGCATTTCCTCATACAGAAGATGCACAAGATCCCTAATATGTAGCCCTCAACTTGGAGCTCTGAGTTGTCTCTGTCCCGGCTGGACAATTAATGAAATCCGTGTCAAAGGAATGCCAAGCAAAAGGAAGTGGAAGAAGGATGTGGTCCATTCACATCATGTATGATCCCACTCTTGGAAAGATATAGTAACTCCAAGAACTTCAAGAATGAATGACTGAAAAACCTTAAAACAATAGATCCAGAAGCAGTCATAAAAGCTATGCTTGCTCCAGAGCACTTGCTTGCTCTCGGCTGCTCCTAAATTAATCATTTGAATTAAGAATAAAAGTTTGGTGAAAACTACAGTCCATAGTAGATCTCTTTTCCCTCTGTGACTTCAGCAAGTCTGCTCTTTACAGCCAATGATGTTAAATAAACAGGTCACGTAGCTCTTTATCTGTCACACCCCACAAATCACATTTTCCACCTTTAAAGTACTATGTGTTTTGGCTTTTAATTACCTGACTTATCAGCATGTAATATTTTTCTCCTTCCCTGCAATAATTACATTCTGAATCAGTGTGCCATTCAATATTGACCTTTATTTATAACTCTCACAAAGAGTTGAATGTTTATTTACAAAGCATGAAAAGCAGAGTTTGTAAGAATATTGATTCAGTTTATTTAAAAAGCAGTGGCCTAGCATTCTGTGAGTAGAAGTAATCACAGGCAATTACTAGCGACTGCTTTTCACTACTAATCTTCGGTTTAACCTCATAATTGTATTACTGAATTTGCTTCACTTTGCTTATATATATCACCAGGGTCCTAATAAGAAGTCTGATATCAACATAATTTAATAGGGTCCAGGGCAAAAATGCTTTTAATTGATTTAAAAGAAGGCAGACATATAGGCAATGCTAGGTACCGAGGAATGAAGTATTGTAATGTTCCTTTTTATTTTGCAATAAATGATAATTCACATTTAAATGCATTAATGAAATAAGTTCTTAGTGGCTGGGTCACAAATTTTTAATGTTGATGTCGCTAACAAAATCACTAACTGCTCCTAATAGTGCCCCTAAGCTGAGCTTCACTTTATACCTGGTATAAAAGCTGCTTTGATTGCTAGTAGCATGAATTTGTGAGTGTGAAAGGCAAAGTCAAACTAAGAATAATTCTTCTTATCCTTGTCCCAGTATATTGTGTGGAAAGTGGACACTCTCAGAAAAAGCTTAGAGAAAAGCAAAACTAGCAAACAATTACTAAGGCCCCAGATCTATGTTGACTTCATGTTACTAAACAGCTGATTTCAGAGCAAGATCCAATGAATATGTAACAATCTGTTTGGGATTAAATTAGTGCTCAGAGCAGCAGTAGGGTAATGACAATTGTCTAGAGACTATAACTTTGGAAAGGGCTGACCAATCATACTTCATTATCTGTTTTTGGTTTTTGTTTGTTCATTTGTTTTCCCATGTTCTCAATGTGAATTTACCTTGGTTAAGATATGAAATTGGCAGAAGTCATGTTCATAAGACATAAAAATTGTGGGGTTTTTTTTTCTTTATTTTTATAAAGTTCTCAATGAAATGCCGGTGGAAAAAAAAATATTTGAGTGATATGCTATTCTGATGGGACAACAGCTTGTTAAGAAAACTGTGCTGCTTGCACCAAAGAGCAGGACATTTGTGACAAATATTCATTCAGTTAGGGATTTAAACCTAATTTTTTGAAACACCTTTACTTGCACTCTTAGTGCTTTCCTGTGAACTTCTATTGGCTATAAATTGTGCTTAGTAAAGAGCTCTTCTTCATTTAATGAGAAGTGCCTCCTGTACAACAAACTTTATAATGCGGAAAAATCAGTTATGAATATATTTTGGAAAAGTATATCAGGAATCCAAAGCTAATGCAAAATCATAACGTATCTCTCATGGTTAATTACTTAATTTTAATTGCTTTACCCACTGTTCTGTTTTCTACTTTACTGCATTTTCCAGCATGTATTGACAATTCAAAGAGGGTGATCACCGGAAATCTTTTGTTATGAGTTAATTATCATTATTTACTTGTAAAGTATGCAGACCTCCTGCAGAGTCAAAGATGACCATTAAAATATGCATATGCCTTGTCTATCACATTACTGGAAATCACAGCTGGCAGGAACTTCAGAAATATTTTCAGTAGTTTTGTCAGTTCAACATGGAATATATTACATACTGAATTACAGCTGGACAAGAAACAACTTGTATTTTTTTTTTTTTTTTTTTTTTTTCATTTTGGTTGGTTTGGGCATTGCTTTTTATTTTCCTCCAGGAAAAAATTGAGAAAAACAAAAGACATTTAAAAGCATTGTTATCTGAATATGCTAAATATTTACAGGAAAAATTAAAAAATGAACAGCATTTTTCTCCACCAAACTGTAACAAAGCAGATCAACGTATTCTGCAGGTTTTTAGGATCTGACAAATGGGTAAAAGAAATAGATGGTGGAAAATTTTAGCCCAACTTTTCAGCTATCACTCTGAAAACCATCTACACTACAGTAGGTGAGAAGCTCTGCTTGACTTTTGAATTACTGGGCATTGAGGTAAAAAATCATCAGATAACCAACTAAACAGATATTTGATGTGTCCCAATACTAATGTATTAATTAATAAATTGATTTCATTTTTCCCACTTTAAGAAACAAAATCATTTCTTTTTCACATGTATACAGAACTTCACGAATGACACGTAGAATTTATTGAGCTGGCTTCAAGCCAGTGAAAATATTCTGCATTCAATGGACATTTAAAAAACTCTCAACAAATGCAGACTGACAAATTTTTAACGCGAGGATGAAAAATGAAATGATTTTGAAGTTCTGAAACTTAGAAAGTACAGTTAGATTTTGCAATTATGAAAAAAATATTCAACTAATTTTGCACAACTTGAAATAGATGGAATGTAAGTTTGTCTACTTGCATGATTGAAGTATAATACTAGGGGAAAAAAAAGTCATTCTAAATATAAGCAAAATCCAAAACTAACCAATTTATTTAAATGACATCTGTCTACACTATAATCTCACTGATGTAAGCAAATTGCAAGTGGGAAATGATGGAGGTATATGCTGACTACCTTAAATGTGCTTGAGTGTGTACATATGTGGTGGTTTCACCCTGATGAACATCTAAACTTCACCACATTGCTTTCTCACCATCCTCTACACAAAAGAACAGGGAGGTGGGTGTGGGAATAAACTGAGAAAGGTTTCAAGGGTTGAGATAAAAACAGGGAGATCCAAATACCATCACAGGGAAAATGGACCAGAGAAGGGAGAAACTAAAACCAAATTAAAACGCATTCCCTCCATCTGTCCACTCTACTTCTTCCCACTGAACTGCGCATGGGAACATGGAATGGGGGCTGTGGTCAGTCTCTAAGGCTTTGTCTCTGCTGCTCCTTCATGGTTACTCCCTTCCACTGCTCCAGCAACCCTCCTATCGGATGCCATCCTTCCCAAATGGATTGTACATAGGCTTACTAAACATAGGTCTTCACCATGGATGGGGTCTGAATCCATGCATCTTCACAGGATATTTATAGATCTTTCTTACAAATATAGGTTCACTTGAGGTTCTTCACACCCACCCTACAAGACTTCATATGACAAAGTCCCTAAAACCAGTAATTGTTAACATTTTTATGGGCATGAATATACCCACTGAGATTTTTATGTGGAAGTCAATCAAAGCATATTTTGTATTTAAGTAAAAATGTTAATTTAATTAACATTTTAAAAAGATCATAGGATAATTTGAGTTGGAAGGGAGCCCAGGAGATCCCCATTCCAACCTGCTGTTCAATGCAGGGTAAGATTAGAGGTTAGACTCTACGGGACCTTGTCATATCAGAGAGCTTTACACAATCTGGACAAAACCTTCATGGATGGAGACTGCACAGCCTCTCTGCCTTCCTGTTGGAAAGTTTCTCCTTACGTACAAGTTCTTTCTTGTTTCAGCTCATATCCATCACTTCCCATCATTCCCCACTATAAAGAGTCTCACTGGATCTCTTGTACAACTGGAAGGTGCCCCCAAAGCCACCTCTCCTCCAGGTGGAACAAGCCCCAGTCCCACATTCCGTCATCCCAGTGCAGCTTTTCTAGTCTTGACTATTCTGTTGGCTTCCACTGAACTCACTGTCTTTCTTGCATGGTAGAGGCCCAAAACCAAATACACTGTTCTAAATGCAGTCTATTAGAGCATCTCTCTTTACCTGTACATAAAGCAAAGAACTTGTATTGTATCTGGAACAAACTATCAAGAATTTTAACTGATTTAAAAGCATTGCTTTAATGTAAAAAAAAAAAACAAACAACAAATAACACTCCAGCCTGCCCCTCCCCAGGAATGGATGCACATGAATCAGGAGCATTACTGAGCTACTGTTATCATCTTCAAGTGATACTATAACAAGGCTCCATTTATGAATACAGAGCTAATAATTCTCACTATAGGATCTTAGAATCACTTGGCAATCTGGTGATAAGCCCTATTCTTAAAAGGCTTTATGTACCCAAAACCCAGCAGGAGAGATTTAAACATTTTGGAGGTATGAGAGAAAGGAGACACTTGCACATTCTGTATATTTATATAGGGAAAGTGACATCTCAGCGGACAATTAACACGTTAATATGTTTGAGATTCACGAATTACACATATATTTAATGAATTAAGTGGCTTAATTACTACAGTTGGATCCTACTGATACAACAAGTTCTAATTCCTACTGACAGCAGTGATACCAGTGTAAGGCACTTTCACTTAAAACTTGGCCGGTGAGGGCATCTCTGCTGTTCACAGAAAACCTGGGGCTGTATATTTATGCATTCTGTGCACAGAGGCTAACCTGCCCCAAGCCAGGCTAGATGGGTTGGGAATTCATGCTAATGCCATGTCATTGTTTAGAAAAGACTGCAAGAATTGGCAGTGCCAGAAATAAAGTGAAAGGTGACTCCGTAGCCTGGAAAGACTTGAGAGGAAGAAAGTTCAATTTTAGCTGGGTAATCAGGTTTATCTGTTTCATTCACCAGCTTCTTAGTGCAAAATGACCGTGTAATTCCATCATGTTCTTTCTTCTCACTCTGGTTCCTTAGCTTCTGAATTTGTAATTGCAAACTATCGCATTATACGTGATAAGGAAAGTTCAGAAGCCAGAGTTTCCTCATCATGTTGAGCACATCAGACACTATATCAGCTGCCACTCTACTTCACCTTCTTCCTGTGATTTAAATGAAGAAAAGCAGTCCTTTTTATGAAGAGGAATAGTTTAGGCTTGTAAAGGCAAGAAAGTGTTGCAAAAGGCAAACATCAAAATCCTGTATACAGTTATCGTGTAGAAGAAGGTATTCCAGTATTTTATAATGGATGTCACTTGAACACTTCAGAATTCAGAGTATCACAAAAGCATGCTACCAAATCTTCGGTAAGGTTGGAAAACACCTCTAAGATCATCAAGTCCACTGTCAACCCATCACTACCATGCCCACTAAACCACCATCCTTTGGATGCTTGGACTCGTTAGAGTGATATCAATGTTCCTTCCCCCCCAGCTTCATCCAGTGGAGCCATTTACTTGTTATTGGGCTGTTAGAAAAGTAAACTGATTATTCTCATTTCTAAAAGATTGTGGGCACCCTTGGTTTTCAATTTGTCCATTCTGTTTTTTAAGCACTTGATGGTTCTTTCTTTTAAAGTTGTGACACAAAATGGAAAAAAGGATTTTGCTTACAGAATTCAAAGACTCAAAAAAACCCAAACAAACAAACAAACAAAAAAACCCCACCCCAAACATCCAAGAAACCATCTAATGAAAGAGAACAATGAGTAATAATTGCAAAATGAGAACTTGGGGAAGCAGTGGATGTACCGAAGCAGGAAACTGGAATGTTTTCTGAGCTTAACATCTGGTCAGGTATTCACTTTCCCGTAAGAGATAAATCTGTCTCCTTGCAGACCAGAATCATCTGCCAATGATACTTGATGTGGGTTCCTTTGCTGCTTGATATGTAACATGCAGAAAGCCACTCCTACAGCAACAGTGCTGCTTTTGTCCTATTTGGAGGCGTTCAAGTGTGATTCTACTGCTTTTTCCCCTCTTACCTTAATCTTGTGCTGTTGTTATGAATTAATGAGCTCCAGAATTACATAAATCTAGAACCATGAAATAGGCAGATTACAGAAGAGACATCTAATTGGATCAGCAATTCAGAAATAAGTATACCTGATTTTGAATCACTATGTAAGATAAAGTAATTCAGGCACATTTCTGGTACCCAAAAGTATTATTTCTGTGTGTGTGTTGCTTTTTTATTACATAGCTTTAATTATATGTAGCCCTCAAGGACTAAAATTGTCAGAAATATTTGCATTGATAAATAATTAAAACTAACATAAATGTGAGTCAATTTGTCCTCAGGGAAAGCTCAAGTTCCAGAGGTGTCAGTAGTGGTCTCATCAAGAACAGAACTAGATGTTTCTAATGAAATCCACCACGCAGTTGCATGATGAATGAATGCTACGAGGGCTCTGCTGTCCTAGAAAGAAGCAGCATAAATTTACTTTAAGCAATTTAATTCTGATCATAACCATCATCTTTTATATGTGCTGCTGGTTTTGAATTACTAATGACGTGATATAAAATTGATGTATATCAATATTTCCTTCTGTCTTAAGCACAGGGAAATGATTTCCAGTCAGTATTGCCATAATGTCTCCAGAAGGAATAAAATACAACTGTTATCTCTACCTACATACTCAATATGTGTCTACCAGTACACACAAACACATGCATAGACTCAAAAAATCAACCCAATATTAAAAAAAAAAACAAAAACCAAGCATAATTGTATTTTGATCGTCTATTAAATTTGAAACAAGTTCAAACTTAAGAAACTCTGATTTCATATTACCTTGGATACTCTGTTTGCAACCTCTCTGCCTACTGTCAGCCCCTGAACAAAGGTCCGTGCAGCAATGAACGCTCTAGTCACTTGAACCTTCAGCTTCCTGGGTACATCTCCAAATGGTTTCAGCTGGTCTGTATACTTGCTTACACACTCCAAGTAGTCCTCAGTGAAATGATACTGGGGGTTTATGAGCTGGAACATCCTCTCCAGCAGCCGAGCCCAGAAATCATTCAGCATTTCTTCCAAGTTCACATTGCCTCCTGTGTAATAACGCTTCAGTTCTGTGAAGAGATCCTGGAACACCTCTGAGTTCTGCATATACAGTGTGCCGTATGTCCGTACAAACATATCATTTAAGGACCTTTCTGCATTCTCAAGAAGTTCTCGGAAAAATTCTGCAAAGTAAACAAGGAGACATTAACAAGGAGATATTAGTAAATCATAAAGGGTTTCTTGATTGCATTCCTGTTAACATTAGTAAGGTTTGTCCTATTAAGTTGTCACTGCAGCAGTTTCCTATTCAAATTAATCTATTTAGATAAGAAATAGCTTTTATTTTCTAAAGGCAAAGAAAAACAAAGTGTATCCTGGATTCCTCAAGTAGGTAGAAAGATGTAGCACCATAACACTGAACACCAAAACTACTCTTAAATAGTTTCAGTGAGGGTGAGGTTTCTGCTCCACTTACTATTTAATGTAGATATCCCAACCTCTTGCAAAATCTTTCACAGACAGTATATTAAATCTGGTATGCCAAATGTCAAGTCATTAATATGATGACAGAACTGAAATTGTAAAAAATTTAAAATAAGTAGTAATAAAATAAGTAGTAATGATAGGTTCTATTTAGTTGAAGTTGTTACAGTGTAGAAGAACACTGTAGATATAAAGCTGAAAACTAATTTGCAAATATTCTCGATTGCTTGAAATGCGCGGAATCTCCTTTAAAAGTATTATTTGGTTAGGAAATACAAAGAAAATGCTAGCATTTTCAAAAATCTACTACTGTATCGAACTACTTTACAAGAACCTTCTACCTGTGACACAAGAACCAGTGTCAGACTACTAATTTTAATTTGTGTTAGTTGTACTGGAATTGCAGACTTTACATTTTTAAATGCATTTCATACTTTACTACTTCTGTTCATCTTCTCTGCTCAGGCCTGTACCATTACCTATTTCTAAAAGTTTTGATTTCTGGGCTTTATTATTACTGGGAAATGAGCCTGTGGGATACCAATCATAGTAGAGATCTATGAAATCTCTCTTTGTACCTTGGAAATGTGTGATCATCTCTTCTGCTAATATCCTTTATCTGCTGTATGTAGCTTAAGTTTTCCCAAGGAGTTCACTGAGATTACAGTCATTTTTTAAACACATCTGACAAAAGCAAACACTGCTAACACTGCTGCTTTTGTTTTATAAAAGATCCCATCTTCCTACAGAGTTCATTTATCAGCCTTCTTAAATCTCCTTTGGAAAAGGGTTCAGTGATTGCTGCTGTCTGTAAATGGGGCTTTGCAGACAGCGTGGAAGAGATGGCAACAGCCTTGGCAAAACTTGTATATTTGTTGCTATGAAATGTTTCACACATATGCAGGAGTCATCACACAGCCAACTCTAGGATGCCAGATTCTAAATATGTGGTGGTTGCCCATAGACACATCTGTGTGTGCTCTCTGCAGGGACACGCTGGCTTCTTATAGTCTTGGCTAATACTATTATGTGAATACCCTTTTGATAAATAGCCCTGCTGTGGCTACAGAGACACATGAAAATGCCGAATCATTTCAGTGCTAAAAACACAGTGACAATTAAGAGCACCAAAGAAAAAAAGTATGCACTAAATATGAGGATGTACAACAGAGATCACTTGAAAGCTGACTCTACCAAAAGCTGTGGCTGCACAGACTGTGAGAAAGGAGTAACTCCTTTTTGGCAGAAATAGTGCAGAGTTGCAGTCTTTGATCTCCCAGATAACTGCAAAAGGGTTATCATGAAAAATGCATACATGGAACACTGAAAACACACTCGCTACATCAAAGTACTCATTAAAGAGAAAACTACATTCTAATAAGTGTATCAATGTCTAAGCCGTCACCAAAATCATAGCTTCTTAGATGGCATAAATTCAGTTTGGAAAAAAATATGCTTTCACTGAAAAGTTTATGTAGGGAAACAAACAAACAAACAAAATAATTTGTAGTAGGCGACAGCGAGGATTCGGAATGTGATGTGGTAGGACTCTCCCCTTGCTCGGTGTCGAAGGGTTAATGTATGCATAAGGGTCGTAGACGAAGTAGGATAGGTATATAGGTAAATCGCATGACGCAATAAACGCCATTTTTCTGCTCACCATATTGGTATTCACGTGCAGTTCTTTGGTCCGGGTAGGTTTTACCCGGTAGTCCAGCACAGGCGCAGAGCTAAAAGAACATGGGTTGCCAGGTGCACAGCAACAATAATTTAAAAAAAAAACACCCAAAACTTGTTCTTCTCTGTTGCCAAATAGAGTAACTTGAGGTCCACAATACACAATTCAGAGGTATTCTCTGCTGTTTTTCCAAATTACCCACTAATTCTGAAGAATCATTTTAAGAGAAAAACAAAAACAAAATTGTTTTTCACCTCCCACCCTGACATATTAGTATCCTTGACATCTGAATCACTGACTACTATTTCACACAGACAGCATTTCTTCTTCCAAGAAATAACATATGCTGTCTGTATACATTTAGCTCTCTACTCGTATGCTCTGGAAAACAAAAACATGGATGAGAATTTGGGGCTGAAATTAAAGTCTGTATTAAGACTCAAGACAAGATTTTAGACCAGTGCAAAAGAATGTCAATTGTGAAAGACAATCACAAAAGTAGTGAATCTAGACCCCTCAAATTCTCAAATTCTCTCCCATTACAATGTGTATATAGCACAGGGCTGCTGTAAAGAATCTAAATGTTGGCTCCTCCAATCCATAGCTATGCTGAGAATTGCACTATTCATCTGGAAAGGTTGTGTAAGTCTCTCACAGTGAAGCATAAGAGTTTCAGTTGCTGACAGCTTCTCTGGTCAGAGATTCTTTGCAGAGGCATATCATATGGCAATCTCACAGTCAGTTTCTTGGAAGATAACAAAAGATTTTAAGGAGGGTTGGCCTCTTATTCCATACTTCTACAGCATACATTACAGTGTGATCCAGGTTGGTTTCAGTCTTCATTTATACTGCAATACAAGTATTACCAGTAACTGTACAATCTTTAGTCACATGCTAGTCTAAATGTGACACCTGACATTTGCATTTTGCAGGAAAGCTGATGTACTCTCTGAATAGCAGTATGTTCATTTAATTTTAAGTCTTCTCGTAGCTCTCTATGCCATTAACAGGTTAGACCATTAGTCTTCTATATGCTTTGATACAAAAGAGTTTTAAGCGTTATCTTAATCAGTACCTCTATACAGGATTAGGAAAATAATGCACCACCACCAATACAATTGGACACTTCATTCAGTTTGAGGGAGAAGTCCTGTCGTGTTAATTAGAAAACATCTTAATGTATTCCTGTCCAGCAAAATGAATACTGTTGTGAACAATCACCTTCGTTCTCAGCCAGGAAATTTTCCATACATCAGGAAAGTAGACTGTTTTGTGTTGCTCTTGTACAGTTACTCTGTCCTGACATAACTGGGCACTTGTCCAGCTACATCAAGAGAAACCATACTTGCCTCTGCACTGGCTGATTTTTTTCCATGATGTTCATAGTAATTTAAAGATTTTATGTTCATTGCAAAGATGATATTTCATCAACTTACAGCTACCTTTTGAAAAATAATCTCATACTTCAGCTCAAAGTAAAAGAACGAAAATGAGACAGACATTAGTCTTGTTGCTTAATGTGCTTTCAGAAGGCACTCAAGTACTAGTGTTGGAGAGGAGAATCTATATAAGACAGAGCTGCACAGTGTTTGAACATATATATCTTGTAAATTTTTTTTTGCTGCCAAAATTGGTTGTCATGAGCAGTGTTAATGCTGGGAATAATTCTTCGCAATTTTAAATAGAGATGCATTTATATGATAGAATATGTCCTGGGTGTGTCTTACATTGCAAACTCATTTTTATACAGCTTCCATTTATTAGACAGAAGTTCATCAGGAAGACAGCTCAGATCCACTACTGAAGTACTTCAAAAGTATAATGTCAAAGGCGTATTGATCTACAATGCAAGAAACTGAAAAGAAAAAGCGAATAATGTGATTTGAAACCATTACGTATATATCTAATTAGACTTAAATGGTGTGTTTCCAAACAATAGATAACACTTCAACTATTTTTAAACATTATTTGTGCATTTAAAATGGAAGATTGATAACAGTCTCTGCAAATTAAGTTTACAGTTACTAAACGTCTAGTCTGTGATAAGACAACTCAGTGAAAGGGCATGAACCATTGGTTAGTGTCCCCTACCGGATGGTATGTAATGCTCTCATTAAAAGTAGGGTATTAGTTCTCATACTACACTGTCAACTGAAAGCTGACTTTCTTACTCTATTTCAGTATAGGTAATCCAGCGTCAGAATTTAATTCAACCTGTGAGCTAGTTGTCACCACATCAGTGGATCAAGATTGGTAATAATATTGCATCATGACAAAGTGTAATATCTCCCTTCAATAGAATTTAATTACAACTATCTAGAGACAATAATTGGATAAGTAAAGTTGTATTGTGCATGAGCTGATATTCTATGTTAATTCCCAGACCGATAAGTTCCTGTCATTTTCTTTCCATCTGTATTATGAGCAAAAGGAATGTCTGATTGCAGAACAACTTGCAAAGCTAGAAGTAATTTGTTGTTTGATTCTTGAAAACAAAGAGTTATGCACAAGAATTAAGACTAAAATACTAAAAGGCAATTTTGTTTATTCATGATGCATTCTTCCCATTTTTCGTACTTTGAAGATCTTTAGATTTGAATGTTGTACTATGGTGCACCTGGTATGCTGGATATCCAGTATCACTGCTATCTGAGAAAACAATACAGTTGCAGAGAAGTCTACAGAGATTCTTGCCAGATACCTGTGTGATTTTTCGTTAGCCTTTACAGAAAATATTGCCCAGGGTGGCACACTGATGTCACTCTTCACTGACACTAATACCACCACATACAAGTCATTTCCCAATGTAGATTTATTCTGCTTGTGGGTGTTGATTTTTAAGTAAGTTGCTCACAAATTCTAGTAATCAACCATTTACTGTGAAGATGTCTATGCCCCTACAGCATATGGAATTTAGATACCTAAATTCATTTGATGCCTTTGAACAGACCTAGTGACATGGCTGATGCTAAGAAGGATATTAGAATTCACATAAGCTGACTGTCATTTGGGACAAAAAGGGATCTTTACGTAAAGATACTTACATTAATGATGTACATCAATGACAGTCCCATTCTTCTCTTCAGTGCCCTATTTCTTTCTTTGTTTCTTTGTTCATGAAGAAAAGACCTGTTCTAGTGAAAATGGTACCTTTCTACAGGATGCTTGAAAAGGTGTTTTTTTAAATTACAAATAAAATAAAATAAAATAATTTTTAAAAAATCCACAATGTTATTAAGTTGTGAAAGTTGTGATTTATCTCATTGAAACTTCATTGAAATTAACCTAAACTAATTCTGTGGTTTTTTTTTTTTTTTCCATATTCTGTTTATTTTAGGTTTCCAGAGACATTTTTCCAAACAGTAACTAAACTTTCAAGACATAAAAGAACTCAATTTTACTTTGTGATTGAGAAAAAATTGCTGTAAGGAGAATACTTACACCAGATCATTTCCCCCCTCTATTTTTGACACTGCATTTGTATTTATATTCAAGGGCAAAGAAATTGTAAGCATGAAGCTATCAGAGTATTTGTATTACATTTTAGTGAGTCTGAATAACTAATTTTAAAATTCTCTTATAGCTTTGAACTTTAGAAATACTCAGTGCTCACAAGTGGGAAACAAATTTCAGATCCCATTAGGAACAACAAATTCTGCAGTGTTATGAGATCTGTTGAAAGTTGTTCTCCTCTTTTTATGTCCTCATAACTCATTTTGAATATATAAACATCATATTTAAGGATAAGAAATTTCTATACTTGCAAATTTCAGAATAGGTGATTTACATCCTCTATCTGTACCCTGGATAAAACCACCTATGGGTGAAATGACTTAGCTGATAATGGATATTGATACCTCTTCTAGAGTGTCTTCCATCTATAAAAATAATAAGATTATGAAATCTTTTGGACACTATTAATATTTTCAGGAGTCATTGTAATCTCAAAGGTTATGAGTGAAGATGAAAGTCACTCTCCCCTATTTAATCCCTTTACTTCTCAGACTACTGTGAAACCTTATAATGGAAACTAATTCACGACAGTCTTTTTCCTTGCCTCCTGACCAGAGTCTATGACTTCTTCCCCACTGTGTTTCCTAGGCCCTGCCTGCCCTGTAAGCTTGAGACAGGCTGTTGCAAGGAAAAAAGGAGAACCAGAGAAAAGGGAGACTGTGAAGGCTGCATCCTCAGCCACTCCCCACTCTGCAGCATGGAGACAAAGCAAATAGGACTGCCCTGTGATAAGACAATGGACAGGAGTGTGGGGAGGAAATACAAACATTTATCCTGGGCTAGGTTGGACAGGTTAGATCAAACAAGTGAGAAAAATGTTAGGCTGCTATTTGCACATCAAACACCATTATCAGAATGTGAACCCAATCTAACAAATAATTGAAAGCATTATTTAACATCGGTGTACAAAGAAGTTTTTGCACAAATGAACATTAATATGCAGTTAAAGGAGCTGACATCCATTCAAGGCTGATTACACGCATTGATGTAAGCCTATAATACCTTATTGTACCACACTGAAGTCAATGTGAACATTATCTACAACTTCAGTGGGTGCAGGTGCAGCCTTTAAATGCTAAACTTACTGTTTCTTCTCCACAAGAGCTCATTTATTAACACTTCAGTGTGTCTAAAATGAAACTTGATTCTGCCATTGATTCTATATAGACAATCCTGCAACTAGGTGAAACATATCAGTTTCACTTGAAAATTATGAAATATTAAAACATACTTTTTGAAATCTTTACTAGAATCTCAACTCATATTCTTTTGCATCTGGTAATTTATGTTGGTGTATCCTTCATAATAATTACAAAAGCTGAAATTCCTAAGAACCCCTCAAAACATTCCTTGAGCATATGGTGATAACCAAGAAAAAAAATACTAGGAATAAAAAGGAAGCAATGTGATCTCTTTTCAAGTCATTCATACATATGCTAAGGTTCATACTTATTCTGAAGGTTCAACTTTCATTATCAAGTGAAAAGTGCCCAAGTACTCATAAAATGCAAGCAAAATATTACATGGCATCATAAGACCACCTTCTAGAATATTTATTACTGGGCACTTAAACACTTCCAACAGTACTATTATCAAGAATATCTATGACCAAAGAGAGACATGTAGCATTTCATGAATATCTGTGAATTTGGGAATGATGAATTTTATAACATATGTTCATATAAATGCATAATGCTTCCTAAAAAATTCACGAGTCAGCACAGTTTCTTCTGAAAAATATTTAATGCTTTCATGAAAATGATATTAACAATATATAAACTATGGGACTCAGTGAAACGATGGCTTTAAAATGCAGAACCTACTTTGTTTTTCTCTATTCGCCACTAGAGGCTATAAAATATCCAGTTCAATAGTCAGGGAGATTTACCATCTAACACCCTGAATGAAATTCTTTGCCATGTCTATAACCTACAACTATCTTTTAAACTTACTGGAGGACTTTTTTCTTTCCTTATTTGTTTGTTTTAAATTTAATATGGGGAAATATGATTTGGACCAGAAGACACTGGAAAAGAAGGGGGGAAAAATGGCACTGTTTTAACAAGCAGGTCCCAAAACAGAAGTACTATTTACTATTGTTAAGCTGAGTTCAGTGGTTGATCAAAGGTAAGGTCAGGCATGTCTAATCTGTGGCCTGTGGGCTGCATGAGGCCCAGCTCAACTTGTGTTGTGTCCCACCCCCCACTGCTGCATCATGGTGGCAAGTCTGATCCTACGGATACAGCTCTACTTTCCATTTTCATTAAAGGTACTGATAATGAACATAATGTCACTGAAATCAGCATAAATACATTACCTGTGAATTTTCACAAGGACTGTATGGAATTGCAATCAGACATTCAACTCAAAGAAAAATTTGATCATATATCTTTACCAAATTTCTACAACGCCTCTTTTACCAGAGAAAAATAGCCCACACTTCATAGTCATGCCTTATTCATGTCATCACTTTTGAGCAATATGTACATTTGTGAACTATTATTGTTAAGAATGAAGCACAGGATGAGTACTATTAATCAAAAATCTCTGATGAACACCTTGAGAACTCATTAGAAATGGCAAGCACTGCCATTGAACCAGCCTGATATGTCACTTTCACAAAAACAAGTTCAAACATCCCACCAGTTTTATGTTTTTGTTGCTCTCTGTTCTTTATGTTTTGATTAAAAAAAAAAAAAAAAAAAAAAAAAGAACCTTAAAAATAAAGCCCTTTTATTATTTATATACATTAAATTTACTCTATATTTTATATGTTGCGCAAGACAATTCCTGTTCGCTGAATGAGGCCCAGGCAAGTCAGCAGGTTGGGCACACGAGAGTAAGGTGTTTTGCTGAGTAGTAATGTGGAATTGAAGCCACTGAATGCCTTCTTGATTATTCTCAGAGCAGACAATTTGACTAACGGCAGGTTTACTCACATGAGAGGAGGTTCTGGCTGGCCAGAGGAAAACACTGAAATCTAATTGGCTTTTTTTTTTTTACATTGAGGTGATTAACCACAACTTGACAACTCTGATGCTTTGGAAAGGGTCTTCAGAGGCAGAAATCTCAATGTGGAATTTAAGCTTGTATGGATAAGAGGAGGAGATCTCTTTTAGAGTACTATCTTTATTGTTTCTTCCTCCCATCCCCAAAGGATGGAGATTTCTTTGAGAAGGACAGAAACAAAAATACTCTTCTGGATTTCAATTGAGACAACACACTTCCTTGTTTGAGGACATAAATGACATCTGAGCTCTCATTAAAAGAAGTGTTAACTCCATTAAAACTGAAAAATTAAGTGTGTTACCTACCAGGTGTCACTAATTACACTTGTTCCCTTTCCACAATAAGAAACATCATAAGTACAGGGACGTGATGTAGTGGAGGGTTGTTAGAGTTAGGGTAGTATGATTAGGTTGCGGTTGGACTTGATGGTCTTTAAGGTCTTTCCCAACCTGAGCAATTCTATGATTCTATGATTCTAGTCATGAAGCATTTAGTTAACGTTACAAATCCATGCTTATTTATGTTAGTTGCAGCTGTTACAACATATTTTTGCTTTAAAATTCAAAGCACCCCAGGTTGGGTGAGGTAGGCAGGACCCTCTGTGTCCCTGTGTCCCAGCCCCTGCTCCAGCAGCACCACCCAGAGCAGGGTGCCCAGGCCCATGGCCAGGTGGCTTCTGGAGAGCTCCAGGAAGGAGACCCCACAGCCTCTGGGCAGCCTGTGCCATTGTTCCGGCACCCGCACAGCATAGCACTGCTCCTGGCGTTCAATGGGAGCCTCCTGGGCTACAGTCTGTGCCCACGGTCTCCTGTCCTGGCATGGGGCATCAGTGAACAGAACCTGGCTCTGCAGGATTTGCACCCTCCTCTTCTTCAGGCTGAACAGTCCCAGTGCTCTCAGACTCTCCTTGTAGGAGAGGTGCTCCAGATCCTCTGACCTGTTCTAAATATTTTTGCTTATTTTGTGGAGCTGTAAAAGTTTGTACATTCTCTCACAGACTTTGATTTAGGCTGATTTAGCTGGAAATAATAATTTCTTATATTCCTAGCATTAGTACAATCTATTGCAAATCAAAATTTACTTTGGCATTATTATGGTTTTTTTCATGTTGTGACTAATCTGTTGAAGCTACTTTGCATATGACTGTTCTACTGTATTAACATACCTTTTTCTTTGGAGAATCTCAGATGCACTCTCCTTTTTTTTTTTCCTACTTCTTTTTTTTTTTTTTTTTCCTTTGCATTGCTGTGAAGTTTGACAGCAAATAAAAAATTTAGTCTCATACTATTTTGCTGCTGGCTGATACACTGGCGTGAGGTCTGAAGGGCCTCTTGTTATTCTTTACTGCCAAATGTGGGATAGTAAATACATGATCTGTTCTGGATCGATGAAAAAGCCAGAGGCAAGTATCCAGGTCTATTAAGAGGAACTAAAAGATTAGAAAAATATACACATTCTTATCCTTTAGATTATGCTCTATTCTTGAAGTAATGCATAGGTTTAAGTGACATTGCAACAGAACAATGAAGAACTTAATCATATTTCTGTTTTTAAATGGAGAAGTGAGGTCACACTATTATTAACTCAATCATATAGACAATTCAGAGCATAATATAAAATTTGGAAAGTTCAGACAAGCAAGGACGTAGAAAAACAATGCCCCTTCACTTAAGCTTATTCAGAATGTCACATATGCTTTCGAAGACTTAAAATGTGAGAAATTATTTTTACCTCAGGTAGGAGAAGGTAAACTTATGAATTAATAAATATAGATTATTATTTTTTAATATCACAGAATTCGCTTCCTTCACTTCTGCCTATGCATGTTGTCCTATCAGGTGAACACCTGATCTGCTCATGAGTCCTGAATATTTTTTTTTTAGAAGTTTTTCTCACTTATTCCTTTAATTTTAGCTTTTTTATTTCTTGATAGATATGCAGAGGAAGTGGTTATCATTTCAACCTGGTAGGCAGCAGACTTTTGGGTCCGCTAATCTTTGATACAAAATAAAAGGATGAGAGTTAAGACAACATTGCCTCACTTGGATTATCGTTAAAGGACTCAAATCTCCACTGACATTCTGCTCCTTTGATTTCTGCTATCCTAACCTGGAATATATGTGGTCAGTACTGTGAACCTACTTTCCTGCTCATCTGTTTACCCAGTCATTCTTTGAACTGCTGATGGTAATGAATCTCTTCTCCAGCCCTAACTGCTGCGTTCCGTAATCACCAAACACAGGCATCAGCTAGGACTCTAATCTTGCTCTGATGGATGGAATACTAACCTTTCACAAGATTAGAGACACAAGGTGCTCTAGAGATAATAAAATTCAAATAGGTTTATTTCAAAGGGCAACTCAATCTCGATTTTGTTCATGGGTCACTTGACAGATCGTTTGCCAATGCAGTTTTTGTATCCTTCTGCGTCTAGCTCCTGTGCAGTGCTCCAACTACTTCAAATTAAGTGGGCCCCAACAGGCAGAGTTCGGCAAGGGTCTAGCTTCAGCAAAAATAGTGAGATACTCATTCAGCACGCAGCTGACAACTTTGCTGAAAGTTCATCTTAGGTGTGTGGTGCTAGAATGGTGGAAAAGTTTTTCCTAACATTTACAGGAAGACATAGAAATTACAGTAATGATAAGCATCTTGAATGGTTTGAATTTTAAACATTTGTTTGATCATAGAGCAAAAAAATCTTATTAGCGTCATGGCAGCTGTATAATATGTAGAGTAGCTAAGAGTTAAGAGATCTGCAACTTGTGGGGGACCATTTTTAATGCAATAGCCAAGCACAGTTAGTGTGCTTAAATATTAGATGCGACTATTGCAGGTACTGAGACAAGATTCCTCTAGAGGACAGTTTCTGTCTTCAGTGACCCATACATCAATTTAGGATCCTATGAGATAAAGTAGGTGAAAGCTCCTGCAGCCTCCGAGGTTGTAGCTTGCGCCTATTCAGAAGTACCAGAGAATGTAGCTCTGCAGTTTAAGGAAGTAAAATAGAAGTAAAATAGGGTAACTCACCTTCTAGAGATAGCTAATGAAAGTCTATGCAAACAATAGCACTTCCACAATTTAGCCAGGAGGCAGGGCCTGGTCTGTGGGAGCAGATGCTAGCAGCAAGACCCCTCTCTGAGAGACGGGCAGAGAGGAGGAAAAGCAGATGAAACATCCCAGAAGCTCAATGAAAAGCAGTCAGGAAAAGTCAGAGAAAGCCAGAGGGATGTTGTATGCTCCTTTCCAGGACAACATTATAAAACTGTATGCTCTAGGAATTAATATTTTTCCCTCTCAAAAATATTTAGAACTGTCTTCTACAGAATTTATTTTCTGCATTTAGAGATGGGTAGGGGTTTAGAATAACTAAGCTTTTTTTTTCAGATAAGATTTCAGATAAGATTATTTCAGCTTCCCAAGGGCAGGACCACTACATCATATTTAAAAATCAGTGGTTGAGAAGCTTGCATAATAACTAAGTGGTAAAAATTTGATAGAATATGTATTTAAAATGTGTACTGGACTACATGTGAAAGCCAGATATTAGAAAATAACATTAACTTTTCTTTCACTGTTTTTAAGCCTTAGAATGGCATGAAAAATGAAGATTTTGTCTTTGGCAGCTCACAATCAAGTCCAATTTCTTGAACTGCAGTCAAATCTCTGGAACCCATTGGCATGGTTTGAATTTCATGATTGAGTGAGTTCTAAATATTTCAAATATATATATATATATTAATAGACACAGTTCATTTGACATTATTCTCCCCTACAGTAAGAAGCTCTTGAAAGTAATTTGATAATGCATACTTTTAAGAAGAAATAACTTTATTTGCCAAAGAAATAACTAACTACATGTTAATCTTGTGATCTAGTAATGAAATGATACACATACATGTTTCTCTCTCTTGTTTAGACTAAGTGTTGGACATTTCTGTAAATGTATGTGAAAATAATCTTCAGGCATATGAGATAGAAGGATGTTGAAGTTGAAGGAGTCTCTTTCTGATAGAGGGTGTGAATTTTTCACATCAAGGTATGTGTAATTTTCTACCCATGACAGATAGAAAATAGGCTATAAAATTGCCATGGGAACATACAGGCTAGAGAACAGAGAATTTAAATATATGTTATATCAAAATTGTTTACACAGAATGGAGCTACAGCATATCATGTCCTTTTAGGAATATCAAGGCTCCCAAACAGCTTCCATGGGGAAGGTTATGGAAGCAAACAGCCTGGGCTGCAGGTGGATCCTGTAGCCCTCCAAGAGTCAAGGCTTGGGATGGAGGGTTTGGTATGTGGCAGGGAGCCTCTTTGGACAGCTCTCCGCACCAATGACTGAATTACCACAAATACTGTACTACACAAATTTTAATGGTACACCTCATCTCACATGTCTGCATGTGTGTTTGAAATCTTCGGTCAGTACATACAGGTAAGATAAAACTGCTGAAGAGACATGAAACAAGGCAGGGAGGTGTGACCATGGGAACCATTTACAGTAATGTCCAAAATAACGTGAGTATTTAAACTTGGAAAATTTTAGCTTCCAGAAAATCACTCCTTGAAAAACCAGGTGCCTCTTCCAAAGAAGTAAAGGAAGTAAAGAAATAGGTTTTTGTTTGTTTGTTTCTCTGTTTGTTTCCCCCCCTTATAAATCAAAAGACAACACAGAAATATTGTACTCCAGTAGACTATCAGGAAATATACTTGCAAATGAAAGAATTACTAAGGAGCTCATTGTCTGTTTCAATTTTAAAGCTAGATATCCAGAAGCATGAAGTCTAGCATTAGACCTAGATCCAAATAAAAAGCCTGATCTGTGAGTCAAAACAAAGAAAAATCTAAGGACTTAATTTGATTTAAATGCATCTACTCTAATGAGAAACAACAATAGTCAGATTAAGTGCATTCAGAGGAACACTTGGCCTAAAACATCATGCTTTTCATTGTTAAATTTGAATTTTCTTGCTTTTGTGGGATTAAGTCACACCCTTAACATTATGTTAATGCAGCTTTTTGTGGTTTAATTACAAGGTTTCCTCTAGAGTTTAACATAATAACAATTAATCAGCTAGTTCTTAACTTCCACAAAGGAAACTGTCATCTGTTATTATCTGCACTGCTAACCCTCTGCAATGTCAGCTGAACTAAAAACAAACAATTATATACCACAAAAGCGACACCCAAACAGTGTCAGTAGCTTAGACAAATGAATGGAAAAATCTCACTCTCAGCCCTGAAACTTCTCTATATTAATTCCCTATTACACTAGCAGCACACAAACATCAGCATTTAAATGAGTATCATACACCACAAGGTACCCCAGCAACATGAAGAGAGACTGACACGATTTGTGTGTGGATTATCTAAAATCAGACAAAAATGCAAAAAATCAAAGCTTATGCTGTTTTGCAATTTGCTATCTTCTTTTGTGATATCTAAATACCAATTATTTGGTTTATTTTCTGGTCAGATTTATTTGCACAGCCATGCTAATTGCACTCGTCAGGAAAAGAGAAAAGAAATAGATGGAGATAGTACTTGATGTGAGAGGCTAAAACAATGCATTCAAATACGTTCATATGAAATTCAATAAATGGTTTAATAAAAATAGGAAGACAAGATACTGGAAATGAAAAACAAAGGGGAAGAAAAAAAAAAAAAAAAGCACTGAAAGCATTTAGGCTTTAAAAATATGAGGGACTTTATTCTGTCAGCATTTAAATATCCCTAGGTTAAAATTCTCTCTTCTTTGTAGACTGATGACATAGAGATGGATAATATTTCCGTGTGGTTGGATTGAAGTGGGAAATAAGAAGTGAAATACCACTGTTGTTATTACTTTTCTTCTTTCAGAGAACAGTTTTCTCTGGAGTGCTGTTCTACACTCAGAAGTGGCCAAAAAAACAACAAAAAAAACCACAAAAAAAAAAGCAGTTTGAGTCAACAGATTTGTTCAATGACAAAAGGTGTTCTTCACACTCTTTATTCCTGTTAGCCCTGAAGCCATAACATGATGAGGGGGACAGAGAAGGTGCTGCTAACACTGCCTAGCCTTGAGCAACCCCTCTCAATCTCTTTCTCTTTTATTTTTCCCCCAAACAAACGAATAAATAAATAAGAGGGGGGAGAAAAGAAAAAAAAAAAAAAAGATGAAAAAAAGAAAAAGAAAATAAGAGAGTTGATCATGAGACATAGTTGAAGAACTTGGAAGAAATCAGGGATTTTCAGAAGCCACACTCATAGATTGGCCATATGTACTGTTTCACTCTCTGCTGCACGTGTCACAGACAAAGCTAAGACTCACATTCCAACAGCAGCTATTGCTTTATTCATTAGTAACAAACTCCCGTAGTGTGGGATCTGCATACAATTTGATTGTTTTTGTTGGTGTTTGTTTTTTTTTTTCCCCACCTCTAAATTGTTTGTCATCATAAAGGAGTGGCAGCAGTTCAATAAGAGAAGAGTAATGCAGCAAAAAGACTGGAGCCCATTTTCAATACCTAATTGCCATAAAAAAGCATTAACAAATGATTAAAAAGATAAATCAAAAGTTTTCAGGATGACTAAGGGGCCCAGTCGGTTTTATGGTTTCATTTGAGCTACAAAGGCGTTATTATACATCCATTTACAAAACAATGAGCTCTTATTGTTTATGAAAGTTTAATCTCTTGTTTTATTGCTTTAATATATCTAACACTGGTAAGGTTTACTTTAAAATGAAATCTCTGACTATATGATGTGGATATTATTTTTTACATTCAGTCCGCAAATGGAATGAGTAACATCATAATTGTACTCATCTATGAAACAATTAAAGTAGAGATAATTGCTTCTTCTCTCATAATTGCATCTAAAGTAAAAGAATTAATATTTTATCATTTGGCAATGATTCTTGTTAGCACAATATTCTGACATCAATTTTTTTTTTTTTGGCTACAGGCATTTGAGCAAGTGCTGGAAAAAGTTCTGATGAACCAAAAACCACATTGCCAGTAAACTTTCACTTAAGAAACACATCACCTTAGGCTCACATCTGTGACAAAACTTTGACAGTTCAAATAACAAGAAAAAAAACACCTTAAACACTTAATTTAAGGAAAACAAACAAGCATGAATCTGGTGGTGAACTGCTGCCCTTCCAATGATACATCAATTCTAGATTAAGCTACAGAATGACACTGTCTCATTATGATAACAAGTAATCGTAGCAGCTGTTATCAAAAGAGAATTTTATGCACAGGTTTTAAAAGCTCAGAAAATCAACTGTGAAAGTGTTTCTGCTGTTACAAACTGTCATATTATCCTCGGAAAGAAGCCCAGAGGGGCCCTGGAACTTCTTTATTCTCTTCCCTGACTTGTCCAGTAACATATTGATCTCTGAATTGGCAGCCAAATTGATTTTTATTTTTTTATCCAGTCTTTCAGGAAACTGCTAATGAAACAATAGTTTTAAATTTCTGAGGTGAGCCCTAATGATGTGATATGTGAGACTTACTGTCATGCACCGTAACTTGGTAATTTCCGAGCATTAACTTGGTAAATACTGAGACACTTGGAAGGATCAGAACAGGAAAAAGCTACTGGTCCTCTTAAGTGCATAAATGTCACCTGCTCTTCAAAGTTATCAGCTCTTCTTCTCATTTGCTGCCCCATTCTGCTTTCATTTCATAGAATAGTAGTTGAGCTGGAAGTAACCTTTGAGTTGGAAGGAATCTTTACAGGTCATCTAGTCCAACCTCCTTCAATGAACAGACACTTGTAGCTAGATCTGTTTGCTCAGAGCCCTGTCGAGCCACAGTTCTATAGTTCTGTCCTGCCACTAAACTAACATAATTATCTTCACTGATTCTATTCACTCGAATTTTGCTCCAGAAATAAACCTCTAAAGAGGGTGTCTACAAATGTCTATGTGGTGAGAATATTTTAGTAGCCAATTCTTAAACATGTTTAATTAGTTGTATTACTGATCTGATGATTTGCAAATGTGATATAAAAATCAAATGCTTTTAATTTTCAGCAGAGCATGCTGTTCTCTTTTCCATGAAGGTTTTCTAGAAACATTCAAAATACAAGCAGTTCGTAGACAGAAGGAAAATGGACAGCATAAAGAAAATTATTACAAATGTTTATATTACATTACAGCAAGAAGTCCATTCACATGATCTTTTTGGAGTTGGAGTCTGCAATTTTAAAGGGTCACACTCATCCATCACTGTCCAAAATCATGAAGACCACTGTGAAGTTAAAGGAAATATGTGTATTCTTTTAAAGAAATGTATTAAATAAATAAATGAACAGACAAACCACACACACATGAAATCGTGCCCAAACAGACAATTAAACAAAACCCTAGGAGCTCAGGAAGAGGTCTGAAGCAACCTGAACTTTGGTAAGGGAGTCACAGGAATTAAAGCAGTTGATTCTTTCCCATTTTCCTCTCAGTGTAACTTCTGACACATCACCTACACCATTAACGATCCCACTCTTATAAAATTATGTGGCTTTGAAAGTTTGGGTAAAGCAGATAATAATCTACTGATTAGCATGGTGTTGCTGTATACCTTCCATATTATGCTCAGTCTCTCATGTGTATGCATGTGCTACAGTTGTAACTTTTAAAGTCAATATTATATACTTTTATTTACATTGGCATAGCCACAGCAATCTTAGTAAGTGTGCATAAAATATAGAAATGTGCATCAATCAGATAGAACAGTTATAGATCTTTCTCATAAAAATGCAGGAACCCATAAATCTATGAGTGTTTAAAACAGGCATGACAACAGATTCATTGCCATCTTTTAAGACTATCATTACTTAGATACACAACTGTAAACTTTAATTGCAAATCTTTTCATGCCACAATAAAAATAATGTTAAAAATCTTGACTGTTAAACTCAATGCCCTGGAATAACATGCATTGTAAGCTTCTTCTCACTGTGTAGGCTAAATATGAAAAAGTGCATTTCTTTCCAGAAAAGTGCCCGGTTGACAAGAAAATGTTTGTTTCTACAAATATGTAGTCAGAAATTATAACTGATCCATTATTTCATACTAGCAGTTTTTCTTCATTCATCACCTTCAACAGTACTTTGAACATTTGTAGTCAGGTATTGAATGCCAAATTTTAACTGAGTTCTTAACCTCTTATGATTCTTCTTTCCCACCCTCACCCCCCTCTTTTTTTTTTCTTCTAAAATCCTAAAGGTTTGTTTCTCTAATATAGCACTTCTAAATTGTCTCCGGAGTAATTCCTGAGTGCAATATACAGCAGACTTGGCTTCAGTGCTCTCTGGTATTATTGCAAACCATCCAGGTTACAATAACCAACTTGTAAACAAGAAAAAAACAAAACCAAATGGATAAAACAATTAAACTGGTAAAAACTACTCAATTTTTCCTTTCTACTATAACCATGCCCTAGACAGATATATTCAAATAGTGTAAACTGTGCTGTGTTGGGGGGAAGTGCACCTAGATGAAAGCCTATACATGCACGACCCCTTTATAGAAGATATACGTGGGAGGTGATGCCTGTGCTAATTCTGTGCAGCTCATTAGCCATGTGATTGCTTTCCAAATGGTACAAAAATGATGTTTTCAGTATTCTACCACAATTCACAAAACAGAAGGATAGGTTATATGGTACTCACTTTTGCATATCTATATTTGTACTGCAAGATACAGAGTGAGTTTGGGAACAAACTTAGGTATGCACTCCCCTCCAACTGATTTGACCTGTGCCTTTATTCTTTATATGTTTGGATTCATCTCTTCTAATGTTGGATGCTGCTTGCACTGGCATTTATATCCAAATTGGTCACAGAACGGTCCCTTTTAAGTCAGTCACACAATGCTACCGAGCTTCTCAGAATGCAGTTGATTTGACCTAACATTGTTTACACATTAAGAACATATAAATTGCACCCTGAAGCTCCTCACTGACGATAAACATACAAAGAATGACTAGAAAAGATAAAGTTATATCTGCAATATACATGGTAAGGACAATCACACCCAGTGTGTGTTTTCTATCTATAGGAAAAAAGTTAAAGACAGTAAGTTAGGCCGTTCAGTCCTTTTAATGACTTGATCTATGCAGATTGCTCAGGTAAAACTTGGTCTGATGTGAAGGGATTGAGTGTTCCTCAGTTTTTCCCACCAGGAAAACATTCTAAAGCTTCATGCCATTTCCACAAATTAGAATGGAGAGTTTTAATAAATAAAAAAAATAAATAAATAAAAGGAAGCTATTAACATAACACAATTTTTCCATACTTTTCTTCATCAGTCCCACAGTATTTATATTTCACTGAAATTATTGTTCTGTCTCCTAAATAGACATATTAACACACATGATTTTAGCCCAAAGAAAATTAACTAATTATTTACATTTTATTTAATGTTCTTCATCTAGTGATCTTAAAACATTCTGTAAGCTGTTTCCAACTATGGGAGCTTTTGAAGGATATCTGAGAGGAAAAGAAAAAAAAGCAAAAGGTAGCTCTGGTAATTCTGTACATTGTTTTAATGTTATTAACATTGGAGCTTCATTCTGTTAATTACATTCCTGGGAAATATATCTAAAGATTACAGGAAATATTGCAAACCCTGATATATGAGAAAGGCAAGCCAACATATACTAACTGTTTTGACTGAGCAACAAGTACACTGTATGATGTGAGCCATTCCCTAAGAACAGAAACAATACTTCTAACTTTGAGGTAACTGAGATTTGGGATTTTCCATGGAACAGACCTTGTGAATCTCCAGCTGGAAAAGTATAGTGACTGACAACAATTTGGGAATCAACCTGACAAGCAAATGCTGTGATGAAACTACCTTAAAATAAGGTTGAACTTAGTGTATCGGAGTTTCATTTGTGTGAACCACTCTAGCAATTGCTGGTTTGTTAACTGATAAAGAGCAAAGAGTTTCAATGGGAAGCAACAAGCTGGTGAATCATAGCTGCCTCCTGATGTTCATTTGATTATAACCACAGCTTATGAATGTCATAAATGTGTTCAGGGGTTATTTGATAGCTTTCTATTAAAATAAGGATGCGGAGAAAGGGCCTCTGGAAGGAGTGTGCAATGAATGGACTTCATTTTTTTATGGATTTCATTTTTTTATGATCATCTCCTCAGCATTTTGAGAAGAAATACAATAGCAAATTAAGCATATCAACGAGGGACTCATAGGCCATTTTAATGTGACCACTGTAATAATCAAAAGAATTGAGAACCTGTCATATCACAAGACGCTAAAAGAGGTTGTCATACTTAACCTGATATTACAAAGGTTGGAGTGGGGCCAGATATGATTACTCCCTAGTAAATATGAGAGTTAAACACCAGGGAAAAAAGACAGCTTTTTAAGATGATGGATAAAATGTTCATGAGAAAAAAAGGCCATTAATGCAGCTTAAATTAGAGGAATTAGAGTATTTCTAATAAACATAACAGAGACTTTCTGCAACAAATTTCCCATAAAAGTATCAAGGAAATAAAGTTGAAGAAGGCTTTAAAGAAGAAAGTTTGTGCTGTAGAACTGGATGACCTATGCTCTTCTGATATACACTGAAAACTACTGAACATTTTCTACACAGAATATTCCATTCCAAATCACTGAAAAAAAAATTATTGCCACTCATGATTATACTGATGCTTTGAAAAAAACATAGTTTTTTCTACAATAAAATGCAATGGAAAACAAGTTTTTTTTTCCTGTTCTAGTAAATATTTACCTCAGTTTAAAAAACAAGAAAACAAAAAACAACAACCACAAAACAAATCAGCAGATATACAGTGGAATGAGTTCTCTAATCTAGAGCTGAAACATTCACAAACAGGATTTTACAACAGTATGACACCGTATGAAAAATCAACAACAGTTGTGATATGACATCTGGTTCTTCCAGAGACATATATCCAAAACCAAAAGCTACTAAGAACCAAAATGTGAAAGAATAATATCAAGCAAGAAAGAATAGAGACGTGAATGAGTTCATGAATTCTAAGATTTTGGAAGTTTTTATTTCATGGGAGAAAGGAGAGTGTCCATAGCATAGCTATACAAGTTTTCTCTTCCAGAATCATTTGTAAGTTTTGTGATGCATGCTACACATACCTATTTATCATAACTAGGTATCTCAGCCATACCATCATGAGAAGCCAAAAAGTCTCAGTCTCTGACTATGAAGTTAAAATCAAAAGCATTTGGGCAGTTTGCAATGGCTTTTTACATTTTAAGGAAAGAGTAATGAGTCATGATTTTATCTTAGAAATATACTGCAACAATACAAAGGTTTTTCTGATGGAATTAATAGAATCATATCATAGAATGGTTTGGGCAGGCAGGGACCTTTATGATCATCTAGTTCGAACTCCATTTCCATGAGCAAGGACATCTCCATCTAGACGAGGTTACTTAGAGCCCCATCCAGCCTGGCCTCGAACGCTTCCAGAGAGGGGGTACCCAGCACTTCTCTCAACCAGTTCCAGTGTCTCACTGCCCTCAGAGTGAAGAATTTCTTCCTTACAACTTCTCTAAATATATCCTTTTTCAGGTTGTAACCATTACTCCTCATTCACTACATGTCCTTGTAAAAAGTCCCTCCCCAGCTTTCCTGCAGGCCCCCTTCAGGTACTGGAAGTTCACTATTATGTCCCTCCCAGAGCCTTCTCTTCTCAGGCTGAATCCCAGCTCCCTCAGTCTGTTCTTGTAGGGGAGGTGCTCCAGTCCTCTGATCACCTTCGTGGCCTGCCTCTGGACCTGCTCCAATTCCAGACATTGTTTCAATGTCCATTAGGTTATTGTTTGTATAGAGGATGGTAATTTGTCACTATATACAAAGAGAGTGAGCGAAATCACAGAAACAGGATAGGAAAACTGTGTTTCTGTACACTCACAGAGCATACGTAGACCATGAAATTTCACAACTCATTTCTTCTGCATGTATAGGTATGTTATCCAGTTACGTGAAGCATTATATATCACTGCCTCTCAAGTTTAAAGGATTACTGTTTTCACAGAATATGCAATGAGTACCTGTCTCATTTTCTGTAACATCAGTTAAAAACAACGGTAGGTGTTCATTGGTTAGAATAAAAAGCAGGTGTGCAAGGCTGAAAACATAGCTCTGCCTTTGATTTTCTTTATAGTTTTGTGTTTTCAGTTTAAGATATGACTTTGCAACCTCCTGTAAGCAGAGTAATATGACATCTGTATGCATCCCTGTACAGTTGATGCTACAGATGTAAAGTACATTAAATTTATCTGAAAATCACACCTAAATGACCTAGGTGACACTTAGAATTGTAAATCCAACAGAGTGAGGTTTCCACTTGAATAGATCCATACATAACTTTATGCTTTACTTCCTCGTCATGACAACTGCCCTAAGAGATGTTACATTTCTCAGAGAAGGTTTGAAAGCACAACCTACATATGAGGCACTTTGATATTATAGTGACAGAACTAATATATTTAGGCTATGAAGCTAAATTTTAAGTACTATACAAACATTTCATTTTTCATGCTTTAATACTTTTAATATTTCTTGTGAAAGGAACTGTGTTTGAGGAAGGAACAGCAAGCCTTGGAGTAAAATGGAGCACAAGATTTATATTTCTCAGGTGTTTCTTCAGGTGCAAAATCTAACAGAATTGGATTAAACATTATCACTTGCTGTTTAATCTTGGTGTTACAAGACGTTTGTTGCTTGACCTGATTTTAAAGGATTTAATACTCAAACTTTTAACTATCAGTAGTGATTCTAAATTTCATAGCTTTGAAACAAGGAAAAGAAATAAGATGTCCTGTGTAGATGCTGAGTCAGAATGAGTATTTATTCCCATCATGTTCAGAAAGACTTATACGGCTACACACAGGGAAACATTACATTCTATTTGTGCAACTGAAAACTGAGAACTGAACAGGTAATTAGGAACTTAATTTTTCCTGCTTAGAATTAGATTTTCACAACAATAATAACAGACAGATCCCAAAGTTCAAGGTAGATAAATAAGAGAGAATAAAATAAAATGCTTAGCCCAATATTTTCTGAAATACTGAAATTACTGTGGGGAAATAACAACTCTCAGTAGGAATGTTGTTTTTCTATTTTACTCCTACTCAAAAATCAAAAGATGAAAGCTGTTATTTAGGACATTTGTTTTTAATAAAGGGGGTTAAATGTTAGTCAGAAGCAGGGGGAATTGTTTGCATTGGCAAAGGAAACACACAGTGACAAGTGCTTCCTTCTGGAGTTCCCTTAGACAATGAGACAGAAAAAGAAAAAAAAAATAACAACAACAAAAAATTCTTTACTTACAGATTTAGCAGTCTTTATCCAGTTACCATCTCTGCCTGAAAATCTTTTTCTCAACTTTGTCTCTGGTCTGTCTTATAGATGCTTCTCTAGAGCTCTAATTGCTACCTTTCCTGACTGCATATGTTTTAAAATACACAGTTTTCCAAACTAATGCCCTGTAAGGATTTTCCAAACTCGCTAAAATGCACTGTGTTGCAACCAGCTCATGATCAGTGTAAAATGGGCAATCTTATTTCCACATTGCTGAGACCTAATCTTCTGGCCAGGACATAAAGTGATACAGCTTTAGGTAAATTCTTAATCTTTGTCATTCTGAAACATGATAATTGCTCTAAAGAGAGGCAGAGGTTGAGAAAAAATTCCTAATGACTAAGGCTGACAAATGTTAGCTGTGAAATCTTTTTTCTTTCTTTCTTTCTAAGTTCCATATAATTTCCCTTTTACGTATACTTAACTTACAACGAGATACCGGAATATGTAACGTGATTGAACATGTGTTTTTAAAGAGAGACTAAAAAAAGATTCTATCCTCCAGAAATGAAAAATAAAAGCAGCTGCTAGTGGGGTATTACCTCTTTATTCCTCAAGGAATATACTAGAATAGCAGTTCTGCTGTTCCATATTCTCTGATCATGTTCTATATTTTGTTAAATGTGATTTTACAGAGACAGTCAACTTAACAGCAGAGTTATGAATAATTGGAAGGTTTTGGAAAATGATAACAAAATATGAGTTTGTCTGATGTATGCATGTATGTAAGAAAAAAAAGCGGACACTTTAGCCCACCATTTAGTTATTGATGCTAGAACCATATGAAACAGGCAGCACAAAAGAATTCCCAGTTGCATGTCATAACCCATTTCAAACACAGAATGAGAGTCAAATTTCATAGCATACCATCTACCCTCAAATGAGCTCCCATGGCACTGCATTCGGGGATGCTCGCTTCTTTTCTTTTACTATTATTAAAAATTGTTGATATTTTTAGACTGAAACTGCTCAGACTTTGATTTCTAAGGATTTCAAAACTTGCAGGAAGTTGTGGTAATCATTCAAAGTCCACGTCAAGATATAACTTAATGCTAGAATTAGATTATTATTATTTTTATTTTTTAACAAAATCTCCAATCAGAACGTATTATAAAACGACAAAATAATGAAGTACATTGCAAGGAACACAACAATATAGATTTTCTTTAGTTCTGCTATACTTCAAGTAGTTCTTGGCACTGACTAATTTTCATTTCACATGTTTTGTTATCTCATCTTCTATAAAACTCCTGGAGCATAAAAATGCTTTTTCTACTGCTCTGCTGTAGACACAGCCACCCATAGACAATCTCTATTTCTGTAAGGAGTCACTTTATTTTCTCTGTTCCTATTTATCTGCCCCTATTTTAAGAATGTATGACTGTAGCTGAACCACATACCATCTCAGATTATTCACTTACTACTATATTTTCGGACATGATACTTAGATTTAAACCTAATGGAATTACATTTCCTCTCACCAGTGTCATTTTAAAATTAACTACTCCTGAGAAGTACATTAAATAACAGGAACAGTAAAGCACTCTCCAAATATTTTTTAAAAGTCCATGTAAGCCAAACAACATGGCCTCTTGTACAGGCTCTCTGCATTATTCTATTTTGGTTAACTGAATTATCCAGTCTTTTAACATCTCTCCAGTAATAAGTTCAGAAGAAATTTGTGACTCCTATGTGGTTTTACAAGAATCCCTCACCAATCCCCACAATTTCTCTTCCAATCTGCTACCATCTCCTGGGTGAGTACTACAGCCCAGAATTCCCCATCAGTGAAGATAAATAATGTTGACTTCCCTTTAAAAACCTGAAAGCTAAACAAGAAAGATAGGTTTGACCTCTCAAAATAAGACACATTCATGTAGATTTTCACATCTTAGCAATGTGTCCAAACTTCCATTACAGTCAAAAAACAATACATGGGGCTATGTACATAACTCTAGCTATTGTGTCACATCTGCCAATTTTGTGGATATGCTAGGTAATCTGGAATGGGCAAAAATGCCCAAGAATAAAGGCCTAGATTTCTCCTCATTAAAATGAGACAATGGATATAAATATTGCACGAGAACACTGGAATGCAGTGTTCAAATGTGGAGTTGTAAGTACAGCGGAGACATGGACCTACTGAAGTGGGCCCAGAGGAGGGTCATGAGAACATCAGAGGGCTGGACCACCTCTCCAATGAAGACAGGATGTGGGAGCTGTGGCTGTTCAGCCTAGAGAAGAGAAGAGGAGACCTTACAGCAACATTCCAGTACCTAAATGGGACCTACAGGAAAGCTGGAGAGAGATGTTTTACAAGAGAATGTAAATAGGACAAGGGGTAATTTCCCTTAGTCATGATGATTGAAGAGCAGTAGCTATGGATAGCAGTACTGTTGAGGTTAAAGTAATATTGTCAGGAATAAGGTATTATTTTTCAATTGCTCTATGGTCCTCCATTACTAAAGGCACTATAATAGTTACTGAAAAAAATCAATATTCTATGGATTTCTTTCTAAAGATTTCTTACTTGTATACTGACCTTATTTGTATTGTTCTCAAGATGATCTCTCCTTTGATACAAACCTCCAAAATGCACCAAGTACAGGTCTGTGGTCTTTGTTTATATCAAAGAATGTCTGGATCAGTAGTGATAATACTGCGCAACCTTTGATGCTAAGTAGCAAGTTAGTTGAAATTAGTGAATGATGAGTAGTTAAGAATAGAGATTAATCCCCCTCCCTGAAGACTCAGTCATACATTCCCCTTCTTAGGGATTGTACAATGTTCCCTTCCCTGACAGAAGAGGAAAACTCTTGGATTCTCATGGAGAGGAAGGGGATCAGTGAAGAAGACAAGAATGTGGTAGTTTTGTATGTCTTTTACAAAGTTAGAAAAACATGTTAGTTGAAAGAGATGAGACATACATTGTTTCTTTTGTCTAGATGACTGCTACAAAGGATAAAAGTTTGCAACTACCAGTACAGTTTCTGTCAAATAATGCGCGCAGGGTGTGAGTAGTGAACCTAAGCTAAGCTACCCGTATTCAGAACTGGAGTATAAAGTTTGGACAGAAATAAAAGGAACGAGATAGAAGTTGCCAAATATTTTCCTGAAAACTGAAAAGTGGCATGATGAGATGTATATATTTATATGTATATATACAGAAAAGCAGTAGTCCAGATCCTAGGCTTTGCTCATATGGGTAGAAGAGGAAAAGAAACAGCATGAGACACAACCAGCATACCAGAGAATTCATGGAGGGATGAGTAGTGCAAGCCATGGCAAACAGAAGCCATCAATGGAAAGACAAATGGGCAGCAAAGATAAGTCATACTGAACAGCTGTATTCAGCTTAAAATGAGCTTTGCCAGCCAGAAAAACTGAAAAATCTTAAACTGGCAGTGAATATTGCAAGAAGAAAGGGAATGCAGTAAGCTAACTCAGAGGGAAAGACTGAAAACTGTGCTGCTTGAAGAGGTACTTCTTGTTTTACCTTTTTAGTCTTTTATCAATCTCACTAGATTTTTTATTTTTTATTATTATTATTATTTAAAATACTGTCTGTTATGCCATTTCATTCATATTTCAGTATGGTGAAAAGCCCTTCAACTGTAACCAAGAAAAGTTTCTGGCTGCCAACTGGTGATTTAAGGGGATATCCTTATCATTTTGAATGTTTCCGTCACTGCTGGGAATAATATCTCAGCAGAGAGGTGTTTATAGTTGTACAACACTTTACACAGACAAGAACTGTTAGGAGATGGAGAAGCAATTTCCATTTTACATTAGTTTAATGGGTTCAGCCTTGGATATCACTGTGTTTTTTTCGGCCAACAGTATTTAAAACATCATGAAGAATAGTTCCTTGAAATATGCCTGCCAACTTTAGAAAACAGTTATAGAGCTGAAAGACAAAAAACAGTTCTTCTGCAAAAGATTCAAAATAACAGTTTTAAAGGAGAGCATGATAAGAGAAAATGTTTAGTACCAACATCTTTCATTTCATTTTCTATTCATCTCCTTAAAAATACATAGGAGAGGGTGGGAAGAACAGTGAAACAAACTTTGAAGACATAACCTACTTAAAAACAAAAGGAAGATTGTTTACCTGGAAGTATTTTCTTGTACTTTTCTCTATAAATGGTCCTTCACTGTCAGTAAAAAGAAAACTTTTCTAAAAAAAAGCTAGTTTGATCCATGTACAAAAGTAACACTAAATTTCTCCAAGTCAACAGAGATTTTCATAGTCTGTTCAGTAAAGTGAGTAAGAGAGGCAAAATGTATTTCAGTGCCATGTTTACATGTCTTAAAAACATGGAAAACACAACAAACTGAAAAAATTCTGGGATAATCTTCAAATTGATGAATACTTTTAATGTTTATCATGGCATTTTTAAAAGATAAGCGTGCTAAGACATTGACAAGAATTGTCTTTGACCCCTACATGACCCTTTTGTGATCCTCTCTGTGGTCAGGTTATAGATGCTTACTGAGTAAAAGCAACTACCATTTCCCAAATAGTCTTAAAAAAAAATAAATCCCTAATGTAGTCATGTTGATTAAAGTAATCCCACCTGTTCTTTAAATGTACAGAATATAGGTTGATCTGAATAGAACATTTCCAGACCAAAGTGCCGTGTCCAGGAAGGGTTTGTAGAGGCATCCAAAACCCAGCTACATATGGTGGCAGAAGGGACACTTTGAATAAAAATGATATGCAAAATATTACATAAGCAAAGGTTAGAATTACCTTACTCATTATTGGTTAATCAACAGCAAAGCTAAGGAAAAGTATCCATTTATGATCTGAGGTATCCAAGCCAAGCCTGGGAGATAGGGCACAAGAGTTCTGGAAATGTTTTCCAATGCAGAAAATGCTGAGGCTGAAATGTCAGTCCTTCCTTAGGCTTCATCTCCTTATACTCAGGCTCCCCCTCTGATTCTTCTCTACAGTCATACAGGTTCAACAGAAGAAACATCAGTATTCTCATGATACTTCTACACTTTTCAGAACTTGAGTTCTGAAAAGTTCAGGGTTGCACCGATGTAAACAAAAGTAGATACAGAAACTAGGTTCTTCTGGGAGTCTGCCTCAACTGCAAACATGTACATCACAGAGCACTGCTATCATGACTACCACTGCTTCTGTCTCATATATCATGAAAGGAAGCAGAAATCACCTCTGCATTTTGTGGAGAATGCCATTCTGCAGGTCATGTGAGGGATGTTCCAAGAATAAACATTAGTTGGAAATTCTGTGGATTTGGACTGAGAAGGAATTGCATTTTATGTTTCTGACATGAGCTGGGGCACTCTGCTGCTAAGTGGTATAGAAATGCAAATGTTTAAGGTCAGAAAGTAAGATACAAGCAGGGAGCTCCATTTCTCACAGTACTGGGCAGGAAAATCAGGCAAATCTTCAGATTTGCAGTTTTGCAAGTGCTTGTTTAAATACTGTCCAAATCCTACTTAGGTCTTTAATTGGACCTTTCTCAAAAAAGTGTTTATTATTGCAGCTTAAAACAACTACAGCACAGCCATAAATCTGAGGCTGTGACAATTCCCAGTTTTATAAGTAAATATAGGGTGGTTATCTCATACACTTTCACCAACATGCTGGTCTCCTCAGCAGAAAATGGCTTGAGCTTGCTCTCCTAATTTCATGTCATTCTCAGTTTAAAAATGAGATAGTGTAAAATAATAAAAGTGCTCAAAAGATACTCCTCATGAGTGTAATCACTTTTAATCCAACTCAGTCAGTAGTAATTTCAGCACTAGGATTAAATACATCTTTTATTTCAAAAGTCTGCTGCCAAATTCCAGCATTTTCTCTTTGTTCTCTTTTACAATGTCTGTAACAGCTATATTTTGTCTGCTCATCCATATTCCCGAGACATCACTTCAAGCATAGGACTTAAGAAAATTCTTAATGAAAGACTAAAAACTATTGATTTTTACATTTAACAAGATAATCTGTAAGACCTTTTCCTCCATAAACAAGGCTCTCTGGATGCTTGTTCTCTCTCCCACATCATTACACCTACTCAAGTATTTCTGTGGGAATACAAGAAAGACTGTAAGGAGCAGCAGCTGTGGAGCAAGATAAACAGCATGAGAACCAAGGACACCTCTAGAAGAAGAAAGAACAGCTCGCAGCTCTGATTGGATAAATGCCTGCGTGAACGGTTGAAGAGGTGTTTGTGGAATGTTCTGTTGACATGTAGGGGCGAATGGGAAAGCTAGGAAAAGAAAACTTGTGAAGGTATATAAGTGATGTGAGAACCTGTAATAAACAATTATTTGGATTGTTCACATCTGAGTCCGTGCATCAGACGCAGCATATTTCAATGAATGCTTTAGTTTATATAAAGACTTCTGTAGCAGAAGAAATGTTTTCACCTGACCAGTTGATATTTACGAACTTGAAAGCATCATTCAGTGCCTCTTAACAAAGAACAACATCAGGAGGTTGATTTGCTAAACTGAAATTATTTTACCCAGACTTAACCCAAAAGGCTAAGAGGCACAGAAGAGCCTGGGGAGACATACAGTTCAGAAACTAACCAATGTGGAATAAGGTGTTTCTGTATAATAGGTCATTTTGAAGGGCCACTCACAGACACCATACCAAGTACTTCTAAGATCCTATTCTGCATAACCTAATAGTTAACTGCTAGTTGCAGACTACTTCCTAGGCATGATTCACATCCAAAAATGCAAATTAATGCATGGGTTATAAATCTTTGATTAATGAAATTCAAAATTAGTTCACTACCTTCAAATTATTTTTGCATTTCTGTTTTACACTACATACAAATACAGCATACGCACATAAATATACAGGTTAAAAATTATATGCTAACAGTTTTACAGCTCAGAGAGTGACAGAGAAACACTACTGAAGTTCAACATTTGAACAAAGCAAGATGATTATAAAACAAGGTGGCCATAAGAGATTTGGAAACATGGTTAACAGCAAATATGGCAAATGAGAAAGATTCTGTAAGAATCTTCCATCTGAACTGCAAGCGGTAAATTGAAGGGGTCATAACACTGGGTTTATGTGGCAAAGTTTTGATAGCTGAGGGGCTGCAGGATTGGGCTTTGCTTACACAGAAGCTGCCCTATGTCAGGTAAGAGACAGCTCCAGCTGCTCTGAAAGGGACCCACCACTGCCAGAGGTGAGCTATGAGAGATGCTGGTTGTGCTTCTGGAAGAGTAGATTTAAGAAAGGGAAAATCTGCTGCAGAACAGCAGCTGAGGAGTAGAGAACAGCAGAGAGGAGTAAGAAGTGTGAGAGAACATCCCTGCAGCCACCCAGGTCAGTAGTCCAGGTGCAGAGAAGATCTGCCCATGCAGCCATGGAGGAGCCATGGTACAGCAGTGGATGGAGCATGAAGGAGATCACAGCCTATGGGGAATCCCTGCAGGACACCCTAGGCTGGAGTTGCAGCCATGGAGAGCAGCCTGCAGTGGGGCAAGAGTGCTGCGGTTGCTGCCATCTGTGGGGATTCGTGTGGAGCAGTGTCTGAAGGGTGGGCCCCATGGTATGGAGCTGTGTTGGAGTAGTGCTGGGAGAGCTGCAGCCTTTGGGAAACTCACACAGCATCAGTTCACGAATAACAGCATCCCATGGGAAGGACCCCATTGTGCTGCAGGGGCAGAGAGGAATCATGGAGTAACAGCAGAGATAGATAGACTGATCATAGCTCCTGTTCCTCACTCCTCTAAGATGCTCAGGGGGGAGAAGGTAGAAAAAAAGTGAATGGGGGAAAGAATGTGTTTTTAGTTTGATTTAGTTCCTCCCTGCTCTAGACTGTTAGTAGTTAGTGTTAAATTATATTAATCATCTCCGTACACTGAGACTGTTTTGCCTATAACAGTAATTGGTGAGAGATCCTGATGCCTTATCTCAACCCTCAAGCCCTTTTTCATCATATTTTCTACCCCTCTTAAGGACAGGACATGAGAGAATGGTATGCTACAGCTTAGCTAGCCATCAGTGTGATATCACCACATAAGCTAGCATGTGTTGAATTTGCTCTTTACTTGAGACTAGAGACTGTTTCAGGCTCCACGCCTCAAGCTTTTTGTCCTGTCTTAGGATGTAGCTGTGAAAAAGACAAGAAGAATTCTTTTTTTTCTAATGCTTGTATAGCTAAAAAGGATCCTTTTAATTTAGTGGAAAATTGTGCTTTTATAGTAGTAAATATTACACGGTATTAGCAAAACTTGCAGGGTTTTTTTTTTTTTTTTGCCATCAGCATCAGTGTAGGTTCAGTCTGGCTAAAATAAATAAAAAGTACTGAAATCATTTTCATTGTGGTCTAGTCCTGTCTTTTAAAGAAAAGAAGAATTGGTTTACTTTTCCTTACCATGGGAATAGTCACATAACATCCCTTGCTAGCTGACTTTGAATTGTTAACAGAGTTACTGTTATATTTAATTATTAGGCATAAGAGCTCTCACTGAGTTTACTTTAGAAAAGCTAGTTTTTCTTTACCTCAATATTATACTTATTCTTTTCATCTGATATATCATAGTTAATCAGCGATAACAACTTATCTTTTGACAGTTAAGGCATACATAGAATCATAGAATTATAGAATCACTAAGGTTGGAAAAGACTTCCACCGAGGCTGGAAAAGTCCTCCAATTATAAGTAATTATATGTTATGTTTATAAGCTCTACTAGGAAGAATCTGTTTACTAGACTAGACATAAATGTCCTCTCCCACCACATTAGAATGTACATGCATGGAAAGAGTTCTCAATAATTATATATATATTTTTTTTCTGAGCATGAACATTTTCTCAAGGAGATAAGACATTTAATGCTACTTTTATTTATTTATTTATTTATTTATTTATTTAATTAATTGATTTTATCCTTTCCTCAGCTCCTGAGGTAATTTTCTATAATGAAAAGTAAAGTTTGAAAAACACTGAATTTAGCGTCTTAATTCAGTTAGACAATCAGCTGGCTATTCTTTTTACATGACATGTGAAAAGAGCTGGATTCAGCCAGGTCAATCCAAAATGTTTATTTGCAGTACGAAGACCAAACACAAAGCTTCCTGACCAAAACCTCTATGCAGAGAACTACTCTGTTAATGACAGACTCTGCACATATATTAGCAAGAAAGACCCCGGCTTTTCAGTAAGAAAGGGGCATTTTATACTCTTCCCTCAATTCTCATTCAAGGAACTTAAGAAATAAAGATTTATTTATTTATTTATTTATTTATTTATTTATTTATTTATTTAAGGCTGGCTATTTCTGAAGCACATCATTTTTAATACTATATTCCATCACCTTAACTACTAGGTCAAACAATAAAAGCTCCCTGTTCCCTAAAAGAAAATGTGATTGTGTAGTACTTGAAGAGGAGCTTTAAATGTCCTTTCCAATTCAAAGCTCACCTCTGAAAGATCTCTCTGAAAGGAGATTCTGAAAGCTTTCTCTCAGCTATTTCAATTTGAAATCTGAGAAGTTAAATACAAAAAAAAATTTGTTAGTTGCCTTGGTGTGAAAAATTTACTGTGCATGCAGGTCAGAAAATCAATTTATTCCACAATTTACTGCTCTGAACTTTTACTTATTTAATTATTATCTGTTGAGATTGGACATACATTAGGGAAGTTTCACTACATACAAAGATTCCTGAATACTACTGGAAAAGAAATCAATACTTTCAGCAGCTCCTATTTTTACCAGTTGTTTAGCTGGAATTCACTTACTGATGAAATATAGACAGATATTATCAATGTTCTAATGATAGATTTAATTTCTTCTTAAAATTTCATATTGGCCACAACCTGAAGGGCAGCAAGTAACATCTATTGCTTACAATTTCAGCATCAGATTTTGAATTTGTTTCTTATCATCATGTAAACCATGATGATGCCATAAACAAATATCTGCAAACAGGTGTTTCTCACTTGAAGCCTACAAAACCTCCTATTCATCAGCATATACGGTCTCTAACAAGGAATAATTCAGACATTAACAGTTTCAGATTTTTTATGAAAGTGTCTTTGGCTTTCAGCATTTTGGGATTCCAAAACAGAGTGAGAACAACCAAAAGGTTTGAAACGAGCTGCATGAACTGACCCACCACACAAGGACAAGTGTTTCTGTGAATATGTGTAGTTGACCTCCTTTCGTTCCTTTCTCTCACCCCACTCTAGGAATAGCCCAAGGGACTTTTAGCACTATGTATTGCTCAGAAGAAAAGCACTGTGGTTTCCATGCATTAAGCATCAGTGTTCTTACATGTTTCTCTGCCAATACCTTCTGTATCTTGTATGCCAGAGGTCTCTCTGATAGCACTATTTTTACTCACATCCTTTCATCAGCCAGTGTGCCATCTTGGTTCTCCTGCCCAGCTCAGAGCTGTGCTACTACAGCTTTTCTCTCTTTTTGACATCAGAAATAAATATAAACCAATGACTTTCTTAAATAGAACTACAGTTTACTGTGTTGGAGGTACTCATTCACAGCCATACAAAATCCATAGATTTAAGTTCTTTGTTACATTTTTCTTTTTTTTCTCCCTGAGCCTATGCTTCCATTAAAAGTACTACACATCTGCAAAGATTCTGGTGGGTGCAGCTGTAAAGGTGGTCAGTGCAATGTAAATCAGTGGACAGCTGTTCCTCAGAGATCATACACCTCCCATAGTTGCAGGTGCATATTTTAGCTATCTAGCTTCATCATAATAGGCAAAGGCTGACAACAACAAAAAATGCACACAGCTTCTTAGCTCATACTTTTCTTCAGCTGCATTATGTTTTTGTGAGGGCTGCTGCTAGGTTAAAACTTTACTTCCGTGGGAAAGAAAAGGATTTTATTTCTTCTCTTCATGAAAATGCAATCTCTACTCCACAGTTGTCTGTCTTCTGTAATCCTTTGATTTCATGTGTATCAATCATTTTTTAAAAAACCTTCAGCAGAAAAAAGTCTTGAATAAAGTCCCCTAAGTTAGAAAGTGAGAAAGTGGGAAGAAGCTGGAGTTACTGGAAAATACTGAGTTATTGGGAAAAGGAAAAAACAATGACATTTTTTTCTGGTACCTTTTGCTAACATCAAACTAACAATGACAAAGAAGAGAACAAGTGCAGTTTATAAAATTAAGCTGGTCTTCAGTGAGTGGGTATTTAGTGTGACTAGTGGCTGAATATGTTTCTGTTTTGCCTGAGCACCTCTGTTGTTATATTTTGTTTAGAAGCAATTAGGAATACACGTATGTGATCAGGTGACTTGGCTGTCTACCCTGAATTCATTCACAATATGCTGGTTATTATGCCAAACTGACATGGCTTTCCACATGCTTTGTTATGGTCAAACACTGGTTTCTTGACGGGAGATGCTTTCTGAAGTATTTCTTGAATATATCTAGTTTATGATAAATAACAGTCCCTTTCAGCACAAAGGCAGACAGCTTACTTTAAAAGATTTTCAGCTGAAATCTTGTAACTATCAAAAAATGAATAGAATCAGCTTCCTAAATCTTCAGACAACACTCAAAGTAACCAGTTCAGTTAGGCACCAGATGGGACAGAAGCACTCACAGAATCACAGAATTGTAGGGGCTGGAAGGGTTCTCCAGAGAACATCAAATCCAAACCCCCCTGACAAAGCAGGCTCCCTACAGCAGGCTGCACAGGCAGGTGTCCAGGTGGGTCTTGAATGTGTCCAGATAAGGAGACTCCACAACTTCTCTGGGCAGACGATTCCAGTGCTTCGTCACCCTTACTGTGAAGAAGTTCTTATGCACACTTGTGTGGAACATCCTATGCTTCAGTTTGTGGCCATTTCCCCTTGTTGTATTGCCACGCACTGCTGAAAAGAGTCTGCTCTTGTCCCTTTGCCTCCCCCACCTTAGATATTTATGGATATTGATCAGATCCCCACTCTGTCTTCTTTTCTCAATTCTGATTCTGTGAGTAGACCCAAGTCACTCAGCCTTTCTTCACAGGGGAGATTCTCCAGGCCCTTTATCATCTTTGTGGCCCTCTGCTGGACTGTTTCCAGGAGAATCCCTGTCTTTTTTGTACCGGGGAGCCCAGAACTGGACACAGTACTCCAAGTGAGGTCTGACCAGGGCAGAATAGAGGGGGAGGATTACCTTCCTTGCCCTGCTGGCCACATTCTTTTTAATGCACCTCAGGATGCCAATGGCCATCTTGGCCATGAGGGCACACTGCTGGCTCATGGCCAACCTCTTGTCCACCAGGATACCTAGGTCCCTCTCTGCAGAGCTCCTCTCCAACAGGTCCTCCCCCAACCTGTACTGGTGCATGCAGTTATTCCTCCCCAGATGCAAGACTCTACACTTGCTCTTGCTAAACCTCATCTGGTTCCTCTCTGCACAGCTCTCCAGCCTGTCCAGGTCTCACTGAATGGCAGCACAGCCTTCTGGTGTGTCAGTCATTCATCCCAGCTTTGGATCATCATCAAACTTGCTGAGGGTGGACACTATTCCATCATCAAGGTCTCTGATGAAGATGTTGAACAAGACCAGAGCCAGCACCAGCCCCTGAGGAACATCGCTAGATACAGGCCTCCAATTGGACATTGCACTGCTGATCACAACCCTCTGAGTTTTGCCAGTCAGACAGTTCTCAACCTACCTCAATGTTCACTCAGCTATTCCACACTTTCTCAGCTTCATTATAAGGATATTGTGAGACAGTTTCAAACACCCTGCTGAAATCGAGGTAGACTACATCTATCTCTAGTAGTTCAGCACTGCTCTTCCCCCATCCACACAGCTGGTGATGACATGATGGAAGGCTACCAGGTTGGTCGAGCAGGACCACCTCCTGGCCCATGATGACTACCCTTGTTTACCTTCTTCTCTCCCAATTGCCTGGAGCTGGCATCCAGAACAAGCTATTCCCACCCTGCCAGGGACAGAGGTGAGAATGACTGACCTGTAGTTTCCCAGATCTTCCTTCTTGACCTTTTTGAAGACTGGATTAACATTGGCTATCCTCCAGTCTTCAGGCACCTCTCCCATTCTCCAAGACCTCCCAGATTTGATAAAAAGTGGTTCAGAAATCAACTCTGCCAGCTCCCTCAGCACATGTGGATACATCCCAAAAGGATCCACTCCTAAGTCACTTGCGAGATGGGATTTATCGTTTCAAACTTGGCATCACTGCGGACAACTACAACTACAAGATTTAGTTTTCTAGAATTCCTCTTTTAATGATAGTGAGAAGTAGGGACTTCTAAGAGCAATTATATTGGTCTCCACTATATCTCTACCTTAGAAATGAATGTAATGGCATTCTGGAAGCGCCTACTCTTTTTCTGTAAAGAAAGCTTGTCTGATTACTTCAGACACAGACAATGTATTATGGATGTCTCCATAGATGAGAGGCCTCCTTCCATGGAATTTTGCAGAAGAAAAAGAACAAGGGGTTTTTTAAACTTCCTCTTACTCTTTGCTGAGTGAATGACTATTTACAGAACCATTCACAGCAGAGTCAGGCAGGTTAATTTGAACAACTGATTTTGGAAGCTGTTCTTGCTTCACTAGCAGTTTGCTACTAGCTCTGCCCAGCTGACACTGGGGAGTGGAAAGTTTTGAAGCTTCTTAGTCTTTCGAATTTATTTCACAACTACTACCTTTACTCTTTCTGTACCTGCCAGCCTTAGTATGCAACTTAGCATTATACCAGCAAACACAAAAAAATCCTAATGTATCTCAGCATTATCCTTAACTGTCTGGGATCCACACCTCCTAAGATCTAAAAGCTGTTTTTGCTTAAAAGAAAATGTCTAGAATCAAATATGTTCGTGTCTGTTCTCTTATATAACTACACTATCCTCTATTATAACAGTATTCCAGCAACCTGTTGAATTTGACCTGAATAAATAGCCAACCTCACAGTAAATGATCATAATATTCATTTTTTAAAAAAGAATTTCTGTTTAAATTTCTGATTCTTTCTCTGCATTTATACTTAGACTTGCACTAAATGTGCATAGACACAATGTAACTTAAAATCACACACAAGCAGTCAGTCTGTTCTACAAACATAATACTATATTAGAAACTTGGAAATCAGAGTGCAGAATAATGAACACTGAGCTTTGTTTTTTGTTTTGTTTTGTTTTGTTTTGTTTTAGAAATGCATCTCTTGATTGAAACAAGAGAAACAGACAAAAAATGATGAATCTCTAAGTTGGTTTTGTTTGGCTTGTTTATTTTTTTTATGCCACCTTCAAGTTGATTTATAGCATTACATTAAAATAACTTGGCAGTGGCAGTCTTTGTTGAAAAACAAATGGATCAAATTAACCATCCTGTGTAGTACAATTCCGGACAACAAAGTGCCAAACTGTACATAGGTAGGTTCTGCACTTTTTAAATGCTCTGTATATACCTTCATGCTTGCTCTAGCCATTGATTGATTAGACTACAGTTATCACGTAAAAGGATCAGCTCCGTTACAAGGGAAAAAAAAAAACAACAAAAAAAACACAGGAGCTATCAAGTACTTGGACCTCTATTAATATCGCCTCAGAAACACTCAGTATAAATGAGAGCCTGAAATGAGGGACAAAGGTGAACTTCTTCAATACTAGTAATTAATTCTTGCTTTGCATAGGGTAATTGAGGGCAATCATAGAATATTGCGTGTCATTTCATTAGTAAGCCATCGGATGGACTTCAGTTTGCATACTCTGGTAAATCTGTTAACCCCTGAGTACTTGGGCTGCTGGACCTGTGCTTTCCCATCATTCCCTTCTTCCTTTTAAATACTGTCATATTCCTTTCATTAGCTTATTTTCTGTAGACTAAACAAACAAACAAGAAAACAAAAAGGAAAAAATCCATGTTTTGTTTAGAGTGAGAAAAGGCATGAATAACTAACACAAAAACATTCCAGACCACCACTAGGTATGATCTAACACTATACTAAAATTCCCCGCATGGGACTGTCGTGCCGTTGGGATCATTGCTGTCATAACCTTTATAGCTTCCTTTTATATGTCTGTTAAGATCTCTTAGCCTAGCTGCATAATCCACAGAATCAGGCTGTCAGGAAACCAAAAGGCATCTGCCAGTACAACAGATACTAACTAGAAAAAGTTCAAGTCTGAATCACAAATTAGCAACCACATTCTTCACATCTTAATGAGTTCTATGTACATAAAGGACAACTTCCCTGGTAGTTTATCTCACTTTTTCTGCCAAATTTGACATATACCTTTTTTTTTTGGCTGATCTTTTTGCTGGTGACTCTCTCACTAGAGTTATGTTCAAAGCCACCATACACTTGACAGATTGTGCACCAAAACTGGTAAGAGTCTAACCATTTTCTGCAGAATAATTTCCTTCTTCATAAGAGATATGGGACATCAAAATACATCAGTGTACACTGGTGCCATATTCTCTCAGCTTCTTTTTAGGAAGCTAAATAAAGAATATAACTTTTCCAGACATTATATGATGTTTTCTGCAATTTGTTGAAACGTAAGATTTGAATCTCCGGAAATACTTTTTTTTTTTTGTTTGTTTGTTGTTTTTTTTTTTTTTTTTCTCATTGACTCTGTGGGATTGTAGGGAAAATAAGTTTCCTGATATTGATATATTGATTAGGTTACTAAATTACATGGGAATAAATCTAGCTTTAGTACATCAGTGAAAAAGCTTAGGATTCTTATTTGTGAATTCCTTCTAAAAATAAACATGGCCGAAGTCAAGTGCTTTGAAAAGTTTCTAAAAGTCAGCAATACCTTGAAGATTAGATTATCACCATGCTAGGTAGTAAGAGGTTGTGAGATTAGAACTTTAGATTTAATATTATAAGTAATGAATTAAAAAAGTGGATAATAAACCACAATATACTTTATAAACTGTTGTTACACAAAAATTTGCATCAAAACATTTTCAATTAAATGCTTACTTTAACTTCATGCTGACTTCGTGCCACACAGGCAGAAGGTAGAGACTTGACCACTAGAGATATGCACATTTTTCAAAGCAGTGGATAAATTCTTGATAGGAAAGAATTAATACTTCTGTGGTGAAAAGGGAGCCATAATTACAAAATTATACTGTAAAATTTACCATCTTTCTGCAACTAGCTGCTGATGGGGGGAACCTTTTCATTCTTTCTACAACATACACCAGTTTTGTGCTACGATGCAGTACTGCAGTGGCTGATGCCTTCAAATTGGACAAGAGTGGGCCAAACCAACTTTCATCAAAAACAGTAATGAAATATGACCAAAGTGAGATGGGTATTTTTGCTTCAATTGCGCTATATGTTGAAAATGTAACACATTCCCTGCTGAAAATATCAGCTCTATAGATCATTTTGAATGCATTCTCATTGGGTTTAGATGGTTGCTTTGCATACAGCAAGCTGATTTCATCATAAATATGCAGGTGCATATTTATCTGCTGCTGAAATTGTGTATTTTGCTGTATGGAATACAGTGAGTTTGATGCATATTAGTAAGACAGAAGAATAGAGGTACTAATAAATTCAGCTTGATATCTGATCACAAAAGACAAAAAAAATAAGGAAAAACAAACCTAGTTTAGTCTTGTATGATTTTTGTATCCCACAAAGAAGTCTGCCAATCCTCTACCCAAAAAGAGACAAATCCCTGCCTAAAAACAATGACTACCACCACCACCAAAATACACTTAAAACCCAAATCAAACAACTGAGCAAAACTATTAAAAAATGATCTCATTGTTTTTAATGCTATCTGCAGCACATTCGTTTGCTCTTCAGTTAAGCTGATGTCTATTTTTTAATATAATGTTATAGGCGGTTTTGCTTTGTTATGATTTGGCTTCATGAAAATAATTTCATTATTCAAATGGAATTGAGTAACTAAATAAATATGTTTTACCAAATTTCCCAAGGGGAATTCTTTCTGAAAAAAATGATCAACGTATTCTACAGTTTGATGATTTCAGTAATAAAAAGGAGAAGTGAATTGGTTTCATTTTAACCATAAATCTTTTCAATTTGCTTAAAAATCTTCATTGTTTTGTAGATGTCAAGTAAGATTAACACACTATTAGAACAGTAATTTATCACAACCAACAGAGAATAACTTTTTTTTTTTTTTTTTTTTTTTTTACTACAATCAACTAACTCCCTATTTCTTCTATATACTATAGGCCATTGTTCTTATTCATACCCTTAGGCCTCATTAAACCTTCCAGACTGTTTAACTGATATTTCCAAATCTACAGTATTATTCAAAAAGGTATTTTACTGGGGGAAAATCCTGCATTCTGCACTGTTATTTTTATTACTCCTCATTCCCATTAGGGTAACTTCCATGTATTCCTACCATAACCTCTGTTAGACTAAAAATATACATTTGTTGCTTCATAATCTTCCTATAGATTACAATGGAAAACAGTTAAAAAAATAATTTAAGACTATTGTCAGGAAAACAAAAATTTATTATTTCTAAAATATGATAATGATGAGCATATATTTTGTCAAATGGCACTATATACTTTCTTAGCAATGCTGGCCATAAGATGCTTTTTTTTTTTTTAAATGGGTAACAAAGCAAAACATTCCTTGATCTTTCCACCCTTGAGATTACAAGGCCTTGTAAAGCCAGAATACATGCAGTAGCATGTGTACCTTACGTACATTGTTATTAAGAGATATATTGTAGTTAATACAATTTTTGTTTTAACTGAATTTAAACCCACCAAAAATGAGAAATGGAAAAAAACAAAATAATACTGTTCCAAGCAGGGGTAAGCATATGTGTTTCTAATTAACTTTATGGCATGGGGCTGTTGTCTATATGAAGAAAGCAAGCAAGCATCATCACATCAAGTATATCTTTCTTTTTTAAAAAAAGTTAAACAAGAAATCAAAACTTTAAGTAACATGGTTGAAACTGCTAGTACTAACATCTGAGTAACCCTGGATTAATCACAGATGGATGATCATCCCATCAGTATAATAGCATCTGAGAGAAATAACCAACTAGTTCAGTTTGTTGTCAGTTCTGAGAAATGAAAAATGGGACAACACACCTACCAAATGGACCTTGAATATAAATCCTTTTTGAAGACCTGCACATTATTCTCAGCCTGTCAAGCCCACCGCAGCTGAAGGATTTATATAGTGTCTGTTTTCAGCAGAGGCAACAGACCATAATTACCTAGATTGAGTGTTGCTCTAAAATAGCATGACCAGTGGATAGTATTTATGAATCTCAATCAGTATGATCATTTCCATGCAGGCAGATCACTGAGCTGCTTGTTCATTGGTGTCCCAAACTAAAGTAATAAAATGATCTACAGGTCTTTGCAGGCCATTTCCCTATTCTGATATAAATGAAAACGGATGAAGGCAATTTTAGTTGAAACAAATTTCTAAAATACAGCACTAATCCAATGGTGGCATTATTGAATGCAATACTTTATAGCTATTTTAAAACCTGTTTAGGAGAAAAAAGGAAAGAGATATTATAAAACAGCCATTTCCTTGACATCAGTGCAACTTGTCATATATGTATCTGTACCTATACCTGTATCTGCATATGTGGATACTTATACACATGCATACATGTATGTATAGATGCACACATATCTACAAGCACCATTTCATATTTTAGAGATTGCAGTTCAGTTGCTACAAATGTAATTAAGAATCTCTCCAAAGGTTGTAGGTCTTTGAGATCTTTTGAAATTCTTTAGGAGTACACAAGAGAATTTATTTTTATTTCCCCCCCCCCCCCCCCCCCCCCCACCCCCCCCCTAGTTTCCTTGCACAGGAAGTAGAAGCAACCATAGCCCTGAGGGAATAGTTTTCACCTCTTAGCAGTGGCCAGCAGAAAGACAGTGCTGGCAGCAATTCATTCCTTCTTTTGCCAGAGTCTTGATGTCTTTGAGAATAAGTAATGATATTACTGCAAGAATTGCACATATTAAGCATTTGTGAGAGTCAAAACAGCAATCGTCTGTCCCTGTTTCCACACAAGTGATAAAAGCAAGAACTTCACCTTCTATTTTCTGTTCTCCATCTGTAATAATTTATTATGTAGAAGACAGGGTCACAGGATACAGGTGGTTTCCAGAGAATTTCCAGAAAAAAAATCATTAAAGTAAGTTGTGTGAAAGAGCAAAGCTGAAATACAGTACGCATATGCACAAATAGTATAATAAACTGCTTGAGTAATTTCTGTCAGTTATCTTATCCTAAAATATCACTGGATAAAAAAAAACTATAAAAATAAATTCTTATTCACAAGCATTGTGTCCACAATGCTTAGTGCTATTAGGGAGAGCTAATTAAAAATGTCCAAAACAGATCAAAAGACTAACTTAAAAACTAAATGGTGTGTGTGAACAGGGGCTGACCAACCCAAGCTGATTTCATGAGTCTCTTTCAATTAACAACATAGATATCTTTGATCACAAAGAGTATATCTAACAGAATTCATCAACAGCATGCAGTAATTTAGAGCAGAAATACTGAATTATATTTTCCATTTATATAAAGATGATATTTCACAAACCAAAAAAATAAATTAAACTTTAGATCAAATTTGATCAGAGTATGGGCATTAGACATAGGAAAAAAAAAAAAAAATTGAGAACCTTAAAGTACTTTTAAAGTAAGCTCCGCTCATCCTTTTCATTAAGAAGCACTACTTTATCTTTGCATAAAGAAAAAAAAATCAATCCAATCAGTTCTTTTGATGTCAAGAGAGAAAAAAAGGAGTTTTTAAAATAAAATCATTTTTAAAATAAAAAGGATGATATGAGACAATTTGAACCACAGCGGCTCTTAACACCTTTAATTGTACAGAAAGTCTTCAGTTTTGCGTTTTAAAGAATCAGAGCTCTCAAACATGAGAATCTGGTTTCCCAAATCAGTCTGGGGTTTTCTAGGACTTTCTCCTGTCAGTAAATTTGAGTTGGTTTACAACTTAGAGAACCATTAAACACTCGCTTCGAAAATAGCAATAATGGCACGAGGAGTCAAGAACTGAGTGGCATTAAATCACTGTTTGAGTTAGCCAGAGCCATCTTCTGTACTGACTTAAATTAATATGGCTAGTTTGCCCTAAGAGTGGGAGGATTCCCATAAGCTGTTATTGGATCTCAGCTGTAGGGGCTGTAAACCTAGAGAAGCAGAAAGAAACAGCAGAGTAAGGTAAATTCAAACTGTTCTAGCTTTGTCTTTACGCTAACTTAATCAGCATCATCCTAAGCACAGGTGAGTTCTTAGGTTTTTATTCAGTAAATGACAAAGGATACTGGCCTGACCTTTCTTAACTTATAAAGCACAATGAGATCACATTCTATTGCTTCTGGGAAGAATTGCAAAAGATTAGTTTTATGATGACTTAATAGTTTTGACATGGCCACAGGGCATATATTGTTTCTAACTTTTACCTTCCAACATATTCTTTAACATTGTGCAGATGAAATTTATGCTTTTTAAAGCAAAGGAAGACATGAAACTGTAATAGAAACAAGTTACTGGCATTCTATTGAGAAGATTTTGGAAAGAAATGAGAATTGTTTAATTTGTACCCTAGAGAAATCCCAAACCCCAGACTTTCTAAACCTTATTTGTTAAATGTTCAGAGAAACAATAAACCTCAGCAGGGATGAAGGAGCAAGTTGTGAAACTTTAATAAGATCTCCAAGGAAGGTTAGCCAAAAAAAATAAAGAAATGATGTTTCTAAAATGTAAAAAAATAGCTGAGGTGAAGTTTCACTTTCATGAACTTTATCTGAACCCTGGATAACCTGGGCGAGCTGTGAGTTCTGAACAAAACATCTTTTCTTTGTTGAAGGACAGTCTTAAAATGTCTGTCTTCTATACACTGTACTAATGAGAGATTCAGAAATTAGAACAGAAGAAGATGATATAAATTCAAATAAATGAATCTTCTATTATCATTACAATGTCACTTGTTTTTAGATTTTGCAGTAATCTGTTATCTGCTCTCACTATCATCTATTACATTGCAAAGATAATGGGAAGATTTTCACGCATAAAACACACAGATCCACAATGCATCCATACATACATATGTTTTATATTTTTCTTGTTGAAAGGGTTAAGCCAGAAGAACCATTATTCTTTTGATTTGGAGGGAAGGGAAGGGGAGGGGAGGGAAAAAAAAAAAGGGAGAGGAGAGGAGAGGAGAGGAGAGGAGAGGAGAGGAGAGGAGAGGAGAGGAGAGGAGAGGAGAGGAGAGGAGAGGAGAGGAGAGGAGAGGAGAGGAGAGGAGAGGAGAGGAGAGGAGAGGGAAACAGTGCTTGATTGCTTAATAACTTGATAGTGTCAGTACAGGTAGTAAGATCATGAAATGTGAATGAAGGAAACAAAAGAGAAAAATATCTATTTCTTGTAACAGTTTTCTACAAGCACTTAAGCTGTCTGAACTCCTTGCCTACAGATACAAACACAAACACATTTCAGAATGAAACTTATGAAAAAGCAAAAATCATGCTGCACTATTTCTGCATGATTCACTAGATCTTTTGCGACTGTTGCACGGAAAGCAATGTTTTGTTTTTTTTTTTTTGTGGTTTTGCTAACAAAAATGTAAAAGCAATTTGGAATGAACATTATATTAATTTATAATAAAAAATAAAGATATTCATGTTGAAAGTAAGATCTCATCTAAAATAATAATAATAAAAAAACAAACAAACAAACAAAAAAAAAAAAACCACCAACTTTTCAGCATATAACAGTATAAGAAATTCTGAAATAAGAATAATTTGAAATAGAAAGTTCCCAGTTTAGGACCAGCCCTGGCTTCTAAGCCAAACGGAATAATGTATAATAAACAAAGACATCTAAATCAATTACTGTTCTGTCATGTATGATTACGATGAATTATACTTTATCTTTTTTTTTTTTTAAATTTTATTTTTATTTTAAGCCTTGACCTGAAATTCCTTGTATGGAAAATCCTACCCTTGATAACAAGGTTGGCTTGGAAAATATTTAATTGAATTTCTGTCTAAACTGCTGTATGCACAACAACGACTGTGGATACATTCACATTCTAGAGATGAAGGTAATTAACTTCCCTGAATTGGCCTCCTGAATTTTTCCTTTTGCATTCAAATCCATATGGACATCATTTTGAGCTTACAAAGAGTTAAGCATAACTTCAATATAAGATGGTGCTACACAGTGTAACCTGATCTGATCGACATAGGATTAAAAAAATAAATAAATAAATAAAATAAAAAAAATCACCCCTACAATAAGGATTTCAAATAGTGTGAAAGACCTACCATTCACTGGGAGAACACTGGAAAAGGTAGATAGCTTCATCCTTGAGATAAAGCAATAGAAAAATGGAAAACAAAGAGAAAAAACACCCTAATTTCTTTGTCTCTGGCCGCTTAGCGTAAACAAGGAGCTGTTAGAGGACCCAAAACAGCAATTCTCCCATTTTCAATGGCTTTCCTCCACCTGGCTGAAACTTGTGCAGCACAAGAAAGAGCACTTGAGAGCCTTTTTCTCCTGCACTTGTTTTTTGTGAAGAATTGGCTGAATAAATTTTACTCACTTCACTGTCAAAATATATATCCTCATGCCTTTTAGGTATTCTCAGAATACTGGATTTCTTGATTTATAAAACATTTAAAGGACTTCAAATGATGGAATTTAAATGCAGTAAGAAAATATGTTACTGAAGCTACAATATATTTTTTCTCTCTATATACATATATTTAATCATCTCACATGGATGCTATTTTTAGGCAATCGCCTTAAAAAATTTAAAGCAGAATTGTGTATCTCCTTTCAGTATTAGATATCTACCTTCTAAACAGAGCAAAGAATATTTTCCTTCATATCCAGCAGATTTCAATCAATCCGACATTTTAGAGTGTTATTTTGAAAACATTTTTTCAGCAACTCTGTAAGAAAAGCAAAGGCATGTACTGTTTTCTTTCACTGCATGATCTTACATTCATAACTCATAGAAGATCTCTATCCCTTCTCATCCCACCTCTCCCCATGCCAATTTACTGGTGACTCAGAAGAATTCTAGCTGATCTTTCTAAGCTCAGACTACCCAGTCAATATCCTGAGTGGGTGAAAGATTAATTATTCCCACTGAGATCAACTATGTCAGGATAGCAAAGGCCAATTACAGACAAAAGCTATCAAGGAGCGGTCACTTCCAACCTGCTGCCAACACCAATCCCAAATGCAAAGGAAAACACTTTCCTGCTGAACTGAAAAGGCATCGGCTTAAGTACATCTTATGTAGCCAGCATGCCGGTGTCACTTTTATTCATTTTCCACAGCAGAAGTACAAGCTGTGCTGAACTGCATGAATCATCTTGCAAGCAGCAGCAGGCATGTACAGTGCCCAAAGCAGTGGTGACGCTAGGCAGGAGGGCAACAGAAGGCACATCAAACATGCCTCTGGTACACAATGGGAACAGAGGTTACCAAGTAATTGTGACTTCAAAAACTCTTTTACACGCTGTTTGCTGACAGCTGTTATTATGACATCAAATCTGTAGTCATTATTTGGGGAAGCAGCTCAGCCAAGATCCCACAGTCATTCTGCTTAACCCACTTAGTGGATTACCTCGAGCTGTAGTTTCCAGAAATTCAAGCTCTCTTGTACCTGGTTGCATGAAAACAGAGTAACAATTTTGATCAGTGAGTGGCTAAATGGCAGCAAAAACATAAAAAAAAAAATGTCAAGAAAGAAAGAAAGAAAAAGTTGGAGGCATAATATACTCCAAGATCCTTCAGCAGAGGAGTGATCACTAAAGGCCAGCAGGGCATTGCCTAGAGATCCTTACCAATTACACTAAGTTTTGAATAGTGTGCAAGAGAACAGCATTCAGTTGAGTTTAGTTCTTTCCCATCTCAGGTGCCATAAAAGTTAATTTTTCATCTTAGTCCAAGTGCCAACCACTGTGTTAATGTCTGAAAGGCTTATATCCAGCCTTCATCACTCTCTGGAGTTTCTTTTGGTTATGTTTGGTTGATATCACTTTTTGTTGCAGCATTAACTGATAAATTTGTTAAGTTACTGAATTTTCATCTCATTTAAAACACTTTTTTGAAGAACTTCTACTTTGGACAAAAATAAGTGTAAGTTCAGTAAGCAGGTGAGTTACTTGGGAGACTAGAGATTTGAGAAATTCATCAATTAATATTTAATTAGACATACAAAGTGCAACAGCTCTAAAAGGAAACCTGAATAATATGTATTTAAAACAGTGAATAACCTGTTCATCATGGCATTCTCATTCTGGACACCACAATCCTACACGTTCATTCTGTTTTCTCTTTCACTGTTTCTGTGTTTGATCAGAAATTCCATTATGGAACCGGGAAAGTTTTGCCAGCAAAAGCTTTCTTATAGTGGCACAAAACAGTAAAGAACTGCTTTTTCAGATACTTGGATTTTCCTACAAACAAAGAAAACATTATCAGGAAGTACTTTGCCACTTCTTTTACACACAAAACCCCTCCCGGACCAATTCCATCTCTAACACTAACATTAAGACCAGTTACAAGTTAATGTATGACAATGTATTGAATTGATTTGATCATTTTTTTTTTTTTTCACAATCTTCAGTAGCAGACTACGTACATTGTTCAGTTGTGCTGTAACATTACTCCAAACATTATGTCACTACTGATATGTATCTGACCAGTAATTGTCATGGTTCTTGATGCGATTGGAAGCAACCTACGCTAATAATACATGTCCTGAGAAGAGAGATAAAATCATCTGAAGTTCTTTTTCAAAACTGGTGGGTTCATTTTCACATCAAGATTTGGAAGGAAGAAACCTCTCGATTACAGATTCTTCAGCACTGCAACTCAGGACATTCACTGAATATTAACTTGATGAAGAAAACTCAGTTTCTACACATAAACTTATTCTGGAGAGGCCATTGCTAGAAGGAAGTTTTAAGATGCAAATATTTTATAACAGTGGCCAGTCTCCTTAAAAACAGACAAACAAACAAAACCCCAAGATCTTGCATAGCTACAGGCTTTGTGACTAATGTGTGGTTTGTTTAACGTGAAATTTATGACCTGTTAGCTTTGACTGTCTCAAAGAGCGCCCAATTGAGATTTTTACTACATGTCTAATAGAATGTAAGATGACTACAATGTAAATGAACATTAGTCAATTCGTTATGTCTAACAGAATGTTTGATAATTTCCAAAAGGTCTGCATCACATAAGATTTATATTCAGGCTCTGAAGGAGAGCCTGTAAACAAGGAATCCATTGATTTGTGAATATTTACAGTATCAAAATGATGAGGTCAGGTAAGCAAGTAAAAAGCTAACAGTTCTGTCTTTCAGCAACTGGAATGCTTTATTGTAAGAAGCAGGTGTATGTAGTTTAGAGAACAAACAACTGATTAGAAGTAATTACTGGAAATAGTGCCTCTATTTTACGATGCTGGCATAGTGAATTGGTATCAACTATATAATAGAAACTCAAGCCTCAAGTCATTTCAGAGAATAATTAGACAAACTCCCCATTGATAGTCACCGCAGTGATTCAAATAAAAGTTAGAAAACAGAATTACAGTTATTTCTCTACAAAAGCAAACATCAATCCTGATGTTATGGGTACTCTCGTGTTTGCTGTCTTGACATTACACGCTACAATTTTATTTCATGCAAATATGTATCATATGTTAAAATTCAATTTTAAACAGCATAAATAATTTAAACTTATCTAAATAACACTTTATTTTATGTAAAAGATATGAAATAGTAAAAGTCCTGTAAATAATGTCTGTATATCAGGAGTGTATCTTGGGAGGAACTGGGGAAAACAAATTGGCAACAAAATGACAAATATTTGGATATGTAATACTATTCAAGCAATAGTCTCATCCAGCAACCACTTCAGCCAATGTGGAATTTGCGTGTGTTGGTAGCTGAGGTGAATTCAATTAAATGTTTTTGGACATTAGAGATTACGAATATTAGATAAAATCCCAATAATGGATGCCACCCTTAGCATTATAATCTTATTTTAAGGAACTTTTTAATATTCATCACAATTGTAATGCTTAATACTTTATTGAATTAATTAAATGATATAGATAGATTCTGTTGGGGGTCTGTTTCCAGTAAATACACATTTATTTGCCTTATTTTATCTCATTGCCAAAATGTGCTTAATTTCTAATGACCAATAACATTTCATTGAATTTAAAGACGGTAATACTGGTCTAAATGCGAAAACAATGCAAACAACATAAATTTTACTGCATTAATCCCCAGATGAAAATAATTATATCTGCATAAATTTATAATTAAGATTTTAAATTATAATTTATAAGCTACTGGAACATAATACACAAAATATCCAATTTTATTAAAAATGCATGATGTGAAACATTTTTTCTTTTATTTTTATACCTTGGTGTAGATTAACAATATTTTTAAATTTGACTTTTTTTTTTTTTTTTTTTTTTTTTTTTTTTTTTTTTTTTTTTTTTTGCTTCAGTCTGAGACTGCATTGTAGTAGTATCCATGATGGAAGGTAAACATCAAGATACTATCCAAAGGTAAGACATGGCAAGGCAAGAGTCAAGGCAAGAGGCAAGGCAAGAGAAAAAGCAAGACAAGGAGAAGAAAGGCAAGAGACAAGGCAACAGGGGAGACAAGGGAAGTTAAAGCAAGGTAAGGAGAAGAAAGGGACATTATGTTAGTTATGCATATATATTGAAATGTGTAGAAAAAGTATTGTTTTACTCCAGTCATGCACAATACAATTGTTTCAGAGAAGTAATATAACGATTAATAGGGTTGAGATTAATTTTCTCTTTATTTATAACACTAACAAACAGCCAGTTAAAGTCTTTGAGGCCTTTGCAATGCCTTTGAAGTTGACAATGAAAAGTACATTATGCATTGTGTTTGCTACGATTATTGAAATTTCAGGACACACATAAGTGTAAAAATACAACCTTAATATGACAGAAGACATAAGCTGGGGATAGTGTATTTAGCTACAGCTATGAAAACCATATGTAGAATTATTTTTTCACTTTATTATAATTCTGAGTGTTAATCATTCACCACAGGAGGTGGTTAAGAGGTCTGATGATTTGTTCTGATCAAAGCTGTCAGAGAAAGAGATGATCCCTTCCAAGTGAAAAGAGCAAATTAATTATGCATTCCATATACACTAGTGGACACAGAATTGACACAGATATTTCAGTGGTTCAGTGGTTCTACTAGAAAGTGAAATTAGGCATTCTTGAACTTTACATTACTGTTTTTTTCCTGAATCTGCTTTTTTTTTTTTTTTTCTTTCTTTCTGTTTACTAGAGTAATAAAACTTGTAGTGAGCCACAATAATTACCTTATTCATTTCTCAGTATCCAGAAAATTTGGGATTAGTTTATATTTTAGCTTAGCTTTAGATCTTTTTCTCTATGACTTGACTTCTGCCTCTTAAACTTTTGTCTCTGGGGATTTTCAAACTGTTTTAGTTGGTGATGGTGTTGTTTTTTTGTTTTTTTTTTTCCTTGGTACAGACACCATCTACTCTACCAAAATCCACCCATGAAATATTTTTTTAACACTTAGGAATCTCAGTTTATATTGGACTTCACCATGAAGGAATCTCTGCTAATGGATCTAGATGCTGACAACATTCTGGGTTTGAGTTAATTTTACATTAATCTAATTAATGCTAAACTTGAGCTTATATATTCTTCTGTAGTTATATCTTGAGTTTGGTTGGATTCTTTCCCTAAGTATTTCAGAGTTGCTACAAAGGAAATAGTGCCTAAACTAATTTCATACTAACTAATCTCTAGATACGTTCACAGCAAATAATGGGAAGTGTATTATTACTGTGAAAATTATTTTAGCTGCTCAAGGTAACAAGAAATCCTGACTCGTGTACTTGCAGAAAGTGCTTTGTAAATTCAATCAACAATTGCAATATGAAACAAGAATCTTTCAAAGATTTTCTACTTCTATCATCTAATAGCTATGGAACGTAGATAAGATGAATCAGAAATTATTTTCTTTTAATTGATAAAATTCATAAGAGTTCTAAGTAGTGATCAGATGAAAAAGAAGAAGGAAGTATGCTAGTCATCAGGATCCACAGTCAGACAGTAATGGAATGAGAATTACCCATTGACTCTACCATCTGCTGGATTTTCTTTTCATCTCTCTTCTCCCTACAAACTAACATCTCTTCCTCATTTTGACCCTTAGAAATGATCTAACCAGACCAAAACTAAAAAGTCATATAGAGGATATCATCACCTGGGTTCAATTAGATCTCAGGCTTTATTTGAAATGTGACATTTAAGTTCCTGACAACACTTGCTTTCATGTATCTTTTTCATCTTCACCACCTGTTTCTTCTCTTCAAACCTTCCCAGTTACAGAGTCACACCAGCAACTTCTAAGATGTTTTCTGTCATACAAAAAAAAACAAAACCCAACACCACTGTCATTGAAAACTGACTTAAAGTTAAGTGCAAGTAAAACAGGAAGCTGGACAGAGATGACCAGAGCTCTTTTTGTACAACAGTGTCCACCAGCTCTTTGACCTATTGCTGTGTTAAAATCCATGCCAGAATTGGGTTTCACTACATAGGTTTGGATTGAAAAATACTCAACACATTAGATCTGCCCCTTGCTAATGGCTGAATTATCTCTTTTTCAGCTGCCTCAGATATACAATGAGTGGTCACAGTTTGTTAGCTGGGTATGTCAAAACAGATGTGTTTAGCAGATTATGATTTCTAATCCATTTCTTTGCAACTTTGCTGGTCTTAGATACTCATAATGTTCTATTTTGTTTGCTTGCAATAAGCTTATCACTAGAAAGGCAGCTAATGGTACTAACAGTACTATCCGTGGCAGCTTGACGCTGCCATAAGTAGTGTAGAGCTAGCTGATAGCAAGTAATACCTGTCTATAGCTGCGCAAGTAATACCTGTGCTATACTGTGTGACTTAGCCCTCATCACTGATGCTGTATTTTCTGTTTTGGCTATCATCTGTTTCTCTCATATCTGTGTTGTTTTATGTATTTTGTCTTCAAGGAAACAAGACAAAACTGTAGCAGTGAAAGTTCCATCTAATCTCAACTAATCTTTTATCTTTCCTCTAGAAGGACAGTAATAATTATTAGCACTACTGTCTGAAAACTGTGAAGCAGAAAGACGTTTTTTTCAAGAAACTCTTGAGGCGATTGCTTAGGTCTTGGTATTTGTATATGGAGTGTGTATAACTATTTAATTGTATGAGCACAGCTGTGTCAGAGCATTGAACTCTGAGCCCACACCTACCACCAGAATGTATTCAGGATGTTCTTTCATATGGGGTACCTCTGCTCTTTGCATAGTAAGTGTGCTGCCTCTAATGTTGTTCAGTGTCCTGCAATATATTAGTATGATGAGGGCTGTAAATGCTTTATGAAAATCCGCAGAGCTTAGGCTTTTTAAACTAAAACCCTGCAGCCTTACACAGACTAGTTTTTACCTGGAGCGCAGTCAGTGTTATGCTCTTGCATAGGTGGTGACTCAGGCAGTGCATCCAAAGGGAAAGTAGATGGGTCTAGTAAACCTTGTCTAGAAAATGCAGATTTGCAGAAAGTGCTTTGAGAGTTTGGCACAGTGTTACTTCAGTACTTTGTTATCTATGTTAAGGAATTTCTCAACTTCCTTGGATAAATATGGATGAAAAGAGAGAAAGCTGTAACTGAATTTGGAAAAAAAATCTGTCATAAGCCTGGATACAAAATCAGTCAAACCAATAAAACCAGGACACAAATGTGTCCACAAAATAGTTGAATGTTGGAGTGTTTTGCATACAATGCACTGAGAGAGACACAAAGGGGAATGGATTTAAACTTTGACAGGGAAGATTTAGCTTAGATATTAGGAGGAAGTTTTTCACACAGAGGGTGGTGACACATTGGAACAGGTTGCCCAAGGAGACTGTGGGTTTCTCATCCCTGGAGGCATTCAAGGCCAGCCTGGATGTGGCTCTGGGCAGCCTGGTCTAGTGGTTGGTGACCCTGCGCACAGCAGGGGGGTTGAAACTAGATGATCATTGTGGTCCTTTTCAACCCATGCCATTCTATGATTCCATGACCTTTTATGGCAGTTAAGAAATCAGACATTTTAGCCTGACAGAAGTTACTGTGTTGTGCTACTGGAGTATTACTCAGACGAGAACTTAGAAGACAGAAATTTGGGTTGTAGGATACAACCTCCACTTTCAATCAACTTAGAAGAAAAGCAAAATGAAAATATTTATAATTACATTAAATACTACCATACTTACTGTAGACAAATCTGTCCCTAGTTTTATCAGCTCATGTTCCTACATATGGTTTTGAATTTTTGTCTCTACTGATTTTCAACATAGTAAATGAAAAATACCTTTTGGATTTGGAGATCTTAAAAATATTTTGTGTGGGAACTGAATGTGATGAAACCACTAGTTGCAGGCAAGAATAGGTTATGTTACTACTTGTACTGTAACACGGACTGAGACAGTATCTGATGGTTTTCTCAAGTAGGAATGTTATAGCGTATTAGAACAATTGTTGTAATGTTTTTTCCACACCTAAACAAATATTTCAGTGTACTGTTTCTGAAACCAATGAGAGTAGAGGGTATTCAACCTTGAAGAGCCAATGCCTGCATTAGCAGTGAGACGTTGGTCCTGATTATTTCTTCGTCACTTCATAAGGTTTGATATGAAGTATTCCAAATAATTGTAATGCTGATATCTCTCCCTTTGTTTGTTATTACTCCAGACTACTGATGTGTGAGTTGAAGACTAACAAACAGCCAGATAAGTGTCATGGTCTAAAGAATCGAATTTTTCTGTCTCATTTTTCTTCAAGGTTTGCCTTGCTACTTGGGAGCAAACAGTGCACATTTTAATAGCTTTTTCCTGCAAACACTTATGCACCCGATTAACCTTTTATGTGACAATAATCTTCAGTGTCTTACTGGCAATAAGTATCACGTCCTATGCATATGATGATATTATAAAATATATGCAGGTCACTTTAACAGCTAATGGTCACAAATTTTCTCTTAAATTAGAAATGACAAGGAAAATGTGAAGAAGTGTCATTACTTTCTTTTCTCATTTTGTCCTGCACTTCATCAAGCCATTAAAACATTCTGTGATCTACAAATTGCAGCTAAAAATTCAGAGGCCTGAAAGTGGTGTTGCTGGTTTTTTTTGTTGTTGTTGTTTGTTTGTTTGTTTTTAAATATATTTATTTTTCTAACATATCTAATAAATGGTATTGAAATTCATTGTTTAGATAAAACGTTTGAAAATTTTAATGAGTAAAATGTTTGGCTATATGTGTGATACACTAAAGCAGCTGATCTGTGACTATTTACAGAACTTCATATATATGAAAGACAACATTTTATCTTAACCAATTAATTTCTCAGACAAATGTTACCACAGGGTCAGACTTTCTTCTATTAATGCACTTGGGCTGGAGAACTTGTTTGTCATTCTCTCCCTCCCTTCCTACTTCTACCTCACCCATTTCTTGCTGACATTCAACCCAGTTTCCCAAATTCAGCCTGACAGTCTGCATGTTTATATACACTGCACTTTGTTTTCTGCTGAGAGCTTAGAAATATGATCAGGCTACTCTCATCTCAAAGGTTCTGCACTGTATTCTGTCTCTGATGCACAACATCCCACTGGAGTATTGGATTGTTTATCTACTTGCACTCAAGCTTATCTTCCTCATCTCGTAATGTAGTACATTAAAACAAGTCTCTTGCTCCATTTGTTTGCTTACTGCTTTACCACTGGCAGTCCTTTTGCCGTGTGTTTTGCAGTTGTTGCACTTCACTTAAGAAGCATCACCTTAAAAATGCTCATGGTTAATTAGATTAATCATTGAGTTGCTTAAAGACACACAGCATAGAACCTCTGAATATTCTGGAAACAATAAAGTTATGTCTGTTGAAATACTAGTAGTTAAGAAAAAATAATTTAAGGTGTCAGTCACTGTCATAATTAGTCTTCTGTCAGGAGTCCTGTATTTTAACTATAAGACTTAAATCCAGCTATCTTGTGTACTCTAAACCCGACAATTTTCAACATTTTCTTCTTGCAGATATTTCAGAAAAATTAACATTTTTTTGTGATTTTAAAATGCAATGTCTATCTCATTGATACTGCATTGTTTTCCTCACTGCCTTGCTTGTTAAAACCCAGATGGATTTTTAACTCTCCAATGCAAAATTGTTACTGTGCCTCTACAGCCTTTCATGTACTCTCAAGGCATTATGCAAATATAAAGATGTTAATGCCAAAAAGTGAATTACTAGAGACTTTGATGACTACATTAGACTAAAAATTGATGCCTTCTTGATAGTGACTAATGTACATCCCATTATTAAAAAATAAAAAATAAAAAAATAAAAAGCAAGAAGAAAAACTGTTTTCTGAAATCCTACTTCATGGAAAAATTCTTCAAATTACTGTCTAGGATATGTCTTTCTTTCTACAGCCTTTCCTCAGTTAAGGATGACATAAGCATGAGTCCTATTTTTTTTTTTTTTTTTCCATTTGAGCACTTTTATGAAAAAATGAAACCCTAAAGCACTCCTTTGCCTTTGTAATCACCTAATACCATACAAACAGCAGGAAGATAATTTAGACATGTATTTATAGAAGGTCATATTTTCACGCAGTCATCTAACTCTGTATGACAACAATAGAACTCATGTATCTAGCATTTCATTAAGGTAACAATATTCATAGAATGAATATTAGAATGGGTAGGGTTGGAAGGGACCTCACAGACGATCTATGAGGGCCACTCCAAAAGTAATGTCTCCTATTTTACAATATTAGCCAGAGGCAGATGGCGGATGGAAGTCAAGAGGCAGATGTTGTAGTGGCAGTAGAGACCGAACCTTCCCACTAATATCCCATTCCATGTTGCTTCTTTGTGATAGATGGGACATGAGGGGCAGTCTAACAGAATGACCTGACATGGAAGCTTGTATGAAGCAAAGGGGTGTCACTGAATTCTTCATCAAAGTACTTTACTGACATCTAGGTGTGAATTATGGCTGTTTTTAACTTGTGCCAAAATGACCAACCACACCAAGCATCTTTTTACACTTAAATAAATGGGAATGTCACAGAAAATCAGCTGTGACTCATGATAGTGCTTGTGATCAAGGATGACTATAGAGCTATCTATCCTCCAGCCCTTTTTTCTTCTCTTTCTCTCCTTGGAGACAACAACAAAGAACATGGGCAAAGTTTTTAATCAAGCAGAGAGAACTGCCACTTGAGTACATCTTCTGCCTTACTGGGGTCCTCCTTGCTGTGAAGCTAGCACTGTCCCAGTGTAAAAGCCTTCTCTGGATGTATTCGTATGAGAGGAAAGGAAAGTAAGGCATTTGCCCATTCTGAATGCTGTAAAGTATGACTAGTTTATACTTTAAGACATTACTAGGAAAAAAATCAGAGAGTGAATGACACATTCATGGCTTGTTAGTATTCTTATCTTTTATTGTCCCATCTGACAATGAGTCCTTTGAACTTGTTTTAACAAGCTTTATAAAAATTCACCCTGTGCAAATTGCCCTAGCAGTAGATAGCAGTACATTGTGATTGTACTGACCTGTATGCAATTCAACTTCTCAAAAGCCCTTCCATCTACAAGAGCATTCATCTGCTCTGCTGCACAAAGGCTATCACTTCCATCTTTCTCCCAGTGGATTGTAGCACTCATGAGAGGTAAATCAAAGAAGAGGTCAATCAAAGAAGAGGTCAGAGATTTGAACCCTTATGCAAGTCAACTCTCTTAATCCATCCCTGACAGCATCATTTTCTAATGCCCATTTATACCACTCAGGGATAATGCATAGTAATGTCACAAAGGGGTGGTAATTCTATGGATAAAAAGCATGAAACTGATAGGACACTTTCAGATTTTAGGACTGTATTGATCCAAACCTTTGTGCTAAGATAAACAGTTACATTTGCCACTAATTCCAGTAAAGTTACTTTTTAATTCTTACAGACTTGACAACTTCCAGGTGGGTATTAGAGTTCTTAAACATAGGAGTATTTTCTGCAAAGGAAACAGTACAGGAAGAAAAAAATTATCAGAGTTCCCTAATACAGGGACTGTAATACAGGTTTCAGTGCAAGCATACATTACAGAGAGGAAAATAAAAATAACACAAAACCTTTTCTTTCTAACAAATAATTATTTTTCTGTAAAAATTTAGAGTATTTTAATTTGAGAAGTGGTGAAATTAAGGAGATGCAGACAGTTTTGTTTGGTTTTGCTTTTTTTCCTGTGGATTTCTGACAAATTACTTCTACATATTTGCCCAAAATATAATAAAGCTCATTCAGCATACAAATAACATTAAGGACCAGTGTTTCATAACCAGATATACAAAATATAGCTATTAGAAAGCTCTTTTCACATTCTTTTCACCTACCTTCTAGCATACGCATCAGTACTCTAAGGCATACCTTGTTAACCATCTACTAAAATTATAACAACTGGTTTGATTGCTTCAGCATTGGGGAGTTAATGACTAAATTAGACTGCTGGCAATAACAGAGCCATCTTTCTAAATCATGTCAATTAGCATCAGAGTTTCTTCCCTCAGATATCCCAGGGGTCCCTTTTCCTTGCCTTTTTACTTGAGATAAACAAAATCACTGGTTTTACCTATATCTCTGATACTTTCTTTCTTTTACTTTTTAAAAAAAAAAAAAAAAAAAAACAACAACAAACTGTTATTGTTGTCTTAATGAGCTGCAGTTGTTGATTGTGCTGTCAGCTGCAAGCAGTCTTGGAAGAGAGGCTCTTATCCCAGCAGTAAACTGGAGTATCAAGTTGCTAAACCTCTAAAGTACTGCTATCCTTCCACCTGACCTCAATTTACATGCTACTTAATAAAGTGTTCTGGAGTATGTTAAAAAATTGTGTTGTAATTTCCTCTTTGATCTTAAAACTTGACAGTAAAATTATAAATAGCAAGTTTCTGAGACATAAATTTAATCCATATGCTTGCTGGCTTGGTCACTGCCCGTGTACTCATGTATTGTAAATTGTTTTTTGAAATGGGAGGCAGAAGTTGTTTTCTAAACAAATGGTGCTTCACTCAGAATGGTAAATCAAAGTACCACAGAAACAAATTAGTGTATGCAGAAATAACACATCACAGTGAATATTTTTTGAACAAAGATAAGAGACTATTAGGAAACAGATCGGTGATTCAGTTAATTGTGGGTTAGTAAAACTTGAAACCAATGTTACTGAAACTGCAAAATAATGCTAAATATTAATAGGTGCAACCATTGAAAATATATAACATATAGATTTCAGATGCGGATAGGAAAAGACATCATGTAACCTCTCACCCCCTCTTGAAATCAGAAAGAATGTGTGACTTGCTGATGCCAATTATGTCAGCTAACGTAAGAAGTTTCACCAGTACAGCACACTTATTCCGTGTTTCCAAATTGTTCTTGTTGTACAAGAAACATTAAACATAAGGGATCCCTTTGAATTTAAAGGGACCTAACCAGAACTTGAAATTGATGAGGATCTGCTCCAATATTCTATATAAAAAAAATCTACTTAGACACATGGTAATCTTACAGTAAGTTTTAAATGTACACAAGGGAGAAATAGAAATGGTAATATTGGTGATGATACTACAAGTTATTTAATCTTCTGCCTTTCTGATTCATGTGGAATATCTGGCAAAGAACAAAGTTCCATCTGAAAATAGATCTTGATATGGAAAGTTCCCATTTTATAGAAAAATATATATATATATCTGTCTAGGTTTCCAGGTGAAGAGATCCATGTTGTTAGGAAAATCTTATGGAAAGAATCAGGCCCAGAAAAAAAGAGCTTTAAGAAAGAGTTCAAAAATTAATACACATATTTCCAAAAGAGGAATGAAAGATTATTATGTAACATCCACAAAGTCAGAGTACAAACTGGTTATAAGGAAATTAAAATACAAGCTCCCAATATCCATGAAAGGAGAGGATTTGAATTGAGATCTCCCACAGCCTTGATAAATGTTCAGCTTTAGTTATTTCTTATTTTCTTTTTCCTTGTAAAAGTACACACTACATACCTGCTAAATCTTTCCTATCAGCTCTATTTAATATATTAAAAGTCCATCTATTGTATATGAAGCATCAGCTTAGCTCATATGTTGTCTGACCTCAGGTTAAATCCTGATAGAGAATAGAAAAGCACCTACAAAGCACAACAGCTTGCAGAGAATAGTTTCCTTGTTGCATGCTGTTTTTCTGCAGGAGCTGAGTTGTGTCATTAAATTGAAAGTATACCAGTTAAAAAGACAAAAAGAACCCAAATAAAGAATTTTTGATCTGACAGAATGATACTAATATTTGCTTACTTTCTACCTCACTTTAAAAATATTAGAAACAAATGAACAAACAAACAATAACAACAAAAAAGATAAATGAACATTCTAGAAGCTGCTGTATAGATTTTAAGCCTTGTTATTTCAAGCTTCTGCAGATAACTGAAATTTATTGATCTGTATTGAAACTGCTAGCTGCTACAGAAAGGAAAAAAAAAAGATTCACATACTACCATAAAATCCCTAAGCGTGGCTTGCAAAGCTTCTGCAGCAGACCAATGAATGAACTTTTTAATTATGGCTATCTTGACTAAATTCTCTAATTCCCAAGACTGAGGTGGAAATTAGACAACATGAGAGAAGGCAAAATGGAGAGTAGAGCTTTCTGCCACCTGTTGTTCCTTCTTGTCATTTTGCTGAAGATCTATCAAACAACTAGGTCTTAGGAGGCTTCTCAGGATATTCCAGATTCAAAGGGCACCCTATTATCACTTAGAGGAAATAAAAACTTGCTATGTGATTTAATTTCAGAGCGCTACCTGGGTGCTACCCTACTTTTCTGAAGGTATTACGAATAAAGAATACCCAGGCTGATCCATCTTGCTATGCATGGAGAAAGCAGAAGAGGTAAAGTGAGGAAGACAGAAGAAGACAGACGCCGGAACTCTACTTGGGAGCTGGGGAAGAGTAGTGATGACAGGAGAAAAGTTGTTTTAGGCTGGTGCAGCTGTTTTAGAAAAAAAAAATATTACAGGGAATCTGTGCTTCAGATTAATTTTGTCATTAATTGTGTTAATCTCCTGTTATCACAGAATCCTAGAATGCCTTGGGTTGGAGGGGACCTCAGAGATCATGTAGTTCCAACACTCTGCTGAGGGCAGGGTTGCTAACCACTAAATCAGGCACTATGTTGGGCTCCTCAGGGCTCCATCCAACCTGGCCTTGAATGCCTCCAGGTATGGATAGCCCACAGCTTCCCTGGGCAGTGTTCTAGTACCTAACGACTCTCTCAGTGAATAATTTAGCCTTGACATCTAATCTAAATCTTCCCTCCTTCAAATAAAAATAATTTCCTCGTGTTCTATCATGATCTATCCATGTACAAAGTTTATTTATCTCCTGCTTATGAGCTTCCTTTAAGTATTGGAATACCACTATCAGGTATCCCAGGAGACTTCTCCAGGCTGAACAAGCCCAGCTCCTTTAGTCTGTCTTTGAAAGAGAGGTGCTCTGATCCTATTTGTTGCCCTCCTCTGGACCCTCCCCAAAGTTCCACATCTTTCCTGTGTTGGGGGCTCCAGACCTGGACACAATACTCCAGATGGGGCCTTATGAGGGCAGAGTAGAGGGAGACAATCACCTCCCTTGCCCTGCTGGCCAGTTCTCTTCTGGTGCAGCCCAGGACACCATTGAATTTCAGGGCTGCAAACACATGCTGCTGGTTCATATAAAGTTTTTCATCATCCAGGACCCCATCCAGTCCATCTCTGCAGGGCTACACTCAAGGAGTTATTCTCCCAATCTGAATAAATATCTGGGATTGCCTTAACATAAATGCAGCACTTTGCACTTGGACTTGTTGAACCTCATTAGGCTCACATTTGGCCCACTTTTTGAGCTTGTTCAATTCCCTTTGGATGTCATCTCTTCCTTCCTTCTTCCTAGTGCAGCTTGGTGTCATCAGCAAACTTGCTGAGGGTGCACTTATTCCTATTGTCCTATATGTCACTGATGAAGATACTGAAGAACACTGGTCCCAAGATGGACCCCTGGGGGATGCTCCTCATCACAGGCCTTCATCTGGACATAGAGCCATTGACAGCAACTCTCTGGCTACAAAGTTCCAACCAACTTTTACACACTGAGCAATCCACCCTTCAAATCCACATCTCTCCAATTTAAATATAAGAATGTGTTGTGGGACCATATTGAAGGCCTTGCACAAATCCAGGTAGACAATATAATTTTCCTTTCCTTTATCCACTGACATTGTCACTCCATAATAGTAGGCCACCAGATTGGTCAGGCATGACCTTCCCTTGGTGAAGCCCTGCTGGCTGTCTTGGATCACCTGCTCATCCCACATGTGTCTTAACGTCTTCCAGGAGGATCTGTTCCATGCCCTAGCCAGGCATAGAGGTGAAGCTCACCAGCCTACAGTTCCCCAGGTCCTCCTTCCTCCTCTTTTTGTAAATAGGAGTGATATTTCCCTTTTTCCAGTTACCAGGGACTTTGCCTGAGAGCCATGACTTTTCTAATATGATGGACAGTGTTTTGGCAACCACATCAGCTGGGTTCTTCAGGATCCTGGGCTGTATGTCATCCAACTCCATAAACTTATATATATCCAAGGCTTCCTGGAGGGGGAAAAAAAAGGGAATTCCTGCCATGTAGGAAATCTCTTCAAGGTCATATTTATTTCAAGACCTTTTTTTTTTTTTCTTTTCTTTTTTTTTTTTTTTAAAAAAAATAATTATCTTCTGTTATTGATTCTGGTTCTGATCACTGATGTTACCAGTGCTGAAAGTTAGTGATGGAAGTCCCAGCACAGGTATCTTGCTAGCTTTAAGTTCATTGGATCGGATCCTGACAGTTTGCTGATGGCTAAACTTGTACATGCTCACGCTGAACTAATATTGATATTGTATGAATAGATGTATAGAATAACTGATGAGCAAAACAGAATACCCAACTGAGTGGGTCACCATATTACTGAAGTGTTGCATCTCTCCTATCATGGAGCATGTTCTGAACAGGAAATCTACAGTATCCAAATGTCTCCCTTTAAGAAAAAAGAAGTTTCTAGTTAGCCATAGCTGTATGGCAACAGCCGGACTATGTTTATTTACCGCAGTCATAAAATATACATAACGCATACAAAAAAAAATAGAGTATTTTAAACATTCTTCTATCGCAGTGTTGTGCCACAACAGCTGCAATTAAGTATCCAGATAAAAAAGACAAGAGGTCAGATTTCAGATTTCTACTGTGGTCCATTCACAGGATGACAAATATTAAGATGCATGCTTTCCACATAAGTATTAAGTTGTATGCTTTCAACATGAGTGGAAAACAGAAAGTGAATGCAAGTTATAAATATTTCATGTAAGTAAAATCAAAGGAAGCAATTGCTTTCCATTCTGTTATGCTCTTTTATCTCTTCCAAATATATTGTATTTGGTGGAAATAAAATCAGATTGTGCTCTCTGGTTTAACTTTGATAACCGAGGACAGATGATAAAGTTTAGTTATACTACAGTCAGACTTATTTTTTCCTTTAATAACTTCTTAGGCATTCTCTGAAGAAGAGACCTTGACAGTGCCTATACACAGTCACCACTAAGCAGATTCAACCCCTATGAAGCCTTACAAGCAGTGCGTTATTGCAGCAGGCACCAAATGTTTGTCCTAGTACAATATTTTTGTTTCTTTTTTTTGTAACTTTTCCTCTATTCTTTCTCAAGTAAGCTTCTTTTCTTGTAGTCTCTTTGTACTGATCTCTGTAGCAACTTTCACTAGCAGTGTTTTCTCAGAAGACTGACAAGTTGTAGTTTTTGCACTGTGAACTGCACATTCAAATAGAGTATTCAGCCTTTTAATTTGTCTTCCTGACTGTGAAAGGACCTTGCAGAAAAGCCTGGATTTAGTTGTTCACCCTCAAACAGTTGACTTTTAAGATAGCTTTCCTACACAGGCAGGAGGTGAAATTATCTTTCAAATACAAAGGACAGCATTTCAGTCTGTCAAGGTGACACACAGCATCACAAGAGTTTCTTCTTGGTTCCCTACTGACAGTGCAAGTTAGGCTGAGACAGAGAGCACAACCCTGATTCCAGTGGTTCCCTAGATATCCCTAATTACAGACTACCTCTGCCTTAAGCTTGAAGAGTCATGAAAATAATCAAGAATTAATATTAAAAAAAATCAAGCATATTAAAATATTCCAGGAATTAAAGGACGAAAAAGTGTTAGGCAGGCCTTGTGATATTTTGTGTCTTCACCCACAGAGGCCATCATGGACTTCATTAAATAAACAATCTGATGTACATTTTTTGTCAAGAAAGTTATTAATCTGAAGAAAGGATATGCTATTTAGACAGCAGTCCCAAGTCTTAGGAGATTTGGATGGTGCAAGTTAATTATAAATTTATACTAAAAGTGAACTCATTTACAATCATATAATATATTATTCGTAACTTGCAACCACCAACAAAACATATTTCACAATTCTGTAAGCAACGGATGAATCATAATTTGATTTCAGATTTGTAATAATTTTTAAATCCATTTGAAAATGTGTGCTGCAGGCACTCAGAATAGATTCTGAGGCATTTACATTTTACATCCCCTGGTTCCAGTTTCCATGACTATTATCTGTTTCTGTTAGGAAGCCTTTTAGGTATAATTAAGTCATTTGCTTATTTAATGCAAGAGAGTTTCGACAAGGTGCAATCATTCCTTTAAAGCTAAGAAGTTCTAGTGCTACAGCATTTTATTACAATTAATAGAATGCATTCAACATGAATCTTACTTTGAATATTAAGTTGCTACACATGACAATGCGCTAATGATACATGGATACACTAGTCATTGACATACAGCTTCTAGCAGTAAATAAATAGCACAGAAAACCCCGTACATTTTGTGTGGTATGCTTGACTCGCCTGAGGGACAAGATGCCATCCAAAGATATCTAGACAGGCTTGAGCAGTGGATCCAGGAGAACCTCATGAGGTTCAGTAAGTCCATGTATCTATAAGCACAGTCTTTCACCTGGATCGTGGTAAACACTACTACTGGTACAAGCTGGGGGATGTAAGGATAGAGCACAGCCCTTGGGGGTACTGGTGGATGGCAAGCGGGACATGAGCCAGCAGTGTGTCCTCACAGCCCAGAAAGCCAACCACATCCTGCGCTGCATCAAAAGAAGTGTGGCCAGCCCAGCAAAGGAGGTGATCCTGCCCCTCTACTCTGTGCTGGTGAGGAGTACCTCCAGTACCTGGAGTACTGTGTCCAGATATAGAGGAGTTCTCAGTACAGGAGATATGTGGACCTGTTGGAGTGCATCCAGATGAGGGCTACAAAAATGATCTGAGGGATGGAATGCCTCTCCTACAAGTACAGGCTGAGAGAGCTGGGGTTGTTTAGCCTGGAGAAGAGAAGGCTGTGAGCTGACCTGATAGCAGCCTTTCAGTGTCTAAGGGGGAGCTATAAGAAAGAAGGGGACAGACACTTCAGCAGGGTCTGCTGTGCTAGGACAAGGGGAAATGGTTTCATACTAAAGGAGGGTAGATTTTGAGTGGATATAAATGTTTTTTTACAGTGAGAGTGGTGAGGCACTGGAACAGGTTGCCCACAGAGGAGGTGGATGATCCATCCCTGAAGCCATTCAAGGTCAGGCTGGACGGGGCTCTGGGCAACCTGACCTAGATGTATGTGTCCCTATTCATTGCAGGGAGGTTGGAGTCGATGGACTTTAAGATTCACTTCCAACTCAAACAATTCTATAATTTTATGATAGGTTCACAGGATAACACAGGAAGTTTTAGTCTAATCTCCTGCTCAAAGCAGGGTCAACCACAAGGTCAGATGAGGTTGCTTTGGCCTTTGTCCATTCTAGTCTTGAAAATCTCCAAGGACAGAGATACCACCTAGTTTTATCTACTTAGATATAAGCAATCCTGTTTATGTTAGACCCAAATGGAATTTCAGAAGTAGATTTAATTTTTGGACAATTCAAAACCCCACTTTGAAACACATTTGAATCTGCACAGGATTTGAAAAGGAGAAAGTAAACATTCTCACACTAATATGCCTCTGTAATATCTTATGATAGTTGTGCTGCACATAAGCCTTTGTTCAATTCTGGCCCTATAAATCATTATGTATAAAAATAATATGTATATCAGAGAAAATAATCAGTCCTTAGTGTACTCAAATCTCTTCCTTCTACGATACAGAATAAAGTTGCCTAATTATCTTGCAGGGGTTTCGGGAATCCTACCTTATTAGCATCTTTAATGCATTTTGTCACCTTCAGACTAAAGGCACTGATAATGGCAACAGCAGGAGCTGTTAAGTGTAGGTCACACTACAAGGGAGGATTAATGGCCTAGTTTTACTTTTGCAAATGACAGTAAATAAATCTTAATGAGAGTTGGCGGATAGTCACTGCACTGCAGGTAAGAGTAATTCCAAAAGTTAGTTTAGAGCTCAACCTTTTCAAGTGCAGAAATCAAAAATTAAAGGAAAAGCTGAAACAGTGACCCCAATTTAACAACCTACTGCAAGCAGAATATGGAGAGTCATCTGCATAGCCACTGAGTGATTCCTATGCTACTGAGTGATTTCTGTCATTCTTAATTTACATCTCCCAAAAGTCACACAAAATTACAGGGTTCTGAAAAACTACATTTCTGATAAATTCAATAGTTGCTTGGGTTTTGACTCTTGAATTCTCAAAAGAATCTATTTGTAATGGTGTGGTACAATGCAGTTCTTCAGGTCTTTTTCTCAAAATGAAGTTCAGGGTTGCTGTGGGGAGGTCAGGTTGACTTTAGAGGCTTTGTCTGTTCTCAAAGTTGTGATAATGATGTGCTGGTTAAGGTTTATCTCCTTGCATATTATAATAATCATTAAAAGTGAAAGCACACCATACTTCACAGATCCGACACACCAAAAGGATAAACTATGAGAATGAGAGGTCCCACAGAAGAAAGTCATGCTATGTTATGATCCACAATGCAGGCATTTCATATGCATTCCTATTAAAAATCACAGGGAAAAAGGCAATCTTGGTACTTGCTCACAGTGACAAAAAAAGTCAGGCTTCCTTAGAGTTCCCATGCGTCCTACATTTCTGGCAATAGGACCTGGCTTCAAGGACTTTCTTCAGACTAGGAAAGAGGCCAGACTCTTTTCAGCAGTTTGTGAAGACAGGACAAGGGGAAACGGCCAGAAACTGGAGCATAGGAAGTTCTGCACGAATGTGCTCAAGAACTTCTTTACGGTGAGGGTGACGGAGCACTGGAACAGGCTGCCCAGGGCGGTTGTGGAGTCTCCTTCTCCGGAGATATTCAAGACCTGCCTGGACGCCTACCTGTGAAACCTGGTGTAGGAAACCTGCTTTGGCATGGGGGTTGGACTCGATGATCTCTGGAGGTCCCTTCCAACCCCTATGATTCTGTGATTCTGTGATTCTATGAAAATATGAAATTAAATCACTGTAGAATAAGCTGGTAGCAGAACTTAGGTCCCCTGCTGTGGGGGAAGAGATGTTTTTGCATAGCAACAGATTTTTGTGAAACCAAAGGGATGAACCTCAGGGCTTGTGATTCAGGATGAGTTTCTGCTTGTGGTTAGGCACAAAGAATGTGTACATTAACAGCTAGTTAGATGGCACATAGGAAAAGGGTTAATTGGGGTGAAAGGAGAAGTTCCTGCAAAATAAAATCAGAAGAATTGGTTAAAGACACTTGGAGATATGTTGCAGGAGACACTATCTTGGCAACTACTTGTAAATTCTGCTTCCTTTATTGGACAGAGTAGGATGGACTTTGTCAAACAAGACAGAAAGACAACTCTAGTTAGAGAAAGCAATGAACTTTGAATTTAGATTACAAAGTATGTATGAACAAAGCAAATACAGTGTGTGTGGGGGTGGTGGTACCAGTGTGTTATGTCCAACATCCAGTAGGAGACCCATTTTTGCAAAAATGTAAAATAAATTGTGATTCATAGCAAATTCTGCCTGAACCTGGATATTGGACATCAGCATTTATCATACTACTTCTTAACACATCTCCTAAATGGGAGATCGTGAACACCATCACGTTGAACACCACCTCTGATAAAACATCTTATTGAAAAGAACACACTGAAAAACTCATTTTAAAAGACAAAGATGATACCAAATTAAACGATTGCAGAGAGGTGTTTTTTGAGAAGCGTCTGTATTTGGCATTACTTATTTCAAACAGTGTTCTAATGTTTTGCTTCAATTCTACCCTGGTTAATATTTGATTATTATTATATAACAACGACTCTGAATCTTCCATAAAAACCTCAAGACAAATAAAAGTTATGTTTCATAAAATGGAGGGAATTTAACTTATATTCTCAATCTACCTGCACTGGAATAACATGTATTTTGAACAAATAGCAAAATCAAACTTCTTACTTTGAAGAAAAAAACTATTACATGCCAGCTAATTGTTAGTTTTCTTTTAATTAATGGCAATGTTACTTCTAGATAGGCAGTAAAATTATTCACAAGGATTCAGGAAAAAAAAAAAAGCTACCAAAGCCCTTTATTTTCATACAGTGTTTGTAATTAATATTTTTGTTTTACCACAATATCCATATTTAATCAGCCTTTTTGGATTTGCGATATATGCACAATTCATGAATATGGCATCACCAACTCTCTCCCCTTTCCTTTTTTTTTTCTATTAGTTATAGATCCGAGATGCAAAGACCCTGCTTTTATACCTTATCACAGTTACTTACTATGAAATGTTTTCTGCAGGAAAGTGAGTCTGGATGCAGTTTTTAAATCCTGAATGAAGTGTTGGAAGGAAAGACACAATAAAAGAGCACATAATGAGCACAGATATGTCCAGTCTTCACCATTGCTTCCATCTAGGCACCAAGTTGTGCAAACAGTGGAAGCCCATGTAAGAATTCAAAGAAGACTGTGAGGAGTAGGAGAATAGAGCTGAGCCAAAAGTATCTTTACAGAGAAAGGTGTTACTTGCTACAGCAAACACTTCCTACAAAATCATACATCCACTTTCCACTGCTTCAGCCAAAAAAGTGACTTAATGTGCAACGATTTCCTCCAGAAACTTAAAATGTGACTGAACTGATGTGCTCTGAAACAGTAGTGAGTGAGAAATGTATAGGAATATTTCAAGGATGAGAAAAAAAGAATTAACAAATCAACAAATACAAGTCAGTCTCCCTACAGAAATCAGAATAATGACAGTAGAAATATTTAGTTTTGAAAAGTTTTGTTGAAAGGTGTTTTTCAATTTACAGCTGTTTTCTTTCATGAAAATTTTTAGTCTAAATGAATTAGAATTTCAAATTGAAGAGTTCTGTTAAATTTCCTGATGTTTTCCACTGGGGAAAAAAAATAAAAATAAAAATGAAACTACTGTGAAACAATTATGTAAACACTCTAAAGTCATAGTCGAGATACAGTCCTAGTTGAGATACAGTCCTTATCTTTAAATTGCTGGTACCTTAATATTATATATAATTAAATGCAATTGTTTCCATTGTACATCTGATTGCTGTTTCCCCACTGAACACAGGAAATGACTTCATGGAATCTATCAGTGACTGCTGACATCTTAATGGAGATCACAATAATGCAATTCTGCCTCTACACAGCACAACAATTCCCCACAGTATATTTTCTATTGATATTTCATAAAAATGCCTTCCATCCAGTATATTTCAGGATCTGCAAAGTGTACTTTTGTAACCTGACAACTTCACGATGAAGTTGTGCTGTGCCTTAAATAGTATTTCTTAATGTTTAGGATGACATACACAGAAACAAATAAATGAAATCTAATATTCTAATAGATGTCTCGTGACAGCATGTCAGACCCTTAGCAGTAGTACCTTCTGTTTTCATTTCTCATAGTATCATTCATTACGAGCCTTTCTTTATCTCAATATGTCTTATGTAATCTACTTGTAAACTAATACGTATTTGGCCAAAGGATACAAATACGGAGACAACCTATAAAAAACCCGAACCTGGAGATAATTACTTTACCTATGCAACAACTCTAAGTAGCACCACCAGTTGAACATGGAGTTCCATTTAATGATGTGTATCTGTAAGTAATTATTTACAAAATTGGGAATAAAAAGAGTATGAAAAATATTGTGCTCAATGAAAGTAACATTGGTAGGCTTAAAGAGAGCACAGTGATCAAAAATTTTTAATTGTATTGGAACTGTGTGTGGGCAGAGTAGCCACATAGCAATGTGGAAAACTGTTTCAGTGCTACAATTTAAAAGGAAGCAAAACCAGAGACACCTAAGGATGTCTCCTGAGAACGTCTCAAACCAATTAGCTGCTTGGATTAACTTGAATAAAGTTGCTTCTATCCATGACTGGTACTTCCATTAACAAGGAATAGTGCAGTGAAAAGGTCAGGAGGAAATTTCCAAGTGGCTCATGATAAATTCCACATTATTTCTGTCACACAAAACTTATAACATATTTCAGTTGCTGCTTTGCTAAAAATAATAATAATAAAAAGATCCCTGGTATTAGATTCAAAGATGAAAACTAATGTACTGTGAAAAAGAACTTCAGTACAGTGTTATATTAAAGGACATCTGCCTTTTCAATCTTCATTTTACAGGCCATTTAATATTTTCTTAAATGAAAACTGACCCCGGGAAAAAAGAAAACAACACAGCATGTCCTGAACTAAATTGAGATGGATGTAACAAAGCATGCAACCCTGTTCCTGTTCTCTGAAGTTACCATGGAAATAATACATAAAGTACAAATTGCTCCCATGGGAAATTCACAGAATCACAAATTGCTAAAGAGCATCTTCTAAGCACTTCTAAAAGCAGCTAAAGAAGCTGAACGTACTTTTTTTTTCACTTTTTTTTTTCTTTTTTTCCCCTCCCAAAATGAGCCATAAGTGAAACAAAGAGTGGTGAATTGATAGCTTCTTAATTGATTGAATGAGTTACCTATCTATTAGGGTTTCCTGCAAAACATCACAAGACCCTCTGGGTAAAAGAGAATGATACAGTATCAAATTTAGAAGAAAATCACTTCCACACTCTCTGAATGTCTTCCTGATTCAGCAAAACACTTAGGACACCTTTAACATTCAATCCCTTTCAAAAGAAAGCTTCTAATTTAAACTCATTTTGCCTCCAGTCTATATGTAAGCCCATAGAATCATATGATGCACAAATACTTTCACTTATTCCTGACTTAAATGCATTATAGAACTGGCAGTATGGCAAAGGAAAATAGAAGCTGATCAAGGCATTAGAATCAGATCTCTGGCCAAGAAGATGAGAGAGCTGCAGTGAGAAGGAGTATATATATACGTGTGTGTGTATGTAGATTTTTCTTATGCAGGAATACATATCCAGGTAGTGATGAAAGACACCATAAGTACCATTATCAGACAGCACTTGGCCATCAGTGCAAACCTATGCTTCTTCTAGCAAATTTTATTCTTCTAACATGTAGTGACAGGGGACAGGAATGGGGTTTTCTGAAATTATGTTATTTATGGATAAAACTAAAGAAAGATAAAAGATAAATGGGATAGCTGTAACCTAAATGAGAATCAGAAGGATAATAGGATTTAGTACAGAGTAAGAAAAGTTTTCAGTGGAGCGAAATGGAGCCTGATGTCTATTAACAGGGTATATTTTTGGCACTCTAATCTCCAAAGCAAGATAGGAAAGCTAAAATGAAATTTACTCACAGTGTGGGCTGATCACTAACTGCTAACCTCTGTGGGACATATTTGGGGCTAAATTATCTTCTAATTGCTTTTGTTCCATTCTGATTTTTTTTTTTTTCCTTTTTGCTATAACTTGCTACCTATGGTTTGTTATGTTTCTGAAAATGATATGGAGAACATGTTTCTTGGCTTGAGGGCACGACATGTATTTTTTATTTGATTCTGACCTGATTTTTAAACTGTTTACCTGAAATGAGATCAACTGTCACAGAGCCACGAAGTTTTACTGCATTAAATCTGCAATAGACCTAATTACATACATGTATTTTTAAATTACAGAATTTCCAGCAGCTAGAAAGCACTGAATTTTCACATCTATATTTTTAATTATAAACTATTTTAGAGAAAATCATTCACGTACATATTAGGATTCAAATTTCTTCTTTGTAAAGTAAATAAGAGTTCAGATGAGGAGCAATCCATCACAGTTGTGTAGAAAGTTAGTATAAGAGCAGTTTACAGAGCATCAGTAGTTTTGTCCTTTCATTTTCCAGTGTCTCATTGCTCTTAAAAATATGTTAAATTCCATTTTCATGTTACTTTTCCATATAAACACTAATCTATCAAGCCTAAGAAAGAATGGCATCATGTGTTTCCATTTAAGCAGGTGGATAGAGTGCTCCTTAATTTCTGTGAAAAAAATGAAAGTCCCTTCACACGACCCAGACATTTGAGTGCCGAATATTTCTCATGACATCAGAACGTCTAGAACTTGTAGAAAGGATGGATGAAGGCAGGAAAAGAGAACACATGTTCTTTACAATTGAGTTCCAAACTTACTGGTTAAATACTTATAGATTAGTTTTATTGTCAAGCCTGTTTTCATTTGAGTAGACTTTTTCAAAAAAGCATGCAAACTCAAGGCAATCTCTTTCCTCGGAATTGTAATAATGTTGCACTCACAGCTCAGATTTCTGAACATCAGAATGAAACTGGAATCCTTGAGACTGGGGCTTGTTTTGTACTGAATTGCAGGAAACATGTATGGTACTCCAAAAGTAATGCCTCCTATTTATTTCCACAGAAATGATAACGAAGAACACAATAAAATTATTTGGTAAGAACAAATTCTCAGCTACAAAACACTCTTTTCCAGCACTGTCACCACAATTATCTGTGCATTTCCATCAGCAGTGAACAAGAGTCTGCATGCCACACTTGTACAAGTCTACACCAGTGAAGGTGACACAATGTCACCACTGCTGAAATGCACCACCCACTGCCTCACTGTGCTGACATCCACTCGTTGGTCTCCAATAAACATTCATCGTCAATGAATGTCAATGGGTACCATTTTTTTCTACATAGAAGAATCCAATTATACCCCTTTACTTCATATGTATTTCCATGTCAGATGCCATTCTGTCAGATTGCCCCTCTGGTGCCATCTATCACATGGTGAGAAAATGTAACAGAAAATTGATGGGAAGGTATAACTTCTACTGTCACACCACCAGCATCTGAATCTGACCAGCACCTGACACCATGGGCCAACATAATAAAACAAGAGATTTTTTTTTTTTTTTCTGGGCAGCCCTTGTAACTTGATGTCTTTCCATAGCAAACTCTTTTATAAGCAACACTTTTAAGTGGTTGACTAGGAAGGGACAGACAGAGGGTGACAACGTATGACCCCTCTGTCACAGTACCACTCATGCAAATTGGCTGAGTTAGGGAAAAGTACTTAATGTATGTTTCTTTTTTGGGCAATGTAGTGAAGTTTGGTGAAGTTTTAGATATATTTCAATTCCATCATTGTTAGGAAGATAAGCAATATCGAGATCTATTACCTATACATTCCAGTGTAAGCTTTGATTTATTGTTCATTGTAGGAAAATCTATTTTCCAATTGTGGATATACAATATTTGTTCCATTCCTAGTTGTACTTTATTTGCTAAATGGTGTAAATAGGATTGAGGAAACTGAAAAGATCACCTTGCTATTCTGATTTCATGATTAATGTTATTGGACTCATGGGGAGAAACACTTAGATGGATAATATTAAGTAGTTTAAAGCTAATTATCTGCCTGGATACAAAATGGACTAAAACACTGCAGAGTAATTTAATTGCAAAGATAACTGTAAATAAAAACTATATTAACAACATTTTTGTTATCTAAAAAGTAAACAGGTGTGTTTTCTTGGAGCAGGGCTCTCTTAGCAAACACATGCGCTGAATTTTGTCTTCATACTTCCAGTCACATAAAGACCATCTGTTCATTCTTTTAAATTCAAATTAGTGCTATTGAGAGATTTATTTCATTAATCCTCTCTACAAGTGTTTCTTCTAAGTTTTGCCTGCATGAGTATTCTTCTTTGATAGAATAAACCTGGAGGAAATATGGCTGCTACCCCGAAGTAGCTAACTGTTCTTTCCCATTCAGGCATCCTTTTCAGTATCCCAAGGCGTATGGTATTAAGCTTCTGTTCTGCAACCTGTGTAGTCCCAAAGACATTTTGTAGCTTTTATTAGGCATTCTTAAAAGGTGCATCAATAAAATGTACAGTTTGCTACAATGCACAGCTAAGCACCATAAATGAATAATTTATGAGATTACAGATTTGTATACCTTCTTCATGGAAGGAGAAACTTTTAGTCTAAAGCCTTTCTTCACACTCCTAAACTCCCTTTGTTATGAGACTGAATTAAATTAACAAAAGCTCCAAGGAAAAGATCAGGTTATCGGGGAAGGACTGTTATGCATACTGTGAGTAATGTGTCAAGGAAAGAGGTAGGGAAAAATTAGCTGTTAGCTTTCTTTTAAAGCACGTCTGCAACTAGTCATCTTGATCTACAGTTTAGGAGAACTTTTAGACTGCTCATCAGTAAGAAGATTTAATAAATGAATGAAGAATGCAATTTGCATTGATTATAAGACTCTATCCCATTATTGGTAGAGGATGACCTGACATCACCTGATTGCTCTGAAATCAACTCTCCACCATAGAGCAACACAAATTATCTGGACAGGAACACTCCATTACTAAAACAAAAGTCATTTGAGAATAACAAAGCATCAGGTCATAACCTGTTATCCAAGAATAACTAATCTCTTATATTTTCCTAATTTCCTCTATGAAACAAGCCCCCCATTCCTGACTTTACAATACTAAATGGTCTAAGAAATTGTAACTAAATCATATTAAGCTCTTATAACAAAGTCTGTAGTAAAACTCTGATTCCTCTAGAACTGTCAGAGAGAAGCAGAGAGAATCTATGTAGTTAAGAAGGCTTTCTCAAGGATTACTTAGACTCTGAACTGAAATGCCAGAGGATCTAAGGATTATCACATAACTCCCTAGAGAAAATAACTGATAATTATCAATGATAATTAGACAAATTTGGAGTCTGCAAGCACGATGAAGACACAAGTTGTGATGAAAATAAACCTAGATGCAGGTTTTTTTAGTTATCATCCTCTTTGTCCTTGGTATATAACAGTTACTAATGGCTACTTTTTCATTTAAAAATTAGACAATCAGATTAAAGGAATATTCTGAGTTCCTGAAAAGACAATCTACAGTGCAGGAAAAGAAAACTATTCAGATTTCAGCAAAAAAAAACCCCTCTTTTCTGTTTTCTTTTTTGTTGTTGTTGTTTTTTGTTTGTTTGTTTTGTTTTGTTTTTTTTCCCCCCTCCTTTCTTCCTCAGTTTCTTGTACCTTTTGCTTAAGTGAAATTGTAAGTTTTGACAATTCCTACTCCTTCTTACACATGCATGGATAAATTTACAAACATACAGACAACAGCTATGTCCTGGGAAGAAAAAATTACCTTGACGGATTCTTGAAGAAAATTCTGATATGCAAAGGATAATTCTGTACTTGGATTATTCTCATTTTGTTTATTTTGTGTTCATTATCTAAGTTAAACACCACTTACAGAGAAGCTGCTTCAGCATACCTTTTAATTTTCTTAGTTACACTTATAAAGCATTCAAGTGCATTGGAAACAAATACGTGTTACAAATTTCACACTGACAATCAGCAGGATAAAACTCCACTACTAATAAACATTTTCTTGTAGTTGCAGTGTCACACCTTTCACAGAATGAATGAGATGGTAAGATCATTTACATAACTAACCTAAATATGTTGACCTGTATATCAATGAACATAGGTCGCTCTGAAAGTAATGCCTCCTATCAACATAGTCATCACCATTAACTATGCATTTTTGCCAGTGATGAACAAGAGCCTGCATGCTGCAGTAATAAAAATCTGCACCAGTAGAAGTAACACAGTGAGTCACAGTTGCTATGATTGCATCCTTTCTAGGAAAACGTTGCCCATGCAGAACATTTTTCATCAGCTCAAACAGATGGAAGACTGAAAGTGCCAAATGCAGACTATATGGTGAGTACGGCAGGACAGCCAAGATTGGCAATGTGCTCCACCATCTTCAAATTGGTATGGGGCCTGGTGCTATAATGTTGTAAGACAAAGGCTTTCTGCTGTAGGGAACCTGCTTTGGCAGGGGGGTTGGACTCAATCTCTGGAGGTCCCTTCCAACCCCTACAATTCTGTGATTCTGTGACTGTGATTCTTTTCTGGCCTGACTCTGGAAGTTCAAGACTTCATTTTAGTCCACATCACAATGCAGTGATGGTTTAGGTTCCAGGAAATCCAAAAGGATCACCTCTTCCCTATCCCAAAAGAATGAATACATCACTTTATTCGTATAGAGCTGTCTCTTAAACATTTTTTTTTTTTCAATGAGGAATTCACATGTTGCTACTCCATGGACTGTTGTTTTCACTCTGGCTTGTAGTGGTAATACCATGTCTCATTACCAATAATGATGTCATCCAGGAAACTGTCACCTTCAGCTTCGTATTGGTTCAATAATTCCTGACAAACTGACATACAATGTTCTTTCTGTTCCTGTGTGAGCATTTGTTGGACTCAGATGGTGCAAACTCTGCAATATCCCAATTTTTTCACCATCATTTCCAATGCACTGAAGCCAATATTCAGCTCTGTACACAGTTCTCTTGTAATCCACCAATTTGCATGTATCAGCTGATGGAGATGCTCTTCATTTTGTGGTGTAACAGCTCTGTATGGCTTTCTGGAATGTGGCTTTTCATTCATGTTGCTGCTGCCACTGCTGAAATGCACTACCCATCATCTCACCGTGCTCACATCCACTCTTTGGTGTCCACAAATGTTCAGCAAGTGTCAGTGAATGTCAGTGGGTGCCACTGTTTCTGCATGGAGAAATTCAGTGACACCCCTTTACTTCATACTCACATCTATGTCAGACATCATTTTATCAGACTCCCCCTCTGCTGCCATCTGTCACATGGCAACAAAATGTAATAGAATATTGGGGGGCAGGTTCAGCCTCTACTACCTTATCACCAGCATCCATCTCTGACATTCTGGGCCAACATAATTAAATAAGAGGCATTACTTTCAGAGCAGTGATTATATGTGTTATAGTATTAAGGTGAGAGAATGTAACATTCAACTGAACAGAACATTAGGATTTACACTATTTAAGTCATCTGATAAATTTTCTTTTGTAGCTTTGACTTTTATTTTTGTGAAATTTTAACATTTAAAAAAGTTGCATTCATAGCATTTATAGCTGTATTGCTTCAATAGTTCCAAAGCCATGATATTTACAAAGTACGTGGTGGATGCTTGCTTCCGTAATAGTGATGCAAGTGTCACTTACAGGTTAGGGAATGGCTGCTGTAGTTCATTCACCTGCATCCTCCATCTAATACAATCATCAGAACAAATTAATTAATGCCTCTGATTAAATACTTGATCCTTCAGGTCCAACTATGCTTTGCAAGAATGAATATCTAAAGCTGATCATGAAGTGACAGCATACTCTCATGCTTATGCTTGTGTCATTATTGTCTTCATACCTTCACACTGTTTTCATAGCTTCACTGTGTTTCACAGAGCCAAGCACTGAAATTTTAAGACTGCTTCTGGGGAAACAAATCTTAAGCAGAGTTTTGAACTTTAAAATGAACTTGGTAAAAATGTCTTTCTCTTGTTTTTAAATACTGGGTCTTCTCATTCTGCATAAAATTGTACTTTTTGCAAATTGAAATAAAGGATATTATCTGATTACGTGTTCCCCCCTGTGATCTGACAACAAAAGCTGCTGGTTTTCATCCCATCTGTCTGTTCAGTAGGACAGAATCTTTAAGTTAAATGAAGCCTAATATATCTGAGGAACAGTTTTCTTCACCTTATGACCCTGGCCAAACTTGTGCAACTACTCTGCTGTCTGCTGATAGGAGGTGTATGGCAGGAAGGGAAGACTATTCACCTTGATGAACAGAGCCTGTACTTATTCTGCAGCTCCGATTTTGTATCATCACTTTTGCACGCAAAGGCAAAAATTTGTCTAAAAAACCAGTAATATATGGCAGTTTCTGAATCCCTTTGTGCTGTTTTTGGAAGCTACTTTTCTGCTTATAGCCATTCTTTACTCAGCTGAAGCGTGGGTTGCTTGTTAGTGTTTTATACTGTGATTTCCCTTGGCCAGGAGTATCACAGGCTTCATTAGGCACTCAGAAACTTCCATGATATTGCCTTTAGCCAAGAATATTTGAAAGAAAGATTTACTCCAAAATAATTCTACTTAAATATCGAAGTTCTGAATATCTGTTAGTGTTGCTGTTTTCTATACTGAGGAGCAACATAACATTATCAAGAAAGCTTTTTAATTCTTCTCTGTCACCTTCTACGGCAGCTTTCCTCCAAAGCTCAAAGCTCAAAGCTTCCTTGCTTAAAGGTTACTTATTATATAAACCTTTTCGGAAAGAATTTCTCAAATAGTTAATCATCCCACTGTGAGTAACTCTAACCCAGTGTCCCTTCAGAATGCAAAACTGTTCAAACTATATCTGTTAAAAATAAAGCGGTCATTTGCATATCTCACAGGGCCACAGTTTAACCTTAATAACTAAGCTGTTTATTGAACCCGAGATCACACTGAAGGGGCTTATCTGTGCATTTGTTCTAACAAGATAAGATTCAACACCTGTGGCACTGCAAGTGAAATTTTGTTTTGTTTCGTTTTAATTTCCCTTTCTTATGCAAGGGCAAATTCTCTTCTAGTGCACAAAGGGACAACCGTTATTAGTGGGCTCTCAGTATATCATGTACTATCAGTAGGAGCACTCCTGAAAAGGCACAATTCTCCCAACAGAGGAAATCTGTGTAGCAACTGCAAAAGACTATCTATATTTGTAAATCCTTCTAAAAATCCCACCTCCCATCCAAACAAAGAAACACACAACACAAAGGTGTGAACAGCGAAAGAACTGTTGCATTCAGGGTGGAACTGATCTCAACTCATAGTCTCACCTACAGCAGAATTTAGCTAATATGAATTCAACTTTATAGCAGATTGAGATTAGTTTCATTTAAGAAGTGCCTATTTTACCCTGCTGATCAAAAAGAGACAATACCATCAGTGCTGGGCAAAACATGGTCACAGAGCATTCTCTGGCCTTCAGGTCATGTGAGACAGTGTGGCTCACTACGTAGCACTACTTAGTTGTTATTAACTGCTGTTATCTGTAGAGTTGTTTTGTTTTTATAGAACCACAGAGGAAGAGACCTTAAAAACCATCCAGTTCTGACCCTCCTGCCATGGACAGGGACTGATTGCCCAGGGCCCCATCCAACCTGATCTTGAGTATCTCCATTGATGGGACATCCACAACTTCTCTGGGCAGCCTGTGCCAGTTCCTCACCGTCCTCAGAGTGAAGAATTTCTTCTTTACATTTAGTCTAAACCTACTTTCTTTCAGTTTAAAACCATTACCCCTTTTCCTATCACAATGTGCCTTTGTAAAAAGTACTTCTTCATCTTTCTTATAAGACCTCTCTAAGTGCTTTGAGGCCACAGTAAGATCTTTCCAGAGCTTTCTCCAGGATAAAGAGCCCCAGCTCTCTCAGCCTTTCTTCTTCGGCCCTCTTTTCATTTTTGTCAACCACACTAACAGATTCAAGTCTTTCCTGTGCTGAGGTCCCAGAGTTGAATCCACCTTTTTTGGTTTTTACATTTCAGAATGTTTGATACAGCACAGTGGTGCAACTCACTAGGGTGATATTTTTACAGCATTAAACCGAGGCTTGTTTTGGAAGTGCCAGAAGGCAGCACCAGGACAAACGAGGTGTTACTGGCATTGCCATAGGGCACAGAAACTGCAAGTTAGAGAAATACAAGCCTGATGCTTTTCATATCCCATACTAGAAATGGTCCCTCAGATATACTCCACAAGTATATATCCCTTCTATGAGAATCTTATATGTGTAATACCCAATAATGGTTGGTGCAACCAGGCCATTTACCTGAAAATAACACAGGGCTTAGATGTGCACCAATACTAGCATTTGTAATATTTTGAAATGCTGAGAATAGTTTGGATGAAACCTTATTGTTTATAATACATCCTGTGGCTGTCCTATCCTTAGCCTTTATTGCCTCTAAAGGTTATTTAAGCAAGTGCCTGACACCAATGTTTTCCCTTTTCTTCAACTTGAAAAGTTAGGAAATAGGTATGAGTTCATAGATTGTCTGTTTTTGGTTAAATGGGAATGCTAAAAGATGGATCTTCACTTAAAAAAAAATAATGAAGTTGCTTTGTTTTCTTTTGACTTTCTCTTGTTCACATAGTCATGAGAATCTCACATTAAAACTCTAAAATACATGAAGAAATAATAAACTATGGTTTATTTTTATTTTCATCTTCAAGCACTGTTGATCTGCATTCTTAGCAGTCCTCTATTAACATCAGTCATAGATCTGTACATAACAGCCTTGCAGTCCCCTCTGCATGTAAATTCCAATAAAAATAATAAAGTGCAAATTATAAGGACAAGTAGAGCTTAAAACCTTGTGTTTTAACGCAAAATACTGATGCTGCTGTGGTTTCCATGCACTCTCTTACCTATCTATCTTTCAGTCATCTATCCAGACCCAGCATTTCTAAACAAACTACCTGCTCAATACTGTCAAATGATAACTTAAATTTTATTTTTAGTTTTTACATTTATTGTGCTGATACTGTGAAGGGTAGATCAATTTTAAGACTTTCCACTGGTACTTAAGATATATTAAATATTCTCTTTTAAATTTTAGCAATCACCTTTCACAACGTCCTTATGTTTGAAGACTTAATAGTTTCAAAACAATGCACAATTAGATTCAAATCAAAGTTGAAACAATAAATTTGATGTGGATCTAGAAGCCCCCCTGACGCCACTTCTTATTAACTCAGCAGCGAATAGAAAACTCATCTAAGGGGTACTATTGATGGCAGAGGGCATGACATAAGATACAAAAAATTTCACATTTTAAACACATTGTTTTGATAAGCATATCTTCTACCTTTCAATTATTTACTTATTTAATAACATTCAAAGCAGATCTAAGAAAAAAAATCTTCACCTTGATTTAAATGAGGAATCTTTGTTCCATCTTTGCCAGACTTTTTTTTTTTTTTAATGGTTGTGAGGAGAGCCATGAAAAAAAAATTATTTGGGAATACACTTGGGAGTAATATTTGCAAATATAAAAATTACTGAGGGTTAAATCACAGAGTCACAGAATCACAGAAGTTGGAAGGGACCTCAAGAAATCACCAGCTCCCGGCTTCAAAGCAGGCTACCCTGACCAGGTTGCACAGGTTGGTATCCAGGCAGGTCTTGAATATCTCCAGATAAGAGGACTCCACAACCTCTTTGGGCAGCCTGTTCAAGTGGTCCATTACCCTTACCATAAAGAATTTCTTTTTCATGTTAGCATGGAACTTCCTATGTTCAAGTTTTAGGCCATTACTCCTTGTCCTATCACTATACACCACAGAGAAGAGACTGACCTCACCCATTTGTTTCCCACCCTCTTTCAGATGTTTATAAACATTTGTCAGATCACTGTTCAGTCTTTTTTTCCCCAGGACAAACAGACTCAGGTGTCTCAGCCTTTCCTCGTGTAGGAGATGCTCCAGGCCTTTTATTATCTTTGTGGCCCTGCACTGGAATCCTTCTAGGAGATCCCTGTCTTTTTGAACTGGGGAGCCCAGAAATGGAAATAGTATTCCAAATGTGGCCTCATCAGAGCAGAGTAGAGGGGAGGATCATCCCCAGAGGGGGAGAACCACCTCCCAGTGCCCTTACAGAATTCATATGGTAGTAACTATTTTGTTTTTATAAGATTACCTACAAACATGAAGCATTTGGCAAGTGTCATAATTAAGAAAGTAATGGAACATGTCTCATCAAAGAAAAGAGAAACACTCCTTTCTTTATGATGTGGCCTCTTACGGCATACTGTTTGGAACTGACATTAGTACTTCAGTGTTGAAAATTACATCTGATAGCTTTACATCTTATGGGAAGTGCATTCATTTTCAACATTTCATGTTGTTTTCTCCTCAAAAACAACAGCAAAATACACTGATAAATGTGTGCCTATGATTCCATACACAATAGTGTGTATGTGGACAGAAGTCACATTTTAGACAGATGACAGCTCATGTATTCTACTTACAAATGAACTTCGTTGCCTATTTGAGTATAAATCAGAGGTATGATTATTTCCCTAAAAGATTAAAACATATATATATCAAAAATACCAATATGCTTCCACTTAGATATTACTTCTAATTGAACTTTGGGGTCAGATTTATGTTAAGCACCTTTGCATATGCATTCTTCAGTTGAAATGTTTTACTTAAAAAGGATATTCATAAATACAGTGCTTCAAGCTCATATCAGAAACAGTCATATGCTAATATAAACTTCGAACATCTTAAAATGTTTCCTTTCCACAGTTATTCCAGAAGTTAATAAATGTTTCCTACAAGTTAAGCTGAGTGTAAAATATGAGTTTATTACTTTCCCATCTATTTAATTAATCCTCAGATACACAAATTCTTCCCAGTCTCAGTCAGAGAAACATTTACATCTCTGGAAAATAATGATTTCTGTCCTTACAAGTACACTCGCCATGTTCAGGAGGTTACAAAAATATATTAAAGAACCTATGCTTAAGAATGAATAATTTTCCTGGATTGTATTCTCACTGCAGAATGTTCAGTAACTCTTTTACCTTAAGCCTAGCTGCAAACAGCTGCATGCCTCTGAATACATTTTCACATAGAAAAATACCTTATCCTTACTTTAGAATATTACCACCATAGTAATCTATATTATGAATATAAATTTTAATACTGTTATGAAATATTTTTTTCCTAAACTTAACCAAGTTTAAAAAAATGGTTCAAGAAAGCACTAATATCTTCAGTATTAAATTAATTTATAATAAAATTTAAAAATAACTTTAATCATGTTGTACTGTACACTAAGATGCAGCAGATAGTCTCAGTAAATCAATATTTATGTATCCAACAGACAAAAATGTGTGCTTGATTTTTTAATTGTTGATGAGATTAAATTTTGTAGAGCCAGTCACAAACAAACCTATGTTGTGTATAAAGACTGGAAAATGTAGAAAGAAGATATATATTTTAGTGGTGAAAAGATTATTATGTGCTGACTTGCACAGAATATTTAAATGAAACATTAAAAATAAATATGGTTTCCTAGGCATAAATAACCTATTAATTTTGAAAAATAAATGCTTTCCAGTTCTGAAGACAGACAATATACAATAATGAATGCTGTTTGCCCCACATTTGGTGAACCACTCAGGCTACAGTTAGCTTTTCTGACATTTAAGGAGGAGTGTGGACTGAGGAACTTGTGTTACTGGGGTCACATGAAAAACTAATCTGTTAAATTTTACTTGCAGATGTTTCACATCTGAGGACACTACAGAAATATTACAAAGCTTTCTCTAAAAACATAAACATTTTGTCCCTTGTGTGGACCTAGCCTTTTGACACCTCTAACTTTCGCAGTTATTCTTCTCTCACTTTACTCACACTTACTTTCTCTACACTTACCATGGAGAGTAAAATTAGGACTGGAGACTGTGATATGGTTAAATGCACAGAAGACACTGGCTGAATATAAAGCAATGAAACCTGAAGTCTGTTGTTATTTTGACAAAATGAATGTAAATAACGATATATGTTAATCTTCAGATACCATATAATTTTTCATTACTTCTATCTATGAAGGCTGACTTTAAGCAAATTCAGCCTATCAACATTTTCTAAATAAAAATTCAGTGTAACTGAAAAGACATTACAATAACAGAAAACTTTAATCTTCAAAAAGTGACCATTTCTTTTCATAAACTGTATTTCGTTTATACATCCCCATTACCTCTAGTAATAAGTAGAGTGTTAATACATTATTTCCTGCACAGTGATGGGCACCATGCACATGCACACAAAATGTATAAACTATATCTCAGATTTTTTATATACAATAAACATTAGTGTAGATTATTATCACATACTGTGCTACAATTAATAGCTGATCTCCCTGAACTGTATTTTTAGTGTCTATGGAGAAAGAAGATCTTCTTTCTGGTTAATCCCTTTATCTATAGTTGCTTGTAGCACATTTGCCCACAAAAGGGATTTCCCTCACGGTGGAAATAAAGGCTGAGCTCCTACAAAGCCCAGCAGTAAGGTGGATGCACCATTCCCCAGCAGCTGGTTCAGTACTTGTGCATGGTACCTGCCAGGGAGCAGCAAAAGGTGCAAATGCCACTTGTGGTGAAGGTGTGATGTGGTGCTGGAACTAATATGGCAAATCTAATCCCAGACTTCCCCTTCAGGTTAATAGAAAAGTTAATCTCTGTTTCCCAATAGATAACAAATCACGAGGAGGATATATTCTCACAGTCCATCTTGATTCATGAGGAAGACAATATAAATAACAAGTCCATTATAGCAAGTGTTTTCATGATTATGTGTAAAACAAAAGAGAACAAACATTTATAACAACTGATCAGTACATTTATAGCTACAAACATTTTTATGTTCATTTTCAGAAAAAAAAACAACACCCGAACCACCCTACTTTAAACTAAATTCTCACTTCTACAAATAAGTCTTTTATTTTTTTCTTTTTCCTTTACAAATCACACAGGGACTAACAACACCTTCGTACACCAGAAATAATAAAGTAAGCAATATAACTCAGGTATGTCTCAGGGGCCTCAACCATCTTGTAGTAATAGTACTAATAGTAGTATTAATGGTAGTAGTGGTCACAGTAAAGTCCCTGTGAAAATTTTAAAAGAAATCACTGAGAATAACCTGACCGACAAACTTATACAAGCTCCTTTCATATTATTTTAGATGTTTATAAATCTACTTCTGCCCTTCCATTCACTTCCATGTATTAGTTTTGATATGATGATAGCCAAAAGACAGGAATTATTCAAAGAACTAACAACTATCATTTGGTGCTTCTTTTTGAGAGTTCATAAAGTAACAGGGAAAAAGTTTGCCGCATTATACACTAGGCGTTACCCTTTCTTCTGCAAGGGAATAAAAAAATGGAAGGGGAAAATATTATGATAGATGCACAGACACAAAAAACATAATTATGAAGCAGAAAACTTTACCTATTTCCCAGACATATAAAAGCAAATTTTAAGTTCATACATAATTTCAGAGAATACATAATAGAAAGGTTATTAAATTTTAAAACATTCTTCTCATTTTAAATGATCTAGTTATTTAATAAATTCAACTTTTCTTGATGCATTTATCTGCAGATACAGATATTTAAGCTGATGTGTATATGTATCAGGTTCTTGGATGTTTATGGAAATAATACATCTTTTCCTACTTGATTCTGAACTTTTGTCTCCAGAATGCAAAAAAAAGTCTTCTTTCTATGTTTGGTCACGAAGAACACAACATATTTTTACTGTTCTCACATTGGCTAGCAAAAGAGGCAGAGATGACTTCTGCAAGCATTTGCTCACATTTTTTTGCAATTTAAGATTCAGTTTCCTTGGGAGAACTTGAAAGAAAGGACAATTACATGTTGGTATAATCTCTACATTTCCTTGTATCAAATGTACAAGATTTTTGTTGACTACAATTTCTAACACATAGGACACTTTATTCACAGTTTCTGATTAACTTCCTCTACTCTTCCTTTTACTTCACAGAGTTTTAATTGTTTCATTCGTATCTTTCAAGTAAGAAGATTTTTTTTTTAATTGTTACTTGTGTCTTGCCAATTTCATTATTCTCCCTGAAGTTATTATTCTCCTGAATCTACACAATTAAGTTTGAGCTGTTAAAAACCTCACATATTCTTTAAATAGACTTCCTAGCATTTCTCAACAGTGTATTTAACTGAAACCATAATCCCATTTTCTTAATCTGCCTACTTTTCTAGGATGTTCTATTTATTTATTTATTTAATTATCTAATAACCTAAATAATTTTGGATCACCTTCAAACATGGAGATTTTCTCCTAAATTACCAGTCAGACTTCACCGTGGTAACTTCTGAATCTTGTCCTCAACAGCTAACAGCCACTTGTGAGGGAGTCCATTGGAATCTCTTTCATAGTGAAAACAATTTACGCCATCAGATTTCAGTTTGTCCACTGTTTTAGTGGTCTTCAACCATGAAAAGACAGAATAGATCATTTTTGTTTTGTTTTGTTTTTCTCCAAGCACTGTGCTGATAGTATTCCATAGTATAATGTTTATCTTTTTAATAATTTCATTTTTCAGTAGCATTTCAACTATTTGCCTAGTGCTTAATTAAGGTTTAGATTTATTAATCCATTCTGAGGAAAAAAAAAAAGAAGCCTATTTTCCACCCATCTATGTGCATATAAATATATTTAGATATATTTATACATCTTGGTTACATGGTCCTTGCAATATGCTCCTGGGAGTGACTCTTCCCTTAACTAAATTAGTTGTGAATGAATTAAGCCCATCCTGCTCTTTGTAAATTAGCCTGGAAGCATACTCAGGCTATTTATAATCTGGATGTAAGAAATATTCCACAAATTTCTTCAACATACTCAGTACACCATACGTAGCATTATCTCACCATGCAACACCAGTTCTCATCAAGGCCTTAACTGAGGTACCTTTAATTTTAAGGTATGAGACACTGCAACAGTTTATTTATAATTCTTTAAATACTTCTTTATGAAATGGATATATTAATTGGATTCCTTGATGCCTGTAAAATTTTTGCTTCTTTGCAAGAAGCTGAAAGTACTTGCTGTCTGCTGAGCAACATGGCAGCCTTCCCACCTGCTGGAGCAATCCTTGGACCAGTCTGCACAGGGCCTCTCCTGAGTCTTATCTGCAGGAAAGCACAGTTGTTGCACTCCAAAATGAATTTCAGGAGTGATTCTGCATGCATAAATTGTGAACAATCAGGGAAAACAGTTTTCTGGGCTGCAAAATGAAGTGATTCAATCTGACAATGCAAGTGCAACCATGGTGAGAGCAGCTCAGTTCCACAGCAATCAAATAACAGACTCCCTCCATGACACACCATTCGTGTCCCAGTTTGAAAGACTATAATGTATGACTCCTATCAGAATCAAAAGTGTAGAAAGTTCTGCTTTCTGCTCCCCACCATCTGGCTGGGGATGCTGAGAGAGACATGCCTGGCTCTTTGGCTGCTGCAGTTGGACTCTGCTGGAAAACCAGGAATTGCAGTGCATGCAGGGGAAGCTGCTGCTGAGCTTTGGGGTAGACCTGGCCCACTTGAGGTGCAGAGCTGGGATGGGCTGCTGCAGCCATTCCCAACTACAGGATGTAGCGGGCAGCATGGTGCACAGCTGAGAGAAATGTGCTGGGGGAATGGCTCTGTTGGAGGAGGGTGCTCAGGACTACCACTGCCAATACCTGCAGAGAGAGGGAAACACAGCCATTCCCACAGAGCTGAAAAAGCACTGGAAACTGAAACAGGCTGTACCTGGGAAAGGCCTGGATGGTCTTGAGGCTTGGCCTAGGTGATCTTAGTGGTCTTTTTCAACCTTAATCATTCTATGATTCTATGATTTTTGAGACTTCATTATAAATACAGATTTAGCTGTCATAGTCTTGGTGTTTGTTGCAATTCCAAGATTGTCTAACGTGGAATCAATATGGGTAGACACATTATCTGAAAGTCAGCCTGTCTTCTTTCAAAAATATCATATCATATATCTAACTATATTGATATTTGACATCTATTCACTATAGATACACACACACACACGCATATATATATAGCATTTGTAACTTAGATATATTCTTTCAGTTATGGTCATTCAAGATGCATCACTGTCTATAACAGCCAGCATTTTACACCTTTCTAATTGTCTCCTTCCCAGAAGCACGGTAACGAAGAACTTGAACTAACTGTGAAGAGAAACTAACTAACTAACTTCACTAACTGTGAAGAGAAAAGAGGCATCTGCTATAGAAATGCACATCACACAGTGTGAGCAGCTGAGCATTGCACATTAAGTAAAAGATGCACCACTAAAATTGAGGATTTTTTTAAAGGTTTTCACTGCCTGCAAGAGAACGATCAATACTGTGCAGAAAAATTTGTCTATTAAAACACATAGTCTTAATTAAATGATCTAGCCTGACAACTCTTTCAGTTTAGAAACAGATACAGAACTAGAAAGAGATATTTACATCTCCCATTTTCTCTTGGTGTCCATCAGCTTTGTAAATATCTCACATTATGCATGTGTCAATGTACATCAAACTAAAAATAATGTTTCAAAACCACCAGAAAAATAAAATTTATTAAGGCAAAGAACTGGAAATACTTTCTTTTAAAATTATTATCTTAAAAACCAATACAATTAACTGGACTTAGAATCACAGAATCCTTAGGGTTGGAAGGGACTTCTGAAGGCCATCAAAGTCCAGTTCCCCTGCAATGAAGGGCAATATATATAAAATCAGTTTGGAAAGTTGAATGCACTAACACATGAAAAGTGGGGTTATCATGAAAATGTTGGCATACAAGAATATAATTCTTTAGCTAAAACTTGGAAATCAGGGAGAAAATACTTCACTGCTTCGATTCAGCTGAGACACTGATTGTTTTGTTTCTATATTCATCTTACAGATCAGAATTTCTGGATTATTCTGAAGATTTAAGAATACATTCTATATAAGCAAAGTGAAATGAAATTCTGCCAAAGAAGGCCTGAAATACCTATATTCCATTGAGTTAAACCTGAAGAATATCCTTTCTAAAACCACACCTTAGAAATGAAATAACAAAAATATAATTCAAAAAAATTTAAAAATGATTCAAAAATTTTCAGGACATGCTCAGTAAGTATATGCTGACAAGAGCTATTTCATTAATGTAACATCTTCCAGTGAATGTGAATGGAAGGGTTAGTTACTACTGAAGTGCAGATGAATGGTACTCAGCCAGCCCTGTAGATCTCATCACATAGCAGATCATTCCTGTCAAAGCAGAGGTGCAAAGATACCTAGAAATTCTACAGTAATAACTTCTTTTTTATTTTGATTTTTAATCAGCTTGATTCATCCTTCATTATTGTCAGGTTCTCTGGAATAAAAAGAGAGTGGCTTGCATTCCTAAGACAACAAAAACAGGATGTAGAGAGTCTGACTGTCTAGAAGCATGTGTCATTGATTGGTGCTAGGTGACTATACCAATAAATTTGCTTCTGACTAGGATTCTGACTTCAGATGACCCAAGATAATTCCTAAGCTTATTTACAAAGCAAAGACAGACATTAAAAACCAATTTGCCCTTGCTCTTTTCTTTTCTTTTTTTTTTTTTTTTTCCTGATGCACTGAAAAACATGATTTGAAAATTGTGTTGAAGGTCAACTTTTTCTTCCAAACTTTTAACCTTCAGAACCCTAAAAACTTAAGCAGGTATTTAGGGGAATATGGTTGAAGCACTGGCAGACTTAAGGAAGGACAAATTATTCAGTGCCTGGCTTATGGCTACTGAGACTTATTTAACACTACTCCAGAGAAGGTCTCCAAAACCGAACAAGAGATTCTCTGAGCCAAGCAAGAGAGCCTCTGAGCTGAGAAAGAGAGCTCTGGACTGAGAGGGCGAGTCTCTGGATCAGGGGGAAGAGTCTCAGAACTGAGAAAGAAAGTCTCCAAGCTGGAAGGGAAAATCTCTGAGCCGAAGGAGAGAAAGAAGACTGAGAATGTCTGAAATCAGAATCTCCAAACTGAGAGAGATGGTCTCTAAGCCAAGAAAGAAAGCCTCCAAGCTGAAAGGGAAAGTCTCTGAGCAAAGAGAGAGAAAGTACAAACTGAGAGAGACTCTAAGACAGAGAGTCTTCTAATCAAGAAAGAGTACCCGAACTTATAACAGTGGCTCAGCCTACTCAGTCGGAGGGAAAATCAGTGTCAATGTTAACTGCTCCGGTAGAAGGAAAGAAGTGGTGGCAGATGTCATCATGCTTGGATCAAAAAGAAGAAGAAACAAGAGAAGATGAGGAGACCAACACAACTATTTGAACCTTAAAAATGAGTGAGATTTGAGGTGTGTAAAGAATATACACAACACCCAAAGGAGAACATTGTTACCTGGATGTTCCAGTGTTGGCACACTGGGGCCAGTAATGTGGATCTAAATGGTAAAGAAACCCGCCAGCTGGCAGGTATTACTAGGGATCCAGCCATTGACAGAGAAATTAGTAGAAAACAGAACTGAGCTTACACCCTTTGGAAGAGAATTTTAACAGCCTGCTATTAAAGACTTGGACTAACTCTCTCCCTCCTTCCATTTATTTTTGGTTCATTTGACTTATTATTCTTAATTTTTCTGTATTATCTCATCTTAATTTTAATAAGTTAGTTTATCCTATCTCAGTCAGGTTCTTTTCCTCTTTCTTCACCCCCTTCTCCCAAGGGGAGTGTCAAGTGATTAACTCTTCAATCCATGACACACAACAAAACAAATTTTGTCTGCCGCCCTTTCATATTTTGCACATATGCATATGACCTGTTACAGTAAGTTAAATAGTTATCATGACTGTTTCAAGAGGAAAATACCATACTGCACATATTTGTCTGACACACAGCAGATGTCTCTATTATTTTCATATATGATATCAAGCTAATGTAGGACTAATATAAGAATTTGAATATCTTGCTCTGTACGGGCATCAGGAAAAATCATGGTGTTTTCCTAAATCTGCTTTAGCAGCTGTCTACTCTGCAGGAGGATCAAGCTTTCATGTTCCAGTAACTGCTAATCACTGATGCACAGTCCCTTCCTACTGCACATCCACCTCATTTCAAATAAATACAGGAATGGCTGTAGATGATGCTCAGATGTGTATTATCTCTACCTTTGGGTGAGTGTTGCATGTTCAGCTGGTGACATATCTTTCACTGAAATGAAGGAGTTTTATCTACTAAGGATAATAGGGTTTTCCCTTTATATTTCAACATGGTGTTTCACAAGTGTGTCATATGATGCCCACATTGCTTCATAGGTGTTTTTGATATAAACATATTTTTTTCACTCCTCTAAACCCTATAACAGAGTTTCATTTTAAATGCATTATATTTAATACATATAGTAGCAGCCACTCTCTTATATAGGAGGTAATCTCTTATTATAGGGAGTAACACACCATGCATATGTAAACGTCCATACTACACTCCTTCTTTTCTAACTGATCCAACATGAAGCAGTTAAAAGTTATTTAGCAATTGACATTGACATAACTTTACCAGAAGCAAGTGAAGCAATTATAAGACCAGATATGGGTGCAGCTGAAGCACCTTGATAAGAAAGCATTGAAAAATGACACATCACACAAACAAAATGGTTTCATCAGTACAACACTAAATCAACATGTATGTTTTTGACACTCCCCATTCTTTCAATAATAGAATAATCAAGCAGAGAGGAGGAGTGATATCCCCAATATTTCCTGACAGGTAGGAAATGAACTAAAATAAAACATGCCTGTGCACTGTCATTTGACTGTATTTTAACCGAGACGGTTTCAATTTAATGCTCCATAAACCACTTCATATTTTAGTTTAGCTGGCCTGTGGTTGACAGAGAAAGGTAATCTCTTAGTTGGATTTCTCCTTCATTCCCTATAAAAAAAACAGTATTTACTACAATCAAATCAGACAGGACATCATAACAACAACAGCAACAACAAAAGCACAGAGAAAGTTTTGGGGAACAGTACACCTGATGTTCTCTGCCTAAAGCAGGCAGCACGTCTGACTAGAGGTAAGAGTTAATGAAGGGAAAGTAATGTTCTGGCCACTTAGGCAGAAAAGGCATCTCAACCACAAGATTATCTGGTTCCCCATTTACGTTAAAAGAATGAGATCTGACCACAGGAAAGTATTCATTTCTGATACATTTCAGTTTACAGCATAATTTGATGTTCGTTATTTTTTTCTCCAAGATTAACCACAAATATCCTTAGATGAGTAAGCTCCTTTTATATTTCTCAGAACAAATATAGCATTTCTAGAATTTCACTATGATTCTCCTTTCTTTTTCATTTATCAATATCATCAAAGTCTGTTTGATGATGTATCTAGATAAAACGTCATCATATTCCTCAAATGCTAACACATGACAATTACAGGACTTTTTTTTTGAAGCAGTATGGTATTTAATTCAAACAAAAAAGGCAAGCCTTACTTCTTTTTCAATACACAAGGGAGCAGCCTTATTTCTTTCAATATTTCCAGCTCTTACCAGGCAAGATTATGATGTGTGCAAGTTTTACAGGTATTTCATTATGAAAGTGCATTATAAAACACTGCACGTGTTTTACTACCTATATTGTTGTGGTTTAACCTGGCCACAAAGCCATTCACTCACTTTCCTGTACTGGGATGGAGAATAATTGGAAAAATGTAAAACACTTGAGTTGAGATAAAGACAGTTTAATAGGAAAAAAAAAAAAAAAAAGACAATAAATAAATAAATAATAATCATAAATATACAAAACAAGTGCTCACCACCTGCTGATCTATGCCCAGCAAGCCCCTGCGCAGCAGTAGCCCTCACCAGCCAACTCATTCCCCTTTTATCATTCAGAATGATACCATATGGTATGGAGTATCTCTTTTGCCAGTTTAGGTCAACAGTCCTGGTTCTGTCCTCTTCCAGCTCCTTGTGTACCCCAGCTCTTGGTTTGCAGGACAGCATGAGAAGCTGAAACGTCCTTGGCTCTGTACAGTGCTGCTCAGCAACAAATAAAATACTGCTGTGTGACCAAGATTATTCTCTTCCTCAATCCAAAGCACAGCACCATACTATCTACTAGGAAGAAAATTAACTCTGTCCCAGCCAAAACCAGAACACACCTCTAACTATGTCTTTTCATGGCTGAACTATGCTGCCATATAAAATGAGAAAACCTCCAATCCCTTAAGGAGAATAATAACTCAGGAATATGCCATAACTAAGTTTCAATAAAAATTTGAAAGATTAATGCCGTTCTTTAGAAGAAAACAAACATTTTATGTCTCACAGATATTAAACCTACTGAAAATACTGATTGCAATAGGATTCTCTAACGTCAGTGTCAACTATCCACAATAAAATTAGTTAGGAACTATATTATTCCTAGTACTCAGTTTAGATATAAATATGTATAGATAAACTGAGTACTGGGAATAATATAGTTCCTCTTTAAATTTGCTTCTCTATGCATAAGCAATTATTGATTTTTGAAGGTTCACTGACCTGACATGGCCATTGCTTGGGCACTAAGCAACATCAATATTACAACCTGAGATTGGACAGGAGTAAGAGACAGCATCTGTCACTGTGTTTATTACATTAACAGCTACAAGGAAAAGTTTTTCTCTTTTAAAAAATGTTCTTGCCTCACTGCCTCAGTCTGGTGTTGAAAAAGATGTTTGAGAGAATGCTTAACATCTGAGATGAAAATCACCTCTATTATCCTTTATTCCAAAGACTTCTTTTATTTGTAACTTTTACCATAATTCCTCATAGTTTTAGCTCAGTTCTGAGGTTTACATTCACTGGAAAGACAACTTCTTCACATTTTCACTTTTAATGATTTCACCAATATGTTTAGCTATGTTTAAAATTCCCATTCATGCTTTATGTACAAAAAATTCTGACAGCAAACATTGATATAAGAAATAAAGGTATTTAAATTCAGAAGTACAAAATCAGAGCCATATTGTATATTGAATTGCAGTAGGCTTTCCTTCATAAAAAAAAGAATCCCAGGAAATGATTACACCTACACCTATACAGCAGATATTTATTTCTCACAAGATATTGAAAGATAGCTCGAAGAGGGAACAGAACAAGAGAATGAAAAAAGAAAGATCTTAAGATGAAGGAGCATAACTAAGATCAACAATAGTGTCAGTGGCTAACCCACATCCTAATCTGGCTAATTGGTTGCCCTGAATGCTAAAGATATAATCACTTTATCCTTGACTTAATTTTTGTAGCAGCCCAACTCATTTGTGCAGAGAAAATTGATAATTCACCTGAAAATGAGTCTGGAACTGACTTTTACTGATTCTAGTGCCCTTTAGGCACCTGAAGATCACCTAGGCCATATTGATTCTAACATCTTGTGACAGGTAAGCTAACCATTTTAGTAAGAGCTAGCAACATAAAGTCCCCTTGTAGTCTCTGATGATAAATAGATAGATCTTAGGGAAAAAAAAAAAAAATAATAATAAAAAATCCTAAAATAAGGATCCAAAAGGCAGAAGGCTCTCAGAAGTATCAACCTTAAAACTTATTGTCAGTAGCTGAACCCTAGATACCAAACTTTTAGGCATCTCATAGAGTAAATGACATCTACCATTAGATTTAATCAAATATACCCTTAAACATTCGGCACACAGTAGCTGCCTAGCTCTCTACCACCCTTCTGGTATACATTTTTTTAAAGGGCAACTAATATATATATATAGAGAGATACAGATTTATATATTTGACATGCAAACTCATTATATTAGAGCAATGGGCCAAGGGACAACAGGCATTTTGGTTTCATACTAATACAAGGAAGAACTTTTTTACTGTCAGAGTGACAAAGCACTGGAACAGGCTGCACGAAGAGGTTATGGAGTCTCCTTCTATGGAGATATTCAAGACTGATCTGGACGCCTACCTGTGTGACCTGTTGTAGGAAACCTGCTTTAGCAGGGCATTTGGACTCAATGATCTCTTGAGGTCCCTTCCAACCTCTACAATTCCGTGATTCTGTGATATTTAGGACCAGCAATGACAGCTTGGAAATGAGACTGCAGTTTTCCATCCAAAACCTCATCCTTTCATGAATTTGAGATGATACGTTCAAGTCAGATCATTCTGCATTCATTGCAGTGGGTATATGTCTTACTTGCATCGTCTTTATTGTATTTTGACAAAACAACTGAAGTTTTCTCTATATTGTACAATTCATAATTTATTTTGAGCTGAGAAATTGGTGTAAGATTTACAGAGATGTCTGTACTCTCAAAAACTACTGGAAACTATACATTAGAGCAATTAAAAAGATTATTTTCTCGGAATAAATAATACGAAATAATTTTTGACAAGTAGAAATGAATTAAAATTCATAAACTCATGCTTTTCTATTTGATTAAGATTTTTCTTCTGAATATTATTACACTCAAGAAATCAAAATCAAAACAACCATACTTGTTATTTAATTTAGAAATACTCACAGACACATTGCATGTTTAAGACCCACATGGACTTCACTATAAGTCTGCTTAAAAAAATCATTTAATTCTAACATATTTTCTAGTCTCTTTTGAAAACCTTATTAAACCTATTCAGATATTTCAAGAGATAATTTGATTTTTTTATACTTTAATTAAAAAAAATGAAAAGATTATAAAATTGCATGTTTTATCAAGTGAACAGATATTTCTATTTGGGAAAAGTCCAGAGAAACCCTTCTCTTGTTCTTATATCTGAAAACTATTTGATTCGAAAGAAGGAAACTGGGCTAAGAAAGCTTATCTATCCCCTTATCTCTTATTTATGTTCACTGATTTTTTAGTGGCTAAGTGTCTTATGATTACTAGTCCACCTTTACAGTCCCTTTGACTTTTATTTCTCATAGGAATTTCATAACAGGAATATTGATTTCCTTGTATTAGTGTTTCAAATGAAAGTCATCAAAATAAGCATCTTTTTTTTTTTTTTTTTTTTTAATGAAAGGAATTTGATAGTGATTAAAAAAAAATCTTGTACATAAAGTTAATTTGAAGTGGACTGAATATTTTAAGATTCATAACATTTTTTATTAGTGTTTGTGTACAGCAAATAATTCGATCATCAGCATGCTATTGACAGTTACTCTTTGAGGCAGAGAAAATAATGCAAAAGTGGGATTGGTAGGCTTCAGCTTTTTCTAGTACGTTGTCCTGTGAGTAGGTTTGTCATGTGCATTACTCATCTTTTTCAACTGTTCAACTGAACTTATGACCATCTCTCCCATTATCAAGTAGATGAAACATTCCTTTGATTATAAAGGCAGCATTTAGGTCTCCATTGCTACATGAATGGCCCTGCAGTACCTCAGATAGTAACTGAGATGCATGATCTATAAAAATATCATGAAAAAATATTTGGTGTGAATGAATGTCAGAGGACACACCATGTGGCATTTGATCTTACATTTAGGCCTAATCTGACCCTAGATTTTTATTAACTTTCACGTAATGTAGGCACCTAATTCAAATGTCTGTGTTTATACTTAGATACCTCCATCTGGCCTAGTGTACTGATTTACAGTTAGACTGCAGATGCCAGTGCTGATATTCAGGTTTTTAAAAGAAGATTGCACTGTCATAGATGTACATAAATAGCTGCATTCCATCAGTGCACCAGAGCTGTATCAATAACTTTTGATTCTGAAAAGTAATTTTCTGGCTTGTATTATGCACCAATAACATGATGCAACTCACAGAACATACAATACTGTGACTGGACTTCGCTTGTCTATTGCAATACATTCTGGATGATCCCAAAATAAGAAAGAAGGAAAGAAGGAAAGAATTAAAGAAGGAAAGAAGGAAAGAGAGAAGGAAAGAAGGAAAGATGGAAAGAAAGAAGGAAAGAAAATTAAATAAATAAATAAATAAATAAAAAGTAGTGGTCCACAACATGCTCTTTTATGCATTTTGAGGCAAGGTGAAGCCTGAATTAAGACGTAGATTTTGTGTACTTTTTTGTGTTCTATTTCAATCAAACTCGGGGCTTTAATCTGAAGGCATAGAATTTAATTTACAAGACATAGAATTTTTCCCAGGTTGATGAACAATTTGGCATTGTGACATCAACCTTCTAATATATGGCTTCATTCAGGATTGGTATGCATCATCTATGCTAAAAAGGATATTTCATATACATTTAAATCTAGTCTTGTGAAAATAGGGTGGGATGTGAATCCATGTGAATAACAACTGATATTAATCAAGTATCTCAATTAAATAGATATTCAAAAAATATAATTTGATTTGTATTACCAAAGTACATAATGACAATGTTCTACAGCTTCCATAATTTTTCGGTCTGCAGTGTAACTTGGTGTAACAGGAAAGGTCAAATATCTAGTCATTTACTGTTCTTAACAAGAATGATATAGTAACTGCAAGGTCTCATCAGCCTAAATGCCCATGACATTTCCGTTTGAGTCCTGGCAGTATAAAGACAAATGCTGATTAAATTAAAAGCCTACTGTTATTTAGAGCACATGCTTTTAATCTGAATAAAGAGGTCATACAGAACTGTCCCAAACCATACTTAGTGATATATTAATCATACATACATCATTATCTCCTTATTGTATTCAACATCTGTCTCTTGTATTTTCCTCTTTATATCTGAAAATCTCTACACTTGCTTCTCACTTAAAAATAAAGAAGACACCTCTTCAAAAAAATCTGCAGTATGCTCCTTGTATATTATTTGTACTATTTCAAACAAGTTCTTAAAGTACATAGTTCTGTGATGTTTTATGTAACCAGATTAGCTGACCTTTGACTATATCTTATAATAAAAATGAATCTTAGAGTGCACATTTTAAATACTTATTTCCTATTTTATTTTTTGGAAAGTGTACCATTAACTAATAGTTTATTGAAAATATGATATCAGGAAGTAAAATATGACTTTCACATTTTAATAAATTCATAACTCAGTTTAATCCTGGTTCTTGTAAGGCAGCTTCTTTTCCTGTAGCCGTAAAATATTTTATGTTTGAATTTATCTCTTTAATTTACTTTTAAAACCTTCTGCAGATATCCTATGACATTCACGAGATTGTAGCAGAGTTCCCATTTAGCATTACTCCTAGAGTGATAGAAAATTCTGTCATTAGAATATGTCTTGCTTATATCTTTCTTTAAGATTCTCTACTGTTTTACATAGTCTGAGAAAAAGTCTGAGTTGCTGAATGACAGTGTCTTTAATATTTTTGTTGGCTTAATTAGCAAAAACATCACAAATGAATAAAATTATACTTCACTGGGAATGTCTTATTTCAGTAAAAATATTTGAGCCCTTGAAATACTCAAAATTGAAATGTTGGATGCCGAGGGCAACTTGGTCACCAAGGATTGGGATAAGGCTGAGGTACTTAATGCCTTCTTTGCCTCAGTCTTTAATAGTAAGACATGTTACTCCCTGGGAACACAGCCCCCTGCGCTGGTAGGTGGGGATGGGGAACAGAATAAGCCCTGCACAATCCATGATGAGATAGATAGTTTTGGACCTGCTCGGAAAGCTGGATGCTTACAAAACCATGGGGCCAGATGGATTGCACCCTAGAGTGCTGAGGGAGTGGCGGATGTGGTTGCCAAACCACTCTCCATCATTTTTTGGCAGTCCTGCCTAACCAGGGATGTCCTGGTGGATTAGAGGCTGGCAAATGTGACGCCCATCTTCAAAAAGGGCCGGAAAGGTGATCCTGGTAGCTACAGGCCTATCAGTCTCACCTTGGTGTCTGGGAAGGTTATGGAATGAATAATATCAGGAACCATCATGGACCAGTTAAAGGTCAACCAGGGGATCGGGCCCAGTCAGCATGGGTTTATGAACGGTAGACCCTGTCTGACAAACCTGATTTCATTCTATGACATGGTGACCTGCTTAGTGGATGAGGGTAAGGTTGTTGATGTGGTCTACCTGGTCTTCAGTAAGGCCTTTGACACTGTCCCCCATAACATTCTCCTGAAGAAGCTGGCTGCCCATGGTCTGGATGGGTGTACACTCCGCTGGGTGAAGCACTGTCTGGATGGCAGGACCCAAAAAGTTGTGGTCAATGGAATTGAATCCAGTTGGCAGCCGGTCACAAGCGGTGTCCCCCAGGGCTCAGGGCTGGGGCCGCTTCTGTTTAACATCTTCATTGATGATCTTGATGAGGAGATTGAGTGCACCCTCAGTAAGTTTGCAGATGATACCAAGTTGGGAGGGAATGTTGATCTGCCAGAGGGGAGAAGGGCACTACAGAAGGACCTGGATAGACTGGATCAATGGGCCAAGGTTAACAGCATGAGTTTCAATAGGGCCAGCTGTGGGGTCCTGCATTTTGGTCACAACAACCCCAGGCAACCCTACAGGCTTGGGGAGGAGTGACTGGAAAGCTTCCTGATGGAAAGGGACCTTGGTGTACTGATGGACAGTCGGCTGAATATGAGCCAGCAGTGTGCCCTGGCAGCCAAGAAGGCCAATGGCATCCTGGCTTGTATCATGAATGGTGTGGTGAGCTGGACTAGGGAAGTCATCCTGCCCCTGTACTCGGCATTGGTGAGGCCTCACCTCGAGTACTGTGTTCAGTTTTGGGCACCTCAGTACAAAAAGGATATGGAGGTACTGGAGCAGGTCCAGAGAAGGGCAGCGAGGCTTGTGAAGGGCTTGGAAAATCAGCCCTATGAGGAGAGGCTGAGGAAGCTGGGGCTGTTTAGTCTGGGGAAAAGAAGGCTGAGGGGAGACCTTATTGCTCTCTTCCAGTATCTGGAAGGTGCTTAAAGCGAGAGCAGGGCAGGTCTCTTCTCACTGGTGACAGGTGACAGGATGAGGGGAAATGGCCTCAAGTTGCGCCAAGGTAGGTTTAGGTTGGACGTTAGAAAACAGTTCTTTACAGAAAAGGTAGTTAAACACTGGAATAGGCTCCCCAGGGAGGTGGTTGAGTCACTGTCCCTGGATGTGTTTAAGAGCCGTTTGGATGTGGTGCTCAGAGATATGATTTAGCAGTGGGTTGTTAGAGTTAGGGTAGTATGGTTAGGCTGTGGTTGGACTTGCTGATCTTTAAGGTCTTTTCCAACCTGAGTAATTCTATGATTCTACTCAATTTCTTTCTTAATGTTATTAATTTTTTCAATTTTAGATTTTTTTTATTTTTTTTTTTTTACGAAGAACTCTTTAAACTTTGGCTGCTTACTACCTGTGTTGGCTGAAAGCTGAACAGCAATAAACACTTTAAGACCTTAATCATTTCCAGTCCTCTTAATGTACCAATTATCGTATTGATGCAATTAAATGGTTTGTTAGTCTTATCCAAAAAGTTAAACTGCTGAATAAGAAGTTATTATTACATGACTATGTGAAGTCTTATATGATTTGCAAAGGAGTTGGGAGAGGAAAAGGAAAAATGCAAACCCAACAGTGGTTAAATTGTTCAGTCAAATAATTTCAAAGGTTTCTTGTCTTTCTGTAATTAGTCTAGCAATTAAAACTTGATCTATGTGCTGAAAAATATTTTTGACTTAGTAATTATGTTTTAAACTGCTGGTAGCCTACTCAGAAAGATTAATTTGAACATTAATTTGTACATATACTCATTATTAAGCATCCCTAAAAACATTTAATATATTTTCATTGCGTTCTTTTAGGATAAAAGGCCACCAAATAACAACTGTACTTGCTCAGACTTAGCAGGCAAGAGGTTTGCTCAGTGCTAGAAAATTAATACGATGTGGATAAGAAAGATCCACTGGAAGTTTCTTGATTTATTTTATTGGCCAACACAAATTGGTTACGGTGTCCATAAAAGAAATACAGAATCTTCCCATATACTTAAACTGAAGAAATCCTCAGCAAATCAAAGACTCTGAAACCTGGCTGTCTCTGGTCATATCCAGCACTATACATATCACTTTTCTCCGCCCCCCCAGGTAGAAAGACAGCTGGCCAGTTTTCTGAGTGAAGAGCTGTGATGAATAGGGTAGCATAGGGTGGGGTAAGGTAGGGTAGGCTAGAGTACAGTAAAGTAGAGTAGGAGCAGACCAGAGCAGAGCAGTTGGCAGGGACCTACAAAGATGACCTAGTCTGGCTGCTTGATCTTCTCAGGGCTGACCATATGTCAAACCATATTACTGAGAGCACTGTCTAAATGTCTCTTGAATACTTACAGGCATGGATTGTCAACAACCTCTGTAAGAAGCCTGTTCTGGTGTCTGACCACCCTCGTGATAAATAAATTTATCCTTATATACAGTCTGAACCTTTTATGTCTTAGCTTTGTGCCATTCTCTAGTGTTTGATCAGTGGTTACCAGGGAGATGTGGAACCCAGAACTACCTGCAGTATTCAAGGTGGTGCGACACTAGTGCTAAATATAGTGGGAGAATTGCCTCTTGTCTGCCTGGTGATACTTCGTTTAACGGACCTCAAAATGTGGTTTGCCCTCTTGGCTGCCAGGGCATGCTGCTTGCTCACATTGAAGCTGCTGTCACCAGCACTCCCAGATCTCCTTCTGCTAAAATGTTCTTCAACCACTTGTCTCTCAGCCTTTGTCTCTGCCCAGTACTACTCCGTCCTAGGTACTGTACCCATTATTTTCCTTTTTTGAATTTCACACCATTGCTAATTTCCAAATGCTCCAATCTATCTAGGACCCTCTGCAAGGCCTCTCAACCCTTGAGAATGTCAACAGCACTTTCCAGTATGTTATAATCAGCACACTTGCTATCGATACATTCAATTCTTAAATCCAGATCAGTGATAAAAAATGTTAAACAAGACTTGCCACACACAAAAGTCCCCCACAAAATTCTTTTCCTGTCAGATCCCAGGGCTTTTGGTATTTTTCAGCGTTACATATTTATTTTTAAGAGAATCTGTAATCTTTGCAGGCTAATCAAGCTGCACTGTATTTTTTTTTCTTCTAAGTTACAAACAAGAAATTAGGAATAGCAAAGATATCTGTATGCAAGAAAATTTCCCAGCACACACATATACAGTGCTGTTTCATGTACAATATGCTCATTTATATGAGTATGTTAGCAATGCAAAAGAGTAAAGATGACTGTATATGTTCTATGCTTAAAGCTTCAACGTTCGTCTCCTGTAGTAAGGGCAGGGAATTATCTAATATATCCATGTATCTACAGGTTATAATGTAAAGCTACTAAAACTGTAGAAGTTCCTTTTGCAGATAGAAAACATGACAGGATTTCTCCCTCATGTGAACACTTGATTCTGCCCTGAATCTCCATCTTTATTATAATATTTTTGTCATTCATGGTAGAGAAACTTTTGTGACACAAAATAGGGTACTCATACAGTTATCCATACTCAACTAAGGCGAACATAAACTTGTAGGAAGTAGAGAAGTTGAGATCTAGGAGATATATCTTTTAATACGCATATCACAGGTAGTCAGATACAGAAATAATAGATCTGACTTTTGACCTGCGCTATGTAGGAAAATAACAATTACAATGAATGAAAACGTGCTTAAGCAGAGCACAATAGAATACACAAAACTCGAAGTTCTTGCAACAACTGCACGGATATGAACAAGTAACATATGCAGCTTTGTGCAATTTACGGTGCTTTCAAATACAACCACACCATAAGCATGTGTATATGAACAGTGTCAGACTACTGCAGAAATTTCACTTCATCTTTTAATAATCATTTATTTTCTCTTCCCCTTGAATTAAATTTGCAGGTGTGCCTCACTTGTTTATTCTTTTATTGATTGGTCTCATTATTTTCATTGCAAGATTCTGTCTTACATAAATACAGCTTTACAAAGTGAAGAGCCAATATTTTCAAACTGTTGAGAACCAGAATGGATACAGCCTGCTTTAAAGTTTGCTATAACTCACATGGGTCTACTGAAAACCTAAATTGTCTACTAGGACTTGTAACCAAAATCTTGGAGATGGGAAATATTTAGTGAGTTACCAAATCCAGCAGTTCCTCTACTCTGATTATGGCTCTAGTAGAATTTGGTATTATTAGTCCTCAATGCATCATAGCCACAAAAAGCGCGAATATTATGTGAACTCATGCAAGCACATGTATCATAAGCACAAAAGCTGAAATACACTTGTGTAGTACAAAGTCACACAGACTTAAGTTTTGTTTGATATCAAATCACAACAGAAACAAGCCACTGTGTTAGGAACAATCAAACTTCATTTGTTGAAAGGCATTAAAGTACTTGTGGTAGGGATGTGTATCGTGGCATAATGCACATGGCAGAGGGACAAGCTGGGAGGAAGAGGAGGTTCCAGGCTGGCCTGGGAAGATGAGCCAGATGGGGCTGCTAATGAGGACAAAAAATAAGCCCCATGAGGCTAGGCTTAAGGGCCAAGTAAGTCTTATCATCATACATCAGATTTTCTTGTGGTGTTTAGTCTACCTTCAGATTCCATTTTGGGATCCTCCAAACAGATTTTTTTGAGACGGAAATGATATGGGAGGTAGGGAAGTCCTAAGCAATATAGCAGTGAGACAATCCGTGTCACTCACTCTCACAGACAAGAAGTAATGTTGATTTATCAGCAATGGTTTGTTCCTATGGCCTAACCTAGCTTTACATCTTCCACTAGCACACTACTCCCCATGGTCTGGCTCTGAGGTGTTCTGGCATAGTATCAGCCTCACGAAGAAGGATCGCATTGTGACTTCAGCAGAATGTTGGTCTACTTCCCGTTTGGTTTTCATTTTACATCATTAAGATATCAGGACAGGATCATTTATGTTTCCAAACAACTTGTGAGGGAATGCATGATTCACTGCTGGAAATCACAGAATAAAGCTGCCGGAGCTACTCTTCCTTCTACTTTTTGTTACTAGCATAAGTGAAGTATGGATTTCTTCATACAATCATTCTCTCCTAAAAGAAACATATCTACTCTGTCTTCACAGCTTTCCTAAGAATGAAATCTGTTTTTGTATGGAATGAAACCAAAATAAATCAGAATTAAAAAATAGTAGTCATAATAATAATAATAATAATAATAATAAACAATACTTTTTTGGCCAGCACAATCTGTTCTTAGAGTTCCCCTACTCACTCATGAAGAATATGTTTATATTAGGGGGGAGAGATATATTAGTTTACCAGAGAAGTTCAGATTCCTGCAATCTTTTGGTTGTAAGAAATAGAAATACTGACAGACAAATAAATTGGAAAAATTGCTATGTGAAGAGTACTAGTTATGTATAGAGCAGAGGCTCCTAATCAGAAAAGTACTGTGATTACATAACACGGAAAATTCATGAAACTGCTAATGTGTAACAATTTCCAATGTCCATGAAATTAAGAAATCTTTGAATTGTTAGGAATTCTTATTCTAAGTTTTGTCTGCCATAATGAATTCAAATAAAACATAAATAAAATCAATTAATTCAAAGCACTTTTCCATCATAAACAGTAAATTCATTCATATTTTATTTCAGATGTGGCTTAAATAGAATCCAAGGTGAACAAAACAGCTTTCTGTTAGTGTCCTATCCTACTCTTTAATGGAATTCAGACCAGATTTTTAAAGAAAAATCTAATTCAGTCACCAGAATAAACTACTTAAACACACTGCTTATCAAATACTACAGGATTTCATGTTTAAACTAAATATATGCTGAATACATGTTATAACTAATTAGTCAGCACCAACTGATTCTCTGTTTCAAATAAGTAATCTACCAGTGTCAACCTACGTAAAATATTAGATATGTTTTTACAGCCTCTATTTGTGTCTCCAAATACTAGAGATACGCAGAATATGCTTCAGAAAATAGCATTTCTGTGCCAAGTTAATCTATTCCATAAACTGCCAAAACCAACAATATATCACAGCCATATATTGTGGAACAGGAGATAATTTATGTACACTGATAACCCCCAAGCTCTTGTCACGTTGTTTCCGCCGGTACTCAATTGGCTTGATATATAATTTCAACAACAATGGTTGTAAAAGTTTCAGGAAACATTTAGGAATCTAATTCATTCCACAAGGAGATTATATTTAAACTTTCACAGTCTCGTTTCTTGATTTCAGAGTAGTTTGGCATTTGGTATTTGAAGACAGCTATAACACAGGAACATCTGTACCACTCAATTTCAAGAAGGACATTATTTTTTATCTATCCTGGATCTTGCTAGAATACTAGGCTAGAGCTCAATGTGCTTTCTAGGCAAGTATGACTCAGTCATTCAACAGTGCCGGAAAGTCTGAGCTCTCTACTATGGTATTCTTCCTAGTATTTCAGGTGATAGCCATATAAGCAATAGCAAGGAGCAATGCAAAGACATAAACAAGACATCTGTAAATGGTACTGACTGTTACAAATCTTGACAGCATGCACTGGCCTATAACACTAACATATTAGTTTTTCATTTTTTAAGATTTGAAATGTAAAGAGCTGTTTCTAAACTTCATTTTTCAAGATGATAGACTCTAGCCAGCGCACAGGGTGAAAAGTGACAGTTATTCAGAATGAAGGTCAATGCTTAGCTCTGTAGTTTTACACGCAAACAGTTCAGATACTGAACAGTAAGTTGTCCATTTCTGTTTCCTTGTCATTATAGTCAAAGTACGTGGATAAAAAAAAATAAAATCTAGTCAGGGCATCTGACTGCATTACCTTCAGCCAATTACACTTCTTACTGATTGATTGAAGCATTGCGTCAAAACTGACATTCCTCATTTGGTTGAGTCATCTTTACCTAACCCTCTTTGTCCACCCCTAAGGTTTTCAATATATATCTTTAGGTTTTTTCTTCCAACATCCCATTAACAACTTCTTTTTCCAAATCCATGAAAAAAATTCATCCTGGCATGATACAAAATCCTTGGCCACAGACATCAATTAACAGACTATGATTGCTGCCTTCACTGCTGTCCATTCTGCAGTTCCTTTAGACATCTTTACTTATCTGTTATGTTTAATGTCTCTTTTGGTCAGTGAGGCAGGGTAATCTTTGTATCCCACACTTCTTCAGGATTTTCTGTTATTTGGATCAATTTCTTAATAGATTAATAGCACAGAGTTTCTGAAAATGCATTTTATTGCCATTAGAAAGAATTCTGAATGGCCTTTGAATTAACAGATATTAGCACTGTTCTTTCCCTCACAGTATAAAAGTGGAAACATTTATTTTATAGGCTCACACATTTAATTAAGGAGAATATGAAATTAAATATAAAAAAAAACATTTTGGATGCTGTTGTGTGCATGCTGGAGTGAGTGTCAAGTGGCAAAACTGTTTTAGGTCAATTGATTTTTAAATTTGTGAGGTCACACTGCACATGCAAAACCTTGTGGTTCATCCTTGTGTGAATAAGTCTCATTCAGCAGCACTTTTTCTGTATACCAACTTATTGCCTTTAATGTTGCTATTGCAGATGGGAGAAAGAAGTCGCATAAGTTAGCAATTTCCCATAAATAACAGTTAGATATGACAAAAGCCTCTAGTTAAATTGTCCTTCATTTCAGATTGTCTAGGCACATATATGTCCCCATTTCCCACTAGGTGATACATTTTCAAGGAAAACTGCATGATACTATGTAAATTTACTACATCTGCATTGATCGGAACTCAAGGTCATGTTGGTTCTATCTGACTCAGGGGACTGTTGGTAGAAAAGGGCTGAGTACAGAAAGGAGAGGTATACGTACAGAAGGAAAGCTAGAGGAGAAAAATTAAGGATTTCAAATTATCCAGTCACTGCTGCAATCAAAAACAGAAGCAAAAGTCTTTCTAGCCACCAGAATATGACATTTTAAGCTTTCTCACAACATGGAGTAGCACGAACATTTGTTTCTTAAATAATTTTTATCACTAATTTGACTGAAGAAGGCCTTTCAATTCTGTTCACAGAATCACAGAATGTCAGGGATTGGAATAGACCTCAAAAGATCATCGAGACCAATCTCCCTGCTGGAGCAGGAACACCTAGGTCAGGTCACACAGTAACGCGTCCAGGTGGGTTTTGAATGTTTCCTAAGAAGACAACCCTGCTCTTTTTGTCTCACTATTAAAGTGCATATACACATGCACCTATACAAAGACAGTACAGAATTGACTAGAGGTTGATGGGAAGACGACTTTTTGTGCAGCACTGAAGAATGCTGAAACCTATTGTCACTTTGTCATGGAAAGTAATAAATTTAAGTGTTTATTTCACCAAACATCTGTATTGGCTGATACTGATAACAGCCTAATCACACTTGGCCTTACACATTACAGAGCATGAGGCTTGCAAAGTATGGGATGTTGCTAATTGCTAATGAACTAGTAGAATTTGGATGGAGGATATAAATTAATGTGCAGAATAAGCCAAAAGGGCTTCAGAAGCGTAACACTTAGTCCAGTCCTGCAGTCAGCCATCTCTACTCCTTCTCTTGCTTACTTATATCATTATTCTCTTCTAGGCAAAAATTTTACAAAACAAGAAGGTGGAAGCCAAGATGCTATATGCTTTTCAATACAGTTTCAGAACCTACACCCTTTTTCATCTTGTAGAAAATCAATCTTTGTTTTATTAAGATCACTTGGAAATTCTAAATTTTATTTGATTGGGTTTTGTTTGCACCTCCTTCCTCTTTTTATTCTTATTTGGAATGAAGAAAATAACAGTAACTCCTTTTTTTAAAAAAAATAGATCATTGCCATACAAACTGAGCTATTGATTTCTTACATTTCTTCCAGGGACATTAACAAAATCAAAGGATACTGTCATCTTTCTACAGATACCAATACATAATGAATTATTATTATTATTTTTTTTCTCCACCTTCCTCTTCATCTAAACCCTACTAACAGGTGCTGGACTTTTTCCCAGTAGAAAGAAAAAAAGACCAATATAATGAATGAATTGGGTTTTTGTTTTTGTTTTTTCTTTTTTCTTTTTCTTAGAAAGTCATGGTTTTGGAAATGACAGAAGTATTCTCTGCACTGGAACATAGTTAGTGAGCACTTTTATGCACTGGTAAACATAAAATTGAGTATTACAAAAATTAAATGTATTTTCAACATGCATCTTCATCACATACTTTCCTTCTGTATATATGTACCAGCAGTGCTTTTTAAAGACATGATGTGGAATTGTTTTGCATAGGACTTGTTGGGGAACACCTCTGTCTATTCTGGAGATGAACACATATTTGAGTCAAAGAATCACATGGACCTGAAATCAGCTCATCAAACGATCATTATACTGAAGGCCCTAAGGTTCTATAATCTCACCTGTCTGGCATTCTTTTTTTTTTTTAAACTGATTTGACTATTGTAAGCTGCCATCTAACCCTTAATTTTGCATTAGTCTGTGGCCCATTTATGACACTGCAACCTGTTGGTATCAAAAAGGAATTCATAAATTAAATAGAAAATAAGGCAGTTAATTGCTACTTTACACAGGTGAGAAAAATGTACATGGGGTAACTGACTTTCTGATTCCTTGAAATGTTAGTTCTTAGAATTGATAGGCAGACCCATTAGTATGTATAATCTCATGTACAAGAAACAACTCCCTACTTCTATTTATGACAAACAGTACTATGCAGACTGTTAAAAGCAGCACTTCGATGAATACAGTTCCCTCCTGGTTGACAAGGTAACACTGCAGAAGTCATATAAAATCTACTGTTCCACAGACATTCAGTAGAAAACCTTGCATATTCAGAAACCCACCAATGCTGTCAAGGGAGCCAATATCACCCATGGGAAAAGAACTGGGGTTACACCACCAGTGACCTCATTCATCACTTCCTGACAGTGGCCTAGATAAAGTTTGCAGTTTTTACCTGTAAATGCTGCTTTGTGAAGTGTAAATGTACCAAGTGCAGTGACACAGTTTCAGTCTAAGACTTGCTTTCAAACCAATGTTTAAAAGTATACAGCTCTCAGTAATTGCACTATTTAACCAGCACAATGTTAATCATTGGTTGTTTCCTTTTTTTGCAGATGCTTACACTATACACGTAGTTTGCTCTGAAAGTAACATCTCCTATTTATGTCCATAGAAACTACAACAAATACAGAGTACAATAACAGTGTTCGATAGAACAAATTCTCAGCTACAAAGCACTCTTTTTTAACATAGTTGTGAATTTTTGCTGCAAATGAACGAAAGCCTGCATGAAACGCTTTTAATAATCTGCATCACTGGAGGTGACCCATCGTTTCAGAGCTGCTATGATGACATCGTTGCTAGGAAAATGTTACCCATGCAGTCCATTTTTCAGCAACCCTAATGGATGTTAGAAAGCACAAAATCTCGACTATATGGTGGGTGGGATAGGACAGTCAAGCCAAGATTGGCAGTGTGCTCCATGGTCTTCAAATTGTTATGGGGCCTGGAATTATGGTGTTGTAAGAGAAAAGTTGTCTTCTTTTCTGGCCTAACTCTGGAAGTTCAAGCCTTCAGCTTAATCAGATTCACAGCACCGGTTAAATAGTTAATAAAAGCTTTTAGCCACGAGTCTTAAATACAACACAGGGAAAATATATAATGAAAACATTTTATCATATTCTTTGTATCCAAAATCAAGTGATCACATACATTAAATTTCTTAGCTTGATTTTTTTTATGTTCATATTCTTTGCATGCAGTTAGTGAGAGGCATATACAAACTGGTTTGAAAGAAAGTCTTTGTCTGAAACTGAGTTGACAAATTAGAAGCTACACTTTCTGTCAAATGTGACATTTAAACTTTGGAAAATGCTCAGTTGCCAGTGCAGTGGGCATTAGTATAAGAATATGACTATAGTTGTTAGAACGTGTTGACAGAATACCTTTATTGCTACTGAAGTATTTTTAACTCTCTCTCTTCTACTTGTTCCTTTTTCTTTCTTTCTTTCTTTTTTTTTTTTTAAATTATATTTAGAAAGTTTTCAAGAAATAAAAATAGAACATTATCCACTTTCCAAAGATATCTTTGTACACAAATGTTCTCCATGCACAACTGGAAACACTAAAAGCATGGAAAAAAAATGTGATTGCCAAGGATGTGAAGGCAGCTTCCAAATATAATGTGTTCAGTAAGAGGTGAGCTCATGCATGTGTTATAATTTTAGCATGCTTAGCCACTAACTGTAGATAAAAGTGACTTTTATGTGCATAACTTTTTTGCTTCTGAAGAGGAAATATATATGCAGGGCTTTGAGTCTGAAATGGGTTGAGACTTCTTCCTTGTTAACACTACTTGAATGTATTTTTTCAGAACAGAATTATACCCAGCACAAATTACGTGCATCTCCTCCCATGCTATCTGCTACATTTCAAGTCCTAGAGTGAAAAACAATGTTAAATATTACCCACATTTTCTTCATGATTCTGTCACAGAAGGAAATGTAGATGGAAAATGTAGTCTGATTGCATAGTTACTTCTGTGGAAAATATAATGGCTGTGGTCCTAATCACTACATTTCTATGCAGACTTGATCATATCTCTTCCACTACACCATGCAAGCGCTTCTGACAGCTGTGGCAGAGCTGCTATTCTTGAAAAGCTGTATCCTAAAAATCAGCACAACTGAGCATACACAAGCCAAATTCTGAAATTGGTGAAAGATAAGAACACTTATTTGAGGCCAATGTCTTCTGATAAGTCAAAGAATATATTTTAGTGTATTCCAGTTTGAAGTGAGCACGTCCCTGAAAATTCAGCCTGGCGCCACTGGTTTTGTTCATCTTGGCTGCATTGCATGATGGTACTGTGATTTTGTTTCCAAAATCTTTTATCCTGGTGTATGTTCTATATATGATGTTGCTGTTCTCAGGTTATTTTCAAGGTAATTTATATTCAGATTATTTTGTAGTAGTACTAGAGGAAAAAAAAAAAAAAAGGAAAAAAAAAAAAAGGAAAGAAAAATATCTTTGCCTTATTTAATTTCACTTTGAATGTGCTTTTCCAGTAAGTGTACTTTTGTCTAACTACTCACGTGTTCTGTAACATTTCTCATATGAAACTCCTATTTGCTAATTTTGTTACTCAGTCTTGCCAATCATCCTTTTCTCAGAAATTATCTAATTCACAGGTGTTTCTCCAGACATCATCTTTTTATGGACTGATAAGATAGGATACCACATAGTTTTTTGTACATTTATCTTATGGAACTTATATTTTTGTGTTTGTCAATCATTCATAAATTTAATATACCTATTAAATTCATCATGTTATAATAAAAAGTTTTTTTTTTTTCTCTCTCATCTATTTTTGCTAGATATTAGATCTCAGAATGCTTGAAAAGTAGTAGAAGGCTACCTCTCCAGTATAATGCATGATACTGAACTGTTACATCTAAATTAGACATAATATTCAATGAAATAATTTTAAAAAATCCTCAGAAAAAAATACTGAAAGAATCTCTCGGAAACTCACATATGAAGGCTATCATAAATAGAAGAGTAAAGAGCTAATTTATGGACATGTGAACCATCCTTTCAAAACTTCATTTTTATGCAGTGTTCAATTTTCAAAGAAACCTATAAGACTTGTTACACCTTGACTAACCATACAGGTTTGGATAAACCTCTGCGTATTATAAGTGATTATAACTGGTGGTAGTGAGCCAAAACTGACCATGTTGGCTTCACTAAGTCAGTAGTGAAAGACTAGTACCTCCTGAGTGCTTTCATTATAAAACACTTATAATACTATTTTTCCACTATGTTATACCTGATTAGAAGACATGACAGCCAAAATATAAATAGTAACCACCCAGGGCTCAATTATAGGGCCAGTCTTTCTTAATATTTTTATCAGTGATCTGGATGCAAGAGTAGATGTGCCCTTAACAAGTTTTCTGGTGACACTACACTGGAAGGTTCTGTTGATACTATTGATAAATAAGGGATAGATGGATTGGAACATTGGACAACCATCAATCACACAAAGTTCAACAAGGGAAAATGCATGGTTCTGTATGTGAGATGGGAAGAATGAAAGATACATGTACAGACTGGGAGACAGGAGGCTGGACAGGAGCCCAGCAGAAAGGGACTTGGGGGTGCTGCTAAGCAGCAGGTTCAATATGAGTCAGTAATATGCCTTGGCAGCCAAGAGGGCAAAAAGCACTGTAAGATGCATTAAACACAGGCACCAGTCTCTTCTCCCTTGGCAAGCAATGACAGGATGCAAAGGAATGGCAGAAAGCTGCACCAGAGGACGTTCAGACAACAATAAGCATCTGGCTGGGGAGTGGTTAGGCATTGGTTGGCAGATGGTTAGCAACTGTTTTGCGCATCACTTGTTTTGTAAATACAGATAAATACATATAATTACTATTATTTCCCTCTTCCTTTTCTGCCCACTGAGAATGGAAGCAGGGGTGAGCAAAAGGCTGTGAGGTGTTTAGCTGCTTGCCAGGTTAAATGACAACATCTTTGGAGGCCACTTCCAACTGTTCAGTTCTGTTCCATTCCATTCTATTACATTCCATTGATAATGGATAAAAATTTGATCAGAAAATATAAAAATCATAGAAAATACCACAATTTTGGAAGATAGAGGAAAAATAAGGATATGATGGGTGAGAGGCAAACCATGGTTTCCTGTAGTAGCATACCACTACATTACCACATTGATAACATTAGGGAATCTGCTCTGAAACAACAGAAAGACCTTAATAGTATTTAGAAGTTTTTATTTTTAAGAAAGTGGAAATGGAATTGTTCTCTGCAATCTTAGATCAAAATGTTTTCTTGATTTTTAGCCATCAAATATCTATGTATCATAATGTATGACAACCTGATGCTGAAATGTTCCTCATATAAACCATAATCTGCAAAACTGACTGAAAAGTATTCCCACAGTTACTCTTCTAAACAAGAAAGTACCAGTAAATACAATGCAAAAGCTTCAAAACAATACAAGTATGTATTGAAAAGCAAAAGGAACCAAAACCAAACAGAAAACAAACAAATAAAAAAACCCCAAAACTTCTCATCTCAGTCAGAAAGAAACATTTTTCCCTGCTTCATTACATATGTCAAACCATTTGAGGTCATCTTCAAGTGCTAGGAATGGCAACATCAGAAACCTGATGACATCCTCTATGCCTCTTTTGGTGTACGCAATGAGACCACATTATCTACACTAATTCTTTCAGTGAGATTAGGATCTTGCTCTTAATAGAATGATAAAAAAGATAACAAATTGCATTTACACAAGTTGTAGCTACTGGCAATGAGATTGCAAAAATTTTGCAGAACAGGAGCATAATGCTCTTTTAGCTACAAGTTTCATCTGAGTTACATAAACTCTTGACTTTCATAGCCAGTAATTTGTGTAATCTTCAAACTGTAATGTTTTTCCTTTATTTACTGGGTATGAACTCTACAGCTTATTTTCACTTCCTGGCTCAGTGAAAGAATGTGACTATCACAAAGTGACTGCAGAGAGAAAGAAAGAAGCATTTCCATGTTCTGCATTAACTTCCTTTCAAAATCAAGGTTGTATGGCTATTTTAAGAACAGTAAATAGGATTGAAAACTGTAAATTCTATTTTCAAAACTGTCCTCTGTGTCATTACGGTCAAAAATTTTGTGACCTTTAAGATCCATGTAGTTCATAAATGTTTCCTTATTTTGGAAAAGTTCCTGGGTGCTTAAAACAATATAATGTACTAGATTCTGCTTACCAGTATTCCACTAACTGAAAGGAGTTTGTCTCTTTAAAACTAGAAAGCAAATTCAGAATAAATTCTGTCTAATCAAGTTGTCTTTGCACCTTCAAAAGTCAATATCACACCTTCAGCTCAGTGGGAAGAAATATTTCACTTTGCTATCAGCTCATCATCAACTGACAATTCAGGGAAGGCAAGCAATTCCTGGGGGTTGTTTCAGTGCTTTTAATCTCCGGGTATTGTGGCAGCTTTATCTGTGACTTTTCCTACACTGCCCATTTCCTTAATACCGTTAACACGATTTTAGCATAGATTTTGATTGATATTTTAATTTCCTTTATTAAAATAAAATATATAAAAGGAAAGGAATCTTTTAAGCTCCTAGCTGACAGTGAAATGGTACTTAAATTGACGTAGAGAGCTACCTTCCTGTTAATACAATTGTATTTGACATTTCCATTAAAAGATCTTCCATTGGCATTATATTATTACGTCTGTCACAGCTCACTGTGGCATTGGTTACAGGCTGATTTTAGATTACTGTTTTATAGCATTTTAAAAATGTACCTCAGAGATCAACTTTAGAAATGCCTGCAATTGTTTTTACTACTGAAAGGGTAGTAAGAAAGTATTTACTGAGCTCATTTGAACTTTTGCATAATGAGTCTATGCAATTCTCTAAACAATATAAAGAAATTTCGTTTAAGGAATAAATGAAATTAAGCCTTCAAAGCAGTATAGAATACCACTAGTTTTATGTCAGTTAAATGTAGAGTTTTTGACAAGGTGAAGAAAAACTTCATAGGATGTGCCATGAGTCACAGAAGTGAGATCTAAGTGGAAAAGGAAAATGCGAGGATAGTCACTAGACTGACCAGACAATCCTAGAACCATTAAGCATCTGGCTTAAATTCCAAAGAATACGATTTCTATCTTGTTCCCATCATTAAGACACTTTCAAGGACACACAACAACTTACTAAGCACAGGAAACACAATATTTTGGCTTTAAAATCATTTGATCTTAAAACATATTTGTATAAGCTAATATAAATCTGACTTGATAGCAACATATGATTGCAAGAATATCCTTATAGCATAATTCAGACAGCAATTAATAGAATGTTAACAGTAACATCAAAAGATCATGTAGGTAAAGTATAGTTTTCATAAATTCCATTTATACACAGGTACATGATATATTCTGCCTGGGAGCTTGACCTCTGCATTACCATCTGCTGATTGTAAATTTTGTGAAAAACATTGAGCCAACCTCAGATTTTTGCTTGTTCAGAAGATTATGCTTTCTACATTATTTAACTACCTGTCATTTGACCTTGTCTTGAAAATCAGCGTATGCTTCTCATGTCATGGCATTCACTGTTGACAGCTGGTGTTTATCACCAGAAGCAGCGGGGGGAAAATTACTCTATGTACAGCATAGCCCACTTACAAAAACAGTTCAAATAAAAATAAATAGAAATGAGGAGTCCCTAAATACTGCCAGGTAGCACTTCAACAAATATAGGCAATACACAATGCTTATATGAGATTTCATTGTACAGTTGCTGTTAGTATTCTCACTGCTTAAGAAAACAGCTAAAGTGATACCTGTAGTTCCTTGTATCAGAAAGTGCTAGCTTTAAATATGTCAAAATTCAGCACGTTTGCCTGCAGTACCGCTATTTTCCGTGATAGCCGAAAACCTAAACAGGGTAGTGAGTGATTATTATTTGTCCTGCTCTTATAATCATCCATTACTGGCAAATGTCAGAGACAAAACTGGGCTAGACGGACTTCTATGCTCAGCTAGTACAGATGCATTTCTGTTTTGATAAAACACCTGTAGAATAAAGAAGTGTCAGGACAGGTATGAAGGAGACATCATATTTCAGGTGCGAAATACAACTCAAGTCCTGGCCAAGCTTGGTTAGTAAAAATACACCGCATGTTTTCATTTAAAGGCATCAGCTCCTGTATCATAGACAAATATAAGAATTTACCCTTTGGTAATTGAAAATACACTCAGCTTCAGCTGTGTGTGTTATTTGCAGGAACTCTGCTGGATTATTTTTTGTATTGATGGCATGAAAAAGCATGTTTTAGTAAAGATAAAACAGATCGTTATGTTTAGTTTTTATATTGATATGTTTAGTTATTTTTAAAAGCTGACATAGCTGTGTAGATACAGAACTGCTACACGTACAAAACAATGTCAATACATTTATTCTAAATTCTCCTTCCTACACTTTGAGGTCCATCACCTTCATTTACATTAATCTGTGCCAATTAACTCCTTTGTATTTTGTTTTCTTTGTTTTCCCTTTCTATCACATGCTGAAAGAATGGCACATATATAGTGCCAGAAGGGACCTGGAAATAAAAATCCATCAAAGGCCACATAATGTAAGGACAAGACCTCTGGCTCTGGAATTTCCCAATCACAGATCATAGGACTACTGGAAAGTAAGGAGAAGTGTTCTAGAAGATGAATTAAAATAAATAAGGCTATTTTTATTCTTACTCTAGCATCCTGTTTTCCATAATGAGGTAGATCTTGGTTTTGATGTACTCAAGCTTTTGAAACATTAAAAAGAACAAGAAATTGTGTTGTTTCTCATAAGTTTTTTTTTTCTGCTTTCTTGATTGATTTATTTCTATTATGCCTTTTTTTTGACTTAGAAACCATTTGTGGCACTGAATTGTGACTTTCTTGTTAAGAAATATGAGGGCTACCCTTAAAGTAATGCCTCTTATTTTATTGTTATGGCCCACAGTATCAGAGACAAATATTGGTGGCATGGCAGAAGAGGTTGAACCTTCCCAACACTATCCCATTACATGTTGCTGCTGTGTGACAGATGGCAGCAGAGGGGCAGCGTGACAGAACAGTGCCTGACATGGAAGTGCATATAATGCAAAGGGGTGTCACTAAATTCCTCCATGAGGACACAAGGGCACCCACTGGCATTTATTGACACTTGCTGAACACTTGTGGAGGCAAAATAACAGCTGTGAGCACAGTGAGATGATGGGTGGTGTGTTTTAGCAGTGGCAACAGTGATGTAAAAGATAAGCCATGTTCTGGACAGCCATGGAGTTTTACAAATGCATCATGCAGGCTTGCAGGGTCCTGTTCATTGCTGGCACAAATGAGTAGCTAATGAAGATGACAATATTGAAAAGGAGTGTTTTGTATCTGAGGAAATGCTCAATCAAACAGTGTTGTTGTGCTCTTTGCATCTGTTGTACTTTCCCTGTTAATAAATAGGAGGCATTACTTTTGAAGTTACTTAGTACGTACTGCATCTGTAGAACAATAAAAGGCAATTCTATTTCCAAATATAAGATTAAGCTTCCAGAAAATTCTTGGGTACTAACAATTAAGCTGGGCTGGGCGCACACTACTGTGAATGCACAAAGCTGTAAAACTTTAAGAGTCAGCATTCCATAGCTGTCACATAGCAGTATTAATTTTAAGGCACTCGGTCATGAAAACAGGTAATACTATGTAGAATAATACTCATGCAGCACTCATCTCAAGTCTGAGATGAGTAAATCTCAGTAAAAATCTCAGTAAAAATCTCAGTAAATCTCAGTAATCTCTAGTAAAACTAGAACAAGGAAAGGTGAGAGAAATGACTGATGACTATGAGTGTGCATTACAGGCTGGCAGGCTCACTCACATGTGGCTCTTAACAGATTTTTTCAATCTTGTGGATTGTGGGCTTGTAAAAAGTGAACAAGTGGCACTGAAATTAATTCCCGCTGTATAAAAAAAAAATAACAGTTTAAATCATTTTTTTTAAAGCGTGGTCATCTAAACAGGATGGTTTTTAGGATGGTCCTGCATGTATGGTTCTGTCTTTAAATATACTAAAATTATTTCATAAAAGATAAAATAGTTATTAATTAAGAAGATTTTAAAAAGATAAGAAAAATATCCCACTGTTTTTTCATTTGTTCACACCAAAGAATTTTTGGAAACCTGCATCAATAGGAAAAAAAAAAGAATGCATTTCATACAACATTTCAAATGTACAAATTTCATTTCATTCAATTTTTTGTTCAAATTTCAGAAAAAGAAAAACATTTGTGTGTTTTCCTGAAATAAGCTTGTCTTCTCAAATAACATTTTGATTAATTACATGTAAATGAATGCTAAGAAGTCTATAAAGGGATTTCTGCAGTCGTCAAGGTGATTTTAATTAACATAAAATGGGTGTCTCTTTCCTGCTTTCCATCTGTGTTTATGATTGTACTGATAGAACTATAGCTCATCTTCACCAGTGTTATACACTGCTGTAAATACTCATGTAGTTCAGTCATATACAAAAATTAGTAAAATAAATACTACAGGACTTGTCTGTTTTCACATAATATCCAATACTATTAATTCACGGCATCTAATTTCAGCTTGGAAGTATCCTGAGCAATACAATCCCAAAATATCTAATTATTATTGTTGGACAAATCATTGTTAAACACAGAAGTAAAACTATCTGAAAAGTGAAAGTTTTACCAGACAACTACAGCTTCCTGACAAAACCTTCAAATATTCCAGCTCATATTCCTAAGAAATATTCAGGAATAAACGATTTACTTAAGTTGAAAAAAAAAATACTTCTAATATCTGATAATTTGGGTCTTGACGTATTCTAACAATTATGAATCTAATACTTTTTTTTTTTTTAATGAAAACAAGTTATAAAGGCACATATGAAAACTGATTTAATTAGATGACCTTTTTTATGTACCACTCTATTCTGATTGTCAGTAAAATTCAGCCTTCGTTTATATTTTGAAAGATGTATGGACTGTATTTTAAAAGCTTAGGTATATAGAATGAAATAGCGAATACAGAAGAACATTCATTTCCTCCAGTGCATGAATATTTTATTCACTTCTTGTCACCGAATCACAGGATCACAGAATCATTAAGGTTGCATGTGACCTCTAAGATCACCAAGCCCAGCTGTCAACCCATCACAGCCATGCCCACTAAATCATGTTCTTCAGTTCCACATCTACACTTTTCTCAAACACGTCTAAGGATGGTGATTCCTCTGCCTCTCTGGGCAGCCTTTTCCAATGCACTATCACACACTGAGAATAAGTTTTTTCTAATATCCAACTTGGGCTTAGATCCCAGCATCAGCAACAGTTTTAATGAAGTTCCCCCTCTCCCCCCCCCCCCGCCCCAGTACTCTCCATTGAGGTTTAGGTTTAAATGACAAAAGAAACATAGTTGCCTTCTTTTCATAAGGCAGACTATAAATAAATGATGTAATAATTAGTGAAATAAGCCCCTAATTTATTTTAGAGTTATCATATTGTCTGGGAGAAACACGGCGGTTCGAATGGTAGTTTTAAGGTAATACAGCAGCCATCACCTCTCTAAATACATTTTCCCAATGACTAAGTACGAAAACATAGTCTCAGCTTTACTCTAGTTTCAGTTTCTACAGACTATTTTTTACTTCCGATAGAGCTGTTTTTTGTTTGTTTGTTTGTTTTGTTTTTGTTTTTTTACCAGAAACTATGTATTCATTTAGAGGCTTCAAATAAGCCATTCCTTGCTTAATACTTGCTAAAAACTGAAAACATGAATTTATGCATCCTTTAATCCTCTAGAAATTCATCAACAGCTTTTAAATCATCACCACAAGAGCTTCAGTAACAATACCAGTTATGTTGCATACTAAATAACACGGTTTCCCTAGTCCCATTTCTTGTCCTCAAATTTACTCCCAGTAGTTGCTATTTGTTATCTCTAGCCCCGCGGTGTTAGCTTGTGCTCAACCTTAACCCCAAGATTCTTTTCAATGCTACCGCACTTGATATTACAGCACTCAGTGTTTATTTCAGCTCAGACTCTCTAGATAAAACTGCAGTTTTAAGTTTTAAGGTTTCTACACATAGAAGGATAGAAAATGAAACCTTCAATTGATGATCTGATAAAGTATACACTTTTAAACACAAAATGTGTTTAAAAATACCAAGAACAGAGTTACTGATCAACAAACATTATCAATTATATTCAGAATCTTTACTTATAAGTTAAGATGGCACTTTAATGTACAATACACAGATATATCTAAAAAAGTAGTTTTCCCCAGTAGAGTGGTGAGAGTGCAAATTCTATGTGGGAATAAAAATGAAATGTCAAGCACAGAATATTTTTTTCTTTGAAAATTCATTTCTTCCTCCACACTACCTTTCAAAAATTTCTATTCACTATTTCTCTTTCAAAAGATCTATAATCATTGTTATAATGTTTATAATTATACGTTGCAATAAGGTACCAGCTACACCTATAATTCTATTTTCATCAGGTATTTGGACTACTTTCATATTTTGCTTTTTTTTTGTTTTTGAGTGCAGAGAAAAAAAACAGTTTCTGTTCTCATGAACTGTAAAGAAAAATATGAAGATTTTAGGGATGCCTGTTGAAAATAGTTTTTCGTGGAAAAAAAAAAAAAAAAAAAAGGTGTTTCACTGACTTCACAAGATCAAAAACAGCGTTAAGAAAGTTTTGAAAAAAAATCAAACTAGATATGATGCATAAGAATGGACATATATACAGGACAGGTAATTATGCCTGCTGAGGTTTCAAAGCCAAAGTTATCAATTCCACAAATTAATGTTACGATGAAACCATGTAAAATTAAATGAAGAAACTACAGCAAAACTAAAAACTCATGTCAGTGCATAGGCACTTACACACAGCACACTAAGTATAAAAAAGCCATAAGTAAATAAATAATGCCTTGTGCTAGTCTAGATCTCCCTATTAAGTTGTAGAAGCTATGTGTTCAATGGTATTAAACCATGTAAAGACAAGTGTGCTATATACCATCCCCCTTCTTGAGTTCCAGTGAGCAAAGTATGCTTTACTGAGTGCAGTTGTACATTATCTTTATTCCACTCTTAATATAAAATCATTTGAGGTCACTGTTTTAATTAGAAAATGTCCACTCTTCCTAACTTAAGACTTGAATGCATTTCTGCATTTAAGTTTACCAGTTCAGATTAAAATGATTTGAGAATTAGACTACTATATACCAGTTCATTTCCATCATTTAACTGACACACTGGGCAGGACACAAGACAAACTCTCATCCAAATAAGCGGTATTGCTAATAAGAAAAACAATACTGACTGAAACCAGAAGGGGAACGAATTTATCTCTGGTAATTTCTCACAGGATTACAGAACTACTGAAGGATGTAAAATACATGTGAATGTAATAATGTCAACAATTGCATTATAAGGATAGAATAAAGGAGAAGAAATATGAAGGGAACGTTATACCTAATATACTATCTTTAAAATTGCTGTGTGTCTGGAAATTAGGCACTGCTACAATGAACTTTAATTATTTGCTAGAGATCTGACCATGTGGCAATTTTCTCTCCTAAGCTACACACCAGGCACACCTTCAGTACAGTTGACAGAACACAGTTCTGATTTAGCATACTGAAAAACATCTGTAATGTCACAGATAAGCAAATGTCACCCAGGCCTCAACTTTCTACTCTATGAAGACATAAAATTTTGTGGTGCCTGTCCTACTGTCAATGAACTTCATTTTACTTTTGCTAACACATTTTATACTTCCTCATTCCTCAATACTGTGGTTGTGTTTGTAAACTGAAAACTTATTTCAGTTGCTCATTGCTATCCAGACATTAAGAGTTTTAACCTTGATTTTGCTCTCAATGTGACAGTGGATATGGAACTATACCTTAGCAAATATTATTCTGTGTTGCCTCATATTCAATGCTCTGTGCCACAATTTACTTCATAATATAAATTAAAATTCAAGTTTAATAAAAATGTACAACTGTGGTTCTGAAGAATTTCTGGTAAATATTCACCTCCCCAGTACATATCTCTGTGTTGATTTCCCATTATTCCTTGTCACTGCTTGTTGAGAAACAAAAATGATCAACTAATAGATTACTAATAGATAGCTTACACACTGGAAAAAATGTAACAAGACTAACAGCACAACTTTAGCGCTTGTACCCAAAACAGAAGATAAAGTGACCCTTTAAACCTCAATCCTTATTTTGGCCTTGAGCCAACATACATTTAACAGTAAGAATTTAGAAATACAAGAAATACAAGAATGGCAGCTGGAAGCCTACAGTGCAAAATCTTGAAGTAGGAAAATTAATAAAATATCTTTAACCCAGATTTTTCTCATGGATGATGGACCTATATATTCTTCAACTCCAAATGAATGAATACTTCTCCATGACATTTTTACATATTCTTTTGAAAATACAGTTGTACAGTTCCACTTGGTTTAATGAGGCATGTATAGAAAATGGATTCCATCTGACTATGCTAAAACTTGCATTAATTTGCAGAGAAAAACGTCAGGTAAGTTTTCGCTTTACCTCTAGTGATTTCATAAATCACTTTGAGTCAACTTCAACAGAGACTGGAGAAAACTTCCTTCCACCATATTAAGCAGTTCCCCCCCCCAAAAAATTTCAGTAAGACTGTTGAAATATGCACTGCTATAGATACTACACCATGCAGCTGAATGTGTCTTCAGAAGAAAGGATACATTTCTTTTTCTGCATGCTGTACATTTTACATACTACTATGCTGTTTGCTACAATTTCTAACCTGAATTATTTAGAACGAATGACTAAAGCAGTCATGAAAATGTTTATATTAATGTTATATAGTTATTGTCAAAGAGTATCAATCCAGAGAAGACTAATTTTCAAAATGTTTCTTACTGCTCCACAGTGTTTTGAGTTGCAATGATTTTGTACTACTAAAGGACAAAATGGTTAAGTAAAATCATAATGCTTGAGTAATTAGATTTGTATAGTCTTTTCAAGTATATTCTCAGCTTCTTGTTAGAATTATTTGTCATATGGAATTAAAATGTTACTTTTTTCTTAACTGCATATACAACAACAACAACAACAACAACAACAAAAGAACAGTTCTCACTAAAACAAAAGCTACCTTGCAAGGAGACGTGCTAAGAATGAAATACCTTTAAAACAACACTTTCTCTTAAAACGCTTTTACGAACACCTAGAGATCAAGAAACTAAAGCTGGTTACCACAGTCAATTTGAATGTGTGCTTTCACACGGCATTATTCAGTAAAAGTAGAAACTTGCAAGAATAGTGATAAATATAATGGACTTGAAAGTTCTACTATGTCTTTCTTCCATAAATAGTTTTTTTTAAGAAGAAAGTAAGAAATATTCTTTGAGGAATCTGAACCATACATGAACATTTTTTCTATCAATATTTTTATTTTGACCTGTCAGAACTGTCCAAAGAGCTTACTGTGCAGTAAAATCATGAAAAAGTGAGACTATATTTATTGCATTTGCAGAAAACAGTTGACTTGCATGCATCAGCAGATGTGTACGGATAGACAAAATCTTATTTTGTGTTGAAGGGAGTTTAAGCAAGCTAATAGTTTTGGCTTTATTAGGAACAAGAAATAATGTTAAAACTTTAATCAGATATGTCTTAAACCCCAGGAAATTTACTGACATTATCCCACAGTGGCTCAAAAAAGCCTATCATCCATCTCCACCTGAACTGACTAAACAAATGTCTTATATCCAAAGACAAAGCAAGAACTTTGATTTTGAGTTCTTATATCCTATAGAAATATGGAATATTTTACAAGTGATAACCACCCCTCACTTACTTGCAACACATAAAACTAATATATATTTATACATACATTTTTTTTAAACCATTGCTTTACCTCTAGGATTTCAAAGCAATGTCCTCAGCAGCACCCCTGAGACAGTGGTAGTTCCTACATTATGAATGTGTTGTGCAATGTGCATCAAAGCAATACTAGTCTTGCCAAAATTAATATAGAAAGCATATGGCAGCTCAGCCCCCTGGCATTGCCAGAATACACACAGGAGGAGATACTGAATTAGTTTCAGATACTGCCAAAAGTCCAGATGAGCCGACATACACTAGCACATTTACACCTGGATTCAGAGACCATAGCAGTAAAAGTCTGGGGTTGGAAGCCTTCCTGGAACCTCAGACATATCCAGCTTTACACTTCTGAAATGAAATACAAAAGTGAAAAATTTCTGCTAAGTAAGTGAAACTGATTCAAGCATCCAAACTACCCTAAAGTCTTCTCACTGCAGGCAAATCATGTTGGTTTGTAATGATACTAAAAAGTGTGTTAAATCATATTTGTATCCCTCCACCTTTAATTCTTTCTCTACCACACAAAAGTTCCCTGAATTCTTACATTCAAATTTAGAATAGTAATCCATTTAACAATTCTCTCTCACAGTCCCTAACATGATTAATTTCATCCAGAAGAAAATAATGGTAAACTAGCATTGCAGATCAGGAACATGTGAGTAAATTTTACTCGCATGTGGAAATTACACTAAAGCAAAGCATTCAGGATTACCTTGCTGTCACTAACTTCCCATGCAGCACACAGAGAGGGAATCATGAGCCTGCCTCTTGTTTGGCTTTTGGGTATTACAAAAAATTGCAAAAAGAACAGATTCTGAAAACAGTCTTGCTAGCTCATTGTACTTAGAATGTTTCACACTTCTTATAAATACTCTTAAAAAAAATAAAAATCACACTGATTGCTCCTTTGGAATTTAGAAGGAATTTCTTTCCCTTTTTAGGTAAAAACTCTGATTTTTTTTGTGCCTTTCATACAAAATGCAAGATTTGTTGCACTTGAATAAATCTCATCTAAATAATACTCCTCTTCCACACTTCTGACTGCACACTGTTTCCTGCCTCTGGCAAGCTGCCTAGTCTCCCAAAGGCTTGAATGTATGTAAGTACTGCCCTACATCGGCATTGTAACATATAGTTTAACTATGAATATTTGCACATATTTCAGGTCTGTGATCTACTGAATAGCTCAGATATTGCCATCCTGAAGTCTTAGTGGATAGACTGGGTATTTTACTTCGTTGTCTAGCTCTATGGTATTTTAGCAGATAAGCATGTGCGGAATTACAAACATCTCTCTTTTAAAACAAGTTTACATGCCTACTTTTAGCAGCACATTTCTACTATGTGCTACCGGTAACTTTCCTGTTTCGCTGTTGCAGTGAATTTTGGGATTCTTGGCACTCCTTTCTTAAGCTGATGGAAAGAGGCTCATGGTATTAGTTAAGCAGCTCTTACTGTTCAGATGCGATCTTGTTAATGAAATAAGAGTTGATTTAGAAGCGGATATGTAATATAAAAGTTATTTTTATGTCATCATTATCTAGTAATTCCTCCAGGTATCTTATTCCTGTTAGTCGCTTTTTATCTTCCTAATATTTCTTGAATGAAAATTATATCACTTCAGAAGATATATCTCATACATGACAAAGATTCTAAAACTACTCTAGGCAAACATATATATTTAACAATTTTCTGAGTTAAATTCCACCTCTATCCGTACTATGGCTTACAGTTCAATTTACAGGAGATACAGATCAGCATAGCAAGTAAATAAATTAACAAATTCCCTGCTTAGACATAGTAAAACAAAATGAATTGAAAGGGGGTGGGAAGAGAATACAGTAGAATTTCGTCATCCTGTGAAGCAGTCTGCCATAAATGCTTATTAATGCAGTACAAAAATATATATTAAAGTGGGAAAATAAGGTATGATTTATGTGATTAAAAAAATAATATTTGACTTTATGGGGAAATGTTTTTAAGTAAAATGTAAAATGTGCAGTGTTCCAAGGCTTATAAGTAGTAAGGGAAATCTACCAATGTAAAACATAACAAGGAGTCAGAGACATGGGCTTCAGAGTGAGAATGTAGTCTGCCAGATGTTTAAGCAGGATTGCCACAATGTAGCATCTGCTTTTGGTTGACAAGGAATATATGGGCAAGATAGCTTGTAGGATTATCAGTAGTTCTAAAATGATTCAAGAATTAATAGTACTACTTCGAGTATTTTGTGGTTTAAGGCAGGCAGCTAAGCTCCAGTTTGCTTGGTCTCCCCATGTGGGGTGAGGGAGAGAAGTGGAAGCAAAATAAAGCATGATCTGAGATTAACTATCTACTGAGACAGAAAAGGAAAGTGGAAACAAAAACGTGATAACCATATCAGTGTATTTATAACCACAATACAAGTATTTGCTACCTGCCTGTAGCAGACCAATAAAAAACATTTATCCGTGATATGCCTGGAATTGTCTCAAACCCTTGCAGGATAAGACCATCACCATGACAACAGGTTAGCTGCTGAAGATGTGGTCAGAGGAGGGAGGCCCTGTGGAGAGAGGACTCAGCCTTGCTCTCTAAAACTCTGCTGTTCAAGTGGAGTTCTTGACTGTGGAGTTGCTGATAATGAATTTGTTGACAATGAACCCTGCAAACCTAGCAGGCATAAAAGGATGCCTGAGAGAAATTCAGAAGATTTTGAGACTTCAGAAATTAGGAACCACTGGAAGAGCACTCTCTCACAAACTGAGGATCCCTACATTGGGTAGGCCAACAAGGGAACCCATACAGACAATTTCTTTTTCCTACCATCTCTCTCCACCCTCTCCCTTCTGTCTTTCTTTTCTTCTCTTAAATAGCAGAAGTCTTATTTCACTTTTTTTGTTCTTTTTTTTGTCACATACTTTAGCATCACAGCTTGAACAAATATAATTTTAAGAGTGATAATACTTTGAAGATAATTGTAGTGCAGAGATTCTCATTAAAACTAATGATTGTGTTTGGACCTTGAGTGTTGTTCCACCTTAATCTAACAAATGGGATTTGCGAATCTAGTCACCTTTACATCCACAGGCAGGACATGACACAGACGACTGATGCCCAGCTATCAGGACGACACCCCACTGTCTGACACGCTGCTAGTAACACAATGTCTCACTAGCCATTGACTGACAATCAGCAACCTCTGAGCAGCAATCTACTCCTGCCCAACTCCCCTTCGCTATATTGCCTTCTCCATGACAGTGTGTGGTATGGAATTATCCCTTGGCCTAATTCAGGCCACCCAGATTTAATTTAGGCTCCACCCCATCCCCTGATGCTGTGCCTTAAAGGCAGCAGCTCTTCTGGGTGTGCTCCCTTTGCTCAGCAGCAACAAAAAAAAATTGCAGGGCTATTAACACTGCCTTGGCTAAAACTAGGACAAAGTACTTAGACCCTTTTAAAAAAAAGGTGCAAGTACAAATGTGTTAAAATCATGGGTGATTTCTGAACAGTGCATCACACAAACTGTTTATTTTAAGACTGTCACAAAGGACAAACGTTTCTCTATAGAGTATAATGGTCTATATTGGCATTGAGCCAGTTTTTATGTGATATTTGGCTGCACCAGAGAATTAATGGCATTTCAGACAAGGGTAAAAGAGTATGGTGCTTCAGAACTCTAAACTGAATTCTAAACGTATAAGTCTGTGTATTACATCACTGCACAACCAACCAAACTGAACACAGGGAAGTTTTCTCACTAATGGCAGTTGTGCGGTTACTCTAAAATTAAGATGAAAGTGAACAGTAAATAAGTTGTAGTCAGTAAGTGCCATAGAGAAAGGGAACTGGGGGGGGGGGGGGGGGGGGGGCAATAAAACCAAACTCAATCAAGACCAGCAACAAAAATCCCCCACAAAACCACAATGATAACCTGAGCCATTCCACATTCTTTCGATAGACAGAAATCTGTAGGTTTCCAAATCCTTTGCTTTTCTAGCGATCAAGAATCAAAAACTAAAAATAAAACCAGAACAGCAAAATATCTATTGTATGGTAACATCATCTGCTGTCCAGTTTGAAACAGGATGAAACAAACTTGAACTATGATGGTGATAAAAACACCAAAATAATCTGATGGCTGGACAGATACATATCCTTAGATATTCTCACCTTTTTAGAAATATTTTTACATCCTGCCTCATATACAGATTATGCCTATCACCAAAACAGCATGACATTGCCAAGATGACAATGAAATCATAGCACAGCTTTCACCACATCTTGATTTTCACCACCTTCACTGCCTCCCCACACTACTTTGCTCCTTAATCAGTCAACATATTAATAAGATAAACAAATGGCCATAAAAATGTTGACATAATATCCTCATAACAGAATTCGCAATTGTACACAGTTTTTTGCTTTTTGCTTTTTTTTTTTTTTTAATTAATTTTTTAAAATCTTCTGCACCACCTTCACTAGGGTGGAATCGGGGAAAATCCAGAAAGAGGAATTCCTTTACAAGGATTAAATCTGAGAGAACTGAGGATGTTCAGCCTGGAAAAAGTCTCTGGGGAGACCTGAGAGCTGCATTTCAGTATCCGAACAAGGTTGATAAGAAGGAAGGGGACAGACTCTTTAAGAGGGACTGTTGTGATTGGATAAGGGGAAATAGTTTCAAGCTAAAAGGGGAGAGACTTAAGTCAGATATAAGGAAGAATTTTTAGTTTATTTTTTTTTTTTTAAGGGTGGTGAGGCTCCGGAACAGGTGGCCCAAAGATGTGGTAGATGTCTTGTCCCTAGAGACATTCAAGGTCAGGCTGGATGGAGTGCCAAGCAGCCTAAGGTAGCTGTAGGTGTCCCTGCTCGTTGCAGGGGAGTTAATCTAGATGACCTTTAAGGTTCCCTTCCAGCTCAAATGATGATTATATTCACATAAAACATGCCAAAACCTATATCCTGCATCCCTAGAATACACATAAGTTACCCAATAACACTTTTTTTTAAATTTTATTTTTAATCTCCTCCTGCTTCCCTCAATCCACAGATTTGCATATTATTGTGTGACATTAAAGAAGTTTTCATGGAATCATAAAATGACTTGGGTTGGAAGAAACCTTAAATATCATCTAGTTCTAATTCCTCTGCCATGGGCTGCGTTGCCACCCTCTAGGTCAGGCTGCCCAGGGCCTCCTCCAATTCAATACCATGCTTCTCATATAGTACAAAGCTCAAATGTCCATACTATGGTTAGAATGCTGCCCCGATAGTGATGAGTTTCATCAGTAGAGAAGTTTTCGTCAAGTTGATGTGAAGAATTTTTTTTTTTTTTTTAAGTTTTATTCAGAAAAAGGCTTTCAGTTCATCTCAAGTCCTGCGTCACTCTCAAGAAAGCTAAAATCTTTATGCTTATTCTGTTGAATGAATTGAGAGACTAAAAGACCGACTGAGGTGCTCATTCTTCTGTGTCTTTTCTATATGGCTGTTTATTCCTTAGAAAACTATGTTTGTCAGTCTCACACACAGCCTACTGCAAATTCCAGGAGCAAATCCTCCTGGAATCTAATTTCAAGTAGAATAAAGGGAACAGACACCATGGGATCACTAATTGTAAGTTGTGTCTGAATAACTTGTCTGAATTCCATAATGAGAGGATTAATAGTTGAGCTCCCAACAAAAGCTCATCTGAAATTAGCGGACAAAAAATGAGAATGAAGAATAGAGAATGCAAGTAATAGTTAAACTGACACACATGGAAAGAACAAGTCAGAAGAATTGCCTATATTTCAGCTTGTCCAAGTCTTTAAATGGTAAGGTCTTGGTCTCATTTATTACAGCTACGAAAAACCCATAATTCACTCAGGGAACTTGTCCTGACTCTTTTTCCTCAGGGTATTTTTTTTTTTTAAATATATGGAAGGAAGACAGATCACTATTTCTGAGAATATAAGTAAGGCAAAAATTAAAGAAGAACAATAACATTTTCACTAATATTTTGTTAATAAGCTCCAGTATCCTATTATCTTTGAAAATTGATTATGTCTTAACAGTAATCTTTTTTGTTTCTGCTTTTTGAAGTTAGAGATTAGGATTCAGCTCAAGACTGCAGACATTCAAGCCAGCATGGTCGCTTAAATGTAGAATCTTAAATAAGCAGTTTGAACACCAGCAAACATTGCCATCTGAAACATCTCAGCATAATCTGCCTGACCTGTTGGTGATTCAGACATGGACACGGTTATCACTAGGACATCCTACGTGCTAGCCTCATGTGGACACTTAGAATAATCCAGGGTGTCTCAAATGATAGTAAACGCTGAAACAAAAGTAAATGAACTATGGTCCCCTTTAACCATAACTGAAATTTATGCACCTAACTTACACAGAGACACTGTAATTTTGCACCTAAATTTAGGCAGTCTTGTTTATGACCTCTTCTACTACTAAACTATCCAGATATGCCTCCTAACCTCACCTGGTGATAACTGAGAACTTGAGTGCCACTGAAAATTAAATGAATAATCATGGAAGTTATGCTCTCTTAACAGCTCTGACTGGCACAAACATGAAACAATAGCAGAAACAATTGCCTAAATACTCTGCAAAAGAGTGAGAAATAGCATTTGTGATAGGGAAAAAGGGATGCAAGTTTACAGAAACAAAGGACCAGATTAGCTGATATAGTACAGGTAGAAGTATCGCTAATCACTAACATACTCCCTGAAAAAAAATATTAATTTCACTTCAAAGGTCCTTAATATTTTTATATTTTGGATTCCTTATGTTGCATTGTCCATTGCAGCCGGTACACAGATAAAAATACTGCAGTACTGCTATTTATTACTTCTCTACTTGAAGCCGCAGCAGTTTGTCACACTAATTGGGAAAAGAGTGATGATGACCCTAATTTGTTATCAACACAATTATAGTCGATTACATTTTAGATTGTTTTATAAGTTAGAAGCACACAAAAATTCTGTTAATCTGAAGTAGACACACCCTTTTGTGAGCCAAATGGCATGGTTACATATTTAAGCGCTTAGAAGTTTGTCAGAAATAGTGCCCATACATTTGCAATTTTATAGCCTCTTTGACACATTCATCATAATGTTTTAGTTACCACTCAGCATCTATCTTCCCCAAAGCTTCTAGTCACGTTTATTGGTGTTCAAGATGTGTTTGATTTCCTCAGCTTTTGACCCCATACCTTACTTGCACAGATTACTAAACCCTTGTTTTGAAAGCAAAGTTATATTTTTAATTACTGTTACCATGGTGTTTTTAGAATAGTAAATTATTGCTTATTAATACAAATACCCGAGATTAAAGAGACTTTATTACAACCATTTTTCAGTTTGAGAGACAATTAAGCACTGCTGTATTAAGATGTCTACTAACTATGGGTATGTGATTCTGATCATGAGACTTGTCTTCTTTATACATTAAAATTAGCATTGTCTTAGTCCACAGCAGTCTTCTGCATTTATAATTTATACAACGGTTCTGTAAATCTAACCTTATAATTTTTCATGGTGCATCCAGAAAGTAAGAAACATAATTACAAAGAAATTTTATGGAAAAGATGAAAGATATATTCCTGGAATCTACACCTAGTTTTTAGGAATTTCTCTCCCTTCCAAATCCTATCATGCTTTGCAGTTAATCTCTCACTTTCTCCCAGAAAATAACTATGTTATCACCTCTTATTTTCCCCTCTCATTGCTTTCCTGCCATCCACTTCTTCAGAGATGGTCTAACTGACAAATACCCAAATAATTGCTTTCAACAAGTATATTCTACTGCTTTGATTTAAGAAAAAGAAAAGAACATGCATTTCCAAAATCTCTCTCTCCTCTTTTTTCCTAATTCTACTGTGGCTTCATCAATAACAGTAGCATTCTATTTCACATTCATCAGTCCTGTCTCAGTTGTTATACATCCTGAAAAATAGAAACAAGTGAATAAAGCATCCTACAGAGAGGATCTTCTCTTGATGTTGCCTGAAAGAATGAAACAGTGGAGTAAGGCTTCTGTTATATTTTGTTTTGTGATCCTAAAAGGTGGAATTCATCATTCTGTATATCATCATTCATGGCTGCAGACCATTGCAATTTTAGCAATTTCTAATGTTAGACATACCAAACTCTAATTCCAAGTAAAAAATTAGTAATGCTTCCCACTACGCTTTTTAAAAGAATGTTTGCATATTTATATGTAAGACATATATAGATACACATCTAAGCTCAGGTTTATTTATACTGACTAGCTGTGACCATAAGCAAGTCTCACTGAATCTCTCATAAAATATTTTAACATCAGTCTCATTGGTTAATAGATTGTCTTTTTACAATAACAGGCAAAGTACTGTAGGGAATACCAATAGCTCAATACAGGAAAAAGTTAGGCTCACCCAGAAGGTGATGAGGCTCTCTGGCTATAAGACACTCCTTTTAAGGGAGTCACCTTCATCAAGGAGATGTTCCCTCCCGCCCCCTCAGAGGCTAACCCTTAAATGAACCAATGGAGGCTGGATCCTGGATCACTGGGAAACACAAACAAGTTGTTTGCACCTGTGCTTCCTGGACCAGCCACCCACCTTAACAGATTCTTCTTCATATATAAATATTTTGACTTTTTGAACTTCTGAAGTTATGCAGACCTAGCAGGTTTGAACTTCTGTACTTCTTATATGCAGATCCTTCATTTTTTTCCATATCTATCCATCTATCCAACTTGCCAATGCCTCAGTCACTGGTGGTTGAGATGGAGCCCAGGCAGAGAGGCTTCTACTCCAGGTGCTATGGGAAATCTCTCAAGCTGCTAATTTGATGGCTGATCAATAGATATCATTCTTATGGAATATCAGAACAAACAGAACAGATCTTGAACAAAAGGCAAAAGTAATAATGTTAAGATACATCAAAGTTGTAAGAGGAGGAGATTTTGATCATTAAATATTTTCTGTGTCCTGCAAAATTCACATAAATAAAATTTACAGCGTTCAGGTCTGATAGAAATCTGAACACTGATGAATCCTGTGATTCCAAGTGTGTTTAGTTGTTGATATTTGAGTGAGATAGCATACAGGGGTGAAAAATCTGCAAATCCAAGCAAGCTGGAGGAGAAGGAGGCTAAACAAGAGCATGTAAGACCAAGTTAGCTAAAGTAAAAGAGTGTACTGCTTGAAATTGGTATAGATATATGCGATCAACATATGTCCCTTAGGCATTCTGGTGGTGCGAGTACCTTGAGGAATCAGAAGAAAGCTTGCTGTCAAGCCTGTAGATCAGTATGAAAACATGACTAATAACAGTAGTAATAAAAGACCATCTGCAGGCACAGGAAGTCTGTTAATCATTAAACTGAGAAATAGTTCTAGAGGTACTGCATATTTTAAGTTTCGCTATATTTTGAGATGATAATGGATCAGTGGTTAACTTATTGAGCTTCTCTTATCTCAGGAACCAGGTGAAGTAAATTATTCACTGAAGTTTTGTATATTTTAAGAAACAACCCCAAAGATGTCGTGCTATTTCCTCCAGTGGCTGCTAATTATTACATCATAAATTAAATCCTAGATGTTATCAGCACTCGAATCACAAACATCAAGAGCTTTCTTCACAGTTGACAAAGTGTACTTCACAAGTTAAAAACTCATTAAAAATCTCCAGTACACCTGTGTTCCTTAAATGTCAACATGAAAAAGAGGCTAGTGTCAGTTTGCTGAATTTGGATCATGCAGTCAGGGCTATAGCTGCTAAAGACTAAATTCAATGTTCCAAGCTGATAATGAGAATATTTCAAATAACAGTGTGATGCATGCAAGCCTAGCTGGAGAACTAGCAACATTTGATAAATGATGGTCAGAGAGCCACAGCATCCTGGACCACTATTGTGAAAGCATTTGTACGTGAAAGAAAACTTTGAAGTCTGTAAGAAATTTCATAGAAAGCTAGTAAAGATTTTTTGAACAGATGCAATATAATAAGGCAGATGGGAATCAGAGGAGATTTGAGACACTGTATTTAGTATTAACTGTGTCTCAACATAATAGTATTTTAAAAGGTGGGGAAATGAAACTTAAACACCAAGCACCAGATTTTCAAAGACAGATTGGAAATCGTAGTGTTCAGTATTTTTCACACTTAATAGCCAGAAACAGCATTTTGAGAGGACACTGAAAGTTATTTCCTGGGAGGGTAAAAAGTTAGTGCATGTGAAATGGAGTGCAGTACCACATTTGAGACAGTTATCTCATGTCTAGAACCAGACCACAGATAGCAAGGCAATCAATTAGAATGAAACAGGAACTTAATATCTGCAATAGAATAATTATCTATGTTCATAACTTCAAAATCAGAAAACCTGGCACACTCGCCTAGGAGACAGATTGTTATGTCTCAACATCAGAAATAGAAAAACAAGGTTGAGTGTGTTCACCCTCCTAATTTGTTGCAGAGGTGCATGTCCCTGTGGATCTCAGAATTCAGCTTGGTATATTATGACAAGAGCCTCTACAATAGATAAGCTAAAGCTAACCTCAAGATCAGGTCAGTTTCATGTCATCTTTATCTGAAGTTGCTGGATTCAGCAATTCAGTGAAATGTGATATATAGAAATTCAGACTGAATAGTTTAGCAGCATCTTCTTCCTTAAATGGAGGAACGGTTAGTTAGCTGTAATTCAGGTATCTCCATTTAAATCACAGCTAGTCATTCAAGGCTCCCTTTACAGTCCATGAAGGGAAATTAATGTCATGGTAAGAAAGGTATCTAAGAAGAGTAAGATGAATTACTCTCTGCCTTGCTTATCTCTTCAGACTATAAAAGGAGCCAAGGGAACTGGCTCAGACTTACATATCTATGCCTTAGATGTGTCAAGGTTGAGAAGATTAATCTTTTATATTTTTTTCTTATGTTTTTTTAAACAGAAATGTAGGAAAGTGTTCCATCTATGCTGCTAAATCATATTTTCTTAAAAGCATTAAAAATAAGTGAAAAGCTGTTTCATGTTTCCTGTTCTAAACACTGTTTTTTCTATTTATCTTTCTTCCCATCACTGCAATATACGTAAACTGAGAGTACCGTCACACTTAAATATATCAAATGCATAAACTACAACAATGAAAACTTAAAGTACATGAAATTAAAAAAAAAAAAACACTGCTTTGACTGGTGTCTCTCATTAAGCCAAGAACACATCATGGGAATGTAGAATCTTTTCTGTTTCAGAAACTGCCCATAAAGGAAAAAGTGCACATACCTCCATAGAGTTCTTGGTGAATTTTTTTTTTTTTTTAAGATTATTTGAAATTACCTGTTAATTATTCTTCATATATACTTGATATTATTTTATCAGTTCATACAGAGAAGGATTTATCTGGGGTGTATTTCATCCAGAAAAGAACACCAAAAAACCTGCAAATGCACATATATTACACATTAGCAAACAAGATGCTTCTGGCTACATTCAAAATTAAGCTACATAAATCAAATAATTCCATGGAAGAAAGAGATTGTGATAACAACAGCTTGATTACACAAAATTATCTTTGCTCAATGATGTTACTTGTCTGTCAGTCGAGAAGCTATGTTGTTCAGTGGTTAAGCTTAATATAGGTTTCAGCTTGCTGTGTTGTGTTCTGTGTTATTACACAGTTCTAGTATGAGACACTGTTGGAGGGTATATCTACTTTTTTTTTTTCCTTTTGACAAATGTGTGGCAGGCTTTCTTCCTGTTTCTATGAAAGATTAGAAGTCATTTTCACAAGAGATGATTATTGCTGGACACACACTTAGCATTGGTATAATTAGGCTACAGGTTGAGTTAGAATAAGAATAGCATTAAGTATGTCATTACTGGAAATGAATATATAACAGTGTGCTACAGAAATACTGGATAAATAACCCAAATTAAGATTTAAATACAAGTTCTCTGCTTTCTTTCAGAAGTATTGTAGGTAATGAATACAAAGGAGGGATCTGTTAAAAAAAAAAAATTGGGCACACGTAATTCTTTAGGTCTAGCCAGACCGCAGACAATTTTTCCATGGTTACCAACTGGTAAGCAACATTAATAGTTCTAACAGATAGAGGATTACTGACTTGTCAAAAACAGGGACCCAAAAATAAAGTTAAGTTAATAATGGAAGCTGATAAAAAGAAAATTTTTAAATAAGTAAATCAAGTTTTCTATTATTTTCAAGCTTATAACTACTATCATGAGTCTTAAATTGTCCTTGCCATAATGTTAAATTGGACAAATAATATCTAGTCTGAAGACCAGAATTTTTTTTTTTTTTTTAGGAAAGCCTTACCCTAATGCAGATATCCCTGAACTTAGGTTTTCTGCATCTGCAGCCCCAACCAGGTAAAGTCTTATTTACTAATCCCTAAGTAATAGGCAAACTTACAGGATGTTACCCAGTCAACTTGAATAACACATTATACACATGCACACAGATCATTTACTTTAATAGCATTAATGGTCTATGCTGAAGATATGATGAAAAGGAACTTCTTGGAAATGGAACAAGATTAGTTATGTGCAGAATGAATACTCCAATGTTTTGGATACAATGTGTGTTCATACATTTGTTTATTTCTTTATCCAAGGAATTATCAGCACATGCCAAGAAATGAAACATATTGGATATGTTCTAAAATGTTAAATAATATGCAGCATTTGAGCTGATTTGTGCTACAAACTGTGAAAATACAACATAAAAATAAATACTAATAAAATACTAACAGATCTCACTTGAAGACTTTTAATCCTGTATATTAATAAATTGAACAAGATTTAATATTTCAGTTTAAATACATTAAAGACTTTTTTTCACTGCTATAGTTCACACACTAATTTAATACTTTTACTGTTCAGATAGAACACTGGTATTTTTTGTTACTACAGAGAACTTGCAGGAAGTAAAAGTCAGTACTTCAACATTTGTGGTTTTATTTCACAGGGAGTTAGTACATGTGGATGACTGTCAGACTTTATGGCATTTTATTACATCAGAACAAGAAGAGATAAAGAGAGATTCTAAAATGTAAATTTGACAACTTGTTGGAAATTACTAATACTGCATTGATTTTTCAAAATAAGTGTCTTGTTGCAAATGTAAAACCTTCAAAGAAAATTTGAAACACTAAAGAAAATGCTGTATGCCTCTGACACTTGAGTTCTCTCCAGCCTAGTCTAAAGATACTATCCTACGCCTTATTGTTGTCTGTTTAAATCTTTCATAAAAGACTAACTTGTAGTGTCAAGGCCACTGGCTAACATCCATTTTGACACTGATGAAATTACCTGGAGTGATGCAGAGTCTCCTGAGGCATGCTCTGTCAGAAGTAATGAAATATGAAGGGACCAAAAAAAAAAAAAAAAGGAATGTGGCTTTGCATAACAGAGCTGAAGAAGAAAAATGTTTAAAAAAAAAAAGGAAAAAAGGAAAAAAATAAAAGCCTTTAAAAAGTATGGGTGAAAAACATTTTTTCTCCAAAATAATCTTTAAACTCCACAGAAGCAAGACAGGTTTGCCAACTGTCATGATCTGGAATGCTATGCGAGTAGTGTTTTGGAATTCTAGTCCTGTTATAATATCATAGAGAAGCAGAGCAATTGATGATGAATAATTCTTGCTGACTAAAAGAAGGCAAATAGTACTATTTATGATCAGTGTCTCTTATCAATACCTGAGTAAATATCTGTTTTTCTTATTTCTCTCTACCAAATCATTAACCTTAAAATGAAGTTCAGTACATCAGCAACCACTACACTTGCAAAAATGATAGTTTGTTCTAATTTGATTAGACAGAAGCTTGTAATTGCAGACAAAAAGTCAATGGGCTTCCAGTAACTGTAGAGGACTTTTGATCCAGTGATGAATTGGCCTTCTCAGAGGTCCTGAAAGTGTAGTCCAAGAAGGGCTTCAGTTAATAAGGAACCTAAGGGACTTACCAAGATAGGAAAGCCGCATGCATATAAAAACAAATTATAGACATCAACAGGTGCACTTCTACTGTCATAATCCCAACACAATGGACTCTAGTGCAATAATGGAACCTATTCCTTGATGCAGTTCATAATTAAAGTCACTCTTGTATCAAAATACATAAGGAGGAAGGGAGGTGTTATGCCAGTAAAATTAACAAAAATTTCCTGAGAAAAGAACTACCATCTTGCTGCTTTTGACATGCAATTCAGCCGCTGAAAATTTTGCTTGTCCATCACAGATGTGCAAGAATGCAGTGAACAAACTCAAACAAGATGCATTTTATGCATTACTGCCCTTTCCCTAGCCATTTATCTAACTCGTTTAAAGGACTGTTTCCATTACCACTTCAGATGTCTAGAACAGGACTTGATCACCATTGTAATCATTGAAAGAACTCTAGAGGCTGAAATATCCTGACTGTTAGCTTCTGTGCACACACTTCACTATAACCTTCTAGCATCACTGTAGCTAGGTGAGGAAAAAAAAAGTTTATTTTGAAAGTTTCATTGGTTCTTCTCCAACAGCCTTACTAATAGTATGTTTGTCATACTGAAATATTAATCTTGATCATTTTAGAGATCAAATGACTAAGGTTTTTTTTTTTTTTTCCCCTATCCCCCCCTTCCCCCCCCCAAGTTTTTTATTAATAAACTACTCTTGCTTTTGGAACTAATGTTTTCACTAGTACCCTTAAATTCTTTACAAATCATGGGCAATTACCGCACGTATGCAGTGGAGCAAAGGCTAAAAGTGCCCATGTGGGGTAATAATGTAATTTTGATACTTATTATGTGTAATAAGACTTCTGTTTCACTCCGTTCACTTCTAATCCTTCCAGACAAAAAAAACAAAACACAATCACTTAAAGCAGAACTAATCAACAATACTCAGAATGACTAAAATAACATTAAAAAAAAACATTTGCCTGTAGTCCTAGATGGAAATATTATTCCTAGCTTGAAGAATATGAATTAAGACTGAAAAATACAGTCAAATTAAACAAGAAGAAGAAGTCAAACTATATATTTACTCTTAAGAACTAGACATTCTGGATGCTACTAGTGTATCATTAATTTCAAAATCTGTAGCTACCAGATAAACTCCTTACCATCCTAAAGTTTGTTTCTTAGTACCACATACACTAATTCTAGTGTTAACATATTTTGAAGAAACCTTGGTAAATTAATGATAAAAAACCTGGTATGTTTAAAGAAGAATGATTATTTAAGATACCTTAATTTTAAGGTGTTCCAAATTAAGTATTTATCATGAGGTTTTTCATCATTATTAGTAGGATGTTTGAACATGTTTTTTAAAATTGAATGACTATTTGAATGTCTGTTAGTATCTCCTGGAGAGTTATTCATGTACAGGATCAGCAAAACATTCAGATAAAGTGAAAGTGACACAGAATTAGGTTCTCAAAAAAGGCATTGGACAGGAAGAGAATGCTCCCCTAATAACAGTAAGAGGGCCTCCACTCAATACTTGTCCGGCAAAAGAGGACATATCATAATTCATATCTGTTCTATGTATAGACTACTGACCCCTGCCTCCCCCCAAAAAGACCTTGCAGCCTTCCTTAACTGAACACTGTCAGTGTTACACACCATTCTACTGTAAAATTTATAATGATTTTTTTTTTTTTTTTTTTTACTGCCACAATCTATACAAAAAGGGAAGATCATACATTGCAAGAGAACTTCTTGGCACTGTGCTTTTACCTAGCTGAGAAAGAATCTTCTAACTTCACCTAACACATTCAGAGAGAGACTCCCCTAAAGTAGCAGACATCAGTAACATGAAACCACTGCTGAGTTAAAAAAAAAAAGTCTTTTGAATTTACATCCTAAGCTACCACACTTAATTGCTTGGACAACTGTGTCATCAAAAGCTGTATGCCCCACAGACATTCACTTCCGGCTGTAAAAAGTTTCAGTCACTGCACAGAATAAACAATATGTTTTCTATAAGGGTAAACTAAATAAGCATTGCATTTCAAAGTGGCAGAGAATTGGCAGAGGACAGAAACATCCAGTCATTGAAGGAAACAATTTTTCACTGAACAGTCTATCACTCTTTCCTGAGCCTCAAGTGGGACCTATAAAATACCTTCAACAGATGAGCCTGGAAACTAAATCCCATTATTATAACCGGACAGTAAAAGTTATGGACTGAATAAAGATATTCCACACTGCATTTCTCCCCATGACACCCTGCCAACTACCCCTGAACATATTATAGGCCTTCACCTCTGCTTTAGTAATATCTACTTCTTTCACCAATTGCCAACCAGTCTTTCCTCTTAAACTGCTTTACTGATTAACAGAGTGAAACTAAACATAACTGTTTCTGATAGTTAATTTTTTACCCTTCAATTTTTAGTTTCCACATAAAACAATGTGTTTTACTGTCCAGTTTCCCTCCAGCTCAGTCTGTTGGTCTATTAAAAGACTGTCTTTCTGATTTGTAAAGTGTGATGACTTGGGATGGGTACACAGCCCCATAGAATATTCCTGGATTCATTTAATAATATAAACTAGAAGTCCACAGTTAACTCTGTTCAGCATGACTAGTAAATGGGAATTAAAAGCACAACATGCAGCACAATGCAGAAAGAACAGAATTGTAATTCTCAGTGTTTCGATGTACTCAAAATCATCACCTGTGCAAAATACGCGAGCATCACACCAACTACGCTTATATTGGTTAACTTGGATTCCGGTGCAAATACAGAAAAATATCTGAAATATTTCCATTTTATTATTTTTTGATTGAGGAGCTCAATTTGAAAACACACACAAAAACCACTGAAAGTTGTGGATACTTAGCAACTCTGAAAATCATGTCTCTATTGCGGTTGGTAGTCAGTATTAGATCCTCTTAACTATGTTTTGAAAGTGACATACAAGACTAGAACAACTAAAATGCCTGAATTCCCATTATAAAAAAAAATAGAAAAAAAGACGTATCACCAGCTGTCTAAAAGACAAGTCAGACAAAGTAATAACTTTCTCTGCAACACCTGTATTCAATTTCTAATGTACATCTGTCATTTTATTTTAACAAATTCAAACAAGATCAGTTCACATCTGAGTCTCTCTACCTTGAAAGAATTCAGGGTGCATCTCCTTAAAAAAAAAAAAATCCTCAGCTGTACCTCATATATCTTGCTCTATGTTATATAGACAACCTTAACTAATTTCTTCTTTTAATTATGTGGGAAGTATATGAAATTCTACTTTGATCCAAGTCCTTCATACATGGCATCAACTTATCACAGAATTATTGAGGTTGGAAAAGACCTAGAAGATCATCCAGTCCAACCATTACCAATACTTCCCAGCTAAATCATACCCCTCAACGCAACATCCAAACATTTCTTGAACACTCCCATGGTCGGTGACTCCACCACCTCCCTGGGCAGTGCATTCCAATGCCTGACTACCCTTTCCGAGTAGTAATACTTCCTAATGTCCAGCCTGAACCTCCCCTGGTGCAGCTTGAAACCATCCCTCTAGTTCTATCACTGATTACACAAGAGAAGAGGCCGACCCCCAGCTCACCACAACCTCCCTTCAGGAAGTTATAGAGAGCTATAAGGTCTCCCCTGAGCCTCCTCTCCTCCAGGCTGAACAATTCCAGCTCCCTCAACCGCTCCTCATAAGGCCTGTGCTCCAGACCCCTCACCAGCTTCGTAGCCCTCCTCTGAACATGTTCCAGGGCCTCAATGTCTTTCTTGCAGTGAGGGGCCCAAAACTGAACACAGTACTCGAGGTGCGGCTGCACCAATGCCGAGTACAGGGGGACAATTACCTCCCCGTTCCTGCTAGTAACACTGTTTTTGATGCAAGCCAGGATGCCGTTGGCCTTCTTAGCCACCCGGGCACACTGTCGGCTCATGTTCAGCCAAGCATCAATCAGTACCCCCAGGTCTGTTTCCTCAACAGTCCTCCAGCCACTCCGCCCCAAGCCTATAGCGCTGCCTGGGGTTGTTGTGGCCAAAGTGCAGGACCCGGCATTTGGTCCTGTTGAACCTCATCCCATTGGCTTCGACCCAGCTCACCACTCTATCCAGATCCCTCTGCAGGGCCTCGCTACCCTCAGGCAGATCGACACTCCCTGCCAATTTGGTGTCATCCGCGAACTTACTGAGGGTGCACTCAATGCCCTCATCCAAGTCATCAATAAAGATGTTGAAGAGGACAGGCCCCAGCACCGACCCCTGGGGAACACCACTCATGACTGGTCTCCAACTGGATTTAACTCCATTTACCACCACTCTCTGGGCCCGGCGTTCCAGCCAGCTCCTTACCCAGCCGAGAGTGTACCCATCCAAGCCATGGGCTGCCAGCTTTTGCAGGAGAATAGCATGGGAGACAGAATTGTTATTTTTAAATTGTTAAATATGTCACCAAAATTGCAGCAGTTTGGAAATACAATAACATTAGATTAGTATTACATTTGAAGCAGAATTTTTGATGTAGAAATTAGAACCAAGGAAGAGACAGCACATTAATTCATTATTGTTTAGAGACAATTTAAGGGAGAGAAAGCAAAGGGGAAAAAAAAAAAAAAAAATCGAACCAAACAAAATAACGATAAAAAGAAAGCAACAACCAGATCAGAGCCGAACAATGAATTTTAGTCTCTCAATAGAGAAATACAGCATATTTTTCATTACTTGTAGAATTCAAAAATCTGCTATTAGTAATGGAGAAAATTAGTTTTAGTCTAATTATAAAAAAATATATACTTCTGTCTAAAGACAGAAATACATCTTTAACCCAGGTAATTTTTATTTAAATCCATTTTTTATTATTAATGTCAATCAGAGTCTCAATTAGTCTACATACAGACAGCCACATATAACTGCATCTTATTTTTATAATGAAGGAAGTTGCAATTAAAAACAAGCTTTTCCACCAAGGTAAACGCTGAGTGTCAGAAACCTAAAAACAGACTGTAATAAAGATAAAGAAATCAAATTGTTACTATTGAGTCAGTCCAAAAGAACATGGCAGACTCAAAGGAAAAAAGCCTACAAAGAATTATGGAAAACACTAAGCAAACCAATCAAAGCCAACAAATACGGTAAAGTTAAGAGAACCTGTCAAGAATCTAATGTACTTAGTGCCAAGTTAACTGAAGTGAAATAGCCAGAAATTTGAAATAATGAGTAATAAACAGGTTATAAAAGCATTCCAGCATCAATATGTAACAAAACAACCCTTCTAAATAGCAGTATTGATTAGTGATAGGACAAGGTTTAGCTGGATTACCGGGTAGATTGTGATCAAGAACTTCAGAATGCATAAGAGGAAAAGACTGTCCAGACTTAGAATTAATGACCAGTTATTTGACAACACTAACTGGATTTCTTTATGGTAGCAAATATTTGTGAAATAAAAGAAGTACAACTCTGAATCATAATAGAGTAATGCCCTTATACTGTAATGATTTTTTTTTCTACATGTTATTTTGGTTTTTGTATTGTCTCTGTTCATAAAGACTCTAACTGTACTTCACCTGTTAAAGTCAAAAAAAAAAAAAGCAAGGAGATACATTTAACTGTTACTAGCAGAAAAGAGTTATTCATGGTTAGTTGACACCTTAGAACTCATTGTTCTATGAATAAAGATCGTGCTTTACACTTAGTGGAAAATAAATAATCATTCCCTCTACTCTGTTAAACTTAGTAGTATCCATGCCCTTAAATTCAATACCTAGTAAGAAAGTCATGGCTCACTTTCCATACGTTCCCAGAGGATATCCAAGACCTCACTTAAGTAATTTGATGGAAAATGCAACAGGCGTTCAACAACATTCAACACCTCAGTTGGTGGGAAAAGATGTAATTAGGTGTCCTTCCACTCCTCTCCTTGTGGTGAGACATGCCTCATTAAGTATTCTAGATTATCAATCAGCTTTTATAATACTATCATTTCCGTAATGAATTGCAGTCCCTTTCCTTTGGGGGAATCTTTGTGTTTCAATTTGATTGCTTCCAAGATCACATAAACTCCTGAATCTATGTTAAACAGCTATGCATATAGCACACGTATGAAATGGTTTGATTATTTTTTTCATTGTAAAAAAAAAAAACAACTCCACTAAATCTTACTTAATGGATGGCTGATTTAAATAACTTATTGGAAGGATAATGTGTTAAAAATCATATTTATTGTTTTTAATGTGTAATTATGACTTTTTTCCTGTTTCTAAACACTCAGATTATACGCTTACAAATTACCTGTGATTATACCTTACTGCAGGTTACTTTAAGGTTTTGAAGTTCCTGAGATGTTATCACTAAATTGATATAAATACTAAGCATTTCAAAGAGTTGCCTAACCTGAAGCATGTAGGGCTCTTCAGCATACTCTATTTTATTTGAGATATTGGCATGATGCTAATTGACACAATGCAAGACCTGTCAAGAAATTCTGGGCGCACAGATAAAGGACACACAGAATACCATAGACATATCAAACAGCACAGACAACTGTATTACTGTTGGGATTTTTGCCTAATAACAACAACAAAATACAGACACGAAGGAAGAGATTCACATCTCAGCTAAGGATACCTACATTTCCTTATGTGCTTTGGTTCTCACTGTCATCAGCAGGGATGTAAGTGTTATTTAACTCATTTGCTAAAACATAAGTTGTCTAGTAAGATTTGAAACTCTCTGGGGTATCCTGCTGGCCCTTCAGCTGCTACTCCAGAAGTTGCATGTGTCCTGTCTCAAATCTGACAGCCCTAGAAAAATGTTTCAGAAAGCCCACAGTGGCTCAAGTAAAACTAAATACATACATGCAGGCAGTCAGGAGGTGTACTTGGCCAACACTGTCAGGGCAATTCTGAAATCTAATCCTTGATCATGGTTTGATTACATAAACAGAGTGTTTACTGCCTTCTGAGATGTCAAGCATAGACATTTAAATTAACACCAACAAAAAGGTTGTTAATCTCCATTGTCTGTACTGAGTAAACCACTCAAATTTGACAGGAATTCAGATGCTTGGCTGGCTTGTAAGCACCTGTACGGTATATACCTATATTTTGGCACCTTAATTTGAAATTGAATTCTATCCAAACCATACACTAGTTGCCTAAACATATATTTTTAGTTACTTCCAAGATACTCTACAGTACTGCTCACCCTGTAGAGCAGAGTTAAGCATCTATTTTTAAACAATCAGATCCTCCTCCAAAAGTGTAAAATAACTTTGGCGTCAGTTCAGGTTTAAATAAAAAAATATTAACTGCACTTCGGGATGTTCTAGGATACTCAAAATATGAGGCATCATACCACAGGATATATCACAGCCTGTGCTCTTCTGAATTCTGAAGTGATAGGTGAAGATCGTAAGCAGTATCATTTGGCATTTCAAATGGCTGACTATACATAGGCACTTTAATTAAGCCTTAATTTCAGCATGATCACAGACATTATCATTTGAAAAAACACTCAAAACCATTGTATAATCAACAAATATACTGATGTATGATTGACAAGTATTAGGCTGGTCTTTAGAGAGCATAGAGCAGGAAAGATCATCACGTTGGAAAACAATAATCAGAAATAAAAAGAAAATGCTCACCAGTGTTGTAGGCTCGCAAAAAAACTCCAAGAGTAACAATCTCCAGAATGAGACCCTTCCCCAGTGGCAGTCAGCCCTTAAATGGGGTCTAGGAGAGGCGGAGCCAGGCTCCACCCCTCCTGATCACACAGGTGAATTGCCTTCACCTGTGCTCCCATGGCTGACTCATTGCTTGCCTCAGGTGGTCAATCAGAGGTTCAGGCCATGATTCAACAGTTCCCATACAATCATGCATGACTAATTCTGGGAAGCAAAAGGTACAAACATAAAAACAGAATGTCCATACAGAAGATCAACAAATAAATTAGTTTCTTTTCTGTCTTGCTCTTCCAAATAAAACTACTTTAAGAATACATTTGGCTTACTAAAATGTAAGAAACAGAGCCTCAAAAATCCTGTTTATTATAGATTTATTGATCTGCTTTCACTGATTATCCATTCCGACTGGACTTTTAAGATTTCACGGAAAGAACGTATGGAGAATAAATCTACAGCTGAATGAACTCTCTCCAAGCACAACCCCACCTATCTCTTACCTTGCAGCACTTTGCACAGATGTTTTTTTGTTTGTTTATTTGTTTGTTTTTTCCAGATACTCTATAATGTCTTCGGACATTATAGAACGTCAGAGAACATGTGTTAATTAATTTTGGTGCACAATCTGTCTGAGCTGCAGTGATATACCTAGTGGACAAGGAATCCATTTAAAGAAACAGTTCATAAGTACTACTTTTGAACTGCCTCAAAGAATTAAAGCACAGTTAATAATGAAGATTTTTGCTAGGAATGACAGTGATTTTATTTATTATTTTTTTTTTTTCAGAAAAGGTAAAAAAGATCACCTAAAACCAAATTGTGGTAGTTTTTGTTACACTCACTTCACATCACCGTAACCTTTTTTTGATAGTTCTCCCTTGCCCATGCATTTTACTAGCTCCCAGCATTACAACTGTCTAAGTAAAGAGATCTGCATAATGGACATTTCTTGATTTCTTATCTTATTTCACCCCATTTTAAAGACAAATCACCCAACCAAGTGTGTCAAATGTAGCAGAAGCACTAGCTTCTCCACTCCCAGAGGCTTCAAGAACTCTCTCAATTTCATGCTTCCTTGCACAACTTTATTTACACTAAAACCATTCTGCTGTGTGCTTCGGAGCAAATACTTGGTCTTGATCTCCCAGCAAATCTTGGTTATATTATTTGAATACTCTGTGAAGCCTTGAGTTTTTCCTGTAGACTGTGGCTGACATATCAGGTGAAATACAAGTGAACTGCCTAATGGAAGTTAATGTCCCATCAAAATGGGGTCAACAGGATACAATCAAACGTGTATATCATGAGCTCATGGTGTACAAGCTCTTCTTCAAGACAGTATTTAGATTTGAAGTGGATTCTGTAGAAATGCTTCTAGTCATCTTTATGAAAGTCAAGTTGGCATCTCAGATTCTTTTAACAAGTTTTCAAATAAAAAAAAATATTTAGTTCTAAAATTTATAGAACTTGGGGATTCTCAGCAATATTTTCATTAATAAACATAGCTAGAAATATAACCTCAAACACTACTGAAGTTACATTTGACAAAACTACATGAACAGGCTTCTAAAAACAACAACAACAACAAAAACAACAAAACAAAAACCCCCACTTTTATACCGTTTGATTTTTTTCTGTAAATTATCAGCCACAACTCAAGAATTTGAGATAGTACATAAAAATCCACATAAAAAAACCTTCAGGCACGTTTTTGAAGAAATAGATTTTCTTCCTGAAAGATACTCTCTAACACTCAAAGCTTTAAAAAATTCAGTAAATACTGCTGCATACCTATCTTTTATGCAGAATATAAAAACTCCCTTCAAAGACTTTATTTAAATATGTTAAATACTTAGACACTTTTCTAATGCAAATTGGCATGAACTGAAAGACACACTGAAAAGCGTTTTTCCTGCACGCCATTCAAAGTTAAATGTACCTATTTTGTACTTCTGTAGAAGTACATTTTTTTCTTGCTTCCATGGAACTTTTCTCACAAGAATTTAAATCACAAGATGAAAGAGAATTCTTTCATATTTATATTTTGCAGTGTGACGGAAGGGACCTAGTTTGGGTTCTGACTGCTAGTTCTGAGTCAGTAGCAGTTATTTCTCTTAAATAAAAGGGATAAAAATCCCAGTTATATAAAAAACAACTGTACAAAATGGAAATTGTATTACAAAAGAATGCTATGGTATTTTTGTTGTTATCAATACAACAAGTTTTCCTAAGTTGCGTGACTAAATTGAAAATGCTGATGAAACTCAAACTTGGTCTTTTAAGTGCTGAAAGTTTATTAGATGACTGCATACTCCCAGCTGTCTAGAGATATATTTTTCATGGTGTATTATTCAAGATCCCTTACAGGAACACTTTTCTTCCTTTCACAATCACATAACATTTTTGTGAACAAGTGGCTAAGAAAAGTTTCATATGGAGATAAATAGTATTTTAAATTTAAAGTTATCTCATAAAATATCTCTGTTTCTTGTTGGGATGTGGGTATTTTATACTAAATTAAGAGTCTGTATTTTGCAAAGACTTCTTACAAGGCCTTCTGAAAACTCTTCAGGTATTTGACTTCATTTTCTCAAATGACATAAAAGGCCATTTCAGCAATGTCAGAAAGAAGATTTTCATATAAATATATTACTCTTGGAAAATAAATCACACAATTTTTTTAATATTATTTACAATAATATTTTCACAACTACTTCACAAAGTACTTAAAGTGAACCTACAAATACTATTCAAGTTAAGGAGCAATAGCAGAGAGCACTAGTTAAAAGCAACAGATGCTCTGCTGATTGTCATAAACTTACTGACTTACCAATGGCACTCAATTATTTTTTTTTTAGTTCTTAGCTGTACAAATACCCAACATTAATGTATCACTGCACTTCCTTTAATCTAATGATTTTTCTCACTAAATCATTGGTTCAGGGTGTGGGGCCCTCTGTGTCCCTGTGTCCAAGCCCCAACAGCACACCCAGAGCAAGGTGCCCAGGCCCAAGGCCAGGCAGCTTCTGGAGAACTCCAGGGAGACCCCACAGCCTCTGGGCAGCCTGTGCCAGTGCTCCAGCACCCGCACAGCACAGCACTGCTCCTGGTGTTCAGAGGGAGTCTCCTGGGATACAGACTGTGCCCATGGACTCCTGTCCTGGCATAGGGCATTATGGCAAAATTGCAAATAATTTCCACCACTGTAAAACATGAAAATTCAATTCATTTCTTTATGAAGTAGAAAAATGTCCTTTCCCAGTGATGAAAGAATAAAACAGTCATCAAAGACTTGATGATCAAGACATCAAAGGCTTGAAAAATATTCAGCTTCTTCCATCAGATTCTGAAACAGTCTTCTAATTTTGTTTAACAAATTTACTTAACACACTTACTTATCATAATTTCATAGCCAGTGCATTATTTGTGGGAAAACTTTTAATCTGGCAATATTTTAATATGCTTATATGCAGGCAATCCGCTGGCAAGTTTATAAAAAATGATCAGATAATAGTTGTTTCTACTCTTCACAGGAATGTAATCCTGTATGATGGCATTCAGTGGAACCTTCCCAGCTTTCAACAAAGCAAAGTCATCTTCTGCCTGAGAAAAAAGAAGTCTGTGTAGATATTTCATGGCTAATTTGAGGGATGTGGGCTATGTGAACACAATTTTTATGATGAAAATATTAAAAACAGTGTTTTTAACATATTCTTCCAGAAGTTATTTGTATGCTTCAGAAATATCTCCACTTGGTCATTGGTCTTGGTGATTGTTTTTCACTGTGATATAGAATCCTAGAACCACCAAGGTTGGAAAAGACCTCCAAAATCATCCAGTTGAACTGTCCACCTGTCACCAGTATTTCCCACTAAGCCATGTCCCTCAGTACAACATCTGAACATTTATTGAACAACTCCAGGAACAGTGATTCCACCACCTCCCTGGGCAGCCCATTCCAGTGCCTGCCCACTCTTTCAGAGAAGAAGTTTTTCCTAATGCCCAACCTGAATCTCTCCTGGTGCAGCTTGAGGCCATTCCCTCTCGTCCTATTGCTAGTTAGATTGGAGAAGAAGTCAACTCCCACCTCACCACAACCTCCCTTCAGGTAGTTGTAGAGAGCAGTGGGGTCAATCCTGAGCCTCCTATTCTCCAAACTAAATAATCACAGTTCCCTCAGCTTCTACCCATCAGGCTTGTGTTCCAGTCCCCTCACCCAGCTTTGTTGCCCTTCTCTGCACAAGCTCAAATGTCTTTCTTGTAGTGAGGAGCCCTAAAATGAACATAGTACTCAAGGTGCAGCCTATAACTTGGTTTCAAAACATTCTTGCAACTATTTCAGCAAGCAATATTGCCTATGAATTCATCAATATGTTGTAAAATTGACATTTCTAGAAACAACGTGAAAGTTTTTCAAATTGGTTTAGGCTAGACAAAATTCTAGTGACTTTGCTAGGACTGCACTTATTTGTCAAAAAGTTAGCATATGGAGGAACAATTGCCTAAACTAAGCATTATTTCAAGCACATTCGGTATCCTTCATGTCCTTCAGCTACCTCCTCAGAACAACGTAAGTCTTCTGGATATCTCATGCTCAGTTCCATAAATCTCAGCCCAGGCAAACTACTTTCTTGAGCCAAGCCCAATATGGTGCAGTGGGTGAATGATCCTAGCTCAGTCTTACAGAGAAGATTATTGCAAAAGTGTGAGAAAGCCTGTTACCTACATCATGCATTATAAGGAATATAAACATTGGGATGATTGAGCAATTGTTTAGCAAATCAAAGATTCAAGAAGCAAAATACTGAAACAGGAAAGTATAAAAAGCAAAGGAAAAAAAACACAACAGAAATGGAAATCTATCAGTATTGAGGATCAGCTTGTTCCCTATCTGATTACTGAATTGTTGCCAGCTGAGATTTTCTTGGTATCTCATTGCAGGGTCATATAAATGCTTAATCTAGTACCTCATTAGAATCATAGAATCACTCAGGTTGGAAGGGACCTCAAAGATCATCAAGTCCAACCGCAGCCTAACCATAGTACCCTAACTCTAACAACCCTCTGCTAAATCATTTGTCCCAGCAACATGTGATGTGTTAGATAGTAAATAACTGTTTTGAACTCTGAAAGTGTGCTGAGTTTCTTAAATTTGGCCATACAAGAAAATGTTATGCCTGGCAGTGTCTAGAACACTCTGAGATGCCTCAAAATACTATTCCTAGCTGCCAGCTGCTATGCCAGAAGACAGCTCCAGTGTAGCTGAGGTTTATCTACCAGTGTATAATCCAGAGAATCTCAAATAGCCTGGACAGACAGCTGACTTCTGACCACCCTAACTTTAGATATCCATTTAACATGGAGAGAGAAAACACCTATTTAGTGTTTCGACTCAGATTCCCTGAGGAACATCCTACTGTCTTTACTATGTTGAATCTTAGGGAGCATCAAGTCCTGTGTTACATTTCCAGGTTAGGACATGTCTTTGTGTCCACACCAAGCATTAGCTTCAGACTGGAAAAATGTAAATAGAGGTGCTTGTACAGCAAGTGCCTAATTTTGTGTCTAATTTCAATCATCCCAACATATCTGAGACCTCTTCTAAGAACAGGAAGGCCTCTTGTTATACTGACTGAAGATATGGGAAGCTGATGAGTCAATTCAATTTAAATGCTGGAAATCTGTAGTGAAAAAAATAATGCAATTGAAACAACCTAGGATGTGTCTTGGATCATTCTGGATATCTCACATAGAATTTGACACAAAGAACCTTTGTTTGTGGTTTTGATAACTGTGTTTGGGCAAATGAATGAGCTCAGTGGATCTGGAAACATACCCAGTTTATCCTACCAGATAGCTGAAGAAATGCCAGCTGCCACTGACAATTTTGGCTAGATTGCAAGCTCAATCATTTAAACGCAGGCATCCCCTGCCATTTTAAATGCATTACTCTAATCTGTAGCTTCAAAATGTTAGATTAGAAGAATGTAAATCTCCAATCTCCACTACGTCATATCTTTCCATTGTAATTAGTACAGAGATTCCTATGATTGCAACAAGGCTAGATCGGTGTTCTTATGAAAAAAAATAAAATAAAGCAGACTTATCTGTGTTTCTAATGGAACTCGTGTCATGTCAGGTACTCTGGTAGAGACATTTCAGGTATTCTGGGTGCTCTCAAATAACTCTAGGCAGTGATGCTTACAAAACTAATCTGCGTCTCCTTTGACTTGTAATGGAAGTTCATGCAGTTGGTGTTGAACAAGATGCTTTGTAACAGCTAGTTAAGTTTCCTTCAAACAAGATGACGAAAGATGTTTTCTAGAAAACAAACAAGCATAACCCCCCCCACACACACTTTACCCTATCTTTTTGCTGTCCCAGCTGAATGCCACACTAATGTTTTACGTTCCTAGATATACTGCTTGTCTATTTATTTATTTATTTATTTTTCATGTCTTCAAAAAGAGCTCTGACACCACTTCTTTGCAAATCAGTCTCAAAAAAAATTTCAAGCCTTCATGCTAACTTACGGAAAAGAAAACTTCTGTAAGCAGGGAGGTATCTGGTACATTCTGTCTTTGAGTTTATAATCACAATGATAGCAATTAGAAAAAAAGGAGATATCTTCACACTCAAAAGCAAACCAGGTAAAACTTGCTTTTGAAATTGAACAATGTTGTTTTACATGCATCGTTCTGCTCTGTCACCCCTACTTCTCATAGACTTGTACATATTTCTCCTGTATCTCTGCAGCAGAAACTACCCACATAAAATTAATCTTGATGACATCATGTGGAGCTAGTTAGTCAGAACACTGAAGGAGAATAAAGCACTTTAGCCTTAAGGACTCTTAAAATGAGAATCATTTATTCCGTGTTGTTTTCTGTGAAATGGATTCTTGCTGTTACTAATGTAAAAACCTGCTGCTAAATGTTTTGACTGTACATATTTGCCAGCTGGTGGTTCGGTTCTTACTATTGAGTTGCCCAGAACTGAAATAATTAATTTAGCTAAGAAAAGTATATTGTGTTGTACCTTTTGGATTTGTGACTGTAATCTGTAATCACTGGGGAGTTTATTTGGATTTGCAATAATACTGGTGTTGGTAAGTTATAACAGAAGATCAGAAGCTCACTAAATAGAGTTCACAAAGCTTGGAGTTGAAGAACTTTTTATAACACTTACGCAGTTACCACATTACAATGGATAAAAGGTTAATCTTCATTATCCTAATAAATTGAAAGCAAACTCTGCAGAAAGGAACCCTTCTAAGCACAGGTCTCCCTAATGTTGTATCTTCAAATCAGTATTGCAAGATGCAAATTAAAGCTCACTGCAGTCCAAGGAAGTGCTCCTGTTGACTGCAAAATGATTGGAACTGGGTTCTCAACAAAAGGACAACATAAATGCAAACAGAGCCATTATTGCCAATTCATATGATTTTCATTGCATACTTTTTTATTCCTGTTAATTCCTTGTGCTACAATAAAAAATATGATATGCCAAGCCTACTAGATTGTTGAAAACTGTATTCAGATAAATACTTCTATTCATTTCTTCTGTGGTCCAAACACTAGTTTATGTTTTTAAAAGAAAGGGGTAAAAGACCCAAGAAGTGCCATATCATACTGCAGTTCTCCAAAAGATTTCTAGTAAGACAATTTTTCATATAGTCTTCATTATCATATCAACTAATGTGTTTGTTAACCATTTTTCCTTGTGTGTGGGTTTTTTGTTTTCTTTTTTTTCTTTTCTTTAGAAAAGAAAAACTCCCTTCTACAGTTGAATGACACCTTTTTAAATCTTCCTTGCACAAGGGCTTTAGAAAGTGGAAATTCTCAGATGCCTAATGGTGACAGATGCTGATCCTCCTACTTTTGAATAGTAATGAACTGGAGGGTTCTCTCAGGTTCCAAGCATCTCAAACCTTTCTACTGAAGGCTCTGTTTCCCAAATAAAAGGCGCCTCTGCTTGCAGGGATGGATGATTGACATGGTGATGTATTGATTTTATATTCAAAGGATTTGAACTAGTCAGATTGGATATATGATAGATTTCAGTACTGCAGATAGATGAAGACTTGAAGAGAGTGGAATGTCACAGGTCACTGCACAGTAAACAAAGTGAGAAAGCTCTAATGGCACCAACGCTAATTCCTCTGAAAGGCTGCTGCTGTTTTTGTTAGTTTAGAACAGTGTTGTATTTTATAATTTTGTCTTGCTACAGTCTGTTCTTGTAGACATTTTCTATTTTTTTATTTTTTATTTCAGTCCTAGCTTGTTCATACACAATTATTCACAGGTGTTTTATTACTGTTTACAGATAAAACATGTCAGATTTTAACAATTCTCTTCTTAATAGTTACCCAAATCTGTGTTTTTTTTTTAATTACTAAAACCAGCAATAGAGTATCAGCAATACTTAGTACCCTCTGTTAGCTAAATATGTCCAAACTTAGTAAAGTTAATAAATGCTACCACATCTAAAAATGGGGAATAGAAACTGCCAAGAGTGTCTGTGAAAGTCACAATGAATGTGTGACACAGTTAAGAAAAGAACATTCTGAAAACAGTGCCTTTTCATTAAGTCAGAAACTATTATTGAAACTGCTTTTTAAATTGTGAAGTGAAAGAGGAGCAGGGCACTATTATTTTATGGGTGAATCCTCATCTGGATTCAACAAGCCAGAACAGTTCTTTGTTAAAGTAAAAAAATGGAAGGAAAAAAAAAATTGTCTAACTCAATATATCGTCTCCAACTGTAACTTTGCAATAGCAGATTCCTAGAACAAGCAAAGAATTCAGTAATACTTAATTGGAAGGAAACTGGGAATAAGACAAGCAGAGTCCTTGCACCACACTGGCAGACACACCAAGACTCATTTCCCTGATAAATATTTTATGTGATAAGAACACTGAAAGTACTCGTTTTTTTCTTCCCCTCAAATACACAACAGAAGCAAACTTGTGAGTAACAGGCTTACATCCTAACTGCTACAAATCACTTTTCATAAATAAAGATTTCTTGAATGGCATTACTTTCAGCTATTAAAATTTTATATTAAAAACAGAGAACCTAAAGTATGGATTTTTTTAGGTGTTTATTATCCAATACTAGCATTTTGATGCTGAGTGAGCTTAGAGATACCACTGCATTCATTTTTCAAAATTTACATTTAAATAAAATATTCTGTTTTACACTTCATTCGGTATTAAGAAGTGTATATAATAATATTACCCTTGCAAAAGAAAATGAAATTTTCCCATGATGGTGTTGAAGGTTTTCCATTTATATGCAGATTCTGACTTTTACCTCAGTGAAAATGCATTCTTGAAATAAGGGTAGGAAAATAAATATTATTTTTAAAACAACTCTTAGGAAGAAAAACCGTCAGCTCTAATCAAGCATGAATTATCTTCCTACCCTATTGTCCCAAAAGGATTTCTTTCTTCACAATTTTTTTATTGATAGTCAAAAGAAGCCTCAAAACATCCAAATTATTTCCTTATTATTACTTTCCCTCTGCTTTATTGCTATTTCTTACTGCTGTAAGCAGAATATCCTCCTGACCTCTAAGGCCTGTGACTTTGAGATCATAGTTTACTTTCTCTATATGAAAAAGCAGTATCTAATTTTCTCCTTGCCACCGTTCATAATATAGTAGGAGGCACAATTTCTTTTGGCTGCTCTAGCTCTTGACTGTAGACTAGACAATGCCAGCTTTGATGCCGTGTAACATCCTCATTGTGAGACTCCTTGGTATTCACATAATTATTTTGCAGACATCAGCTTAAAGTACATCAACTTACATGCCAAGTCAAAATATAAATGTCAGTCAACTTCTACATTGCTGCGTCTGCCACACGTTGGTAAAGCAATCCAACAGACTTGACTGCTCCACAGATAAATAACCAGATCTTTTTACTGTCTTTTAAGCTGGTATGCCTTTTCTTTCATCAGTTGATCACAGAAATACTGACTTTTTCCTTAAATCAGTCTAGATTGCCAGCCCATATTGCCTTGCCTTGGGCTTATACTATATTTGAAAAACCTTACTAGATCATCATGACGGGTTCTTGTACCATTTGACATCCTCACAGAGCCAGTAAGGCTGGCACAGGACTTCTGGGCCAACCATGCTCGTTTTTGAGGTGCAAACAAAAAATCAGAGAGGACACTCAGGAGCATTTCATAAGGCACTAGAGGAAATATTGCCTACAAGCAGACACTCAGCATATGAATATGTTGATGAGAATATAAACTTCTTATGTTATTTTGAGCACTTTCTTGCTTTCAGGTTCTCCTTCAGGTCTCCCACACACACTGTATCATATCTGTTGGTCCTCTGTATGTGTCTTGCACACACCATAACACACATATCTTAGGTGATTAGAACCCAGCCCTGCAACTTGCTGTGTACAATCTAAAGGTGAAATGCCATTCCGACAGCCTGAAAGAACAAAAGCAAATCAGATACATTTTCTCAACAAAATTGTTTTGTAGTATTTGATAAATATTCTGAATATCCCAAAGCAGCAGATAACAATACATTGTAGTAGGACTGATTCTAAATACACATTTTCATACTAAAAAATGATTTTTATTTATGGCCAAACATTCTGTGTTTTCCTACATTTTCACAACAATTTCTAGATATAAAAGAAGGATTTTGAAGATCAAATGAGTTACATACTCTTGTGTTTAATTGTAGTATTAAAATGACATGTTATGTTAACAATTGTGAAGGGAATAAAAGCAATCAAGAAACTTCCCTAAACCCATAATCATAATGATGGATATAATCATAGGTCAACAACAACAGCAAAAAACACACAACACAACAACATGCTATGTGAAAGCCTCTGTGGGAAATTGGTATACTCATTCAGTGTGTGGGGTAGACACATACCCTGTATGTGGCAAGCAAAGATATGCTGACAAAACCACCAGATGCCATGGCCTGTAGGTCAGTATGGAAAACAGCTGCTGACATGGATGTGAGCTAATGGCTTTGGCCATAAGCAGGAGATCATTTAGCCCCAGGAATAAGGATTTTTTACTACTGGGAAAATCAAAGATAACACAAGTTTAGACACTCATTGAGCATTCAAGAATAAAATAAGAGGCTTAATCCAAATGACTGCATCTTTGTTCCAGAGAAAGAGTTCAAATATCTCCAGTGTAGCTCATCCAGTATTATGCTAAAGCAGTGTAGTACTGTTACACTCTTTCTAGTGCCACACACAAATGGCCAAATTATTTGAATGAGCAATTAAATGCAGAATGCGACAGGATGAACAATATCAGATCATTTAGTTCTCAGGTCTCAGTGAAATGGGTCATTGAGAATGGTGTTGCCTCAGAGATAAAGTTGTTGACATTTACTAAAAAAGATGAGGAATTTTCAATTGTAGGAGAATGTTTTGTATTTTCTCTGACTTGCAATTGTCTCTGACTGTGCTACCTGGTTTTACCACACAGTTTTGTAAAATGCAGTGTTTAACCCAGTTTATGTTGTCACTCAAAGTGACTGTAACTTCAGTCATACAAAACACACAGCCAATTACAGGTCATGAATTGCTAGAATTTTTTATATACATATACATGTATATATATATATATAATATACCACAAAAGTGAAAGGCAAATGTATGATACTGCTTAATAATATATGTTCATATTCAAGTAGGTGTGCATATTACTTGGGCTGTACTTTGTGCTTCAAGAATTAAAACATTCCTGTAATAAATAAAGAAAAAAAGGTGGCCATAAAATTAATTAAAAACAAAACAAAACAAAACAACTTTTAGATCAGTCTTTCCTTATTTAAGTCACGCTTTCAAACAGATCTGGAAGAAGAGGAAATTTGTACTAGTTGATTCTCTATATCGGTAAAGCAGACAGCTTCATTATGATATTTGATTGGGAAAGTTCTCCTTGTAGGAGTCACTGGGGATTTCATGAATATCTGGAAACCAAAATTTGGAAGTGTGCAGCTATACCTACAAAGTTAGCCTAATGTTGATTTTCTGGTGCATTAAAATACTGTCAGGCAAGCTTAAATTCAAGGAGACTGCAAATACTACTGCAGTATTGGCTACTTTATTGTAAACCAAATATTCTAATTACATTTCTCATGTAGATTCCTCTATATCCTGGGTCAAAGATAAAGAGAATTTAAGTGTTTGAAGTCTTGGTGCATTTATTATTATAGTCCAACTGTGATAAAGAGCCATTAAAACCTCATTGGCTGTATATTGCTATACCTAAAACACAGCAGAAGCATTTTGTTCCAGCCAGTAACCATATAATGTTTCTCAGAGTAGGGAACATTGATGGCATTCAACATAACAGAGGACAGTAAGTTAATATGAATGTGAAAAATGGAAAGACAATAAACACACAAAAGCATTTTCTCTGTTTCTGCTGTCTGAAATCTGTGATAACAGACCTAACAGTGATGTACTCAGTATTTTAACTGTTTAAATGTTTGCAGAGAAGCTTCAGAGCTTGAAACTTTTTGATCCATGCACACACAATCTGCTTCAAAAAAGTAGAAAAACAATGTCCCCATACACTATGTCTGTTAATAAAAACATTAAAAACATGGGGAAACACCAAAGCCAACACAGTTTTTGGTAGAGGAACCTGAACATGGGAAGGATGATGAGGAGCTATAGGAATAGCTCCTTATAATAGAGACAGTGGCAACATAATTCTTTCTGGCTATGATCACTCTGATCTATGGTGATATCCTCTCACTTAACTTAAAATATCAGCGACACGCATAGGAGAGGATTAATCTTCATTCCAACAGAGAGGAAAAAACACACACATAAGATATACTTGTCTAACCTATTATAAAATAGGAAATACTTTTCTGCCCCTGTTACTCGTTACTTCTTTCCACTGACTATCTGTGGAGTTGACACTTTGATAAGATGAAGTCATCTACACTGACATTCTGCTTCAAAAAGGAAAAAGAATGAGATAGGAAGAGGTAAGAAGGAGGGGATAGAAGTTTCAAAGTTGCAGAACACTACGAACAAAACTACAAGGAAAAGTCCAAGCATCATTACAGTGATTAACAAGTCCTGTGTGTTTAACAAGGTGATTCATCGGGAACTGGGAACAATGACAACCAACAGAATTACCGTCAACAGCAGAAAGAGAGGCCAGTGTTTAAAATGTTGGTGGAAAGACTGATGCTTGGACACAGCTAAGAAGTGAACAATGTGAAGAGGCTTAACTGCTAAAAATGGGAAGGAAGCACCCTGAATAAATGTACTACCAAACTTCAGGATAGCAAGAACAGAGTTCTGAGCGTGAACAGAACACTGAAGATAGAACAAAATAAAGCAGAAAACTTACACCCACCTTTCCACACAAGGTTAACTCTTCTGTGTCTGTACACCTCTACTGGAGCCCTCCTTTTCCTCCTCATTGTCATATCAAACAAATTATTTCTCATGTTCTCCATGTAACATGTACTATTGCTAAAGAGGTATAAAATGCTGAAGGTGCATATAATTAGTTCTGTGTGGCCTCATCGACACCGAGGATTATAACTTCTCTCCACTGGCTATGACCCTCCTCATATATACGGGTACACGGGTTTGCCACAATGAGGCAAAAAGCCCACTGTTTATATTCCTGGCATCTACTACAACCCTTTTGAAAGATATTTCTCAGGTAGTTTCTTTCCAGTCTGCATATTGACTGTCAACTCTAGGCACAGAGTTGGCTTTCTCTTAACTGAACTTCACGAGGTTTCTGTTGACTCAGTCCTCAAGCTTATCCCAATTTCCCTCAATAAGCCTCTGGGCTGGGTTTCTGTTACTACTCACATTAGCCATTTCCCCTAATTTTGTGACTTGGAAGGGATCTGTTCCATGTTACCACAGAGATCACAGATGATGATGCTGGACAATAAGGGCCCAAGCACTGACCTCCAGGCATCAAATCACCTACCACTGCCCTTTGAGCATGACAGTTCAGACAATTTTCTACCCATATAGCAGTCAGATTAGGCTGTCCAGGTTTCATCAACTATCAAAAGGAGAGCACCGTAGGAGACAGTATCAAAAGCCTTACCAAAGTCAAGGTGTATTACTTCCATGTCTCTTCTCTCATTCAGATAGCCAGTCATTTTGTTGGAAAGGCAATCAGGTTGCTCGAGCATGATTTGCCCTTGAATGCCTGCTGTGAACACTCACAGTGCTTGAATGCAGCTGGCCTCACAGTCTTTTAATTTTAACACCTGCAAACTGACAATCTCAGTCCTGCAAGGCTGTTGAACCCCAAACTGATGTTGAAATGACATAGCCAGCACCTGCTGCACTTCAGGACATCGTTGATTTTTCTTTTCTTTTTTTTTTTTTTTTTTTTCAGAGCAGTGTTTCTAGGGATGTAGCAGTATATTCTACAAGACACAATTTAACAAGTAATAATAAAAATATTCAATTTTTAAATGCCTCCATGTCTTAGGGGTTGACTTCTGTATCCAGAAACAAACCTTGACATGAAAAGAGATAAAATATGAAATACTTAAACACTGAGTGTTAAACAGAGAAAGAGTTTTCAAAGTTATTCAAGTGTTCTAAATATAGTTTATGAGACATCTGATTAAAAGCGCTGTTTACTGCAATTCTCTGTGAATAAATGACAACATCTATTCATGTTTACAAGGGCATATAGGCACACACAATACACATCTTAGAAATATTTCAAGGTCACATGAAAGGTATATTAGCAGTAATTAGTATTTTTTTGTCAATACCAACATTCTTAGTACTGTATTTCATATGCAGAATTTTCAAATATCAGGTTTTATTCTTTCCATTTGTAACAACATGTTTTGAAAATGTAGCAGGGCTGTCTTGTTAGGCATGCACTTTTTTCTTCCAAAGGCAAAGAGAAACAGATCACTTACTGAAAAGCAAAGGTCAAAGCATAAATCAATCACTTAGCTAATAAGGTATCCTCAAGCGATAGCTGCATAAGGAATATAGGAAAATTCAACTCTGTATTTTCTGCAGATATATGTCAAGAAAAAAGCCTGAAGATGATATCCTGATTTCCATCAGTCCTCTAAGAGTGGAGCTGTATGATGCTGGATAGCTCAGAGTTCAGTGCTGTACAGGCAGATGCTAGCCTAATTACACACACCATACATTCAGAGTAGAAGGAATGGACCTCAGTGTATTTATAGTATTTGAAAATATCCTATCATTTTGTCATCAGTTGAATACATAGAATACAGGTATTTTTACAGCTTTGTTGCTTATACATTTTCTCACTAAATATTTCTAACCATAGGACTGCTTTCATTTCTGGTCTCACTTTTTGTCCTAAGGACATGCAATAGTTATTTAAGGCATTGTTGTTTGCTTCTTTGTTTTGTTTTATATAGGTGTACCAATATTTTGTGTAAGTAGTCACAGCTATTTATATCACTTTCAGTAAACACTGATTGAAACAGTTAACTGTATCAAAGATTATACTTGTCATTCAAATACAGCTATTTAGTAATTGCTGTCACTTTCAGCACCTGTGATATCAGAATGCCTTCATGGAAGACAAATAGCACAGCAAAGGCAGAAAGAAAGAGGAAAGGACAAAAGCTAGAACCTTTCATAAAATATATTTTTACAAAGAGAATGTCTTGTTAGGTGATACTTTTATTCCTCTTCTGAAAGTTATAGGCTGCTTTTGGAAATCATGCATGTGCCAGAAGAAAGCAGCAAACCATCTGTAGCCAGCCTAAAAGGCAGCATCTTTATGAATAAGATATAACCTTTACAGGAGAACTAAGTAGGCATCACTGAGCTCAACAGTTGTTCACTGCTAGGTATGACATGAAAAGCCTTTTTTTTCTGCTAGGTATGACATGAAAAGCCTTTTTTAAAAAAACAAACAAAAACAAAACAAAACAAAAAAAACCCTACTGCTCTTCATTGGAATAAGGCAAATACAAAATCTTCAGGAACTGCAAAAATCTTTTAGGGAAATTATATTTGAAGTTTCTACCTAAAGAATTTATAGTCAGGGACTTCTATTTAGTAGCTAAGAAGTGCTGCCAGATATTCTGAAATTTAATATTAATGATTTATATTTAGCTCACTACAGAATGGTGCATTGGAGACAATTTACTAGATGAAAACAAAATCCAGTTCTATTGAAGTAACAAATGAATTTATTGTTCATTTTGGAGGAAAATTGAACAAATCAAGGATGAGTAGTTGTCTAATGTTTTAGAGATTTAATAGGCAGTGCAGCATGCAAGGGGGCAGACAGCAGTCAGTTCAGTAATAATACTCACAGAAACAACTTTATTGCCAGTCAACCTTAAGTAATTTTACGAACACTGAATTTAAGACAGCCACAAGTCTGCTGCAATTTGGTAACAGATCCAAAGAAAAAGGCAGCCTTTGTTTGATAAATAAATGGGGTGCAGTGATCCGCTTCGGCTGTGGGAAACTGGCATGAAGTTGCACAGCAGAAATCTGATGCAATGAGAGTGCTGTTGTTTTGGAAGATCAATGATGAGAGGGTATGGCAGAATTTCAACAGTCCGATTATTTATGTTAGTAGTACATCTGAAGGAGCTTGTGTCAGATAAAGAATGTGTTCTCTTTTCAAATGAATCATTTATTAATCACCCAAAAGAAGGGGTGAGTATCCTGTTAATTAAATTTGTATATGCTTCAAAAATGAGAGGTTCTGCAATCTCTAATACAAAGGTAAGACAAAAAGCCAGTAGTGACTGAAAATAAAATTTGGCAGCAACTAATGAACTGGGTTCTATTTAGAAATACATGAATGAATGCATTTAAGATAAAGAGAAAAAATTTAAAAAATAAAAATCAGTAGGGATAACTGGGGAAAAAGACCTGAGGGTAATAAATTTAATGTGAATGTGCAACATGATGTTGCAGCAAAATCAATTTCATTATGAGGCTGATATAGTAAAACAGCAGAACCTTCTATTGCAACATAATACATTCACTGCATGTTGGGTACAGGTCTGGATACTTTTACACTAAAAATCTGAACAGAAAGAATTTATTAAATAGACACAAAAAGTGACTATAAGAGAAAACAAAACTTGTAAGATAAAATAATTGTTACTTACAAAACAAGCTTGAATCAATGAAAACAAAGAAAAACTCCTCTAAAAACTGTAGCATTGACATGAATAGAGGCTCTATCCAAGATGATGCAACTGGAAAGAAGCCATCACTGGGTTTCCAATTCTGTTGCTACTGAACTGAGTGGCCCCAAGAAATTCAAATTACCTCCATGTGCCTCAGTTTCTTCATCATCTTTAAAGGCATCTGAATATTTATTTAGCTCACAGAGAAATTACATAACTTTAATTAAATTAAGATTGGTTATTAAAAATATTTAAGAGAAAATATAAACAGTAGAATTGCAATACATGGAATGAAAAAGTGTCTGCGAATGTCACACAGACAAAAAAAAAAAATGAAATGGGAAAACAATCCTTTTCATATTTATCGTCCTGTGAATAATTTGTGTGAAGTTGTTTGTGGCTAGAGGGAACTTGTTGTTATTGTTGTTATTTATAGCGAATATTGCAGGGGAAAATATTCAGAATAACTCATTTATCAACTAATTTCTAATCCATTTTCAACCTTTCTTTGTATCTTACCTAATAATATTAACAGAAAAGCTTGACGGTCCAAAAGCATGATTTATGTTAAACAGTTAAATATGATAGATTGACAACATCATCATAAGAGTTCTCCATCTTTGTGAATTTCAGAATCATTCGATTCTGAAATTACTGATGTGAAATATGGCCTCTGAATTGTTCTTCTCTATAGACTCCCTAAAAAAACTTAGGCTATTCCTAAAGCATTCCCCAATTTCCCTCTGAAATGGCATTGGACACTTGGGAAGCAAAATCAGATTATTTTCTCTCCTACAGTCATACAGATTTTGTTTGTTATTGTAAACTTTGAATTTCCCACAGTTACTCAAAGAAACGCGACTTATTTGGAAGATAACTTCTCTCCAAGAAAAAACAACTCAGTAATGTACAAATAGTAAAGACAGGTACAGAAAAGCTGTCATTCACGTTCATTATTTAATGAACAAATAACATTATCATCTTATTAGAAAATGTGAGCTGTTTTCCTTGTAAAGCACAGTACATTTAGGTGAAACCTAGATCTATTGCCTTAAGAGACTTCAGGTCAATGCCCTAGCAGTGTATAAACGTGATACTCCATTAACTCACACATGTTTTGCAAACAAAAGCTGAGAAGAAGCCTTTTAGCTGGTGCAAAACTTGCTGCACTAGTTCATAGATGGTCTATTAGAGAATTTGATAGTGTGCAGTCTTGCTGTGTAGTCAAATGAAGTCTTTGTAATAGTCTGAGTTGCAGGGCACTGGTAGGAGAAGATTATGGACCTTTTTTAAGACTTTGAAATCTACATTAGTACTTCTCTGTTTTTGTTTTGCTGCTGAATGTGAACAGTCAAGCACTGAATTTTCAAGTTATTTCTTTTCAAAACTTCAGATCTCTTAATTTTGTCACATTCTTGACATTATCTTGTCCTTATGTCCAAGAGTTACACACATGGCTAGACAGTAGAATTTTTCAATTTCTCTTGCTCACCCTTCCTGCTTGCTCTGGTTCAGGCTGGGATAATTTTCTTCATAGTGGCCACTGTGGTGCTGTGGTTTGGACTCGGAATGAAAATAATGTTATCACACACCAGTGTTTTAATTATGTTGCTGAGCTTACACACAGCCAAGTACATTTCAGCTTCTTGTGCTGCCCTGACAGTGAAGAGCCATGGGTGCGCAAGGAGCTGGGAGAGGACAGAACCAGGGCAGTTGACCCAAACAGGACAAAAAGATAGCCCATATCATAAGATATGTTGGGTGATAAAATAAGGAGTACTTGGCTGAGAAGGCAAGGGGGAAGCCACTGCTTGGGGAGCAATTGCATTGCACACCACTTGCTTGGCATATTCTATTATTAAAGTTGTTGTTATTTTACCTTCCTTTTCTGTCCTATAAGATTGCTTTTATCTCAACTTGTGAGTTTTACCTTTTTCTAACCCTCTTCCCCATCTTACTGCAGGGGAGCGAGTGACCAGCTGTGTATGCTTAGCTGCCTGCTGGGTTAAACAACAGCACTCCCCTTTCTTTTATCAAAAGAATCTACAGACCTTTTTTTTTTGCCAATTCAACAAGCTTAAAGTTTTTAGTTAGTTTAAAAGTGACTGGTGGTACACACGATCATCACAGTAAGGTGACCTTGATCTTAAGCTTCAGAATCTAGAATTCTTGTACATGGTAAGGCTGGTTAAACTCATAACATTCATAGTATTAATGAAGACAATTTCAAATGGGAAGGTGTATGGGAAACTGTTAATCACAGCCTGAACCTCTGATTAACCCTCTGAGGCAAGTGACGGGTCAGCTGTGGGAGCACAGGTGAAGGTAATTCAGCTGTGCTCCCGGAAGGGGTGGAGCTTGACTCCACCTCTCCTAGATCCCATTTAAGGGCTGACTACCACAAAGGCAGCATCTCTTTTTTGCGATTACTCCTGTGTGGAGTTTCCTGTGGTGAGCATCCATCCTTGCTGTGAGCCTCAGAGTGGGTGAGTTGCTCCCCTATAACCTCTAGATATTCATCTATTACCACCTTGTATAATAACAACTATAGAGAAGGATATGTAAGGTTGCAGTAACAAAATGAGATTTAAGGGGGAAAAAAAAAACCAATGCTTAAGAACACTCAGGTCCTGCATGTGATTTGCATTCAAGAAAAACTAATGTCCTGCTCAAACAAAAAGAGTATTCAGGCAGTATCTTTTAAATCATTGCTAGCAAATGTCACTTAAATCACTTTTGTTCTTTTAATCTGGAAATGTATTATTTTAAATAAATCTTATTTTTTTAATAAGTTTAAAAACTTAATGATAGATAAGATGCCTTGTTTTGTGCTTTTATCTGAGCACTGTGTAGCCAGGAAAAAAAAAAAATATCTTGTTAGCAACATATCTAGAGTGGTATACCACCTAAAAAGCAATTAATCTCTTTATGTAAAAAATAAGTAGAAATATAGTTCCCTTTAGAATAGAATTACAAGTAATAAACAAGATATAATCTCTGGTCATAATGTTAACTTGTGAGTTTGTTCAGTGCTGTTCATGCCCATGTGAAAATAACAAGATATATCATCCACAGGAGATTCAGGAATACCTTCTTTTGCATAAAAATCTTCCCCATAATTGCCCACTGGACTTGTGTTTTCTGCATTCTGTAACATTTATTTTTATTCCAGATATTATATAAAGAGCCTTTCAGATCACTGATAGTTATGACTTAAATATGGATTGTAGCTTTGTTGGACATGCTTAAAGTACTGAAAACAACAAAATATAAAACATTGATAGCAGTATTGCCAGTCTGGATAAAAAAATATTTCCTGTTTAGTCAGTTCATAAAAAACAGTATTAGAGATACCAGTTAAAGAGATGAACACACTCAGAAATTTTAGTCAAACCAGGAATCATTGTTATTGTTTTTATGCAATGCTGGAATTGTTTCCTTTCAAGCAGTGCATTTGAAAGGTTATCTACTGATACATCTTTGACTTTGAAATCTCTTTTGAGTGGAAGAGAAAAAGCAGGTGCTAGGAGGAAGGGACATTTACCTACTGTGTAATGTTTAACAATTAAAACTTCCTGTCAGTAAACACTCCCCCGGTAAACAGCCTCACCCTGCTTATACCTTTAGACACTACACCAGATTCTGCAACCTATGAGAAACAAATCCATTGACTGCAGAAGCAATAATGACCTACAGATCGCCAGGTGAGATACCTTTAGTGAACTAGCCTTCCTTGGGCCATCAAGTTTTAATATTCTTCCATACTTTCATGAGACTAAATCCATATTAAAAGTACAGTCAGCTCTTATCTGTCCTTTTCTCACCTCTAATTGTCCCCTCACTCTTCTTCTGTGTTCTTCTTTAGAAACTGATGAATAAAACCGCTTCCTTCTACCACAGGACAGTACAACTGTGATAAACTTTCAGGAAGAACCTACTTATGCATAACCAAAAATCTAGACAGCATCAGAGAAACACACCCATCAGCAGTATAACTACATATACCACAAGCTGAGTGCAAGATGGAGTTACAAAGCTTTATTCCAAGGTGAACTTTTGAAAATGATGTGCACAATGTTGATTTGACTTACTGTACTTCATTTTGTGCATTAGCTAAAAATGCAATTAATCTCCATGCAGAAGCTTAATATTAGGCCTTCATTTAACTACACACAACACAAGCTTGTACTAAGGCTCATATCTAAAAAGATGCAGATGTAGAATTGCTAAATGGCACCTTTAGAGATCATCTAATCCAGGCATCACTGCTCAGGTAGAGTAACCTACAGCACATTACAGAGGATCAAATCCAGGCAGCTCATGAATAGTTCTAGTGAAAGGGACCACTTTTATGGCATGGTGGCAGGCAGTGGGGTGGAGCTGGCACAGGTGGCCTGAATTAGGCCAGGCGTTGTTCCATATCATGTGATATCATATGGAAAGCTATATAGCTATGGGGGGTCGCTAAGTTGAAAGGATGGTGGTTATTGTTTGGGATTGGCTGGTCCTAGGTGGTGGTGAGATTTTGTGCTGTTATTTTGCTGATTATGAGGTGTTAATGAACAGGTGGCAAGTAATTGCACTGTATATATTATATGCATATATATATAATTGCATTTTTGTATCTTTATTTTTGTCTCAGTATGTAGTTTTTATATCAACCTGCAAGTTCTGCTTTTCTTTCAATTCTTTTCTTTATGCTACTTGGGGGATATGAATAAGCAGCTGTGTGATACTAACCCATCTTCTGGTTTAAAATATGCTACTGAGTTTGGGTTCTTTATCCCTTGATCTGTTGTTGGGTACTACTGGAAAGAATCTGACCCCATTCTCTTGATACTTTCTTAAAATATTTGTATATGTTAAGATCCTCTTTTGGCTTTTTTCTTTTTTAGATTGAAATGTCCTAGGTCTCTTAGCCTTTCTTTGTAAGGGAGATATTCTAGGCCTCTGAACACTTTTGTCACTCTCTGCTGGATTCTCTCTAATAGCTTCTTGTCTTTCTAAAAACTGATGAGCCCGGAACCAGATAGAATACTCCAGATGTTGCCTTAACAGGGCAGAAGAAGAGATTCGGAGGAACACCTCCCCTAATTTGCTGGGAATATTCTTCTTAATGTACCCTAGGATACCATTGTCCTCTTTGGCTATAAGCATGTTTTGCTGGCTCTCTTTTTTTTCTGTTAAGTGGTTTATCTTTGAGATTTAGCTTTCCATTTTGTTACCAAAACAAACATGGACTGGTCTTTTAAAAAGTCATTGTACACTTGCAAGCAAATTAGTACTCAACTACAAAAAATTAGCTTATTTATTCACACATTGGATTTTAAATTTAAGAAAAGGCATATGAGCTTGATCATTCTAATCAGTATATATTAGGAGAGGAGGCAGTTTTTGGTTTTATTGTCTGGAAACCTGAACCAGTAAAAATTCTATTTTCAGTGAGGCTCATTACATTGCTACATTGTACTTCGTTCAGTTTTGCCATTTTATCACCGGATCTTTCTTATTTTTACAGACTGTCATGGATTTCTTTGCATGTGAAGGAAAGCAGCTAAAAAAATAGCCTAATTATGGAAGAGAATGTGGGAATGTAAAATGCCAGGGACTCCCTATGCTTTCAGGCTACCCTGTGAACAGTTAAATATTTTATTATCTTGCCAAGGGTAGTATTGTCTCCCTGGCTGTGCTGTTAGAACTGATCAATTATTACTTTGAACTAGGGCTGGAGAAACTCTCCTATGAAGAAAAGCTGGGTGAGCTGGGCTTGTTCAGCTTGGTGAACGCTCTAGGGAGATCTCATTGCAGCCTTTCAGTATTTAAAGGGAGCTTATAAACAGGAGGGAGGCTTACTTTTAACACAGTCTGATAGTAATAGGACAAGGCGGAACAGTTTTAACTAAAAGAAGGGAGATTTGGGTTAGATGTTAAAGGGAAATTCTTTATTCAGAGAGTAGTGAGGCACTGGAGTAGGTTACCTACAGAAGGTCTAGTTGCCTGGAGGTGTTCAGTCTCAGGCTGGATGGGGCCCTGGGCAGCCTGACCTGATGGATGGTATCCCTACCCATGGCATGGGGTTGGAACTAGACAGACTTTAAGATCCCTTCCAATCCAAGCCATTCTATGTTTGTTTTTTCCTATTTTACGGTATCTGTAAAATCAGACAATAACAGAATTTGGGTACAGTCAGATTTCTCAGGCTTGCAATAGCTTCCTTCAACACAAAGCATTATTACACGGTCCATTTGAAAATGCTGTTTCCCCTTTACTTTTCTAAGATCTCCAATATTTTCATACTTTATTTAGGCAAGAAAAGAAGTACTTTTACAAGATGGTACAGACTTAATAATGCAATCCAGGTTCCAATGATCACATCTACACATTAGTTCCAGGGAAGTGTGAAAAATAATGAAGATATGCCCATAGTTATTCAAGGAGAAGGGCAATGGTATGCTGAACCAATGTACCACAGTAAAATCACAGAATGACAGAACTGTAGGGGCTGGAAGGGACCTTGAGTCCAACCCCCCCTAGCAAAGCAGGATCCCTAGACCAGATTGCACAGATAGGCATCCAAACGGGTCTCCTGTTCTAGTGCTCTGTCACCCTTATTGTGAAGAAGTTCTTATCACATTTGTGCTGAACTTCCTTTGCTTCAGTTTGTGGCTGTTTCCCCTTGTCCTATTTCCATGCTGAAAAAAGTCTGGCCTTTTCCCTTTGCTAAATAACTTCAGCCTGCACAAAACCTTTCACAAAATATGAATTTGTTTAAATCCATGTATTGGAATCTGAAGATATATGTATTTATACAAATTTTAATGAGTCTGACATAGACATGAATTGATTGATATTTAAAAGTGTAACTGCATATCTGCTAAATAAATTATTTAAATCAATACAACCAATAAAACTGAATCTTTAAAATGTCTTAATAATAAGTATTGGTAAAATGATGGCTAACATTGAAAGTGTAGTTAAGAAGGAATGTGTCAGAGGATTTCCATTTATTAATGATATTTCAAGAATAAATCCCATACAGTATAATAGAAACAGGAATGTGTGATATTGGTTATTCCCTGTTAGCTTACTCAGACAGCTGTTACTAGCATCAAACAGGTCTCCATTTCTTTATCTCTAAGCTGTTTTCTGTGCCACTGTGATGCTTCGAAGATGGCATTTAAGCTCCACATTGACACAGAAAACTGTCACGTGTGGTAGAGGGTGTGCAGTACAGCTTGGGAGCAGTTGATAAAGTTGTTTAATTTAGGAACATATTTCCTCAGTCTGAAATGTCACAATTCCCATTGACTGCATTACTAGAAGGAGAGTTTCTATCTTTCAACTCCAAGATTGGTCAGATTTTGTGGTAACAGTAATTTCCTGAGAGCATTTGAGATTAGCTTATAAAATCGAAGGGAAAAAAAAAGAAAGGTTAACATTAGAAACCTGTAAAATTAAAAATAGAAATCTAATACTGCTGATACATTTCACAATTTCATAGCATCTCATTGTGCAATAAACAAGAGAATTCCAAAAACAGTTTATGAAAATGCTTCCCCTCTAAATTGCGAATAGTTGAGTTTTCACTCTAAAATAACCTTCACCGTTCATTTCAAATCCTTTAAAATACCTTAAATGACTGAATTTTAGTACTAACTCTGTACAGCTTTTTTTTTTAATATGGAATACATTTTTTTAAGCCTCAAGTCTTACTTCTTGCTTTGTGGAATTATTGAAATGGTGTTTTGTTTACAGTTTTTTGAAAAGTAACAAACCAAAATATTCATTATTTGCCTAGTTAACTGTTCTGAGACTACAGCAAATTTACAGTTCGTATTCATTCACAGGTATCAATTCCTTTTGCCTTGATCTGTGTAATGTTTTTCCCTTCTTGACACCTCACATGCCTCAGAGGCTAGATCATAGAGAGCAGAGATCACTTTGTCTTCCAGTAATGCTTCCATGGTCCTACAGAACTTTGATTCAGCTTTTATACAAGGATTTATAAGTTGACACCGTCCTTAAACTGCTTGCCCCTATGAAAACACTTCAATGTGAGAGAGAGGAAAAAATACCTGAGAATCTCCTCAGTATGGTGTAAGTACTGTGTAGCCAAGTTTCTCTTATCTGAGTAAAAATCAAATCACATGGCTTTGCATCCACTCACTGAAGTTAGTACCCAGTGATTATCTCCTGATGCTTTTTTCTTTTTTTTTTGGCCATGATCTTGCTGAGATTTTATTGACTGAAAATAGCCTACACTACTGACATGAGCGGTTTTCACCTCCATTCTTTACATATGTCTCATCTTCTAACTGCATGTGTAGATCTTCAACAGCAAGGATAGCCTTTTAGCTGTGTGTTGATGTCCCCTAACTCAGATATAGGGAATATTTTTTTTTGTGCTCTCATGATGCCATGGGTGAAAGAATTCACAGAATCACAGAATTGTAGGGGTTGGAAGGGACCTCCAGAAATCGAGTCCAACCCCCCTGCCAAAGCAGGTTCCCTACACCAGGTCACACAGGTAGGCGTCCAGGTGGGTCTTGAATATCTCCAGAGAAGGAGACTCCACAACCCCCCTGGGCAGCCTGTTCCAGTGAATTAACAAGAGATTGGCAGCCGAAGGACAGCAATGCCAGTGAATTACACTCAAGGCATTCATTTCAAAAACAGTATTTCCGCTTTTAATGAGGTTTGGGGACCCTTGCTGGTAAGGCTACAGTTTCTATTATCCAGGGTGCTGATACTATGTGTAACTACCTCTTGTTTTGAAGCTTGGTTGTTATTTACAGTTGACGTTTTTTATTTCTTACTGAATGGTTTTGTCCTTACTGTGTGTCAGGTGAAAACCGACTGCCTGAGTGAGAATCAGGAATGGGTAACAGAGACTCTGATGGCTGATTGTCTGAGTACCGATGTCTGACATCAGCATTATGAACTTGAGACAGAGTTCTTTATTATCTCATGAGTCAGTAATTTTACTAATGGGCTGGCATTTTTGAGGTTAAGAAAACACACTGTATTCAAAGCTTGAGAGAGAAGTGAATGTCATTTGACTTTAAGTGCTTTTTTTTTTTTTCAACCAGCAAAAGACAATAGCTCATGACCATAGTGCTTACTTGCCTCAGTATTTTAAGCATCTTTTTCCCACAAAATGATATAGAAAATAGGAAGAGTATGACCACATTTCAAAGAGATAAACTGAGTCTCAAAAATGTTTTAGATGTTTCACTATTTTTACATTCATCAGAATGGAATTCATATGAGCAAATGTTTACCCTTACTGTATAGGTATCTGTGCATGAACTATATGCCCTCTCTGATCAATACTGAAATGAGCACTTTGTGAAGAGACTTTTTCAGACTTATTTAAGGAGTAAAGTTCATTTCTGAGTGACTTGCATCTACAATTCCCTATCAACTACACTGTGGGCTTCTAATATTCAGCAAGTTGAATTATACTTTCTGTTTAATAGAAAAAATGCTGAATCCTCAGCCTCTCAATGCCTACTTAGGTCTGGCTATACATGGACAGCATGCTTTCAAATGGGATCATTCTGAGAGTAGACAGCATCCACACATCTCAGCACAGTGCAGCAGCTTGTCCTTGTAGCTTCATAAATCTGATGCAGCTGGATGGAGGATTACATGCTCCACTGATGAGCTGCACTTAGCACATGAAGTTGCAGAAAAGCAGGGAGAGCAAGCCATTGTAAATGGTTGCGGGAGTGTGCAGGAGACAGCATTTTCTATGGTATTGCCTTCCAGCATGGCACCTGACCAGGCTATACATCTCTGGCAGGAGACTACTGGATCAATCCTTCTTTTCCAAAATTCACTTGTCTCTCACCTTTCAGCTGATCTTTAACATAATTTATTTTGATCTAAAATAAGCATAGTTTATAGGCAAATTTTACCACAAAATATAAAAGAATGTTAGACTGTAGCATCAGTGCAAATCCTGAAGAATTAGACTTTAAAATATTTGTATGCAGCAGAGATTCCTCTGAGACTGATACCAGCTCTGATAGGATCAGATCGGGTCTAGATAATTTTGTGTTTGAATGAATGTTGCCTGTCAAATACATGCAAGGCTTCTTTTATTAGGAATCTCCACAAAGTTTAGAAACTTGCTCCTGATCTCCTACAAAGGTTTGCAAACAATTATGTGCTACAAGCCTGCAGATGTTACTGGTCTTTTTGGGCTTTTAACTTTAAGTCCTGTAGTTTGGGAAGTGCATAAGTTGCATAGTATGTTAAAAGACAGGAGGAGTTATATGGAAATTATGTCCCGCTAACTCTGTTGCAGCCTAACAGTTGCAGAGTTTTTAAAAACCCAGCTGTCCCAAAATGGGTGTAGCATTTAATGGGAAACATATTGCAAAGTGACACTGAACTTGTGTAATGCACAGAAAACAAAGCATCAATGTTTTGTCCAGAACTAAAAAAACATTTTGCTGAAAGTTCATGCTTTACCTGCACGCCAGGACAGCAACAGTGTACAAGCAGAATCCTGGTGGCTACACACTCTTCTGCTGAAGACCATGAACATGGTTGAAGCTTCAGGTGTGAGGACAGGCCCAAACTGGTCTGGCAGGCTTAGCAGAAAGAGTGGGAAGAAGTGCAAAGGGCAGAAAGCTTACATTGTCCATGCAGCTGAATCTCAGTATATTCTGACTTCAAGCATCTCCCTTGTTTTCTTCCTTTTTTGGGGGGTCAATTTTATTGAGTAATTATATCTTGATATAAAAGTTTATCTCATTTAAGAATTCTCCTTTTTGTTGGAAAAACACTTTGTAAAACACATTTTTTTGCCACCTCCTGTATCGAGGAAAGACACTTAAACACTTTTTATTTCCTTTTTTCTCCACTTCTTCTGTGAATTGCACAAGAAAGGGAAATACATAATTTTTGTGATGTTAGCTATACCTGCAAGTATTGTTGTGGTGGGTTACTTTTGAAGTTTTCTTTCTTTCTTTCTTTTTTTTTTTTTTTTTTTTTGCTCTTTAATTTACTCTGCAACTTCTGGTAATAACAATGAAATGGAAGTAGCACTAATGGGTATGTATTGCTGTTTTCCCTTGATTGGGGGAGGGGAAGGAAAAAGAAAAGACTATGGGAAATGATACCCCCAGTGAGATAGATCAATGCAGATGCAGATTAGTTCTTAAGCTATTTTAAGTTATTTTCTTTCCATGGCATCATGCCTCATAGATTCTGCTGAAGGCTATCTATAACCATTCAAGTTCATGACAGCTATTCTTACACATTTTCTCATTTCTAACACCATTGCTGGGATTCCTACCCTTTTTAAGTGAGAATGAGGAGACAGACTCTTTTATCAGGGTCAGATCAATTAAGCTTCAATAATCTTATTTTCTATAATTTTCCTGTAGTTATTCAAAGGATTAGCAAGAAAATGTCACTGAACAGATACTTGTCTCCTCATTAACATTCATGTCAAAACCTTCCGGTAGGGCTGGTTTGGGCTGCTGATAGAGCAGTTCTTAAAAGAACTGGCTTGTCTGTGGAACAGCTGCTAAGCAATGCCACTCTACAAGGGAATTGTTGATAATAAGATGATTCTATTATAACTACATTGGGAGCATAATATACATTAAGCTGCTTTGAGGTATGCAGTGGGGGCCTAGGAATTAGTGAATGATTGCTTGTCTATTGCTAGGAAGAGGAAACAGCTGATCATTTAATGTCTGCTCATTTGAATTAGTACTACTCACAGACTATAGTTTGATTAAAAAAAAATAAATCTGCTATCAATCATTCCTCACTTCCTCTGTATTTTCTGTCTGTGTGAAGGTGTGTTTGTTTGTTTTTCCTAGAATTTGGAAGGGTTTGTATCTCCCATTGCTCAGATAATTGATCGCTTACTGTTTCATAGGAATTTTTGTAATTTCAAGGCTTTCTTAGAAAAAAATTATCGGGAGGAGATTCTCTGGATCCTCTTTCATCCAAAAGTGAAATTCCAGATATTGAATGTTTGGAAATGATTATGAAATATGGCAGTGCAATGATGAGTATACAGACATGGGCAATAGATTAACCTCAGGTACAAATATGTACAGTTGTTTACATATGGCTCAGCCAAGAAAAAAGTGGCAATGGGTATCATGTTGCTTAGTGACTTATACTAATTCACACTGATCACTTTGGATATACAAAACAAGTGAGAAATACTACTGTCAGATCTTTGCCTACCAGATATCTCAAAACCACGCATAATATGAGGAATTAAACACACAGGAAAAAAAAAATGGATCGCAGAATCACCAAGGTTGGAAAAGACCTACAAGATCATCCAGTCCAGCCATCCACCAATCACTAATAGTTCTCACTACAGGATCTGGAGGAGTGAAGCAGTTGAATAACCCACCACAGTAACATTCCCTTAGAAGTGTTTCTTTCAAATAAGTCAGTGAATAAGATCATACAGGGCTTTAGGCTGCAAGAACTAATTGCTATCTAAAATGAAAAGCATGTAACTGGTTCCAAAACATTTGATAGTTTCTAACATTTTCTGCAAATAATTTCATTTTTAGCATTTCATTTTTAGCTTTTCTTGCATACTCTTATTCCAGATTGTTAGTTATTAGAGATATTTGGAAAATACTGTACTTCAGGTAAAATGAAATAAAGTGACCTAGAAATGACATTTAGAACCTTCTGTTTTACTTGGCACTTAGTGAGGTGATGCTTGGAGTGCAGACTACAGTTCAGGATTCCCAGTACAAGAGAGATGTGGATATCTCTGTGCAAGTCCAGCCAGGGTCCTGTAAGGTTATTACAGATTGGATAATCTCACATAAGAGGAAAGGCTGAGAACTGGACTGTTCGGTCTACAGAAGATGAGACTCGGGAGGATTTTATTAACGTGTATAAATTGCTTGTGAGGGAGTAAAGAGAGATCAGAAGAGCCCAGCAACAGAACAAGAAAGAATGGGCATGAAGTTAAGGACAGAATTAAAATATCAAGTTAATTAAAAAATAAATAAATTCATCTGGATGGATATTTTTATTGTGAGGGTGGCTAAGCACTGACACAGGTTGCCAGAGGGTATGTGGAGTCTCTATCCTCGGAGATATTCAAAATCCATGTGGGCATGGTTCTGGGCAATCTGCAGGCTGACCTTGGGCCACACTGATTAGACCACCACCAGAGGTGGCTTCACATCTCAGGCATGCTGTGATTTTGTGTAAGATTACGTGACTGACCTGAGGCTAAGGAGGCAATCTTTATGCTACAGGAGAATGAATTTTACTGATGAAAATTAGAACATGAATAGTAATCAGGGTCAAAACCCTGAAAGGGAAAGCAGACCTTATATTAGCTCTTAAAAAGGAAATCAGAAAATCATCTAACTGGTACTTAAGTATATGAATGAGGGACAGAAAGTAAATGATAGAGAATACAAACTACTGCAAGATAAGAGAAGCAAGATGCACAAAGATCAGATCATAATTCGGCATAGAGTTCATACACTGTTAGAAAGTCTTCTTATGTTTTGAAAATTAGTATTATCATAAGACGTGCCTAGTACAGCAGAATATCAAAAATCAATAAGAACTTCCACATCGCTTTTAAGAGTTTACAAAATGATATAAATGTCTGCACAAACATGCAGGCTGAAGGAAAACTTGTTCAGAATAACTCCTCCAGGGAGCAATCACAATATGCTCCCTATCTCAGTGTTTCTTATATGCTCACATATTCTGGTATTGGTTAAATTTTCTACTGTATTTATTTTATTATTTGTTGTATACTAACAAACATCAAAAGGTGGATTTGTGCATCAAAACTTCCTTGTGCAATTAAACTACCAAATTAAAATAAAACAAAGCAAAAAGAGATGATCTTGAAGAGCTAAAATATGAAAGTTAACTTACAATCTAATATTTCCTTTACATGAAAAAGTGTCATACCATTTTAAACTGAAAAATGCCTAAATGTTTTTTATGCTGAAAGACGACCTATTAGATAAATACATCTTTCTATGAATGTAGTTGTCCCCTAGAATGATAAAGTAGTTTTTCCATATAAGTGAACAACTTTTAAATAGTTTTATAACATCATTAAAATACCAAAAGCATACAGAAAATTCAAATGCTCTTTGATAATATTGAGACTTAGCACTGTAAATTACATCTAAAAATGTACGATGAGACACATAGATTTTAATCAAATTACTATAAAGCAGATCAATAAAAACCCCCAAAATACAACATTTATAACAGGTCAACAACTTTGATCTATGTACCCTACCATCAGTAAAGACAATAGTTTCAAAGTATTTCAAGTTGCTGAAAAAGCCTTCGCATGCTTAAGTTCATTGCAAAACAAAAATGCCAATTGTTGCCTAAAAATAAATAACACCTAAACTCTGCTGTAAACAAGTCCAGCATTTTCATTAAACTGCACTGTTCACTAAACACCAGTGATCTTGCTTTCCTTCTAGAAAACAAGGAAAACCCTGCAAATGCTGCTGGTGTTTTCAAACATCTGCTGTGTTGGCAGACTTCTTGTTACAGTGTTCACAACCACTAGATTTTTTTTTTTTAAGTCCTTCAAGGACAGCTGCAGTTTTGAAAATTTAGGACACAAAAGTTCAAGCTTCACATAATAAATAAATAAATAATAAATGGAAGGCGTCACAGTGCAGGGCATTGCAAAGCCATCCACACAAAGTCCTTCCAAATACTAGGGACATATTCTAAATCATTTGCTTGGTGTTCTAGGACTTCCTCATGTTATACATTTCCCATTCCCTCCATTTATAACTTGTGTTCCTTTCTGTGTCGTATTGAGGTAATCAATATTAGAAAAATCATCGTCTTTAATAGGATAAAAGGAACATCCAAGATAAAAGGAACTACTCCACAGAGCGAGGGACATATCCGCTCTTTCGGAATGCATCAGTTTCTACATAATCTTCTTACTCCAAGAATAACATTTCTACTGTTCTTCTACATATGCGTATGCGTCCCATTAGCTGGGTTATTTTTAATTAATTATTTTTTTTTCCAGCTTTACAGGGTCTGTTTGTAGGATTTCTAACTCGATGCGAGGAAGCAGCTCTTCTTCCTCCTTGCAATGATGATTTACACCTCTCAGTGCCAGTGTCATTTCTATCTATACAGATACAGAAATTCTCAAAGACACATTCAACACATACATATTTATTTCATAAAGACACGACTGAATATTCTGAAACTCTTTTGCTCTTTATTAATCTGCAGTTTATAAGAAAAGACTAACAAGCTGTGACTTTCAAATATGGATATATATCCACAAAAACAGTTCACTGTTAAAAACAAGTATTTAGTAAATCGTGACAAGAAACTCTTAAGTTTACAAGAATCTTAAAAAGCTGAGAACCAGACAAAACTGATTAGGAATAAATAAAACCTAAAAACTGTCTTTGTCAATTCCTTCCAGGTTAAAATATATATATATATATATGTTTAATGCATCTGGAGTGGCTTGCATGAAAGTACCTCTCAAACACAATTGAGGCCTGACTGTTTAGAAGCCCCAGAAGTACTCCACAAGGCTGTACATAACTAAAGAAAATCATGTAGGAAAACACTGCAGTCATAAAGCTACAAAAAGTCACAGTACTAAAACACTGCTTTCCAATAAAAAAATCATGGGAGATCCACAGTTCATCGTGCAACAGTAAACATGATTGCAAACCTAAATTTTGCAGTTGAAATCAGGAGACACAAATTACAAACCTCCCTATGCATATCTAATCTTTTTTTTCAACATTAGCCAAGCCTGCAGGCACTTAACAGTCCGATCCTTGATGTTATTGTAATTAAAGGCAGTACTCATAAGGCTGATAAGCATGCCAGCTATAACTTAACCCTTATCTTAGCCAAACTGACAACTGCAAATGTGATACCTAATTGTAAAGAAAAGAACATTGGAATTCATTCTGGATCACCAACTTTTAAAATCCCATAACCTTGAAAATAAATAAATTACACCCAGCCTACCATCAAACTTCTTGTGCCGGGAGACGAAAGTGGTGCGAACAAAGTGACTTGTCTCCTCCACCAAGTTTTCAAACTCCAGTTTGCTCTGCTGGCTTAACTTGTCCTCCATTTCTGAGGTGCAGCATGTATATTCCTGAGGGCAGATTCTCAAATGCTCCCCTGGAATTGCAAGAAAAAGGCATTAGAAATATTTTAACACAGATGAAAATACATCAGAACTCAATATACATATCCCTTCACTTCAGGAATGTGGCCTACATAAAGATGCCTTTAAGGTTTGACCATTTCATTGGGAACAATTTGTTCCTAATAAACAATTTTGCCATATCTGGGCTCTCCCCACAGAGGTGGAGAGACACGCTTGGCAGAGCTGCTCTAATGCTTCAGAAATATCTCACAATGAAGATAATTCTTGAACTGAGAAGCCTTTTACATAAGCAAATGTATACTTAAAAATCCTAAGACAATTTCTTGCTTTCTCTTTTTATTCAGAATGTCTGGAGAAATACTTAATGTGATGACCTGATACAAGACGTAGGAGCTTTCTTGCTATCAAAACTCGAAAATCATAAATTAAGTATTTCTGTAGATAGGTTCTGCTTGTCCGGATGCACCAAAACATTCTCCCCTTTTCCCCTTCCTTTCCTTCTGTTTGAGTGTCTGTATTTTAATGATTGCATTTGGGTGCCACATATTTTCTTGGACAGCATTCCTTGTCAGACCCAGCAAATGCTCCACTGAATGGGAGAAAGCAATGAAGAGTTTAATTAATGCTTATGTTATACAGAAATGCAGTGTAAAAGGTAATGAAAGTTTCTTATTTAATTCAATAGATTTATCTCTTGAAGCATTGTGCCAGTTCTTCTGACAATATTGCTTTCTTCAGTACAATTTGCAAGTGGAAACCAATTCTTTAGCTCATGAAATTAAAATGGTCTGTTATTACATGAAATGTGAATTTCCAATTGACACTGTACTAGGGTGTCAGAAACATTTAGCTCAGTTTGTGCAAAGGTAAGAAATTCTACCATTCCCTCTTGAGAAATAAAAAGAATGATCTGCCTGTATGATTAAAGCTACTTGTAAAGCAATGAAAACATTTAGCTTTCTGTACACCAAATCCTGATTAAAAATCCCTCTGCAAATCTCTTAGAGGTGCAAACAAAATGATATACAAAGCCCAGGGGTTAAATAAATATGGGGGGCTGATTCTCGTTTATATCAAGGCTCCTTTGTATCACTGCTGAGCCATAAAGAAGATTTAAATGCAATTTATATCTACTTTAAGGCTACTGTTCACCATTGTTATTATGTAGGAAGGAGAATCAGGCCCTGAGGTTTATACTTCCCCAGGGTGCAATACATTTAGCTGCTGCGTCATTTTGAAAACAGCATCAAAAAAGGTTTGTACATGCTAAGAATAAACATTGTCTTGAGTTTGCTGTCACTTTATTTAATTTTTTAGTTTAGTTTCTGAATTATGTCTTTTTTGAAGTTGTCATTCCTGAACCCTGACCCATTTCCCCTGACTTAATTTTGTTTTTCTGCAATAGTTTGTAAGATACAAACTATAATGCTAAGAGACTTCTAGCAGTCTCCAGACTTTTAAAAACTCTCACAGCTATACATTTTTGGGAAGGATAATTTTATTAACAGTTACTGGTCTGCAGTACTACCTTCAGGTCCCAGTCATGTGCGAAAGAATATATATAAAAAATATATAAAGAATATATATAAAAAAGATTCTCTGTGACCATCAAAATATTGCACAGATTATTTCCTGCAATGCTCTCCCAATGCAATAACATAATTCCTCTCCATTCTCTAGGTCATGCATCTAAGCCAGAAACAATACACGAGCCAACTGCTGTCATACATAAAAGACAGTGGCAAAAAATGCTTAGTTTAGAGTCTATTCCACTGTCACATTAAACAGAAATTATTCAACAGGTAACAAACAACTGAGGAGACAGCATATGAAGACACAGGAAGTTTTCTTTTAGTAACAACAGTGTTCTGAGTTTTTGTTAGACATCAGAAGCGCAAGGAAAGCTGAAATACGGTGTCTTTGGAAGCAGTGTTTTATGCTTGATTAAATAAAATAAAAATACCCTTAACCATACGTCTGACTCCCCCCCTTCCCACATATACCCAGCAGCTTTTCTAGGGAAGCACTGGGAAAATGTGCTCTTCCAGTTATAGCCACAGTGGTAGTTACACTTTGTGCAATGACAATGTACTTTAGTGTTGTTGCAGTCATGAATTTTTAAAAAAATCAGTTTTATTTCCTCTATTCATTTCCCATTAATTTTTTCTTTTCCATCTGGCTCTCTGTTTTCCAGAACTGCCAGACTACCAAAGGAACTAATGCTCATCATCAAGGCACTGTGCTTACTGAGTAACAGTTGTAGGTCTAGTTTTTCATGAAAAGTTGTTCTGATTTCAACTGGGATAGAGTTAATTTCCTTCCTAGTACCTGGTATGGTGCTGTGTTTTGGATTTAGGATGAGAATAATGTTGATCTCACAGCAACGTTTTGGTCGTTGCTGAGCAGTGCTTACATACAGCCAAGGCCATTTCTGCTTCTCTTGGTGTCCTGCCATTGGGGTGCACAAGGAACTGGGAGAGGAAAGAACCAGGACAGTTGACCCAAACTGGCCAAAGGGATATTCTATACCCTTTGGTGTCATGCTGAACTATAAAACTGGGAGATCTGTCTAGAGGAGGGGACTGCTGCATGAGGAACTCCTCTGCAGCGGTCAGCAGGTGGTGAGCAATTGCACTGTACATCACTTGTTTCTTTGTTCTTTTAACCATAATAATTATTCTTTACTTTTCTGCCCTATTAAATTGTCTTTATCTCAACCCACAAGTATTATCTTTTTTCCAATCTTTCTCCTGTACCATGGTAGGGGAGGGACAGAATGGCTGTGTGGTATTTAGCTTCCTACCGGATTAAACTACAACCGGTGCTATGCTATGCTGAATATTATGACACAATAAAGTATATTGAATTCAGTAAAACAGTCGATTTTGTACCAGTATTAATTTTACTCTTGCTTTTTTAATTTATGATCTTAGTTTACTACAGAAGCTACTTACCAATTTACTTTAAAATTCAACTTGCACACTATAAACGAATTAAGATTTCCGCTGTACTTATTAATTCTACCTTTGCATGTATTTTCATTCTGTTTCTTTGTTTTAATTCACTGGATATTCATTTGTTCATGAAGCTTTTAACTGCTGACACATAAAGACTACCAATTACACGAAGTGCTCGCAAATGCTGCGTCATCTCATTGCTTTCCTCTCCTAACAATGTGTCTCCCTAAATCATCTACACTAACTACCCGTCTTAAGCATAATTTGCTAATTTATGATCACCTTTAAAAAAAACAAACAAAAAAAAAAAAAACAACAAACACAGCATTTCTAGTTCTTCTCGCTGAATTTTCTTGTAAAGAAATAGTAACAAAAATTACCATGCCACTCTTTATATTCTGTTTCAAGATCACTTTTTTCCTCCTCCTATTTCTGGAACGAAATGCTCAGGTCAGATTACAGATAAAGTAAACACAATTTCCTTTGCTCTGTGGCAATGGAATGTTTGCCCTCTGATCAGTCTGAGACATTCAAGTGCTCTAAGCAAAGAAGTCTTTAGAATTTGAGGCTCATAAGCTTTGTCATGCTTGTACTGATCATGAGTAGCAGCAGGCTCCAAAGTCTGACAGTCCTGGGCCATTTCCTGGGATGGTGAATGGAAACTCACTGACAAATTACCCTTCCTGTATGAATAACCTTAATTTGCTTTTTAAAAGCAGTGATTATTATTTTGTGTTTATTCTTACTAAAAATAGTAAGCTAGCAAGAGGACAGGGAGTACTGGCCTAAAACTTGTACTTGTGAAGTTCTGTACTAACATGCAGAAGAACCTTATGCTAAGGGTTATGGAACATTGGAATAGGCTGCCCAGAGAAGTTGTGGAGTTTCTTTCTATGGAGATATTGAAGGGATGTCTAGACACCTACCTCTGTGACCTATTGTAGGGAACTTGCTTTAGCAGGGTGGTTGGACTTGATGATCTTAAGGTCCTTTCTAGCCCCTGCCATTCTGTGATTCTCTAACACCAAACTTTTGTTAGAACAGACATGAATTCCTTGGAAAAATAAAAGCAGTCCTGATTTTCTCAAAACAAAAGTAGATTTTTGTTTGAGAGATGTGAGCTCTAATTTGTATTTTTTTTTTTTTTCTTTTTTTTCGTATTTTGTGCACATCCCTGATAGAATCTGCTTGGATTTGAAATAACTCTGCAGGCTATATTTGATTGTGCTTCCTCTGTTTTCCTGAGCAGGATCATTTGACGTTTGTGTTTTGAAATATATTGTTCTATTTCTCTGAAAGGAGCGTAATCACTCGTTTGTGTATTTACCCACATGAAGTAGTTTGCATGCTGAATATGTGCTCACAGCTAATGTACCAATTCTTGCCCTGAGAAACTTCATATGGTCTACAAACACATGCTAATTTTAGCAAAGATTTTGATGGCACAAATGCCATTGGACATAGCTGACTAGGCTTTCCCTGTGGTAAACTGTGTCTCTTCGCTATTTGTGACAGAATATAGCTACCTGCAATTTTTCAGACGAAACAAGTACAAACTCAGCAATTACCAGCAACCTACCACAACTCTTCTAACTACCATTTCCAACTAAAGGAGGTGACAAACATATCTCTTTTTGTGTTCCCATGTTATATAAATCAAATCAATTTCCAACCTGAAATTCATCTTCTGGTATTCAGTATTCAATTTCAGTTTTATTAACGGTGTAATCTCACACCTGTCTTCACATGATCCAAATTGGCAAGATCTGCAAGTGAATTTGGTATTTGTGCTACAATGTTTCTTTGAAGTGTGATAAAACGTTTAATATAACATATTTTATATTAATATATATTGCAGTTTGACGTCCCCACAGCATTTTACATAAGCCAACTTCTTTCTGAGGCAGTCAGTATTTTATAGTTTCTATCCTAATCGTATAGGAAAGGAAAGGAAAAGAAAGGAGGAGAATGGAGCATCTTACCATGTTGTTATGATATTGTTTTATCTACAGAATCATAGAATCCTTAGAGTTGGAAGGACCTTTGAAGGCCGTCGAGTCCAACTCCCCTGCAATGAACAGGGACATCCACAGCTAGATAGGCTCGCCTAGGGCCTGATCAGCCTTGCCTTGAAAGTCTCCAGGACGAGACATGAACCACATCACTGGGTTCCAGTTCCAGTGCCTCACCACCCTCACTGTAATAGATTTTTTCCTCGTATCCAACCTGAATCTACCCTCTTCAAGCCTGAAACCATTACTCCTTGTTCTATCACCACACACTCGGCTAAAGAGTCTATCCCCTTCTTTGTTGTAGCTCCACTTTAGATACTCAAAGGCTGCTATCAGGTCACCTTGGAGCCTTCTCTTCTCCAGGCTGAAGAGCCTCACTCTCTCAGCTTGTCCTCGTATTTCCTTCTGTGGATTATTTTTGTGGTCCTTCTCCTGATATGCTCCAACACGTCTATGTCTCTCCTGTACTGAGGACCCCACATCTGAATGCAGCACTCCAGGTGAGGCCTCACCAGTGCAGAGCAGAGGGGCAGGATCACCTCCCATGCCCTGCTGGCCATGCTTTCTTTGATGTATCCAAAGGTGACAGTTGGCTTTCTGGGCTTCAAGGGCGTATTGCTGATTCATGTGCAGCTTGCCATCCACCATTCCCTCCAGCTCTTTTTTTCAGCAGGGCTGCACTCAATCCTTTCCTCCCCCAGCCTGTATTGGTAATGGAGCTTGCTTCAGCCCTGGTGTAAGAAAGACCTTGCACTTGGATTTGTTGAACCTCCTGAAGTTTACCTGGGCCCACTGCTCAAGCCTGTCTAGGTCAACCCTGTCTAGGATGGTATCCCATCCCTCTAGTGAGTCGACCTCACCCCACTGCTTCGTGTCATTAGCAAAGTTGCTGAAGGGTGCATTCGACCCCACTGCTAATGTCATTGATGAAGATATTTAAGAGTACAGGCCCCAGAATGATAGAATAAACTGTAGATCACTTCCCCCCCTTCATACTGCCAATTAGATTAATGTGATTGGGCGTTCTCATTATCTAAGTTTTTTTACAATTACAAAAATTACCTTCATAGGTCTATTTCAGATATGTACATATTCAGTCCTTTCTGGACAAAGTAGTATAATTTACTGTACCACGCAGGGCTTCTTATTTCTTAGCTCTCTGGATTTGCTGCAGTTTTGATTCTGGATTTAATATTTCTACACACACACACACACATATATATATGTATATTTCCAATTAGTTTTAAAAATATGATTAGTAGAATAAAAGATAAATCAAACTCTCATTCACCTTTAATCCTTGCCTACTCTTTTGAGATTTTGATCTTTTTCTGTACTGGTGATTTATGCACACTTGCTTTTCAAAGTTTTCAATTACTTGAGTGTTCCACTGGTGACATGTAGAGCTTAGGAGAACTCTTTATGATCACATTATCAATTTTTATAGTCTGGAAAACAATTTTCTTTCAATATTTGTACCTTCTGTCACTCATATATGTGAAGAGAAAATGCTGTTATTGAATAATTCAGCTCACAATTATATTAAACTGAAAAAAAAAAAGTCTAAAACAGTAATAATTAAATTATTTTGCAGTTAAAACTAAATTATAAACATGATCACCTTATCACCTTCACCACCATTCAAATAGTGAAAATGAAAACATTTTTTGGACAATACTAGACCTCTAACCAAAAGTCCCAAAGCTTCTTCTGAATTTGTAATTATCTCCTCTGTGGGGTATAACAGCCCTGCAAGCAGCCTTTGTAAAACTGCATCTGACATTCAAATCATAGAATCAAATTTTCTTACTTAAAGTGAAAAGGTACAGATTATGATTTAAATTAATTTCTTTGTAATGTTGGCCTGTGAAATGATGATGGAAGCAGTATTTGCACAGAAAATGACAGCAGCTGACAGAAGGGAGGGAAAGCTGTCTGTAACATACAGATTACATTGGCAGACATGACTCCCCTAGTTTTAATCACTGGAACACTGAGCTTGCAAAACTTGCATGTTCAGTGTGCTCCCAACAAACATGTGCAACTACCCTATAAAAGAAAATGACTCATTTGTTTGCCCTGGACCCAAATCATCTTTCATCAGATTTCCTTTGTTCCTTGAGTGCTTTGAGGTCAATTAAAAAATGAATGCCTTCCAAACAGACCGATAATTAGTTAACAGTCTCTTCATTATGGGTCCCACAGGGAACATTCATTTACACGAGGCCCTGCCCCTGTTGTCCTTGGGAAGCCCTCAGTAATAAGTTACAGAAGCAGAGGCCAGGGCAAACCTGTTCAGAGTAGGACTACGCAGATGTTAAAGAAAGAGCTGAAGTCCCTAGAGCCTTCCTAACTAAACTACTAGAAGCAGTACCACTACTCCTACACTCAGGTTCATTTTATTTTCCAAGCATACATTGCCAGACAATTGGTTTTTGATCGCATCGTTTGTGAGAAGACTCTTTAGTTACCTCTCAGGGGGTGTATTACAGGCATTTTGCTCACTGCATTGTGGAAAGCAAACTGTAAGGCTGTGATTCAGCACCATATAGTTTCATCATCTCACTGCTTAGATGGTTGCAATTTTCTGATTTCAAAGCATGTTTCCACCAGGGAACAGCAGCCAACTTCTCCTCCCCACCAACTGAGTTTTGCTATATATTATGTCCCCTACTATAATAGCAGAAATATCTTTTATATCATTTCAGTGAGAAAGTGAATACAAGCAGCATATTGCTTTACCATGACCATAAAGCACAGGGCAAACATGTTTTGTATTTCTGCTGTACTCAAAAATTTTGTTATTAAGAAAACAAGATAATGTTTTACACAATCATGAAATTATTAAGATTTTAATCAATATATATCACATAACAATGAAATTCAAAGATATGATTGCAGCCTGTGATGTATCACAGACAGATTTACATAGCTTAGTTCAAGTATCCATAGAAATACAACAGGGTGGTGTTGCCCGAGCTTAATCAAGTATGCTGTACTGCCATACTGAGTCCTCAAGGACAAACCCAAAACAAGTTAACACCATTACTACTACACATGCAACAAAACTTAAAGCTGCATGAGCTACAATCATTTTATCTGACTATGCTCTGAAGCCATGCAGATTCCCATGGAACATTATTATCATCATGAGTAAAATTCATGTTTCCAAAATGCCAAACTTTGCAGCATCAGTTTAAAAGTTCCTTAACAGTGCTCTTCCCTTATCCACATAGCTTTGGTCAGCCTGAGAAAATCTTTTCATACTAACATTAAACAGATGAACCTACTTTCCTGTCTTCTGATTCATTATGACAGTTTCCTGCAGTTTCATTTGTAGAAACAGTTCACAAAGACAACTACAAGATACATCACATACATAGAATCATAGAACCACTCAGGTTGGAAGGGACCTCAAGATCATCAAGTCCAACTGCAGCCTAACCATAGCAGCCTAACTCTAACAACCCTCTGCTAAATCATATCTCTAAGCACCACATCCAAACGGCTCTTAAACACATCCAGGGACAGTGATTCAACCACCTCCCTGGGGAGCCTATTCCAGTGTTTAACCATTCTTCACTGAGATAGTTACTCTTCAGTTTAATCACAGAACTCAGCTCAGCCTTTTAACTTCCCCTTTTCCCCCTTTCCTTACTTCCCTTGCTCACGGAAAAGAGTGCAAAAGTGGAGGCTACGACTTATGAAGACCTCAGAGTTCTGATACTGTATTTGCTCAAGGTCTACCTATTTATTTACAGGAGCAGAAACTCTGGAATTTGTTCATTTGGTTGTCCTTGCTGAATGAACTTGGCTTAGTTTTGTGTATCTAATTACAGTTAAAGTATAAGAAAGTAGACGCTAAAGTCTATTCTAAAGCCATGAAAGGTATGAAAAGGAAAACAGCTAACAACATTGTGAGAGTTGGAGGATTCAAGAAGATGATACTGACATTAGAAGATAAAAAACACAGTGGAAAAAAGATGGTAAACATCAGTAATTTTAAGGATATTCAGAGAAAGGATACTCCCAATCACAAATATAGATACAGGCTGGGTGAAGAATGGTTTGAGGGTAGCCCCAAGGAAAAGGATTTGGGAATGTCAGCTGATGAAAGACTCAACATGAGCTGGCAATGTGTGCCTGCAGCCCAGAAGGCCAACCGTATCCTGGGTTGTATCAAGAGAAGTGTGACCAATAGGTCAAGGGAGGTGATTCTGCCCCTCTACTCTGTCCTCGTGAGACCCCACCTGAAGTACTGCATCTAGACCTGGGGTCCCAAACACAAGAAGGACATCAAGCTGCTGGAGCAGATCCAGAGGAGGACCACAAAAAAAGGTCAGAGGGCTGGAGAACCTCCCCTACAAGGACAGGCTGAGAGAGCTGGGGCTCTTCAGCCTGGAGAAGAGAAGGCTCTGGGGGGACCTTATAGAGGCCTTGCAGCACCTGAAAGGGGCCTAGAGGAAAGCTGGGGAGGAACTGTTTATAAGGACCAATAGTGGCAGAATGAGGAGAAACGGTTTTAAACTGAAAAAAGTAGATTTAGACTAGGTATTAGGAAGAAATTCTTTAGTGTGAGGTTAGTGAGACACCGGAACAGATTGCCCGGAGAAGTTGTGAATGCCCCCTCCCTGGAAGCATTCAAGGCCATGATGGATGGGGCCTTGAGCAACCTGGTCTAGTGGGGGATGTCCCTGCCTGTAGCAGGGGTGGGGCTGGAACTAGATGATCCTAAAGATTCCTTCCAACCGAAAGCATTCTATGAATCTATGATTCTTTGATTCTGTGATTCTATGATGCTCAGCCTGACTGATGACTGCACTGCCACAGAAGAGTTACTGGGTACCTCATCACTGATTATACTTCCGCTTTGCATCATGGCTTATTATTCCTAGTATTCAATTACATATAATAAGCAGAAAATGATTAATTTGTCGTCTTAAGTTGTGTATATCCTGCTTGTAGAATTTCTTGGTACACAAGAGAATTTACCCAGAGTGACTAAGAGAGTTGACTCCCAGACATCACTGGCAGTCAGTGTACCAGATGGGAGAAGACAATCTGACAAGAGGAGAGTCTTTCTTTTGCTAGCTGCTTATTGCTTGTGACATCTATTTCCACAATGAGGAATATGAGGGTCTCAGAACCCATAGAAATAAGAAGTAATTTCCTGAAGGTGTAAAATGGAATGTTTTTCCCTCAGCAAACCTTACACAATTTAGTAACTCAGATATTTTTCTGCATACTGCTACTGAAGAAAATATTGCTGAAATGACTTATTCAATGAGAGAGGATACTAGGTCACACGGGAGGAAAAAGTATAGGTATAGGAAGAGTCAAAGGCTTCCTAATTTTTGGCTCTGTCATTTTTCTGTTATAGTACGTAGGCTAAATCCTCTGTAGTTCCAAATTTTTTGTGATAAGATGTAGGTATACCCTCAGCCTCTGGCTCAGGCAAAGTTGTCAGGGTATCATACCCATCTCTGTGCATCAGAAGGCTATAGCTGCACCCCTAGAAAAAAGTAAGCTCAGCAAATGAACTGTGTTTTCATGTTTTCAGTTAGAAGAGTTTTGCACACATTTCTTTGAGCTAACACCCTCTGTACAAAATGAATCTTGAAATACACTAGTTAAACAAATCCTTGGCCCTTTTTCAAAGATCCAGAACCTTTGATTAGTATAGTGTCCTTCAGAGGCCAAAGGACTCTGAATTTGGGAGCCTGGCAAGGCTGGCATGATATTACCGTTGACTCTAAGAGGTCCTGCAGGAGGACACAAGGCAGGCATACACTGTACTGCAGATACTACAAGCTTGGGAGGACAGCCCAACAGCCTATCAGGACAAAATGCTTACAGTATACTGTAATCAGAATTCTGTAATCCAGCATAACTTTGTCTGCTCTGAAAACTTTTAACTCATTCAACTATGCTCCTATAATATCAGCTAGCCACACAAATCACAGCCAAAAGGAAAAAGAAAGCTTTTTAAAGGAAAGGAGCTTAGCCTGCAAAAATTGCAGATTTCCATTGCTCCCAATAGTGTCTGAGGTGCAATTCTATTGTTTTTTTCTATTGCTTTTTCTATCTTATTTTTTTCCAACCACTAAAAGAAGACTAAATTTTTAGCTCTTTTTACTACAGTCCTTTTGCCAGTGCCCTCTCTGGCCTGAGATATATGACAGGGCTCAGGGTATTTAAAATCAATAAATGAATGGAACACTGTTGCTTGCCCTTCAAGTGTTTTCATGGTAAAGTTTTAACCTTTGTGAGTAAAGATCAACTTGAAAAGAAATCCTCATCTATACATAAAGTCTTCTCTTATGTAACTATATTCTTGAATTGAAATTTTTAACTGAAAAAAACATGGACACATTTAAATCCAGAAGACTATTTTTTTGTTATTTGAAAGAACATTGTGAGCTTGGTCTGATAGGCACCATGTTTTCCTGGAAGAGGCTTGGCCATTTTTCTTCATTACGACTAAATAAGCAATTTGCTATAAAGTTGTCAAGGCCCTCTAACCTTATTTATTTTGAGCACTTCATCTTTCATACTATAGAAGGATATTATCCAAAGAGAATCCTCTATTTAGAGAATGTCCTAATGGAACTCAAAGTATTTTCCATATCACTGTCACTGTTGGCTATCTATAGGAAGTCACATTTATTTTATTTTCCTTGTATATTTGAAATTAAGTTATAAAAAGTGACTGACAAGGTTCAGTTAAGGGATACAACTAGTAAACTGAAAATGTGAACACCATTAAATTTTCTTTTCCAGTCTTTCTAAGGTATCTGTCTCCTTGACAAGTAAGGGCAATGACAGTAATTTAAAAAGAAAACATCAAAAACTAAGTTGTGGTGGTGTTAATTTATCTGATAAACTGGGTAAAGCACCTAAAGGAAGTTTTCCACTGATAGCTACTTAAATTGTCACAGGAACAGCACTTCTATGCCCTTCTATTTCTATGTTTTCAAGTCACTGCAAAACCATGTTATGTATCTTGAATGTCTATTTGTGTACCTATTTTCTGGCTTGATTTAGGGTCAATAATGATATACCATGAGATGAAACTTAATCTGGGGTGGTGATTTAAACAATCAGCCTTCAAAACTTGTCAGAAACAATTCTACATAGAAATGATGAACACTTGCAAAGAATTACATATGTAATTAAACGCACATAATGAAAAAAATAAACCTTCCCCCTATGGAACATTTTAAAACATTTTTAGAAAATTTGTAGTCAAGTTTGGGTGCTGCTGTGACAAAAAATAAGTAAATCAAGATTAGTCTGCATTTATGTGATAAGGCAAGAAATCTGCTTCTGTAAAGCTAAGACATAGTCAACAACACAATAAATTCAAAATGTTTTATGTAAAAGATGTACAAAACTATACACGTCTGCCAGTAAATAACCACTTCTTCTGTGTTGGCACTTTTCTAAATTGGAAATTAGGGATTCATGGTCCTAATAAATACAATGTATTACTATTTAATAGCTCTCACAAATCTTTATGATTTTAAAGGAGATTTATAGTTTTATAATGAGGAAAATTCTGTGCAGGTGCTATTAACTCATTCAAAAGCTATGTATTTAAAAAAAAAAAAAAAAAGTAGCAAAGAAAATCCTACACATCTTCCATTAAATAGAAAATACAAAAGCATTTTATTAAAGTTTTCCCTTGTGTCTTGTTTTCAAAGAAAAAATTCTGTATTTGAGGTGACTTCAAAGCAGTGTAATCAATTTGGTGAATTTCAAAGATCACTTAATGAGTGCTGCATTTAATGAATATTCTTTGAAACTTTTGGGCTATTTTCTATGCCCATTCAGCACAGCAGCAGTTTTAAGCACTTGTACAGATGTTTCCAACCATTTTCTGCCAAATGCAAATTTACTTCCTGAGTGATTGAATTATCAATGCCAATTTTAGCTGATAAGGAAGAATCAGATTACTACTTGCATTCTTTCAACATCATTTTAGGAATATTCCCAGACTCTTTTCATGCTTTTTCAAAACAGCATAGCAGGACTGAGTAGGTTTAACATTCTGTCAGTCAGTACGGTTATAAATAAAGTATCAAAAACTAAAATTGTATCATAATGGAGTTATCATCCAAAATTAATACTGCATAGTCTCATGACACAATTCTAAAATTTTATATAATAAACTAAGAAAATAAGTCATGAAACAGCCATCTAGATCTACTCCTTGCTATCATTTATAATTTACTACTGCCTGACAATTCATAAAGTAACTATTTACCCTAGGTTAACATAGCTTTCTCAAATATGAAGAGCTATCTACAAAGTTTAAAGTAAACTTCACCAATAATAATAATTTCAGCACCTAGAGGTTACATAGAGTATTCCAAGTTGGAAGAGATGCACAAAGATCATGGAGTCCAGCTCTGGGCTCCACACAGGTCTACCCAAAATTCAAACCCTATGTCTGAGAGCATTATCCAAATAATCCATGAACTCAGGCAGTCTGGGACCATGCTTACTGCCTTGGGCAGTCTATTCCATGCTCACTTCCCACACAGACCTCACCTTTTCCTAACCCTCAACCCCTTATGCAACTTCATGCTGTTCCCTTGGGCCCTGTCGCCACCACCAGGGAGGAGATATCAGTGCCACCCCTCCGCTCCCGTTGAGAGGAAGCCATAGGGTGCCACGAGACCTCCTCTCAGTATCTTCTTCTCCATGCTGAGCAAGCTAAGTGACTTCAGTCTCTCCTTCTATATCTCGCCCTCTAGACTATTCATCTTTTTCACAGCACACCTTTGGGAACTTTCTAATAGTTTTATGTCCTTCTGATACTATGGTACCCAAACTTGCACCCAGTGCTTGGGGTGAGACCAGACCAGCACAGGTCAGAGTAGGACAACCTCTTCCCTCACCCAGCTGGCAGTGTTGGACCTGATGCACCCCAGGCTATGGTTGTTCCTTTTGTCTGCAAGGTAACATTGTTCACTTGTTTCAATTTGTCATCCACCAGGACCTCCAGATACGCTTCTTTCAGGCTGCTCTCCAGCATTTTGTTCCCCAGTCTGTACATACATCCAGAGTTGCCCCATCCCAAGCATATTCCATTTGTTCATTTGTTACTCACATAGCTGGTTACTCAATACATAAACAGCAGTAAAGGTAAAATTCAGCAATAGAAGTATATGACTTTTGTTTGTCTCCATGTTTTAGGAACATAATTAAATTATTCTTGATTGCTGATTGATTATTGAATTATTGATTTCCTTTTTTTTAATAAATTCTCTGGAATATACAAATCCCGTAGACAATCATAAACTCCATGCAAGCATCCCAGTCCTAGTTTTCCTTTTCTTTGACTAAGCAGGATAGAAAATGAATGAAAAATACTGGCTTTTGAGTGAAGTTTTATTTGGGATAAATAACTAGATAATAAATACATAAATAAATAAATAACTCCCTTAACTAGAATGATTCATGTATCATATTATCAAAAGACCTTGCTTCAGTCTTTCACCATTACAACCTATAAATCTGTGGTCACACTTCAATGACTACTTGTACATAGTCTGGTTATAAATTCAGCCATAACAATCCCTGTACTGAAATGTAAGACATCTAAGAAAGCATCAGTCTCAGCACCTGCACTTAGCTCCTTTTTCTTGTGATATCTAAGGCACTTCTATTGCAAGAAACTAGAAATACTGAGTGATAAAATGTTTCAATTGCTATAGTAATCTGAAACTACTATTACTCTCATAATTAACAACATTCTATTAAAAAGTTTTTGGCATCACAGAATCACTGAATGGTTAAGGTTGGAGAGCAGTTTTAGATGTCATCTGGTCCATCCTCCTGTTCATGTACGTTCAACTACAGCCACTTGTCAGCACCATGTCAAGGTATGTTTTGAAGATCTCCAAGGAGGGAGACTCCACAGTAATCTTTCAATAGCAAGACTTAGGCACATATGCTAGTGACAAAATCTTGTAAGGTCCCACAGTAATGTGATCATAAAATAATAATTTGAAGTTAACATTCAGCTACAGAAGATAAAATAAATAATAGAAAATAGATTCAAGGCTTTCGCCATACTGTTCCCTCGAGGAATGAATTCAGGAGTAAAGATACGAACAGAGCTCTGCATTTTTAAAAGCAGATACTGTGTACCTCATGTCAAGCTGCAGATCTGTGAATACAGACTTCTGAAAGAGAATCAGAAAGCAGAAATTTAATGCTAATTTGATGTATCATTCGAAGTCAAGATACCATCTAAGACTTGTCTGACAAGCCACATACAAAGTATAAAATGATCAATCTGATATTCTAAGTTACTTTATTAGCAAATCAGGTTTCTGAATGCTGCAGAATTCCACCTACAAAGGGCTGTATTAGCAGAACCGTTTAATTAGATACAGGGTAGAAGTAATACAGTGAACAATGTGTACACAGGTGAAAGTGTGATCAATCAAACAAATACAGTTGTCTCAGACTGACACAAGTCAGTAATCTTACTTGATTAAATACTCACATAGCACCGAATGGTCATTTCTCCACTTTAATTCTACTGCTCAGAAATGAACAAAGGTCACCAGTTTTGTTTCACACAGTCAAGCTAAGATCATATTTAGTTTTGATATGCCTGAGCTTCCAAGTCTGAAAGAACCCAGAAACCTCAAAAATGAAATTTAGTCAAACTAACATTTTCCTTATTTGCCCTCTTACTCAAAGCATAGCTTTGTATAACTCTATGGCTCAACTGTGACTCAGCTTTATTTTTTAAATCAGATCACAATCTTTAGAATTTTATTTTAGATACTGTAATTAAATTGTCAAACAAAGGCCTAATGCTTATGAAACATGAGGTAGGTAACAAAGGAAACAAACAGGGAGAGGACTCAAAATATTAATAATTGAGGGTATAATTAACACAACATTTGTTCAGAAAGAACCCTTTCATTGCTATTTGAATTTTCAGAAGCTCTCAAATAAATAAACATAAATAAATAAAAGCATGCTAATTCTTTAGATGGAATAAAATCTCTCATTATTTCAAATTCTTTAAACTGACTAAATGCAAAAATAATGCCACAGTATTGTTCTATCATGGACCCACTCAGGTATCAAGATCAAGGAATTTTAATTGTGGCATCACATAGTCAGTTTCTGCTCCAGTCGAGGTGGAGCAATATGAGTATGAGCCTGACTCTTCTATATGGCTTGGGGCTACAGATCAGTTCACTTAGCAATTTTCTACTTAAGCCTGACTTGAAAACTGACAAAAGCTCCAAGTCTTCCACATCTTCCTAATGCATGGTTCTTGATAAAACAAGAAGTAATGTCAAGCTGACTGGTCTATATCTAGAGAAAACTTTAAAGTTGCTGGTCTCCAGAAAGCAGTAGTTATTCTTCCTAAAGGCTCACTCTGCAGCAAATGTGCTGCAGATAGTTATTCTGTTCTGGTGTCAAGATTTTGTGCAATGTTGTATAGCTTTACTGTGAATGCAATATCTTGATATTTTTCAAAGAACCCTTGTTTCCACAGTAACTTTGAGAAGATTATGTTGATTTGCATATTTTTTCATGCCAAAAACCATCCAAAAGTGAATAACTGAAAGTATTTCATATAACTATGTAGGGGTGACATATCAAACATATGGAGTGTGAAAAAGAGGAGTGAAATCATTAAAGAAGAGCTAGAATATAACTTTTCTTTAAAAGTTTAGCCTTTTTATGAAACACTGAAAAGACAACGTGGCACTATTATTTCTGGATGAATTCTGTAGCTTTTTTTTTTTTTAAACAACTTCATTCAGTTTTATTTTTTACTATATTGGCTCATGTTTCTGTCCTAAAGTTATATTTATAATTACATCACTATTTGTCAGTGTACCACAATGACAAAAGGACAAACACATAAAATTTCAGATTTATGAAACACACAGTCGCAATATATAGACTATTCCCTGTTTATATGGTCCCATATCTTCAATGTTGTAACCTAACTGTTGAGTCTCACCACAATCTACTATGTAAGCTAGGTTCGAGGACAATGAGTCTTTTAAAATGAAAAATGATACGAGGCCAGCAGGCTGAAACTTTCAAAACATCATTTAAACAGCATTTAAGACAGAAACTCAAAGAGAAATAAAACAATAACTAAACAACACAACTACTAGACTTACTAGAATGAAGCTAAGGCAACTAGTACTTCACAAAAGCTGTGTGTAAAAACACAACAGTTTATCAGTACACTATTTTAAATTAATACACTTAAATACTGCTGTGAGGAAACAATGTTTTTCCACTATCATAATCTTATAACTCTAAGAAACTGAAATGAAGACAACGGTATTCTTTGTAAAACTATGGTAAGGACAGTGTCTTATTAAGAATCCAAAGATTTACATGTTGAGTGTATTACATTGTTGTAAGTGCCTTTAGGGAACAAACCTACCTAGGATGCGTAACTCAAAAAACAAATTAAGAAGCATTTCAGTTTTATCATGCTTTGATGACAGAAAAAACAAACAAACAAAAACCCATAGTTTCATTCTCAGCATAATTTTAAAGATAATAATGTTTTATCCACACAGAAAAAAAAAAAAAAAAAAAAAAAAAGAATTTTGTGGTATGCATATTTTGTTCAGTAAAATTCTATAGAACAGACTTCAGATGTGATTATTGGTAAGACTTACCACACTTAAAATCTTACTATTTTCTCGTAGCATCTTCCAAGATCTATACCTTCACCAAACCCCTTCTGCACAAATACATTCCACGTGCATTTTGCTACTTAAGACACATAGAAACTACTTTTCTGACTCTTAGTGCTATGTTTCCCTTTTTGTCTGTCTCAAAAATACAAAAACAAGCAATCAAACAACAACAACAACAAAGCAGGAAACCGGACGACAGTACATGGGCTGCTGGGAAAACAATGTATTCTATCTTACTATGCTGGCTCATTATGTCAGAGGTGGATGCTGGAGACGTGACAGTAGAGGTTGAACCCCCTGCTAATATTTTGTTAAAATTTGTTGCTGAGTGACAGATGGCAGCAGAGGGGCAGTATGACAAAATGACATCTGATATGGAAGTCTGGATGAAGCAAAAGAGTGTCACTGAATTCTTCCATGCAGAAAAAATTGTACCCATTGATATTTGTTGTCACTTGCTGAAGGTTAATGGAGACCAACCAGTGGATGTGAACACAGTGAGATGGTGGGTGGTACATTTCAGCAGTGGCAACAGTGACACTGGGTCACTCTTGCTGTTGCAGATATTTATGAGTGTAGCATGCAGGCCCTTGTTCATTGCATGAAATTGCATAGCTAATGGTGGTGACTATGTAGAAAAAGTGCTTTATAGCAGAGAATTTTCTCTATCAAATAGTGTTATTGTGCTCTTTTTGTCTGTTGTAGTTTCCATGGAATAAATAAGAGGCATTACTTCTGGAGAGAAGTATGTACTACGTACATTCACACAAAAGCTTCTAGTTACAAGAACAGCACGTGCATCTCACTATCACTGCACTAAAAACTTTGGGAAGTCACTAAAGTATAGAAAGTTCCCATATCTTTCTTGACATTCCCAAACCCTCCTGGTTTTGGAATCCCATTAGCTCATGCATTACTATCTTCTAAATTTTGTCCCAGTGACTAAAGAGAAAACATATATTTGCGTTGTCATTCTCACAACTAGTTTCATAGCAAATCTCAAGGTTAGCCAATAGAGTCCTTCTCATTTGTTATTCCCTGCAAATTAAAAGTGTTAACCTTGTTGCAAATGTAGCAGAAAAACAGAGACTTAGAGTTAGAATTCACACAGAAAAAAATAAAAATAAAATAATAATTAAAAAATCATATGGTAAACATATTTTGTTCAATTAAATATCTGTGGAGATATTCAAGACTCATCTGTATGCCTATCTGTGTGACCTATCATAAGTAACCTGCTCTAGCCAAGAGGCTGAACTCAATGATCTCTTGAGGTCCCATCCAACCCCTGTAATTCTGTGATTTCATGTGATTTTGTCATTTTATCCAAATGCAAAAATTTGTTTTTACTTTTACAAAGTCAGGTGATTGCGTATTTATTTATATTGATATATTATGAATACACCTTTACAAGTGTCAAAATTTAATGTGAGTAAATTTGCACTACGAATGCAGAAAATTGACAGCTGGTAGAAAAATACATATACTGTTCTTTCATAAGTTCTTTAGTATTTATGTGCAGACCTGGATATTCTCGTATTTATTTATTTATTTATTTATTTATTCTGGTCACTGATAAACTGTTGATATTTCCTAGGCACACAGGTGCATAACTGGCTCATTATCTAAGAGTATATATAGAAACAGTGAAGGCTAAAGATCCATTTATTCAATAGATAAAGAAAAAGTAAAGAGAAAACATCATAATGCAGATATATTCATAGCAATAAATAACACCATATTGGCAAGTTTGTATCTGGTCCTAAATGATGTACTCACTGTTTTGACAATATAAAATAAATTGCATAAATGAAAATGCTGGAAGGAAATTAAGACACGTGGGAAAAATGTTCAAAAATCATTCCTTCCAAATAAATAATCTTAAGGCAGATGTCGGTTCCTGTACTCTAATCCAATGAAAATGTAAGTGCTCTTCAGACTTGTCTGAAGTTATATTCGGATAGACAGAAGATGAAATAACCCTTTCTTTCACTTATCAAAGAACGAACACTGTAAATAACTTCAAATGATTTTTTCTACCTTGTTAAGTTACTTAAGTAAGATAAGATCTGTATTAAAGAGCATTTCTTCCATTTATTGTTATAGTTTATCTAGCTGCAGCTGTTTTACCCCTTATTAGAAAGCAGGAGGAAAAACGAACTTTAGGAGATCCATATACAATTTTAACACATGTTCAATTACGAATATCAAAATCTTTTTCTCAAACATGGACCAATATTCACCCAGGTCAGTAACTGTAACTGTTATTGCAAGTTAAAGATGATACCAAATTATGAAATACTTCCAGTTCCAGTATCCTTGGAAATATACATGTTGAGTAATCACAAATGGTACAAAATACTTATTGCAGTTTTCGGTATTAGTGTGAACTTTCACAATTCAGATTGAGTGAGGGAAAAATTGAGAAAAGTTCCTTACTGTGCATCTATAAAAGAGCAGTATTATGCTTTTCCACAGATTCTTTTAAACTAATCCACCAAAGAAAGACCTAGGAATTACACCTTTCTCTTCGTTTGAAAGGTGTTACATCTTTCATTTTCATTTCTTCCTATCTTCTAAGCATATTTGATCTTCTAGTTTCAAAGGTTACCTCTGATTTTACATCATGAAAAAACACCTGTATGTTTGCCTTGATTTCTTTCATAGAAGTTCTTCTGCTTGATGTAACATGATTCTAAAGGCAGATCTCTTATTGATATTTTGTTATGGATGATATTGCTTATGTAAATGTACTTTGGCACTAAATCCAGCAGCAATACTTAGGCTTATATTTTAACTAAAAACAATTTTTGTGAAATATTGGAAATTCTTTATATTTTGGAGTTCCTCCATACATGGCCTATTTTTTTTTTCCCCATTAAACATCTTGTTTCTTATTCAAAATTTAGCAAATTCATCTTACTTTGTAAAAACAAAAACAAAAACCCAGTAACTTATAAATGTATTCTCACAGTATCCTACTCAGAAAAGGTCTAAAAGTTAATCTCTGGCTTAAGTTAGTATGCATGATTAGCTGCCTGGATGGTGTCATGATCAAGGTTTTGGGTACTACGATTTGGACTGGCTTTTGAGAGACCGAGTATGCGGGTATCAGATGGAAAACAACTGAGCAGGTGGGGCAAGAGTGTTCTGGGAAGCAAGCTGGCTGGATTGATTACCAGGTCTTTAAACTAGACTTGAGGGGGGAAGGGGTTGGAGTTCTATGCAACAGAGAAGGGATGGGGAATGCTGTCACTTTGGGACACAATGGAGAAAAGCCTCTGACTTGTCCCAGAGGATCTCATGAGGACTTCTCAGAGAAGATAACATTACCAATAGCCTGGCTGGAGTGCCTGTACACCAATGCACATAGCCTGGATAACAAGCAGGAAGAGCTGGAAGCCATGGTGCAATTGGAAGTATGACCTAATTGCTATTGCATGGTGGGATGATTCACATGACTGGAGAGCAATGACCTGGAGCTACAAGCTTTTCAGAAGAGGTAGGAAAGATGGGTAAGGGGAGATGCCCTCTATGTTAGGGGATGGATAGAGTGCCTTTGAGAAACAGTAATGATCAGGTTGAGAGCATGTGGGTGAAAATCATGGACTGGACCAATAAAGGACAGCTAGTGGTCAGAGACATCTGATAAAGGGAAGTCTGTTGATGAAGTCTTCTAGCTTCAGATACAAGAGCTGTTGCTCTCACAGGCTGTCATCCTTATGTGGGATTTCAACCACCCAGATATCTAATGGGAAAACAACATAGTGAGCTACAAGTAAAATGGGAGACTCCTGAAGTCCACTGAAAATAGCTTTCTGGTTCAGGCACTGGACAGACCAACCAGAGGTAAAGTGTTGCTGCACCTTGTGCAGTTATACAATTGTACAGTCATACAGTTGATAGGTAAACAGAGGTTAAACAGGTGTATTGTACAAAAGATTATCATGATAGAAAGATAATCTATGATAAATGGAATATGCTCACCAATGATGTTGAAGGCTTGCAATAAACTCCACAAAGGAGCAATCTCCAGAGAAAGAGATGCTACCTTAGTGGTAGTCAGCCTTTAAATGAGATCTGGGAGGGGTGGAGCCAAGCTCCACCAATTCCGGTAGCATAGCTGAATTACCTTCACCTACCTCCCACAGCTGACTCATTGCTTGCTTCAGGTGGTCAATCAGAGGTTCAGGCTGTGATCAACAGTTTCCCATACACACCTGGTGCTCACCAATGCAGAGGAGATCATTAAAGAGATTAAGATCAGAGGTAGACTGGGCTACAGTCATCATGCCCTGACTGAGTTCATGGTCTCAAGATACGTGGCCTGGCACAGTGGAGTCAGGACCCTGAACTTCAGGAGAGTAAACTTCAGGCTGTTTAAGGAATGGTTTAATGCGATCCCCTGGGAAACTCTCTAAGGAAAAGAACAGACCTGGCAACACTTTAAGGTTGCCTCTGTGAGAGCACAAGGACTCTCCATGCCCAATAGTAAGAAATCAGGCAGATGAGGCAGGAAACCAGCATGGCTGAGCAAGGACTTGCTCATCAGGTTGAGAGGAAAAAGGATAAGTATAAGCAGTGGAAGCAGAGATGGGTGGCTTAGGAAGAATATAGGGATTCTGCCCAGATGTGCAGGGATGGCATCAGGAAAGCCAAGACACAGATAGAATTTTACTTGCCCCCAGTACGGAAATGATACAGAGCTGTTGGAGCAGGTCCAGAGGAGGGCCACAAGCATGATCAAAGGGCTCAAGCACGTCTCCTGTGAGGAAAGGTTGAGGAAGTTGGGCTTGATTAGCTTAGAGAAAAAGAGGCTCCATAGGGACCTCACTGTAGCATTCCAGGATTTGAAGGGAGCTTACGAGCAGGAGTGGGACCTACTTTTTACAAGGTCTGATATTGGTAGGAAAAGGGGGAATGGCTTTTAACTAGAAGAGGGGAGATCTACTCTAGATGTTAGGAGGAAAGTTTTTACTCAGAGGATGGTGAGGCACTAGAACAAATTGTCCAGAAAAGCTATGGATACCCTATCCCTGGAGGTGCTCAAGGCCGGGGTGGATGGGTCCCTGGGCAGCCTGGGCTGGTGGGTGGCAGCCCTGTCCATGGCAGGGCATTGAAATTGAATGGTCTTGAAGGTTCCTTCCAACGTAAGCCATTCTATGACTCTATGATTCTGTGACACTATTTCAATACAGCTATCGATTGGCTTTTAAAATCCTCTTTCTCAACTTCTTTTAAGATCTAAAATACTGTCAGTGTTAGGCAAACTCCGTCCTCCTCACATCCCGTCCTCCCTTCCTCCCAACCTCCCATCCTTCCATCCTTCCTTCCTTTAACCCTAGTGTTGCATGAGGGATAGGAATTTATAAGAATGGGGAAAACCAACCAAACAAACAAAAAAACAAACCCCAAAATTAGTTTTAAGGAATGTTGGGGAAGAAGAATGCAGAAAAAAAGCTGTAGCACTGTCAGAAATACCTGTGCTGCTGAATTAAATTACATTGTACAAATTGCTGTTCTTCTTTAAAAGAGACAGTTCCTCATTTATTGTACCTATGAAGAGCTCCAATAGGCAGTGCTCTTACTTTCAGCATTTCTACAGGAACAGGATGCTGAAAGTCTTTAAGTCTGACCTCTGCACTTTAGAGATCCACAAAGTCTGTTTGGGTTTGCTGTTGTCAATGCTGTTTCTTAAAACACACATAGGATTGCAGAGGTCAAATAGAAGCACTAGAAATGTGTGGACAGGATTAAATGCATTTTTACATAGATTTATCACTACCATTGATGTGTATGTTCTTCGCTAACACAAATTGAGTAGATTTCAACTTGATTTATTGTTCTGTTCTACTTAGTTTTCAATCTGAGTTCTAAGCAGCATGCATACCATGGCCTGGTGTTCAAACAGAGCTTGCTCTAAACTTTTAAAAATTTAATGAAAACTGGGTGCATTTTTTTTCCTTACTGAAAAACATGAATATTTACTTACAAAGTGTATTTATTTATCACATACATCTACAAGCAGAAGAACCTTGAAATTCTGGGAGTTTGACAGACACTGAGTTATTGGTATTCAAACTTTATGACATCTTTGAACTATAGAGTAAATCTAAATTCTAAGTGCTTCATAAGGATTTCAGAGATTTAAGAGACTGCAGCTTGAGAAATCCTTTTTAGTTATTACTTAGATCTTAGATTTTTGAGACACTGATTATCATAACATTTTCGACTTCCTGCTGATCCCACATTTAGAACAAAGCTGCAGCTCTGCATTTTTCAAATCTCATATGTATTATAAAATGGAAAATTCAAATCAAATCACAATTTTCTTCCCAAAATTTAATTAAATATATTGCTTGAATCACCACAATAGAGATTAATGAGGCTGTGCAGCAAAGTATTAGGCATAGGAAACATTCATCAACACCAATCAATTGCACTAAATTCTTGTCAACTGTGAGCATGATATGTAATCTACGAGTCACTAGGAGCAAAACATGAGGATTTAACTGCAGGGATTTTAAGCGTGCCTGCTGATGAAGTCAGCAAGCACATCTGCTGGTGGGCTGCTTTGGAGATACCCTTTTAAGTTGCCTTATTTGTTTCAACTACTCTGAGAAATGCGTTGTATTGCATTTCTACTTTTCGAAATCTTAAGTAAACTACAAGATTATCCCTGGAAGTATTCAAGACCAGGTTGGACGGGCCCTGGGCAGCCTAGCCTAGTACCAGATCTGGGGGTTGGTGACCCTACCTGTGGCATGGGGGTTGGAACTCAATGATCCTTGGGGTTCTTTCCAACCCAAGCCATTCTATGATTCTATGATTTCTTCATGCCACTATCATGCAGTTCAGGTGGTTTTTAGGTGCTAGTTGCTTTCTGAAGAAGTATAATAATAGTATGTTATTTCATGATTTTGAATGCTGGCAATGCTTATTATTTTTCTGCAAGCCTGATCCTCATGAAGATGACTTTTAAAATTATTATATTGATGCAGAAAGTTTTAAAAATAGTACAAAACAAAAATGTAAGAGGTGTGGAAGGTCTTTCTGCTTGCAAAAACTATAGAAAATCAGAATGAAACTCCTCCATCTAGGTTCACCTACAGATTTTGTAAGCACTTTTTAATTGTGAGGCAATAAAATTGTAATTTAGACTAATTATTCTTGATCTTTTGAACTTCTCCGAGTATGGAACTTCAAAAATATTTTTCTTATGCATATAAATGGTGAGGGTATGCATATAACTTATGAGAATGAATATGCAATTGTACTGCACAATAACTTTATAATTATCTTGTAATTAAGAGGTCTACTCCTCTGATTACTTGCAGTTAATATCTAGCTAGATGTAATATATCTAAATATATAAAATGCAAGAAATAAAAAAAAAAAGAATATTATTGAAAAATGGATAAAATTTTAACAACAAAAAAATTATTTTTCACTACAGTGCTTGTTGAAAATTCATACTTTCAGTGTTTAAGACTTACATAGTACTTATGCTGAAGAACTATTTGATTTATTATTATTGTTATTTTTCACATTTTAGATAATTTCTTCATAACAGTACAGACTTTTCTTTTTGGATTAAGTGGATTCAGACCATTGTCTCACTTAACTGATATACTCTAGCTCTCAGGATAACTCAGCTATCAATCTAAGTTGATAGGTTATTACAAGTAGATTTTTTGTGTTACAAGAATAAGCATCAAAGGAAGTTTTTGCGTAAATGCCCCTCAGGACATTATTTTCAAAGTCAGAAAAAGACCTAGTCATCTTGTCACTCTGTTGCCCATACATTTACTGACTGCAATAGCAAACACTGATCTTCCTCTTGCTACTTTTGGAGAGTGAACATATCCACTAAGGAAGGGGTCCGTGCACAGGTTTCCTTTTCCTGATGGTGAGTTACTCTCTACCCTAGTAAGTGTCTTCATATAAAACACGATGACTAAGAATGCAATTTAGAATTACACGTAGTATGGAATCACTTCAGGCAATGATATAGTACAATTCAAATAGAGAAGTAGACTCTGGTAACAGGAAGATGTGACATCTTTGGGTCAAGAATGTATCAGCTTGGAAAACATTTGGAATAGATAATTTGGGGACATTTTGTCCCTTTTCAATTCACTTTCTGCACAAAAAAAAGGGAAGTCTGTGTGATCTTGTAGGGGAGATCCTTCAAATGACAAGAAGACGAGAGGACTTCCTGTTCTGTTAGCATAGGTTAGCATAGATGTCTGTGTTGCTGTTTCACTGGGAGCATATTCAAGGCATTGCAAAGGCTGGCAAAGTAATAAAATAAAAAAAAAAAAAAGAGAGAAGAGAAGATGGGCTTTAGGACTGGTATTACTGGTGAAACTGGAGTGGGCATGTCTTGGGATTTATATGAAAGACAAACTGAGAGGAGAAAGTAATGAAGAAATGTATATAAAGAAAAGCTGATTTAAGTGACTATTTCATGTTATAGAAGACTTCTGCAACAACAACAACAACAAAAAAGAGAGTTTTCAGTAATATCTATGCAATTCTTGACTTACTCAGTATTAGACATGGTGTTTATTTGTGTGTAGTTTTTTAATATTTCAAATTAACACCTGGATTATGTATTTGTATAACAATGTATGTTGCACACTTTTTTTTTTTTTTTTTCTGTGAATTTGGTTTCCTTTCAAATGGTTTGCTGAAATTGTCCACGAGGTGGATTTTTATTTTATTTTATTTTATTTTTGCATGGTTATATCTGAACATTGAAAATGACAGAGCAATCAAGAGCATCATATATTTCTAAGAAATGAGGTATTTTACCAAGACGTTGACCAGAACTTTATATTGATGTTATCTTCTTATGAAAGAAATTCAGTTTCTGTGTCATTAAAAAAATTATTTGTGCATAGACCATCTCCAAAACCTCCTCATCAGAAGAAAATGCTTTGAGCAGAAGTAAGAATTATGCAAAACAAAAAGAAACAACAAAGGAGTCAATTTACTAAAACAAATTAAAATGGCACGGCAGACATTCAGTTACTGTTTGAAGGCGTTGTTTGTCTCCTCAAACAAAAAGTATTTAGATGTACTTTCCTTGTCTTTCAAAGGTAGTCAGAATAATGCAATTTATATTTCTGTTCCAATAATGCACAAACTGGAAAACAATATTTATTGTGATGCTTGACATGATTAGCTCTGTTCATTAAAAATGATAATAATAAAAAACTCTTATAAAATAAAAAAAAGTGCCACTGAAAAAAGCATGTTATTTTTCTGTAAACATTTTAAATTTGATTGAAAGATGTTTCATAGCCTAACTTGCATAGTATTTTACTACCTAAAAAGTGTTAGAGTCAAATAAGTACTTAGTTAATTTTGCGTGTGCATATTTTCAATTTGTGTCCACTATGCCACTGTCAGCTACAGGAACTGAAATGCAAACAGCAAATTATAGACAACAGGAGAACTGCAAGCCAATACATTGACTCATTTAACCATGTTTAATCTTATTGCTAGGCAACATTAAGAAGAATTCTATATTATTATCTTCATGCCTGAAAACACATATTGAAAAACTGGCAAGATGTACTGCCAGTTCAGCTAACGTTAGAGGTGGAAAAAACATGAGAACATAAGAGAATAATCTGAGGATGTCAGATGCCGGTCAGTTTCTTCTTTCCTGTCTCAGCTAGAATATGAATTCAGACATATTTACACGGAAATAAGGTCACATTTTAAGCAATGAGGCAACTGAAAGATTTTGGGAGTTCCTGTAAAATGTGTATTTTTCCTGAAACAGAGGTTACAAGTTTGGCATAGGAAGTGCTGGAGGTCTGTGTCACAGGCTCCATAACTCCGAAATGGTGATGCAGAAGAATCACATTCCCTTTGTTACTGCATCACTCCATTTTGGAGAGCAGATTTAACAGTAGGAGGGCCAGTACAACTTAAATTTTACTTAGAATTAGACTCAACCCTGCAATAGACCGGATGTAATTCAGAAGTGATCTGACAGCAATTTGGTACAGATTAGCAGGGACTAAAATGGTAAAGCTCACAGAATTCTACATGCACGTCCGTGTCACAACATATAGATATGCATCCCTGACAGCATTGTCTGACTGAAAGCACTAATGAACTCACTAACAGCAATGAGCACTTTGTTAAAGAAAAAGGAAAGCCATCCAAATTATATGCTATTATTTTAAAAGCCACACAGAACCTCATTTATAATAGTATTAGCACTTAAGACCTGTCAGACTTCCAGAACTCTGCTCTAATTGACTTGACTTGCAGTTGTGACTGCTGGGCACCTCTGCAACCTTAATGCTGACATTTCCTAACATTTGAGTGTGTGGCTTTCCAGACTCTGTTTACAGGGGTCTATCACTCTTCTAAAAGTCACTTTTTTTGCTGCATAAAAACAAAGCAAAATAAATGTCACAATTCCTTTGTGAAATCATAATGAGCCCTGCTCTAAATGTTAGGTGCATTGGATGTTCGAACTAATTAACAGTTAGTTTCTAAGTCTATGTATATGTTAGCAAGTAATTTGGATCAATAGAAGAGATGGTACTGAGACTCCTGCAATGGTATATGTGGTGAGGGAGTTTGTCCCAGATTTAATGTAGTCCCCTGAACTGAATGCTCCCAACAGGCATATGAGAACTGATCCAAAGAGCCATTCATTAGTTAGGACCCTTAATTCTCATCCCTCACAAAAGCATTAGAGGTTTTTTGTTTGTTTGTTTGTTTTTGTTGTTATTGTTTTGTTTTGTCTTTCACCTGGAATTGAGATTTTTATTTATTTATTTGTTCACTTTTTTTTTGTTCTCTTTTTACTATTTTTTTTTTTTTTTTTTTAATTTCACAAACAGCTCTGTGACTCATTTCTCTGATGTGCAGTGAATGAGAATGGTGTGGGGGCTCTGTTCAGAACTTCATCTTTGTCCCAAAGCAATGTGTGAACATAGGCACAACCTAACAATACTGGCTGTTCAGGAAGAATGTTTTCTAGAGTATTTGACAGTTACTTGCAGAGGAATGATTAATTATCTTCTGGTTTCTGAAAGAAACATGACCAAACCTTCTTTTTCCTTTTTTTCTCTACCTTTGCTCCAGTTTCACCTTGCTTTTGTTGTTGTTGTTGTTTTGTTTTATTAAGTTTTATTTTTATTCCTGCAAATTGCCGTCATCCTGAGCATCTCCCTCCAGTTCTCCTACACTTTGTCCCTGGATTTGAAAGAAGTTGTTTTTCTCCTTCTCCTCCACAATGACTGTGTCCACACGAACAAGATCATTATAAGTTCCAGGGACTGACCCAGGGGTTCTGCAATCGGATAAAGAAATTTCCTTTTTTAGTGCAGCTATAACACAGTCAGAGAGTAGTTAAGGATTTGAACTTTGAAGTTCAATTCCCAATGAGATGGCAAACTTAAGGCAGCAACATGGATGATAAAATATATAGAAGGCTTTCATATTCAAGAGGAGTTTCATATTTCAGGAGGAGTCAGATGCTAGAACTCTTCAGATAGCAAAAGAGACTACTGAGGAAAAGTGAAGATAAATAGTGAAGACTAGGAGCCTTGTACTAGCTACAAGAATCCACACTGGCACTTTGTTTCGATTTGGAGAACACTTGAAGCAGACTTCCACTTTGGTTCACACTGTAGAGCAGCCTCAGTGTGCTTGAAACAGATTCCTTAAAAATGAAAATAAACTCAGAGATACACTCCAGATACTGACCTAAAATTGCTCAGCACGTAACAGTTATTCATGGAACCAGGCTACAGTTAGCTTGAGGTAAAGGCCCCGTAAACACATATCTATGGTATAAGGTCATTAGCACAAAATGTTTCATCCTGCAGATTCAGTTTTCTCATATTTCTATTGTATTATTCAGACCAGGTAGCAGATTATTACCAAATCAAAACAGTGGACAGGTCATTCCTTTATTGCTTTTTGTTTGTTTGTTTGTTTTGCTTTGTTTTTTGTCTTTTTGTCAAGCACAACACAAAGTCATTTTCTCTTTCAAGCTGAGTAGCCTGAAATTGAATTCAACAGATCTTTGAGATTCAGAATTCTCTAGCTGTTTGATTTGCTTAATAACTGTGCATTGCAGGAAGTCTTTCTGGTCATGCCTAGCAAATATCCACTACTATCCTCACAGCAGAGCAAAAACTCATCACCAATAGTGAGTTCAGGATTTTCTCAGTAATACTATGTACCCTTATGCATGGTTGAAAAATACCTTGAACACAGGCCAGCTATTTTGGATCTGCTGCTGTTTGATCAAGAATTATGGAACATTTTCTCTTCAAAAAACGAACATTTCTTCCCAGGTAATTCACCTCATAGTGGTCCTGCGTGTGTTTAGTCCTTGGGAGTACTACATAAGCATTTTGGTTAGGATCAGGAGCGAGATTTTGAAGCAATTCTACCAGTGCCTGCACCTGTGGTACTTAGGTTCATGTCATATCTCAAACAGCAGGCGTGAACTGCTTTGCTTTCTAATTAAACAGCAGCAAATATAAAGATACACTACAGGACTTAACCTAAGACATTCCAGCATCTAACAGGAATGCATTCCACAGAACCATGATAGGAAAAGTGAAATAAGCACCCTGAAATGCAGGTAATGCAGACATCACATCCTCAGCACCTGCTATTTCACTCTACAGATCCATGCTGCACTACCAGCAAACCGAACCATAACCTGTATTTCCTCTTCAAGTAACAATTATGAGCTGTTCTGTTTCTATCAGTTTTATTTTGATAAAATGAAAAGAAAAAAAAAAGAAAAAAAAAGGAAAAAAAGAAGTTACAGAATGTTCAGAATGAAAATAGTGATAATAAAGTTAATGATAAATTTTCTCTTGGCAGTGCTAGAAGTCACAAATTTAAAAGTCACTGTTGGTTGTCTGGGTCAGCAATTACAAATTGAAGCTGTCCTTACCAGATCCCAAGAGAACAATTAGAGGGTATGTGAACAAGCTGGCTGCCACAACCAAGCATTTTATAAGCTTGAAATACAGTTTTGAATAGAATTTTTAAAAGAAAATATATTATTCAATCCATACTGGTTCAATTTGCAGTGTTATTTAATGTGTCAAAGTTTGAGTTAATGATTTCATGTCATACCAGGAAATGAGAAATCAGAGATCTTCAGTGGTCTCAGGTTTTTAAACTTTTCAGATTAAAATGAGTTCATTTTATTAATTTCTTATAAATGTTTCATGATCAAAATACGCTCCTCATAAAAGTGTGGTAATTTGTATGCATGGCATCATTATATTCACTGAGTGAAAATGCAGTGAATAGTACAAAATTTGTTCCACGCTTTAACTTCCTTACTCAATTGCACATAGATCTCATGAAAGAAATCTGTTATAAATTGGGTTTTTCCATGTTATCAGGCTTTCATGCCTCTGCTACAAAGTATGAAGAGGGGAGATGTTCACTGCTACTTCATCAGAATGAAAAATTTTTCTTTCCTTATACCCAGTGGTAGGAACAGTGAAGTTCAATAAATCATGGAATCATATAATCATCACAGAATGGTTTGGGTTGGAAGGAACCTTTAAGATCATCTAGTTCCAATCCCTCTGCTATAGGTAGACACACCTCCCTCTAGACCGGGTTGCTCAAAGCCCCATCCAGCCTGACCTTGAACACCTCTAGGGTGGAAGCATCCACAGCCTCTCTGGGTAACCTGTTTTAGTGTCTCACCACCCTCACTGTAAAGAATTTCTTCCTGATATCTAATCTAAATCTGCCCTCTTTCAGTTTAAAATCATTTTCCCTCATCCTGTTGCTAGCTGCCTTTACCAAAAGTCCCTTCCCAGCTTTCCTGTAACCACCCCCCCCCCCCCCCCCACACACACACACACACTTATACTTGAAATGAAGAGATACTTTAAACCAGTTTGGGCACTAAGGGTGCACAGTGACAGTGATTAGGTGATACTACTCAACCTGTGTGAAAGGCAAGTTCTAGAAATAGAGCCTAGTGATGGTTTGGTGGTTTAAGTGTCCCTAAGATTTCCAGAAGTTTGTATTTAATATCTTATTTATAATCTGAATTTACGCAGATGAAACAGAGATGGTTCATGACAGCCCCTTTTCTTCTGCAGTTTAGATTCTGCCTCTTTTGCCTGCTTTCACAGCTTGCTTGTTCTTTGTATTCTTGGATCCCTAGGATTTGTACGTTGTGCATGCCTACAAAACATTTCCTGCAGAGGGAAGGCTAAAAACACCGAAGTGGGAGAGAGCAACAGTAGCACAGAGGAAAAAAGATACTCAAAACTGTAATGAACAAAGAAATGGGAACAAGTTAATCTGACTTCAATGCAAATTCCTCTGTGTATGGAACACTTCTTTCACTGTTTCGTGGAATGCTTAATATAGTTCTTTCTCAAATAAACAGTAAAATATTGTTTTAGAGTGAGAAGATGCAGTATGTTTAAAGCTGTATTCCACCTATGACACAAGACAAGTTAATTACATATAATCAGCCAGTTCTGCTAAGTGCTGAAGATTGTTACTGTCAGCTTTAACTCTCATTTGTTTGCTAAGCACATCCAGTAAAGCAAAATCTCAGACTTTATCTCCACTTGACTTACCCATTTAGTCATAGTAATGCACAGAACATCAATGTGATTTATTTTTCAAGTGCAAATAAATCATACACACTTAGGAGTCTGGACATCTACCTACCTAGCTAGGATATACACCTACTACAGAACCCATCAGCAATGCTTTCATGTATCCACTAGTTGTATTTAATTTAGTAGCTTTGTCTCCTCCTCTTACTGTTTCATCTCAGTTTTGGTTTTGATATATTAGATCATTAGTGGTCACACAGAGATACTTGTATCTGGGTTAAAACGTCTGCAAGCTGTCAAAGTGTTTTAGCGTAAACATCTGTGACTGGATGTTCACTGGCTCTCTCAGCATACAAGAGACAGATATGCCAATATTATTTACACATGATGATAAATGGGCAACATTACTCTTTTTAGCCTAAAGTAAGCAGCTCTTCTGGGATGCTATCTAAGAAATGTTTTTATCCATCGCAGTTTGCTATTCACTTACTTCTCTTTTGTACCCCCATTGTTCCTTCCTTCCTTCCTTTCCTTCCGTTCCTTCCTTCCTTCCTTCCTTCCTTCCTTCCTTCCAAATTTACCATACATGAGTGAAAATATTATGCTTTTGCAAAAACAAACAAACAAACAAACAAACAAAACTTCTAACCAGAAAACAGAGCTTTGTAGAATACTTCTGGATACAATAACCTGCAGCAATAAAAGTAAGAATAATGCATGCCAGCAGTGACTGTAGCTCACAGAATACTTTCTGCCGCTTCAAAATATGCATTAGAAATATTTTTGTTCACTGTATCGTATATATTCCCTATTTTATTTCTCTCTTTATCTCTTGTTAAATTTAATTATATAGAAATATGAAAAAAAAAAAAAAAAAAGAAAAGAAAAAAAAGATGCTGGCTGAACATAACAGTCATACATTATGTAGAACTTGAAAAAGACATATTTAGAAACAATTCTGCTTTAATACTGCATTCATTACCAAATGAATTAACATGTTTTTTTATTATTATTATTTATTTCTAAGGATTTGTTTGTTTCTCTAGTTTCTTCTCTATTTGAACTCTTAATCAGATTTGGTAACACTGCAATTATTTCAACAGCAACCAGTTCTGGTGTCACAAATAGGGAATTATGATTTTAGTATACAAAAAAAAAAAAAAAAAAAAAAAAAAAAAAAAGTGGCAAGAAGATTAACTATTATAAAATCCTGAAAGAGAGGTGTTCAAATTTAATTTCTATACTACAAAATAATAAAGGAATGTAATCAAATATTTAAGAACGTGGAACTGTTTCTGAAGGAAAGGGAAAGTGAATGCTTTTCACAAGAAGCAGGAATATTTCAAACCAGTAATAATGTTATTATTCTCAAATTAGAGATGGGATTGAAACGAGACAACTTTATAGGTGACCATTGTTCATAAATGTCTGTCTATTTAATAGTGCATGAGAGTCTGTGTAAAGGTGAAAGGGAATCAGTCACCTAAACATAGCTGTCAAGCTCCTAAAATACTCTGGTTTATCCAGGATATCATCATGAGTGTTCAGAATTCTAAATTTGCAGCAAAAACCAAACAGGATAGTGTAGGACATTTGAAATTGTACCAGGTATGTGAACTGGCCCCACTGCTCTGGCCTTGTGATGCAAAGATGTTCTAGACATACAACATAAATCAGAAGCATTTCTGTTTAAGCATACCACTGAGCCCCTAAAATGACGTGTCTGAATCACAGCCTGACTGCTTCTTTTATTGACAGTTTAGAGACATAAGTGTTAAGTCTGCGGTAAAAATTCAGTAAAAATATAAAAACAAACAAACTAAGCTAAAACAACAACATTTCATATTAGGAGCTACAAACAAGTCTCTACCCAAGAGACCCAGCAAAGGCAAGAAATCAGATAAGAATAGAGAAAGGAGAGAGAAGTGAATATTTGGCTTAATTAGGTGTTGTCAAATCAACTGAGTCTCCGGAAATTTGGCTTGAAGTACACGAAGTGCTGGCTGCAACAATGTCAGAAGCATTAGTGGCTATCTCTCAGTTTGGAGAGGATGCTGACATTTCAGAAAATTTGAAAAGGTCAAACACAACCTTTATCTCCAGCAGGTGGGAGAAGGAAGATACAAGGAATTATACACTACTTAGCTTATTTTCAGTTCCTGAAACAATAAGGGAAGAAATTAAGAACTTTAGAAACACGGAAGAGAACACGAAGATGAAGAACAGCCAGCACACATTTGTCAAGGATGTATCCAATTCAATTTCCTTCTAAGAAAGAAGCCTTGTGAAAACAGAGCACTCTATGATATACTAACTTAACTTAAAAATATCTTTTGACATTCCCTCATAAGATATTTTCATGAGGAAGTGACATTACAGACAAAACCATTTTAAGACATGTGCAAAACTGGTTTAAGAAATACACTCGGGGAGTAGTTATCAGTAGTTCATTGTAAGTCTGGAAGGATGTATGATGATCTTCAGATCCAGACCCAGTAATACAACAGTGTTGTTCATGCTTCTTTAACAACTAGAATGACAAAACAGAGAAAATATCTATAGAATTCATGGATGACAAAATAAAAAAATGGTTCTGAGAACAGGACCAACAAAAATGTGGTCTGAAAGAAACAGGATGGAGTTCAATTTAGAAAAGAAAAAAGCAAACAACCAACAGTGTTCTTCATTTAGGGAGACAGGAGACAACTGACAAGGCTGCAGTTGTGAAGGGAAAAAGTCACATTCTAAACTGTCAATGTCACATACCTGGAAAAAGACTACTATAGTGATATGTATATAGAGAAATATGTTTTATGAGCTATTTAAAATAATTCTTTGAGGTTGGGAAGGCCTCCGTAGTCTACTGAGGCTATTTTTGCACCTTGCATTTCAAAGAAAAATGTGTCAATTACAGAGATTCTACAGGGGACAATAACCAGATGTCTAATAATCATAACCTACAGAAACAGCCAGATTTATTGTTCAGAGAAGAAAAATGACTGAAGTCTCAAATATTAAGAAGCAGTTGTAAAGAGAAAGGAAACAAGCCACTCTCCATGCCTAGAATATATAAAATACGAAAAAAAATAGCATTGCATTCCAGCAAGGGAAATTTGTTCAAGAAATATGAGCATTCTCTAACAGTAAAGCTAATTAAATAATAGAATAGGCTTTCTGTGAAAATTTGAAATATTCATTGTTAGTAAAATGTTATCTCTGCAGTGTTTTAAGTATAGGATTTGATCAAAATCGAAATGGAGATCATAAATCTTAGTTTTTTCTAGGATTTTTTTTTAACTATTCTTTTGATCTTTATCTCTTCACTCAACAGTTGTAAAAAAAAAAAAAGATAAAGAAAAAACTGTTCTGTACTTTTAAAATGTTAGTTGCTTATTTAGATTTTTTAAAAGACTTTTTTGTTGACTCAAAATTTCACCTGGTAGTTTTGTCTATTATTGTTGTTTCCTCTTGCTTGTAGCATCAGTTTGGCACAGAATGCTGTAACTATCATCTTAGAATGTTTAGTGCATCAACTGTGTCTTGCATTTAGACAAAAGTTCTCCGTGATACAAAGCAGCTGATATTTTCTGTAGTGTCTTAGGAGACAAAAAGAGACAATCAGAATTTGATGGAATTGATCTTATTCACTGAAAGTGGGAAAGACAAATAGAATACTTATGTAGAAGAAAAGAAGGGGGGGAGGGGGGGGAAGAGACTAGCAGTATTTTATTCAAATGTCTGTCTGTAAACTTGTAAACTTGTAAAGCTTTGTGGAGATCTACTTAGCCCATAAATAGCAAGAAAGTTTGAAAATGACTAGATATTTACTTCAGAATCCATTTGAAATTGTAAAGGAAGTTTTCCTTGGGGCAAGTAAGCTAATGTTTCTAGAAATAGTTAGTCTAGGATGAAAAGCATAATAGTTACACACAAAATACTGCCAAAGCAGTTCTCTGCTTCATTTCAGTATCATCAGCTGTTTAATGATCTGAGAGAGAAGATAATGGCATCAAATATTGACATCTGAACTGCTCCAGTAGATATTAGTTTTCTGTATGCTATTTTGTTCTTTATCATCCGCCCTCCCATATATACTTTATTGTTATTATTATTGGCTACTAGAGACTGGAACTAAAGAAAATGTAGCCAAGGAAAATAGTCACAGGAGGCAAGGCAACAGACACAAATAGAGACCTGTCAGAGACTATTGTGACTATTTTCCTAATGAGGCTGTTATAAAATTCTGTAAGATTGAGTATAGAATATCTCTGTTTAATGACAGTTCCCAGCTTTTCTTCTCCAAAGCTATGACTGAGAACTATAGAAAAAGAGATGCAACGTTAAGTGTTAAGCTGGTATCTTCCAATTTTCAGATGACTAATACCATACAAAATTAGATTCCTAGTCTTTCAGTACCATGCATGGAGACATGCAACCTAAATGATCTAGGTAATTACATAAAGTATGGGGAAGTATGTAGAATATGAAGTTATGAAGTACGATATCAGTGAGTAAACTACGGTTGTTAAACTTAGTGACAAAGCAAATAACTTTTCTGATTTTTTTTTTTTTTTAATTGTTTGTTTGTTTCTTTCTTTCTTTGTTTTTCCTCAAGGATCCACTTAAATACAATAATAGTCTCTGGACATACTTCCTTTGAACAAACAAATCAAATATATTTTTTTATAATAGAAATATATTTGACACTAAAGCACGTAACTTCATAACTTCTTGTTATCATCTTTTGGGAAGGCAACAAGGTCTGACAAGTATTCTCCCTAGATAATTCAGAATTAATATGCAAAACAAAGATTTTGTATTCCCATTTGACATAAGGAAGAGATAGAATAGAATTAGTTCATTCACACTAAATTTCTGGAAGGGTCGTAAACATTCATTTGCCATTTTCTGATGCCTAATTCAAAAATTAAGCTCCTCGAAGCCCATGTACCACTGTTGCCAAACATTGGCAGTACATGACTTCCTTGGGTACCTGAACTATTATATGTGTATTTTCAGTTCCAAAGTCTCAGTCTTTGAGAATGTTTAGACTATAGAGGCATACTGCAGTAAACAAGAGCATTTCTTGCATACTTCTATTATTGGTCTCCCAAAGCGAGATTTCACCACTTATCTTCCCATTAGGCATTGTGTGGCACAGAGACAATTCAGAAGAGCAAGAGCTGTTGTGTCTGGCATTCTTGTCTTCCAGTATTTCACCAGATGGTAAGTTTACTCCAGATAAATGAGAACCAATTCAGCTCTGTACGTCTTTCTGGGGAAACCTGATCCAAATTTTTATGGAACTCAGATTATTCATTCCAGTCTGGTTGGTTACATCTCACCTATATTTAGCTGTATAAATGCCACTAGTTGTCAGTGGTCATTACCTACAACAGCAGTCTATTCTAGATGACTGTCTTTGGACAGAATCCAACTTACGTCTACTTCTATTTTGTTCCCATTATCTAGCTCTTACTATTAACTACATTTCTTCTTCAGAATAAAATCCTTAATAGCTCTTTAGTGCCTGAAGATTTATGAGATGAATTCCAGCCAGGGTACTTAATGCTGAAGGTTGTTTCTCCCTCAGACTCTACTCCTGAAACTATTCAATTTTCTGTAGAATAGCTTAACATATGTAACACATGTAAGAAATGCTAAGTATCTTATGTAAGACAGATATAGATAGCATAATTCTATAGTTTAGAAATTCAGCATACAGACACTTGTACTGCATCAGTAACTGCATATTTTTAATATGTCAGTAGTCCTATGGGGTAAAGTCTACTGATTTGAAATTCTAGAGAGAATTTTAGAAAATTAGAGCTTTTGTTGAAATAGGTGCTTATGGACTGTTACTTTGCATTTCATCTACTTCTGAAAGTGTTGTTTTATTTCTTCTAATGGTGCATACAAAAAACTGCTGTGAAATCCATGTTTACTTTTTACATGTAAACTGCATTTTTGCATGCTAATTCCATGCCTACTGAAAATCCTTTACAATAACTTAAAAGCAGAGACATTGGAAATTTAGCCACATTACTCATTTTGATGTTTCTTTTTGCTGAAAGGTGGGAAAAAAAAACACAAAAAAAACAGCTGTTAAACCTTATTCTTTTTCAGTATTGTTCTAGCAGCAGGACACATGCAGTTCATCTGAAGTGGTGGTAAGTAAGTAGAAGATTTACCTATGTTCATACAATCACTCATAATCAATTATTTTGTTACTGGTTTACTCTGGGGGAAAATGAAAGATGAATCTGTAGGAGAACTGATCTCATCGGAAAGGTTACTGCATATTTGTGATATAAACAAGGAGCAATAGTACATTTATCCCTTAAGAACTTTACTAGAGATCTGGATTTACAGCATTTTGATACTTTTCCTAAAACAAAGAACAGTTCATGTTGTAGCCACATAAAAAGTTGATTCCATCTTTGAGGTCCTCATCTGGACCATCTCCAGCATCTCAATTTCTTTCCTGTTTTGGAAGCCCTGAACCTATATGCAGTACTTTAGATGGGACCTCACAAGGGCAGATAGAGAGTGAAAATCACTTCCCTCATCCTTCTGGTCATGTACCTTTTGATGCAGCCCAGGATACAGTTGGCATTTAGGGCTGCAAGTGCACACTGCTGGCTCATGTTAAGTTTTTCATCTACCAGAAATCCCCTTTACCATCCCCAAATCCTTCTCGAAAGGGCTACTCTCAAGGAGGTCTTTTTCCAGTCTCTATATGTACATCGGATTTCCCTGACCCATGTGCAACACCTTGCACTTAGCCTTGTTGAACCTTGTTAGGTACACCAGGGCTTACTTTTTGAGCTTGTCCAGGTTGCTCTGGATGGCATCTATTCGTTCTGCTGTATCAACTACATGTCCCAGCTTAGTGTCATCCACTTACTTACTTTTGCTATTCGATAAGAGCACTTGCTCTTATCATCAGCATGAAAACAATTTTCTGTTCCAGTTCTTCATACTTCTTTGAATTTGAAAAATGACTATTTTTGAAAAAAAAAAATAAAATAAAATAAATCCCTAGTATGTTCTTTGCTTATTGTGAAAGCATTTGCTATCTTGGACTACAGTTACAAATAAATGAATTAGAAAATAGATGAAGAGAAAGTAATCCATATTTACACACATTCTATTAGAATTGATTGCCTTTATAATAAATTCAAGTAAAGAAAATATGCAATGAACTGAAGCAGTAACAAACTGAAAGACTAAGTTGTGTGAACTCCACATGAACTACTCAAGAACAGATACATCTTTACGGGTAATATATGTTTCTGCTTTATCTTGCAAAGCTCATATAGGCCTAACTGATATAACCTCCAGTATTTTTATGAAAAAATTTCCATGTAACTAGTTCCGTTTATTTACATAAATTCAATTCAGGATTGGACAGTAAGTGAATGTCTAAGCTTCAATCTATCGTACTGACTACCAGCCCTTCTTTGTCTTTCTGAAATGCATTTTCCTTTTGGCTTTCTGCCTGAACACTGCTAAGTAGCATTAGTTCCCAAGGCAAACCTCATCCTTTTCCAGATAAATAGAGTAGGAAATGCTGATTCTACTATTTTACTGATATCTCCACCATGTAATTCTTTATTTCATGGATTGTCTCTGAATGTCTAAGAAGTCACTGCTCATAGAGCATTGTGTTTTCCCCTTTCACATAATTATAAAAGATCCCAGCAACCCTGTTGCTTTTACAGCCACTTCATCAATCTGCACACTGTTTGAATGTAAATGCTATCAACTATTATTTTGTCTGAAAGGAAAGAAAGATAGCACACTTTTATTCACAAGGAAATATTTTGATATTTTTTTCTGGTTTTATCATGAGTGAAGATTAATAAAGATACATAGGAAGGGCAGCTAAGGAAATTATCTCATTTGTTTTCCATACATCATCATGTTGTAATGATTCCTGATTAATAATTCCAGAAAATGAAAATGTTAGTATTGGAGTATCAGGTAAATTTATAATAAAATCACCTACGGTTTATTTGCTAAATTCAATGGTAAAACTCATACTGATTTAACATAGGATAAATGCTATTGCTGCACCTGCACGTGCACCATGGATTTAAGTATTACCACCATGTTATATACAGGATGGAAAATATTTCAGATGATAGTTCAGCAAAGTGTGGATCCAAATCATGTTAAACTGCCTGTGTTGAGAATGAGAGAGATACCAAACCACACATTTCTGACATAGTGACCTGTTCCATAACCATCACCCTCTGGTGAAGAATCTTTTCCTAACCCCAACCTGACTCTTCACTGACGCAAATCCATGCCTTTCTCTGGAGTCCCGTTGCTGCCACCAGAGAGAAATCTGTGTCTTTCCCTCTGCTCCCCTTGAGAGGAAGTTGTAGGACACCATGAGGCTTCCCCTCAACCTCTTCTTCTCCAGGCTGAACAAATCAGGGGAATTCAGCTGTTCCACATGTGTTCCTCTCTTTACCCTTCACTACCTATACAGCCCTCCTCAGGACACTCTTTAATAATTTTGTATACTTCTTATACTATGATGCCCAAAACTGTGCAGTTTTGAGAAGTGAGGTGAGGAGAGAGCAGAGTATGGCAATGGGAGAAGAGCACCATCAGTAGGAAAACTTATATTCTCCTCGTATTCTCTCTTTCCAATAATTTTGTTCTGTAATCTGGTGTATTCACTACACAGATTCAAAGAACATCATAGGATAGTTTTCAAACTAGAGTTTTTCAAAAGAATGTAAAGGTATACTCCACAACAGAGCCTAAGCTGAAAGTAGGAAAATCATACACATACTGTGATAAATATATGCTTTTTTTTTTTCTTCTTCTAAATTTCTTACTTTTTTTTTTTTTTTCCCCTCCTCTGCTGAGCCTCAATTTGAAATAGCTACCACATGCTTATTCAGTCAGCAAAACTAAATGGACTTACTGGTCATCAGAGTTTCACCTTTCCCTTAGAAAATACAGAAGTTTGTGTTCCTGCAGTGCTATATTATTTTAGAAAAAGTCTTTTACAGTGAGGATGGTGAGGCACTGGTACAGGTTGTCCAGAGATGTGGTGGATGTCCTGTTCCTGGAAACATTCAAGACCAGGCTGGATCAGTCTCTGGCAACATGATCTAGCTGTGGATGTCCTTGTTCATTGCTGGAGAGTTGGACATGTTGACCTTAAAAGGTCTCCTCCAACTCTAAGTTTTCTGAGACTCTATGATTTTTTAGCAAAATTATTTTCCTAATCTTTACCTGGAAGTCTGATTTATTTGCAAAGGTAACTTTGTGAGTCAATTCAATCTTACACTACTGAAGATGGCCATGCCATCACTCCATGATTCTAACAGAGTTCTCTTTTCCACTGCACGAACTCCCAGGCACATACGAGGATATAGTGGAATATCTTCTTTTCCTACTGTAGCATTCACTCTTTCTAAACAACTCTTTGTAGTCATGGCTCAGGTTTTCTAATATTCTGCTGACACCTGAATACAGATTCCCAATCTCTAGGTGATATTGCTACATTAACTATACTGTTGCTTTCTTGCAATATTGATTTTACAACAGTCTTCAGCAGTTTTACAGAAGTACAGTATCTGAACTACTTTCACTTAGCTAAACAAGTTTCAAACAAAAATTAAAAACACTCGAAGCTTGCTTGGGTAAATTTATTAACAGAAAATAGATACTCTAGGTGTAGAGAAAAAAAAAGTAAGAGCATAAATAATCTTTATGATAACTTGTTTTTCATGTTGAAAAATAGGTACAGTTAGTAGAGGTAGCCATTAAATCACATTAATATACTGTCATATGAATAGACACCCATTAAAGAAGGCAGAAAAACATTCAAGGTAAGTTAATCAGATCTCTGCAGAAACACTGTACAAATTGTAGAAATTATCATTTTCAAATGGCTAAACGTAAGAGTTACTAAGATTGACATAATTCCAAATTCAGGTTAGAGGTTACTGGGAACAAAATTTAATTACAAAATATTTATAACCATCTTCTTCATACACATAAACAATCAACTCTGTGCCATCTCTCTTACCCTTTGAAAGCAAAGGCCTCCAAAGCTGTGGCCACTTCCAGATGATGAACTGCCACTTCCAAAGCTACCACCAAATCCTGACCCAGCTCCAGAGCTTCCTCCTCTACAGACAGAGCCTCCACTTCCACTGCCATAGCTGGAAACACCATGACCTGAGCTTCCACCTCCTCCAGAAATGGACCCTCTCCCGCCAGATCCACTGTCAGAGCTCGACCCAAAGCCTCCAGAGTTGTGGCCACCTCCAGACAAGGACCCACAAATGCCAAAGCTTCCTCTTGAACCTGACCCAGAGCCAGAGCCAGAGCCAGAGCCTCCACTTCCACTGCCATAGCTTGATCCCCCATGACCCGAGCTTCCTCCTTCTCCTGGAATGGACTTTCTCCTGTCAGAGCCACTGCTCCCTCCAGAGCTCAGCCCTCCACTGTGACATGTTACTACTTTATCCAATACTTTATATACTTACACTTAATTTATTTTCCAGATTAATATTACACTAGAATTTATTGCAAAATAAACAAACAAACAAATAAATAAATTATAGGCTGTTTTTTTTTTTTTTTTTTTTCCACAATAATCCCTCTGTCTAGGGGGAAGGAATTTCTTTTGGAATGTCTTCTGACTATGGAGATTGATTGGCTTAAGCTTGACAGGTTTCATTTCTGCTTCTATTTACAAGTCTAGATATAATATCCCTAATTATATCCCTAAAATTGCACTGTGCTTACAGCCCTTTAATTTCAGCTCCCATATGGGAGTACAGTTATAGTACATATAATTTATATTTAGTATTTAGATTTGGATATGTGATATTCAAATCAAGATGCTGGTAGAAATACACATGAAAATTCACATATGTAGGATTGGGTTTTTTTAATATTCTTTTGTTTGTTTTGTTTTGTTTTGTTTTTCATTCCATACAGCTGCAGTGTTTTTGCAAAACTTATATTCATCTTTTACATTATGTGAAACTGGAATAGAGGCAAATAGATCAAGAACTAAACTAAAAGGTATTCTGGTTTTGGCTTGTCCATAAGATGACAAGATTTTCCCTAGAATGTAATCATAGATATCTTTTTAAAAAGTCAAAGCCACAAGAAAAAGTCCCTTGCCATTTAATGAAACTGAAAAATCAGTAGCAGACATTTGTATAGATTTCCTATCAAATATCTTCTACTAGGCAGTCAGGGAATTGTGATCCCACCTCTCATTTTTCGTATACTGGATTCTTATGTATGTAAACATGTACATTCACCAATGCCATTTGTCTGTAATTAATGAAGATAATTTAACTGCCTTCTGGTGTTTCTTCACTGTCTTATCTACAAATACATCATAGCTGACAACTAAGACAAAATTTCCTATTTAAGTGGTTTATAATATAGATTAGATGAATTGTGGTGCTCATTTATATCTAAAGATGAACAGAAGTATCTTTTTGAACAGATTTGTGTATGACTGAATCATTCTCAAGATCTCCAGGCACAAATTCAATACTATGATAAGCAGTAAGGATGTCTGTTGAGCTTACTGATATTTGAAGCAAAGATTTTTACTGTGTAGTATTATGCCATAATTTTGGATTGAATTGTTGCATGAAACTTGTTCCCATGTTGGTGAAAGCTTCAAGATCACTCTGAATTTCTCCCAGTCCTTCTTTAGTGAGTCAAACTGGGAAAAATCTCATAGAAGCAATACAAGAGCATATTTCTAAAAACGAGATAGAAAGATCAAGGTCTTGTTATTTCAATTAAACTTCCTAATGCTGATTCAATTAGTTCAGAATATCAAATTCAAATATTAATGCACTTCTGGATTAAGTTTGGCCTGAATAGTCATAATGTAAAAGGAGACCATTACTCTCCATAATGTCACTAAAGATGGGCAATCATTTTTCATGAATAATTTATATGATGAATTTTGCCCTTTTCTCTGGTCATTAAGACTTTATATTCTTCTCAAAGGCAATAGTCAAGATGGATTTGTGAATTATTTGGTAACTTGCTATTTCCAGCTTGAACAAAGTTTGACTAAAATTACATAATTGTACTTTATGAGTGAAGGGAGTCGTTTCTTAAAAAAAAAATAGAAAAAGAGTATTGCACTGTTTTTGTTTCTAACAAACACTGTGTAACAGTTGCACATAAACTCTCAATTTACACTCTTTCTAGCCAAGTTGCAGAAATATGTCAGTATGAGGAATATCTAATTGCAGGCTTTATTATTATTATTGTTATTAAAATTGGAATAAATATATAAAATATAATTTTAATATATTACTAGTTATAATCAATATGAAATAAAAATTTTAAATGGTAAACAATTACCTCATACATACACTGCAACATAAGATGATGTGTTTGTCTACCTAGCTTCCAAAGAATATGAAAAGATTTGTTTCCAAAACTAGTGGGAAAAAAAATAGTGCAAACTAACTGAAATTTATGGTCATGGTTAGACAATGAGGTTTCTGAGGCCTGTAAGAAAGCAAATGTCGTTTCTATCTTCGGGAATGACAAGATGGAAGATCCAGGGAACTATAAGCTTGTCAGCCTCAGTGGTACTGGAGTAAATAATCCTGGGAGCCATTTCCAAACATATTAAGGACAAGAGGGTGACTGGATATCGTCAGCATGGATTTATTGAGGTGAAATCATGCTTGACCAAACCAATAACTTTCTACAATGAAATGACCAGTGAGTAGAATAAGATGAGAGCAGTGAACACATTTTATCTTCACTTAAGCAGTGGATGATGGGAGAGTGCTCACCAGCTGCAGATTTGCAGGTGATACAAAACGGAGAGTATAGTGCTGCCATCCATAGGGACCTCAAAAGACTTCAGAAATGGACTAAGACGAATTTCAACAAAGGTCGATAAAAAGTCCAGCATCTGGGAAAGATTAATGTATACATGCATTGGTACAAGCTGGGAGCTGTCAGGATGGAAAGAAGCTTTGCAGGCAGGGACCTCCATGCCCCAGTGAACAAAAAGTTGAATATATCTCTTACAGTAAGTAAAACCAATGCCTTCTTCTACTGGTCTGCCATAGAAATAGTGCTGACAGCAAATCAAGGAAGGTGATCTTTCCTCTATATTCAGCTTATTGATGAGGCTGCACCTGAAGTACTGTGTCCAAAAGAAACATGGACATGTTGGAGAGTCCAGCAAAAGCTGCGAATATAATGGAGGGAATAGAAAATCTGTTACGCAAAGAGAAGCTGAGAGGGCATGGACTGTTCAGCCTGGAGATGAACAGTACAGTTTCCCTACTGAGTTTTTTGACATATTAGGTGCAACAGCATCAAAAGTATATTACATGATGAAAAACGCAGTCTGTAGCACATACACACTTATAATTATGCACTTTATGAATAGTTAACATGAGTAATCATTTGGACAAAATCTAATAATGCTGTCTGTACAAAATTTTTAAAAGTTTCTATTTTTTCCTGACTTAGGACTTTAAAATGTGGTTGAATAATGTCAAGGTAATTCACTGCAGAAATCATCGACAATTATATTTTGAGGTGGTTTTAAATAATCTCTGCATCTCCAAATTGTTTTAATTTTCTCAAACCTCTCACAATAATCATTTCCTACTTTATTCTAACTCATGGCCATTATTTCTCTTGTTAATCAAACAGCAGCTATCCTACCTGGCATTTTTAAGCCTAATTGTGTTATTTTATGGGTTTGAATATACAGGTGCTTCAGTAGTTCAGCATAATTTTCTCAAGTCTTGTTAGGAATAAAGAAAAGAAAACAAACCTTACTATTAAATTGTGTTATGCTACTTTGAGAATAAACAATAAAGAGTGACCATATTTATGTATAGCCTTGTTACAACTGAATATATTAATTACTTTTTATCGAAACAATTTGGTGTTACTAGGAAACAGTGACAAAGGCCACAGGTGGTAATGAAAGAAAGATGACTTATCAGAAGTGACTAATAATGCCTGAGTTGCCAAAGTAACCAGATCGTTTCCTAAAAATGTATGCTTTGACATTCACTTATCAGTGCTACTGAAATGCAACTCTTATCATGTCCACATAGAAAATTTCATTTCCATCCAACTGATGAATATGCAAATTCTTATATTATTTGAATGTCTCATTTATTTCTTTTCCTGAGCTGAATGCATATCGAAAAGTAAATGCTTCTTGTGTATAGACTTAATTTCCTGAAAGGGTTAGGTAGTGTCTTCACTGATTTGTCTTATGGTTTTGGTTTTGTGTGATTATGCAGTAGTTTCACTTTTGATTAAAGAAAGAATAATCATTTCTCTTTCTTTTCTCAAGTTATTTTTGATCCTTTTGTCATACTTCACATTGCTTTTTTTAACCATATATTTCTATTTACATATGATACAATATATTGGATGTGATATTTCCTGGAGAATACAATCATTTTGTTTCAGATTTGCTTTATAACTCTGTTGCTGTGAAACCTCTGAAAATTCTTTGGATCTGAGTGAAAAGAATCTTACAGCTTCAGTCACCACTTGTGACTGGAATAAAGACAAACTATAGCACCAGAAAATCACAGAATGGTTGAGATTTGAAGGAACTTCTGGAGGTCATCTGGTCCAACCTCTTCTCAAGCAGAGACAGTTAAGGCAGGCTGCCCAGTACCATGTCCAGACGGCTTTTGAATATCTCCAAAAAGGGACCTGTCAGGTCAACCTGCACAGCTTTCTGATGTTCAGAGGAAACCTGTACATTCCCTTATCTGCCACTGCTTCTTGTACCATTATTGGGCACCCTTGAAAAGAGCCAGGCTTTCTGCTCTCAGCACCCCCAGTTCAGGTATTTGTATACATTGATGAGATCCTCTTCTTGAGGCTGAACACTCTCTGCTCTCATCCTCTCCACACAGGAGAGGTGCCCCAGCCCCCTCAAAATTTTTGTGGTATTTCATTGGACTCTCTCCAGTAACTCAATGTCTCTCATGTACTGGGGGCCCAAAACTGGACACAGTGCTCCAGGCCTGGCATATATTTTTAATAGCTTTCTGCTATACTATTATAGGAAACACTACATGTGTAACCACAACTCTTATAGAGGGTAACAGAAAGGGAGCCTGCCTTCTAACGGTATTTTCAGATCAAGACCAGGCTTCAATAAATGCCCTGGCAGCATCACAGCACTGTTGTTTTTTTATTTATTTCTTCCTTCATATTGCATACACAGATGGTCAGCAGATCCCAGATCAGGCAGTTCAGCACTTCTTGCTCAGGGATTCATGGATTAGAAGAAAGACTGTGGAACTCTACAGAAATTCTGCTGTGTGATTCAAACTAAAATTCCCTTCAAACCTAAACCATTCTGTGATTCTATGATTCCATGAGAGATCTGAATTATATGGAGCCAACTATTTTGATGTGCTAAACTTTTCTTCTTTGCATACGTGTAAATTACTACCAACCGAAAGACAGTACTAACTCAAATTCTACTTCCTCATTTCATAAAAAAAAAAAATTAAAAAAATATGATTTTCTCATCTTCAGTAACTCACTGAGAAATTATCTACATCATTTTTTTCCAACTCAGGCATACCGAAGTATCCCTACAATCAGTGGCTTCAGATTCTTTAAAGCAGGAATTGAAAACATTTTCCAAACTTTAAATATTGCAGACTGCTTCCAGTGCAAGATATGTGACAAGCATAAACAAATCTTATCAACAAATGAGTTCTAAAATTTATCAAGAGCTACATCTGAAATTCCAGGAGATACTTTTCTGTTAAATAAATATTTTTGTATATGCAGTACTGATTATCTAATGCAATAAGATTTATGTCCTCCAATTTCAGCTATCTAAAAATTAATCATCAGTGTTAAGATACCTACAACGATAGAGTAAACTAGGTTTCACTAGAAGGTAATTTGACTCATGAAGATACATATCTCAAGATGAGATGAACTGCTTTCTGGAAATACCTATTTTGTGTCATTGACTGTAAAAGGGAGCCTGAGTGCTCAAGCTCAGTCACTGATGTTTCAGATACTTACAATACTTAAATTATGGTCTAAAGATATCTATCGTGATTACAAAATGCAGGAGATTGCTCAAAAAACAGGTATTTGATGAAAATGTGAAAGCAGTAAGTTGAAGATCTATGATTGTGTGGCCACCACAGAGACTAGAAACTAGTCTTTAGAAATTTAACTGAGAAATATTTCCAAAAAACAAAAATATATTAAAATGCTTCAGAATAATTTAAATTATTATTAATAACCAGACATTGATCTTGTTAAAAAAAAAAATGTCGTATCAGTATGAAATGTAGACTCTAAAATCAACAAGTTATAAGATTAACACTTCATCCTGTATCTGTAAAATGGTCCTGGGATGTCTATCTTCTTCAAGATATCAAGCACAAACTACATTAAAAATCCTAAATCTTATAATAGTAAGCATATCTCTATGAGAATACTTATGGAAGAGGAGTTTGTTTATACTAGAATGAAAGAAAGAAAAAAGGATTTACATTCTATGAGAAATACATGCAGATGACTAGAGTGATTTTGATTTTTTTTTTACTTGGTTCCTTTTATTGTTGTTGCTGTGGATAACAAAGTAAGAGATGAATATTAATATTTCAAATGGCTAAACGGATTCTGGCTGAATAGTACTGATATCTCACTGCAATGTCTAATGCATCTAAACAGACTAGATGTGAGCTTTGCATATCAACTTTATTCACAACCTCTTCTTTTCTGTTTCACATGGTTGTTATTACCAAATAGTAATCATGCCTGAAGTTCCTGGTGGAACAGGGCTGGCCATGCTATTAAATACACAGTGAGCGGCAAACACTGCATAGCTTTTCAAAGCGTTAAATGAAACAAGAAGGGCCAAGGGGAACAGAAGGAAGTGACAAAGTGATTTGCTCAAAGTCAAGGTCAAAAACTGAACTCACATCCTTTCAGTCCGATGTCCCTTCAGCTCAATCCCTTTAGCTCCACGTTATTATGAGGCCTTATTTCAAGCTGCTCACTTTCCCTTAATATAGACCACTTAATATTTAATGTTGAGTGGAAACATTACTAGTTTTGCACTTAAAACTCATCACTGCGTGTTATCACCAAGACAAAAACAAAAAACAGTGACAACAAAAAAATAAACAAGAAACAGATTTTTCAAGTGCAAGGTGATGCACTTGGGCCAGGGCAATCCCAAGTGTTTATACAGACTAGGCAAAGAACCCCTTGAGATCAGCCCTGTGGAGAAGGACTTGGGGGTCCTGGTAGACTAGAAGCTGGACATGAGCCAGCACTGTACACTTGCAGCCTGGAAGGCCATCTGTGTTCTGGGCTGCATTAAAATAGGAGTGGCCAGCAGGGAGAGGGAGGTGATATTGTTCCCCTCTACTCAGTTCTTGTGAGGCCCCATCTGCAGTACTGCATCCAGGCCTGTGGCCCCCAGTACAGGAAGGACGTGGAGCTCTTAGAGCGGGTCCAGAGGAGGGCCACTAAGATGATCAGAGGGCTAGAGGTTTCCTCCTATGAGGAAAGATTGAGGGAACTGGACTTGTTTAGCCTGGAGAAGAGAAGGCTCCAAGGAGACCTCATTGTGGCCTTCCAATATTTGAAGGGAGTGTATAAACAGGAGGGGGAATGGCTGTTTACGAGGGTGGATAGTGATAGGACAAGGGGGAATGATTTTAAACTGAGACAGGGGAGTTTTAGGTTAGATATTAGAAGGAAGTTTTTCACTCAGAGGGTGGTGAAGCACAGGAGGAGGTTGTGGATGCCCCATCCCTGGATGCATTCTAGGCCAGGCTGGATGTGGCTCTGGGCAGCCTGGTCTAGTGGTTGGCGACCCTCCATACACTGGGGGGGTTGAAACTAGATGATCATTGTGGTCCTTTTCAACCCAGGCCATTCTATGATTCTATGATACGTATATAATCATAAATGAGCAATAATGAATACGTTACTCCCATCTGCTTCATCTCTCTATTTCATCTGAAAGTATTCCAGTGCCTTGGAAATTTTCTTAAAATAAATGTTTGTATAGATAAAAAGTGTGTTACTTTGTCCATACAAATTCAAATTGAAAGTCATACATCATAAGTACCCTCAGATATCCTATGCAGTTTTTACCAAGCAGTAACATATATCATGAAGGAAAAAAAAGAAAAAAAAAGATAAATTAAATATTACCGTCCTATGAGATCATTCGTTTAGCAACTCTAATGAAACCCAACTCCATCCTGAAGAGAGACCTTGGTTTATCGTCTTCTGCAGGATGAAGACTGGTACCTGGGTTGGGCCAGAATTTCAGCTTCTCTCTGTTCCAATGAAATCTCTCAGAACAGAATACACAGCTCTTGTCTGTCTCCCACTACACAGTGTTTGCCACTGTTGATTTAAGCTGCTCTTGTATTCTCTCTAGGCAGTCCACTCTGGTTCTTCAATAGCCTTAATGTTAAAAGGTTTATTACTTCTAATAGTGATTTATTTTTAAAATAAACCTGGGCAACATATATGTTCTTTCTTTTTCTTTAATGGATATTTTTATTTTATTTTATTTTATTTTATTTTATTTTATTTTATTTTATTTTAATTTAATTTATTTTATTTTATTCAAGTTTCAAGACATCTTCTTAACTGAAAAAATTCAGTTTCCTCCACCTTTTCATACAGGTCGTATCATCTCATAATTCTTATTACACTGGATGGACTACTTGCAATTGCTCTTTCTTGGCTATTGTGTTCACAACTGCACAAAATACTCCTATTACAGAATGGTTTCTTCATATGTACTTCAGAAAATGCTCCTATCTATGAATACACATGAATACTTGATTTCCAATCAGGTGTACAGACAGCCTGTTAACAGGGCTGATTACCAGCTAATATACAAAAAAGAGAGTAAAAGCCCACAATAGACCTCATGTGACTTAGAATGTATTGCAAACTTATAATCACATGCATCTTGACAGCACTGTTATATATATGTTAAGAGAACACGAACAGAGGATATTTCTTATTCAAAACACTAGTCACTCTTACAGCGTGAAAAATGATTTTGCTAGACTCTCTTATTATCAAAATCATGCATTATACAACAGCACTACTTGTTCAAACTGTTTTTTTTTTTTCTGATAAGAAACACTGCATTTTAGAAAGCAACCTCTATTTTAATATTTAATACCTCCACATATCTAGATCTCCAAAAGTAGCAAGCTATTTAGGCAAGTAGAGCACTTCGTGTAATGTTAAAAGCATTTCTGGCATTTTATGTTATCTGCTTTTTAATGGCTGTATTTTCCTAACATTAAAAATGAATTAATATATCTTTCCTTAAGTAGTCTGCTGAATGCTGAAAGAGTAAATCTGACAGGGTTACTCATATTACTTGTTACTTGTGTATACTGTAGAGACCTGCAAATCAGTTTGTTTTCCATATTTTTGAAAGGAAATGGGTTTCCCTCTAAATCAGTATCTCCAAAGCTCATCACATTTAAGTCTGGACACCAAGAAGAAAAGCATGCACCTACTATCTTAAAATTTCTTTAAGCTAGACAGTCAAGTGCTGAATCACTACTGGCTTTACTGGCGTCTAAATCTAGTGACAAGAGAGCCATACAGATTCTTCAGATTTACAGATGGACTAAACTTTTCAGAAATGAATCCTCAGAGCTTTGTGGGGAAGTTGAAGAAAAAAATTCAACAACAGTAAAACAAAGAACATGTTTTTTCTTTAATAAATATTATCTCAAACAACTTAATTATCTGGGCTTATATTATAATAAAATATGTACTTATGTACTTTGGCAACTTATTATTTTCCAACTATTTTACCTGTTTCTAGTGCGAATGTCACATTTATTGCTTACAAAACTGATAAAAAATGACTATTATTAGTATTTCTTAGGTAAAATTGGAATTTTAGGATAAGAATAAAATATTGTGCACTGTATTTTTGTGTTTTCCCACTTTTGGTACATTTCTTTCCTCTTCGTATTCACTTTAGATTACATATTGTTTTCTGAAAAGTAGCCTTTCATTCCAGGCTGTGAGTGGCTCAGTATTTTATCAGCCTTTTTCTAATTAAACTTTCTAGTAAGAAGTAAAGGATAGATCATATATCTCAAAAGATAGACATATATCTCAAAGGCCTAATTTAGCAACATTTTACAAGACAAAGTCAAAACTTCTCCAATCTAGATGTCTTAATCTTAGATCTATATGTCTTAATCCCATTCTAACTCATGCACCATGTAGACACCATAGTGTAGGACAACAATGAACTTACAATTTATATAAAAAGTCACAAAACAGTATTTTTTCATTAGCATTACACTACGTGCTGAGACTTCTTGCAGTGTTTAATGGAAAACAAATGCTTCATTGAGAGCACTATATTTAGCCATTCCCTAGATTAAAACTAAAACAATTTAGATGCATTGGCAACAAAATCATGCAAAATAATTTCAGAACTCAGTCTCAGAAACTTTAATCAATAACCAAGAATTCAAACACAGACCTGCTTGCCTGTTGTTCCTCTGAGACCACATAAACATACACCTTCACTGCAGAAGATGTAAGACAAAACTCTTTTCAGTTCTTGCTATGCAAAATACTAATAGCAGTTAAACATAGCAGTTAAGGCCTAAGCCAAAAACCTGATAGTCCTAATACACTAATCCATATACAATTCAGGCTTCTTCAACCTGCTTACTATCCTAGATACAGAGATTCCAATGTATTCTGCTAATCAGGAAGTAGAAATAGTACCTTCTTAGAAGTAGAGTAGGCAGAAAAGTAAAATCACTGTCCATTTTTGTACAACTGCAAAGAATGTTCCACTTCTCTATACATTTACAGAGTTAAAGCTCACTGTGTTGGCCGCCTCCAGTTCAAAACAGTAAAACTGGTATTATGTTACTTGAATGGTAAGTTTAGTTATAGTACCTATTTTAGAAAAGTGAATGCACCTTGAAGCCTATTGCAGGAAACTTGAAAGTGATGTCCTCCAGTACTGAATGGAAGTTTAGTATTTGTAGTTATTATACACCGATTTCCTTATAGAAGAAATGGTTCCTTCACCCAAACTGTATATTAGTCTTCTGCACCTTGACACTTGTAATGCAGTATCTTAATTAAGTAGTCCATTTGTCCTACTCACTGGAATACTCACTTGAAGCAATGCAAATATTTCACAGATCTTTAAATAATTTCATCAGAATCAACTACATCAATTTCTAAGAAAAGCATTTGTCTGTTATTTGCAGTTTTTCAGAATATCAACTACTTCATCAAGACCAAGCCCTTCCTGTCCGATGCTGTGTTTTTTTTTTGATGGTGTAACTGCATCAGTGGACAAGGAAAGAACCACTGATGTCATCTATCTGGACTTTGACACAATTCCCCATAACATCCTTCTCTCCAAAGTGGAAAGATGTGGATTTGTTGTGTGGACTGTTTGATGGATGAGGAACTGATTGTGAGATCACACCCAGAGAGCGGTGGTCAATGGCTCTATGTCCAGATGGAGATCAGTGATTAGTGGTGTCCATTAGGTGTCAGTACTGGGACTGATGGCCTTTGATATCTTCATCAGTTGCATCAACAGTGGGATCAATTATGCCCTTAGCAAGTTTGCAGATGAACCAAAGATGTGTGGTGCAGTCAACATGACTGAAGTACATCAAGGGAAACTTAGACAGTCTTGAGCAGTGGGCTCAGGTAAACCTCATGAGGTTCAAGAAAGGCAAGTGCAAGGTTTTGCACCTGGGTTGTGGCAACTCTCACTATCAATACATGCTGGGGGATGTAAGGATGGAGCATGACCTTGCGGAAAAGGACTTGGGGATACCAGTGGATGGGAAATTGAACACGAACCAGTTATATGCCCTTGCAACCCAGAAGACTGACCATATCCTGGGCTGCAACAAAAGAAATGCAGTCAGGAGGTCAAGGGAAGTGACCCTGCTCTGTGGTGGTGAGATCCTCACCTGGAGTACTGTGTCCAGATGTGGAGTCCTCACTACAGGAGAGGCATGTACCTGTTGGAGTGCATCCAGAGGAGTGCCACAGAAGTGATCCAAGGGATGGAATACCTTCCTTATTAGGACAGTCTGAGAAAGCTGAGGCTGTTCAGCCTGGAGAAGAGATGGCTGCAAAGTGACCTGATAGCAGCCTTTCATTATCTAAAGGGGAGCAACAGGAAAGAAGGGGACAGACACTTCAGCAGGGTCTGTGGTGATAGGACAAGGTAAAATGGTTTCAAATTAACAGATTGGATATAAGGAAGACATTGTTTACAATAATGGTGGTGAAGCACTGGAACAGGTTGCCCAGAGAGGTGGTGGATGCCCCATCCCTGAAGACATTCAGGGTCAGGCTGGACAGGGCACTAAGCTATCTGACCAAGCTGTAGGTTCCTGTTCCTTGCAGGGGGTTTGGACTAGGTGACCTTTAAGGGTCCCTTCCAACTCAAATGACAGTATGATTTTATGATTCTACTTTTCATACTAGTAGCACCATTACAATTATCCCCCTACTGAGCTGTCTTTAGCCCCTGGGCTCAGTCAAGAAATTACATCTGAAAACCAACATTTGATTAGGATAAATGTATAAGGTTTCTTAGCTATCATTTACTTTGGATACTACAAACTCATTTTCGGTAGTTATTTAACGAAACAATGACACTGTATTTGACATCCTTATTAATATATTTGTACTGGTGTATGTCATTTATGTGCCTTGTCTCTGTGCTCAAAACTCAGGAAAACAAACAAACAAAAAAGAATTAAAGTTCACAGAGATTCTATGGCGTTAATGTAAGTCATGGAGCAGTGGCTCAGTAAATTACATAAAACAATCAAATGATAATGATTAAGACTTGCTTCCAAGTGTAAACTTACTTTAAAACAAACAAACAAACAAACAAACACAAAAAGGAAATTAAAAGGTACACTTTCTGCTTATGTAAGATATGCGTTTAAATGCCTCTGGGAGACTAAAATTAGCATTAATAAGGAGCAAAACTGAAGTGATTCAGAAAACTGCAAGAGCTTAGTTCTACATCTCAGATACAATGAAAAATATCTTGAAACATATCCTGTTGGAGCAATTTGGAGGCACCATGCATGAGCCTGCATTGATTCATTTCTCACAAAGGGCCGAGTCTGCTTCACCGTAGTCTTGGATAACTAATCTTGTCCTTTCCCTGTCATCACAAGCAGGGGTACCAGGGGCAGTCTGTGAAGACATATTCCCCTCAGCTTCTCCTTCCATGTAGTACTCCTCTCCTCTGTGTTCCTCTTGCAATAGCATGTGATGGTCTGCACCCTTGGGCAGACAGTGGGGCATTTTTTACTGCAGTAGATAGTGCTCTCCCTTGGAATACTGTTTCCAAGTTAGCCTCCTTTCAGGAGATGAGTGTTTCTCAGGCAAGACTGGCAGTCCTGTTTTGAACATTTGTGTTCCTGTCACATAATGAGAATAGTACAAGAACAGGGGAAGCCCAGTATTGTTGGATTTATGCAAATTTATGCAAGTCTGAGGGTTAAGAAGGTCTTGCTGTCAGGAAAACAAAGTTCCTGACAGAAGGAACGATGCTCTGTAGAAAGTTTAGTGCATTTGAAGCAACAGTAAAGCAGTTAAAAACTCCATCAGATAAAGAACCCTGAAGGAGGGGAATTATAGCTTATTTTCCTCCCTGAACTGTCAATTATATCAAAATGGAGTTAGGAGTAGCACATAGCAGCAACTGCGCACAGCAACTGCATACATGGGCATGTTCCATGCAGCAGTGCCTCAAGGCAAACAGATTTGAATACCACATGCAGGCCTGCTGGCCCCAGTGCCCAAGAATGGCTACTGACAGGTTTAGCTTGACAACATCTGTGTAGCCAGAATCTTCCTGTAAATTTCATGAAGCATGTTTTTGTTCAAGAATAAAATTTTGCTCTGTCCCGCATGGTGAACAGATGCAGGAAGAAAGGGTTTTATTTTTATGCATTACTAGCTGAGCTTTCATCTAACCTGGAAACATGGAAGACATCAACCTAAACAGTTTTTGGACATTTTTCCTTGTGAAGATTTCAGTGACAACAGCAACAAAGAGAAGAGAGTGACAGAACTCTCTGGCTAAGTCTGTCTTTCACTTTATTACTTTTTGCTAACTCTCTGTGCTCTGAGATACCTAGGTTTACATTCTTCTTTGCCCACAACTACTTCTGGTTCCTCATCCCAGCAGCCTTTATTTGGCACCATGAAAACATGCAAGGTTGGCACTGTGCATATGTTTCCTTCCCCTTGGAATCCAGTGGAACATTAACATAATGGCCATCCCCAGTTCCCCCCAGCTTGTGATGGCTCTGCTCTCACCCTAGCTAGGAGATACTGAGAAGCCTTACATATGTAGATGACTAATTTCTAACTTATGTGATATATATTACTGTTATTCAGGAAACAACCAAGGACACTGAATTTGAAAATCACTATAATTCTACTGTGCAAGTGCCGTAACATTATACTCTGAAGATACCTTTAAAAATATGATTGGAGTATTATGTTTCTCTGTTATTTTCTTACTGGAACACAATAAATTCTTATCAAGTCTAATAAAATGTAAGATTTTTATTTAGCTAGAGCTTAAATCAGTCTGACTTATGCAAAATTTAGAGGGATAAGAAAGGTGCCCTTTGCCATATCTCAATGATACCTAGCGTACGTTGAGATCAAAGTAGCTTTCAATATTCATTGTTAAGGGCTTTATTCTAAATTCCCACGGGTACAAAATTCACTGGGAGTGAAAATAAGAATAGTACTGTTCCCCATAGCTTCAGCTTGAAAAATGAGGTTAGAGACAATTTGTCCGTTAAGATTTTAGGATGCACAGTTGGGATCATTTTCAGTTGCAAGCACTTCTAAGGTAAGGCAGTTGTCTCAAGGCCCTTTAACCGTTAGGCTTTGCTTTGTTTGATTATGTGGACTGTCATTCAGCGCCTTCCTGTTGCTTTCACGGCCTCACAAGTTTAATGGGCTTTTATCAGCGGAAAGACCCTGTGATGTGTTCAAAATGTTAAATCCTCAACTGGTAACTAGTGGGGGAGCATGATCCAGACGAAATGGATAGCTGTAATTGGACTGAGTAGCTCCATGCCTCTAAATCACACTGCAAGCAGTGTTGTCAACGGTTTACAGGCTGGTTTGGCCTGGTTCCGTGATGAGCAGGGTGGAGAGATTTTTCATAATCCATGCCTCCGAAGATAGGAAAACAGGGGACAATAATTTTTCAAAATTATTTGAAAAAAAAAAAAAAAAAAGGCAACAATGTGATGAGAAATGAACTAATTTACTAAATAGAGTATCGAAAAAAAAGATAAGACAGCATAATAGAATATAATTAGAATTGGGATTGACCAAATCAGATAAAATGAAAAAAAAAAAGAGATAAAAAAAAAGAGGTTGTCTGGAAAAAAGGCCTTATGCTAATGCTGAGATGTAGACGTGACAGTCAAGTCGAGCAGCAGGGAGGATAGCCGAAGGAAAGCAAGAGAGAGCATCAGGTGACCCGCCAACGCCTTAGATGCATTCCCCCCTGTGCAGGAATGATATCAGCACAGTGAACAGTCTTCTGGGGAATGTAGTTTCTTCTCTTTGGTATGTGGAACTGGGACATTAACACTTTAATTCCCAGTGCACTACATGATGTTGTGATGAGGAATACCGATGACCATAAAACCATGACAAGTTTGCAAGATTACACCTGAGCTCTGAATTAACTGGGCAAGGAACAATCTGTCATTGGTGCACATGACAAAATAGTGTCCAGTAACAAACTAAATTGCAAGTGAAAATATAAGGTGAAATTTCACAAGTAATGTATATTTTATTTCATCTGGCAACCCTGCTAATTGCCTTACGTAGTAAATAAATAAATAAATAGATAAATAGATAGATAGGTAAATTAATAAATAAATAATGTGAAACCCGTTAGTCTCTGTCTGCTTTCCGTATGCTTTAGAGTTTCTGAAGGATTATTCCAAGGATGATAAGGGGGCAAGATCCTTGTTAAAAACACTTTGAATCTCATCCAACAAAGATGACAGTATATCTTCAAACCATTCTGACCATATGTCACAGCTCCTGAAGGGAAATGAAGGCTTTTACATCTTTTAAGCAATCTTCGGCAATGACAGCTGTTAAGATATTTATCCTCCTCCCCACTTTTTTCTCACAAATGCACGGTTTCTCACAAATGCACTGTGCTTACATTCACCCTATATCCAGAGTCACACATCATGACCTGTGTCTGTGACTGTAAACATTAAAAAAAGTACCATAAAAGGAATACTTAACATGTGCAAATTAAGAAATTTGTTATCAGTACAGCTCATATACTTTCCAGAATAAAGAACCTGCCTTATATTCCTAAACTTTAATACTCTTTAAGGGTAAATTGTACTTACTTTGGGATTTCTGGTGCTAATGTACTCCAGACAGAAAAATAAAAAATTCTGTTAAACTCTTTATAGAAGTCTGAGTTATGAGTCTGATCTATAAATCACTACATTTTCTATACTTAAAAATATGGTTTTTGATCTGTATTATCCTCTTAAAAGTCTCAGTTTAATGCATCAGTAATTAACAAAGGATATGAATTTTAAGAAAATGGTATGCTTGCTAAAACTACAACTGGGAATAAGTCTCCCTATAGGAAAACTCATGAGTTATGGAGATCTGTCTGAAAAAAAAAAAAAAAGTGGGAGAGTACTGAAAGAAAGCACATTTATCTTTAAACAGTTTTATAGGTCAGAAGTTTGCAGATAAGAGCAAAAATAATGGGCTTTATTGCTGTGGAAAACAATTCACAGAATTGCCTCAGACAAGACCAGTCAGTATTCATTTTCTGGAAATGCACGATTTCCAGAATCCTAAGACTTTATCACTACTGAAATGCGTACTTATTGTTACTTATTGAGAAACCACATAGGGGAACCATATACAAAGAATAACTTGTATTCAAACTTTGTTTTTGATATTTCTTGCAGAATGCTGAATCAAGAAATAAGGAAATTCACTCATATACACTTTTCCTCAGTACGGTTAGTAATGCTTGTGATAGACAGGAGAAAAGAATTTAATTACAATGATCTAAATAATCCTTATCACATTTATCTGTTAAAGAAAATAATTATTTGCTGGATTTTGAAAATCTCACATGGCACCTAGAATTATTTTTATCATAATCTAACAACTGTCTAGAAATTACAGCAATGAATGGGTACACATTTCAACAGGTTTCAGTCCCTTCTGTGTGTTAATGGGACAAAGTTCCATGGGCAAGAAATTGTCAAACTTCAGCTCCCGAGCTGTGCTTTCTAGTACATGTGTACTACTAAAAGTCTAGCCTCTGATTTTTGACAGTTTTACTTTCATAAGTTTGTTGCCAGTCTAGTTCAGAGCATGGACAGCGTGAGCTTGGAGCAGTCTCTTTTCACCTGGACCTTTCCTTTGGAGGAGAAAAGGCATTTGTTGACAGCTTGATTCTGCCAACCTTACAAAAAAATAAAAATTAAAATTAAAAAATAAAAAAATAAAATAGGGGAGGGATTTGGAATCTACTTGGGATCTATGGGATCTAGAATCTATCAAGCACTGGGATGAACAACTTGGAATTTCCTCAGTGGTGTTGGAAAGATTTTTCACATTACATTTGAGGCAATTGGTTAATTTATTGAACAATATTTTTCCCACAAAACAAGAGAAAAGATACAGCTGCAGAACTCAGTAGTGGCTGCTATCTTAGAGTCCCACCTTTTAAGTGAAATATGTGGATTCAGTATTTTCCTCAGCCTTGAAAATACATCTAAAATTTCTACCTTCCTAGTATACAGACTCGCACCTTCTGTAATTTAAAGGTAAGATTTCTGTTTCAGTTGTAAAACATTGTCTGTGTTGAGTAAACAACATAGACTACATAGGTTCTTGATGTCCGTCTCAATATTACTGAAAGTGAAAACAATGATATAACACTGCCCCCTCCAATTACTGTGTATACATTTGTAAAACCATTCTATACAGTCAGAAATATATTTTCCTGCAAACTGTATCTATAACTAAATTTTTTATCTAGTGAAAGAGTTGTCATCATTTTCAAGACATAATGAAACGTATGGCATATGCCGTGTACATGATGAAAAAATAAGCAGAAGCTGCTATGCATATACATATATATTTATTACAACAAGGAAAAGAAATAAACTATATACATGCTTTCAAATCCAGACAAATTTATCTGAGTTTTATACTTCTCATTAATTATATAGGAGAAATGGGAAGATTTGGAACTAAAGAAGCCTTTAAGGACAGAGGCAAATAAATAATTACATACTGCATTGCTTCAGAGAGCTTCCATGTTCTTTAGTCTCAAGATATCTCTTTCAAGCTTCAGGGAATTAACAACTTAGACCACTGATCCATCTATTACACCTGCTTCAGGGGACCACAAAAAAGAAATAAAATCAGGGTGGAAACATTTCATCTCATGATTTATTCTGCTTTAATGTTGCTGAACATGCTCTCAACAAGACAAAAGAAAACAACAACAAAAAGGGCTATTTAAAAAAAAAAAAAGCCCATGAAAACTGTGGGCTGACTTTTCTTTTTCTTTTTTTTTCTGTTTTTTTTTTTTTTTTTTGGTAACATGAATAAGTGAGAAGGCAAAAATCCATTTCCAAATATTCATAGAAAGCATCTTATATCTGTTCCAAAGGTAATTTGTCTTAAACATTCATATATGTTTTTAGAAAATAGTATTTATGTTGAAGCGTAAAAGTCATAGGAAGAAACAACATGAAAAATGATGAAGCAATATATTCATGAATGCATAAGACAAGCAGCTCAGTGTACATTTAGCCAAAATTCATGAGTTAAATAGAGTCCACGTCCAGGTTGTAGTCTGAGAGCTGGCATATCTGTTCTTGTAGGGGATGATGAGTTAAGGAAAAGTGGATGGGAGTATGCTGTATATTCTAAATTGATTTATTTTTTTAAAAGAGAGTATCTGGATGATAAAGTAGAATCCAAAACCTGGCACCTCCTCTACCTCCATCCATAATTTTAACAATTTTCACAATCTGAAGTTGCCTTCCTGAGATTTTTCAAATTTGCTAGCTGGAAATTCATGCCTATGGCTTCATACATGCTATGTAACATACATGCTTATTGAAAGGTTTGTCCTCCTTTTGCATTGTAAAAGAGCTCTACTATCCTTCCCTCTCTTATGATAAAGAATCACAAGAATGTTCCTTAAGAGCCACAGTATAACATGGAGGAAGATTAAAACATCATCATTAAGCTTGGAAACAATCCAGCTCCAGATTTAGCTAGATTCTTTTTGCTGATGTCATTTAATTATTATGCTGAAGTTTTTAGCAGCATGGAAACAGATATGTTTGGTTATGAGTGATTAAGTATACATAAAGTTTTTACCAGCACATCAGTCACTGGGTATAAAAAGAAGCATGACACTAGCTAAAAACTGACTTCTTCACTGCCCGTGGGATGTGTAAAGTTTTAGCATACAGTCAAAGATTTCATACCTTTAGTACACTCCAAATGATGAGTAAGATTTCTGGAATTTGTATTCCCCTAAACAGTACTTTTTTTTTGTTGTTAATGAGAGTAATTCTCCTTTTACAGTGTGAATGGCAAAAGCAGGAACAACTATAGGGCAAAACGAGATTAGGAGCTTTAATTATGCTTTATGGGATGCCTGATCCTGGAAGCTAAAACAGACAGTGAAGAGCAAATTAGTCCCAGTTCAGGTTAAGGAATGCAAGTACTTTGATGAATCCTTGCATTTATCTGCCTTGATCTGATCAAATTGCCTACATTCACTGCTGTGTGATCCAGCAGAACAGAGAGCAGCACACAGAGACTCTGGATAACACGTCTTCATGAGAATTTTCCATTACTTTATTTTATCACACTAAATTTCACTCATGTCTTAGTGGGGAAGTTCCTTTCTTGGCTTCTGTAATGCTAAGTTGAAGCCTGGGCCAAGTTACTTGTGTGCAACCAGACCGAAAATAACTTGTTGCAAAGCTAGGCAATTGTAAAAGTGTCTCTAGCACTGCAGGATTTGTATCTACCCCCCCTCCCTCTCCTAAATGGATGAGGTTTTTTACGTACCTCCTTTCCCCTAACTGAGTTAGACTAGGATAAAATGCCCTGAAAGTCAAATGTAAAATAGAAAATATTTGCAAATGCTTATAATAAACTATACTTAAACTAAATGTATGAACATCAAATCCAAAAGACTTCCCTATATATGCAGTTCCTCAATACATCCTGAGGAATCTTGCTGTCCTGCATTCATGTTGCACATTCTTCATGAGAATCTGTTCCTACTGAAACATAGTGGATATTATAGACTGTTTCTCTGGATGCTCCCTGTAACCTACACACATGTTCAACTCTGTCCAATTCCCTAATTTAAATACCTATTTGACTTCTTCAGGAAATTATTTAGATAGCCCTCCCATGCAAAGAAAAGTTGTCCTGCTGATGCTTTAGAGATGCAAGCATTGATCTGGCAGAACAGCGTTGTCTCCCATACTTGACTGACTAATAATAATTTCTTTTTGAGCCCGTGTGAAAAATTCAGAGTGGAAATTCCAGTGATCCCACTGACATTTACTAAAAGACGTACATTTTTATGCTAATCAGGGGATTACCATGTATATTTGGAACAGATATGAAAACAGGGTGAATGTGTTTAGCTTATTATGTGACCTGACAGACAAATACCAAATACTTACACAAACTCTGCTGTGATGACAGATGTTTCTGAGTGACTGTCCCCCAAATCTGACTTTGGGCTATGGTAGTTGCTTGTAAACTAAAAAATGTAACAGTGCTACCATCTAGTTAGGCAAGAAGCACCAGAACAACTCCAAGTTTGTGGCAGGAATTTGAAAGAAATTCTGAAACAGAGAAATCTAGACAGTAATTTTACAGGATGGAAACCTGAAATGAAGGGGAAGCTTGTCTTAGTACTTTGAAAATAAAGAGCATGTTGATAAGAAGCCATGCAGATTTTAAGTCTATTTTTTCACACTTGCATTTGCAACTTAGATACTGCAGATAAGGAAATTATATTTTAAGAGATTTTTTTTCCAATCATTTTGGAAAATGAAATAAATAATAAGAAAAATTATGAACTGTGACTACGACTTGCACCGGCTCATTTTCACAGACTTTGAGCTTTTTCATGGAGCAGCATATTAAGTCTGCAGAGTAGATCTCCAGAAAACTACTATGAGAAAAATTGGAAATTCAAGTGAACAGCAATAATTGCATGTATTCCCCTGTATCCTTACACAAACATATCGAAGACTTACAAAAAAGAAATCATTCATATACTGTATTAAAATGTCCTTAATACTTCTCCTGATTATTAGTGTTCAATGGATTTGTGATGGTATTTAGAGGAGTGCCATTATTTTGCTTATTAGAATATTTTCTGCAAGAAAATACACTAAAGCATGACTATTAAGCAATTTTAGTGCAAATAACTTTCATGTTCCACCCAAGTAATCATCTGATGAATGCTATAATCTAAGAAAGTTTACAATAACACGAAATAAATACAGTATGTGTAATGGAGGTACAAATTAAGGCTACCCAACAGAGGCCATTTACTCTTTTCTAACATTAGCATAAAAATAAAACCCAGCTTAGTTTTCTTTCAGCCTTTCCCTGCAGGACCAACTATACCTCCTTTAAAGTGAACTTTCAGGATAATAAAGCAATGGCATGATGAATATTCTAAAAGGTCATCACTAATTAACTGCATTAATGTATTTTACATAGGAACAGCTGTTTGGGGCTACACCATTTTTTTTTCACAAGTGCTTGCAAAAGTTCCTTCAACACCTAAGAAGTATGATATTGGAAGGAAAACAGAGGACAGTCTTTACAAATTCTTCAGTCCACTTGGTGCGTGTGTGTGAATACATTTATGTATGTGTATACAATTACAGGAAAACATACTATGATGCTTTTGCTCAGATCATTAGTTTAACAACGTCAGTATGTGCAAACAAATTATATCCTCACATATACTGAAAAAGAACGAACAAACATCTGCTCAGATACCTTGAAGCTAGCTCTGGTGTAGGCTTAACTCTTAACTCAAAAACCTCATCTAAAAAATTTTCATAGATTCAGCTAGTACCTCCTCTCCTAAAAAAAAAGAAAAAAGAAAAAAAGAAAAAGAGAGGTTATCCAATACAAAATGTTCTGCCTGGATGGGAACAACAAAGCAGATCAGTTACTGGGTTTATCTCTGTGATTACATCATGAGTCATCTTTACATTAGCAAGCAGTGCACCACAACTGCAGGGATCTGCGGAACAAAGTACTCTCTACTGAGTTTGGGAGATTTATTTTTTTACTACACATTCCTTCTTGTTCACTCTTGTGGTGCACAAGGTATTTGTGGGCACAAATCTTTCTCAGTTTCATTCCCAAAGCCTTTCTGCATTCAACACTATTTCCATGATAGTAATAAAAACATTGAAAGGTGGGATGATGGGAACACCTCCTTTAAAGGCATAATGTGCAGCCTACCTAAAATGCTAATATAGATGCTTCTGTTGTAAAGATATAATGCAGTCACTCTTCAACTTGATTTATCTCAAAGGCCTTAAAAGATGCAGGAAGGCATGAACTATGCTGTTGAGAAGTGTGACATATCTCCATCTACGCACACATTGGAACTTCTTCCAAAAGTCATTGCTGCCCAAAGTAAAGGAAAAAAAGTTATTCAGTAATACCTTCAGTGGCTGTAAGACTACGAATCTTTCTTCTGCAGAACAAGACATATTTTGGCTCAGAAAATTATGTTGATTGATGATCACTATTTGCAACAATGTAACTTAGGCTTCGCTTTCTCTGCTACCACTCTCTGATATGGCTATCATTGGTGCAGGTTTATTATGAGTTTTACCTTATTTAATGTTTTTCTTAGACCTACTGATGCACACAGGCAGATATTACATTTTCACTATTGCTTTCTTTAAAAGAAAAAAAAGAAAAAAGAGAGAGAGAGAGAGAGAGAGAATCAGTCTAGCCAACTGTATACAAGACTTCATAATGCAAATTTTAAACATCTGGAAAGAAAATGAGTTTTTTAATGGTCCAACTTCCTAAAAATCTTACTAGTTTAGCTGTTCTTATTCTGGTTCTGGAGACAGAAGCCAAGCATCCAGTTTCACCAACACTATAAACTCTCATAGTAAGACCTTCAAAAACTTCAAAATATATTACCGTGAACATACAGAGCAACTATCTTGCATTTGACAGTAGATTTCAGTAACATATAGATTTGTACGTGACTTATGTTGGTTGGAAATTTTTTTCCTCGCTTTTCTATTCTAAGGGCAAAAGCAAATATTATGCCTCTTGGATTATGGTCATTCAAGGGTGTGTGCTGAAGCTTATAATGTTGGTCATCTGGAGGCTGCTTTATACTTCCCAAGCATGTACAAGTAACCAGCCAGTTTAGTGAGTGTTTTTGGAGAATAAATCTGTTAGGCAAACAGTTGGCATTAATTCTTGCTATGCCACGAAGCTACATTCCAAGAAAGAATGCAATCTCTCATGCAACACAATGTTTATTACAGATTACCTGAGAAGGCAAAGGGGAAAGACAGGTCTAAAAAACTACTTACAGACTGTGAGGAATGAGTCCTTATTTCCAATTGAAATTCCAAACATTTTTTTCCTAGAATATAGCTTTGTCTCCCTAGATGTGAACATTTTATATTTCTTCAATTCTCTAGTGGAAAGCACTCTGCTCCAGCCTCTTCTGAGACTAAATGTGCTTTCTGTTTAGATGATCACAGCAGGGAGCTTCATATTTTTCATACATCCAGTTGGCAAAATAACAATCAACTTATTTAGGTCATATATAATATTTACCACTGTATTTTAGGCTGACTACTCAATAAAGCCTCTATTCCATAAAAACTGAAGGAACCATTAAAATGATTTAAAGAGGATAGACATGATATAAAATAAAGGCCTAAAAATCTGCTTTTTTTTTTGCTTTTTTTTTTTTTTTTCTTTGAATGGAGTATATGCCTCTGCATTCTTTAAAAAGAAAGAGAATAAATCACTTACTAGAAAGCTTCCCTTTATTGAATAAAAGAATAAATAATGCCAAAGCCAACTCTTAAGGCAATAGGAAAGTAAGAATCACATTCTTCTTGGAAAAAGTACCTTTGTCCTAACAGTGGCTATTGAATATAACACCTAAATGTCAGAGAATAGAGAAAGGAGAAAAAAAGAGTTAGCATTAAGATCTACAGTAAAAAATAAATAAATAAAAAATGACATTTTCGTTGTTCACTTCAGCAAAGTTCCTTTATCATTTTCTTAAATGCTATCTTTGCCAGAAGAGAGTATTTTTATTTATATATCTATGTAGTAGTCAATACAGTAAAAACAGAGAAGAAATTTGGTTTAATGGGAACTCTGGGAAGTGTTCCAGTGTTCTCTTTTCCTTTCTTAGTACGGAATGACACAAGAAAAGTAAGGAAGACAATAAATGCCAAAATATTGTTGAGTGATTTTGTTCAAGATGTGGGTCAAAAGCTACAGGCTACAAACTTCACACTTGATTTCAGAGTGTAAATTTACAGACATAGCTCATTTTTGTGAGCTCATAGTGTACTGAACAATTTTCTTCTTGTATGTATTGAACATATCCCTCATTTAAGATCTCTTTATTCGTATGCAATTTCGTGGCACGTACTATGATACTTTCTGCTCCCAGCTAAAATTTTAACTCAAAGAAAATTGTGATATTTGTAACTGTCTTGTGAGGATACTTGTATGCACGGTACTCATGCAAAGTTCTTCTTTGATTATGTTCTATGCATTCATGACAGTCTTCAGTACTGGAAACCAACTCGATCATTCACTTTTGTTTCTGAGTGAAAAAACAGCACAGAGTCTTAACTTCCAAAGAAGGATCCAACCATAAGGAACTGGAGTCTCTAACATAAAATGGTCACCTGGAGTTACAACTGACACACACAGAGTAAGAACATCAGGTTTATGCTTCTGAATGAGAGGTTTAAACTTGAGGAAAAAGAAGTGCATTTGATAGTGCTCTTATTGCTTCAAGTTTCAGCGACCACAACCCACCTCTCCTATAATCAATATTTGCTCAGAGCAGCTCAGAATAGTAGTAATGGGAGCACTGGTAGAGCTGATGGAGAGTTCTGTACAAACCACTTTAAATCAATGCTATTTATTAATCTTTCAAGTCCAATCCAACCACTATTTTAAAACTAGAAAACACAGCGTTTCCTGAGAATGCAGTGTTCAGACTCCTTAACTTTTCTTTTACTGGCAAAGCCAAAAAAGTCTACATAAATCTTAACAATATTGCAATTGTGCTTAGGCATTTTCTACAGGCAACTTAATTGAGCTTTTTCACTGAACCACTGCAGCACAATATCAACTTCAAAAAAATATATATATTTTTGTAGAGTTATTGATGTTCTCACTTGCACTTTTCAAAGGCTGAGTTGATTCTTTTACTCATCTTTTGTCAAAAGGCTTTTTCTTAAAGCAGCATGTTAAATGATCTTTCTTCTTTGTTTTCATAATACCTGCTACAGTGAGTGCAATATCTGTAATTCTGATAAGTCATAGATTTTCTGGGAAAGTTATTACAGAGTGATGAATTTGCGTTGGTTGCCATTCTATGTGAATGACATTAAAATCACTTGCTTTTAGATACTGAATGCAACAGACACAACAATCATGGTCTTTGGCTTGAATGTAAACCCTAAAATCTTGAAAATATGCCGCATACACTCGGATAAAATGCTAAAAAGCAAAGAGAACAAATTTTGAAGATAAAAAGCAATACAAGATACCCCACATATCAAATTCTCTGTGTGGAGAAATGTAATGTTTGACATTTTTTTCTTTTATGCGTTCAACAGAGTTTGAGTTTTGCTACCAAAAGTAATTGTTCACAATAAAAATTCCTACAATTTCTACATTCTACAAATTCCTTTAGAATCTATCCTTATCTTCCAACAAAAAGGAAGACTTAATGACTAGATGCAAATATTGAGTACACTGAAGTCAGTTAAAATTTATTGTTGGTTTTACCCTTAGTATTTAGCAATTACATTTATAAATGCTGCCCCAAAAGCAATACCTCTTATTATGTAGGCCCTCAACATCTGAGGCAGATGTTGGTTATATGGCAGCAGAGGTTGTGATTTTCTGCCTTATATTACATTTTGTTGCCACGTGACAGATGGCAGTGGAGGAGCAACCTGATAAAATGTCACCTGACATGGAAGTGCATACGAAGCAAAGACTCCTCCATGTGGAACAAAATGACACTGACATTTATTGACACTTGCTACACATTTATGGAGACCAAACAGTGAATGTGGGCACAGTGAGGTGATGGATAGAATCACAGAATCACAGAATCATAGGAGTTGGTAGGGACCTCCAGAGATCATCGAGTCCAACCCCCCTGCCAAAGCAGGTTCCCTACACCAGGTCACACAGGTAGGCGTCCAGGCAGGTCTTGAATATCTCCAGAGAAGGAGACTCCACAATCCCCCTGGGCAGCCTGTTCCAGTGCTCCGTCACCCTCACCGTAAAGAAGTTCTTGCGCACATTTGTGCGGAACTTCCTATGCTGCAGTTTCTGGCCATTTTCCCTTGTCCAGTCTCCACACACTGCTGAAAAGAGTCTGGCCTTGCCACTTTGCCCCCCACACCTTAGATATTTATAGACTTGGATCAGGTCCCCTCTCAGTCTTCTTTTCTCAAGGCTAAACAGACCCAGAATGTTCTAGCATTGGTGACAGTGACAGTGGTTCACTTCCACTGGTGCAGCTTTTATGAGCATCACATGCTGGCGCTTGTTTGCTGGAAAAAAATGCATAACTAATGGTGGTGACTGTTGAAAAAGAATGTTCTGTAGCTGAGAATTGCTCTATCAAGAAGTGTTACTGTGCTCTACATGCCTATTGTAGTTTAAATGGAAATAGATAGGGGGCATCACTTTTGGAGTTACCTACCTACCTTGGAAAACATGTAGTGTCACTTAAATGATAATTTTGAGAAAGAAAGAAGAAACAAAGACAAATATTTCATGACTAATTATCAGAGTTTACAGGCCACGTAATGTCTAATCCCGACTGAAAACTCTGCAGATCTTTAAATTTGGAAGTTCCTACTAGAACACCAGCAAACTGCAAAATAAAAAATACTATACTATCCTTAAGCATGCTACAGGCTATTTATCACTTGTTATTTCACCATGAATTTTGTAAAGAAAAACTGTATTTTTGAGTTATAGTGAATGAGATTTGCTGCTTATCATTACTGGGCCATATTTATGTGCCCTCCAGACACAGAATATTTACTTGTTCCCTCTATTTATGTCTTCCCAATTGAAATAAAGAATATGGCTGCATTTGTTCAGTTGTAATATTCTACTCCTCTGGCAAAATGAGGATGTCTTGATAGACAGTAGTCATTTATGACGATATTAATATCTGTCATTCCCAGAAGCTATCTTATCATGCCTTCAAAGTAAAGACCCATGAATGATAGGTTCAAGAACTTTGCCAGGCTTAGGCAAGAAGACAAATAACCTCAATAAGATGCTAGTAAAAGACATTAAAAATGCCTTTCCCAAATAAAGTGTGAGATCCAAATGTCCTCTCAATTTGTCTGGATTATTCAGGACAGTCTGAAAAGCTTGAGACATCGCAAAAGAATGTTTTACTGCTGACAACTGTGAGATTGTCAAGTCCATGCATCCAGCAGCTCCCTTTGGCTTTACACTTTCCTTTGACAGCAGAAAAATAAAATAAAATCATTATGACTGCATGTGGTTTGCATTGTTAGTAACAATGCCTATAATACTCTCTTGGGATGGTTAAGTAACAGCTGTCTATAGGCATCCACAGCATTTTCCAAAGCTCCAAGAAAGTAAGTGAAAAATATGGCGTGTGATGATCCTTTCAAATCTTCTGAGCTACATTTGACAACTCTTCAGGCATTTTAGAACAGTTCTTCAATGAAAATCATCAGAGAAAAAAAAAATTATGGATGCTCACATTTCTGCCTACTAGACTACATACACATTTCATACCTTGCAGTCTCATCCTGTCATTCTGCATAATTTTATTTTACTATTAATATTATATTAAATCATTCTGTGAACTTTTTCATCACATTATGTTCCTCTAATAAAGCCAGCTTTAGTATTGAGTATAAAATCAGTCTGTATTACACATACAAGTGAAAGTTCTGAAGCATCATGGTAATGCAAAGACTTCTATATGAAGTAGACTTGTTAGAAGGATTGTTGAAATTATTTATTATTTTACTTATTTTTTACTCACTCAAACATGAAGAAATAAAATATTTTAGATTTTATTTTTTTTTTAGCCACATCCAAGAACACAATGCAAATACTGATGAGTATCCTATCTTGATACATGCTGTGCAATTTTAGACTGCTTAAAGAATTGCTTTGTATCATTCGTTTTGTTTGTTTTGTTTTTAATTGACAAATACTTTATAATTTGGGTATGTATTAAGATTACCTCAAATGGCGTATAAATCTCTGTCTTTCTATGATATCTGTAAACAGTTGTATTAATTATTATCCAGTTTTGTGTTTTCTGCCTTTTGCTTTTGCTACAAAGCTTTCTGTACCTTCGTAAATGGTTGAATAGGCTTTATCTGATCTGATGCCTTTCTCTCTTTTTTTTTTCTTTCCCTCCCCCCTCCAGGTTCTCTTTCATAAAGAAAAAGCAGGGAAAACACTTGGAGAAGATGATAGAGATGAGAGTATTTTTGTTTAACAGAAAGTTTTAATGTTTAATTATGGAACCATTTATAATGGTGTTTCTTGAACATGTTTTCAGTTAATGTTGTGGGGACAATCTAACTTCATGGTAGGATAGGTAGGAGCAGATAGCACCTATGAAGCAATTTTGAGGTTTGCCTTATCTCAGATGAGATAGACACAAAATGTTGCACAGGCATATCTAATTGACCTGTGCACAGTATTTACGCAGACGTTATATGTGGCTGGCATGTAGACTTTACATATTGCTCTCTGGGGAAACCTGATAGCAGCCTTTCAGCATAGAAAGGGGGCTATGAGGAAGAAGGGGACAGATACTTTATCAGATTTGTTGTTGTAGAGCAAGGAGAAATGGTTTCAAACTAAAGGATGTTAGACTTAGACTGGATATAAGGAAGACATTTTTTACAGTGAGGGTGATGAGTCACTGGAACAGGTTGCTCAGACAGGTGGTGGATGCCCTATCCCCGGAGATGCTCAAGGTTGGGCTGGACAGCGCTCTGAGCAGCCCAGTCTGACTGTAGGTGTCCCTGTTCATTGCAGTGGGGTTGGAGTAGATGGCCTTTAAAGGTCCTTTCAAATTCAAAAGATTCTATGATTCTATGTATAAAAAACTTAAACTAGTGGAGGAGACTGGTGTACAGAAAGTTAATTGAGGAACAGATAATGGATCACAAAACTTTTCTCAGAGATAATGTTTTCTGCAAAATTTCAACTCATTATGGAAGTTAATTTGTTCAGTTCCAAATGGTTGAAAATGGACTTGAATGGAACAGTAGTTAAATATAACTGTCAGGTTTACAGTACAAGATGTAGTTCACATTTGTATTAAAATCTATCCGTGACAACACAAGATTAAACACAGATCGTTGTGAAGTCTCTACTTTCTTCTTAGTGAAATTTACAGCCTATGCTAAGCTCTTCATTGGCATAGACAAGATTAAGATGATGCAACAGCTTCAGATGAGATCATGATGGATGACCTTTAATTGTAGCCTAAAATCTTACTTCTAATAGAATTGGAAATATAAAGGTATAAAAAATAAATTTTATCTCTAGAGATGAGAGGTGGTGAATTGCCATCTAGCAGGATAATTTAAAAAAAAAAAAAAAAAAGTAAAAATACTATATAAAATGAAAGATCATTTTGGGGATAAGAAAAATCTCTCTGCTTCTGTAAATTTCAAGGAAAGAGACATCATTTGGCTTGTTTGAGAAAAAAAAAAAAAAAAGAACAGATTACAAAATCAATTTGTCTAATACTATACAGAGTACACAGATGCTGTGGACCCATATGTTTTATTAGGCTTCTGTAGTTGCTCCAACATGCCACTAGCCTAGAGGTGTTAGACTCTTAAATGAACAGTAAATCCAGAAGGCATTATGGACAAACCCTCACACAGTGAAGTTATGAAGGAGCTCTTCAATTTTAGAAGTATTTACAGCTTTTATGAAATTTATTTTAAGGAAAAAAAATATTTATAGAAAGCTTAATAATTTACATTCACATAATAATTCACACAGTTACTCCTATCACTTTTCATTGACGATATGTTTACATTTTTTTCCTGTGTGACCTTAGGTCTTTTGTTTTTGGTGCTCAAGAGAAATGAATCATGAATATGCCTGATTTTCCAAAAAGGAAAACAAACAAACAAACAAACAAACAACAACAACAACAAAAAGAGAGAGTAAGCAGCTACAACTGGATAAGCTGGATATATTTTCAGCGTCCTTTGGAGTTCTGTGGTATTTCCATTGATGAAAGGAGTCAAAAATCCTTTTAAGTAATGATGTTCTCTTTTAGCTGCAGCAGCCAGTAACTTCTCAACATTACTGTTCATGTATAAAACTGAAAAAGATTGGGATGAAACCATCTAAAATCATCTAAAAGCCTCAGAAGCCCAAAATAGGTAACCTGAATGAATCCAGCAATTTTCTAAGTCTGGTAACAAGAAACCTCAGTAATTTTTAAAGCAGTTGCCTTAGAATTTCTGTAGATTAACCACCTTACAATTTTTTAAGTTAGTGTTATCAAGGCTAATGTAACTGCATTCCTTTTCCCTATATATTCTATTGAACATGTAGTGACTGAAAGAAGTCAGAAAAGTTTACAAAGTAATTCACAGCATATGAACTTCAGAGACCTCTTTTAATATATTTGCATATTAAAATTATCAAAACTTAGTAACAAGAAACTAACTTATAAAACTTACAAGCTCAACAGTATTATACAATTATATATAATTGTATTATATATAATTATATATATAGTTATATAAGTATATATATATAACTTATATATATATGTTATATAAGTATATATAACAGTATTATACAATTATATATATACAATATATAATTATACAATTACTTTGATTTAGTGCCCATTTCTCTATAAATAGTCTTAAAAATAATGTGTCATTTTTAGCTTGTGATCATCACAGAGTCTGTTTGAAGAGCTTTTATGACAACCTCTGTTCTACTCCATTTATGTGCAGTGGTGTGTTTTTTCCAAAACCAGTCACTGTTATTGAAGTAGATGACCTCTAATTTCATTATCTTGCAATTTATGTATTAAAGAGACTATGTCATTTTCTATAATTACACCAAATTTGTTTTCAGTTGATGAGGTGTGTTCATCTGTTTTTTCTATAATTTCATTTTCTGATTAATGGTTTGCTGTCATACACATCTCTGATGCTTCCTTAATTAAAACCTTTTCAGGTAAAATACACTTCATTACACTTATAGTAAACACTCTAATCCAATAGGATTACCTCAAAGCAATGGATGACCAACAATTTATTTGGAGTATTTTTAAAGTAATAATATAGAACACAACAACTGAGGTTAACAAAGTTGTTCTATAAAATATAACAAAATGTTATATAAAATAGAATAACATACAACTATGTTATATAAAATAGAATATTCAGTGAGATAATAGGTATAATCTGAGTTGATAGGAGTTACTTCTGTAGTTTTTTTTTTTTCCAATAAATAAATAAATAAATAAATCCTTTGCAGTTGGTACATGATGTACGCTGATCTCTGAAAAAAAAGTACACCAGCAGAGCTAAAAACCAGCAGGTATATTTTTAACACATATGTTGTTGATTCTCTTTTTTCTTAGAAAGAAGTACTACTTCTAGCAGTTAAACATGGCAGTACTTCCCAGTTATTCACATTAGTGATCTCTGTTTCTCTATTGGAGTAGTTTTCAGTATAGAAAAAAATTGAGAGATGAGTGGAACGGCTGCTACATGGCTGCCAAGAAATCAAAGACTTTCTACTTTGTTTGACTATGATGCTTTAGGGAAAATGTTGTTTTGAGCATTCCTGGACATATAAATACACCCTAATGCAGTTAGTAAGGATGAATGAACTTGTGAATGAAAGGAGATCTGGGGCTTGGTTTTGTGTCCTGGACAATTACCTAGCTTATCCGCCATACTGGAGGCATCACTAGGGCTATGCTGGTACTGTCATAGGCATCAATGTGTAGGGACAGTATATTATGCTAGCAGTGCAGCACGTTTGTGAACCTATCCAGCAAATGGAATTCAAAACTACAGATTTCATAGAAGCAGTCTAACTTCTCACAGTGTTCTTCTGAGGCAGAAAGAATGGCAGCTACAGAAAAAATGTTCTTCGCCAAGGGAAGCTTATGAAGCAAGCAGCACAGAATGGAAGCTAATGTTCTGTCATGTGCAGCAACACATATTCAGAAATGTAATATTTAAACAGTCTAACTTCCTCCTCTATAATTTATCTAACATTTACTAATATTAAAAAATTCACAATGTGTGAATGAATTCAATGCCATTAATAGTTAGAGCTTTACAGGAGGTACATACTCTCCTGTGATTGCTGACCTGCTTGGATATTATGAAGATCTCTGCTGGCAGCAGCTGCCTGAAGAGCCACAGCACACAATAGCTGTTTTGAAGAGGCAAGGTTTTCTGCAGAACAGTGTGGCATGCAAGAAAAAGGCTATATTGCCTCCCATATATTTCAGTTACCAGAAACAACACTCCATAAATACTGAAGTCATTATGTCTAATTGTCATACAAAAGATTGAGAGGATTAAATTTTATTTCTTTCAGTACAGGAAAAGGGGAAAACAAAAAGGAACTTCCCAGTTCATGTTTCTTTTTGATATAAAACAAATATTTCTTTTCAGTTGGTGTTATGAAGCAGTTTTGTGTCCTCACTGGGTCCTGCCCCATCCTCTTCATGGATTCCTTCTGCCAGTCCCTCCACAAATTTAGTCTGGCTTCCTGCATAGTCCATGAATATGTTGGGAATGTCTTTGCCAAAACTGATCTTGCTGTTTGCTGCAGCAGCCTTTTATTTCATCAGCTGCAAGTACACGGGAGTTAACTCCAACTTGTAAGCCTCGGCTACTTTCATTAAAATATATATTGGTCTCAGAATCTGAATAAGAATTTTTCATTTCCTTTGTATTTTGAATTTATTAATCAGAAGTTTAAAAGAGAATAATGGAGATAAATATCTTTAATTTTCTACTTCATTTTGCCATCAGAATACCCAGACAAGCTGCACCTTTCCTCTGTTTACTACTAATTCTCGCCACATGGTTAACTGAATATAAAACTTTAGCAAGGGAACCATTTAGACAGTTAGAAGGACCACGGAATCCTAGGAAGCAGAAATCTTAAAACAATCCTTGAACAGTAACATTACATCCAGATTCACTGGTCTAACCCCAAAGACTCCCCAAAATCCAATCAAGTGCATTTCCAGGTTAAAAAAAAGAAAGCTTTATTTTGAAATCACTGTCTAATCCAAGAGTACACTGAAAACATTGCCAGCAGTGTGTACTTATATTGGCTAATCATTCCTTGTATTCCGCAAATATAATTTGTCCATCTGGTAGTTCTTATCTTCTGCATATTTTGGGGATCTTCTTTCTCCATCTGTGTTTGTACAGCACAAGTTAAAATTGGATTGTGATGCTCAGTTCATGTTAATAAACACCATGAAAATACAGATAATAAATTACAGAAACTAAATAGTCCTAGTGATAGAGGCCAAGTTTACAAGAGGTTTTTAGAAATGAAAAAGGTTTCCTAGAATTCTGTGAATAACTACTTTTAGAAAACAACTGTTCATCTTTTTATTGCCCTCATTCACAGATGTTTATGTGTTACTGAATGTCCATGATTTGTTTATTTTCATATTTCAGCCTTTTGCCTAGGCTGCAGTCCTATCTGTCCAACTATCCCATTCAGAGTCCTTTGTTAGAACTAATCCTTTCTGACTGTATGATCATCTTGAAAACTTACCGATTTTTCAAAGAGGAATAAATATTGTTAGTCATTGACCTGCAATGCAAAGAAAAGCAGTGAGGGAATATCCCAGGTATGAAATACCTGTATCTCTGAGATTTCAACCTTAAGATCAGGTATAAGGCTTAAAGTGCCATGAGAATGAAATGGCTAAAAATCTCCCTAACCACTAAAAAAGACCCATGAATTTTCATAAACATCAGCTTCTATGCATTTTTCAGGCAGATACCTTCATAATTCATCTGCATTACAGAAAGAAGATGCAGAACTTGAGTCTGAATGTGAAGGGTTTTATATAACCTTATTAAAACTGGTGATTTACCACATCAGTCCTCAGTACACAGAATCATTACCAAAATATTCCTCTTCCAGAAACTATCTGGATGGACTTTACATTATATTGCTCAAACTAAAGTAGTATGGAAACATAAGAGCAACCTTGGATAAATTGCTTCAACACACAGGTGAACTGTTTTAGTCTTCTGTCCCACTGACTTGAATGTCTCTCTTGCACACACTCTTTCAATTTTCTAATGTGCATTTTTGTTATTTACAAGATAAAAAAATAAAATAAATATTGCTTATCCTAGGAAAGAATTGAGGACTAAAATTACATTAAGAGGATTGGAAGAGTTGTTTGCAAAGAACTTTCCTGACATGTGCTGATGGACGAGAGACTAAACATGAGCCAGCAGTGTGCTCTGGCAGCTCGGAAAGCAAATGGGATCCTGGGCTCCATCAGGAAAGGGGTGGTCAGCAGGGATAGGGAGGTGATTGTCCCTCTCTACTCTGCTCTTGTGAGGCCCCATCTGGAGTACTGCGTCCAGGTGTGGAGCCCTCAGTACAAGAAGGACATGGAGATTTTGGAAAGGGTCCAGAGGAGGGCCACGAAGATGATCAGGGGGCTGGAGCACCTCCCCTATGAGGACAGGCTGAGGGAGTTAGGCTTGTTCAGCCTGAAGAAGAGAAGGCTGCAGGGTGACCTCATTGCAGCCTTTCAATACCTGAAGGGAACCTACACCCAGGAGGGGAGTAAACTCTTTGAAAGGGCTGACAATAGCAGGACTAGGGGAAATGGATCCAAGTTGAAGGAGGGAAGATTTAGGTTGGATGTTAGGGGGAAGTTCTTTACTAGGAGAGTGGTTAGGCCCTGGAACAGGCTGCCCAGGGAGGTTGTGGATGCCCCGTCCTTGGAGGTGTTCAAGGCCAGGTTGGACGGGGCCCTGTGCAACCTGATCTAGTAAATGTGTATGTTGGTGGCCCTGCTAGGCAGGGGGTTGGAACTACATGATCCTTGATGTCCCTTCCAACCCGGGTCATTCTGTGATTCTGTGCTGTGTGCTATATTCTCTGAAGTCAAGGGTTTTCTTTGTGTTTTCTTGCTGTTTTCTTTTTTCTTTCTTTCTTTCTTTCTTTCTTTCTTTCTTTTTTTTTTTAATAAAAAACTTTTCTCACAGAGACAGGTGTTATTAGATTTAAATTACACAATAATCTGTTGTTCTTTATAAATGTATTTCTTCTACTAAATGCATACAAAAAAAAAAAAGACTACTTTAAAGGCACTATAATTTATTCTTGTAAGCATTCAATATAATTAACTTCTCTGAATGTTTCCATTACCTGAAGTGAGCTATAACTGTACCCTCTTAATACTAAAAACAAAGAAGCAGCTCCTTGTGAAAGGCAGTACATTAAAGTTTGTTCCAGTCCTTCACATTCACATTTTTCAGATAACGTACTACCTCTGACAGTCTGTGTTTACATAGTGTTTACTGTTAGTCTCTGGAAACTGCATGTCTACACTCACTTTACTCTCTCCTAGATTGCTGATTAATTTTATCTATTCATCTTATCTGTTGTCACCGTCTTCTGCCTTCTGAATGAAGCAGCTCCTTTCGAAATCTTTACTGCATGAAACACACTCTTTGAATTACATTTTTTTTTCCCTCTCCTTTTCTTCCATTTTTTTTTTTTTTTTCATGACTCCCATGGCTATCGTGCTTAAACAATAGGCCCTCCAAAAGTGAGACCATATATTCTCTTTATGAACAAATGAAAAGCGTCAATTGGTTTCAAAATCTGTTGAAAATGTTAGTACCACGACTATATACAGATTACTTATCACTCATGTTATATTTCCTCTGACTCTCAATGTACTTCTAAGTACTTGACACAGAAGACTGCTACAATTATTTTTTCAGTGATGTCATAGCCAACTGCAGCCACAGAAACATACCCAGATGCATAACTAGTTCTGAAAACTTTGAACAAAGTGCTTTAGACAGTATTCCTGAAGTGAGTTCTGTCAAATTAAAAATAGAACTCATAAAAAATAAATAAATAAATAAAATTCTACATTTTGCTGCTGGAAAAATCAACAATAATTACTGCATCTTCAATCTGGAACTTGACTTTCAAGTGTGTCGTGCATTTGTAATGCTCTCACAGGGCTAAGGAAATAATTACTCAGGATATTTGAGAATTCATGGATATAAGGTATTCATGTTTTTTTTTTTTTTCTTCTTTTTTTCTTTTTGGATTCCTTCAAAATGCACTTGTTCCAAACTTGCTTTTATTTTAAACATATTTCATGTTTACAATTTATCAATGTTGATCATGACATAAAGATACAAGTACTATTGAAAACTATTATGCCACCTTACTGAACGTATACAAAGTGCACATGTATATAAAGTAAACATGTTAGTTAACATTAAATTAAATAATTTCCTGTATTTTTATAAGAATTAAATAACGTCCTGTGTTTTTATATGGATTAAGTAACATCCTGAATTTTCACATGGCAGTTGGAATACTTGATCTAAAATGAAAGACAAAGACATGAATCATTTGTTGAAATTCAACATTAAGAATAAAATTGTTATTTCTTTCACATTCTGTAAAATTACTGTCTCTTCAAGAATTTTCTCATTACTACTTGGTTTCTATCTCTACAAAAGCATATTTTCACTAATGTCATTCCAAAGGTTTAAGGGTGACCAATTGTTACTTTCACAGTTTGTGCTCTTCACCTAACTCCCCAAAGGGCCATGTGTTGACTAATTTAAACATTCTTCCATTTCCCAGTGAAAATTGATAAATTTCAGTATTCTGCACCATCCTTGGTAGAGGCATTAAGCTTGGCCCTATTCCTAAATAATTATAATATCCTCAACTAAATTATAATCATGTGCCCTGCCTGCACCAGGCCAACAACCCCTTGGTGCAAGCACTTATCAGCTATCCAGAGCCCTTCTCTGGCTGCTGCCCACATGCTTCTCTCTGTGCTGCTGTAGGAATGCTGGAGCATGCAGGAGCTGAACAGCTGCTTCCTGGGCTCGTCACCTCTCAGAATTGGAAGGGAGGTTAAGTGATGTAACACAGTGCTAGAGCCAGCCCTTGGAAAATGGTGGGAGTGTCTGTACTGAGTGAAAGAAGAGGGTGGAGATCCCTTTTTAGCTGTTGCCCATATTCATATCAGCATAACTGATGAAGGGAGCATAGCCATGAAGCACACAAAAAATAACAAATAAAAAAAGGAGAGGGAGACATATATTAAATACACCTTTCAAATATACCTAGACTATTCAATAGAGAGCTGGTTAGCCAGAGATTGCATCATGCGGACTAGGCCACCAGGCAAAGATCCATGGGCACTTCCACCAGCAGAATCCGAAGACGCAGGGAGAAACTTTGCTTCTGCTGAGGATAATGCAAACATAAAACAGTCTGTTTAGCCCTATAACACATTTCCAACAATGGCCAAAATGAATGTATATGAACAAGGTAAGTGCATAGGACATCGATGAGACAGAAAGGAACGGCATCAAGTCATGCTAGGAGAGGTTCAAATTGGGTATTGGAAAGAATTTCTTCTCAGAAAGAGTGGCTAGGCATTGGAACAACTTGCCCAGGGAAGTGGTGGAGTCACCATCTCTGGAGGTGTTTAAGGAAAGGATAGATGTAGTACTTAGGAACATGATTTAGTGGTCAGTATTGGTGGTAGGTGGATGATTGGACTGGATGATCTTAGAGGTTTTTCCCAACATTAATGATTGTATGATAAGGAGAGATTTCTCTGTAGCGCTCAGTTGGTTCTTGTGTATCTGAAGCACAGATTTCCTGATTCACTGATGGCAGAACTGCATTTAGTGACACTTGATGATGTCTATGTCGTTAATTTCTTGGATTGCTCCAACTCCTGTGAACATTTAGTATACACAGTAGCCTATGACAGTTTTACAGTTTATACTATAGTGCACTTTTTTTTTTTTTTTTTTTTTTTTTAATATTGATATTTATTTGTTCCTGTTATGAAGGTAGTGGAATCTCCCTTTCCCTTCTCTCAGACCTGGAGGAAGGATGAATGAGATCCTCTCAAGAATTAGAGATAAGCTCCTCAGAAAAGAGAAGATAGATAGATAACATTTCTGGAAGTGTGTGTTCAACTCTGCCAGAAACATCAGATATGGGTCAAGAACGACAGAAGCCAAAGGCTTAACTTCACTAGCTAGCTGACACAAAAATTATAGGTATGGACTTATTATTATATATAATTATATATATATAAATATAATTAATATATATTAATTCTATACAATTATATATATATGATTATATATATATAATTATATAATATATAATAATATATAATAAATATAAAATATAAATATAAATATAAAATATATAATATATATACAATATATATAATATATATCTAACTATACAATTAATATATATTAATTGTATAGAATTATATATATATATATTATAATAATATATTATATATTATTATATATAATTACAGGTATAGGACTTAATGGAGAATTTACATCAGATAAACTAGGGTGAATGCCCTGTCTGCATTTGTACTGGATTGGTAGCACGCTGCACTGTATCATGAAGCTCTCTTTCTCACACTCATCAGCTTGCTGTGTTCCATATAGCTGGGGCAATGGGCAAGACATTGACCCCCAGATCTACTGGATCTCATCCTGGCTGCTCCTCTACCCACAATGCAAGAACTTCTGAAGAAAATTTGCGTACATTAGGCTACACTGAATGCTTGTCATGATATACAGCTGGGGATGTCACCTATGGAGGAATCAAGACTGGGCTCAATGAAGAACCGTGGAAGTACAGACATCAAGCCTATTCCTTTTCTCTCCCTTTATTTACCTATCTATCTATCTATTTATGTATTTATTTATAAGGGTGAACCCACCAAAGACCACATCATCTATGGTACCATCTGCATCTATTGATGTAAAATCCTTTACACAGAACAGTTCAGGAGTAATCAGTGTTTAAAGGTCCCAGATTGCCTAAAATTACCAATAGGAGATTCAAATTATATTGAGAGGAAACTGACTGTATTACTGCACATGCAAGAAGATGTTCAAAACACTGATAACATATTCCAAAGCATTTTTTTTTTTTTATGGTGCTTAAAAAACTCAGTTTATTTACATCATCCTTGTTTGATAATTTGATAATTTGATAACTGTTTGATAAATTCCAGCACCATTTTACAGATGCAGAAACAGACTGAGTTACGGAAAGACACTGAAAAGTTTTCCTGTTAACTCTTGTAATTAGTAGACTGCTAAAATCTCACAAGAGAAGAAGTACTGACAAGTGACAAATGACAAGTAGTTCTTTATTACAGTTAAGGCAAGAAAACTCATCTGTTAAGGACTTTCACCCTCAATGAGCTCCCTTTGAGAAAAACTCCTAGCAGTGGGTGTTTGGATCTTTTTTAATTAAGATGCGAATTTTCTTTGAGGCTCTGGTCTGAGTTCATGATCAGTATTGTTTCTTACAATCCCTTAAATAATTTCAGCACACTGGAAAGGTTTCTTAAATAATAGAGTAGAATCTCACACTGAGTTGTTTATGACATCTATTCTAAGGTAAATAAGGAGGATGTTACTATCCAGTTGAAAGACTGTATACGCACATAAAAAAGGCATAACCATTTCACTAATTGAATTTTCGGAACAACATTCAGCTGTTCAAACACAGTTTTACCGCTGTGTTTAATATTTATCTTAACACAGATAGAATGGTATTATTGCGATGAATATAAAAATACTCCATCATTTTAGAATATTCAAATGACGCTACCATAAAAGTCCATGCCAAGCAGATCAAGACTGTTAAGAAAAGCATAAGGCTTTCACAGTACTCTGACTGTTGTACTTGCCTCTATTTCAGGCTAACACAATTACGTGAACTGGTAAACTTATTCTTGCTGTTCAGCTGCATTCAAGCATAACTGGACCCCAGAGTTGGTCCAGCATGCTCCGAGAAAGTAACATTGCACAGCACGGCAGTATTTCTCATCACTGCAAGCAGCTCATAACCCATGAGTTATTCTCAGATGGAACAGTAACATAGCACCACCAAAAAAGGGCAAAGAGTTTTAGTAACTGGGGTCTCCTTGCAGGGAGGCACTGAAGCTCTCATTTGCTGCCCAGATAACCTCTTCAAAGAGTTCTGATATCTTCCAGGGGCATGTGTCAGAGATACTAAGAAGACTCTACAGCATCAGATAAAAAAGATGACTACTATCGACTTGTTGTCATTCAAGTAGGATTGTAGGAGGCTGCAATGAGGAAATTGCAGAATATTAAATGAGACTTTGCATCCCTTGAAAAGACACTAAAGGAATCGGAAGTACAAGTAGTGTTCTCTGTCCTACGAACTGGTGACTAAGCCCTGGAAAGAAGTAGGAGAATAGACCAGATAAATTATTGGCTATGGGGATGGTGTTGGGATCAAGGTTTTGCATACTATGACCTTGGGCAGGCCTTTGAGAGACCAGTTGTGTGGGTGTAAGATGGAATACAACTGAGCGGAAGGGGAAAAAGTGTTCTGGGTAATAAGCTGGATGGATTGATTACCACAGCTTTAAACTTGATTAGATGGGAGAAGGGAATGGAGTTCCTTGTGACAGAGAGTGGCCTGGTAATGCTTCCCGCAGAGAAGGACCTGACGGTCCTGGTGCGCAACAGGTTGGCCATGAGCCAGCAGTGCACCCTTGTGGCCAAGAAGGCCAACAGTGTCCTGAGGTGCATCAAGAAAAGCAAGCAGGTCAAGGCCAGCCCATCAAGGGGGGTGATTCCCTATACTCTGCCTTGGTGAGACCACATTTAGACTGCTGAGTCCAGTTCTGGGCTCCTCAGTTCAAAAAAGACAAGGATCTCCTACAAGGAGTCCAGTAGAAGACCACAAGGACGATTAAGAGCCTGGAGCATCTCCCATATGAGGAAAGGCTGAGTAATCCGAGTCTGTTTGGCCTGGGAAAAAGAAGACTGATGGGGGATCTGATCAATGTTTATAAATATGTGAAGGGAGAAAGGAGGCAAATGAATGAGACCAGACTCTGCTTGGTGATGTGTAGCAACAGGACGAAGAGTAATGGCCTAACATTTGAACATAGGAAGTTCCATACTAAGATGCAGAATAACTTATTTACAGTAAGGGTGATGGAGCACTGGAACAGGTTGCCCAAAGAGGTTGTGGAGTCTCTTTCTTTGGTGATATTCAAGACCCATCTGGATGCCTACCTGTGTGATCTATTGTAGGGCACCTACTTTAGCAGGGGTGTTGGACTCAATGATCTCTTGAGGTCCATTCCAACCCCAGTGATTCTGTGACACTGATTAAAAATATCTGAAAAGGCATCATGCCTGAATAGAAATTGTTGAGAGGGAAGCAGGCAGTTGCTCTTTATTCCACGGGCTACTGAATGAGATCAGCATGTTAAGTTGATGTGTCCAGAGGACATTCATGATAACAGTACTTTGCTCAAGTGAATGAGACCTGTACATTGCCAAGGGACTTCTAAGCATCACTGAGTACAACAATTCTATGTAATGCCAAAACCAGAGAGGTATACGGGCAATGTTCTAAAATAATTTTATGTGGAACTTCACTCTTATGCATCGAATTAGACTTCTATTAGTCTTTCAGGCATCTGAATAATTTCAGATGTCATTGCTGGCTGTATATTTTTCAAAGCCCTTAAAAGACAATCAAACGAGCTCTTAATATTGCATGTTCCTGAAATGTGAAAACGCTGCAGTACAAAACTTCTGCACTACAAAGTACATTTTAATTTTGTTTCCAATTTGCTGGTCATAAGTTTCAGATGCACACATTCTATCTCATTCAGTGCCCCTCCTAAAATAAATGCTTTGAATTAAATATGTTTGGTAAATGATAAATCACTAGCCTGCATTTGTCAACAATATATGGCACTACTGTGAGGATCTACTGGGTTTGATAAATTCAATTCTCAATTCACTTTGGGTCCTTGTCATGCAGTAATTAGCAGTCAAAATATGTTACGTCTTCTATAGTGAACCAATAAACTTCCTCCAAGACCAAAACCCAGAATTGTTTTCAGTATACTTTGCTTGGACAGAGAGCTTCCTCGGGGGAATATAGATTTGGCTCCCTTGTTCCATACACTGTACCTTGACCTTCAGGTATCCCTTCTTAGGCTACATCCCAAGATATGCAAGGATACACCAACAGTCCTGCTAAGAAAATACCACATGTTTGGGCAGCAATCTGGCTCTTACTTCATTTCAGGCATTTTGAGAAATGCATGCAATAGTCATGAAGCCTAAGCACACAGATCTAAGCACACAGTTCTTACTTAAAATGGGCTCATCACTCTGCCCATGGAAGGGCTATCTGTATCCCTTGGGTAAAGAACAGAGATCTCTTTCTGGGGTAGAGACATGGAGAGATAAGCTATCAAGGAACTTTCCCTTTTACCTGTCTTACTGAACTCCTGTGCCATCTACCACAATTTAAGCCTTTTGAAATCATGTCATGCAAAAACAACTTTTTGCATTAAAAGATTAAATTCATCTGCCTTAATTATTTATCAAACTGATGAAGTTCTTGTAGCTTTAAACATCTTCAAATACGAAGTGTGAATGCACACAAAGGGGGTCTTTTGAGATTCAGCAACTGGGGAGGAGACCCAAATACCTTTAGAAAAGGTCACATTTCTCGCAAATGTGCAGCTGTTTGTCTTCTGCACTAAGCACATAACTTAGATGGTACAAACTATCTCCCTGTATATTTATGTGGCTTCTTACAATCATCTTGGGATCCATTTCTGTTCAGCCAACCAAAAAGAAAGTAAGAGCTTATCCAGCTATTTTAAAACAAACAAACAAGTAAAAATGTGTCCCTTTTTTTGCTGTTTTTGCTGTTTACCTTCTATTTAATTGTGTCAGGGTCAATAGTTTGAAAGCACGACTGGCTTTTGCATGAGTGTGTGAAAACCTTTATTCTTTGATTATTAGTAGTTCTTGAATAAATTAGTCCACAATCTATATTCAGTTTGAAGAATTTGTCTTCAATTGATACTCACATTCCCCTCTCATTCAGCACTTTCTTAGCTTTCATGGATTATAAACCACAGAGATCAAGTGAGTCTAAAGAAGACACTCTGTTCTTTTACTATGCATGGTGTACAAAACGTGCTTTGGATCTTGATGACATTACAGCAGATTTTGCCTTTAGATCTGACTTTGCTTTATGATGACTATACAGTGCCCTAAATATCTTCAATTTCATTAGAATGTAGTATTCAAAAAAATTAGAAAAACAGTTGAAAATACTATTAAAGTATTATTTCATTTATTTAATTATTATGCATCATTTTGAGAAGTCTTACTTCTAATACCTTTTCTGAAAGCCATCAGCATTAACTGACTTGTAATATGAATTCAACAAGTTATGAAATAGAAATGTAACAATCCAAACATGCAGGTTCATGTTCAACACACTGTATTTACCTGATGATACAAGACTGACTATTCAAATTTGCATTCTATCCCCCCCCCCCCCCCCCCCCCCATTTGGATAAGTGTACATTTTCAGAGCTAACCACATCCCATGCAACACTGGGAAATAATTTCTGCTTGTATGGACACCAGTGTCTTTCCGAGAGGGACTGGTCTGATCTGTATTATTCAAATTATAAAAAATAATTTTTTTTCTTCAGGAAATTGTTAAACTTTAATTGCTCTTATCTTTGACTCATTTAAGTAACAAAATATATTCTCAGTATAAAATTCCAACATAAATGTGAAGACATCTATCCTCACTTAAAATCAGAGATATTATGCTATTTTTTTTTCCTCTTAAAGCGTTTATATTGGTGATCTATACGCATGAGTTTAAGCCAAATGGACATTTTCTTTTTAAAATATCTTCCACCATGAATGTGTTCATTGCCCGTGAGAGGTCAGCCAGTAGAGGGGGTGAAAATACAAAAAAGCAGTTCTTCCACAGAAGAAACGATGAAATTTTCCATATTGAGATTTCAAGATCTAATTAAATCTATGTTTATGAGAATCAAAAGAGACTCAAAAATTCTAATAAAACTGTAATACCAGAGAAAAAAGAACGAACAATGCTGCAATAGTAATGTAATTGCAAAAGTGAAGAAAACTGTTCCATTAGCCTGACTGTGAAAATCAATCTTTGGCATCACAGACGAACAAAGCTGAATGAACTTCATTAAGTATTCATTTTAATAGCAGTTCTATACTAGGTCTTCAGGCTATGAGTCTAATACATAACTACCTCTTTCACCAATAATACTTGCTGTATGAATAGAACAGTAGGTATTTCTCTACTAATCAACAGAGGCACAGGCATTTTTTCATTGTTGACTTTCCTCTTTAGCACATTAAATAACACAAATTAGCTATCAGAAGAATTATGGATATATTTGTGTATGAAGGTTCTTTCATTTCAAACCACTCAACAGTTTTTATTGCATAAAAATTACCATTGTGAAACAAAGATATTTATTTTCTCACTTATTTCTTCATTAGCCTTTTTCCTTGGAGGAAATGTATTACTGTTTCTTACTACTCGTTTTAAATGGTGCTCACCTGTGGAAGACCTATAGATTGTAACCTATATATAATTTTTAAAGAGGCCTTCAATCAACTGCCCGGAGATACTGTTAAAACTGACAGATGAAAACGAAAGTACTGTTTGAGCATAGTGTTTTGTTGCTTCCACAATCAATGACGTGGTCAGAAACCTATTGATCTTCTTGAATTGCCTGCTCCTGAATGAATGAATTTCTGCAAAACACCTTCTTCAATTGAGACTACTCTATGTCCACTATACAGTTAACAAAAGAATGAATAAACTCTATGTAAGTATTAGTGCATCTCTGTGATGCACCTGAAAAAAAGAGCAGTAGAAAAGCAACAAGCTGTTTGCGAGCACTGGGGACTAAAGAATATTTATCCTTTTCTCTGTCAACACAATAAGCTTTATCTCCTTCTCTGTGTCCACTGGCAAGGAAGATCAATGCTGTGCTGATCGCAAAATTATACAGCCAGACAGTGCCAAGAAGAATTCTCTTGAATAGAGCATCAAGAAAATAATTTGTTTTCTCTCCTATTCTATGGCACTATTTTCCTCTCAAGTATGTGAATGTGTCATCTGTCTGTGAGATTTCCACTACTTGTTCAACTCAGGTGGAAATTAACTCATAGACTCCAAACAGAAAAAAGTAAAAAGACTTTGTGATTAAATAAACATCCATTAACAGGATTCTAAACCCAGGTTATTTTAAAACAGAAACAATACAATATTACTACAAAGAAGAAAAAATGCATCACCCAGTGCATTTTTTTAATTTATCAGTGACTTCCAACCTTTAGAAAAACTATTTCTAGTTTTAAAAATATTGAGAATCCCTGTCTTAATATTTATTTGCAGTAATTTCTTTGTTACCTGTAGTGAAATAAAGCAACAAATTAGCTAAAGTGACAATCAGTTATCCTGACTATGTAAAGATGTGGCTCAGAAAACACTTTGAGAATAGAGGCAAAGTAGCCTCTGAGTGGTTGGAGAGAAAGAAATATTAACCATAAACTGAATGTTTATCTTAAGCTAGAATCTATATTTGGCAAATGACGCACTGTAATGAAGGCCTTACTCTGGAATGTGAGCAGAACACTTGGGACTGTAAAGCAATGCAATTAATGTAATTTGCTTTCTTTACATTAACTGGATTTCTTAGGAAAACATATTTTGACCTTCCTCTTCCAAACTGTTGCTGATGTCATGTAACTCTTCACTGCTGTGCTGTTTTTTATGTATTCAGTTGAAATATGTCTATTTTTTACGCAACTTCATATGTCTTCAACATTTTGTGATGCCTTTCCTAAACTGTTAAATAAGTCATATTAACACATTTTTCAATCTTCATTTCTTATTATTAGTATCGCTATCTGGAAGCACTTCTTACAGGGTGAGTTATTTTATATCCTGGAACCATGGAGGGAAATACTGAGGCTTTCTGAGAACAGCAGTCCCACTTGGGAACTGGAATCCCAGGAAGTCAAGAAACCAGGAATCAGTTCCATCTTTCTCAGAGACAGAAACTACATGTGAATAGCTGAGACTGCCAGGAGCTAGGACTCAGGAAGTGCATCTCCCCTGCACTGTGCTGTAGTGCTAAGCAACCTGCTGCATGATGTCATGATATGGAATAATGATAAAGCCAGGACATCGTTACTTTACTTTGAATTTTACCATGTAACTAAAATCACTGTGTTCAGAACACATGGGAAGACAGGTACACTCTTGTTCTACAGATTAGTTGCTGATACAGTTTTGGAGTCTCCTTCTCTGAAGACGTTCAAGACCCGCGTAGATGCCTACCTGTGCAACCTGTTCTAGGAAGCCTGCTTTGCAGGAGGTTTGGACTCAATGATCTCTGGAGGTCCCTTCCAAACCCTACAATTCTGTAATTCTGTGACTAGGACCAAGAAATAGGCACACTGAGGGATCACAGTTCACTCCTAAGAGGCAAACTTACTTCCCCATACATTTTCAGCACTCTCCACAGTAGTACATAGCATTCCTCTCATCTAAAATCACATCATTAACACAGAAATGATATCAAGTTGCATCACACTGAAATTCATATGGATAACTGGCAGTAATAGAGCCCTTGAACCTTAACTTCAGAGGAGCAATGAATTACACTTTTATGCAAATTAACACTAGAGACTAAAAGTTATGGCAGAGAGTTTCACCGACAGCTGTTTACAAAAGAAAATTGTTGAGACATGGGATGTGATTGTGTTCCTGGAATAAGGGCCTTATTCTCTAGCTCACATTATTATCACCCTTTGAAGAGTTCTTACCCCCACCTGAACTATATGCTTCTCCCAGTTCATGTGTTTCCCATCAAGCCAATTTAAGTGTCTAATTTTCATACTTAGTTTAATTTAGTTTAATTTTACTCTATTTTTTTTCCAGATTCTTTAATCCATTAAGTTAAGTGGAAGGAAGGAAATATTTTGTATCAGTTTATAAAATAAATAAACTAATCAAATTATTATTTATGAATTGCATTATTTGTTAAAGTAATAAATTAATATTTATTAATACATTAATATGACAAGAAGAAGCTGTTACCTTTTTGACTGATGTTTGTTTTTCAACTGCAAGCCACTTTGGTCTTACAAAATTCAAGATGCCTCTTTCATAAGCTGTTCAAAAAACATTATCTGACTAATGAACAGTATGTATCATTAAAAAATACAATGTACTGAGCAGCATTTCTTCCTCTTGGCTGGACTAACTTGAAGACATAAGTAATCAGTTTAAATACCTAGGACCTCTTATTACAAATGCAGTTTTGTTCCCTTGTGAGAATGCTGAATGCTGTTCTTTCTATATTTCTTATATCCTGATATATTTCAATCTTTTTTTTTTTTTTTTTTTTTTTTTTTCCCCACCATAGAGCTGGTATGTAGAACTATAGAGTTTCAGAACAACAATGACAACAAAAACAAACAAACCCAAAAGAGTGCAGTTCTGCAAGATCAGCAAATGTCAGCAATGTTTAACACCAAAACTGTGGTGCAATTAAGTAGCGACAGTACCCCTATTTATATAAAGAAGATTTCTAGAATATCTAAGCACCCTTGACATTTGATGTCATGCCTTAGTCTTTACACACTATCGAAGTCCAGGATGTGACAGCAGAGAATATAATTTAATTTAATTGTTTTTATCTCTGTATGACAGCTGGAAGAAAGACCTCCAGAAACATTTTCAAGGAGAAATTGGTTTGTTGAACCAAATTATCCTCACATTTGTTTATTTGCAGGTTTCTTTAGCCCTGCAGCAATATTTGGTATGCATTATACTCTTGCAGTAAATTTACTTTCTTTCCTTTACCAACATGGTATACCAACAAAAAATACAGTCAAGCAAAGGGCCTATACTTGAGATAACAACTTAAGTGATAGCTTTTATTTAACAGCACAATGTGTGCAGTTGGTAAATAAGTTGTGTAACAGTTTATATTTTCAAGTATGGCAAGTGAAGAGTACAGTATCACCAGCAGAGAACTGAGCATGGTCTCCAATGCAAAGTGGGCAGACAGATCATTTTCATGTGTAATTTTCAAACAATTTTTTAAAGATCAAAGTCCTTGATCTTCTAAATGATATTGGTTGTTCTGAAAGTAATGCTTCCTATTTGTTTCCGTGGAAGCTACAACAGATACAAAAAGAATGACACTGTGTCAGAGCAAGTTCTCAGCTACAAAGCACTGTTTTTCAATATAGCCAGTACCATTTTCTATACGTTTTCACCAGTGATGAAAAAAAGCCTGCATGACATGCTCAAAAAAAGTTACATGGCTGTCCAGAACATGACTTGTCTTTCACATTGCTGTCACCAGTTCTGAAAAGCACCATCTCAAAACTTCACTGTGCTCACATCCACTTTTTGGTCTCCATAAATGTTCAGCAAGAATCGATGAATGTCAATGGGTGAAAAATTTTTCTACATCAAGTGTAGATGAATGTCAATGGGTGCCATTTTTTTCTGCATGGAGGAATTCAGTAACACACCTTTGCTTCACACATACTTCCATCTCAGACACAACTTTGACAAACTGCCCCTCTGCTGCCATCTGTCAAATGGCAACATTATGTAATGGGATATCGGCTTGAAAGTTCAACCTTTACTGCTAAACCACTAACATCCACTTCAGACTGCTGGGACCAACATAATAAAATAGGAGAGATTACTTTTGGAGCAGCCCTCATCTATAATACACTTGAAGACACTGACAAAATAGGTTTATAAAGGACAAAATCTTTTTTTTTTTTTTCATTTGCAAAAGTCTTGAGTGGAATCAGTATAATTGCAATTAAATGCTTTGAGTTCGGTTAAGTGAGCTAAAACTAGGAAACAAAAAGTGTTAACTTTCACTGCAACAACTTCTTCTGTGTCATGGCTAAAATTCTTTACCAAATATTTATCTTGCAATCAGCAGCTTCTGTAACTGATTTCCCTAAAAAGTTTTTTGTGTAAGAATTTTTATTGAAACAAACTAGCTCATTAGAGGTTCAGATTATTTTGAAATGGACATTCAAATGTGTCCAGAAAATAATCTTTTGTTGTTGTTGTTGTTTCATTGGTTTTGTGTGTTCATTTGTTTCTTTCTTGCTTAACTGTTTCTGTCTTGGGCAAAACAGTTTGCTCACCTTAGCTGAAAGTCTTAAATCCTTTGATTCAATGTCAAATTGCATGTTGCAAAAAAATTATTTATCCAAAGATTGGTGTTGCTTCAGATTGCATAACTATTTCCTTTTATTAGAATACCTATTTCAGTATATTTTTATTGTATAACAAACCCAGGAGAACAGCAGACTTATAGCAGTCTTATATTAAAAAAAGCAGACATGCTAAAAATAGAGGTGTTTGTTTGTTTACTAAATATATATATATATATATATATATGTCCTTATCAGTAATGTAATGATAAAGCTTACTTGTTAGAATAAAATAATAAAAACTCCTCAAAATAAGTATCTGATAATCAGCATGAAATAAATTAGGGTTTATATCTAATAGAATGTGCATGCCATCTGTCATTTTTTAAGACTATTCAAACAACAGTGCCTTCACAAAATGTACCACTCTTGTACCACTGCACGAAATTTTTTTGAAAAGTAAAGAAAAATTGTATCAGGATCAATTACAGTTTCACATTAAAATTCCAGCGCATGGTGTTAAAGCTGTATGATCCAGGAAAGACAGTTCTAACATCGCTATGAAGGAAGACAATTCAAATAGTGTATTTAATTAACTATTTTAAATTCTTCTTTCATGTTATGAGAATGTTTTCATCAAGCTCTCTAATTTTAAATATGAACGGAACAACCGGCAGCTTATAGTCCTATTTTTTTCTTAGCATTTGAATACACAAATAACAAGCAGCCTTAATGATCACAGATTTCCATATTTTTTGTTGTTAATAGAGGTAGCAATTATTCATAATCCATTATTTCATGAAGATGAGAAGGAATCTCTGAAGACAGCAACCATATACTTAAAAGATCCAAGCTTATATTTCAAGCTTCTTGAGATCTTTGCATGGATATTCATGCACAGCCCTTCCTTGTACATCCTGACTGAATCAATGTCTTCAGAAATAATGAGTAGAGTGAAAATTTCTCTATTTTGTAAAAACTTAAGTATGTTGTCTTTGTTTCCATTGTTTTTTTACTACTTTCTTGGAAAATGCACTGCTCTATGTAACAGTTTTAATAGTTGCTGCATTGTTGCTGCTTTTATTAGCAGAATTATCTTTAGTTATGTGTGGTAAATTTCTTTACAGAAATAAGTTTAAAATTTAGGCACAAGTTAATTCTAGGCTTTGTAAAATTCAAGTTTGTATTCTTGAAAATATCAATAATGTATTGACCAAATTATTGCTCAGCTAACAAGAAAGGTGTTATTCATCAAGTTTAGACTAATTATCCAGCTATATTTGACTGCTCATATCGGCTGCTTTTACAGTACAGTAACACAGTTCAATTCAGTTTATGTTTGTCTGTTTAAAGTAGTTTTTCAGCTATATGTCTGTAATCTTCCTGTAGAAACTTAAAAGAAAATGAGTTAACAAGCTGCTTCTCAGCTTGCTATCTGATTGAGTGCATAACCTAACAGGAAGGACTTTGGGATGATAAGTGATGAGAAACTCAACATGAACCAGCAATGTACACTTGCAGCCCAGGTATCCCAGGCTACATCAAACAAAGTGTGGCCAGCAGGTCTAGAGAGGTGACTGTCCTTGCCTACTCTGCCCATCTGAGACCCCATCTGGAGTACTGTGTCCTGCTCTATGACTCTCAACAGTAGAAGGATATGGATCCGTTGGAGTAAGTAAGGTGCAATGACTTTAAACCAAAAGAGAGTAGATTTAGTTTAGATAGTAGGAAAAAATACTTAACTATGAGTGACAAGACAGTGTCACAGGCTGTGGATGCCCCATACCTAGAAGTGTTCACGGTCAGGCTGGATGCAGCTTTGAGCAACTTGGTGTAGCAGGTGTCCCTGATCATGTCAGGGCGGTTGGAACTAGATGATTATTCTCTTCCCTGTGACTCTATGATTCTGTGATTCTATGATCAAAAATATCTTTCTATAACAGTTGACGGAAAGTCATAGTGGCTGACCAACAGGTCTTGCTCTCATTTTCTCTTTTGCTTGGATGTGCTGTGGCTTTTCCAATAGTGATATGAAGAATTGCAACATATAGAATCATAGAACCACCAAAGTTGGAAAAGACCTACAAGATCATCCAGTCCAACCGTTCACCTATCACCAATAGCTCCCACTAAAATATATAATTCCGTTCTCAGTGGAAAAGCACAAAACCTTTATTTCAGTTTTCCAGCAGAAGGGATATGTGTGATGTAGAATCTGTGCATAATCAGAGAAACAAATTTAACTTATTCATAAACATGAGTACTAAAATAAGACATTCAGACTGAAGGGCAGCCTCCTCTAGGAGTTTGAACTTAATGATATCCAAATATTAGGAGCATCTCCATCCTTGAGATATTTTGTAATCAGAAACCAATGCAAAAGCAAAATTCAACTTAGCTTCATAAGATCCTAGTATGTAGAGAATAACCTTCTGTCCAAAGCACTGTCAGCCACAAGGTGCTTCCAGTCCTCAAGGTCTTCCTTTTTGCTCAATATCAATGATTTATTCAGTTGACCAGATGCGTGTCTGGTGCCATTTTTCAGGGAATCATTCAATATCTACAGTTGCTAATCCCTGAAGAGCTGAATTTCCCAGACATAAGTAGCATCTTTCCAAAATTTTGAAGTTGTATCTGCTAGCCCAGAATGAACGTCTCTAGCTTCAACATGTTTCAAGTGGTCCCCAACACCTCTGTGTGGGCAACCAGGATGACCCTGAACAGCTCTGAGGACATGGTGAGACCATCTGGTGCCAATACATGCACCAAAGGGTGCATGGAGCACCACCAACCCTGCCATTGGAGTAAGCACTCAGCCAGCACAGAAAATAGAGCTGACTTCTGCCTCATACACCCCTGGAAGAATAATAAACATCCCAATGGGTAAATAAATAAATGAAAAATCATTGGAGTCAAAGTATTGTCACTGTGTTTTGTTTTTTGTTTTTTTTTCCCAGCAGAAGATTGATTTCCAACTGGCCGGAACAATTCAGTTTCTTTTGAGAAATGCGTAATGTACCATACTAATGAATACTTGGACATGTAAATATTAGAAGAGGATACTTCAATTAATTATCATCATCACCTATTCCACTCCTTATTCCTTATTAAGTATAGTATTTTACCTATTACATCTATTACTTATTATATCCAGTACATGGTAACTTAAGTATCATGTCAATACTTCCTTTACTTTTCATAATTGCCTTCTTCACACAAAGAAGCAAATATGCTTAGTTAGATTCAACTCAATAAACCATTTATTAAAAATGAACTGCTGTCTTGACTCAGCAAATTTGCCTTTATCGACTTTCAGACTATAGCCACAGCATTTATGATACATACGCAGTGTTTACAGATAGGTATTACTTGTCCTTTTTAATGCAGTGATATTACCAGTTTCTGCAACACTGAAAACAGGTTCATTCCGTGAATTGCAATAGAGAAGAAAAATAAGTATCTTAATCTAACTTGCCATTCAAAGAAGTCTTCCAGTGTGCTACCACACATTCAATGAACAGAATCTGGCACTGTTTCTAGGGAGATCCTGGAAAGGACTAGCAGATCTGGTTCTGAATTCTGCATGGAAATATTCTGCTTTTCTAAATTGTCAGCTAGCAAACTTAAAATTAGATGTCTGAACATAGCTTATTTTTTTGTCATATTCAGGAATTTTCCTTAACAAATCCACTTGCAAAAATTTATTTGTCATTCTTGGTTAGAAAAACAGCTGCTAGAGGAAATATGAACACATATACTGCATAGTTATATGATAAATTTATATCATATTTTATGTTTTAAAAGTGTAAATGTTTTAGAAGTGGAATACAATATTTTAAATTACAGAAACACAGGAGCTTCAAAATTTTCTGATAATGTATTCTTTTTTGTTTATTTATTTTTAAATTTGTGATCTTTCTTACGATCTATTGTGAAGTTTACACAATAATTGATAGCACTATGTGGAAAGAACATAGTCAATCACAGCTTCCTCTTAGAAAATTTCATTTAAGCAATTTCAAATACATCACTATTCCTTATCTATTAAATCTTTTTAGTATATGGTTATGCATTTGCTAGCAAGTCACACTGTTTCCTTTTTGAAACTTTTACATTAACTGAGACAAAAAATAGCTGTCGCACAGCATTTTTTCCTGAAGTAATAACAATAAAAACCAAGTAGGAAAATTCACCTGTATTTATGCATATCTAGAAGGTAGAAGTATTTAATTTCTCAGTGTATAATAATGCTAACATTTTCCATTTAATTTAATTTAATTTAAAGTAAATTATAGTTCAGCCCTCTAATGTCATTGTTTTAGTTAATAGCCTTAATTCAGTACTGATGTTCAGATTAGTAATTTTGATAATTCTGTTTGCATCAGCAACTGCTTCATTTTACATACAAAGGAATCCACCGCATGGGGAAATAAAGTCCATATTCACTAGACTTATCACATTAGATTATTGTAAATAGGGAAATGATGTCATTAACATCAAAGTAAATGAGAGCTAATCTAAATAGACAGCAGATGCAATACTGCAATCCGTTTTTTTTTGTGTGTGTGTGTGTGTTTTTTTTGCTTTAGAATACCTTTAAAAGAATACACGACCTTGGAAGATTTCTAATTTCTTGCTTTGTGCTCCAACAAGCCTCAAGAACTTGCATATTCAGAATCAAAGAATCACAGAATAGTTTGGGTTGGAAGGAACGTTTAAGATCATCTAGTTGCAACCCCCCGCTATAGGCCGGGACACCTCCCTCTAGACCAGGTTTCTCACAGCGCCATCCAGCCTGGCCTTGAATGCTTCCAGGGAGGGGGCATCCACAACCTGCTCCAGTGTCTCATCATCCTCATGGTTAAGAATTTCCTCCTAGTATCTAGCCTAAATCTATCCTATTCCCGTTTAAAGTCATTTCCCCTTATCCTGTCAGTATACTCCCTTCTAAAGGGTCCCTCCCCAGCTTTCCTCTAGGCCCCCTTCAGGTACTGGAAGGCTCCTGTAAGGTCTTGACACAGCCTTCTCTTCTCCTGGCTGAAGAGCCCCAGCTCTCTTAGCCTATCCTTGTAAAGGAGGTTCTTCAGCCCTTTGATCATCTTTGTGTCCCTGCTCTGGACATGCTCTAACAGCTCGATGTCCTTCTTGTGTTGGGGACCCCTGCACTGGACACAAGAATAGAAGAATTCAGAACAGAAGCTTTTTTCTTTTTCTTTTTTAGTTTTCCTGTTGTCTGTAAAATCAAAATAGGAAAACAAAAAACATAAAAAATAAAACAAAAACAAACAGGCAAACAAACAAAAACCTGAACATGTTCTAGAGAATGTTTTTCTGGCTTTTGCCTTAAGAAGAAAACAAGATTTTTTCTTCCCAGCATCCACAGACGCGTTGAATGCTTTAATTCTTTATAGCTACTTTACACTAAAACTTCAGGATTTAGCTTCATAAACACCACTGAAAAATCCCAGAGGTCATTATTGATTACTAGAAAAGAACTGTAAATGCATATGTAATTTGTGGCTCTGAAAAGCCACATTAAACAAGCCTTGCTATCCATGGAATAGCTTTTTCAATATACTGCTTCAGTAAAAGATCACCCACCACAATTTTCAGAAGAAAAAAATCACAGACCAGCTTGTAACCCACTGACATTTCACAGCTAAACAATTGCAGGTGAATTGGTAAAGAAAACACAGTGTTCCACAAATCATAAACTCAGTACTATAATTAACATCATAACTAAAAATAGAATTGCAGAATCACAGAATGGCCCGGATTAGAAGGGACCTCAAGGATCACGAAGCTCCAACCCCACCACCACAGTCAGGGTCACCAACCTCCACTTTTAATACAAAACCAGGTTGCCCAGGGCCCTACCCAATCTGGCCTTGAACACCTCCAGGGACAGGCATCCACAGCCTCTCTCGGCAATCTGTTCCAGCACCTCACCGCTCTCATACTAAAGAACATCCCCCTGATATTCAACCAAATACTGATAACATCTGGTGAAAAGCACTGACAAAAGTCAGGAGTCTCTAGCAGTCATTCCAAAGTTCAGTCTTTTAATGTCCTGCATACTGCTGCTAATCCTCTGACTCTATTTTAATAATCAGTACAAAGACAATGGCTTTTTTCTCCTCATAATTATCACCAAAATTCAGACCATTTCTCAACAGTCCTTGAAGGTTATTAGGCTACCATGCTTCTAGAATAGTTGGCAATTCCAGTCCTCTGGACAGTATTCCAACAGTTGTAAATTAGGTTCAAGAGTATATGTGTGAATGAATGGCACCACCAAACTGGAACTGTCAATCAGGACAAAATATTCAAGAACAGGGTATGTTCTTTTGAAAACTGTATTCATTTGGTTTTGACAGAATGTCTCAGTTATGTTGGTTCATTACAATGGGATTATAAAATCATTTAGCAAATATATTATCTAGACACTTGAAGTAGAATCTATACTGCACAATCGTGATCATTACCTGGACTGCCAGGCATAGCCCAGAAAGCCAAAAAGGAACCTGTCTTTTGAAATATTATTTCTTGAATATATGAAGGCAGAAAATCTATCAAAAGTGTCTGGATAGCTTACAAAGTAAATATGGGATTCAAAATCACATCTTTTTGCGTAGATGAAGGGGTTTAAATTTACATGGAATGTGGCACATTAGGAGCTGTCTGAATGGGTGATTCAGTACTTTTTACAGGAAACAAAGGCTGAGGCTGTAAGGCTGAAAAAAAATTGTAGTTCAAATACAGAGAAATCAAACATCCAGAAATATATTTCTCGTAACAAGATCATCCTTTTTTCTTTCGTCTCACATGTATTTATGTTTTGCTGCATGGTTAAAAACATGCTACAAACCAGTTATTTGAACCTGAATGTTCCCCTTATAGTGAGGAAAAAAAAAAAAAAAAAGGAAAAAAGGCTAAAGGAAGCTAGATGCAAATGTGCATAAAGAATATTAAAAGCAGAAAAATCTTCCAATTTCTCCAGAGTCTGAAAGAAGATATAAAGGTGCACATAGGGCTCATCTCCTTTGTAAGGTGGGTCAAAAAAACAGAGTTATGTTTTCTCCCAGAGGTAAAGGGCAATGGAAGAAAAATGTTAACAGCAAATGAGACATTTCTCTTTTTAAATTCAGAGTGGAAGTCACTGAGGCACACACATAACAACAAGTTAAATACATCTGATACCTGTTAGACTAATAAAGCTTATTTTGAAAAATAGTGTACGCATATATTTTGCAAGAGGTACTGCCCTATCAATGTACTAGGAGCAGAAGAACAATAACCCTTATTAATACTAGGTTATATGGTCACCTGAACAGGTCTTGGCTGCAGTGCATTCTGTATTTTCTGCAAGGATTTCTGAGAGAACACAACCTTTCCGAGGAATAGACTGGTACCCTGCAGAGCCAGGATCTGTGGTCAGGAATCAATACAGTCTCCTGGAGGTGTCTTGTTTGGTTTAATGGAGAGTGAGCAAAACAGCATGATGTGCGGTATAAATCCATAACACTATTCAAATGTCATTTGAGGCAGCTTCAAGGTTAACAATCGTTGCTATCAAATAAGCTGTCAGAAAGGCAGGAAGCTTTTGTTCACAGTGAGGTCTAAGGTCTAATGTGGTAATTAAACCCAGAATACAAAATAAACTGTTCTCACACAGCATACTAGTGTTCTGGAGAATCCTAATGAATAGTTACCATTGCTGCTGCTTATTGTGTAAAGAAATCATTACTTCTGCTCAGGCAGCTCTACTTTTAAGTGTCTGGTACATTAAGCGGTTTCTTATGTTTCTGGCACCATTCCTTTGCTGGTTTCAAAGGAAAAAAAAAAAAAAACAAACAAAAAAAACACAAAAATCAAAATAAAAATCAAAATAAAAATCAACTTTTTGCCACTTGTCACAACCTGTTTCTGAATGAAAAAAAACGTATATTTTTAACCAGCTGATACTGATACGGAGGGAAAAAGTTCTTGAAGAATGGACCTTCTCAGCCAAGTTATAATCTCTTTCAATACTGAGTTTAGAAACTTTGAAGAACTGTGACACTATATGCCTGGTTGAAGGCACCTCAATCACCATCTCTATCTTGGAAATCTTCTCGGACACTTTTGGGAAGGCAATGGAACAGGTCAAAACTTATTATCATCCTTCCTCTACAAAAACATTAATTGCCAAAAAGAAAAAAATCTTCAGTTATATAGGTGATCGTATAGGGGAATGAGATGATTATGCACCGAATTGCTTGGAACATTACCAAATTAAAAATTGCTGGTCATAAAGAGAAGTTCCTCTCTAATGGCAAGTTTCTACTAGACAGAAGCCAAGAACTGCTTGCCGCCCAGCAGACTTTCAGACACTAGAATGAGTCACCTCTGCCCCACACTCCAAGCATCAGATTCACAAAAGGACTGACAACAGATGGATTGTGAAAGACAAAACTTTTTCTTTTTTGCCTCGAAGCTTGCTTTGTGAGGCCTTTCTGGTGATAAGACTTTAACTGACAACTTCTAGTTATCTAGCAGGGTGAATGGTGGGTGTCACCATGCCACAGTACCTATGCTTATGAAGATAAGCAGAAGCGGGACAAGCAGTCTTTTTCAGGGGTACAGCTTGAAGGAGCTGACCACTGCAAAAGGTGATAATGCTTGTTCATGGCAACGAAGGCACCGCTGCCTGCTGGCTTATCTGTTGGGCCCGGAATATCACACTAACAGAGAAAAGAAGGAAAAAAAAACACAGAAATGGGGGATAAAAGGCCCTCACTAAACTAGGGACTTTGGAGACAAACTCCCAAAGACACCTTTGATGGAGAATTCCCTGAGGGGAAAACATCTTTGGAAGAACCCTCCTGAGGCCTGTGTGCTGTGGAGCTTCCTGTCTTTCTCCCATCCCTCGCGATGATCAGATGAGTTCCTGAGATCAACGGACCTACTACGTACCTCGCTGGACCCATGGTGGTGACTATATCTCTTTTGCCCTCTACAGAGACTCCTTGCTTATATTTCCTATCTTCCTAATGCCCACCTTCCCTTCCCCATCTCCCTAAATGGCTAGGACTTGTAATAAACTGGTCGGACCAACATTTGAACAATTGTTTCTTAATCTCACGCTGGGTATACATATATCAAAGAGCCTCCCCTCCTTCCTATAAATTGGAGTGAGACATTTATTATTGGTGTCACGGACAGGATACCTGCCATGAGAGTGTTGTCCTTCCAGATATAGTTTGAACCTTTTCTGTGTGCACCTCCTGGAGTTGCAAGGAGCGATAATTTCAATAACTTACACATGAGCAACTCTCCAGGAAGATCATACCATATTCTGAAACTTTACTGTTTATGTGTATACCTCCTGGGGACGTATGAATTAATTTTGACTATTTGTGTTTGTTCAATATGTGTGTGCCTCCTCCGGAAAACCACTCCGCATTTTGTGATTTAAGTATCTTGCAACTTAAGTGTGAAATTTGAACCTTATTTCGTGTGCGCCTCTGGGGGAAATGAGGAAGTGATTTTTTTTTACGTAAACCTGTGTGCCTCTCCAAGAAGTTTATTTACTTTATTGAAACCTAGACAGTGTTGTTTTAGCTTCTTTGTCTTTAGAGTGCTCCCCTCAAAGAAAGGGAGGAGTGATTTAAGAATTTGCATTTGTTTGAACTTTTTTTGGGTGCACCTCCTGGAATTGCAAGGAGTAAGGGTGTCTTGTAACCTAGGTGTGGAGTTTGCAGTTAATCTGTATGGTCTCGCAGGGAAGTAAGGAGAGACTTAACCTAAAAGGTGTTGTTTTAGTCTCCTGTCTTTGTGCGCTCCTCTCAACAAAAGGGAGGCGTGATTGGAGTATTTGCATTTGTTTGATAGGTGTGTGCCTCCTTGGGGAGGGGTAAGGAGTTGCGTGTACCTTCTCCTCCCTTAGTGCAGATGTTTTAGCATATTAAGAAATGAGTGACACTATTGCCACTATGAAAAGTGAAGGCATGTTTTTTGACCTTTTAGAAAAGCATGGTGCTCGGCCCTTTTTATCAGGTGTGGATTGGGCACGACAAAACTGCCATAACTTGCAGAGTGTTTCAGACCACATTAGTGTTTTACAAAATGAGGCTCGTACCCAAGCTGGGAAAGGAAAATCGTTTATTTGTACAGTACTCGGTGCTGCTTTAAAAGCAGCCGTGGAGTTCCGAGATGAAAAGCATTCGGCAGAAACCCAAACCATACAAGCACTGCAGGAATCAGTTAAAGTAACACAAGAATTGGTAAAAACTCTGCAGAATCAAATAGTGAACCTCGAGGAACAATTACAAAGAGAGAAACAAAATTCAGTTTTGTTGGAAATGGCTTTTAAGGAACTGTTAACGTATAAGAATACTAGCGATACTGTCACCCACATTTTGCCTCAAGAAAAAACTTTTCCTCAGGAGGAACTACAAGGAATGAAGGAAAGGCTAGATAAATTAGAAACCCCAATAGACCCATTGCATCCTTTGTTAAAAAACTGAATATACATTTGATAACAGTGAGGATCTGGACCCTCAAATGAATGTTAAAGAAATTCCCTTCTCAGCCACTGAACCAGCAAAACTGAAAAAGGATTTTAGCCACTCTCCAAAGGAATCAGAAACTGAGTATGTATGGAGGGTTAGTCTCACTGGTGGAGACCAAATACTGTTAACTGAAAAGGAAGCTGAAGGTTATTGGGGACCAGGAGTACTTTTAACTACTGGCAACAATCGTGCTCCTTGGTCCTTAACACAGAGGGCTGCCTATTGGGCAGGTGGTCTTAACCCTTTAGAAAGGGGACACCCTCTTGCCATTACTGGAACAGTCGATCAATTAGTAGAAAGTGTTCAAAAGGCTGATTGTCTCCAAATGATGTACGATAGAAAGCTGCAGTCACATCATGAATCACCTATGATGATGCCTGTTGATCCTAAAAGGATGACTCCTTTAATCAGGGGGTTTCCAGAACCACTGAAACCCATAGGCATACAACTGCAAGGAAAGATACAGGCTATGTTGCAAGGAGAAAGAACTCCAGCAGCAACCTCTAACCATCTGTAGTCAGGATATAAAGTATGGACATGGTGAGAGGTTGCCCAAGAATTAATTAACTATGGGAGAAAATATGTGCCAGTGATTTCTTCCACCAGTAAATTTGAGCCAAGAGGAGTGAAAATTAATCTCACACTGGGTATACGTACACCAAAGAACCTCCCTTCCCTCCTATAAATTGGAGCAAGATATGGATATGGGCTATTTTGAAAGATCTCTAAAAGTCTAACATTTAAAACATAAAGACCTGTTGAGTACACCTCTGCCAAGCCTTGCTTTGCTGCTTATCATCTTTGAATGGCTCAGACTGGACTCCCAAAGTGCCAACAGCCTATTTGCAACTCCTAGGAGTACTGGGGTGCCTAAGATATTAATGTTTAGAGCTGAGGCAGTGGCATTCAGCAATAGTTAGAAAGGACTTCCAAAAGGATTTCAGCCTGAGATTTGACCTCATAGACCTAAAAATGAACCCAAGTACAATTAGCTTAAAAGCTTCTGTGATTGAATAATTGAGTACATCCATACTGCAAAATAAAGAGGGCAAAGAGAAAGCTCATACATGGGATGTCTCATCACCCCCTTAATTGCCTAACTGCTACTTCATCCCTGGCTCTGGCCATATACGGGGACTTGATACAGCAACTGGTTTTGTTCGCAAGACAAGTAGATATTTGGCCAAAGACTAAAAAATCTTGACAATGTAGCATCCCCTGAGAAAAAAAAGAGTATTCATATTTCTTGTCTTATGTCTAATGAGATGTATTTGCCCTAGGTCCTAAATCAAATTATTTAATTCTCTAAGGATTTATTAAAAAACAACAGGGAAAAACTTATATTATGCTGGACAAGACACTGTATTTCCTGGAAAGAAAGAGAAGTCTCAAAGTTGGAAAATCTTAAGCTTTTAGAGTAAATGATTTAATAGTTTCTTAACTGTGGAACATACAGAGCAATAATTCTGACAAAAGGTTACATCTTTTTGAGACAGCTATCAAACTGCTTGTGCAGATTAAGTACGCGCTCCAAGCTGTATGCATACAAGTACTAAAATCATAAAGTGCTGCTGAAAATGCCCCAAATCATCCCTTGTGTAACTGTATTGAAGCCAGGGGAATTATGTCTGGGAGACATTTGTCACATTTATGGGCATGTTTCAATCATCTATTTGACATCAGAACAAAGGCTCCTAACAGCAGTAACTCTGCCAAAAGTTCTTATATGAGAGTGCAAGACACTGGTACGAGTCCCTTCACTGACTAGTTTAAGTCTAAAAAGAGATTAAACCAGATCAGGTAGAAAACTTTGACCTCTTCCTTACACTGATATTTTTGGTTCTTGTATGATCCCAGGCAGGTTTTAAGGCTGTTCCCCTAGCAGGACTGAGAACCATTAATAACACCTACAGTATTTCCATCAACTTGATAAATGCAAAATGCTATGTCTCAGATTATATCAGCAATGTATTGAGGTGAGGTAAAGAAATAATTAACTGTTTAAGACATAAAACTGCCCAATATTTTTCATACAGTTCCTTTCTTTCATCCATCCTAGCTAGTACACATTAAATACAATATGAAACTAAAAAGTGGAGAGTTGATTAAAATAGAACACAGATATACTTGTTTCACAAATATCTGCAATGGATTTATAATATCCATCTGAAGATTTCTGATGATGTCCTGTTTTGAGTGATTGTTTAGGAGGCTAATCACAAAAATGCATACACATTTAGAGTTTCTTCCACTGTAAGACAAAGTACAATTCCAATATAAGCAAATTATTTCCCAGACCAATTGATGCCTTTGAAACAGATGGAAATATGACAATAACTACCATGCTTGGTTTTGGCTTACACTGCATATGACTTAATGAGGAGATTGCTACTGAATTCTGACACAACTGGCCCCTCTTCCTGTCTTCTTCACCTTCAAATTACCACACAGACTGAAATGCTTAACAAGGAATGGAAACGGGAAAGTAAAAGTATACATATATAGAGGTTCATCTAGAGCAACACAGTGAATAGAAAATGGACATAGTACAATATTGTATTTAATAAGCTAAAAAAACAAAAACAAGCTAATGGCAAAATGCATATTTTTAAATACAACTAAGAACATATGGTAAATTTGGTTAAAAGGGAGAAATGACAAAGAAAGTGAGGATGGTTTACAAGCACAGCAACAAATTTTCATCTTTTTTCTGTTAGTCTTAAAACAGGGAAAGAGGAGTTGTGGTCCTAAAGATATTTTTCAGGTCTGGATCCTTAGATATTGAAATCTCTGAAGTGAATGCTAAGTGCAGCAAAGCACTAACTGCAAATGAAATAGGTAGGTCACTCTGGAAAAGGGTTATTCACTATAAATTCAGCTGTGCCACGAAGCCACAAATTGTAGAAGGAGCATAAAAACAACAACAGTACATGGGCAAACTGTCCATAGATCCTGAGAAAGAATATAGGACCAACTTATACGTTTGTAAGTTCTTACACAAACAGCTGAAAACAAACCAGAATAAAACAAAGAGAACAACAAATAACAAAAACAAAAACAAAAAAAGAGCAAAAACAGCAACAACAACCAACAACCCACATTCTTTTTCTTGTGCAAATACAATGAATAAATGGTTCTATTTCCTCAAATGTTTTATTTTATGTATTTTTGAGGGGCACCAATATATATATATATATACTACCAGGAATCACAATCATATAAGAGATTCATTCATTAAGCAAATAAGTAAATAAATAAATGTCCTGTGTTAATACAAGATATACTATAAAAGACTGCTTCTCTGAAGGAGAAAAAGTTATCATTAATATACTGAGTAGATCTACTCATTAATGAACTGGAAGAACAAGTTGATTGAGTTGAAGCCTGCAGGTGATCATTTCAGTTAATGAAGTATGAAAGATTGTAAATAACTACACATAGATTTCCACATTAAGAGACTGAATGAGAAACATCAATTTCTGGTAGAATGTATGTTCATTTGCATGATGAAAAATACATCAGACTTCTAGTTCAAAATAGGGCCTTTATCTACACTTTAAATAACGCACATCAGTATACAACACGTATGAGTTAAAAATAAATGAGGAATCTTTTGCAGTTAAAAAGCAGTCATACAATAGCTTGGGTTGGAAGGGACCTTTAGATCATCTAGTTCAAATTCCCATATATAAGAATGACACAAGAAAGATACAAAGCAATTAGAGCATGACCAAAAGATGGTAAAGGGTCTAGAAAGCAGGACATAGAAGTTGCTGATGAGGTCCCTGGGTGTGCTCACCGTAGAGCAGAGGAGCTGAGGGGAGGCCTGATGGCGGCTGCAGCTCTTCACAGGGAGCGGAGGGCAGCGCTGAGCTCTGATCTCTGTGACAGCGACAGGGCCCGAGGGAACGGCAGGGAGCTGTCAGGGCAGGGGCAGCTGGGGGTCAGGGAAAGGGTCTGCACCACAGGGTGGTGGGCATGGAACGGGCTGCACAGGGCTGTGGGCACGGCCCCGAGTGCATGGAGCATTTGGACACTGCTTTCGGCATAGGGGTTGAATTTTGGGTAGTCTTGCGTGGAGTCAGGAGATCTTTGTGGGTCCCTTCCAACTTGTATTCAGTGATTCTGCTGTTTTTTTTTGTTGTTGTTGTTTTGTTTTGTTTTGTTATTGTCATGGTTTTGTGTTTTGTAATTTTTGCTATTGGTATTGCACATCACAACATCATGTGGAGCATAGAGAAGAAGTACTACACATCCCAGGGGACCTCGTGACCAGGGAGGGAAAATACTTCACGGAAGTGACGCTCGCTCTCGCTCTCACTGCCTGGCAGCGAGTGTGGGTGTGCTTCCAAGCTGCGGCGCCTTCAACTTCAAAGTAGGCCTCTCGGTGTTCGGAAACCTCTCTCTCTCATTATATTTGATTTATTAGCTTCAATTCTAATTATATTGTATTATAGTGCGTAATCTTGCATTCCGATATCATAGTTAGTAAATAAGTTTTACTCCTCAGATCGTTGCCGCTGCTCCGTTTGTTCCCCTGAACTCCCATCTCCCTACCCCTTTTCCCTTTTCCCTTTTTTTCCGAGGGGGCCGGGGGGCTACGGGCCTACTGCCCCCTCCCCTGTCACGGACCCAGACTGATCTTGATAACCCCGTGACAGTTCTACAAATCTCTCTTAAACCAACCTGCAGATTTCAGATATTTTACAAGAATATATGAAAGAAAATTCAGAAAGATAAAATTTCATGCTTGGCTTTCCAAGTTTTTACTGACATTGTTTGTAATAGGATTTTACTGCAATGAAATCTACATTCACTGAGGACCTTTTATTGTAGCTTACTTTTGTTCTTTCTTATTTATCTAAAGAGGGTAGCATAGGGCAAATGGAGTCAGAATCAAGCCCTTGTATTTTCTGCACTTTATCAGGAAGATCATCTTTTTCTATTAAGTCCTTTTAAGAAAGCTTTATTAAACATTGATGCTGGTTTTAATTGAATCATTGAATGTGCCAGAAGGACACGGGCTAGTCACATGGAAGTGATCAACTATGCATCATTCAACAAGACAATCTTTTCTAATTCTAGTCTCCTGGATCCCACATGCTAAGCAACTACAAGTATTTTGAAGAGCAACTGGTAACCGGGTAGAAAAATCAATACAAGCAAAGCTAGACAGTTTCAAGAAGAAAGAAATGATCTTGGAAAAATAGCCATTTTACTTAGTAGATCAAGATGTCACATGCAAAACATCCAGGTGAAAACTGGAAAATTTACGCAGGGATTACCAACAGGCATAATCATTCTCTTCTGACTAAATTTGCATAAAGGAAACACTGATCCTAAAGACACTGAATGTTAGAGTCTTTTTTTTGGAAATAAATACTAATATTGCAAAACATAATTTCCAAACATCCAGTATATACAATGCTATTTAAGCTTACAATGCTATTTAAGCTGTTCCTTTACACTTTGAAAGAGACTGGATAAGAACATCATACAAAGGTGTATGTAAGTCTGGTTATTTAATTACAACTCATTTTTACTTTCTCAACAAATGTTAAAAAGCTTACTGTTTCAGCAGCTATTCACATAATTTGAATGATTTTACCAATAACTGGGAGGACTTAGCTAGGTCAGAATGCTCACATTCCTGTTTATTTGAAAATTCAAGCACCTAAAGATGATGCAGCACAGTTAGTTTTAGTGTTTTGGACAGCACATTGAGTTAGTTTTAGTGTTTTGGGGTCATACATCTTAATACATTCTCATTCCAAATCCACTTTTTTTTTCTCTTTTTTTTTCTTCTTTTTTTTTCTTTTTCTTTTTCTACAGTGATGATAAATAAAATAGGAGATTAAATGTTTACATTTAAGTACAAAGGTTTTAGTTGATGTGTCTGCTGGAAATATCTGTCCCCCTTAGCTAATACTAAGGAAGCCTAGGGCAAATAACCTGTTAGCTTAGGAACACTAGGTTTGCTCCTAAAGCTGGATGTGATGGAAATTGCCGCTAAGACAATAACTAGAAATTCTATTTCATATATTTTCAAGGCTTACCTTTAGGCATTTTGAATTCCACTTATGATACTCCCTCCAACAGCAGAGGAAAGAATTTAGTTAGAATATTATTTTTTCAAACCACATGTACTAGGCAAGAAAATCACTCTAAAACTCAGCTCTTACACAGACTGAAACAGCAACCAATACTTTAGGTTGAATAGGATTATATCCATCTCTTTCTATTTCTTACTGTCAAGTAATCAAGCTCATGTGGGTTGCATGCCATCATAGACCAGATTGTGGTCTCAGTCTAACCTACATGGAAGGAAACAACCCTAGAGAGAATGCTCATTTCATACATTTCCATCAGTATCACCTTGTGGAGGCCCTTGAATCTATACATTCCTTGAGTGTGCTAGAGCTACTTGTGAAAAGAATAAATTCTGCTTTCTCATGCCTATCCCTCAAATACAGTAAAAGCATGGCCATAGTCTTCCAGTAGGCTTTCACAGGAACTGCAGAAGGTAATCCCTTGGGAGAAGGTTGCACATGGGTGAGTAATATAAGCACCCTTGCTGCTAAAGTTCTTTATGCCAGAGAGAGAGTACAGCTGCAACACCCGAGCTGAGGAAGGGTCAGTAGGAATGGTAGATATAGAAAAGTAATATCGCTATATTCTCCAAATAAGTGAGTTCTAGCTGCAAAAAGAAAAAAAAAAAAAAAGGAAAAAGGAAAAAAAAAAAAAAAAAAAGGAGAAACGTTAAATATGGAGTTCTACAGAGTCATTTTGGCAAAGTTATGTTCCAGGTCAAAATCATACTTTCAATAATCTTTACTGTGCTCTGTCCTTTATGTCATTACTATGCAGGTTCTTTTTTACCTTAGTAAATTATCACTGTTTCTAAGATTTGGCATGCTTCAAGGAGAGCTGCAACCTCACTATCTCCTTAATATATCACTGTGTGGATAAAACATTAAGAAAGAAAACAGTGGAATTTAGCATTGGGGGAGGCTTTTCCATCAGTTTGATAGAGTCAAAAGGTTAATCTTCAGTTACATCTTTTTCATTTGTCTAACTATGCATTAAAAACCTAAATGTGTGTAAAAGTACTTTGTCAGAACCCATTAATATGTGCATTGTATATTTTAGACATGTCTTGATAGTAATAGGCACTGAAAAGCAGGCACAGTTCATCGTTTTAATGACTGGTTTTCCCTCTGAGTGCACTACAAAGCTATGATGTGCCATAAAGTGACACTGGTATGAAGACATGCTAGAGCAAGCCATTCCATGAAAATCAGGCAGTTTAAAGAAGTAATGTGTAACATGACTTCTAAGTAGCTAGTATTTCAGGGCTTGACTGTAAGCCTCGTTTCTTCACACTGATATAAAGGTGAGCAGATCTAAAAAGACCTCCCTGGTACTGGCCACATGTAGCTGAAAGAAAGATGTCACTATAAGGTTATTATTCCATCGCTGACATGATATGTTTTGGGTTTTTTTTTCCCCATCATTCTGCTAACATAGCTATGTTACTGCAAACAAATATCCTGCAGCAGACAGATTAATTGCACCTGACAGTAAAGGACAAAACTATGTCTATACTACTAATCATCCCTGGGCCCCAGGCCATGTACTGAATTCCCTCCCTCCTGGTTGGACTAGCAGCACAGTCCTGCAGAGCAGTCTCACTTCCTCATGCAGTGTCTTTTTGGCCAGTAGACATGATTGTTTGATTTTTAAGTTGCTTCAGTTTGAATACCTGAAATAACAGAAAGGCTGTCGTGCAATCTGTCTGAGCATAGTGGTATGCACACTAGCATGCTTCTAAGGGAGTGAAGGGCATGACATCAGAACATACGATGTGTGTGAAAGAACGTGGTCTGTTGGGAAATCATAGAGGACTGTAGGGCAGAAGAAACCAAACCTGGTATGGTCCTGGTTGAGGACTATTTGTCCCTAGATTTCAACATCCCGTGAACTATAGCTGGATTCTCTTTGGAGGGAGGAAGCATTTTGGTTTGCTTCACTGGAGAGTCTGGGAATTAGCTAACATATCTACCACTTCACAAAGAAGTAGCTGATTTATTTGACAGTGCCAAACCATCCAAAGAGTCTCATCTCAGTGAAGCTGCAGGAACTAACTGCGTAAGTACATCTGGTGTGTCAGCAGCTCTGTAAAACTTACGGGAAGGAAGAAAGGGCTGCATAGCTAAGGACAGGGATAGTGGCAGAGGAACAGTGGTGTCACAGTGGTTAAGATTAAACACAAACCCAAGGCAGCGTGTATTTAAACCCATGGCAGACTGTATCACATCAGGTTGAGGATAAAAATTGCAAGGGTAGAGGCAAGAACTCTGGAAGAGAGCAGATGGAGGCAAGTTTGCAGCCGAGGCTGCAAATGAAAACACTCCTTGCCTGCTCCATGCCCCAGGTTCCTCTCTACAACAGGTATGATGCTCTGGATGTGGAAGACCTGTATGCAGGTGGGTAACAGCCCACTCAGTCTAGACATGCTAACAAAACCAAACCAGGAAAAGACTTCCTCCAGCACCAAGGCTACTTGCAGCTCTTTCCTACAAAGACCTTAGATTAGAATTGAAAATACCGATCTACCAATGACTACTGTTTGTCAAATGAAAATTGCTTGTCTTTTGGAAGATCGTATGACTTTGAAGTTGAAATATTTACATCTTTACCTTTGTTTCAACCTCTCCTCTCCTCTTCTTTACTTTTCTCTTCTTTTCTTTTCTGGTTCAGGCTGTACCTGCTGTTCCATAAACTGTCCTTTAGGGTTTTAATAACATCAATAGAAACCTTTGCTTGCTTAAAACCCCAGAGTCAGAAGAAGGAAGGAAAAGCAGAAGAAAATTAGAATGAAACTGTATGGCTTAAAAGGCGGTGGTTGAAATAAATCCATTAAATAATGTCTGAGGTTTTAAAAAAAGGAAGCTGCATACGTCTCATGGAAATATCCAATTACAAGTTCATATTCATTATTTCATGTTAATGAAGCAACTAAGAGGAAAAATAATTACTGCCAAAATCTTTGCGATTGATTCAGCTAATCAGTTAATAATGTTCTTGGAACTATGCTCTTTTGTCTGAACTAGAAGACTTGGCAAATAAATGTTATTTAGAGTTCATCTTAGTGCTATGGAGCATTATTTTGCATTTTTTTATATGGACTGCTCTGAAAGTAATGCCTCCTATTTTATTGTGTTGGTGCATGACATCAGAGGTGGATGTTGGTGCTATGGCAGCAGAGGTTGAACTCTCCTACTGATATTTCATTATATTTTGTTGCCATTTGACAGATAGCTATTTATTATGGCTTGGGGAATATTTAAGTCCCCAAGAGTTTGCACATACTGAAATATGGGAGGGTCAGAATCAATCTTAATCTGTAAATTTTTGCATATCAAAAAGCATTGTAAGCTCACGAGGACCAGTGACTTTTTTTCTTGGGAAATTAGAATTGAAACTGGTTCAGCATAAATCTTACTCTCAGTACAACTTGAAGGATCTGCAGAATTAAACCCTATTTAGCTGCACTTTTAAAATGGACTGTCTACAATTGCTATCCTGATTCTCATGATCAGGATGAAGACTAACAGATTTTCTTTTTTAATTTTCCTGAGTATCAGTAGGAAGTAGTAAAAGGTATATTCAGAGCTTCTTCAGAAGGCCTTGAACACTTTCAGTTGTATAATTGTGGCAAGCCCACCCCTTCTCCCAAAAGTTCACAGTTAAGTGACTATATCTGAATTTACAGAACTCAGAACTGAAACAGATATACTCTTTCTGGTTTTGATTTTTTTTTTTTTTTTGGGGGGGGGGGTTGGTTTGGTTTGGTGTTTGTTTTTTTTTTTAATTTTAATTTTTATTTTGTTGTCGTTGTTGTTGTTTCTTTTTAACTGTGGAATTACCATTCATTTCACTTACAGCTACATTGTATGGACAGAAGTTCTTGTCCTTCAGTTTCGTATGAGTACCCTTATAGCTACCATAATGTATGGAATTGAAATAAATTTTATTATGTCTGGGAAAAAAAAAAAAAAAAAGGCTGAAGATGCTGGGGTTGTTCAGTCTGGAGAAGAGGAGGCTCAGGGGAGACCTTATTGCTCTCTATAAATACCTAAAGGGAGGTTGTTGCGAGCTGGGGGTCGGCCTCTTCTCTCATGTAACAGGTGATAGGACAAGAGGGAATGGCTTCAAGCTGCACCAGGGGAGATTTAGGCTGGACATTAGGAAAGAGTGGTCAGGCAGTGGAATGGGCTGTCCAGGGGGGTGGTGGAATCACTGACCCTGGAGGTGTTCAAGTAACATTTGGATGTTGTGTTGAAGGACGTGGTTTAGTGAGAACTGTTGGTGATGGGTGGATGGTTGGACTGGATGGTCTTGTAGGTCTTTTCCAACCTTGGTGATTCGGTGATTCTGTGATTCTATGGTAGTAGAGGGACAGTCTGACAAAATGGCATCTGACATGGAAGAGCATATGAACCAAAGGGGTGAGCGCAGTGAGGTGTTGGGTGGCGCATTTGATCAGCAGCAACAATGACAGTGACAGTGGGTCACCTCCTCTGGTGCAGATCTTTATCTGCACAGTATGCAGGCTCTTGTACATCGCTGACAAAAATGAACAGCTAATGGTGGTGCCAACGTTGAAAAAAAGTGTTTTGCAGTTGGGAATTTGCTCTATCGAATAGTACTATTGTGCTTTTTGTATCTGTTGTCATTTCCATGGAAATAAATAAGAGGCATTACTTTCAGAGAAACCCATGTGTATCTGCAAGCATTTTTTAATTTTTTTTTTCATATGAGTGACAAAAATGACTTCATTTAGATAGAGTTCATACAGAATTTAGATACATTCAATAGTATTTCAAGAGTACTGTGCTTCTCAGGAAAAAAAAAAAAGAGCAAAGAAAAAAAAAGAGGGTTTAAATTCAGAGTAGGTCTAGCGGGAACTGCAGACCCTATTTCAATAAAGTATTAGAAAGAATGGATAAATTAGTTGGTCCAAATGAACACAGATATACACTGAAATTGTCAGTTTGAATTTACTTGATATGTGGTATCAATATCACAATGAGAGCCCTCAGATGTTAAACACTGAGCTGTAACCACATCAGCCTTGACTGTGGAAAAGAAGTACACTGATCTCAAACTTAACCCTAGACAACTATGAACTTGCTGACTTTGAATTCACAGGCTGACGTTGTATCTGAAGCCTGTATTTTCAGATACTTTATGATTCTTTTTTTCTCTTCCCTTGAGAGACATTAGCAAGAGGGACTCTTGTAAAGAATCTGAATACCTATTGAATGGCTCAAAACCCATGGATTAATTTCATTTAGAATAAATAAAATGCTTTTTTCAAATACTTCTGTTGTATAGCACATCCACAAGGTATGTAAATTACATAAAGTACATAAAGTAAAACGATGTTTGGATATTGTATAGCTACTTACAGTTATCTTTTCTATCTAATGCAGTGTCAATCAAAGAAGAATTTCCCTTACTCCTTACTCTCTAAATGCAATTGGAGCAAAATTTTTGCTTCAAGCTGTTGAGTAGCACCAGTCCCGTGAACTGGTAACTGGATTAATTCATTGCTGTCAGTCTATTTCTGTTCTTTAAATAAATACATTTTCTAAGTCTTTTTAAAGTCATATAATATTTCACCCAATGCAAGGAACAGATTCTTCTCTTGTGTTCAAGATGTCTGTTACACAAGAATAAAAACTATTTTTATAGGAAATCTAACACTTATGCTTTTCAAGTGCAATGTAACAATTTAATTGACTTACTTTTACAAACCTTGTTGAGAATTGATCTGGAGTTATATCACTGTAAGACTCTATTTTACTACAGCTAGCAGTATTTTATGGAAGTGAAGAGAAAAAAAAAATCACCAGACCTTTAACTTCTGAAGAGATGTGGATTTTATTATGTTTTCTGCAGTTTCTATTAAGACTCAGCGTAGGCTGTTAGTGTAGCCACTTCACAAAATCACACTGGTTCTCCATGGATGTGCTTCTATAAATTTTATTTTTGACAAGAGCAGCAAAGACAACTAAGAAAAGTCTAAGGAAACATACCAAGGAAACATAAGGAAACATACCAGGAAACAATAAACGTAGTATTAAAAAGCTTGCAAAAGGAGAATTATCCACTTAGAAGCAGCACAGCCTCTGCTGCACTGCTTCCACCTTCTATTCAAAGGCAAATAAATTTTCCATGACAACTCCTAACGGCCTCCACAGTTGTTCAGTGAACTTATGCTCAAATTACAGGGTAATAAAAGGATAACAATCCTTGACTGAATAAATGAAGAGGTGGGTTCTCAGTAAAAGCATGCCTTTCATTATATGCCCTTTTCTTCTTCTTGTCCAGTGGAGTAATATCCCAGGACTGCAATTGAATCACTGACGATTAACAAACTAATATGTCTTTATTGTACTTAAATCATTCCCTTTAGCAAAACTGACAATACTGTAGAGCTGAGTGATTGTTTGCTTAAAAGTTAGCAATGGAATAATAACAACAATGATTCTTACTTCAAGTAAGAATACTATGACACTTGGTATTGTGGCTATCTCTCTAACAACACACTGCATTTTGGTGAGGTTTTTTAGACTTTTTTTTTTTTTTCTCTCCAGATTATTAGCATTTTTACATAATATGTAATTGTATTTCTGCCAAACACCTCTTTTTCTATTAATCTGTTTTTATCTTGTTAAACTTTTATCTCCCTAATAGGAGACCATCTACAGATATCCTGAAATTTTAAGAATTACATCTGTGAATACATATGTTCTGACCCGCTTGTGTGACACATCTACAAAGAGCAATGCAATCAAAATTTAGTTGATACCAGGATACCAGAATTAGCCTGGAGAATTACACTGCCACAGGTGAATTTCTGCTTAAAATAATTATTAAATCCAGATGAAAGTCTGTCTTATTCAGCCCTATTTTCACACATGCAAGTTTCTTTAAGGACTTTACATGTAGTAATGCAAGCGATGTTATCCTCCTAAATGCTGAAGTCAAAGATAATGTGATCTGCTGCACTTCAGCGTCACTACTTTAAGGCTCTCAGTGCACTGAATACCAGAAAAAAAAACAAGCAAGATAAATATATAAATAGAATACAAACAGCCAAGGATTATTCAAGGCAACCACACAGCCTCCACTTTTTCACATTGGTGCAACTCACTGAAGAGAGGATTATTACAGCCTCATGTTACTATTGCCTTGCAATTCACTGGAGCTGAGTTACTGTAGACACAAGATAAGCCAGACGTAAGCTAAATGCAATGGTATGTGAAGAGGAAGAAATAGAGGTTTAAAATCATTACAAATTCCTCAAAACAACATTCTACCTTTACACAGCCAGAACTCACAAATGCTATGAAAAACACTGGGGATGCATACAGCTCTCTCTCCAGGTATGCACTAGCTAGGACTTTTTGCACCGATAACGTAAAAAACTTGCAAGAACTTTTTAAAAGGAAATAGGAAGAAGTGTGATTTCTAAAAGTGAAAGCAATCTGGGAAAGTAAAGTAATTTCTAAAATGATTTCAGTAAGCAATGTTGATTTTGATTTTACGTTGATAAGTTTACATGTTGGTGTTGATTTCATATACTTATGCAAATCAGTGATTTTACTACACCCTTCAAACACAGATGAATTAAAAAGTAAATATGTGCTCTACCTAATGTTTTCTTTCCTAATTAGGTAGTATGTGAACAAATTCATTTCATGTGCTTACTACACCATATCAACACATTTCCAGAAGTAAAATGTAGAGCTGATTATAGTTTGAAATGAGAAATCTTTCTCATATACATGTGTCATTCTACTTTGGTACTTCAAGTAGGTAACTTTACAAACTTATTTCAATAAACTGTTACATAGAATCATGGAATCACAGAATGGCCTGGGTTGAAAAGGACCACAATGATCATCTGGTTTCAAACCCTTCCTATGTGCAGGGTTGTCAACTACTAGACTAGGCTGCCCAGAGCCACATCCAGCCTTGCTTTGAAAACCACAAACCATTTATTCTATCATACTGCTAGTTCCTAAATGTTGTAAAAATAATTCTACAAGAAAAAACCTATTCAATTTCATTTTTCACTTAAAAAAAAAAAAAAAAGTTAATTATCATCCTCTTTGAAAGTATAATAATACTTTTTGTACAAGAAAAACAAGGCTTAGTTTTTAAAAATTATGAAGAAATTCAAATTTCTTGCTAAGTAATTTTTTTTTTTTTTCATTAGTGGATGTTGTTTAGCTTCATCCCTTGAACTGGTGTCTTGATATATCCATTCTCAATGCTTTATAACACAGAATCTCTGACACATTTTATATCCAAGACAGTATGATGGGGCATTGCTTTCTAATTTACAAATAATTTCTACTGAATTTTTAACTTTTATTAAATAAAATGTATATGACGAATGTTTTTAAAACACTCCCTTGCAATTAAAATACACATAAAATCACATGAGCAAAGATAAAAATATTGTCTTACAATTTGCATGTTTTTCTTATGAAATGTCATTAAAGAATACAGGCTGGATTATATGTACCGGCTGATTTATTTTATCCACTATCAAACATTGTGGTAATCTATAGGTATACAGCAAGATGATCAAACAAACAAACAAAAGCAAACAACCACCACTATCACCACCACAACAAATAATAATAATAATAATAAAAGAGTATGAGACTATGAATCATTAGGTGGCATTTATGATTCAGTACTGAATAAATGTCCAAAGCTGAAGCTCTTTGTTGCTGGAGGCAGTCATTCATGTCAGACATGGAACTGTGGTCCTGTTTGCTTATAACTATATAAAGGGTCCCATGACACTAGTTTTGAGGAATTCAGGGGAAATAACGCTCAGTATACTAGTGAGATTTCAATGCTGGTGATTACATTATATCCTTCATTTTTTTCCTTTAAATTGTAGCTAGGGGAAAGAGTTCATCTCTTTTTCAACAGTTTTAAGAAGAAAAAAGCAAACTCCATTGTTCTCTTGTTGCTGATGGGAAGGGAGGTAAATGTTCCTAATCCAAAAAAGATTGTGCGAAGTGCCTACAATTGCACTTTGGGGTAGTGCAGGACAATTGAAGTATTGTTTTTAATAAAAAAAAAAAAGAGAAAATATGTTTTTCTGTATCATATTACTTATTTTCTTTCAAAAGCAGCATGCATTTATCATGCATCTCAAGACAGAAGAAATAAATAGGATCCTGCAGATTCTTTGCAAAAATCATTTACACGTTCCAGGTCTGATGATTCCCTTAGAAGTTATTCTGTGTTATTATATGAGGTGGAATATTAGCTAGCTCTTCAGTTCTGACTATGTAGTCTTCAGTGTTCTTAATGTAGTGTGAATGCTATAGGTAGAGTCACCTCAGCAGAGTTGGCAAAGCTAAATTTTAGTAGCAGCCAGAAATATTCTGTATTATTCATTTATGCAGCTGTTTTTAATGCTTCTCTGTCTAGTTCTAGTAGCCATTTTTGTGTATTATTTTCATCATGTCAATGATTCTGTTAAAGAGTCATGTACCAACCTGGATTTCTGATACCATTCTCTAGAAACTAGGGAGACCAAAGAATAAGTACAACCACAACACACCACTTTGAGCAGCTGACACAGTATCTTTAGCTAAAATATCTGTCATTTTTCCTTGAGGAACAGCAAGAAAAAGGAGACAGAAAATGAAAGGAAACCCATAGTGCAATGTGGGATTCAAAGTCTGAAGATCTGCCTTGCAGTAAATCTTAATGTTGCTCAAAAAATGATTTGTACTTTCAATGCTGTACAGGGTCTGGCTAGAAAGGAGTTAATTTTCTTCATAGCAGTTTGTATGATGCTTTGTTTTAGATTTGTGAGGAAAACCATTGATGTTTTAGCTATGGTTGAACACTGTTTGCATAGTTTCAAGGCCTTATCTGTCTGTCACTCTGCCCTCCAGAGCTGAATAGACTGGGGGTGCATAAGAGTTTAGAAGGAGACACAACCAGTTAGATGACCCAAAGCAACCCAAGTGATATTCCATACTACATAGCACTGTGCTCAGCAATAAAAGGAGTAAAGTAGAGGTCTAAGGAGGTTAACCATCTTTTGCTAAGGAACTGGCTGGGCATCAATCTACATATAGGGACATGGTGAGTGGTTGCATTTGCGGCATTTGTTTCATTTTGCTGTCTTCCTCTCTTCTTCCATTTCTCCTTCACTTATTAAACAATTTTTATCTCGACCCCCAAGTTTTTCTTGGTATTATTCTTCCTTTCCTCTTTCTTTGTCCAACTTGACAGAGGAAGCAGTAGGGAGGAACGAAGCGAGAGCCTGTGTGGTGCTTAACTGCCTACTGGGGTTAATGTGCAGCACACAGAAATGAATGATCCTCATCAGTTTTCATGCTGAATAACTCTCATGCCTTCTAGAGTGCCAGAATTACACAGATACAGTGTGTCCCTGTTATATATGTGTTAGTAATGAAATAACTCAACTCCTATCCACATTTTCTGTAGGTGGAACTGTGAGGCAGTAGGGAGAGCCCTTTCCCTTACCCTGCCACAAGAAATACTGTTGCTAGAATCAGCAGAAAATCACTGCAAATTACAGAAGTCCACAGATAGAAAGTCTTATTTTGTCACCTCTACTTAGCTATTTCTGTCCTGAATTATTTTTAATGGATATGACTCCTGCCTTTTTGCTTGCTTAATTGTGTATTTCTCGGTATTATTTGAGAGTTTTAAGGATATAAAAGTTGTCTGTGTGGTTTCCAGCACTTAAGAAGATAATAAATGCATTTTTTTTTTTAAAGCAGAACAAGCTGAAGCCTGTTATGCTAGAGGCAAATTGTTAACCTTTTCACTATATAATGGCCCATGGACTTCAAGAAAGGAATAGGATGTGGATCACAGTTCCTTTTATTTTCTCTCTTTGTTCCTTAGAGATTCAATTCACTTCAGATTAAATGGAAATTCTTTCTTTGTCATTAAGCTTTCCAAAAATAGAGTCTAGGGTTTAAATATCATTTACATGACAGTCAAAAGAATAATCACATAAATAAGAATTTATGAATAATTAATTGCTATTGGTATTACATTAGCAGAATACTATTTTTAATTTATGGAGACCACAGTGGCATCTTTACCAAAATGGCGAGGGGCAAGCAGCAATTAAATTAGCACACTGATTAACTGATTAGTCGTTTTGTAGACAGATAGAGCTTGATTGATTGATTGATTGATGAATCTTTTCACAAGTACATTACGATCATGCCACAAGATACCTGGCCTACAAGGAAAATCTCATCTTAAAACTTTGACCTCGACCACAATAATAGGAGAAAATCTTCACAAATTTACGGAATCGTTGTTAATGTTGTTTTCACTGGAAGGGAATTATTTTGCTCTCAACAAAAGGGGTGAAATCTAAATCCTTGTTGCAGCTGCTATAATCTGCAGAACACTTACGGTTCAACAGGGAGAGAAGAGCTCTGCTGAAGTACTCTTCTAATGGCACTTCTGCCTGAAGAGTAACTGAAACTTTCAAAACACTCAAAATGTGCGCATTTTTATGTTCCTGATAGTGAAGGAAAATCCATTGTCTTTTCTCCTGAAAATGTCAAATAAGATATGCTCCCTACTTTTATGCCTTTTTTTGTGTGTGTTTCCCTATCCAGATGTCTACTAATTTGTAGAGCTCCATGGAAACAGAACAACTAACTAAAAATATAGTAAAAAATGAGGGGCAGTTGCAAAAGGGAATTTGCAAAAGGTGGTTTTGTGTTTCTTTCCAGGTAATAACATTTGAAAATGAAACTTAAAAGTTCTTTAACGAGAGCAAAACTTAGAAATATGGATCTCCATTTTTTTCTGTGATGAATTAGTTTGACATTTCAAATGAAAATATTGCAGATACAGATGATTAAAGATTTCTGACAAAATCATTTATCATTTAGTTTGCAGAATAAATGCTTTCCACAATAAAGTGAAGTTGGTTTTACAAAAGATGAAGTCTCTGGTCACTGTCATTGAAAGGGAGCACATATATACTGGCCCCATCTTTCTATATCCAGCAGAAAGTTGGTCACACATGATACTTATGGTTCACACTACTATTCTCTCTGATTCAGACATATAACTTCATCTGCTTGTTTTCATTCATACATATACTGCTTTTATTGCAGTACAGTAGTGGGAAAAGCATTGAAACACCAGAGGCATCTAATGAGCAGAAAAAAAGATTCCTCTTTTTTCCTCTGCTTTCAAATTTCAAGATATTGCCTACAGATAAAGATTTATATGACTTACAATCTCCTTTCTATCCCCATACTATCTAGACAGAAGTATTATAAAACAGAAATTCATGCTCTGAATATTTACCCAAACTCTGCATCAGTTTATACTCTAAACTGTCTGTCTATTAAAGACGGAACTCATCTTTATTGTACAGTTTAGATTTTGGCAATTGTCCTTTATTTTGTTTCAGTATTCAAACTGATTAAGATTGATGTTCATTTGATAATTAATTCTGATTTTAATATGTCACGATCAAAAATGTTTAGAATAGCACAAAAAGAAAATCAATGCTCTAGTAGAAAAGATAAATATTTAGTTATGAAAGAGAAGTTTCGGGTACATTTATTTAGTTAACAGATCAAAATAAGAAGATTAATTAGTACAGTTAGTTTTTAGGCAGTGTACCTCAATACATACATTTATATCTGGGGATCAACAGAGAGTTGTACAGACTAAGTGAAGTGTTAGCAAGGAGGTAATTGCAAACTTGCACTAGTGTCAGTAAGGAAGAAGACCGTGTTTTGCAGACAACAACTAGAGTTTTGGTACATCATTTTCTGGGGATGTGCATCTAGTTCCACTTTTTGTGTAGATAGCTAAGGGCCACCACATTTCTAATCTGAGAATTTCTATATGCATTTTGTTCACAGTCACAGCATCAGAGAATCACAAAATTGTTGGGGTTGGAAGGGACCTCTGGAGCTCTTCTAGTAAAACCCTGTTTAATAGTTTTTCATCTGTCCTCTTCATTTTCCTCCTCCAATTTCAAGAAGTGATTCACCACAAGACATTGGTTTTACATACAAAGTAATCTTTTCAGCTTTTGAAATGATCTTTTTTTTTTCTTTTTATTCTTTTTTTATTTTTATTTTTTCTCATGGATAATAATTAGCAAGAGTAAATGACAATGTAAAATCGCATAAGGCTTTGCCTGATAGCTGTGAATGCAGGGCTTCACTCTATTCACTCTATTGTGCCCTACCGCTTCTCTTCCTTCAAAACAGACGCTGCCTCAGAAAAAGCTCAAGTGGATGTTAAGACATATTGTTACTAAATGTGTAAAGCCCTGCTATGCATCTTGTCAACTGGCAAGTATTAATAGGTTATGCTTTGGTCAAATGACTTCAAAATTTAGTGCTGTTGCCAATTATCTCTCTCTAAGATGCTTGTAATAGCCAATGAATGTCTCCTGATGGCTGGAGTTTTGTAACAGAATAAACACAGGGCAGTTCCCAGCCCAAAGGCAAAAGCGCCAGATAAATATGTGTGGTTTCCCCAGCAAACTTCATACAACCTATCTATCTCTGACTCTGGGTGATTAAAAAAAAAAAGAGAGAGAGCAGACATAACAGGCAACAAAGCAGCCAGGTGGACAAACTGATCCTGTGAATAAAAGCACACTTCATTACCATACTGTGCTTCATGAATAGGACTTTGACATGACCCTCTTTATTTCACAAAGAAGTACAAAGAGCGATTCAATCTCATTGTCATTTTCTCCTCTAATGCAAAAGATCCCTGGGACTCTAATTATTCGCTAAGTTCTCACATCAAGAAAGAGAAACGCTGGTAGCATACGAGGAATTTATTTTCAAGACGATAAAATTGTGAGCAGGTTTCTCTGATGAATTACAAAAGAGCAGATGTGAGCATGTTTACAAAACTCCAAAATGGACACAGTAACTTTAAATAACACTAAAAGAGAAAGATCAAAGCAGCATCTGGTGCTTTCTGAGAAAACAAGAAACTGACTTTAAAAAATACACGAAACCTTTGCTGGATTAGTAGTTATCAAAGGCTTCAGTACAAAAACATCAGATGAACTGAGAAGGTGACCAGCAGCCTGCCTGCCATAATCTAAAAGAAGCTTTCCATGAAATGAGCAATGCTAATCAAGCCTCAGTTCTGAATTTGATAATGGAATTGACCTATAATTTGAACTCCAAAGCTCAGAAAACATCTACAAGTCATTCATCTGTATAGGATTGCCAGAACACTTACTTATTTAACACAGATTTAATACATGTAAGGATTCTATTCATAACATGAGCAGTTTCCTGTGAATCATAGTCACAATGAACAGTAGTAGGGAACAGTACTGTGGTTCTTAACAGTCACTCCAAATCGGTTGGACATATTAAGCCTCTGGGAGACAAATCCTTCTCCAAAAACTTGCCAATATTATGGAGATCTACCACTATTCTTGTAATACGTTGTTCAGAGTCAGTAGTTATTTGAGTTGGCCAAAACTCAAGAAAGAGAATGAAGGTGCTGTCAGGCAAGGGAACTAAATGCAATGACTGTACTGACAAATTCAGTGGTATATCCACCTCTATGTGCACTTAAAGAATTAAACAAACTACAGGAAGACTCACTACTTTTTACATAGTGATTACATTTAGATATAGCTAATGTACACGACTTATACTAGAAAAAAACACATTTGTAAATTATGTGAGAGTGTTTACCAGTGTTTAAGCTGAATGGAAATAAACATTATTCATTTCAAAGTAGTATTCTGTAAGCCATGGAGCAAATGCATTCCTGAAGAGAGCACTTGCAGTTGCTTCTGTTTTAGCATGCCTGCTTTGAGATCTTTCTGGAACTTGACAAATATACTAGAGAAGGCTGCGTGAGAATTAAAGAAGACATAAGAATGCAGTGAACATTTAAAGTAGAAGACTAGATTTGAGAGTGCTTTTTTCTCTTTGTCTTTTTTTTTTCTTTTTTTTCTTTTTTATTTTTAAGAAATGAAAACTCAGTACAAGACAACAGTAATGCTGAAGTTACTAAATTTCTTTAGTGATGTCAGCACTGGAAGAAGTTTACAGCCTGAGTGAGGAATTTTCCCTTTCAAGAGGAATCTTGAGTGAGGAATCTCAGAAGGAATTTAGCAGTTGGTTACAAATTTTGCAGTGCTGTCATAAGATAATGAACCTGAGATAAAGAAGGATAATGCTAAAGAGCTAAACCTTCAATAGCTCCCCAGTCATACAACTATAAATACTACCCTAGGAAGAAAAAGAAATAATTAATCACTGTATGAAACATTTGTACACCAGAGGGCAAGACTACTTCTCTTAATCACAGATCAGTAAACTCTTCCAAAACAATTGCAAGTCTGCTGAAAATATGTAAGAAAAAACTAAGTAAAACAAAAACAAAAAACACAACCAAAAGGGTCCAAAGCTCTAATAGACTTAGGAGTGCACAGATGAAAAAAAAACCCAAAACATCTGGAAAACAGTAATTGTGGAACATACCATAAGTAAAACAAACATTTCTAACCGTGATATAAGCATGCATTCTGGATATGTGCATGAACTGCTTTATCCACTCTCCAGACACCCTGAAGAGTCTTAAAATTGGCTTGTATTATTGCATAAGGACTCTGCCTGATTTAGATAAGGAGATAATTTTTCTGAGAGATCCATTTAAGGATTGGCCAAGATCAGTTTAAGAAGACTGGTTTTCCAGAAATAGTGGGCCAACATGCGAAATCTTTCCTAGTGCATTATGCTGAAGACTCCTTTTCTTAAAGCTTTTTCCATTTTATTTCTTCTACTTTTACAGTACTATCCAGACTCATCAGCAGCTTGTGCATAAATGAGAGGACAGAAGTTGGTTGTTAGCTAATAATATAGTCTGCCTTCTCTAAGGGTTTAACTTGGAATGAAATGTAAGGTTTGGTTGCAAATCTGTGGCACTTCATCACGCATCAAGAAAAAGCTTGAAATAAAACAGATCAGCTTTCTCTCATCTATACGTAGATAATGGTGTTGTATGTTGAGATCTGATGTGTATGGGTATTGCTTGAATGCACTGAAAAATTGTGTAAGTAAATGAATTAGTACTATAATTTTGAAAGTGCTAGTACTTTTACTAGAAGGACACTAGTGCTAGTGTCCTTCTCAAAGTCATGCCCAAGAGTTAATACAAATATATGTATCTGTGGAGTGAACTGCTAAGACAAAGTAGGTTTATGAAGACAGAAACTGTAATCAGTAAAATGTTTTGCTGTATTTTGTAACAGATCCTCAGATGATCCTTGGGAGAGGACAGATCTTCCCTTTTATATTAACATATCAAATTAAGGTGTATAATGAAAACCATCTATTGCTTAGTTAAAACAACCTATCCAGCAAGATCATAACAGCTACCCAGATACCTATTGTAGTAACTAAGGCCACAGAACTTCAGGGAAATCCTCCAAGTTGAAACACCTGCTGTGTTTAAAGTATGAAGTTTAACAGCAGGATATATTTTTCTTTCCTATATAAAGATGTAAAGGAAGACTCTATTTCTGACCTAGATCCTTACTGGTGTTTAACCACAATGTCAAACAGCCTCCACTGTGAAGCTATTACATCTGGGTGAGAAGCTTCGGAAGAAATTGATGTTTCAGTGAAGCTGTACATCAATGTCTGTGGTTCATTACAAAGTGAAATGTGTTCCTTTGCATTTAAATGGACAAGGAGATGAAAACTTTAAATTGTGGTTCATTACGAATGATCGTAGGACTGTCCATTCATTATACCCTCTCCCCTTGACTTGGTGTGCAAGCAAATCAAAAATACAAGTTGGGTACATGTGAAGTTTTGGTATCTTGATACTACTTGATAGGCTTGTGCCTTTACTACACTCACAGAAAGATGTTGATTTGCATCCAGCAGAGTTGCTAATATTCTGTAGCTAATTGTGTGCACTACCATGACAGAACGTCTAAAGAAGGACGTTACTGTATGCATCTCAGAGGGAATAGGAAGATTTTTCATTTATAGCCGCCCATCTGTCTAGTCATGGCACAATTACATGCAAGCACAATACACAAATTTGTGTGCCCTTCAGGAACAACAGCTCACCTCTGCACACACAACCTGATTCCCTGATTCACAGAGTAGCTTGCTGTTTCAGAAAATTCTGTACATTGTATACTTATGACAGGCAAAGAGATTTGTATTAGAGGTTTAGGGACAATGCAAAATCTATTATTAACATGAAGAGCTACAATTAACTTTTAATTGTTTCCCAGTATAATGTATATGTTTCTGATGTCTCCCACTGGGATGTCATCTTATATGTGAAAAGTACTGTAATTTTCATCTTCAAAAGGTCTTGCCCAACTGTAGCTGACCAAAAATGAATGTTCTGCTCCAGAACAGAAAATAAGATTCTGTGTAGATTTAGATGACTCAGAGATTTTTAACAGCATTTAACTCTTGAGAATATTGATAACTTGTAGTTTATCATAAAATGAAAGTCAAGGGAAATTGTTATTGCACAGACTTCTCAATGGAACACTCACATGTCTTAAAGAGAGCTAAAACACTCATGTATAAGCAGGATCTCCACGGGGCACCCTTCCATCACACTCTGCAGATTGCAGAGATCCTGAAGTTAACACTGACCAAGTTCATGTACCTGCGTGAAGCAGCTAAGCATGATACATATCCTAACAAAAGTGCAACATTACACCCAAGACAGAATGTTTCTCAGTAGGAATACATCTTGAATACAGCCTCATTCAAGTGCAGTTGCACTGCTTTTAAATTATTGAATTGTAGGTTTTATTGCATGATTTCTGAGTTTGTGTGAAATGTCAGTTTCAAAGTTTTCACAGTGCTATCAGTACGCAGTAGAGTTATACAGTGCTGTCAATGCAAGATTAGATTAGTCTTGGAAAAATATCTTTATTGCACTTCTAGATAATCTGTACTCTGAGCAACTGCCCTTCCATCAATTAAAAAAAAAATAAAAAAATTTATTCTGTGCTATACACTGACCTATTTGCTTTGGTAAATTTGCTGGTATATATGCATTTGTGAGAGGCATTTTCAAGTTTATGTTTCTGGTAACAAACATCAGATTGAGTCTTATCACCCTAAACAGATTTCTGCTTCTTGTACTTTTAATTTACTGTGTCTCACCTACTGGCTCTTCAATCCAGACCAGGCTTTCTACCACTTTTTATGAAAAATAACCACAATTTCTTGTGGAACTTATAAGTCACATGATACAAGATAGATGAAAACATGTATAGATAGAAAATATGGCCCCTTGTTTTGCTCACATTTCTGATATTTCCATGTGTTGTTTTTTTTTGTTTGTTTGTTTGTTTAAGAATTCACTATGCAGATTAATCAATTATAACTTCATTTTTGAATTTATGCAGTATTAGTTTTGTGAATTCATTTTGCCTCAAAATAAACAGCCATTCAGTAATCCAAGTCTTAGTTAAAAGTAAGGCACTGACACAGGCTCTGGTGTCCTCAGTGATTGAAAGAGAGAAACATTAACAGAAAAGAGAGACATTTGTCCAAAGAAAACTTCTTCCTTTTCATGAATGGACACTGAAAGGAAGTGGGTTCCCAGGCACTCCAGATTTAAAGTCTTGCAGATTTTTTGCTGCACAGATGAAAGGCCCAGAACAGACGGAGGAACTATTGCTGCTGCTATGGCTGTCCCAGTCTATGACTGCTTCTGCAAGTAGGACGGAGTAATATGAGAAGAGCTGTGAGGCAATTAAACAGAGAAAGTCAGGATGTCTGAAAAATCAGCTTTAATATCATAACTATGATCTCAGCTAAAAGAGTAGTGCTAAAGAACCCATAAATGTAAATAACAGTAATTCATGTAGTAGAATAAATTAATTTGGGAAGATATGGTTTTTGTAAACGTGCATAAAACCTGTGTAGTTTTCATTCACTGAACCTGTGTGTCATATTTAGCATTAAAAGCTTATAAATGGAAGTCATCAGAGAGGGTAGGTAAGGAAATGCACTGAGTTTAAGAGCAATTCCCTCCTGGTAAGATCCTTAGCAAACCTTTGCAAGTCCCACAAAGTATATAGGTCTTGGACTGGAGCACAAAATATATCCAGGCTGAGCCAAGGAAAGTGTTCAAAATGAGATAACTGAAGAAAAAGGAAACTTTAGGAAAAGTTGCTTTGGGAAAATTTTGGAAAGATAATTAGATTATTATTATTTTTTTTTTTTTTTTAAGGCAACAAATGATGGTTTTGGCATGCCAGGATGAATATTGTGATATATCTTGTAAAATGATATCGTCCCTCTCCTCTCACATGCCCTGCATGTCTGCTATTACTGGGGAGATTGGAAATAAGAGATTTCCATATATCCTGGATGAGAGAGACTCAGGAGTCTATCAAGGAAAGATGGAATCAGGAGATAGCTCCTAGTTTATGAAGATCCTAACAGATAAGGATAGAAGATTCCTAGAAATAGGAGTGTGTGCATGTGGGGCTGCTAGCCTGAGTGAAGGAACAAACTCCTTCTAATCACAACCTCCCTTCAGGAAGTCGTAGAGTGCAATAAGGTCTCCTCTGAGCCTCCTCTTCTCCAGGAGTAGGAGAGGAGTAGGGGAGTGCAAAGAATGAAAGGACTCCTGGCTGCATGTAGTGAACTTAATTAGAAGTTACAAGTGAAGTAATGAAATATGGGACTCTCTAGAAACAATTTGTATAAAATCTTTGTGATGGTATAACAAAGCCACCAATATTTAATATCTCTACACCATAAGTCATTAAAAGTGCATATGGAAAAATCTGAAATGGAAAAAGCCCAATAAACTAGTGAAAATATTCTGTATTAATTCAAAAGATTTTGGCAATTGCAGCATCAGTTTGTACAGGTTTAAAAAAATGTAAGAGTATATCTTCAGCAAAAGTGAAATTCTTGCGAGATGTCCTTGTTTCAAGTATGGAATGTTTTAGCTCATGTTACTTCAGCAACAAAACAATTAGTGACACAGCAAGAAGACTGGAATCAAAACTTAAAAAAAAAAAAGAAAAATAAAAAAACCAGTAAGACAGAATAAGACCAAGCAAAACAAACAAAAAAAAATCTATGGAGGCCTTTGGACTAGAAACTGAGAGACATAGTTTACTGTTTAAATATATCACAGACGTAATCTTTGCAAAAATGTGTGGTAGTACATATCAATTTATATTCATATTCATTTGCAGTCTTTGTGTTCCTTCTCTGGCATACAAACTACAGCATTTCCCAAGTATATTAGCCAATTAGGAAGGGGTCAACTATACAGGTTATGTTAAACTTAAAATTTGCTCAGATAAAAAGAAATTACTGTGTCAACTAAAATTGTTGACAGCAAGACACGTACATAACCATTACTCATGTTTGAGGATAACTCATCTGTGGCATGTTTCTAGATGTTTCTGAAGCTCAGTCCAGTAAATGAGAGCTTATATTTCCTGAGGGGCAGAAGGTTTGCTGAATATTTTTTGAGATACCAAACATTCCATATGTAGCCTTTTGTCACCAATCTACCAGTTAAAGTATTAATGGTTAAAGCATAGACTTCTGAAGTAGCATCCTTGAGGAAAAAAAAATTCTGAGATTTTAATAAAATCCCAAGTACAGAAGTGCTCACACTGACACTATTGAAAGACTGTCAGGCAAAACATAAAAGAAAAATAAAGCAGGTTCTCTGAAACAGTGCTGACCCTATACTTAAAATAATAACATTAACAGAACTAAATGATATACTTTAGAAACAACATTTCATTTCAGATGTCAAGCTGTCAGTCCAAGTAAATGATTCAAAATGAAGCTTCATTCAATTTTTGGAGCATCGTCACAAATATAAGAGAACACGGAAGAGTAGGTTTAACTTTTGCAGGGCTCTTAGGGGAGAGGAAGAAAGACTGACAGACTGGTGATTGACCTGAGAAGTATGTCACTGTTATCTCTCAGTATGAGAGACATACTGTGGGGTTTTCTGAGTGCTATTGAGTGGGTATTTTAATACAGATTTTGTTCTAAAAACAAACCAAGAGGTATGCTCTTAATAATATAATAACATTAGGAGATGGGAAGAATAGAATTCTTCTATGGGGAAGAATATAGAAATGTTGTCAGGGCCTGCAGGGATGCAACGAGGAAGGCTAAAGCCCACCTAGAATTGAATCTGGCAAAAGTGATAAAGGATAATAAAATAAAAAAGGCTTTTTCAAGTATGTTAACAGTAAAAGGAAGACTAGGGAGAATGTGGGTCCCCTACTAAGTGAGGGAGGTGTTCTGGTAACAGATGCTGAGAAGACAGAGATACGGAACGTCTTCTTTGCTTCTGTCTTCAGTGAAAAAGCTCTCCCAGAGGAATCCCAGACCCTGGAGGTTAGTGAGAGTGTCTGGGGAATGGAAGACTTCCCTTTAGTCAGGGAAGAGGTGATCCGTGAGCACCTACGCAACACCAATGTTTACAAATCCATGGGACCCTATAGGGTGCATCCGTGGGTGCTGAGGGAGCTGGCGGAGGTGATTGCTGAACCGCTCTCTATCATCTTTGAGAGGTCTTGGAGAATGGGGGAGATGCCTGAAGACTGGAGGATGGCCAATGTCACTCTGGTCTTCAAAAAGGGCAAGAAGGAAGATCCAGGTAATTACAGGCCAGTCAGCCTCACCTCTGTCCCTGGAAAGGTGATGGAACAGCTTGTGCTGGATGCCATCTCCATACAATCGGAAGGAGGTTATCAGGAGTACCCAGCATGGCTTCACTAGGGAGAGGTCATGCTCGACCAACCTGGTGGCCTTCTATGGATGGTCACTGGCTGGGTGGATGGGGGGAGAGCAGTGGATGTAGTCTACCTTGATTTCAGCAAGGCATTTGATACTGTTTCCCACGACATCCTTATAACAAAGCCGAAGAAGTACGGGATAGATGAGTGGACAGTGAGGTGGGTTGAGAACTGGCTGACTGGCAGAGTGCAGAGGGTCGTCGTTGGCGGTGCAGAGTCTGGTTGGAGCCCTGTAAGTAGCGGTGTTCCCCAGGGGTCGGTGCTGGGTCCCATCTTGTTCAACATCTTCATCAATGACCTTGATGAGGGGATAGTGGCCGCCCTCAGCAAGTTTGCTGGTGATACGAAGTTGGGAGGATTGGCTGACATGCCTGAAGGCTGTGCTGCCATTCAGTGAGACCTGGACAGGCTGGAGAGCTGGGCAGTAAGAAACCAGATGAGTTTTAACAAAAGCAAGTGTAGAGTCTTGCACCTAGGGAGGAATAATTGCATACAGACAAAGTACAGACTGGGGGATGACCTGCTGGAGAGGAGCTCCACAGAGAGGGACCTGGGTGTCCTGGTGGACGACAGGTTGGCCATGAGCCAGCAGTGTGCCCTCATGGCCAAAATGGCCAGTGGCATTCTGGGGTGCATTAAAAAGAGCATGGCCAGCAGGTCAAGGGAGGTGATCCTCCCCCTCTGCTCTGCCCTGGTAAGGCCTCATCTGGAGTACTGTGTCCAGTTCTGAGCTGTCCAGTTCTGGGCTATCCAGTTCAAAAAAGACAGGGGTCTCTTGGAAAGAGTCCAGCGGAGGGCCATGAAGATGGTGAAGGGCCTGGAGCATCTCCCCTATGAAGAAAGGTGAAGTGAACTGGGTTTGTATAGCCTTTAGAAAAGAAGACTGAGAGGGGACCTGATCCAGGTCTATAAACATCTAAGGTGTAGGGGGCAAAGTGGTGAGGCCAGGTTCTTTTCAGCAGTGTGCGGAGACGAGACAAGGGGAAACAGGCAGAAACTGCAGCATAGGAAGTTCCGCACAAATGTGCGCAAGAACTTCTCTACGGTGAGGGTGACGGAGCACTGGAACAGGCTGCCCAGGGGGGTTGTGGAGTCTCCTTCTCTGGAGATATTCAAGACCTGCCTGGACGCCTACCTGTGCGACCTGGTGTAGGGAACCTGCTTTGGCAGGGGGGTTGGACTCAATGATCTCTGGAGGTCCCTCCCAACCCCTACGATTCTGTGATTCTCTGATTCTCTGATTAAAAGACTTCACAGCTATTATATGATAGTTTTCTAGGCCCAGGCCTACCACTGATAAATGACAAAACTCATGTAATTTGGCAAAATGGCCACAGCCATTATCTAATTAATCCCCTAAACCTGACCTCCAATAATGTCAGTATCAAAAAGCATCAAGATTTTTTCCACTGGTGAATGGAAGAAGGGAAAATATTTCAGTTTTGAAGATCGAGGGGCAGTTTGGTTATGGATACTGAGTTTAGGCAAAAGAGGTAAAAGTCTTTGTGAGAAAAAGAAAGTGGTCTAGCTGGTGTCAAGGGACTGAGTTGAAGCTAAGTGACAGTGAAGCTACAGTTACAGGAGCTCTCCAGGTGGGAATTTCAGGAAGTTGTAGAGATTCCCCCAGGCAGCTCCTTCTGTGACTCATTCAATTTGTGTACTTAAATGTGTTGATTAACATCCTGAATGGGGAATCAAAGGCAACTCCTGTGGAATTCATCAAAGGTGAGTTGAAAATATCCAGAATAAAACTCCCACAAATACAAAAATTGTAGTATCTGCTGCACATAGCTAAGATGGTTAGGAAATGTTTTCTGTGTCATTTAAGATAATTTTTAAATGGATTGTGCACCCACTGCAGTGGTTAAATTGTTACACAGGCCACCAGAAGAGTGGTCTGGGAAGTCTCATCCAGTCTAAATATGCTGTTGCAAAGACCCTTGCCATGAAGACATCTGTTTCCATCCTGGTTGTGATCAGCAGTGATGTCAGAGTGACTTTTTTCCCAGTGTAAGCATTGCTGTATGCAAAGCAACAAACTGTTGTGGAGGATGTTATTTATTTTATATATATATATTTATTATTATTATTATTATTATTATTTTTTAATCAATAACTCAGTCTGAGCAACAATTACTTAGCATTAAAAAAAAACCAACAACAAACCCACCATTCAGAGAAGATGTGGATCTGGCTAAGTTCTACAAATGGCTGAGAAAGGTGTTATAGCTATTTCTTTCACTGCCCACCCAAAAAAGGAGGTGTTGTGGTAAGTTAGCTCAGTAAGATGGGAATTGCAGAATGACCAAGTCTTCTCATAGTTTGGGTTCAAAAATTACATCTACAAAAGTTTTCAAAAAGGCAGTTAAACTCCAGCTTTAAATTTCAAACTAAAAGCTATCTAATATTTGCTTTAGAAGATTCAGCACATAGCTAGAAATCAGGAAATGGCAAATGCTGTGTGTAATCTGCCAAGAAATGTAATCTAATTCTGCTTTATCCTATCTTGTTAAGAAAAAAAAAAAGACAATAGTGCCAATTTTTTCACTCATTTTGGTCTCATCATTAACTTCCATCTGCACTTTCATGCAAACTCAGAAAAAAAGTTTCAAAAAATCAACTTTTAACTATTGAATTAAGTAGTAAAGCTCCTGTTAGTAACATAATGTTTGGAAGTGTCATTAGTAACATCGCACCACATCAGTTAATAAAATTCAATGTAGATAAGCTGGCATTACTGTGTAAGGAATCTTTCCAGAAGAAAAAAAAAAAAAGATTTATGGAAAGTTATAGGAACATATTAATGTGCAAACAACAGAAAATAGATTATTCTGAAGCGTTACTCCACAGTTCTGGTAAATTCTGTTAAATTCCTGAATGCTGCTTGTTGCTCCAGGAGCAGCAAAAAAAATGTGTATCAATTGGTAAAATCAAAGATTAATTCAAAATCAGGAAACCCTGTGTTTTGTATTTTGCAGCACAAGTCCATCATTTTCTTCTTCCCATATGTGACAGACTTACTATTTTATCAAGGAAGCACTAGTATTACATGTTCCTTTAAGCCGCTTTTTCTTTTTCTTCTCCTTGTTGGATTTATTTTGGATTATTTTCTCATTTCCATTTATTGATTACTTCTCTCTTTTATTTAAACCAGCATTTTAATGAACTATCACCTGACCCTGGCAATAATGCAGTGTTGCACTGGTACAGCACATGCTTTTGTACTTTATAAACATCCTTACATTTTTACGGGATTATTAAAGTAATGTACTTTGAAGAATGCTTCACTGAAAGTAACAGTAACTAAGAAGGAGAAGAATAGATTTACATACGCTTAAAAGATTACTCCCAAATCTATAAAAAAAAATAAAAATGAATGACGCCAATGTTTTCAAGTTAATGGATTAACAACAAGCACAGGCAATGGATGAATGATAATCAGTTCAAACCACTGGCTATTATTTCTATTTATTTATGGAAGTAGCATGGCTGGGGAGCTGTGACCTGCAGACAGACACATTAAACACTATAGATCTACAAAAACTATTAAAAAAGCATGTGTGTGGGAAGACAGACTGTCAGTGTTCCAGTAAGAAATTCTGTTATGCATTTACTTCCATTTGTTAACATGCACCAACTGTAACAGTATAATCACACTCCATTGTTGCCTTTATGTATTTAGTAGTGTGTTGAAGGCAAAGTATTTACAAAGCACTGCCATTCAGAATGCATGAAACATGCATTAAACATTTTGGAGTTAAATCCAGCTGGCAGTCGGTCACAAGTGCTGTTCCTCAGGGGTCATTATTGGAGCCTGTCCTGTACAATAACTTTACTGTTGACCTGTGTGAGGGGACTGAGTGCACTCTAAGTAAGTTTGCAGATGACACCAAGTTGGGAGGAAGTGTCGATGGTAGTAAGGTCCTTCAGAGCAATCTGGAAAGGCGGGATCACTGGGCTGGGGCTAATAGGATGAAGTTCAACAATATCAAGTGCTGGGTCCTCCACTTTGGCCACAATAAACTGGAATGGGCTGTAAGACTGTGTAGAAGGAATGGACCTGGGGGTGCTGGTCGATGGATGCTCAGCTAAACACGAGCCAGAAGTGTGCCCAGGTGGTCAAGAAGATCAGTGATGTCCTGGCTTGTATTAGAAAAAGTTTTGCCAGCAGGCGCAGGGAGGTGATCATCCTTTTAAACTCAGCACTGGTGAGGCCACACCTTGAGTACATTGTTCAGTTTTGGGCACCTCACTACAAGATAGTCATCCAGGCCCTGGAGCATGTTCAGAGAAGGGCAATGAAGCTGATGAGGGGACTGGAAAACAAGCCTTATCAGGAGCAGCTGAGGGAACTGAGATTGTTTAGTCTGGAGAAGAGAAGGCTCAGGGGTGACCTTACTACTCTCTACAACTACCTGAAGGGAGGTTGTGGTGAGGTGGGAATCAGCCTCTTCTCTTCTCTTCTCTTCTCTTCTCTTCTCTTCTCTTCTCTTCTCTTCTCTTCTCTTCTCTTCTCTTCTCTTCTCTTCTCTTCTCTTCTCTTCTCTTCTCTTCTCTTCTCTTCTCTCTTCTCTTCTCTTCTCCCATGTAACTAGCAATAGAACTAGAGGGAATGGCCTCAGGTTGCACCGGGGGAGATTCAGATTGGATGTTAGAAAATACTACTTCTCTGAGAGAGTGGTCTGGAGCTGGAACGGGCTGCCCAGGAAAGTGATAGAGTCACCAACCACTCTTGGAGGGGTACAAGAAACGTTTACATATGGTACTAAGGGACATGTTTTAGTGGGGAAATTCTGGTGGAAAGTGGACAGCTGGACTAGATGATGATATTTTAAGTTTTTTCTAACCTTGGTTATACTGTGATTCTATGGAAGGCTGTGTCCCTGTATTTCCACTCTGATTTGCCACATCAAATGAGAGATACTGGTGCAGCCTTGAGATACTAAGACTGTGCACAATTTCTCATCTATGGTCTTCGTAACCAACAGATACACAATTCATTCCTGCACCTGTAACCATCCCTGTGGCCTCTCCAACAAGTCAATTTATAGTACTGGTCTCAACACGATTACCTTATTGACATTTTCCAGCTGAAAGATTTTTGCAAATACCATCCAATTTTCCAGCTCTTTCTAAAAGATCAAAAGATGCACCTTGCATAGTAGACAGGAATTTACACCGATGAGTGCCTGTTGTCTTGAATACAAATGCTGCTCATGGTGTTTGCCCAAAGCTAAATGTGTATGTCTCCGTAATATCTAACTGCGGTTAAACCACTAAAGCACATTTGTACCAGAGATAAAATATGTTTCTGCTGGAGAATATCTTTTGCTTGAACAAGCTCCAGGCTAAGATCTTCAAGGCCTCTTAATTATGGAGGATGGCACTGAGATTCATACTCATCATTCAAAATAAAACAGCTGGAAAGGGCACGTTATTTTTTCCTTGTAAATGATAATGACAATGTTAGGTTACTGCTGCAGTTGACAGGTCCTGGCAGAGATATTTAGGCAAGTGTGGCTCTTGGAAGAAAACTGCTTCTGGGTTCATTTATGCAGCGGGAGGGAACAGAACAGACTTCAAAAACAGAGAACAACACAGCTAATTTACTAACCAAAGTTTTTTACCATTTTCTTAAGTGTTTTGTTAAACTTAAATATTTTGTTAGTGCTACTTTCTCAATTTGCCTTATCACAGCCTTTAGTATTTTAGCTGCCTGCATTAGATAGATCGTTGAGATTCACATATTAAAGTTACCAATAAAGTTAATTTCATCAATTATCTCATTTGAACAAAAAGTTTAGAAGATGTGATTGTTTGTTTGTTTGTTTGTTTGTTTGTTTGTTATCTACTATGGAATAAGGCATTTTCAAATCTTTCCTACAATCTCTTAGATTTTGGTGATCAAAAAGTCGATATTAACTTTAAAACTAGTCAAACTTAAAAGTTATGTGACTTCAACTACCATATGCTCTCTAAATCTGGAATTATATACAGAAAAAGAATCATAAAAGTTACTTTGCACATGTAAAAAAAAAATACGTTATGAGCTCTTCACTGCACAGCAAATCTGGATGAGGGGATTAATTTTATCCCACTGGACACTTATACCAAGAATAAAAGGGTGAAAAAAAAGATTTTATCAGGATATGAATAGGAAACGAGATACTTAATTCTTTCAAGTGGTGATGCAAAGTATATTCTTAATGAATAACTTACTGAAAATACCGTCTGCTTCACAACGTTATTAAATGCACTCGGATATAGAGTTGTATCTTCATAGCAGTTTTAAGATTGTGTTGTACATGTCAGATCAGAAAGCAGTATTACTAGAAATAAGACTTAAGCACACTTCTAACAATGTCCCTAAAGCAATCTTAACAGTACCAGAAAAAGACACAAAAAACTGTAATCTTTTCAGGCTGTATTAGCCTTGCTTATCCTTGTTTGTGGTGCAAATGCTTTTACACCAAGATTCTGCATTTCAAAATCACTTCTCATACCACAGAACTAATCTTTACAGCAATTCCAGTAAATACTACCTTTTTTCTTTCAATATTCAGAAAATCTGAATATATAGAAATATATAGAGAAGCAGGTAGATGCTGTAATACAGGCATTCATTTCAATACAGCTAGATTGAATAAAAATACATATTTTTTTTCATTTCTTGCTCTTACACTATACATTCCAACATAAAACTATTTTATTTCTTATACTGAACTCTGATTAATTTAACACAAAGGTATCAATCTGGAGACAAAAAAATATATATATCTGAAAGTAATATAAAAGGATATGCAGAAAACACATTTTAACTGATGTATATTCTTCTGTGGCACTGGGAAAAAATATGTTGATATATTTACCAACTCCTGAAAATGTAGAAAATGTAGCACTGTGTTAGCTTCTATGAAGAAAATTAAATATATATCACTCAAAGCCAGAACAAACAGTGAGACCACATATAATTTTTTCAATGCATATGGGTTTTTTGGGGTTGTTTCTTTTCTTTTTTCTTTTTTTTTTTTTTTTTCATGATGGAGATATTGAAATGTAAGTAAAAAACAGTTTAACACTTCTGTGATTGTTCAGGAATGTGATTTCACACTTTTCAGCAAATCTGCAGTTTGGAAGTTAAATTTCATTAAGCAATTGAATGAAACAGAGCAGTGCTTATAGTATACATGGTATCGTGATCTCTAGAAAGTTTATACTAAGTGCATTTACTGAAGTGAAAGAATTTGAGGTGAATTTTCAAAGAATTCCAGAAAAATGTGAACTCTTAGTATCTAAAAACTTGCTCTGTTTTCTATATAATCCCAAAAAGAGATCTTAAACTAAGAGCAGATAAGGGTGGGTGAGGGTCTTTTCTTACTACACTTCTAACTGCTCCTGCCCACCTATACTGGGACTTATGTACAGATCAAACATGGCAGAAGCAAATGGAAATACCTCCAGTTCTGAATATTCCTCATGACATAATGTATAAAGTGTTGACTCGAATTCTAGAAGATGAATTACAGAGGAAAGAAGCCTGATGCCACGACTTTTCTTCATGTAAAATTTTACACACGTAACACTTTATATACACGTTTATGTCATATGTGTGTTTTATATACACATTTGTTTTTATAAACATACAAAGCACCATATATTTGTGTAAAATATACATATACGTATGTTTTAAAATGTTTATCAAGAAATGTCAAAAAAGAGGAAAGAAAATGACACTCTCACCAACAGTGTTCCCTGTCCCTCATAGGCAATGAAAAGATAAGAGTAAGGAAGAAAGAAAATGCTCTTATTTAGGAATATAAGTCTACTAACTATAGCTTCCAGTCTAAGCAGGTTAAAGAGAATTTTTAGCACCTGGAGCAGATAAAATGCATACTTAAAAACTCATTAAGGACTACAGGGCAGAACACAAAATGTTGTTTAATCAACTCGCTACAACACTGAAATAACTAAGGAAAGACTTTAGTGTTATGTGTACATGCATTAAAGTGTTTTGTGTGTGTTTTTGAGTTAGTTAGTTTGTCTGTTGCTTTTTAACCTTGAATAATTCCTACAGATATATTTTTAAGTAAACACATTTCCCCTGAAGGCTGTTAAGGGAAAGTATAAAGAAGTAGAACCATCTTTTCTGATGAGAGAACAAGATGATAAACAACAAGACTTCATCCTTACTGGCCTGCCAACTTTTCAAGCCAGATCACCATGCTGCATACATTACTCTAAAGTATGCAGTAGATGATCGGGGTACACAGAACCATAGAGAGCAACAAGGGGTCTCCCCTCATCATCCTTTTCCCCAGACTAAAAAGCCCCAGTTTCTTCAACCTCTCCTCGTAGGGCATACTCTCCAAGCCCTTCACAAGCCTTGTTGCCCTTCTTTGCACCTGTTCCAGCACCTCCATGTCCCTTCTGTACTGAGGTGTCCAAAACTGAACACACTACTCGAGGTGAGGCCTCACCAATGCCGAGTACAGGGGCAGGATGGCTTCCCTAGTCCTGCTCACCACACCATTCCTGATACAAGTCAGGATGCCATTGGTGTTCTTGGTCACCTGGGCACACGGCTGGCTCATATTCAGCCAGCTGTCCATCAGTACACCAAGGTCCCTTTCCAACAGGCAGCTTTCCAGAAACTCCTCCCCTATTATATGGAAGTAATATTTGAATTGAGGTTAATCTTTGAAATTATTGCTAATAGTTTGTAGAAAACAGCTTAGACTCATCTTTTAAAATTATTAAATAATTGACAACTTGGCTGTCTGTGTTGTGAAAGGATTAGGGTGGTTGCTACCACAGCCTTCCCCTTCGCTAGCCAGCATTCTTCCAAGCATTACCCTGGGGCTGTGGAGTTGGATTGTGACACTGGATGTTCTTCCTCTACCAGACACAGGGTCATGGAAGGATCCTCAATATACGTTAAGGAGTAGTAAGATTCTGAAAAATCTACATGCTCCAAAACCACTCAAGTCTTTCAGGTCAAGTGCAGCTGAAACGGCTGAAGTGGTGACCACTTCTGATGTATGCCTCTGCTTCCTGGAATCGACATGAGAAACAGCTGAAAGTGACACCTGCCTCTTCATACTCCACTGCTGTTTACAATCACGTGCACTTTGTAAACTCAAAATAGCAATTCACATTAATAAAGCAGCCCGCTAAGTACAGCAGCAAAGGGACAAATAACCATCTTTTATAGTCATCCCTGCAAAATGACCACTAACACAAGCCAGGATGCTGAATAGCCTCCTATAGTTTTTCATTCCACTGTTCATAGGTTAGAAAATATCAGACAGGGACATGAACAAGCATGAAAGGACAATTAGAATTTCAGATAATTTTTGACAAACTGGAAAGCTGCCCACATTGAGGAAACAACTTCCATGTGTGGTAAGACTCTTCACTGGCTTTGAAAGGTTCTCTGGTTTCCTAACAATTTCAGGATTTCATCAAGTTGAAGGTTAGTAGTTTCATGTATTCTGTACATAGTAGGGTAAAATAATTGAAGTGTTTCATATTTCTTAGATTAAAGTGAAAAATAGTACATAGAAGCTGTATCTGCCATGGTGTTGATAACAAAATTATCAATAAATCAAACATATTCTGTAAATAAAATACTACTAAATGTTATCAATTTGTGTAATTTAAGGTATTATCTGACAGCTTGCATAAAAATGCCCTAAACATATTGAACATAGTGAAACTGCAAAATGATTCAATATCACAAATAAATGACATTAAGGTATGCACAAATAGATGGGTTGAAATTCCACCTTTTTTTGGGGGGGGGGGAGGAGGGGAGGTAAATATAAACACTTACTAGGGCTATTTCAAATAATTTATTCATGTTATAAATTATCTTTCCTCTGTTTATGACAGCTTCAAGACTGTTACATTAGATTGCTGCACTGACTTTTACTTCCACTATTGTAACACATTTTTCCAGCTACACAGCTTATTTTGCGTTCTATTGAATGTGAAATTCAGAGAAGATAATGTAAATCATACAATAATCTTTACCTATTAAGGTATTTGCATGTTCACTGTATCTGAACACTCCTTACTTCTATTGTTAAGAATCTGTATCAGAAATAAATGATATTAAACTGAAGTAACATATACAAAGAGTTTCCTTTTTTTTTTTTTTTTTTTTTTTTTGTCTTTTTATGAAAGGAATCTCAAAGCACTGTAAGATTTTCTGCTTTAGTAAAAATTCTGATTTTCATTCTGTTTCCCTGCTCCACCTTACAGACTGCGTTTTGGGCCTTGATGGGCAAAGAAGTCTATTTTTCAAGCAGATTTACTGTGCAATGTGGAGTTCCTCTGCATCAGCTAACTTGGGCAAACAATATACATATGGATAGAAGTCAACTGACATGCAACCTCTTATTCCAGGACTGAATTCATTATTTCAGGGAGTTAATAAACAACAACAACAACAACAACAAGTAGTCATCTTCTAACTGTATTGACCGTATTGCTTCTTTGAAGTAGGGGCAGCTATATCAAAACTGCTGGCATGTGGCCTCAAAGTCATTTCATAATCAATGTGACTACCTTTATCAGTATAAGAATAAATGCCTGAATGTCATACAAATACAGTCATATCTGCTATCAGTGATACGGATTAGCAGTGTTTCTGTCACATCTTGCTCAAAAGGGATTGAGTGGAGTTATGTTTTTTTAAATTTAGTCCACTACAACCTTTACTGACAAAATATAGAAGATACTAAGCAATGCTTAAGGTATTAAGTCAGTCTGTCAGTAAATCCTGACTTTGGGAATAACTGATACTTGCATTTCTAGGATTAAACAAAGGTGAGATGGTGGACTTCCCAAAGCAGACATTCTTCTTAACCCCTCCTAGTCTTTATCACATTAAATTTTCAATGAACTACAATGCATTTATCACTGCACAACACCTGACATCTGCTCTGAAGGCACATCAGACACATTTTCATAGTAGAATTCTTGGAAAGTCAGATGGTTAAAGAAAACAAACAAACAAACAAAAAAGCTGTTGCTTTTCAAAAAGACACCTAGAAAACCAATATTCTGAAATATCATAGATTTAGCAGCCCTGCTTAAGTTTTGATAGTTGTTTTGTAAAAAAAAGTTACAGTGATTCATTTAAAAACTCTTTTCGAAAAAAATATATTATCATCATTTCAAGCCAGGAACAACATGATTTGCTTTCTGTCATATGACTCTTTATAAGTTTTGTTTTAAGACCTGAGATTTTATAAAAAGGTTTTTAAAGTCCAGTATTAAAACACTGATCTCCATATCAAGTCACTGAAATCAGAAATTAGAACAACAAACAAAAAACAAAACAAACAAACAAACAAACCATATATTTTTGTTTTATTTTGCTTGAATTTTGGTGTATTTAATAGTGTTCTGAATCCTGAAGCTGTGTGATTAATATAATGAAATCTAAAATTTGATAAACTGTTTTCTAGTCTTCCTTATAGTTATAATGGAAGAGAGACAAAGATAGATGTGGTCATTTCTACAGGGAGATCATATGTGTCCAAACTCTCACTCACTCTTATTTTGTAATAATACAATAGGAAAAGGTCAGAACCAATCACCTGTGTTCCTTGACATCTTAAATATTGTCTCACAGTATTTTCCGATTTCATATTTTCTGCTAATTATACTTTGTATCTGGAGGTCCTCTTCATCAGAGATGCTTCCTATGCCATTTTTTATTTTTCTTATCTGTAAGCAGAATCAAGACATAATTTTCACCCTATTTTTCAAACATATCTGACATGAGATTTTTCCTGAAATATTCATCTTTCATCTCCTGAGATGATTCTTTCCAGTTTGCCTTCCTACTTTAATTTTGCTTTCATTGAGCATATCAGATTTCTCATTCATACTCTAAATTTCTATAGGTTTCACAAAGTTCTTAACTGTCAGCATAAAGGCTAAAATAGAATTCTTAATTTAGACAAGCCTGAGAGCTCTTTACTTTCTTTTTGCCATGTATCAATGAATAATTCTATCCTCCTCCTCAATTATGAAACATAGGACTTATCTCGCATAGCTCTAGTTCCTTATAGTCAGGATACACGTAAACTCTTTCAAAAAAATTGCTTGAGAAACATAGCCTTTCACATCAAAATGCACAGCTGCTGCATTCCTCATATTCTGAATCTGATTTTGTGTCTGCGTTAGTGTATCATTTTTTCTCTGTCCTTTACATATGCAGTTATACCTGTTCATCCACAACTCTACGCTGAAAATATTTCCATCCTATTTTGTTCACCACATCATTTTGTGACTTCATCATTGTTGCCACATCCAACATTAACGCCTGTCTTTGTGACCATGCCCTGCATGTAATATTCTCGCTGTGTCTATTATCTTTTGTTCATGCTTCATTAACATTGTGATGCTGTTTGATTGTCCACAGATCAAAATGATCCACTCAACATGATGTTGTTCCATGTATTTGTGAGAAGCCAGACATACTCTCACTCCTCCAGAACCTTCAGTATCTCCTTTGTTATGTATGATGATTGTACGAACACACAAAAAATGAAGTCCTTTGTACTTCTTTCTTAATTAATATCCTGATTCATTTTTAAAATTTCTGTTCTGTTTATGTGCATGTGCTATTTCTTGTGTATTTTGTTCTAATTTGAAGAGGGGACATCCATTATTTTTTTACTTGTGGAGTATTGCTCCACAATTTGGGATCTAAATATTACATAAACAAATGAAATCCTCTGTGGAGTTAGCAAGCAAGTGAATTTTTGTTTCACTACAACACATAGGATTTAGGGCTCCTGGGAAATATTCTTGCTTACAGGTTTCCAATTCCAATTTTCCTTTCAAATGTTTTGAAAACCAAATACAAGAAGTCCACTTGTGGAGCCCGTGTTCTTTTTGCAGAATTATGCACAATGACTTACCACAGTTTCAGTGAACATGATTCTCCCCAGTAAGCAAAGAGATATTTGAGTAAGTGTATGCACTTTATGCCAAAGAAGGGAGAGTCTGAGTAGTCTTTTCTCATCCACACCAGAAGCTACTTTTACTAAAATACATACATCAACTTGACAGAAGAGCAAGATGCAGCAAAAGCAGTCTGGAAATAGCTTTAGTAATCAATTCATAAAATACTCTAATACCACAGAGGAGAAGAGTCCCTGAGAAAACTCTCTGAAAAGATACTCAACATAAAATCTTTCAATCCTGTTACATTCAATCAGAATTTTTATAGTGTTCCTTTAAGTACAACTTCATTCCTCTACCTTTTCGAGTATAAAGTGAAAAGCACAGATTGAAAGCACTTCTGGAATGTGATTGACTAGCTTCCTAAAATATTCAATTTAAGAACTTTGGCAACTGATGGCATTCACGAGCATTCAAACTAACTTATAAGAATTTAGTGAACTTTTCTTCCCTCAGTTCACCAGAAGTGTTTTGTTTGTTTGTTTGCTTGTTTTAACTCTATTAATGTATAAATTTGAACCAATTACATATCCAAGTAGCTCTGGGATAGCTCAATCATTTTCAAGTGTCTTGGGTTATAAAGGCACAAGAAAGGACAATGAGTATCTTCCAAATCTTGCAGTCAGATGTGATCTTTGACTGTAGTCCCTACAGATAGTAACCATAGTGTCCTCAGTAGGTCTAAATTAAATTCACCTCTGCTACATAGGAACAGGCACATGTTAGCATTCCTTGGGGAAAAAAAAAAAAAAAAAAAAAAAAAGGCAGTTTCATCACTTTCATTTATAACCCAAATTTTCAAATAGGAGATATATCCTTTCAAAAAATCTATAAAAGTGTCTAGTTCCTGTACTTCTGTAAGATTCTCCATTCTCCACATGTCTGAAGAAGAGTCATCTTTCCTCGGTCACCTTGCTGACAAACCATCCCTTTTTCAATATCATTGCAATTTCATTCTTAAGCATTCTTTGGCCTCTTAAATCCTCAGCAATACAATTATGTCACTATGGTATCTTGCTGACACTTTTTCATAGACAAAACTTGTATCCAGCTTCCAGTTAACATAACCAACAGTTTACGATCAAAATCTCGAACATACATATTATTTAATCACATAAAAAATATAAGCATCTTAGATGAAAATAAAATCACCCAAATCAAAGAACACATGACAAATAATACTTGTTCTAACATGTTAATTATACAATAATTAATTTGAGTAGCTCAGTTGAGAGATAGCTTTATAAAGGCTTTTTATCCCAAGACTGAAAAGTACAGACCCATCACACAGAGGAGCAATACCAATCAGTTCAATGTTGACTTTTGTTCCAAAAATATTCTCTCTGATAAGTTTTAATAGCATACCATATGATTCTTGAATTAGTACCAGAGATTTTCATCTATTTGTTACAAAGATCCAGAATCATATACAGGATCATTAATTACAGTATTTTGATCATCTATTTTTCTTTCTTTCTTTCTTTATTTTTTTTAAGATAGGAATCATATGGTAAATTTTAGAAAATTTAATCCATAATAAATCTTCTCAAAAACTGTTCTTAAAAGTAGTCTTCATTTTCAAATTCAGAGAGCATAAAAAACCTCATTTCAACTTGGTAAAATTTTTTTCCTACTATAGAGAATATTAATCTGTGTGTAATTCTGTCAATACAAACAGTGAAGTCATTAATTAGAATTTTATGCCTTACTGGCTGGAATACATCTTTTCCCACATAACAAAGCACAGAGGAATAATTACAGATTGTAAAATTTATCCAGTTACAAAACTGACTGTATGAGGCACGGGGTGTGAAATACATGGTTACCCACTGACATAATGCTTCCATTTTACCTGGCTAGCAGAGAAAAAGGCAAAGGGTAAAGAAGTGATATTAGCAACCAAAGATGGTGTTTCACCCTTCACCTGGATCTTACCGTAATTTGTTCTAATTTGTTCTGTCATTCAGCATTAACTCATCTGTTTTCTTAAATGAAACTTTTTTTTTTTTTTTTTCCCATTCTCTTACAGCTTAAATGAAACTACAGTTTCATTTCATGTCTAAACATTTGTGTCACCTTTAGGCTAAATTATGGTTATTCACACTAGCATTATGGAAAGCACAATATGTTCTGCTGACCCACATCTCACTGTTATGAACTGTCTAGCCTTTTTTAGGTTTTAGATTCATTACTAGCATATGGGATTCAGAAGTGGTATATTTAGAAAAAAAAATGTAGTGGGGATCAACAAGGATATAAATTCCGTATTCTCTCAGTGGTTGGTTACCACGGTGCCTAGAAATAGTCATGACTCAGTAAAGAACTACATGCATTAGTCCCCATGCACGTTTGCATCAAGTGTGTTCTTAGTATATGGACTGATATAAAATGTGAATGTGTGTTTGTTGGATGGAGACACTTTTCACCAAATTATCATGTAGGAGGGCTGTGTAACACCACACATTATTCACACAGAGGTGACATTCAAATGCCAAAATTAATACCTGACCCATCAAAGTTACATTTTTTTCTTTAAGCAAATGAATGTTTCAGTTGAAGGAACAGTAAAATAAAGTCTGAACAAAAGTATAAGTCAGAAATAATTGAAGGAAAATATATCCAATTGACATTCAAGAAAGGAGATTAATAATAAAGCTAACAATCCTACCAAGATGCAGTTTTCTGTTCTAAAATGAACTGCATGCAAAAATTATACTCTTCTATGTTGCACATATTGCCATAGAAAGACCTTTCAATTTTAATTCTGATGTCAGAAAATGAAGCATTTTTTTCTTTAACATATTGATCAGGTTTTATAAACTTGCAACTCAGGCATCATGATAACAAACTTTTATTTTTGGCATTTTTTGTTTAGAACAGCTTTGAGCTCTGGGGGATTGCCAAGATTTTTCATCCAGGGCTGTTTAGCAGATTTGTAGGTGGATACTGTAACGTACTAATAATTGCTCTATCTCCTCAGAACAATTTACAGATCACCTTAACTATTGCAAATTATTATCTCCTTGGAAAATAACCTGGATCAACTTCAGAACTAACAGTGGTAGAGCTGAGTGCTGAGGGTGTGCTTTCTATTGGGGCATACGAAGAATTCCCAAGGAGTTTTCTTTGGATCTTTTTTTGACAAATTAAGATCTGCTTATTGCAGTTCTAAGATTACCGGTTTAATGAACACATGTAGTAGTTCTAACTGGTTTATTCTCCTAAAGCGTTCATTTAAGAAACAAAGGGATTCAGCATGTAAACTTATAGCACAGATGTAGCACATCTGTCAGAACAAATGTACCCTGTCCAGAAAATAAAAGATGGGAAAACTGGGGAGTTTGTGTGAGTAAGAGAAGTGTGGATGACAGGCAAAAGAGGCATGGAGAATATATTTTTACATGTAGTACATATATCTGCTTATAATTGCAGAATGTGTGCTCATACACCGAAGTAGTATATTTATGGTAGGTACGGAGTTCTTGGAAAGCTAAAGATTTGGGGATGAAATCTGAAAAGGCATGAAGCAAAAGTCCAATTGGTTTAAATAGTCAATAAAAAGACAACCACTGAATGTAACTGGCTTTGGAATAAGCAGTTATCCAGGATAAAGCATCATCATTTTTTTGCACTTGAATTAGCATTACGTATTTGTTGGCATGTTTAGTGAACTATTGGGTACTGATGTGAATTCATTTCTACAGATCCCTGGAACAATGGATGAATTTCACAACACAAAAAAAACTACCTTCTCATATTTAATTAGACACTTAACCCCTAATGGATATATTTGTAAGCAGCTCCCTATGTGGCAGATGATTTTTGATGTAGAATTGTTTACCTGACATTTAAGAAACACAAACATGAAAGTTTTCCAGCAGAAACAGCAGAAACAAACCCAAAATTTACCCATGACTGTCGATAAAGCAAAATGATCATTTATACCATACTACTGCAACATTTCATAAACACAAAATGCTATAAATGTTTCAAATGTCTGACTTTTAATACACTAGTTGTGAATTTCTGACAGTTTTTAGACAGCAAATTCAGAAGCCTCCGAGCAAAAAAGATAGCATGCTTCTTAACAGCACTAAATTCAATCTGTGAGTGCAAGGCAGACCTCTACACTTCTCCCTTCTACCTATTCAAAGGCTAGACATTTATCTATGAGTCACATGAGCATTTACTTGTTTCTATTTAATATTTTTATAAGAAAAGGATATATACTTCTTTCTCTTTTTTTTTTTTTTTTTTCACCCCAGGTATGACTGGCATCAAGTGGGATGAATTCAAATTCAGAAAACAGAAATTAAAGGAAAGAGAGAGACAGAATGATGCAGAGATAGAGACAGAGACTACATTTATTAAAAAGATTAAGAAGGTCTCAAGTATATGAAAACACAGACCTGGTATGAAAAAGGCCATTGCATCTTTCATCACAGACTACAAAGTTTATGTGTCTTAATTCAGTTCCCCACTGTAAAATCTTCCCTCAACATTGGTTTTAAAGTTTGAAAATAAACACTAGCGTTTTTTGTTTGTTTGTTTGTTTGTATTCCCAAAATTCATCTCTTCAAGAGACAGATTCCATAAAACTCAAAGTCAAATAGGAAACTAAATTCTAGGCACCATGCTGAGATATTAATTAGAACACATTTTTATAAACACACTCCAAAAAAAAATCCTCTTCTTTCCTAGAAGACCTCAGCATTACCTCGGTTAACATTAAATTGTGCATAAATTTTCCTGTAATTGCATCATGAAATTGTTTCCCCAGAACAAACTGAATGACTGATGCAGGAAAATAAGTGTATATTGTTGGTTTCAGTTATCTACTTCCAAACCATATGGCTGTTTGCATATCCTGCTCTTTCATCCAATCACCCTGATTATAGCTTAATACATAAAACATCATAAACCACAGGCTGACCACAAAGTACTTGAAAATGCAACAGCTTTTTTTTGGTTGTTTTTAAAATGAAATCTCATCTGCATGCAGTCAAAAGCTACCCAACAAGGATTTCTTAAATAATTAGCACAGCAACCTTTAGGAAGAAGATTCATTCCATTTCTCAGACGGCAGAAGTCCTATGTTTGTCTCTATCTATCTCCACACTTTTGAGACTGTAATTTGATCTGGATTAGGACTAGCCTTACTCTTTTGCTAGGGTCACCCTCAGATTTCCAGCTAGTATTTTGCTTTTGCAGTCAGCGCGCTGCAGCTTCTGCAGCTAATCAGACGGATGCTAGGAGATTTACTTTAACAAATGGAATCCAATGATAATTTTATGAACACAGTGCAAATTCCAAGAAAGCGTCCCTGCTGATCTGTAAAAGCTTTAACGTATTGGTGCAGTAAGTTAAGGTGACAAATGTTCTGGAGACTTCATGGAAACTTGACAAAAAGTAGAGAAACCCTGAAGTGCAAATATCTTCACATTTCAACACTCGTTGTCTGGTTCTTTAGAAAAACAGATGTAATCTTCAATGAAAATGCTTCTGATTAGTACAGAGAATCTTCTCCGAACCTTAAAATATTCTCAAAATAAGTGGAAATGTTTGTAAACCCAATTCAGAACTTGCAGTGAGCTAGAATCCAAAACAAATGCTTGAGCAAATGTATTTTGGAAGAGAAGTACAATTACGTGGTAATGAATAAAAAGATTTCTGCTCCAAACTTTATTTTATAGTACGCTGTATCTAAATGTTTTCCATTTTTTTTTTTAGTTATAGTCATTAACAAAATTGTGATGTTATCTCCATCAGTATGCAAACTGATTACAGCATACCAAACCTTTACATCTATCTTCCTGATGTACCTCTAAACAGTGTTTTCCTTTTGGTTTAGGCCACTTTATTTATACATTCAAAGTGAGGTATCTCAGGTACAAGGCTATAAAGAAATGAAAATAAATATATTTCATTTTCAAAACCAAATCAGTCCAACATTTTAGAAAATGTCTTTCAAATGTTTCTTAGGAATAGCAACTAGAAATTAAATTATGTATGCTCTAATTTTTCTCACAGTGTGCATAAAGTGTTACTATCACTTAAAACTTCTGTATCTCTGTGATATCAGAAGCATAGCTGCTTGGAATCACTGGTATTTACATGCAGTTCTCAGCAATAACACAACAATGATAAATGACAAAGCTCAGGGAAACAGGAAACGCTTGCCCCCCATAAAAGAAGCATTTAACAAGCATAATAATGAGTTAGTTATTATGCAGCAACAACACTCAGTTAAACTTGGTCCACGATCTACCGGTCTGTAAATTCAACCATGCCATAATTTCCAATCCATTTTCATGTATGTAGTCACTCTAGATGCTTTTCAGCAACTGAACTGCTGTGTAGGCATTTGTTCTTACACAACTTTCTAAATCTAATCTCCTTGGAAGTGACTGTGCTGGCTGCAATGCTACTGTCACCACTGCATTGCTTCACTGGCATTGCACAGACATGGAAATTTAAAGAGATTAGATTCATGAAAAACATAGATATATTTTTTGCATGAGTTTATAAGGAATTAAATTTCAGAGTTGTCTTTTAAATACTACTTGAGGAACTTATCAGTTTGGAAGTGTTTTAAATACAGTGGGAGTTTCCTGTATCTTTTCATTTTGATTGCTTTCTCCTCTCATTTTCCCCTTGTCTCAACTAATACAGTGCTTGTATTGAGGCTAGCTGTAGCATGAGCCTGATTTTGATGCACAATCATCCTTTGGGATATAGAGAAGGACTGTTTCCCAAGGGACTATATAGCAGCCCTCTGTCCTTTTGACTCCATGTGATTTTTCAAGTATAAGAGGAAGACAATTAACTTCTTTGTAAGATTTTCTATCTCTTAATGTTTTAGCTTTTTTCTTCCTCTGAAGTCTTCTTTCTATGTCTGTGTATCTTGAGAAAATTAGCAAGAAATATGAATTTTAACACACAGCTGGTATAAAAATTATGCTTAATTCATCTTTTTAGTCACTACAGTATTCCAGCCATTCCTTAAAGAATAAAGAAAAACAATTATCTTTAAATAATTACTTTTTTCCCATACATTTGCTACATGTCACAAAAAGACTACAATTTACTTTCCATTAGAAAGGGGAACTAAAAAGTTACTCTTGATGAAAAAGCATTATTATATTTCAAGAGTTTTTTTGCTCACTTCCATACTGCATGAAAATAGAAGATCTTATCTGAAGAGCTTACTCTGTTTGGTCCAGCTCAAATCAAGACACAGAATTAATTTGACATTAATTTCATGGAAACCAGTTGAAATTAGAATGCCCAGGCTAACAACTGTGTCTTCCTTCCGCTTTTCACATCCACTCCAATTATAACTTTTCTAGGATATCCAGCGAAGCTACAGGCTACTGATCAGGTGCAGAGAATAAAATGAGTACATTTTCTGCATAGAATAAAAATGATGACTTCCTTTTATCAGGCTTACTGAAAAGTAAAATCCTAACAGTAAGACTTACAAGCAAAACCACTAGTAGTTCCCAGACACTACACACCATCCATCAGGTCTACCTGAAGAGCACTCAGCAAAGTAGGCAGCTGGATAAGTATGACACTATCATATAGCTTGGTGCCATTAGCAATAAAGGGGGTTACACTGCAGTAAATTATGGAATTGGGATTGAAATAATATAAAGCAGGAAAGAATGTATCTACTGTAATGTACACCAGTCTCTCCTTCTTCAGCAACTCTTTATTTTCTTTACTTTTCCTGTCTCTAACTGCTGATGGAAGCTTTACAGAAATGGGAGGCAGATGCTTAAAGCTTGACTTGACCATTTGTGCAATTTGGAAGTCACTGCAGTACAAATAATGAATCTTTATTACACTCCAAACTGCTGAAATCATAAAATTGATGTATGTTCCCAAAAAGCCTTCATGTTTTAATTTTTTTCCTGTTATCAAATTTGGACAGGTTATACATTTTAGGTTCTATCTCTTCCTTCCCAAAACAAAGACTAATGCAGTGATCTTTTTCTTGAATTCTTCACACAACCATTCACCTTACACAAAACTTCTAAATCTGGTGTACCTTTCAATTGTCATGTTTTGTGTGTGCTATTAGCAGTATGCATCATACGTAGCTGCAAGCACACTTGTGACTGTAAACGCCCATAGCATGTCAGCACATCTTCCCTGTATGAGACAATTGTCATTCCATCATTTCCGATGTGAGATGGCCCTACAACAGCAACATGTTGTGTATTATATAGAAACAATGACTGTGAAACCAAGAAAATGGATAGGCTACACTGCACAGCCCATTACATTTACATATGCTCCACATTTAAACTCACCTGAAATTATGATGAAATTAGCCACAAGTATACCTGCTCAAACTTACCAAAGGTATGCTGATACTCAGCTGTTGCTATTTAAAAGCTTTCTGTATCCTGAACTAATAGACTGACTGATTTGTCAAAATAATAAAGAGCTGTTTTGACAGAATTCAAACTAATGTTAACAAACTAAATGCAACAACAAAAAAAATCTTTGCAAGTAAAGAGTGTTGACAATGTTTGCCACTTTAAACACTTTTTGGCAATAGCTCAGCTTGTTAACAGGCAATGAAAGACTGCTCTATTAAGCTCAGGGTGATGCCAAAATGGCTTCATACAAGACGATAGCAATTTTCCTTAACACCAAGTGAGGCTGCCTGTTGAGAAAGGGCATGGCACGCTGCAGGTCTTTGCTATTCATAGGTATTGATTGTAATGAGGAAGACATTTTATTGCTATCTAACATTATACTGAGTTACATGAACAGCTATGCTTTTATTAAGCGCTGGGAGTCATATAAAAATGACATAGGCTACTGCTTATTTTAATAGCAATTCCTTTTAATTTTAACTGAAGCTTCATTCCACACAAATAATAAAATAGATTACATAATCCTTTGTTTTTAATTTTAAGCCAGCCTTAGAAAAGATGACGATTTCACAAACACTACCTTGTAGGATCCCCCTATCGCTTTCATCAATAAAATGTTGTTTCTGATCAGAACCAGATAAATTTTTTCTGCTATGTGAAAACCTGAATTCTTGGCAGTAACCCAAACTGTGTGAATCTGGCCTCTGCAGGTATTGCAAGAAACCATTAATGAAGCATAAAAGAATAAAAAACAACAACAGAAAAGAGTTCTGCTAACAGAGGGAAAATGTAAACCTGGTCAGTGTCCAAAGAAGTGGAGAAAATCACAGCCTCAGCTCTTTGAACTCACTCTGCATTCTGCAGACTATACTGCCTAGATAATTCTTTCTGCTAGAGATAGGAGGTCTCATAAAAACAAACCTCTGAAAGAAGTTCCTGTGTAATACCTTCTAATCAGTCTGCTGGAGGATCTTAAATGCTAGGAGTCTTACTTGATGGAATTGCTGCAGCTTTGCCCTTCCCCACACCTAGAACATCTGAAAGAAATTTATGCATTTTTTTTTTTTTTCCTGTATTGTCCCTGAAATTTTCTACTTCCAGTTAGTAAAAAGTGTGCATGCAGTGAATTCTGCTCTAGCTTATTTTTCCATTGGCATACGCATTTCTGAGATCTTGTCAAGGATACTTTCATCTTTTACACTAACATCCTCCTTCTATCATAGCACATATTTCTGACTCATAGGAGGGCCTCCATCAAGTCCATAATGATAGGAGACTATTGTTCTGGGAAAGTTACAACATCCACACATTCAAAAAGCAGTGCTAAAATACAAGTTTTCTTTGGTCACTAAAAAAAATAGCTTCTTTATGTGTATGTATAATGAAAAGTGATCTGTTTGAAAAAGCACCACCAAAAGTAATTTTATTAGGCTGGCCTGAGATGTCAGAGGCAGATGTGGATGGTATGGCAGTAGGGGTTGAAGCTTCCCACTGATATTCCATTACATATTGTCATGCAACAGATGGCAGCAGAGGGGCAGTCTGACAAAATAGCATCTGACATGCACATGTGTATGAAGCAAAAGTGTGTCACTGAATTCCTCCACATGGAAAAAATTGCGTCCATTGACATTCATCAATGTTTGTTGTAGGTTTATGGAGACCAAACAGCGGATGTGAGCACAGTAGGCTGTGAGGTGGTGCACTTCGGCATTGGTGACAACTACATGAAAGACAAGCCATGTTCTGGATGGCAATACACAGACATCACATAACAAAATGGAGTGTCTCAATCAGCTCATCTGTGCAGATTGGCAGAGTATGACTAGGAAGCTGTGTACAGAGCCAAATATCAGTTTTGATGTGTTGGATTTGATGGTGGAAACACTGGAATATTGCAAAGTTTGTACCAGGCTGGTCCAGTGGATGCTCACACCGGAACAGAGAGAATACCATATGCAAGTTTGTCTGAACTATTGAACCAACATGAGGCTGAAGTTGACAGTTTTTTGTATCACATCATTACCAGTGATGAGAAAAATGTCAGGCTAGGGAAGAATACATTTCTCCTGCAATATGATAATGCCAGGTCCATACTAGCTTTAAGATCATGGAGCACACTGCCAGTCTTTGTTGGACTGTCCTACAACATTCAGCGTAGAGTCTGGATTTGGCACCTTCTGTCTTCCATCTGTGTGGTTCAATGAAAGATTGACTGTGTGAGAAACATTTTCCTTGCAAGAACACTGCCATAGCAGTTTTGAAACAGCAGGTCACCTCCACTGGTGCAGATTTTTACAAGCACAGCATGATAGATCTTGTTCATTGCTGGCAAAAATGCACAGCTAACGTGGTGACTATGTTGAAAAATAGTATATTGTAGTTGGGACTTTATAAAAAATAATTATTATATTCTTTGCATCTGTTGCAGCTTCCATGGAAATGAATAGGAGGCAACCTACATAATATTTTGATAGACTGTTGGATTATATCTGTGATGCTGCAGTTTCACTCCAGTAAATTCCGCTTGATTGTAATAGAATCAGACTACTGTAAAAATGTTCTAAGGTGAACATGAAAGTGGGCCCAGCTATCTGCACAGACTAAAAAGTTTTAAAGTCAACCTCAGTCCTTATTTGACTGGATGTATATGGTAAGTTCTCCATTCACTGGGCTAGCAAGATGACTACTTACACAGTTTTTGTTAAGTCATCACTATGTCTGAATAAGAATAGTCTTGAAATCAGTAATAAGATTACCCTCCATCACTATATTCTTGTATCCTCTTTTCCTTCCTCCTCAAATCTTCCCTGCTGGTATACAGGAAAGCTGATTTGGCAGAAGAGGTGGAGAACATCGGAGAAGATCGGACTGCAACACAAAGTCCACGTAGGGAGTCTAGCAACCCAAGTATGGTTGCAATAACCAACATTTTTGAGATCTGAGATATCTAGGGTTGAAGTTTAATGTCCCAAAGTTTCTTCTATAGTCAAAGACAAACAATATCCACACTTCAATTCAGGTCCTAACCATCTCCTCTAATGGTAGATGATTCTCAGCTATCTATCCTTCATCTCCATAAGCACTGTCTAAAGTTAAGGATGAGTCTGGACTGTGTTGCCAACAATAAAGAGCTCCTATTTCTTCATGTATGTACGTTTAGTATCAAAATGAGATTTTAAAACAATACATAGAGGATGAATCGCAGAATCATAGAGTCACAGAATTAAAGAAGTTGAAAGGAACTTCAAGAGATCATTGAATGCCACCTTCCTGCTAAAGCAGGTTCCCTGTAGTGGATTGCAGGGGTAGGCATCCAGACAGATCTTGAATATCTCCAAAGAAGGAGAATCCACAACTTCTTTGGGCAGCCTGTTCCAGAGTTATGTCATTCTCTCTGTAAAGAAGTTATTCAGTGTGCTCATACGGAACTGCCTGTGTTCAAGTTTTAGGCCATTACTCCTTGTCCTGTTGCTACACATCACCAAGAAGGACTGGGCCTCATTCATTTGTTTCACACCTCCCTTTAGACATTTATAAACATTTATTAGATCCCATCAGTCTTCTTTTCCCCAGGCTGGAAAGTTACTCAGCCTTTCCTCATATGGGAGATTCTCCAGACCCTTTATAATCTTTGTGGCCCTCTGCAAGACTCCTTCTAGGAGATTCCTTTCTTTTTTGAACTGCAGGAGCCCAGAACTGGACACGATAGTCTAAATGTGTCCTCAACAGGGCAGAGTAGAGGGAGAGGATCACCTCTCTGCTCTTTCTAATGCATCCCTGGATACCACTGGCCTTCTTGGCCACAAGGGCACATGGCCAACCTGTTGTCCACCAGAACACCAAAGTATTTCTCGGCAGAGCTCCCCTTCAGCAGGTTGTTCCTTAACCCATACTGATGCTTGCAGTTATTTCACCCCAACTGAAAGACTCTACAATTGCTCTTGTTAAACCTCATCAGGTTCCTCTGCACCCAACTCTCCAGTCTGTCCAGGTTCCACTAAAAGGCATGCCTTCTGGCATGTCAGCCACATTTCCCAGCTTTATATCATCAGCAAAATGCCATCTGCCTCAGTACATGTGGGAGAATCCCACCAGGGCCCATGTATTTGAGCATACTGATTTTGGCTAGATGGTCTCTGACCATATCCTGCTTGACCAGATAAGTCTTCTAATCCCCAGACTTTCTTACCTCCAGGGAGAAACATTTTTTTCCCATGGCTAAAGAACAAAACCAGGGGCCACAAATCCTGAAAAGTAGTTTTCATTTCACTATTCATTCTGGGTATTCTTTCTTTCCCTCATCAGAAAAATAAGTTATTTCTGCCCTTTGTTAGCAAATACAACCTCTCACCCCCCCAGATATTTGTTGTTTTGTGTCACTATCCACATCCACAAGCTAAACTACTAGTAAATCTGTGTAAATTTAACCATGCATCCTGTGAGGATCATGTGTTTTCATTTCCATCTCCAAGCATTCTCTCTAGGTGAGCAGCAGTTGTCCTCACTTGACTCCTGCTCTATTGCTGCCTGGGGATAAATGCTGGGATAAATGACAGTTTCTTTAGAAGTCCAATTTTCTTAGTAGAGAAATCCCAGATTCCTTTGGCAAATACTTTTCAAATACCCCTACTGATACCAAAGTTCTGCCAAGTTAGTGTATACTGTAGCCTGTACTAGAGAATCGCTTAATTGTGTTTTCTCTAAAAATATATATGTACAGATTTGATAAGAAAAAGCTTTCAAGATACTTTTTTTGCAGCCTGACAGATACAGACTACTGCATCTTCATTTTTAGATGTGAAAGGTGCAGCAAAATGTGAGAAGTGATCTGTTCAATGGAAGAAAAAGCATCACGAGGGCTACTGAAATGTGGCACTCACAGCAGAGAAATATAAAAAAAAACACCTCAGCATGCTTATGGTTTTAAGTTTCCCTCATCTGTCTCTGCTTCCAAAAGGGCTTTTAAGTTCACATTTTAAGTTCACAGTAATAATCTTCAAATGGGTGTTAATGAAAGTATAACAAACTGTGTGATGACTGGAATTGGTCAGCTCTAAGGTGTGTGCAGTCAGGAATTCAATTTTATTACTTTTGTTTATGTATTTTCCTAAATATTTTCCTAAAGTGATCATTTTTATGGCCACGCTAGTTTAACTCCAGAAGCAACTGATCTGCTCAGAGATGGATAAAGGACAAACTCCAAACACGTTTTATGGTTGTTCTGACCTCTGCAGGTCTTAAAGAAATTCTTTAGTAGTCTGATATTCTCTGTCATTTCTTTTCCACAACAATAAATTCTTTCCAGAAGAAGCCAACTGACTAAATGTGTATCTTTAATACATATTGAATACATGTGCATATGCGATCATATAGATATAGACTAGTTTCTTGTGAAGATAGGGCACTTAGTTTATCTAAAGATACAGATAATGACTAATATTCATAAAATAATGGATTTAAAGTTCTTACTTTCTGTTCATCTGGTTTGACTTTTAGAGCCACACAGCTTCTTAGCTGTGGATCATGGGTTAAAGCCTCTTTTCTGACACATAACAAGGCGGCAGCACACATGCAGATCTCAAAATCTTGTATACTTGGGCACACCGTCCTGTGCTACATACTTAAACGATTTAGAAAAAAAAGATTTTCATCCTCTGCCCTGTAATTTAGGATTGCATGAGAAAGAAAATTTGTTATTTACAGAATTAGTTTATCAGAACACGTTTGGGTTTTTGGGGAGGGTTGTTTTTATTTTTTAGTAATAGCTGTTGTGTTGTTGTATGTATGAGCTCAATTTGATTTTGCATTGTTCAGTGGTAGAAAGACATAATACAAAACGTAATGCAATTTACCGCTTCATTTCTTCATAAAGTCTCCCCAGAAACATTTTACTGCTCCACGATACTGTGTAGAAGTTTAGCAAAATGAATTAAATAGGGAGACTTCAGAATCATAAATTATACACTCTGCTTTCCTAAAAAATACTTCTTTCTCTAGCAAAATTTATTATTATTTTGGTTACTGATGTCTAGAATATCTAAGTTTGAGTTAGCCACCCTGCACTAGATTTGTCTACTTTTTTCTTTGGGAAAAAAAAAAAAAAAAAAAAAGGGGCAGCTCAGTCTGCTCTGCCTATGGACTTTGACAACTGGGAAAAACTTAAGTATTTTTCAGCTTTTTATTTTATTTGCAACATTGCAAATTTTGCTCAAATTTCTTCTCAGTTGTCAATCACAAAAGATGATTCAAATCAAGAGATTTTAAAGACAAAGCAATAGTAGCGCTTTATGTGCTTGCCTGCTTTCTGACATCTTCACTTACAAAAGCACAATTCTGTAAATTCAGCACAAACAAAAATATAATTCTATATATTCAGTTGCCCACACACACAGGATTGCAGACTTCCTTTTGTATTATTGAGAGAAAAAGAACATAACATCTCTAGCTTCTAGTTAACATGGTTTGTAACTTGTCCACCTCTTTAGCACCCTCTAGTAACCCCTTTAATGACTTGCCAGACATGAATTTGGAGGATAAATTCATTTCTTTTTACTTTTCAACATTATTTCTGTTAAATGCATAATGGTAAATGCAATACCTCTAATAGAAAAAGTTGTTATTTTAATTACTCCAATTAACATGCAGATTGGACACAAGTTAGTGCCTTTGTACAGTATTGCACTGTGACACACAGAAAATATAAGTCAATTGGGATTGTTTAGCTTGGAAAAGAGAAGACTCTGGGGAGAACCTCGTAGTGGCCTTCCAGTACTTAAAGGGACTGTATAAACAGGAGGGGGTAAGACTGTTTATGAGTGTGGATAGTGATAAGACAAGGAGGAATAGTTTTAAACTAAGACGGGAGATTTAGGTTAGATATTAGAAGGAAGATTTTCACACAGAGGGTGGTGATGCACTGGAACAGGTTCCCCAAGGAACCTTTAGATGCCCCATCCCTGGAGGCATTCAAGGACAGGATGGATGTGGCTCTGGGCAGCCTGGTCTAATTGTTGGCAACCCTGCTCATGGCAGGGGGGTTGAAACTAGATGATTGTTGCCATACACCTGTCAACCCACGTACTTTTAGCCCTGTGCCTGTGCCAGACTATCGGGCAAGACCTGCCCAGTCCACAGAACTGCACGTAGATACCAGTATGGCGAGCAGTAAAATGGCATTTATTATATCGCGTGGCTTGCTTATATTCCTATCCTACTTCGTTTATGCCCCTTAAGCATGCATTATCCCTTCGTCACAGAGCAAGGGGAGAGCCCTACCGCATCACATACCAAGACCTCGCTGTCGCCTACTACAACATCTCCCCTTCCCCTCAAATGATCTTTGAGGTCTTTTCAACCCAGGCCATTCTATGATTCTATGAGTCTATGATTCCGTGAACTCAGTAGAGATTGTAGAAGACAAAAGAAGATGAACAGTAATCTCAGAGTCAAAGGTATCTTTGCAGGAATATCTCAAGATTCATCTGAAGAGTGGAAGAATTTCCAAAACAGAAACTGAGAACATACTTTCCAGTAGAAAGAAATTTGGGCAGTCCAAAAGACAACAGTTTCAGTAAGATAGGAGAAAGAGAGAATAAAAACAAGGAGGCAGTTAGAAGACTAATCTGGAACAAAATCATTAACCACTTCCAGTGACTATCATCAGTGTATTAGTGTTCTATTTGACTTCAGATGATTTGAATCTACTGCCCACTGGCAGGTGCTCAGTATGAAAGAGGCTGGTTTTGAACCGAACTCACAATTTTGAAGGTTGAAAATTTATTTTGAAGCTATGCATCTTTGTTCCAAGAGAAAATTATTAAAAACATAGCAGCACTCAAAAGGCAATGCTTGATAATTTATCCAAAATCTAGGCAATTTAGCTGTAAGTGCTTTACTCCTTCTGGTTAAATTTTTAGTGCTTTTATGCATAGGTACTCACTAATTTAAACAGACCTACTCAACTTGATTCATCAGCTTCAATGAAGTCCCAAGGCAAACAAGAAAAGATACTACATGCAGTTTTCAGTTTGTGCAACAAGAATGCAGAGTCATTTCCTGATGTAAATCATCCCCATATGTTTATACAGAACATAATTTAGCCCTCGCAACCTTAAAGCCAACTCACCATCAGTGTGTGAAAACCCCAATTTCAAAACTGACATAATAACTCTTCAAAGTAATGATCAATGAACATTGACATCCTTTTAAAGAACTTTGTCCAAATTAATCCTAAATGAGTACCAAATGATTAATGTTATTAAAACAAATTCCAAAGGAATTATGAATAATCAAATCATTATTTTAGAGCATTGGTATTACTTCAGTGTGTTTATTTGTTTCTTGTTTGCAGTTTATGCTTAGAAACCTTAGAAAAATTGACATGAAATTCACACTACCATTTATGCAATGTGTTGTAGTTAAATAAATAATCTGTAATACCAAGCGTGCAATGGAAAGTATAAGATTACATCCGATTGAAGAGTTTCTGTATTAAAAACAGGATCTTATCTAGGTGAAGTAGCTGTGGTTCAATATTTCTAAGTATTTTCCACTTACAGTGATCCAGCCTAACTTAAATAAATGTTGTGTGACAGCTAGATGTCTAGAATTAGGTGAAGAAAATCCAAGTCTTGGAATCCTACATAATTGTTCTAAATATGGCAAAAATATTTTTTATTTTAGTGCTGAGCTTGGTTTTTCCTTTCAAGTCCCTCTGTATACCCTGCTAAAAAAATAAAGAGAAAGTCAAACTGTCTTTGTGTACATCAGTTCTGGAATAAGAAAGTAAAAGGTTTTAAAAGCATTTAAAACTTCATTGTCTTTACTTTCCTCTTAAAGAACACTGCTATTTGAGTTTGAAAAAAAAAAAAAAAAAAAAAAAAGCATGAGAGATAATGCCTCTTTTCGTAATTTCTCATTAGCTCCTTTGTATTTTGAGCAGAATCAACAACTGACACAAGGAGAAATAACAGAATTCTTAGCTTGGAAAATCAGTTCCTTAGAGTAAGGCTACCTCAACTTCAATAACATTTAAGAACGCTGCTACAAGCACCAGTGAAATGTATCCTTTTATTTGATGCACTTTTTTTTCAGTCTAGATGAACTTTACATGTAATTTCTACTCTCTCTTCTGTATTTCATATGACACATCCCTTACAATTCACTTTAATAGCCTATCACAGAATCACAGAATCAACAAGGTTGGAAAAGACCTGCAAGATCAAGTCTAACAATCCACCAATCACCAATAGTTCTCACTAAACCATGTCCCTCAACACAACGTCCAAACGCTCCTTGAACACCTCCAGGGTTGGCACCCATTCCACTGCCTGACCACTCTTTCACAGAAGTAGTATTTCCTAATGTCCAGCCTATGGTGAAGATGGTTGTAGTTTGAAAATTAGAAAAAAATAAATGTAAAAATTGATCCCTGTGGAAATTGAGGCAATGCTGATAAAAATGAGAATAAGACTCTGCAAGTACAGCTAAGTGCACTGGAAGACCTATAAAATGTGTAAAAATATCCCATCTACATGTTCTGAAACCCTTTATTTTCAAAATGTGGCCAAATTGGTATTATAGTCATGAAAATAACATGAATTGCAGTAAAGGATAGAAACAGGACATCTACAGCTCAATTTCAAACGTTCTTCTTCTTGTATTTATATAAAGAGTTACATTCATCTAAAATTAGAACTTGCCAATATCATCACAGAACCATGTTTTCTTGTTTTTTAACTAAACAATTTTTAAGTTCTTATCCTCACTGCAGGTTCAGCTCATCCTCCCCTCCCATTTACTTCTGGTGGAAATTTAATTAGATAGGTCTTTATTTCATCGACCATGACATTAACAAAAACGTGCAATAGCACATGATTGAAGATGGATTCCTACAGAACACATCAGCTTGACAGGGAGCACTATAATTTGCATAGTTTACCAACAAATCACACACTCACATAACAGTAGATAAATTTCTTTTTTTTTTTTTTTTTTTTTAATACTAATAATAAATATTTCTTATGAAAATGTCTAGTGAAATAATGTCAAAAGCTTTATTTGCCAAGGCACATGACATGTCCTCATTCACGCTCTTCTCAAGAACTGTTAGCCTTTCACATAAGGATATTAAACTGATGTTATACAATTTCCCCGTGACAAAATCATTTTTGCTATTACTCATCTCCCCTCTATTCTGTAGGTGCTTATATTTCATTTGATTTGATTATTTGTTCCAGTGTTTTGTTGTTTTTTTCCAAAAAAGTTTAAATTATGCTGACGGTCTGTAATTCCCTACCTCTTCCTTCCCATCCTTTATAAAAACAAGCACTGAGTCAGTTCTTTCTGAGTTTTCTGACACTTCCTCTATTCTCCACAAGAAAGAACTCTTAATGGGTCTTGAAGGTGCTTCATCTGGTTACCTAAATACTATGAAATAAACTTCATTAAACCCACCTCAATTAAGGCTATGCAATTTCTTCATGTGTTTTTTCAAAAGCTCTTCTGTCATTCCAATCTGACATCCTACTCCTTTCTTAGACATAGTAGTTACGTTATCCGCGAACAGACTTAATCAGGGAAAAAGATATTAAACCTTTGTACAGGTTTAGTATCATTTTTTGCTTTCTTTTCACCTCTTATCTGGTAATATTTTTTTTTCTTTTACTTACTGATATGTTTATGAAATGACTTTCAGTTACCTCTTAAGTCTTTTTGTCCCACAACACACAATTTTGTGTCTTGGCTTCTCCAGTTTTGTCACCCTTCACACTGGTGCTACTTTATGCACAATAATTTGATAATTTTATATAGTTTCCACTTTCTAAGGGACTTCTTACCTGGCCCTTAGTTCACTGAATATATCAAGGCTTTGTTAACAGAGCGACTTCATAGGCATCACAAGCATCAGGATGGTTTGTGCTTCTCCCTTAAACATATTTTCTAGGAGGAACTGTCAGTGGCTGTAAGTGTTTTTCCCTTAGATTTATTTGCAGTGTGATCTTAGTTGTCGGTCCTACTAGTTTGATCTCTTATAATTTATTTGTTGTATTACAATCTGCACTTTCTGTTCCTTTATATAATAAATCATTTTATGTCCTCACAAAGCAGGTTAAAGAAGGTGAGTGAAAACCCTCTTTGTACTTTCCACTGCATGTTTCAAGGGGCTTCCTGCTGCTGGGAAGCAGCCTTTCTCAAATCACAGAGCTAATGACATTAGGAGGGACCTCTGGAGGTGATGAGTCCAAGCTTCAGCTCAAGGCCAGACTAATTGCAAAGTTGGATCAGATTGCTCAGGGCTTCAAATCTGTGGATTTTCGAAAATTCTTGAGAAAGAAGTTGAAGTAAATTTCACTATCTCTCTGGGCAGCCTTTTCTCCACTTCATACTCAGCTGAGATATACCTCTCACTGCAATCTGTGATAGTTTCCTGCTGTCCCTCTGTTATGTAATTAGAAGTGTCTATTTTTGTTTTCTCTATTGTGTCTTACAGGTAGTAGAAAACAGCAGTTAGGTCCCTCTCAGCCCTTTTTCCTCTAGACATGACAAACCACTTCTCTCTTCTTCTCCAGCCTCCCAACAATCTTAGCTACCTTCCACTGGTCACTGTCTGTTTTGACAGCATTTGTCATCATGGGACACAAAATTTAGCACGTTTTTCCAGAACTACTTTTACCAGTGTTAATCAGAGTGAATGGCAAATTCCTTTCACTAAGAGTGTACGCTTAGTGCTCTATAGGTGCACCTTTGTAGCCCACAACATTACAAAGGTGCACCATAGATTCATTCTCAGGTTTTATTAGCCCTGATCCCAGGGCCTTCTGCTGAGCTGCAATGCAATATTTGGTTCTGTGTGTGCTACTGCATAGGATTACTCCCATATACCTTCTTAGCTGCATGAAGTTGCTGTGGACCCACTCCTGTGGCCTGCTGTGACCTCTCTGAAAGGTGGCTCTGCCCTCCAGCCTGTCAGCTGCCTTCACTCCACATTAGTGTGTCAGCTGCAGATGCCCTTCCATCATCCAGCTGATGGTGAGGATGCTAAACAGTCTCAGCCCTAGAAACACCTCTCAGACTCCTGAGAGTAGTACTTGCTAATCACAGTCATTGCAGCATAGTGGTTCTGGCATTTTCTCCCAGAACTGAATTTTCCCCCTGCCCCACCTGCCCCACCATTCCACACAACCCTGATGTGGTTAACAGGACACTGCAGGAGTTTGTGTGGACAGCTTTGCCATTGTTTTCTTCTTGTACACCAAGATGGCCATTTCATCATGTAAAGCAGTCAGGCTGGTCTAACATGACTTTCCCTTGGCAAATCTATATCAGTCCCTCTCTCTCATTTTTATGCATCTGTAAACGGATTCCATGATGATTTGTTCTATAGTTTTTCCAGTGAATGAGGTGAAACTGACTAGCATATAGATTCCTAAATACTCCAATATTCTTTCTTCCCCCCCCACCAACCCCCCACCCCCCTTGAAATGGATATAATGTTTGCTCCATCACTGGAGTCATCCTTCAAATTACTACAAGGTTTCAAAAATACAGTGTTTTCACAACACCACCAAGCTGCTGCCCTCTATGGATTTTTGCCTTCTGATCTTGCCTGAATAGTCCTTAAATTGATCCCAACTGCACTGGATAGTACCTTTCCATGGGTAACTCCTGGTGACCCGGTACACCTGAGACAAACCTTACAAGAACAGGTCCAACATAAAGAAGACACACCAGTCTCTCCTCTGTCCTACATTACCAGCTTGCCTTCTTTGTTCTGTTTCAAGCATTTCCTGAAGATTTGTTTTGGATAAATTCAACAGTTTTTTGCGGATCACGTTCATCCTCACAGAGAGGAGGATTCCATACACCAACTAGTAATTTTCAATGCATAGATAACTGTATTCAAATTTTAAACAAAATGGAATTATTGTTATAATTATTTACAACTCACTGTACAAAACCTTTGTTTCAGACTAATCAAATCTAACTGCGGTATGAAAGAAATCACTCTCCCTTTATTCTTCTTGTTTTCCCTGTTTCAAACACTTTGACAAAGTTTCTACTTGTCTGATTGAATTTTTTGTTTAACTCATTCTATGTAACCTCATTTGCTTTAGAGGTAAACTCATACATATTCTTTTACATAATGACTGAACATTGTGCATTTCTGAATCAAGCTTAAAAGGAAAACCGGGATACTGCAAACCATCTGCAGGCAATGATACACTTTAACATGCTTTCAGAATTTCCTCCTGGCTGGTGCATAACCTGCCAGAGGCTAATACGTTAAAAGATTCATCACAAAAATGTTCCTGCTATAGCAAAGAGCATTTTTTTTTTTAAAAACTTTTGTCTGAAACCTAAACTACTGGTGAAACATCAGAAAGAAGACTCCGCTATTGATTAATCATTATTGAAAACGTAATCTCTATGGTATATTCTTACATAAGCAATGTATAGCGAAGGCATTCATACCTAAACACATAATTACTTTTGCTTACAAAAAGATGTTTTATTTTCTTGTAAGAGTGATTATTCATTTTGACTCTAGAGCCAGAATAAAGGTCATGATTTATTGTGCTTTTTTTTAAGGACACGTCTTGTGAACTTACTTTCTTCCTCATTCATATGCAGTTTTAGACGTTTTGGAACAACTTTGTCATCCACTGGAAATAGATGAATAAATAACACAACTCAATTGAATGACTAGAGGTGGTAGGATAATTGGAGTTAAATCTAAAAGCTTGAAGACAGCCTGTGTGGCTGTTTAACTATCAGAACGACGCACATCCCAGCAGCTCTGCACCCAGTTACCTAAAACAGACAAAATGACTTTTGGATGCCTCTAGGTTCAGCAGCATTAATCCATTTTCATCAGTTGTAAGTCACACTTTACAGCTCAGAGATTTCAAATCAGGAAAGGAGTTTACCAAAGCTTCTAGAAGATGTCCTTTGAACTATATCCGTTCTAACTCTCCACACTGAAGAGAAGCCCATAGAATTTGCTAATTTTAAACAGTATAAATATACTGTTTCATTTTTGTTGTACAGGAGCCTTAAAATGTCTCTAAACAGTTGTTTCTCGATAGAAACTATAAGTATGCTGCGCACAGAAATCAGAAATAACCCAGGAAAAATCATGCAGTTTTATTCAGATGTTCTGCTCATTTTTTTTTTTCTATTTTTTTTTTTCCTCAGTTAATACAGAGTTTAATCCTTGAATACAGAATACAGTTACTTGGGCAAGTGAACATTTCCTTACATGGGCTTGAAAATCCTAGTGTTTGACAAAGATTTTTTAGGTTCAATAATAGGAGTTTAAAAGAATCCATGTCCAACTTTTTAGCTGAAGCAACATCTATCTAATCTATATCTTGTTCATTTAATCCCAGACATAACTGCAATTCAACCAGCAGCTAACCAATTTTTATCAATGCAAACAAAGAAAGAAAAAAATGAAGTATTAAAAGCGAATTACTTTTATTTCTTTAAAAAAAAACAACAAAAAAACACTTTGTTTTTCAGGCTTTACTTTGCTGCATTAGCCCAATGCAATAATAAAGACTAATTTTCTGCTGCAATCTTCCAAAGAAACTAAAATGAATGCACCTATTCTAGAGCCATACCTATAAAAAATGTTTCAAACAATCCCCATTATTTCAAATAATGTTGTAAAATGATACTCATGACAGGTTTTCAGCTTATTTCTAGCTATACATTTTGGATTAAGACGAAATATGATACTTCGAAGTGTTATTGTCCTTGTGCAATGTATTTATATCAATACGATCACTATCTTCAGTGAAAGGTTTAATATCAACGTATATATCATTACTGGAAACGTTTCAATTTATATTAAAAAATGAAACTGTAAGATCAGCAACAACTGCCTCAACCAAATCAAATGATTCTTCCCAGAAGCCAAATATAAATGTTCTCATTTATTGAAGTTACACATTTCTTTTGTAGCAAAAACTGAGCCACTCAGCTTCATTTCTAAAATTATCCCTATCAACTTTGCTGACTGTCTTTACACAAGAATTATACATAGTTTGAAAGGATCTCTTCTGAAAAAAACTTGATCCTTTGTAACAATAAAGAAAAATTAAAATCTGACAAATAGAATTAGGTCCAATACTGGCAATTACAATCTTTTATTATCTTACAATGTGTACATGTTAGCATTGAGTCCAGCAGTATTCCAGATAGGTTATTGTCATGTTTTCAACACACAGCTTTCACTTTCAAGCTGAGGTGATCAAAATATAAAGTGCATTTCTATGCTAGACCAAATCTTTTTCATGTTGGATTAACATGACTAAAATTAATGGAATGATGTATTTAAACAATATTTACTGATGGATCTTAATAAAAAGAATGAAAATAAGAAACACAGAACAGACGACTCCTTCTCTATTCAATTTTAAGGACATAAGAAAATATATTCATGCACAAAAACCCTCAAAAACAGGAAGACTATACCTGGGTCTGAAAAAAAATCAGTAAGAAGAACCATAGGAAAATTTTATGTATTTAAATACATTTTTATACTGCAATAAGTGAAAATTCTGGTAATATCAGAGATCTGTTTCAGACAGAAACACTTGTGGCTGGGTCAGAGACAAAAGGAAGAATGTGGCAATAGTCTACAGTACCTTCTGGAAAGCCATGGGAGATAACAGAGGCAGGTATACAGGTGCAATAAGTATCCTGACACAAGACCTATCTATTTCACAGAATCATAGTATAATTTGACTCAGAATTAACCTTTAAAAGTCATTTAGTCCAACGCCCCTGGAATGAACAGGGATACCTACATCTCAGTCAGGGTGCTCAGAGCCATATCCAACCTGATCTTGAATGTCTCCGGGGGTGGGGAATCTACCACATCAGTAGGCAACCTGTTCCAGTGCCTCACCACCATTATTGTAAAACACTTCTTCCTTACACACAACTTAAAACTCCCTTTTTTTGGTTTGAAAACATTTCCCCTTGTCCTATCACAACAAACCCTGCTAAAGAGTCTGCCCCCTTCTTTCCTGTAGCTCCCCTTTAGATACTGAAAGGCTGCTATCAGGTCACCTCACAGCCATCTCTTCTCCAGACTGAACAGCCTGTCATCTTAGGGAAAGGTATTCCATCCCTTGGATCATTTGTGTGGCCCTCCTCTGGACGTGCTCCAGCAGGTCCATGTCTCTCCTGTACTGAAGATTCCACGTCCAGACACCATACTGCATTTGAGGCTTCATCAGTGTAGAGTAGAGGGGCAGGATTATCTCCCTCGTCCTGCTGGCCACATTTATTTTGATGCAGCCCAGGACATGGTTGGCTTTCTGACCTATGAGAGCACATTGCTCTCTCATGTCCAGCTTGCCATCCACCAGTACCCCCAAATCCTCTCCAGCAGGGCTTTGTTCAATCCTTAGATCCCCCGGCTATTATTGATAATGGGAGTTGCTATGACCCAGGTGCAAGACCTCACACTTCTCTTTGTGGAATCTGATGAGGTTCTCCTGGGACCACTGCTCAAACCTGTCTAGGTCTCTCTGGAGGGCATCCTGTACTTCAGTCGTGTTGACCACACCACACAGCTTGGTTTCATTCACAAACTTGCTGAGAGTGCACTCCATCCCACTGTCAATGTCAGTGATGAAGATATTAAAGAAGACCATCTGTTCCAGTACTGACCCCTGAGAGACACCACTCATCGCTGGTCTCCATCTGGACACTAAGCCATTGACCAGCACTCTTTTGGTACAATCTCACAACCAGTTCCTTATTAGACCATCCACCCATCAAAACCACATCTTTCCAGTTTGGAGAAGGATGTTCTGGGATATGTCAAAGGTCTTACTGAAATCCAGATAGATGACATAATTTTCTCTTCCCTTGTCCACTGATGTAGCTATGCCACCATAAAAGACTACTATGTTGGTCAGACATTGCTTGCCCTTGGTGAAGTAATGTAGGTTGTCTCATATCACCTCCTTCTCTTTCACATGCCTTTGCATAGCTTCCAGGAAGATATGTTCCATGATACTCCCCAGCACTGAGGTGAGGCTGACACCTAGTTCCTTGTGTCTTCCTTTATACCCTTCTTAAGAATGGATGTGGCACTGTCTTTTTTCCAGTCACCAGGGACTTCACTTGAGATTTAATACAGACCTTTTGGGAACACCTTATCCTACTGGGTGCTGAGCAGGTGAAGGCCAGGCAGAAAACACACAACATCTCATACAGATCTACTGTGTAGACAGAACATGTGAGTTAAACCACGGATGATGCAAAACATGTGAAAATCAACAGAAAAAAAAAACCCATAGACACTATTTTGAAGGGAATAAATGCTGCCGCTGTGTTTCCTTTTTCTCCTGGCAGCATTTCTGCTCTTCCTAGGTGTTGCTGGCTGCTGTGCTAGCACCTGATGAATACTGGTGCCAGCACTACCACTTCAAAGGCTCCCATAAGGAACAGGGAATAATTGGTACAGATAACTGTGTTCAGTTTTGGGACCCTCACTACAAGAAAGACATTGAGGCCCTGGAGTATATTCAGAGAAGGGCAACAAAGCTGTGAGAGGTCTAGAGCAAAAGACTTACGGAAAGCAGCTGAGGGAGCTAGGATTGTCCAATCTGGAGGAGGCCCAGGGCTAATCTCAGCTCTCTACAATTAACTGAACAGAGGTCGTAGTGAGGTGGGAGTTGGCCTCTTCTCCCACATTACAAGCAATAGAACTAGAGGGAATGGCCTCAAGTTGTGCCAGGGAAGATTCAGGTTGGACGTTAGGAAATATTTCTTTTCAGGCACTGGAACAGGCTGACCAGGGAGGTGGTGGAGTCAGTGTCCATGGAGGTGTTCAAGAAATATTTATAATGTTGTACTGGGGGACATGGCTTAGGGGGAAATATTGGTGATAGGTGGGCAGTTGTACTGGATGATATTAGAGGTCTCTTCCAACGCCGGCAATTCTATGATTCTGTGACACTCTTATTCTAAGTGGATGAGCACATTTCCTCAGCAACAAGCTACTTTTAATTGTGAAATACATTTCCACATGGAAAGGAGAGTACACAGTAACCATTTTACTGCCCACTGCCAGCAGATAATTGCATAAATATATATGCAGAGCATATATACACACCCATAAAATCTGCTCAAAGATGTATGGTTTATTGCTATTTCACAAAACATTTGGAGAATTATAGTAATAAGGATAAAACAAATGATATATTTGCATCGTATTAGGCGAAACTAAAGTCTGCTTTCTAACATATTTGTCATCATCTTTCAGGAGGAAAACCTATTCATTTAACTGAAATTGCCTGAGAATTAAGGCAGCATTCATCCAAGCAGCTCAAGTATTCAGCTATTAATAAAACCAGCAGAACCACTTTTATCAGTGAGATCAAATGACCTTTTTCTTTCTTTAAATCAATTTATTGTTAGGCGATTTATGAACAAGGTCCATGCTAGAAACCTTCAAACGAAGAAAGTGAGAAAATGTATAGATACAAGCAAACAATTACCAACAACTGAACTGAAAATCACACTAACTTTATAAAGTATGCTCACTCTTCAATTGAGGTTGGAGCAGAGGGGTGAGAATAATCCTGATGAAATTACATTTTCCTCTCAGTAGCCCAGACTACATAAAAATTATTTGTATTCTCTTTATTAATAGCATAATCAAGACTGCACCAGCCTTTTTATTTTAGTTCCCCTTCAGTTTTGTGTCTGAATATTTTTATTTCTACCTAGGACTAAAGGATTTTTTTGACTTAGCAGTCATAATTGTTCCACAATGATTTGTAGGTAAACAATTCTGGTAAAAACTGAATTTTTTCGTAAGCTAAAATAATTTCTAAAACTTTATCAGTGTAGTAAATACACAGTTCTTACAACTTCCACATCCTAAATCTCTATCTTATTAATAATTTAGAGCTGCAAAAAAAAAAAAAAACAAAACAAAACAACAAAACAAAAAAACCCCACCCGAACAAACACAAAAAACCACAATATTTTTAATCTTTTGATTACTTTTCCGTAATCCATTTTGTAGAAATATTTGGATTGCACAATGTTACACTATACTCTTTAAAGTGAGCAAATTTATTGTTATATAATATGTAAATGCATGGGAAAATAAAGATATATGCTGGATGATGAGTGGATAGACAGCAGCCCTGAAAAGAAGGACTGTAGGGTAACAGTGGATGAAAAGCTCCACATGACACAGAAACATGCACTTGAAAAAAGAAGCCAAACATATATTCAGTTGCATAAAAAGAAATGTGACCAGCAGGTGGACTGAGCTGATTGTGCCCCTCTTCTCCACTCTCATGAGATACCATTTGGTAGAAGAGAAGGCTCCAGGGAGACCTCATTTTGGCCTTCCAGTACTTGAAGGGAGTGTACAAACAGGAGGGGGAAAGACTGTTTAGGAGCATGGATAGTGATAGGACAAGGGGGAATGGTTTTAAACTGAGACGGGAGATTTAGGTTACATATTAGGAGGAAGTTTTTCACATAGATGGTGATGACACACTGGAACAGGTTGCCCAAGGAGGTTGTGGATGCCCCATGCTTGGAGGCATTCTAGGCCAGGCTGGATGTGGCTCTAGGGAGGCTGGTCTAGTGGTTGGCGACCCTGCACGTAGCAGGGAGGTTGAAACTAGATGGGCATTGTGGTCCCTTTCAACCCAGGCTATTCTAAGATTCTATGATTCTATGATTCTGTGAGTACTGTGTTCAGCTCTGGGGCTCCATGAACGTGAGAGATATGGATCTGTTGGAGCAGATTCAGAAGAAGGCCATGAGAAAAATCATATTGCTGAAGTTCCTCTCCTTTAAGACAATCTGAGCAACTGGGGTTGTTCTTCCCCAAGAAGGGCAGGTTCCAGGGAAACTTTATGGCAGTCCTCCCACATTTAAGGGGAAACTACAGGAAAGATGAAGAGGGACTCTTTATCAGTGAGTGTAGTGGCAGGACAAGGGGTAATGGTTTAAAAGAGAAGGGTTAAATTAGTTTTAGATATAATTCAAGACATGATCAGTTTCAACTTGTTGAGCTTTCTGATTATGATTGTCATTTTACCACCTATACTAAAGTTCATATTTTTTAAAGGAATAGTTAGCTGCAATTTGTTTTCCTATATAGTTAAAACTTGTTTGTACGTAAAAAGATTTCAAAACTGCTTGTTGATGTCTAATCTTCTGTTGAATGGAAGGCTTCTCTGGGAGACATTACAACTACTATGTTCTACGTTAATTAGATCCTAGATACAGGTATGTCAACAACAGGCAGTGTCATCAAGCCACTTAGTTCTTTTGTACTTCTGTTTGTTGAACTTAATATTAGGCATTAATATTTTTTTATCCACTAGTGCTGTTTATAGAAAGTTAAAACATATTAGTTACATTTTGTAACTAATTATTTTGTTAGAATTTCTGCCATTGCCAGTTTACAATACATGATTGTTCACAAAAGTAACTCTAGCTTAGATGATGCAGCATTCACCACCAGCAAAGAAGAGGAAAAAAAAAAAAAAAAAGAGGACACAAGAAATAAGGAAATCCATAGGAGTTGTAGACATATATGAGGTAAAGGCATCAGTTATAGCACCAAGAAAAATATGATGGCCAGAGTTAGCAGATTGCCACAGAAGTTACGCAAGGTCTAGAGTCAGATTTAGTAGTTTTATTATTGCAGTATTATATCTGCAAGAACCTGCCTGGTGAGAATGACAGTGAAGAACTAATACTTATAAGGAATGGCACAAAACTGATCCAACAATTACTTTTGTGTCAAGTTAGTATGATCATATGCTACTTTGCCATCTTGTACAATGTTAACAACACCTGCCAGGTCAGCTTGAGTACCACAGGCTCCATTCTGGCATTGAAAAGGTCCTCAATACTCCCTACAAACAGTCTTGGTCTTTTCAAGAGGTGGTAGGAAAATATATATCAGAGGCAGTTATTTTGATAATGATTAGCATTTCAAGTCTACAGAGGTCAATTGGAACAATATTGGATTCTACTAAAACAGATAAAATCGAACACATACCTTTCACTTCAGATTTAAACTAGATACTTATTTACATTCCCAACCCAAAACCTACTCAGCTATCAATCAGAAGGTCAAGGAAAATCTAATGGAAGTAGAGAATGAAGATTCCACATTCATCTATTATCCCCTTTTTCCAAGAATGGTCACAATGCCTCTGACAGCAGTACAAGCATTTTGCTTAGCTTAGGAATAGCTTCTGAAGGATGAATAATTCAGTATAATTCAGATATCAGGACCCTTGTGGGACCCCCAGAACCTGATTTGGAGTATCATGACTGCAGGAACAATAAATTCCCAGCTGTATCTGAACTGGTGTGGAATTTGCTTCTCAAGTAGGATGCACATAAGCCTACGGCATATGATGGGATTCATTCCATCATTCACTCCACATTGCCAGTCTTGCCCGGACTGTCCTAACACACCCACTGTAGATTGTGGATTTGGTGCCTTCTGACTTTCATTTGTTCAGGCTGGTGAAAGGTGGACTGTGTGGGCAACATTTTCCTAGCAAGGATGCTGCCCTATCTGCTGTGAAACAGTGGGTTCATGTATGCTAGTGCAGATTTATATGAGCACAGCATGAAGACTCTTTTTCATCAGTGACAAAAATGCATAGCTAACAGTAGTGACTGTGATGAAAAAAGAGTATTTTGTAGCTGAAAATTTGCTCTGCAAATTGCCAAAAAAAAAAAAAAAAAGAAAAAAAAAAGAAAAAAAAAAACAGCTTTGCACGAAGAGACTCAGGAATTCTGGTTAACAGCGAATTGAATGGGAGCTAGCAGCAGTGTACCCTGGCAGCCAAAAAATACAACTGTACCCTGGGGTGCACCAGGCCAAGCAGCTCCAGCTGGGCAAGGGGAGGGTTTGTCCTGTTCTGCTCTGTGCTGTGCGGACTCATCTTGAGCACTGTGTAGTTCTGGGTACCAGAATACAAGATGTTAGATGGTGTCTAGAAGAGAGCCATGAAGGCGGTGAAGATTCTAGAGGGCAGGACATAAGAGGAGCTGATGAGGTCCCTGGGTGTGCTCAGCCCAGAGCAGTGGAGCTGAGGCCTGATGGCGGCTGCAGCTCCTCACAGGGAGCGGAGGGGCAGCGCTGAGCTCTGCTCTCTGTGACAGCGACAGGGTCTGAGGGAACGGCATGGAGCTGTCAGGGGAGGGGCAGGGGCAGCCGGGGGTTAAGGAAAGGTTCTGCACCAGAGGGTGCATAAGGCACTGCAAGAAGCTCCACAGGACACTGGTCATGGTGTGAAGCTGGTAGAGTTCAGGAAAGATTTGGACAACTCTCTCAGATGTAGGATTTGAATTTTGAGTAGTCCTGTGTGAATTGTTGGACTCAATCATTCTTGTTTCTCTTCCAGCTCAGGATATTCTATGATTCTGTGGTTCTAAGCTATGATATTGTTTTCTGCAGCACATAGAGACTCCTTGCAGTTGAACAAACTTTAACTGACATACGCCACTAGTTCTGAAGACCTACAGGGCAGCAAGTCAAATCCAAAGCGCTGATAAATGTAGGAATCCTTCTAACAAACTCAGTGGCCTGTAGTTCATAGTTTGCTTATTCTAGACAGCCACAAAGGCCTGACAGATGCTACGATTCTTTGTTTCATACACAGTGTGTTCTACTTATCCTTGATTACTTCAACACATTGAATATAGCATTTGATTATTGAGATATATGAAGCTTTACCATAGCTTCATGTTTACTGAAAAGACATTTTCAAAATTGCTGTTCCTCTGAATGGTTGACTCAGAAATAAAATTACAGTAAACAATTTCTTGAAGGAATTGCAAAATTTTGGACATATCTATCAATTTAAACTTACTTTAAAAACATAACCCCCATTGGTGTCTATTATCTACACATAAATGATTTTATCAGTCAGAGTAATAGCGTTCTTAAAATACATTGTTACTGCTCTTAGTCCCTGTTTGAACAATATTATTACTACCTTCTGCAAGTAACAGATGGCATCAAGAAATTTAATTTCTTGCACTTGATTCAGACTTCCTAATTTGTAAGTATTTCAGATCACATGCACTCCTTTCTCTCAAAATGTATTGAGAAGTGATTAAACAATGTTCACAACCAGCTGATATATCTTTCAAATGTCAAAGCTAAGTATGTCATTTTCTTGGTACGTACTTCATACACGACCCATCGTTTTCAGAAGGTGCAAGTCTTATAAACTTTGCTGATTTGTTTACACTCATACTGCATTTAACTTAGTATACGAGGGTTTAAAAATGAGGAGCTTTTAATGTTTTACATATCCTGAAAAACAAATCATATCTTGGTTTAGTTCCTTAAATATACATGGTCACTTAGTAGCTGGCGCTTCTGTGTCACTAAACTATTTCCATTTCATTTAATAGTCTCTTTCTTAAATATGCATTCCAATCATATTTAAAACATTCTACCAAGTAAGTGTAAATTGGAATGAAAATATTATAACTTCAGGATATTTTGTCATTAAATGCAGAATCTGTGCAACTCAATCAATCCTCCCATAAAGAAAACAGATTTTCAGAGACACTGATCTATAAATATTTTTTGCTAGAATATAAAGATGTCCTTAAATGATAACAAAAATGTATGCTATGTGTGTACGTTTGCCTCTATTTATGCAAAATATCAGTTAGCGTTAATGAGATGTTGTGTACTTGCCAGTGTAAAATGACAGATGTTCTGAGCAGGAATTTATCTGTCTTAATGTTTACATGACTGACACCTATCTCTAAGGAATTAATTTTAACCATTTCTTCGAGTCATTGGAGAGAAATAGGCATCCTCATGCATGAGATATCTAATCCTAATGCTAACAGTGCTTCATAAGTGTTTATTTCTTTCCAGTAAATAGCATTTATAGTTACTCCCATTTGTCTACAATGTGGACATGTACAGATGGGTGAAAAGTAGTCTTTTTGTGTTCCAGATGCTCTGCCTCACTTCCACCTGAGCCATCACAAGATGAGCTTTTTGTGAAGGCAGTGTACTTCTGAGTACCACTTTATAAATACTAAAGCATTAGGAATATTTTTAAACATATTTAAAAATTTTACCCTCTGATCAAGCTATAAAAAAAATAATAATAATTCAAAGCTTCGTTTTACTGTTAGTCCCCAGTAAAAACTTTTATATTATCTACACAGGAATTTTAGATTTTTTGGTGCAAGTTTACAATGCAGAACATAAGTAGTAATAGTGAGCACCTAGAGTTTTCATGAACAAAGAAAAAAACAAAACAAAAACCCAAGAAACCGAGAAACGCATCATTAATACATAAAAATCAAATCCAACAAAACAGTTTTCTCTGGTGACAAGGAAACATAGGAATTTTCACATTCAGGCTATAACTCAAAATGACCAGCAAGCAGATTGAGCAATAGTTTCACCAATCCTCTTTCAGCAGGGTTTATAAACAGGAAAAGAACAAGCTGCATTTTTAGTATCATGAGAACCTCTTCATATCAAAAGGTATCCCAGTAATGTGCCATCAGGAATTAAGGGATTCTTTGCAGTGTTGTTTTTTAAAAACAAACAAAAAAAATCCTAAATTATAAGAATAATTAATTTCAACATGCTGACATTAGAGAGATTGTTATAAAACATACGTAGTATACAGTACAGTAAATCATAGAATCATAGAATCACTCAGGTTGGAAGGGACCTCAAAGGTCATCAAGTCCAACCGCAAATAAATTGGATGAAACAAGGTTTAACAAGTACACTACATTCTCATCAGTGCTTATAAAACATAATTAAACTCACATTATTTTACAATACGGTATCATTGACAACGCTTGCAATTCCACTTCTGGCAAAAGTTGTCTGACTATAGGCTTTCAGTATATGACACTGACCACATCACTAGATTTTATTACACTATCTTAAAAACCTTGTAACAAAAGATGAAAACAGTTGTTACAAGAAGAGTAAATATCAGCATTAGGAGTAAAATCATGCTGAAGAAGCAAGGAAGGATTATGAAAAATTGACCTCTTAAAGCTACTGATGGAAAGCTCCTGCTTGTGTGAAATGTCTTAAGTTCTCTGTATTGTTTCTGAGAATATGGAGAAAATGCCAACTATCATCCGAGACAATAGGCTATATGTTCTGTTGGTGTAAATGACTAACTTACAGATGCTGAAATAGTTTAGTGAAAAATGTAATTAAAAAAAAATGTATTTTAAAGCACAATCAGCAAAAAATGCAATAGTTATTTTCCTGTTTGATTTTTTTCAACGCATTCAGATTGAAACTATTTATCCCTTGCTCTACGAGCATATAAAGACACTGTTCTCAGCAAGAGATCTTAATGCAGTAAAAATGATTAAACATGCAAACTGTGCTAGTACTCATTGTTATATACATATTCAAGTAGCTGAAAGTTCAAGTTTAATTTTAAATGGTTGATTATGAAAAACATCCAGATCTTTCTTATATTTTTTTTTCTTATAACATATTTTCACAAAAGTACAAAGTAATTGCATAGCAAATTTCTGTAAAAAATAGGAATAGTTTTAAAGAAGTAACCCTAAATAACACGTGCAATAGAGACACACTGTTTGGGAAACAAAAAATACATATGTATATTTCTCCTAATTTATTTTAGTTTCCTGGAAAATTGGCATTCTTCCAGGAATTCATGCCAGTGCAATATCAGGAATCATCCCAGTAGTTCCTGCATAAGAACAAGTGTTTGCTAGTTATAAAATCAGTACAGAAAATATTTGCATATAAACAAATGTTTTTGAAGACATAAGGCATCTATTGGGAAACTGTACAATCCTTGCTGATGTAGAGTATTTCACTGAATCATAGAGTAGTTGAGTACCGAAAGGACATCCAGTAGCTACATGTTTTTCTTGCACTGGAGGACTCAGAAATGGATGTGTTACTCCAGGTATGGTCTTACCAATGCTGAGCAGAAGGGAAGGATTACCTCCTTCCACTCACTGGTGATACCTAGTGCAGCCCAGGATATTACAGTTTTCTTTACAGCAAAGACATGCTGCTGAATCATGTTCAATGTGGTGTCTGCCAAGAGCCCCAGGTAATTTTCTCCCAGTCTGCTTTCGATCTGAATGGGCTCCAGCCCACTTATGTGGACCAGGTGCAGGACTTTGCACTTCTCTTTATTGTACAGCTTGCCCTTGTCAATTTCATCACTTCTCCCTTGTACAAGCATATTTTTTTCTAAACTGCCTTTATTTATGTGCTATTACTGCTTTGATTCATGACACCCATATTACTATTTTGTTATCCATCACAATGAAAAATGTTTCTGTTTTTCTCAGTAATGCAGAGTCTCAGTACGGAAAGTGAGATATGCTTAGTTTTTGATTTAGATGTATATGTCTAAATACAAACAAGTTCCCACTGTTGTAAACAGGCAGTTAAGTATAGAATGCATTACTTCAATACATTTACCTAAAGTTATTTGAGAAGCTCCATGATGTGGAGATGAAATGAGACAGATGCAACACAGGCGCTATAGAAGATTTGCAGTCTTCGTTAGTATTAGTTCATCATCAGTGGGATGCACCAGGCCATGACTGAGACCGTATTCACCATTTCTCCACACACGCCTTAGATAGGGCATCTCAGGTAGTGTTAAACACCTTAGCCACGGTAACTGAATCTAATCTAACTCATAAAGTTCATTTGCAGACTTTTACAATTAAATGATCTCTGGTGCTGAATCCCAACTTCAGACGTCAAAGATGTTAGTATCTTAATACAGCTTTCACAACGACACAGACAGCCTCTTGTAACAAATTCTTTACAACAATGTTGTAAATGTTCAAATATGTTGAAAACATGAACACTTGACAGATAGATAGCACAATTCCATCATTACTTAGGTGTACTATGGAATATCTTTTATGGAAATAATGTTCCCAGTAGCTACTGCTTGAATCAGAAGGGCAGTGTTAGAATATTTTGTTTTACACTTGCATACATTTTTCATAATTTGAAATTAGTGTTACTTTGATTCATCACTTTTTGATGCTCTAAAATGTACTATTACAATGTATGAGAACTTAAAGTAATTGAACTCAGGAGCTCAAAGTGCCCTTGGCAACCCTAACTCTGCTGTAGACTTTTGGACAGAAAATGTTCACTTTCTAGCATTACCACTAAGTGCAACTTCACCAAAAGGTAGAGACCATGTAAGACAAGGACAAACTCCTTTCATGTTTTTACAGTTTTCCTTTTCCCATTGCTACCTGTGCATATTTCCAAACAGCATCTCAATTGACAACCATAACTCTTGCCTATTAAAAAAAAAAATCAAAACTCGCTTATATAAGGATAAATCAGATTACAGAAACTATTCTTTACAATAGTGCTCTCAAAACATGGTTTTCCAGAGCAGCTAGCTTTCTGGAATTTTCAGCACTTTTATATAGGTGCTGGTCATTGGTCATTCTCCTTTTGGTAATCTTTTTTTTTTGGGGGGGGGGTCACCATTTGTCAGCTACAGCTGACTTTGGCAAGAACCCTTTATACCTAAATAAATATGCAGAGAGCAAAATGGTACACAGGAAAGAAACCACACAGCAAGCAAGGAGGATAATGATATTTTGAGAAGGTAAGAAGAGGGATGAATATGGGAGAAAGAAAAGGCATGGCAGGAAAACATTGAAGGGAAACCAACAGACATGAAAGAATGAAGTATGAGGAACAAATACCGGAATTGCTAAGAAGGTAGAAATGACGAAGTCTGACCAAAAGTGTACATATCACAAGCGGAACAGAATAGGTGGAACCACTACTCTGCCATCTGTGTAACTGAAAAATTAGCAACCCTGAGAATGACAGCTGAAACCTGTAAACTCAACGCATCATAAGACTGATGACAAAAGCATGTGAAAATGTTATTGGAAGAACTGGGGGAATGAGTAATTGGTCAGTACAAAGAAAGTTGACAGAAACTTTGCAAATGGAATGAATTTTTTCTATCATATTATTGTCTGTGAATTGTGTTTTTAACTCTACTTGAAACAGAAATATTCAGAGAAATGTTACTATAGAACCAGAGGGAGTGGGGATGAGAGATGGAAAGATGAATCTTTCATACAGAAAGATGTAGAACCTTTTATTACAGGCATATATATTTATTATTTCTCTCCTTGATACTTTCTGAGCTATATCACACTGCTATGAATTTATTGATTTTAGCAGGCACGGGTACTCTGTAATGAAAGTAATGACCCCAAGACATATTTGGAGAATTTGTCACACTTTATAGGCCAGCTACTTCATGTTACTGCTGTTGAAGATATATTCTTTAGAGGTCAGTTCATTTAAGTTCAATGTTACTGTAGATGTTTAGTTAATTAACTAATAATAATATCAATCCAACTAATATCTTCAATTGCATTACTTTAAAGAACTTCAGCAGTATATTAGAAATGTAAGATATATTATTCAGTTCTATTGTATCTGATCATAATTTATACCCAAAGTACAGAATTCAGGTAGCTGAACATTTAAAACATTTCTACAGGAAGTATATTTTGTCTGAAAATGTAAAATTACAGATATTACACTGCAAACATTCTGAAAGTCACAAAGAGCTCAGGATGTCAGCACTCAAGCTCCATAACTAATTTTAAGCCCTTGCTTCAGCCACATTTGCTTAAAAAAAATAAATAAAAAATAAAAAAAATAATTTAAAAAAACCTGTACAAAGAACTGTTCAAAAATAATGTATTAATCATGAAGCCGTTAAAATCTCTATGATCCTCTAATTTGGCCAGTTGTGTGATCAAGGCCAAAGAATTACCCCGACTCAATTTTAGCTTGAGCTATGCACTTGAAATTGTTTTTCAGGATCTGGAAACATATTTCCTCCCTGAAGTGGAAATTTCTGAGACCACGTTTTAAAAGACATGCTGTTTCCTCCTAAGTACACACTTTTACTTGTAATAAATGTTTTAAAAAGGTAAATAATATAATTACTATCAGTCAGAATAAACAAATGATGGCTCATTTTGTCTCAGTTTAATACCCATATTGTAGTACCTTTCTGTATGAGATGCTATATAAGAGAAGGGTTAGATGCATATCAACAGCTTTCTCAAACACTCATATATAATTTGAGAAGCATTAGGTTATTGATGACCTTGATCTACTCTGATACCACTGTTTCTGAAATAATGTTATTCAAAGGGTACATAAGGTGTTCTGATTAGAAGAGAAGCTCTCTTTTTATCAAGAGATTCCAACTATAATGATATTACAATGCTTTAGTGCAAGGATCATGTCTGTCCCAATGAGCCCACTGCACCTCTATTATAGATAGCTATGGAAACCTTCTCCAAAGAATTGCTTGTCTTCATTTTGGTCCTGTGGTGAAGAAGGCCCAGCACAAGGAGTTCCATTTCTCTTACACTACCATCAATCATTTATGCTTTGTTAATACTCAAAGGGTGAATTATACCAAGCATACTGACAAATTAAGCATGCATATCATTTATTGTCTATTGAAAGCAATAGGAGGCAAAAATATATTTTTTAAATTACCTTTTCCCTAGTTAAAAACTGAATGCCTACTGTGATAGATACTCTGTTAATTGTAAAATTCTAGAAGTTTGTAACCCGCCCTAAGCTGGAAGCAGTGTCTAAAAAAATGGTAAATAAACCTAGAGCCTGCACTAGAGCCAACAGTGCAGACAGTTACTCAGAGAAGTAAATCTGATTGATTTAGACGCTCTGTCTGGTAACTTGTACCAATTAAGGTTTTTCACCCCATTCAAATCACTCTAGTAGGCCTGGTGGATAGGACACACCTATCCTTATGAAGCAGCATCTGTAAACCAGTTGGATATCTCAGATGGGACCATTATAGCCAGCTGAATAATATTCAAAGAGTTTGTTAGCTTTAACATGGACTGAATAGTACTCTTGGCCATGTGCGCTATTTGTCTGAAACCACACTGTTTATTTGGGGAGACTGGACACTTTGTTCACATGTAGGAGTATGTATCTGTGTTTAAGTGTTTGTTCTGAAGTTGAATCCAAGCTGCATTTAATTTTCACTCGTAACGGGAGGCAGAGTAAAAAAGTGAACTGTACCTAGCAAATGAAAGTACACACATACACGTGTGTGCAGAACCTGGTTCTTACAGCACACTCCTTATGCCGTAGAGGTTTAGCACATACACTAAACTATTGGGGATATGCAGATGAGAGTAGTCCTGAAATCAATTACTTGAGAACAGTTTACTTAAACTCACTGCACAAACTACAGATGGTAGCAGGTCCTCTACAAACCCACTGGCAAGCCCTGCAGGAAAAAGTAGGCATAACAGAAAAGGTCAGTGCCTTTCAATAGTTTGTAAGCCCTGTAGTAGGCTTTAACATTTGTTATATGTGGAAGCCATTCCTACTTCAATAGAGCAACCATCGAGACAGGCTCTTGGCCCTGAATTTTTGTTCAATGTTTTTTCTAAGCATGACAGCTTGAAATCTAGTGCACAAAGTCCATTTCAACAACTGGAAAAATGAAAATAGACAACTTGAAGCAATTCAAGGAAATCTGAGAACTACAGAAATCTAAAGAAAAATATATCAGAAAAGAAATCATTAATGGATTAATATTGCAATGGATTTTACAAATCTCATAATGAACATGAAGGAGATAACTGAAAGTGCAAAGAATGATGCATACTATAAAGGAAGAAGGATTTTTTTTTCCTGATACTCTTCTGACGGCACAAAAACATGAGGAAAGAATAATACTACTGCATAAAAGTAAATACTGTTTAAAATACACATGAGAACTGGAAAAATAACATCATTAAACTTCAGGTTTTCCAAGATTAATGCCAGCTCAGATGTCAAGTAAAACTTAACACAGGGCATAATATAACATTGCAAAGTACAAAATTTTTGGTCTCAAGTCTGCCAGGATGTGTTTCAGCAAGTGGAAGAATCTGTCTTGGACTGGAGAAGAAGAGCTCTGAGTTATCTCTCCCACGCCACCTCCATGCAAGTACATGAAGAAAGGCGGAAAATGTCTGTGGCTTATGTCTTCAATGTCTTCTTCAGATGGATTTGAAACTATTGACTTTTTGTTGATGGGACAAAAGAAGAAGAAAAAAAAAAAAGCTATACTGAAATACGAAAATAACAATTTAAAAAACCCAATTCACTGAAATCTGAAACCAGCCTGATGCAATATGCTGTACACAGAATATTTATTGGACCCTTAACTTCACTGACCCGTATACACATTTTATTTTTAAAATAATGTTGATCATGTTACCAGAAGTAACTGCAAAAATTGAAACAATGAGTATTTCTATACAATCATTTTCACAAAGACAGTTAAGCTTTTTGTATTCTACTTCTTCATTTGTCTCTGCCACTATTGATGCAAAGCTCAGCATGGTGATATGACTGTATATGTATCAGTGTATCTCAGCCCAGCGTGAAGAAAGACATATCTGCATTTTTACATTGGCTATTATTTTCACTTAGTTACTTTGCTTTGGAAGAGCTTCTAGTGAATGGTATAGGTCTGCCTGAAAGTGATACAAGACTGACTGTGAGACTTACTCATTCCTAAAGTTGCAAAAGCTGGTCTAATACCCATCTTAAGATCTGTCTGAAATCAGTCTCTCTAGATAGAGAACTAGAGAATGCATAGCCAAGATTGAGATAGCAAAGATAAACAAAAGTATGGGTCAGCTTCTGTTTGAGAGATTAGGCAAGTAACGACACTTCACCAGAAAAGAAAATGTAAAATCAATAACATTATAGAGATAGTGAATAGGAAACTGCTTGCCTAAAGAACCATACACTATAGTACAAGTAGAAAAGGGATGTAAAATGAAACTATGAGGTCATTCACACACTGCAGGGGAAAAAACAAAACAAAAAAACCCTTCATACTGCATGTGAGCATTGTTGGAATTATTTGCAACAGGAGGCTTTAAATACCAAATAACCAGATGTCATCCAGCACAAGCTATTTAGTAAAAGAGATAAAAATTCCAGTTTAGAAAATCACCAAGCCAGGGATCATAGGCATCAGCAGCGGAAGTATAACTGTGTGCTGATGGAGACCTTACATCCTGTTCTAAACATTTCCTACTGGTCTATATTTGACACAAGAAACTATGGCAGGTGAACACAGGGTCAGAGCTGGTAACCAAGGTTTACCATAGTTACTTGAAGCATGGGCTACAAGGACTTTGATTCATGTTGGGCTCCAAGTTTATGTAAATAGGAGAACCAGCCAGAACAAAGATCCTTCAGTGTATCATATGTCTGATACAGTATAATCTCAGAAAGACTGAGTTTGGGAGGGACCTTTGGCACTTGCCTGGTCCAACCCACCTGCTCTAGCAGGGCCACCAAAAGCAAGTTTTCCTTTCATAGACTCATAGAATGGCCTGGGTTGAAAAGGACAATAGTGATTATCTAGTTTCAACCCCCTGCTATGTGCAGGGTCACCAACCACTAGACCAGGCTGTCCAGAGCCACATTCAGCCTGGCCTTGAATGCCTCCAGGGATGGGGCATCCACAACCTCCTTGGGCAACCTGTTCCAGTGCATCACCACCGTCTGTGTGAAAAACTTCCTCCTAATATCTAACTTAAACCTCCCCTGTCTCCCCTTGTCCTATCACTATCCACCCTTGTAAACAGCTGTTCCTCCTCCAGTTTTTATGCTCCCTTCAAGTACTGGAAGGCCACAATAAGGTCTCCCCAGAGCCTTGTCTTCTCTAAGATAAACAAGCCCAGTTCCCTCAACCTTTCCTCACAGGAGAGGTGCTCCAGCCCTCTGATCACCCTAGTGGCCCTCCTCTGGACCTGTTCCAAGAACTCCACGTCTTTCTTTTGCTGGGGGCCCCAGGCCTGGATGCAGTACTCCAGATGAGGCATCACAAGAGCTGAGTAGAGGGGGACAATCACCTCCCTCTCCCTGCTGACCACCCCTTTTTTAATGCAGCCCAGAACATAGTCATTATAATGAATATAACTATCATTACAAATCTTCTTCATGCGTAACAATCACACAAGACTTCTATACCATCTTCTCCCAGTTCACTTTGGTGTGTGTTTTCAGTGCTTAGAAAACTACATTTGGATATCAATGTTTGACACTCCTTGTGGTAACCTTCTTCCATGAATTCAGTGAGTCTTTGAACCTCTGTGCAATTTTGGACTCTAAGTCTTCCTATGGAAATGAACTCAATGACTGCAATATGCTCTGCATGAAAAAAACATTTCCTTTGCCGAAATTTTATACCTTCTACTTTATAATTTGATTTAATGAGACATGATACTTAGAAGAAGAAGTGAATAATCATTTTTCTACCCATCCCCGGCATAATTTTATAGGCTTATACCTTACATGTCTTCAGGCACTTCTTTTATCTTTCTAACATCTTATTCTACTTAGGTCTTCTTGTGGAGACACCACTCCATATCTATGATTAAACCTGTCATCACTCTCCAATGTTTTATAGAACTATCTAGCTCAAAAATTCATTTTCAGTTTTAACAGTCAGTTTAGAGACAATATCAATATATGTGTATAGGTACAACTGGTTTTCCCCAGCATACCTGCCTTTATATTCATCTGTAGTAGTACTACTATTTCACTCAGTATCTCAAAATCTGAGTTTGTGTTTCAGTATACTACCATGAATAATTTAGTATCACTATAAAATATTGGCATCTATCTATTATCTTTAGGCACACATTAGGGTAAATATTTTGTGAAAATTCATTGTTCCACTATTGTGAATACTGTCCAATTTTTATTATTTTATATCAGAATTATTCTTTCCTTCATTTTTTAAAACACAGAACTATTCATTTTCCCTCTTGTTCCATGAAAGTTTTACTTCTTATCACTTATTTGATAAGAAATTTTGCTGAGAGGTTTCTGAGAATCAAATATTGACTTGTTCAACCTTTGTCCATATGTTCCCTTACTTCTTTCAAAAGACTTCACCAGTCAGAGACATAACTCCATTTCACAAAAGTTATGCTGAAAAATCCCCAGTACAATATATTTATCCTTGTGCTCCTCAGTTCCAGATTATACTTTCCAGTAATTTGCCTGCTTATTCACTGGTAGCAAAGCACTGACCAGTACTATGCACTCCAATGTAAACACTCCTCTGTCTACATCTACTCCAGATGGAATACTCTCCGTCTCCAGGTCAGAAGCTGTATGATATGAAACATCCAATATCTTAGGCTTTCAAGCAAGTTCTATTTGAATGGTTATGTATTATTATTAAAAAGAAAGCTTACAGAATTAAATACTCTTCTTTATAGAAAGAGATGAAACATATTTGTAGTGAGGGTTTAGCTTTATCTAAAGACTCAAATGGATTTTATTTTATTTTTTAAAAGCAGTCAAAGGAATCAAATTCTTTTGCCATTTATAATATGATGACTGAGTTGTTCCTTATTTGAAGTAGGACTGCTCTCATATTTCCATGAAGCAGCAATATTGAATAAGAAACATGAAGGACATGGTCTAAAAAGAAAGTAATAACAATAAAAAAGATCACTAGTACATAAAACATACTACTTCTTTCTTTTAAGAATAAAATGAATCAAGACTCCAAAAAGAAATACCTCAAGCCCAGGCAAAGGGAAAGATTTTAATTGAATATGGTGAAGGTCAGTTACAACAGGAAAAAAAAAAAAAAAAAAAGTTGTGTAGAAGTGAAATAAAACATTTTTCATGAAGAATCTGGAGAGCAGCTTATGATCATATTCAGTGAATACCAACTATCCATGTACTAATAATACAATTCTGTCCACTACAGTATGAAGGACAAGTGATGACCCATGACCAGGAAGAAAGTATTTCTACATGAACTAAGAAGTTGTACTTCCAATCAGGACAGGAGTGTTTGTCCTAATTTTAATCCCAGTAAACTTGTGTCAACAGCAGTGAAAAAGGGCAGCCCTAAGATCAGCCCTGGTAGGCAAGCCAAGCCAAGTAACGATCCCACCAGCATCACATTGCCCATGGCATCATCACATTTTATCAATGAGAGGAAGTCTAAAGTTCCCCTCATTCTTTCCAGTCTATTTTGCTGAGTGAACTCCAAAAGGTACCGTGTAAAAGTCTGTCAGTATAAGCTGGTATGGTATTTGGAGCAGCTAAAGTCAAAAGAAGTTAACCTAGTCAGGTATTGAACTTTAAAGCTAAAGTTCACTGCATCTGTTCCAAGGGGATTTAAGCTAATGTTTGGCTTATCAGAAAATTCAGCACTTCTAATGGCCATCAGGACTTCTCCAGGCACTTCCACCTTCTTCTGTCACAGTTTCCACTGATGTTATTACCTTAACGAATGCTTCTTGTCTAAAGTTAGAAAGGTTGTGTGCTTCTGTTTCAAGCTTATATATTTTATTTCTCAAGTGTAGATGGCTAAGGATACACATTTTTCCTCAGTGTCCATAGTTTGACAAGAAATAGTCATGAAGCTTTGTTATTTTGATTTTGTGTAACTGTTTGAGTATAAAAAATTCAAGAAGCATAATCACAGTTCCTTTGAACCGTGTCCTTGTCTTCAAGTATATGCAATCCTTTGGAAACTCAGAATAGTTTAGATAAGAGAGGTTTTTAATCTGGGAAAAAGCATATTCCCCAAGTTAAAGGGAAATATCAGCATTTCCTTGTCTTTTGCTAAGCAGGATGAACAAGACTTTTTTTAGTTGCCATGTAAGAAGTAACATGATCCTTGTAAGTGGTAAAATAACAAATATAATGATAAGGAAAATGGCTAAAAAATTAAATTATTGTGATTTTTTTAAAGATAACTTTAAATATTTATTAAATATTTATTAAATATTTAAGATATGGTTTGAATTTGTACAGCCTTTAGAAAACCTGAAAATCACATAATCTAAATCAAAAGGAATCACACACACAGAATCGCACAGAATTGTAGGGGTTGGAAGGGACCTTTAGAGATCATCGAGTCCAACCCCCCTGCTAAAGCAGGTTTCAAATCTGACTGTATCTTTCATTTCTATTTGTAGTAATGCATCCCACAACATAACAGTAGGCAACATGTAAGCACAGTGTTTACAAATGGGACTGCAAGATATTCTATCTGTGGCAGATATTGGAAATTCTTATTCAGGAGGCATAATCTATTTTACAGACTTTTTGCAAATGGTGAAAATTCTGATTGTTCCCCATATGCATTCCCTATATACCTTCCAAGTTACAACAAATTATCAATAACAAAAACTATGAAGCATTGTGTTTTTGTATAAAAATGTTGATGCATTAGAAATGTGATAAGTTTTCTCTAAAGGATTACCCCTTTGTTATACTTTTTCATATGAAGTATCACTCATATAGGTAAAAATGTTTTACTCTATGTAGAAATGTATTGTACGGCACTAGTTTTCCTATGAGACTGCTAAACCTTATGCTGTGTTTTTTGACTTGGTTTGAAAAGCGGCGGAATCTGAAGACAAAATGGCAAAGATCAATGGTAGCTGAAAATGTAGTGCTTTCTGTATAACTCATGGTATTATGAAAAACCAAAATAAAATTCTGCAAGAAAACATCTCTGGAAAAGAAAATAAAAAGCATTTCTAACTCTATTAAACAGAATCGACACTGCATTATGATGAATACATTAAAAATGAGACAACAGATCCATACTGGAGGGTCATAAGACTATCAGACACGAACTGTGTGGTATTAGAGCCACCTGTCTGTTTTGTATCTCTCATTCTACTTCTCCATCAAGTCTCAAAAAACAAGACAGGTTCCTCTGGTACTAATTTATATGCATACCTGTGTGTCAAAAGCAAGTTCAAAGGACCTGGAAGATGGACTATTCATAAACAGCAGCCTTGCAATGATTTTGTAATGCTTTGACCATAGTTTTATTAGAGGAATTTCTCATCTAGTAATTTTGCAAATGTCCTTAAAATAAAAGGTATAAAAGGTTTTTGTTTTTTTTTTTTTCTTGTTCTACTACTCTATTATGTATACAAACAGAAAATCAAATAACAACTATCTGCATAAATATTTTATTTATTTATTTATTTATTTCACTTCTCCCTTTTAAGTTGTGGTAAAGCTGTAAAATAATTCTGCAATAGAAAATAACTAAATACCCTGCTGAACCATGGTGAGATTCAAAAAACTCTAATCCTACAACATGCCAAATCTGAACAGCTAAAGATAGCGTGATGTTATTATGATATGTATCCAATTATAATCAGTTTTATGATACCAGCACTATCATTACACTTCTGTGCTATTTTTCATTATTACTAGAAATGCAGATAAAACCAAAACTTTGAATTTATTTACAGGAGACAGGAAGTTTCAGCACTTGTGTTGCTCAGAATTTTCCATGATATCCTCTGCTTTCAGGAACTTACAATTTTGCCAGTAACTATAAAAAGAAATATATATATATGTTTACTCTGAGGGTGGTGAGACACTGGAACAGTTTGCTCAGTGAGGCTGTGGATGACCCCTCCCTGCAAGCACTCAAGATCTGGCTGGGTAGGACTTTCAGCAGCCTGGTCTAGTGGGAGGCATCCCTGCCTATAGCAGGGGGTTTGGAATTATATGGTCTTAAAGGTCCCTTCCAACCCAAATCATCCTCTGAATCTATGATATATACCACCTGTTATCACCCTGAGGGATTTTTTTGTTTCTTTGGTTGGTGTGTTTACTCTTTTTAACAATGGAAATAATGTTCAGATATACAATTCCAGACTGAACTCAGGGAAAGGGAGGAAAGGATCTGGTTTGTCTGAGCTTTAAAAATTCCTTTCTTAGTTTTATCAGTTAACTTGTCAGTTTGCACTATGGAGTAACAAAGTAAAATGTGTGAACAAAGCTGCCTTTCATACTCCATGAAAAAGAACAGAATCTTGATAATACACAACATCCTGAAACACTTCTCTCCTAACATACTCTGTGAAAGTGAGATTGTCTACTAACTGCTCCCAGAAATCCCCCAGAGCCTGAATATTCCCTGGTTCAGGGCTACTGTGGTTAAGTAGAGAATAGTCTGGAGTACAACTTCTCACTGGTTGGTCTGCTCAAAACGAGAGCAACACCAGACACCGTGGCAAGGATGGAAGCATTGGATCTGAGATCTGGCTTTCAGCTGGAATGAAATATATGTTGAGATGGAAAGCTGACACTGACACTTTTCGTTAACACTGCTTGATAAAAACCTTACCTAAAGGAAGAGAAATGGGAGAAAGGGTGGGAATATACAGTAATAGGAATGGACGATGAGGAAGAATACGAAATATATTGCATCAATTAGGTAAAGGAAGAAAGCAGGTAGGTAGTGAACAGTAACCTCTCTGGTATAGCTTTACTCCTTCAGTGCATCTGTCTTCACCTGTACACGTTCCAAGCCTCTTCTCAGGTGTGGATGGAAGGTGGTCTTTATTTTAACTCTCCTATTAAAGGCATAGAGATGAAATAATGGAGATCAGAATGAACATTAACAAGTTGTCAAAAAACTAAAGAAAAGGGCAATAGGAATAAAACAGAGCCACTATCAAAACTGCAAGGTTTTTTTTTTTCTTTCTTTCTTTTTTTTTTTCTGGCCTTGAGGCATTTTGTAACAAAAACACTGTCTGCTTCCTTTCCTTTTGCCCCGAATTCAACATCTCCTGAGTGCTGCTTGATCTCTGTGGCAGGTCAGGCTGGTAATTCTGATTCAGTGAAGAAACCACTAAAGGAAGCTGCAATAAGCAGTGATGCACTCATGGTACACTCTCATGGAATGCTCTCTAAGGACAGATAGTCTTCCATTGCACAGCTCCTTATTACTTATGGTAACATGAATATCACTGAATCACCGAGAGGCAAGTATAACATAAACAGCAATGACACAATCTGGATTTGCACAGGAAGGCAATGTTCCAGGAGGGATCTTTGAAGATATAAATCCAGTGAAGTGGTACTGATTTAATGGGAATAGTTTGAAATGTAACAATCAGGCTTCAAGATGGGAAATTAATGCAATTGCTTTTAATCAGAATACTGAAACAGTTAACAAAGTCTGCATTACAGTACATAATCTGAAAATAATAGGTAAGGGAAAAAGTTGTCCTTCATTTATCGGCATTAATTAATTATTTTTAATAGAATTCTTGATAGTATAACTGGCATTTGAAATAAAAATGGTATCCATTAACAGTATCAATTTGGAAGATATTCCAAGAAAGGTATAAAAATACGTTACTGAGAAAGAATAACTTCAGGTGCACATGATGGAAAAAAATGATGGATAAGAAGACTGTGACCTCCCTAGAAGACAAGGAAAGAAACAACAAGAGGAAAAGAAGGTAATAAAGAATAAAATGCAAACTCAGTGTCAGATTATAGACAAAGGTGGGCTGGACGTGTTACTAGCAGAGTTAACATTTTGAGAAATGTCAAGCCTATTTTGTTGGGATTTTTTGTTTGTTTGCCTTTGGTTATGTTATCGTTTTGTGGTTTGTTTTTTAATCATTCTTATTGTAATGAATTATCATTAAGACTGGAAATTCAGTGCTTCTTTTTGAGATATAGAGAAAGAAAATCTGCCATCAACTAAATAAAATTAATCTCTGGTCTTATTGCTCACTATATTTATAGATGTGAATGAAAGCATCCTGTTCTTGGGACAAATAGACCATAGTTCTTGTGCAGCCATTGTATTGAATGAAAAAAACGCAAAATGATATTTTTTGTCTTTAAAAATATTTTCTGGTTTTAGCCTACGCAATAAAAGTGACCTGGCAACTGTTTGGCTTTTCAACTCTGATTAGTTTTATAGATTATTTTCCACTCCTTAGATTCAGATGTTTGAAGCAAGGTACCAAAGAAAACGTTAAGATCAGTTCTTAAGACAGTAAAACACATTACTGTTTCTACTGCCAACTACTATTCTCTAAAGTGTATATATTGCAGTACCAGTAACTGCTATACAAGCCCATTAAAAACTGAAAATCAAAAGAATAAAGTCTTGTAAAAGACAAGAGATCTAGCCAAAAAGTTATACGCACTTGTTTTTAAAGGATACACCAGAGTCAATATCTACATTTGTACAGTAAACTTTAAAACTAGTTAAAAATTGCAGAAGAACACTGACGACTAAGGAATAAAATCACACATTTATGACTGTTGCACAAGACTAGTTTCCATGTTTTTTTTTCCCCAGGTACTGGAACCCTCATTGCCTTAGTTGTTCTTCCAGGAGTATGAGTATTTCCTATTTCACCAGTTTCATTTTAAGTAGACTGCAACTCTAATCCGCGTTGCTCTTCTGATCCACATTGCCGTGGGTCTTCACACAGTGGACCCCTGATCATAAATAGTGCAATCTTTGGGTAGCAGCAAAATTCAGAAACAAGTTTTTCAATAGAAAATTCTCCTTTGGTGATGATGGCAAACCATTTCAGGCTGCAAGCCAACACAACAGTGCAGAATAAGTTACTGCACCGCAACACCTTAATGAATTGTAAATTGAATCCATTTTATCAGAATGATTAACAACTTCTAAACATAGTACTGTGATCTTGATATTTATGCAGTCTTAGAAATTATGTACTTCTTTTAGAAGTTTTATTTTTCTGTATTTTCCCTACTACACAGTATGTGTCAGCACTATAAGATATGAAAAAAGTTTTCGTATAACACAGATCATTAAAGGCTTAAATGAACCATTTTTAGATATATGTTTTTGACCTAATTACTGTCCTCAATCAATGAAATAAAAATGGCAGTTGTCATTATATCATATCTTGGATGCATCACTATGGGAATCTGCAATGAGAGTCTGCTCTTTGGTAAAACTGCTACTGATATACTCGCTAGTACTAAATCTGATCAAATAGTAATAGAGAAAAAGCATTTTTAGAACCCAATAAGCTAATCAAAATAACTCTGGGCAAACTGGAGAGGAAGAAATATCCTATTTGCATCTTGCCATTACCTTTGTCCAACTGCAAAATTTTGTGAAATGGGGATAAAAAAAATCCTCACTTGACACAGTTCAATGTCACTGTCTAAACATGTCTTAAAGCCACAGATGTTGCAACAAAGATCAACACTGATTTAAAACACTGTTCTGAAATTAAAAGAAGCTTCGGTTAAAAGATTTCCTTGCCTACTTTCATTGTTTTTCCTCCACTTTTAAGCTAATCATACACTTAGCATATGATGAAGCAAATTCTGGAGAGCTTGTTAATCTCTACTGAATACAGAGGGAGATAACTAACTTAAAGATTGACACATCTCAAACAAATTACTGTATTCTACACACTGCACAAATGAATAGATTTTCTATGGCTACATTCAGTTTAACATAATTTTCAGTTGTAAGTTCTGGGTCATTTCCATAGCTTCACACTTCCAAATGTTTTACTATATCTGTACATTTTTAGAAATTTAAATAATGAATAAGCATTCGTTATGCTTATTCATAAAATGTACAGATATTTTCTATTAACCAAAAGTTTAGATTGCAGATTTTTGTAAAAGTAAATGGTCAGTGTGTGTGTACCTTCCCTGCTACATGTACTGGACAGGCACTGTGTACTGTTTTCAGATATACGAGTGACCTATTCTGACCCTAAAGTCTGTATACATCATGAATAGTGCAGAGCTGACATATTTTCCCTCGTGGTATGTGTTGCATATTTTATACTCTCCATAGGAAGCTAGGTTTTGGTAATTCTTTTATGATTTAACCTTTTTTTTTTTTTTTTTTCTCTCGCTTATGTGCCAGTTCAAATGTACAAGCAAGGTTTCTTCTTGATACAATATACAACTGGAAGTTAATATATCCAGTTTCTTTTATAATGTGCCTTCTAGTTAGTTTCATGGTGTTCCTCACACACAAGAGAGAAATGAAACGTTGAACAGAGAGGCAGAGTGCAGGTAGAGTAGAAGACTTGGATCTTCAACAGGAGGTAGGGAGAAAACCATGTTTTATCTTTCTGTAGTCCTCTTCCCCATCTTCTCTCCATTCCTCATCTACTTTTTCTCCTCACAGATTCACAGAACAAGACAGCAACCTTGAGCCATACAAGAAAGGACTGGAAGGCTCTTATTAGTTGGATGACTAAGCCAACCTATATCTGCTCAGGTGTAAAAACTTCTAGAAGATAGCATCTGACATTTCTATATTTTTACTTAGGTATAAATTTTACTTCATAGTAACCATTTCAGGGTATCATCAACTATGTTATGGGTCTATAGTTTACAGGCATCGGGAGGGGATTTTTTGCAGAAGATAAACCTGACTCTTATCAGGCTGATTTTAGACTAGTTTCCTATGGAAACAAGGATGTGAAATCATACAGTCTGTGTGTTTTTGTAATTTTTTTTTAACAAAGTAGACTGATTTTAACCAAATTTGACTGGGAAGATAGAAATCTCAAAGATAGTTATGCTCTTTTAAATTTTGAAAGCAGCTGTAGCTGGATAGAAGGGAGACAAGAATCCTAACATTAACATGCACACTGCTAACAATGTTATCTGCCCATTTCTCCTGTCAAGTGTGGCAGTCCGCATACTATTACCAGAATATATGCATATCCAGAGATAAAAGAACTCTGTAATTCAATTATGAATCAAGAGACACAAATCCATACAAAACTGCCTCTCCTTAATTCTGGATCTTTTAGCATTTTCGTGTTTTAGCTAAAAAGAAAAATATGAAACTAATGAGAAAAATATAACAATTTTTTTCCTATAACCTGGATTTTCAAGTAGGTGCAATAAGTAGTTTATCAGCTACTATCCTACAAGAATGGGTATATTTCAAGGGAAACTATTAAGGTACCTTTCTGACTTTACCAAGTTAAGAAGTCCTATGTAAAAATACACATAAACATTCACATAAAGGATACTGCAAGATTCACGACTTCTTAGCTGTGACCAACTAAGTGTGTGCTGAATGAACCAAATTTTTCATGCAGATGCATGAGATAAAGCTGAAAATCATTCTTATTCCATTTCTTATACTCCACAGCCAAATAGCAACATAACAGTTAATGCACAAAGATTCCCTGACCATATAGATTCTTACTATTCTTACAAAATTAAGTTTTGCTATAAAGCTATTTAGTGATTAATTTGAAATTATCTACCATTATTATCTTTTCCATAATTTCTTCCTGCCTGGTTAAAAATACTTAAAAATGTCACCAAATACTGATTTGCTGTTGAAATGTATGAATTGACATGGGGAAGTGGTTTGACAAATTATTTGTTACTCAAAGATATTGTATAATTCTTCATCGTATGGTCAATATTATGCCAGTATTTGCTATAAATAAGACTGTTCTCTTCCAAGACTTCCTTAGACAGAAGATACAAATTCTGAGCCAAAAGATTGCAAAATCTAAAACAGTTCCTGAAATATAGCTGATGTTTGACTCAGAACTGCTAATTCCATTTAAAATAAATAAACAAATAAATAAAAATGTGAGCTTTGTTCTCACTCCATTTTTCACAGCTTCTCTTTGTTTTGTTTTTTTGTTTTGTTTTGTTTTGTTTTCCTTTTTATGTATCAGATATGTTTTTGCATCCCCTCTGTTCATGATGGAAATCAGGTATATGCTGCCAGTAGAACTTATTAATTTGAGGACCTTCTGCTGCTAAATTAAACTTGTTGCCAGATTAGAGATAGCCAGATGCTAAGGTAGAGATTTTCTTCCCTAGTTCAGCAGTAAAAGCAATGCCATTAGCAGCATATACTGCGTATTAACTGTCATTCATAGGCACGGTATAAGTTAATCAATGTTGGTCTAGTTGTTTAAAAAAAGACAAACACAGAAGAAGTACAAGAAGCAAGTCAGACACTTAAGGCAGGAAGAACAGAGATGTCTAAATTCAAGAATGTAATCCTGAAGACCTGAACTCCAGTGAAAGTTAACTTGAGTAAAATTTTTTTACTACTGAAAAAATGTGCCCGAAAATTTTCTTTAGCACGTGACAGATTTTCTCAAGGTTTGGGAATACTGTGAAGTTGTCGTTTAGCTAATTCCAAACATAGCAAGCAGGTTATTAATCTTCTGCCTACCTTCCATGATGGACTGAGTTCATTAGATTTTCTTATGACACATTATACCAGAATCAAGCACCTCCAATCTACAGTGTTAATTAGTGTTCTTGAAATCTAACACAAAGTCACAAAGCTATTCCCTATTTTTCAATATCTGAACTTAGCTTAACCTATTTTCAGTATGTAGTCTGCAAATGTTAGACCATGGACTATCCATAAAGATTCACACATCAATACTGGCCTTAAACTTATTATGGATGCATATCTAAGTTAGAAGAGTACAGAAAAAAAAAAAGAAAAAAAAAGGTTTCAGACTCTTGACTAAGTGAGTCAAGGATATGCTTAGTATGTTTTCAAGAGATGATGCTTCAGCCATTTTGTCTACAGCAATTCAAGCCCGTGTCTCCCACCACCCTGTAGTTTATACAAAACATCAACCTATGTGACTTGAATAAGAAATAAGGTATAGGCAGCAAAGTTACACTGAGAAGTATTATCACATAAGAGATGCTCAATCCAGGTTGATGGAAGATCCAATTAAACTGAGAGAACAGTCCTGAAAGTATACTGTAATTAGCTGACAATTAGTACAGTGGACCCACAAATACCTTAAGTACTCTCTCAAGAACTCTGCAGAAATACCTAGGACAAAATTATTTCCTAAAAACAGGAAGCAACTCCTTTCAAAAATGTTTGGAATTCTCCTCTTTCATGAAGCACCAATAAAAATGCTTCTGTTTCCAGTTCCAGTTCCCTTACTTACACCTGTTTAGTGGATTCAGCTCTTAACAGAGATAGGAGAGCCGATGTTTTATCCCTGACATTCAGCTTCCCTTCACAAGTCGCTAACACATTATTCTGGCTGGAAGTGAGCCCTCCATCTTTTTTAGTCATGACAAAAAAGAAAAAAAAAAAAAAAAAAAAAAAAAAAAAAAAGCAGAGTGTGGTTATGTAGCTTAGGTGGCAGAACATTCAAGTGGGAAAGAAGATCTAAACACTTGAACACTGTTTATGAAATTTATTCAGCACCAGATAATATAAGAATCAAGACCACTCTGGACACAAATTCAGAAATCCTGACCTCCTTATTTGCCCTGTAGCAGCTATGCTTTCTCACAGACAGTCCTCACCCCTGTAGCCCAAACTGCTCTCATGTGTTAGATAAAAGGCTGAGATGTCAAATGTAATTTCCAGTCTTGACATTTAAAGATTAGTCAGTGGTTATACTCAGTGTTCAGTAGCTAAATCTTATTTTTATAAGGGTTGTTTGTTTTTATTTTCTTCTGAGGATGGGGGGGAGGATTTTTTCTCATTACCGCAATAGAAATTTTATTTCCAAACTCCTTAAAAAGGCCATCCAAAGAAACACATGATATAGAGTTATAAAAGAGACAAAATTAGCAGTCATGAAAAGTACAGAAGAGCTGAAATGAAATATGTACATGCAGAGGTGGTAAGGATATAAAAGCAGTGACATTGACAATGGCATCTGAAATAGGGATCTTCAGATAGGCTTTTTTTCCAGACAATGAAGTCTGTAAGATACTGCACTTAACACAGTCAATTTGTCCACACTCAAGAAGAGAGAGGTAAGAGATTGGTGTTGATGGGCAGTCCACTATTTCCTCTGTGATTAAACAAGTTTAACAAGTTTTTGGGAACTCCCTCAGCATTTTACATATCACAATGGAATATTATGCCTAAATCTAAGAGTAAGAGTCCTCAGAACTAGAAAAAGAAAAAAAAAAAAAGAGAAAAATTCATCAACCAGTAGAAATAGCAGGGACAATATTAACTGTCAGTCTCACATTTTTATAAAATATTTAAAGACTTCTTAATATAGTATTTTAACACCAATACATAATGCAATACAGAAATGACTCCATGTCGAGTGAGAAGGAATTAAAAGATAACCAAGAAGCACAGACTGCCACAGAAAGTTGTGCCAATTTTATGTAATCCACACAACAATGACAAAATATTCCTTTAATTTTGCTATACATTCATTGTTTGTATCTTGATAAATCCTAGTATCACTCATCAGGGCACAAAATTTCATCAGGATGGGAACATATAGAAATTGTTCATTTTTCTTTTATTTTTGTGAGACAAGTTAGATCCAACAGCCAGGAAACTAGAGTTTAAGCACTGTCTCAGAGTTACTGCAGCCTCATAAGTATGCCTCTCTTGATAGTATTTTAATCAATTGTTTCTGAACTCAGGCAATATATCTGCTGTATTTCCCAAGCTGTTAAATACAATGCATTTCAAGCTCTTATAATTTATAAATGGACCTCACACTGCTCTCCAAGTTATTAAACACAACCACAAGTGACCATTACACTATATACTCCAACATCTCTATAGAACTGACTGTGAATAGAGTTTGAGAAAGGACACCAAGAAATTTAAAACATTAAAAAATAAAAAATAAAAAAAAAAGAATATGTCACAAATACTGCTCAGGACTGCCCACAAGATGACACTGAAGAAGTAAGGAAGACAGTCTGCAAAATTACAAGTAGGTAAAGTGAGCTTTATATGATGACATTAATAATAAATCCCAATTTAGAAAAGATCACAATTTCAACTTTTGCCCTCGGCTCTTTGGAATGTCTTTGTTCCCTTGAATGCCTAATTCAGCCGTGATTTTATCCTGTACTTCAACCTACCTACTATCGTTTAATTAAAGGAATTACAGTGGAAGCATATTCTCGGAAAGGAATAACACATTTCATTGTTAGACAGAAACAGACAACTGAACTGAACAAAGGAAAACTGAGTTCATTCCACATGAATTCAACTGCTGGGTTTTAATTTTATGACAGTCCTTGGATGCTATAGCAACTCTCATTTTCATACTGCCTGCAAAATGTAGAAATGACCCCATGATGGATTAAGGGCATTATCTATAGTGTTCACGGTGAGGGGTTTCTTGGGACATCACAACCTAATTCACATTCTCATACAGCACCTGGAAAGCAGGGAGGGAGAGGCATATGAATGTTTAGTGCAGAGTTTTTGCAAAGAATTATCTTTGTTTTTTTTTTTCTTATGAGTTTTATGAAGGTCCTCAATAAAAGCTTTTGAAAACTCCATCCAGAGAGCAAAGATATTAGGTCAACAGGGATGGCACATCAACCATTTTTTTCTAAGCCTCTTAGCAGGTGAAAACCTTTTCAAGAAACTGCTTTATATAGAGCCATCTCTTTCTCTGGGAACTGCACATGTATATGAAGGGACGGAGTTTGTTCCCATTTAGAAGCAGTAGTGCAGTCTATTCATAGCAAGCAATAGCAGAAAACGCTACTGAAATTACATTTATTCTCAAAGTGGTCCTGAAAGGGATCTAAACATACCTCTAAGGTATTTTTTTTTATCCCATCTTGTTTTTAAAACTACCATTAGATCATCACTCCCATTTTGTGGTAAGCTTATGTTCCTAGGTGCTTTTCGTTGCTGAGGAAGATGTTTTGTTTTGTATTTTAATACAGCTTATTTGGTGACATTCCCGTTTAGAAACACAGTTGCTGCAATCAAAACCTTTGCAACAGTAATGCAATTTTATTTATTTATTTATTTATTTTCTATTTCTAGTGTGCTAATCTAGACTGTATGAGCTTCTGCCTAGCCTATATAAATGAGCGGGGGATGGAAGGTAGGTTTCCTGAATTACTTATTACAACATGAATTAAATTGGTAGGATCAGTGATCAGGGCCTCCCACAGGAAAAAAATAAAGTAATATAAAATGTTGTCATTGTGGACTTACTGTTTCTGAAGAGACTCTGAGATTTGACAGAGATAAAAATGGATTAACTTTTATGACCTCATTTACTGAATTTCTCCCAAGCCATACTCAGGAACAAAACAGTGGCTAAAGGCAAGAGTTCCTAACTACAAAAAATGATTTATTGATATGTAGAAACAAGATTAAAAAAACAGCAGTATCAAGATTAAAAATTGTTTCTGCATTTATGTACATTGCACATATCCTTCCACAGCTTGTACTTCAGGTGTTTTTTAATGTTACTGTCATGGTTTTGTAATTTTCTGCTTTATTTTTCCAGTCCGAACTTTTTTTATTTGCTTTAATACTTTGCTAAGATGCAAAAAAATCTAAAACTGTATATTCACATTTTATGCCCAAAGCTTGAAACACCTGTTGAGTCGTAACACTTCTGATACAAAAGAAGAGACACAAAACTCACTTTTCAGTGAATTAGAGGCACGTTATAAAGCATGTTGATCCCAGACAAATTCTTGTAATTCTTCTTAGGAATAGATCTTACAGAAATTAAGCACACACATCTCCATCAGGCATTTCTCTGTTCACCATTTGAAGTAAGCGGTCACTGAAGCGTCACCCGAGGAACCTTAGGGAGGAAGGAAGGTAATCCCTTCACCTGTGTAAGAAAGAGCCTTTCTTACACAGCAAGTAAATAGACCAGAGCACTCTAGCTCTGGGATGGCAGAGGAAAGCACTAGCTTTTACCTGGAGACATTTCCTTCAGGATACACAAACGAAAAAGGTCATAAGGATCTGGACATAAGCTCTAATTAATACAGGGAGCGTCTGGTCTGACAGAAAAGTAAGAGAGATGAAACCTTTCAGAGGGGCTGGAGCAACCAAGGAAGACTGCTGCTCTTAAATGTATCCTTAATCTTGTATCTGTCTGTATTTAGATCCTATTACTGCAAATGTATATTTAACAGTATGCTATTTAGTTCTTTAGTAGGGAACATAGACTAAATGATCTGACAGACAGGAAGACACTCCCGATGAAAGGACGTGGTAGATCTTTAAACAAAGGTTTAAAACATTAAATTTGAAACATTAAAAGTGTCCAGCCACACAACAGACTATTTCCAGGGTACCCAGAGAATAGCAAGTATATTTCTACAGAACCAGATATTGTAAAAATAAACACAACAGACACAAGGAAAGGAAGACGCATTTCCCAATGGCTTCCTGACAATAACCAGGAAAAACTCTCTGGCACGCTATATTGCAGTAGAGAGCATACTTGAAAAAAATGAGCTAGTGTATGACGGAAGGAATAAAAATAAATAAAATTTTCAGAAGCGCATCTTATTAACGTCTGGTCTAACTAGATTTAACTTTTCTGATCTCAGCCCCCTTTCTGGACCTCAAACATTTCAATCTACTTGATTTTAAATCTCATGTTTTTCTGTGGTTACAAGCTGTAGCATCCATGCTGTTCCATTGTATGAAACATCGTTACTCTGAGAACACCACACAGCAGCTATATTCATTCTACCCGCGCAACCCATATCACAGGCCTATGTACGCATTATATTGCTCACAAAGAACACTGCAGTTTAAAAGCATTATTTCTCAAAGCATTTACATACTTAAAATTTCATCACTGAGGAAGACCGGTGTGCTAGTTAATCAGCTTTTAGAAATGCTCGGACCTCAAAGAAATATGGGAAACAGCTTTGGTCCTACAACAAACCATCTGCACATTTCAGGAATCAGCAAGGAGCTGTGGCAGCCTTCTAAAGGAGGGATATCGGACTTTTATAAAAGGGACAAAATTATTCTCTATGTAAGAAAGTTAATAAGAGAAAAGAAGATCGGAAAGAAGGAGGAATTTCTTGGAGTTTTTCTTACCATAAAAAAAACCAATAATGAATAATGGTTCAGTCATTTATTTTCTCAGCCTATTAAGTACCTTCTGAATGTTTCTGCGGTGGTCAAAGGCAGCAAATGTGGAAATGTCATCCTCTGATGAAATATGTAGATATAGTATCTGTACATACATTAGTATGTATCTACATAAGTAGATATATATAGCTATGTACACACATAAAGGTAGAGAGAGAGATTTTTTTAAATGCCAAATGTTTGTGAAGCTGGTTGGGAACATCCTATGAGGTCCTGCTGATTAGGACTAGGATATTTTGGTTGAGAAAAGTTTTTATACAAGATTAATCCTATAATTCCAAGGCTCTACAAGTTTGTGGGAAGCTTCTTATCCTTAAATTAGATACTAGAAAGAAATTCTTTACTGTGAGACTGGTGAGACAGTGGAACAGGCTGCCCAGTGAGGTTGTGAATGCCCCCTCTCTGGAAGTATTTAAGGCCAGGCTGGATGGGGCTGTGGGTGGTGTCCCTGCCTGTAGCAGGGGAGCTGGAATTACGTGATCTTAAATTTCCCTTCCAATCCAAACTGTTCTGTGATTCTGCCCAAAACACATGATCCCACCCCACAACACCTTTTATCCCAGCTATATGGTGGAATTGAGGGGAAACTTTCTACAATGCCTGGAACATGGATCAATTTTAAACTACAATTAAGACACAGTGAGCTGCCATTTGAAGCTAATGTTAAACAAATACTAAAAACCCCAATTGCTGAAGACTAGGAGGAGAGGAATCCCCTTTGAAATGAGTTGTTCAGATCCTGCTCTAGGTTATATTAATTGGCGGGAAGAAAAGATGACTGAGAAAGAAGGGACTGCAAGGTAAGGGTTAATACTGATGCCTACAGAAAACAAGTCTGGAGAATGATTTCCTCCTTGTGGTGGCAATCTTCTGCTCATTTCACAGGTGGAGAGCATTGCTACAATTTTGAGCAAAAAGGGCATTTTTCAGTGCTTCAGTATGGTTCTCTAAATTTTTGAATTTAACATGTAAATTCAGAAGAAAAAAAAAAAAGAAAAAAGGAATACAAATGTTAAGAGAGGGCTACATAATAAGCTGAAGCACTGATTTTACAATAGTTCTTTGTGCTTAATAAGTATCTTGCTCTCTGACTATTTTAAGCTGCTTTAACTAGTCTTCTTCAAGATAAATCATTCCGAGTTATCCTAAGATCCACCCCTGACTGCTACAGTAGGATATAGTCAAGGTATGACAGTTGTTTTTTTAGTCTGTTAAGCATGGTAGCTTTTCAACTAGTTCGTGCTGAAACACTGCTGAGGAAGGCCCATCTAGAACCCAGATGACCTTGCTCATTGCTCCAGTATCTACATTTATAAGTCCTATCTTTTCTATTTTCTTACAACATGCACAGGTCTTTAAAAATCTGATAAACGGTGAAGAAGTGAAAGGATTTTGTCTGTCCCATCTGTTATGATTACTTGGGGAAACCCTTGATAAGTACTAGGTTTTATGGCACATAATGATACTGTCCTTGATTCAGATAATGTTGTGGTTAAAAGACTATGAGGTAGAGGATTGAATTTTGCATCTTTTATATCCTCATCTTGTGGGAATCATAACTTTTTATTGGCACTTCAAGTGTGGTCACAAAAAACACACTGAAAGCAGACTGCCATTAAGATTTGCTAACAAAACCCACAGTTTAACACTTTCCATTAGGAGGTAAGGCTAGAAGGTGGAAGTTTAGCAAAAAAACAAAAAAACAAACAAACAAACAAACAAAAACCACATATATTTAAATCATATTATAAAAACTTCAAAAACCAAAACACACCATAATTGGATATTATAATAAAATACCTGAGTTTTGCTGCAGATATGGGAATAGGAAAAATGAAAGCAGAGAAAGCAGATCTAAGCATGTTTGGCAGTTTAATACATCTTCCAGTTTCAAAGACTAAAAAAAAAAACAAAAAACCAACCAGCATATTTTGTAGATATTTAATGGTTATAATTTATATAAAAGTATTTTTCAATTAAATAAAAAAAATAAAGAAAATAACCCCCCACTCTTATGACTTTAAGTCACACTTCTGAATTTTCTCTTTACCTATTAAGAAGTAACTTAACAAACAAGAGTTTGGCCACAAGAAGCCACATCAAAAAAGTGACACCCTATCTCATCCCATGACTCTTCAATCTGTTATCTGTGAAATTTCAGAAACAAGTTAATTCAATGTTACATTCCTAAGTAATAGATTGTTTCAAATATATGCATTGAGGAGAAAAGCAAAATGATTTCTAGTACTGCACAGCATGATAATATACCACAGTGACATAAATCTCCATATTTCTATATTTCTATATTTCATTTCTAGAGTATTCTGATCTGAGGACTTTCATTGCTGAAAGAAAGAAAAGCTCCAGGTAAGCAAAGTTACACTTTCATACCCTTTATCACACTGGGGTCCACAAATCTATTACTGTGCAATTTTCCACAGTTACAATCTCTTATGTTTTTAAATCCAGATCATCTTCCAAATATGGAAATTCAAAACAAACTTTACATATGATGTACATTTCTTTTTCCTCTATTTTGTATGACCAGTAGCAGAAATGGTATATTTATATACTGATAACCATGCATTCATTCGCACAGATCCCAAAATAGAAGTCATGACTTCTCTCTCTCAGATTGATAGCACTATTATAAAAGCTCTGCTGCTTACCTGAAAGAAAAAAAAGGTATTTGGATTTATTTTAAAAATGAATGATATGTGAGCTTTAAGAAGTACTTGTCTGAATTAATAGAGCATGCCTTATCAGTAAATGCATCTGTCTTCAAAAAAGTTGTTCGGTTGAAGATTGTGCTTATACTTCTCTAGTCCAATAGACATCCTCAATGCGATATCTCAGGAAAGCTCCCTCTCTGATCGTCACAGGTCTGTAAGAATAATGTTCCATAGTCCTGACTTTTCTGGTCTGAAATAAAAGAGGTATCCCTAAAATGAATTTAATGGTGGTATTTCTACGAAAGGGGCTTTTCTTGTAATATGCTGATAATGCAGTATAGAAACTCCACTTACTGCTTTTTGTGCTTACTCGTATAACTGTAACATGTCCTTCTTGCTGGTCATTTAAAAACTATATTTCATTTTATTTACTGTGGCAATTAGTGTGTAGTCCTGGGTTTTTCATAAAGGCTTTCATTACTTATGCAGCTGTTAGGACTCATAAGTAGAATGAGATCAATTTTTTTCTTTCAACAAAGACAGTTCTGAATGACAGTTTTCTCTTGACAGTATGAGAATTCTGACAACGTCCAATTATTCCAGAAAATAGTGAGCTCATAATTCTTCAAATATCTCTGGTTGTTCTTTTTCATGTAACTTGTATTGTACTCCGAAGTAGTCTGGAACATAGCATGTAACTTGTAAATATAGGTTAGAAATAAATGGTCAGTATTCACAAAAAGGAAATATCAACAATGTCTCTCAGGTTCTCATGACATTGAGCTTCACTTTTAATGCTTGAAAAAAGATGAACAGGGTCTGATGATAAAAAAAAAAATCATCATGAACATGAAGAATAAAAGCTGACTTTGAGGAGTTGTGTAAAGAATTCACAATATTGAGTCATTCAGTAAAAAAAAACAAAAAAAAACAGATGAAATTCCCAGTTACTATTTGCAAAGTACTGCATGTACAAGGCAAGAGGGAACAATCCTAAAAAGAAAGATATATAACCCTGAACTCCTATAGCTTTCATTAGTATTAATAGTCAATTTAAACACTTTGATTATTGTTCTTCATGTCAAGTAGCTGTTCAAAATAAAATTTAATTTAGGAGTTGTTAATTAATAGGAAACTATAAAAAATGATTTGCTATGTAACCTTGCGATGAACAGTACCAGTACAATTTTAACAGGATGGTATAGGCAAAAAAAAAACAACAAAAAAAAAGTATATAGAAGAAAGACCACAATCAATAAACATAAGGAAAAGCTTCTGTGCTTAATCTTTAAAGAGATTAAATAAACCAGGATACTTTAATGTGTAAAATAGAGAGATTCAGATTTTATTTTATGAAAAATGTTTGCTGTATACTTTTCTTGGAGTAGACCATCCAGTTATGTCACATTTTATTCCTGACTTTTCAGGATGTTGATTCAGACTTTGCCTGTACTCAGTTATATGTGATTGTATGGATTGAAGATGGGAGTTAAATAAGAGAAAAACATATTAGCTTTTTGTTTTGTTTTGTTGTGTGCTCCTCAAAATCTACTGGGGCACTAGCTATGGCAATTATGTCAGAAGACAGGAGAGAGAGCTGAGAGAAGACGAAATTTCTTTAGACTGCCGGAAAGGCACAAATGGAATTAGATGTGGGCAATGCACACATTTTAGAATTAGAATTTAAAATTAAGCCTTGAAATTAAGCCTTCAACATGAAAGATCTACTTCTGGGAAATCCAGCTGAGCTGTCAGTTGCTGTGGAGACAGTTAAAATTATGGTGAAGGAGGAACATTTTTGTTGCCAGTGAGTGACATGGCACTGTCAGCCATAGTGCTGTTGCTACAAGGTCACGGAGATGCACATAGCAGTTGCATTAGATGCTACCAACTTCAACATAATGAAAATTGAACACTTATGAAAATTAAATCATCACAAGGCCAAAATAACATCAGGATACAAACTTCTCAAGGTACAGATGTGAAATCGTAGAAGTGGTAATCTGATAACACAGAAACGGCTGGTGCCAACTGGAAAGTATTGGATGAGGGACAGAATACCACATGCTAATGTATCTCTTAAACACTGTAAATTCTTCAAATTGTGTAATTCAATCTTAACTGTAACTCACTAACGCGGGAGGATAAGGAGATATACTAGGCTTCTCTCACTTATGAACTTTTCAGGGACATCCTGAACTTTGTGGCACAATAGCCACAATAACTCTAGACAGGAAATAAAGCCACTAATAAGCTAATGTACTAGATGTATCATTCTATGAAAAACATTCTAAACAAATAAATTTAACTTTCAACTAATAAGATTGTTCTAATTTTGTGTGCTGTATTTAAAATAATTCTGCGTTCTGTTTCTATATGAACCTGACACAGCAGTATTTCAGCATCTGACACTTGATCTTATTGAACTGTCTCTTTCACCTCTCTGGAAGAGCTCAGATATAAATATAAACCAACCCTCTATCCTTAACTGCTGCCTTTACCCAGACTTTCTGCTGACTAATCCACTCCACTTGCAGAACATGTTTTCCTATCAGTTATCTCTTGGTCCCATAGTGACAAACAGCAGTTAAAGAAGAGTAAACTTCATTAAAAAAGAGTTAAATCCCAAATAACTCTCTTCTTGCATATATGAAACACAGAATCACAGGGGTTGGAAGGGATTACTGGAGTTCGTTAGTCCAAACCCCATGTTAAAGCAAATTCTCTACAGTAGGTTGCATAAACCCGAATTCCAGTCAGATGCTCCGAAGAATCAAACTATACATCATCTGTATTATTACATTTTCCCCTAAATGTCTTTCTGACTTTCCTTCTAACAATCTAAAATGAAGAGTAGCATAGTGGTGCTGTTCCATGCATCATTTGAAGCAAATCTCCCAATTTTATCAACTGGCCAAAGTCACATCACACTTAAGTGTGCAGCTGACCTGACATTTTTCAATGAAAGCCATCATATTTCCAATCCATTTTAACACAATTTCCACTAAGCTACTACTCTATGAATATCAGGGAAATTTATCACAATTCAAAAGGTCTGTAAAGGATTTCTCATTTAATTAATCAAGATATGACCTGAGCAGGGCAAAGATCATAGGAAGACACATTTGAAGTGAATTTTGTACAAAAAGATTACATAGTAAGAAGAAAGTATAAGCTCAATATGTCTATACTGAAACTTATATGCATATATTGAGCCCTGTTTAAAGTTCGTTTCAAAAGTCAATAAATGTAACATTTATAGAATTGAACTATTTCTTCTCGTGTGTATGTACTACAATACTGAGCAGTGTAGAACAGAACCGGTTTTAGAATGGGTGAGATTGGGCATTATTCAGTCTTTAGTACAAAAGTCTTTTTTTTTTCTTTTTTTTTTTCCAAACTTCTGAAGTGTTTAGTGAACATAGGTGGAAGTTGCAGCTAGAGACAGGATAACATTATGAGTATGTCCACAAAAGAATTCCCATGGAGAACTGCTTTATAGCATTATTTTGCTACAGTTTCCTGCATCTCAGCCAAACTTTCACAAATGATTCTTCATTTACATTAATCACTTTCTGGAATTCAAAACCAGACACAATGGAGCCTGACATGCAGAAGATATACTTGGAGACTGCTGCTGAAACCAATGTTGGTACTGTAGTGAAAATATAAATGCTAAGTACTCTTCGAACAGAAGCCGAGTATCTGAAACTTTAAAAATATATTTCTTTCTCATCTGTGAAAGAACAGAAAGTATGATAAAAATAAAGATGTTTTACTAAGTTTCCAGATACAGCAGTTATGAGAGGAAAGGCTTCCAAACTAAAAGAAGGGATACTTGAATAGCTTAGATATTAGGAGTACAAGGGCAGTACACAGGCTGCCTGGAGAAGCTATGGATGCCGTGTCCTTGGAGGTGCTGAAGGCCAGGTTGGATGGGCCCTGGGCAGCCTTAGCCGGTGGGGGACAGCCCTGTCCACAGCACGGGGTTGGAACTGGGTGTGTTTTGAAATCCCTTGCTATTGTTTCCTCATTCTTTTTTATTTTTATTTTTTTTTAGGAGCAGCATTATCATTGTCCCTCTAAAGCAACAGCCAAAAAAAAGTCAAAATTAGAACACCAAAGATGTGGTCAGATCTAGATCCAGTGTGCCACTCCATGTAGTTAGCATTGATTCAGTGGGATCAATTTAAGCACAGACAGAATAACTCACTGAAGGGGACTGAAATAAGACGTGATAAATAACTGCTGCCTGTACTGCCTTGCACTATTTTATATGAGCACTATGAACTGTATTTGTATCATCTACTTTAGGCTACAAAAGTGAATTTTCACTGCCTCAGATTTGGGCGCCTTACTGTCACAAAGTGATTCAGACTGCCTATGCTACCCTGTAGCTAAAAGAAAGCCTTAGGAAATCTGCAGTTGTATCTGCATCAGAAAGTAGTACACCACAGTATGACAAAATCTGTTGAGTAAAACACTGATGATGACAACCTGACATTCACACTATACATACTACAGACTTTTGACCTATCCTGATCTATGTCTGTGGATCTGAGTATCTGGTAGTAGTTGGAGTGCATCCACTGATTAACCAGAGGATGTCCATCTTGTGTTCTCCAAGACCACACTGCAATGCAAGCCCAAGCACAGCAAGTGGAGGCAACAGGGATATTTACATCAAAAGTAAGTCATATTAAAATTAATAACGTAACTACTTCCTCTGATTTTTTCCAGAGAACAATGCAGAATTTCCTGATTAGAAATATTCCATTCTCCAAAAAACTGTGTACAAAAGAAAGACATTTTACACGTCTTCGTGCATTTAATGTAATATAAAAAGAAGTAAGAAAACACAGATATTATAAGAGCCTATATAATTCCAAGGGAAACTGTAAAATATCCATTCGGTAAGCACAGAACAAAAGGCCTGATTAAGCAGATCCCTAAATCCTGTTGGGAATCAAAGTGCCAAACATCTCTTAAGATGAAAGATACTGGCAGGAGAACAGCACTCTTCTGACTCAGTAGCTTAATGGCTAGGATGCTGAAGAATTTTCTGCCTCAGACAATGCAGCTTATGGGAGTGGTGGTGGTTATGGAGGTGATGGGATTCTTGAAAATTTGCCTGACCCGTTTTCTGAAATGTTCATATCTAAATTACACATGAAGTTATTTTCATTCCAATTTAGATATGAATCTGCCCCTTTTAAGTAGACTGACTTTCATGCAATAGCAGATTTGTTATATTGCCTGCACTCCAGCCTTCACTTCTAGGTGAAACAGCATCTTCATTTTTGTTTGCTTTTCTTTTTGTAGTATCACATATCATTTCATACTCTAGTATCCTCTTTTCTCACATGCAGAGTAGAAAAAACTATTTTACAACTGTAAGCAAATGAACAGCTTTCCTTCAACTGCCTACATAGAGCTGTACATATATATATGCATATATACGTATATCACAGATAGGATGCAAAGTTCTTCTTCAGTAAAACGATTTCAGAATTTTGCAGGGGTTTGGAAACTGGCTGTCATCTTACACATTAATAATGTATATTAAAAAAAAAAAAAAAAGCCCCCCATTCACCCTTATATTATGAGTATTTTAGAACATGGCTCTTTGATCTTTTTCAGGTAGTAATGTTATGCTTATAGCAGGAATGTATATTGAGAATCAAAACTTTTAAAATTGCCTTTTCTTTATGAAATCGTGGACAATTTATATTTAACAACTTCAGTTTTTGATAAAATGTACTTGATTGAGTGAGAGTGATTAATTACCGGAATCAAAGCAACAGAATAAAAGATTTGTTGAGGAAACTAATCACAACTATGAACTTCAGAGACAAGTACTGTCAGAAATAGTCCAACCAGCACTTGTGTCTGATGAGATTTTGAAAGTAAATAGTAAATGAAATTCTATAGAAGCTATAAGCAAAACAAGCACAAAGAAATTAAAACCTTGCACTGAACTGAAGTTACTATTTGCCACTCCCTTCACCTGTGTGCTGTTTTATGTTGTCCACAGTAAGCCTCTTCTTCCCTGTCCTCTATGTTTCCACTTTACTTCCCTTTTGATCCTACTGCCCATGAGCTTGCAAGCATTTTTCTCCTTGGATCCTCCTCTTCTACCTGTCCCTAACATCAAAAAGTGAAAGTTCAAATTCAATCATCATTTCAGTCCAATTCTCATATTTCTCTCTTTTTTTATTTCAGATCAATTTCTCTTCAGACTACTTTTGTTGTTTTTTTTCCCCCCACAAAATCTTCTGAAGAATTGAATAGTAAGTAATAATTTTAAATAGCATTGATCACAGCTCCTGGTTCATTACCTGTGTGCACTTACTGATTCAAATTCTGGCTTTTTAACAACTATGATTTTTTCACAAGGAATAAGTAAGCAGATTGTTTAGTTTTAATGAACTGTTTCTTTGCTCTACCAACATATAGCACAAGGCCAAAAGCAGCACTACAGGCTGTCTGCTTACCAGAGTTAGTAAAATAGTTATAATCTGACCATGATTTTTAAATAACAGGATCACAGAGGCAAATTAGTAATGGTTAAACAAGGTGGTAGGGAATATCACAACAATTTAATAATAATGCCAGGATAAATTGTAAGAATAATTTTCCTGATGTAGTACTTTTCACAATACGTGGCCTCAGCAGAACGCACTACCATGTAATATTTTTATTGTAAACACAATTTTAAAAGGCATTCTTTTAAAATTCACCTGTGTTTGTCTCCCAAAATTTTGGATTTACTTACTGCTACCAAAAACACAGTTAACAAACATCAAAAACATCAACAAATCAAGTTCACATCTGATGGCAATGTGCAAACCAGAAGGGGAGATTAAAGTACCTGTAAGCAGACCTGTTTCCACTCTGTCATGCCAAAGATGTGCTTGCACAGTCCCTAGTTTTGAATGAAGTTGCACTTATCCAACACTCCTGGGTGGTAAAAGCTATTCCACATAATTATAAGCTATCTCCCTTGGATCAAAAACTGTATTATTTCCTTTTTTCTTTCAAAGAGAAAGAGAAAAAAATATATACTTTTACTTTAAAGAAGGCTTTTTTTCATGTATGTATTAAACAAAGAACCTAAAATGCTGGGGATTGTATATTATTTTTACATATGGATTTGATTATGTGGATTATTCTTCGGTAATAGTCAACAGGATGATAAAGCTATAAAGCCATTGTCTGTGCTAGACATCTCTGCTTCAATCTTGCTGGAATGATTATGAAATAATGGCATTAAAAATTACCATGCTAACAAAAACTTTAATTTTCCACTCCCAAAACGCATTATACTTCTTTTTATCTTAAGAGTCAACATCATGGTAAGTGGTATGTGAGCAGTGTTTTGCATGGAGCTATCTTATTTTCATGGCAATTTTGTCAGGCTGCAGTCTAGCACATCTTTTTTTTTTTTTTTTTTTAATATGTATTTTGAGGAGGATTCTGACTTTTTCTGACTACAGCAGAATAACAAAGGCTCTATATTTTCAACGCATTACTGGCACTTCTGTCTTACTACTGCTTTTTTGTTGTTTTGTCCTTTGTATGCTTCCAAAAGTGCAGACAATTGTTAAACAAAATACATTTGTACTGCCATTAATACATTTCTCATCCTTCAAATGCAAAGAAAAAGTTGTAATGAACTTCACACTCCTAGCATCTTCTTTTGATTCCCTTTCCATTTTCAGACAGAATCTAACACTCTCTCCTTCAGCAAAAGAATTATTCTCCACATAGTACAAAAATTTTGAGAGCAGTTATTTTCAACTTAAGTATGGTATATGGGAACTGTTGAATCACGGCTTGAACCTCCAATTGACCACCTGAGACAAACAGTGACTAAGCCATGGGATCACAGGTGAAAGCAATTCATCTGTGTGACCAAAAGGGGTGGAGCCAGGCTCCACCCCTCCTAGACCCATTTAAGGGCTGACTGCCACAAGGGAAGAATCTCTTTGTGGAGACTGCTACTCTTGGAGTTTTCCCTGTAAGCCTACACAGGTGAGCATTTCCCATTTGTTTCTAATTATCCCTTTCTAACCACACCATTCTGTATACTTGTCAATTATACACTTGTTACAGTGTATAATTAGAATATCCATACAGTATGGATATTCTACACAGGAGTGGTTAGGGATGTTTTTAAGGATTCAGTATGGAAATACACTTACACGTTGCCTGGTCAGCCAGTCTGAGAATCCTATGCTGCATATCAGGTGGGACACCCCTACTGGGCTGCACAGGACTGACACTTTGAATATAACAACCAAGGTATAAAGAACGAGGAAAGCTTATTATAACTGAGGCTTAATTGATAGTAAAGCTGTGAGACTACTGGGATACCACTGTCATTTGCTGCCTGTGGCCTCTCATAGAGTTGTCCTTTATTTTGGCTCATGAAGACTAGAGCTTTTTGGGTGTGTGAAGGTTTTGACATGTGGCTCCTAGGACCTCTACTTTGGTGGGAACATGGAAGACAGCTAGTAGTTTTCAGATCCCTTCTGACAAAGGATGGGAAATTACTGTTTTTAAGTGCTATGGTCTAAAAATAAAATAGCAGGACTAACTACAGTGAGATTACATCAGAGTTTGTAAACAAAGTTCTGATATTGCCAAAATTTGAGCAAAACTACTATAGTAATATGTAACTTAAAGTTACGGAAAGTAGCATTAGTTATTCTTTCTTCTGTTCCTGCAAATATTGCTGCACCTGCACTTTTTCCCCCTACTATCAGAAAGGTTCATAGAGCAAACCTGTGCACTTTGTGCTTCTGCTCCTCAACACTTCATTCTTACACAAAGACTGAAGGTAATTCCCTTCCCTCCATACTCACAAGAATAAAAAACAAATAGACACAGAAAGAAAATTCTGGATAGAAGAAAGAAGTCCTGGCCCTACTGAAATCCAACAGTTTTACCACAGACCTTGGCAAAACCAGCAACTGGGAAAAGCTGCAATAGTAGACCATATTATTGTATGAAAGGATCATTTCTGAAACACAGGTTAAGCTAGACTTGCATCTCACAAAGTAAAGTATTTCTAACAGAGTCTGAGGAAGTGGACAGAGAGGAGGCTAAACCATGAATGTAAGAAGACTTGGTGACTACAGTCTGAAGTGTCAGAAGCAGAATATAAAGATTATTTGAAAATGAAAAAGATACGGCTTTAGTAAAAGACTAACTGAAAGTATCACAGAAAGACCTAGCAATGATCAGAGGAGCAATAATATGTGCAGGAACTCTAGTAACTAGATCAGTGAAAACTAGAGCTCACTGAATCAGCATCTCCTCTGACTCATCAAGTAGAATGATGGGCTGATGAGACTATTCTATCTCATATGAAACAAAAAATAAGTCAAGGAAGGAAACTCTCTTCCCAGAATGCTGTGTGGATAGAATTCATTTACTGTGAAGTAAAGGGCTCACCATTCAATGGGTCCTGGGGGAAGAGCATCTGAGACCATGCCAAATATTTTGAGCTGTACTAATGGGACTATGGAGAAGTCAAAAACTTATGGAATGTTTCAGGAAGGACAAGCAATCAGAGGGGACTGAGGGGAGGGACTTTCAGGAAAAAAAAAGTCACTGATGATATCATTAGTCATTCAGAAACACTTAGTCAAAGATATGTGGTAATTGTATCATGTTAATTTTTGAGTTTAGTACTAAGTAAGCTTCTGTCAAACGACTACCAAATTCTTATCAAGCGAGGCATGATTACAGGATTATTTTTAGGGTAGATGGCAGTAAGGAGGAAATTCAGTTCAAGTGAAAGCAAAAAAATAATCTCAGAAAGGCTTTTATGTTCGCTCATCAACATTGCACCGCATAGCCACATTCTTAGTTATGGTTATATGTACGTGTAGCTGCATGAGAAATAATTCTCCAGTTCCCGCACTACAATCCAGTAGCAAGCTGAGTTTAAACCTTGCCCTGTCCTCTCAGCGCGCTCTGCATTCTACTTTCTCTAGTGTATGTGTTGTCATTTGTATGTATTCTACAGCTTTTCTCATTTTGCTGCTAAAAAGCTCCTCTGAAATTTGCTGCATAATCCTGAGTGAATAAAATGATCATAATGAATGAGAATATAATGGTGTTAATCACAAAGGAAAACTATTCTCATTTATATAAACCATTCCCTGAAATAACCTTGCCAAAATGGTTCTGGTCTTGTTAGTTTCATTTTAAGTACTTATCTACAATTTATATACTGCTTAAACTGATGTATTTGTTGTTTTCCGCATGAGATATTAGAAGAAGTAGGAGAGTTCACTAGTGATGGTCAGCAGTATACAGTCAACAGATTTGCTTCAGGTAGATTCAAGAGAACTTAATTTTCTTAAACTTTGTGATACTTGGAACATTTCTTGTATTTTGATGAGCAGACCTGGATTTCTTGAAAAGCAGCCCAATTAAAAAATAATGAAGCTATTCTTTCTGAAGCTGACTCATTATCCTGGAGGTTTCAAACAGCAACTTGGAGCTCAGTTTTAGATCAAATGATCTTGTGCCTGTTGGCCAACAACACCTTTGCAACCTTCTAAGCTGCTTCTGAAGTCAAGTGATTTCCCCAGGAGAAAATTTTAAAACTGCTGTTATTCCCACTGCTGAGTTTGTATTTAGGCTCAGAAAGCAAATAAAACTTCTAGTGAAAGCAGGCTGAGCCCATGGGATCTTCAAGGCCTCTCCTCTGCCTTAACCTTAATGGAACACCTTAAAAGGAGAATAATTCCATTTCCAGTGGAAACACTAAGATTTCTGCTGCTGCTTCTCCGTGGGATATTTTACTTTCTGGTGGTATTGATAAAAAATAAAATTAAATTAAAATTAAAAAACACCATATTTACGGAATGAAATAACATTGAACCCTTTGACAGGGGTCTATGAATACCTGTTCTGCCCCACCACCCAATCCCTGTAACAAGAAAACAAAACCACTTTCCAAGGCGTACTTTCTCTTTTTCGTGTATATGTTTGAAGCAGAATTAACCCATTCCTGAAATTGCGTTCTACCCAAAACTCACTTTTAACATTATTCTTAATATATGCCTCTTACTTATTTCCGTACGCTTCCAATAGTTACACCTACTCCTTTTTCATGAAAGATTCGCTACTGTAGAGAATGGAAATTATTTTATGTAGTCTCTTACACCCACTCCTTTTTGAGGATTCTGCACAGTGGGAGTAGGAACAGTTACCCTTTCAGGCAGTGTGTTTACTTGGAACAAAAGCGATCTATCAAAAGGGATTAGGTCACTCGAGAATCCCCAAGTCGAAGGGCCAGCAGCCACCTACATCAGGAGTTTTGTTAATCCAAGCTGGCCCCTGGCTGTGCAAGCTATAGATGCTTGTTTTCACTGTGGTTTGTTCCTTTAGAGTACTTAAAAAAGAAAAAAGAAAAAAAAAAAGGGCTGTTATCACTGCTGACAAATCCTAACAAGGTGACAGAACATCTAATGCACTCTGCTCTGTTCAATTTAGAATAAAATGACCCAAGCAATGAATTTCCCATCAGAACTGTAGGAAGATTATTCCATAAAGCAAAGTGTTTCTCAAACAGCTTTTTGATTATTGTTGACTGCTTGCAATCAGGTATTTTATTGCTAATAATTTAAATAACATTATCAGGACAGAAAGAAAAATAGGAATTGTTAAAATATTCCTCAAGGAGAAAAAAAGAAGGGAGAAAAAAACCCTGTATTTAGAAAATTTCAAGTTGACTGAGGGTTTTTATTGTTGTTATTTATTAAGAAAGCTTCAAGATCAAATAGCAATGTTAGCCTATTTTAAGGCTACCTTACGTTCAAATAGATTTAGTATAGACGGGTTACTCCCTAGGAAGGAAAACAATTTTGACAACCTGATCTCAATCTTTTCTATTGAAATCTTTTTGCTTTGCATTCAATAAGTTTTTATTGGACAGAACAGAGTGAAGAGTTCCCTCACCTCCCAGAGAGGTTCCAGATCTACAACGGTTTATTCAGCCTGCTTTCCACCAAAAATATTTATGCACATGCATAATGACTCATGCAATGTAAAACTGCTTCAAAATAAAAGCTCAGATGCATCCCCAGAGAACAATCTTGAAGACATTCTCCCAAAAGTTGAGAAGTGGGGATTCAAATCTCTCAATCATCAGCATAATTCTCAGGAGTTTTCTTAGGTAAACTTCTGGCTTACTCACGGCTGATTACTCACCACAATGGATGTTATATCTCCTTTCTCACTGTATCGTGTGACCGTAAGCCCCCTATGCAAAAACTTATCCTGCAAGGCAGGAATATATTTAAAATAAGAGCTTTTCAATAGACACAGTGGTGGCCTAATCCTTTGTGGGAGCATTATATTTTCCATAAAGGAATGAGGAATGTTAAAATATGAATTATCTGATATTTTTATCTTCTTTTGAAGTATGAGGACGTGTATTTGTCCATGTAACATGAATGTGAAATATTCTTGGCAGAATGAAAAAAAACAATGCTTTAGAAAGGAAAGAGAGTCCTCCACAAGAGATTGATAAAGTGTTCAGAATATGTTCCTTACCTTGCCTTGGCAAAATAATTCCCTGCTGTTGAAAGTCATGTATGCACCTCTCCTGTAAAATTAGGCCTCTTCTCAGCAGAAATTTGTTTGAATATTACTTTTCTGCTATATCTAACACAATTCAGTGAATATCTTTGCTTCAAAGAGCCCTAAGTGATCAGCACTTTCAGATCACAGGGGAAAAATAAAAATATGAATCAGACAAAGATTTGTGGAATAAATACTAGTAATATTTACAAATGTGCTTTTCGTACTGGTATGAGAGTATAAAAAATGCAAGTGTCTACTAATCAGAAAATGTGACTGCTGCCAGTTACTATTAACTTGAAAAAATGCTTATTCTTCACATTTGAACAGGCTTGTGAAAATATAAATAACTCATATTTGTGGATTTAAACTAATTATGATGTATCTCCAAATCCCTTTATTGAAGTAATGCAAAGGTATAGGAACCCTCAGTACTGTATTGAAAAGTTTTGTTCTGCTCTGTCAGTCCTTTCAGCTTGACTCATCTGAACAGTCATTAAATTCAACAGTTTGATCAGCTTCTAACATCACAGAAAGGAACAAGAAGATTAGCATTTATGTATCAGCCATTAAAATGATGATGATCCTAATTTGCCAACTCCATTAGTCTTTCTAGAAAGTTTATTGTCTGTGCTGTACAAGAACTGTAATAATGATACTGAAATGACTATAAAAACTAACCTAGAACTATATAAATCAGCAGCAAAGTTGCATGCAGGATTCTTTAGCCCAGCTGCAGTTTATGGACCTGTATCTGACTTGTTCAGTAACGGACTAAACTCTGCATGAATCTGCTCTTTATCTACGTAATGTTTTTCATCTTGCATTTGATTCTGTTCATTTTTCAGATGAGGAAAAAAAAAAAAAAAAAGACAAGCAAATTATATAGAGCTTCTTCTTCAAAAGCAGATTTAGCCTGAGAAGCCCATTAAGTATTAAGGTAATGGCAATGACTGTCCTGACACCAGGAAGGTAGAAATTGCTTTATAACATTCAAAGAATCAGAAACGGACCATGAAAGGAAAACTATATTAATGTTAAAAGGAAAATTGGACCTCACTTATAATTCAAAATTTGTCCACAATGTTCACCATGGGGAAAAAAAGGATGCCTGGTATACAGTAGAATTTCAGCTGACTTTTTGAGTGTCTTGGCTACTAGTCAGAATAGAAGAGCAATTTAAATCCATTCATCAGATATAGAAAAGCTCCACTTCAGCAACAATCTGTATTTCTGTGTTTCCATCAGCAACTGGATTTTGGCAACAAGGTGCAAACGAGTTCGTGGTTTTGCCTGTTTCTGTACTGACCGTGCTCTAGACAGTGATTTACAATGTCCAGCTGGAGCTGCTTTAAAAAGAAAACTTGGACACTACATTACTAATTAGCAAGGTACAAGGATACTTCCACAAAGGATCCATCAAATACTTTAGTACTCTCAATGGGATATGAAGATGATATCCATTAAAATTAAAAAATTAAGCAGCACGTTTACTTGCACTATGTTTGTTATCTATGTTTAAAAAAATATATATATATTAAAACTATATTTGTCTGTTTGTTTTTTTTTTTAATGATCAGATGATACGGAATCGTCATGAAGAAATGTAATAAATATACAACGTAAGCCCTCTGCAGAAAGGACAGTCCTTCAGTGCTTCACACAATTAAATTCTAATTTTGAAATCAGATCATCTATTGCTTTACTTAGTTTCGGGGGGGAAAAAAAAAAAAAAAGCAAAACAATTAAATCTCAATCAAATTCTGCCACCAGCTACATTCAGTTCAGATAGGCAGAAATCAGTTTTGGCAGACTGACTGAAAAACCTTCTAACAAAAGTGTGCACGTGTCCCACAACCAATCTGGTTACAGACAATTTCTACATGGCTTTCATTATGCTGTCTCAGTAATTAAAGAGGAAAGAGTCTTTTGAGTTCTCTTTGAAAGAATGGTACAGAACTTCTGAAGATCATCTGTAAGAACAAACAAATTGATGTTTCAGTGCTCAATTTCAGGTAGCTGTTTCTTCATCAGCCAGCTATACTGCAAAGATGGGTATTTGTGTTTAAACAATGCATTTTACTTATGTTCCAGGTATTCAACTAGCAATACTCATTGCTAGCTGATGGCAAGCATGACAGACCATGTTGGAACAGAAGTATTTAAGGAATATTGCTCCTGGCTTTTCACCAATTCAGTAAATAAACCTCCCCTGTGCTGTTATTCAAAATACCTCAGTTTTAAAATTAGATTTTTCTTTTCTGCATAGGAACAACTGTATCTCTGTTGAGCTACCACATCCTATTTTGCAACTTTGACTAGCATGATCTGTCTAACCTGCATTTTTTACAGCTGCACTGCTAGCAGATTATGTACTGCTTCATAAAATTAAAAAAAGAAAATGGATTTTTAAATGCATTTTTTCCTGTGGGCCAACTTTGCCATTTTCTTTTATATTTTTGAAACTCCTTTAAATATGTGCATGTTATAAAACCCTTTGAATAAGAATATTGTAAATTGCAGGGGATCTAACCGGTTAAAGAAAAAAACAGTCAGTTAGAAACTGTACAAGAGGTATTTTCCATATTTCTCTACAGTACAGCTATTGCTGAAGGACAAAATTGTTCACTGCTATTTTCATTCAAGGAATGAGAATTGTGCATACACAGTATTATCTTGTAAGTTAAAGTTGTAAAGCCAAATGCTAATATATGAGAACTAAATATTTAGATTAGATTAGTAGATATTTAGATTTACACTGTCAATCAATTTGGTGAAACTAATTAGGACGTATTCCCTGTTTGAACTTGCAGCTTCATTCTTTGTCAAACATCATGTCAGATTAAAAGCAAAAACTGGAAAACACTTCAGTTTTGGCCAGTGGGTGGTCATCATCTCTCTACTTTGATTCACCACTGTGCTGTTAGAACATTCTGGGGACTAGAACATATTTGAGAAAAACAAATCAAAAGATATTTAAATATTCTGCAAGTTTCTAGAGTCTGCTCGCTGATGGCTGAGTATAACTGACATGCAAAGGATTGCTCTGCCACTACTTTTAACAATATATATTTCAACCGTACTATGAGCTCTGTTGTGTTCTACACCTCAAAGCTTCATATAGCTGTGAATAGGTGCCCTCAGGTGCAGAAAAGATTTAAAACATAAAAACAACAATAAATAGCAGTATATAAAACTGTGGTCTAATAATCCAATCCATTTGCCTCATAAACCCCAAATTTCAGTGTGCTATAAAACCAGCAGACACCCAGTAAACTGACCACATTAACGATCACACATCAACATGATAACAAGCAGAGTTCCCTAAGCTAGTGAAGTGCTCTTACTGTGATCACTCATCCCAGGCAGATGTTCAGCCCATTCGGCGCTGGAGAACAGATGACTTTACTAGTATGACTTGTCAAATTTTGACGATGCAGTTATAAAGTCAAAACTGAGGACAATATCCAGGAATGCTCAGCTGCTGGTAATTTCTATTAAACTATAATAATACTGTAACTATCTGCACATTCAATGGTGCTTCCATGTGAGAAAAGAAAGCAAGCCTTCTCTTAGAGGCTCATTAAAATCATCAGCTGTCTACCAGAAAGCAGTCTCCAAAAGGGTGAGTCCCACTTTCTTGTCATTACTTACTTCAGGCGTATGTTTCTATATACCTTCTTGTGTAACTTCAAGATCTTTTTGGTAGGTTAGCCACCAAGTCAGTTTGTTGGTCTAGGTCATCACATCTGACTGAAAGACTTGATGCAAGGGAAGCACTCAGAAGCAGGAACAGAAAACACATTTAACTTTGCTGAAAGAAAACACCTATCCAGGGTGAGAACCAAATGAAAATATACTTTGATAGTCTGAGCCTAAGCCTTTTACAACTTCTATTTTCTGGTATTTTTTGTTTTGGCTAAGTTTATTGGGTTGTTTGTTTGTTTGTTTTGTTGTTGTTTGTTTGTTTGTTTTCCTGTTTTTTGTTTTGCTTAAAGAAATTATAACCTAGAAACTCACAGCCTACTCTCAGGTTATGGAGCACAGTCATATAAAATTATGGCAACATAGCGAGCTGTGCAAGAGCTTCATTGTTATGTCTGCAGTGGAACAGTTACATATTATGCACTGGGCTTGAATCATAAAGAAATGCCCACAAAACAAAGAAACAAGCTCTTTGACAATAGAAATACCCATACATCTTGGTTAGAATTTCTTCCAATTTGGAGCATGACCAGTCAAACCACCACAATCTGCTTTGTATGGGATGTTTAATCACTTGGACAGTAACAACGGGGAAAAATCTACCGATAGGGTTTTAACTGTGAAAAAGTCCTTAGTAACTAACACAGCAATTACAAAGTGACTCAACCAATGTTGTTTTTCTTTCTTTTTCAGGAAGAGTGCATTATCCAACAATTCAGCCTACCCTGTGTTTTCTCCCCTGTTGCCTGAGATAACTCTTTTCTAGCCCCGCTACCTCTAGAGTTGCATTTCTGGACTCCAAAGCCACAGACTACTATGCTCACAGAAGTCTTTCTAAAACCCTCACACACACACACACATCACCTCTATTACATGGTTGAAAGCACGAGAAAAATTAAACTTAGGAAAGTGCAATTGAAAGAGGAAAACTTCTGGAAGACAGGAAACTGTATGGAAACTGTATCCTGGACTGAAAACAACCTAGGGCAAATGCACACAGGAGCCTCCTGGCCATGACCATCCATCAGCACAATCACGCTTTTGGTGGGATAACTGCACATAAAGATCCTTTCCCTAGTGTTATGCTTCACTTCCTGAAACATAACTCAGTTTAAGAAAGTCATTTTCATTTCCTGCATTAATTGCATTTTATGAGCTATCAAAGGAAAAATCAAGGTTATAAGGGATACCATAGCCTAAAAGTCAAGTGCAAACATTAGACACAAGAACTGTACTGAGGCATTCACACACCATGTTATGCCAGAAGTGGGGTACATCTACGTACCTTCCCAGTTGTCATGACTGTGGCAGAATTCACCCACATCCTCCAGTTATGCCATGTTACAGTCTGACACCCAGCCATGCAACAGCCTCACATGTTGACTTTTCTCCAAGTTAAACTCAGACAAAAGCCAGATGGGTATCCATGCATTCTAAGTTAAACACTCAACGTACAGGTTGAAGGGACATCATAGACAAAAATGTGCCTGTCACCATAGACATGGCAAAAGCTGCAGCTATGGGGATACAGGTCGAACTGTTCCTGGCACTAGAGAGGTCTTGCTTTTATCTTAGAGGCAGGTTGCATTGCTTACTTCTTAGTCAAGCACTGGGATTGAACTAATTGGATTGCCCAAGCTATGTGACTGCCAAAGCTGACATGGCCTTTGATCTTCCTGACATGTATGAACTGAACACTGAGCTGTTTTTTTATTGTGCATACGTTTGAACTCATGTTTGCACACATGTTTTTCAGATGGATAAAGATAAAATAAAGATTCAACCTGGTTTGCAAATATCTCTCTGTGTAAATGTGCAGCTTTTTTTTTTCAGCTCCCACACATGGCCTTGACGCCATTCCAGATAAAAGCCATGATTTTACCTACCCATAAACATGGGTAGACGTACAACTAACCACATTACTCTGTATGCATACCTAACTTAACAGCCTTTGTGAGGCACATCTTAAAAATAGTGGAGACACACTTATTTCTGGAGATTTTCCCTGCTATTTTAAACCCAGCTGGTCACCGAGCAGGTTCGAGGCTCCATTGTTATTAGCCCGTCCTTAGGAATGTTTCTTTCAGAAGGGAAAAACAGCCCAGCTCTCTGCTCTCCGTATCCCTTACATCTGCTGCTCAGCTGGAAACGCTGTTAAAAGGCCATTAGAAGCTTAAGGTAACAGACCTCGCAGGCTACGAGAGCCAGAGAGCAATTTGCTGCGTGCCCTGGGAGCATCAGCCCTATGTACTTCCTCCGGCGGACAGACAGCCGCTGCCCTCCGCCTGAGGGGCTCCCGGCGTCCGGCGCTGGGCGGCAGAGCCGCCTCCCGGGCGCTCCCAGCTGCTGCAGCGCGGGCGGGGAAGGAGGGAAGGAAGGAGAGAGCGGCGGGCCCCGGGCACGGAGCTGCCTGCAGGTACGGTGCATCCCGGAGGAGAGCACTTAAGGATGGCTCAGAAGAAGAAAGTGTTGTCTGTGGCTTAGCTTCGCTTGAAGGGAAAGGTCAAGTTGGTGAAAAAGCCCGTGCAAGGGAGCTGGTGGTCTCCGCGACAGCCTCCTACGTAAGAGCTAAAAGAAGCCTGCCAGGGAAGATCACTTACTTCTTAGTGAGCGCGTGCAGCAGCTCCGTAGCAATAAACAGTGAAGAAAGCATGCCTTAGTTTCAGTATGTTTCGGGCAGTTTTACATACATGTGCTAAGGATTTCACCAGGCATGTGTTTTCCTGCCACACGCAACACGTTTTAAATTCCTTTTGCATCTTGTAATGTTTTCTCTTTGATTAGCGTAACAACTATACTGCTTTTAAACTGCAACCCTTCCATGCTGTTCTTGGAAATTGGTGGAGAAGTATTAATTCTTTCACATGTATTTAAGCTACTAAAATAATTATGCCTGGCAGTATGAACTTTCAAAGCCACAGAATCAAGTTTCTCTTCCCAGGGAGATAGCAACCATTAACCAGGTATGAAGGGTAGCACAGAGTCATAGTTCATTGAAAACGTAATTTAATTTTGCTACTAATGGGAGTGCTGATACTTCAATACTGTAATGGAGTTTTAAGCACCACGCTTGTTATTTCAACTAGAAACTTTAATGTAATTATGCATTTTTACTTTACTAAGCAGAAAGGGATATTATTATGCATGGTTTTCTCATGTATGTCATCAGAAGTAAGACAGAGATCTCCAAGTGATGCTACAAGATCCTCGAGTCATTCAAACAACTGGCAGGTGGTAATTTTAAAGACAAATAACCCAGAAAAGCTTTTATTGTTGATCACTTGTTATAAGATTTGCCATTTGCGAGTAATTGTACATTCAGATGAAACTGACCTTTTATGAGAGCGAAGTGGTAATATAAATGAAATGAATATATTCTTTATTGCAGTAATATAAAAAGAATGGCCTGAGCTTTTAACATAGTGCTTGACCTCTCCGGTGTCTGAACACCACCTAATCTCAGGAGTATTTCACAATACCATATGATGAAATCAGTGCTAATTTAACATTAGAACTGTTTAACATATTAACACTTATAAGTGTATAAAATATTAGAGATTTAGGTATGCTTTTTGATTATAAATCAGATTGTTGACAGAAAGGAAAAAAAAAAAGATGATAAGCGTGCAATGCATTGAAATTCATCATCACACTAAATATTAAAGCACTGCTGTTTCTGTTTTAAAACCCTTTTTCCAAAATACTCTACAATAAAATCAGATCAGGAGACTCCAGATGCTGAGATTTAAAATTCTCAGTCAGAATCAATTATTTATAAGCACTAAAAACATGCTATTTCTCCTCTAAGGCCCTGAGCATATGAGGAGTACCTCTAGGTTTAGATGCACATATATAGGTTGTATTCACTTTAATGGAACCAGTCACATACATACCAATAAATACGTGCAAAAGTGACAGCACAGCCAGGTCTTAGAAAAGCTATACTTCCTCCTAGGTAAAAGCACACATTCATGTGCACCAATGCACCTAAAATTGGAGAATGGGGGAGGCCCTGAGGTAGAGTGATCAAAGAGTCTCTTGCTGCTGAAATCACAGAAGTAAAGGATACTTATGCAACAGAGCTAAAACAAGAAAAGCACACAGATTACACCAAATTGCACGTTCATCTTCATTTCGCCATCAAATTTGGGAATGAACTGATCTCTAATGGCCCAAGACAGATTTCACAAGTTTGCATGGATTACGTTATTGATTTCAATAAAGATATTCCTATTTTATACTCGTGAGATGCTACACAAGGTGTCTGTGAATCCCCATTTGTCTTCTGGTCTACAGGTACTCTGCAGAATACTCAGCAACATCAGTCAAGAAACTAAGAAATGCTGTGATACAGACATGGTTGGGAGGATTTCCCACTCTTTTTCTCTCAATGTATCATTACATGTTAGAGCTATCTAAAGCAAAGCAAAACATTCATTGCTTGGAACATCTGATATGGAATAATAGCCCAATTGCATAAATGACTACTGAGTTTATTTTCATTATTTTTATTATCACTTTAGAGCTACAAGCAACTGTGTTACGTTTGCTAGTTTTCTTCAGTCAACACCTCTGTATTATGCCAGTATGAAACCCATTCATCAAAGCACAATTTCAACTGACTCCTGACCTTCAAACCTCTGAAATGAAGGGTTTGCTTCTGCTTTCACTTCAGTTACTTTCCTGACAGTGTCTCTGCATTGCTAGAATCTCACCTTGCTCATCATTTGCACAGGAGAACAAAGCTCTCTAATTTCTTAAGGAGTGTTTGGAATTCTTTAGAGTCAGAGGTTTTACCAGAGTATTCCTTTAAATACAGTATTATTTAGCATCTATTCCGAAACAAAACAAAACAAAAAACAAACAAAATAAAACAGAACAAAACCCTCTATAACACACTCTCCACCTTTCTAGTATATATTTTACATGTTTTAATGCATCATTGCCTAAAGGCTATCTTTAGATAAACATAGGCATAAAAATAAAAACCTTTGCTAAAAACAAAGATCTGTGGAAAGAAAGTGGAAGGCCACAATTTGGACACATCTATTACTCTGAAATTATCTGAAATATAACATTCCCTTAGAGCAGTTTGAGGCAAGGACGCTCTCCACATCTACTTTTGTTGGTTTAGACTCCTGGCTTCCTGTAAGATACTTGGAGTTACTGAAATCATGTCTAGATTTCAAGTATTACTAACAGATACATGAAGTGGCTTTTCACTTCTGTATTAACTTTTTAAGTGACAGCTTTTCCTACAGCAAAACACTTCTGTAAAGCCATCAGGAACTTCACTCAGAGCCCCTAAACGTCGGATCAATGTAGCATAAGTATGACAGTTCAGCTCTTCTCCAAGTGCAGTACACTCCACTCCACAGCAGCACAGATTACATAAGGACAGCCACTGCCTCCCACCCTCTGACAAGTGCTGGTTTTGCACAGGACCAAGTCCTACCTCCCTCTCCCCAAGCATTCCCAGTCAAAGTGCTTTTATGGAGGACTCACTTTGATGACTCAAGCTGTAAACCAGCTTCGCCAAAAACCAGTTGTACTCAGGGCAAGCCCCAGCACCAGACTTTGCCACTCAGCTAAGGCATTAGGTACAGCAAGGCTTGTAACAAAAAGCCACTACACCACTTCTTTGAACAATTTAGCATTGTTGTTGAAAGCACAGGGGATGGCCACAATCAGAGCACTGCCAACTTCAACACATACCTCACTTACATTAAAAAAATAAAAATAAAATAAAAAATGGCTGCAGGAAAACCTTGCCTTATGGCTTTAAAATCCATAGCTTAAACCTCCTCCAGCCAGAACTTTACAGCAAGTGCCAGTACTTCACAAAGAACTACGAAATGAGCCTGGTGAGCAGCTCTTCCCAGCAGAGGGGCAGCTCTGTGCCTGCAGCCTCCCGTCTGAGCCAACTGTAGAGCTCTGTGCATGAGTGCAACACAACACCACTCGGTTTGTCAACTTCCAACAGCCCCGGCCAGAAAGGAGCTTTTAAGCAAATGGGAAATGGAAACATACGAATACGATTAAATCAAAGCACATTAACCATGCTGTGTGCTACTATTTTCCAACATATTATCGAGATGCAAAATCTTTTGAAAACATATTTGTTCAGAAATATGAATGTAATGAAGCACTTTAAACTCTTTAAAGCATGAGGAATTTGACAGACTATGCTTGTTTTGTAGCAGTAACAAATTGCTTCCTTAACCACACCAGGATGGTGGAAAGGAACAGAATGAAAACAGTTATTCTGAAATCTGTGTGTTGGTTGCTTTAATTAAACACTTCCAACATTGTGCCTGGTTGCACATAGGTGGCTCCCACGTTAACGAGAGCCTATGCTGCAGCATTGTGGCACAGCCTCACAGCACCTCCCCAAAAGCAGCACTCTGAAATACACCTGGACCTTCCAAAAGCTCAAACAGCAACACACGAACTGCTCATAGGTCAGTACACCAACCAGCAACAAGGCCACAAAGAAAACAAACAACTCGAGAGCTATTTTTTTCTGAGCCTCCCATTATATCTGCATGAACTACAGACTTCTTAACTGAAAAGTATTTGTTACCTCTTAACGTTAAGTGTATGCTGAAGAGCAGCTTGGGACTTAACTTCTGTGCTGATACATGTTTACATAAACTTGCCATGGGGTAACCAGAAGAAGCCACCAAAACTGCATAGCAACTTTGAGCTCTATATTCAGAAAATAAATGAGCTGAAAGCAACAAGTGCCTGTCCAATGTCACCTGGATATGGAAAATCACTGGATTTCATTAATATTTTTAAAGTGGACAGGGTAAATATCCTGCCACCCTGTCCCAAGACAGATGGAGGTACAGTAAGCAAAGGGCAAGCAGAACTGCGTAGCCAAACGGTCTATGGTAACAGGGGGAATTTCAGAAAAAAAATGTTTGTATGTGACTGATGAGCAACCTAAGGGGAGATTTTAAAGCAGGGCACAGAAGGACCAGAGAACTAGCAGTGAACGTGAGGGCCAGAGGAGCCTGTGGGACAGTTACAGGCATAGCCCTGTGTCCTACTGTCTCATCCTGATGCTCATCAGTGGGTCAGACCCACTGTGCTGTGCAGAGATGAGCTCAGCATTGGTGCACTGGCAGCGTGGAACAGCCTTCCCAGCACTTCTACGAGCTACACCCTCATCGTCCTGAAATTCTCCACATTCATCATTCCTCCCCTGAAAAGTGCTAAATGCTGCACAGTGAGGAACTGTGGCTTTATTTCACCTCCAGAAAAATCTGCTTCCAACTTTACAAGGAAGCGAGCAAACCGAGGGGTTTCTCATTCACCGTACAAACTGCAGAACCTCACAGGAAAGCGGCGGCAGCAAAGCAGAAATCTGTCTTGAGGGCTCGAGCAGCCCAATTTGAGCAGCTCACGCTCACGTCTTTCCCTATATTATTTCTCTTTTTGTCACGCTCTCTGATTGCTAAGAGATTATCCGCCCAGGACACATTTTTATTCATTCACTCCCAAAGATGAGATACGGATAAGGTTGCAGGGAAAAGCCGGAAAATAAAATCACCGTCAAAGCCAACCCCAGCACCTTCGCAGGCAGACTGAGGGATAACCTGTTGTGGGCACGTTTCGGCTGCAGGCAGAGCCAAGCGCCGGGCTGCAGGGGGGCGGTAGAGCAGGGGTGTGCGCGCGGGTTCCTCCCAGCAGCTCCTGCCTCTCCGCTCTTTTGGGGCGATGGCGGAGCGCCCCAAGGGGCCGTGCCCGGCCCGGGAGGTGCTGCCCCCGCGTCCCCTCCGCCCCTTCCACCCTCCCCGTCCCCGCTGTCAGAGGGCAAAGTTATTTCCCCCCGTGCGGCGGGAGCCCCTGCGGAACAGCTCTCAGCCTCCAGCAACCCGTCTGCAACTCTCAAGAAGTTTCTGCAGGCGAACAAAACCACCGCTAAGGCATCGCCCGCATCCTCTTATTTTTAATTTTTTGTGTTTCTTTTTCTTAGCTTTTTCTTTTCTGCCTTTATGTATTCCTTTATCACCACACACACCACCGACCACCGGGTACGGCCAGCCGGCCGGCAGAGCCGCTCCGCGCCGCGCACGCGAGCACGCAGCCCAAACCCCGCAGCCGCGGGCGGTGCGCACCGCCGCTCCTCACGCCGCGCCCCGCTCCGTACCTGCGATCTCCTGGTAGGGCACGCTGGCCAAACTGAAGCCCTTGGCGCTGTACGCCTGCCGCACCTCTCCGCAGCTCCGCGCTTTGCTTTCAGTCCCCGCGGCCGCGGGCGGCGGCAGCAGCAGCAGCAGCCCCGCCAGGGCCCAGTGCGCAGTCCTCCGCGCAGCCGGCATGGCGCGGAGCGCAAGTCCCGCGCTTCCGCGCCGCGCCGCCGCCGTGCCCCCCGTTTGCGGGGGCGGAGGGCCGGGAGCCCCCCGACCGCCCAGGCAAACTTTTGCGAGGCGGGGGTTAGGTGGGCGCGCACACGCACACATGCGCGCACGGCTGGAGCAGGAGAGTGGCAGCCTCGTCCCCGAGCCTCCTCGGCAAAAGGCTATAGCCCCCCAGCAGGAAAGAAAAAATAATAATATCTATATGTATTAAAAAAAAAAAAAAGAAGAGAAAAAAAAAAAAAAAAAAGAAAATCTGTCTCAATGTTGTGGAGATTGAGACGGCTGCCTGCGGAGCGCCGGGTGAGCAGCGGCGCGATCCGCCGCGGAGCTGTGCCCGCCGCCGCTGAGAGGCTGGAGGTGGTGGAGGCAGTAGGCGGCGTGGGGATGGACTGGACAGCGGCTCTGTGCGTGCGCGCGTGTGTGTGTGTGTGCATGCGTGTGGTGCGAGTGCCTGTATTGACGGGAGCCGGGGAAACCTCTGCTCCGCACAGCGCCGGAGCGGGCTCCCGGAGCAGGCAGGAAGCAATCCTGGAAGCAGCCACAGCCAGAGAGAGACACACGCACACACATCGCACGCACACACACACACACACACACACACACACCGAAACGTGCTACACATTGCATCGCCGAAATACGGGAGCGGGAAGGAAATCCTGGCGTGGATCACCGTCTGCTGGAGGAAAGAAGGAAGGAAAACCACCCACAGCTCTGAAAACTTGCTCCTCATCCAAGATCCAGGCACTCCGAGCCCCTTAATTATAAACAGCCGGCTAGTGAGAAGTCAAAAAAGATACTCGTCGGCAGTTTTGCTCTCCGTAATGTCAGGTTTGGAGTGGGTCCCATAAACACTTTTATTTTCATTAATTATTATCTGTTGTTTGTGTAAATGCTGGAACTGAAGAGTCAGAGTGAGGAGGAGCCCATCATAAATAGGAGAAAGGAGGAAGGATGTTCCTGTGCAGGAGCTAGAGAGGGATGAGGGGAAGGAAAAGCAAGCAGTCCTTGACCCAGGTAATTTGTGCCACCCTAGGAGAGGAGAACAGAGGACAAAGCCATAAATTCTCTCCTGCAAATGAGCATCTGCGGAGAACTGAGCGAGGGAAGCAAAGAAAACTCCTTCAAGGTGAATTCAGCCTCTACTTGGGGAGAAAGAAAAATATTCCATTCTGAAGCGCTTGATAGTAAAATCTGAAGTTGGAGTTTGATAGGATTTATTGCAGTGCTTTTTATGAGTACTGTAGAGATGTGCGGTATTTTATCAAAAGTATACAGACAGAAAAGTTAGGCCTAGGACGAGGAGAAGCAGGGCAAACAGCAAAGATAAAAGACCACGCGCTCTCAAGAACACTTGTCAGCAAGGAGCCACGCAGCATTGCCATGCTGGTATCACAATTCAAGATGCATTCAAATTAGATCAAACTTTTAGGTACCCATACAGTGTTGCAGTAACTGCAATGTTAGTCTTGGGTCTGGGCCAGTGAGATGAAGGAGGAAGGCAAAGGTCTGGGGAGGAGGGAGGTTGATGAGAGACTTCTGTCCTTTATTCCACACCATGAGCCTATTCAATCTCCATGGACTTTTTAGTTTTAAAGGTTTAGTTATCTCACAGTTCTTGCTAGAACTCCTGTGGAGTTTTTTTCCTTTATGAATGGGAACTGTAATGGTATCAAATGGAATCACCCAGCCTCACCTAGTGAAGGGCAGGATGGAAGTCTCTGCTTTAGCAGTCCCAAAATAGAGAACTCCATGTGTTTCCTGCCCACTACATATAATAAGCTGTTTGTAGTGACACCATATAAATCTAAAATTAGGCAAGGTCCACAAATTTACTACATGGAGAAAATCTGGCAGATCTTAAGATACACACTGTTCACCCCAAGAAAGGATGAGGAGGGTGTTACATGTATCTCATTTCTTCTGGATTGCATTGTGGCCACAGGAGAGAGTTAGCTTACCATGTATCAAGCACGACAGACTCCCCCACGAATCTAAGCTTCTTCAACATTTCTTCAACCCACAGGAAAATTATTTGACACAAACTCAAAGATACAAATGAGAAAAATCAGAACAAGCTGGTTTGAAGTGCAGAAATCATGGTAAAAGAGCAAAAGACATTTTGTGACTAACACAGGAGGGCATCTAACTATCACTTATTTTCCAGAAAATTATAAATTTGCTAAAAAAAAAAAAAAAAGAGTGGTGCTTATTCGCCTCAGATTGTGTGACAGGGATTTACACTAGGCGATGACATTCTAACATTTATATTATAGGGAAAATAGCTGTGGGAAACTCAGACTCATGTCCTCCCCTGAATCCTGCCTCTGACATCAATGGCTGAGGCTTCCGGCAGCATCACAGTCCTACAAGGTAAAGGAACACTTGCTCTCCCAAGAGCTCTAATTGAATCTCACATTTAAACACAGATATTTTTACCACTTCAACAAATCTCCTACTCATCACATGGGAGAATCATTGTGTGTTCTCAGTACATATGTAATTAATTTTGTACAAAGTGGAAGAGCTCCAAAGAAAGCCCAGGTCAGAACGTTTTCTAAGCCAGTGGCTTTAGAAATCCCTTAGAAACATAACACCTCTTGTCAAGAACAATAGGCACAAAATACAATATCTCATATTTCAGGGCCTAGACTATTAGGATATTTGATACGGCCTCAAGATATCCATCCCTTTTCAGCTGTTCTAGACTATAAAAAACACATAACTAGTGTGTTTCATGTCTGACAAAAACAGTCTTTAATTTGTTATTTTAGAAGGAGTAGCAAGCGACTATTTGTTGCTGAATTAGAAAAAAATTAATATATATATAAATGTTGAATAAAGTCTGGCTTTCTCCTCCTTAACATGGTGATTAATACCTTCCCAGTTAAAGTGATCTCCAGCTGAGATGGGCTTGATTCTGAGTTGTCATGTATTGGTGAGCGCTCAGGCCTCTAAACTGTTTGGCAAAAGCTTATCTTTTCCAACATAAATTTTGGGAAGAAGTACATTCAATTAATTTGCATAAACACCAAAGAGAAACTTTTTGTTTTATTTAAATGGAAGATCTGAATTGCCAGGGAATTCTTTTGCTTCTCTTCAATTTCTGAGGAAAGAAATAATAACATTTAAAAATATATATTTTTAATATTTTGCTTCCTTGGCAACCAGACTGAAAATCCACCACTTACCCTCTTGGAGAACCCCCTCCACCAAGCATATTCAATGTAGCTACATAGATCTTATCTTGAATGAAGACATGGGCTGGCTGCCCATGGTCTGGATGGGCGTATGCTCCACTGGGTGAAGCACTGGCTGGATGGCCGAGCCCAAAGAGTTGTTGTCAATGGAGTTGAATCCAGTTGGTGGCCAATCACAAGCAGTGTTCCCCAGGACTCAGTGCTGGGGCCGCTCCTGTTTAACATCTTCATTGATGATCTTGATGAGGGGATTGAGTGCACCCTCAGTAAGTTTGCAGACAACGCCAAGTTGGGAGGGAGTGTTGATCTGCCAGAGGGAAGAAGGGCACTACAGAGGGACCTGCATAGACTGGATCAATGGGCCAAGGTTAACAGCATGAGTTTCAATAGGACCGAGTGTCAGGTCCTGCATTTTGGTCACAACAACCCTAGGCAACCCTACAGGCTTGGGGAGGAGTGGCTGGAAAGCTGCCTGATGGAAAGGGACCTTGGTGTGCTGATGGACAGCTGGCTGAATATGAGCCAGCAGTGTGCCCAGGTGGCCAAGAAGGCCAATGGCATCCTGGCTTGTATCAGCAATGGGGTGGTGAGCAGGACTAGGGAAGTCATCCTGCCCCTGTACTCAGCATTGTTGAGGCCTCACCTCGAGTACTGTGTTCAGTTTTGGGCACCTCAGTACAAAAAGGACATGGAGGTACTGGAGCAGGTCCAGAGAAGGGCAATGAGGCTAGTGAAGGGCTTGGAAAATCAGCCCTATGAGGAGAGGCTGTGGGAGCTGGGGCTGTTTAGTCTGGGGAAAAGGAGGATGAGGGGAGACCTTATTGCTCTCTTCCAGTATCTGAAAGATGCTTACAGTGAGAGCGGAGCTGGTCTCTTCTCACTGGTGACAGGTGACAGGACGAGGGGAAATGGCCTCAAGTTGCACCAAGGTAAGTTTAGGTTGGATGTTAGGAAACACTTCTTTACAGAAAGGGTGGTTAAATACTGGAATAGGCTCCCCAGGGAGGTGGTTGAGTCACTGTCCCTGGATGTGTTTAAGAGCCGTCTGGATGTGGTGCTTGGAGATATGATTAAGCAGAGGGTTTTTAGAGGTAGGGTACAATGGTTAGGACTTGATGATCTTTAAGGTCTTTTCCAACCTGAGTGATTCTATGATTCTATGATTCTACGATTCTTTGCATCTACTGATCAAGTTTACGGTGATTAAAGTTTTTGTTCCTGCTCCCTGCCTCAAGTTATTCTAAATTGGAGTTAATTCATATCAAGTTCCACTGATTATTTTTGGAAACTCTTTTCCTACAGTTGTGCCCAAAATGTGGAAGATGATAAACAAAATTTAACCTTTGTTTCCAACTACTTGTGTAACAAATGGATTAAAAGTTATTACTCATGCCACATCATAATAAAAATGTCAGTGCAAAGTGGAGCAGCAGCCAGCATTAATTCCTCCAGCCACTGGAACACTCCGCCCCATGTTGGTGAGACAGTTTTATGTTATGCAGAAAAGGAGTTACAGAACCTCTAAACAATAAGGACAAAACCAAATATTGAATTGCTACATCATTTCTTCTAGGTCTTTTCCAACCTTGATAATTCTGTGTGTGTGATTTGCAAAGCAGTCATCATCTTGAACTCCAAACAATTAAAGGATGTGGTGGAAAATAGCCATTATGAATGTAAAAAATGATACTGTATAGCACATAGGAGTGAAAATGAGATTGTAAAAAGTTTTGTGCATTTTTTTTTTTTCATATTTTTTGAGTTATTTCAGTTTGTAAACATGATAAATGATGTAACTTTGAAAGATACACTGATTTATTTTCAGGTGTTATCAAAAAACTCTCATTGATGTCATGGGTATAAAGGGGACCATATAGACAAAAGCATTTTTCATCTGACTTGACAATAAAGCTTTGGGAAATGTCAAAATGTTCTATTACTCAAATTCACAAAAAAGAAGCTGACTCCTAGATTCACCGTTAAATCTATGTGCTCCTTAGATTTGCAGCTTTCGCATAATAGATTTCTAGCAAGGTGGTTTCACAGGCTGAGGCAATAATCGGTGAGATTCTCAGATGTCCAATAGAATTATTGCTGCTGGAGTGACTCTGATGTTTCTGTTGATTTCTACAGGAGAGAGACTTCTGCGGAATTAGCCCCTGTTTTCATGAGAAGCCCTTGAAGAATTTCAGAAGCTGTCATTCTGTGGGTGGGAGTGGCAGGATCCTATCTTCACCAAAGAGGAGATCCAGCTCCGCAAATATTTCCGATGTATTTTTTTAGAGTACGGAGCGCATCCTGGATATTGAGGATCAAGTCACCTACACTCCAGTGTGTACCTCCATGCACCATAATGGGGAAATCTGAACATGCTCCTTTCTCACTAAAACTATGTGTACAAATATGAACTATTTATGTGAAGAAAACGTTCTCACTCTAGGTCTACAGTGTCCACCCCAGGTGGACATGGTTATTTAAAAAGCCCATAAACCTTTAATTTTATGGTATTGGGGCAACATCATTGTGAATGAAATTGAGCTATGAATTTGTCCCATTAAAATTCTCAGAGGCCAATTCAATGAAGGTGCGCATGACAGCATGAAAATGTCCTTTGTACCTGTTATTTCATGTTGTGTCTGAAGCCTTCATGGAAAATTTTTAACACATATCACAAACTGATCTTCTTTTTCACTCTATTCTAGAAAGGAAAGCCTTTTTTTTTTTTTTTTTTCTTTCCCCTACTGTATGATATTTTCTACAAAATTAATGCAAAGCCCAATTCTTTCCAAAAAAATAAGCTCTAGAGGCACAGGTGTGAAGAAGTCATCTTGCTCTTGAAGTTGCACTCAAAAAATAGAATTGTCAACACAGCTGCTAGATAAGTCCTCATAGAAAAGGTTTTCAGAATCACGGCCAAGAAAACAGACCTGCTAAATATACAAAATAATGAAATACAACTAGCTTTCTTTTCTCTGTATTTTTTAGAGACAGAAGGTAAAAAAAAAAAATGATCTAAGATTCCATATGCTCTGCTATGCATAATATAGGAGGATTAGACTCCCATAAAAAAGGTTTATAAGTGGTAATCAGTGATATCATATTAATTATAAGCAATAGTGGTTGCTCTTGAAATCTGCAGGCTATGCTATTTTGGGCAAATAGCGGCATTTTATTTTAGCTGTTCATTTTATGAAACCTTTTGTGAACAAATTCTAGAAGTTTATGACTATATTATAAATATCGTAGCAACTGAATGGGTAAGTGGAAATGCCTGGGCTTTGCAGCAACAGTACTCAAATGCTGGACAGAACCATTGCTCCCTTTAGGTGATGACTACAGAAAATGATTCAGAGTTGTTGGTCATAATAATGTATATTTGTGTATATATATGTTTACTTATGTACCTTTCCCCCCCATGCCCCCCCCCCCCCCCCCCCCCCCCCGGGTGGTGTTACTTAATCTGACTGTTTTTATTACAAATAATGGACCATATGACATTCTCCATTAAATAAAATGCCTACAGTTAGTTTATCTTTAAAAAATGCCAGTTCCAAAAAGGGGAAGATTTAAATGTTTTTAAAAATCATAATTTTCTTTACAGTAAAACAGCAAAACCATCAGTGCACATACATAGACAAACACTGTTATTACGCTCAATTGCACTGAAGTCTAAAACATTTTTAAAGCTTGAATAAATGTTGGCAAAGTTCCAAAAATAAGTATTTATATATCTCTGCAGGTCTTAAACTGACCATGGAGTGCCATGTTAAGTATTGTGCGCTGTTTCTTTTTCACTCTTATGATGCTCTTCTCCTAAGTAAGTGGCTGGCCTCCAGCTCAGACAGATTTTGACTAGATCTTTCAGTAATAAAAGCCATTTTTCAGAAATAAAAAGATACACAAAATCAGGTTTATTCTCAAATGCGTACTTTTATAAATATGTTCCTCTTCAGTTAATCCATGGATAAGATGCAACATCTGTTCTGATTCTTAACATTACAAGAATATTACATTGAAGATTCCTAAAAATGTCTAAGTCTATTTTTATCCTTGTTTTCTTGTGCCATCCTATTATCAGTAGAAAGTAACTATTAAAAATAAAAAGCACTTTATATGCAAGTCAAAGAAAACTAGTAATTTCCAAATAACACTCAAACTATAGATTAATATATGGGTTTTTTTACTTACATTAATTGTTTCTAAATGGATGCATATATCAGAAAAGAAAGTACAGGGAATGCCTTAGCAATACTGAACAGAGTTGAAAACATTCAGTATGCTACAGATTATTATCAGAAAGTCTAACTTATTCAGATAATAGGCAAGTGCAATGCAAAAGCCAAAAGGTTTCCATTTATGACGATTTGCATTCATATCCTACCAATTTCCACAGTCATATTTTTCTTTCTGTTCAGCTGAAAGTTGAGGAAGTGTTATGTAATAGACGGAACATGGACATTATTTCCGGTAGAAAAGTACAGGCTGATATATGCATTAAAGCTGTGAATGTAAGGTTTATAGTTTTTAAATTACAATTTCCGAGCAATGTGTTTAAAAGTATGTGATATGTTCTCTGAGAAAGATCAAAGGGCTTGATATATTTTGTAAATTACAGCTATAATGATTCCATTTGCAAAAGATGTAATTTGCTGGTCTATTTTCATAATGAATGGGAGCCTAACAAATCACAAAACCTTATACATTCAGCAAAAATACAGGCCATCTTAAACTTCAATTGGAATGTGCATTATGATAATACTTGAGATTTTATTGAAGACTAGATTTCCTTTTCATTTCTTGCCACACTCACCTTGCCAGCTTTTTCTGGTTATTTTATCTTTACAGAAGCAAGAGATCTTTTAGGAATGTCAGTGAATGGAGTGAAGGAGAAGGCTGCTGTGGTGCATTCATTCCTGAACACACAAATGTGCACTGAAAAGAAAGGACACATTCTTGGGTAGAAGTAGAGAAGAGGCCATTTGTGAGGATTAAAGAAAAGGACACTTCAGGTGGAGTTCTCTCATGCCGTTTTCTTTACACTAGTAAAAGAAAGATGTCAGCATCTCCTTGACATGGAGTGGACATGGGGATAATAAACAGATAATGACTGTATATAAAAAGAAATAAGCTGAGAATGACTGAATATAGAGTCAGGAACAACCTGAGCAACCAGTTACAGAAATATCACAGATTTTCTCTATAATTTTATCCTTTTCTATTCTTTGCATTAGCACTTGCATTGGGCCACTGTCAGAGAAGGAAAAGCCTGCTTGGTCTGCCCTGTGCCAAAAGCCCTTTATAGTCTCCTTTGCAACAACTACAAAATTGTGAGCCTTAAAAATATATCGGCGCCAAGGCAGATAAAACACAATACACAAACTGTGGGAACCCAGAAGATAAAGGTTTGTGTATGACTTGTTCCCAGATGATAATGTATAACCGCATGAATCCATGGGCGTGTAACATCACCTGGCAGGTGGCCAGATGCCTTTGGAAGGCCATTTGCCTAATTTGCAAGCTGGAGATAATTGAAAAAGAACATTTCTGTTACTTGATAATGCCTTCAGATGACTTCTTTGCAAAGACAACAAGCCTATGCTCTACCTTCCTTAGAACAGAGAAGGTAAATGAGTCACTTTCAGCCTCGAATATTTGAAGACGAGTTTCTCTGTGGAGTCAGAATATCAAGTCAAATATCAATTCCTTTAGAAGAAAGAGAAGAAATATAAAATACATTTTTCCATGTTATTTGTGGTTCCAGTGGGAATTTAGTATGCAAATATTGTTACAGACATAGGAGGTCAATTTTAAACCTTACTGTTCTTACAGTAAGGTTCTTACTGTTCTTCTGCTCTCAACTTGAAACTCACTACAGCTGTTTTCAGTAGTGATGAGACCAGATGACTTTCTGAGTCCCCTCTATCCTAAATCTTTCTACAATTTTATGACATCAATGTTATATGCTGATTTTGGGGTGAAAAATGGAGTCACGCTAAGAAAAAAATTACAATCTCTGAAAAATTTGGAGCTGATTTCCATCTCTCTGTAGATCCTTAGGATAGACTTCTATAGGAGTCATGAGCATAGTTTGCTTACAGTATGCTTTTCAAAATAAAACAGCAAATCTGGCTTGAGAGGACAGAAACTTGGATATGCTTCTTTGAGGCTGATCAGAACAGCAGCTCTGTGATGTCTAGCCCTAAAATGCAGTTTCCTGGTTTCTTTATTTTCTAGACATAAGAAGGAAGTATTAGTACATCCTCTCTCCATGTTTCCTTAGCTAGAACATTCTTCTGTCTAGATAAAATGGCCTCCTGCTCCTTGCTTTCAAGCTAAAACGTATGAATCCTAACAAAACAAATATTTACAAAATCTGCATCCAATAAAGTTCACAATTCTTAGAGTACCTTTGAAAATCTTCTTAGAAACCATGCATATCTTATAAACAATTTAAGTGAACCTTAGTATCCTGCACACAGTATACTGTGCAGATCCACTTGGAGATCTGTTTTCCCTTTCTCCTGGGAAAGAGCTACAAAAACAGTCTCTTGAAGTTTTTCCTATACCATGCACTATACTGGTAATGGCAATGCACTATACTGGCAATGGTAATAAATACAGTGTATTTTTAAATACAAAGCTTAAAAAACACTGCTACTCATGCAAAAATGTGAGTTAAAAAAAATAATAACAATAAAATTATTACATTACTCTGATCTGGGTAGGATTATGGCAACTGATTTCTTCATCAGTGCTATCTCAGCTTGTTTCTTACTAGATGCATGGAGATTGCATATGTTTAAAAGGATACACTTAGTGTTCTATGGCCAGTCTAGTCATGTACAGTACATTGCATTTAGACATACAGTCTACCCACGTGCAGAGTCCCCTTGTCTGGATTTCAGGTTAGATTAACTCGAGTCTCATGACTCTAGCTATTGAAGAATTCTAAATAAATAGCAAAAAAATCAGCTCAGATCGTTGATAACATGCAACAACATACTGCAAAAAAATAGATAGTGAAATTTAAAAAAAAACCTGATATTTACAGGATAGAGTAATGTTTCTTAGATATATACCAGAACAAAATAAAATATGAGAAGAATAAGTGAAGGCGAAAATACAAAAAAAAAAAAAAAAAAAAAAAAAAAAAAAAAAAAAAGATTCCTGCTATTGCTAGAGTTTGCACATTCCTTTTTCTAAGAAATCTGTGCATTCTTTCAGATTGATTAAGATTAATGTTGCCAACTAGTCCAAAAGTTAGCCTTTGGTTTTGGTCAGGTGAGACAGACATATCCTGAATATTGAGTGCTACAGACCAAGATCTTCAAGGAGCCCCTGAAGCCCTATTTGCCCACGTCATAGTGGTTCCTTGCTGTATATTTACTCAAAGATTTTATCTTAAAGGGTTAGCTTAAAACTTCATACAATCTTGTCAGAAAAGTTTGGGTCAGGGCTTTGCTGCTTTGTATCTGTAATCTACTAGTCTGAACACCACTTGAATACTAAGCCTCACACATACTGGAAAAACGCAAGGATTGAGCACAAAGATGCAAAACAGAAGAGACTCAATAATTTAGGTCTTAACACAGGGGACATGTAAGGCACACGCAAATAGTTAGCTGAAGAGCACATTTCCATACCCCATATGCAATCCTTGCATCACATGATCTTCTCATTTTTGCTGGTTTGTAATGAAGTTACACTGGCATTTTGAAATGCAGAGTGATTACTGGAGTGAAAGAGAGCAGAATGAATACTGTACAGTATATATTTTCTGCTGTGGTTTAAAGAAAAGATTTCACTCACTGCCTCCATTGTCATCTTGAATTCACCCCTTTAATACCTTTGCTGAGCTTCTAGAAATATGTTTATATGCTCACATAAAAGTGCTAGATCATCTGAATCTGAAAGCTACATCTTATTTCATATTCTCCAGAGCGTACATGGAAATAAAACTAATAAGATGAGAAAGAAATCTGATTCCCACATTCAGAGATTAAGGTTTTTGAACATAAAAATAGGATATTGTTTCAAAGTCAATTAATAACAAGATTTTGAACTGCAAATAGGCATGTAAGTATTTTTAGAGAAGTCATACTCATCCAAGAATTTTATGCTCAAGTTGTTAGGTTAAATTTATCAATGACAATTTGTTTTTGTAAAAGGATGACTATCATGAATTTATGGGATGGTATACTTATTTATCATATTTTTATACTATTTAATAAAAAAATCAAGGAGAAGGTATTGGATCTTTTCCCTGACCATCAAAAGCAATAGTGCCATGCCTTTTCTAAAAGGAGATTTGAATGATAAGCTTATTTCTTTGAAATGATTGTGTAGGCTTGGAGTTCGCAAACATATATTCTATATGATACAAATAGACTTTGGATTATGACCTCTCTTCTTACAGAGAAAGATTTATTACTAAATTTATGGATAATAAAGACACGCTCTTTTTCTTTTCCTGCAAATCCTTGACAACTATATGCAACGACTGTAAAAAGAAACAAGGTATAACTGAAAAAAATCTCATTTGCAATCTTTAATGCTTTTTTTGGTGTTTCTTTTTTTTGTTTGTTTGTTTGCTTGTTTTTGTTTTTTACTTAAGAAATTAATCTGAGGGGAAAAGAAAATGTTGGCATTTAGTTACCATAAGGGAATTAGACTGTGCGTCTGTAAAAAGATTACAGGTTGTAACATTCAGAAAAAAATCTATTATTTGGAAAGAAAAATATTTCATCTTTTAGTTAAATGAAAATATTTGATCACTTTCCATAAATACTTCATTTGGTAACATGAAAGGTTAATTTACATTAAATGATATCAAGGAATGATGCAAACTTCAAACTAGTGTGCATGAATGATTTGTCTGCAAAAAAAAAAAAAAATTATAGTAAGTAACAGAAGAAATAGAAAAAATATCTAAATATGTCAAACACATGAAACTAAATTGTAAAGATATTTGAAAGTAATGCTTATAGTGTTTGTTTTTTCTTTCTGCTTTGCTTTGGGTTTTTCTGGGCAGTATTTACTAATAGTTGTCCACTCAGTCCTGTCAGACTGTTAGAAGTAAAGAAGATGACAGTCTGAAGCCTCAATTGGTCATAAACACCAGATTTTATCACTAGTCTTTTAATCCTCACCTACATTTCTTCAGTGTATCTGCAACTTTATCTTAGGATTTATATTCTATAATGTTATTATTAAGCTTTTATATTTATTGCAGATTTAATTAGAAGTGATGGGTGTTACTGAGAATTTCTCTTGACAGAGATCACTGTAAATATATTCCAAATGTAAGGTAGCCATCAGAACTGCACCAGGGGTGAATTTATGCAGGTACATTTAGCTGCAGGTGAGATGTTCTGAATCTAGCAAATCTTGAGCAAATTATTAGCTCCTGATATTTACTTTCTAAAGGGAACCAGAATATTTAAGCTTAAGAAGGGAAGATGATGTTCAAAAATAATCTAAATAGAAAGACAATGACCTCAGCGTACATGATTGTTAACATAACACTAGTGATTTATTCAATGACTCCAAATATTTCTGCTTTACCTTATCTGTTTAGTCACTAAATATATCTTGATCTCCAAATGGGCAAATCTGGAATGTTCGTAATTGTAATTGCTGAGCAAAGCTAGACACTTTCTGCTAAGAGTTCCCTTAGAAAATTAAGCTGAAATCTGTTTCAACCATTTGAAGTCCTCAATATCCGTTATCCCATTTTCTAATTTGGGAGAGAAAATACTACACATGCTGTATATGGAAATGAGATCTCTCCCATGGGCTACCATTCATCATATCAGTGTTTTCTCCTTTCTCATTTTCTTATCTACATTATTTTGTGAATTCTCTGCCATAAAGCACAAACTACAGAGTGCACCTGTGTGAACTTCATCTGTATCAACTTAAATAAAACAAAGTTAGCCAGGAAGAAAAACCTCCGACAAAACTGATTGGTTTGAGTACAGCCAAGACACTGTTCCTCAGTAGAGAATATTCTCTGTAGAGAATATCGAATGAAACGTTGACAGAGCAATAACAATATTCATTTTAACATTGCAATTGAAAATAAATAGGATATTTACAACAAACTATCAAAATCTTGGATAACAGGAGGAAAATAGGAAAAAGAATACTTATTCCACAACAACAATACCAAACAGGATGAATAAATCACTTTCTTTACCAGGGCTTTGTAGAAAACAAGGAAGGAAAAAGTAGGTGTTCTCTCGATTCAACTTCTAGCACCCTTGCAATAAAAGTGTTCCTCTAACACATTCGTTGCTAGAATATGTTTTTATCACCTCAATCTTTCTGTGAACTCCAAAGCAAAAAATATTCAGAGGATGGTAGAATAAAGCGTAATTCTCCAGATGCTGAAAAAGGACAAATATATACCTATTTAAAAAAGGCCAATAAAGGTACATTAAGGTTTAATCATCTCAATTTTATTACTTATCTGAGTTGATTTAATGCATTGAATTCCAACTTCCAAAACATTTCCAACACAGAAAAATTCTCAAAAATTACATCCCATCTCTGTGATACGGTATGTAAATTTCACAGTGGTATCAATCTTCTGCCATTTTTTCAAATGACTTTAAAGTCTTATCTGAGAGAAACAGAATAAAAAAGGAAAATAATTCCTTATCTCCATTTAATCTAATGAAAAACACATGCTTTGTTATATATGCTGTCCTGTATCTACTTTTATTGAGTGGAAAAAGAAACAAATCCTAAGATGTTATGAGACAATATGCATAAAAAAAATTGAAGGATACTCAAAGTGTGCTAATGCAAGCTTTAATGTATCTCAATAGAAAGAATAGACTTCAGCAGAATTGCTATACTCCAGTATTCAAGCATTGTTATCAACTTCTGTGTTTTATAACCTCATCAGGTAATTTACTGCAATGTTTGATCCAGTCATTAAAACTTAACTTATGCAATGAAGCTTGGATAGGATTTACCAAGAATTGTTTGTAGGTCTTACTAAATTTTACCTGGCAATAGAGACATTTTTACTGTGAAGGTGATCAAACACTGGAACTGACTTCCTAGAGGAGTGATTGATGCCCCAGGCCAGTTGGTGTTCAAGAGGCATTTTGATAATGCCCTCAACAATATTCATGGGGTTTTTTTTGTTAGCCCTGAAGTTGCCAGGCAGTGGTACTCCTTGATATTTGTAGGTTCCTTCCAAATGAACCATTTTAATTCTAATTATAAATTTGAAACTTTTGACTTAGATAAGACATATAGCTCAACCAGATTTTCTGCATTTATTTGTTCCATTGCTGAATGTAACTTCCATCAGTTTGGGCTATTATCAACAGCTAGCACAAAACACCTGCTGAAAGGCATCTGTAAAGCCCGGAAACATATGTACTCAAGAGGAAGTCATAGAAAGTGATAACAGCTTGGTTTTCTGTGCAGGACTGAATCCTTCCAGATCAGTAGAGAAAATGGCTTCATATTCATTTCCTGCACTTAAGGAAAAATCTCCTTTTTTAACCTTATCAGTAGTGACATGTAAAATAACAGCCTTGTTCCCTTTAAGCTCACAGAAATCAAAGTCAGAGAACTGAAGACATGTCACCTGACACAACAGAGGACAGGCGGGTTCTTTAGGGATCCTTAGCAGAATGTGGACTGGACACAGGGTTGTGATTATAATTTACAGATTTATTATTATGTAAAAAAGAAATTATCAGTCAGCACTGCTAATAATCTACAAATTCCTAGCACTTATCTTATAGTTGTCCAGAATTTCTAGAATTCACAGTTAGTTATACAGGCTTTTCAGTCACCTTGACTGACTCTTTGCCAATTAGGTCAAATCCTTATCAGTCAGCACATAATGCAATCATAACCTAGACTCAGACTCTACTTAAAAGAGCATGGGTGACGCACTCACTCCTCAGTGGAAGAAGATGCCAGTAGAGAGATCTCCAGACACTGAGAGGATGATGGGCAGTCCAAAAGCTGTTACTGTCTGAGTTACTTGCTACTACCTAGTTTTATAGACAGTGGTCCTGTGCTGTTATGCTACTCTGTTCCAGGACAGGTGCCACTATCTCCTGGCAGCCCAGCACATCATTATTGATAACACTGATGGCCTTAACAACCCCAACAACATCTTGGATAAGCCAGCACATGGAACTTGATAACACTAAATCTCTTTGTGTAGTAGTAGTAGTAGTTGTAGTTGTAGTAGTTGTGTAGTAGTAGTCCTCTTTGTGTGAATAAGACTTAGTTAATCATATACATTTGATTTATCATGTTGAATATAAGCTCAGTCTCTCTCCCACCTGACTGTGAAGTCTTCTGATGTACTGCAAGAAAGTCAATGGGTGACTGGAAACATGCTTCCAGCAGCAGAAAGCTCTAAACATTATTTGTGTATCCATTCAATCCAGCATGATGTAAAATGATTGTTATGCAAAGTACAGTTCAACATCCTTTCACAGATTTTTTACCTAGAAGACAGATTTGTTCCTGGAGGTGTACCACTTTCTACTGTGTAGTAAGAGAGGCAGTTTTGTTGCTTGTTTGTTTGATTGATTTTGTCATATTGTGTATATTTTAGGAAGTTTGGAAAGACTGTGCTAGATATGGATTTTTGTATATTTAAATCCTTCTGAACTGTCAGTTTTCCTTCCTCATGAGGATGGAATCATATAGCACAGTCTACCTCAAAGTGGAGAGTAACAGGTCAGTTGAGGGAGTTTTCATTATGTCCACCCTGTTAACTCTCATCCTCTTTCCACTCTGTAGGTCACCCGCACTACTTGTCCTTGATATTTCAAATCAATTTACTTCACATCCATGCAATTTGTTATCCTTGACTGTATTTTGAGGTTCTAAAGACTGTTAGTTGTTGACATAAAATGCATTGTTTCTTCAGTTAAAAAGACCAGGGGGATTTAAAAGATGTTACCAGAATACTTTGAAATGCTTTCTTTACTAACAGTTTAGAGGTGATTTTATAAATAGGGAGATATAATATTATTTTAAAAATAAATAAATAAATAAATTGATCTGACATTGATGATAATTGGTAAGTGAAGTTGAAAGTTAGTTAATTAACAAAACATTAGTGTTAGCTGATACAGATGTTACTGTGCTATTTGCTTTTTTCACTAATGAAGACGTAGTATGAAGACAGTATACCACACAGCAAAGTAGTATAGTATAATTTCATAATTTTCTCCAAAACCCTTCAGCAAAATTGCATATCTTTAAATGCAGTTCTGTTCTACATTCACACAGCAACTTTGTAACAGCACATACACTTTGAGGTTACCAGTGACCTACTTGCATAATGAAAATCCTCTAAAAACACACAGCCTGTAGTGAGTAATACCAAGGCCATTATTTTTCTGTGGGACATGTAGGAAACCTGGAAACACAGAGCTATGTTTTTAATGCTTGTAAGTGGGAATATATATTATTAAACTAGTATTAAATCACCACATTATACCAAGTAAAGCCCTTCATAAATCAAATGCCCCAGTGATTTTGCTCCAAAGCTTAGCATTCATTCTGGCTGCCAAAGTTGCAGCCACCTCAGCACATATCAAGTTGCAAGATATAACTTGTCAAAAACAGTTGACATGATTTCTACCTAATTTCCATGCAAATGAAAATGTACAAGTCCATGCATGGTATGCATGGAATCATCACATTGAAATCAGTAAATAAGGCTCTAAAACGTACCCAGCACTTTTAAGACTGGAAGATATACATAAAATGATCAGTATTTCTTGTCTTTCTCTATTAAAAGAGTTTTTAATGTATACTTTTGAAAAGATCACATATGCTTTATTTTTCATGATCTAAGCATCCTTTATGTTTTACACAACTCATCTGAACCCCATTTTTTCAAACCTTTTCTTATTTACTTTACTTATTTTTTCTTCCTTTAAAGAAATAAAACAAAAACTTTAGGCAGTATGAAATATGAAATTAAGGTTTTCATTATGGCTTTATTAGTCTTTGTTCCTTGAAATCATCATTGTCTTATCATCATTGTCTTTGTAAGTACTGCTAAGGGACAGTCATGACTATACTGTCCACATTCAAAATCAGAGTGCAATTTGCTAGCATAATGTATACACATTCTTTATTTGCAAGCCCATTGACATAAAGAAGAACAAGCTTATAGAAATGTCTGGTAGAATTATCAGGGGGAAATTTTGACAATAGTTTGAAAGCCTGGCCTTCTTTGGTTACTGTGCTGCTCTTCAGAAAGCTGAAGGCTCAAAGTGAGACAAAACTATCTGAAAAGAAACTAAGAAACAATTTTGTAAAAGCATTATAACTCACATTCAAAAAGAAAAGAAAAATAGTAAGATCCATGACTGCAACATTTGTAGTTCCTTCAGAGTCAGAAAAAATTTTGTTGTTAGATTGTTTAAATAACATTACTTAACAATTCTGATAAATGTAGGATTATTTTATTTGGGTATTTACTTTATAAAATCATAATGCAGACAAAAAATAAAACTGATAATTAAATTAACCTAACTAAAACTATTGTTCAAAAGAAGAGAAGAAAATAAATCTTATTGAAAATTAACCTTGTTCTGTACTATTGGTATTGGAGAATATTTTTTCATCTTCATATTTTCAGAAAGTTTTGGCTTCAAAAGCTGAGACTCTTTTCACATAATGCTGAAGCTTCATAGAAGCACTTAAAAGCAAAAAACAAAAGTGACAGACCAATATGCAAGCTGAGATAACATTTTAGAGATACATACTTAGACAACATATAAATGTTAAAATATATCAGCTTCATGAAAATGAATTGTTTATAAATAAATGCAACTGTAATAGCATCTCAAAATACTTGCTGCACGTTTATTAAAAAAAAAACAACAAAAAAAAACTGCATTCATTCTAAAACAAAGCAATTTCAGTTGTTTTCATTCAGCATTAAATGAAATGAAAAAAAAAAAAAAAAAAACTGAGAAAACCAAATAATAGTTTAACGATAAACATGGGGCCACATAAATTCCACAATACCATGTGGAATAAATACTAACTAGAAGATGGTTGGTTTGCAATATAATTGCCAAAAACTGATCATTTCTCTATCAGCTCCTACCTTTGTGCTTCAGTCCCACTGAAATATTGCAAAAGGCCTACTTATTCAGGGACCTGGTCCTCCTCACTATTCTTTTGAAAAAAACGACATCAAAAGAAAAGGGTCTGGGGAAGACTGGAGGACAGTGGAATGGTTGGAGCAGAGTAGAGGGGAAGAGGAAAGGGAATAGATAGAAAAATGCAATATTGCTGAACCACCAACTCAGACTAAACTACTTCAGCACTGCATGATGTACTGGAGACACTCCATATAAAAATAAAAAAAATATTAGGAAGTATAAGCTGTAAGTTGATGACTTTTGAAACCCTTGTTCCTATTGGTGTTAGCAAAATTTCCTCATCAGCCAAGCACAAGATCCTGCATCTGGGTCAGGGCAATCTCAAGCATAGATACAGGGTGGGCAGAGAATGGCTTGAGAGCAGCACTGAGGAGATGGAATTGGGAGTGTGAATTGATGAAAGGTTCTACACGAGCCAGTAATATGTGCTTGAAGCTCAGAAGATCAACAGTATCCTGGGTTGCATCAAGAGAAGTGTGACCAGCAGGTCGAGAGAGGTGATTCTGACCCTCTTTTCTGCTCTCATGAGACCCCACCTGTGTCCAGTTCTGGGCCCCATAACACAAGAAGAATATGGAGTTGTTGGAATAGGTCCAGAGGAGGGCCATGAAGAGGTTCAGAGGTCTGGAGTCCTCCTCTATGAGGACAGGCTGAGAGAGCTCTCAGCTGGAGCTTTTCAGCCTGGAGAAGAAAAGGTTCCAAGGACACCTTAAGCAGCCTCCCAGTACCTGAAGGGAGCCTACAGGAAAGTTGGGAAGTGACTTTTTATAAGGACATGTAGTGACAGGATGAGGGGAAACGGCTTTATACTGGAAGAGGGTAGAGTTAGACTAAATATAAGGAATAAATTCTTTATCATGAGAATGGTGAGACACTGGAACAGGTTGCCCAGCGAGGTTGTGAATGCCTCCTCCCTGGAAGTATTCAAGGTCAGGCTGGATAGTGCTGTGAACAACCTGGTCTAGGGTGAGGTGTCCCTGCTTATAGCAGGGGAGCTGGAATTAGATGATCTTAAGGGTCCTTTCCAACCCAAGACATTCTATGATTCTATGATTCTAAGAAGTTTCATCAGTGTAGACTTGGAACATCATGGTAACAAGAGATGATGTACAGGATCTGATAAAAAAGTATGGGCATCTGGTGATTTTTCCCAGTAAGGCAAAAACAGGAAACTCAACACCAAGGAATCAGTAGTTGCTGGCACCACAAATAACAAAGTTTTCAGATGGTCTTATGCAGCTCTTCCGCCTCTACACCATGATAAAACACGATGATTCGTGATGCCCATGACAAGCACCATAAGTCAGGAGAATTTACTTATTCAGACACAGTAATTCTATTATACTAGTAAAGGGATGAGAAATCCCATAAATGTACAAGACAATTAAATCTGTGTATGACATGGAAAAAGAATAAATCCATGGATAACAGAACTACAGAATCACAGGGTGGTTGAATTTGTAAGGGACCTCTGGAGGATATTAGTTCCTCTTGCTCAAGCATAGCCACCCATGGCAGGATGGCTAGGACCATGTCCAGGCAGTTATGGAAGATCTCTATAGCCTCTCCGGCAACCTGTACCAGGGCTCCATTAGCCGCATAGTAAAGAATTTACTGATACTCAGATAGAACCTCCCTTGTTCCAGTTTGTGCCCGCAGCCTCTTGTCATGTCACTGGCGCCATCTTCATTGCATCCTCCCTTCAGATATTTTTAGCCATTGATAAGATCTCTCTTAAATCATATAATTGAGATATATGAATTTGTGCTCACCCTTATGATTCACACACTTATATTCATACAGCTGGTTCTTGGAAATTCTGTCCTTAACACTCTTGCTTCAATTCAGATGACAGTAGGAGAGTAGAGAAAAATATGCTGCCCTTCCCTTTGGTATTATTTTATTGACACATCATAACCTCCAAAAAAACTTTCCATTTTAATGTTTAAGAGTTTTACATTAGGTTCAACTTCTTATTTGTGTTCATTTATTTGCTTATTTATTTATTTGTGTGTGGTTATTGATAGTGCAGGTTAAAGCAAATCTTTGAGTATGATCTTTGTTTCCACTCTCTCTGAAACTCTAGCTCACTGACTACAGTGATGCTAAGTGTGAAGAATGTTCCTGCAAATCACCTAAGGGTTTAAAGCAAGTGAACTCTACTAGGACACCCAACTAAGCAAATGCTTTTCAGTAACATGAATTTTAAAATATCCTTGCATCTCCCTTTTGGAGAAGAAATCATGCATCTAGAGATATCCAGAAGCACAAAGGTAAAAGATTAAGAATTCAGTGTTAAAAGGCAAAGACAAGAGTGGGATTAGTCTGTTCCACAAATTCCTTATTTATGAGCATGCATGTGAGAATATAAAGAAGCTATTTATAGTGTTGAGATGTTTAGGATTTAATTTTCAGCTGAACAGTTGCATGGCATCAGTTAATATCAAGGGAATATAATCACAAAATAATCCATTTTGAGTGAACTGAGCTCTATCATAAAAAACTTCAAACAACAATATTTATACTGATGCAGTCATAAATGTATAGTGTGAATCTTAAAACAATGATATTTTACTGTAGTAAAACAAAGAAAAAGTAGTAGAAAATAAGCTCAGGTAACTAATTTGGCCTCATATAAAGCAAATTAACAAGTATTTTTGCAAACTTTTGGGAAAAGCTTTTGATAATAAATACATTATTTATGCAAATTGTATCCAAATATTCAAAATGGACATAAGTAGATTATGAATTAAAGTTCAGTTAAATAATTATTCTGAGTTTATCTCTAGAAAACAGAAAACCGTAATAAAAACATTGACACTACTTATAAAAAAGGGAAAAACTTTCTATTTTTCTTTTCTATCATGCTAGAGTACTGTATATAGAAAATAAATATTAACATTACCTTAAGTCTTCATTTTTCTCCCATTTGGAATTGATTTTGAATTAATGCTAGTTCTTTGAAAATACCTATCTCCTGATAGGATAAGCTGTTTAAACAAATTTTTTAAAAGACTGAGTTTTACAATACCTAGAACTCATCAGAGTTCTGCATAAAGCACATAGCAACAATCTCCTTCCTGAAGAAAATACAGGGAAAAATATTTTGGTGAATTTCCAACATTTTTTAATAGTATATATCTCTTCATAAAATAAAAAATCATATTTTGAAAGTATAATTCTTTTTTAAGATTTGGGTCAAAACCTCAAAATCAAGACATTATTGAAACTTGAATAGACCATAAGATTAGCTTTCAGAATCAAATTTATTGTCCTATTCCTTTATATATATTCTTTTAGCTTTTAAAATTTTCCATTTATAAAAAAAGTAAATGCAGTATATTGGACTAAATAAATCATATCAAGATTTGCTGAGGAAAAGAAATATCATAAAAATGGCATGTGAGCAACAAATGAGCTACCTAAACTTGTATCAGCAGTGCGTTATGATGACTTGCAAAATTTTGGGGGTTATGATAACAGTATTATGTTTTTGGAAAAAAAGAAAAAACAGTTGATTTCAATTCTGAGAACTGCCAAAATGAACAAACAAAACAAAACCACCACCACCACCAACAACAAAACCAGAAAAGTATCAGACAGTTTGGTCCCATTAATCTCAGAAGAAGTACAATCTCATACATTTGCTGTAGGATTTTTGTTTCTTTTTTTGCATGAGCATATAGAGTGAATTTTTCACTTAGCTATAAAGGAAGAAAGGATAAACCAGTACACCAACAATGAAATTGATCCACCTTATGTCCAATAGCTTTATTTGTCCAAATACAACTGTAGTTTCAGTGGATAACACTCACTTGTATACAAAATTACTTCAAAAATTATCTTAAACATTGCATAAAAACTGCATGAAGAATATAATCTGATGCAATAATTGTGTGAAATTCTGATTTAAATAAAATGAAATAGTATGGCATCCCAACAAAAGAGAGGAAAAAAAAACAACAGCCTAGTTTGTGCCTATGATAATTTACATGTCATTTTTCAATTTTCCTAAAAGCCTGTAAAAGAAATTTGTCGAGCTTTTTTGTTGTTGTTGTTGTTAAATACTCACTTCTTTATTTAATTATCTATCTATCTATACATTTATAATTACAATTCCACCTTGATTTTAACTCTAATTAATACAATAAAAAACTCAGTTTGAGAGTGGTTTAATTTTTACTTTTAAGCTAACAGTTATTGAATAATCTTGTTCTTTCTTTTTTTTTACTTTCTGCATATGCACATACTTATTTCAGAATAAGTGTGCTTTATTTTGACATGGACTAGGTGATCTGCAGAGGTCCCTTCCGACTCTTATGGTTCTGTGATTATGTGAAATCAAGAGCTTTTACTGAATATTCTAGGACATAGGAGTTCCTTTCCTATCTAAATGTATTTCTTGGAATGATTATGGGGTTTAATCATTAGAAAGAAAAGATCAGTGGAAATGCCATTGAATGGAAATATTCACATTTCTCTTTGAAAAATTTGAAGGAGGTGATAGGTAAATAAAACAGCGAATGAGAGAATTAGATCTGTACATTTCTCAGAACATTTCAAAGATGTAGGCATTAGGAACAGAGGTTCAAGTCTGCTGAGCATTTGATTAGCATCTATCAGTGAAGCAGAAAAATATAAATAAAATTATGTGGAAAGTGATAATACTTCAGCAATTAAAGCTCTCAGAAGTAAGAACACACATACATGAGTTTCTCAGCATAAATACAAGTTGGCTGTATTGTCCAACTCACACAGCACATAGAAGTATAAACAGTGAGTCAGTATTAATCAGCGAAGATCAGCTTCAAATCTGGAAATATAGTTATGTCAAACATTGCAGTTTATAATATCATTTTTATCCATAATAAGCAGAAACTTCAAGGATAAATAGCTACACTGTACTTAGGCATACAGACAGAGAAAATAAAAGCAAATCTGGAGTCTATTGGCAACTTTCTGAACCTCGGAATGTCAAAGACTTCAAGCACCTGTTCAACTGCATCTAATGTTACTAACTTCAGTTATGTTCCAGGAAAACAAACAGTATATTAATATCTACTAATGACTCCCTCATAACATGGCTTCTGACCTCTTCAGGCAACATTTCTAATCCACATATCTCTCTCTGACTGGCCAGTTTGCTGTCCTTTATCCTGTTCCATGATGGTCTTGTTAGATACACATGAGGCTACCTGCCCTGCCTGTCTGATATGGTAATGAGGTTCAGTTGCACTCCGTGAATGTATACCAGGTACCAAGAGACTGAAAAAATCTAGCAACGAACATGAGGTTTCAAAATGCTTCTCTCAAGTCCCTGGCATCAGTTACGAATCTATACAACTGTATCTGGGAATTTCACCTAGGCTTTCCTTCATATTAAGAAATTGATAGATTGGTTTTCCAAACCTTCAGGACCTTTCATATCACTGTCCGGGATAGAACCAGTCTCCCACTCCTAAGGTGAAGATTGACACACACAAAAAAGGATAACTAAACACTATGGACAGCTATAGGCATTTTGAAGCTCTTCCAAGTAAATGTATGGGGTGCAATTCACAGGACTGTGACAAACAGAATCTCCCAGCTTCTCTGTAGAGTAAGTAATTTGTACTCAAACTTAGAAATGATGTTTACTTAACTGCATTGTATATGCTCTTATGATAGAGTGCTCTTGTTTTGACTTCTTTTGCTTTTCTTTCAAATTGGTTTTTGTTAAGGTCCTAACCAGGCTCCATGTAGGCAGGCTTTACCAAGATGTCCAGAGGACAAGATAGATGTCCTTCCTGAACACATTGCAGTTTTGATCTTTCTTTGGTCCAAGTTAGAGGACCCATCTGAATGCTCTGCAACTATTTCTTCTAATAAAAATACAGGATGTGGAGAAGGCCAATCATGCGCACATCCAAGTTGAAATCAAGGTGCAGCTGGAAAGGACTAGGTGCATTTTATAACATGCTGAATTTAACATGTGTATTAGTTACAGAAACAAGCTAGTGGAAAGAGGTTTTTTGTTTTTGTTTTTGTTTTTGTTTTTCATTCAGGTGGAGTATCACTCATGTTTTTATACTAACTCTGATTATTATTTGAATTCAACATTTCCAGAGATGCATACCAATGCCTTAAAGACCTCTGCTTTCCTCCCTGCCTGAGGGGAACTCAGAATTGGAATACAGATGCAATTGAGAGAGAAAAACTATTCCCTCAAAAAAGAATAAAAAAATACCACATTTAAAGCAGCTGCACACCTAAAGGTAGGCAATCACTACTCCTACGTGAAGCTCCAGTGCCAGTTTCTTAGGAAATGGAAATAAAGAGAGAAAACAGATGCCTTCACCACTTATATCCAATACCCTGGGAAGCACATATCTGACTGTGCAATGAAAGACTCTAGTAAGGTAATGAAGCATTGGCAATACATGGTAGTGGCACCCATCTCCTACATTTCAGGACTGGTTTACAAAATTAGAAAATAATTCAATGTAGATATTAAAAGCTTGGATTCTATTCAGATAGAAAGAAATCTGAGACTCATCTCCCTCTGGACATGTTGACTGACTTAGCATTCTTCAACTCTGACAGAATCTCATTGCACAGAGGAATAACTAGTGTGGAACTTTCACAGTAACCTTAAGATGTGGATCAGCCTGGAATGGGCATCCCAGAGAGGCAGTTGAGTCACCATCCCTGACGGTGTTCAAGAAATATTTAGATTTGGTAATATGGGACATGGTTTAGTGGGAAATACTGGTGGCAGACAGGTAGTTGGATTTGATTCTGTGATTCTATGATTTATGGATCCTTAGTCAGAAGAGAAGCAGGAACTTAGATCACCTATATCTACTTCCTAAGAGAATGGGAACATCCACCTTTCTTCTCCCACCCTTCTATCTCCTATTAGTAATAATAATAATAAAAATTTTAAAAAATGCCTTTAGTAAGGCCTGTGTAGTAGCGGTGTTCAAAGTACACATATTTTATCAGGCTTACAGGGATCAAAAGTGCTCCAAAGCAGACTTTATGGTAAAACGATCAAACAATGAAGTGATCAGTTGTAAATAGTTGTATAGACTGTCAATTGTTAGCTTTGCATCTGAGCATTAAAAATGTACTTTCATTCTGTTTTAAGAAGCACAAAACTTTCTTGAAGCTGGTTAATATTTGCCTTTTCATGCAAAGGCTTCTAGTCTAGAACCTCAGATATTTGTGTGTGCGCGCGCGCGCACGTGTGTGTGTGTGTGTGTGTGTGTGTGTGTGTGTGTGTGTTAAACACAGACTAAACAAGCAGGTCAATGTTTTGTTTGACCAACACAGAGTCATTTTACACTACTCCAGTTTTGTCTGTGAAGCAATAAAAAAGCAGATTCTCATTAAAAATCTTACCAGAATTGTATACAAAATGCAGCAAGGACTGCTTCAAATTTGCAGGAATAAACAGGGCTAGTATGCTTTAGAAAACTCTGCTGTTTCACTGGGAATAATCTCCATAGAAAGAATGAATTCAAATCTGAAAAAACATTCATAGTGGAATTACTATCCAATTAAGTCAGAAACTGTGGTGAGAAGGGCTGGGTATTCATCGATAGTTGTTTATAGATAATAATTTATTTTTTTTTTTTTTTTTTGTCAGTTTTGCGACAAGTTGGTAATTTAATGAAAGTACTGTGGATGATCAGGGGTTCCTTTCCAGTATTGACTTCATGGTGTTTGTTAACAGTGATCAGAGTACAGACCAGTGTGACATTCAGCATGATACCAGACTTCAAAATGTTACCTTACAGCAAAATTCAAAATACAGAGTATGGCCCAAACCCAATAAAACGCCCAATGTAAGGCATTTTTAAACCCGACTTTCAAGTATCTATAATCTTTAGTAGATTCCACATTTTTCTTCGTAGGCAGCACTTTATAGGAGCGTCAAATCAGGATCAAAATCGGGCACAATTATTTGAATAATTTTTGTTCAGCAACACAGGAATTCTAAACTGCATTTGTTTTCTAATGGAGGAGTCTGGCAGATTTTTTGTCTTGTTAATCATATATTTCAACTATAGGCACTATAAGAAATGTAAAAATTAGATTATGGCCACTACCAGGTGTCTGTATTTCAGTTATATCCTTGTTGCACTGTGTGAAGGAGTCTCCTGAGCTTCAAATACCCTCTGACACAAATCCTGTTTTGAAATTTGCTCCAAGCCTAAATATGAGACAAAATTAAGCCTAAGCATATGAGCTTCAAAAGTGGACTAGTCATAGAGACAAAATATGGGAAGTATTAAACCATTGTTTCTCGGCAGGTTGACTCTACCCAATTTATGGTTATCACTCCCTTCCTGCTCTGTTTCTCAAGCGTTTACACTTATGTCACCAGACAATGAATCAATTCAGCAAGTTGTTTTGACATAAAACTTACAATTTTTGCCCCAGGTTAGCTTTTGACTGGACACTCACAAATAGAGATGGCAAGAATCCCAAGGATGCTCTTCTTTTCATTGCGATGACTATTAGCAGAGTGTAACATTTCTCTGTAAGATACACACACAGTCTCTGGACAGAAAGATCTATATTAGATTGAACTTTGTTGAAAGCCAATTTTGAAGTGACATATCCAGGAAAATGAAAGGACTACTTTTGACATCTGAAGGTAAATTTTTAAAATACCAATATATGGAACACTATGCAGCTAATTAACTTTTACAGTCAGTATATAGCCAATTAACTTTTTCACATTTACCATATGTTTATCTTCCTGCAGGGAGTATTTCCAGGAGGAAATCATAATGGGAGATAGTTCTGCATTTTATATGAGAATAAGATCTGTTGATGATAGCTACAAATTCTTACATAGCACAGAGTAGCTTCAAAAGAGGGTGCTGTTGCTGATCAGAGAAGTAAAATATAAGAATTTATTAATGAATTTCATGGTTTCATAAAGTTCATTTCCATAACTAGTTAACTCTACAACTGACAACACCCAAAGCACTGAGTATCAGCAGTATTCAAAAAATGAACAGGACATGAATTCCAAGAAAATACTAGTTGAATAAATTATTGCTACAAACTAGTACAGTGTGTCTCTAAGCTCACTGACTGCTCCTTTTGGAAATCACCATTACTATCTATAACACAGTACTGTCCCGTGTCAAGTTTCAGATTATGTAGTTTCACTGAAAACTTTTTCTCAAGCCTTTCCATAAGGACATGTTATACAAAACCTTGGCAAACATCTGATTCTGTAAATAAATTGTGGTACATTTTTCAGTTCTCAACAATAGCAGTAGCAGCGGATGGTGTTTCTGCATTCTTCTGTTTATTATCACCAGATAGAAACATTACAGTGATTGCACAAACATCTGAAACCTATTAAATATAGAAATCTTGGCTAGAATTTCAAAAGGCTGTCTTGAAATTGTGAAATTAAAATACATAAAAGTATGTGTTGACCAACTCCAAAGTCTGACATTGCCACTGGCAATGCTGGTCTCTCTCCAAAAGCACAGTTAGACTACACTGAAGTCTCTTTCTTGCACCTGTGGCTGTATAGGATTGTCCTCCAGTGGCAGTCAGAAGAACTGGGGTCTACGACACAACCCAGATCTGCAATTGGAAGATGTTGGGTTGTGTAACTAAATCAAAGGAACCTGGGTCTCACAGCAGTGATGTAGCCTACAGAAAAAGGTCAGTGTCATGGTTGCACTAAAGAGAGGGAAAATCTCTATTGTCATTTGTCAGCTGAAAGACCACTTACTGCTCTGGTGGTAATAGTGGAAGAAGAGATGCTTGGGTGTTCAGGCAGCTAAGTTCTCAAATCAGGGGAAAAGGAATTAAATATACTAATGAGAAGGAATTAACTACTGCCGTGGTGAATTGCTTGTTGTTTATCACTGTCTGGAGTCGAATAGTCAGCCTATGATTAAATAATATTTGCCAGAAAAGATGCAGGACTATTTGCACACCAGGCTGATCATGCTTTTTCAGTTTATTCCAATATAGTTGCTTATACATCTATTTGATTAACAGTGGCATTTATCCTGAATTGCAGCAGTGAAATATTTATTGGGATAGATGAGAAAAAGACTATGTAAAATTGTCTCAGTTCTATCTGGCTTAAACTTTGATCTTAGAACAGAACTGTATTATTTAAAAATATTATTTAATGTATCTGACACTGTGATTTTAACACTAGCATGTAATATATTTATTAAAAGACTAATTGTATAACTAATAGCATTTTAAAAATGTGGAAGGAAATATTCTGATTTCAACATTATGGCCTGGCAATGAAAATAGAATATTTAACATGAATATATGTATTATCAGTTTAATAGTATGGTATTTGAAACAAAAAGCCTTGGTAAATGTACTTCTTCTGGGTCAAACTAACACTCTTCCCTTTTCTTTTTGAAATGTTAAGAAACTCTGCCAAAATGACATGTCAAACACTTTCTTGTTATATGAAATTATTGATTTTGTTTTGAAGTTATTGAGCCCTTTCTGATTTTAATGTTGATGTAAATTTAAAAGAAACAATATATCAACAAATTCAGTTTAAAAATATCAAATTGTATTTCCTTTTGAAGACATAACAGATAATTCAGAAAACTTTTGCTACTGTTTTAAGTTCTTTACTAAATACACGATTTTTTTTTTTAGGACTCCAAAAATGTCACTTCTTTTACAATTAGGTAGTTTTCCAAAAGTTGTCATCTGACACTGACAATGATCATACAAGACAATATTCTAGAAAAGTTAGAAGGAATCCAAGATAGCTACACTAAAAAGCCAGTACACACATACACATAGGTTATTCATAAGACCTGAGATTTCGGACAATTCTTTGCATGAGTACCATGCATAATTTCCTTCCAACACTTACGAGGTTAAAGTGCATTTTCAGTATACTTCATCAACGTCTTTAAAATGGTTGTCTTGACAAATTTCACAGAATCATAAGGTGGTTAAGAAAGTACTTCTGGAGGTAATCTTATCCAACCCACACTAAAGCAGGACCCCGATGGCTTTTGAAGATCTCCAGGGAAGAGACTCTCCAAGTGCTCTGTCACCCACATAGCAAAGTGTTCCCTGTCATTAAAAAGGGTCCTCCTGTGTTTCATTTTGCATCCATTGCTGCTTGTCCTGTCCCAGATATCACTGAAAAGAGTCTGGCAATATCCTCCTTACACCTTCCTTTCAGGTTATTTATATATGTCGATTCTCCCCTGAGCTTTCTGTTCTCTAGGCTAAGCAGACCCAGCTCTCTCCACCTTTCCTTACAAGAGCGGTGCTGCAGTCACTTGCTCATTTTTGAGGCCCTTCTCTAGATTTTTTCCATTATGTCCATGTCTGTCTTGTGCAGGAAGCCTACAGCTGTACACACTGTTCCAGATGTGGTCTCAAGTGTGCTGAGTAGAGGGAAAGGATTATCTCCTTTGGCTTGCTTGCAACAAAGAGTTATGATTTTAAGGTGAGCTGATTGGGATCCTAGAAACCTGATGAAAAATCACAGATTGCCATGATTTTGATGAGGAAAACTGAATATCTCTATGACTGATGAAACTAAACACAACGCCTGAAAATGAGAAGATGATCACAGTGCTCAGAAGAAGCTATGTCAGTGATACAAGGCCACTGATGAGCCAATTATTGATTATGACTTTTCATGATATAATGCAACAGGATATCCTGTTATGCACGATATCAGAATTCAAAGAAACACACATTATGCAGATGGTTGTCCTGACCCATTAACTAGCTGAAGAGGATGGTGGATATCACTGGCTGCCCAGTCATCACAGCACAGACGGTTTATCTTTTCATGCTGAAATACAAAACAGTCACCTGCACCCCTTAAGCAAAGGATTTTAATTAAAGCAAGACTTTTTAATTAATTTATGTCAGTGTTACTGAGAATCTGAATTTCACTACGGAAAAATAAATTCAGTCCTAAGTGTTTAAATGTGAATGCCTTGAAACACGTGGATATGTATACCCTATGGACATGAGATGATGTAAGAGAATATATTAAATTATCACTTATACTCTAAGCATATAGCTAAATAAGATGCAATCCAAAATTATCTTGAAAAAATTGTATAAATAATCTAAAAACTACTCCTCTGTCCAAACAGACTACAATTCCTTAAATAAAAATGCAAAGTTCAGTAAGACTTCACACAAAGAATAGGTTTGGCAGCATAATATAAGAAGGGATCAAGATAAACAACAGTGGTTAATGTCATACATCTGCAATCAATCAATTAATTAATTAATTAAAAAGGGAAAAAAAAAAAAAAAGAACATTTTCTGTGTTTGTGTGTACAACAGCTTGTACTGGTAATGAGGGTTGCCTCAACCTACGTGCAAGACCTTGCATTTGGATTTGTAGAATCTTGTGAGATTCACCTGGGTCCACTGTTCAAGCCTTTCCAGGTCCCTCTGGATGGCATCCTGTTCTTCTGTTCTTCTGTTGTGTTGTCTGCACCCCACAGCTTGGTGTCAGCAAGCTTGCTGGGAGTGCACTTGACCCCACTGTCAATGTCACTGATGAAGATTTGAATAATATTGGCACCAGCACTGACCCCTGGGGGACACCATACATCAGTGATCTCCATCCAGACATTTAGCCAATGACCACCACTCTCTGGACTCAATCCTGCACACAGTTCTTTGTCTACTGAACAATCCACTCATCAAATCCATATCTTTCCAATTTGGAGAGAAGAATGTTGTGGGGTACAGTATCAAAGGCCTTACTGAAGTCTAGATAGACGACATCTATCATGACAGCGGCTCTTCCCTTGTCCATTGATGCAGTGACACCATCATAGAAGGCCACTAGCTTGATCAAACTGGATCTGCCCCTGATGAAGCCATGCTGGCTTTCCCGTATCACCTCCCTGCCTTCCACATGCCTTAGCATAGCTTCCATGGGATCTGTTCCATGATCTTCCCTAGCACTGAGCTGAGACTGATAGGTCAGTAGTTCCCTGGATCATCCTTTTTACCCTTTCAAAAAATGGGTGTCATGTTACTTTTTTTTTTCTAGTCACCAGTAACTTCACCTGATTGCCATGAGTTTTGAAATACCATTGAGATTGGCTTGGTGACTACATCAGCTAATTCTCTCAGGACTCTGGGATGCATCTCATCAGGACCCACAGCTTTCTGGATGCTCAGGTTCCTCAAGTGGTTGTGAATCTGATCATTGCTTACAGTGGGAGGGACATTGCTTCCCCAATCGACTCCTACCAAACCAAATGTTTGAGGGCTCTGTGGTGAGCAGTTAGTTATCAGAGAAGACAGGTGCAAAAAAGTTGTTAAGTACCTCAACCTTCTCCTTGTTTGTTGCTACCAGTTTGCCTGTGTCACCCACCAAGAGGAGTAAACCATCCTGGACTTTCCTTTTCTGGATGAGGTACAAAACTACCTTGAAACACACTGAGAACAATTTCTGGTATTTAAGTATGTACTTACCCTTTTGTTCCTTTTTATACCCTTTTGTTCATTTATAAATATTTCTGTCTTTGCCTCAAGAGTTGTACCTGCAGCCACATAAAAACAAGGACATTGTTTGTTATTTAATCTTAAAAACAAAATGGTAAAGAAATTAAAATCTACTATAATGAATGTATTCAAATGTCCAGACATTTGTTAATTAGAATTTGAGCCATCAGAGGACAACTATATATAAAACAGTTAAAAACATTCTTTTTCAATTTTCCAAATTGATTTTAATGTCTGTGTTAGAATAAAACTTATTCAACTGTCAAAATTGCATGTAAAAGAACTGAATTGTTCTTTTGTCCTGAGTTTTCTGAAATGAAGTGAATGAGCACTCAGCAGTCATGGACGTTAAGGCTGAGACAGCAAGTACAAATGCTTGAGTCTCAACTTCAGGAGCTGACTGCTCTTCACCTGTCAAATGTCTTGGTGCAAGTCTTTATTTCTTCACACACTTTTTTTCCATGAAAGGATTAAGCTTTCTTACAGTTTTCTGCCTTGCTTCTTTGTTTGACTCAGATGTTCTTTATTTGTCTTAAATACCAGTGCAAGTCTTCCCACTAATTAAGCAAATTTTTTAAATGGAATTTATTTTTTAAGCCTTCAATACTGCACAAGTTTCACCACAAAAAGTTATTTCTTTGGAAAAATTTTGGGCAATTATCCATATTCTTTGTAGGAGTGCCATTCTTGTCACCAGCATCAAAATAAAGATTTTTTCCAAAGAATAGGAAAAAAAACTATTGGATGTCCAATTAGTATATTTTGACTGATAATCTTCAGTCTTTCAACACAAAGTCATCTGCTCCACAGAATATGCAACAAGATTCATTTTAGCTATATATTTAGCAAGTGTCCGCCTATATGCTAAGTGGTATAAATGGACCAGAGCATTAGATTAGCTAGAACATTTGAGATGAGACATTGAAAAAAGACAGAAATGCATACTTTTGCACAGAGATAAACACATTCTCCTCTTTTTTTCTTTCACTGAGAAATCACGTGAAGATTTGAAATAATATTTTGAAATTTACAACTAAAAAGCTTAGAGAATAACTAAACACTTTTTTTTTCATCTTGTTATCCTTATAGTTTTTAACATACTTCTTTTTTATTAACTTCATCCTCATTTCCAATATGTGAATTCATAACAGTTTATTATTGAGGAATTTCATAAACCTGAATTATGCTTTCATGTGTTCTACTCTCAAAGAAGCAAAACTGCTTCTGACAGGCTCTTGTCCATACCAGGCAAATTATTCACAGGTAGGCTAATAATTACGTACAGAAAGAAAAGTTGAACTGAACCAACTGTTAAAGGGGACCTCTAGTAATGCAGTACGCCTTATCAGGAAGCAACCAAGGTCCAAGAAATGCTCTCCCTTCAGTGGCTGGCCTTCATATGAAGCCACAGCAGTTCCACCCTGGGTTCACATCTTCTGGTCTCATGGGGAGCAAAGTGAAAATAATTTACCCTACATCATAATTAATTTATCTTTGTATAATATCATACTGCTTTTTATTTATTTATTTTAATTATTACTAGAGTGTTACTGTTGAAACAATCATGCTGTTAGTACAACTAATTTTATAAAAATGTTGAATTTTTTTCATATAAAAATGCCGCACCACTGTCTGTTTTTAAGATATGCAATGCTCTGTAGAAGCTTTAAATTGGACTTCCTCAGAACTATTGTTTTCTACATTCTTTTTCCACAGTTTCACTATGTTTTTATTCTAATTTTTTTTGAAAGAGATTTCTGATTTTAGTTGTATTTCATTAATAATCTGAATAATTTGCTATTCTAAGCAGATCGTAAGCAAGAAGATGTAAAGAAATATCCTAAAAACACTTAGGCTTGGTTGCTATTATACAAAAGCATTTTGAAAGAATATTTTTGGCCAATATTACAACTTCCAAGGAAAAAAGATCATTAATTAAACTGAGAGTTGAAGAAAATGAAATCAAGCACTTTGCTTGTTTTCTTATGTGGGAAGGTAGGAAAGGCTATAACTTAGAAGCCTTAAGCATAAAAAAAAAAAAATCTGCAAATCTGAAAGTCAGTCAGATTTTTTTTTAGCTGTAACTGACATTATATCTAGTTCTCTTGCAAAAGTTGTATCAGCTTTTCTGGTAGTCCACTTTTATTGCTTTCTCCTACTGCCTTTTTTACATTTAGACGTCATGATTTTTACATGTCTTAAAATATTATCTTTTGGTCTTTTTATTGATCAGGTGATCTTCAAGGCTCAAGGAACTAGCAAAAAGAGTTGAACTGAAGATGAACCTTGGAGGCAAAGATAGACTCTGGAGGCAAGACTGAAGTTTTGTTGGGCCACTTCTAGGCTGTATTTATGATGGGTGCAAAACAATCACCAGGGAATTTTGCAGAGCACATATTCTCAAATTTTGACTTGAAGTGAATCAGGGAAGACTTTTAAAAGCAGCTTGAGAAGAGATATGACTTAGAGTGAAAATGAAGCCTAAATTTGGTACAGGGGATGCATTAATGTAAAGTTGAATGCATTCCTTCAAGGCAAACTGGGCTGTCCCAGGGATCAAATGCCAGTCAGGGCTGAAGTTAGGCATTGAAATACATCTACAATGCTCAAGGGAGTGATTAAAGATGAGTAAAGTCTGATTTATGGTTTCAGTTAGGGACATGGTTATTTATTATACAACATTCTTATTTGATGTTCCTATCTACTTTTAACTTTATTTCTGATAATGATATCTCTTGTTGCTGCTATTCTTCAGATACCTGCCCATTTTCCCTTTCCTGGTCATATATATTTTTTTCTTCAGGTCCTCCTTTCTTACACACAAATAGTTTTATTTGCTTTGTGTCCATTTTACTTAAAAGAATAGCTTCAGAATAATTCTGAAGAGGTAACACTAAATCACTGTTATTTTTGAAAGATAGTTGTTTATATCATAAGAGGAAATCATTAAATTAACAAATATCTTAAATATAACTTACTGTTAATTCATAAATTTGAATATTTTAGCTGTAATGGGAAATTTCTGTATATGTCTGGGTAATTGATAGATGCTAGTTTAGGGTTATAGCAGATTTGCCCTTTCTAAACAAAATATGAAGACAGATTGTATTTTGAGGGATGCTAAGAGTTATGTATCAAAAGTGTTATGTAAGAGTTATGTATCAAAAACTATTATTTCAGTTATCATAGTCTGGTAGAATAAATTCTCTTTCTGGGACAAAAAAAAAAAAAAAAAAGCCATAGAAATCATTCTAAAAGACATCTAGGCTAACTATCTAGGTAAATTGTGGAGATGGCGAAGCTATATACTGGGAAAATAAACATTACAGAATGCTTAAAAATGAAAGTATTCCTACTTGGTTGCAAATTACATGAACATAAGAAGCTCCATACAAGACGTGGAGGAACTTGTTTACAGTACAGGTGGTGGAGCACTGGAACAAGTTGCCCAGAGAGGCTGTGGAGTCTCCTTCTCTGGAGGCATTCAAGACCTGTCTGGATGCCTACCTGTGTGACATATCGTAGGAAACCTGAGATTCTGTGATTACCCTCAGCAATATAAAATCACTATTTCAGTAAAGCTGAATAATTCTAACAGTAAAATTTTCCTGTTTAGATGCCTAAAATTTGGTATGTTATTCAAAAGTAGTCATCCTAAATTCTTTTGGTGATGATGGAAAATAATGTGCACCTTCTGATTAATTTGGCCTAGTTTAGGTATGTATTTTAGATTAAGGTAAATAATTCTTTGGATCTCTTTCTTTCTGCCATAAATAAAATTCAAAGATGACAGAGTTATGTTTTGGACGTATATAACTAGAAACTAATACCTCTTCTTCCACATCTTCCAACTATGTTCGTAAAATAAAAACCTGTATTTAAACAAGTCTAATTCTTCAAAGAGGGATATGGCCCCTTACCAAGTACATTTCTGCCTTTATCCTTTCAAAAGGTGTTTGCATCATGAAACACAGAAAAGAATCATGAATAAAGAAATTCAAAGTTGAAAATAAAAAATCTAGGGGTCTTGGACTCATCTTTAAAAAGTTTATTTCTTTGTTCTCCTCTTCTAGCATTAAGGCAACTACCTATTCAATACTGTATTCAGTCATTTTTGACAAAAACTTATGGAAGGATCTGAAGGAAAGGTGTCGCAATATATCAGTCAGTCTAACAATAATTAGAATCTGACATAGAGTCACAGAATAGCTTAGGTTGGAATGGACCATCAGGATCATTCAGCACTGGGCAGGGACACCACACACTAGATCAGGTGGCCCAAGGCCCCATCCAGCCTGACCTCAAACACTTCCAGGGATGGGGTATCCACAGCTTCTATGAGCAGCCTGTGCCAGTGCTTCAACACCCTCCGAGTAAAGAATTTCCACCTAACATCTAATCGAAATCTGCCCTCTTTTAGTTTCAAGCTGTTACCCCTCGTACTGTCACTGTCTACCGGTGTAAAAAGTTGTACTCCATCTTCTTTAAAAGCCCCTTTAAGTACTGTAAGGCCACAAGGTAGTCTTCACAGAGCCTTCCCTTTTCCAGACTGAACAAGACCAGCTTTCTCATTTTGTCTTCACTGGAGAGGTTCTCCAGCCCTTTGTGGCATGCTCTGTACTCTTTTTTGTGCTGGGGACCCCAGACCTGGATGCAGTACTCCAGATGGGGCCTCATGAGAGCAAAATAGTGGAGGATGGTCACCTCCCTTGTCCTGCTGACCACACCTCTTTTGATGCAGCCCATGTTACAGGAGACCATTTCAAGCACACACTGCTGCCTAATGTTGAGATTTTTATCTATCAGTACCCCCTAAGTACTTCTCAGGACTGCTTTCAATGAATTCTTCCCACAGTCTGTAGACATATCTGGGATTGCTTTGACCTTGCAATTGGCCCCGTTGAACCTCATGAACCCACTTTTCAAGCTTGTCCAAGTCAGATTGGGAATGTTTTCTTGAAGACAGTTTCACAAGATGCAGGAGTTTTAAGAGAGGTGGTAACTGAACATTGCTTTTATTAACCTATTTCTCTATTTGGTAAAATATATTTTGTATATGCATCTGGATATGTGTATCTTTCACTTGCAATAAGGCTTGATTATCATATTCAGATGTAAAGAAAACCCTGTGATCCCATGAAGTGTTCTTTCCACCAATATAAGATAAAATGTGCACATTCTAATGTCTAGATAGGCTTTTTACCAATCTGGCTGTGATATTTCGGTGTTGTACATTAGTTTGAAGTTTCGGCATCAGCCAGAGAGTTAATGGAAGAAAGCTATGCTAGCTCAAATTATATAATCACAATATAGGAGCATGTATACTAGAAAATACCAGCTGAGGTGTGTGAAGCTATTGCACAACAATGACTTGCTCATTTGCATAAACCCTCAACTACTCTTTGGAATTTACTATATTTTGATATACTAAGAAACTTATGTTGGAAATGTGTTGTTAATAGACTATTTGTCCACTTACTTTTTACTATTCAATTTCCTCCAGCTAAGCTGCAATAAACTATCCCATTTTTTAAAAAGAAAGGAAAAAAGAAAAACCCCAACGCTTACAATTGAGTTATGTTGATTTCACTTAAATTTCTTACCTGATTTATATTATTGATTTTGCTTAGTATTAAATTACTAATGTACATGCAGAATGATACATAGTAGTAATGTAACATTAATTATTAATAATGAGTTAGGTTAGAAGAAGTTAATTTAATACTCTTAGGATCATATACAACCCATATATTCAATTAATTCTTCCTTTAGCACTGAGCCTGAAAACATTCCATGTTCAAATTATATGTAACAGGTCAGTAACATGGAGTGAATTGCTCCTTAATTGAAGGTTGTTTTTAGAACAAAGATCTTCAGGACGTGCCTTCCTTACAGTTCTCTGGCTCCGTTTATTCACTGGCTGGCAGAGTCATTTGTACATTTTGTGCTGCTGGGATGTGTTAGGCTTAATATTAGAATGTTTTGTGTCAACCAGCTTAGCCCTATCACAGACTAAATAGCAGTTTGTGCTCCTCAACTTCCATCCCTGAACTTCAACACAGCTCAAGCAAGACCATTTTTCTGAAGCGTAGCATGTTTGTTTAAGTGCTCTAGACATGGGTAACATTATGGATGACTGGACTGTCCTATAAAAAATGATCCTACAGTCTACACATACTGGCTGTATTGCTTCATAAGGGAGCCAGAAAACAAACCCTGTCTTCCAGACCAACTGCTGTGCACTGATTCATAGAAACGCAATATATAGAAACAACACAATCTAGTGCTGTAGGACTAAACTCCACTAGAAAATCCTAGGTCATCTCTGAACTACATATGGTAGAAGCCATGGAACATAAATATCATTTTGTGGGTTTTTCTTTCCTTCATTTGTTTATTGTTGTTGTTATTGTTTGTTTGCTTGTTGTTTGTTTGTTTGTTTGTTCCCTCTGTTAGGAGTATCTGAAATAATGTAGAGCTGTGTTGCAGCTCACCATAATGGCGTTTTAGTTTGAAAGTGAAGTTATCTGTTGCATGCACTGGGGAAGGGATAGAAGAATACAGGTATGCTTGAGCTTGCTAGATGTCTTCAGGTTGTGTTATAGGACCGTGGAAGGTGAAGAAAAGAATGTGTAGTGTCGTTTTCTCCTTATGCTTTTGGGAACTGACTATATCCCTCATCCTGCTTAATTTTAATTTTGGAAAAAAAACTGGCTGGGACATCTCAATAGTAAGTTATTTGGGACATACAGTTATGTGGTGTGGTCATCAGTCTGCTCCCTAGTGTTGTAGTAGGCGACAGCAAGGATTCGGGATGTGATGTGGTAGGACTCTCCCCTTGCTCGGTGTCGAAAGGTTAATGTATGCATAAGAGGCGTAGACGAAGTAGGATAGGTATATAGGTAAATCGCACGACGCAATAAATGCCATTTTTCTGCTCACCATATTGGTATTCATGTGCAGTTCTTTGGCCCAGGTAGGTGTTACCCGATAGTCCAGCACAGGCGCAGAGCTAAAAGAACATGGGTTGCCAGGTGCACGGCAACACCTTAGCTTCTTTTTCTCTGCAGTGTAGATTCAAGGGAGTTCCCCTTTAGGACCTGGCAGGGCATAAGTGGACTGAATTATGCAATTAACCTAATACCCATTTGTAAAAAGGCCTGCAACCTCTTGGGGATAAAATGATGATAATTCAATAGCTTTAGTGTATGATTTCAATCTACCATGGGGATTATTATCTCTGAGTGAGATATGGTGTACAATAGCTTTCTCAGTAGATTCAGTGCAGCAAAGTGTTCTGTTATTAACAAAACAATAAACTATTCCAAAGAGCAGTTGCCAGAGTTTCTTTAAGGTTTGGGAAAACTCACCTACTTTTAGACAAATATCCTTGAAGGAGTTCAGAATCCTATTCTCCTCTCAGAGTTGGACATTGAATCACAAAATCTACCTCATTCTCCTTCACTTCCTCATTCTCTCCTTCTTTCTTTGCCTCTTTGAGATTTCTAGAAAGCATTCTTAACAAGTCTGTTACTTCATCAAAAATTGCCTCTCTCCTGCAAAGTAGCTGCAGGAAGCTGCTCTGTCTAGCTTCAACCAGAATAGGTTATCATTTAAATGTGACTGACATTGTCCTTGCCTGGTAAATGCATCACTGACAGCCTATGGCAGATTACACTGTGTGCTCCCTTTCCCTCCTCCTGCAAAACAGTAGGGGTTTAAACACCAAATGAACACATTGCCTTTCAAAGGTAGATTCACTACACAGCACAGTGTGTGCTGCCTTCTTTACCCACTCTGAGTATAGTATACACTTAAATTGAAGTAAAAAGATTATTTCATAATTTTAGTTATGAGGTATAGGTTACACCAATAAATTCAGCACGCTCTGGGAACTCTCAAGAGAGGCTGAGGTCAGCTGTAGTGCACAGCATTAGGAAGGATGAATCACTCCCATCTTCCCATTTATCAAGGCTGATATCCATGACAGGCTGAAGTAGAATCAACAGAGTCACAGAAGAATATTTAGCTCCTAAATTAAAAGAGTATTTTGAATTGTTCCTATCAATCCATATGCCTACCCCATCTGCCTTTTTCCCTGCTCTGCCTTTTGTCAAGTACTGGTGAAGAACCAGCCCAGGTCAGCTCCGTCAGCCCAGGTTTGCTTTCATGCAGTACTAGCACTACAAACACACTCTCTGTTTAGACATTTGAGACTTTCAGTCAATCTTAGGATTAAATGTCTGGATTATACCTGTAAATGGTAGACTTCGGAAGTTAGGAAGACAGGACCATACATACTATCAGGGGAGAAAATCTGGTTGGTTCTGACCAGTGCAAACAGACCAAGTTATCACATACATTTATTCTTGATCTTTACTTTATAAAACAATACCACTGCAGAGTCACACCATGTGCAAAGAAATCTACAAAGCAGGAGAATATATTTCATATTTGAATTTCTGAATCCTGTTCAAAGACAGGCTGCCTAATATTGCACAGTTGTAGCTGAATAAGGCAACAGATGAATCTTTAACAGGCTATTTTCTTGTTTTAACTTTCGTGTCTCAGGTGCAGACTGGGGAAAAAGGTCAAGAATTATCAGGTAAATTAAAAAAACACCAAAAAACTATAGGCCAATATATCACTATTATTACTATGCTACCAGTCACATAGTCCTCCCTCAAAAGAGAATATATTGCAGTATTCACTTATAAGTTCTTTTAACAGTCTTGTATAATAATTGTCATTTTGATTTTGTCTGGTATCCTGTTTTGTTTTGAGATTATAACTCTTTACAGCTTAATTTTATTAAAGTGGCAAGTTAGAGGATGATGTTCTGGAGCCACAAAGTAAATAATTCATTACATTTCAAACATTAAATTGTCATCAAATGCTTTCCGACCTGCATTACACAAAGTCATGTTGAATCTCTAATGTCTGGACTGCCTATGCAATGAAGAACCTCTCAGACAGCTTCAATCAAAATACACTTGAGAGAAAGCAGACATAATATTTTGATAAACAAGTACCCCATAGTTTTGTATCTTTCCCCTAAGCAGTAAGAATTCTCTGAGATTACAAGATCTCTATTTAGAAGTGCCTTCTCAAACACAAATGTTTTGATTTTAAATCTATAATAATTGCATTTAGTGAGTTTCTAGGGCAGCTGTTTCTGATAAAGCAGCTAAAATAATGTCTTGAAAATCTCTAATTCTCAAGACAAAGTCTTAAATCCCACTGTTCTACATGAGAAATATGATACTGTGTTCAAAAGTAAAAACATCAATCTAAGACAACCTTATGCCACAGCTGGACAAGAGTTGCTGCATGTCTTTTTCTATGTTCTCTTAGAAAATCAAAATATAAAAATGCAGGACTCTTATTAATAAAAGTATGATTTTTAAAAAGATGGAAATGTGTAGAGGTAAATAAGAAGGTTAAATGAAATGTTAAAAAGTCTAAGTTAGAAGAAGGGAATGTGTGCCCTTTCTTATACACTAACTGAATTTGCTGTGTGATCTTTTAACAAACATGCTGTCACTTTATTTTCTTTTTTTCATTTACTTTAACAGCTGAATGACTTCTTTTGTTTGTTCCTTTGTTTGCTTTTGGTATTTTATTTTCATGGGCACAAATAATGAAAGTAAAATTTGGATCAATCAGATACATTTCTTTTTTTTTGTTTTTTTGTTTTTTGTTTTTTGTTTTGCTTCTGTGCCCTTAGAGATGTGCAAGAAAACAAAATTGTGGTCATAAGTAAAGCTGTGTGTCATGCTGTGTTACTAACTGTTTCCATGACCAGCTTTAATTCCCTAAAGAGAGTTTCCTCATGAGAAGCTGTAATTCCCAGTCGGTCCTAACAGCTTTTAAGCTGTGATTCAGTATTAAGTCACTAGGTGGCATGTGGTAATGAAGAAGAAGGAAGTTAAGAAGTTCTAGTGCAGCTGGCACTGGATACCTTGGAACAAATGCGTTAGAGTTGATGCATTGCCATCTGCCTTTGTTTGATTCAGCTGTTGGACAACAGACCATAGTCATCTATTGCTCAACATGATTTTTTAGTTCATAAATGTGTTTAAATATTTTCTTTTGGTAACTTCATGAAAAAACCATTCTGCGTGCTTGATTGTTTCAGAAACTGTTTTCCACCTCCCCCATTCTCTGTATACTGAATGCACACTTCGACTATAAAACTTAAGAGCTCTTTTTAACCAAAAACTCTAAATACAGAAATAAATGAAGAAATTAAGGACAAGCTTGCAGAGGAAAGGAGAATGCATACACTGCCACATCATTCTGTGACTGATGTGATTCAAACAACATGTTGTTTCAAGCTTCAAAACTACAAAAGAAAAGCTTCTGTCCCAGCTGTACCTGAGACTGTAAGGAAAAGAGCTCAAAAGATACTGTAGCTTTTTATCATGGGAATCTGTGTAAAGGTGGAAGTTTTGAAGCTAGAAACACAGACAAGATATGCCTTCCTATAAACATAAGTTATAGGAGCAGTAGCTAGATACAAGGAAGGAAAACACTTCTCTTCCATCCCTCAGTCTTGCTACTCATCTTTCAGGAGAACACGATCATGAAAAGGTCAGAGACAAAAGGTAATTCTTATGTAACTCTTCCATCGTTCATTTTAAAGTGACATTAAAAATGTCATAGGCTTTGGACATCTATGCCAAAATATGTAGGGAAGGTATGGACTAACATTTTGTTCAGAAAATCATAGAATCATTTGAAGTGGAACGGACCATTTAAAAGTCGTCTAGTACAACTTCCCTACAATGAACAGGAACATCTACAGATACATCACATTGCCCAGAGCCAGATCCAGCCTGACCAGGCTGATTCACGTACAGCATCAGAAAAATAGGTTACTTATTTTTAAATTTTATGCAATATTGGTCACAAGATAACATATGGTAATCAGTTGTTTCACATTTCTGGCATCCTGTCAAGTGAATTTTTTTTCAGAGAATCATAGAATCACAAGTTTGGAAAAGACCTACAATATCATCTAGTCCAACCATCCTCCCACCACCATTGCTACGAAAAGCCACTAAACCATATCTCATAGCTCCTCATCCAGATGCCTCTTGAACACTGCCAGGGATGGTGACTCTACCACCTCCCTGGGCAGGCCATTCCAGTGCCTGACCACTCTCTGAGAGAATAAATAAATAAATAAATGAGAGAATAAATACAATAGGATCAGCTAATCATCTAAGCAAGCTTATGTTACAAAAACATCTTAGTTAGAATCATAGAATCACAAGGTTGGAAAGGACCTACAAGATCATCTAGTCCAACCATCCTCCCATCACCATTGCTACCAAAAGCTGCTAAACCATACACCATAGCTCCTCATCCAGACACCACTTGAACACTCCACCACCTCTCCGGGCAGGCCATTCCAGTGCCTGACCACTCTCTGAGAGAAAAGTTTTTTCTTTATATCTAATCTAAGCCTACACAGGTACAACTTGCGGCCACTTCCTCAGGTCCTGTTTGCTGCCTGGGAGAAGAGGCCAAAGCTCTCCTCATCACAACCTCCCTTTAGGAAGTTGTAGAGAGCAGTGAGGTCTCCCTGAGTCTCCTCTTCTCCAGACTGAACAATCCCAGCTCCCTCAGCTGCTCCTCATAAGACTTGTGCTCCAGACCCCTCACCAGTTTTATTGCCCTTCACTGGACACGTTCCAGGGCCTCAATGTCTTTCTTGTAGTGAGGGGCCCAAAACTGAACACAGTACTTGAGGCGCGGCCTCACCAGTGGTGAGTACAGGGGGAAGATTACCTCTCTGCTCCTGCTGGTCACACTATTTATAATGCAGGCCAGGATGCCATTGGCTCTCTTGGCCACCTGGGCACACTGTCGGCTCATGTTCAGCCAAGCATCAACCAGCACCCCAGGTCCCTTTCCTCTTCACAGTCATCCAGCTGCTCTGCCCCAAGCCTATAGTGCTGCATGGGGTTATTGTGGCCAAAGTGCAGGACCTGGCACTTGGCCTTGTTGAACCTCATCCCATTCACCTCAGCCCAGTAAACCAGCTTGCCTAGATCCCTCTGAAGGGCCTCCCTACCCTCAGGCAGATTGACACCACCTCCCAACTTGGTGTCATCTGCAAACTCACTGTGGGTACACTCAATCCCCTCATCTAGGTCATCAGTAAATATATTAAACAAGATGGGCCCCAGTACTGACCCCTGGGGGACACTACTTTCCTTCTCCCACTACCAATGAACACACTCTTTGTAAAGTTTTTAAGATATGAGAATGTCAGAGTACATCTTCTTGACAGAGATATCTCTCCTGACTTTCATTTCTTCATTTTCTACTACGTCTAATTGCAGAAGTAGGAGTTGGAAGTCTTTGAGGTACACGAGAGAAGAGAATTTGGAGAAATGAAATTTAGTGTAACTGAATTAGCAGCAATGACTGAATTCCACAAATTTAGCATGAAAAGAATGCCAATTAGAGATGAGTATAATGCTTTTTATCACCCCAAATGCCAAAATAATTGCAAAAATCTTATATTCTCTCTGGCCTTTTCAAAATATCATGTCCTAATGGTTGGGAAACTGCCATGGGAGACAGTCCTGAACAGCAAAGGGTGAAGTTTGGGAAGGCTGAACATTCCTCAAGAAGGAAATCTTAAAGGCATAGGAGCAGGCTTTCTTCATGTGCCTGAAGTGGCACATGAGGTGGGGAAGATGACTGGCCTGGCTGAACAGTGAGCTTTCTCAGAGACTCCAGGAAAAAAAGAGTTTAACACTTTTGCAGGAAGAAGCAGGCAACTCAGAAAGAGTACAAGGATGTTGCAAGGATATGCTGAGAGACTGTTGGTGGATGGAGCTAAATCCAGAAGGTGACTAGTCACAATTGGTGTGTCTCCTAGGGGTCAGTACTGGGGCCTGTCCTGATTGATTAATATCTTTACTCATGACTGAGTGCACCCTCATTAAGTTTGCAGATGGCACCAAATCAGGAGGAGGTGTTGATCTGCCTGATTGTAGAGAGACCCTGCTGAGGGATGTGGATAGGCTGGATTGCTGGGCTGAGGCCAATTGTATGAGGTTCAGGACCATGTTCTGGGTTCTGCACCTTGGTCACAACAACCCCAGGCAACACTACAGACAAAGGGCAGAGTGTCTGGAAAGCTGTGTGGTGGAAAATGATCTGGGGGTAGCAATCTACAGCTGTCTGAGCGTGAGCCAGCAGTGTGCCCAGGTAACCAAGGTCAGAGGCACTGTGGCTTGTATCAGAACTAGTGTGGTCAGTGGGAGCAGGGAAGTGATCATCTCTCTGTACTCTGTGTTGGTGAGGCAGCACCCTGAGTGCTGTGTTCAGTTTTGGACCCCTCATTACAAGAAAGACACTGAAACCCTGGAGCGTGTTCAGAGAAGGGCAACAAATCTGGCTAGGGGTATGGAGCACAAGTCTTATGAGGACTGACTGAGGAAACTGGGATTGTTTCCTCTGAAGAAGAAGAGGCTCAGGAGAGACCTTATCACTCTACAACTTCCTGAAGGGAGGTTGTGGTGAGGTGGGGGTTGGCCTCTTCTCCCAGGCAACAGCAATAAGACTAGAGGGAATGGCCTCAAGATGCACTATGGGAGGTTCAGGTTGGATATTAGGAAGAAATTCTTCTCAGACAGAGTGGTAACACTTTGGAATAGGCTGCCTAGGGAAGCGGTGTAGTCACCATCTCTGGTGGCTTTTAAGAAACATGACAATGCGGCACTTAGGGACATGGTTTAGTGGATATGATGTGAATGGGTTGACAGTTGGATTAGATGATCTTAGCAGTTTTTTTTCTAACCTTAATGATTCCATGGAACAATAGCAAAATCGTATGCCACCAGATGATGCTGGTGGACCTCAGTACTGATCCGATCTATTTCATGTTTTTATATCTTGTCTTCCTGCATGCAGTACTTCTAGATACATGATATTGAAATACATCAATTCTGACTTTATTTCACTACAGAGGAAAAGTGTATCTGCACTCTGAGGTAAGTGCTCTAAACATGTAGCAAGCAAGGTCACAAGGGCAATTCACCAAATGACTCCTGCTGTGAGCTGAATCTTTCATGTAGAGATAACACGATGTTGTCCACATGAAAAGAGCACATGGCAATTACTGCTTTTTTTTTTTTTTTTTTTACCTAACTTCACCTACACACTCAATTCTGCGCATAAATGTAATCATTAATCCTATAAATTGGGAAAGTTTATTAATGCCCACATGATCATGAAGCAAAGATTTCAGGTTTTGTCCAATTTCATGATACACCAGTTCCCACCAATAATCTGGTATGTGCTTTTTAATTACACATTAGAGTAGAAAGATTTCTTCTGAGGCCACTAGTATATTAGAGGTGGCAACAGTTTTCTACTGTGGAAGATGTAGATCAGAGTGTAAATGAAATCATAAAACAGAAGTGAAGCCTGTATTAACCAGAGAAGGAGCAAATAGTTAAACAGTAACTACAGTTACCTGCTTACTTCTCAGTTCAGAACTTACCATTAACACAACTCCCCCTCCTCTAAAAAAATTTAAAAATAAATAAATAAATAAATCGTTTAAAATGAAGTAAACATTCTTTCTTTCTGGATAACTGAAGTGCCAAGCCAGAAGGTCATTTAAGGTTAATCAAGAGATTAATAAACCATGGTTCTTCTCTGTCTACATTGACAGAAATTACCCTTACATTTGTGATTTTTACTTTTACTTTGACTGCATGTAGTTATTTCTGCTCTTGTTAATCTGATACATTTCTTTCAGAACCCAACCTTGATGAACTGCCCTGATTTTTTATTATATAGTATGTCCCAGTTTTTGGAGATGGCTAAAATTAAATTTCTCTTTAATAAGGTGATCTATCTTAGCAGACATTGATTATCTACTTAAACTAGTATTTAATCACTCTTAATAGGACTGCTAAGTGTCTTCATAATATTCTGAGGAATCAGAACTGTAAAGAGAGAAGAAGGCAGAAGGAAAGAGAGAGGTGTTTGGTTCACTGAAAGCATATCTAGAATTAGCACTGTATTTTGGGCTCATATACGTGAATTAGTATGCCCAATTTGATTTGTTGTCCAGACTACATTCATACATAATGATGCTAATCTAAGATGCCTGTTTATCTGTTAACTCTAAAGGGAGCCCTGCACACTAGATCAATTATAGTTGTCTAAAGTTAAGTTAGATGTATCTTACCCACACAGTCAAAACATTTCACTACTGAGGGAAGCTCTCTTGTCGATAGAAATTCAGCAAGAAGAGCAGTCAAAACAGTACCTCTTTCCAAGTTACAAAGCATGAGAACTCTCTTTCCTAATTTTGGGTGTCCAAAAGTCCAGCCTCGACACTTTTAGAGTAAACTTTTTCTGATTCTGATGTTTTTATAGATGTGAGTTGAATCATGGCTTGAAGGGAGATGTGAATAGAGAAATTAATGTCTTTATTGTCTTCCCTTATAGTTGCTTGATAATTATTTGCAAAAGGTTTCTCTTTATCAGGACATCAGCAGTAGTCCTGATTACTTCATTTATATGAGAACTGGTACCCTACAGTAAAACCAGGGGGAGTACTTTTACCATTATCAAGGGTGGTTGAATAGAAGCTGGAATATGATTGAAGAAATTCTCTTGAGGATTTCCAAGTGCTTCCACCATATGTCCATTTGAATTTGTTCTTAATTTAATGTAATGCTTTTTACATTAGCTTAACTTTTTATTCATCCCCACTGAGTTTTTATTATCTTTGTTTTTTTGTTCTCCTAAATTCTTGAAAGTCTGCCTGTGATTACAGTGAAGATAATCCAGAAGGAATTCTGATGTTAGTTTTTTGAAAGTTAGTAAAAGATATGCTAAAATAAATATTTAGTATTTAGAGAAAAGATGGTTAATTCTAATGCAAATATTAACATTTGAATTTGAAAATGGGGGAACAGCACCACAATATACAGTCATTGTTACAAATCTTGTTTTAGCTTATAGGCATATTTGATAGAATGACAGAGTAAAATACTACATTATATTTCTACTTTCTACATATGTTATTTCTAGCCTTGTATTTATTTGTTTTCTCTGGCTATGCTCATGCAGCTATATTTAGATTTAAGTATTAACTACCTTCATGATGTAAAAATTATTTCCTTTACTGAAATATTTTCTTTTTTTTTAATTACTGAAGATCGAGTGGTCTTGAGACATCTGAAATAGACAAACAAGTCAATGTACGTAAATAAACTCATAAAATGTCAGTGTGCTAAAACTCAATTAATTGATCTCAGTTAATTATGAGCATTACCTCCTAAGCAGTGGATTATTCATTGATGTGCAAGGCTTTCAAGTTGTATCCATGATTACACTCTCGAATGACCTGATCAAATCCACTCAAAATTCAACGTAATATTTGTTACATTAGCTTAATTTTTATTCATCTCTACTGAGCTATGTTCAGATTTTATAATTTTCATTTGTTTGTTCTTCTAAATTTTTTAAAAGTTACCTGCGATTGGTGTGAAAAGAAGATAATCCAGAAAGAGTTTTTATAGTAACAGGAAAATAAAAATAAAAACACTAATAACAAAATTTCCTAATGCTGGCATATAAACATAAGCATGACTAGTAACTTAAATTTTCACTTGTTGTGGGAATATATTTATCATACGGATAAATAAATAAAGGCAGATGAAAAAACATAAAATAATATGTCCCAGATACAATGTAAAGCAAAAAATAAAAAATAAAAAATAAAAATAATCCACAGCCCAATGAAGTAATAGTTTTTAAAGATGTCTCACTTTGCATTCCAGTTCCAGTGATAGTTTAAAAAATCAGAATTTCCTAGTTTCCTCCAATGAACTTCCTGCTGTTGAAAGTGCAAACATCCTACTAGAAGGAAATAAAAATATACTGAATAACATAAAGAGCCACAGCCTTTAAAAATATCCACACCAGTGAAATCACCGTAATTAAGTTTTAGCACCATTAGGTATATTTTTTAACATTTTAAGATCGAAGTGTGATTTAGTCAGTTTTTTGTTAGATAATTAACAGAAAAATGTATAAATCATCTTTTCCTAGTGTATATATCTCCTGTGCAATTAAGAGTTTAAATTGGTATAAACGTCTCCTAAATAGCTATGAATGAAATTTACTTTGTAAGAGTTTATTCTCTTGGTGCAAAATTACCTTGTTAATAGAGCTGAGCAGAAATGAGTACTAAAAGCACTTCAAGATGTCAAAATGCAGCTTTATTCGCAGTCAGGAGGAAGATCACTTTGAGTAGCGGAGAGTAAGAGACGATAGAGATGATGGAGGTCCACGAGACAAAACAGGATCCACAGGTGCTGCTCAATAGACATTTAGGTGTTTTTTTTTTTGTTTTTGTTTTTTTTTTTCCCCAGAGCAGATGGCTAGGAGTGATGGCTTGAGCCATTGGCAGATCTGACTACAACCAGGTTACTTTAGGAATGTGTTTGGCAAGGGAAATTGTCCAATCTTATCAGGAATGGTGCAGCTCCACAGAACTTTTTGGTTCAGGAATCAGAGACACAATGATCTAATGAATTTGTTTTACTCTATAGTTTACCTACAGTAACACTTATTAACTAAATATGGGTAATTTGATGTGTGTGACCTTGCTACTGGGGAAATGCTTATTTTCTGAAAGTAACTCATTAGTGAGTGACTTGACAAGATATATTTACAGAGAAAAATGTATAAAAAGTTCTGTATCTCAGAGATGCATATGTAAGGAGACTGGTTGCGGACATGAAGCACTCACTAAGTATTTTAGTATGTATGCATAACGGACAACCACTGGTGAAAATTATTTCTATCTAAGAGCAGCTTTAATCTCTCTGAGCAGCTGGTGGCATGTTCATTTCATTTCCAAATGTCTGTAACGCAAACCACAAATGCTTCTGAATCCAGGTGTCTCAGAAGAAAACATTGTCCACAGCAAAGATTTCTACACTTTTCAAACAAGTAAAAACAAAACCTACTCCCAAAATGCTCCACATTCATAAAATATAACAGAAGGCAAATGTAAGATTATCAGCTGTCTTACACCACAGGCCTGCAATATTTATTTATTTTTTATCATATCCACTAAAAATGGGGAGAGCAGTGGATGTAGTCTACCTTGATTTCAGCAAGGCGTTTGATACTGTCTCTCACGACATCCTTATAACAAAGCTGAGGAACTGTGGGACGGATGAGTGGACAGTGAGGTGGGCTGAGAACTGGCTGACTGGCAGAGCACAGAGTGTCGTCATTGGTGGTGCAGAGTCCAGTTGGAGAACTGTAACACTGTTTCTGATGAAAGCCAGGATGCCATTGGCCTTCTTGTCCACCTGGGCACACTGCTGGCTCATGTTCAGCTGAGCATCAATCAATACCCCCAAGTCCATTTCCTCTACACAGTCTTCCAGCCACTGCCCCAAGCCTATAGCACTGCCTGGGGTTGTTGTGGCCAAAGTGCAGGACCCGGCATTTGGTCTTGTTGAACCTCATCCCATTGGCTTCAGCCCAGCTATCCAGCCTGTCCAGATCCCTCTGTAGGGCCTCGCTACCCCCAGGCAGATCGACAGTTCCTGCCAGCTTGGTGTCATCTGCAAACTTACTGTGGGTGCACTCAGTGCCCTCATCCAGGTCATCAGCAAAGATATTGAAGAGGACAGGCCCCAGCACCAACCCCTGGGGAACACCACTCATGACCAGTCGCCAGTTGGATTTAGCTCCGTTCACCACAACTCTCAGGGCGCAGCCCTCCAGCCAGTTCCTTACCCAGCCAAGTGTGTACCTGTCCAAGTCACAGGCTGCCAGCTTCTGCAGGAGAATACTGTGGGAGACTGTGTCAAAGGCTTTGCTGAAGTTGAGGTAGACTACATTAACAGCCTTTCCCTTGTCCACCAGATGGGTCATTAGATCATAGAAGGAGATCAGATTGGTCAAGCAGGACCTGCCCTTCGTGAACCCATGCTGGCTGGGCCCGATCCCCCCATTTTCCTGCACTTGCCGCGTGATCTCCCTCAAGACAATCTGCTCCATAACCTTCCCTGGCACCGAGGTTAGGCTAACAGGCCTGTAGTTCCCTGGGTCCTTCTTACAACCCTTCTTGTAGATGGGAGTCACACTGGCAAGCTTCCAGTCTTCTGGGACCTCACCAGTCAACAAGGAGCGCTGATAGATGATGGAAAGCGGCTTGGCTATCACCTCTGCCAGTTCCCTCAGCACTCTCAGGTGAATCTCATCCTGCCAATATTGGTAAAATCCATCTCATACTGGTAAAAGGATTTTCATACAATAGGATCAGCTAATCATCTAAGCAAGCTTATGTTACAAAAACATCTTAGTTAGAATCATAGAATCACAAGGTTGGAAAGGACCTACAAGATCATCTAGTCCAACCATCCTCCCATCACCATTGCTACCAAAAGCTGCTAAACCATACACCATAGCTCCTCATCCAGACACCACTTGAACACTCCACCACCTCTCCGGGCAGGCCATTCCAGTGCCTGACCACTCTCTGAGAGAAAAGTTTTTTCTTTATATCTAATCTAAGCCTACACAGGTACAACTTGCGGCCACTTCCTCAGGTCCTGTTTGCTGCCTGGGAGAAGAGGCCAAAGCTCTCCTCATCACAACCTCCCTTTAGGAAGTTGTAGAGAGCAGTGAGGTCTCCCTGAGTCTCCTCTTCTCTAGACTGAACAATCCCAGCTCCCTCAGCCGCTCCTCATAAGACTTGTGCTCCAGACCCCTCACCAGTTTTATTGCCCTTCACTGGACACGTTCCAGGGCCTCAATGTCTTTCTTGTAGTGAGGGGCCCAAAACTGAACACAGTACTTGAGGCGCGGCCTCACCAGTGGTGAGTACAGAGGGAAGATTACCTCTCTGCTCCTGCTGGTCACACTATTTATAATGCAGGCCAGGATGGCATCGGTCCTCTTTGACACTTGGGCAAGCTGTCGGCTCATGTTCAGTTGAGCATCAACCAACACCCCCAGGTCCCTCTCTTCTTCACATGGGGTTATTGTGGCCAAAGTGAAGGACCAGGCACTTGGCTGGGAAAAACAAGGAGTTTTCTCTCCTTGTTCATTTTATTATCTACTTCCTATTTTTGCCATAACTTAAAGTTAAGTAACAAAAGATTACTTTTTAATAGTTTAATAGTCTTTTTAATAGTTTCATACTTTGCAGAATTAAAAATATACTATTTTGTACTATCAAAGCAGGTATACTGAACTTAGGTACCCGGAGAAGTGGAAATATAAATTGCCAAACCACATCATCAATATCATGTGCTTAGACACCGTTTATCTTAAGAAACTGCTGGGGATTCAAAAACTACAGTTTTCTTTTAAACCATATGTCAGTTTGCTTGCCCTTTAAGTACCTCACTGCTGTCCTTTAAATGTGAACTTCCCCATAAATAATGAAATACAATTTTGTAACAATAGGCCAAAAGTTTATAGAATGCCAGCCCCTAAGATAGATGAAAGACAGATGTAACTCTTCTTAATCTAGCAATGAAAATGAATGCTGCTTTTAATTTGTTAAAATTATATTAGATTATTCTATTTTGTGGTCTAGGAGTATCATCGGAATTATCTAGAGTAACAGAGGTGACAATACGCATACACAGCTTAAAAGTTAATAGAATGGAGATCTAAAAGTTTTAATTTCAAGGAAGAAAAGTAGAAGCTTCAGAACAAGGTGTATATTTTCAGAAGTGATTAGTATTTGTTTTAAATGTCTGTAACACTTCAGAAATCAAGCCCATTCATTATGATCTAGTGACAATATATTCAATTCTACAAACTGGGATTCCTTCAGCTTTTGATCTATGAACAAATCTTAGTACTACCAGCATTATAATCAGCATGAAAAAATTGTGACAGGTTTTTTGTTTGTTTTGGTTTTGTGCTTTTTTTTTTTTTTTTTTAATAAAATGTGGTAAGATAGCAAGGTGATAAGTTCAAAGATGCCCTTAATGAACAGCTAATTATGCATCAACTTATCTCTTTGCCAGCAAAGACTGTGTAAGTGGTGCTCAAAGGAAAAACAGATCATCTAAAATCCCAGTGGAAAAGTTCACTACGTAATTTGCTATCAGGAAGAAAGAAGCACATTTATAAAAAATACTGATATCCCCAGAGCTGGCATGTCGTACAAAATACAATATCTAAAGAAACATCTTATATATATGATAATGCTTAGTGAAATTAATAGACTTTTTGCTTTAAGAAAATATAATTTGTACCAAAGTTGTTAGAACTGTAAGGTTGAATAATTCATTGTACATTGGAAATAGAAAAGGACTCTGAATTAGCAGCTATCTAAAAACCTAAGCTTATTCAATAAATTAAAAAAGTAAAAATTTAGGTATTTTATTTCTGGAGAGGTAATGACTCAAAGGAAATAATCTTTTTGAAGTCTCTAGCACAGTCCTATCGCAATCATTATGTGTCAGTTGAAGCATTAGATGGGAAACAGTATAAAAAATTTAATGGAAAAAATAGTAACATTCATTTTACAAGTCATTTATGATGAGAAAAAAAAAAGTATTGAGATAATACATGGAAAACGAGCCTTAAAAGAGTGCAATTTTAGGATTAAGACAAGAACTGAGGAAGATGTGAAATCTGAATGTAAATAGGAAATATAACAGGTAATACTTACCATTTCCATGTTTTCTCAGATAAAATAGTTCATCTCTTTGTCCATGATGATAGGAAAGCCTTTCAGTTTCTCATCTGAGTGTTTTTGCAGGTTAAGAAAATGGATGTAAACTTACATTTCTGAACACCATTCTTTTCCTTTTCCTTTTCCTTTTCCTTTTCCTTTTCCTTTTCCTTTTCCCTTTCCCTTTTCCTTTCCTTTTTCTTTTCCTTCTCCTTCTCCTTTTCCTTCTCCTTTTCCGTTCCTTGAAAGTGTGGAGTCTTGCATCTGGGCAAGAACAACTCCAGGTACCAGTGTAGGTTGGGGACTGGCCTGTTGGAGAGCAGTGTGGGGAAAAGGGACCTGGGCATCCTGGTGGACAGCAGGATGACCATGAGTGAGCACTGTGCCATTGTGGCCAAGAAGGCCAGTTGCATCCTGGGGTGTATTAGAAGGGGTGTGGTCAGTAGATCAAGAGAGGTTCTCCTCCCCCTCTAGTCTGCCCTGGTGAGATTGCATCTGGAGTACTGTGTCCAATTCTGAGCCCCTCAGTTCAAGGACAAGGAACTGCTTGACAGAGTCCAGAGCAGAGTGGCAAAGATGACTAAGGGAGGGGAGCATTTCCCTCATGAGGAAAGGCTGAGGGAGCTGGGTCTCCTTATCTTGGAGAAGACTGTGAGGTGACCTCATTAATGTTTATTAATATGTAAGAGGTGAGTGTCATAAGGATGGAGCCAGGCTCTTCTTGGTGACATCCAATGATAGGACAAGGGGCAATGGGTACAAGCTGGAACATAGGAGGTTCCACATAAATAGGAGAAAAAACTTATTTGCAGTAAGAGTAACAGAGCACTGAACAGGCTGCCCAGAGATGTTGTGGGGTTTCCTTCTCTGGAGACATTCAAAATACGCCTGGATGCATTCTTGACCTGGTCAAGGTGTTGCTGCTCTGGCAGGGGGACTGGACTAGATGATCTTTTGAGGTCCCTTCCAATGCCTGACATTCTGTAATTTTATTTTATTTTATTTTATTTTTGTTCTTTTTAAGTGCCCCTACACAGTTTAAAATTTAATTAATAGGAGAGTTACAGGTTTAATTTGAGTTGAGAACTGGCTGACTGGCAGAGCGCAGAGGGTTGTTTTTGGCTGTGCAGAGTCCGGTTGGAGACCTGTAACTAGCGGTGTTCCCCAGGGGTCGGTGCGGGGTCTGGTCTTGTTCAACATCTTCATCAATGACCTTGATGAGGGGATAGTGGCCACCCTCAGCAAGTTTGCTGGTGATGTGAAGTTGGGAGGATTGGCTGACACGCCTGAAGGCTGTGCTGCCATTCAGCAACACCTGGACAGGCTGGAGAGCTGGGCAGTAAGAAACCAGATGAGGTTTAACAAAAGCAAGTGCAGAGTCTTGCACCCAGGGAGGAATAATTGCATGCACCAGTACAGGTTGGGGGATGACCTGCTGGAGTGGAGCTCTGCAGAGAAGGACCTGGGTGTCCTGGTGGACAACAGTTTGGCCATCAGCCAGCAGTGTGCCCTCATGGCCAAAAAGGCCAGTGGCATTCTGGGGTGCATTAAAAGGAGCATGGGCCAGCAGGTCGAGGGAGGTGATCCTCCCCCTCTACTCTGCCCTGGTAAGGCCTCATCTGGAGTACTGTGTCCAGTTCTGGGCTCCCCAGTACAAAAAAGACAGGGATCTCTTGGAAAGAGTCCAGCGAAGGGCCACAAAGATGGCGAAGGGCCTGGAGCATCTCCCCTATGAAGAAAGGCGAAGTGGACTGGGTTTGTTTAGCCTTGAGAAAAGAAGATTGAGAGGGGACCTTATCCAGGTCTATAAATATCTCAGGTTTGGGGGGCAAAGTGGCAAGGCCAGATTCTTTTCAGCAGTGTGTGGAGACAGGACAAGGGGAAATGGTCAGAAACTGGAGCATAGGAAGTTCCGCACGAATGTGCGCAAGGACTTCTTTACGGTGAGGGTGACGGAGCACTGGAACAGGCTGCCCAGGGGGGTTGTGGAGTCTCCTTCTCTGGAGATATTCAAGACCCGCCTGGACGCCTACCTGTGCGACCTGGTGTAGGGAACCTGCTTTGGCAGGGGGTTGGACTCGATGATCTCTGGAGGTCCCTTCCTACCCCTATGTTTCTGTGATTCTGTGATTCTGTAATTCTGTGTAATTTAAAACTGCCTTCTACAGATGACACAGTTTTACTCTTAAGCCCCTTTGAAAAATAAATGAAGGGTTGTTTTTTTAAAGCATCTTGAAAACCGTTAAAGGAAAACTGGTAATGTTTCCAAATATCAAATTCATCAATACAATTCAATTCACATCACTCAATTGCAATTATCTGAAAATGATTCATTTTTTTTAAAGTAACCTGCTTATCTTTGCAACTGATGCAGTGAGAGAGGTCATCCAGATTGACACTCATTCAGTGGAATTTTTTTTAACGGAATTTCACCTGTTACGTATACCATTCGGTCTGCTTTTAATAAATATGAATGACAAGACAACAGGTAAAAGATAATCACAATGAAAGAATAATATTTACATTCTAGCAATAAGGAAGTAGACAGTTTTATTTGGTTTTGACTGCATTTACAGACATTATATTTTCTAAAACAATATTTTCAAACTTAAAATTATCAGTTGACTTTTTTGAGAGTGCCAGCTAGAATGTATCTTAGTGCAGAAAAATTTAATTTCTGCCTTCCAGCCAGATGTCTCCACCAGACTATGGAATTGTTCAATAATTTCTATTGTAGCTTACTTCAAAACTTGAGGTAATTACTTTATCACAGTAGGTGAGGAAAGCTACGTCTGGCACAGAGGTTGAGCCTCGAATTAAGTACAGACTTAATGTTTTATGCATCTTGTAAAGATAAATTAGCTTGCCTCAGGAATTTCTAATTGCAAAAGATTTAGCTCTGAAAAATGTGGGCTTTTCTTTACCTCCCATTCTAACTGATGCTTTATTGGTTTTTGTTGTTATTGTTGTTTTAAATAATTTTATTTTATCAGATATTCCTCTGTGTCTTAGAAATGTAATCACACAGAAAGTGTGAAGACACATCCCAGGCACTGAGGCTCCTGATTATTATTTATCTTCAAATATATGTCTTCTACAACAGGTTGCATGAGTTTGATTCCTAGTTCTCTATGACAGAATGTTTGTATAAATCATAAATGGAAGTAAAATAATTTTACTAAGTTTCCTACATCTTAGGCTGGCTCTTTTAACCAGTTTTTCAGAAGTCTTTCCTGAATTACATGTTATGCTGCATTCTCTAATTTATTTTCAATCTTCATAAAGGTTTTAGGCTGTTTTCATGCCTTTTCAAAGAAACATTTGTGAAACTATACAATGTTTCAAAATACAGTAAGATTTTAATCATCATAGAAGATGTCAATATTAATTTTGCTCTAAATGTTATACAAAGACCAATCATCATTCAACAGATGGTGAATGGAGAATGGTATAATTACAGAAGTATTTAACTTCTTAAATAAAGTGTTGGAGAACAAATGTGACTAATAATGGTATTAATACTGAATAGCCTTGTCTATTCAGATTTGTGACAACTGGCTGATATTTTTGCTGTTATTACAGATCAGAAAGAAGTGTTGCTAAATTTACATTGATCTGGGTTTCCTCATAATAATTTAATAGAAAATAATTTAAAATCTTGGATTTAAATTAATTAAATTAAATCAATTAAAATAATATATTCCCAGATTGAAGTGGTCAGATTTTGATGAGTTTAGGGAATTAGCCACACTGAGCTGAGAAACTAAGTGTATTGATTCACAAAAGTCCCAAGATTCTTTCACACTCAAAACAGCAATCTGAAAAGAATTCTGGGCTATCCTGATTGAAAAATAACCATAAATTTATCAGGATTAAACTTATTAAAGTTAGTATTCTAACTGCATTAGCACAGCAGTGCAACAGATAAATATACAGACAAATGTACTGTCTTCTATTTTCTATCAGGAATATAGTACAAAACATGTAGGCAACAGCCTGCAGAAATGGAAGCATGTCTGTATATGAAGGGAAAGATCCAACGTCTGAAAGCAGAAGCACCTCATCATTTCTGCTACAAGACTGGAAATCCCAGAACTGCAAGCAACCCTTACATAGATCACAAAGTTAGGAAAGAAAGTCATGAAAATGAGAGGAAATTGTGGGAGAAAAAGCCAAAACCCACTCCACATCCAAAATAGTGAAATGCAGGGATGTCCAACTGCCTTTAGTATGTGAGGAAATAGATAAATATGAATACAGTCCTGCAGATGATGAGTATTTTCAGCAATGTATTCTGCACGTTTTAAATTATGCTGCTATTTATTTTAATCCATCTCTTTTACATAATAAATAGGAATTTTAGGGAAAAATGGAAAGATACTTAATCATATAAAGCATATAGAATCACAGAATCATAGAATCATAGAATCACTCAGGTTGGAAGGGACCTCAAAGATCATCAAGTCCAACTGCAGCCTAACCATTGTACCCTAACTCTAACAACACTCTGCTAAACCATATCTCTGAGCACCACATCCAAACGGCTCTTAAACACATCCAGGGACGGTGACTCAAACACCTCCCTGGGGAGCCTATTCCAATGTTTAACCACCCTTTCTGTAAAGAACTGTTTCCTAACGTCCAACCTAAACTTACCTTGGCACAACTTGAGGCCATTTCCCCTTGTCTTGTCACCTGTCACCAGGGAGAAGAGACCTGCTCTGCTCTCACTACAAGCACCTTTCAGGTACTGGAAGAGAGTAATAAAGTCTCCCCTCAGCTGCCTCTTCCTCAGACTAAACAGCTGCAGCTACCTCAGCCTCTCCTCAAAGGGCTGATTTTCCAAGCCCTTCACAAGCCTTGTTGCCCTTCTTTGGACCTGCCCCAGTACCTCCATGTCCTTTTTGTACTGAGGTGCCCAAAACTGGACACAGTACTCGAGGGGAGGCCTCACCAATGCCGAGTACAGGGGCAGGATGAATTCCCTAGTCCTGCTAACCACACCATTCCTGATACAAGCTAGGATGCCATTAGCCTTCTTGGCTGCCAGGGCACACTGCTGGTTCATATTCAACCAACTGTCCATCAGTACACCAAGGTCCCTTTCCATCAGGCAGCTTTCCAGCCACACCTCCCCCAGCCTGTAGGGTTGCCTGGGGTTGCTGTGACCAAAATGCAGGACCCAACACTTGGCCCTATTGAAACTCATGACGTTAACCTTGGCCCATCGATCCAGTCTATCCAGGTTCCTCTGTAGTGCCCTTCTCCCCTCTGGCAGATCAACATTCCCTCCCAGCTTGGTGTTGTCTGCAAACTTACTGAGTGGGCACTCAATCCCCTCGTCAAGATCATCAATGAAGATGTTAAACAGAAGCAGCCCCAGTACTGAGCCTTGGGGGACACCGCTCGTGACCAGCCGCCAACTGGATTCAATTCCACTGATCACAACTCTTTGGGCCCTGCCATCCAGCCAGTGCTTCACCCAGCGCAGTGTACACCCATCCAGACCATGGGTGGCCAGCTTCTTCATGAGAATGTTATGGGGGACAGTGTCAAAGGCCTTACTGAAATCCAGGTAGACCACATTGACAGCCTGACCCTCATCCACTAAGCAGGTCACCTTGTCATAGAATGAAATCAAGTTTGTCAGACAGGATTTACCATTCGTAAATCCATGCTGACTGGGCCTGATCCCCTGGTTGACCTTTAATTGGTCCATGATGGTTCCTGAGATTATACTTTCCATAACCTTCCCAGGCACTGAGGTGAGACTGATAGGTCTGTAGCTACCAGGATCATCTTTCCGGTCCTTTTTGAAGATGGGCATCACATTTGCCAGTTTCCAATCCACCAGGACATCCCCAGTTAGCCAGGTCTGCCGAAAAATGATGGACAGTGGCTTGGCAACCACATCCGCCAACTCCGTCAGCACTCTAGGGTGCAATCATTCCTGGTTTCATAGCTTACACCTGAGTGTAGGTATGAATATATTGGAAAAAATGTATCTTTCTTGTTAACCTGTAGAAGTGGGACTGCTACTTATTTAATTGTATCCAAGGTGTAATGAGAATGATTTTCAAAAACTTTGTCTTGATCAGCTATTTAAAAGACATATTGCCTGGATACAGGCTAAACTCAGCATTTATTATACAGAGATTAATGATTTTAGGTAGTATGTACTGTCAACTGATTTGTAAGAGAGTAAGCAGAGTAATACATTAAAGATTTTCAGGTGAAGTAAGAGATTAATGCATTCCTGAATCTTTTTCTTTTTTTCTTTTTTTTTTATTGAAGCAATCTCATACGTAATAAAAATAAAGTTAAGAGCTGAAAACAATCTACGAGTATTGCACCTATAGATTAGGTTCTTAAAAGACAAAGGATCAGAAACTTTCTGCTTTATAGTTAAGTTAGGCTTAAATTTACATTATTCATATTAAAGAATTATTCATATTGAAGAATTACATTATTCATATTAAATAAATATTCTGATCCTTTCTCAACTGCATTTTCATAACAGTATTATATTGCTTTTAGAAAATTCATACAAAACCAAACCAAACAAATAAAATTCAGCTTAAACTACAGTACAAAATTACTGTAGAAAAATAGAAGATTATCGTGTGAAGAAAAACAAAAAATGGTATTTAATAAGTAACACTAATACTCAGCTGTTTTGGATGACTGGAAAAAAAAGTGAAAAAATTAAGGAAACAAAGCAACTTAAATGCCAATTTCTGCTGGAATAAGCTTTGCACTTCAGAAAAATGCATATGGGTAGTCAGCTAAGAGACTCCTATTTCTCATTTAAAAATAAAAATGTGAAAGAATTCCCACCATTAAACCCAGAAATCTGGGACAGTGGGAGGAATTATGGTATTACCTGATTACCTGGACGGGGATGACATGAGAAAATATCTTGGTGAGAACAGATAATAATCTCAGTATTTTAAACTATGGCAGATTATTTGCATTTTTATGCACAGCTTCATAGATAATGCTTATTTTTATTAGGGTTAAAGTTATCTGTGATTTGTTTTTATTCCTTGTTTGACTGTCTCGGTTTTTTTGTTTGTTTGTTTTTGTTTTTTTAATAATAGAATGAACAAGGTGAAAAAGACCTCCAAGATCATCGAGCTCAACTGTCCACCAAAATTTCCCTCTAAACTATGTCCCTCAGTACAACATCTAAATGTTTCTTGAATACCTCCAGGGATGGCGACTCCACTACCTCTGTGGGCAGCTCAATCCAGCACCTGCCCACTCTTCCAGAGAAGAATTTTTCCCTAACATCCAACCTGAACCTCCCCTGGAGGTACTTGAGGCCATTCCCTCTAGTCCTATCATGAGTTATGCAGGAGAAGAGACTGACCTCCACCTCACCACAACCTCCCTTCAGGTAGTTGTCAAGAGCTACAAGGTCTCCCCTGAGCCTTTTCTTTTCCAGACGAAACAATTCCAGAATATAAGTATTTACGTTCCTTCAGATCCTTCAGATTTTCAATTATAGGCCCATTGACACTTGGTCTATGGTTCTAATTTATGGTATTTAATAGTACATAGGAAAAAAATAAACTTGACGTAAATGCAGAGGTGAGAAAATTAGAGAATGTTCATGTAGCCACAATCCAAATATATGAGCTTGACAGAAAATGGGTACACCAGCAGATTGCAAAGGAAATCCGTTCTGTACTCTGCTTGGTTTGGTCTTTGTTCTGTGTGTCTTTGGTACAGACTTCTGAGTTCCTTGTGTGTCTGACTCCAGCTCTTCCAAAGGACTCTAGGTTGCTGAATTACTGTTCTTGGGAAATATAAAATCTGAGTAAAAAATCCTGCTGCTTTTGACAGACATTTTTAGGATGAAAGAGAAGTTTCCACAAGATGCTGTGGAAGACTTGCTGCTTTTTCTTTTCATTTTCATTTTATTATTTATTCCTAGTTCTTCATGTTCTCTCTCTATATATAATTTCTAATAAAAACAGAATTAGCTAAACTTGAAACTGTGTTCTAAAATGCATGCATTTATTGTGGATTAAAAATATTTTTCTTTGCTAGGGTTGGTATGTTCATAATAATAATAGCGTTTCCAAAGTCAAGTAATTGTACTTACATTATTTGTCTGAGCTTTAAACCATGACATTTTTTCTTCTTATACTTCTTTTGGGAAGTAAAACACTCAAATAAATGCAATGGAAGCTATTGAGCACCTCATGTCTTCACATATCTTTTCTTGCTTACAGAAGGACATTTTAAAGGCAACTTTTGTTGCAAAATCTACCAGTTTTAAGCCCATTTCTAAGACATTTATATTGGCTGGCAGAGCCGCTGCTACCACATGTCTGAGGTGAGGCTGAATGTAAAAAATAAGATCCCTTGCATCGACATCACCAGCTGGTTGTGAATGTAGGCTACTCAACTGATTTTGGCTTCAAAATGAAGAGTAGAGAAAGAAGGAACAATTTACAGCACTAGTGATTATGCGGAATGAATGCCAGTGCATAGGAGAGCCTAATATTTCAAAGCAAACTTTGCAAGGTTTCTTGGATTTTTCTTTATGATGTTAGCAAAAAGACATAGAGGAAGTGGGGAAACATTATGTAACTGTGCGTAAAAGAATTTGCTGAACCAACAACTTTGGTCCATGAAATCATTGCACAGAGTAACCAGATTTCATGAAATTTATTATTTTCTTTTCATATGTCCTAATTCCTGTATTTTTTCTTGCACACATGGGCTTTTAATTAAAGGAGGTGACTTTTGGAATCAAACCTTTCAACCGGATAAGGGTTATAAAGCAGGTATGTTTTATTTCAGTGCTGCGCATACATTCTGGGTGCAAGGGGTAGTCCCTCCTAGCTTACACAGTGCAAAGTGGAGGTTAAGGATATTTATAGAGACAAGTTATACATATGGATAGAATTTTCAAGAATAGGAGGGCATATTACAATTAATTCCATGAAATTATGTGTATTACTATTAGAATATGAGGGGATATTACAATTGATTCCAAGAAGTTATTATCATATTCTCCACCCCTAGCTGTTAAACCCAATTGCTGACTCATCATGACTTGCAAGTTTTGTACCTCCCTCTTACTAGTTCTTGCCTAGTTCACAATTAAGTGAATGCCTTTCTGAAACAATTCTAAAGAAATATGCTCCACATTAGAGGTTAAGAAACATAAAATTATGAAATGATTAGATAGTTTGAATTACACGAACACAGAAAACTGAGGGCAAAAGCAAAACTAAAAGAGTGTTAAAAAAAAAAAGTTCAAAAAAATGTTTATTTAAAAAAAAAAAAAAAAAAAGCAACCATACAAAAAGACCTAAAAAACTAAGAGCAGTTTTTAAACTTACCTTGGGATACAGAATGACTTTAAAGTGCCAGTGGACAACAATCCCTTGTCCACAGTAACAACCAATTATTTCTTCCTAAACTAAGGAAAATCAAAGATATTGATAAAAGGTTAACATAAACTGGTCTGGTAAATCATTGCAGATCTCATTTCTGGATAGTGAAAAACCTATCACAAACTCCCTGTTCCTTTGCTCAGGAGCTGTATTTAATTTCTTGCTCTTGCTCTTTGGCCAGTTTTACAGCTGTGCCCATTCTCAGCTGAATAGTCCCTTCCATTTGTGAGAGGAGTCCTGATACAGCCTGTGTCACGCTGCTCAAAGAAGCTCAGCAGCAGCTCTGGCTCACTGCAATGTCACAGTTTCCACTCACATCACAGGGTGCTGAAGGCAACACAAGGTGAGCAGGGCCACTGAACCCCACAGGGAAGTCTGACTGTACCTGTGTGAGAGAGCAAGACAAGCAGAACAAAACCGATAATGGTTAGTTACTACAATCAGGTAAGAGTCCAGTAATCACCAGGCAAGCCTGTTTTAGAGAATTTTATCAGGAGCAGTCAAGGTGTTGAGTCAGATCTGGATCTGGATGGGCATGGTCACACCTACAGCATAGGCCATTAGAGCAGCTTAAGAGCAACTGGACAGAATCCTTCAACAAAGTTTTTCTGCCTCCCAAACTGTTCTCCTGTCTGCCTGTTTCAACGTTAGATAGGCAGCATATCCTCCAGGAGTGAAGGTGCAGAGCCCATGAACAAATTCAGGCCCATTCAGCCCCCAACCTTGGCCTTCAGCAACACTGGTAACAAAGCAATGGGGCATATTCCTTTCAAGTGGCGGTGGATTCAACGCTGAACACAGAGCACAAGAAGGGTACTTAGCACCATTAAGTGTCCTTTAAGTACTCTTGGCCCTTGTTGTATGAAATCACAAAGAAAAACTTAGAAAAATTTAGAATTAAAAAAAAAAAAAAGAAAAAAAAGAAAAAAATGCTATGATTTGGTACAAAAATAATAATAAAAATTCAATATTTACAGTAGAAATTAAACATGTCAAGTCAGAAGTTGAATTCTGTGATGCATTATGATGCCTACAGTTAAAGGTTGGTTCAAAATGATTATAAATTCAATGTAACTACTGAGAAGTGAAACAAACCATTCAATATTTATCCTACATAATAGTGACTAAAACAGCTCTGAAATCAGAGAATAAGTTCAAACCTACATTCACCACTCAAGCTGATTTTTTTAGTAAGTTTTTTGTAATTATTTATCTACCAAATACAAGATAAATGGCATTCACTTTTTCTGTTGGGAATGTAAAAAGACTGCTGTGTTTCTACAGTAAGTTCTCAAACAGCTTTGCAGATCTTATCCTTGCAAAACTATTAATTTACAAACCCATTAATTTACAATTGTTTTGATGTGTTTATTTTACTGCTTGTTAATAACTGTTTTTGCTGTTGCAAAGGGTGTTAATTACTCTCCTGAACCTTTTTGTAAGGCACATAACAGAGATCATTGAATAATTTAATTACAGATTGTTGTTGCGGGCATAAATGCTGTTCATTTCAGAAGTGCTACATGACCCATAAGTTTAATTCAGTGAAGTGTTTAGATAGCAGGTTCAAATGCTTAATTTACAGTGGCAATGAAATTCTTTTTAGAGCCAAGACCTGTATTTTCACGCTAGCAAGGGCAAAAAAAACCCACCACCACCAACCAAAAGAATAGCTTATTGTTATTGCTGTTGTTGTAATTGTTCCAGAGGCTCCCACATAATTATTGAGAAAATGTAATTATAATCATTAAATCCATAATGAGTCTTATCACCTTGCATTTAGGTCACGGCAACCCACATTATCAATACAAACTGGGTACCCAGAGTCCTTCTTGGCAGGGCTGTGCTCTGTATAGAAACACAGCTGATGCAAATGACTCCTGGTTTCAGCTTTCAACATTTCGGTAGGGCTGGGCTCTGTCTAAAGTGAGGATTACTTATTGAATTGGAATAAGAAGTTGAATTTGCATATGAATGAACCTTTACCAGCAGTGTCAGAAGATTCTTAAGAGAACAGCAATGAATCTAACAACTAGTTAGGCAAAAAATTAGGCAGGTCAGATGGAAATGTTCAAAGCAGCAATGATTCAAACCAGAAAATATAGAAAATCTTTTTGACTTACTACTTACGTGATAAGTTTATGCTCATGATAAGTTCATTTACTTAGTTTCAGCAAGAAGTGTATAACTGCAGACAAAAAGACAAGCCAAATTAAATAAATAATGGAGGCACCTGAAATCAAAAGTAAACGCTGGAGAAAACTGAAATTTTGAATGCATGCTGTGAATGAATTAATGTATTTTAATCATATTATTAATTATGAAATATGATTTCAAACAGTGAAGCCAAAATGCTTGAACTTTGCTAGAATCATACCATAGACAATGGAATAAGTTTCATTGGCTTAAAAGTAGACGTAATACTTAAATGAGAAAAAGCTGTCCAGGTCTCTGGCCTTGCTTTCATAAGGAGATAGGGCTATCTTGTGTATAACTCTCCGGTGTTAATGATGCATAAATTTTGTGGACTGCACCTTAGAGTACCTCTGCTGTCACCAGAGAGAGTGGAATATCAGGCCATTTCCGATATAAATGCATTTTATGCTTCATTAAATTGGTTTAACCAATCAGCTAAAACTTTGAATATCAAGGCATGGGTTGGATAATATTAGTGTGTGTGTGTGTGTGTGTGTGTGTGTGTATCTATATCTATATTCTATACAGTATAGTAGTATGTACTGTATGTATGTACCTATATATATGTAGACTGTTATTATGTATATGATGTATAATGCACTTTAATTGCCTGCATTTCATTAATCCAGCAGAGTAGCAATTTCCTGGTAACTGACAAGGGAAAAGTATAAAAATGTAAAATATTATTATGTATGGCATTATGCACAATAGTTAGTTAATATAACAGAGCAATGTCACTGACATTTGATTAAGAGCAATGGCAGCAGGCCCAGTAGCGACCTGTAGAAAGCAAAGGAACATAACCTACATTACATAGGCTATTTCCTAGAAATAGTATATCACCATAGAGAAAATGGTGTATTGACAACCACATCACAGATTAACATCATTACAGTCCCCAAGCTCTACTTATTTCTCTCCAAACTCCTTGGCATCACCTTTGAATAAGGAAGACATGAACACCTAATTTTATAGCCCCACATCAAACTCATCCTGATGCTACTCTTCTGTGACTCACAAATTCTGCCCATGCCATCTCAGCTTTTCCTCAACACAGACAAAAGGGAGAGAGAGCAGGGATTTCATAGCTGAGAGTATGAAGAAACCTCACCCCTTGCTAACGTTGTTATGAAAGAAAAATCCCTTATGCAGGGACATTTGTGCTGACAGAGGAGAGTCTTTGTCAACCTAGTTTGCATCTTTCAGAAGGCTATAGCAGAAGAAAAGTGATTTCTGCTACCTTACTTTGCATGAACGCTAAGGGTTCTACTCATAAAACACTTGGAGTAACAGAAATGATCATGAAGACATCAGCTTACATTTTGCTGATGCCCAGATGTGATATGATGATTGGATCACATTTGACGTAATTCCATGTATATGTTTTCCAGAGTCTTGAGTTTTCATGATGCTGTAGGTACTGGCAAGCCTTACATAGCTAAGGCAATGTGCATAAATGTAGAGGTCTCAAAAATCAATGAGAGGGAGTAATGCATCTTAAATCCCGTTATTTTTCAAGGTTTTCTTGATTTTCTTAATCTGCTATTTATTCATATCTTGATAGTTTATGTATGATTTGCTCAATTTAAAATGTCCGGATAATTGAAAGGAAGCAAGGTAACTTAAAGAACTGAAACACATTTACAGTGCTTATTAAAAGCTGTTTATTGAAAGTGAAACTATTATTTTTAAATCATTTATTTATTTGCTGAGAAAATAATACAATAGCCCTCATCTAAGTGGTTAACTGTCATATAGAGACATAATAGATCCTCAGCAGTATCTAAAATATAATCAACTTTGATTGCTGTCAGGACTTTGGGTTGTCACATTCAGTGCCTTCATTTATTTGTGATGAAAATATTCCCCCCACCCCCCCCCCCCCCCAAATTCTTGCAGATGCTTTAGTTCCTTCATATATTTCTGGCTTGTATCTTAAATTCTGTGATCACTTATTTTTTACCTAAATGAAAATTCTAAGTGGGATTCAATATTTCTGCTTGTCAGATATAACTAGAAGTTATAACTTCCAGCCATTCACTGAAGATAAACCACATTATTATTTGCCTGCAGAAATCAATTTGAAGGCAACTGTTCTAATAAATTGATTCACTTCAGTACTTCACACTGTACACATAAGCATCTGCACTTTTCCCAAAATGACACAACTGAAATACTTTTTAGGTGACAGACGCTTCCTTCTCCATCTCACGCTTTCTAGTGTATGCCTCCCTGACTCCTTTGTCCTGGGACAGTCCTCCATGACTTTTCTTTTTCCCAGTGCAAATTTGAAAATGAATATGAGGACAGAAATTCTTCTGAATATTCTGCTTAGTTTTGTGTCAAAAAGACTTTTATTTAAGTGGCCGAAATGAGATCTGTTCTAACAAACCTTCAACTGTACACTTAAGAATCTCAAGCACCTTAATCATTTTAAAACAAAGTTAGACCATTTTCTTCAAACACCGAGATATCTGGTAACTCCTCTATTACCACAGCTGCTTGTGGAGGCCAATAAAAGTTCTAGGAAGACAAGATCCTAAAGAACAAGCATTATTCATCCAGAAGTTAAGACCCCTTTTATGCACAACAGGGAGGCATAACTTAAATAAAGTACACTGAATAAAGTCAGAGAAAAAAAACATAGGAAGGTGCCAATACTTCAAGGCAATTTGTGTAGCTTGTGGTTAATATGTGACTGAAGTTCAACACTTAAAACAAATATCTTTTTCAGCATGGAGCAGTTTCGCTGAAGACGTAAGCTCTATTCACCTCTTTGTAATATCTCGTCTCTTAATAATTCAAACATTTTCCAGATCAATCCATTTAAGAGAACTAACTATAGCACTGTCTGTGCAAATACACGCAGGATCACATATGAATGAAAATTACAAATACCTCATAAATGGGAATTCTGTCATTCTCTTATTCAGTAGACACTATCTTGAAACCATACATTCACCTCATTTCTGTCAGTGAAGTTGTAATCACTAGAAAGCATGTAAAGCTGTTGGTTACAGGGGGGATTGTCTATCAGCACCATTTTCCATTTTTAAGCTTTTTGTCTTCTACTATTAACTGTCCAGCTAACTTGTTCATTGTAGAAAGCTTTTGAGGAAGGGTTAAAATACTTCTAAGGTGCAGATATTTAAGAACAATGCAGTTTCACAGAGAGCAGAACATTTATTTCTGAAGTTCTGGGCTATGTTGCTTAGAAGAGACAAGAGGAGGACTTAGATCACATACCAGTTCTCAAAACTGGCTTTATTGCTAGATAGAAAAAGTAAACACCTGTGAACCAGAACTGTGCACAGATGTAAATCAGACCATATATGAATTTTGCTGTTAAGATAGGTCTCAAAGGGGATCCATTAGAGTTTAATTAAGAAACGGCTTGATCTGAATTTTCTTCTTTAATTTACTTGTTTGTGTTTCACACACACTGGATAGGAGAAAAAAAAAAAGTTATCAGTGAATTTGAGAAGCAGTAACAGTCTCTCCTAGAACATTTCACTTTTAAGCAGATTTCTGTTTATTTTTCTCTTGCACATGCTGCTTAAAAAGTTGTACTTTGACTACTAGGTCTTTCTGGGAGTTTATTGAAAAAGAAAAAACTCATAACAACTACATCATTCCTTATATCAAACCTTGTTAGTATTACACAGTAAGCAATAGTAAGTTGTATGTTCTGGGCTCCTCAGTTCAAAAAAAGACAAGGAACTACTGGAGAGGGTCCATTGGAAGGCTACAAAGTTGATTAGAGGCCTGGAGTGTTGCCCATTTGGGGAAAGGCTGAGAGACCTGGGCCTAAGCCTGGAGATTAGAAGAATGACATGGGATCTTATCAGAGCTTACAAATATCTGAAGGGTAGAAGTTAAGTGGATGGGGTCAGGCTCTCTTCAGTGATGCACAGTGACAGGTCAAGGGGTAACAAAAATAAACTGGAACACATGAAGTTCCATGTGAGCATGAGGAAAAACTTCTTCCATTCAGGGTTACAGAACACTGAAACAAGCTGTCTATGGACTTTGAGGAGTCTCCTCTGGAGATACTCAAAACCCACTGGGATGCTTTCCTACTCTATGGAACCTGCTTTGGCAGGGAGGTCGGACTAAATGATCTCCAGAGATCCCTTCCAACCTCTAGGACTCTTTGTTTCTGTGACATGGAGATTTCCTGGAATGACTAAGCATAAAAGAATAGAAGATAAATGCATTTGATGGTCTAAACAATTTTAAAAGTGAATGACATGGAATAGTTGAGGATAAATAAAACAATTCTGAAAGTGAAATGTTATCCAAAAGTTTTAGAAGTGTGATCTTTCTTTCACTCATTTATCTTTTGTGACCTCTTAAGAAAGCAGCACCACAGTACATTGAAGGCAAGGTGTTGAAAACTGGCTGTAATTACTGGTGACAAGTGTTATTTGCTCTAACTTGTCCTGAAGAATTTGAACTGTATCTTGTAATTAAAGGTACTGAATAGTAATTAACTTCTATCTTGACAGCTGCTGTTAAACCCTAAATCAATGCACCTCAAGAAAGGAGTTTAATTTGCCAACAAAATACTAACTCACTCTGAAACAAAACCCATAAGACAATAGTTAACTGTCAACATCTGCTATAGTTGTTTCTTTTAAACTTTATAGACTGAATTTTCTTTCCAGAGTTATTTTAATATTTATGCACATCAGATGTGATATTATGAAAGATTAATCCAAGAAAAATAAATTTTGAAGACAGTTTATGAGATTAAGGGAACTGATTGAGACACAATTTCATATACTGGACACAGCCCCAGTGCAACTTTTGGTCTCATACTGCTGATTTGTCACAGTTACAGTGCGAGTAAGTATCCTAGATGGAAATTATGAGTTTTCTGTACAAACATATAAAGTCAACACAATAATAGACCCTACAGTTTGAAGAAGGTTAAGCTCATCAAACATATACCAAAAAAAAACCAAAAAACCAAAACACCCACACCCTCTAAACCCAATCTGTTACAAATAGACCATTTCAATGGAGCCAGGCAGCAGTGGATGTTGATGCACTGTAGGATGGGTGCAGGTGATCAGCAGGTAGGTGGCTGACCAGCAACTGTGATATCTCCTGGGCATTCAATTAATCCTGCCTGCTTCATCATTTTCCAGTTCTTATTTAAGCTCCATAAAAATCTGAACTTTCCATTAGTGTTGTAGGAGATGATAGTAATAATAGAAGATTTATTTCCTCAATTTAATATGCTGTATTACTTTCTATATTCTGCTCGTTATTAGAGTGTAGGTAGGTCATCCAATCAGTTATCACTCAAGCACCCATAACAATTGCAGAGAAGCCTGTTCAAATAACAATCTGTACCTAGAGAATGAAATTCAGTATGCTCTTAACTAGGGGTAATGCAACACAAGCAGATCAATGTAACTTAGTGATGTTGTGCAAGACGGTAAACTCTGTCCTTTAAATTACAACAGAATAACTGTAAGAGGCACATTAAAGAAAAAAAAAAGTTAAATTCATCATGTTTTGTAATTCCAAGGACAAGTAAAAACCTACGCTTAGACATTACTTTCTGAGTCTGAAAGATTTTTCAAACGTCTGCCTTTGATGAAAGAAACATATGCAAAGAAGGGAGAACAACAGTTTATCATGTTCAGTTGTAACCCACAAAACTGCAAAGCCTGCTCTAAAGATCTGTACCAAGGACAGCCACGTCAGTAATTCCTACCGTGCCACTTACATATTTGGAACTCATAGTTTTGCAATCAGGTAGATATATCAGTGAAGTCACAAGCATGAGAGCTCTCAGCAGTCCTGTTACAAGATGCTGCACTGAAATCTGAACTTCTTTTACCTGTGTATAGGCCCCAAATTAGATAGAGGACATAGTTATTGCCATAATTTTTCAGTGGGAAAAATTAGTTCTACAGTTCATCCTACAATAAAGATAATCCTCTTGATTTGTGTGTGAAGGACATTACATGTTGTAGTAGTCTGGCAGTTTGTCTTGTTTTGTTCTGATCCTTGCTTTCTTCCCAGAATGGGCTGTTATGGATCTGTCTTCAATCAGTGAAACAGACTCACTGAAAGAAAAAACATGCTTTAGAATCACAGATTGATGGGACTGTTTTACTTGGAAGGTGATCTCTGGAGGTCATCTTGTCCAAAATTACACTCAAAGAAGGATCAAATTTTCTCAAGTCATTGTATAACAACTTTTAGGTGATCTCCCCCAGATGGTTATACAGCAGCCTCCATAATGGAGTGCTGATGTTGATTTATCCATACACTAGGCTAATTTACCTGCTGGAGACTAGGGGGAGAAACAAGAATAATTAAATTCTTCAACCAACTTGAAAATGTTTGTAAAATTTGTTGTTGAAACTACAGACTTAGAATTAAGATATCTTGAGCCCTAACTACCAAGATATTATTCTATTTAATAGTCTACTGGGAGAGTCAGCATTAAAGCAAATGCACCTGATATTTTACTTAGTAGGGCTTATAGATCGTCTGATTTTTTCTCTTTTACATTTTTCTTCCACATTTAATTCTGTTTATCAGATTCTGTATTTCCATTTGCTACACGCTAGAACAAAACAGCTACAGTATTTTAATTTTGAGTTGCTCCCTTCATTATCTTTTCTCATGACCCTCATAGCAGCATTAGAAGTCAAAGTGAAGTGTAAATTGGAAAGGGAAAATCCTGTTTGCAAGGGTGGCAAGAGCAAGATTAAGAATGCCCAATATATCTGCCAATCAAGTTTCAAGTATGAGTGATTTCTAAGACACTTAAATCACAACTTATCCTAGAATGAATAATTCTAAAATCAAGAAGAGAGCTGATTAAATGAACTCTGATTAACAGAAACCATATGTTAACCAGAGATCCATGAAGACTTCACTAAGATATTCCCTTGGGCTATAGTGACTTTACTCTTATGTAGATCCTAACATTTGCAGAGGCAGAACTTAAATTTTCACAAGTGATTCTTGTACTTTACATGACTTCTGAATACAATAACCCCAATCATTCCTTCTTCAGTGCTGTGCATGTATTACTGACCTTCAGATAAGCCTTAGAAATTCAAAACATTAGAACTGAGAAGTTTTCTTTACAAAGTTCCAACTAAGACGGTGTAAAGCATATTAAAGGAACTACAGTGAAAAATAATTTTTTCTATGGAGTTAACATGAAAAAACAGGATCATTTAGAAGGTACAAGTGAATAAATAAAGTTTGATGGGTGCATTGTTTATTTTTTCAGTTAAACTTTTCTAATATCTTTCATACCTGTGTATACACATACATATCTTTATAGACAGTTGTGAATCAGAGTTCAGTGGGGAGAAAAATAATTAGTAGCAGATACAAGGACAGTATTGCTCAGAGTTGTGTTAAATGTCATTACTGGCCAACATCGAACCACAGACTACTGCTTAGGAACCTGTATAGCAACCTCTTTGTGTACCTGCTGCCCCCCAAGAGGAAAAGCCTACAAGGAGGCCTGGACAAATTTGTCTCATTTTTGGTGCTGCAGTTCAAGTGGATTATTTTTCAGTGTGCTTGGACAAATCTCACCTGATTTCACAGCTCGTCTCCAAACATGATTGAAATATCTATAAGTCTTAAGAATATCAACATAAGTATCCTCTAGGGAGGATAATGTCTGCATTGGGCGCATAGAGTACTAATTCAAAAACTTGGAGGAATCAATACATAAAAAATATCAAATCCTATCAATTTTAACCAACCTGAGGAATTAATATGATGAAGCTATATGGCGATTAAAAGGCAAAGGGAGAGAAAAGAGAAAAGACAAACTAAATAATTTTAAATGGCTGGTAGTTTTTTTCTTTTTTCTTTTTTTAATTTTTAATTGGGTCATTGAATTAAATGTTGTGCACTCAACAGCAGTAAAAAATCAGCTGCTGACTACGGCCATCTGCTACAAAACAGCTGCAGGTACTTGCTATATAAGCTTTTGTGGTGCATATAAAGTGATGACTAACATAATGAATAAAAGAATATAGATTCTCCTCAGTTGCATAATAAATTTAAATGTGAATTGATTAATTTTGTATTTAAGAAATTCTTTTTTAATAAAAATGGAAACAAGCATTTTTCCAATCAATCTGTCAGACACAAGATTTTGTTAAGAGGAAATGTCATGAGCTACAAAAAGCGGCTTGGAGGAAAAGTAATTAAGATGTTTAATGCAAAGTAATTGGAAAGGTCTCAGTATATAATGCTTTGTTGTAGTCTCAGATCTGTAATCAACTGTATTTCAGTGTAGGTGGCATTCACACTACAAAACAACATTTTTTTTTTTTTTCTGCAAAAGCAATACTTTTAATAAAAGTTTTGATTATTTTTTGTTTTTAGTACTACAATAATATTTTGTTTTCTCATGAGTTTCATATGATCTGTTTTCAAGTCATGTGGCCTTGGCAGCTGATGGCTGCACAGAAGTAACACAAACATCAGTCACTGTAGGGAAATTAAATGTAGTCTTCTCAAATTTTAAATATCTATTGTGTGTTTCTCCTTTATAGAGGAAGCAAGTCCATTGCTAGTGTGGACAAGTTGCAAAACAGATTCAGACAACTATGTTTATGATTCTGTTTGTAAATTGGTGTCTAAAATGCCACTGTATTTGAGGGGAGATTTTAGACTTGATTCAGATGCCTACCTAAAGACATCAGTGCCTTTTTAGATCTCACTCATTGACAAACTTTACACAAGATCTATGGAAGTCCCATGTATACTTCTAGAGGAGTATGGGCAGAATAGAATAACATATTGATATTTCAGATAGTGCAATTCACTACTGTTTTATCCACTGCTTTGTAGCTAAGTGAGTTTAGAAAGTTATGCACCTGAAACATGATACTAGCTGTCATTTGACTGTTATGGAAAGGTGGGCATTTAGATGATTATTAAGTTTGGAGAAAGATTAGGATATTATATTTATATAGTAACAACTACTGTTCTAGGTGCTCAGACATTTCAGGGCTAGTTCATGTGAAATCTTTGGATAGCCCATGCCCTTTGTAAAAAGCATTTGGAGATCAGATGAAATATTTCTAAGCAGTACAAAAGGTTTTTGAAATCTCTTTTAGGTCAACAGAACTCAACCCTAAGAGTTTGAATTTTGTACCCACATTAAATCTTTAAAAATTAATTTAAAAATTAAAAATTAATTTTTAATTAAAAATAATTAATACTCTGCTACATTAAACAGAATGCATTCTGAGTGTATTAGTATGAGTGGATCTTATTTGTCAGTGGTTATCTTAGTGATTATATGGGTTTGTTTTGGATGGGAAATAAAAAGAAAGGAATTGATTTAATTTAGGCATGTCAAAATCTTCTTCCACAGCCAGATGGCTATAAAATAATGTAGTAAGTTTAATTTTAAAGCAATCAGTGAGTCATTTAAAATTAAGTGAGATAACAAACTTCTTCATTAAGAAAAGCATTTGCATTAAAACGTTTTTTTATTTTTTCTTCAAATTTTGATTGAATACTGATATGTATATTGAATATATATATTTATTTTTTTCATTAACTTGAAAAATCATTATGTTAAGGACAGCAACACAGTGTGTTGATTGGTCAAGCCTATGTAAGCTGATAAAAATTTAGAGGAAGACAGATGAGGGTTATGCTTGCCTTCCAAAGTTTATACAAATGCATTGCTAGATTGATTTTCATCTCTACTGCATTTTTGTAACTCAGGTCTCTGTGTAGAATCGTTATAAGGATTTGTTGCAGGGGTATTCTGGTACTCAGAAAGCATTTCACTTTGCTGAGCAGTACTTTACTACTGCACTGGAGTGAAAGTACTATGCCTGGACCATACCAAACTCTATATCTTCACAGACATAGAAGAAAGCAAAGAAGAAAACAAAGTAAGCTCACTTGTATTGTCTATCTAACATCTTGTATCATCTATCCAGAGATCATCTTTACAATAATAAAGCAGGGCCACCAAGAGCTAGTTGCCAAAGTATTGTTAAGTAAAGTTAAAAACTGGAAGAAAAAAAGAAAAAAAAAAAAAGAAAAAAAAGAAAAAAAAAAGAAAAAGCTTATAAACACTTATAAATTACTTATAAATACTTTTACTACAAGAGAGTTTTTTGCTTAGAAAATTCCATGGGACATTTTTTTTTCAAGAACTTTCTCTCTCTTTTCTTTTTTTCCTTACATTTTAACATTGATCGTGCTGCAATGAGTATCACATTTTGTAGAATTAACAAATCTGACTTTTTATGAGGAGAAACAAGAAAATCTCTTTTTTACTTTTCTTTTTCTTTTTTTTTTTTTCCTACCCTGAAATACCTGTTCAACTCTCTGTGTTATATTACATTCTCTCAGCATTTCTGCTGCTTTCGAAATCTTCTCTGGCATCAGAAATAAATTTTCAAAAACATGAAAAAAAAAAAAAAAAAAGTGCTGAAACATAAGGCCAAACCCTTGTGATATTCACTTTTGTTTTCAGTGCAACTTTTCACTCTTTTTTTTCTCAATATTTTAATCTATTCATCTTTATAATGAGTTCCTTGGGGATTTTAACAGTGAATATTCCCCCATCTCATGACATTTCTTTAATTCAAGTTAAATAGAAGCAAAACCTCATTTCATAATATATTAAGAGTCCAGGATGAAACAATTATTAGTTTCCAGTCATCTATGAATTCACCTAAATGTCAGTCTTTCTGCTAGCGCCGTTTACTTCAACATAAAAGTACAATGCAGTTTCCAATGAATTCAAACAGAAAAATTGCAGAGTTCACAGCTGCAGAAATAGACCTCTAGAATAGGACTTCTAGTACCACAGGTGTTATATGATATGAAAGACCTGAGACTTTAAAGCTCTTAGAACCTTCAAGGAAATCATTAACATATTAGGATCAAGCTATAGAGAACATCTTTTAACATAACCAATGTCCAACAAACCTCAAGAGAAATTATTGTAAAATGTATGTGTGCAAGTACACTTGCGTGCATGAAAATGGACAGTGTACATTAAGAATGTAACAAAATGCTGATTTTTGTCCCTTGCCTTATCAGAAAACTTCTAGCAAAATACAGACTAACTGCAAAAGGTTCAGGGCAGCTAATGCTACTCAGAATACTTTATCTGAGTAGAACGGCCAAATCAAACTAGCTCTTGGAGCATTCAAATCTGAGGCTGCTTCTCAACAGTGATCTGCAAGATGGTTCATGAAATGAAACCTGTTTACGTACCAGGCTAAGAATCAACCAAAGCAGGAAAATATAAAAATAGTAGCTGAACATTCCACGGTTAGGGCTTTTTTTGTTTGTTTTTGTTTTTGTTTCCTCGTTTTTTATTTTTGTAGATGAAAAATGTTCTGCACAAGGTAGTTATCTTGTTTTTAGGAACACAGATTGCTTTATGGTTGAAAAAGGCTGTGGATGAGAGGTGCTGTTCTAGGAAGTATAGTATAGGGTGTCTGTAGTGTTATCCTTCTGTCTCCTACCATGTTTCTCTTACTAGAAATGTATCCTGGTATTGTTGTATTTTGAACTCTAAGAAATAAAGTTTTATAGGAAAATTATTGTATTTCTGTACTATTTTTACATATTCAGTTCACAAGAAAGTTCAGATTTGCACGATATCCTCCGATGAATGAATAGCAACTCCTAGACAGATTCATGTCTCTCTGACAGATCTATGTACCTATTCTAGTGAATTAGTATTTAAAAAAATATATGTATACATATATATATTTGACAAGTGAGCAAGCTAAATAAACGTCAGATGTGTGTAACTGTATAAACTACATGAGAAAAAAACAGGAAAGTATGTTGCACACTGTACAATATCTTTCCTTTTATTTTGTCTGACACAAAGAGAGAAAAATACATTCAATCAGAATACATACGTTAACAGCAGACAAAGAAGTAAGCTGAACAAAACCAAGAAAACTATATCTGGAGCTTTTTATGTGATATATTACATCCTATTCCCCAACCCTCTGCGACCTTGTGAATCAATGTCTTGCAGAATATTGACTGAAATTACTTTATAGAACTTATAATAATGAGTGCTGAGCTCAGAGGAGAATGAAATGAATTGCATGATGATAACAAAGATTACAACTCTCATAAATTATTCTCTCTGTAGGACCGAGGACACAAGTTTCAAGCCTGGAGAATCTATAAATAGTCTCAGACCACTTCTTAGTCTTTCTCCATAGTTAAAGGACTAAGGCATTGCTATCCTAGCGTCTGGGAAACCCAGGTGGGAATCAGTCCTTTACATTATTGCTGGTGTTTTAAAATCAACAACTCTTCAATGTAAAACACAACTTAAAACAAGGTGCATATGCCAGAGCTCCACAGCTTGATGGAGTGCTTTGAGCACCAGACTGTTAAGATCCCTCTTGTCTCGTAAATCTCCTCTGTCTGGCAGTTGAGTGCTGAGTTTTCAACTCTTCAGTATTCCCACCTTTCCACTCTTCATTCTACACAACCTTTCAAATGGATGGTGGGATGGATGAATAAGGAAGTTACCTGTGGAGATTTTGTCAAAAGAACACAAGAAATTTTCTCCCAAGTCAAGGAAGAATTCATTTCACTCAGTGTTTATCTCCAACAGGAGGAGCTGCCTGCCATTCAAGAAGACAGTAAAAAAGAAGCTGTTTTGTGTAACTAGTGGACACCTTCATTCTCCTCCAGGAACTTACTTTTGTACTAGAAATACTAGAGGGCACATCCTTACCTAAACACTTCTTTTGACTAACAAGAAATAAGTTTAAGAAGAAGGTTGTGTTTAATATGAGGGATAGAGAAAGGTGAACAGTAAATTTAGGCTTGTTTGGATAAATTAAACAGAAGTCATACACTCCTTCTGTAGCCCTTTGAAATCATTTGCAGGATATCAAAAGCAATTATAGTATAATGAAACCAGCCAAAATAGTGAGAGCTGTATCTTTCTTTTGAAACATGTTATAAGGTGGACATATATCTTGTGGCATTATCATACTGTCATCCTGGGGTTTGTTCCATAGCAGCATTAATTTCATTAACCTATACCCCCAGCATAGTTGTTCATACACAGTCAGGCTTGCGGACATAGTAGCAGCTCTAACAAAATGTGACACTTCTCCAGGCTGTTCAGTAGAACTTGCTTTGTGAAGACACTTGGAAGTTTGAGCTTTTAATAGAGAATGTTTAATCACTGACAAATCAAGAATGCATTAACTGGAAAGTAAGTGTCATTGAGTCAGTTCTGAAGACAAACACCTCAAAGCAAGGCAGCTTTGTGAGCAACATGACTTCTTCTGTCATACATAAAACAAATGCAAGCAGTGTTGAAAAAATGGTCTTCTGATCCCGTTTTGGAAATTAGTAACTGTTGCCAACTTGCAAATATGTGTAAAGTAAAAGTATATATGGAGCCTTCACTACAGGAAAGACGTGAACCTGTTGAAGCGTGTCCAGAGGATGGCCACAAAAATGATCGAAGGGGTGGAACACCTCTTCTACCAGGACAGGCTGAGACTGCTGGGGCTGCTCAGCCTGGAGAAGAGAAGGCTCCTAAGTGACCCGGTAGCAGCCTTTTAGTATCTAAAGGGGAGCAACAGGAAAGAAGGGACAGACTCTTTAGCAGGGTCTGTAGTAATAGGACAAGGGGAAATGGTTCCAAGCTTAAAGGGTGTAGATTTAGGCTGGATATAAGGGAAAAGCCTTTTGCAGTGAGGATGGTGAGGCACTGGAATAGATGTGCTGGAAGTTCTGTTCTTGGAGATATTCAAAGTGATACTGGACAGAGTTCTGACCTACCTGATCTAGCTGTGAATGTCCCTGTTCATTGCAGGGGAGTTGGACTAGATGACCTTTAAAGGTCCTTCCAACTCTAAGGATTCTATGATTCTATGATTCTGTGATTCTATATATTCATATCTATTATTTTGGTTCAGAGCAATCACTGATTTGAATGAAAAACAACAACAACAACAACAAAAACGTGTCTAATGTTGTTTATACCATTTTTATTTTTTTTTTTAGTGCATAATTCACTCAATCTCCTCAAACAGTTCAGGAAAAATATGAATTATTCTTCAAAAAATAAGCTTTTGTATTTCTTATTGCTGATGTTGTTCCCTTCTCACCTAACTCTTCATACCTAAAGATTGAGAAGGAAGAAATTAATGGTTTTCCTTATCACATTTTTCAACTGCTTAGATAGAATACTGAGGACATAAGTATAAATGCCCCCAAAAATGTAGTATAATAGAAAATATTATCTCTATCAGAATGTATAGTAAGTATATTGCATGCATTCTCCTCATACCTCAAAGATATTCAGCTAGCTACATTTGGACTTTCTTTAACTCCGTGACATTATATGGCCAGTCTCTGCAAATATGTTACTCTCATGAGGGATCCAGAGACCTCAGGGATGGTGTTGTAATTTTTTAATTGCTCTGACTATAAATGCTTTACTGAGGCAGCATATGTGTGTCTGGATCTGTATTTGAAATACATACATATCCAAGAAGAAGGAAGGAATATGTATAGAATTGGGTTTAGACAAAACTTTAAAATTATATTCTACTAGGAACAAAGCAGATTTAAGGATGAGCTGAAAACAAGTTTCTATAGTGTATGTAGTGTACGTGTTCTACTTTGCTGTCTCTGGAATACAATACTGGTCTCAAACAATCTTGATCAGTAGCAAACATAAACATAAGCATTAAATCAACCTTTATTAAAATCTCCCTATATTAGTTGCAGGTATTCAAAAGGATAGTATGGCTTATGAACTATGAAACAGAACAGTAAGGACTAAATACAAAAATGTCATTTTTTATTTTTTTTTTCAGTTATTTGACTTAGTGCAAATATCTCCACCATTTTTTACACAAAAGAGAGGTCCAACAGCTGTTTTCTTTGTGCGTTAAAATTTTGCATATAATTGTATCAGATTATGTATAAAAAAGTATATTGAGGGAAAGCTCTTGAGGAGAGTTCAGCTTTCACATTGCTTACTTTTTGAATTATGCATAAAATACATTGTGCACTATTTTTTTTTTTCTACTTAATACTTGTACCTGTTATTTTATAAAGGATAATGCTGTGAAAACGTACTTTTTGGCTCTGCATGTTCTACTCATCAAAACCTGTGACTTGAACCTCTGAAAAACAAGAAATCAACTGAAACATTCTTGTAGCTGATATAATATGAACAGAAGTAGGTGATGTTTTTGCAAATTCCCATGTTCATTTTGTATTTGACAAAGAAGAGGGGAGTTTTCTGTTTGTCAAATAAAATTCAAAAGAAATGGAATAATTGAATGTGAAGAGATGGTTACATACGATCAGTAAATAATTTCAGCTTGGAAGGTCACTAAATGCAGCATTCAGGATGCAGTATGCAGGACCCTTTAGAGTGTTCATCTGCAACTCCTGACCTGCCACTGTACTCAGTCAGACCTGCAAGCTCCATGCTATCTTAATAAACATTAGAGAATCTACAGTTACATTAGTTTCCCATTTATAATAATAAATAATTAAATAAAAATAAAAATAAAAATAAAAATCTATTCCTTCTGAATTGGAAAGGAACACAGAATTCACAACAAATAAATCTTAATGAAAATGCAAGAAAAGAAAACAGCTGTAAAGATCAATCAAAACATTCTGCAACAGTTTATTTCTAAAACATTTCAACTCAGCTTTGTCTTTTATTTTTCATTTTATAGACGCATTTATATCCTACTATTAAAAGTCTATTTTAAAAAGTAATAAAAATTTTGACAGTTAATGTATATATATATTTTCCCAAAAAATCAGTGACACTCTGTAAGAGATAGTTTCAATAACTCATGACTTTTTAAATTGAAAAACCCCATGTGAAACTTTGAGACCATTTTCATTTATAATATTTCTTTCAGAAGTCACTATACAGTATACTAAGAGATGAAAAGAAAGAACTTTTTTTCTGCCTGACATCATAAGGAGAGTTTTAAACTAAACCTAATAATGGGAGGACCTGTTGATTTCTTTGAGAGTACAGAGGACTTAAAGAGAGTTGGTGAGAATAGAGGGTTGGATAGTTACCAACTGCATGAATTTTAACAACAGCAAGTGCCAAATTTTACATCTGCGATAGGGAATTTCTAAATATATGTTCAGACTGTGGGTGAGAAGCTGAAGAGCAGCCCCACGGAAAGGGATCAGGGGATTCTAGTGGATGGCAAATTGAACATGATCCAGCAGTGTGCCTGTAAGCCATGAGGATCAACTGCACCTTGGTGTGCATTATGCACAGCATTACTTGACAATCAAGGGAAGAGAATTTCTAGTTCTTCTCTGTGCTGGTATGACCTAACTTCAGGCACTGCATGCAGTTTTGGATATAATATAAAAAGGATGTAAAATCAGTAGAGACAATCCAAAGAAGGGCAATAAAGATGATGAAGAGCGTACAGGGGAAGACAGATGAGCAGCTGAATTCACTTGATTTGATCAGTCTAGAGAAGAGGAGCTGAGGGGAGGCCTCACAGTGGCTGAAGCTCCTCACAGGGAGCAGAGGGGCAGTTGCTGAGCTCTGTTCTCTGGTGACAGTGACAGGGCCTGAGGGAACGGCATGGAGCTGTCAGGGAAGGGTCATGTTAGATATTTTGAAATGATTTTTCACCAGAGGGTGCTTGAGCACTGGAACAGGTTCCCCACAGCATTGGTCATGGCCCCAAGACTGCTAGAGGTCTAAAAGCATTTGGACACCACTCTCAGATATAGGGTTTGAATTTTAGGTGGTCCCCTGCAGAGTCAGAAATAGGACTCAATGGTCTTTGTGGGTCCCTTCCAACTCAGGAAAATCTATGATTCTATGCTTCTCTTACCTTCTATGATGAAATGATTGGACTGGTAGATGATGGTAGAGTAGTTGATATTGTCTACACGGACCTCAGTGAGGCTTTTGAAACTATCTACTACAAGTTAGGACATTAGGAAGTATTACTACTCGGAAAGGGTAGTCAGGCATTGGAATGCACTGCCCAGGGAGGTGGTGGAGTCACCGACCATGGGAGTGTTCAAGAAACATTTGGATGTTGCGTTGAGGGGTATGATTTAGCTGGGAAGTATTGGTAATGGTTGGACTGGATGATCTTCTAGGTCTTTTCCAACCTTGATAATTCTGTGATTCTGTGAAGTTCTCCATAGAGGGGCTGCTGATTGATGGTCTGTATGAATGGACTGTAAGATGGATTGAAATTGGCTGAACATCTGGGACCAAGGGGTGGTGAACAGTGGAACAAAGCATTAATGGAGACCAGTAACTAGTAATGTACATCAGGGATCGGTACTGGTATTCATCCTTAACATCTTCCATAATGATCTGAATTATACACATAATGATCTGCTGATGACACAAAACTGGGAGGAGTGGCAGATAAACCAGAGGGTTGTGCTGCCATCCAGAGGTACCTTGATAGGCTCGAGAAATAAGCTAACAGGAACATCATGTATTTTCAACAAGGAGGAGAACAAAGTCCTACAGCTGGGGAGGATCAACCCCAGCACCAAGACATGCTGGGGGCTGCTTGCGTGGAAAGTAGCTCTGCAGAAGAAAACTCAAAAGCCAACTGTGTATGATTCTGGGCGGCCGTTCTTGAGAGGGGGTTGGACCAGATGACCTCTAGAAGTCCCTTCCAATTTGTACCACTCAATGATTCTGTGACCTCATTAAGTTTGCATATGTTATATTTACATGGACACCAGCTGTCTTTCACAAATGTCAACGTAATATGCATAAATTATACACAGATAACAAGATTTTTTTTTCCAGTGGCATAATTATTACCATTTAATTATTTAATTATACTAAGAATGCAGGTTTTGTCCTAAAAACAGGTTCTTACTTCCTGCTATGCTCTTCTAACCAGTGTGGCCAGAGTTTATTGATATATTACTCTGCAAGGCGATTTGTTATGTTTGTTCTCTGTAATTCTTCATCATATTTATTTGATCTTTCTGACAGGAATTATTTTTTCAGCATGCCAGAAAGTGACCCTTGTAAAGAAATCTGCATATTCACAGTATACATTACAATTGTCAGCATTCCTTTGAAAGCCTCTGTGTCTCAAAGCCTGTGGTTTAAAGAAATTTATATTGCCGCCTAGCCTTTCTCTTTTACTAGCAAGAAATAAAAGGGTGAATAGGGTAGCCCAGCCTCACCATTGCTATCACTTTCCTAAAAAATATTTTCAAGCTGAGCCATATGATTATTTATGACATGTACAAGAGAGTTTTTAAGCTCCTGAAGAGTGCATTCTAAATTCTGAGTGAGGCGTACTTCCCACTTCCAAATCCTTTGAAGTTTTCAGCAGTAATATATGTATGCCTACTCCGTACTGAAATAAGAATGAAGAGAATGCACTGTCCCATGTTGTTCTTCAGATGGTAACTAAATACCCCGACAGAGAAGGAAACACAGAACTTCTAATAACATGGCGAACAAGACCTAATTATCCTTCACAGCTTGCTTAACAAAACACTTTTTGACATTAGAAATGATTTCCCTTTTTATTTTAACAGTGACATGATTTCGAACTATCTATAAGATATCTCATATTTTTCCATCCTCTAAGATGGGGCAATGCTATTGTTCTCTTTTTCAAACGGAGAACTGGAGCAAGGAGAGGTAAATGGCCCCTACCAGACAGTTGTATCAGTCTATGACTGTGACCATATGGCTGTGACTATGCTGCCCCTATGATGTGCCCCAGGGAGTCATACGCATTCCTTGAGATACTTACTTCAAAGTACTTTGCTTCATTTCTTTCCCTCTTAGGCTCTCTTAAAAACGAACTAGCCATTTCTTCATGGGAGTGGTTCCAGGCTCATAGTTAAAGCACTAGCTAGATCCAGTGCTCCACGGGCATGCAATTCACTCTCACAGGGCTCTGTACTTCCTATGCAACTGAATGATCTCTGAATGAGATTTTGTTTTTTTGGATTATAGTCAGAATGTGTTAGTTTATTAAGTTACCACAGCCTCTAAGGGCTGTTGAGGAACAGAAGAAATAAAACAGGCCGAGGACCCCAGTAACCCTATGTAACCCAGTAGCAAGGTGTGTTCTGACTCTGCTTGTGCCAGGTCTATCATTTTTGCATGGTCTAAAACTTGTGGAATATTTTTAAGAGACTGCAACATGTAAGGCTTATTATAGGATGCTTAAAGAAAGGTTAACTCAGCACTCTGCTCAGACTCATCCATGGCTGTTACCACAAAACTCTGAGGGCTGAGAAGAAAGACAAAATCAGAATTTCAGATTATTGATAAAACCCCCCAAAAGTGAGTATATCATTCTTTTATATCATTAATATTTTTAATTTGATTTCACTATGTGCAGTAATAAAATAATTTTTCACATCAAGAAGTTCTGTTGCCAGAAAATTAACTATGCTACAGAAAACTGAGAAAATTTCAGAATTTGATGCTGTTAAGTGGGACATTCAGAGCTGATCCTTTAGAGAGGTACTCCTATTTTAATTACATGATTTTTTTTATTTTTTATTTTTTATTTTTTTGGTGAAAAAATTAGAAAATTCTGAAATTGAGATCAATTTTCATTCATGTAAAAGTAACAAAGTGAGAAATCGGAAGTGAAAATATATATGAAAAGTCTTACTGTTTATTTTAAGATTAAATACAGTTCCCATTTTCTTCTCTAATGTTTGTTCAGTTGGGAGTTTGACATGTAAACAATGTAGCTTGACAATGCAAAGAAATGGAATTGAAATTGACAGCTTTTAAGAGAAACAATTCTGAAACACGACAACTTTCATGTCATGTCACAGTGATTTATTTCAGTGTTTATCCATGGTAGCATTTTAGTGTGTGACTATTGAATTTTAGAGAGTTCTTTGGTTGAACGAGGGAATTCTTCAGTACTTCACCTTCTGGTACACTGTAGGAAAGAAAGAATTTAAGGATCTGGCAAGACGTATTTTCCATTGACTTCCCAATGTAGTGTTACTCGAGCTTTTATTTATTTTTAGTGAAGTAGGCAAGACAAATGATTTATGGCGAACTATGTATTTGTGTTGTTCATTCTCAAAAGATTAAACTCCTTGTGCATGAGACAATTAGGAATTTGACTGAAAGTTTTCAGTGAGTTGCCTGCATTGCCCTTTGTGCCAGGCAGAGAAAACAGTCATCATTCTTTATTAATCACAGTCCCCTGACAATCTAATCTAGGACTGGAAATATTGCTCTCCACTGCAATTTTAATTCACCTCTTACTACGGTATCTATATATTGAAGATTGCAATTAGGAGTTGTTTCATTATGACTTTTTCAGAATTTGGCTGCAGTCCAAGTCAGTAAAGTGATATTGACAGGGAAATTTTAGAATTGAAATGTCTGGATTTAGCCTTAGAAATGCTTGACCTGAAAATAATGCATGTTATACAAAGTCAATTTAACTCTGATGTAACTTCTGGCATGATTAGTTTGACAGCAAATATGGTTTTGAATGTGCTAGATAGGGTTCTCATTCCACAATACAATGAAAGTTATTCTGGCATAAAGCACAATTAAGAGCCTTACCCTTGTTTATTATTTATTTGTCTCCTTCTTGCATCACAATTCCATTACTTTTTTTTCCCCATTCTCTCAATTTTTACCTGCACTCTGTGTTTTTTAAGGAAAAAAAAAAAGACTCAAAACTCTGTTCCTGCTTTTTTTTTTTTTTTTTTTTTTTAATTTCTGTTTTTCTCATTCCTCATCTCCTTGTCTTCGTTATCCACTTTCTTTTCTACTGCATCTGTAGTTGATAAAAGAAATAAGGCAAAAGAAAAAAAAAAAAATAAGATGTGAAACATATCAATTTGGTCTGTAGCCAAAAAAGAAACACCACACTTTCTTGATGAATTTTTTCTGGTATCTATCTCCAACTATTATTTTACTTTCTTTTGCAAACAAGTATCTATGTATATAGCTAACTTGTGCTGTGCAAGAATGCTGTAAACTTACTGTTATTTTTGTCTGTGATATGCTTACATTTCCTTAAAAAAATGAAATGTACTGCAATGGAAAAAATAATTTGAAGGATGTTAAGGAAAACATTAAAAAATCAAAATCAAAACCAATTTAATTCCTATCCAGAGGTTTGTTTTAGTATATACCTTTATGTGTTTGTTGTGGTTTAACTTGACAGATACATGAACATCACACAAACATTTTTTCTCTTCCATCTCTGCTCCTCCCCTGGTCCCCCTTTGGGGGACGAAATTGAAAAGTGCAAGAACGTATGGATTGAGATAAGTACAGTTAAATAATAGAGGAGAAAAAATGAAAGAAAAACAAAAACCTAAACAAACAATATAAAAATCAATAAAAAAGAATAAAGCAAAACAAGTGAAGAACAGGGCAAATGCTCATCACCATCTGACTGATGCTCAGCCAGTCCCCAAGTGGCCCCGCCATTCAACTCCCTTCAGTTTTACTCTAAAACACCGTACAAAACAGCTTTCTTACTGGCAGGGCAATATAATAAGCTGAAAAGTCCCTATCTTGGCCTTAAAACAAACGAATGCTATAAAAATTGATTATATAGCTAAAAAAAATTCTGCATGTACGCAATGCCACTTGCTTAAAAAATTAGGCCTATAAATGAATGAATTACAAATGTATATACAATTTGTAAGCATTGTTTCCTTTAATGCATTATACAGATTCCATTTAAAATATAATAAATTATTACATAAGCTCATACAGTTTAGTATAGCTCCTTGAAACATAGATATAAAACATATAGAATAAAACTTTCTCATAGGTCTTATTATTCTGTAGGTATGTCCTTGAAATGAGCTGATGTGTTCACCATCAGAAATATCTGGAGATGTTAGAATTGTTGTTAATACTTTTATTCCTAAAGTCCATTGCAGTATTATTTATTTATTTTAATAGCCATAGAGTTCATTTTTTCCATACGTTATTAGAACATTCACAGAATGAAGTGGAATTTCCTGAAACATTGGCTTTGCTTTTGCAGAGGTTCTAAAGATCAAAGTGTGTCAGGAATGCTTGTTGTTCAGAAACATACAGACCACAGGGTCTAATTTTGAAATCAAGAACTTTCTGATGTTCATTGCTAAGCATTACCTTGATTTATAGTTCTAGTTCAAAGCTCTGTTTAACCTTGAAAGATAAAAGGCTTTATACATATATATATGCATAGAGGTGCTTAATCAAGACTAACATACTATAGTGGACTTTGCAACATCAGGAAGCTAAAACAGAGACTTAAACTCCACCTTCACAACTTCCTTATTTTTTTCCCTATAGGAAATAAAGCTTCTTCTTTTATTATTTTTTAGCTTGGAATCTTTTTTTTTTGTTTGCTTGTTTTGTTATATGGCTTTGTTCTTTCCAAACCTTGTTTGACTTCCGAACTTCAAGGAGGTTTTAATAACAGAGAACTCTATAACATCAGAGCAGAGATCAATACAGAGTACTGTGGGCTTCCAACACACCTCCTCAGATAATTTTAGTATGACTTCTATGGTTATTAAGTCTTGTGAAATAGAAATTTCAACATGAAAATCAGCCTTCTATTTTCCCTTTTTTACTTTGACATAAGTTGCTTGAATGACTACTGTTCTACATACAAAGAAGAAAAATTGATGCTAACAGACTTTCGGAGACAATAAGCCAAGTAATTGCTAGTAGGCCAATAGTTATGCACAGAAAGAAGAATTTAACACACCCAGCTGCTAAAGGGAACCACTAACTACAAAGCATTCCTACTCAGAAAACAGCCCAAGCCCAAAAGATACTCTGCCTTATCTGGCTGGCCCTTATATGAGCCCAGCGTGGTTCCACAGGTGCAAGCAATTTGCCTGCTTCCTGGGCCAGCCACATTCTTTCACCAGGTGCTCAATCACCTCTTCAAGCCATGACACCACAGTTCCCCTACAACTGCTTATTCATACTGAAACATTTGCTGCCTGTTTGGCCTTTTTTGTTTGTGTTTTTCACTTTTGCACTAAGTAAGGAAAAGAAGGCCCAAAATGAGTTATCGGCTACTCTTTTTTTTTTTTTCTTCTTCCAGCTTCCTAAAAAGTAAATACAAATTGGTTTCCCTGTAAATTTAGGGAGATTTTACAGACAATTCAGATTAGCAGAAGATTTTTGAATTGTCAAGTTGCTTCAGTATTAAGTAGGCTCATTCAATAGCCTAGATCCAGGTAAATTAATTCTGACTGTACTGAGGTCAAACGTAGAATATTCAGCCCTAGGTAGTAACACTAACTATCTTCTTAGTGTAACCTGGTCTGCTTCAAAATTTTCTCATTGCTGTGGTGCATTCTCACGTTTGGATATGGCTAACAAACTGTAGAGCAATGGAATTGATTGAGTAGTCCTTACGTGTCTTGCGTTGAAACAGAATAACTATATATCCCACAAGATGAAACTTCCATAGTCAGGAAGAGTGAGATGAGAGAATATCGTTTCACTTACCAATGCTTTAACTTCTAAGTAATATGAAAATTCTCTTTTTCAGCCATGAGGAAGAGACCAATTTTTACCAGAATGCGTGATTTCAATACATGATTTGAATAGACTTCATGTTTTCTGAGTTTCAATTTATTAGAGGTGTTTATCCAGTTGAGAAACCCAGCTGTTTGAGCTCCCAAAGCAATCAACAGTCAAAACTTTTTTTTTTTTTTTTCTTCCCCACCCCCCCACCCCCTTTGCATTGACATTATGGTGGAATTAGGCAGTTAGGTTATCAGATTCACAATGGTTCACCTTAACGTCTAATATTCAAATACAATAATGCTTGGGAACATAAAATGAGCTGCATTAAGTTTTCAACATCTTAGCCCATTCTTATGAACAGAAAGAAAGAGCTTTAATATGAGGAACATTTCTGTCAACAACCTTTGCTGAAATTTATGGCAGACAGTGATAAATATATAGTCCAAATTAATAGAAAATGCTGATAAGATGCATATCTGAACTGTTATCTAATTAGATCACTGGCATGGGTGGAGGAGAAGAGAAACAGGACAGAAAGAGGGAGCTGTAATTCCGGTATGAACCATGTTCTTAAGCTTTTATTTTTAAGCTGAAAATCTCAAAGCTTTGCTTGTGTAAAATCTGAAATATATAATTTTACTGTAGACATTCAAACATCTTCCATACTCAGTATACCCTACTTGCTCTAGAGTCTTGTTTCATGACTAGTTCACACTGAACCAGGGCAGTGCTTACAATGACAGAAGTGAGCCTGCCTACTTTTTTGTCTGAAGTCATATTTCCTTCTTTCTGTAAGCATTAGCTATTGTAGTGCTTTGAAAGGCATGGGAACAATACATCCATTGACTCCAATTGCTTTCAGAACAATGAGAAAAATATTTCTGAAGTGTTTTACAGCAAGCTCAGATGCTTATGAATCTATTCCCTAAAACGTGTCTCATAAAATCCAATTACTTCAGTTCCATTGAAGCTTTTCAATATACAAACATAGATGAGTTTTACAGGATTAACACTATGGCCTCAAGTATCCTTTGATGTTCATTTCTGTATTTCTGAAGTTACTGTACAATCTCAGATTATCCAGAAGCTTGCACCGAGGCCAAACTTTGGCGCAGGGTTGCAAAGGAATGGCAGCTTGGGCTCTTTTGTTTGTAAATTGTTTTCTCGTTATGAACAAATAATTTATTTTTCTTTTTCTTGATCAACCTCTAGAGAAAATGGGAGTTCGGATGCAGTTGAGACACCACATATTTTCTTTAACATTAACATCCTCAGTTAACATCTTATCTGCCATATTTAATTATGTAATACACTCCTGAGATACACTTCCCTTCTAATATTTACTCTCCATATTTTAAAGTTCAGTGTAATTTATTCATAATGATTCACTTGTCTTCCACATAACAATCTATACATTCATTAGTATATGATGGCTGCTCCAAAAGTAATGCCTCATATTCTATTTTGTTGGTGGTAAGGCAATAGAGTCCGAACCTTCCCACCAAAATTCCATTCAGTGTGACCGATGGCAGCAGAGGGGCAGTCTGACAAAATGGTGCCTGACATGGAAGTGCAAATGAAGGAAAGGGGTGTCACTGAATTCATCCATGTGGAAACAACTGTGCCCACTGACATTCATCAACATTTGCTTAACTTCTATGGAGACTAACCAGTGGATGTGAGCACAGTGAGATGGTGAGTGGTGCAGTGCAGCAATGGTGCCATCACAGCACCTGTGAAACAGCTGGTTAACCCCACTGCTGCAGATTTTTGCAAGTCTGGCATGCAGGCTCTTGTCCATTACTGGCAAAAATGCATAGCTAATGGTGTTGACTATGTTGAAAAACAATGTTTTGTAGCTGAGAATTTGCTCTATCAAATTGTGTTACTGTGTTCTTTGTATCTATTGTAGTTTTTATGGAAATAAAGAGGAGGCACTAGATTCAGAGCATCTATATATGTTATGACTTTTATTACTTTTGTCATTACCAATTTTTTTAATATATTTTAATGTATAATAATTAGTAACCATCTCTACATTACTTAATGGGGCATGCACCAATTAACAGGATTCACAATAATGTACTCACATCCCTTTCAGTGTATAGATAACTTTAGAAATTAATGTGCAAACACACTCTTCAGGTTCAGTTTCTTTCTGTTCCTTTTAAATTGTAACTGGCATGTTTAACTTCTCATTTTTCTATAATATCTGCAATTTTATTTATATTGCTAAAATGATATTCCATACATGTTATGCTGTATAGTGTTTGCCACAGTTTTCTTCAGCCTTGTAATTCAATCTTACAGGTGTCTCATTCATGTTTTTTTTCTCTCTCTAATGAAGTCAGTGTTTCTTATGCATTCTCAAATAGTAAATGAAATCACTTCATTATGTACTTTGATATGTGCAGAATTCAGCTGAAATAGAATTAGAAAACAATAAATGTTTTCCCTTCCTCTTTCACCCCTTTTCCCTTTTTCTTGCCTCACCTCGTTCCTGTTTACTTAGTCATAGTACCCTTTGACATGGCACCATTTCTTATCACATGTCCATCTTTTCAACATTTTGAACAGCCTTTCTTTCTGGGATATGAAATTTAATACAAAATAATGAGCCTGAAGGACAACAAAGTACACACTTTTTTGCCCTTTTGTCTCTTTTCTTATTTAGTCTCTGACTCTATCCCCTCCCCCCCCCTTTTTTTTTTTAATTGTTTTTTGATATGCATGCCTTCTTAAAGGTAAGGCGATTTGCTCTACAAGTGATTGGTTTTGTCAGTATTAGCCTAAGGTTCTAAATGTCCCCACACAGTGTGATGGGCAGATTAGATCAGAAACTCATCTGAATTTAATTTAAACTCCATAACAAGGAGTGAATGATGTTTTGAATCTATTTCATCCAACTTGTTTGTTCTTTTCTATTCTACTGAATTTATCCAAAGAAAATATTCAGATATTTATTTTTTTTTTTAATGGATTATTTGTATGCAGGCTTATTATGCCTCAAGCTATTGTTCCAAAATATTTGGTTACAGATGACCTGTGACTTTCTCTCCTTCAGAATTCTGGAAGACTTCATTCTCTGAAATAAGCCTGAACTTTGTCATTCAATCTCTAGAGAAAATAATAAAAGCTGTATAGCTTTTCAGCTTTCAACAGCATTGGGAGATCTACACTGAGCAAATTGCACTTGAGAAGATTAAATGGGCATTTTCTTTCATCTGATGCAATAATGAACCTTTTTCTTGAAATGACTCCTTTTGTTGCAAGAAATAGTTCAAAGGTTAAAGAGGAGATTTTAGGAGAACAGGAACTTCATTGTCAATCAGGGCGCATCGTAACTAAATCTAATCATGTTATTAAGGTCATTCAGTGATAAAGTCTCCATAAAGGTCATGTAACTTTAAATATTTGTCAGTGTTCTGGCTGTCCTACAAGTCCCAAAATCACAAAGGCAAAAAGCCCAACAGCAAGAAAACATGACTTGTAGGTTATTTCCCATGGCAAGTAACCTGCTACAGACCTGTGAAAGAATGGCTGTGCATTTAATATCTTGCTGCCTTTCACAGCCATTTCAAATCCATGGTTTTGAAGTTCTGGGATTTCTGGTTACTGCTGTACTTACCAGATGTTTTGCTGTCGTTTCATTACTCCCTTTTGGAGTTGTCATGTTTATTAGCTGACACTCATCATCCTGCACTGCCTGTTCTTGAAGCCAGAGAACATCAACAGCACTGGAATGCAATTTCCAATAATATTTTAGACACTCTGCTACTTCCAGAGTTCATTCTTTCTAAACCGTTTCCTTAATCTACTCTTCCAGCAAAGACAAATTATCTGTCTGTTTCTTTTCAAATAACCTTCAGATTCCAGGATAAGAAAACCAGTAAACTGCTGAAGCAAAAAGACTGTTAGACTGGAAAGACACTGCAAGTAATGAGACATTGTTTAATTGCAGCTGTGCTATGTTAGATTTTAAACATTACACGACACCACTTTGTTGTGGTTCTGTCTGCAAAACTTGCATAAGAAATAAAAGCTGGCCATAAAAGACTATTTGAAAGATACTGTCTACAAATAATATATTGTCTAAAATAACTAAAGGGAAAAATATTTTTCAAAGAGTATCAACTCTGAAAGTGTTAGCTATGAGTCAGGAAAATCTCTTACATTGTTTTTTTGTTAAACACAAAATCTCAGCTTCTAACTTCTTGGTTGTATGTTTTTTCTTAGTTGTCTATGATAGAAGTTATCTATCCAGTTTTGATGTACTGATCGTAAAAGAGCATTCCCATATTTGGATGCTTTTCCAGAGCTGCATTATACTGTGATAGTATAGCTCAGTTTATATATTTATATATTTATATAGCTTCCTTACATGGGCCCGACAATGAAATGATAAGAATTTCTGGAAAGAGAAGAAAAAATCATGTGTTTAGTTATTAAGATAGCAGGATATATAATTTCAGTAAAAGCCTAAATTATATAGGCTTTTTTATTATATACTGTATTATAAATACAGTAATACAGTAATTTTATTATATACTGTATTATAAATACAGTATATTTCAGTTAAAAAAAAACAGAAAAAAACAAAAAAGCAACAACAAAAAAAACCCCACCTTAATTAATATTTGCTGCAAAATTCATGTTATGATTATCTAAATAGTTGTACATATGTTAGCATTAAAAGAAACAAAAATGTGACCAAAAAAAAAAAAAAAAAAAGAAGAAGAAGAAACTTGTGGAATATCAATTACAGAGCAGCAAGAAGAATGGTTATTCATAAAAAAGAAAGCTCTTCTTATAAAAAGCTTGACATTATACTTCTTTTAAAGATAAATTTCTGTTATGAAATTTCTTGCATCCTTTTGATAAGTTTCTTTCCAACACTCATCTGATAAAGAATTATTGACATAAACTGACCAGTATTCATTTAAAAGAAGTGATGACTTCCATGCTGAAAACATCCTATCCCGTGCAACTAGGAGTACAGTAGTTGGGATGTGGCTTGAACATTCAACAAGACAAAAGAACCTTAGAAAAGCTATCTTGAACAACAGTGTAGACATTGTTTCTATTTGATTGGCACACATGAAATGTGAGAATAAAATAAACAGAAATTTATACTTCTAGGCATTTACCGCTGCAGGAGGGACAATTTAAAATGATCTCAGCCTTGAATTGGAGAAGCAAACATTCAAAATCGTGTTATCATTTGGTTCAGCCTTTTGCTTTTATTTTATGATTACCACCACTGCCGTCAATTGTGACTTTTACTTTCTAATACATATTCTTTATGCCTTTTCAGTACATCATTGTAGATCACAGAGAACACATCTCTGTTTGCTTGCATCTTCTGTTTCTTCAGGGTTTTTCCCACGCTACAAACTTGTGCTATGATTGTATACAAAATGACTATGTTGTGTGTAGCCCACTCATAGATTCTTTCTCTTCAGAGAATTCTGAATAATAATGATCATTTTGATTTAACAAAACTGCTTTAAGGTTTAACAAATTAAGGAAATCAAACAGTTTTCAGAAACTTATGGCATGAAACAGAAGACACCGGATCTTCATATATAAGCTGGTCCAAGTTCTATAGAAGAAGTCTTGCTTAAATAGAGAAAATCAAGATGTATTCATACTGCAATGAAATCCCTTTTGTGTCATTTCCAAGTGAACCATATAGTCTAAACTTTTCTTTCATATTATTCATGTCTTACTTCAAAACTTATTTTGAAATAGAATATTGGTCATAGGAAGTGATTGAAGACAGTAGTGCCACAGGAAGTTGCATCAGTGTCTCTACTAACTAGCTAAATATCCTTCATATTGGTAAAATTGCTTTCTCACCTTTCTGTCCCTAAATGGAGTGTTTCATGTGTTGTCTTGATCTCTGTCATTCTGGATATAATCTGTTTTCAAATTGTTTTGCAGACATTACACGTATTTCTCAAATTCTCTTTGTTGTGCAGTGTGAATTATTGACACGCCTGAGGCTCACCACAATGGCTACTTCACTCAGTGTAAATAGGTGATGATTTGTTTATGTGCACAGAGAGCAAATCGACAGAAATGGGAGCAACGAGATGAGGATAATGAGATTGTGGTGTTAAATCTCAAGACAGAAAACAAATGACAGAAGGACTGTCATACATGATAAGTAAAAAAGTGTGTAAACAAACATTTAATGGATTTGAAAAACAACAAAACTTTCCATTTATGAATATTAAAAGCAAAAATATTTTGAAATTTTCAATAGTAGATTGTTTCATCATGAAATCTGAAATATGGGACTTAACTATTCTATTTTTTTCTCATGTTCCTGACATTCCATTATTTTCCAGAGGGACTACTGAAACACTTGTAGTTCATAGCAGACTGAATTCTGCTCAACTCTATGTCCTTTTCCCCCTAGTGTCTGCATAATTTTTCACATAAGAATTTAGTGACTTTTTTTGAAATTCTCTCCTATTAAATGCTATTCTGGGAGCAATTGTCTCCCGTGTACCTTCTATCATAACTGTTAGTGCAATATAGAAAACACTGACACCGTTAGAGCAAAAGATGATATGTTTATTTTCAAATAAGGATATATCCTATGAAATCATTGATTTTGTTTTTATGCTTATGGGGTAAGTTTCTTTTAAGGTAGTTTTTCAGAGCTATGCCTCTCAGACAATAAAATTTTAGACACAGAAAAAAACTGAATTAAGATTTCCTTCAGATTTGGGATCAGAGGGGCAATTGGGTATCAGCCAAAACCAGCTTCTATATATGAAGCCTTAAACATTTTTTCTTCATTTTCTTCTGCAGTTTCATATAATGATGAAGTTAGTTGTCATTCAGTTTGGTTTGAGTGCCATCATTTTCAATTGTCACCTCAGATACCAAATTGAGATTTTATAATTGCATGTCTTAATGAAATAGTTCTTGTATATTAATCTCTCATTTTCCCTGTCAGTGATGTGCACTAAAACTTGGGAATTTTACTGCCTAGTGAACAGAAAACATGACAAAACACTGTAAATCATAGAATCACAAGGTTGGAAAGGACCTACAAGATCTAATCCAACTGTACTCCCATCACCATTGCTACCACAAGCCACTAAACCATATCTTGTAACTCCTCATCCAGATGTCTCTTGAACACTTGGCCACCTGGGCACACTGTCAGCTCATATTCAGCTGAGCATCAACCAACATCCCAGGTCCCTTTCCTCTTCACAGTCATCCAGCCACTCAGCCCCAAGCCTATAGCGCCGTATGGGGTTATTTGTGGGCAAAGTGCAGGACCTGGCACTTGGCCTTGTTGAACCTCATCCCATTCACCCCAGCCCAGCAATCCAGCTTATCTAGATGCCTCTGAAGGGCCTCCCTACCCTCAGGCAGGTCAACACCACCTCCCAGCTTGATGTCATCTGAAAACTTACTGAGGGTACACTCAATCCCCTCATCTGGGTCATCAATAAAGATATTAAACAAGATGGGCCCCAGTACCAACCCCTGGGGGACACCACTTGTAACCGGTTGCTAGCTGGACGTAACTTCATTAACCATTACCCATTGGGCATGGCCCTCTAGCCAGTTCCTTGCCCAAAGAAAGGTATACCCGTCCAGGCCACGAGCAGCCAGTTTCTGTGAGAGACCATGTCAAAGGCTTTGCTGAAGTCTAGGAAGACTACACCAACAGCCTTTCCTTCATCTACCAGTCTGGTCACCCAGTCATAGAAGGAGATGAGGTTGGTCATAAAACCGTGCTGGCTGCGCCTGATCCCCTGTGTGTCATGCACATGCCATGTGACCTCATCCAAGATGAACTGCTCCATAACTTTCCCTAGTACTGAGGTCAGGCTGACAGGCCTGTAGTTCCCCGACTCCTCCTTATGGCTCTTCTTGTAGATGGGAGTCACATCAGCAAGCCTCCAATCCTCTGGGACCTCTCCAGATAACCATGAGCACTGGTAGATGGCAGAGAGCGGCTGGGCAATCACCCCCGCCAGCTCCCTCAGCACCCGAGGGTGGAGCCCATCCAGTCCCATGAACTTGTGACAGTCCAGATGGAGGAGAAGCTCTGTAATTGACTCCACCTGAATCACCAGGAGTGTATTCTGCATTCCATCCCAGACTTCCAGATCAGGGCGTAAAGTGCCCTGAGGATAGCTGGTCTTCCTATTAGAGGTAAATGTAAAGGAGGCGTTGTGGCCCTCAGCCTTCTCCTTATCCTCAATGGTGACATTCCCCATTGCATCAAGTAAAGGGAGGAAATTCTCCTTGGTTCTTCTCTTACCATTGATAGATCTGTAAAAGGATTTATTGTTCTCTTTTACTCCTGTGGCCAATCTGAGTCCAAGTTGGTCTTCTGCCTTCCTAACTTCCTCCCTGCATTCTGCTCAAATAGCCTTTCCCTTCTTCCAGAGGACATAGACTCTCCTTTTCTTCTGGAGTCTCAACAGTAATTCCTGGTTCATCCACACCGGTCTTCTTCCACTACAGCTTGCGTTTTGGCATTCAGGAACAGCCTGTTCTGTTTTCCGTAGATTTCCATCTTGATTTCCATCTTGAGGTGCATCCAGTCTTCCTGGGCCCCTTTACCCTCAAGAAGCAACTCCCAAGGGACCCCTGCAACAAGCATCCTGACAGGTGAAAGTCCGCCCTCTGGAAGTTCAAGATAGCAGTTTTGCTAGTCACCCTTCTGACATCTCCAAGAACAGAGAATTCTACAATTTCATTGTTGCTCTGCCCAAGACAGTCCCCAGCCTTCACATCACCCACCAGTCCTTCACTGTTAGTGAAGAACAGGTCTAGCAGTGCACCACCCCTGGTAGTCTCTTGTACCAGCTGTACAAGGAAGGTATCTTCCACACACTCTAGAAACCTCTTGGATTGCTTCCTCTGTGCTGTATTATATTCCCAACATATATCAGGGAAGTTGAAGTCTCCCTGAGAATGAGTGCTGGTGATCGCGCAACTTCCGCAAGCTGTTCTTAGAATGCCTTGTCATTCTCTTCTTCATCCTGATTAGGCAGTCTAAAACAGAGCCCCACCAAGACGTCGCCCCTACAGGCCTTCCCCCTGATCCTTCCCCACCACTGCTGCGTCTGATGCACGGACTCAGATGTGAACGATCCAAATCGTTTATTACAAGTTCTCACATCACTTATATACCTTCACAAGTTTTCTTTTCCTAGCTTTCCCATTCGCCCCTACAGGTCAACAGAACATTCCACAAACACTTCTTCAACCGTTCACATGGGCGTTTATCCAATTGGAGCCGCGAGCTGTTCTTTCTTCTTTTTGAGGTGTCCTTGGTTCTCATTCTGTTTATCTTGCTCCACAGCTGCTGCTCCATACAGTCCTTCTTGTATTCCCACACACCACCACTCAACTTTGTCATTCCCAACCCCAAGCTCCTCAACATCAAAACAGTCTTTAATATAAAGAGCCACATCACCACCACCCTTCCTCATCTATCCTGTCTGAAGAGCTTGTAACCATCCATCACAGCACTCCAGTCATGGGAGGGGTCCCACCATGTTTCCGTAACAGCAACTAGGTCATAGCTAGCTTGCTGCCCTATCACTTCCAGCTTCTCCTGCTTGTTGCCCATTCTCATCTCTGGTGTGCCCTGTTTCCAATCCAATGATTGACTAGAGCAGTAGATGTTTAAAATGCACATTGCTTTTTTCACTTTTAACTGTGTGCCGAAAGAACTAGTGTGTTTTTGTTGAATAAAAATTGCAAAATTCTTTATGAAAAATAAGATATCATAAGTCAGTTCTTTAGACATTTCACAATGCTTCTTCTTAAAGCTTATTATCACAAATGAAGTTTGTACAATCCTTGTTTTGAGTGCTGTGTTGACTTACACATAATATAGTAAGAAATTTTTATTAGTGATTTAATCCCACAGGAAGCGTCTTTTACTTTTGACATAATGCAAATAATATTCTGTGTTGCATTAAATTAGCATGAAGCTGATAAAGGGTAAAACCTATCAGCTGTATCATTCTCAATTTCGCTGTTCACTGGTACTGCTAGCAGTTGCAGTCGCAAATTCTGAGTGATAAACCTGATGAGAAGGTACTTTAATGAAAGCTCTAAGAATTGTCATATCATAGGGAAAGACTGAAAAATCTATAATGATCCAGTAAATCATTAAGTATTCATGTTGGTTAAATAAAATGTTAAATATGAAACTATCAGCAATCTTAAAAAAAAAAAAAAAAAAGCTCTAAACAATGTATATTTGGCTTTTTTTTTTTTTTTAAAGAACTATTTCTGCATAGATTATGTAGACTACTTTGTTTGTTTGTTTAAATTTCATACTTATTTTCATATTAAGAGAAAGATGTACTAATGGCCATTCTTAGACAAGAAATAAAACCAATGAAAAAGAAGCATGTATCTGGCCTATTTTGGGAGAAAGTAGGTTCCATATCATGACTAAGTAATATAATGTATGTTGACATGCAAGTTTTTTTGACTAATCAGCAAGACATACAGATTTTTAATGTAGGCCTTATGTTTATATATTTTAGCTTTGCTGTCTGCCTGGTAGAGAGTACTGTACATTCTTCTTCCCAGATTTCAAAATTACTTTGAGTAGGAGTAAATTAGATTATCCTTTCCTGGACTAGCTAATGTCCTTTGAACTTTGTACCACGTACACCTTCTGGCCTTTAAAGTTTGTGTCCTGGTCTTTTCCTATCTTTTCCCCGCAAAATCCACATCCTGCTGACGGTGAAAATGGTGAAATTCCCTCATGTTCCAAACCAGGAAGGGGAGCATAAATAAGCTTTCCTTTCCTTAAATAACCTTAATAGATCATACTGTATATTTATTGAAAAATGCTTTTGTAAATGTAAGTTGTGTTAATAATTTCTTTATCATGTACCTCTCAGGTATTTGTATGTTAAGCCATTTTATACGGTCTAAATTCTTTCCTTCTTCTCTCTACCCATCATGTTCACTCTATGTCTCTGTTTCACTTAATACACTTTCATTTATTTTGCTGAAGAAATAGCCTATTTAGGAAGTTTCTTCTTAAACCACCATGACTGCAGATTGCAATAGCTGAGTACTAGAATATTCTTGTCTTACATTCCCAGCTAATGAGAGAATTAATAATCATAGAATTATAGAATGGTTTGGGCTGGAAGGAACCTTAAAGATCATCTAGTTCCAACCCCCTGCCACGAGCAGGGTTGCCAAATACTAAATAATATGATGGACAATAAATAATACAGTGGATAGATAAAGGAGATCTGCATTTTTTATTTATAACATAAATAAGGAATAAAGTACAACAACAACAAAAATGACAAAAATTAAAGCTGCCTGTGGGCCATCATTTGATCCTCTGTATTTACATGGTAATGTACCCTTCAACAACTGAATAACTCAGTGGTATAAGAAGGGAGTTCTAGAAAATGTATTGCTCACTAGGACATTTAAAGTGAAATGCAGGAATTTAGAATTGGAATTTAATGAATAAAGTCCAATCAAAAATCCCACGAAAAATCCCCAAATCCTCATCTTCAGTTAGTAGATCTTGATCTTGACATTATTTGAAGAAGTGTGCTTAGCTTGAACATATATGGCAGAGAGAGACTTGGTCTTTGCTTCTGAGTTACAACTGTATTGTATTCAATTACTGTTTACTATAAAATACACAGCAGCCTTGGGAGCAGGACCAAGATACTCAGTGAGAATAAGTTGCTTTCTGGAGCTGGACTTTATTTTGTATTCATAAATCTTTAATTCCTAACTCCACCATGGATTGACTGGACTGCAATAGAGTGCTAAATGGTATGGAACAAATGAATAGAAATTGGCCATTATTTCTTGATCCTTCTTTGTTGGTCATATTTGCAAGAAAATGAATTAGTCCATGAGCGTCATATGTACAAAGATGTTGATTCCAGCACTAGGGAAAAGTATCTTGAAATGTTTCACCATACTTACAACCTTTTTCTCCTGTCATAGTCATTTTAATTTAGAATAACTCCAATGGCAACAAACTTGTCACAGAACCTTTTTGATCATTTGATAACAATTTATTCTCACTATTATTCAGGGTGTGTCCCAATCTATTGTTTACTGGTTATTCAAAGTCTGTTATGAAAATATATTTCTTTCCTGTGAAACTCATTACTATGGTTGTTTTATCATTAGTCTGATAAACTGACTGTTCTAATCTGTCTCAGAATGCATAACTGAAAAACGCTGTCTGTACTTATTGAATAACCACGATGAACTCAAAGGAACTGCAAGAAGAAATAAGGTCGCATTCCTGCCTCCCTGTAATGTAGTATCAGTTTCTGATGTAGAAAAGTAAAAATTGCATAACCCAGTGGTGCAAATACTGTTATTTCCATGGGTGAATGAAAGCCTGGGATCAAATCTCACACTGTTATATAGAACTGTTCTGTTTGTTCAAAAAAGAGCTCTGATCACAATCTAGTTAGTTCGATTTTAAGGTTCTTACAGCATAACTCATTCACTCTTTTGCATACAGCGAAGGGTAGAGTCAATATATAAGAAACGATAACATTTTATTTACATGCTACCCTTTTCACTTAAAACTAGAATTTTAAATGCTGTTCAGAATGTGCCTGTGCAGATGCAACACAGGTGATGTAGTTTCATAGGCATCATCACATTTTGATCTTGTTTATTTAAAACAATGTAAACAAATGTAAATTAAAATCTGACTTTTTTTTGTAAAACATGAAAGATAGAGCATTATAGATCTCAGTACAAATAATTAGTTTTTTTTCTTGTGAATCAAAGGTGGTTAAAGTTAGAAGGAACCTGTAGAGGTCATCTGGTCCAACCTGTTGCTCAACCAGGGCCACACTGAGCAGGCTGCTCATGACCATGTCCAGGTGGCTTTTGAAGATCTCCAAGGAGGAGGAATCCATCATCTCCCTGGGCAACTTTTTGTCACACACACCATACATAAGTATTTCCTGATGTTTAGACAGAACCTCTTGTGTTTCAGTTTGTGCATACTGTCTCTTGTCCTGACATTGGGCACCTCTAAAAAGTGCCTAGCTCCATCATCTTTGCACCTTCTCTTCAGGTACATACTGATAGGCTCCCTCCCAAGTCTCCTCTTATCCAGGCTTAACAGTCCCAGCTCTCTCAGTCACTCATAGGAGAGGTGATCCAGCACTTTGGTAGCCCTGCATTGGTTTGGACTCATTTTGGTATATCCAGATCATTCCTATAACTGAACACAGTCTTTTTACTGCCCTGAATCACCAGGTCTCCTGTTTCCTTTTGCAGGTTTCTTTTCTTGAGAATATAGGAAAAAAAATATTGTAAAAAGAAAGTTTATTAGTTCGTCTGCTCTACTTTCAGCATTCTCAAAAAGGAACTCAGAAATTTACCATTCACATCCCAAAATAAATCACATGACATGTTAGGATGCTTGATGTTTTTCTAATGAAATAATGGAATAGAAGTATTTACAAATAGCCAGACACTATGGGATATTTTGCACCTTGTTGGTCTGACTATAAAAATTTTTAATCTGCTTCCGGAAGTGACTGAACTGCTTGGCAGAAAGTATATCTAGTTTATGTAATACCAGTACACTTCACATCAAATCAATTGAAGTGTGTTCTTCCTTCCATGTCACTTGCAAGTTTTAAAAGTTGTTTTTTGTCATTTTATTCTTTTACTCACATAGCCTGTCAATCAGCTTACTATTCATTCATTGCTAGAATTAGTCTACTATTTATTAAAAAATGGAAAAATGTAAAAGATCAGTTTAGATTAGATAGATGTCGTGAACCTGATTAGACGTAAAATAATCAAGTGGTGACATTTGGTTGTGACTTCGTTTGATCTGAATTAAGTGAATACTTTCCTTGATCAATCAAACTGAATAATAGTCATGCACTTCACAGTGAATAAAATCAGTGTTCCCAGGACAGCATCATGTGATTTCATTCTCCAAATCAGACTAGCAAAATACTGCACTGCTCTTACACCTGACAACTTTATTTTCACACGTTCAATTTAGCAAAGCTCAAAAGGAATTCTGAAAGTTGTCTGTCTCATAAAATGTTAACTAGATCACTCGTTGGGAAAGCTATTCCACTATAATGCTCCAAAATAATGGAAAATAAAATGGACAAGGAAACCACAAGTGGCCTGGGTAAACAATGATACTCACTTGAGATTGCTTAAAGGCCATACATGGTACAAGAAGTTTTACACTCATTTTCAATGACTTTGTACAGTTGTAAATGAACAACAAACTGTCTTTTACCTAATGCTTAAACCTAATCTTATTCTGAAGTTAAGTAGAGCATACTTAAGACTAGAGACACTGCCTCATCTGGAGTACTGTGTCCAGTTCTGAGCTCCCCGCTACAAAAAAGACAGGGATATCTTGGAAAGAGTCCAGCGGAGGGCCACAAAGATGGTGAAGGGCCTGGAGCATCTCCCCTATGAGGAGCGACTGAGTGAACTGGGTCTGTTTAGCCTTGAGAAAAGAAGGCTGAGAGGGGATTTGATCCAGGTTTATAAATTCCTGAGGTGTGGGGGCCATAGTGGTGAGGCTGGACTCTTTTCAGTAGTGCGTGGGGACAGGACAAGGGGAAATGGGATGAAGCTAGAGCATAGGAAGTTCCGCACGAATGTGCTCAAGAACTTCTTTACGGTGAGGGTGATGGAGCACCAGAACAGGCTGCCCAGGGGGGTTGTGGGGTCTCCTTCTCTGGAGATATTCAAGACCTGCCTGGACGCCTACCTGTGCGACCTGCTGTAGGGAACCTGCTTTGGCAGGGGGGTTGGACTTGATGATCTCTAGAGGTCCCTTCCAACCCCTACAATTCTGTGATTCTGTGATTCTGTGATACTTTGGGACTTACTTTAAAATGTATTCAGATAACATATAAAATCACTCATACAACTAAGAAAGGTTTCTGGGAAGAAAGGTTAATCAGTCTAAGCTTTGTTATTCTGAAGCTTTGTTATTCATAAGCTTTGTTATGCTGAAGAACAAGTAAAACCAGAATATAAAAAAATAGTTTCCCCCAATACATTGAAAATAGTTTATAAATACTAAAAATGGGTGGGCGTATGCTAGGAATAAATACCAGATCCAATTTTTCTGTATTTTGTAGGCATTTCTTGATGATATTAGCACAATGTTATTATAGCTAAAAGTCATGATGATGGTGATTGAATTAATAATTTAATTATTTATTTACTGAACATTTATTAACATTTTTCCTAAATAGTATTATTCACCTTTCATGCTTCTTTTGATGAACACCTCTCTTTTTCATGTGGTAAGGTAACTAACGGCAACACTTACATTAATATCAGCAATATCAACAAAAAGAGAATACCATCAATTCCATGAGCAGCTGAAAAGATAGAGGTACTTACAGAGGTAAGCATCAAGAAGATGTTTAATTATTATAGGAATTGTTCTGTGATGGCTGCTGTTAAATTGTCTGATCTTAAATTTTATCATTAATCATTCTTACTAATCACAAAACATGTTTCCAGATTTTAAGACCTTTGTAGACCCCTGCAAGTTCAGACATTTCTTTGAGTTTCATTAAAAATGTGGAGAGAACAATTCCTTTCCCTTCTCTTCTATTAAGATGACATAATCTTATTACACTGGTGACATGTCAGGTGTTTAAAAGCACACTGAGTGTACGTCATATACAAAAGACAAAGTGTCTGTTCATGAAAGTTCAATATTGAGTCTCAATTCAAAGACCATTAAAGTGGTGAAATCAGTGGGGAACAAAAAGTACTGATGTCAAGGACCATGGAAAAAGCCAAGAAATGCTAAAAATGTGTTTATTACAATGCTGCTGTATCCTATGTTAAGGTACATTTATTGGAGTGAATGCAAGTAATGAACAATGGAAACTCCTAACAATGTACTTAGCAATGAGCACAGTTCCCATAGTGTAAGCGAGGTTGAGGGAGCGGTTCGACAAAGAAGGTCATACAGCAGATGATTATCAGTTTGCTCTTGCAGTCACAGAGGGATGTTTGACAGAAAGTGCATAGCAGATTGTGTGGTCTGTTAATAGAAAGGAAAAAAGAGAGAGATAGTAGGAAAGGTGGAGAAATTAAAGAGGGTGAATGCTAAATTAAAATAGGGGAGACAGATCAGATTAAGGTAAGATACAAACCAAATTCTGAGCGATAAAATGGAAAATAATTTTGGTGTCAGTATGTCTGAACTCCAAAGAAAGATGCTGAGGAAAAGACAAAAAAAAATATCTACAGCATCACTGAGAGATTTAGCTGTGATGCATTGGTTTCCTCTTGCAGTTTTTGTAGGAAGTAAAAGAAAATTGCATCACATTCTAGTACAGAACTGATGCGAGGAATAATCAGTGAAACAAGTAAAATATAACACCAAGTGCTTGAGTGTTCGGTATTCACTTAAGGACTTAAAAGTTCTCTACAGACCTGACATTTAAGACTGAAGTTTTTGCTAAGGTGTTAATTTTCACAAAGACCTAAGATCCCACTAAGGTTCCACTATGCAGGGAACTGCCTGTTAGGCATTATGTAGGTAGAAATACATCATAACATTATACAGTCATAGCAGTATTGAGATTGGAAAATATCTCTAAGATCATCTAGCCCAACCATTTCCCTTCTACCAATATTGCCTGCTAAACCATGTTTCTGAGTATTACATCTATCCCTTTTGTAAACACCTCCAGGGACAATGATTTCACCACTTCCCTGGGCAACCTGTTTCAATGCATTACCACCCTTTTGGAGAAGACATTTTTCCCAGTATCCAAACTGAACCTCCTTTGGTTCAATTTGAGGCCATTCCCTCCCATCCTACTGCTGTTGCCTGGGAGAATAGGCCAACCCCCACTGCACAAAGACCTTCATTCAGGTAGTTGTAGAGAGTGATAAGATCACCCTGGGCCTCCTCTTTTCCAGACTAAACAATTTGAGTTCCCTCAGCTGCTCCTCATAAGACTTGAGCTTCAGACCCTTCACCAACTTTGTTGATCTTCACTGAACATGCTCCAGGGCCTTGATGTATTTCTTGTAGTGAGGGACCCAAAACTGAACACAGCACTTGAGGTGTGGCCTCACCAGGGCTGAGTACAGAGGGAAAATCACCTCCCTAGTCCTCCTAAATACACACTTTCTTATACAAGCCAGGATGCCATTGGGTTTCATGGCCACTTGGACATACTGCTGGCTCATGTTCAGTCAAGAGTTGACCAACACCCCCAGATCCTTTTCTACCACACAGCTTTCCAGACACTCTGCCCCAAGCCTGTAGCATTGCATGAGGTTATTGTGACCAAAGTGCAGGATCCAACATTGGTTTGTTGAACTTCACCCCATTGATCTCAGTCCATCCATCCAGGCTGTCCAGGACCCTGTACAGGCCCTTCCTACCCTCAGGCAGATCAGCAATACCTCTCGACTTGGTGTCATCTGCAAATTTACTGCAGGTGTACTCAATCTCCTCATCAAGGTCATCAATAAAGATATGAAGTAAGACGGACGCCAGTACCAACTCCTAGGAACACCACTTATGATCAACCACCAGCTGAGTTTAATCCCATTCACCACCACTCTCTGAGCCTGGCCATCCAGCCAGTTATTTACCCAGAAAAGAGTATACCCATCTAAGCCACAGACTACCAGGTTCCTTCGGAGAATACTGTGAGAAGGAGTGTTAAAGGCTTTACTGAAGTCTAGATAGACTACTTAACAGCCTTTCCCTCATTCAGTAAGAAGATCGTCCAGTCATAAAAGGAGATGAGGTTTTTCAGGCAGGACCTGTATTTCATGAACCCATGCTGTCTGGGCCTGATGCCCTTGCTGTTCTACACATGCTGCATTATTGTATTCAAGATGATCTGCACTGAGATCAGGCTGATGGGCCTGTGGTTCCCTGCATCTTCCTTCCAACCCTTCTTGTAGATGACAAGCCTCCAGTCCTCTGGAACTTCTCCACTTGACCAGGAAGCTGATAGATAGTGGAAAGTGGATTGGCAGTTGCATCAGTCAACTCCCTCAGCACTGTCAGGTGGATCCTATCTTGCCCCATGGACTTGTTACAGTCCTGGTGGAGTAGCAGGTCTCTGTTTCCATGTGAATCATGGGGAGTTTATTCTGCTCCTCATTCCAAACTTTCAAGTCAGGAGGCTGAGTAAGTACTCAGGATACTAAGTATCCTGAGGATAACGAATCTGACTATTAAAGATGGATATAAAGAAGGCATTGATAACCTCAGCCTTTTCCTCATCCTCAATGGTCATGTTCCCCACCACATCCAGTAAAGGATGGAGATATCCCAGTATCTGGTCGAGCTCTAAGGGTGGATGGGTACGTGTGGTATGTGAGTGTGTGTGTGTGCGCACTTTTCATCTGTTCGCGAACTGCAAACTATAGGTACATTTTGGGTGCCACCTTTCAAAACAGCCTATGGTGATGGCAGACCTCTTCCCCCTTATGTGACAGTGAAGTGGACTAAATGAGTGGTCAGTGAAGATTCCCTACCTTTAGAATGCAAATTCACATCTCTTCAGATCCAGGAGAGTGTCTTCATCACTCTAACTTTCAAGATGTAACCACTTTAAATAAAAGAATTCTGTGCATTTCTTGATCTGAAGTGGTGCTCTTGCAAGCAGCTTTTTTTTAGAGCATGTGGTTCAAAGACTGAAAATAAAGGTGTGGTTTTTTTGTTTGTTAGTTTGTTGGTTTGTTTTGTGTGTGTGGTAAACTTCCAGCAGGATTAACACGTTGATCTGCCTCACTGCATATTTAGGTGAAATGCAGGAGGCAGTGGGAAGGAGAAGATACGAACAGTATACACTGCCGGTATAGACTGGTACTATTAGGGTAGTACTGTTCCACGTGAACTTGGGGCACTCAGGAAGTCTCACTGCCAGTGATTTTTGTATTTGTGCATCATAAATTGAGAAATATCCTCAGAAATACATACATGTCCTTTGATTACAAAATTACCTATCTAGATAAAGGGAAGCCAGTAGATGTGATCTTTTTGTATTTCAGCAAAGGTTTCAGTATTGTCTTTCACAGGATCCTTCAGGAAAAAAAGTCCAGTTTATAGCTAGACAAGTATACAACACAGTGGGTGAAAAATTGGCTGATGGTTTGGGCTCAAAGGGTTATGGTTAATGAGGTTACACCAGACTGGTAATCAGTCACTACCGGGGTTCCCATGGCTTTAATTTTAGGGTCAGTTCTCTTCAATGATTTATAAATCAACTGGATACAGATTACTGAGAGGTCTGTAATTACAAGGGTCTTCTTTCTTGCCCTTCTTGAAAACTGGAATGTTTGTCAGCTTCCAGTCTTCCGGGACCTCTGCAGATACCCAAGATGGTTAAAACATAATTGGGAGAGTTTTCTCAATAACATTGTACCCTGGGACAAATTACATTGGATCCCATGGACTTAAATGCATCCAGAAAGAGTAGCATATTCTGCACAGGGTTGAGGTTAGCTGGAACTTCTTTATTGTTACTGCAGTCACCATTCTCCAGTTTGGGATACATAGAGTCCCAGAGCCCATTGTTGGTGTTGAAGACAGAGGCAAAGAAGGCATTAAAAGTCTCTTCTTTGTCTATGTCCCTGTTTGTAAGATGACCATTCTCATGGAGTATGGAACCAATGCTCTCTCTGGTTCTCCTTTTCAACTTATTTTAAAAATGCTTTTTATTGTCCCCATGCTATAGGCCAGCCTTAACTGAGCTTTGACCACACAAGTTTTCTCTCTACAAAGGCGAACAACATACCCTGTAGCCTTCTCATGTTACCTGACCTTGCTTCCAGTGGCCATACATTTTATTTTTCCACCCAAAACTCCAGAAGATCCCTGTTCAACTATGTTCAGTTGTTCAACTAAGCCAGCCTTCTGCCCTGCCTGCTTGACTTCCAGTATTTCGGACATGCCTGTTCATGTGCTTTCTAGAGGTAAATGTGTACTTGAAGCACCAAAAGTGATTACGATATCTCTGTCATTCTATAATTTTTACACACTTGATGGATATTATTTGACTGCACTGGAAGCCACTATTTATAAAACAGGTACACACACATCATCTCAATATATGACAAGCTGGAAGTTATATTAAAAAATGGATTTTTCAGCTGTCATGTAAAAGAGCAGCTGTCCTGGAAATCCTAGCTACTGGAAATACTAGCTACCTATTTCTTGATGTAAGATTTAGTGCATATGCAGACCAGTAATCCTTTTCCTTTTTATTTTCCACTAGCTTTTAATTTTTGGCTTTATAATCAGAACAGAAATTTTCCTTCTGAATGACACTTAAAATAGAAGGGAAATAAAAAAAGAAAACAAGCACTACATACCTTCTTTACTTGCCAATATCACATTTTGTTTTACATTTAATTTTTTCAAGATCTCATAAAGACAAAAATGTATCAGCAGAAAAATATACTTTCTACCCCTGAAAATCAGTGATGCAGGTAATAGAGAATCAGAATCTCTCTGCAAAATGTGCCCTGTCCTCATTGTCAGACTCATGTGTTTGCAAAACTAGGAAGCTGCAGTATAAAACAAACAAACAAACAAACAAACAAACAAACAAAAACACTTGAAGAGAAGATTTCCTTAGCTTGATTTAAGCAAGATCTTAATTATGCCGTATAGAAGCTTGGCTCTTCCAAGAAGCACAGTTCTGTGGATGAATGTACTGAAGTGAGCTGACCAGCACTGGTAGAAAAATTGATGCCACCCAGGGGAAAGAAATGCTTTCAGCAGCATTTTTCAGTAGTGTCATTTGTGATGCATTTCCAGGTAGTCCATTTCGCCCAAGTATGCTTTCAATCAAACCAGTGATTTCCATTTAGTCTGTTGTTTAGAGGAATCTCTGGACATCTTTGTTACAAGAAGTTCAGGGCATTTATAAGATGCCTTATGCTATCTGACATAGCTTGCTTTTATCGGAAAATTTCAGGAAACCCAAACATAAGGATATGCAAAATTTGTTAAAGCTACTATACAAGTAAATGGAAAATAGACAAATCACATGTTGTTTAAAGTACCATGGAACTTAACACAATTTGTTTTACCTGAAAATAACTGAAGATAGTTGTGTTTTTGCCTATTAATGTTCCCTATCATCCAGAAGGAAACAGTTTTATTTCAGTGACTTTTAGCAACACACTATGCTTCCCTCTCATGAGGGAACTATAGGATTTTATCATTACTTTTTATCAGGATTTAAGAAGATGTGCTTTAATATGTTTGCTAAATGAGTTCTCAGAAATATTAAAAACAATATTACCCTATCTCTACAAACCATTAGACATTATTTTGTTTTATTTAAATGCCTTTCTTTATGATGACTTTTTCTTTCAATGCCATATTACTTGTCATGTTGTAACATTAGCCAGGCATTGGAAACTGAAGAAACGTACTTAAAAGATGCAAGCTTATGCTCATTAAGAGATTGATCTTGCCTGTGAGGGCGGCAGCAAAAAAAAACACAACAAAAAGCCAAACCTGAAGGTTTTCGTTCTTCTTTTCAAAGAAGAGAACAATTATTGTTGCCTGTAAAATTATCATTAAATCCAACTATATATATATATATATACATAAAATGAATGCACTATCAACCAACGGAATTTATTGTCCATAAGCTTGACATTTCTATAAACAACAAAATTAATAGTGCTAAAGTAGGTGACTGAGAGAAAAGAAATGAAATGTTTGAAAAAGAAATGGAATTTCTTTCTTTCTATTTAATCTTGCCTTGCCTTGCCTTGTTTTCCTCGTTCCCCTCGTCTCCCTTTCTGCTTTCACTCTCTTTCCTTATCTTTCTTATGCTTTTCTTCTTTTTTGTTCCCTTACTTTCTTTCTCTTTCTGTCTCCACACCTGTCTCTCTTTCATTTGTCAACAATTGTTAATAGTTATTACAAAGAAAATTTCCCTGGAGATATGACGAACTCTTATGCTAAGGAAGAAAACACATTCCCAAGTGTACTCCTTGGTGGATATACTTCTCTAAATGTAGACTTTAAACAAGATGTTTTGATAAAAACCTATACCTGATCTTAGCTATCCTTTACATGTTTACCATCCGAGCAGATCTTGCCTGTTTTCAGAGGCTATATTTTTGAGATTAAAAAAAAAAAAAAGCTTATGTAAATAAATACAAGGTTGCATTTTGTTCGATTCTATTCTGTCATGGTAAAATAATTGTTCAATGCAGTCAAAAATTCCTGCCATTAACTTTTATATTCCTTATAAGACAGTTTCTCCATCAATAAATATAGTAATAGTCAATAAAAATGTGGTCCAAAAAATAAATTTTATTTACCCACTGAGCATTATTAAAATATAGTTGTATAGCATTGTTTTCAGGAAGCCATTTTGTTCACAAGTTGGTGAGTAAGTAGATATTTTTTCTCTCAAGGTAGTAGAAATTGCTTGAAGGTCTTAATCCTCTTTCCTGTTCTTTTCCAAAACAAAGCAAAACAAAAGCAAACAAACAAACAAACAAACAAAAAGATTTCATTGACTCCCTATTTTAGAGATGTTTATCTTGTTTCTTCAGAGATTTATGTGAACATCAAATATTAATAATTCTGTCACAAAAATGCTTAGAATTACGACACATTTAAATGTTGTTGGGTTTTTTTTCATATCAATTGATATTTCCCCAGAAGGAAGACTGTTGGAATTTATGAGGTGATGAATGAAGAAAAATAGCCAGAAAATTAGTGGCAATATAAACTTGCTGTTAGTTTGCCACTGGCAGATAGTGTTTTCAATACTGACAACAGAATCATTCACCTTTGTATAATACATCTGTAATACTGAGTCGTATCCTGAGGGAGCATTACTCTATAATCTTGCCTTAAAGCAGAGCTTTACCAAATAAAGCCTTTTCTTATTGCTGTTTTGTTGGTGGTAATAGTGGTTGTAATAGGTTTGGTGTTTTTTTGTATTGTATTCAAAGAACTGCAGAGTCGTAAAATCATCAAGGCTGGAAAAGACGTCCAAGATGATCTAGGTCAATCATCCACCTACCATCAATTTCCCTAATAAGCTACATCCATTAGTACAACATTTAAATGTTTCTCAAACACCTCTAGGGACAGTGTCTCAACCACCTCCCTGGGCAGTCCATTCCAGCACCTGACCACACTTTCGTAGTAGAAATTTTTCCCTATATCCAACCTGAACCGTTCCTGGAGCACCTTGAAGCCATTCCCTCTTGTCCTACTGTTAGTTTCACAGGAGAAGAGGCTGACTCCCACCTCAGCACAATCTCCCTTCAGGTAGTTGTAGAGAGCAATAAAGTCTCCCCTGTGTCTCCTCCTATCCAGACTAACCAATCCCAGTTTCTTCAGTTGCTCCCCACAGAAATTATGCTCCAGATCCCTCACCAGCTCCACTGCCCTTCTCAGGACATGTTCCAGGGTCTCAACATACCTGTTATAGTGAGTGGCCCAAAAGTGAAGACAGCACTAAATATGCGTCCTCACTGGAGTTGAGTACAGGAGGACAATCACCTGCCTGGTCCTGCTGGCAACCCTATTTATCATACAAGCCAGGATACCACTGTCCTTCTTGACCACCTGGGCAAAGTTTTTCTTTTGGATCTGTTTCTTTTTAGAAACATTTTGGTTTTGGATTTGTTTTGTTATACAAAATCTGAGTTGCTCAGATCTTCAAATTGTCTTTTATCTCTTACATGTCAGTTTTAAATACAATACAGATTTAAATGACAAGGCAGACACCCTAGTGGATGTCTGTTATATACCGCCAAACCAGGATGAAGAGACTGATGAGGTGTTCTAGGAACTGCTGGCAGAAGCTGCGTGGTCGCCAGCCCTTGTCCTCATAGAGGACTTCAACTTCCCTGACATATGCTGAGAATACAACATAGCACAGAAGAAGCAGTCTAGGTTTCTGGAGTATGTAGAATCAAAGATCAGTTCTCCAGGCTATAGAATCACAGAAGTATCAAGGTTGGAAAAGACCTCCAAGATCATCTAGTCCAACCTTCAACCTATCACTGCCATGACCACTAACTATGTCCCTTAGTGCCACATCTATATGAAGGATAACTTCCTGATGCAGCTGGTGAGAAAGTGTACAAGAGGAGCTGCCCCGCTAGATCTGCTGTTCACAAACAGAGAAGGTCTTGTAAGAGATGTGGAGGTCAGGTGCTGTCTTGTACAGAGTGACCATGAAATGGTAGAGCTCTCGATTCTTGGTGGAGCTGTTCGCTCTTTAAGTAGGAAGTCTTAAAGGAACAGGAGCTGTCCCCCTGAGCTGCAAATGAGCCTGTGGGGAGGAAGACCAGCATGGATGAATAGGGAGCTATTCTTGAGGCTCGGGGAGAAAAAGAGAATCTACCTCCTGTGGAAGAAGGGACAGGCAACTCAGAAAGAAGACAAAGAAGTTGTTAAGATGTGCAGAGAGAAAATCAGAAAGGCAAAAGCCCAGCTTGAACTCAACCTGGCCACTGATGTAAAAAGGAACGAGAAACTCTTTTACAAATATATCAACAGGAGGAGGACCATGGAGAATCTCCATTCTTTACTGGATGAGGCTGGGAATGTGACCACTGAGGATAAGGAAAAGGCAGAGGTTCTGAATGCCTTCTTTATGTCTGTCTTTAAAGGTCAGACCAGTAATCCTCAGGGTACTCCACTCTCCGATCTGGTAGTCTTGACTGGGGAGCAGACTAAACCCCCCATGATTCAGGAGGAAACAGTCAGAGACCTACTACTCCAACTGGACTGCCACAAGTCCATGGGGCAGGATGAGATTCACCCGAGAGCACAGATTGTCTTGAGGGAGATCACTCAGCATGTGTGGGAAAACCTGAGGATCAGGCCTAGCTGGCACGTGTTCATGAATGGCAGGTCCTTCAATGATCTAGTGACCAGTCTGGTGGATGAGGGATAGGCTGTTGATCTAGTCTACCTCGACTTCAGCAAAGCCTTTGACACTGTCTCCCACAGTATTTTCCTGCAGAAGCTGGCAGCCCGTGTCTTGGACAGGTGCATTCCTGGCTGGGTAAGGAACTGACTGGAGGGCTGGGCCCAGAGAGTGGTGGTGAATGGAGTTAAATCCAGCTGTCGACTGGTCAAGAGTGGTGTTCCCCAGGGGTACTGTCCTCTTCAATATCTTTATTGATGACCTGGATGAGGGCATTGAGTGCACCCTTATTAAGTTTGCAGATGACACCAAGTTGGGTGGAAGTGTTGATCTGCCTGGGGGTAGCAAGGCCCTACAGAGGGATCTGGACAGGCTGGATAGCTGAGCTGAAGCCAATGGGAGGAGCAAGCTGTGCCAGGGGAGATTCAGGTTGGATGTTAGGAAATACTGCTTCTCTGAAAGAGTGGTCAGGCACTGGAATGGGCTGCCCAGGGAGGCGTTGGAGTCACCAACACTGGAGGTGTTCAAGGAACGTTTGGACACTGTGTTGAGGGACATGGTTTAGTGAGAACTATTGGTGATGTGTGGATGGTTGGACTGGGTGATCTTGTGGGTCTTTTACAAGCTTGGTGATTCTATGATTCTGTGATGATTATATGAAAGTCTACTGCCAGTTCATGCCTACCATGAGGCTGATGTAGCTGCTGTGTTGGTTGGCTGGAATTTACATATTAGAAAAAATAAATGTATTTATAGAGGCAATTAAGCCTATGCTTCTTATTTAATGAGTGTGCTTTGCTGTCAAATATGAAAAACTCTTAGTTCTTAGAACTTGGAAAGGCATAAATGCACATATTTAGCATCAATTTAATTTCCTTACATAGCAGTACTCTTCCTTTTAATTAAGATTTTCATAATCATAACTGCATTTAAAATTCCTTTATTAGAAGAGATGATTAAGGCAATATTACTTCTCTCTCTCCTGCTGGACATCTGAGTTGAGGATGAGTCTTGCTATTGGCTCACTAAAAACTTAGGTACCTAATGTATTTTAGTCGTATAAGCCCTCTGTACAGAGAATTGAGGAAGGTATACATCTCCAGAGACTGATTCATTTTTCCTGTCATAGAAGACTGTATTAAAATGAGAGATTCTTCAAATGTCTCACATTAAGCTGATTAAGAGAGTATCTGGATGACAGGCCTGGACCAAACACTGTTCTTTCAAATGACTGAGCTTAAGTGAAATGACTTCCACCTCTTCTGTCTACAAGCATAACTTATTTTACATTCTCAGCATGGTCTCTCAGAGTTTCAGGGTTCCTTCAAAAAGTTTCAGAATACAGGGTATATTGTGGTAAATTTCTGTAAACTAGTATGCTTCCTTTGAGCATGCAAGTGTTTCTCCCCAAAAAAGTAAACATTTATATATATATATATATATTTCTATGTTTGAAGAGGAACTGTAGAGAAAATTGACTTGTCCTTTTTCAATTGATTTTTAAAGCTTTATTATATATATCAAAGTTTTTGTGCATGGTACAATAATTCTCTTCCAACACACTAATATACTTCAACATATTACTTTGATATATTTTTTTAAATCTCATAGAATGTAGTTCAGATTTTTTTTTCAGATACTTATTGACAAAATGGATGAAGGTGGTTTGAATCTCCACACTGATGCTTTCTGATAAAGGACTGCTGTTACTTTTATAATTAATGACAAAATATGTAATCTGATCTCTGAAAATGGTACTTCATCTGTATAATCTTGGAGAAGTGCCATTTAGAATAAATCATCACTTCCTTTACATGGGAACTTAAAGCTTCCAGCACCTTTGGAAGTGTAATAGGTGAGTCCTTAAGGCTAATGTAGGATATTAGTATCTGTCTTTTACGTATCTCACAGTTATTAGATAATTCCTGCTCCATTAAGATTGTATCTTTTAAATTGAGAATAAGTGACTGTAGAAAACACATTAGGAAAATGCCTAAATCTATGTTTAGCTCTTCTAATATAGTCTAAATTATTTTCTTGTCAATGTGACGTGTTCTGCTTCCTAGAAATCTCCTACTACACGAAGCTGGAGGTACATAGTTTTTTTTTGTTGTTGTTTTTTTTTTCTTTTCTTTTTTTGCCCATTTCCTCTATTTGTCTGAAGATTAGCAAGAAGAATTAAAAGCACTAATTTACTTACCTTGTTCCCCTTGCCCCATCTTTTTATTATTATTATTGTTATTGAAATAATTATTCGAGAATGAGCTTTGCTAGAAGCTGAAATTTATTTTCTTTCCCGAGAATCAAAAATTAAGTGTATTATTAAACTGAATTTTAGCCAGGGTATTTCTGCCTCTTTGAGAAAAAATAAAATCACAAAAAAATGCCTCCAGCTATCAATTAGATTCACATTTCTTATTTGTAACTGTGAATATTTTTAGTCTCTAATTCTGATTCACTGATGATAGAATTAGCTAGGCTGTACTCATTGCATTTAAGGATGTCTAGTTTTTAAAACTTCTAGACAAAGAGTATTTGTTTTATTTTTAACTTTTGTTTGTAACTTTTAAGTATAACTGGGATTAAGAATATGACAAATGAACATTCATTCATGATGTCCTGTCATAAATGCAAGTTAAAATGTAAAGGTAGAAAGAATCCCTAACATACATTCAAAGTTTTCCTTTAAGTGTAACATGTAACACCTACAATATCAACAGTGAATATTGACAATAAGATTTGAGTGTACCCTCAGCAAGTTTGCAGATGGCACCAAGCTGTGTGGTGTAGTGGACTCAGATGAGGGATGCGATGCCATCCATAAGGACTTACATAGGCTCGAGCAGTGGGCCCAAGAGAATGTCATGAGGTTCAACAAAGCTGAGGGCAAGATCTTGCGCCTTAGTTGTGGCAGCCCCCATTATTGATATAAGCTTTGGAATGAAAGGATTGAGCACAGCCCTCACAAAAAGGACTTGGGGGTACTGGTGGATGGCAAGCTAGACATGTGCCCTTGCAGCCCAGAAAGACAACAGTATTCTGGGCTGCATCAAAAGAACCTGTTCTTTAGATACATAAGTTGCTCTGAAAGTAATGCCTTCTATTTATTTCCATGAAAACTAGAACAGCTACAGAGAGCAGAATGACACTATATGATAGAACAAATTCTTGACTACAGAACACACCAACATCCATCTCCAACATTGTGAGCTGACATAATAAAATAGGAGGTATTACTTTTGGAGCAGATCTCATATGTGTAAGCATTAGTAAGATCCTCTCTCAGTCTTCTCTTCCCCAGGCTGAAGAGTCTCAGGTCTCTCAGCCTTTCCCGGTAAGAGAGATTCTTCAGGCTCCAAATCATCTTTGTGTCCCACTGCTGGACTCTCTGGTAGTTCCTTCTCTTTAAAACGGAGGAGCCCAGAACTGGACACAGTACTGTAGATGTGGCCTCACCAGAGCAGAGTGGAGGGGGAGGATCACCCCCCTTGACCTGCTGGCTATGCTCTTTTTAATGCAAGCCAGGATACACTGGCATTCTTGGACACAAGGATATGCTGCTGGCTCATGGCCAAGCTGTTCTCCACCAGGACACTGAGGTCCTTAACTGCAGAGCTCCTTTTTAACTCCCCAGCCTCTAACCTGTACTAATACATGCAGTTATTCCTCCCCAGGTATGGGACTCTGCATTTGCTCTTGTTGAACATCACCAGGTTCCTCTCCACTCAACTCTCCAGTCTGTTCTGGTCCTTTTGAATGGTAGTACAGCCTTCTGGAGTGTTAGCCATTCCTCCCAGCTAAGTATCATAAGCAAACTTTCTGAGGGTGCACTCTATCATTTCATCCAGGCTACTGATGAAGATGTTAAACAAGACTTGACCCAGTATAAACCCCTGGGGATCTCCTCTGACTACAGGCTTCCAGCTAGACTGTACTGTTGATTTTAACACCCTAAACTCTGCCAGTTCTCAATCCATCTCACATTCCACTGACCAACCCCACATTTCTTATGCTTACCTGAGAGGATATTTTGGGAGATAGCATCAAAGCCTTGCTGACGTCAAGGTATGCAATGTTCAGTGCTCTCCCCTCACCTACCTCATCATAGAAGGCTACCAGGTTGGTCTTGTACAATATTGGTTTGGTGAATCCATGCTGACTTCAATAATCTTTTCTTCCACAAGTATCTTCCATAAGTATTAAGTACTTGCGTCTAGGGAATTTATCAGTTAAATACAATCCCAGATTCACCACACAATATTTATTTAACTTCATGCTTTTTAAAAGTAGCAGGTGCTTATGGAAGGTGCTACAAGGAGACACAACTTTTTTCAATCTTTGGAAAAAAAATATTCTGTAACATCTTCTGTGGCCTCCTGGTGTTACTCCTAGCAATAATTTCCTAAATAACTATTTTCATTGTCTAAAGCTGGATTACATGGCCTGAGAGTGAACTGCTGACAGTTTCTGATTTTGGAGGAGATAAGATCTTTTAAGGAATTTTTGTGTTAGACATTCTCTGTACAAGACATTGGCCATTGTTTACACTGTACTGCGCTAATATTTCCTACTTCAAACTGTTTTTTGTCTTGTTATGAAAAAAAAGAAGATCGCATATTGCACTTGCTATGTCAAATAAAGTGGAGCAACATTGAGATGGAATACCTGAATTTGGCAAATTCAATTTCATTCTGAGACCCACTGCTTTAAAGAGTTTTGAATAAATGTGATAGGGCCTAAATAGTGGAGAATAAAGGGCAGAGAGAGGTCAGCAAGCAAGAGGGTTTTTTTTTGTTTTTTTTTTTTAACCTCACAATCTGAGAGACTTTCCAAGCACGTACATCATGCAGCAAAGATATAATGTGGTGAAAAGCCAATGTCAAGTATTGATGTAAAGTTATTTCAGCACAATGCACTGTAGATCACAAATGCTCAAGAACATTTTATTTAAATCAACCAGCAGTGTTTGAGAAATGATAATTGCTAACCTCCATGAAATGTAGACTTAATTTTGCTGTAACATTCAATAGCTTTATGGGTCTTTTATATAAGCCATTTTTGTGTTTCTGAAATGTGTCAGAGTGACAGTACAAGAATCTAACATTTTTTATCTAGCCCCTGAACAAACAACACCCATTGCAGCACTGCAGTCTTCCTGACATTGCCCTGCCAAAGTATCATCTTGAGCTCCATTTTGGAAGAGTCAGTTACAGAAGTTCGTGCAATTCAGCTTCTGCTCACTCAAGCCTCAGCCTCTTTGCTGAAACTGATACACTAGTTGCCTAAAACAGCACTTTTCTTCAACAGACTCCATAAACAAACAAACAAACAGACAAACATACAAACAAACAAACAGTAAATAAAGCCAGCATTGTTACTAATTTGGCTAAAATTGTCTAAACTCAAATAAGACATTTCATAGGCACCTTATCGATCCCTGACTTCACCAGCTTCTGTGATTATTTCAGCTAAATTCCCTGGAAAAGGCTAGCATATCATAGAGGTAAACTAATCCTTCTGAATTTTAGTGTCCCTGATAGTTCATATCTTATCAACTTAGTAAATAAAAGTAGAAGGAAAGGAGAAAAAAGTGCAGTGATGAAGATGATGACGTATATAAAAGGAAATATCAACATTACCTACAAAGATATGTATGTTGGAGAGTGTAACCTAGCTAGACACCTAACAGAAAAAAAAAAAAAAAAAAAAAAAGTTAATTTCTTTCTGAAACTGAAAAGTATTCATTGGAATTCCTCAGCCTTATGAGATTTTCCTGCCAGGGCTGACTTACATTTCATTATGACTTTTTTTTATTACTTATGAGTAATAAAATGTCTTGTGGCAGTCATTGTAGGTGATTCAGAAATTGCAAAATGGATGGTGCAACTTGGAGCGAAAAGCTATTATTAATACAAGAAAGAGAGAGACCTTTAATTCATGAATTTTGGTCAGTCACTATTTCAAATAGTAAACTCACACAATTACTTCCTTGAACATATTCAGATCTATCTCAAAAGCAGTAAGTAAGGACTGAGTTTTATTATTTCTCTCACTAGTTTCATCAGGAAATTTCCTAAAGAAATTTACAGTTCTGTGAATTTTAAGGATACTTTTAATTTCAAAACTGAACTCCGTAAAATGTATGAAGAAATGCCAATTGAAAAGTATATCTGGCAGCAAATATTGAATTTTGCTTACCAGCAACAATATCTTTTAGCTGAGGTTTTGCCTTACTTTCCTTCATATTAATGATTATTATTATTTTTTTTTTTTTGGCATAAATAGTTATGAGTCGGCTATGCAGAATAATATTGGAATTATTTCCTTTCCTGTTAGAAAAGCTGTCTCAATTTGAAACAGAAATGAACATCGTATGAGCAAATGAGATTATAAACCTCTCAAATAATATGATCTGAAAGTCCTGTTATTTTCTAGAAATACAGAATAAGGTGATTTTTTATATGATTTTCTTTGTTGTCACAAATGCCTTGTACATGTTTGTTACTGGGGGAAACATATTTCTGCTTAGAATTTCTCAAAAATTGAAAAGATTTTGGAGATTAAACCAAACTTTTCTTATCTTCACCATACTTTTAAAAATTTTGCTACAAAAGAGAATAAAAAGGTCTGGAACTCTTCTGCTCTTCACTGATAAAATTGTTAGCTTTTGTAACTCCCGTTGTCCTGCATGGGGAGCCTGAAAACCAATACTATTAATGTAGTAAATATCTGGGGTTAACCAGTATGTGTGGGGTCCATCTCTGCAGGAAGGAGAGAAAGCATTTAAGAAATGCACATCAGAAAGCATTTGTGTAAGTTTCAAACTGTGATTTGTACAAGAGCTGATCATCAAAACCAAAAGATGGTCACCAAAATCCCAAACTAGTAGAGGTGGATCACAGAATCACAGAATTGTAGGGGTTGGAAGGGACCTCCAGAGATCATTGAGTCCAACCCCCCTGCCAAAGCAGGTTCCCTACACCAGGTCGCACAGGTAGGCGTCCAGGCGGGTCTTGAATATCTCCAGAGAAGGAGACTCCACAAGCCCCCTGGGCAGCCTGTTCCAGTGCTCCGTCACCCTCACCGTAAAGAAGTTCTTGCGCACATTTGTGTGGAACTTCCTATGCTCTAGCTTCATCCCATTTCCCCTTGTCCTGTCCCAACAGGTGAAGATTAAACTCAGTGAAACAGTAGGAAATGTTTGCAACGCTTTATGTGGTTTATAGTAATGTTTAATTTTTCTGATAGAAAAAGATTCAAATCAACTAAGACTAGGTTTAATTTCTAGTACTCTTCTATCACATTCATAGGCAAGTATGGTTAAAAACTCACCCAGAAGAGTGGAAAATTCAATTGCACTGTCTGTGCTCAGTGAACATTGTCTGGTGGAAAACAATGTTACACAAAAGAGTTTACTTAGGTACTGAGTCCATGAACAAGGTCAAGAAAAAAGTGAAGCATAAATAAGATGGTGGTTTGACAAAACTCAGAAATCTTTGAAAGGCAAGTGCACTTGCAAAGTCATGGATGATGGCAAAGGAAGGCAGCCACTACTCTCTATCCACCTTTGTTTTATTCAAAGTTTATTGATCAATTTAGTGCTCCAGCTGTTGCTATTAGCAAAATCCAACCATGAAGCAGAAGACCAAATAACTGTGTCTCAAAGAGGTGGCTTACAGGGCTCTCTTACAAACTTCCATTTAACAATGACTGTCTTCCAAATGATTAGGGAGTCTCATGTCTGGTAACAGCCTGTACTGCTCATACCCTCTTTTGCTAGCACAACCTGTGTTCTTTAGATGAGATGTTAGTAAGTAAATTCTGTAGCAATCTTTCCAGCTAAGTTGATTCCCCTATGTCCCTGGGCTCCCAAAATCCATGTTTGACTGGCTAGGCCTGTTCCACTTTCACTTTTGCTTACTCCTGTAGCAACATCTTCTCTTCCAGACTCTTCCAGCTCTGTTACAGCCATGTCAGTATTGTTTCTGCTCTTCCTTTAAAAGAGTTGACTGATGTGCAAGCTTTATTCACCAATAAAGTTGTCTCACCCTGACTTCTCCTTCCCCCTCTCTGGAAAAAAAAAAAAAAAAAAAAAAAAAAGGAAATGAAAACTCCCATAAGTCTTTTCCCAAGCTGCAAGGCTTACATAGTTTTAGTACAGAAGTTGTTCTGTGCTTCTATGTTTTGTTTGCTTGTTTGTTTTCCAGACTGACTTGTCTAGTCACATTTACCCATGTTTACAGATTGATCACTCTTAACTGAAAAACCCTCAAACATTATGAAGTATACATGTTGATTAGACTTGTCTGTTTGCATCTCTTGAGTACTTTTTAAACAGCCCATTTTTCCCCCCCCCCCAAATATTTGCAAACATTCTGACTCTGTGTCTCACAGAGTCCAAAAGGATTCAGTAGTGGCTTAAGAAAATATTTCTATTTTCAACCCAAGATGAAACTAAGGAAAGAAGAGAGAAAACAGTTGACATCAAACTATTCCAGCAACTACTCTATTTTCTCAAGATTATTAAAAAAAAATAAATAAAAAAATTGTTAACTGGATAAGCTTTTTTTAAGGTAGGGAAGATAATAGGACCTGAGCAGAAGTTATATTGGAGTTGCTACTGCCAGAAATTAAAGAGGAGGTTAAGTGGTGAGGCAATTGAGGATCTGCCTAGGAGGGAGCCTAAGGCAAGGCGGCAACCCCCGTGCCTTGAGACTGCCTGTGTCAGGAAAGAAAGAAGGGTGGTTGTGGTGGGCAACTCTCTTCTCGGAGGAACTGAAGGGCCCATATGCAGACTGGACCTGAGCCATCAGGAAGTGTGCTGCCTTCCTGGGGCTCAGGTCAGGAACATAACAAGAAAGCTCCCAAAGCTGGTTAGGCCCACTGATTTACTTTCCATTACTCATAGTTCAGGTGGGGAGTGATGAAATTGTCCAGAGAAGCCTACAAACTATGAAAAGAGATTTCAGGGGTTTAGGGTGTTTAGTTCAAAGAGCAGGAGCTCAAGTGATCTTTTGTTCTATACCTTCAGGGGCAGTGAGGGACATGGAGCACTGGAATGGCCTGCCCAGCGGGGTGGTGGAGTCACTGTCCCTGGCAGAGTTCAAGAGGGTCTGGATGAGGAGCTACAAGATATGGTTTTGTAGCTTGTGGTAGTAATAATAATGGGAAGACAGCTGGTCTAGATGATCTTGTAGGTCCTTTCCAACCTTGTGGTTCTATGACTCTATGATTCTCTAGAGGTATCGTCTTTTGCATTAGCAGCTTCCTGTGAGGTATATTCAGATGCAGTTCTATTATGTGTGAAATACACTGAAAGTTAATCATTTCTTACCATACATCAATGGTGCAAAAACAATTGGACAATCCATCAGTGTTTGTTTATTCCTGTTTTAAAGAATCCCAAGGATAAAAGTGAAAAATGTAAGTTACTTTAGAATACTAATAGTAATCATGTTAATATTTCATATTTCTACAAACTCCTTTTATGGAAGATCTAAATGCACGCTGAAATTGCTAGTGATATAAACTATATCCCTAGTTTCACCTTCTTCTTATAATTTCTGAACCTTTCATCCTAGCTTGTACTGCAGAAACATACATTTACACATGCTTTTCAGATTAGAATTAGTGATTTAAAACAAGTTAGATAAAGTGGCATATTTCTTTTATCTGTACATAAGTGGATAGTAATTGAGATTCAAGGTATGGTATGATATTTTGTGAATCCAATTTCAAAACTCTTAAGAGGCAGAATACAGACTTGGCCTGAATTTTTGGTGATGTAGAAGACCAGTAAATATTCACCTTCCCTGGGAAGCTAATGCAGAAAGGTAAATGCTTTAGAAGGTATTTCACTTCTAGAAATAAAAGTTTGAATGAATTAGCTGGATCAAATCCTATGATAAAAGTGATATTTACCTCTTTCAACTACACATATTAAATGTTAGACAGTCTTGAACTACCTTGGTCATTGCTAGAAGAGACCTACATGGCCATAGATACCTTTCCACTATGAAATAAATCACTTCTTTATAGTTTTCCATTGATCATGAGGACTCAGTTCAGCTGAGCAGAATCCACTTTTGCCTTTTGGGATGTCCTAGGACATCTGCTGGGAGCTGGTGGAAATAATGCATGATATGGCTGAAAAAATCCCTGCCTCTATGCTGCACCAGGAAGGGGTGGGTGTCTCAGAGGATCCCAGCATAACTGCGTAGCCTTGGACCACAATATTGCTATTGGTGGCAAAATCCATTAGTTTTGTACTGAGTTTTCAAGGCCTCTAGACTCATCAGACTTGTTCAGTCTCTTCTTGATCTTCCTTCAGCTTTGTTTTGGTTGGTTCTCTGTGGCAGCATCTTTTTTCCTAGTTGGCCAGGCAGCTACAGCAAATTTACTTCACTTTTATTTATCCTCATATGAAACAATGATTGTTTTATACAGGCAGCAGTAAGTAGTAAGTAGGTAGTTATTCTACATAGAATATTTATGATTTTAACACAGTGATATAATGGTGAGATATACAGACTTAGTACAACAGGAGGAGATGAGAACCGGAGATACAAGATGTAGAATAGAGGAGCACAAGAGCAGGACAATAAATACAGGGCATGAGGATTGTCCTGGAGACCCCAGGGCTATAAACCACTCAACTGTAGCCAGTTAAGGAAATGAAGACCAAAAATCGGGGGAAAAAAAGGCAAAAAAGAGAACCAGCAGGTTTTATCTAACCATATGTAGTGAATGAATGATGAACAGTGGAAAGATGAGCATAAAATTAGAAAAAATAAATGTAGGTATTACAATCTATGTATCTTATTACTCTTATTTATATACTTTTTTTTCTGCATAAACATAACTAGGTAATTATGCTTTATTTCCTTTTCCGTAAAAATTAAATCTAGATTGATGATGATTATTGAATTAGGTTGTTAGAATATTTATTATATTTACAGTAAATTCTTAGCTTTCTATGTATGGCAGTTTTCCTCTTTGTAAGCAAAACACTGAATGTAAAAATAAGAACCTATGTTTAAACAGCTGCAATCATCTGGAGTGCAGAAGACAGTAAGGTAGTGAGACTTTAGGTTCTAGATACATGAGTTTATATCAATTACTTTTCCTATATACCTAGAGAAATAGATCAGTCTAAAGAAATGTTATATTATTTTAGTCAGTGGGTTTGTGGGGTTTCATAGGATTTGAAATTGCGTGGATGCTTAGTCACAGACAATCTTCCGTAAAGGTGATCTCTTGTGGTTTTTATTCACATAACGTTATAACAAATGTGATACAGTGTAGGAAAATTTTTGCCTATCAAAAGTATACCTCAACATTTCTCATGGCTGGTTCACTGTCAGCAGCTGTTGTAAGTCTAAAAGTAGTCGAATTTTCATGGCAAAAGACTGAAATCAAAGACATTGAGACAATATGTCAAAATACCTCTTTTAATCAAATGTTAGTGTGCAAGTCTTCTTACATATTTGAGCACAAGCATTTTCCTCTTACACTTGTTACTCAGATTACAGAAATGCTAAATTTTGAAATCCAAATTATATCTTTAATAGAATTCACTCTATAAATTTTTGTTTGCTAAATTAAATTTTTATTTGTCACGCTGTACTTATAACCATTTTAAAAGAGGGACATACAAATTGCTATTATCTGTATTGTTGTGATGCCCTTCTAAAAACAATATTATTGTGTTAAATGCATCAGTTCAGTTTTGCACACAGGTAGTGCAAAGCCAAGCTTATGCTCGCAGTTACATCTATGGAATTCAGTACTTACATAAATTTATAAAGGAAGAACCTGGCACAAGCACTGCTTAGCAGACCTACTGATGCTCTGGCAATACAAATACATGGCAAGCAACATTCATTCCTCGAGATCATGTTGCCCTTTTGTCAGTGATCTGGTATCACATATATTGTTTTATGTGATTAAACCTCTGATCTTTTGAGAAACAAGAAATGTAAAAGATAAGTATTTTAGAAATGCTTCTATCTGCTGAAAAACAGGAATGTCAACAGACTTGAAATATGTTTTTAACAGCCAATACAAAGGAATTGCCTATACTGTCTATGTAAAGTACATAGGAAGTAAACAGGAAAGATCATTTTCTGACTATACAGTACCAATTCCCTACAGATATATCTATAAGGGACAAAGGAAGAGAAGTGTCTAAGGCTAATATATACTAATGCGTATTTTGGGTAGTATGTTTTAGCCAGTTGACTAGAAATAGATCTGTTATAGTCACTTGTGTGGAACATATATGAATAAAATCAGACTTAGGTTTGATTTTTTTTTTTTTTTTTTTTAATGCTCATATCCTGCTTTAGATCACACATAGATACTGAAATAAAAATTTGAGGAGTAACTGTGCAAGCTTTTTTTTTCCATTTGTGGTTATGCTAATGAAAATCAAAGTTAAAATGTTTTGATGTGCCTAAAAAATGTTTTGATGTGCCTAAATACTGAGTTCACTTGCTAAAAAAGTTCTATTGTTTGCAAAGATGCAAGGTGAATTGGATCAAGGAGATCCTTTGAGTACCCTGACCTGTTTCACTACATGGTTCTGTGAACTCTTCACCAGCATGAATAGGAGAGTGTGGCACTAAGAGAAACTGGAAATTCAGAAACTGTAATTGAGAAAAACTTCTGTATGACTTCCATTCAAGTTTAACGATTGAGTTAGAATGCCTGACTGACTTGGAGAGAAACAGCTGTGAGACTTAAATTAGGCATGCACAGCAGGTGATCTTAGCATAGACCTGTGCACTCTAAGGGGTGATGAGATAAATTGATCAAGTCCTTCCAACAACAGAAGCTCTACATGTTCTTCAGCGTGAGCTGATAAAAGAGCTTCATGGGTTGCCAGGTATATTATGTCTAGAATTCCACATCTGCAAGTTACAAAATAGAGTAAATGATAAAATTTCCAACAGCCAGACATGCAGGTTTTGTGTGCTAGAATTTTTGTTTGTGCATCACCAGTAAGGAAGAAATGGGAGCTAGAACGTTATTAACAACTTGCTGAGCTTTCCAGGGGAACAATCCATTTTTTTTTCTTTTTTTTTTTTTCCTTGGGAATACTTAATCTTCTTAGCTTAATGTGGTTAGAAATAAGGGTTTTTTTTTATATATCATCCCTGTTATTATCAGTTGTGAGTCAGAACACACAGAAAACGGCATGATTTGCTGAATAAGATTTACTTTTTCACAATTCTTCCAGATTAGAACTTAGCTTTAAAAAGTGTAAGTAGAATTAACATAACTGTTTATTTGAATAGATATTTATAGGATGATGAAAATATATGAAAATGTGAACTATGAAAATATTAAGTCTAATCTGAAATTTTATTAAGTCTAATCTGAAACCTTCTATAATCTGAACACGAATGTTATCTGAAGAAACATAAAATTACAGATGTAGAGAAATTAACAGTTTTTGTTTAATTGTTTAATTTTGTTTAATTAGCAGGCTCTCCAGCCTGTTACATGCTCATCTTTTACTAGTCATTGAAGGAACAGTGATACTTGTTTCCTAAGGGAATAAATGCTTGTTATTCTCTTTCACCAAACACACTCAGGAAAGCTGTCACATTAAAATGTTTATTTCAATTGCTAGGACATTAGTTATGAAAAAAACTGTACTTCAGTACTTTGCTGTCTGGTATAAGATGATACATTTAAACATACAGGTACATATAAAGGATTTCTTTTTAAAAAAAGAAATGTTCAGGAAAAATATCTCAATCTTACCAAATAAAAATATCAGTGATTTTTGAAATGGTGTATTTTTATAATTATTCTTATATTCTACTGTTTGGTTTTTTTTTGTTGTTTTCCAAATAACTGAACTTTCCTTTAAGAAATTATTCCTTATGAGTCTCTCACCTTCTGCTTCTATTTTTTACTGTACTGAAACCAGATGCAGAACTTTATTAGTGATATTCATTTCAATTTTAATATAAACACCATTTGAACGCTATCTGACTGATTGAATATGCTAAGTACAGAACTGATATTTTTAACCACATCAATTGTATATGAAATATATTCAGTGCAACCCCAATAACCTTATTCGACAAAAGTTTTCTGAGATACAGAGAAGTTTCAGACTGTTAAAATGGCTGAGAGGAAATAAAAAAAACACTCAGAGCAACCTACACCCAAGTGGTATTTCTCAGGTCACCTGAGGAGCTCAGCAGTTGCTCTGTGCTGCTTGTGTGACCTTGCTGTTGGGAATAGCCTCTGAATCCCAAGAAAGACTGGTTTACATCTACACTGTGTGCTTCTATTTTGTAATAGGAGAGATCTTTTAACTATTGTATTGTCATGATGTCCAGTTTAGTTTTTTTATTATTATTATTGTTTTCACTTCTTGGTTTCCCTGTTATACTTTTCATTTTTCTACTCATAGCTTACCAATGACTATTCTTCATTTTATAGTTGGCTTTAATGCAGAAAATGTTTCAGGTATTTCTTTTGTTGTTTGCCCATTAGTTTATGTGTTTGTTTTATAGCTGCCGAGCTTGGAGCTACAACCATGCTGTGACAGGTTCTTGAGCAGTTGTCTCCCTTGCAAGGTAATCTTGAGAAGCATCAACAAACAGCCTTGGTTTCCTGTGAGGCAAGTTCTCTATGATGTGTTAAGTATAATGGCAGAAATGTGATGGACCCTGGATGACCAATCTAGGCAGTGATATAGAGTGTGTGGTGGTGCCTAGAACGGGGCAGTGGGGTCATTTAGGGAATTCCGGATTTACCTCAGTTGCACTCCTACCAGCTGTAGAAGTAGTCCCAAAATCTACCTGCCTGTGTTTTTCTGGAAACAAGAGACATAGTTTTCCACTCCAGAAGGAATCTCAGCAACTATTTTGTAGAAGTGCATTGTAGGAAATAAGGGGAACAATCTGTGAACAAACTGAGAAGTAATATGTTGTAATAACAAACATGTGAAGAGGTCTTAGGATCTACTTACTATCATTATTTGAAAACGAGGCTTGTGTTTCTAAGTTGCTGTAGAAAGAACTGTAATATATGACCATCTTATGCCATCAGTAGGTACTTGTACAAGAAAAAAAAGTGAGAAATGGAAACAAAGTCCTTTGGAATATAAATCTAATTCTGAGTAATAGGTATTAGAATTTTGACTCTAGATAATGAATATCCTATTCAAAGTTGTATTCCATTCCCCTTGATGGGTCTGGTACTCATCACTGTTAAAAAAAAACAAAAAAAAAACAAAACTAAACAAAACAAAAAAATGTGCAGGCCTAGAGAGATTGCTGATTTGAGGTGGTATGAAAGGGGACAAGTATAAAATCAAAGTTTCTTTCCTTAAATTACCAGTGTAATAATTTCAGTATATGCTGAGATGACAAGTGAATTTGAAGGATTTATTTACAAAACGTGCAGAAGAAAAAAAAAATCTTCAAGTAAAGCATGGAAAACACGCTTATTTATGATATTTGTCTGGGCATGGAATTGCTCTTAGGAATGTTTCCTTGCACTTCTGAATGTTGTTTTTGTTTACCTGTATGGTACATTCTGTGCACTAATGACTAATACAAGCGCTTGGAAATAAAAATATTTACATACAATCCTTTATATTCCTCTCATATAATATTTATTGTTTTTTCAGTCTGGGAAGTTTTACATTTAATATAAGTGCATACAATACTATATATTTTTTGTATTATTTTCTTTTGGCTTTATTTTTATGGAGGATTATAATGGAAAAATAACTGCAAAATATTCTTAAATGCTTTCTAGTTAAAATAACACAGGACTTAGTCATGGTAGTATAATCAAATCTTTTAACAGTAATATGTAATGTACTATTAGTACCGTGGAACATTTTAACTTACTTATAAAGTGTAAGAACATGAGGGGGAATTCATACTGTGATTCAGATTTGCATTCATTTGTCACCATGTCAGACGGGTATCTCAGCTCCCAGTATTAGTGATAGAAACCTGATGTATGATTCACTGACCCACACGTAATTGTCTAAATCTTTGGGGATTTAAGATACTCCAGACTATCCCACCTAGCCACTAACTGCCAAACCATACAGCTTCCTTTTAAGGGAGCCTCTGGAATTTCATATAAATCCTTTATCGTATATGTCAGTCTCACATATATCCAAGGATGCCTTGGATGTTTGGGGAAATCTCAGATGCAATGGATCAGACACTTTTGGGAAGGTGAATTCCTTTCTTAGGTGCCTACTTTATTATATAGGCATATGGAATGGGATATTTTAACACAGCATTGAATCCAAGCCTTTCTGTTCTCTGCAGATAGAATGTAATTATATGTATTTATGCATATATAGTGATATATATATATATATGTTTTTTCTGTGCTAGGAAAAGTAATCCCTACCAAAAGCAGATGATTTTACACTCTGGGGTGTTTTGTTTCATTTTCTGTTTCATTTTCTTTTTGGAGAAAGAGAGAAGGGCAAATTTTCTGTTTTACAGGTTTCTTACTTGAAAATGGGACTTTAAACACAAAACCCATATAGTACTAAGCAACTGTTTCATCAGCTGATATCACCTTTACATAGGGTTATGATTAGCAGCATAAAGCTCATGTGGAGACCAGTTACTCTTGGTTTATCCAGGAGTTGGACATCTTCAGTAATGAGACAGACATTGCAAAAGACTGTACTGTCAGCAAGTTCTCACAGAAACTACAAAAATGGGAAGAGTGGCTGACATAACAAATAGTTGTTGCCATTCATAAGAACCTTGGCAGGATGGAGAAATCCTGGTAAAAATTTAATGAAGCTCAACAAAAAGGAAATGATAGTCCCCATCCAGGGATGAATAACCCATGTGATTGTGTATGCTGATGCTGACTGGCTGGAAAGCAGCTTCATGAAGAAGGACTTGGGAAAGCAAGTTGAACATGACACAACAATCTGGCCTGGCAGCAAAAACAACCCAAAGCCTCCTTCACTGAATTATGAAAAGAAGTGTTGCTAGCAGGTCAAAGGAGGTGATCTCTACTGAGCACTGGAGAGTCTGCAGCTGCAGTGCTATATCCAGGTTTGTGTTTCCCAGGGGAAGAGAGGCATGGGTATACTGGAGTGAGTTCTACAATGTATCAATGAGATTTTTAAAAGGTAGAAACGTTTTTCATACAAGGAGAGGCTGAGGGAGCTGGGACTGTTCAGGGAGGAAGAAGAGCCTCAAGGTGTTCTTACCAGCTTGTATAAATACATGAATGGGAGGTGCAAAGAAAGTGGGCCAGACTTCTCAGTGGTGCTTAGTGACAGGACAAGAGGAAAATGGACAAGGTTGAAATGTGTTAGGTAACATTTAAATGTAAAACAATAAAAAAAAAACCAACATATTTTTGCTACGATGGTTCAAGCAATGGAACAAATGCCCCAAAAGTACTGTAGAATCTCCATTTTCAGAGACATTTAAGTACCAACTGGATCCTGCTCTTGAGCAGAATCTCAAAAAAAAATCCTCTAGATTTTTCTCCAGATTATCTTCATGGCTCCCTTTCACAATTTTGTGTATCTGTCATTCTGTCATCTTTTTGTAGAATTTGCTTTTAAGAGAAAGATTTTCATAGTCAACTTATTTTTGACATAAAGTATTGTTAAAGGGAACAGGATTGTTCATGATGATACAGGTGTAAAAAACATACAAAAAATATTACACAAACAACTTTGTTAATATTCAGGCCTAACATCAGATAAGCTGATGTTGCACATGCTGTCATACATATTAACAATCCTTTATTCCAGAATTGTGAACAGGGATAAGCAAATGACAGTAAGACACACATAACAAGACAGAGCAAAACAGTTACCAGAGACTGAGAAATAGCATCACCAAACTAATCAGCATAGATGTCATATAATCCAGTATTGCTTTATAGCCTGCTCCAGTTGTATGTAAAGTGTTGGCATTGATGGTTTGATGGATTTGCTTTACGTCACTGAAGTTCGTCTTGTCTGGCATCCCTGCTGAGACAAATAAGAAAATACAGTGTGATGCATGCCTTGTCAGTTCTGGCAAAATGTTACAGCTAGAAAATGTGTGTACATCCTCAGCACATGTACTGTCACTGTTTGGCTTCTGATTCTCATGTTACTGCCAAATTAAAAATCCTTTATGATTGCATCTACAAAGACACAGTAAAGTATACAACTATTTATCATTGAAAATAATTGGAAGGTCCACCAGCTATGAACAAAGATTTTCTTGTACAAATATATCTCAACAAACATTTTCAGACTGAAATGAACAGTTTTGCAAGTCACACAACAATCCACTACTTCCATATTTCTTGGGTTTAAAGGGATAATAAAATAATTTCACATGAAATTGCTTCTATCTAGATCACAGTATTATTCCAAATTAACATATACCTGATGCAAGGAGTACAGCAAAGTATGTTTGTTGCTATATAAAAACCTCCCTTTTTGTATAATTTTCCTAACTTCAAATAGGATTTTTTTTTTTTTTTTTTACTGAGTTCTGGGCTGAATAGTTTTACTTTTTTGGACCAGGAAAAAAAATTATCCAATCCAAAAGAAGGCCTTATATGGAACAAGGACATAATCACCTGTTTTATTTCCTTTACCAGGTTAAAAGATCAAAAACCAAGAGTCTTGGAAGCACATTTAGATTTGGAAGCTTTATCAGGTCGTTACATTTGCTATTCATACTTTTAGACTCTCTTATCCCATATAACAATTTGCGGCATGCCACTATCAATCAAAATTAACAAGTCCAAAGTCAGTGTTATTACATGCAACAAATATTGACATTATAATTACACTAAGACTGAAAAAGTATTCATATTTCGTTCCATCAAACATCAATATTTATGTAATTAGGTCAATACATATATAATTCAGTAGGTCAACTCTACAATTGGAATGAAGCTCATCACTACTGAGCTGACATTGAATTTACAGTCTAAGTTTTTGCATTAATTGTTTAGGTACTTCTTTCCTTTGTATCATTTGTAAAGATGAGTAAACTATTTTTTGTTTATGTTTTTGAGCTGTGATGATCTATAAATATTTTAGTCATGGTGTTGTTCTCTTTGTTAAGATAATTTAACAGAAGCTACAGAGGATCATCATTTTTGATAGGAGCAACTTTTTCATTGCTTGAGTTATAAATACTCTTTTTTCTAAAGGCAGCTTGAAAGCTGCTCTTTGTGAATCTGCAATATGTACTCAAATATCCTTCCTGTAGCTTTGGAAAAATACATTAAAGGAAGAGTCAGTTAAAGTCAATCATGTTGCCTGAAGAATCTGCTGGAATGAATTTATCTTCTTTGCAGCTGTACTCAGACAGCAGAATAGACTGCTATTTTGTGGATTTATCGATCCAATGCTCTTACCTGGAAATTGTGAAAATTAGCTATTTGAGTACAATGCAAGTGGACACGCAAGGAGGAAGAGAAACGATAAAGGCTGGCAAGGAGAGAAGAAATTTTTCCTTATCACGCACACTTAGCAGTAGACTGTCTAGAAAAAGATGAGGCACTCAGTGCTTCACTGAATGGTTGTTTGGTGGATCACCAAAGAGCATAGATCAAAGGGTTTTTTTCCAAGGCAATTTTGGAAGTAGAACCAAAACAGTTTTTATCACGTACTTTCTTCTCTCAAAAATAATAATAATAATAATAAAATCTTTATCTAATAAACAATTTAATTCCTCGATAATAGTTATTTACATAATAGTAACTGTTACTTGTCATATTTAAATAAATATTTTATCCATTAAACATTCCGATTCAGACACGTAAGCCATCTTTCATATATCATAATCAGTCATGGAGGTGATCCTTTCCTTTAAATGAGTTTAACATTCCATATTCATAGAAAACTTGCAGTAATAACTATACAAATATTTGTAGCAAAAAAAAAATAAAATAAAAATAAAAATGTAGGAGCAAACTCTTCTGTTTTTACTATTCTCACATATTAGAAGCTGGAATTATATGAAAGAAAATGTATTTTAGATTCCCAAATATTTTAAATGATCTGTAATAAATGCCTTTTTAATATCAAAAACATACTAGAGAGAATATTTTGACTGGAAAATGGTGGAATTCAAAAGTTTCAGCTACGATTCAGAGTTTTTACTGAACAAAAACTGGAACTGTAGCAGAGCAAAAGATATTGGGAATTAAAATCCAAGTGTAGGATTTTCCTGAACCTGCATAAAGCAGGTTACTTACTGTTGAATAGAACATATCTGTCTCCAACATTAACTATGAAACACAGTTAGTGGCTGCAATTTTAAATTTTGTCCTAGTATGTTTTAGAAAAGATTAATCAGCAAAAGGATTGCACCAAATGGTGGTATACAGTACAGCATCTTATTAGTGTAACACCAACAGTATTTCCGAGGTTCTTCAGCATCTCTCAAAGATTTTTAAATCTGTGAAAGGTGATGGTCTTGGCAGTGTTGAGACCTGATCTACAACATTCTCCTGAATAACTGGAGCAACAGTACAATAATCAGGAACAGACTTTAACTTTGATTTCTAAAAGCTATAGTTAAAGACATGGAAAATTTTCAGTTGAAATGGAGTTTTTTTATTGAGATTGTCAAAATATTCCAGAAGTTGGCTATGACATTTGAACATTAGAAGCTTGCCTACCAAGGCCCCATGCTGGGATTTCAAATGTTTTAAACTTTTGAAAGATTTTAAAAAGAACATACCTTGATAATGGCCTAGCTTGAAGTCAAATCAGAAAGTGTTTATGTATCTGGAGACTGACCTTGAACACCTTGCTGCATTATCTACTATCAGAATTGAGATGACGTTTCAAAGGAAAATGACTCTACCAAATGATCTCCTAATGTGCATGATAGTGCACCAACCCTATCAAGGCTTTCAAGAAGGCAAAGATTTCTGTGTCTCATTTTTCTTATGATATTTTGAAAGATGTATATTACAGCTCTTATGAAGCAAACATTTTTAATGAATCTCAAATAGGAGGAAGAATTTGAGTAGGGGTGGTGTAGTTTCATATCAATAGCAAAAAATACAGAATATGGCTTTTACAAGACAATCTTCTTGTGACATTGTATGCAAAATTCATTTAAGGAGGGTGCATAGTTATTTCAATCATTATATATAATCTAAATTTCATGATAACATATGATCTGGGAAAAAAAAGAACACTGGTAACTGGTTGAAGAAATGACCTAAGATTAAAAAGACATCATGAGGAAGCTTCATGGGAAGCTAAAGAAATACATAAAAATTAGATAAACAAAAGAAAAAAACTGAAATACTGTAGATATATGTTTAAATGAAGCTTGAAATGTAATTTAAAGTATCAGGATACCTGGCAAAATATGATGTGTTGCAATGCATGTTTATTTGGTCATAAATTTATTGATGCCGGTGAAAGAGATAACATTTTAGTGAGAAAGAATAAATTAGACTTAGATGCAGTTGATAAAATAACTGAATAATTTATAGAATAAGGAAAAAAAAAAAAAAAAAAGAACAACAGCATAGAGATTAAGAGAAATGAAGGATCAGTGGTGTCAGAGTAATGGGTTCAGAAATATACAGATATCAAGACCTAAGGAAAAGTTATTGTGTCAAGAACACATCACCACTGATGAATATCAGCTAAATATGAGAAAATATATTGGTAAATTTTCACAAACAAATAAATAATGACTTCTCACAAATTAAAAAGGAGCAGCAGTTGCCAAACATTTTTTTCTTGACTTCAACAGACTTTTGCCAGCTGAAACTTTTGAACTCCTAAGGGATGTTTCCTCCCTTTCTTTTCCAGGTTCTATTCCTAAATACACAATATCAAGAAAACATTAAAAATTGTATTTACATTATCTAGATTACAGATTTATGTTCAAATACCTCATACATACTTCGGTCTTTACACGGTGGTTGCTGTGGCAATTTTCATTTCTTGCTTTTAAATACTGTATAAATTCCTTTACTGAATAGTCACTAGGTAAGAAAAACTCACTGATTCAATATATATCAGGTCCTTCCCCAAACAGTGTTTTTAAATCATTAATCTTAAAAAAGCATCACAAAATTCTTAAAAGTATCTAATTCTTTGAAAGAAAAGTACAAACAATAGATTATTACAACTATTCAGAGACTGTTCCATATGAAGTTCATGTGATATTTTCCATGAAGTCTCAATTAGGGGAGAAAAAGATTATCTCTGAAGAAAAATATCGTGAAGTATACCTGGCAAACAATTTCTTGATGTTTTCATATTTTTATGACTATATATATATCTATACTTGCCAAAACTAATGTATTTATACTTTAAAAAAAGAGAGTGTGTGCCATATTACACATGAAGATGTCTTTATTATAGTACACGTGCAATGCATGTATCCACACTCTTCAAGTATTGCGTGTGTTTTTATGATGTAGTGCATATTTTGCCTTCTCCATTGAACAGAAATTGAAATGAAAAAGGGTAGAGGGCTGGACTAGGTTTTCTCAGAGGTCCATTCTGACCTTGATTATTCCATGATTCTGTAAGCACTGAATGTTTCACAACTCAGCATTAGTAACAAAACAAAGAAATAAAACAACAAAAAATGGCTTTCAAGAACAAGTAGTACAGAAGAAGGAACATACATTACTTTACTGTTCTTTGACTGAATGGATTCAGAAGAGGTAAAAAGTGATTTAAGAGATATCTGAGAATTAAGCCAGAAATTAACACAGTGGAAGATGTGTCTTTTTTATTTTCTTTAGCTTCCATTTACTAGAGAAGAAATTAACAGCTGATCTAAAATGGCTAAAAAAAATGTTATCACTTTCAAGCATTTTTCCAATGGAGCTTTGTTGGGTTTTAGGCTTTGATTTTTTTTTAAAAAATAAACTATCTAGCAGTGCACATCAGTTTGCCATATCTGAATTATAAATCAGTTTACTCAGCTGAACAATTCAAGATTGTTATTCAGTCTAGCTCTGTTTGCTTCAGGGTTCATGAGGAAAGGGCATAAGGAGTAAAAATCATTCATTTAGATGAATAAAGGCTTTTACTTTATGGAGTTACTGCTCCATAACAGTGTACTGCTGTTATGAGAGCTGCTCCAAAAGTAATGCCTCCTATTTTATTATGCTGGACCATGCCATCAGAGATAGATTTTGGTGGTCTGGCAGTAGAACCGGCATGTTCAACTTGTATCTTGCAGGTAGCATGAGGCCCAGCATGGCTTGCAGTGCAGCCCACCCACTGACCCTGGTGGCTCTTCCCCACAGAGTGACCTCTGGCAATATTCAGGCAACTGAGTGTTGCTATCACTCAGCAACAACCTGCCAGTGCACTATTAACACAGTGTCAACTGGAACCAGGTCACAATGAGGGCAGTGCTGAATCAAATGATGGTAAATAATTGTATGCATTTTGATACACTGGCTAAAACCAATGCTCTGAAGAATGAAGCATACACACAGCTGTGCTTTCCAGTTTGATAAAGAAGTTTGAGAATAGATTTCAAGATTGCAAAAAAATCATCAATATATGTTTGCAACGCCACTTTCAGTTTATATACATACATTACCTGCACATTTTCAAATGGAATCTATACAACTACAATTAGATATTCAACTCAAAAATCTGAATATGTTTCTTTACCAGATTTTCATAAGACCTGTCTTGCCAGAGAAAAATATCCTTCACAGTTGCACCTTATTCATGTCATCGCTTTTTGGCAGTATGCACATTTGTGAACAATTGGCAAGGATGAAATACAGGAAGAGTAAAATTGCATCAGAAATCTCTGATGAGCATCTTGAGAGCTCACAAAGAATTGCAACTCCTTTCATTGAACAAGACTGATGTGTTAGTTTCACAAAAACAAGATAAAATATCCCATTAGTTTTATGTTTTTGTTCCTCTCCTTTTTAATACTTCAAGGAAGATATTTAAAGTTAAAATGTTTTGTTACTTACATATTTAAGATATTGCATATTTTACAAGGGCTGTTCTGAAAGTAATGCTTTCTATTTTATTACGTTTCCCCATGTTTTCAGAGGCAGATGCTGCAGATGTTGGTGGTATGGTAATAGAGACTGAACCTTCCTGCCAGTATCCAATTACATTTTGTTGCTGTGAGACCGATGGCAGCAGATAAGCAGACTGACAAAATGGCATCTGACATGGAAGGACATATGAAACAAAGGTGTAATTGAATTCCTCTGTGAGGAAATAATAGCACCCACTGACATTCCTTGACTCTTGCTGAATGTTTATAGAGACCGAAGAGTAAATATGAGCACAGTGAGGCAGTGCATGGTGAGTTTCAGCAGTGGCGATAGCGACAGACTGTCACCTCTGCTGGTACAGATTTTTATGAGAATAGCATGCAAACTCTTGTTCACTGCTGGTGAAAATGCACAGCTAATGGTGGTAAGTAAGTTGAAAAAGACTGTTTTGTAGCTGAGAGTTTGCCTGATCAAATACTGTTATTTTGCACTTTCCATTGGTTGTACTTTCCATGGAAATAAATAGGAGGCAACTGATTACTTTTGGAGCAACTGATATATATATGGCCTAAGACAATCTCTTTTTACTCAGTGTGGTGTAGGCAAGCCAAAAGGTTGGACATCCATGTAGTAGAGGTTGAGCCCTCCTGCCAGTATTCTCTTAAATATTGTCGCTGTGTGACAGATGGCAGCAGAGGGGTGGTCTGTATGAAGTAAAAGGCGTGTCATTGAATTCCTCCATGTGGAAAAAATAGCACCCATTGACCTTCACTGACATTTGGTGAATGTTTGTGGAGGCCAAAGTGTGAATGTGAGCACAGTGAGGCAGTGGGTGGTGTTTTTCAGCAACAGTATCATGACATGGTGGGTCACTTCCACTGGTGAGCATTTTTATGAGCATGGCATGAAGGTTCTTGTTCATTGCTGGCAAAAATACATAACCAGTGGTGGTGACTGTGTTGGACAATAGTCTTTTTTTAGCTGAGAATTTGCTCTATCACATAGTGTTATTGCACTCTATGTATTGATTGTAGTTTCTATGGAAATAAATAGGAGGAATTACTTTCAGAGCAAACTATGTACATGAACATTTATATACTTGTTATCCCTATCAATTAAATTAATGAATTAGCATAGAAAACAGGCCTTTTGAATTCTAAAATTGTATGTTGTAATTTTTTTTTTTTTTTTCATTTCTTTTCCCATTGTATCTTTCTATGAGGTCTGAATCCCAGCAGGTTGCAAGTAACTGTAAGGTGAAAGAGAATAAAGATTCAAAACCAAAATGCATAAATTTTTCCATAACAGTAAAGTCTCTATTTTACTATTTGAATCTGGCTGTGACCATTGCTTGATTCTTTAGAAGTGGGAGAAACAATACGATATAGCGTATAATTTAGATAACCAGACCATTGGGACCCCTAACTTCTGGTGTTCAGTGACTAATGTGTGCCCTGGAGCGTAGGGGATGCACATTTATATTCCTTATGAAATAGAGTGAGTTATTTTTGTAATTCTCACGGATTGATGCTACTTTCTCTAAAGCCATTTTACGTTATGCAAGAACAAATGAAAACAAAACCAATGAAAAGCCAAAAAAATACCCACACTGAAAATGTGCTTACATCTTCACAATTGCATGAGATCATTTTAAATATGAAGGCCAGGTTCTTTAAAAATTCAATAAAGCTTATTTAAAACTGCAGGTGAACTCATGTTTTGGCAGAGTAGAATTTCATCACCTTTGCTTTAGTGGCTATAAGTGTCAGTCCGTATCAGAAACAGTGAGCTCATGTGTGGGCACCATCCCTAATGTCACAGAAGGTAGAGTTATGCTGATGTTGAGGTGGTGAATTTAAGAAGATCATGATGGCAGATAATACTTAAGACATTATTCATTCCTTTTTTTATTTTTATTTTTTAATGCTGATACTTTAGATACTAAGTGTATTGCACTTGGCATACATCTTCCCATCCAAAAGAAGCTTATTTCTTACAAAGCTCTGCAAGACCATGGCCTAGTTTCAGCTGGTAGAGAGTTGATATTTTTCTTCATAGTATCTGGTATGATGCTCTATTTTGGCTCGTACAGTCTTGTCAGCAAGAGGGGCTGTGGGGGCACAAGGAGCTGGAAGGGGAGAGAACCTGGACAGCTAACCTAAGATGGCCAAAGATAACATATGACATCATTCAATAACTAACTAACTAACTAAATAAATAACTAAATAACTAAATAAATAAATAAATAAAAACTGCTGGGAGTTGAGTGGGATGGGGATGGGAGTAATGGCCACTGCTCAGAGACTGGTTGATCATTGTCTAGCAGGTGGTGAGCTTGTGCATCACTTGGTTTTTAGATATGTAATTATTACTATTATGAATTTCCTTTTCTCTTCCCTTTCTATCTTAGTAAATAGTTTCTCTGCCCATGAGTTCTACATTGTTTTTTCCCTATTTCTATCTCTCAGCCCACTGAGAGGGGAGTGTGAGTGAATGACTCTGTGATGCTTAGCTACCTGCTGAGTTAAACCACAACTGAATGTTCTGGATACACTAGTGTATCCTCAGCGGCATTTGGCTGTCCTGTATAGGCAACTGAAATCTGTCCTGCATTAATGTTATTTATTGCAGCTCCTGCTGAATTGGACATAGGGACATTAGTAAACACCAAAGAAAGAAATGGAGTACTCAGATATAGATATTTCATGGTTTCAATGTTAAGTTTGTCTGATGTTAAAGGGTAGGATGAAGAACTTCCATATTGATATTAAAATACTGAATCAGATTCCAGTGTTTTCAAGCATTTCTGAGGATACAGAACTCCTCAAAGAGTTTCCTTCTGAAGCACAAAAAGAGTAATTGTAGCTGTATTTACACAGCTAAATACACATCCCAAATGGCCTGTGTCTACCATGCTCATTAATAGCAATACACAGAAGAAAACGCTGAGCAAACCTCCACTACACACTGCAGTGTCCTGCATCACTTCTCAGCCACACAAAGTGGTCTTCTTGTCTCAAAGATCCAGTTAGTATTTTGTTTGTTTTAGCTCAAAGTATCTGGTTGAAGGGGGGGGGTTGGGAGTGGACTGTGCTGCAACTCACCAGGTGGTGTTTTTGTAAAACAGAAGGAGTATATTACAGGCCCTGGGATATGATATCCAGGCATGGAAAAGTGGTTTGAAAATGAAAAGGCTGTTGTTGAAGGACTTTGTAAGGTAGAGAAATCCAAACCTTTGCCTGTCTGGTTTACATTGCCTTCTGGAAGCAGTCCTTGGAAAGAGTTATCCAAAGAACTTGAAGCTTGTTTTGGAGGGATAGAGATGGTTTTTGCTAGCACTAAACCATGCATGAACTAGCATTTAGACTGTGTGGATGGTGGAACTGAAACCATGAGACAACTCACAAGCTAGGTTACTTGGCAGTGTAGACACAACCAGCGAAATCACTGAAATTCAGAGAAGTGCTTAGCATCATAGGAAGGTTCAGTACTTGTATAGAAATTCTAGCAGCAATTTCTTAATATCCTCAGACATTTCACCTCTGTCACTGGACAGTCATTTCTTTCAGTGAAATGGGTTTTCATCGCTGTTCCCAAGGAGTGTATCTTAGAAACCTTTTTCAGATCTCAAGTCACGACCATGAGAATGAATACTAAAGGACTAAACCTCATCTGTGTGCAACAATGTAAGATGGAAAAGTGAGATGATGCTTGTTTAGGAGCCAAGAAAACAGAAAATTTACATCAAAATGGCCTTCACCTGGGGATATATCATCAGTGAATCGGATTTTTGTCTCCATATATAAAATATGATGATAATCATTACATTTTTATCTCCCTTAAAGTAATCTGGCTTTATCTTGTCTACTAAGTGACAGAAATTATATCATTTTCCCCAGGGAATCTGCCCATATAATGCAGTACTCCTTAACAAGGTGCAGGTAAGAGCTCTTTCAAACATATTACACTAAGCAATTTCCAGTTTTTGCTCTGTCTATATATTAAAAAATATTACAAATCTTTTCCAGTCTAACCATTTCTACGATTTTGTGATTTTATAAACGTACATATTATTCTGCAGAAGGTTTATCCAGTTTTTGGTATTTAATCAGAGAAAATAATTTAATCAAAAATTGTCCTCTTTGATTTTATATATTTTAGTTATCGTTGTAACAGTATATACAAGCAACAATTAAAAATGCTCAGCGAATATCAAGACACAAGTACTGTCACCAACAAACAAAAAAATACTATTACAGTCATTGTTAGAAAGCATTTAAGACATCTGCCTAATAGCATCAGCTAAGATAATTCTGCATGGTTTATCATACACTAAGAAATGAATGCAACATATCAAGTTTAACAACACATGCTCTATAAAATCTGTACATAAGAGAAAGATCATAACCAATAATCTTACTGTAAGTCATTTGGATTATAAGATCTGCAGATATTAAGTGTCTGGTAAGTATTTGAAAGTCTTCATTTTAAGTTAACAGTGACACATTATATATTTATGAACTCAGTCTTTCCACTTATGAGTTAATGCAGCACAAATAAACATCACAAACTAAAGCATCAATTTCTTTTGCATTCTTAAGATATATAAGTGGAGTGCATTATTTTTTGCAAAGATTAATTTCTTTTTTTTTCGCTTGTAGGTCTGTTTTAGCAGACATCCTAGTATTATATATCTGGAATACTTGCTTTTGTTTTGGATTCAGAGTATAAAAATTAACTGTATTTTTCCTCTGAGGGAGAGAGAGCTACAGTAACCTTCCTCGGCTATAATGCTATTACCTTCTCTCCCAGTTGCCTCTAAATCCATGTTCTTTATAACATACGTTCATTATAACTTCAGTGTTCCTGAATACTGGAATCAGCATTGTCAATAATGCCAGTATTAGGTGAAGAAATCCAATTTTCAATCTTATTATCTATTGAAGAACCTTTATCATTAACCTAAGCAAAAGCTTCATAATCAATACAAAATGATAACAGGGCTAACAGCCTGTAAATCAAACTAGGTAGAAGTTATAAATTTTTTGTACTTTGAATTTTCATCTTATCAGTGCTGTTTTCTATCCTATGAGTCAGAAGTCTCATATAGATTACTGTCCTTCAAAATAATTTATCCACATGCTTCCTTTTTAATATCTTTCAGTTTGCTCTAGGAGGTTTGTAATCAATTTTGATCTGCAGAAATCTACCATCTAGGACAAAGAGATGAAGTTGCACTGAAACTTGTGAAAGAAAGCTTGGGTTATAGCAGAATGTTGCCACTAAGGCTCATTAAGAAAGTGAAATAATTTTATATACTTTTAACCTTTCATATTCCAGAGATTTATGATCCAATTGTACTGTAGCTGTTCATTATCTTACTGTTTGTCTTGATGTTGTTTTTAACACGAAGGTATAAAACCTGCCTTTTCCAGAAGTGAAATATGAACTAAATCCATTTACATTTCTAAAGTGATGAAGTAACTTCAGCAATTTATTCCGGTCAGTCCATCCAGAATGCCAGTCATTTCACTATCTTAGAAAGGTAGCATAGCCTGCAGATTAGATTAATTAATCACCCCAAAGGTTTATATCTTAATCTGTCCTCCTTCATTTTTGAGGACATTTTTGAGGACTTTCATTTTTATCCTCCTTCATTTTAATGTAAAGCACATTTAGTACAATTTCCACAATTTAAGGCATGGTGCTTTCAGCCATTTTCTCATGTCTACCAGGTGTAGAAGTATAAACCCACCTGTTGTCATGTACTAGTGCATGCAAAATCCCCATAGTGAACAAATTAGGAGGGGTGAGTGATCAGATCTGTGATTATTCTTGTTGGGGTAGTTTTATTGCATCTTAAGTTAACTTTTAGAACTACTTCACTATATGATCAAACAAGTACTGTCAAGAGAAAAAAATGTTTTGAAGTTATTATCATCTGGAAAAGGACTTGAGGTGTCAGCTAACTATAATAACATTAAGCACTCAGAAACAGACTGAGAAATATATATAATCTACTGCTGATTTCTGACCTGAGCCCACATCAAAAACTGAACTACCAGCAAAAAGGGAAGTGTGGAGTGAAGAACACTGATGTCCCTGTGTCTATTCCCTGCATATAAACAAAAGGATAGATTAGCTAATTGTAAACAAGAAATCAAAATAGGTGTTATCCTTAGTCACTGATTTATTTCCTTCTTTGGACAACTTTTGTTTCCCCAAGTTTTAGCTCAGTGCTTATGTTGAAAATGTATCAAAAGCATATGTCTCAAAAGAGTCTAGTTCCTGGTATCCTCCAAACCAGTATTTTCTGATCAGATTATTAGGGAGGAATGGGAAGGGGGGAAGAAAGGAGAGGAGAGGAGAGGAGAGGAGAGGAGAGGAGAGGAGAGGAGAGGAGAGGAGAGGAGAGGAGAGGAGAGGAGAGGAGAGGAGAGGAGAGGAGAGGAGAGGAGAGGAGAGGAGAGGAGAGGAGAGGAGAGGAGAGGAGAGGAGAGGAGAGGAGAGGAGAGGAGAGGAGAGGAGAGGAGAGGAGAGGATCCTAACTGCTGTTGATTGTTGAGAGGTACTAAAAGTGTACTAAAGCCATTTCCAGTGGGGCATAAGTTGAATTAAATGTTATCTGTGAAAAGCAATGTGATTTTTTTTTTATCTATCTATCTATCTATCTATCTATCTATCTATCTATCTATCTATCTATCTATTTATTTATTTATTTGGTGTATGCGTGAGACAATATATTGTGGAGTCATTCTGTGTACTTTCTTTCCATTTCAGGAAACCATGTCCTCATCCTGACCACTCTCTTATATTTCGCATAAGAAATATTCTTCTTGAAACTGAGTATTCACAGAGGAAGATTACCTCCACCAGAATTCTTTTTTTCTGTTGAAGCATCAACATTTTCTCAAGTGATGACAGAAGGAGAGACAGTAACAGAATGATTTGGGCAGACAACGAGTTTTATCAGAGAAAGAAGCATTAGTAAACATTAGTCTCAGTTCCCAAGGAGCATGGTAGAGCAAGCTTTGCAAAAAGGCTATACACAAAAGCTTGTGAATGTATGCCTGACAACATAACAATTTGCACCTTTGTCCCTCAAGCATGTTTCCTAGATTCTTCTTAATGTGAAGTGCTGAAGTGTTTAGCACAGCCAATATATCTTGATCATTAGTAGGCAGGCAGGAGACATCAAAAATCTCTCTAGGAACCCTGTTTCAGTGTTTTACCACCTTCAAACCACCCAGTATACCGTCTGATCCTTCCCCCACATGGCTTTGTTCCATTCACACACTTTATCATAGGTTATTGGGTAGGACCAGAACTTCCCTATGCATTTCCCCTTCTCAGGAAGTTGTAGAGAGTGATGAGGTCACCTCTTGTCCTTTTTTTCCTCCATACTGGACAGCTGAAGACTCCTCAACCTCTCCTCATAAGACATGCTTTCCAGGCACTTTACCAGCTTTATTGTCTTCCTCTTTGTACTTTCATATGCCTTAACATTCTTTTTATATTGTGGAGCCCAGACTACACACAATATTCAAGGTGTGGCTGCACCAATGCAGTGAATAGTGAAAGAACCACCTCCTTTGACTGGATGGCAATGCTGTGTTTAAAACAAACCAAAACATTTTTAGCCCTATTCGCATCCAGGGCATGCTACAAGCTCATATTGAGCCTACTGACAACAAGCAGCTCCAGGTTTCTTTGCAGGGCTGCTCTCCAGCCACTCATCTCCCATTCTGTACCCCTGTGTACAAAATTATTCTCTTCCAGGTACAGAATCCAGCATTTGCTTCTGTTGAATTTCATGCAATTGATGATTGTCCAGTGTTCCAATCCATCTAAATTCCTCTGAATGGCTTTTTATTCCTCAAAAGAGTCAACACCATCTCCCACTCTGGTTTTGTCAGCAAACTTGCTTAGGTTACATTCAACTTCTGCATCCAGATCACTGATTGTTGAACAAAACTGGCCCTAAAACTGAGTCGTGGGGGAATGCTACTAGTGATCAGCTGCCAGACAGGTATAGCCCTATTCACTATGACCCTTTGAGCTCTGCCATTCAGCCAGTTCATCATCCTGTATAGCATACATCTGTTTATCTCATAGCTGGACAGTTTGTCCAGAAGGGTGCTGTGAGGAACATCATCAAAGGCCTTACTAAAATCTAGAAGGGTTACATCCACCACTTTTTCTTGTCATGGTTTTGTAATTTTTGCTATTGGTGAGGGTTACGGAGCACTGGAACAGGCTGCCCAGGGGGGTTGTGGAGTCTCCTTCTCTGGAGATATTCAAGACCCGCCTGGACGCCTACCTGTGCGACCTGGTGTAGGGAACCTGCTTTGGCAGGGGGGTTGGACTCGATGATCTCTGGAGGTCCCTTCCAACCCCTACAATTCTGTGATTCTGTGATTCTGTGACATCATGACATATCTGAAATATACGTGGATACCTTAGGAGAGTGTGCAGTTCATCAAATTTAGTGCCTTGCAGTACACACAAGATCAAAATGACTGAATGGCTGAAACAGAATCTTTTTCATTATGGACCTGTTAATCTATATGCTGACTGAAATCATGTTGAACTGGAATTAGTACTTACTAGCCATACTTCAACATTATCTGTTCAACTGAAATATCTGATTATATGAATCAGGTGTGAGTGCTCATAAAGAGGATATCTTGACCTAGAAAGCTTGTTTTGAACAGACTCATTAAGGTCATTTTTAATTCTTGGAATATTTATTATGTTTACTATTTTAAAAACTGGAAACACAGTGGACATTTCAAATAATGTTTACTACCATAAAATTATTGTTTACTTACTTTACCACATTTTATTGAGCTTTAATAATTTGCAATTGATAGTTATTTTTACTAATTGATAAATGATAGTTGCACTTGATAGTCTTTCAAAGCCACAAAAAATTAAAGACAAATTTTAATAATTCCTATAATGAGACATTATTTATGTCAGGAATACTTTTGTACTGAAGTGAATTTATAAGTTCTAAAGAAATAAATTCCTAAAAATAAACTGTATTAAGTGAGGACTGACAAATACTTTCCTGGAACACTTTACTTAGCACTGTCATACCATAATCTGTGTGCTAGAAATTCTGTACTGAGACTCTTTACAGTGTTTCTGAATTCAGATGACATTTTCAAAGTGTTCCTCTGTGCAAATACTTTTCCCAGATATATATGGTACCTCTGGGATTGAGGGTGATTTTTATTGGTTCTTTATTGGTGCTGAGAACCTGAGAAACAAATGACTGAAATGAGTTATCTTCTTCCATACTTACCATGCAACTGCCCTATATCTTTGACTCTATTTTTAAAGAAGTCTTTTTAAATATTTCACGGTCTAAGTTTTCCATAACAGTTCTAAAACTACAGCTAGGCTGTACTCAGCATTTTTGTCCTGTAGGATGAACATGAAGGAAAAAAGTCTACCCAAATCTGCATCTCCCATACAAAAATTTCAGACTGTGTAACAAAAAGTATTACTTGATTTTTCACAGGTTCTACTTCATATGCTGATTGTCTCAGCACAGAAGCGTGAAGCAATCTGGCCCAAGTGCTATGAAAGAATTGATTCAAATTGAAAGTAAGGGTGATCATTTGGCATTACAAATGTGTAAGCAAATATATACTTATTTTGGAATAACCAGATCTATTTTTGGATATTTTGCAGTAGAAAGAATGGACCACCTTCCTTATTAAAAAAACAACAACAGCAACAACAACAAAAAAACAAATGGAAACAACAACCAAAAAAAATTAGCTACTATTGTCTAGATTAGGCACTTTGGTATAGAATCAAAATGAATATTAAAGATAGAGTATGTTGCAAATGAGCAAGATTTTCATGATTACCTACTTTATTCATGCTCACAGCAGTTGGTTTAATTATGACTAACCCCATACTGTTTCAACATTTTCCCCATAGGGAAACATTTAAAATCATACTGTCTCTACCATTTTCCATGACACTGGAGAGACTGAAAACTCAGAAATCGTAGCCCAGTGGTCACTCTACATGCAAAGAAAGCCAAGGAAAACAAAGCATGTGCCAGCAAGTCTACCATAAGTTTTATTATATCCCCTTCTGCATCTACTGATGTTGGCAAGGCTGAGTTTACAAGGTCAGTGATTTATTGTCTGCCTCAAAGCATGAAGTGTGAAAATAATGATACTTTAGCAAGGCTTTTTCTTACAAGTTATATATATAAAACATTACTCTCTGGTGAAGTGTGCTTACATTTCCCTGAAAAATTTTAATTTTTCTGTAGGGCTGAAAGTCAGTACATTTACAATTTCTTAAAGCATGTGTTTAGTCAAAGATATATAAATAGTAGACACATTTTTGGGGCAGGATATATACTTTCAGTTTCTATCTTTTGTGACTACTGAAGAATTAGTATTAACTTTCAAAACTCCTGATTACAGAGACCTTTCTGTGTACAATGTAGGTTTCTACACACCTGTATTTATTGAATTATCTTTCTTATATGCTCTGAAAAAAAACAAACAAACAAACAAAAAAAAAAACACACCACAACTAAGAAATGTATATCCTTATTATAGAAATGTTATAGAATAATCATGAGTGTTTTTGTAAATGATTTTATATATTAAATAGTTCACTATTTTGCCTATTTCTTTACCCATAGAAATAATTATTCTCCACTATATCAAATGGCCTGTTTTGTTTTTCTAATACACAGAGCAATATTATGTGTGTAGAGTTTTTAGAGACACAGTCTGAGATACCTCTGTATGTGTGTTACTGTATCTTAGTACTACGGAAGTATAACTGTGACAATTCTTAACAGATACTAAACAAAATTATTGAAAAAAAAACAGTAAAAATAATTAAAAATAGTTAAATTTAAAAATACATTTTAGCATACTTTTCATACTTTTTAGCAAGTATTTTTTATTTTTAGAAAGGCTTTTTAATAAACCCAAATAATGCTAAAATTAACACTTTTCATTGTGGGATTCGATGTAATTAAAAAATGACATATGTTTACGTACTTTTTTACCCTGTATTAACTCTAGTAGGGATAATGAACTTCTCACATTACCTTGAAACTCAAAGTGAGTTTTTCATTCATTGCCAAACTGTAAGGCAAATACTGTTGATGGAAACAGCAGAAGTATTTTAGTATTCCAGTATTTCAGACCTTTTTTTCTTTTTTTAAAATGACCCCTTCATCTACAGACTGAGTTTAATATCAAGTGCTAAACCTAGAGCAAATATGACACATGAAGAATTCTCTTCAGCTTTCTGGACAAAGAGCCTTGCTGTGAAGCTGCCAAAATACTGTTTAGTGAAACAGAAAACTTTTTTTTTTTTTTTTTTTTTTTTTTTTTTAGTTTTTAGGGTTTTTTTGTTTGTTTGTTTGTTTGTTTTAAGAAATCCATATGAAGTAGATTTCCTAGTTCTTTGCCAAAAAACTGTAATTTTAATTCTGAGTTGCAAATTTACATAAGTTGCTCTGAAAATAATGCCTCCTATTTATTTCCACGGAAACTACAACAGACACAAACAGCACAATAATGCTATTTAATAGAACGAATTTTTCACTACAAAACGTTATTTTTTCAACATGATTACCAGTGTTAGCTATGAATTTTTGCCAGCGATGAACAAGCATATGTATGCTGCACCCATAAAAATCTGCATCAGTAGAGGTGATCCACTGTTTCACAGGCTGATTTGATGGCACTGTTGCTAGGAAAATGTTGCCTAAGCATTCCATCTTTTATCAGCCTGAACAAACGGAAATCAGAAAGCACCAAATCCAAACTATATTGTGAGTGTGGTAGAACAGCCCAGCTAAAATTGACAATGATTTCCACGGCCTTCAAACTGTTATTGGGCCTGATGTTCTCATGTTGCAAGAGAAAATTTGTCTTCTCTGGCATGGCAGTGGAAGTTCTAACCTTCAGCTTAGTTACAGACACAAGGTAGCAGAGTTGATGGTTTGTCTGGGTTCCAGGAATCCAGAAGAATCACCCCTTTGCTATCCCAAAAGACAAACATTTTTACTCACTGAGAGCTGCATCTTGAATTTTTTCTTCAACAAGGAATTCGCAAGTCATCACCCTACAGATTGCTGTTTTGCCTCCAGTTTGTAATGGTGACAAGAAGTCTTGCTACCGATAGTGATGCAGTCCAGGATAATGTCACCTTCATCCCTGCATTGGTGCAATAGGTTCTGACAAACTGGCATATGGTGTTTTTTTGTTCCTGTGTGAGCATTTGTGAAATCCACCTGACACAAACATTACAATATTTTCCACCACTGTTTCCAATGTGTTGAAGATATCCAGCTCTGTACACAGTTCCCTGATTGTAATCTGCCAAATCACATGGATGAACTGATCACATCAATCTTCATTTCATGCTGTTACTGTTGTTTGTCTTTCATATTGCTGTCATCACCGCAGAAGTGCATCACTCACTGCCTCGCTGTGCTGACATCCACTGTTTGATCTCAATTCAGCAAGCATCAATGAATATCAAGCAAGTTATATACACGACTGGAAGGAAGATATGCTTTCAAATACTTAGAGATAGAAGCCATTAAGCCAGCTATGAGTTTGCTGCCAAGCACCTTTGTGTAAATACAATTAGACTATAGAGCTGAGATTTGGGTATTTAGGAAGAATGTGAAAGAATCTAGTGCTTCCTGTAACAGGCTGGTAATCAGAATAAGAGTCCATCCCTAATACAAGAACTTCCAAAACTAGAGATGGATAAGCAGCCAAAAAGTTCAAAACTTCAGACCTTCAAAGATATCCTGAATGATGAAATCAACTGTTCACAGAGACAGGAAAATGAGGCACTATCTATGTGATTTCTGGGAAGCGAGAATGGATTCAGCCTCCCACACCCATAAGTCCTGTCCATGGAACAGGTAGTTCCTGCATTTCTGTGCATTTCTGTGCATTTCCGGCACAGTGCATTTCCAGCACAGCACATTCAGCCCAATATGGGGCTTACCGTTGCTTTTGTTTGTTGTTTGTTTGCCCTTTTGCTCCCCCCACCTCACCTGTGGGGCTGGATGTGGCTCTGGGCAGCCTGGTCTAGTGGTTGGTGACCCTGCACATAGCAGGGGGGTTGAAACTAGATGATCATTGTGGTCCTTTTCAACCCAGGCCATTCTATGATTCTATATTCTGAGTAGGCTGTTGCATATATGTATGGTCTATAATCACATGTATTCTAAGCAAAGAATGTATTAGGATTGTTGTATTAGTGTTCTGAGGAGGGGAAGTAAAGTAGTAGGGGAGACAAGGGTGAATTTGTATGGACAAATTGCAAGGAAAAGTCATATGACCTGTCTCAGTGATGTGTGTCTCCTAGGATGGTGTACGAGAGTGGGGAAGAAAGGGCTTGCAAACTGGAGGATCTCAGGCTGGCTGAGGGAAGCTCCAAAAGCTGTCCTCCAGCCTCCTGATTTTATATTATTTTTACATGAAATTTGCCATGATAAGCAAGGGGGACCCCACTGTTACAAGATATGCAAACTAAGATGTAAACAGAGGTATGAAAAACAAATGGCTTTGCAGAAAAGCAGAGAAAATTCCCTTTGTTCCTTCAGACCTCATTTTCAGTTCCCAAAAATGTGAGGGATGGTTTATTTGTTAACCATAACACAGTTTTATAGTCTCCATGTTATTGCTAAAGGCGGCATTTTCTCTTTTTCTTGACAGCTTCCACTCATAGCTTAGACCCTTGACATGAGTAGTAGGCCACATGCTGTTAGGCACAGATATGGTGAGGGGAGTGACAGAGGCATAGCTATGGACTTATCCAGCCTGCACAGCTAGGGGCAGTTCTCATTATTGGTCAGAGGATAGCTACCTGACCTACACGCTATCCCATTCTCTGGTCTTGCATGACCTCTCCCTTTCTTCAGCAGGACACACCTAAATTAGAAGGAAGGACTTATACAAGGATACGCTTGCCTTTGAGTACATGCGGGGTTGAGCAAGGAGAAGGAGAAGGTAAGAGCAAAACCAAATAATTGCCAAGTGTGAATGATGCAGGGTGAGAGCATTTTACACCAATGAGATCTTTAGAAATTATTTAGAGCTTTTGCTACCTTCTGGCTGTTTGCATATCTAGGTGCCAAAGAAGGCCTTATCCCTTCCTACAAGGTTTTTCTATCAGTAGAAGCTTTCCTTTCTTGAACTGATCCTGAAATTCTGTCACGGAGTTATCTAGATCAATCTTTGTCCGTGACAGGGGAGGGGGCAGTAGGCCCATGGGCCCCCTGGCCTCCCCCTACAAATGGGAAGGGAAAAAAGGAAGGGGGTAGGGAGATGGGAGCTGGGCTCAAGGAAACAAACAGAGCAGCAGCAACAATCTCAGGAGTAAAACTTATTTTACTAACTATGGTATCGGAATGCAAGATAACACACTATAATACAATCTAATTGAAAACTGAGGCTAATAAATCAAGTGAAATAAGAGAGAGAGAGGTTTCCAAAGACCGAGAAGCCTACTTTGAAATTGAAGGTGCCGCGGCTTGGAAGCATACCCACACCCGCTGCCAGGAAGTGAGAGAGAGAGAGAGAGTGAGCATCGCTTCCGTGATGTATTTTCCTCTTTGACCGTGAGGTCCTCTGGGATGTGTAGTTCTTCTTCTCTGTGCTCCATATGATGTTACGATGTGGAATACCAATAGCAAAAATTACAAAACCATGACAAATTCCTAATTAAAAGATACTAGACATTATGCTTGTAAGCCATCCTCTCGGTGATCCATCCTTTTGAACCTGATTGTGATAAATTCTTTAGATTTATACTGCTTTTATGTCAGTTCCATCTACACTCGTGATTCATTGTTAATTTCGTTTTATTGTTTGTTCCTTGTGTATCTCTTTATGCACTCATTCTCTGTCATTTCTCTGATGAACATTCTAATTTCATAACCGGCCCCTTATAATTTCAAAGCAAGATACTAGTGACAGATGGACTGCTGATGGAACCAAAGGAACATGGATTCTGAACAGAGTTCGGAACTGACCTGACTTAAACATGGATTCCCACATTCCTTAGGTGTGTTTGCAATCAAGGCCTTGGTGAGCAAACCAGTAAGCTACAGAGGAAAGCCTTCCATTTAATACTATAGGAAGTACCTGGAATCTTGAACCATGGATCAGGGGAGAGCTTAGAATGAAGGATGTGTCTCTGGGAGGAATGAACATATCTTTAGGACCTTTGTGATGTTCTAGGAATCCCATGTGGGAAATCAATGGTCTGATAAAATTGGAGCAACACTTATCTCCTGAATGTAGACGCATAGAATATGAATCAGTTAACTGCATATAAATAGTAAGGATCATTTCAGGCACTATCAAGTATTGTGTTTAGCTACTTACTGTCACACTAGAAGAATACGAATTTTCCGTAAGACCTTGTAGCAACTGTCATGTTTTGAATACTTTGTCTTGGATACCCTTGAACTGTGCTAGGCGCCTATCAATGTCTATGTAGAAGATGCTCATTTTAGTTCTCTTTCACTGCAGCGTTAACCAAAGTTGATTTGAGTTGGCAACATAACAATGTTTATATTTAACATGTTTTTTTGCATTTTTATCTCTTTTCAACAATTCTTATCTAGATGAATATCCAAAGTAATTTATGAGAAACAAAATGTTTCTAAATTTCTTTCAGGACTGACTATCAGATGCAGGATCTGTCTGTGAGAATGTACAATTCTGTTGATTATCTGTCATCCTCAGATTTCTGCCTTATTTGCTTCATAGATTGTGCATGACCATTTGAAGACAGTCCCTTTTATATACATATGGAAGAGTGTACAAGGGTACTGAATTTATAATGTTTAATACAAAAATAAACTATTCTCTATCATATCTTTTTAATTCATATTTTTGGAATGCACTGTAGTCATATTTTTTCTGTATTTTTTATTTACAATTAGTTACAAAAATCACACATCACACAGTTATATTTATGAGCATGTAAGTTAGGAGAAAGCCTTGATAACAACAGTTTTGTTGCTTCTTCTCAAGTGGTGTGTGAAGATGATGAAAAGAAAAATGGTATACCTGTAGCTTGCTATGTAAATCTTATTTTCTTATTTTTCTTTTTTTTTTTTTTTTCTTCCTAGACAGCTATATTATGAATAATTAACACAGAAACACATAAGGGCACATGTTTAGGCACAATAATCAAGAAATGGTGGACCCTTTATCTGCAATTGAAGTTAATCCTACCTAAAGTGTATGGAAAATAATCGCTGATTATTACACAGATCGCTGTGTTGGCAGAATCCCCTTCAGTTAAATCTTTATAGACTTTCCATTAATGATACTAGCTTCATTCTTGCAAAAAATGTAATTATTTAAACTCAGAAATCTCTGAGTATCATCTGTAAAATAAATTCCAAATCAATTATTTATTTGGAAATGTTTAGTCAAAACAACTGAATGTACATTAAAGGGAAAATAAGGAAAAATATGCATTAATTCTTAAACATTTGCATATTTTATGGACTTTTCCTTCAGTCAAGTTCTGGTATGAAGGGGTTCCACTCACTAAGGGAATATTTTCTTTGTGACACATAAAATCTTGGGTTGTTGTTTTTTTTTTTGTTTGTTTGTTTTGGTTTGGTTTGGTTTGGTTTGTTTTTTTCCATTTGAAAATCTTTCCATGTGCCCAATTACAGAATAAGTGTGAGCACAGACATTTTAGAAAATTGATTTTGTCACTTAAATTACTGAAGAAATCGTTCTCTTCAGAACCTCCTTGTTGTGACTAAACTGACTGCATCATTACAGTTAGGTAGCTGACTGTGTTTTCTCCATGTGTACAAGTTTAAAACTTCTCTTCAGACTCTTCCCAATTTTACTCTACGTATGTATACATTCCAAGCAATGACAAAGAAAACAAGGGCGGTCTTCTCTCCATAGCAGTAGCAGCATCATTTAACATACACTGGTGGCAAGGAAATAATCTGACTCTTATACAGTATAAACAGATATCTAGGGAATTCAGTGGCTACAGGCATTAAAATAATACCAAGACTATTCATAGAATCATAGAATCACAAGGTTGGAAAGGACCTACAAGATCATCTAGTCCAACCATCCTCTCATCACCACTACTACCACAAGCCACTAAACCATAACTCGTAGCTCCTCATTCAGACACCTCTTGAACACTGACAGGGACAGCAACTCCACTACCTCCCTGGGCAGGCCATTCCAGTGCCTGACCACCCTCTGAGAGAAAAAGGTTTTTTCTTATGTCTAATCTAAACCTCCTCTGGTACAACTTGCAACCATTTCCTTGGGTCCTGTTTGTTGACTGGGAGAAGAGGCCAAAGCCCTCCTCATTCCAACCTCCCTTCAGGAAGTTGTAGAGTGAAATGAGGTCTCCCCTGAGCCTCCTCTTCTCTAGACTGAACAATCCCAGCTCCCCCAGCCGCTCCTCACAAGACTTGTGTTACAGACCCCTCACTAGTTTTGTTGCCCTTCTTTGGACAAGTTCCAGGGCCTCAATGTCTTTCTTGTAGGGAGGGGCCCAAAAGTGAACACAATACTCAAGGTGCGGCCTCACCAGTGCTGAGTACAGAGGGATGATTACCACCCTGCTCCTGCTGGCCACATTATTTCTAATGCAGGCCAGAAAGCCGTTGGCCTTCTTGGCCACCTAGGCACGCTGTCGGCTCGTGTTCAGCCAAGCATCAACCAACACCCCCAGGTCCCTTTCCTCTTCACAGTCATCCAGACACTCAGCCCCAAGCCTATAGTGCTGCATGGGGTTGTTGTGGCCAAAGTGCAGGACCTGGCACTTGGCCTTGTTGAACCTCATCCCATTCACCTCAGCCCAGCAATTCAGCTTATCTACATGCCTTTGAAGGGCCTCCCTATGCTCGGAGAGATAACACCACCTCCCAACTTGGTGTCATCTGCAAACTTACTGAGGGTACACTCAATCCCCTCATCTAGGTCATCAATAAAGATATTAAACAAGATGGGCCCCAGTACCGACCCCTGGGGGACACCACTTGTAACGGGTCGCTAGCTGGACTTAACTCCATTAACCGCTACCTGTTGGGCACGTCCCTCTAGCTGGTACCTTACCCATAGGAGGGTATAACTATCCATATTAAACCAGGGCAGAAGAGGAAAGACCTGAAGGAAATAATGGGAAGATTGGAAGCCATTTTGCATGGAAAGAGTGTTCAGAGAACAGAAGGTTGGTGTGGCTGACAGAAAAATCAGACATTTGAATGAGGAAATTAACTGAGAAAACAGTGATAGAACAGAATGATGAAAAAGAGTAAATCAGCTGGCAAGACAAGTGAGTTTTGTCATGGAGATATAAAGGAAAATATGAAGGAGTAGGAGTGAGATAAAACTTAAGAAGCACATTACTTGAAACCATCTGGAAATGTCTGAAAATACAGATCAAACAAAATCAATTGCCATTCAGTTAAAAGAGTATGAAAACAAACACTAGAAAGGATAGCTATCGTCTGCAATTGGAGGGACAGTAGGATTGCCTAACTGCTGTTGTGATTAATTTCTAAATTTGTTTCTTCTACTCTTATCCTTTTTTATTTCAAGCAGTTTTAGCAGTGGATCTGAAGCTTCAAGTCTCACTAACAGTCAATGGAAGTAACTATATAAAATGATAGAAGAGAAAACTTTATGGGAAATGTTTTTATTCTTTAATAATTTATTCTTTCAAGTTTGTTTTTAGACCAGAAAGAAGCAAAAGTAATAAGACAAAATAATTGCTTTAGAGGATCATGCAACTGAAAAGTGATCCAGTTAAGAAACATGAAAAGTAAGAACCAAGGTTACTTCTACTTTTAATTGATATGGATGTTTGATTAGGTCTTTGTAATTAATTTAGAAAATGCTATGAATGTTCTGATCTGCCAAGAGTGGATCGTTGCAATTCTGTGTTAGAAAAACCCCCACCAATTTTTAAACTCAGCTGACCAGAACTCTCCAAATCCACTTTCATGCCCAGTCTGAAAGGTAGTATGAAACAGAGGCCACCGCTAGTAGTCTTACTGGATATGGCCACCCCACTTTGGAGAGTGAAAGTGTTTAAATTTTGCGTTCCGGTCATCTTTACTGCTATGTAACTGTCCTATTAGCTTACTGGTATATGCACAGCCATATTATCCTGACAACATCTTTTTAAATTTCAGATTTGTGTAGGTTTTTTTCCCTCTCTACCCAAATTCAAACAACTTCAACTGACAACTCTTGCATATGATGATAAGTAATATTATACAGTTTACCAGTTCTTCAAGAATTTTCATTGTTAGCAAACTAATTCCAGTTTATTTTTACTAATAAAACATGCTCAGAAAAAAACCCACAAGGAAAAGCTTATCTGCAATGATCGTACAGATCAAACTAGCTTCTCAGAAGTATAGGACAAGTAAGAAGTCCTAAAAGCAGATGATGTATCAGATTTGGAATTCAGAAATTCCTTTATAGCACTCAGAATAAGTCTTCTCTGTTATGTGCCTTTTGCAACAATCTCCTGTGAAACATTACAAGGTGACAACTGGTAACATTAATCTGCTTGAAAAATCTACACCTATACACATATGCCAGTAGAAAGTGTAAACAAGACAATGTAGAAATTGGATGCAAACCTGTTTTTAAAACCAGCAGACGTGTTATTTATAGCTATCCAAATGAGTCAGTTACTCTAGAGGGAAAAATCTAATAGGTATAAAAATTATCTCAAAGATCATCAAGTTCCAATGCCCCCTTATGTCCTTCTTAGAGCTGCTCTCCATCCATTTTCTTGAGGTTGTCCCCAGGTGCAGGCGTACATACTTGGCCTTGTTTAATTTCCTGATGTTTGCATAGGCCCATCTCTCAAAACTGTTGAGGTACATCTGTGTGACATCCCTTCCTTCTAGCACGTTGACTACCCCACACAGCTTGGTGTTGTCAGCAGACTTGTCAAGGGTGCACTCAATCCCATTGTCCTTATCAATAACAAAGTACTAGTCTGTATAAATACCTGTGAGGTATTTCTCATTCGGCATCACTGACCACAACTATTTGAATGTAATCATTCAGTCAATTCCTCACTCACTGAGTGGTCCATCTATCAAATATACGTCTTATCATTTTACGGACAAGAATGTTTTTTGGGACAGTATAAAATACTTTGCAGAAGTTCAGATGATAATGAAGTTTACTTGAAAAGAGGGACAAATATCCACCTCAAATTCAATAGGGATTTAAATCTCAGCATTCATCAGCCTATAGAGAACTCCAGTTTATAAGCTATTGTTTTCCAGTTTATATGTCTTCTTTCTATCATAGTTTCATTCATAACAATAACATATTCCATGAAGAATAACTTTATCACAACCAAAAAAACACAGAAAATCTTAAAAGATTTGTCTCAGAAGTAGTCACATCAGCAGCAAATAGATATAATGACAAGATTCACAAGTCAAGGCCCTCAGCACAAAATCCAGAATCATAAAAGAATCATCTTTCATCACCAGCCAATAGGGTAAGTTAATCAATGCAGCTTTGATTTCCATCACTTTCACTGTCATACCTGCCTTCACCTGCATGGATACAAGAATACAAATAGAGGAAGATTTTCTGTGATTGAGAAATGGAAAAAAAATCTGCACAAAACTTCTTTTTCTATGTCTCATTCTACCACCATGGGACAGCAAAAGTAAGTCTTTAAATATAGTGCAGCTTGATGTATTATTCTCAATAAAATAGCTTTATATCTCATGAGAATGAAAGGTACACACCATTTTACTTTCATGAAAGGAAACTTATGCACTCATTAAGAGAACTTCATTAAGTTTGTGTGGGTTTTCTTTTTGTTATTATTTTATAATTCAGATGATAAAATAGGAGGCTACAAGAAACTGGAAAAATCATAGAATGGCCTGAGTTGAAAAGGACCTCAAAGATCATCTAGTTTAAAGACCTTTGCCATGGGCAGGGTCACCAACCACTAGATCAGGCTGCCCAGACCCACATCCATCCTTCTACTAATATAAGCTTTTTTAGTGCTCTGTGGCTAGAGTACTCGGTTAGTATTTTGGAAAAGTACATGTTTTGGTTTTTTTTTAATCAATCTTTTCTGTTCTATGTTTTTAACACTTCTCATTCTGCCCCAGTCATATTCTTAAATGGTGGAACCTCTTGGATATTCATCAAATATCTCAACTGTTCTTTTCTGCTTTCTCTGTTCATTTACTGAGTGTACTCAAAAATATGGCTAATCACACTTGATTCTACATCATCTAAAAGATGAATATTCACAATTACATTGACAACAAGATTTTATGTACAGTAATGAAGAGCGCTACCACCCTTTTGAAGTTGTGCAAATATACTGTGATTATTATTAACTTACTGTTTATTTGTCATGAAGAGTACAATTAATCTCAATTAATTTTACTCATCAGGAAGAATCCAACATGTATGCCGGAAAAGCAAAGAAAAATATTTACAGTTCAAGACTAGTACACTTCTCTAGAAAAAAGTGAGTTTTGTTTTTTTTTTTTATTTTAGAAATGAATTTCCACTGACTTCAATGCTACCACAAACAGAATGTTGAGTCGAAAGTACATTCAGCATCAATCATGAGAAAAAAAAATAATAAATACATAAAAAAAATAAAATTTATAAAACAAATGTAGGATGGTTGAGTACACAAGTGGTTTGGGCACCATTTCAGAAAAGCACTTAAAATGAAAATATTGAGACAGACAGTAGATGGTGTATGAGACACTGTGGAAGACTCAAAAACTTAAAGATCCCAAGTGACTTACCATTTGGCAAAAGCGCAAAGCCTGAAAAATCAAGTGAATGGAAATTGGCCAGGAAAGAATGCAAAATTTGGGGAAACTCAATTGTTTGGAAAGTTGTAATTGAACCCAAAAGATATATTTCAAACCTTATCAAAAACTTCTGCCTGGGATATTCTTGATCTGGTTGTTAGTGTGAATTTCTAATACTTAGGGATGATGTAAGATATCAGGACTATAAAATCATGGTTAATTGGATCAAAAATGGCTGTTCAGTCTTCCTGCTAATAAAGGGATCGAAGGCAAAATAATGAAGTTAGAAATTGTTAGATGCAAAACACAACAAAGACAAGACAAAGCATACTGAGATGAAAAAAGATCAAAACCAGATCAACACCAAACCAACCAACCTGCCAACTAACCAAGTGAACTTTATTGTGTATTACAGGTGTTTAAGAAACAGATAAATGTACTGCAGAGAAATCCAGCCAGAAGGGTTAGATACCAAAGGCCTGACTCTTTGCTTGAACTTTTTGTGTTATTTCAGAAACCCGCAAATGACCAGTGAATCTGAAAGTGAACAATAAACTTTTCTTTTCTTGGCCAAAGCTGCTGAGATAAACTTGAGTACTACAAATGAAACTTGCCATTTGCACTTAAGCATCTGAACCCCAGATATTTACTTTAGTATGAACTGAATCTCTCTTGATATTCTACTGAATATCTTGATTAGACAATTCACTAACTATATGTAAGTCTATTAACTATAATTAAAGCTTAGACATTCAGCTCACATCTAGGCAGTTGCATGAAAGTGCATTAATGTTTTACTATCAAAAGCAGATATTTCTAGCTTAAGAAATATCTGAGTTTTAAACTCACAAGAACTGGGAAAATATGCCAGCAAATGATTAGTGATCACTGTATTCTTGCTGCTTTTGTAAATCATTACCTAAGCAGTTACCATGAGCCAGTGGATGCAGATAATAGATAAAGTAGATGAGACTGGTGGATCTTGAGCTGTCCCAGCATAACTGCACTGAACATATAGCCTTATGTTGTCTTCTGGGAACATTTTTAGGAGCTAAGATCATATCCACTTAATAAAGGGTAAAGAAAAGAAAAAAGAAAATCAGATGAAATTTATGTGAAATGGCTGAGGAGAACTATAAGAAGTAAAGTCATCCTCCAGAAAAGGTTGGAGTCCTGATAAAATAAAGGACCTACTTGCTGCAAGTTATGCAGTAGTTTATTGATTTATTTGGTTACTTCATTAGAAGGCATAAACACATGCAACATATTAAATACCTACAAAGTCTGCATTTCCTACATGGCTTACTGTTCCCAGTTGTACATTGCCTCCTATCACATTACCTCTGCGCCGATAATCTTTTTGTCTTTAACTCAGAAGTATTTATAATGTTTTTTTCACACGTTCCCTGGAACTTCATTTATAGGAACAATTTACACAAACAAGGAGGCTAGACCTAATGAGTGGCATTTTTGTAATAATCAGTTCAACTCCCTGGAATGATTTTGATCCACTTCTCCAGATAGAGTCTGGTTGTCATCTGAAGAAGAGAATACACTGTAGGCTTTTCTCAATAAACAGAATAAATATTTTTTTCTTCTTGGAGGGAAAAGGAGGGAAAAGGAGTTTACCCACCTGATTTTAAATTGCCTTGACACTCATCTTCTAATCAGGCCCTAGCATGTTTGATTTACTAACAGATAGAACTATAGAATATTTTGTGGTGGTTGTTTGTTTTTTTTTCCCCCCCAGAAATTGTTAAAACCGTTTAAAAGCCTTAAGCTACCTAAAGTACAAACACATAACACAGGTTTATTACTCTTTTCTCTCTTATTTTTGCACTTTCTGTATGTTTATTCTCACATTAATGCTTTAACTAACTATATTCTATGCTGGATCCTGCTATGAGCTTCGGATGGCTAGATCAGTCTCAGTGCTCATGTAGAATCTCTATGAGGCATCTAGTCCAAATGTAGATGCTATGAATTCTGATGTATTAATCCTCTCTCCCCACATCATAATGTAGTACAAAAGACAAGGTACTTCCAGGAAATAATGCATTGGTTTCTCAGAAAAGGGTGCACCAACAGAAGCTATAGCTTTATTTCTAGAACTAAAAAGAACAAACTCTTCAGGGAAACAACATCTTTTTATTCTTTTCTCATAAAAGGAATAAACCACTGATGTCCACAGTGATGAAGATGATACAAATCAGTCTAGTTACTGAATTGCAATGCCAATAAGTACACTGGGTTCCACGGACTACTATGAATGCCATAGTCATAAATCTGATCTTGACAAGACAGGCATTTTCCTTGCATACTTATGATTTCACAATTATAATGGGTATATTTGACAGTGACAAACAAAGCTTGCTTTTCCAAAAGCTTTAAAAGGATAAAGAACGAGGTAAAATTAAAATAAATAAATAAATAAATAAATAAATAAATAAATAAATAAATAGATAAAGCCGCAGTGGAACTAACCTTTCTTATTCTAAGAACACTGACATAAGCCACTGATTATTCACTCAGAAAACTTGGGAGTTAGTGGCTGGGAGATATAAGTGCATTTAAATTCACTCTAGTGGACCAGTTAAGTGATCTTTTCATTTTTCAAAAGTTCCAAGCTATGTCCAGTATTTCTTCTGGCCTCCTTTGGCCTAAAGGAGAAATGTTAACAGGGTCTATGACTGACTGTACTTGAACTGTATCTTACATGACTGAATGTAGCAAAAATTTCAGAAAGTACTGTACATGAAGAAAACTGCATCCTTTTTTATTACATTTTCGCTAATACTTATTTAAATTATATATACTTCCAAAACATTCCCAAGAAAATATGACTGAGAAATAATGAAACAGAAATTCGTAGTGAATTACAAGTTGACCTTCATTTACGCTACTGAAAGAAAAATTTTCTTTGAGAAATCATGTTACTAAACTAATTAAGTTCACATTCAGATCCACAAATATTGACATTGTGTGATTTAATCTCATTAGATTAAAATCTAATCTAATTAGAAGAAGAAAATTAGAAAAGCCAAAGTGCAGCTGGAACTGAGCTTGGACACTAAGGTAAAGGAAAACAGTAAATGCTTTTATAAACACATTAATAGCAAAAGGAAGGCTAGGGAGAATCTCCATCCCTTGTTGGATGCCGAGGGCAACCTGTTCACCAAAGATAGGGATAAGGCTGAGGTACTTAATGCCTTCTTTACCTCAGTCTTTAATAGTAAGGCTTGTTACCCCCTGGGAACACAGCCCCCTGCGCTGGTAGATAGGGATGGGGAACAGAATAAGCCCTTCATGATCCATGATGAGATAGTTTTGGACCTGCTGTGAAAGCTGGATGCTTACAAGTCCATGGGGCTGGATGGATTGCACCCTAGAGTGCTGAGGGAGTTGGCGGATGTGGTTGCCAAGCCACTGTCCATCATTTTTTGGCAGTCCTGGCTAACAGGGGATGTCCTGGTGGATTGGAAACTGGCAAATGTGACACCCATCTTCAAAAAGGGCTGGAAAGATGATCCTGGTAGCTACAGACCTATCAATCTCACCTCGGTGCCTGGGAAGGTTACGGAACGTATAATAACAGAGAGCAGGGCTGGTCTCTTCTCCCTGGTGACAGGTGACAAGATGAGGGGAAATGGCCTCAAGTTGCACTAAGGTAGGTTTAGGTTGGACGTTAGCAAGGGTAGTACTGCAGAACTTCCGCTTTGGTTAGGTTCAGACACCGTTCCCTTCCAAACTGTTACCCCTATTTCTTTGTCTTGTTGCTTAAAGACTTAGGATAGAAGGGAAGAAGATGAAAACTCTTTTGAAAATAGTTTGTATGCCACATTAGTTCATATGATCCAACATAGAAACTGTTCCCTCACAGTTTCTATAATAAATGCTGGCAATCATTCATTCTGCTGTCCATAATAACTCCAAGACTCTTTTCCAAAGAACTTGCTTTTTTTTTTTTTTTTTTTTTTTTCTCATTTTTTGTTTGTACCACTGTCTCTACTTAAGAACAATCCTTTCTTCCTACATAGTTATGTTCTACTTACACATATTACTACAATGAATCTCCCTCTCTATTTTATTTTCCAAACTACTTGTAAACCTAGAGTTTTATAACATCTAATAATTTAATAAAAAAATTATTTATTCCATTGTCATGAGTGAAAAATGTTAGCAAGCCTTGGATAGATTTCTGCAATATCACACAATAAATATAATTTCAGTCTAACAGTAAGCCACAGTTAATTATTTCCTGAAATAGCTTTCTGATTTGTTTGATTGCGTTTTGTTTTGATTTGGTTTGTTGTTGTTTTTGTTTTGTTTTGTTTTGTTTTGTTTTTAATCCATGTTGCAACTGCTTAATCTGGACAGTATTTCCTTTGATTATTTGTAAGACTGTCATGTGAGAACCCAAAGGTTCTGAGAGAGCTGGTGGAGATGATTGCCAAGCCTCTTTCCACCATCAAGCAACATTCCTGGTCAGCTGGAGATGTCCCAGATGACTGGAGGCTTACCCAGTGTGACCTCCATCTACAAGATAGGCTGTAAGGAGAATTTGGGGAATTACAGGCCTATCAACCTGATCTCAGCACCACATAAAGTTATGGAACAGATCATCTTGAGGGAGATCACATGAAATCCGTGGGACAAGCTGAGGACCAGGCCTGGACAGCATGGTTTAGAGAAAGGTAGGCCCTGCTTGACCAATCTAATATCTCTTATGATCGAGTGACCTGCCTAGTAGATGAGGGAAAGGCTGTTGACATAGTCTACCAAGACTTCAGCAAAGCCTTCAACATTGTCTTCGACAGTATTCTCCTGGGGAAGCTGGCAGACCATGGCTTGGACAGGTACATTCTTTGCTGGGTAAAGAACTGAGTGGAGGGCCAGGCCCAGAGGGTGGCCGTGAATGGAGTTAAATCCAGATGGTGACTGGTCACAAGTGATGTTCCTCAGCGGGTCAGTATTGGGGCCTGTCCTGCTCCATATCTTTACTGATGATCTGGATGAGGGGATTAAGTGCATCCTCAGTAAGTTTGTGGATGACACCATGCTGGGAGAAAATGTCAACCTGCCTGAGAATAGAAAGGCCCTACAGAGGTATCTCAACAGGCTGGATCTCTGGGCTGAGGTCAATAGAATGAAGATCAGCAAGCACAAGTGTTGAGTCCAGTATTTTGTAAACAACTCCAGGCAGCACTACAGGCTCGGGGCAGAGTGGCTGGAAGACTGCATGGAGAAAATGGACCTGGGGATTTTGGTTAACACTTAGCTGAACATGAGCTAGCAGTATACCCAGGTGGCCATGAAGACCAGTCCTGGCTTGTATCAGAAATAGTGTTGCCAGCAGGAGTAGGAAGATGATCATCTTCCTGTATTGACCTCTGATGTGGCTGCACCTCAAATACTGTGTTCAGTTCCAGGCCCCTCACAACAAAAAAGACATCAAGGCCTAAGAGTGTATCCATCAAAGCGCAACGAAGCTGTTGAGGGGTCTGGAGCACAAGTCTTATGAGGAGAGGCTGAGGAACTGGAATTATTTAGTGTGGATAGGAGGAGGCTCAGGGGATAACCTTATTGCTGTCTACAGCTTCCTGAAAGGAGGTTGTGGCGAGATGAGGGTCGGCTATAGAATGAGAGAGAATGGCCTCAAGTTGCACCAGGGGAGGTTCAGGCTTGATATTAGGAAGAATTTCTTCTCAGAAAAAGTGGTCAGGCTCTGGAACGTGTTGCGGAGAGAGGTGGTGGAGTCACTGTCCCTGAAGGTATTCAAGAAACATTTAGATGTGATACTAAGGAACATGATTTAGTGCGGAAATATTGGTGGTAAGTAGACGTTTAGACTGGGTGATCTTGAAGGTCTTTTCCAACCTTGGCGATTCTATGAATATATGATTGGATGTCTTCTTGATTCCCAGAGCTGGAGGAGGTAATAGCCCACTGGACTCTCATTCAGTGCTCAACTCTCCAGGCTGAGAGGCTGCTACCAATGCTTTTAATACCTTGTCATCTCCCACTCTTAAGCATAAATGCCAAACCAGATGAAGGAGTGAGAGCTTTTGGCAGTAATTGCGTATGACTTGAGATCTAGTGCCTGCATTAGGAAACAATTATGTCAGAAGCTTCAAGGTACATCCATAACCTCACTGTTCTTGCTGGTGTCATTTTCAGCTCATCTTGCAGCAGTGTGACTACTGCAAGCCTGCTAGAAAAGGCATAATTCCTTCCATTTCTTTTGCTAGGAAACTTCGTGCCTTAAGTGCGCCTAAGGGGAGCCAGATGCTAAAAAGCAGGATGTTTAAGATAGCTCTCAGCTCACTTTCTTCCGAATAAAATTTAAATATTTAAGTATGAACTGTGAACATAATCAGGACAGAAAAGGGTAAAAAAGGAAGTATTTGTAGGTGGTACTTTAAGTAAATGAGATTAATCTGCCCACAACTCCGTCTCAACATCTACTGTAATCAATTGCTTGTCTGTTTTGAATAAGACTACTGATTTTACAGGACTATATACGAATGAGGTGAATCCCTTTGTCAATGCCTCAGAGCAAAGTGTTTTTGTGGATCTCACACTGTTTGATTTTTAACCAGACAGTTAAACGTGAATTAGACTTATTTCATTTTGTTTGCTTTTCTGTTTTAATGTGATAAATGGCATACACACAAAACACAAATGTAAATGCAGAAATACAACTGTATCCTGTTATCCCTTCAGAAACTCCTTGTCTCTGCATTTATAATATGTTCACCTGTATCATTTTAAACTCTTGGAAAGTGAACTGTTTTGAAATGATATCTGATATGGATCTCAGGGAGAATGATAAAATTAGAAGAGTTTGCGGGTGTTGGTTACTGGGGAAGGATTGAAAAATATGATAGGTATTATAATTAAACAGGAAAAAAGCTAATATGGCAATATTTATAGGAGAAACTGTTAGATTTCTACAAGTACTTCAACACTAAACAACAAGGCTACTTAGCAAAGTACAAGTACATGAGGTTCTTGGCAATTAGGTGTCAGAATAAACTGGTCTTAATACCATGGAAAAGCTTTCTCACTTGTGGAAAGGCAAGGATGGCAGAACAATAAATACGTTGTAAGTCTCCATCCTAGTTCAATTTAAAAAAATAGTTGTCATATCCCATAGAAAGATGTGCCAAATGGATCACCTCTAGTACTACTAACACTCAGGACACAATGCACCCAAGGTTTGAATCCTGTTCCCAATTACATAAGCATAAGCACAAAGTTACTCCAGAAAAATTCACAGCTGTCTCTGTTTAGCTGAATCACTCTGTGTTTACTGAGACCTAAGCATTATTATACTGCTAGTTCTTCTTCTGTCTTACTAGAATTTTGAGTATTTTTCTCATATTTCTCTCTAAAGCACTGAATATTTTTTATGTGTCGCAAGAGTCTGTGGGTCAGCACTGTGTAGGGAAACAATACTTGCTCTTGCAAAACAAGCTTGACTCCTAAGAGGAAGTATTTGGCCCTCTAAAATTATTTGTTATTCTTTCATTAATTTAATGTGTTACATTTCCATATCACCTGAACCATTAAAGAACCGTTAGATCAAATTGCATAAAACAATTAGTTTAATCTACAAACACTAAATGTAGATATTGTAAAAAGGAGACCATAAATATATTTCAGAAGCTGAGACTTTCCTTCAGTGATATACTGTTTTTTCTCTAGCAAATTATTCAGAACGTTAACAGCTTCACTCCTGATGTTTCAAGAAAGCCTGCTTAAATGTTTTTAATAATAAATGATTCTTTGAAAAAATTCATATCCCTTAAACATGTATTTGTCATCCCACAGTCAAATGGCATCAGAGACAAGCAACAAAGAACTTTAACTTGATTACCCAAGTTATTTTAAAATTATACGTTTTGCTCAGTCAGGATGAATTATTCTTTTATTCTTTTTTAATTGTTGTCCTCTACTCCTGTGTCCAGTCTGCTGAAAACTGTTTATTTTAAACACAAGCTATTGCTTAAGTTTCAGCTCAATTCCTTTTAATTTCAAAGCCAGTGCAAAGCTTGTTTCAGCACTGTGGAAAACAAAAAACAAAAAAAAAAAACCAACAACAACTATGGTTTTATTGTCCCATAAGATAAAAATTTTTTTTCTCCTCTTAATGAAAACAAAGCACAAGTTGTGGCAGACCAGGCAGGTGTAGAGTTGAAGGGGGTGAACAATAGTAAAGGATAGCTGAATGGAATCAGGCATATTTATCTAGGTGTTTGGCCAGGCTGGAAAGCTACTGTGAAGAGTGAGCTTGTCACTGAGATGGGTCATGGCAGAGAAAGAGGGGTGTTCAGTCCATGAGTGCGGCAGTGTGTTTCATGACTCCAAGAAACCTCCCCTGGCCTATTGCCCAGTGTCTTGTGCAAGCACAGCTTCAGATCCTGATCCTTCCAGTCCTCCAAGACACTCACCAAGACATTGGTGCATTGCCTTTACCAACTGCAACAAAAGAAAAGGACTGTGTCTGTGGAAAGTACAGACCAATTCTTTAGGCAGCATGCACTGCTAAAGCATCTGATATACAAAGGTTCTGGCAAAGGCAAAATCAGCATCTGTGGGGCATGAGTCACTCTCATTGATAGTACATATGTCTCTGTATAATCTAAATGAACACGCCTAGGGTAAAGCCATCAGTTTTAAAAGGCTTTTGTTTTCAATATGTGTAACTATACTAAAGGTTGGCTTAGAACTTCTTAAAAAAAACCGACTCTTCAATGTCTTATTTTTGTTGATGATTGATTTAATGACTGGTAGAACACTTCTATATGTATTCTACCTATTTTCCTGAAGTGCTTCCTTAAAGGTAGAAGATTTATTCCCCTATTCCCTGTAAACATTTTTCCAAATCATCATCTTCTTATGCAGCTACAGAAGAGTGGGGGTAAACAAGGAAGGGAGAAGGAAAATACTGCCTAATTTAAAGCAAACAGTAAAAGCAGAAACTCCTTCCCCACCCCCCCCCCCCCCCCCCCACGTTCCCCTACTGCACCCCTTCCCCCCCAAAAAAAAGGCAACCAGTAACAAAAACACACCATCAAATAAGTGCCAGGATAATGAAGCAAGAAACTATGTCTAAGGCCAGCAGAAAGAGTTAACTCTTCTCAAGGTGAATCCAATCACAGAATTCTTAGTTGTACATTCTACTCTGAAGATGTTTATTAATGAAGAAAAAGTGATATCAGGGTAAGTATGTGATACTGCAATTAATGCTGTTTGTCCAACTAACACAATGTAGTCTGCAAACTGTACTGATAAAAATTGTATTTTTATAAATATATGACCTGTGTGGGAAGCTCAGTCTTAGGTGTAATTTCCTTAACATGGGACTTGACGATCTGCCTTTGGCATTTACTTTTACTGGCCATTGAGGACAGAACTAAAAGGTTAGAGCATTAAATTACTTGCCAGTTACTACTGGCATCTCCTCTGGAGGTTCTTGCCAGTTCCTTCCTGACTACAGCTGTGAAGGAGATCTCTGTTGCAGACTGTGCTTCTGCACTCCTCAGGGTCTTCTATCAATGTGTGCTGTCTGCCCTCACTAAATTTAGAATTTCTTCCCTGTTCAAAATTAAATAAAAAGTAATCATACTAAATATTCCCTTGCATGTTCAGGCACATTTGACAGCATTTTGTTATTTGTTTTACTTCTTCAGATGTTGACGTCAGTTCACCATTTCAATACTTATTCTGGCACTGAGGTATTCACTGGATAAATTCACTCTTGTGTCACTTTCAAGCTACTACTCTCGTCTCTGTCTTATCCTCAACCTCTTGCCAAAACCTTGTTTGACCCTTTATATTAATTTTCTTGACTGTTTTCTTTTGACACTCACAAAATATGATGTATAAGTGCTTTAGATTTGTCATATTCTCAAAAATCTCAGCACATGCTACCTGTTTAATTTACTTGGTAGAAAATGTGTGTCCTTCTCCCCGGTTGAGTCTAGGATATTGATTTGATCAATTCCATCTATTTCTGGATGCTCAACAGAAAACCCCAAGGCAAATATGTAGGTCACTCAGGCTCCATTCATTAGTTAATGGGAGACAGTAAAGACCTGACCAGAGCAAATTAGCATGCTGTAAATAAAAGTGTTTTAGCAAATGGTGCATTTCTTTCTCCATTTTCTAAGATTTTTATGTGGCTGCAACCGTAAATGAAATTCCTGAAGTAAAGAGGCACGAATGTAATAGCTACTGTTTGATTTGGTTTTTGTTCTGATTTGTCTTCATATATCGAAGAAAGACATTTACGTTCACAGAGCTAAGCTATATCCATGAGGGAGGATCATGTTTATGTGATTGTCAGAGGTTTTCTTTGCAGTTGTCATTCCATATGCCAAAAAATACTGGAAATGTATCATGTCCCGTTTGAACCGTCTCAAAAAGATTTCTGCACAATGAAAATGCATCAGTAAATGAATAGTAAGAACATGATATAACATGCATGACAATATATTCAAATATATATTACTTGTTCCTACTTTAGTTGTATCAATATTAGTATTTGTTTTCCTACTTCTTTTTTTTTAACAATAAAAATAAATTTTAAAAATGTAAATAAACCCAAGGGATTTCTGTACTGTTGTATTAAAGGAGGAAAATAAGCTTCTGTTTTGGATTTATGTTATATTTTTGCACTGCAAATATATTTTAGCAGAAGTTGATTTAATCTAAAGTATAACATTTTCAGATACATGAATGCCAGATACATAAGCCATAGTAGTTTATACAACATTCCTAGTAGAGATTTTGTCAAAACTGTATTTTCTTGAACATTCCTGGAAGAATTTAATTGATTTTATATTTCCTGAAACAATCTCACCATATTGCTTTATCTTTATCATGTATGAATTTACTCAGATGCTTGTCTGTGTGAGATGTATTTAATAATGTGTATTGCCATTGCTTTTCAAAACAGAGAAATAGAAGAGGAAAATGAGTTCCTTGGTTCATATCTAGGGAAAGACTTATATAATCGACACAAAGCTATGAATAAATGCATGTATATGCAAAGGGATATACTTTGATTCATTTCTTTTTATCTGATTCCATTTATGAATGTACATTTCATTTTGCTAAAAGGATGATAGCTACCATAAAATGGTAGGCTAAATGGATGCAGTGTGTGATTGGACAGCTGCTTTGTTTTATTTTCTTCCTGCCTGCCATTATGTGTTGAAGCCCATCGTCTCCTACCCAAAGCACTTATTTATACTGAGGAAGTGTACAAATTGTTTTTGGCTTTCAGACAGAGGAACATAGCTATTCCTTTTATATTCCTTATATAGATATAACCTGTATGTTTTAAGTCATTAAGAAATATCTTTTTAACAGAAAATGTTTTTCAAAAGTAAGTTCAAATTCCTAGCCAAAATATCATTAATGCTGTTCTCAGTGAGAATGTCGGGATCACAAATAAATGATCAATTCAGAAGAATATGTAGTATTATCAGTTCCTTTTGAATCCAGTAGAAAGCAAGGTTATTTAGTAGAACACTAGAAATATTCAACACGATGGATATAGTCCAAAAGTAGGAATTGTCACTGTTACTGGTAACCCTTTTACTTGTACCGAGATTGTTTGTTTCTTAGTACTCTTCAAATGAGCTTCCAAAAAAAGGAGAGTTCAATCCCAGTTTAATTAGTAAGTTAACACCACAAAGGAGTGAGCATTTTAAAAAAAATGTATAAAATGAGTACTTCTGATACTTTTGCCAATCTATTAGTCCTCCAATTAAACAAAAAATGCCAGGGTGATACTTCATTAGAGCTTAAAAGCAGCAGAGAAAGAACTGCAAAAGAAAAAAAAATGCCTTGAAATTCACAGACAAAACATTAAAGTTGCTTTGTAAAACAGAATGAATGTTCATGAAATAATCTTAAAGTGGAAATTGCTTTGGGAAGTTGGGAAATATTCACATAGTGCTAGAGGTCACAGATGAAATGCAAAACACAACACAGTTTATAATGACGCAGGGGTCAAGAGTTCAGTTAAAGTAAATTTTTGATTGCCGAAGTTAGCTGCCTCAGAACCATCCCGGATGGACGAGCAGTGACCAACTGCATGGTTCAAGGGGATTTCGGACGGTTCCTTCACTCAGGGAACCCCGGAGCCAACAAAGCAGCCCAACAGCTCTCGCCCGGCTGCTCTTGCGAGAGCGGCTGACGCAGCACATGGTCGTTGCTTGGGTAATAGCACTGCATTCATGCCCCCCCCCCCCCCCCGCCCCGTGCCTTAAAAAAGCCTCGAGGAGGCTTTTTTACGAACAGGAAGGGTCGGGTTTGTGAATCGCGTGGCTACCAGTACAGTGCTGGTAAGTATTCTGCTTAGCTATGGCCGCACACTGGCAGAAGGCTGCTGCCAGAAATAATGAGGTGATCCAGACAGAGGTCCCATGCTCTCACAGAAGGAAAGCGGCAGCCAAGAAGACTGTGGAGACCCAGACTGAGGCCCTGCACATGTATGAAAGGAAGGCTGCTGCCAGGAACAATGAGGGTATTCAGACTGAGATCCCAAACCAAGATGCTGGTGTGCAGTCCTCTGGCTGTAGTGAGTGCCAGAGCCTGTCACTAGAGGCCCTTGCAGTGCTAGGTGAGGGAGGCAGGAATTGTGTACAATGTGACCAGGTAAACTACTTACTCAGCCTTGTGGCCGACCTGAAGGATGAGGTGGAGAGGCTGAGGAGCATTAAGGAATGTGAGAAGGAGATTGATTGCTGGTACCAAATCCTATCAGCCCCTAGATCTCAGCAGCCAGATGAAGCTCTGCATGGAGTACATCACCCCCTGCCACCTTGCAAACAGGTGACAGAGGGGAACCAACATGCAGACAGCATTCCTGCTGCAGTGAATCCACTATCCTCTCCATCCCCCAGGAACAACGGCAAAGAATTGGGGGATGTAGGGCAGTGGCATAAGGCCCCTGCTCGGTGACACAGGCGTGCCATCCCGGTGAGTCCCCAGACCCCCCAGCTGCCCCTGCAAAACAGGTACAGTGCTCTGCAGGGACAACTGGACAATGGCGGTGATGATGGTTCTCCCCAGTTGGTGGCAGTCCCCAAATCTGACCAGTCTTCACCTACCATTGAAACTTCAGTGGCTATGAAAAAAATGTCAGGTCATTGTTATTGGTGACTCTCAACTGAAGGGATCAGAAGGGCCAATATGTAGACCAAACCCTCTACACAGGGAGGTCTGCTGCCTCCCGGGAGCCCGGGTTAAGGATGTGAGGAAGAAACTTCCTTCCCTAGTCCGGCCCACTGATTACTATCCCTTGCTGTTGTTTCAGGTTGGTAGTGATGATTTAGGCAGAACTTCCCTAAGGACTCTGAAAAAGGATTTCAGAGCCTTGGGGAGACAGGTAAAGGGTTCGGGAGCACAAGTCGTGTTCTCCTCTATCCCTCCAGCTATAGGGGATAATGAGGGACTCGATATAATGGGCCAACGGATTAATACCTGTCTCTCAGCTTGGTGTGCCCAGCAGGGGTTTGGGTTTTGTCATGGTTTTGTAATTTTTGCTATTGGTATTCCACATCATAACATCATGTGGAGCACAGAGAAGAAGTACTACACATCCCAGGGGACCTCGCGGTCAGAGAGGAAAATACGTCACGGAAGCGACGCTGGCACTCTCTCTCTCACTGCCTGGCAGCGAGTGTGGGTGTGCTTCCAAGCCGCGGCGCCTTCAATTTCAAAGTAGGCTTCTCGGTCTTCGGAAACCTCTCTTTCTCTCTCTCTTATTTCACTTGATTTATTAGCCTCAATTCCAATTAGATTGTATTATAGTAAAATAAGTTTTACTCCTTAGATCGTTGCCGCTGCTCTGTTTGTTTCCTTGAGCCCAGCTCCCATCTCCCTACCCCTTTCCCTTTTTTCCCTTCCCCTTTGTCAGGGGCCGGGGGCCCACGGGCCTACTGCCCCCCCTGTCACGGACACAGATTGATCTAGATAACCCCGTGACAGGTTTTTTGACCTCGGCTCTGTTTACATGAGACTGGGCCGGTTAGCAGCCAATAGGAGTGGCTTCTCCTACTGGTTGAGAGGGGTCTTAGGACAGGAGTTGGCTAGGTTCATTCAGAGGGCTTTAAACTAGGTATGAAGAGGAGTGGGGGTGTAACTGGGGTCACTAATACGGAGCCTGAACGTAACGTCCCTGTGCTTGCAGGAGAGGGATGTGCTTGTAAGAAGACCCCATGGTCTAGTGCCTTGGTAGATTAGAAGGATGACTCACCCCTTTGTAGGAAGAACACAAGGGCAGATGTGAGGTTGGTGGCTGTGGAAACACACGAGTGTGGTCATGAGGGTATCAGGATTACTGCCACTCGCAAGGGGACCAAGCTCAGGTGTCTTTACACTAATGCATGCAGCATGGGCAATAAACAAGAGGAGCTGGAGGCCATTGTGTGTTTGGAAAGTTATGATATAGTTGCCATCATGGAAACGTGGTAGAATGACTATTGCAGCTGGAGTGCTGTGATGGAGGGCTACCAGCTTTTCAGTAGAGACAGGCTGGGTAGGAAAGGCGGTGGTGTAGCTCTCTATGTTAAAAAAAGACTATGAATGTGTGGAAATTAATAATGTTGATGATAGGGTTGAGAGCATATGGATCAGAATAAAAGCAAAGGCCAACAAGACTGATGTTACTGTGGGAGTCTGCTACAGGTCACCCACCCAGGATGAAGAGATGGACGAGATGCTTTATAAACAGTTGGGTGAGGTCACTCCCCCTTGTTCTGGTGGGGGACTTCAACTTCCCAGACATCTGCTGGAATTATAATACAGCTGACAGGGAACAGTCCCGGAGGTTGCTAAGGTGCGTGGGAGATAACTTCCTGACACAGCTGGTGAGGGAGCCGACAAGAGGAAGCAAAATCCTGGACTTGCTGTTTGTTAACAGAGAAGATCTGGTGGGGATGTAAAGGTTGGAGGCCGTCTGGGTCAAAGTGACCATGAGATGCTAGATTTCTCTATCCTTGTTGAACCATGGAAGGGAGTCAGCAGAACTGCCACCTTGGACTTCTGGAGGTCAGACTTCAGGACCATGGTTGAGAGGGCCCCTTGGAAGGTAGTTTTGGAGAGCGTGGGAGCCCAGGAAGGCTGGGAATATTTTAAGGAAATTGTTCTAAAGGTGCAGGACCTGACCATCCCCATGTCACAGAAGATGAGCCGACGGGCAAGGAGGCCGGGCTGGCTGAACAGAGACCTTTGGCTGGAACTCAAGAACAAAAGGAAAGTTTATGGTCTCTGGAAGAGTGGGCAAGCTAGTTATGAGGATTACAGGTATGTAGTGAAGCTGTGCAGGGAGAAAATTAGAAAAGCCAAAGTGCAGCTGGAACTGAGCTTGGCCACTAAGGTAAAGGAAAACAGTAAATGCTTTTATAAACACATTAATAGCAAAAGGAAGGCTAGGGAGAATCTCCATCCCTTGTTGGATGCCAAGGGCAACCTGTTCACCAAAGATAGGGATAAGGCTGAAGTACTTAATGCCTTCTTTACCTCAGTCTTTAATAGTAAGGCTTGTTACTCTCTGGGAACACAGCCCCCTGTGCTGGTAGATAGGGATGAGGAACAGAATAAGCCCTTCATGATCCATGAGGAGATAGTTTTGGACCTGCTGTGAAAGCTGGATGCTTAAAAGTCCGTGGGGCTGGATGGATTGCACCCTAGAGCACTGAGGGAGTTGGCGGATGTGGTTGCCAAGCCACTGTCCATCATTTTTTGGCAGTCCTGGCTAACAGGGGATGTGCTGGTGGATTGGAAACTGGCAAATGTGACACCCATCTTCAAAAAGGGCTGGAAAGATGATCCTGGTAGCTACAGACCTATCAATCTCACCTCGGTGCCTGGGAAGGTTATGGAACGTATAATCTCGGGAACCATCGTGGACCAATTAAAGGTCAACCGGGGGATCAGGCCCAGTCACCATGGGTTTACGAATGGTAGATCCTGTCTAACAAACCTGATTTCATTGTATGACAAGGTGACCCACTTGGTGGATGAGGGTCAGGCTGTTGATGTGGTCTACCTGGACTTCAGTGAGGCCTTTGACACTGTCCCCCATAACATTCTCGTGAAGAAGCTGGCCGCCCATGGTCTGGATGGGTGTACACTCCGCTGGGTGAAGCACTGTCTGGATGGCCGGGCCCAAAGTGTTGTGGTCAGTGGAGTTGAATCCAGTTGGCGGCCGGTCATGAGCGGCGTCCCCCAAGGCTCGGTACTGGGGCCACTTCTGTTTAACATCTTCAATGATGATCTTGACGAGGGGATTGAGTGCAACCTCAGTAAGTTTGCAGACAACACCAAGCTGGGAGGGAGTGTTGATCTGCCAGAAGGGAGAAGGGCACTGCAAAAGGACCTGGATAGACTGGATCGATGGGCCAAGGTTAATGTCATGAGTTTCAATAGGGCCAAGTGTCGGGTCCTGCATTTTGGCCACAACAACCCCAGGCAACCCTATAGGCTTGGGGAGGTGTGGCTGGAAAGCTGCCTGAAGAAATGGGACCTTGGTGTACTGATGGACAGTCGGTTGAATATGAGCCAGCAGTGTGCCCTGGCAGCCAAGAAGGCCAATGGCATCCTGGCTTGTATCACGAATGGAGTGGTGAGCAGGACTAGGGAAATCATCCTGTCCCTGTACTTGGTATTGGTGAGGCCTCACCTTGAGTACTGTGTTCAGTTTTGGGCACCTCAGTACAGAAAGGACGTGGAGGTACTGGAGCAGGTCCAGAGAAGGGCAACAAGGCTTGTGAAGGGCTTGGAAAATCAGCCCTATGAGGAGAGGCTTTGGGAGCTACAGCTGTTTAGTCTGGGGAAGAGGCGGCTGAGGGGAGACCTTATTACTCTCTTCCAGTACCTGAAAGGTGCTTACAGAGAGAGTGGGGCTGGTCTCTTCTCCCTGGTGACAGGTGACAAGACAAGGGGAAATGGCCTCAAGTTGCGCCAAGGTAGGTTTAGGTTGGATGTTAGGAAACACTTCTTTACAGAAAGGGTGGTTAAACATTGGAATAGGCTCCCCAGGGAGGTGGTTGAGTCACCGTCCCTGGATGTGTTTAAGAGTCATTTGGATGTGGTGCTTGGAGATATGATTTAGCAGAGGGTTGTTAGAGTTAGGGTACTATGGTTAGGCTGCGGTTGGACTTTTGATGATCTTTGATGTCCCTTCCAACCTGAGTGATTCTATGATTTTATGAAATCCAGTATTAAAAATTGAAAAAGAACAAAAACAACAACAAAGAAAGAAAAAAAAACAACACAAAAAACCCCACCCTATTCTAAAAAGCCCTTGAAGATATTAATTTATTTGGAAGTTGTAAGGTCTTTTTCCATTTTCAGTAATACTTTTGATTGTACCTCCTCAACCTTTTTTAAAGTTGAAAAAGAAACAAAAAAAAAAACAACCCACAAATTGTTTAAATACAAGATTACTCACATTGGGCTTATTCCAAGACAAGTGTTTTCTGCTTTGTGTATTTTGGGAAGAAGCATATTTCAGTCAGTTTTTCAAACTGAAGAACTTTATAACCTCTTTTGGGCAAAGATTTTTATTATTATTATTTACACTTTTTATTGTTTATAATAACTTAGAATGATATAATGGAGCAATGATATTGTTTATACATCCAGATTCACTAGTATCCTGTGAAGTAGTTAAAGCTTACAGATTAACAGCCGCTTCTGTATTTTGGCTATTTTTTCAAATGTAGCAGCTGGTAAAATAAAAGATATTCCCACTACAGCCTTTCTTTCATTTATGTTTATATTATCACAGCTAAAACAACACTATTATTAGAAAATATTATTGTGCCAAGTAATTCAGATTCTCCTTGTTGTGCGTTATTTAGGCAGAGGAAAACAACAGTCACTGGTGTAATCTCACCAACAGAGCACTGGTTTTAGCTGCCAAGGCCTTGGGCAAAAGGGGCTTTCAGGTTTCCCTGGGGCCAGCCCTTACATTGCCTTGCTTTATACCTCTTGCCTGTGCAGCATCTGATTTACCAACCCCTAACAAGGTGCATCCTTTTTGTAGCAGAGGTGCTAGGCACTTTAGTGTGAGGGCGCATAACCTGTCATACATGTTTGAGGTTGCTGTAACTCCATTTTATTCTGCTCTTGCAGACCTGCAGTCCCACCTCCTCAGTAGGGATAAACAGAACTAGGTAATACTTTTCTCTGTATCTACCAGTAATTCCAGCAGAGCTGGCACCTAAGCTTGCATATAGGAATGGTATTATCCACAGATGTCATTATTTATTGGTAAATCATTAATTACTGGTAAATTGATAGATCATCGATTAATTTTTGGTAAATTTCCTTGCATAGTATTTGTCCATGAAACTTGCTACCCTTCAGGAGTGGCTAAACATGTGGGAAAACACAAGTTAGCTGCTCCTGATAGGAGTTTGGGTGCAGCCATCCTTTTCCAGTGAAGAGCTATAAAGGATGTGCTACACAGTGACACTTAACTCAGGTGTAATCCTGTTCTAGACTAAATGCAGCCAAAGAAAGGATATGTCTAGCTATGACTACAGCTGGGTGAGGAGACTCCAAGTTGCCATAATAGAAATAACAATAGTAATAACAAACACCTATACCACATCAACAACAAAAAACATTATTTACAACAGAAAATCATTGCTGAATTAACACGTGCTGTTTATAGAATAGCAATTTCTCTCTCATGCATACAGTGCACATTACACACTGCAACAACCTTCTGAAATGTATTTGTAGACAGCTACACTGTGCCACCTGGAGTTTTAATAAACCAAAACAAATTATTTTCTCTCCATCTCATACCATTTTATTTATGAATAAAGTATTCAGATTTTGAGCAAGTGTTTACTTCCATTATTCATGGATACAGAATTCATGAATAGATTTGCAAGTGTTGTGAGAATGGTTCATCAGCTATCCAGAAAGTACTATTAACTGTGTAATTTGTGAGTGTATTTTGGATGCTGCAAAAAGGGGGAAAAATTAGGAAAGGATGAGTGCAGGAGCTTTACAGAAGTGGGTGTTCCCAAATATTTTAGAATTATGATATTTTGGATGAGAATCATGAGAATTACTACTGCTGAGAAATCCACAGTAATGATACATGGCAACAAGGCTTGTGAAGGACTTGGAGAATGTGCTGTACAAGGAGAGACTGAAGGAACTGGGCTGTTTAGTCTGGGGAAAAGGAGGCTGAGGGGAGACCTTATTGCTCTCTTCCAATATCTGAAAAGTACTTACAGCGAGAGCAGGGTTGGTCTCTTCTCACTAGTTACAGGTGAGAAATTCTATGATTCTATGACTCTATGACTGACACTAAAAGATTAGGTATTTTTCATCTTTTCTCTCTCTTCCATCAGCCTGAATAGTTATTTTGGTTATTACATACTTAAAAGTTTGTGTCAGGTTCAAATGCATTTAAGAAGACAGTTTTGAGGTTGAGATTTTGCTGGGCTGCTCCTGGTGCAATTGCCCCCTTTTAGGGAAAACTTTTTTTATGAGGGAAAACCACTAGCTGAGAGAAGAAGACTTGTAGTATGTCTACAGATTTTTATTTTCTACAGGAAGAGCAAATGGCTGTGGCTCTTTTGTTGGTTAAAATATTTGTGCATTAACAGCACAGAAATGTAGCAAGTATAAAAAAGTCAATATAAATCCTATTCATTTCCTTCATAACAAACAAAATATGGTCACTTCAGTCACTTGAAGACAGGTTCCAACTTCAGCAACATGGGCAGCTCTTGAAACTAATGAAGACTTACCAAGACAAGAAAGATTCATCTATTTATAAAATGATCACGGCTTTCAGCCTTGCCTATGTAGTAAACAAAGGAAAAGAGCTACACAATCTGAGGGAGATCTACAAATATAAAAAAAATATATTCCTGCCAATGTTGTGAGAATCAGAAGTTGTCACTTGAACTGCCAGTTTCTAAATTCTGTTTCTTTTTCCTTGTTAAAGCCAAAATACTAGTATCAGTAATTTCAGAAGAAACTTCAAAATCCCATACTAGAATATTTTTTCCCTCTAAAATAATAGATTAATTTATATGAAAGTAAATGGGATCAAAACTCACACATACACACATGATTTTTAAACACAGAATGATTTTATACATCTACCATTAAACAGTCTAGCCAAACAGTGCATTACTGCATGCAGACAAAAGCTTTGTCTGCAGCACCTGCTTACAATATGGCTCAGTATTAATTGGGCCAGTGAGTCAGATATGTGAATTCCCATATGGAGTCCCACCTGTTTACTGACATGCTCTTAAAAGGTATAATACTGTATCCTGTATACAAAGTGTTGATTTCAGCTATTCTGTTTAATACAGTTTTAGTCGTGACCATGAGCCTATCATCTCATCTTTCTCGGTCTGTCATCCAGAATGAGTTAGTGTAGCAAGATATAGTTTGTGTACTGTCACTGGTGTTGAAGCTTGGGAATTGGGATCAAAGCAACTGTTTCTTCTCATGGCAAACACAGTCTGATTTTCTAATGGAAATATTTGCAACAATGTGTGGATAGGTGGATAGGTCATAAAAGTTTTCGAAGTAATAGAGTTTTTTGTAAGTATGTGAACAGAAACTTTAAATGGAAATCATTAAAAGAACCATAGTCTGCAAGAGAAAATACCTAGACATAGGACAGGAGAAGTGTTCCGTGGTACTTAACATAGTCTTCAGTGGTGATTATCTGGCAACTATAAGAATAAACAATATTTCACCTGTTAGAAAATATCACAGCACACCTGAAAGCTCAAAAAGGGTAAATATATGAATAAGAAATTTAAGAGTACTCCATACAGAGACAAGGAAAAGGTACTGCTTTATTACCAGCTACTGAATGTTTTGTTTCTAATACTAGGAGAGCTGTTCTGAAAGTAATGCCTCCTATTTTATTATATTGGCCCACGACATCAGAGGAGCCATGTGGATGGTACAGCAGTAGAGGTTGAAACTTCCCACCAATATTCCATTACATTTTGTTGCTGTGGGACAGATGGTAGCAGAGGGGCAGTCTGACAAATTGTCATCTCAAGTGCATATTAAAAAAAAGGGGTGGAACTGAATTCCTCCATGAGAAAGAAACAGTGCCTGTTGATAATCATCAATGCTTGCTGAATGTTGAAGAAGACTAAACAGCGGATGTGAGTACACTGAGGCAGAAGGTGGTGCGTTACAGCAGTGGCTACAGCAGGTCATCTGTGCTGGTGTGGATTTTTACGAGCACAGCATGCAGGTTCTTGTTCATCACTGACAGAAATGCATAGCTAATGCTGGTGACTGTGTTGAAAACTAGTGTTTTATAGATGAGACTTTGCTCTATCAATCAGTGTTATCGTGCTCTTCATATCTGTTGTAGTTTCCATGAAAATAAATTGGAGGCATTACTTTCAGAGCACTCTACATATTTTGGATGATTAATGTTACATATTAGAGATGTTCTGGTTTACTGAGAGGGACAAGTCAGTGACATTACAGACTGGGATGGAGCCCCAGAAGGTAATGAATTTTTATTACAGTTAGCCTGAGTCCATCTGTGTTGTAGCAGAGGAAATAGGGCTTCAGTCCCAGGCACCCAGGCTGCGTGGAAACATTTTAGGCAAAGAATGTCAAGGACAAAGCACTACAAACCACAAAGAACAAGCTGCAGTCACTCAAACACAGCTTTCAGGTATGGAAGTTTTGGCGGAAAGTACACAATGAAAAGAAGAAAGGTCTTGATTTCAAGACACTGAAAATCATACAGAAACAGCAAAGACTGTGGGATAAGGAGGGAATCCAATGCATTACAAGGCTGCCAAGCTATCGTTCCAAGTTCACACACATATAACTCAACCTCTGAGCCAGCTAACACATGCTTCTGTAACGCAGAAAAAAATAACGGAGAGATATATTTGAAAAAGGTAAAAAAGTCAGAAGGAAAGTACTAGTCCTAAAATTTTACATCTCTGCAATATACTCACAGACACAGTGAAAGAAAGAATATTTAGAAAGAAATGTGAAAACAGTTCTGAGTCAAAGACAGTAACCTTTAGCATTCAGGTTAGTAATCTCTGGCATATGCAGGGGAAATCATGACAGATAGAAGTGACCATGTGCTGGACTCATAGAACGGGAATGGCTTCACCAGTTCCTCCATAGAAGCTGCATTGTGAAATAAAATCCCATAGAAAACATCAGGATGAAGCCAGTTTTGAGGGAATGTGAGCAGCCCCACTGCTTGCCACTGACACTAAAGACCTATGATCTGAGCAACAGAAGCCAAGAAAATCATCAGTGGTGGTAGACAGCTAGAGAACTCCATGATTTATTCCACCGCATTCAACTGCTGTCTTAGGAGAACTAGGGAGAGGTCCAACCATGAGTCTCAGTAACTGCACCCTTGATACAAGGCAGGCTATCTAGGAAGGAAAAAAGGAAGAGTTCATGATTGATAAAAGAGTTGGGAGAAAATGCCACAAGAGATGAGAGATGATAGATGTGTACAAGATTGGATTTTGTTTTAGAAGGTGCTGAGGAGAAATCTCATCAGACTTAAGAGATTGCTGTGTTTCAGATTGAAGTCAGGCTGTTTCTAATGGCTAGCTGTGAGTGAAGTGCTTTGGTATCTGCCAGCATTACAGACACATGGGCTCTGGCTCTGCCAGGGTAGTTTTATCACTCATTTATGTCTGAAAAGGGTAAAAGAGTAAGAAAGAAGGAACCCATAATATGCCCAGCTATTGCAGCTACTTCAATTTGTCCGGCTCTCTGGATTTTGGACTTCCACAGTCTGTTCTCCCTCTTCCTTTGGTTTTCCTCTTACTCCTTACTCCCTTATGCCTGCATCCTTCTGACCTAGTGAGAGTGGGCAGGGAGAACTCCCACATGCCCTCAACCTGGGACAACCTGTGTTGCTGATACCACTGCTCAAAGGAGCTGTCCTAGCTGAGACCCAGCCCCTAGTGGATTCTGATGAGTCTGATTTAGGTACTACTGCTGCTATTTTCTAACAGTACTCCCCCCAGATAAACTTAATATTTCCAAGAAAACATATGCACTATTAAAATCTCCACCTACAGGCACAATTGTGTGGAGAAAACAAATCAGTGCTTAGGTATTATATATGGAAAGACTCTTTTTGTCACTATGTTGTCAACTTTTATTTTCACCTGTCATAGAGCTGCTGTAAAGACATTTACCTGTCATAAAGATATTTTGTAGCAAAAAGCTTCAAGTAATTTTTTTTCAGATTAAAAAGAAATCAAATATTTTTTAAAAGAAAAGGGCTTTTGACTATAGTTCAAATGAAACATATTCCTCTTTATGTAAAGATCAGCTATTAGCTATAGAGTCTAGTGATTTCAAACAAAATCAGAAATACTATTTTAGTGCTCACTGACTCCTCGTATTCATTTCATGTTTTGACTTCCGATATAAGACTCATGAACCTTTTAACCATCAGAAAAAGTAAAGTTCTTTTAGGTACTTTAAGGAGTAAAAGCAAGTTTATAAATGTGAAAACAGGAAGTCTCACCCACATTCTGCTAATGAATGTGCTAATATGCCTTCTTGAGAGATTTTCTCACTGTGGAAATATGCAAACACCATTATTTCTAAAACACAGAGAAGGAAGGTGTTTTACATTAATAATAAGAAGAAAAAGAATACTTCAGAAAATAACAAGTAATTCACTGGGGCATCACTGACCTTATTCCTTTTTCATTTATTAAATGAATCAGAGGACTGTTTCTGGATTGTATTGATTGTGTTGTAAAAATGACAGGTGAACTCCAGATCAGTTCACACACCAGTATCTCTCAGTGGAGAACAAAGATGCTTGTCAGTGGTGCCCTCAGTATTGAAATAGATGATGATGGACAAGACCTTCAACTGACTGTTAAAAACATGCAGATTTCCCCAATTAAGCTGATCTTTTGTCATTGCTGTTATTGTCGAATGAATTTTATTGATTAGGTTCTTACTGCTACAGCAAATTAAAGCAATGTTCTTAATGCATATTTAAAAATATGTAATCTCTGGCATTACAAAGCCAAGTTTACCACAGGTTCATAGATAAGTTTATGTTATTAGCTATAAATAAGTCCTTCTCTAGTAAAGTACTAAGTGAACAAGTGTAACTGTATTTCAGTTTGGAAAAAAAAATGTACAAAAACAGGGTGATGCATTAAAATCTAAAGAGTAGACAATTAGTAGGTTGGCAACCCTGGGCCAACTTTAGAAGAGCCAAATTTGACCTCAGCAAGGACCTACTTGGAAGTGTCCCATGTATTAGAACATTGGATGATGTGATTTGATTGACACTGAGTTGAGGAAGCACCACTTCCTCCAAGCTCATGATCAAAAGCAAAACTGGCAGGAGATCCATGTGGATGAGCAAAGAGCTTATGGAAAATCTCACATGGAAGAAGAAGAAAGTCTATAGAATGTAGAAAAGGAATCTGGCTACCTGGGAGGAAAATAGGAATGCTGTCAAGACATGCAGGGATGCAACAAGGAAGGCTAAGGCCTACTTGGAATTAAAGCTGGTGAGGGAGATCAAGGGCAACAAGAAAGTCTTCTTCAAGTATGTCAAAGCAAAAGGAAGACTAAGGAAAATGTGGGTCCACTACTGAATTATGTGGGTGACTTGGTAACATATTACACTGAGAAGGTGGATTTACCGAGCACCTTCTTTGCTTCAGTCTTTACTCCTAATACTGCTCCTCAGAAATACCAGATCTTGAAGATAGTAGAGAGGAGGCAAGGAAGAAAGGAAGACATCTCCTTGATCAAGGAAGACTAGGTCACAGATGATTGTTTAGGCAAACTCAGTGTGCATAAATCCATGGGTTCCAATGGATTGAGCCCATGAGTACTAAGGGAGCTGTTAGAAGTTATTACCAAGCCACTGTCTGTCAACTTTGCAAGTTCATGGAGAGTGGGAGATATGCCTAGGAACTGGAGGAAATCCAGTGTCACTCCAGTCTTCAGAAAAGGCTAGAAGGAAAAGCAGGGAAACTACAGGCCAGTCAGCCTCAATTGCATCCCTGGGAGAGTGATGGAACAACTTGTTCTGGATGTCACCTCCTAGCAAGTGGAAGAAAAGAAGTTTATCAGGAGTAGTGAACATGAATTCACCAAGGGGAAACCATACTCAGCCAATCTGGTAGCCTTCTATGGTGTCATGAGTGACTGGGTCAATGAGAGGAAAGCAGTGAATGTTGTCTATCTTGACTTCAGCAAAGCTTGTGATGCTGTCTGCCTTAACATCCTCATAAGTAAGCTTAGAAAGTGTGGGAAAAACGAGTGGACATAAACCTTGATAAATCTTGATTATAATTGCAGTAGATGTTTATTAAATATTAGTCAAGGAAGAAATAAAATTAAATTATTTTTAAACATTCCTTGCTTCCTCAGTTACTCTGCAGTGTAATTTAACCTTTTTTATTGTTGTTGTTCATTTTCTAAGAGAAACAAAAAAGTTACGTAAATATAACTGAATCTATGCTGAACCACAATTCCTTCAGCTTACCAAGGCAGCATTTTTTAAAAAGTTCTATCAATCATCAAAAGCATTAGCTTCAAAAATATTTTTTATTTTTTCCTCAACCTTTTGCCTTTTTAAATTATGTTACTTTCCCCTGTGTTTCACTCCCAGAGGCTGTTAATTAAAAATAGTACTGGACCCAGACTGGACTGTTTATATGAGTTTATAACACAGCACATTCCAGCTTGACAGTTTTTATATAACAATAATTCTCTGTGTGATTCTGGCTTATGTCAATTACACATACCTTCTTCATAAATCTGAAGTGCTTCGGTAGTGTTTGTTTGTTTGTTTGTTTGCTTGTTTTGTGTTTGTTATTTTTTTTAATTTATCATTTCAACTCATGACTTTTGTGTAAAGTTATTCGCACCATTTGATACAAATCCCACTTGATTTGATCCCAAATCCCATACTTCTATGAGTTTAAGTGAGACAATGCATATTATATATTAATTCAAATGAAAAGATGAATTTCATCCCGAAATTCTAGAGCAAACATTTAGACTGTCTTACTCCACCCAAGACTGGTACAGTCTGACTTTGGGCTTGCTTACCTTGGCTACTTGGGATAGGATAGACACAAGGTTCTTTCTCTGAAATTTGAACAGAACAACCATGGAGCAGCTCAGAAGTTACGCAGTTGCATTTATCCTTCCACTGTGCTAATGTATCTTGCCTCTCAGTAAAGAATATCCACTCTGTTATGGCATACTGTTAATGTGAGTGGAGTATAAACCAGACTCAGTTTAACGCCAGTCAGCCTAGAAAGCAGACAGAGTAAATACAAAACTGCAGAAGGTAATCCAGACTATTTATTTTTCAAGTGTCACCATTAAAGATATCAAAATCAGTTGTTGCAGTTAACCTCAGAAAAATCTGTTCACATGAGCACTCTAGAAAAGAAAATCTGTGTTTTCCACCAACTTCTTTTAACTAAAAAGAAATTGTATTTGCAATAACTGAGAGTAGATTGAACTGGTGATTTTCAATTTTCTTATTCAAAACAGATATCATTTCAGCCCAGGATGAGTGAATGATCATAGATAAGGGTTTTTTTCTATCACTTGATGGTTAAGATTTTACGTAGAAGAGAGGAATATCAGATCCTGGGCCTTGCTCCAGGTACTGTAGGGAATTTTCCATTGTTGTTAATGTGTAAAAGAGATTTTAAAAAGAAATGAGAAAAAGAATATCCATTTTCAGTACCAATTACAAAATATAATAATTCCTGGGTGAGATGAGCAGATTAGTTCTTGCTTAAGTGAGTGAAACAAAATTGCAAGAGAGTAAGAAAACAAATGTCATTGGATGTTTAACAAATCATTACCTTATTATTTGTGATGCATAGTTGTATCCTTAGCAATCTATATAGCAACCTGTAGATGTCTGGATGATCTTATAATGAAAGCAAAGAAGATAATTTTGTATATTAGTGTGGCACTGAAATCCAGATTACTCACAAATTCAGTAATATTCTCAGAAGAAAACCTACTAAAGGCTTGAAACACTAAACAGTGTTGGAAAAGAAAAATATCAGCAGGGTGTCAGAATGCTATATCAGCAATATTCCTCTGACAAAGTCTGTTTTTTTTTTAAATGTGTATTTTTTGAAGTCCTTTCAGTTACAAGATAGCAAAAATTAAAAAGTATTTCCATTTTTTCCAAGGCTTTCCAAGGAATAGTTTGGTCATCTACCTGAAAAATAAATAAATAAATAAATAAAATTCCATTTTTTAAAAAACAACAGCAGCTTTTTGTGAATAGCTATGTTTGTTTGTTTGTTTGTTTGTTTGGTGAAATTTCTGTTTTTTTTTTTTATTATTATTATTGTTTTAATTTTGAATGTATAGTCAATCACAGTGCCATTTCTACAGCAAACAGTTTCATTCAAGTTCTTGGCAGAGTCTAAGAGAATCATACTGTATTCTTTGATACAAAATAATGAACAAAAAGTAAAGGCATTTAACTTTAACATAAAAAGGGGAATTCACAATGGAATTTTGTAAGTAAATTAATTTTAACAATTACTTTATCATGTTATTCCCACTCCAGTTTTACACCTTTCAGTGGTACATAAGAGGTACATTTATGTACCTTGGAGCTTTTTCAACTAGGCTGCACTTTCTGTATTTTAAATGAAATCCCTCTTTTTTTTTTTTTTCTTTTTTTTTTCTTTTTTTTATAGAGTTTTTTTTTTAATTGTAAGTTTTAATAAAAAATTTCTGTGTCTAGTGATAGTTCGTTCTAAAAATTGCAAATGAAGAAATGCTACCTTTTGAAATGTGAAAATGTTTAGGAAAAGTATGGATTCAGAAAAGTTCCTCCTCTTAAAGCACCAGTGACATCCAAATATGTCTTGGATGCACTATTCAATTAGTGGAAAAGACAAGAAAAGACAAAGCTCCTACTTAGGATATAATCTGCTCTGTATATAAAGCATCAATTTTAAACTTATGTTCAAGTAAGATTTCTGAATGTTGCTCACCATAACACAGACTGTTGTATGAAGTCATAGACCTGTAACCAGTTGAGAATAAGGCCCTTCCTGGCTATTATGAACACTCAGACTTATAAAGCCTGGATTTCTCCCATTCTCCTTGCTACAATAAAAGAAGTTAAAGTTTAATTTAAAGTATATTTCCTAGTTGTTTTCATTCTGTGCCTGTGAATAAAATTTTAAAGGGGTTACTAGCCAGGGACATAATAGATACACCAGGAAGTGGGGAAATTGTCATTCCAAAGCAAAGACAAATTTATGGTAGGTAATTATGGATTCACTAGCTTACAGGACAAAAGAATAGGTATTGCTATAGAATCAAAATCACAGTTATTCAGCTTTCAGTTTTACAAGAAAATTAATGTAAAAATTACTTTCCTTAGACCGTTTCTTAATACATATAAGCATCTATGAACAAAAGGCCAAACCAAACAAAGAAGACTGATCAAAATTTGTAGCTTTTAGTGGCAGTATCCTCTTCATAAGATACGGTATCATTATTATTGTCAGGGTTGTCCTGATCACAACCCACATATTTATTAATCTGGCACATGCTTATAATGGAAATGTGTTTCATAAATAAAATGTACTGTTCATAATCCTCACTGGTTCATTTCCCAAAGCAAAACATTTGGCATGAAATCCTGCCTCTCTATATATACATCCTACACTAAAATTTTCATTAATCCTAGAGCAGCTAGTATTTTACCATTTCTTATTCAGCTTTTAAAAGTACCATATTATGAAAGTATAACGAGAAGCTGATATACCTGTGCCATTAGTAAAATAACTTTATATAAGAGCTTTATTCAAATACAAAGTTTTGTGGTGACTTCACTCCTGAGATATTCTTGCATTTCAATTAAACAGAATATTCCAATGATAATAATATAACATGTCCTAATTAGGATGGTGGAAAATGAAACATACCTCTGTTATTTCAAGGACCCAAGCACCTTTTAATTATTCTATAAATACAGTGGGCGCATAACTTAAACAGAATCTGACTGTATAACCAGGGTATACTGAGCCTTTACATACCACTTTCTATCTTCAAAGTCTTGAGCAAACATTGACTAAGTACAGCAGGTATGATGATAAATTTGCATTAAGTGAAGAAATAGCTTTTCTGGCAAGGACTAGGAAGGGTAATTGCAATGGTTGTGTGAGTTAAATGTAAGAGCCAAGAATGGAAGCTCTGAAACGTAAAATGGGGAAGTTGACTGTAGAAGAGTAAAGAAAAATATTTTCAGACAAGACTACTATGCATTCCAGGTAGAGTAGAATTTGTGACTACAAACAGTAAAAAATGAATGGAAAGAGAACTGTAATACAAGTAGATACAAGTAGTTTGTGGAAATAGGAGAAAGAAGTCCTATTTAGATTTCCGTTCTTCTGTTTATAACAAACACTACTAAACATCTGAGTGCATTCGCTTCAGTGTCCTCCATGCTATGTTTACGCTCCTAGTTTCTAATGTATGTTTATTTATTTTGCTTATTTTTATTTGACACACCAAATGTTACAAATGTCATTGGGAAAATCTTTAATAACAGCTTTTTCACTGCTTCAGATTGACAACAAAAAGTTCTCAAAACAGGGAGTCAGTGGAAAAAAAAAAAAGTAAATCATATAATTGTCTTTAAAAAGACAAGAAAAAACATTAATAAATGTGAAGTCTCCATGCAAGCTGCTGTCTCATTTCAGGGCTACTATGTTACACTTGCTTCTTTTTTCTCAATCACGAGTGCTCTAAGTGCATTTGAAAAATATATAGATAAAACATGAAATTCTCAGGCTATTATATCAACAGCTAGGGTTTAAAGAGAAGTAATCATATTGTCACAATAAAATTGTGAATACGGATAGTACAGTTTCCTGAATACATTAGCTTTACTCCTGTATAGGGTTGTTGGGTTTTTTTTTAAGATTTTTGAAGTTTATAAAGATCTAGTTAAATGTGAAGACTGGCTAACATCTGGCCAAGCTTATTGATTTGAAAGGTCTCAGGTCAACATACGGAACTAATAGTATCTTGCCTTTAAGTGCATGTATATATAATTTTCTTCCAGTTATTACTGAATATTTGCTCTTGGAAGTTATATAAAGAAGTGTATTATTTTTAAAAGAAATGCTAAATAGTGCCTATGATGTTGCAGTTTCTAACTACTTCTCCTGGAATACAAAAGAATAGGAACAAGCTGTTATGAGTGATTTAGTGATTTCCCAAGTGTCCTAGTGTATTTTCTCTTTCAGCTAAGCTTTTTTTTTTTTTTTTTTTTTTTTTGCTTTTTTTTTCTCTGAACTAAGGCGCTGGAAATACTGAGCTTTTAGAGAAAATAAGAAGTCATAATTCTGTACAGTTATAAAATTTCTTCATCCATTCATATTTTACAGAGTTTAATAAATTTTGTTGCAAGTTGTAAGTCCCCACTTCTTTCATGATTAAATCTATATAGATGTGCACTGCATATTGTGGATTCATGTTAAATGTCATTTTATTTATTTAGATATTTATACATGTGAATTCAGGCAACTGGTTCTACAATCCAATAAATGATTACGGAGTACTTCGTAGCAGTCTGGAATCTCAGGGTGGTGAGGCTGGAGCAGACTGGTGAATATTTGCATTCCACCAGCACAGGACAATTGTTTTCCTCAGTGGAGTTGAAATTTTTTGTTTTGCCTTATAAATCTCTGAATGGATTGGCACTTGCTATTTCAAAACTTACTCCTCTGACCTTATTCTTCTTGCCAGAGATGGATTAAGCAATCACAGCCACACTTGATTCTATATTTGCTATATGAGCATGTTCTATGCAAAGGACTACTTCATTTGGCATCTTTTTCACCATGGGGTCTATTTTTTTTTTTTTTTTTTTACAATTGAAAACAAAAAAGCTTTTGAATTTGAGGGACAGTACAGGCAACTAACTGAATGTGGAAATTTCTGTTTACCAGGGAAGCACAAGAGACAGACTGTGCTCAAATTCTCAATGGAAATATCAACAAAAGAAGTGGGTTTTTTTGGATACACCCATATCTTTTTTTGTTTTTCCATATTAAATTCACAAAATGTTGCTGGTAGCACTGCAGCAGCCCACTGTCAAATTTGCCAGAAGCCAGAATTTTATATAAATGTATGTAACTTAGAAGTATGTACAATATGTTTTTGAAGATAAATCTTAGCTTGCACTATTTATATCTTATCTCAGATGGGAGGTAAATCACTAATTCTGAACAATATCACATATATTCACTTCTAGTAAAACCTTAATTTTAACATTAACTACAGTGAAACATTCCTGTATAATGTGCTTCTATTTCCAGCCATTCTTTGTAGTAGTATATGGTTATTCAATTTAGCAGCACAGAAGGTAACTACTGTAAACATCACACTCCATTTAAGAAAAGTAAAAATAATTCATGGAGTTTCTAATTCAAGAAAGAAAATCATGAGTGGCCAAATGGAACTGCAAACTGAGACTTAACTACTATTGGTCATGCTGTGTTAAAGATTCACTGGGGGGAAAACAACAACAACAAAAACACAAAAAAAAAAAAAAAAAAAAAAAAAAAAAAAAACAATAAAGTGGTTTCAGTATTGGTTACTATTCTCCTCGTATATGCTGCCTGCCAGTAAATTTGTCTGGGGAAGTTGAACACTTTCCCATTTAAATTATATGGGCACAATTCCTATCTTTTGAAATAAATAATCTATAGGAGTATCTTTGCAGCAAAAATCTTTACAGTGATTAAAATGTAATTGCTCACTGGGAACTTGCTGCATAATTCAGTATCTGTCTCTATAATGGGAACAAACTGTACGGTTTGAACATGCTTTTAGATGCAGATTGAGCTCTTTTCTATATCCAAGATGAAAAGCAGCCTTAGACTTGCCTGATAACTGCATTTGATTTTAGAATGAAAGTAGACAAATTGGGAAAGTAAAATTTCAGCATCAAAGCTCCATCACAGAATCTTTTACAAGCCTAAGAAACAGAATACAATGGATAGGGTACTTTTATTCAAAGGTGTATCAAAATTGAATGCTTAATTTCAGAGACAGATTCTCTTTATCCTTGGGCTAGCATAGAGTGAATGCAATCTAGAAGTTAGGGGGAAAAAAAAAACACCAAAAAACATAGATTAAAGTATAGAGGAGAAAAATGGCTGCACTCAGGAAAATCTTTTGCTTGCCCATTCCTGAGGTCACTGTTGTAAACTTCAAAGGAAGTATTTTTATCCCTCATACTTTAAGATTTTACTGTTGTCTCTGCAATCTGTCTGCCAAAGGTCATTAGGAAGCAAGCCTTAGACATACTCAAAGTGGATTCAGTAAAAAAAAATAAAAATAGCAAGCTCAGTTTCAGTCTACTATCTTTATTTCCTATTGCAAGGCATTAGAAATGTCAAAAAGCAAAACAGAAAGGAAAAGGTGCTCTTTTCTTCTAACTAATCCATGTCATGATTAAAACAGTATATAGATAACCTAAGTGACTCACCATTACTGCTATTATTTCCTTTCTACACAGCCCCAGTGAACACGAAAAACACAATTTCCTTTGTTAAATAAATATAAATATGGAAAAAAAAAATTAAGAAAAATAAATGCTCAAGCTTCACATGCAATATATTTATTCTTATTATATATTGTTACAGCCTGTTGCACCTTGTGCTCTTAAAAAACTCCAATATTTTCAGAAATGTTGCCAGAAACCAGAATATAGAGATAAAAACACATGATTTTGCATCCATAACTACCCCTTTGTCCCCTAAGATCTACCCATGGTCAGTCACTGTAGTTTTCCTGAAAAAGAAGTTCCTCAAAGGCAGTGTTTCTCCCAGAGTTCTAGGCAGAATTCACTCTCCACCATAATTCAGTATTTCAAGAAAGTAAAATAGATGAGAGAATTAGGTATGTTTGCAGCTGCTGATTCATTTGGTGAGAGGATGTGCTATAAAGTTTGAAGCAGCTGGAGTTTCCTATAAGATGATCATTTTTTGCCCAGGCATGTTTCACTGCCTTAGGCCAGATGGTAAAACATATATCTGAGAACAGACTATAGCCTTTTGGCCTTTAAGCAACTGGATGTACTGTTGTTCTTACAACTGCTGATGCCTTTCAGAGAGAAATCCAGAAGAACTTTCAGCCTAATTAATTGTGGCCATGAAGCATACAGATCTAGCTGCAAACACATCAAACTATTGTAAGCACTCGACAAGACCTCTATTCTGTTTGCCTTCAGAATCTTGACTTTTTCATCTGATCCCTCATGCAGAGTGGTTTATTTTAGTTGTATTGATTATGTTTGGTGAAGGACGGACAAAGAGATGCTAGTGCTGTACCCCATAATACTTCACAAGCTCATACATAGGTGATATTAGATTCTATACACAGCCAGACCTGTTCAGAGACTAACAATGTTATCTCTGCTGCCACTCTATTTGTGCTTGTGTTTGTTACTATAGATGTATGCAAGTATAGTCTTTAGAATGATGAAGAGTGCTGCCTCTCCAACAGAAAACATTTGAAATACTGCTTCCAAACTAAAGTTCTTGAGCACCTATAACCGACCAGGAAGAAAGAAAATAATGAAGACATTTCCCTTAACCTCTTTAATTTTAGATGGAGTCATTCAGCAATTGAATATATAGTCTTAGCACAGGAAACATGATTCAAGACAGTTTGAGGGAAAGGGGAAGCAAGAAAAATGTAGAACAGTGTCGCTCAGATTCTTCCCTGAAGATTTATTTGTTCTACTACAAGCATGTCCAAGCCAATTGACAGGTAGGAGTTTAGGCCACCTACCGGCATGTTTTTTACAGCTCTGCAAAACTGATGATGCAATTATTCTGTGACTTTGCAAATTCAGTCACATTAAGGAACTGATGGAGTTAGGAGCATTTCAGAGAACAAATCCTAGTTAATTTTGACTTAATACAATGAACATTTTGTTTTAGACATTAGAGAGTGTGTGGCCAACAATATAAGAAAATCAGTTGGTTTTTTTTGTTTGTTTGTTTGTTTTTTCCCCCCTTAAGGCCAAACTTTCATTACTTTATTTATTTTTTAACTAAATCTCACTTTGCAGTGTACCACTTTACCTAAATGTCTCTTCTTCTCTCAATTTTACTCCTTTCTATATAACAGTAATGATTTGAGTCACAGCTGTTTCACTGGGAAAATCTACTACTTTTCAGTGCAAAAAAAAGTAAATCTGTTTAAAACAGCTTCTGTGTTAGATTTAACTAATCTATTTCACTTTGCACAGAAATGGACTGGAAATTAACATGATCAGTTATGGCGTCTCAGCTGTGAGGCTGGTAACAAGCAGCTGTGAGGGATAATTTCATAAGCTATTTCAGCTAGAGGCATAAGAACATTTCTTCTTGTGTACTGACATACTGAGAAGTCCTGTAAACTCCTAGTCTGTGGGATTGTTACAGGGCAAAATAATTTATTTCTTTCTACATCTAATGAATAAACAAATCTCCACAAATCTGTTGTGCAAGTAGGTAACACCTTGCAAATGATTATGGATATTAGGGTACTTAGAGAGCTTCTGCAATAAAAAGCATCTGCCCACAAGTGTAGATCAAGTTGAGAAGGTACAGTTTAAATGGCAGAGAAAGATTTATTTGGAAAAAAAATAAAAAGCACTTCCAACAAGGCAAATATATTTAGAACAAGGAGAGTGGTAGCATGAAGCAAGAAAATAAGAAATCAGTGCATGATACCCTGTCAGGGATTGGGTATGTCATTTAGTCTCTGCTTACCAACTTTATGGCAAAATGAATAACTAAAAGACATGTCTCAGTTATCTTCAGATAACTGATGTCTAATAACAGATTTCTAAGTATCTGAAATGTTCTAAGAAATCCTCCTTGGCTTCTCATCTGCTGCTCTCAAGATGTACAGAGCTCACATGTTTTGTGTGCTATTTTTACCAGTCTAGTGTAGGAATCTTAAAAATGTTATGGCATCTAAAAGGGTACAAGGCATATATACATTAGGCAATTCAATATGAATCTGGACCTAAATTCCAGCCAAAAGCCTCTGCCAGGGAGAAAGACTAGATGAAACTGGTAGAGAGAAATAAAAAGACTTCTGGACTTTTGATTTTAAACTTTGGTAAATACTTTCTGAGAAACAAGCCAGACCTCAGCAAAAGGACCTGTCCAAGATTGCAGATTTTCTTGTCTGTGGAAAACAGCATAAGATTCTGCAGTATATTATTGTGAGCAAATAATGCAAAATATGTAAAACTAAAATGAATCTATGAATTTTCAGCTGTACGATAAAACACTTGTTTGATTTGCTTAATACATACACAGAAAAAGTCTCTAAAAACTTCGAGTACGCAGTTGGAAAAAAAATGTCAAAAAATATTAAACTTCATAACAAATAAAAGATCTAACAGTCATCTTACAGATAAAAGAAATAGTGACACAAAAATGGTCCCTGTTAACTTGCTAACTAATTGTTTAGCTTAAGGTGATAATTTTACCTTTACCACCACAGAGCTCACTAGCGATAATTAACAATTATAGTAGAATCTGAAAAAAAAAAAAAAAAACAAAAAACAAAAAACTGAGCTGGCAGAAAATACAAGTAATCTTGTAGCCCACTGCCTTCTCCCTAAAGTAGCCTCAGCTATGTATAAATCATTCCTGACAGAATTGCCTAGCCTACTTCCTTATGATAGAGGCTATACAATGTCCTCAGTTACTTATTTCAGTTCTTCACTAGTCCTATAATTCGTAAATTTGTTTGGTTAAAATAAACAAATAAGCAAACAAAGTAAGACAAATCAAACATGATTTTCAGGTACAACTTGTCAAAAGACTGAAGCTTGTAATTCATCTTTTCCATATACAATAAATAATCCTCTAAAGCATATACATGAAGATTATCAAAGGCAGGAAGTGGGCTCTGAAAAGTCAGTAGATGATTAAGATGTAAAAGTAATGTTCTGAAAATATAAGTAAGTTGCAGAGGAGCTAAGTAATGTTGTTCATAATGTTGTTGAATGTTCATATTCACCATGACAGAAATAAGGCAGTTCTATTTCTATTTTTTAATAAGGAAAGACAGAAAGATTGGGCTAAACTGATGGATCACAAGAAAAATTTTAGGAAAATGTTACAAATGAGTAATAACAAATAGCCAAGACCTCAGAATGTTATTTCAGTACTGCTTGAAAAGAATCAACTAACCAGGAAATAATTAAATGATATTTTCCTGGAAACTGTAACAGTCTCAAACAATGTGAGTTTTTAGGACTCCTGTGAAAAAGTAATGTCTTGCCATTTAGTAGCCCTGACAGATTTCAGTTCTACAACTACATCCCCACCCCAGACAAAATCAGAACAGGGAAAGAAGAAACACACAAGGGGTTTTAATCTGATTTTATATCACAGTGCCCTGGTCTAAAAGCTTCTTAAAACATCTGATAGCAGCTGTGAAGTATTAGAGTGTTTTCCAACATCCTTGTCAGTGTTGAGGGTTGGAATAGTATGCAGCATCACACTACTGGCCTTGTGCTATGGGAACAGATCTCCCAACAGAGATCTTCAATAGCCCTCTTTATGAACACAGAGGAAAAGACCAAAGAGCTTTGCCTAAAGTATTTTCCTCTTCTTATGAAAGATATGAGAATCCATGTTAGGCAGGGAATATTGCAATCACTATTTCCCTCTTTAGAAAATGACAGAATTTACACAGAGCAGTCAATAACAGCCTGCCCAAATGATGGAAACCACCCAAATTATGGGAGCAATGATTTTGAGGCAAAAACAAAAAAAAGATTGTAAACACACTGAGAAGCATCTTGTAGTTGCAGTGCTTGTTCTTTTAATTAAAAGTCAGTTATCTTTCAATAAGTGTGAATCCTCCAAAACCATTAGTCTGAAGGTGGTACATGTAACAAAACTGTAGTCCGGGAACTGGGAGTCAAAAGAAGTCTTTCTGGCTTCATAAGAACAACTGATAGCCCCCTTCTGCCTTCCTTTCTGTCTAAATTTAAACTTATCTTTAGGGTATCTTAAAGGATATCTTAATGCAAAATTGCTTTAACTATATGTACTATACGCAGGAGCCAGAGCAGAAAGTGTTAGTCTAATCTTTGCTTTGAATCTAACAATTAATTCTTCTGTTTCACTGATTAAACTTTTTTATATTTATTATGTAAATATTGTTTTACTTCAACATTAGTGATGTTCCATTTTCATACTTCCCCATTTTAGGATTTTTTTTCTCAATATAATTGAATGCTAAAATAAAACCATGGTTATATGAAATGAAATATAAGAAAATCAAGCTCCAGATAATGAATCAATGCTCATACTATGTATCTGGTCTGTTATGCTTTGGAGTACTTCTGCAGCAGGGCTACAACAGGGGGTTGACCTTACATGAATCTTGGCTGATCTGAATTTGAAAAGTAAATTCTATCATCTAATTCGTAGATGGCAATTGCTAGGAAAGTACAAAAAAAAAAAAATCTTTCCTGGAAAAATGTCTACCTTGGTAGCTAAAAACATGTGATGCAACTCAGGATTTACACTTTCAGAACAATCAATTCCTTAATGACACTGAGGCTTTCATATGTTGTTTTAGTTTGGATCAGTCTACTTATAACAGTACTGACAGAAAAGAAAGAGAGACAAACCAGACTGAAAGTAACCAACCGTATTTATGAAAACCAAACTGTCGCTACCTGGTTTAACATTGCATCTAGCAATTTCAAACAGCTCTGCATTAGCTTAGCTGCTGTAATACTGCAATCTATTATGCAGTATAAGTGTGGCAGATATCTTTTCACAACAAACAAGAACTACTTGTTCTTGAAATAAAAATATAATGTACTTTCACGTGTTTTTTTATTTGAAGTATCTTGCATTTACATTTATGTCCCTACTTTATGTACTACCATAAACCCTGTTTGTGTTATGAACCATTTTTATACACCAAATTCCGTGTTTATGCATTATTCATGATGTCCATGCAATAGAAGAGGAATTTACTTTTTAAAATTTTAAAATATTACAGTATAAAATTGAGACTGTCAGATATTCTATGTCAAATATCCCATTAGATCACCTATGTATGCAATATTTTTGTAATTTAATCTCCTGTATTGATATCTCAGTAGCAAATCATACTCAACAGAATATAGTACAAGAATACTATGTCAACAGACTTCACCAAAACTTCTACATCATGGCACAGAGAAGCAGACTTATCTAAATATTAAGAAGGAAGTCAATATAGCTTCAACATTAAAAACTGATTCTTAGAATCATAGAATCACAGAATCACTCAGGTTGGAAGGGACCTCAAAGATCATCAAGTCCAACCGCATCCTAACCATAGTACCCTAACTCTAACAACCCTCTGCTAAATCATATCTCCAAGCACCACATCCAAACAACTCTTGAACACATCCAAGGACGGCGACTCAACCACCTCCCTGGGGAGCCTATTCCAATGTTTAACCACCCTTTCTGTAACAAAGTGTTTCTTAACGTCCAACCTAAACCTACCTTGGCACAACTTGAGGCCATTTCCCCTTGTCTTGTCACCTGTCACCAGGGAGAAGAGACCAGCCCCGCTCTCTCTGTAAGCACCTTTCAGGTACTGGAAGAGAGTAATAAGGTCTCCCCTCAGCTGCCTCTTCCCCAGAATAAACAGCTGTAGCTCCCACAGCCTCTCCTCATAGGGCTGATTTTCCAAGCCCTTCACTAGCCTCGTTGCCCTTCTCTGGACCTGCTCCAATACCTCCACATACTTTCTGTACTGAGGTGCCCAAAACTGAACACAGTACTCGAGGTGAGACCTCACCAATGACAAGTGCAGGGGCAGGATGACTTCCCTAGTCCTGCTCACCACTCCATTCCTGATACAAGCCAGGATGCCATTGGCCTTCTTGGCTGCCAGGGCACACTGCTGGCTCATATTCAGCCAACTGTCCATCAGTACACCAAGGTCCTTTTCTTCAGGCAGCTATCCAGCCACACCTCCCCAAGCCTATAGGGTTGCCTGGGGTTGTTGTGGCCAAAATGCAGGACCCGACACTTGGCCCTATTGAAACTCATGACGTTAACCTTGGCCCATCGATCCAGTCTATCCAGGTCCTTTTGCAGTGCCCTTCTCCCCTCTGGCAGATCAACACTCCCTCCCAGCTTGGTGTTGTCTGCAAACTTACTGAGGTTGCACTCAATCCCCTCGTCAAGATCATCAATGAAGATGTTAAACAGAAGCGGGCCCAGAACTGAGCCTTGGGGGACACCGCTCGTGACCGGCTGCCAACTGGATTCAACTCCACTGACCATCCAGACAGTGCTTCACCCAGCGGTGTGTACACCCATCCAGACCATGGGCGGCCAGCTTCTTCACGAGAATGTTATGGGGGACAGTGTCAAAGGCCTCACTGAAGTCCAGGTAGACCACATCAACAGCCTGACCCTCATCCACCAAGCGGGTCACCTTGTCATACAATGAAATCAGGTTTGTTAGACAGGATCTACCATTCGTAAACCCATGCTGAGTGGGTCTGATCCCACGGTTGACCTGTGTTCCCAGGGAGTGACAAGCCTTACTATTAAAGACTGAGGCAAAGAAGGCATTAAGTACTTCAGCCTTATCCCTATCCTTGGTGAACAGGTTGCCCTCGGCATCCAACAAGGGATGGAGATTCTCCCTAGCCTTCCTTTTTGCTATTAATGTGTTTATAAAAGCATTTACTGTTTTCCTTTACCTTAGTGGCCAAGCTCAGTTCCAGCTGCACTTTGGCTTTTCTAATTTTCTTCCTGCACAGCTTCACTACATACCTGTAATCCTCATAACTAGCTTGCCCACTCTTCCAGAGACTATAAACTTTCCTTTTGTTCTTGAGTTCCAGCCAAAGGTCTCTGTTCAGCCAGCCCGGCCTCCTTGCCCGTCGGCTCATCTTCTGTGACATGGGGATGGTCAGGTCCTGCACCTTTAGAACAATTTCCTTAAAATATTCCCAGCCTTCCTGGGCTCCCACGCTCTCCAAAACTACCTTCCAAGGGGCCCTCTCAACCATGGTCCTGAAGTCTGACCTCCAGAAGTCCAAGGTGGCAGGTCTGCTGACTCCCTTCCATGGTTCAACAAGGATAGAGAAATCTAGCATCTCATGGTCACTTTGACCCAGACGGCCTCCAACCTTTACATCCCCACCAGATCTTCTCTGTTAACAAACAGCAAGTCCAGGATTTTGCTTCCTCTTGTCGGCTCCCTCACCAGCTGTGTCAGGAAGTTATCTCCCACGCACCTTAGCAACCTCCGGGACTGTTCCCTGTCAGCTGTATTATAATTCCAGCAGATGTCTGGGAAGTTGAAGTCCCCCACCAGAACAAGGGGGAGTGACCTAGAGACCTCACCCAACTGTTTATAAAGCATCTTGTCCACCTCTTCACCCTGGGTGGGTGGCCTGTAGCAGACTCCCACAGTAACGTCAGTCTTGTTGGCCTTTGCTTTTATTCTGATCCATATGCTCTCAACCCTATCATCAACATTATTAATGAGGGAAGCAATACTTTTGCATTATTAGAGGGAAGCAATACTTTATGTAGTTAATTTCTGTCACGTTTTTTTATAATGTTACATATGTTGGGGCAGTAGTACAGATTCAAGACATAAAAATGAAGCCAGGGAGGTACATAACCTCTATTTTACATGTGAAAATACTTAGCAAGTACTTTCAGTTTGGAATAATCAATCTGGTACACTTTAAGGCTGGATGAGAAAACTGATCACATACAACCCCTCAAGTAGGGATACTACTATTACAGTATCCCTAAGAGACCGATGTTTACTACTTATTAAAGCTTCTGATTCCGTCATCATATGAATAATTTATGTTCCCTAAAATAAATCTCCAATTTTCATATGACACAAAGATTCCAACACCAGCAGGATTTTTACTGCATGTTTTATTCACTTTCAAAATTTGTGAGAACCTAATCCATGATGATTATATTATAATCATAGAATCATTAAGATTGGAAAAGTCCTTCCAGTCCAACCATCAACCCGTCACCACCATGCTCACTAAATCATGCCCCTAAGTACCACATCTACATGATTCTTGGACTCTACCAGGGACAGCGGCTCTACTCCCTCCCTGGGAAGCCTGTTCCAATGCTTGACCACTCTTTCAGAGAATAAATTTTTCCTACCATCCAACCTGTACCTCCCCTGGTGCAACTTGAGGCCATTCCCTCTTATCCTATATATTCTTTCTGGTTAGCAATTATTGTGTATTACCATTGTTCCCTGTTTAGCTTTTATTTTATCCTATTCTATGTTATTTTGTCATTAGTAATTAGAAACAAAAGCTACTGCTGTGTTTTAATTTGAAAATTATTTCCTGCATTGATACAGTCTTTGTAAGCTGAACTTTGTCTCAAGAGAAATCATACAGCTGAATTGCTTGTAAAGCTTTCAAATGATAATTTTTAGAAGATATAGTATGGTACACTCATAGGAAAAGTTGCAATAAATGAAAAAGGATAATCTTGTGACAAATATAATTTAAATCAATAAACTGGACAAATTCTGTTAAATGAGCTTTTGTTCCCACAAAATGTCAGATATTCTAGTGGTTCATAAAGCTCCTGAACAGTCAGACATTTATTAATTCCAATTTAGGGAAAGAAAAAAAAAAAAAATCCTGTAGAAAAGGATTTAAAAACGTATTGGACAGTTTCTGTTAAACAGGTACCAAAACAGAGACAATTGTTGTTGACAGAGACAGTTAACGTTGGATGTTAGGAAATACTACCGCTCTGAAAGAGTCCTCAGGCACTGGAATGAGCTGCCCAGGGAGGTGGTGGAATCACCAACCCTGGAGGCGTCCAAGGAATGTTTAGACTTTGTTTTGAGGGACTAGATCACCTTTTCCAACATTGGTAATTCTATGATTCTATGATCTTCCTGCTGTTAGTTGTTTTAATGTGTCTTTTTTAACAGATCTTTCAATTAAATATGGACTAGACAGCACAAATCAATGACTTGTCAAGTTCTATAAAAACATTATACAAAAGAGTTGAAAGGAAAATATATATTGCAATGTAGTGATACTTACAAATTAGAATCTTAGAAAATCAGTTCAACATTTTTACATTAAAATATTAGCAGCTTCAAGAACGAAAATCATTCTTGAAACTTCAGATTAGACTGAAATATCAGAAAGTAACCCAAATATGTTCATTTTAAGCAGTCATGTAGAAAACAACTTAGAAAATATTTGAGGGGCTTAAACTTCTTTTCCACCATCACATTTTCTGTCTGCTATAAGAGCTGCTTCAAAAAATCCTGAACAACAACAAAACAGCCAGAAGGAGGAAAATGTAAATGTATAAAGCAGTTTACTCTTTTTAAGCATGTGACAGCATGCAGTCGTGCACTATAATTGACCAATGAATGCAGGTGGAGTGTGAAAAAAAAACAAAAAACAAAACCATAAATAAAATTTGTGCCTGCAGTAGAATTAGCAGGTCTTGGCCTGACCTGATGATTGAGCACCAGGTGAGAAGATGTGGCTAACCCAGGGAGTTTAGGTGCAAGCAATACACCTGAGTGATTGGAAGGGATGGAACCCTGCTCACCTTCCTCTAAGGGTTAGCAACAGTTTCTCTTCAGATAGAGATTGTCCTTTTCTGTTACTGGTTGCTAGAAGGGGTAAACCAGTTTTTCTTTTTTGTTACTTGCCATTGTTCCATTGTTCCTGTATCCTGTTAGAAAGTACTGTCATTGTCTAATCTTCTTTCAAAGATAACTGTGCCTTTTTTTTTTTTTTTTTTTTTTTTTTTAAGTGCAACTAGTGAATTCTGTATTCTGGTTTATTTTTAGTATTTTCAGTGTTTTCTATTTATAATAAACATTTATTTACTGAGAAGCAGGATGTTGCTTTTCTTTGTGACTGTCTTACTTTAACTGACTGTAAACTATTAAAATGTGCTTATCGGAGTTTTACGGAGAATGGCCCTGGAGGTTAACTTCGTTTAATGCTTCTGATGAGCCCTGGAAAAAAAATGGAGTTTTGGCTTTCTTTCTTTCAACCAAAAGTTAAGTAAGCTGTCATTAATAAAAAGGATTTAAAGAGAGCTATGCCCAAGTTTGGCTCATCACTGACCTTATGTACGTATAAGCAGCAGAGAGGGAGCAAATATGATTATATCTTTTCTTTGGTTGTACTGCAGATAATTTAAATGACAGTCTCAGTACAGTACCTTATTTCTTCTTTGCTAAGAAAGAAGGAGATTTTATAAAAAGAAGGGGGGAAAAAACTGGTTCAAGCCCTAGTATTTTTCTCTTGTCCACAGGAGAGTCACAGAAGGGTGTCAGGCTTCTCTGCAGGGTGAATTCTTCATCCTAAGAAGTGCTCAGGAAGTTCCAGCAGAGAGCATGTCATGCCAGCTTGGGAAAACTTACTCTTGTAAACTATTTCCTCAAACATAGTAGGATGCCTGACTGTTTTGCTGCTTTAACTGTGACATAGTCTCCTTCCTTTATTTCTCAATGTGATAAAAGGTTTTCATAATGCACCACATAGTGCTAGTACATTTTAGTACACATCTAGTACACATCTAGTATTGTGTTTTGTATTTTGCATCCTGAAATGGACTCTGGCAAATGTAAACAAAGAAAAGAAGAAAAATAAACTTCTATTCCCTTACCTGCTTTTAGTGGATGCCACCTTTCATTCAAGAGAAACTGTAAACAACATTGTCACTAATTAATGCTGTCTGTTTTAAAGCTCACGGTGATGTAAGTGGAAAGACAATTAAAACCAATGAAGTATTAAAGAAATCCATTGAGAATTTTAACATAAGAGCAAATACCAAAGCAGAATTCTACGTATCAGATTTGTAACATTCACTTTCTCATCAGGGAAATAGTCAGATACACAAATCATTCACACAACATGCTAAAGTTCCTCTCTGCAAAGATAGGTACAACAGCCTTAATTAGTAAAAAAAGAAATAATGGAGGCTATTGAAAGCCTAAAACTTTACTTAGCTTAGGCAGCATAATTAAATCAGAATTCTTATATTTTAACAAGTTCAAAGAAGTGCAACTGAAAGTCAAAAAAATTTATTAATTCCCTGACCTGTAAGGTCTCCTCTAGCAAACAAGAAATTTCAGCAAAGACAGTCCTTATTTGAAATATCTACAAGCAAAAATGGATGAATCAGTTCTCAAGACTTCAGGATCATGTGTAGCACATGGAAAACAACAATGGCAACGTGCAATCCTCTTATGGAAATAACCTGTGGATGTGATAGGGTGCAAATTATATAAAATTAGTAGGGGAGAGCAACAGTAAAGTAATGCTGGAAGAAAAAAAATAAAACCCGCAAAACCTAAGTAACTAAAAATCACAGCAATAACAGAAAAGCATTTAAACTTGCAAGACTTGGATCAGGTAGAAACTACTTTGGGGAAGACTGCAGAGAAAAGGTCAAAGTTCATTCTGATAAATGCAAAAATGAGGTTTCTCACCATCATGAAGATTCTGCAGACTCAACTGCATTGCCAAAGCAAAGCTAGAGACATTTGTGGAAGTGGAAATGTTTTGTGCCTCATGTAAAGTATGTACTATAGTTAGATTTTTATTAAAACATAAGGAAAGGAGAGCAACAGCGACGTAAAAGTAGTGAGATGTTTGACTTTCTTTATGTGAAAATAATGCTTCAATGTCTGCTTTCAAGAAAGTGCTTGAAATGCTTAGTGAGTTCTTAAGGTTCTCCTCAGAGATTTCTGATCAAGTTTTACTCTTCCTGTGCTTCAGCCTTGAAAATAGTTGTTCATGTTTGCAAGAGGGTTTTTCCAAAAGTAATGCCTCCTATTTTATTATTTTGGCCCACAACATCAGAATTGGATGTGTGGTGGTATGGCAGTAAAGGCTGAACCTTCCTGACAATATTTCATTACATTTTGTTGCCATGTGACAGATGATAGCACAGGGGTAGTCTGACATGGAAGTGCATATGAAGCAAAGTTGTATCATTGAATTCCTCCATGAATTAAAAATTACACCCATTGGCATTCACTGACAGTTGCTGAATGTTTTTGCAGACCAAACAGTGGATGTGAGCACACTGAGTCAGTGAGTAATGCGTTTCAGCAGTAGTTACAGCGATATGAGAAACAAGCCACATTCTGGACAATTGTGCACAGCTTTCAGCTTTACTGGTGCAGATTTTTATGGGACAGCATGCAGCCTTGTGACAAAAATGCATAGCTAATAGCTGTAACTTTTTTGAAACGGTTTTTTTGTTTTTTTGGTTTTTTTGTTGTTTTTTTTTTTTGTAGCAGAGAATTTGCTCTATCAAATAATGTTATTTGTATCTTCTGTAGTTTCCATGGAAATAAATAGGAGGCATTACTTTCAAAGTGACCTACATATGTAACAGCCAAACAGTGATGACATAAATAAGGCATGTTTGTAAAACAAGGAATATCTTTCTCAGGAAAGATAGGGGTTACAAAAGTCTAGTAAAGAGGCATGATCAAATTTTTCTTTGACTTGAATGTCTGATTGCAACTCTATACATTCCGTTTGAAAAATTGCAGATAATGTATTTGTGTTCATAGATATTAAAAAAAAAATCATAAATATGTATATGTAATTACAATAATATAATGAGCAAATAAATAAATAAATAAATAAATAAACTTTTTGTACTTCCTATACCACAAGTTTAAAAACTATTTTAACATGTTGACAGTGAAAACCACAGCTCTTGTGGTCATTTTTTTTTTCTGTGTGGAGGTACAGACACTACAGATGTTGTGGTCACTTTTACCCTTCCAAGAATTACATTTATAATTTCCATGCTACGTGTTGCATTTGTTACTAGTAGACAACAATCTATTAGTCTACTTTAAGAAGTCTTATTGATTGGTTAATTTTTGGCAATTTTATATTTGCCCAATTTTAATAATTAAATAAGAAAAGTTACATGTCTCCTTAATAACATGTCTCCTTAAAAAACATGTGCCTACACAGACACACACACACATAGGTATGTTGAAATATTATTATAGATATTCACTACGTTTTATACAGCCAGAATCATAAGTGCATGTAATGGGTAATACATGTGAGTTTCCATTAAGCTGAGTGTGTGCACAGCAGGTGTGGGACGCAAAGTTAGCACTGCACTGCACCTTCCACTCAAGTGTTCTGTTGTTGCCTACACAGTCTGTGCCCAAATGAATCACAATCAACTTATGAAAAATATCACTAAAAATCACATAGTAATGTTAAAAATGTGCTGCCTTGTGCGGCTGTGTTACCAGTTGTCCCAAGACTACATGTGGCCCATGGGGAGGGGTTTGGACACCCATCCTTGAGTAGGTAACATAAAAGTGAATTCCTGTGTGAGGTCATCTATATCAATGTTTTCATAGTTCAGTGTATATTTTATTATGTGCAGATTAATTGTATTTAATAGCCTTTCACAATACCATAGAAAACTTGAATGCGCTCTTTCTGGACCTGCCTAATATTTTTTTTCTTTTTTTCTAGACACCAATACTACACTTTTAATTAAATAATAAAAGAACAGAGGTTTGGAAATAGAACAAATCAAATAGCAGAACAACATGAGTGAAGTAGGTCAGACTGCAGTTTGTGTTCAGTGGGACCTAATGTCTAATAACAGCTTGTTGCTAATGTTTAGGGATAAGTATAGAAAGTGTTATACTTTTCAGGCTATTTTCCCAGCTTTAAACAATTTACAGTTCAGAGACATCTTCAGAAATAAGTGATACATTTGTATTGATAGATTTTTCTTCCACAACAATCAGAGGTCAACCAATCATTTATTCCAAGCGACTATTAGGAATTTACTGACAAGGAAGTAACTGTTTCTATTACTGTTATTAATATTAACAAAATGTGCTCTGAGGGAGCTGGCAGAGGTGATTGCTGAACCACTCTCTATCAACTTTTACAGGTTTTGGTGAATGGGAGAGGTGCCTGAGGATTGGAGGAGAGCCAACATCTCTTGCCTATGTTCCTTGAACATAGGAAGTTTCGTAATAACATGCGGAAGAACTTTATGGTGAAGGTGATTGAGCACTGGAACGGGTTACCAGAGAAGTTGTAGGGTCTCTTATGGAGAAATTCAAAACCTGACTGGATGCCTAAGTGTGCCACCTATTGTAGGGTACCTGATTTATCAGGGGAGTTGGACTTGATGACCTCTGGAAGTCAATTCCAACCCCCGTGTATGATTTTGGAATTATATTGTGCCATGGTAGGCAAGAATGGTATCCTGGAGTGTATTAAAGAGAGTGTGGCCTGCAGATCAAGGGAGTTTCATCTTCCCCTCTGCTCTGCCCTCATGAGGCCACATCTGGAGTACTGTGTCCAGTTCTGGGCTCCTCAGTTCAAGAAAGACATAGAACTACCAAAGAGAGTACAGTGAAGGCTCACAAAGATGACTGGGTGCCTGGAGCATCTCTCTTATGAGGAAATGCTGAAATACCTTGGATTCTTCAGCCTGGAAAAGAGAAGGAATGAGAGGGGATCTTATAAATGTTTATAAATATCTAAAGGGCAAGAGTCAAGTGGAACAAGCTAGGCTTTTTTCCATGGTGTGCAGTGACAAGTCAAGGGGCAACGGACACAAACTGGAACATAGAAAGTTCCATATAAATATGAGGAAATATTTCTTCACTTTGAGGGTGACAGAGCACTGGAACAGGCTGACCTGAGAGGTTGTGGAGTCTCCATCTGTGGAGATATTCAAACTCACCTGAATGTTTTCCTGTGTAGGAATCTGTAGGGAACTTGCTTTAGCAGGGAGATGGGTCCCTTCAAAATCCCATGATTTTATGATTTAGTGAACTACTTGAGCAGTGCATGTGATCTAATCAGGTTCTGGGTAGTTCCTTTAAAAACGCGTGTACTTTGTTGTTGTTTTTTGTTTGTTTTTGTTTTTTGTTTTGTTCTTTTCTAAAACAGTGGATCTACACATCTTGATTTGTAGTATGTAATATCACACATCACAATGCAGTGGTGAAATAAGTGTGTTTTATATGGTTTCACCATGCAAAGGACCGTGTATTACATTTTATCAGAAAGGATGCTAATATTAGCAAGATAAATGACAATATCTGTTCAAATATGACCCAGAAGAGAAAGAACATTAGATTTGAAAGGGCTATGTGCTTTTGTTTAATGACAAATTTTTATCAACAGTAGTCTTCTTTTTAACATAGTATCAGAATAAAATTGCCCAACTATTAGGAAAAGTCACACAAAAAGAGGATCTAAATATAGGATCCAATCTGTCCCACAGGATGTATCAGTAACTTCAAACTCCTATGAAATAAACTTTTTATTTTATCTCTGCTTACACATAGTTTACAGAATCATTTAATGAAATCATATGATAATCATTTCAGTTTATTTTTGTTTCATAAGCTTTGCTAATGACTGCACACATTTTTTAAAATGAGGATCTTATGTTCATAAGATCACATAAAAATTCTAACATGTTGCCCTTAAACATTAATATTTTACTGCCATGTAAGTCAGGGAAAAACTTTTCTTAGTTGATTTTAGATGAATCTGTTTATGCATACATAAAATCTCACTTTTCCACTTCTTTCCCCAGGGAGAAGCCTAACACATAGCTCTTAACAATCTAATTCACTCTCTCTCATTAAAACTGAAAGAAAAAATAGGATAAAAGAAGTATACTGTGCTTTTCCATAGTAATCAACAAGCGTATATTTTCATCCATATGGTTTATAACCTCAACTAAAGAAAATATACAATAGCTTGACTTCTGTATGACCTAAGATTAAACTGTTTCAGAAATAGATAGGCAGCAAGAGACAGCTTAAAACAAACAAGTTCCATGCAGGGAGATAGAGAACCTGGTAACATTGCAGTAGAAACAAGCAGGCTGGATAAACCCCTAAGGGAACCTCTCAAAATGGTGGCATCTTTCCCTTCCTTCATAACAAGAATCTTTTGCTAATAAACAAACTCTTGAAATGTTTTAGGGATTGTATTGATAGAAACATAATAAAATATTTACCCAAAGTGCATTCACTGTGTTTGAAACACAGTCAAACTGCTCACCAGGAACACGACAGTATCAGCAAAGGATTCACTACTAGCTGTTTCTTCCAGTGGTGAATCAGTAAGAAAACATGACAACTTCTTGAAAGTTTTATCAAGGAACTTTGATTATTTTTCAGGATCACTATGCTTAAAAGAAGTCATGGAAAGAAAATTATGAGGAGAATGTGTTTTCTGTTGGATTCCAGTGTATAGCAAATCTTGTAACAGAACAATTTGGTGGAAAATATCTGTCTGATTGTCTAGATATACCTAGATCTACCTTACTTGCTTAAGGCAAGTAATAAATTTTGCTTCTTGTTGGGATTTTTCTCTTTCCCTCTTAAAATTAAATTTGTTCCAAGTTTGAACTGTTCATTTATCTATTTATGTCAGATATTTTCACCTCTTTTTTTTTTCCTTCTTCCTCCTAGATTCCTACTTCGTTGTTGTCGTTGTCGTTGTTTGTTTGTTTGTTTTCTCCTGTTTCTACCTTTTTTTTTTTTTTTTAATGCCATGGAAAAAAAGAATAGAAAATGGTGCTGGTACAGAGAATCAGAAGAAGTATTCTCTAGTTTCAAATATGTATATATATATATATGTATTTTTTTTTCTGGTAGCTCTTATTCCTTGTGCATAATCCATCTTGCTTTTACAATAAGTTTTATTAGACCTATGGCATTTTCCATCTCATGTAGTCTGGAATTTGTGTCATACTATAGTGTCTTTAGAAAAATATAAATATCTTAAGATGCATCTTTCAAAAAAGTACATTTATACAGGGATATTCTGGAGTTGTGACCACGATATGTTATATATATGACTTCAAGCTTCACCTCTTATTCCTGATATGATAGATATCACTCTCTAGAGGATGGGAGAGAGTCAAGGGGAATGTTGTTGAGACAAGACCTCCTGTCTGAAATACCAGGACTCTCGAATCTTTAAATGAAGTGCATCATTATAAGAATGGAAAAGCTCTTTCTTTTTTCAGCAGAAAGTGAACTTCATCATCTCTTTAAGGAGACGACTTACTTATATAAATTACATTAAACACATGTTTTTGTTCTTCACAAATGCAGGCTCTAGACTCAAATTTACTTACCAACGTTTAAACAACTTTTGTTTTCTCACTGCACAATGATTGAACCTAGAACCTTAAAGGTCTCTAAAACATGGGATGAATCATAAAAGCAAATGCCAAAGAGAAAAGTAGTATTAAAAAACAAATAAACAACAACAACAACAACAAAACAGATTATTTCTTTTTTGAAATGCCACTTATACCTATTTTTTTTCTGTGGTCATAACATACATGGTTATACTGTTTCCTAAGTAGTAGTAAATAATCTTGAGTGACTGTGAGTGTGTGAATGCTATTCTATATGATTTGATTTTCATATTACAAAAGCAAAGGGGCTCCAATAACTCATAAACATAATCTTCATTTTGTTCATTGTTTTTAATACATGTACATAGGCAATGTTGTTAACCCTCATGAAGTAGTCATATCTCTTAATAGCTAACGTTTTACATCAATAATCAGCTCTGGAAAGATGATTATGCGCATATTTCAGAGAAAAAATGTCTGATACCTAACTTTTACAGCACTAATCACCTAAAAATATCGTATCTATGAAGTAAGCCATTTGGTCTTTCTCAACTATAATTTTTTCTTTAAACATTTGAAGTTAGAAATGTTGAATATTTGGGAAATCTCCCAATCTATATTGGGAGATTCATATTAGATATTAGAAGGAAACTCTTCTCAGAAAGAGTGTTAAGACATTGGAACAGGTTGCCCAGGGAAGCAATGGAGTCATTGTCCCTGGAGGTGTTTAAGGAAAGGGCAGATGTAGTACTTACGAACTTGATTTAGTGGGCAGTATTGGTGGTAGGTGGATGATGGGACTAGATGATCTTAGAAGTCTTTTCCAACTATAACGATTATATGATTTTATATCACAAGTTCTACTTGAAAAAAAAAAAAAAAATCTGACAATTATTCTTTCTTGGATGCCTTCTTTTGCTGCCAGTTTTTTTTTTTTTTTTCTCCCCATACATAGTTTTCCTTCATCCCACAAAAACTCTTCAAATACATGGCTAGGTGCCAGCGTTAAAGTGAACTTCCTTACACAGATTTATTCATCTTCCATTCACACTGGTGTTACTGACAGTTCAGAGAGAATGTAAACATCCAAATAACTCATATTTTTCCTCTGTCTTTTTATGAGCTTATTGGTACTCCTGTACTTCAAAACTACTTAAAGCTTCTTAACTGATAAGCCAATGAGCTGTCTTCTGGTCTTTTAAATTCATAGTAGTAAACTTCATACCCTCTAGAAACTTATCTGAAACTTGCATCACAAATTTTAAAGATCAAAAGGTAACTTTTCAGAATTTAGGTCTAAAATAATAATAAGAGTAAAAATTCAAGTAAATCAAGAAAAAAATCTGTGTTACTCTATTCTCAGATGTGTTTCTGTACACATCAGCAGAAAGATAAAAAAAAAACAGTAGCAGGGAATTTATGATTTGCAATATTACAATGGAATCATCTTACTATGGATTGTTATTGGCAATAAAAAGGGAATAAAACTCAATAAAGGGGAAAGCGTGATAAAAAATATAAAACCTTGTGAGTATTTTTTTTCTGCACTATCATATCCAGTAACATTAAAATTATAATTTTTAGATCATTAAAATGACTAAACAAAATTTCATTTTCTCATGGGTCAGTACATTTTTCACTATATATTTCTGATTTTCCATGAATTTTTTTAACCTTTTTATTAGACACAGTAACTGGATTATTATGTAGAATGGATTTCTACTTTGTCAAGTAATATATTTAAGCAAATAAAGGAGCAATCTTTCATCTTATGTACTCGTATTGCTCTAAATGGGTGCACATGCATATAGATACATATATGCGTATACATACATATATATGCATATATACATATGCGTATAAACAGAGATTATCATCTTCTTTCAACGATATTTCAAGGCATTGCTCTGGGAAGATTGTTTTCTTTATCCTTGACTTATGTTAAGTATTCCACTCAGGTTAGGGAAGATGGTTGCCTGATTGCCTGCCCTATTTTTCTTTCCCAGAGCAGACAGAGTATGCTTATCTATTAAAAGCACTCCAGAGCTACATTAAGCTTGGACACCTGTGGAGCTTGTCAGCACAGGTTCTCATGCAGGTCACTGGTTGCTGGAGCAGCTTCAAGAACAGAATAATAAGCACTATTTGATATGGGAAACATATTTCTGTCTCTTTCTTTTATAAGTATACTTATAAAAAATCCTTTGGATAATGAAATAGAAAATCTTTCTGGATAAACTTTGCATCTGTGTTAAATTCACTAATTCGTTTTTAATTTCTAATGCAATTATTTTTGTTCTTGAAATATGCACACAAAAAAAATTAAAATCCTTAAATCCTTGTAGTGTTTAGAATATCTGTGTATCACCCCCATGTTTCTTGGAGAGATCTCTTTGATTTCGTGCTGTGATTAAAGAAATTAAAAAAAAAAAAAAAAAGAGAGAGAGACAGAGGCAGACTGCCTTGTAGTTTTCATTTTTAGCCAGTGTTTAGAAAAGAAAGCTCAGAGGTAAACAATTGATCATTTGTGGAAAAAAAGGGTTTGGAATTTGAGCTATAAGAGCATACTTGACATCAAGTCTACATATTTTTTGAGGTTGTATTTAGTTGTGCAATGATAAGTGCCTGATTACTTCTGGCACCCAAGAAAGCTGTTTGGATACCTAAGACAGCTACAGATCTCAGTAAAGAGCTATAGAAACATTTTGATTTTCTAGAATTGAAGATAAATACAATTCACAATATCTAAAAGTAAAGGAGACATCTATACTCTGTAGACAATGCATCAGTGCACCGAAGCTGACACACCTACGCAGCTTTCTCATCTTGGTTCTCTCTAGATCATCTCAGATAATATTGTTTGCTTCAGTCTGGACAGCTGCAACACATTTCTGAGTACAGATATCAATAAATTGTCTACTATAAATAAAGTAAAAATAGTGAACATGCAGGTATACTTTTCAGTAGTTTATGTGAAGATACTGCCTACAGTGTTGAATCATTCCTGCGTAACCGTAGACACAGAATATTACATTCATTTCCTATAATTCTGGAACTTCCAAATTCTCCCTTAAATTACTGATTTTATTAATATTTCATACAAAATTACTGCAAGATGACCAGAAGTGCTCTATTCTGATGCAGCTGGTGAGAGAGCCTACAAGAGGAGCTGCCCTGCTAGACCTGCTGTTCACAAACAAAGAAGGTCTGGTGGGAGATGTGGAGGTTGGGGTCTGTCTTGGACAGAGTGACCATGAAGTGGTAGAGTTCTTGATTCTTGGTGGAGCCAGGAGGGGAAGCAGCAAAACTGCTACCTTGGACTTCCAGAGGGCGGACTTTGAATTGTTCAGAAGACCAGTAGGGGGAGTCCCCTGGGATTCAGTCTTAGAGAGTAAAGGGTTCCAGGACGGCTGGTCGCTCTTCAAGAAGGAAGTCTTAAAGGTGCAGGAGCTGCCTGTCCCCCTGAGTCGCAAAATGAGCTGGCGGGGAAGAAGACTGGCGTGGATGAATAGGGAACTATTCTTGAGGCTCTGGGAGAAAAGAGAATCTACCTCCTGTGGAAGAAGGGACAGGTGACTCAGAAAGAGTACAGAGAAATTGTTAAGGTGTGCAGAGAGAAAATCAGAAAGGTAAAAGCCCAACTTGAACTCAACCTGGCTGCTGGGGTAAAAAGGAACAAGAAGTTCTTTTACAAAAACATCAACAGTAAGAGAAAGACCAAGGAGACCCTCCATTCTTTACTGCATGAGGCTGGGAATGTGACCACTGAGGATAAGGCAGATCCTTCCTTTGTTCTGAATGCCTTCTTTACGTCTGTCTTTAAAGGTCAGACCAGTTATCCTCAGGGTACTCCACTCTCTGACCTGGTAGTCTCAGCTAGGGAGCAGACAAAACCACTGACGATTCAGGAGGAAACACTCAGAGACCTACTACTCCAACTGGACTGCCACAAATCCATGGGGCCAGATGAGATTCACCTGAGAGTGCTGAGGGAACTGGCAGAGGTAACAGCCGAGCGTCTTTCCGTCATCTATCAGCGCTCCTTGTTGACTGGTGAGGTCCCAGAAGACTGGAGGCTTGCCAATGTGACTCCCATCTACAAGAAGGGTTGTAAGGAGGAACCGGAGAACTACAGGCCTGTTAGCCTGACCTCAGTGCCAGGGAAGGTTATGGAGTAGATTGTCTTGAGGGAGATCATGCGGCAAGTGCAGGACAACCAAGGGATCAAGCCTAGCCAGCATGGGTTCACAAAGGGCAGGTCCTGCTCGACCAACCTGATCTCCTTCTATGGTCTAGTGACCCGTCTGTTGGACAAGGGAAAGGCTGTTGATGTAGTCTACCTAGACTTCAGCAAAGCCTTTCACATGGTCTCCCACAGTATTCTCCTGCAGAAGCTGGCAGCCCGTGGCTTGGACATGTACACTCTTGGCTGGGTAAAGAACTGGCTGGAGGGCTGGGCCCAGAAAGTGGTGGTAAATGGAGCTAAATCCAACTGGTGACCAGTCACGAGTGGTCTTCCCCAGGGGTCAGTGCTGGGGCCTGTCCTCTTTAATATCATTATTGATGACCTGGATGAGGGCACTGAGGTCACCCTCAGTAAGTTTGCAGATGACACCAAGTTGGCTGGATGTGTGGATCTGCCTGGGGGTAGTGAGGCCCTACAGAGGGATCTGGACAGGCTGGAGAACTGGGCTGAAGCCAATGGGATGAGGTTCAACAAGACCAAATGCTGGGTCCTGCACTTCGGCTACAATAACTCCAGGCAGCACTACAGGCTTGGGGCAGAGTGGCTGGAAGACTGTGTAGAGGAAATGGACCTGGGGGTATTGATTGATGCTCAGCTGAACATGAGCCAGCAGTGTGCCAAAGTGGCCAAGAAGGCCAATGGCATCCTGGCTTGCATCAGAAACAGTGTTGCCAGCAGGAACAGGGAAGTGATTGTCGCCCTATACTCAGCACTAGTGAGGCCGCACCTCGAGTAACTGTGTGCAGTTTTGGGCCCCTCACTGCAAGAAAGACATTGAGGCCCTGGAGCATGTTCAAGGAAAGGCAACCAAGCTGGTGAGGGGTCTGGAGCACAGGCCTTATGAGAAGCGGCTGAGGGAGCTGGGATTGTTCAGTCTGGAGAAGAGGAGGCTCAGGGGAGACCTTTTTGCACTCTTTAACTACCTCAAGGGAGGTTGTAGTGAGCTGTGGGTTTGGCCTCTTCTGTTGTGTAACTGGTGATAGGACAAGCGGGAATGGCTTCATGCTGCACCAGGGGAGGATCAGGCTGGACTTTAGGAAATACTACTTCTCTGAAAGAGTGGTCAAGCACTGGAATGGGCTGCCCAGGGAGGTGTTGGAGTCACTGACCCTGGAGGTGTTCAAGGAACGTTTGGACGTTGTGTTGAGGGGAATGGTCTAGTGCAAACTTTTGGTGATAGGTGATTGGTTGGACTGGATGATCTTGTAGGTCTTTTCCAACCTTGGTGATTCTGTGATTCTGTGATTATGTAAAATCAGTGTACAAGTATTCCCTTTTCAGGATATGCTTGAAATGACATAAAGTTTTGCTTCATAAATGTGTGCTGTTTTAACCTAAACCTAGACTTCTAAAAAATTATATATACGTAGATAATTTACAAACCCCTAAATTTACTCATTAATGTATTTTCTGGTATTTTCCTTTTAATATAAAACTTTTATTTTCACACCGTTCAAATTTCAGTGTTAGTTGTAGATAAATATTTATCCATACGTATGTAAACTGTAGCAGATGTGTTGTTTATTCTGCAAAACTCTGCTCTCATATAATCCCCTAGAACAAGTTAATTAACTTGCCAGCCAAAATCATGCAGTGCCTGGCTATCATCTGTATGACAGTTCTTCATTTTACATACCAGCTTCTTGATTCATTAAAAGTACTGTAGGAAGCTTTTCACAAAAGAAAATTCCATTATATTTACAGTGGGAAAAAAAAAAAATGGAATTGAATTCTCATTATCATCATAATTCTGAAATTACTTATATTTCATTTAATTTAAAATACTTCTTTTTAATTTTAAAAAATCTTGACTGCTGACTCCTTTTTCCTTTGCCATATAAAGTTTCTTTGAAGCACTTAGCACTGCTGCTAAACTATGAGTATAAATGTAAAAACTGTATGTATAAATGAGTGTATTGTATCTTGTTTTAGGCACTAAATTAGGGATAGACATCACTTAACCACAGATCTATCTTCAGATTCTCCTGTAAGTAAACACGGATGTCTTCAATAGGAACTTGTGTATCTAAGATGAAGGAGACTTTTCCTATATCTAGCCCTCAAAGTGTATTCAAGTTGATACAGCACTTAGAACTCAATGTAGAGAAAGTGGATTATGACTGGCCTGCTAAATTAAAAAAAAAAAAAAACAAGTCAGACATCAGTCCTGGGGCTTGGAGTCCAGTGGAGTCCAGTCCTTGAGGAATCCAGTGATTTCATAAACCTCCTGGATTACTGTCCTCCTAACTACTATGAAATTATTATTTACAATTTAAGGTTTGCTACAATCTTACCAAGTATTAACCAGTGACTGTGTACTGAGTGTGGTATCTGCAGACGTAAAGGAAAAAACCTGTCCTATACTTATGACCAATTTTTTAATGAACTAAAAGAGAATCAAAGGAGAAATGATAACAAGTAGGAAAAATGTTGAAAAACATTTTGAGCTTGAGTTCTGTACAATGTAAAATACAAAGATATAAGTTAATCTTTTTCTGGACTAAAGATTCTTGCCATTTTTCACATTGTTGCTGTGAAAGTTTCCATTTCTGTACAGTTTTTACTCTCATCTAGCAGACTGGAAGGTCAGGTAGAACAATCTTTTCTATGGTGAATTATGGACAACTTACAATTTTCCCATAGATTAATATTAAACATCGATTTACTGCGCATTAATGAATATTAAATGGCAATATTCACAGAAGGAAGAGATTAGTTTTCTAAAGCAGACAGACAAAAAAGACTATGTTCACTAACTTTGAAGACACAAACAAAAGCTTATCATTGGTAGAGAGCCATTATCTGTGTAGGTTGTTATGAAGGTAATGCCTCCTATTTATTTCCATGGAATCTACGATAAATACAAAGAGCACAATAACTATTTGATAGAACAAGTTCTTAGCTACAAAAAGTTATTTTTTTAACATAGTCACCACTATTACCCATATATTTTTGTGTAAGATCATGAGCCTGCATGCTGCACTCATAAAAATCTGCATAAGTGGAGGGGACCAGTGTCTGTTGTCACTGTTGAAACACATCACTGTGCCAGTATCCACTGGTTAGGGTCTATAAATGATCAGCAAGCCTCAGGGAATGTTGGTGCAGTTTTTTCATCAGAGAGCAATTCAGGTCCACATGTTTGCCTCATATGCACTTCCACGTAAAGTGCTGTTTCATCAGACTGCCCCTCTGCTGCTATCTGTCTCACCACAATAAAATGTAATGGAATGTTGGTGCGAAGTTCAAACTCCGCTGCCATACCACCAACATCCATCTCTGATTTTGTGGGTCAACATAATAAAATAGGGAGTGTTACCTTTGGAGCAGTCCCTGTAAAAAATGTATATTATTAAAATTACTTTTTACAGCTATAATCCCTTGTTTCTTCCCTTGAAGTATATTTTTTTGTTATTCGTTGGGACCTGTAACTCATAAATGTCAGGTCATAGTTGCTTGTATTCTTTTGTGAGAAATGTGTTCACCTTCTACGACACTACTTAAATGCGCTTAGCACTCAACAAGAGGAGTGTTCATATTGAATTGGAGGTGATGAATAATTCATACAGTTCAATTTAACAATTTTTTTTTTCTGGGCATTAGATGATAATTGAGAATTGAGCATAATTAATGATTCCTAAAATACCATCATTTGAATTTTTACCCAGTAACATTTAGTAACATCTAAATGTAGAAAAAGTACACATTTATGCTTTCTTTAAATGCAAGACACTCAGCAATTCCAGCATGGAAATATAAGACAAAATATTTCTTACTATCCCATCAGTATACTTTGACAAACCTCACATTTCCACCTTTTCTGTGGAGGGAATTCCAGACTGCTAAAATAATTTGGTTAGGTATACTATCTTTTCCTTTTGCCTAAAGATTTTATACAAGGGTATCTACAAAAATGCCTCCTTTTTTATGATGTTGGCTCATGACACCAGTGGAATATGGTGGTTGACAGTAGAGGTTGAACCCAATCACCAGTATTGTTACATTTTGTTGCAGTGAGAGATGGCAGCAGAGGGGCAGTCTGACAAAATGGCATTTAACTTGGAAGCGTGTATGAAACAAAAATCTGTCTCTGAATTCTTTCATGTGGAAAAAAATTGCACCCACTGGCATTCATTGATGCTTGCTGAACGTTTATGGGGATCAGTCAGTCAGTGGATGTTGGCACAGTGGTGTGGTGGGTGGTGCATTTCAGCAGCAGTGACAGCAACATGAAAGACAGGCCTTCCTCCAGACAGATTTTTATGAGTGCAGCAGGCAGGAACTTGTTCATTGCTGGTGAAAATGCATAGCAAATGGTGGCGACTATGCTGAAAAATAGTGTTTTGTAGTTGGAAATTTGCTACATTGAGTAGCGTTATTGTGCTCTTTGTATCCATGGAAATAAATAGTTGTAGTTTTCATGGAAATAAAGAGGAGGCATTAATTTCATAGCAATCTAAGTGTATTATGTTGTATAGAATCTATAATCAAGGCCCAGGAGTGAAGTTAAGGAAATCAATCACGACATACTAGAAGTAATGCTATTTAAAATAATTTATCTTTGACATTTTTTTAATTAGCCAAGATTGCACTCCTTTGTTCTATCTTAGATTCTGTCATGTATTTGTACATAATTTTGGGAAAGCAATTTGAGGTCATTTTTTCCATCCAGTGTATCCAGTTGTACTTACTGTTGGTTGTTATTTTTTTTGGTTGGTTGGTTGGGGTTGGGTTTTTTTTTTGTTTGTTTGTTTGTTTTTGTTTTGTTTTGTTTTTTGCTTTGGTTTGGTTTGGGGTTTTTTTTGTTTGCTATTTTGTTTGTTTGTTTGTTTGTTTCCTAGCAGAATGGTTATATTTCCTTGTACTAGAGAAGATTTGAGTCTGTGTGTTTTGTGTACATTGACATTAAACTAAACTGTGACATCAGAAATGGTCACTCTAAGGCATGATTGTTCCACTGCAAATTTGCCAGGGTGCATTCAATCCTATGATCCAGATCACTGATCAAAAAGCTGAACAAGATTGGTAGCAGTACTGATCCCTAGGGAATACCACTAGCTACAGGCCTCCAACTAGACTCTGTGCAGTTGATCACAGCTAAGCTCTACCAGTCAGCCAGTTCTCAATCCATCTCACTAGTCAGCTATCCCACACTTAATAAGCTTATCTATGAGTATGTTGTGAAAGGCCGTATGCAGCACCTTGCTGAAGTCAAGATACACAACATTCACTGCTCTTTCATTATCTACCCAGCCAGTTATGATATAATAGAAATATAATAGAAAGCTAGCACATCAGTGAACCGTGATTTCCCCTTGGTGAATTTGTTTCAATTGCTTCTGATAGCTTTCTTTTCTTCAACTTTCTTGGAGGTGTCATCTAGAATAAATTATTCCATCATCTTCTCAAGGTTTGAGGTGAGGCCCACTGGCCTGTAGATTCCCAGCTCCTTCTTCTTGCCCTTTTGGAAGACTGGAGTGACACTGGTTTTCTTCAAGTCCTCAGGCATCTCTCCTGTTCTTCATGACCTTTCAAAGATGATAGATCCCTCAACACTTCTGTATGCATCCCATTAGAGCCCATGGATTTTTTTTGCATTGATTTTTTTGTCTAAACATTCTCTGACCAGATTCCCCTTGACCAAGAGGAAGATTCTCCCTGTCTCCAGGGTCTGGGATTCCTGAGGGGCAGTATTAGGAGGAAAGACTGAAACAAAGAAGGCATTTGGTAACTCCACATTCTCAGCATACTCTGTTACCAGGACACCCACTCCATTCAACAGTGGACCCTCATTTTCCCTAGTTTTTCTTTTGCTTTGACATACTTAAAGGTTTTCTTGTTGCCCTTGACCTCCCTCATCAATTTTAATTCTAAGTGGGCCTTAGCATTCTTTGTTGCATGCCTGCATTTCAGCTTTCTGTAGAAGGCCTCATGAACTCCATCCTCATGGTCAAGTGGCCTATATATAGTAAACATATATATACTATATATATAGTAAACATTCACAATGTGGAGATGGATACATTGCCGTTACTGTCTCGCATAAAGAACAGCTCCACCATCTTGCCTTACTGGTCTGTCTTTCCCAAGGAGTACATAGCTACTCACAACAGCATTCTAATCATGCAAGCTGTTGCAGCATGTCATATCAATAAAGTATATTTTATTTAGCAATATGAATCAGAGCTCACATAGTGATTCAATATATTAAAAAGCACCAAATGAAACTGAGTTGACTTCTTATATAACCGAAGACAAAAAAATAATTGTTGTTTGTTTTGATGTCTTACTAATAAAGCATATAGTCATGTCCTACATTCCTGGTCAGAAATACAATCAGGTTGGATTTTTAAATCCATGAGGCTTTGATCACAGCATCCCCATTTACTTTAAAGTGCAGTGAGGGTTGAGCAGACACCCTGCGGGCAGTAATAAGAAATGGACTACATAAAGAAATTCCAAAATCCTTTGTAACACATCTTCTTGCTTTTTAACTGAAGGTGGAATCATATAGCTAAAATACATTGGTGGGTATTATGAAGAACATTTTACACGTTGGTGAATCTAACGGAAAGTAACAGGAGAGAAAATGTATAATAGACTAAGAAGTCTGATCAGGAGTCATCAGTTCATTTTTATGAGAAATGCTCTGTGCTTACTTAAGACAATATTTTGAGTTATTCTATGTATTTAGAATTATGAAATGCTTTTTACTACACAGAGGAAAAAAAAAAAAAAAAAAAAAATTGAGTAACCACCGTGGATGACATTCTGCTGTCCTGTCCTGGAAATCTCCCAGTATAAATGACTTTCTCCCAGTTGAGGGAAAAAAATGTCTAGGAACAAATACAACAAAACTTCTCAAAGACGAGTCTTATAACAGTGTAGATTGACAGTATGAAGAGAAAATAATGTATGAGAAATTCCTAGTCCATTAAACACCTTCGTAAGAAACTTTCTCTATTGGAATACAGGTAGTGAAAGTACAGACAATGAAGACTACCTAAAATTAAGTCAGGTGTAGCAATAAGAGAGGTGATTTGTAGAAATCTATGGCTTTGCTCTAAGGAGAATGTGTCACCAGTGCCATGACATATCATTTAAATGTAGAGGCTGTAAGTTTAAATGTCCCAGCTGATGTCAACTACTGACATAAAACTAAAAGACAGAAGAGGTCTCTAAGATACCTAGTAGTCAAGCATTAAAGGTTTTTATTGGAACAATACAGTACCTTGAACTGTACTTGAAAAAGAGTGAGAAGACAGAGAAAATGTTTCAGGACTGGTGCACATCTTTTTTGTTCGTAAAAATCTTCTAGCTTATGCATGGTTCTCAGGTGCAAGTTTAGTTCGGTTCAGATTTATACGTTTGTTAGCAGTCCTCAAATGAATCATGCAGCATCCAGCGCACATGCATTCTAATACAAGCTTGTACAAATATTAAGGTGATTCAAGTAATAGGACAAATAGAAGTGAATTACTTCAATACACTTCTAAAAAAAGTATTTTCTTACTGTTATGTGGTTAGACTTATGATTTCTTTTTATTTTCTGAGACAAGACCCAGGAATATATATTGTAGCATATGAGTCTCAAATCTGTTGTATTTGTATTGCCTCAGTAATGCTCTTAAGTTCTAATGAGTGATCAGGTGCCTAGAAAACTCTGATGTGCAAATATCTGAAAAATAGTGTTGTCTCAGTTTGCTTCTCTCCAAATCCATGACAGATATCATAATATACAACAAAACAGTTTGTTTATTTCAAAAATGAAATAAAGAGAAGGCAAATATGTAGGTCATCCTTCTGGACTTCATACTGTCAGTCCTAAATATCACTATAACCTACTGGTGGTAAGATGCACAATTGTTTTTGAAGAAATATTCAAAAATCTACTTTGGTGAGTTTAGTAGGAATTCATCTATTTAGTAGAAATTCATCTGTTAGAAAAATTTTCTTTTTCTAAAACCACGTTTTTACATGGCAAATCCATTAAAAAAAAAAAAAAAGGATAAATAAAACTAGCTGGGAGAAGATCACTGAATGACATTTTTTTTTCTAAAATGAACTGAACATTATCCAATATGTTTATCATATATTATTTCAAAACAACAAAAATTATTTCTGTTATACAACTTATACAGTATGAAACTGCAGAAGTTTCTGAAGTACAGTAGCATATCTGTTGCTCTACCCCACCTAATATTGCTGTCATGCTTGCAAAAGTATTGAGATGAATAAAAGCACCCCTTTTAAAAAGAGATGTTCTTCCCTTTGCTAACTTTAGCCATGGATTTAGTTGAATTTTAAAGTTTACTCTCAATAGCGTTCCAGTTTAGTAACAAAAAATGAGAATGTAATTTTTATCTACTGTGCAGCTGAGGTCACAGAGGACTAAATCCACTATCATTTACTAAATATTAAAACTTTTAACAATAGTCTTACTATACTGTGATGCCAGAATCCTTTATCTTTCTAGTGGTGTGGTCCATTCCTAAAGAATGCTCCAACTAGCTCCAACTCTAACATCACAGAATCACTGGAGTGGAAGGAACCATAAAGATCATCTAGTTCTAATTCTCCTTCCATAGACAGGGTCAAAGCTCAATCCAACCTGGCCTTGAACTTCTACAGACAACCTGTGCCAGTGTCTCACCACCTCTGAGCAAAGATTGTTCTCCTAACATCTTACTCAAATCTACATTCTTTTAGTTTTGAACTGTAAACCTTTGTCTTATCCCTACACTCCCAGATAAAGAATCCCTAATCAGCTTTCTTGAAGGTCCCCTTCAAGTACTGGAAGGCCACTCCATGGTCTCCCAGGAGCTTTTTCTTCTCCAGTCTGAACAATCCCAAGTGTCTCAGCCTGTCTTTCATAGGAGAGGTGCTCCAGCTCTCTGATCATACTCATGGTCCTCTATGGACTCTGCAACAGGCTCATGTCGTTTTAATGTTGGAGTCTTCAGAGATGAACACAGTACTCCAGGTGGGGTCTCGTGAGAGTGAAGTAGAGGGAGAGGATCACTTCCTTTTATGTGCTGCTCATACTTCTTTTGATGCAGACTAGGAAGCAGTTGAATTTTCAGACTGCAAGCAAACATTGCAAGCACCCTAAAGTCCTTCATTCTTTGCCCAGCCTGTATCTGTGTTGAGATTATCCATACCAGGTATAGAATCTTGTGCTTGGCCTTATTGAACTTCATAAGGATTGCATGGGCCCAGTTCTACAGCCTGTCAAGTTCCTGGGCACCTTGCCCAACTGAAAAAAAAGAAAAAAAATCTCCATTGCAAAGAGATTTTTTAATAGATATCTGAAATAAAACAAGTCTCTTCAAGTCTCTGTACTGTGAAGCGTCTACTTAAGAAGCAATTCAAGTCAAAACAATGTTAAAATGTATTAAATTTTCCTAATCTGTAAATTAGTGAGTCCTGGTTTTCTATTATCATCGTTCATTCTCCTTAGACAACTAAAGGTCATTGAAATGTTTCTTTCTTCAGAAAAATAGTGTGTCTCCATAGAGCAGTTCATGCTAATTCATGGTCATGTGGCCTTTCAAATCATTAATTAAATTAATTTCATTGCTTTCACTCATGCACTCTTAATTAAAAAGGCAGAGGAGGGCTATGAGGAAATAATATATGGTATTATCAGTGTCATGTCCATAAGAACTATTTAATAATGGCTCAAGCTAATTTATTGTTAATAAAACCCAGTCATTTTCTCAAACTGCATACAGGACAGCCTGTGAACTTTATGAAGTTTGTTCACTGTTCTCTGCATCAGTCTTAATGATTAATCATTCTACTCTCAGTAGAAGTAAGGAGGAATATTCAAAAGCCATAATGACAAACCCGAATTTAATATCAGAACACATTCTGAACATAAGTCACAATATCTTATTGATCTTCATTATTGCTGATGACTTTTTGTAGCTAATACTGTGTACAGAATGAGGTAATCGAGTATTCTTTGGTGAGAATACTCAATGAAATGTACAAAAATAAAAATTACTTAGCATATAATATATTTTGGTCTATTTTTCATCATTTTCTGAGGTTGTTGATGTAACCTAAATAAAATTATAAAACTTAAGAGAGTTAAAATTTTTTTAAAAAATAAATTAATTAAATTTTTAAAAAAATAGACACTTCTTTTTGTCATGCAAACAATAGGCAAGTGTCTGCATCTGGAATAAAACAAATGATACCTGGAGTTTTTGAGAAAGTGAAATTAGTGACTTATTATAATGACTGTTCACCTCCTAATTTCCTGTTACCTTAAGACAAATTAAGGCTCTACACAAGGATTACTGTGGTCTGTCATATGCACATACCACCACCCTGAATATCTGGAAATCTACTGGGAGGTTGATACTGAAGTCCTGGCCGAGGTACACTTCAAGGCATATGGTACAGAGAAGCAAGGAGAAGTCAGCCATGACATGACCCTGAAGGCACTTAGCGTGCCAAAGGAGTCTGCACAGAAAAAGTACAGCTAGAAATGATATATCTTTCATTTACAAACATCTGAATTATCTGAGCTTGCATGTAATTCTGTCTGCAATTGTAGCTAAAGAAATATCCAAATTTCATTAACAAGTAAAAGAATTGCAATTCTTGCTATCTCAGTGCTATATAATCAAACTATAAACTCCTTCTTTGAAGGGTAGCATAATCAATCATTTCTTCATTATTCGCACAAGAATCATTTGACTCCCTATAGGTAGGATTTCCCAGATTTCCTCTTAGGAACAAAATTAATGCTTTGCAGGTGGATTTTAGTGGCTGAATTCCAAGCTGTTTGTGTTCATTGGCAATACATTATACCAGTATACATTCAGAATTACATCATTCAGATCCATGACTAGTTTTTTCTGAATGCTTTAAATACTCAATACTGTAATACATTTCTACCAATATAAAAAATGTGTAAGCTATTCACTCAAAATATTTATGCATGGAACTGCATAGACATTTTTTAATTAAATGAAATGCTATACCAAAGCAAATAAATACACTTTTAATAAATAATAAGAAATACAAATGGCTCTGTAGTGAAATTACTGTGGGACATTTTGTAAGGTGCCCCTCCTGCCTCACCAAGCTCTTATTTTAAACTTCTTTTCTTTATTGCTAACCTAAAAGGTCAGCTAGTTCTAATCCCTGCCATAGACAGGGTTACCATCAACTAGATCAGGCTGCTCAGGGCCCCATTCAACCTGATCTTCAGTGCTGCCAGGGGTGGGGAATCCACAACTTCCCTGGGCAACATGTTCCACTGCCTCACCACCCTCTGAGTAAAGAATTTATTCCTAAGACCTAACCTAAATCTCCCCTTTTGTAGTTTAAAACCACTCCTCCTTGACCTCTCAGTATCAGACTATGTAAAAAATCTGCCACCATCTTATTTATAAGCTTCCTTTAGATACTGTAAGGCTGCAGTGAGATCTCCCTGGAGCCTTCTCTTCACCAAGCTGAACAAGCCAAACAGCCTCTGACTTCCTTCATAATAGAGTGCTCCAGATGTCTGGTAATCTTTGTGGCCCTCCTCTGGACCCACTCCAACACCTCCCTGTCTTTCTCGTGTTGGGAATCTCAGATCTGGACATAGTACTCCACATGGGACCTCATGAGGGCAGAGAAGAGACGCACAGTTAACTCCCTAACCCTGCTGGTCACGTTTCTTTAAATGCAGCTCGGGACTCAGTTGGCTTTCCATGCCGCAAATGCACACTGCTGTCTCATGTCTGTCTTTCATCCATCAGAATTTCTAGATCCATCTCCATAAGGCTGCTTTCAGTGAGTTCATGTCCCACTCTGTACTCATGTCTGGGATTGCTCTGACCATGCAGAATCATGTTGAATGCCTTGCAGAAGTTTGGGTAGACTACAACAGTTGCTCCTCCTGTGACCACTGATGCTGTTGCTCCATCATGATTGGCCACCAGATTAGCGAGTTTGCCCTTGGTAAAGCCATAGTGGCTGTCTCGGATCCACTTAGTCATGTTGCATATGCCTTGACTTTTTGAATATGTTAGAGTGGATTGGCAACTACAACATCCAATTCCTTCAAGGCTTTGGGATATGTGTGGATAAGCCCTATAGATTTGTACGTTTGATCTCATCAAGTTGTCTCAACTTTCTCTTAGATTACAGTGGAAGGGATTTTGTCCCCCTAACCCTCATCTAGATGTTCAGGGATGTGAGGGACATGGGAAGCCAAACTACCAGTGAAGACTGAGGCAAAGAAGTTGCTGCCAAGAACCTTTGCCGTGTATGTTCTTGCCATTTCTCTCTTCTCATTTATCAAAGGAGAAACACTCTCCTTGGCCTTTCTCTTCTGACTAATGTACCTAATAGAATCTTTTTTTTGTTTGTTATTTTTCATGTCACTTGTCTGATTCAATTTCATCTGTGCCTCAGCATTCTTGTTCTTATCTCACACATCCAGGCAGCATCCCTCTTCAGTTTCCAGGACCAGACAAGTGTAGGAAGGAAGGAGTAATTGAAATAGCACCAATTTAAGTCAACTTAGACTTTTAGAAATGTACTGTCCAGTTTTCAAATTATGATATGTATTTTATATATATGATCTTAATAAGTACTTGGAGAAGCTAGACAAAATGCAACTAATGTTTAATTTGCATGATATTTAAAATAGGCTACCTCATCACTTGCAGCTTTAGGATGAATTCTTTGAACTATGTCAGAAAGCAAAATATAGAGTGAGAATCTTGCCTAAATATGCTCTCAACTCTTTTGGATACAGAATGGATCATATTATACCGACAATTGTACTGATTTATTTATTTATCTGATCTTTCTTCCTAGCACAAGGGATTTTTGTAATATTGACTCATTCTGTGGTGATTTTTTAAAAAAAATCAATTTTTCAATAATTTGCTTTGAAGTAATAATATTTTTTTACTCAATGCAAACCAAGATTAGTGACAGTCCACCAAAAAACTTTGAATAAAGTGACACCATCTGCTTTGGAGACCTGGAACAGTTGTTTAGGAAAGAAATCATGCTGCACTGTGAACACCCAGAATAATCTTTCTGACAAATACACACAGTAAATGTTCACGCTACGCAATATATGGACAAGACAGCAGCCATTTCCAGCAAGCACTTTGAGCAATTCAATTGGACAGTACCAGAGTTACCTTCTGTTTTACCATGGAGTGAAGCCAAGATCCTGCTATTTGGCCACCTCCCTTTTCTTCCTTATAACACATGCACACAGTACCTAACAGTTCTCTGTCACCAAGACTTCCACTAACATATTTGCCAAGTAAACTGCGAGATTCCATCAAAATTCAATACCTTGAAACTTTGACTGTTTTTGTTTGGTTGGAGAATGCAAACTGGCCTCAAGTAATACACATTAAAAAAATAATAACTAGGAAAACAAAAATAAGATGACACTTACATAGAGATAAAATACAGTGAGCAGTATGGAATATGAAAAGAATTAAACAATGGGTTTTCTATTTTCTGCTGGTATTTGTATGAAAAATCTTGATTCAGTTCTCTGTGTAATGATAAGCAAAAGCATTTCCAGCCAGTTTTCAACACCTGCTTCAACGAAGCCATTCAAACTACACAATATACAGGTGTATACAGTCGATACAGGTGTATCGACTAGCCTGAGTAGTTCAGATCACTGAAGACAGGCCTCTAAGATCCCTTATCAGTCATTTAAGGTGCATAATCAGTGCATCTGAGGAAGACAAGAAACTAGTCTATAACTGAAAAAAAATCTGTGATTTAGATCTTTGTCATCTTCAGCAGGTTCCAGTTCCTTGTCTTTGGCATGATCAGATCTAGACTGAGAGTCAGATGAGACTCTCTTTAAGCCTTACACTAAAGCTAGATGACTGTCCAGAAATAAATACAGTTTGCACAAATCCAGAGATATTATATATAGGAAATAATTTATATCTCTTTTAATGAAGAATCTGCTTCAATCATTAGTTTCTTAAGTTCTCTATTGTATTTGGTAACAAAAGCTAAGCGTAAAATCTGGCAAGGATGGATCAAAAGCTTAATGATTTCAAGAAATCGTTTTTCCACCTTTTTTTTTTTTTTTTCCTCTGAGATTTTGAGTGAGACCTCCAAAAAGGATTCAGATTCTGGGAATTTATCATCTCAAATCATGCTTGATTGTTTTTCAGTGTTCAGACTACAAGATAATGCAGCATAGATAGAAAAAGAATGGACAATTTTGGTGTTCTAAATATATAAATGCATGACTTTATGCTCTTTCTCCCAGAGTTGGCCTTAAACTAAGACATTTATGCAGTTATTCACTTGAGCTTTTATAAGAAGCTACTCTATTCTCAATCTCTTCAGGTGTTAATTTTGTATTTAAAAAGGTAATTACAATATTTCTAATCCCAAATGCATTATTTTCTCTTAGTTGAGGATCATAAAATGGAAAGAGAGGGGGAGAGCAAAATTCTATTTTTTAAATTAAAAACTTAGCAGGTCACCTTTTAATAGATTTATCTTTGCACAGGGATTTATATATGTGCAGTAAAGACATAAAAGTAGAGATAGCAATTAAGAACTATCCTATGGGATATTATTATGTGAAGATATCCTTTCTCCATCTGTAAAAAGCTGTGTTTCCTATCAGATATCAAACACCCTAAGCACAGATGTCAATAGGCATTAAAGGAGAAATCAGCACGTAAACCATACACAGCTCTGTGCGGGATTGGATCCTAGATATAATGAATGACCTTCTAAGATTTTAAATTATATATATAAGGGAAGCATGAGATGAAAATACATTTATTGTTCCTCTACTTGTAAGCAAAAGAGAGAAATGTTGGTACGGACATCAAAATTAAGCCCTAAACATCCCTATCCAGGGAACTCAGTAGAAGAGGAGAACTGATCAAAAATGTATTTGATCAAGCTAGCTAGCCTAGGATAAATAATTCAGAAAAAGGAGACACTCAAAACACCAAATGTTTTTGTTTCTTAAAATAAGTGTTTTTATTAGCCGTTTGTAAGCATTCTACATGCTTACAATATGCATTGTAAGATAATGCATCAGAGAGGTAAGAGTGACCAGTGACTTTTGCAACAAATGCCAATTTCAAGAATTGTGTATGAAGAGAAGATCTCAAGTAAAGCATTAGTGTAACGTCAGTGCTCTTAGGCTTAAAAATTACTCTGATCCTTGTTAAGATTACCATGGTCGGGCCACTAGATGGTAATTACAGGAACAGTATTTATACAGGAACAGAATTGAGAAGCTGCCCTTAGAAAAATATTCATACTTTCTTAATTCAGTAGTCTTCCAAATAAATATTTTTTTGTTTTGTTTTCATTTCAGACATACAAAAGGGGGGGGGGGGGGGGGGGGGGAAGAGTAATATAGGCATATCATTAAAACAATCATTAATTAAATATTGGACGATTGCAAAAACTATTTTATTTATTTATTTATTTATTCCAATGTTTTAGGAGGGAGCCTCCTTATTTGTTTGTTTGTTTGTTTGTTTATTAGAAATGCTTAACTGATTATTTAAAGTGGTTTATATCTCTACACCAACACATTTGATGCCTCAGTATCTTTCTTTAAAGTGCCTTACACAAATAAGTCTTCTTTGACTTTCTTTTTTTCATTAAGGCCGGGGTACTTGGATTCAGAAAGGCACCTGTAGCAATTCTGAACAGTAAATAGTTGTACAGGGAGTTAATAAAGTATTATGAAGTTCCGCACAGATATAATAAAAGATTATATCGCCATAGATAAAATGTAGAGCAATGCTTTTCTCCATGGGATTTTGAAAAGGATGTGAGTTCAATTATATTCTTAAGAACTTAAACCTCATTATCAGTTCACTGCCATAAATATACCTGAAACAAATTTACTCAGTTAACTGCTGAACAGTATTGATTATTTTAGACCATATTAACTTAAGCTTCTCCAGGGATAGGAGTGATTCACTTAGATGTATCAAACTGAGGCCATTTCTAACACAGAAGAGAAAACATATGCTTACACATGGAAAAATGACTACTTATTCCTGTATTACACAGAGAACAAAAGAACTTTGCTCAATGTTTCTTTTGAATGTCTACAAATTATGTTACTGCTTATATCTACCACCATTGTCACACTGAATATTAAGGGAATGATATCGGGTGTTTAGAGTTGTCTTAGTTCTGTCTTGTTGTCACTGAGAAAAATGTATATTTCTAGGAGATAATTTTGAGTATTTTTGACTATAGTATCAGTGGATAGTATGTAAAATAAAATGAAATTATTTCACCTAACAGGTATTAGCAAAAATCTTTGCTTTGAATCTTCAAGAACACTTGGCCTCCTTTTGACATGAAGCACTGGGTTTCATAGGTTCTTACTTTGCAAAACAGTGCCACACTACCTGCAAAGGAAAGGCAGGTGTGTTGGCTCAATTCTTCATTTAAAACCAGTTATAGAAGGACATTTACCCAGAATTTTCGAGTCCCAGTAATTTGGCTGGAACAATAGCTGCCACTTTGACCCAGATCTGTGTGATTTTCTCTCTGATTTCTAGGACAAGTGTTTCAGTGAAGTTGTGAAAAGCCTGAGAATGAGAAGATAATATATTGTTAATCTATCTATCTTGAGGGTTGCAATGCTTTTGGGGTTTATTTAGAATGAGGCCTTTGGGTATGATGGCAGATGATTTGTGTGACAGTTCTTCTCTCCTCACAAAGTTCCTGTGGTAGACTCAGATTCAGAGCAGTGCTACAAATGTGGTAAATGCATACTGCTACCTCAAGACATGGAGAGACAGGAGGGACGGAGGGACTCTTGAGAACAAAATGAGGATACCCACTTCATGCACTGCAATCAGTGGCAACATGTTGGTCATATATATTCAACTGATGAAAGTAAATTTACTAAAATATACTTAAAACCAAGCTCTTAACGTAGTATCATAGACATAAAAGCAAATTTACTTTCATTAATACCTTTCATTAATAACAGAGTTTCCTTTCATTCTGTTTCAGCTATGATCTTTGCTGGTTATAATTTAAAACTATAAGTATTTATCAGCAAATTCTGTACAGGAAACAAATTTACTTTACAAAAACAAAATGATTCTTTACGATCTCATGATTCTTTCTTACCAGACTTGGAACAACTTTATGATTCTCACACTAAGGCCTCAACTGTGGCATGGCAAGTTTCTGGAATGGAAGTCACACTTTTGGATCTCTGCCCACCATTTTCATTTCTTCTGCTTTTTAACAGGAAAAAAAGAAAGCTACCTATGAATGTATTTAGTTTGCTGCTAATTATCCTTGTAATAATATATAATGTCCCTGGTTAGTAAGTATGCAAAAATATGCAGTCACTGGGTCTTGACTGCCACTGACATGCAAAGTAGGACACCATTTGTCCTTCAAAACTTTGAAAAAATCTCTTCTAGTTATTAAACAGCTTCATTAACATCTTAGGAAGCACAGAATCTCAGCTGGCTGATTTTCACATGTTCAGTCTTACCTTTATGGAGTCTTCATATTACTTCTTTTCTAAAGAAAATTTTCAAATCAAAATAACATCAGCTATTTTTAAATTGAACTATTTTATCCTTTTAATATATATATTTTCTCCCCAGCAATTCTTTTTCCCTTGATGTATTAATATAAGTCTTTATCTTTCACATTGACCTCCATGTTTATCTTCAACGCATTTTGATTTTTTGCTCACTTTATTTTATCCTCAACACCAATAATATGCATAATATTACTTGAAAAACCAGATCGCATTATTACCATTACAAGTCAGTGAGTGTTTTCACCTTAGATAATAGTTTTTACTTGGGAGTAAATTCAAAGACAAGTGTGTTAAGAAAGCATAAATGATCTTGCTAAAGTCTCAGCAGGTACTGAGTCACAACCCATTACTCTTTTCATGTACACCTTAGCAAAAACAATTAAATTCTCAGTATAATGAATCTATTAAAACAACATGTGATGTTAAATATTAAAATTAAACAAGGAGACAAACAACAAATTAGAATAATAAGTGAATCTCAAGTATTGCTAAACAGAAGCAAAATCACTTCAACAATCATCAGTTCAACAGAGAGGCTTAATGTCATAGGAGATAATACACTTTCAGCTCTGAACACTGTCCGATAATTTAGATAGGTCTGAATTACAAACGTGAGCACAATTCATGCTGTTAATATTGACTTATATTGATATAATTTCACTGAGAGGAGGAAGGATACATCTGCATAAAACTATAATAAGTTCTTGGTTCACTTTACTAGCAACGAACATAGCTATCTCTGAGGCCTGCTTTGAAAGTAATGCCTCCTATTTTATTATGATGTTGGCATATGATATCAGAGGTAGATGTCGGTGGTATGGCAGTGGAGGTCAAGCCTTCCCAACAGTATTCCATTCAATTTTGTTGCTATGTAATGGATGGCAGTCTGACAAAATGGCCAGAGACATGAAAGTGCATGTGAAACAAATTATATCACTTATACCTTACCCATTGACACTCATTCATTCTTGCTGAAAATTTATGGAGACGAAATAGTGGATGTAAGCACAGTGAGGCTGTGAGCACAGTAAGCATAGTGACACTGTGCCAGCAGTGGACTATCCTGGACTTTAGGAGAGCCAACTTTTATCTCTTCCGGGACCTACTTGGAGTTATCCCGTGGGCTAGGGTGTTAGAAGGTAAGGGGGCCTGTGAGAGCTGGTCAGCATTTAAACAGCTCTTCTTCCAAGCTCAGGATCAGTGCGTCCCTGTGAGCAAGAAATCAGGAAAGGGTGGCAGGAGACCTGCATGATTGAGAAAGGAGCTCATGCACAAACTCAAAAGGAAGAAGAAGGTCCATGAAATGTGGAAAAAGGGTCTGACCACTTGGGAATAATATCAAAATGTTGTCAGGGCCTGCAGGGATGCGACGAGGAAGGCTAAAGCCCACCTGGAATTGAATCTGGCAAAAGTGATTGATAAAGGATAATAAAAAAGGCTTTTTTAAGTATGTTAACAGTAAAAGGAAGACTAGCGTAGATGTGGGTCCCCTACTAAGTGAGGGGGGTGTTCTGGTAGCGGGGGATGCTGAGAAGGCACATATACTGAATACCTTATTTGCTTCTGTCTTCAGTGAAAAATCTCTCCCTCAGGAATCCCAGACCCTGGAGGTTAGTGAGAGGGTCTGGGGAATGGAAGACTTCCCTTTAGTCAGGGGAGAGGTGGTCCATGAGCAACTAGGCAACACCAATGTTCACAAAGATGGTGAAGGGCCTGGAGCATCTCCCCTATGAAGAAAGGCTAAGTGAACTGGGTATGTTTAGCCTTGAGAAAAGAAGACTGAGAGAGGACCTGATCCAGGTCTATAAATATCGAAGGTGTGGGAGGCAAAGTGGTGATTCCAGACTCTTTTCAGCAGTGTGTGGAGACAGGACAAAGGAAAATGGCCAGAAACCGGAGCATAGGAAGTTCCACATGAATGTGCACAAGAACTTCTTTGCGGTGAGGGTGACAGAGCACTGGAACAGGCTGCCCAGGGGGGTTGTGGAGTCTCCTTCTCTGGAGATATTCAAGACCTGCCAGGACGCCTACCTGTGTGACCTGGTGTAGGGAACCTGCTTTGGCAGGCGGGTTGAACTCGATGATCTCTGGAGGTCCCTTCCAACCCCTACAATTCTGTGATTCTGTGATTCAGTGGCAACAGCAATATGAAAGACAAACCATGTTCTGGATGGCCATACCTATTTTTATGAGTGTAGCATATAGGCTATTTTTCATTGGTGATGAAAATGCATAGCTAATGCAGAAAAAGTTGTAACAAAATTAGGAATAAAAACTAATAAAGTCAATTAATGTTTTTGTTAACATATATCTATATTTTAGGCTTTGAATTGTCTCTAGAAGTTCTTGCTGTGCAGGAAAATGGAAGCTGAAATTCAGCTCAATGAGTTTTCTTCCACTATGCCTCAATTGTTATTAAACTCATTAAAAGATTCAGGCTAGCATCATAAAGCTCTGGACTAGGTTGATATTAAGAAGTGAAAAACTGCTTTTTTAGATAGCTTCCAAGTTTCTCTCTCCTATTATTTAGGAACATGCATAGCCTTTGGACAACACATTTTTCCTTCTGCCTAGCACACCTCAATGACATAGCTTCTGTTCAGGCTTTATGAAAAACATACTGCAGTAGGTCTTCCTATTGCAGTGGATCTTACATGTGAATATAGATGAGTTCTTCAAGAAAAGTAGGTAAGGCAGAAAAATAAGATGATTGTATCTGTTCTTGAGACTGGGAGAGGGAAGCAGAATCAATGCAGCACAGATATTATCCATTCTACTCTTATCTTCTTAAACAACTGAGACAATATAAAACAGTCCTGCTAAACACAGGAAAACCTTCTCACAAGATTCTCAGGGATGCACTTGAGCTGCAACTGAGGATCAAATTTAACTCATGAGTCTACAAATCAGATATCTGATTTAATTATTCCGGGGCTTTTGAAGTTTTTAGCTCAATATAGTTAAGTAAGTTTCTACCAAGACAATTCATCTCACACTAAGTATGTATAAGAATACTGTGGAATTGCTCTTTCCACTGACTACAGAAACTTAAGGTGACCAATTTAGACATCTAAATATATGTGATGTGAAATCAATTTTCACACAAGCAGACAATCTCTGGGGATATGTAAAATGTTATCCTTCAAAGCAAAATGTACTTACAGGAAAAAAATACTATAACAGATTGCATTAAAAATATTTGTCTAACTAAGTTTCCTTTTCTTAACAATATGGCTCTTGTTTTAGCAGTCTGGGAACATATGACTTTAATCAAATTACATGTTAGTTAGGACAGATGAATCATTCTCAAAACATAGTCAGTAAATGTCATTATTTTGGTACATAAATCATCTGTAATTTTTAAAGGTACAACTTATGAGAAATCATTACCCAATGAACTGAGAATATCATTCTTTTTCAGTCATTTGTGGGAATTCCAACAAACATTATAAGGTTTTGTTGTTGTTGTTGTTGTTTGTTGCTTTTTTTTCCTCATGGAATATTTCTGTTCTCTGATGAAATGAATATAAATTCAGAGATCTGGTGTGTAAAATGTTTGAATATGAATTAGAAAATCAAGGAACACTGCTTGCTCAATTTATGAGCTTAAAGTAAGCTATTTTTCATTACACAATTCACACACACACACACAAAAGTGAAGTAATCTGTTGTTCAGAGTAGTTGAGCAACAAGAAGAAACACAGCTTCACACATAGGTTCTGCACAGAAAATACTTTCTCACCTCTGCTCTTCTTTTCCTTTTGCCGCAATATCTTCTGAATTCTTTGCTGTGTGTAACTCAACTGTCACCTAGTCAGTGGCTGCAACATCCCTCTAGGGGACTCAAACATCCGATTTCAACTTACTGCATCAATGCTCTCATGATAATATTTTGGAATGAGGGGAGGTCTTTAATTCTCATTTCATCGGATGACTGATGATCTTTAGCTCCACAGAATGCAGCCAGCTTCCTCTCATACATGCTCCAGTTTCCTATTTACCAGAGATAAAACCATAGTGGCTCTACACAAATAAACCAGTTTCTAGGAGTAGTCATTTCTCTGCATTAACCATACCAAGAGAATAACTTTCCATCCTTATCCAGGGCTAGATCCTGTTATTTACGGGGGTTTCAGTGCTCAACAAGTCACCACAGTAGAATGATTACAGGCATATGATTGAACTGGCAGGATTAGGGTTGAATTTTTTTCAGTCTCACAGTTACATATCGTTTGGAAGCCACATTCAATAAGATTTAAAAAAAAAAAAAAAAAAAAAAAAAAACAGGAAAAGAAAAGGAGAGGGGAGGAGAGAAGAGGAGAGGAACGGACAGGACAGGACAGAGGACAGGAGATGAGACGAGACAAAATGAAAAGAAAGTGGATATAAACCCGCAAGATATGGAGAGGAAAGATTTATTATCAAGAATTTGAATGCCCATTGATAATGCTGACTGTGGCCCAGTATTATCTTTCCATCAGTTATAGAAAGCCAAGCCTTCTCATCTGTGTCAATCACTATTCAATTGAATACCTTGTGTGCATTGGAGGGCAGACTTTGAGTCACATAATTTTATTTTCTTAAAACTTCCATCTTTAAAATACTCCATGAAGCAATGTGCTATATTTTACTTTCTGTAGAGCCAGAACCTTGATTCTTCTTATTTATTATGCTAATGCAAAATAATACACACAGAAGTAAGTAGGACTGTAACTAATCAGTTTTATAAACCATGTTTAAATTTTCTTTGTTTATTAAGCACAGAATTAACTGGAAACAATTAATTTATTTTAAACGATTTATACTTATTTAGCTTCTACCTATTCATCCACATTGTAGCCGCATTTTCCACATGATTTTCCACAAGATTTCTTTCATCTTTAGGCAGAACTAAAATCCATATTGGCAGTTAATTAATGGCTGTATATCGTAAACCTCATGAACTAACGAAGTGGATATGAAAATCATTCAAGACATAAAAAACTTTTTTTAGGTGAAATCATGTATGTGAGGTTGCTAATTCAACATACTACTACTTTTTAATGCTACATTAAAAGATAATAAAATATCTTTACTATTCTGTTACTTTAAACAATCTTGACAGTTCCAGTTTATATCAAGAAAACAAATAATAATAAGCAAACTCCAAAAATTTGGTTTTGCCTTTTAAAACAACTACAATAAAATTTGTAATTCCCTACATGCTTGTTTCAGTATTTCTCTTTTTTCAACAGCCATTCAATCAGAAGCTGAGCTGAAATAAGTTGATTTTCTAAGTGAGACTCACTTTTAGATAAATGAGAACCAATATGAGTAAGTCATAAGTCAACTTTGTATTATATGTATATTGACTCATCCCAATCACAGCATCTTGATAATTTATAACACAGTTTATTACATTTGGAATTGAAGCCTGTCCTGTTCAATATCTTTATTGATAACTTATATGAGGGTAGATGTGAAAAGGAAATGTACCTGGGGGTATTGGTTGATGCTTGGCTGAACATGAGCCAGCAGTGTGCCCAGGTGGCCAAGAGGGCCGATGGCGTTCTGGCTTGCATCAGGAATAGTGTTGCCAGAAGGAGCAGGGAAGTGATCGTCCCTCTGTACTCAGCCCTGGTGAGGTTGCACCTCAAGTACTGTGTTCAGTTTTGGGCCCCTCACTACAAAAAAGACATTGAGGCCCTGGAGCATGTTCAGAGAAGGGAAGCTGGTGAGGGGTCTGGAGCACAAGTCTTATGAGGAGCAGCTGAGGGATTGTTTAGTCTGGAGAAGAAGAGGCTTGGGGGAGACTTTATCACACTCTACAACTACGTGGAAGGAGTTTGTGGTGAGGTGGGGGTCAGCCTCCTCTCCTGTGTAACTAGAAATAGAAGTAGAAGGAATAGTCTTAAGTCGTGCAGGGTGAGATTCAGGTTGAACATTAGAAAAAATTTCTTCTCTAAGAGAGTGGTCAGGCAGTGAGCTGCCCAGGGAGGTGGGGCAGTCACTGTCCCTGGAGGTGTTAATGAAACTTTTAGATGTTGTACTTTGGGACATGGTTTGGAGGGAAATATTGGTGATATATATGGACAGTTGGACTACATGAGTTTAGAGGTCTTTTCCATGCTCAGTGATTCTATAATTCTATACTCAGGAGTGTTTCTTGTTCCAGGTCTTTACATAAGTCACTTCACAACCTACAGCTGATCGTCAGATACACTATTTCTATATACATAGGCAAGAAGTGCTGCATACCTTCCAAAAGTACACAATAGTAACAATTGTAGACTAATGGTGTACATGCTATTTCATTTGTTGACAGTACTATGTAGAGCGAAGAAGGCGGCCAAGGCAGAAATAAAAATAAAGTTAAAAGGTCCGTCTGCTACTGCACAAAGAATTTGTGATAGCTGCAGGGAAATCTGCCTCCACACTTGGACCTCAGTCTGAAGAAGGCAGGGTGAAAAAAATCATACAAGATCTAAGAAGCAAGGGACAGAAAAGTATCCTCCATATAGACCCTGGACATCTCACATACTCTGTGAAATGTCTACAATTAGTGTAGGTGATATGAAGAAAGATGGAAAATGTTTAGGAAAGTGTAAAGAATTTTCATTCACACTCAGCTGTTTACAACTGTTTGAAGCCTCATTACTTAGGATCTCTCAGATTTCCTCAAGTCTATAAGCCATCCTCCTAAACACTGATTCGTTTCTCAGGTAGTTTCATAGGCACTGGTATAGCATTCCTGCTCAAACTTTCTAGCCTCCTTAAGAACAAGATCAAGTCACAGATGTTCTTTTTCGCTATGTTGGTTTCCTCATTAACCTATTTGTATAGAAGTTCCTCCAGCTCCAAGTGGAACCAACATCAAACCCCTGGTATATTTTTTTCTCAGCTGGGTTTTCAGAGCCTTTTCAATCAGCTCTTAGTATTCCTGGCCCTGGCCTGATAGACATGGGCAGATTAACCTTGGGATATTCGGGGCATCTGCCTTGGAAACAGAAGAGATAGAACAGTTTCCAGGCATAGGAAAACAAAAACAAAAATGAAAACAAACAAACAAACAAACAAAAGGAAAAAACAAAAACAAAAACAAAAAAGACCAAAACCAAACCAAAACAAAAACAAAAGCAGAAGAACATGCATAGTGAGCAAAATATTTAAACAAAAAATAACTCCTTTGCAGAAAAGGAGAGGGAATGCAGAGAGGATAACTACTATTTCCCTGTATGGTAAGAACAGTGGTTGGGCCTAAGTTTAGGTCTTCTGAATCACTGTCCATAGGTCACACTAGATTGCACTGACAATGTTGAAGAAAACAGCCATTTACTAATTGGTGCTGAACTAGAATTTTTCCCCAGGAACTAATTTCACTATCTTTAAACTAAGGGTAATAATAACTGAACTCAGTTCTAACATACGTAAAAAGCATTACACTTAACCATTTGGCTGGTGTTAGTGTGTTAAATGGTGTGTAGCCACTGGTAAACAGATGTAAAATGTCCAGCCTTTCAGCTGGAAAAGGAAAATGGGGAAATAAAGTTAAATGAATAGAATCTTTACTCCTCTGTCCTTATTTCTGAAGTGCTGTAAATGCAAGACATATTTAAACTTTGCAAGCAGAGCATTCCATTCACTGGCAAAACAAAACTGTCATGAGGAATCTACTGCTTAGTAATATAAATTTTAATACCAGACCAACACAAACACTAAAAATTTTCATTTAACATGTTCTTAGTATAAACAAGGGGGGTATGTGGGAGGGGGGGCATTTGTCAACTGCCTTTTGAACCCTGTAAAAATAAGTTGAAAATATTTAGGGTAAAGGTTCAGTGACATTTGCACTTACTTCTAAGCACGGAAAGAAACCAGGAATTTACATCCTGATTTTACCCCTTTTCTCTCTCCAATGCTTTGACCTTGAGTTCATTACATATATGAACTGCGTGGGAGTTCCTTTAGTATAACAACTTTATTTTTATACTGCCAAAAGAAGTGAGTGCAACAGAAGTAAAAGGTGAAAATCTGAAGTTCACATAGAAACAAGATTGCAATTTGTAAACAACTATTGTGAAAGAATGATGCTCTTAATCCAATACAAATTGCACTGGTCGTACTTTATGGCATCATGTTTTGCCCACTGGAGTTGGGGGAGTTCAGATGCTGGAATTTATATGTATACAGAATCGGCTTGTTTTCATGACAGAAGTCAGCAGAACAAGATACTTTATGTGGCATTGTTAGAAAAATTGAATATAAGAAGGAAAAGAGGGGCCCCTTTTTCAGATTATAATTCCAATAATTATATGTGAGGGGAAAATTAAAGTTTAAATGAAAGAATGAGCAGCCTATTCATACTAAGCATTGTTACTGTGTTCAGAAATACATTTTCACCCCACTTTATAGCAGAAGTAGTGAAGTTCATATTGAAAAAGGAAGACTTCTTTTCCTGACCCCATCTTCATTGTTAATTATATTATAGTAAAAATCAAAATGTTTTAGCTATCAAGAGTTCATGCCACAATTACCTTCCAAATTAAAATTAATGTTGTGACTTCACTAAACAAATATTGGTGGGGAAAAAAAAAAAAAGCATTCTGTGCTGTTGGTGTACACTCTAAGCAACTACCTTTGAGTCTATGGGTTACACGAGCTGTAATAAAGATGTGATATACAGATTTTATGTACTTAAAAGGCTTTATATAATACTTCTCTAGCCCCAAATGAACTGAATTTTTAGTGAAAAAAAAATCAAATGAATAGCCCCACTGTTAAAAAAGAAAACCAAGGTTTATTAGTGAAGTAATTCAATACCTTTGTTCCAGTGTTTATTATGTTATTTTTAGAAAACAAAATTGGCTGTGGAGTTTGCTACAAAATTTCCTTTTGACCAGATGCTCTTTTGAGACCAAAGTCTTGCTGACTGGCATAAGAAGCATCTGGCCAGCTGTCAGGTTTGATTTGGCTCAGTGGAAACTGGCAGCAATAACAGAATGTAGGAAGGCTGCAATTACACTAGGCAGTAACCCCTGCAATTCCAATAGGTAAGATCATAACCAAATACCTCTGACACCTGATAAAAAGAGCTGATACATTGCTTGGTTCTGCCTTAACTAAAGATTTCATATAGTTGCACTGGCACTGCATCATCAACACCCTACGGCAATCCAGCAGGAGTAAAAAGTGGAAACCTAAGAAGAGAAAGTACAAAGAAAAAAGAATATATTGCTGCAGTTCTGCCTTCTTTTCACTAGCTGCTTGGTGCATCAGTCTTTTATGTGTTATATTCTGAGTTTGTAATTGTATTTGCAATGCTATACTGTTTTCAGATGTTTTGGGCTTTGCTTATTGTATGTGAATCCTCACATAACAAGAAACTTTGACTAAAGAGAAAAAGGCTGGAAGGAATCTCTCTCCTGCCTTCAGTGAGAGCTGACATGAGCTGTAGTTAGCTGGCACATGACAGATTCTGTGACAATTTGTTTGTGTCACTTGGGTGTTTGTCAGCTTTCAATGACATTAACCAGGCTGCAAGATGAGAAGATGGAAGGGGTGAAAAAAAAAAGAGCATATCTGTAATACCTCTGTCTGTCACCTTATTTACTTTCGTTTGCTTGCATTCACAGACTGTTATATACACTGGTATAAGAAACACCTCTATAAATATATGGCTATTTCATCTGTAGGACTGTAAAATGTTGAGAGGCTTTTAAAGACCAACATGCAGCATCAGACAGCAGGGGTGTAAAATAGCACCAAACTATCCTTCAGAATTCTAGCTTCCTAACCTATCCCAAATGGACTATTTCATGCTTATCCAGGTTTCAGTCTGTTGCTGAGTCAACAGCTGCATAACAGTTTCTGTGAAAGACTGTACTGAACCGCTAGACTGCAAACTTCCTCTTGTCCTACAGGAAGGGACTTTTATTCAGTCAGTAGATAAAAATATTTTTGTTCATATTTTTTTATTGCTTTCCATTTACATAGCTAGCTTATATCTTTAAAAATAAAAATAAAAATCTTTTGATATACAGATGTATCTTTTGATATACAGATGTTTCTTGGTTTCTCTTTTTCCCTACAGCTATATATGCAAACTAGAATCTCTCTTATGCAAACAAACCACACACACCTACACAGTGTGTAAATAGTGAAATAATATTTTCTTTGCTGCTATTGATAATTGCTTTTCATTAGATCAGCCTGGGCTATTCCACTTGTCCTTTACAGATATAAATTTATTACTTATTACATTTATTACTTACATTTATTACTTATTTACAGGTATAAATTTATTACTCTTTGACAGTCATACAGGAACAAGTGTTTAAAAAGATCCTCAAGGAAGGAGGTGAACCAGCCTGCATCCGAGTTCACAGAGCAAAGCATGTTGGTACCACTGCCACGGTTAAAAAGTCTTTGCACTTTCTACAGCTAGACATGCAAGTGTTAGGTACTACTCAAGGCTCTATTACTTATATCTAATGGTAATAAAAAGTCAAAGAAAATTACCTCTGTCTTGTTTACTGCCACCTCTTGCTATGCTTGTTTACTTTAGTTGCTAAAATACTATGGCAGAAAGCTATCATTCCTTTTTTTTTTTCCCTAGGGCAGTATGCACTATAAATTCTGATTGACACTGCTGTGTATCATAACTCATGAACAGTATGCTTTAAAGACTTCCTCAGTCTTACAAAAATGAGTATTATCTTACAGGAATGGGACTTCTGAGCTTTCTCCAAAAAGTGATTGGTAATATGAATAAGACTGAATTTTCATCAGCTCCTTCACAAAACCTCAGAACCAGAATCACATAATGCTGTGGTTGGAAGGGCCCTCTGTGTGTCTATGCTCCACCTCCTGTGCCAGCAGGGCCACCCAGAGCAGAATGCTCAGGACCAGATCCATGCATCTTTTGAAGACCTCTAAGGAGGAATACTCCACAACCTCTCTGGGCAGACTGTGCCAGAGCTTGCTTGTCCTCAGGGTAAAGAAGCATTTCATAATGTTCAGAGGGAACATTCTGTGATTGAGTTGGTGTGCACTGCCTCTGGTCCTGGCACTGGGCATCAATGAAAAGAGCATGGCTCCATCTTCTTTCTTTGTACTCTCCCTCCAGCTATTTACTTATATTGATAAGATCCCCTTGATACTTCTCCAGTCACTCTCAACCTTTCTATAGATGCTCCAGACCCTTAGTCAACTTTGTGGCCCCTTGCTACACTCTCTTCAGTATACTTGTGTTTCCCTCATACTGGGAACTGCTTAAGTGGACACAGTATTCTACATGTGGCCTCACCAGTAATGATTACAGGGGAAGGATCACTTCCCGTGACCAAGTGTTACCTGCTGGTAACACTCGGTCTAATGCAGCCTAGAATACCATAAAACTTCTTTCTGACAGGTGCACAAAGCATTGCTGACTCATGTTCAAATTTGTGTGCATCACGAACCCTAGGGCTTTTTTTGCTAAACTGCTTTTCCATGTGGGTAGCCCCCAGAGTGTACTGGTATCTAAGGCCGTTCGTCCCCAGATCTAAGACTTTGCAATTTGCCTTGCTGAATTTCATGATGTTTCTACTGGCCTATTTCTCTATGCTGCCCAGCCACTCCTCACAATTTCACCTGTATCATCTGCAAAGTCACTGAGAGTACATTCTGTCTCATCATATAATCATAGAATCACTCAGGTTGGAAGGGGCCTCAAAGATCATCAAAAGTCCAACCGCAGCCTAACCATAGTACCCTAACTCTAACAACCCTCTGCTAAATCATATCTCCAAGCACCACATCCAAACAACTTTTAAACACATCCAGGGACAGTGACTCAACCACCTCCCTGGGGAGCCTATTCCAATGTTTAACCACCCTTTCTGTAAAGAAGTGTTTCCTAATGTCCAACCTAAACCTACCTTGGCGCAACTTGAGGCCATTTCCCCTCGTCTTGTCAGCTGTCACCAGGGAGAAGAGACCAGGCCCACTCTCACTGTAAGCACCTTTCAGGTACTGGAAGAGAGTAATAAGGTCTCCCCTCAGCTGCCTCTTCCCCAGAATAAACAGCTTTAGCTCCCACAGCCTCTCCTTATAGGGCTGATTTTCCAAGCCCTTCACAAGCCTTGTTGCCCTTCTCTGGACCTGCTCCAATACCTCCACGTCCTTTCTGTACTGAGGTGCCCAAAACTGAACACAGTACAAGAGGGGAGGCCTCACCAATACCAAGTACAGGGACAGGATGATTTCCCTAGTCCTGCTCACCACCCCATTCCTGATACAAGCCAGGATGCCATTGGCCTTCTTGGCTGCCAGGGCACACTGCTGGCTCATATTCAGCCAACTGTCCATCAGTACACTAAGATCGCTTTCCATCAGGCAGCTTTCCAGCCACACCTCCCCAAGCCTGTAGGGTTGCCTGGGGTTGTTGTGGCCAAAATGCAGGACCCAACACTTGGCCCTATTGAAACTCATGACGTTAACCTTGGCCCATCGATCCAGTCTATCCAGGTCCTTCTGCAGTGCCCTTCTCCCCTCTGGCAGATCAACACTCCCTCCCAGCTTGGTGTTGTCTGCAAACTTACTGAGGTTGCACTCAATCCCCTCGTCAAGATCATCAATGAAGATGTTAAACAGAAGCGGGCCCAGAACTGAGCCTTGGGGGACACCGCTCGTGACCGGCCGCCAACTGGATTCAAATCCACTGACCACAACTCTTTGGGCCCGGCCATCCAGACAGTGCTTCACCCAGCACTCAGAGTGTACACCCATCCAGACCATGGGCAGCCAGCTTCTTCACGAGAATGTTATGGGGGACAGTGTCAAAGGCCTCACTGAAGTCCAGGTAGACCACATCGACAGCCTGACCCTCATCCACCAAGTGGGTCATCTTGTCATAGAATGAAATCAGGTTTGTCAGACAGGATCTACCATTCATAAACCCATGCTGAGTGGTTCTGATCCCCCAGTTGACCTTTAATTGGTCCATGATGGTTCCCAAGATTATACGTTCCATGACCTTCCCAGGCACCGAGGTGAGATTGATAGGTCTGTAGCTACCAGGATCATCTTTCCAGCCCTTTTTGAAGATGGGCGTCACATTTGCCAGTTTCCAATCCACCGGGACATCCCCTGTTAGCCAGGTCTGCCAAAAAATGATGGACAGTGGCTTGGCAACCACATCCACCAACTCCCTCAGCACTCTAGGGTGCAATCCATCACATTTATAATATTAAAATTACTAGAAAACTGCAATATTTTAATATTAAAAATTGAATAAATAACTTAAAAAGCAGCAGGCAGACAAATCTGTCAACCAAATTACACAGTAATGATGCTCATTAATCTGCTGTTGGTCTGAATAATCTTAGGACATAATAAAGATGTAGGAGAGGACACAATACTATGGCCTATCTTTTCTATTGTGGATTTTATTAAGTAAAGAATAAAGTGTCTGTTCACACCCTCTTAATGGATTTATACCATTGGATCAATAGTAAAGGATAAAACTAAACCACTTAAGAAGGTATTGCATTAATAAAATCCCTCTCACCTATCTCTGAAAAGAGGATAAACAGAACAGAGTTTCAGGGGGTGATTAAGAGAGCATCAGGTTTCAGTGAAAGGCTTAAATGTGACAAATTAGCCTTTGCTGCACATGGAGATAAGGCAAAGGGCTGCAAGACTGAATAACATATTATAACCTTTACAGAAGATTAAAAGGTTTTGTTTATTTTTTAAAAGATACCATGGGGATATCATATGACAAAATATTTTGAGGCTATTTATATAACCAATAAAAAGGTAGCAAACTTCTGTGCTGGAGATACCCTTAGGGCTGCTTGTTGATCTTATTTATTGCAGTCAGAATTATACTTGATTCATAGCTGTTCTTCCGTTTATCTTGTAGAATGCCCACTGGGACATGTGGGAAATAACATGGAGATTCAGTATGATTTTACTGAATTTTAATAATAAACTATACTAGATGTTGTACTTTTATGAGCTTGTTAGTTTATAAATATGGTCCTCCTTTTCTCACAAAATTGAATTCTTTATGTCTATGTCCTTTGCATTCATTTTTGTTCTCAGATGGCAGCTATCATCAGAATTTCTCAAATCTCTGGGTCAGGGAGGCACTTATTTCTTGAAGGTGGATAACCACAGTTGTAGCCCTGTCTTGTCACAATTGAGTAACTTTCTGGAGATACAGAAAGAGTTAAAGAAGAGCTGTTTGATTACATATAGTACCGAAAGTTATTGGGTAAATTATAGAGTAAGATGTCTTTGTATGCATTTAAAGATGATTATAAAAGAATCATGAGCAAAAACAAGAGTATAGATGAACTGTGTATGGTTAAGTGTTGGGCAATGAAGAAGATGAAAAGTGTGAAACAGTTTCTGTACAAGCAGTAAGTAAGTAGATTAGCACTCTTTAGCTTGGTAAGGAATTGACTAAGGCGAAAATGATAGAGCATGTAGAGAACTGATCTTCTGTTCTCTGTCCCTTGACAGCAAAAGAACTAGTAGGTATCAAATGAAGCTGTCAGCTGTCAGGTTCAGAATACATTTACGGACAGACTGTGCATCTCCTTGGCACAGAGTGTTGTGGGTGATAAAAATGTAAATAGACTCAAAAGAAGACTCGACAAATTCCTGTCAGAAAAATCCATACAAACCATTTCTGCCTCAGGTAGTCTTGTAGGCTACAAGCATTACCATATGCTGCTGTGATTTTATTTTTTTATTTTTAATCTGGACTTTCACTTGAGTTACTCTTTGAATCAAGATCATGTGCTAGCTAAACCTTTGATTAATCTTTTTGATGTCCTTGTATCAGTTGATCTAGTGATGCCAAAAACTACAACAGACCATCTGCCAACAAAGAATGAATAAGACAATGAAAGCATTTATCAAAAACAAAACAACAAAAAAACTCTTTCCTCTCTGAACTGCCTTGGGTAAAGTCTTTCAACTAAGATTATCTTCAGTTCACTTTATTCCTATTAGATTGCTTTACAGATAAAAGTCTGTAGTCTAATGCAGGTAAATTTACTATTACACAGTCTCTTTTTTTTTTTTTAAGTCAGCTGCATTGCCTTGTAGGAACTTGAGTGACTAATGATAACAGTGTCCATGGGAAAAGCATTTTATAATTTCAACTGTAGATGACATATAAGAACACAATTCTAGAAAATGTTTCAGTAGCAAGCAATGGACATGAAGTTCAACCTAATCTAATGTTAAATGCGCAGATGTTTACATGTGAGCTACAGTCATCTAAGTTGCCATTATAGTCAACAGAAATGCGCTGAATTCATCCTTGAGATGTTAGAGAATAAATCCACCATTCTTTCTCTAAGTATGCTATGTTATGCCAGTTAATAAATATATTAACTTTTCATAAGTCACTGACAACTATTTAAGCCACTTCAAGAAATGGATTTCTGATCTATGTCTATTATCTTCTTTAGTTTTAAGAAAGGATGTTTCTCTTAAAATATTTGCAAATGGTATGCTCATTCAGAACACTCCTTATTTGAAATATCTGTGAATACATTTTAGAATTTGAAAAATATATATACATATATTTTTGATAGCAAGTTTCATGTTATGGATCCAATTTTCCACTGCACAAGTTATGGAATGATGATAAATATTGAGATTCCAAATTCAAGAAACTGTAATATCTCATTCTGATTTCATATAAAAACAAAAAATGTTTGCAATGTTCTTCACGTGAGCATACAGTCTCTCCCTGCAAAAGAAATAAAAATAAATAACTTTTTTAAAAGATTGTGAAGCTGCCTCAAGAACCTTGAAAAATGATCATATAGAGATCTGAAATATGTTGCATTTTATTAGATGATTGCTGAATATACACCCAAGTTCCTGTTCTCTTTTTATGATGCATTATAATGTATGGATTTACATTTCTTTGCTATAGATACTGTATATTAGTAGAAGAGGATAAGTGTTTTTTGAATTACTGTGAATGCAGAATTTCAGAAACAAGATGCTGTATAAATGCTTCGGGACTACATTTTTATGATATTGTTGCTTGCCATGGGAGATAGCTCTTTTGTGTTTGTAAACCCATGCTTAGGATGTTCTTCAGGAAAAGAAAAAAAAAAAAGAAAGAAAAAATTACCTTCCAGAGCACCAGCCTACTTCTAACTGACACAACTGTCTTGAAATTAAGACTGAAGAACTTGCAGAAAAGGTTTTATGACCATTATATATTACGCTACCAAAAGGTAGCATACCTTATGTTTGTTGAGTGTAAGATAAAACATTACACAGAGAGTTGATTTTTCATATTGATTTTCATTTTCTTCTTTCTTTCTATAGTCCTTTTTATGCTTGTCTCTGGGACTATAAGATAAAAGCCTTGGTTCCAACACCATAAGGCAAAGAAGATTGAAGGAGTGGAAGTGAGGTTTAAGTATTTTGAGAATCACAGAATCACAGAATTATCGAGGTTGGAAAAGACCTAGAAGATCATCCAGTCCAACCATTACCAATACTTCCCAGCTAAATCATACCCCTCAACGCAACATCCAAATGTTTCTTGAACACTCCCATGGTCGGTGACTCCACCACCTCCCTGGGCAGTGCATTCCAATGCCTGACTACCCTTTCCGAGTAGTAATACTTCCTAATGTCCATCCTGAACCTCCCCTGGCGCAGCTTGAAACCATTCCCTCTAGTTCTATCACTGATTACACGAGAGAAGAGGCCAACCTCCAGCTCACCACAACCTCCCTTCAGGAAGTTATAGAGAGCTATAAGGTCTCCCCTGAGCCTCCTCTTCTCCAGGCTGAACAATCCCAGCTCCCTCAACCGCTCCTCATAAGGCCTGTGCTCCAGACCCCTCACCAGCTTCGTAGCCCTCCTCTGAACACGTTCCAGGGCCTCAATGTCTTTCTTGCAGTGAGAAAGTATGTTTCTATTTTACAGAGCAAAAGTTATAAATATATATGTGCTAAAAAAAAAAATAGCCAAGGGTATAACACAAATGAAAAACTTTTTTTTTTTTTTCCCCACAGTAAAAAAAAATACTTTCTGCCATACTCATTGTTAAATATGGGTGTGCTCTATTACTGTTTTTGTATATTTCAATCATTTTTAATAACATGATTTACTCATTGCAAGATGAGGACCCTCTGTGTTCTTTGCTTTTCGTTTTCTTTGATAGATTGCACCTGACCTTGCTGTCAACACATTCCATCAAAACTGTGTCATTCTAATTTATCTCTTCCTAAGCTCGCAAGATCACTGAACAAAAATGTAGGGGAATCTTACTTCTCCTGTTGCCTTCTGAAAAATGCACAGGAACTGACACTACCCTCTTTCTTCTGTTGAATGCAGAATGTTGTATATGACTCTCTTCTCATTCATCAACAGAAGACTATGAATTAAATGACAGCAAGGAGATACCCAATAATTTTACTACTAATTTCACCAGTACAATTTTTGAATAGGAACTTCTTTTTCATTTGCTATACCACAGCAGTTTGGGAAAATAATTCTCTACTTTTGTATTTCTTCAGACATCTTGGACTGGTTATGTATCTTTGAGTTATGAAAAACTGAAGTTTTACTTACATTGCTCTTTCCAATGGGAAGATACAACAAATGCCAAAAAAAAACCACCAAAAAAACATTTGTCTTAGTTAAGTCTGTAGCTACTTGAATCCTAGAGAAATGTGGAATTAATGTTAATTTGTAGGGTCTTAATTATAGCATAATTTCATGCTCAACTTCTATAGCATCTGGCACTCTTGTGACCGTGTTGGAGTCCTTTTCTTATGCCTGTGTGGTGAAAGGTGACAAAAAAGTCAGGTTCTTCTTTCATTTCAAGTGACTCCTTTTTTAGAGAAGGACACATTTGAAAAGAGCGCAGATTGACTGAATTCCTTCTCAATGCAGGTGATCAGGAGCTATTTGAAGTATATGTAGGGTGTTCATCTCTAAGGGCTATATGTACTATACTGAGACTTAGAATATAAATGTAGAAGCCAAAAAACCAGTGAGGGATGGATTAATCTCATCCACCCTCAGAATATATATGTAATAGATGTAACAGATATCATCAACAGTTGCACATGAATTAGCTGTTTAGAGTCCATCTAGTTTCAGTGAAAGAAATCACACAGTTCTTGTCATGCTAAATGTGTAATAGCGTAATCAATACAAAATTGTGCTCAAGGAGAGTGTTTTTTTCTCTCTATTCAAAGCCAAAGAGAGACTAGTCTCTTTGTATCTCAGGCCAGAAGGAATTAATCCTTTCCAAACAGTTTGGTTAAAGATTTTAGTGGTCAATACACCTAGATAAAGAGGAAGACGAATGTGGAGCATAGGCCAAAACTGCTGGGGAACAGGCAACTTATAAAATATATTGCCTGTCACTGAAGAATGCTTGAGACCATTCGCTGACCCTGGCTTACATGTTAGTATGGATATAGTTAAAGATTTCTCCAGACTAGAGTGAGACTCCACAGTATGTCTAAATACAATGACTGCTTGGAAAGGAGATTTTGAATTTAGGACACTGAATGGATGATCTACTAAAATCTCCTTTCCTTGATGCAACACAGTGCTGCTTATACCCCTGAGGAGTAACCTGTGTAGTATCTCCAGAGTATGCATGTAAGAAAGTCCTCTTACAGTGTACCATTATTTGTGTTTTCACAGGACATTGTGCATGAGCAGAGTTTAAAGGATATCCATACATACTGCATTATGGATTGAAAATTCTTGACTTTCTGAGGTACAGATTATTGTGATTATAGACTAAAACTGGGAAAAAATACAATTGCAACATACAGACAAATTCAGTTTGGCCCTGTCTACCATCTCAGATTTACAGGGGATAGCACTGCATGGTTTCCTGACCCAACAAAGAAGGCCACATGGCACTACAAGGCCTGATTCAAATGTGCATTAGTGATACTCCATTTTGTGATATATATATGTCAAAAGCTCCTTATTGAGAGTTATACTCCAGAGAGGAGGAGTGGAAACAAGTCCCAGCTAGGCAGAATAAACCCCATACAATTCATGGAGAAATAGAGACCTATTACCCCATCTGGACTGCCACAAGTCCACGCATCCAGATGGGATTCACCCAAGAGTGCTGAGGGAGCTGGCAGAGGTGATAGCCTAATTACTTCCCATGGCCTATCAGCATTCCTGGTCAACCAGAGACATCCCAGAGGACTGGAGACTTGCCAATATGACTGCCATCTACAACAAAGGTCATAAGGAGGATCGGGGGAACTATGATCCTGTCAGTCTGACCTTGGAGCCAGGTAAGGTTATGGAGTAGATCATCTTAAGGAAGATCGCACAACATCTATGGGACAACCGGTGTGCCCAGGTGGCCAAGAATGACAAGGGCATCATGGCTTGTATCAGAAATAGTGTTGCTAGCAGGAGCAGGGAAGCGAAGCAATCATCCCTCTGTACTCATCCCTGGTGAGGTCACATCTCAAGTACTGTGTTCAGTTTTGGGCCCCTCACTACAAGAAAGACATCAAGGCCCTGGAGCATGTTCAGAGAAGGGCAATGAAGCTGATGTGGGGTCTGGAGTACAACCCTTACGAGAGGCAGCTGAGGAAGGTGGGATTGTTTAGTCAGGAGAAGAGAAGGCTCGGAGGAGACCTTATTGCTCACTACAATAAGGTAGTGAAATTGCTTTCACTACCTGAAAGGAGTTTGTGGTGAGGTAGGAGTTGGCCTCTTCTCCTGGGTAACTAGCAATAGGACAAGAGGGAATGGCCTCAAGTTGTGCCAGGTGAGATTCTGGTTGGACATTAGGGAAAACCTCTCTGAGAGAGTGGTCAGGCACTAGAATGGGATGCCCAGGGAGGTGGGGGGTCAGTGTCCCTGGAGGTGTTCAAGAAATTTTTAGATGTTGTACTGAGTGACATGGTTTAGAGGGAAATATTGGTGATATGTATGGACAGTTGGACTGGATGATGTTAGAGGTCTTTTCAAACCTTGGTGATTCTGTTTCTACAATTCTAAATTGTCAGTCAAGTGACCTTTCCTCTTAGGAATGGGCTCAGGCTAAATTCAGGTATTTAAATAACATGTTCTTTTCTCATTCTTCTGGATATCATTATTGTATTATATACAAAAATATTTCATTCTCTTCCATTGACCTTATTTTGCAACTTACTTTACATGCTAATACAGTCTCATTAAAATGAAACCAGATATGTATTTGGAAAATGTTAATGACTAAATGATATTTCTATTTGCTCAATTCTGAATAGTAGATAAGGAAGAAACAGTGCTAGAGATAATTACCAAATTTCAATATTTATAGAAGCCAGGCACTTGTGTAGATAATAAGACAATTCTCAATGTGCTTTGATGATGATTAAGTGCCAGTTTTCTGTAAATATTGAAATAAGGTAATTATCACTTGAACTATTCATTATTTATCTGCTTTCAAATTACAGTGAATACAGTAGAATTGCCTTTTTTTTTCACAGAAATGTGGAGCTGAAAATAAGTATTATATTCACTTTTTATTTACTCTCTGTGGAGGTAGCTTGAAAAATGTTCTAAAATTGTAACAAGAGAAATTTCTACAAACACAAGCTAGGACAATTTTGTGAATTTATTCTTCAAATTGAGAAAGCAAACTTACTATTAAATGAACTATCCAGTAGCTATTTATTGTCTCTGCAAACTCTGGCATTCAATGATAAATCTATTGGCCACTTATGTGTATAACAATATGCACATAAGATGAGAAGACATTGTCTGAATCACTGAGTTTTGTACTTTATATGTCTGCATGATTACTTAATTCAAGTTGAAAAATATCTAGCCCTTTTTAAGGGGGTTGTCTCTGCTAATCTTGTGACATACTGGTTCTGGCAGAGATAGATAGAATTAATTTTCTTCCTGATAGCTCATGTTGTGCTATGTTTTGGATTTGTGAGGAAAAAAAAAAAAAAAACCACACAGATAATATATGTTTAACTATTACTGAGAAGTACTGACACTAAATCAAGCTCTTTTCTGTTTCTCAAGCTGCCCAGCCAGTGAGGAGGCTGGGATGCACAAGAAACTGAGAGGGGATAAAACCAGGACAGCTGACCTCAGCTGACCAAAGGCGTATCCCATAACATACTGTTATGCTCTGCAATAAAAGCCAGAGAAATAGGATGACCACCGGCCTTTCAGTGGGAAGTAGTGAATGAATTCCTGATTTTGCCTTGCATGTACATGCAGCTCTTGCTTCAGCTATTAATCTGGCTTAGGTAAACCCACAATTTTTCTCACTTATACCCTTTAATTCCCTCCCCTATCCCACAAAGAGCAAGTGAGTGAACAGTTGTTGGGGTTTCACTGCTTGCCAGAGTTAAATCACAACAGATTATGATGTAGTCTTGGAACCTATTATTTGTTTTCAAAATGGAATTTTCACATTTACCATTAAAAGTAATCCTGAGTATTTACACATTTAATCTTCTCATGCTAGTATTACTAAACACATAAGCTAACATTTTCAAGAAAAGTTACTGGCTTCTATTATGCAAGTACTATATATTTGCTGTGATCTTTATGTAGGTTTAAATATAGAAATACTTAAATATAACGTTCTTTTTGTAGTTAAGACACTACAGCATTCTCTAAGTGTATGTATTTTCAGGATTTCTGATAAGGCATGAAGTAACACACTGAACTACTTGCAAGAGAAGTGTGATTATAATGTAGAAATACAGAGACATTGAAATGCAAATTAGCACACCAAACAGAAATTTATCTTATGATGAAGTGATGTCTATAAAACATTAAGCTTTGTAGTATTCTAGTGTCTAGTTATACTGCACTCAGAATATTTTATTCTTTTAAAGCCACGCAGAACACATATTTCTTTATCACTTGATCTAGCTGTATATTTATAAGCAAGAGAAACAGTGTGCTACCACACTGGATCCACTGACAAAATGAAAGATCATTTATTGTTGTTCACTAAGCCTGTGAATATCAAGTATACTTCATGTTTAGGAAAAAAAAAAGAATTCCCAATGCCTTAAAATGTGTTTACTAGAGTTACATTTGCAGAAGTTGGGAGTGACTAAAAGCAGAGTATCTAGTGTCTAGGAGCACTGTCAGAAAGGAATTTAGCTGGCATGGAGGCTACAGTCCTAGGAGTGCTGACTGTGCAGGGGCTGCAGATCAGCAGACTTTGTGGATTTTCCTCAACAATTACTCAATTACTCAAAATTACTGAAAATTACTCAACAATTTTCCTTTTTTTTTTTCTCAACAACATGCTGCTTCTCTTCTGCTTCTCATGTACATCTGTGTGGGATTCAGTTCTTGCTATCAATGAGACCCTCAGGAACATTGTGCAGGATGAACTGCTTATTCGTGGGTTGGACATTGAAAAGCTCTGATTAGGCATTTCATTAAAAAAAAAAAAAAAAAGATGGGTTACTGCTAGTCTTATGCACCTAAAGAAGACTTGGGATGAAAATATTCTTCCTTTTTCTTAGAAGCACTAGAGCACTATAAGATAATCTATCAGAAATGGAGAAGGACAAAGCTGTTTGATAAAACCTTGCAAGACAGTAAGATATTTTAATAAAGAACATTAAAACATAAGAAAATATACCAAAGAAACAGCAGCCCACATCTGTGTCAAACTCTGCCACTTTCATTGTTCAGCGTGATACGTATTGTAAGGGATATCCCTTAGGCCAGCTGTCCTGGTTCTCTTTCCTCCCAGATCCCTTTACACTCCCAGCTCTTTGCTGGCAGAGTAGAACAAGAAGCAGAAAAGTCCTTGGTTCTGCATAAGCTCTGCTCAGCAGCAACTAAAACATGAGTGGGTGATCAAAATTATTCTCATCCTAAATCCAAAACACAGCACCATGCGTGCTACTACGAAGAACATTCACTCCATCCCAGCTAAAATCAGGATACCACAAAGGGGATTTATGCATCTAAACACTTGCAGTTCACCCCATGTACTCAAAAAACCTGCCAAAAGCTGTTACAGCAGGGCCGCACTATGTTGACATGGCAGCTAAAGACCTACCCCACAGATCCTAAAAGCAGAACTAGATGAATGAATTTAAGCAATTGAATTTAAATCTGATAGACATCATCTGCCATTAACATCTGTAGCTCTAGAAATATTAAATATATGTATACTTTAGGCTGCAATGAGCAAGATGTTCTGCTTTCTGGTCTGTTATAGCTACATAATATAAAAATAAAATCCTATGGTTTATATATATATGCAAGTGGTTGCAGCTTTCATGCAAAAAAATGCAAGAAACGGACGGCAAGAATAACATTACCACCAATTCAGCACATAAAAGAATGGAGAGCTTTGAGGTAACTGTCTTAAGGATTACAATTTTATTTTATGCAGACAGTAATTACCAGCATTTTCTAACTATACTGAAAAGCAAGAGTATGTACTTAAACAATCTAGGGGATGCTGTGTAAAATTATGCCCACAAGAACAATTTCCTTTTATATTATTTTTTTTTTTCCTCTGGCCTCACGCACTACAGTTTTTCTAAGGTTGTGTGAGCTCTTCATATTTCACCAGTCTTGCCTTTTAAATGCGTGTGCTGTAGCTCATAGGAACTCCTGTTTTTGCATGTGTGCATGAGTGTATATGCACATACAATAGAAGTGGGGGAGGGGAAGGTGAAGAATATAAATACTTGGATGGATGTGGGTGGCCTAACAATGCTACAGGTGTGTGTAGCAGAAATCCAGAAATGAATACAAATGGAGAGTGACTCAATAGGAATGAAAATATGAGTAATCATGTAACAGCCAGTGCATATCAGCATTAATTCTACACTGCTACAAATAGTAAGTCATTCTTATTCCTATTTCAGTGGTTGAAATTCTGGCCTTTGGATGGGTCTAAATAACTGCATTGGAGCAGATATGCAGCACAGTAATTTGCTCTTACCTGTGTTTATTCATTGTTATTAAAACAAAATTACCTCTGTAAATAATTTAGTCCTTACAGGTGCCTATGATCTTTTCTAACTCAGAAAGTACAAAATTTAAGAGTAATTAGAATTGTACCCTTTGTTTACTTGAGAGTTTGCATAATACTGAGAAAAGAAAAAAAAAAAAAAGGGATTTTTTTTTTTTTTTCAAATTATCCCCAAGATACACATTAGTGTTTGGATCCTAGCTGCTAAATTTACATCATTGCCAGATGAATACGTGGCCTTTTGGGTTTCTGCATGTGCATATACTATGTTTAAAAATATGAATTTTCTAAGCTTGTATCATAGACAAATGTAATAGGAAGCAGTATTCTGGGCTCAGTCATGGGCACCAGAGAAATTTGATGGCTCACTTTCATTCTTTCCACATTAATTGATCTAGATACTACCATCCATATTGGCCTAAGAAATGTAAGGGTCCATCTTTTTCTCATTCTAGATGAATGAAGCAAAGTAAGATAAGTTCATTGTGCACTATTTGATGAAACTGACTGAGCATGAAGTCTTGCTACAGAAAGACTTTAGAAGGGATATGAATATGATAAATTGTTTTAAAAAGTATTTTTGTCTCTTTGATAACACCTATGAAAAGTAAAGCATAAATAACTATAGATAATCAAATCTTAATTTTCTCTGTCTAATTTATTACAACAGAAATGTTGCAGGGTTTACATTTTGTATTTTTAATACAAGACGAATCATACCATTTGATATTTCAAGGTCGATTTTTAATTTAAATATTATTTTTGTGTATGCTAATTTAGATTTTTTCTTATCACTTATTTCATCAAAGACATGAAGTTGAATGGCTTGTGTCACACCTTCATATTGCCTTGACTACTAACTAGATGAATCAACATGCATGCATTTGTCTTTACTGAGAATTGAAAAATTCAGCTCCATTAAATCAGCTGACCTATACTGCATGTTCTTCCTTTTAGCTTTTGTATACTGTGACAGTCAGTAGTCACACAATCTCTTTTTTTTGTCCAGCCCAAGCCATCTAAACAGTGAGTATAATACATACAAAAGAAGTACAAAGATTTCTGATATAGCTAGACATATTTTCAGGGTATATTTTAGCCAGACTACAAATTGACTTTCAAAGATGCTTAGAAATAGTAGAAAGATGATTTGTGGTTTACAACAGGTAAAGAGCCATAGCTAGCAACCTAAAATAAATAAATAAATATAGTAGTTATTGAGAAGGCTAGAGAAGGGGATAGTCACAAGAAGGACAGTCAAAAGAATAAACTAAATAAGGTGATAATGAATGTTATGGAAAAGACTTCAGGAGCAAAAACATTTCCTCTGGTAATATAAAATGAAAAATGGTACAGTTCTGTGTGATTTGACAGCTCTCATAAGGCCAAAGGCAACTAAAATCTGGTTTGGGACATTATATGGCTAAGAGGCGGCAAACAAAACATTCGCCTTGGAAAACGCATGTACATGAAAAAGGACTAACAGAGAAGTATAGCTCGTTTTCAGAGCTGGTGCTTGCTCTAGTCAGTTTGGCACCTCCAGTAAAATTATAACGGTAAATAAAATGAGTTTGAGAGTGGCTCAGTTGCCTAAGAATAGGTTTTAAGGGCTGTTTTAGGTGCTCTAGGGTGTCCACATGGCCTCCAGCTGTCTCTTTGGAGGGACATCTAAAGAAAATTCATAGCCACCCTGGGGGACCATTAAAATGAAAACTGCCTATTTTCAGGCTGATACAGTATTATTTAAAGTTTCTAAAAAAGGAGAAAAAAAAATCAAGGTTCTCAAATACACAAAAACATTTATTGACTTTACGTGAGGCATATTCTATTTCTACACATCTAACTTGAAATTATATAGAATACTGGAAACTCAAATCCTAGACAATGCCTAGTGAATCCAGCTTGGTGCTGTCCCAGGAATCACGTGTATTGAAATATGATATTAAAAACAAACAAACAAACAAAAAAAACCCACACATACTTGTCCTGACAGTTACAATGAATGAATTAGCAGAAAGTGTAAATGTAGCTCTTTGTGCATCTGCATCCCCTAGAACAGGGGATATTATAAAATCTACCTGTCTCATCTGATTGTGTTAATGCAAATTTAAATTAATTTATGATTGTTAAATTATATAACAGGAAGTGTGATTTTTTTAAATTTTTTTACGTTTACTATTTATGTATGTCTTGAGATCACTTCAAAGAGCTGGAAAAATATATACCAGTGGTGCTCCTTGTATTCAGTCAAGAAACGCAGACACTTCTGGAGATTCAGAACAGCAGCCTATTATATAAGTTCTGAATTCTTTCTTTGATCAGAGGAGGAATCTGGGCAATGGGCAGCTTGAGACTGGCCCTAGCCCCATTGTTCAAGACTGTACTAATACACCAAAGAGGAACAAGTAACTTAAACACGGGATTGTCCATGTTGACTTTCTATCAGCAGACTTCCTGGCTTAGTGCTTGTCCTTCTGTTTAATATGCTCTGTGGCAATGCCCAGGCACAGTTAAAGGGAAACTACTTCAAAAAAGATACTCTATATGAACAGGTTTTTTCAAGTCTACTCTGGGCTGAGATCCTGCCGCTCTTCCCAGCCCTACTATGCTATCCTAGCAGGTTTTGTAGCTTCACATTACAGCATGCTTCATGCCACAACTAGGACATCCTGCACATGCCTACACTCAATTTCATGTTGTGAAAGTATCAATAAGGTTAACAACACAATTACAATACACACAAAAGATAATCATCTTTTCTCAGGGCCAGAGTTGGTCCAGGGCTAGGTTCTATAAAAGGAGAACACAGCAAGTCTGTTTTCTCTTCAAATTCAGTGCCAGAATACAACCCATGGGCTGTTACTATTAGCAGTATGCTCAATTGATTCTCTTTTAACTTTCAGTCTGCTCTGTTTTTGAGAAAAACATCATCATTTATACTATGCCTGTGTACATCCTATTTATAAAATGAATTAAAACACTTATGCTGCACTGATTTCATATCTTATGAAGACGTTTGTAGGGCCACATCAAAAAACACTGCTGTCAATTCTTCCTAAATAATCCACCTGAATTTGCCTTCCTCTGATGGTTTGATTTATTCCCCAAACTATTTCAAATATAAAGCATACATATTGTTAATCTCTCTTAGACTTCTGATTTGAGAATAAATGTATAGATATCTATTACAAATCAGTAAAAGAAAAAAAATTAGTTTATCAAGATTATGTTCTAAAGGTCAACAGATGCACACTTCCATTTTTCTCGTCATCTCTCTTTTCTGTATAGCATATGTATTTTTGTTAAAAAAAAAGAAAAAAAAAAAAAAACGAGAGAATATTTCCTATAGTTTCATGTATTTATTGTTAGAATGGATCTATCATCAGACAACATAGTCAACTTTCCTTATTGTGTTTTTATGGAAGAAATGAGCTTATTACCCTGAAAAATGATGAGACAAAATTTCATTTTGTGATTCTTTCAGAACTCAGTTATTTCCCTTAGTTTCCCCTGAAATCTCCTCTTAGCAGCTTGAGAAACATTATAGATAATCCTGATAAACTGTGTACACTTTGTGCATGACAGTTTCCTTAGCGTCTCTCTTACATCTGGGATTTGTTAATTTGAATTTATCTGAAACTCATTGTCAGTTTGTAGCTCAGGAGAATGCATTATCTTTAGCATGACTTTTCTCGTTGATGTTTCTCTTTTTTAAAGATGTTGACAGAAGTGTTTGCTTGTTTGTTTGTTTGTTTTAAGTGAAATGCATCTTTACTAAATTTCAAAGATAGAAACACTTTTTGCATGCAAAGCCATGTTTGGATGTCCAGGCATTCTTTATTTATTTTTTTTAAATTATTATTAGCTTCAAATAAAGGAAAATTATGTTTAATCCTTATTGGGGATAAAGGGTGAAGATAAGATGAAGAGGTATGCTAGCCACTTTTATTTGCTGATTAAAAGTCATTTCAGAGTCATGGGATAGTTAATTTTCTTTGTAAAAATGTTTTGGATTTTTGATGAAAATAATAACTCATCAATGTCCTCATTGATGCCAAGCATTGCTTATACAGGGGCAAAACTTTTCTCATGCTGCCTTGACTGAGAGAAGGCTGGGAGCTCACAAGGAGCTCAGAGGACATAGCCAGGAACGATGAGACAAAATGGTCAAAGGGATATTCTATAGCATATAGCAACATGCAAAACAATAAAAACTGAGGTAAAAGAGGAAGAAGGGGGCTTTTGGAGTGATGGCATTCATCTTCCCAGGAAACCAATATGAGTGATGAGCCCTGAGAGTGGATGAACATCTGCTTGCCCATGGGAAGTAGTAAATAAATTCCTTGTTTTGCTTTACTTGTGCACACATGCATAATTTCTTGTGCTTTTACCTTTCCTATTCTCTTCCCTCATTCCACCTCGGGAGAGTAAATGAGTGGCTATGTGGTGCTGAGATGCCTGTCACGATCAAAATACAATAATAAGGCATGTAAGTTCTTTATATTTTTTTTGTGCATTTCAAAATGTTGTAGTTTTTGCTATGTTCTTTTATTGTCACAATGATGCAGCTTTACAAAACTTTACAGATAGATATCCAACTGCTCATTTGTTTTGCAAGCCTTTATGATAAGAAAATGGTTCGGCAGGATAAGTAACAGCAGGGATTGTATTTTCATTACTTGTGAAGTAGCAGTGCCTTGCCAGAACAGACTGAACTTCAAAGCCAGAGTAAAAACACTATACATAGTTTATTTGTTTGGCAGATACAAAAATAAAAGCCAGAGCTAGGTTTGCTACAATGCTATTTCAAATAAACTACTGTGTCAGCCAAGTATTTGTCAAGGGCTGAATAAGCTTTTCATCAGCCAAACTATTTTTCTGTTCCTGAAGTTAGTAACTGATTGCTGACTTAACTGCTTTATTGCTGCACAAACTGTCATACTGTGTCCATAGCACAGAAGAAAATAAATAATAATTCATATTTATGAATCTATTCCATTTTTTATTTTCTTTAATAAGTATGGTTTCTAATACTTGCCTAATCATAAATTCTAGTCAGGCTTTTTTAATTGGTTTTTGACCTACATACTATTATGGGCCTGATTAACAATTCCCCAGTCAAAGTTGCAAAACATTCTTCTTTGTGTTCAATAATTTAGAGATCCATATGGGAGATGTATTGTTGCTCATTTTCTCAATGTGAATTTAGATCAGTCTAAGCATGCAGTCTTGAGATTCATTTGAGACAAAATAATATCAAATTCCAAAAAACAGCCTTCTAATATACATTCAAGAATGCAATGAGTCTTTAAACTGTATTTCTTCTTCACCTTCAAAGACGCCTGCAAATTCAATGTCAAGTATGTTCATAATTGGCAAAAATGGCCAGAGGGTCTTAGGACCAAATATTAGCACCATTATTTTGAACAAGGTGGCCAGAGTGCTTTGTACTATCAAGCTGTAATAGACATGCTTGAAAAGAGCATTCCATTCATGAGCAAGTCAGAGATGACATACATCCCTTGCTGTCCTCCTCCTCTACTGCCAGGAAAAAAACAAGGAGGATAATGAGGTAAAACACTGAATAAAATGCTAAAGTATTGGGATTAAAGGTTTTTGAAGTAAAGGTCTTTCCAAGCCTAACTGTCCTGTAAATCACAGTGTATCTGCATCCTCCAGGGAAAAAAAAAAAAAAAAAAAAAAAAGAGAATGATGTGTGAAGCTTAAAGACCTCGTAACAATTTTCCATGTGTTGCCTACAGTTCAGACAAGTAGCAAGCCTGAAAAGTGAATCACCAGTTTTATAGGAAGACACCTCAACAACTTGTCTGGTCAACCTAAGACTCTTACTAAATAAGAGACCCTACAAGAGCAAGAAACTTCTATTTCCCTGCAATTTTTTTTTTTTTTCCTTTTCCTCTAATACACACAGAAAATAGCTGGGTTGTATTCATAAATGTTTTAACTTTAGGGAACACTTTCAGATTGTGCCTCCGTTTTGTCGCAGTTTATGCCCCATTCAAAACAAATCCATGTAAGTATTATTTAAGTGCTAACTGTCTTCTTATGGTCTTCCAGTGAACAGCAGAATACCTTTCACAATTTATTAGAAAAGTAAACAAGTGTGCTGTAGACCAAACTGCTCCTAAGTACATTGACATATAAAGAAGCAGGAGGAAAACAAAGTTTTCCTCAAAAGAGGCATGCACAACATTTAAGCAAAGATTACTCAACTATTCTGCTGACAACCCTAGCTGCTATAAGAGTTAAAATAGTACTCAAATACTAAAAATACTGAACAAGTATCCTAAAACTGAAGATGAGGGAACGTGTTCACTGATAAACCTGTGACGTATTTTCCATGGCCAGGCAGATTCATGTCTCAGAACAGACCTTTTTAGTAATAGAAAATCTACCTTAAATGCAAATTCCACCAGATGCCTTGATGATTTGCAAGTCATTTTTTCCTGAGGGAACTACGTTAAAGTCCATTATAAATATTCAGATTTTGACATGTCTGTAGATAAATTAATAAAATTCAGTAGGTAATTCCTTTTTGCAAGAATCAGATGAACTAGTTTCATCACCAAGAAGACAAAAAAATTATAAAATGCATGTTTCATGAAAAGAGGTTGAAATTCTTTTAAACATTTTCTAGTGCAAAACAAGATAGCTAAAGAGTTTCTGTGTCATACATTGGTTTATAGTCTTAATTTTCTTCAAAGTTCAAAACTGTCATCAGTTTGTTTTTATTGTGTGCTTTTGCATTATCTGTTATGAAAATGTACTTGGTCCATTGCATTATTTCCCTACATTGTGCCGGAAACGAATTTGCCACATTTTAAACAAAACGAAAGCTCACATCTTGCACAGCTATGGGGATTCTGATACTATTTAAGGAATCAAGGGGGGTATAAACCAAATAAGATATGAAACGCAGAGTCAATCTTAATCTCAGTAGAAAGATTACACTAATAAAACTTAGACCCTATCAGATAGACATTATCAACATAATGGTTATCAGGATATTCTTTGAAAGCTAATATTAAAATCCTCAAACTGAATGAAAATGATAGAAACTGTTATGCAAGCAAAAAACTCAGCATGACATGTACTTTTATGTCAAGGTTATAAAAGCTCCCCACATACATACTATATTCGCTATGTATCTGCAATAAATTCTAGGCCATATAATTTAATCTAAAACACACAATATAATTTTAGAAACTAATGAAGAATCTACAGGAAAAAAAAAAAAAAAAAGGCACTTCAGTGAACACACACACAAATTGCCAAGAAAGCACTAGGGGTCTTAAACTAACAAGGGAACAATAATTGCTTAAAATTTATTTAAATGTTTAGTCAAGTTAAATGACAAAATACTAGCTCAAAATATATTTCTGTTGGTTAATATTAAAGGAGGTTTTAGATCATAACAGCATTTTTCCAATGATCATTCTGGAATAACAATAGTAATAATGCATTCTATTTAATTACATGCTGGGAAAATATTTACTCAAATAGATGTCAAGTTTCAGTCTCTTGGTATTACCTTTCATGGGAGACAGTAGAAAAATTTTCCAACTACATGCAGATAAAATGGAATTTAAAACATTCATTGAAGAGAAAGGTAGGAATCTGAACTAAAACCATGGAATGTGATTTTATGAGATTATATTTTGAACAGTTTTTGCAAAAACAAAAATATAAAAACAAGACAGTAATTACTTTAAAATTACTTTGTTAGAGGGAAAAAAAATAAATCTATTTCTATACGCATCCTTCCAAGAGAACCTATTTATCAGAGTGTTCAGAATGCTGCTGTCACAGAGTTGTCTAGATCAATCTGTGTCTGTGACAGGGGAGGGGGCAGTAGGCCCGTGGGCCCCCGGCCCCCCCACAAATGGGAAGGAAAAAAAGGAATTGGGGTAGGGAGATGGGAGCTGGGCTCAAGGAAACAAACAGAGCAGCGGCAACGATCTGAGGAGTAAAACTTATTTTACTAACTATGATATCAGAATGCAAGATAACACACTATAATACAATCTAATTGAAAGACTCAATCTAATTGAAAGAATCAAGTGAAATAAGAGAGAGAGAGGTTTCCAAAGACCGAGAAGCCTACTTTGAAATTGAAGGTGCCGCGGCTTGGAAGCACACCCACACCTGCTGCCAGGCAGTGAGAGAGAGAAAGCCAGCGTCGCTTCTGTGACATATTTTCCCTCTCTGACCGTGAGGTCCCCTGGGAAGTGTAGTTCTTCTCTGTGCTCCACATGATGTTATGATATGGAATACCAATAGCAAAAATTACAAAACCATGACAGCTGCTTAGAATGAAAACACTAAGCAGAAAATAAATAATTTCATTCATATTACAGTACATTCTCTATTGTTCCTGTTCACCTTAAATTTTCATTGAATATTGTTAACAGCGACAGTAAATTTTTACAGTTGCAATGGGTGGTCACCTATTCCTGAACCTGCTTTTCATATATATTCCTGTCTTTACAGATGGAGACATGGGAAAAAGAAGATAAGAAATGTATAACATAGTACAGTTCATCTTAACTCTGGGCACAATAGTAATTTTCAGCCATGATGGCATTACCCTTGTGAAGATAGGTAGTATCAGTAATGATTAATGTTGAAATTACTGAGGTATTTAACTGAGATCTCAAAGAGCACAAAGATACTATTCTTCTATATGGCCTCAAGTTGTGCCAATGTAGTTTTAGGTTGGACATTAGGAAACACTTCTTTACAGAAAGGGTGGTTAAACATTGGAATAGGCTCCCCAGGGAGGTGGTTGAGTCACCGTCCCTGGATGTGTTTAAGAGTTGTTTGGATGTGGTGCTTGGAGATATGATTTAGCAGAGGGTTGTTAGAGTTAGGGTACTATGGTTAGGCTGAGGTTGGACTTGATGATCTTTGAGGTCCCTTCCAACCTGAGTAATTCTATGATTCTATGATTCTATGATTCTGTTATTCAGTGACAAATAGTTGACTTCGCAGGTAGCAGCATCCTTGGTAGTATCAAAATCAGAAATGGTTCAACCTCATTTAAAACAGAGTGATGGTTCCAGACATGAATAGTCAGAGCCATCAGTATCAGAGCTCCAGAAAAACAGCCGCTGAGAATTTACCTTTGGTAACACTGACAGTGCTATAGTGCCGTCCAGTAGTACTGTTTGAAACAGGACCCTGTAAGATGACATTCTAAATTGCTATGTTCCCTCTGCTTTCAAAGAATGGGCCATTTTATGTTGTAACCGTGCCTTTCGTCTTATGATACAGTAGACACGGAAGACTTTGTTTGTTTGTTTTTTGTATCATGACTTTTTTTTTTCTGAAATGAAAATAAAAGAATATTCACGACTGTTTGGATTTAAGAGGTCTATTCTTGTGATAAATATTTTAAATTCAACTCTTACCTTCATTTTCAGAGAAAGAAAACAACAAAGCTTACTGTTTCCCTTCTCCTCGTCTTCAGACAATCAAGAGTTGGTCTAAAGATTTCCTCTTTAAAAACGATTTTCAAGTTAATTCCAAATGGGAGAAATCTAAACCTGAGAATGCTGAATGTAAAGATTTGTTTAATACTTATTTTTAAATTTGGGTGATGGGAAATCAGTCTTTTAATAGAAAGAACACTGAAATATTTTAGAATTAATGGTTGGGGAAATGTGGATTTGTAATTGTTTTACTTTTGGTTAGTGATTTGTTTTGTTTGTTTGTTTGTTTGTTTGTTTGTTTGTTTTCCAGAACCAGTAACTGAACTTTCCACAAAAATGGAAGGTAGAAGAATATTTGCTGTTCAATCCAGCTATACTACTGTTGCCCCAGTACCGTAATTCCCATTGATTTAGCAAGCAATGCTGTCACATTTCATGTAAGTATAGAAATGATGAATAGAAGATCTTCCAACTTTCAGGAAGATTAAATCATAACTCTACTCATATGGTTCCTTAGTTCCAGCTGTTTCACACTAATAGCCATGTTTTACTAACTCCCTACAGTCCAGATAAGATACCTTATACTACCGGGGTTGTGAACATGAAGTGTGCTTGGAGAAATGTTCTCTGTCTGGGATTAGTAGGTACTACACTTTTCACAAACCATGCACAGAACAATATGGTTTGGGGCTTTTGTTTGTTTGTTTGTTTGTTTGTTTGTTTGTTTGTTTTTCCCTGTTTCAGTTATTTTTCCATTATTTTATACATGCCTTTAACCCTGAAAACAGGGCACTATATACACTGTGAGCAAAAAATAAGAGACACTATCAAAACTCTAAGAGTTGATGAGACTGTTTATACTTTGACAAAAAGCACATTTGGATTTCATAACAAGAGGATTTTCCATTGAAGTATCACTCTATACTTCATAAAAATTGTATCAGAGAGTGCAAATGGGGGGGGGGGGGGGGGGGGGGAAATGTGAATAACACATCAGATGAAATAAATTAATGGTATCTGTATTTCTTCTAGAAATGTTATAGCTAATTGAATGGTAGTTGTCATGGTTTTTTGACAGTAGTGAAAAGCCATTTATGTTAAGGTATTTATGTGCACAGAAAAGTCCTCCCACATAACCAATTTTGATTCTTTGCTATTGAAAGCAAATGTATTAGACAATTGTCCAATACCTTTTTACAATTACTCAAAACTAGTCCTGTGAGAAATTTTGTTTTCAAATCTAAACATACATGAATTAACACTGACTTCTTCTTTTTAATTTTGATGTCAAAGGTTTATGGGCTGGTTCGGCCTGGTTCCATGACTAGTGGGGCGGAGGGACTTTGCAAAGTCCATGTCTCTGGAAAAGGGAAACAGGGGACCCCAAAATAATTAAAGAAAAGAACAGCAGCAACGATCTGAGGAGGAAGAAACTAATTTACTAAATATAATGAGAGAGAGTATCTGAAGAAAAAAGCTGTAGGCCTTACAGTAATGCTGAAGCAGCACGCACAGTCAGAACGGGCAGCAGTGAGGAGAGACAAAGGAGAAGAGCGATGAAGGAAAGCGAAAGAAAGGTCAGATGACTCGACAACACCTTATATGTGTTCCCCCCCTGTGCAGGAATGATATCAGCACAGTGAACAGTCTTCTGGGGAACTAGTGTCTTCTCTTTAGTATGTTGAACTGGGGCATTAACACTTTAATTCCCAGTGCACTACATGATGTTATGATGTGGAATACCAATGATCATAAAACCATGACATTTGAAAATTCATTTATGTCAATGAGAAAAGTGTACTTCTTCTCCAGTTTCACAAATGCTTCTCTTTTGTAATGTTAGTACACAGAAACTTGCTGAGACCAAGACACAAGACTTCCATGCTAGATCTTCTACATGAAAAGGGAAAACAAAAAGGGTCCAAAGCTATCTCCTGCTCGTTGAAGATAAGAAATAAACTTCAAGTGCCATAGAAGTAGTAAAGAAGCATGTGTTATAAAGGTTAATTCTTTGAACATTAAAAGAAAGGCTTTTCAAATTCATACTGTATCAATATTTGATTACAAATTGCTTTTGCATCTGCAGTATTAAAGAACAAGGAATACACCTCATTGTAATATGTAACAATATCTTCAATGACATTTCATAACAAAAAGTGTTCTGAAGATCAGAAAGCTTTGTATTCAGCAATAATTTCATAAACAGACTTATTTACAGTAAATCTTTCATTTATTGGGAGAACTGTCGGTGATTTTGGGGCAGAAGACAGACAGTAAAACACATAGAAAGACATATTTGTTACAGACAAAACAAACAAACAAACAAAAAACCTATGGAAAGGTCTTATTCACAATACTTCAGAAAGAAAGTAATCTCATTTTTTCCCCTTCCACTCTGTGTTACAGATCAGATCTCTTACTGAAGTGGAATACTATAGCAGTTAGCACAAGTCTGGCCTAGTTAGCCTAACTGCTATTATAAGCCCCTGAAATGTAACCAAGTTTTTGTTGTAGCTAACAAAATACGAACAACCACCTTCTCCAAACAACAGAAAGTTGATTTTTCTGTGCTTAAGGAGATACATAGAGCAAGCAGAGTGAGAGAACCAGCCACAAAAGCAAATATAGTGCAGTTTGATGAGACTAATCAACAATGAGATGCTCTCTACCCAAGCCTATAGAAGAGAACACTTAAGAGTGTCCTCTTCTCACAGTAACTGAGAAAAGACAAAAGAAGATATTCCACAGAGGACTCAGTAAAAGGGGAGCCTGTGGGATTCTGAGGGGGCTTCAGGATGCACCATATTTAGGACCATATCCTCAAAATCCCAGCAAACTCCACATGTGACTGAGCACCAGAACTATCCAGCAGACCACTGCACTAACCTGCCTGACTTCTCTCCGGACTGCATTCTCTCTCCCACAGAACAGGGACTGACCCTAAAGTGTAAAACTGCCTATGTCTGTGTTTAAAGTGTTTTGTATCCAGCTCTACTTTGTATCCACAAAGTGATTTGTTCTTAAACCACAAGAAACAAGTTTAAGTTGCTTTTATTTTTTACACAAACTAGAAAATCGAAAGGAAGCATTTAAAATAAATTGTGTAAGAAACCTTGTTCACCTTCTACATTGTGAAATATCCATAGAGTGTGTGGGAGTCTGCTCTTCACATCCACTTGAAAGGATGTGAAAGAAAAACAGCGCCACAGTAGGCAGATCTTACTAGAGCAGTCTTCTGATCAATTGCAACAGCTTCTGCATCTTATCTTCGTTACAATGTATATGTCAATCTGCAAACCTAATCTCTGAGAAAGCATTGTTCACACTGATGAAGGCGAATCACGTTAAAGCACTCCTGGCATTTTTTTGTTGCCTGGCAGCTCTGGGACTCTTGTGGGCCTAAGACATAACAATTACTTTTTGCATTTTTACAGATGGTCTTCAGTCTGAAAGAAGTGAACTCAAGCCTACCAAACTGAATTTTACAGAATGAAACAGAAGATGTATGTGATATACTGAAAATAGGGTGAGAACACATTGTGTGTTTTTGAAGGTCTAGAGATATCTGTTAGAAAACAATCTTAGTGTTGCCCCATATATATTGACTGCAAAAGCTCAGGAACAGAGTATCTTCAAATAGATGTGGTGCTTTGAATCAGAGAGAAAATTTGTGATTGTACTCAAATTATTGTTATGTGAACCTAGTTATCTGACACATCTGATTTTGTCAGAGCAGATTAGAATTAAACAGTTTTACTTGTAGTTTATACATACCGATAAATCCTAGAGATTCTGCCCATGCAGGAATAGCACATAACTTTATTGTGCTTGAAAGGCACACAGCCAACTTCATTCTGATGGAACCATATCCTGTCTATATCTAACACAATATTTAAATCTGGTCTATTTGATGCCCACATAATACTACTATGCCCTCTAGCAAGCCCACGTAGCTGCTAGGTAAATGTGTTAAACAATTATGTCTCTATTTGTGAACACCATTATGCACTCAAGACCATAACCATATTGTCATTATCTACATTGTTTTGCACTTCATAAAATCATAGACTCATTTACACTGGAAAAGACTTCCAAGATTATCACAGAATCATAGAATTGCAGAGATTGGAAGAGGACCTCTGGATATCCATTGGTCCCTTTCCTCTGATCTCATGAGACCCCACTCAGATTACTGTGCCCAGTTCTGGGGCCCCAGTGCAAGAAGGACATTGAACTGTTGGAACGGGTCCAGAGAAGGGTGAGGAAGATGATCTCAGGGCTGAAGCACCTCACCTACAAGGAATAGGCTGAGAGAGTTGAAGCTCTTCAGACTGGAGAAAAGGAGACTCTGGGGGGACTGTATAGCGGCCTTTCAGTACTTGAAGGGGGCCTACAGAAAAGCTGAGGAGAGACTTTTTAGAAGGACATAGCAACAGGACAAAGGGAAATGGCTTTAAAATGGAAGAGGGTAGATTTAAACTAGATATTAAGAAAAAATTCTTTTCTGTGAGGGTGGTGAGACGGTGGACCAGGTTTCCCTGCAGGCATTCAATGCCAGGCTGACTGGGGCTTTGAGTAACCTGGTCTAGTGGAAGGTGTCCCTGCCTATAGCAGGGGAGTTGGAACTAGATTATCTTAAATGTCCCTTCCAACCCAAACCATTCTATGACCATCTAGTTCAGGGAAGGAGACTCCACAAACTCTGGACAACTTATTCTAGTTACAGAACCCTCAATTTCAAGAAGCCTTTCTTCATGTTCATATGCAACTTCCTGTGTTTCAGTTCATGCTCATTGCCTCTTGTCCTCTTGCTGGGCACCACTGAAAAGACTCTGACTTCATCAACTTGACTCCTGCCCTTTAGGTATCTATAAGTATTGATAAGATCTCCTCTCAGCCTTCTTCAGGCTGAACTATCCCAAGTCTCTCAGCCTTTCCTCATACAGGAGATGCTCCAGGCTCCTAATCATCTTTATAGCACTCTACTGGACTCTATAGTAGTACCCTGTCTTTCTTGAACTGGGGAGCCCAGAACTAGACACAGTACTCCAGATGTGGCTTCACCAGGGCAGAGAAGAGGGGGAGAATAATCTTCCCAAACATGCTGGCCACGCTCTTATTAATGCGTCCCAGGATATCATTTATCCTTCTTGGCTACAAGGACATACTACTGGCTCACAATCAACTTATTGTCCACCAGGACACCCAGATCATTCGTTGCAAATCTTCTTTCAGGCAGGTCAGCTTCTAACCTGTACTGGTGCCTATGGTTATTCCTCCCCAAGTGTAGGACTTTATATTTGCCCATGCTGAACTTCATAAGGTTCCTCTACACCCCGTGCTCTAGCCTGTCTAGGTCTTGCTGAATGGCAGCACAGACTTCTGATGTGACTACTCCTGATACCCTTATTTTCTTCCTCTACCTAGAAATGACATCCAGAATATATTGTTTCATCACATTCCCAGGAATACTGTTGGGGCTGACTGGCCTGCAGTTTAAATGTGTCCAGGGATGGGGAGTCCACACTGGGCAGCCTGTTCCAGCACTCGACCAAAGATTCAAACTTTCCTCCTTAGATAACAGGAAAAAGTCATTCCCTTTCCAATTTTTATTGACTTCTTCTGCTGTCTACACTGAAAAAATAAAAATAAAATTCTTTTAAAAGTTATAATGTGTCCATATAAAGAAACACCAGAGTCTTCCATACTTCTTTAGTTTTCCAAGTACCAACATTTACTAGGGAAAAAAAAAAAAAAGAAAAGAAAAAAAAGAAAAAAGTAATCAGCTGGCATGTCAGGTCTCTTCTAAATAGTTTGTCTGGATTTTAAAAGTAAACACATACATTAAATCAATTTACAGAAGTACTTAGATAGCAATTTAAAAATAGCAGTATGCTTATTAAAGCCTAATGTTTTTCATATTATCAGAATCTATATTAGCTTTTAGCATTTTGGCTTTATCAAAGAAAGCATCATTCAGTGAATTAAAGCATCACAAACATTGAAGATAGACTGGAAACATAACTGTGAACCTAATCTAACAACTAAATTTTTCTAAAGAGATATTGGTTTAGAAAATCAATTTAATTATTTAAATAACCATTGGAGATGTAATTTGAAGATGTCCAAATTTTTCTGTTTGTACCACTAGTAACACACTGAAGTGACTAGAACTAACTGTAATGACATTTCTAGAGAAAGCTTTTCTTAATTTGTATATATAGTAAAGAAACCGATGCTTCTGGAATAATATTCCATGAATGTATTTACATATTTTGTACCAAATTATACTTACATAATAATTAAGTAGATTAAGAGAACACAACTGTAACTTCACTTTTGTAGAGCAAAGGTGATGACAGAGTCTTTATTTGAAAAATAGGCACCATAGGAAAAGATACTGAAGTGGAATTAACTCACCCCGCCCAGCTACGGTTTGGAGAAAGGGGTGAGCTGAGAAATGCAGCTTTCTCCCATTCGTACTCTCATGCCAGGAGAAGGGTGGGGGGAAGGGGAACCCAGGCAGACTCAAACTGCATAAGCGCTCCCAGAAGCATCACTGAGACAGAAATGATGACTCTAACCCCACCCTGCTCCAGGCAGTCACGTGCTCATGTATTGGTTCAGGCTGTGACCTTGGAATTCCATTACAAATACCATATAAATCATTATATTAAGAAATGTGAATGGATAGCTACAAGAATGTCAAGGCTAGAACAAATTATTTGGGGTGGTGCAAGCTTATTCCTATTTAATCACCAAGCAAGAAAAAGAAGTTCACTTTATGAAAAAGCATAAGCCACATAAAGCATCTGATCCATACTCTGACCTGTAATTAAATGCCAAAAATTCAAAAAACAAAAAGCTGTCACCAAAATATGAAATTCGTTCTTTAAAGACCTCAGCCTTCCATTGCATTAATTCTTCAAAAGCTGAAAATACAGAAGTTCTTTTTACCAGAAATACTTTGATCTAATTAGACATGTTGACATAGCATCTGCTTAAATTTTGCAAGTAGGTATTCATTTGCTGATACTGAAAGTGATCTTTTTTTCTTTTCAGTCTCTCTTTCCCCTTCTCTCCTATGTAACAAACAAATAAACAAAAAAGTGTGAGTTTAAATAATAGGAACAGTAAGCAATGTCCCAATAAAAATGCAAACTTAAGCTTATGCTGACTGTACAAATGTTGTATCCTGACCTATTCTGCTTGTTACCAACTTGTTATGAGAATCTGCTGTGTGAACTGGAGCTTGGTACCAGGTGTGTCTTGTTATGATGTAGAATATAAGCATGGGATAATAGAAATTGCCTTGAAAATTTAGTTGAAAGCAGAGGAGCTAGACCTATAAACAAGCCACAGATGGTCAATTAATTACTGGTCATTGAAGAAATACAACCTTGACAGTGGGAAGTAGACTGCTTTCAGCGTACTAAAGAAAAGATGCTGGTAAGCAATTAAAAACAGCTGAGCAACAGGATAAGGCACCTGTCTGTGAAAGTAACACTCTCACTGTAGAGTGTGTACTTGAGGATGCAAAGGCTGAAACTGCCTAAAATTCTGGGATTTGGAATTGAGGTCAGAGTGAAAATGAGACAGTAGTGAAATGAAATAGTTATCGTAGGAACTGTTCTGCAGAATCAGTGTCAGATTGCTGGATTTAGAAGGGTGCTGCTTGTTTTTCCTGCTTGCTCTAAAGAGTGGAAGTTCTTCCTCTTGCTGCCTGTATGCTTCAAAAATCTTCAGTGCTCCAGAGAAATGTTTGATCTGCTAAGGCAACTGTTCAAGATAGTGCATGGATGCATGTGCGTGTTCCTGTTTTTCCCCACTAAATATTGCATATTTCTTTTCTGTAACTCTATAACTCTAATTTGTTAGAAAACTGTTATGAGATGTACATAAACCCGTAAACACAATGTTTTCTTTCCTTATTTGCCCTTTACCTTACTCTATGTCCTTCTTTGCTCTTCATAGAACCTTGTATTATGTAGCTTGATAGTGATTCAATTATTTTACATCCCTGAACGCACATTTTATTGTTTCTTAATAAAAGCCAAAACATTCAACATGTTATATGCAAGAGAATTATTAGGAATGGATGACTATACATATCTGTCTGTTAGTTTCATATTTGGTAGTCAATAGCCTAGTAAAGTGTTTAACCATTGCTTAATCATCTTATGCTTGCCCTTGATCAACTACTTTGAAAAATTTTGAAGAACAGCCTATCTTCATTGATCTTTCTTTGCAAGTTAGGGATCAGTCAGAGATAGGGCTTGTTATGTTGCTGATGGAAGTTTCTCTCCTCTACAAGGTTAAGAGATATTTATAGACCTCACAAGATTTATTTTAAATCAATTTTTTCCATATTTATTATTATTATTTTTTAATTCTGACTTAAAGAAATTTTGCTGTTGCGTAGGCATTTCAGTGTTCATTTCCAAGGACAAGGAAAACTTGAAGCTACAAAAAAGAAATGAGAAATAAGGGCTAGTTGACACAGTCAAAGGCATGGGTAGAATTTGCCCTTACCTTGGGGAAATGTGATGAAACATGCAAGAGCTGATTCACACTACAGGAAATGACAACAGCATCAGTGAACCGTTAAGAGAAGTAGGATGCCTGGTTTGCAGTGATGTCTCCTGCTAGTTTCTAGTCAATAACTGTTTTTGCTTTTATTATGTTTTCCCTTTTTCCTACTTCTAAGAAGGTAAATTATCTTCCCAAGATTTAACAGAGTAAAAATTCCCAATTGTGAAATCTATTACAGGGTGACATAGTCCCAAAAAGGAAGTAGTAGAAGCTTTATTGTAAGGTACATTTAAATCTAAATGAGACACAGCACTTCAGGGAACAATCAAGTGAATACATGAAATACATGACCAAATAGGTATTTTTTACTCTAATTTCTACCATTAACATCCATGTTATAGTATGAATTGAAGGTTATTCAGAGACTACTGTGTTACTTAGCTGTTAGATAAGATACTCATTATGCTAGAAGTCTTTATTTCACATCATTGTTTTCATTATTATGGATTCCATGTTTAGTAACTTGACTGCACTTAAAATGAAGCGTATATTAATAATGATTGAGCTGCAGCCAAAAATATCCACCTGACTTTAAGCAGTTGCTTTTCACATAGCAACTAGAAAATCACATTGGCTATTCTTCATCAGAAATGTTGCCTAGGAATAGCAATTGAAAAATCACGTCAATGAAAATATCTCCTCATGTCCTAATAGACTGGAAATGAACAAAAGAGACAAGCAAGAAGATATAGGAACTTTCTGGTTGACAAGTATCTACCTAACAAAGGGGTTTTTATGAAAGGTTTTGGAACGGAAATACTTCTAGCTCTACAGGTAATTAAGCAAGATAAAAGGGAGGATAGTATAGATTTTTTTCCTTAGATTTCTTTGTGCAGATATAGCCAATTCAGTTGGAAGTGAACACTCAAGGCACAACTGAAGGAATTTCACAAGTACCACTCCCCACTACACAAGAGGTCTATCTCCCCATCCATATCAAATATACCATATTGAAGTGGATATAAACCTTAAAGTTCAGTTTTTGATTCAGAAACTAACATACTCTGTGTTTGGAAGACGCTTCATTTTGCTGCTTTATTTGTGGCTAGCAGGGATAGGCAATTTGGATCTCTGACTTTGAGTCTGTTTCGGCACTACACTTTTCTTTTGATCCCTCTGCACATGAAAGATGCAACCTTATATATGAAAAACAACCCCCCAAAAAATTAGTCTTGCCTTTTTTGTGATGTGTTGTCAGAATTATTACAGCTTCAGGTGAGCAGTAATTCTTGAACGTGTTATAGGAAGAGACAGATTGGTAAAAATCAGTGTGAAGCAGTACCTTTATACAGACTTAAGAAGTGAGAGTGTGAAACCATAGTAACAGCCACCTATAGCCTTTCTAACATTACAAAAGATCTATAGCATGTAAAACCCCCTCTAAATCATGCAGGAAAGCTTTAATGTTTAATGTAGAACATTGCTGGCAAACTGTCAAAGGTAGGACCAGAAAAGATGTGGCCACATACCAGCTACAATTACAACATGAAAAGTAATATAGATGCTAGATACAGTGTGCAGGAGGAAAAGAGAGGAGAATGAACGAAAGGATGAGGCTAATTTTTCCCACGGGTTGCTGTCATCTTGGCATCTAAAATGAGGTCAACTGTGCAGAAGGAATATACTGTTTTACAGGACAGAGAAGACAAAAATCTTTGAGTAGACTTGAATTAGCGTTCTGGCACATCCAGGCTTATTATGTTGACTTGCCCCTAGACTCATGTTAGGCTTGCTACTGAATAGATCATTTGGCAGACTAAGTAATGACTTTCCCTTTAGCTTTTGAATATATTCCCTTCCCTTTACAGTTCTTTTCCAGCCAACATATATGTTAATGCAAGAAACAACAACAAAAAAAAAAGTACCAACAAGCAGAAAGAAATGTAGGTTGTACTGTAACTTGTGAAACTGTATAATTCATGTTGCTTAAAACACAGCTAGTGAGAGAGGAAGACTATTTTATTAAACCAGAACTAGCAATTAAGTTATTTAAATAAAATTAAATTTTATGTTCATCATCCTTTCTCTTACAGTGTGAGTTTTATTCATTTTTAATGACTATTTTGCAGTTTTTAACTTCAAATAAGATATAAAATGAATGTTCTGCACCTTTTGTAGAAAACTGCTCTAGTGGTTCTGAAGCTCCATATGGTCATTTATAAAATGTTACCCATTTACAGGCTGTTTTATGACTCCCATAGGAAGCAACCTTTATACTGAACGCTGAATAAACCTAAAAGTGCCCTAGTGACAAATAAGCTCTGTTATCATTCTCTTTGTCCCTGGATGGCATCCGCTTTAAAAAAAAAAAAAAAAAAGTATACTGATTTACCAGTCTAATCCTTTAACAGCAGAAATATAAAGTCACTCTGTGATAACTGCTGGAATGGCGTTGCAAGAACCTAGAAAGAGCACTGTCTGCAAACACGTAAATCTCCTCCAGAAGAGCCAATGTTTAAACTTTACAATAGGGACTTTACCCAAGGGCTGAGTCTTACAGTTTGAGGTAAAGACAGGGAGATCACTTGCCATCATGGGCAAAACAAACCTCACTAGAGGAAAACTAATGGAATTTATTACCAGCTAAAATAGATCTGGTAAGTGAGAAATAAGGACAAAATTAAAAGCAACACTTTTTGCCCCATCTTTTACCCAGATTCAGCTCCTAGGTTCCCATAGCTGCCTCTTCCCACCTCAAGTGGAACAGAGAGATGGGGAAGCGAGAATCGAAACCAGTTTTTAACAGCTGCACTCTTCTTCTACTTCTTCCTCAGATTTTTTCGTTACTCCTGTGTGGGCTTTCTCTCCTTCACACACTCCTGTGTGAAGGCTGCAAGTCCTTCAGTAAATATTCACTAGCTCTGGAATGACACAGTATTTATGTGCTTCAATGTTTTGCACAGCACACAGGAAAATACCTGTTCCAGCACCTGCAGCACCTTCTCCCACTCCTCCTCTGACCTTAGTGTTCATGCTTCCCTTTCTCACATTTTTTCCACCCTCTGTCTAGCACTTTTTCCAAATTTTTTAAATGTTTTCTCTGAAGTACCACCATCTTGGCTGCTGAGCCCACTCCTGCCCTTCACTGGGGCCATTGGATCCAGCTGGAACCAGCTCTGCCCAGCATGAAGCAACCCCAACTTCTCCTCACAGAGGAACCCTACAGCCACTTGCTACCAAAACTCTGATCCCTACCCATAATACAAAGCTTTTGGAAGAGGAATAACCAGCTTGTTTTCTACTCAAGCATTACTTTTAAAGTTCTAGCTAAGCCAGTTTTAGTTCCTTTCACATCACCCTGTACAGGTCAGAGGAAGTCATTAGTTTGTGAATTTCTTCCTTCAGAAAATGTACCATGGTAATTACCAGGACTAATGATTTCTTAGAGTTATGGGATTCTCATAATAAATGTTCCTAGTCCTGCTGTACATATGCATGTGAAGGCAGAGTTCCAAGGGAGGCAAACAACTGACATTTGTGCTATTCCCAGTACTGCATGTAAACCCCATGCGCATGTACATGACGTTACCTGAAAAAGGACTAGCCTTAAAGGCATCTACAGATAGATGTTATCCTGTATTTATCAGCTACATGATACACTACATTCTGAAGTTCTTGAATTCAATGTTTCATGTCCATAAACTGTAGTATCAAATAGTCTTTCTGCTGCTAGTAAGAATGTTGTAGTCTACTGTTTTTTGTCTCAAGGGAAAAGTAAAACTAACCTAATTCAGCCAGAAGCTTGTAATAGTTCTCATCATAAGGTGATGAAGAGAAAGTTAATGTGAATTTTATGTCTGTTCCTTGCCTAAATACTATTTGTTGTTGTTCAGATACCTAAGGTTCTTTAGAATTCAGAAAATAACTCAAAATATGTTGCTATTTTGCTAGACATTTACAAACATAAGATCATTAAAAATATGCTGGCTTTTTACTCTCAAGAACAATGCAGCAAGAGAAGTAAAGTCTCATGACCCCAAAATTCAAGAGTTTGTGTGTGTATAATATCTTCCCAGTTATATCTTGTACCATTTTGCTTCACCTTTCATAGAATGGTGATGTATTTTTTTCATTTTCTTTGCCTCCTTAAGTTATAATTATTTACATAACCATTCATCTTGTTGACATAATGAAAGGTGTTATGAAGAGTTATTTAATGTATAAAAAACTAGGGAAATAGATGTTGCTCGGGAACTATGTAGTTTGTTTAAAATCATTTGAAAATGTACAGTCAGGTACTTTGAGCCTTATTTTCCTGCTAAGATTTATGTGGAAAAAAAGTCATTCTATAAGCTAGTGATAGGATGAACTGAAACAATAAAATATTCTTTTAGAAGGAAAAGGTCCTTCCTGCACCAGTTTATCCCTATGACTGGAAAACAAAATGCTCAGTTAGATTGCTTTTTCACTTTCCTGATTTTACCTTTATACAATTATGGGTTTAGTGTGAGATTCTAAACTTTTGCTGAGCCATAGTTGAAAATTTTATATGTATTTAATGTTTCACTTTCATTACAGGATGTACAGTCCAAGAACTTTCAATGTATATAAATGTAGACTTTGATGCCAAGGGAAACTCATCTTAATTACTGATTAAATAGAGGTAGTACGAACCCAGAAAATATAATATATTTAGAGGTTTTGGTTTAGTTTTTGTTTGTTGTTGTTTTTAAGAAAGCCATTCTCACGTATTTCTGGCAGAGTATTACACATACCTTGGAATATTTGCAAACATACGTTTACATCTTCCAAGGAATGATAGAAGCTCTGTGGTATAAATTCTTCTAACACTAGAACTATGAATACTGTTATATGAAGCCATGTTTTAAATTTTGCCCTGATTTGGCTCTTTGAGAGATTTCAGATATTACCTGTTTGGCTTTTCCTTCTCAAAACCACCTACCAAGAATCACTCCAGACATATCAACACATAACTACTAGTAAAAAAAGTTTAAACTTGAGACCAGTCACTGCTGAACTGGAGCTCATTTTAAGTTAGAACAGGAAGAAAATTAAATCAGAAATTAATGTGAAGTGCTTTCAGTACTACAAAAAAAAAAAAAAAAAAAAAAAAAAAAAAAAAAAAAAAAACCACCTAGAAAAATAACAAAGATAGGTTACGAGTGGAAACAAATCATTTCTCAGATTCCAGACTATCTAAGCTTTACCTCTAATAGCAAAAAATGACATATGGATTGAAGAATATAAAATGGGATGTGTGGGCTGGCTCACTCTTTTACTTCCAGAAATCATCACAGTGGGACATCTTTTATAGCTGTAACTTGACTCAAAAAAGTGTGATATCTGATTCAACATTCTTATTTACCACCTAGGGTCACACAGGGCATTCTAAATGCGAAGAGAAAGATATTGTAATATCTGAAAAATGCAAGCTTTAAACTGAGTCAAACTGAGAGATTTCACCAAGTATCTTCTTTAGATTCCCTGGATGGGAGACATCTCAAGAAAGACTTAGTAGTAGCTTTACCAGGCTTCCCAGCATTCTTCACTGAATTGTAGTTTTGTGAATACAGAAATCTCCCCTTAATAAAAAGAAAACAAAAGAACAAAAAACAAAAAGGCAAAGCACATGAACAAAAAGAGCTGCCTAGACTATAGTATCTTTAAGCACTTATAAATACTCAAAATCTTATTTCTACTTACCGTTACTCCATGAATTTTCAAATTCTGAGTTTATTTGCCTATTCTATGATTAGGTGATGAGCTTATTCCCTAGAAAGCACACTTCACATTTCCTCATTTATTTTTTCAACAGTCTTTCTCTCATCTTCCAACATTTTCTCTCCCATCTCTGTTATCTACTTAATAGCAGTATATTGTTATTCACGTATTTGCAGCCACCCTCAAAATATTTTCTATTATTATTATTTTACACTGGCAGATCTGTGACTTCTCTCTTGGGACACTCTCTTGTATTCTCACTGATTTCTTAATTTTGATTTTCTAGAAAATCCATGAGTTCTATCCACTTGCTCTTATATAATCACTCATTACTGATATTTTGAAATGTTTACTTCATTCTCAACCCGCAACTGAAAAGATACAAATATTGAGACTGCCACGCATTCTTTTAGAGCCAGTGTCTAAAGTACCTTAACAACAGAAACAAAGTATTTTATTTTTTTGTGTCAGACTTCAAGGTCACCCTTCATTTTCTAATACTATCTATCTGAATCACTTCATTTTATGTATTCAATTACTCATCCTTTTGATGGAGTCAATGTAATAGGGTGATACTATTATTCCTCTGTTAAATAACTGAAGGAAAGTGTGTAGTTGAAAATCCCAGGGATTTAAAAAAAAAGAAAAAGTTTTATGGTTTGCCATACTTTGGAAGAATGTTTGAATCATTCTAGTACAAATAGCCACAAGAAGCTTTGGGTTGTTTTGGTTTCATTTGTTGTGTTTGTTTGCTTGCTTGCTTTTTTGTTTTTGTTTCTAAACAAATCTAGAAGATGGTTCTGCGTGTTAAGACATCCTTGAGGTAGTCATATATATAACTCAGTACTAGTGGAAGAACATTCGTCCCCTATTCCTTCAGCTTTTATCATTTCTTATTTGTCCATTTACCTACAGGTTACAATTTTTCAAACAATAGTTGAATTATTCTAAGAAGTTTAATTCCGATTTTGCCTAGACAGTCAGTAAAGTTCTTTCCTGATAGCTGAGAAAAGTATGGACTGCGTATCAAATAATCCAAAATGCAAAAGGGAAAACACGTGTCTTTTATTTAACATTTAAGCATAAGAAAAGAATAGTCATTTGTATACGTCATTGAATACTAGACTTTGTCCTGATAGTTCACTGAATAATCTGCCAGTTAGAGTAGTATTGCTACGATGTTGTCAACAATACAAAACTAGGTGTACATTTAATTATGAAGACATTATCACCGCAAGTAAAGCACATAATATCTACTCAAAAGAACTGGATTAGTCAGAATTAAAGAATAGTCAGATATGAGTGCTTATTCTGCATTGACTTATGTATTTCAATAATATTGAAAATATTGTTATGTAATATAGTAATATGGATATTTTCTTATAAATTGTCTAACAGAAACAGCTAGTTTAATATGAATATACCCAATTAAATAGGTAATGCTAGATGAAACCACCAGGTATTTCTTGATAATGAGAACACCCAAGAAGAACTGTCCAGGTCATTTGTGATACAAACTACTTTATTTATCTAGCAAACTGGGAATCTATTTCACTCAAATTGATTGACGCTGCTCAAAGGGGAGATATTGACTTTTATTAGCCTCTTTTTGCTTTTAGCCTTTTCTTTCACTCTGAAAGTCTTCAAATAGATTGTTTCAATTGACATATATAGAAAGAAATAAAAGTTTGGGGTTTTTTTGCCTCGTGATAGAGCCTTTGCTACAAACAATAGCATTCACTGCAGTTATAATGATGTGGAAACGCCAACAGAGGAATAATTTACATTGAAGTATTAATTTCACAGTACCCATAAAAAATGGAAAAAAAGAAAAAAGAAAAAATGCCAAATATAAAAGGGGAGGGGGGAGGAAGATGCAGTCACCAATTGGAGTCCTTATTAAAGAAAGATCTATAATGTTTTCAATGTGATTTCTACTTTCTCTCTAACGTAGAAACAGAACATACATATCTTTCTTTTCAAGCAGGTAGTTTAGTGTGAGTGCTTATAAAGATTCGTACACCAGTGTGAAAACAGTAAAGCACTAAGGAAGTGGCTTTCAAGTATTCGTCCTTAAGTAGCACTTGGCTTATTGTTTATCTTATTATCATGCTATGTGTAGACATGATTGGCAGTGTCAGCACCTGTTCTGCTTTTTGACAATTCAGAATGTCTTGCTTAAAAATGAAAAGGTGAACTGGGTTTACATGGCAAGGTTTTGGTAGCCAGGTAGGGGGAGCATAAGATGATTGCAAGGCTGGCTTCTGTAAAATAAATCATCAGCTGCCCCTGGGTTGCATTGCAGTTTTTCATAGTTTAATGCAGGCATAATCCCCCTAACATGTAATTATATGTTCCTATCTGAAATAAGTGGCATTAATTGTAACAAATTTACTATCCATGAAATACATTCTGAATCTTGCTATATTCTCCTATAACAATTCATTGCATAGAGACTGAGATATGTATTAATAAGAACTAAAAAAAAATAATAATAATCTGGTGAACAATTTCCCTCGTCTATCAAAATATTTTATGAAATCATCATGTCTCAGGTAACCCAAACAAACGTCAACCACTGTTTTCTTTACTGTTGAATTAATTCTCTATGATTTTGCACATAAAAATATTATTTTTCTTAAGACAGTAGCATCTGCTTTTTTATTACCAAATACATTTATAGAGTTTAAAGCTAAACAAATAGGGTTTAAAGTGTTTGCCAAATGCTAGCAGAAGTTATAAATTATTTCTACTTTCTAAACTTTTTTTTTTTTATATATATATATATACATTAGGAAGAGCTGGAGATTCTTTTTATTAGATGTTAGATCCTTTTTCTGAGTAATTTCAGTCTGTTAATTATCAGAGCACCAGAATGCTCCTAAAATATTGCTGCATGACTTACTTTTCTAATATACTAAAGATTCTGCTCCTGTAAATGTATAGAAATATCCAGTAAAGAGAAGACGTCACCCAGAGTGATCATAGCCAGTTAGCACAGCACATTAACAGGAGTGATAATGCCACTGGAAATATAAATTGCAAGAACTAAGTTTCAGGTCAAGCCAAAGGAAGAAGTGCAGGCACTGTTCAACACTTGCTTTAAGAGCATCCCTTTATACAGGTTTGGGTTTGTCTAAAGCAAGGGAAACAGTTCCCATAAGGATTTAGTTTTCACTACTTATTTTCACAAAATATTGTCTTATTTCTACTCCTTAGAGGAAAAAATATCAGCTATCCTACCCTCATCACTTACTTTTTCATGCACCTCTGATATGTCAAGTGGCAGGGCTGTGTTCCACCATTGTACCACTGCAATTTTTCCTTTGACCACTCTCCCTATAATCTTTAAGTACTATTCAAGCCAAAACACAGCCTTATCAATAATTGAATCCGGTATTGATCATCATCAAGATTTGCATGTTTTTTAAAATGAGATAACAGAATTAGTCAGAGTAAAGAAAAGGAAAAATAATATTCAAAGAAAAACAAGCAAGTTTTTTGTGTTTTCCTTTTAATGGAAGAAGAGAATAACTTTGAATTAGGTCATAGTCTGTGAAATATATAGTCCACCATCTTTCTCAGCCAACACTGGAAACAAATGATTTTTGGACAAAATTATTTGCGCATCTCGTCTGATCATCGGAGAAACTGATACTATGATAGTCTCAGCTATCATTTTAAAACTACCGCTGTTTCTTGGTGACAGCCACAAAACTATAACTAAATCAAGATTTCCTGATTGAATTGTACTTCTCTTTATTTTCAGTATTAATTTGAGACCGATCTTATTTGAAACTTTATCGGTAAATCTCTAAATTATTAATTTCAAAATAAGAAGGTAATTTTATTTAAAAATTATGCTTAGTTTTACACATGGTAAAGCTGTGCCTGTTCAACAGATAACAGAGTTTCTTGTGGACTTATAGAGCAGTTGACACAACTGACCTCTTCTAGAACTGTCGCAGCTTGCAATGTAAATATGCATGAGATACACATTTTTAAGTTGATAAAAGGCAAATTCAACACATTTGAAAAATACAGCTCAAAGGTAAGTGCTGAATCAATGAAAAGGCAAAGATCATCACAAAGCACAATGAGAACAGAAGATACCTGGAAATTGTTCAAGGGCAAACTTTTAGATAAAATGAAGGACACTGTACTTTCAATAGCTAATTATAAAAAGGCATAAAGAAAGAATAAAAGTTCCCATATAATTATGTACATTCACAAAATATTTTCTCAGTTGTTCAAAACCATCTTAGCAGAGAGGCTGAACACACAAACAAGAATTCATCAAAACAGACAGCAAAATAATGAAAGTACTGTAATTAGAGAAACAAACTATATTAACCTTATTATTACTGACTCCTGAGCAGAATCTCAATGACATATCAGTTGGATAATGCAGAACAAGTGTACTTTTTAATTAACAGCATTTAGCAAATTAACCACCAACACTGTCCTAAAAATACACAAAGAATATACAGAGAAGAAGAATAGGGAAAGTGGGAACACTATATAAAACAAACAGCTCTATTAAAGAGAGCAGAGAATGGGAGAAACAGAAACTGCAGGATTTGATGAGTTACTAGTGAAAAACAAAGAGTAAAGGGAATTAGTGAGAGAAAAGACAGAAAGAGAGAGAGTGAGCAAGAAAAGAGGACAACACAAACCTTTTCATCTAACTTCTATTCACTCTGTACCTGCTATGTAGAAATTAATTTTATATCACAAAGTGCAGGAAATAACTTTGAGATAAAAATCAAAGGTGGCATGCATGCTTTGTGTTGGCAAGATGGTGAAGATGTGAGAAAAAAGAAACTAGCTTAAGTTCCATGAGAATATGGAAACTAGAAACCACTGACCAATTTTTCCTTAGCCAGTTCATCAGACCAATTGTTTAAAGAAAACCAAGCTTCTTTCCCACAATATCTTTGTTGTACATGATTATATAACTTTACTGTATCCAGAACTACAGGATGCTACTGTTCCCTGATTTTCTGTTGCACTGAATGAAGCTGAAACTCATTATGAAATTTGGCAGAAGCAATGCAATTAACACTGGATCTATTAACCTGGTTTATGTTAATATGAAACTTCACAAATTTTTTTACTTGAGTTTCATATTCAAAATTTAACTGTGTTTTAAGTGGAAATCTGGTTTCTCATTCTCAAAATACTTGCACTTTTTGTAAAGACTGCTCATATTCATGATAATTCCAGATCTGTGATGTAGAACAATTTGGGAGAATCCAGAAAAAAACTGAAGCAATGTCAAAGTTCGAGATCCTATGGTGCAGTAAGAGAATTTGTATAGCCTGAGGAAGAGCAAATTGAAGACAGTTAATGTATGTAAAAAAATGTTTCATTTTTTAATGTCCAAAATTGAGAAGATACATATTAACAACAAAAACAAACAAAAAGTATCAGACTTCAAGTAAAACTAGAAAAATCTTAGACTAAACTTCTAAATACTAAATAGGTTACTATGAAAATTTATGGAAATTCAAAATTGGCAGCTGGTAAGAACAGATTTAACAAAATCTGCCAGGACTGACCTTACTAGAGTTGATAAATATTAACTTTATGAAGTGGAAGTGTACCCTTCCAAATGCTGTGATTCTCACTGTAGCTCATTATTTCACTGAGGAATAGATTGTGCACATCTATTAAGCAACAAGGAAAATAATAATAATAATAATTTTTTTAAAAAGTGACATTCAATACTTTCAATACATTCAGTGCGTCCCTGTGACCAAGAAATCAGGAAAGGGTGGCAGGAGACCTGCATGATTGAGAAAGGAGCTCATGCACAAACTCAAAGGGAAGAAGAAGGTCCATGAAATGTGGAAAAAGGGTCTGACCACTTGGGAAGAATATAGAAATGTTGTCAGGGCCTACAGGGATGCGACGAGGAAGGCTAAAGCCCACCTGAAATTGAATCTGGCAAAAGTGATAAAGGATAATAAAAAAGGCTTTTTTAAGTATGTTAACAGTAAAAGGAAGACGAGGGAGAATGTGGGTTCCCTACTAAGTGAGGGGGGTGTTCTGGTAGCGGGGGATGCTGAGAAGGCAGGGATGCTGAATGCCTCCTTCGCTTCTGTCTTCAGTGAAAAAGCTCTCCCTCAATAATCCCAGACACTGGAGGTTAGTGAGAGTGTCTAGGGAATGGATGACTTCCCTTCAGTCAAGGAAGAGGTGGTCCATGAGCAACTTGGCAACACCAATGTTCATAAATCCATGGGACCCAATGGGGTGCATCCACGGGTGCTGAGGGAACTGGCATAGGTGATTGCTGAACCACTCTCTATCATCTTTAAGAGGTCTTGGAGAATGGGGGAGGTGCCTGAAGACTGGAGGATAGCCAACGTCACTCCGGTCTTCAAAAAGGGCAAGAAGGAAGATCCGGGTAATTACAGACCAGTCAGCCTCACCTCTGTCCCTGGAAAGGTGATGGAACAGCTTGTGCTGGATGCCATCTCCAGACACTTGGAAGGAAAGGAGGTTATCAGGGGTAGTCAGCATGGGTTCACCAAGGGGAGGTCATGCTCGACCAACCTGGTGGCCTTCTATGATGTTGTCACCAGCTGGGTGGATGGGGGGAGAGCGGTGGATGTAGTCTACCTTGATTTCAGCAAGGCGTTTGATACTGTCTCCCATGACCTCCTTATTACAAAGCTGAGGAGGTGTGGGATAGATGAGTGGACAGTGAGGTGGGTTGAGAACTGCCTGACTGGCAGAGCACAGAGGGTCGTCACTGGTGGTGCAAAGTCTGGTTGGAGACCTGTAAGTAGCGGTGTTCCCCAGGGGTCGGTGCTGGGTCCAATCTTGTTCAACATCTTCATCAATGACCTTTATGAGGGGATAGTGGCCACCCTCAGTAAGTTTGCTGATGATACGAAGTTGGGAGGATTGGCTGACACACCTGAAGGCTGTGCTGCCATTCAGAGAGACCTGGACAGGCTGGAGAGCTGGGCAGTAAGAAACCAGATGAGTTTTAACAAAAGCAAGTATAGAGTCTTGCACCTAGGGAGGAATAATTGCATGCACCAGTACAGACTGGGGGATGACCTGCTGGAGAGAAGCTCCACAGAGAGGGACCTGGGTGACCTGGTGGACGACAGGTTGGCCATGAGACAGCAGTGTGCCCTCGTGGCCAAAAAGGCCAATGGCATTCTGGGGTGCATTAAAAAGAGCGTTGCCAGCAGGTCGAGGGAGGTGATCCTCCACCTCTACTCTGCCCTGGTGAGGCCTCACCTGGAGTACTGTGTCCAGTTCTGGGCTCCCCAGTACAAAAAAGACAGGGATCGCCTGGAAAGGGTCCAGCGGAGGGCTACAAAGATGGTGAAGGGCGTGGAGCATCTCCCCTGTGAAGAAAGGCTAAGTGAACTGGGTCTGTTTAGCCTTGAGAAAAGAAGACTGAGAGGGGATTTGATCCAGGTCTACAAATATCTAAGGTGTGGGGGGCAAAGTGGCGAGGCCAGACTCTTTTCAGCAGTATGTGGAGACAGGACAAGGGGAAACGGCCAGAAATTGGAGCATAGGAAGTTCCACATGAATGCGCACAAGAACTTCTTTGCGGTGAGGGTGACAGAGCACTGGAACAGGCTGCCCAGGGGGGTTGTGGAGTCTCCTTCTCTGGAGATATTCAAGACCCACCTGGACGCCTACCTGTACAACCTGGTGTAGGGAACCTGCTTTGGCAGAGGGGTTGGACTCGATGATCTCTGGAGGTCCCTTCCAACCCCTATGATTCTGTAATTCTGTAATACTGCCTGAAAGACATTAATGCTTTAGCACTGCCAGAATTCAGTTTTCATGTAAAAGAATGAATGTATTTCCCTAAGGATAACCAGTTTATCTAATTTACGCTAAAATGTGAGATTCTTTGGAAAAAAATCTAGTATTGTAAAGAGCAAGGCCTTGCAGCAAAATTTACACAGTGAATGTTGTAACTGTAGTACAACGAGGAAATTCAAGTCACATTTGTGGAATAGTGGGTCATCAAGCTGCTCCTGTGTGCATACTAAGTACACTCAGTCATTTTTTCCCTGAATGTTCAAGGAACTTCACGTTTGTCATAAGTATGGATGAGACAAAGTGACTTCAAATGAAGTGGCTGTCTGAGCACAAATATTTATTCATGACAGTCTTTTGTCAGTAGCTGAGATGATTAGAGAGTGTTTTTATGCAATTCGAGATTTTCAGTAGGAACTGATCATATGCATATCCTGAAGCAAACATTAGGTCATCTGATCATAGGGATTATAAGAACACAGATTTGGGGAGTATTGCTCAATCAAACTAAAAGTGTTATTACAGGGATCCTTGCAGTGGTGACTATGGTGACTATGTACATATGTGTATATGTGTTTATGTGTGTATATATATGTGTCATATGCATGAAAACTCATCCAAGCAATAAATAAAGAAAAGATGCAAGGGAATAGAAGCAACATGCTATTACTTACCTGCTACTTGTTGTTACTTTCTCTTGCTCTTTGTGTCACTTTTGTGAACCACAAGTGTTTGTCCATGTCACTATCTTATTATTCGCTTGCATTTTATTTAAGTGTGCAGCTGGATCTGCATGATTCCTGGCAGGATGCAGAAAACATTCCCTCCAGTGACACATATTTCCCTCACTTCTCAGCTGTGATTCTTGGCCATGAAAAACCCCATAGAAGCGTAATAAGTACACATACAGTCTCAGAGACATAAGGGAATCACCCAATCTCATGGTCGCAGACAGGCCTTGCCTATAACCACTTATCCAGGGTACAGGGACCCTAATTTTTTCTCCATTGGTACCCATTGTCTTCAGATGTCCCCAGCTGGATGGGGTCTGGTGTACTACAACTCCTAAGTGCCAGAACCCGTTGATGGACCTATTAATGACACTTGCACCACCCACAAAACTCAGGCTCTGAAGGACAGTTCTCACCAGGGAAGGTTTGGCCAGTACTATGGTGCCAGCTGTGCCCTGCTCCTTGGCTGCTGTTCTGGGCTGAGCTCTGCCATTTAACACAAAACTCACTGTAAGAAATAGCTCTTCCTCTTGGACATACACTTGTCCTCACAGAAAATTCATATTGGGACACTTTTATCAGAAAAAAATGACACAAGTTTCTCAAAGGCAAAGGGCTCTGGTTGGATGCTCTCCATGTGAAGCTGCAGAAAGTTCAAATGAGCTTCAAATTGAAATGCCATGGAAAAGACATAACAGGATTAAATAGTTAATTGACTCTCAAATTTGTGTTAATGAAATCTTCTCTCATTGTGCATCATAATCCTATTGAGCATATGTATCATGCATCTACTGTAAATGTATTCCTGCCTTACAGTAGGTTTCACTAGCAGATTTCTAGATTTAGTATAATGAAAAAAAGAGATAATAAAAGTAAACAAAAGGATTGCTTGCTTTTATGTCAAGTGCATATATACATGCATATATGTATACTATGACAAAACTTATTTTGACCTACAGAATGTTTTGAGTTCCGATAACACCATCTATTTATATATTATCTCCAACAAGCTTAGAAATTTATATTTACATCATTAATTTCTTATTTCATTTCTAAATACTAAAAAATTTTCCACTTCTAAAATGTGGAAGAAAATATTACTTCCAATTAATTAAAATAGCATGCTAGTATAATTTGCTAGTTTTTGTACATCTAGCCATTACAACAGCTGTATTTTACTTTTTTTTTTTTTTATTATTTATCCTTCTAGGCAGTAGTAACTCTTATTCTTAAATAAAATATTCAAGTGCTTAACTTTGAGCACAAGTAACCTCATAAAAACCAATGAGCTAAGCACACTTTAAAATTAATCATGACAATAAATCATCAGAGGCTTAAGGCCTTTGAATTATATGTACCAAAAGTATTACAGTAACTTTCAAGGAATGATAAAAAAATTTATTTAAAAAATGCAAAAGCACCGCATTACAAATAACTTCTTTATACATTACTGAACAATATCTTTGGACATTTATTTTTTGCTTAAATATCCAAACATTGTGACAAACTAAATGGAGCTTTTCATTTCTGAAAGAAGATCCATAATTAAGAAGCATATGTGCTAGAGGGAGGATGAAACGTGGGAACAGTACTCAGAAAGTTATAAATAACTTAAAAGTAAATTCTAAGTACAGTTTTCTTCAGAAGACATTCAGGGCTGGATTCAAAAGAATGTTATAATCATGAAGTGCAACTTACTTGAAATTTGACACTTAAGAATGCGATCCAGGCACCCTCAACTTATATTTTGAGTTTTTGCAGGCGCCTAAGCTCCTGCTATATCAAATTCCTTACATAGTTTGCCAAAATGGGCCACTAGATGAAATTCATAAATTTATGTAATGTACTTACTAGTCACTATATCAGATTTTTTTTTCCTATCATCTGTGTTATCCCCACAAGATCCATCTACAATATTAAATTTAAGCTTTCCTACTCTTAACCCTAGTGAATACATTCTTCTTGTTCTGGGCTTCAGTATGCCCCAATTTCAACCTGAGCTGTGCATCTCAGCCTGTGGTCCACCTGAAGAGGTGGGAAATACAAGTGTTTTTGCCAAGTAAGGCATTGGACCTAGACCTTCAAACCCCTCAGCAGGTGATAATACTGTTGGTGAGAAGTGGAGACAGTTTGCCCTTTGCACTGTGTCCTCTTCCTCTGTGACTATACAGTGAAGGCTGAGAGCCAACTATCTGTATCTGAAAGGATGATCCACAGTACATCAATATGGGCCAAACTGAGTTAAGATGACAGCTGTTCAAACTGGTAAACTATACTTTAATTGCATTTTGAAAACACCGGAGCTGGAAGTTTGTAGATGATACACAATAGGTCACAACAGTAACCTATTAAGGTCAATCTCACTGATCTAAGTGCAAGCACAGGCTTGGAGTAAAGTATATATCTATTTTTAGACTGGATCTTATGGTCTTATGTTCTTACTCCTCAAAGTGTAGGTGGAAACCATGTTACATGTCTATACCTCTCTGTATTAATATGCTATTAGTTTCCTGAGGTAACTAGTTACTAAGAGTCTTCCTGGGCAAGAATACTAGGAAACTTAGTTTCATGGATTTCACTTCAGAATAACTGGAGTACATGGGCACATTACGACTGCATCAGTGACAATGGCATTCTTAATATTACACCTCTATGACTTTAGGGATAGCAAGTCCTTCCTCTGCTCCCTCAACTGGCAATTATACGAGCAGTTCCCCTGGCATAGTTCTCTAAAATTATCTTGCTAGATGGTTGACCCAGAAGTCTCATGTACAAAATGTTTAAGTAAGTTGCACATAGAAGGGACCTGGGACCAGCAGACATCTAAAATGGTGCTGGGTTTCCAGCTCAAGGGTCTCGAGGCAAGAATCTACCAAAGAAAGATTTCAAAGGATTATTGTGAAATCTATAGAAGTAGAAATGCTAATAAAATACAGAAATACAAATTGAACATTTGGGGCCTAGACCATAGCTTTTCTAACAAAAGCTGTCTCAGCAAATTTCCTCTTACTTCTATTTGACATAGAAATTATCATGAAGCTGTATACCTTCCGGGAATGGGTTATATAGTGATAAAGGCAATGTATGCAGATATATGATATATGTATCAGGCTATTTTACCCGTTTATAACAATCTCCTGCACCCTTTAATATGACAGAACTTGTCACAAATACAAATTCTCAAAGTCAGTGGGAAAAAACACACATATGCCCACTCACACAGAAGTGAATATAGGTATATGATACATTTATTCAGGAGTAAGAAAAAAATAGAACTCTGAAACAGGTCTTGCATACTTAGAAAATGTAATAAGGCTCCAACTGACAAAAGACATTAAGATGCCCAACCCTGCATGCCCAGAATTAATCAATTAATCCATGAGCTTTAGTACTGAAATAATCACTGTCTTCCATGGTTCATGATTTTAAAAGGGCTTCGTATTCTCCATAGGAGATTGCAGTGCACAGGAGGGATCTCTGGAACATGTTCAAAGAAAGCGCATTATGGCACAGAAAATAAATTCTAAAATTGCAATTGCTCATAGAACATCGTAGAAATACTGCTCTGGAATTACGATGATGGACCCTAAGAACACCTGGCTGCATTCGCTGACCCATTAGCTAAGTCTCCCACAGACTGACAGAAGCTGAACAACAGCACTGGTACAGTGTGCACCATGATTTGTGGAGAAGACAATTCAGTACATATTCCATTTCCACTACAACTCTGATAAAAAACACAAGCACAGCACCCACTTACACTGTATGGGAAAGTTGTAACATGGACCAGAAGACTCACGAGACTTCCTGGAAGGTTACAGTGGGCAGTGTCACTGCCATGTCTAATGTGGTAATACTATGATCCTTGCATCTTGAACATTTTTTTTCTTTAATTCTTGAAAATTCTTGGTAATTCTTGACTCCTTGACTATGACTTCAACAGAGCTCTCAACCTGAAATTGACTATCTTGAGACTAGCTAGTTGCAATTTTAACAATAATTAAATATTAACTTCCAAGCCACTGGAAAGGAATATGCTTGAAAATATATAGCTCAGATAATGGCAATATTGGTAATATGACCATGGAAATATTTGCCTTTTCTTAAGAAAACCCAGCTACTGAATATAAGTAAGAATGGAATACTGTTGTCTGTTTCTTATATTTAATAATAGTAGTAAGAATACTAAAGATGTGGAAGCTGTTTCAGGTGTAAAATACATACAGAACAACTTAAATACAACATAAAATTTGATGATTATCTCGTGGCAATCTCCTGAAAATACCTAAAATTTAGAGACCTTTTCATAATCAGATCTATAAGCACCACACAAAACAACCGTTATTCTGGGAACGGAAATAATAGCAGCCACAGTTTCACATGTGTTTTCTTCTTCTACTGCCCTTGAGACCCACTTCAGTTTAGTAAGCATAACCGTTTGATGACATTATATAGTGGATGTGTATCAGGTAACGTAAGTGATAGAGTTTAAAAATGTATCTGGAGAGAAAGAAAGCTTAGAGTCACTCATCAATGCAAAGGCAAACCCCATCCCACCCTTGCTTACCACATTTGTACTGATTCAGAGGGAACAGGGAAAAGGTATCTAGAAAAGGTGGAAGAAACAAAACTCTGTAAACTGCTGAGAAGAAGCAGATGGAATAAATTCCTGGTGCACTTAAGGGTGAAATCTCTACCTGAAAACTACCCTGCTAGAAAGGAATAAGTGGTTGTGGATCTGGTAAGGACTGTAAGTATTGTTCCTCCTTGCTCGGGAGACCGGCTTTCCTTTTGGCAGTCTCTGTGACTCCAGGCCTAAACATGGTCTCCACCAGACAGTGGGCCTATTCCAAGAAGACCGTGGCGACCCAGACTGAGGGCTTACCTAGAAATGTAGCTGTTCAGGTCTCCGGCTGCAGGGAGTGCCTGAGCCTGCTACTGCCCAGGGAAGGTGGCAGGGATTCCACCTGTGTGAGGTGTGAGCAGGTGGATGAGCTGCTCAGCCTGGTGGTGGAGCTCAAGGGAAAGGTGCAGAGACTGAGGACCATCAGGGAGTGTGAGCGGGAGAGCGGGAGATCAACTGGTGGAGTGACTCGCTGGTGTGCCCAAGGGAAGGGTGCCAGGGAGATACCCCCAGAAAAGTGGTTGACCCCCTGCCCTGTCAAAGTCAGACAGACCTGACTGATGAAGAAGGTTGGAAGAGTCCCAACTTGACATCACAGGAACCTCCCCTGCCTGCCTAGCCCACTTCCCCAGCTCCCTCTAAGCTGCAGATTTGAGAAGCTGGATATTGAAGGAGAGGTGAGTGGGGAGGCAATGGAGGATCTGTCTAGGAGGGAGCCTAAGGCAAGGCTTGGGGTTGGGAATGATAAAGTTGAGTGCCTATGGGTAAGCATCAGGGGAAGGCCTGTAGGGGTGACATCTTGGTGGGGGTCTGTTATAAACTGCCTAATCAGAATGAAGAGATGGATGAGGCATTCTATGAACAGCTTGCCAAAGTTGCTCAATTGCCAGCACTCATTCTCATGGGAGACTTCAACTTCCCTGATATATGTTGGGAATATAATACAGCACAGAGGAAGCAATCCAAGAGGCTTCTAGAGTGTATGGAAGATACTTTCCTTATGCAGCTGGTATGAGAGACTACTAGGGGTGGTGCCCTGCTCGACCTGCTCTTCACTAACAGTGAAGGACTGGTAGGAGATGTGAAAGTTGGGGACTGTCTTGGGCAGAGTGATGATGAAATTGTATAATTCTCTATTCTTGGAGATGTCAGAAGGGTGACTAGCAAAACTGCTATATTGAACTTCCAGAGGGCTGACTTTGACCTGTTCAGGACACTTGTTGCAGGGGTCCCTTAGGAGTTGCTCCTTAGGGGTAAAGGGGTCCAGGAAGCCTGGATGCTACTCAAGATGGAAATCTTAAAGGCACAAAAACAGGCTGTTCCTGAATGCTGTAAGACAAGCCGTAGTGGAAGAAGACCGGTGTGGATGAACCAGGAACTATTGTTGAGACTTGAGAAGAAAAATAGAGTCTAAGCCCTCTGGAAGAAGGGACAGTCTACATGAGGAGATTACAGGGAAGTTGCTAAGGTATGCAGGGAGGAAGTTAGGAAGACAAAAGCCCAACTTGAACTTAGATTGGCCACTGCAGTAAAAGAGAACAAGAAATCCTTTTACAAATATATCAATGGTCAGAGAAGAACCTTTGGTTGATGCAACGGGGAATGTGACCACTGAGGATAAGGAGAAGGCTGAGGTCCTCAACACCTTCTTTACATCTGCCTTTAATAGGCAGACCAGTTATCCTCAGGGCACTTTACGCCCTGATCTGGAAGTCTGGGATGGAATGTAGAATACACCCCTGATGATTCAGGTGAGTTAGAGAGCTCCTCCTCCATCTGGACTGTCACAAGTCCATGGGACCAGATGGGCTCCACCCTAGGGTGCTGAGGGAGTTGGCAGGAGTGATTGCCGAGCCGCCCTCTGCCATCTACCAGCACTCCTGGTTATCTGAGGAGGTCCCAGAGGATTGGAGGCTTGTCGATGTGACTCCCCATCTACAAGAAGGGCCATAAGGAGCATCTGGGGAACTACAGGCCTGTCAGCCTGTCCATACCAGGGAAAGTTATGGAGCAAATCATATTGGGTGAGATCACACAGCATGTGTGTGGCGTTGAGGGGATCAGGGGATTCCAGGGAATCCAGGGGATTCTATGGTATCGTCACAAAGTACTTTTTTTTTCACCAAATCACACAGAATCACAAGGTTGAAAAGGACCTACAAAATCATCTAGTCCAACTGTTCTACCAATTGGTGAAAACAGAGCCCTGTTTTCAGAAGAAAACTAACAGCAACTTAAAAAAAAAAAAAAAAAAAAAAAAAAAAAAGGAAAACAAACCACAATGTCATCGACTAAGGTTAATCTCTTAAATACTTGATGATATATTACTAGCTCCCTGTCAGAAATACCTGTCATAGACTCCATTAGAGGAAATTAAATCAGTGAACTCTTCATTCAGTTTTAGAAAGAAACACAAGTCTACCTTATGACGTATTTGTTTAAATTACAGACTACAGTCAGTTATACCAGCTTGTTGCTCGTCTATAGCGCTCTCTGGAATTTCAAGCAAAACAAATCCACTAATTTACATGATCATTATCAGGCACTTCCCCTCTACTGCTTTCAAAAAAGAAGTGCAATGGGTTTGCTTTCTGCCTGTTAGATGCAATGAAATCCACATGGGAAATCTGCTGGTATTCAAGGGACTTCATGTTACCTGTGACCCAGGACACACTCTGATATACAGGTCCAGAGTGGAAAGACTTATACTTCTCAGACTTCCTACTAGCACCCTACTAGCTACACACGAGGGCTTATCTGATATTTTTTTAAACCACAATGCCAGCAAATTTAAAATACCAGACCTCAACTGACAAGTCTGATGGCTAGCTATTCAAAACATATGATAGGAAGCACAAAAGCAGAGACCTCTCAATAATTAAAGACCATTAACAATATGTAAAGGGTATAAAATATTGAGTTTATCTAAGGAAAAACAAAACAAAACACCAAAACAACACAGAAACAGATAAACAAGCAAACAAACAAATAGAAGCAACAGAATCAGAAGATCCTGTTCAGATATCAGCTAGAATTCAACCTGATTCCTACTTTGTGTAAGTTCAGCTGAACCTAATAAATACTTCACAAATGGTAAAAGCGTGTATAAGCTCACTTTAGTGAGACGAATAGTATTGCTACTTGTCATCATAAGAGAGGATCACTGTAGATTGATTTTCTTCCTGAAGACTTTGCAATTGCATTGCAGCGACACCTCCATATGCTTAATGGCAGACTGAACAGCTTGTAGTGAGTTACAATGTCTAGAGTGGGTAGAAAATTTTTAAAATGGCACAATTTTATTCAATTAATCTAAAATCTAACACCCACTAAAACCAGTCCCAGTTCTGTTAATGAATTAGAAAATTATTCTAAAGCATTATAACAGAGAGCTTTCTCATCTCAGAATTAAATTTTACAGCTTTGTCCCAACTGCGTGCAGAACTTTTCATATTAAACTGGTATTCCCAACATTTTGTAACAGAGAATACATAATTTTTTTTTCTTGTTACTGTAACTTTCTCTAAGCTATAGAAATCAATACGACCCTTTAATGTTCTCTCTATAAATTGCATTTGTGAGGCTTAAATAGAAATAAATAACAGGAAATGTTATTCTTCATATAGTTCTTGTGTAATATAATTGTGATTTCTATTATCACCTCACTCAGACTTTATGATATACAAATTTTTGTGCATTGTATGCAGGATAAGTTAGAAGTTGATGATGGAGTTATGCGTTACCAGTATGTTTTAACCATCTATTTCTTCTACAAAACTATTATGGGGTGAAGTCGCTCCTAAAGTCAGTGCATCATCACAGTACTGTTACTTTAGGACACACATACTGTATATGAGTATAGTGTTCTGTCTGTGTGCATGATATTCAATGAGGCAGCTTTCATGTAGGTATAGAAATATGAGACATGAAGACTGACACTCAAATAAATGGTCAGTAACTTCAAAGTTAAAATTCTTACCAAGGAAGAAATCAGATATGCAGTTATATTAGTCATACTGCTCTGCCACATTTTGGTGTCTAGATCTGAAAAGAGTTTTGAACATAAATACCTTGTGAATATTTTTTTTTTCCTCTTTTTACATAAATGGATATTTTGATCCAATGAAGTCTCCATATTACCTTGCTTTGGTCATGTAATTCAGCATCACAGGGAAAATGGAATCAAAATTGCAAGTAAAAAAACAAATATTTGAACATGTAAGATTCCTATTCCATTTTTACTAGGGTTGCTGGTCTTAAGTCATTGTTTAAGCAAGTCTGATCACTCAAAGAGACAGGCTGCATAAGAAACTACCAAACATGATCAAAGCTGTGAATTAGAAGCATCAGTTGGAAGCTAGGATTACAGTACTTTCTGTTCTCTACCTTTTTTTTTTTTTTTTCCCTACCAGTAGACACATGCCTTCAGTTATTTTTTTCTTAATAGGTGATCTTCCTGTACATGAAGTTGGCCTCTACACTTCTTTCTAGCTCTTCGTAAGTGATAGAATAGCTAACCGTAGACCCTCCTCTTCAGAAGAAAAACTGTCTACAAAACTTCTGAGAACAGTCATGGTAAGGTTAAGCACTACAAGTTAGACATTATGAATCATCTAGAAGAATCTGCTTCTCTGTCAACTATTAAATGCACGTGTGCTGAATTATATCAGTAGATAGAATAAGACGCGTAAATTAATTCTTTATATAATTTTTATATCAGTAGAAGATAAAGCTCATTTCTACTCAAGATGTTTGCATTTCCAGTTTCTTCCAAATTAAATTATTCAAATGCATGCACCCTTAAAAACAACCTTTGAAAGAATTTTTACACATTTCCCACATTTTGTGCTTCTGGAAGACTAGGGAAAAGTCGTGACTTCTGCAGTGTCTACACTTTCCTAGAAAATCATACAGCCACTAAAGCTTAAATAAATTTCTCCAATACAGTTGGTCTTAATACCTTACTTCAGTTATAATATAAACTTACTATCATGTCTGCAAAATCTGTCTACAAACACTGCAAACAATGCTAGAACAAATGTAGATCAAGGCAAAATATGTTAGCTCACTTCACAAAATTCTTCTCATAAACAAACTACTGAAAGTGTTTAATTGAACAAAGAAAGCTTTCACATTCATATTTTGAAGATGGTATAAGTAATTAGTTCTCCAGCAGCAGCTGACTAAAAGTCCTATCATTGGAGTACATTGTAGCACGTAGAATCTGTGAAAGCAAACTTTGTCAAGATTTTTACCCAGTGATTCTTAACATGTTAGCCTATCAATTTTCTTCAGTTCCTTGGCTCTGTTCTGTCACCGCCCTCTATCCTAACAGCACCTAACAGAGTTCAGCTGCCTTCTGACCGTTTTCATGGCTTGCAATTGCACACAGCGCTCTGTGTCTACTAATCTGTTTACGGACTGACAGAATGTGTTGGCATTTTGTGGCTTTTGGATAGGGTTCATAAAAATATTTGCAAGTATTCCTGCATCTATGTTGCATACCCAACTGTATGAGGAATTATTTACATTTGCAGGCACAAGAAAAAACAACCCCCCCAAAAAAAGTTTGGCTTGCAACTTTTCCATCTTTCCAGTTCTACATATTCATTAGGATCATTAATCATTTCTCCCTTTTCCTATCTCTCTCTCTTTTATATATATTTACATAGATAAAAATTGTCAAAATCTGTAAGTAACATGCTTCATGTCATCAGCTTCACTAGCAAAGACCAAACAGCTCTTATTTACTTTTTTTTTTCAGACCATAATACTTTTCAGACTGATTTCATGGTCTGCATGATCCAACTGACAGTGGTAGGAAAGAATGCCTGGAATAATCAGCTACAAGTATTTTACAAATCAGATGAAAAATTGGGTACACATCCAGATACATTTGGCAGCCTGTGAGGTTTCTAGATTAAATGCAATATGCATATATTGGTAAAAAAATTCCATCAAGATTAAAGAATTTCCAGTTTATTTGTATATAAAATATTATACATCTTTTCAGCTGTAATATTTTTTATATTTATCTACATATTTTAACCTCCTTAGCATCTTTGCATACTTCTTAACTAAAGTGTCTACTTGAGGAACTTAATCCCCAGAGATTTTCTATATAGTCAGTCATCCCTCCAGGGAATATTTTAGCACACCTCTACAGTGGTTTATCACTTTCATTTAACTACTGAGGTTGCTGAAAAGGGAAACCTTTGTAAATTACATGCATTGCACAAGGAGAAGCTTGTTACTTTCATATTAAAGAAAAATATGAATATGTTTGGTCTGCTTAAAATAGCATTCTGGTACAATGTTCAACTTACAGTTTTCCTTCCTAGCTGGAGAGTGGCAGCTCCTCAGTGACCGTATTTTTTCTCTTTATTCTGACAGTAGTAACTAATAAAACATTATTCAACAACCAGAACAGCACAATTCAGAGTTTTTGAGCTAGGCTTCCCGCTTGGACGCCTACCTGTACGACCTGCTGTAGGGAACATGCTTTGGCAGGGGGCTTGGACTTGATGATCTCTAGAGGTCCCTTCCAACCCCTACAATTCTGTGATTCTGTGATCACCTCTTGGTGGTGCCTTCATTTCCCATTGACTTGAGCCTACATGCACAGTCATAGAATCACAGAATGATTTGGATTGGAATGGACATTAAAGATCATCTAGTTCCAACTCACTGTTATGAGCAGTGTTGCCAACTAGTAAATTAAGTACTTGATCAGGCACTGGACCAGGCTGCCCAGGGTCCTATCCAGCCTGGTCTTGAACACTTCCAGGGATGGGGCATCCACAACTTCTTTGGGCAACCTGTTCTAGCACCCCACCACCTTTCTTGTGCAGCAGGAAAATTATGACTTATTTGCCAGTGCTGAAACGTGGTCAGATCATTCTCACAATTGGAGTGCTGCAATGGAGGGCTGTAAGTTCTTTAGGAGGGATAGGCAAGGAAGAAGGGGCTGTGGGGTGGCTCTCTGTGTTAGAGAGTGTTTCAGTGTTGTAGAACTCAATGCTAGGAATGATAAGGTCAAGTCCTTATAAGTAAGGATCATAAGGGCAGAGTAGAGGGGACAAACACTTCCCTCACTCTGCTGACCATTCCTCTTTTGATGTGGCCCAGGATACAAATGGTCTTCCCGTCTGCACGAGCACGTTGCCAGCTCATGTCAAGTTTTTTTGTACACCAGGGCTCCGGAGTCCTTCTCCACAGGTCTGCTCTGAGTTTTTCTTGCAGTCTTGCAATCACCTGGGATTGCTGCAGCCCATGTGCACTTGGCCTTTTTGAACTTCATTAGGTCTATCTGTGCTCACTTAAAAGTGTCCAGATCCTTTTAGATGGCATCCCTTCCTTCTACTGTATCAACTGCACCACGCAGCTTGGTCTCATCAACAAACTTACTGAGGATACATTCAATCCCATCATTTATAATGATGTTGAAGAGCACTAGTTCCAAGATGGACCCCTTGGGGACACTATACATCACCAGTCACTACCGGGACATAGCGCCAGTGACCACAACCATCTGGCTGCAACCATCCAACCAATTCTTTATTCATTGAACAGCTCACTCTTAAAATCCATATCTCTCCAACTTACTTAGAGATAAGGAAGTGGTGTGGGACCATATTAAAGGGCTTGCAGAAATCCAGATAGATGATATCAGTTGCCCTTCTTTTGTCCACTGATGCTGTCATTTCATTATAGAAGGCCACCAGAATACAGAATCACAGAATCACAGAATTATCGAGGTTGGAAAAGACCTAGAAGATCATCCAGTCCAACCATTACCAATACTTCCCAGCTAAATCATACCCCTCAACACAACATCCAAACGTTTCTTGAACACTCCCATGGTCGGTGACTCCACCACCTCCCTGGGCAGTGCATTCCAATGCCTGACTACCCTTTCCAAGTAGTAATACTTCCTAATGTCCAGCCTGAACCTCCCCTGGCGCAGCTTGAAACCATTCCCTCTAGTTCTATCACTGATTACACGAGAGAAGAGGCCAACCCCCAGCTCACCACAACCTCCCTTCAGGAAGTTATAGAGAGCTATAAGGTCTCCCCTGAGCCTCCTCCAGGCTGAACAATCCCAGCTCCCTCAACCGCTCCTCATAAGGCCTGTGCTCCAGACCCCTCACCAGCTTCGTAGCCCTCCTCTGAACACGTTCCAGGGCCTCAATGTCTTTCTTGCAGTGAGGGGCCCAAAACTGAACACAGTACTCGAGGTGCGGCCGCACCAATGCCGAGTACAGGGGGACAATTACCTCCCTGTTCCTGCTAGTAACACTGTTTTTGATGCAAGCCAGGATGCCGTTGGCCTTCTTGGCCACCCGGGCACACTGTCGGCTCATGTTCAGCCGAGCATCAATCAGTACCCCCAGGTCTGTTTCCTCAACACAGTCCTCCAGCCACTCCACCCCAAGCCCATAGCGCTGCCTGGGGTTGTTGTGGCCAAAGTGCAGGACCCGGCATTTGGTCCTATTGAACCTCATCCCATTGGCTTCAACCCAGCTCCCCAGTCTATCCAGATCCCTCTGCAGGGCCTCGCTACCCTCAGGCAGATCGACACTCCCTGCCAATTTGGTGTCATCCGCGAACTTACTGAGGGTGCACTCAATGCCCTCAACCAAGTCATCAATAAAGATGTTGAAGAGGACAGGCCCCAGCACCGACCCCTGGGGAACACCACTCATGACTGGTCTCCAACTGGATTTGACTCCATTTACCACCACTCTCTGGGCCCGGCCTTCCAGCCAGCTCCTTACCCAGCCGAGAGTGTACCCATCCAAGCCACGGGCTGCCAGCTTTTGCAGGAGAATAGCATGGGAGACAGTGTCAAAGGCTTTGCTGAAGTCTAAGTAGACCACATCAACTGCCTTTCCTTCATCCATCAGACGGGTCACAGGATCATAGAAGGAGATCAGATTGGTCAAGCAGGACCTGCCCTTCACAAATCCATGCTGGCTAGGTCCGATCTCCTGGTCATCCCACACCTGCCGCGTGATCTCCCTCAAGACAATCCGTTCCACTACCTTCCCTGGCACCGAGGTCAGGCTAACAGGCCTGTAGTTCCCCAGATCCTCCTTACAACCTTTCTTGTAAATGGGAGTCACGCTGGCAAGCCTCCAGTCTTCTGGGACCTCACCTGTTAACAAGGAGCGCTGAAAGATAACGGAAAGCGGCTCAGCGATCACCTCCGCCAGTTCCTTCAGCACTTTCGGGTGAATCTCATCCGGACCCATGGACTTGTGGCAGTCCAGTTAGAGTAGTAATTCCCTGACCGCTTCTTCAAGAATCACAGGGGGTTCAGTCTGCTCCCCAGCCGAGACTACCAAGCCAGAGCGTGGGGAGCCCTGGGAATAACCGAGATGACTTTTAAAGGCAGATGTAAAGAAGGCATTCAGAACCTCTGCCTTTTCCTTATCGTCTGTGATCACATTCCCAGCCTCATCCAGTAAAGATTGGAGATTCCCCTTTGCCCTCCTCTTACAGTTGATGTGTTTATAAAAGAGTTTCTTGTTTGTTTCTACCCCAGCGGCCAGCTTAGATTCAAGCTGGGCTTTTGCCTCTCTGATTTTCCTTCTACACGTCTTAACAGCCTCTTTGCAGTCATTCTGAGTTGCTCTTCCCTCCTTCCACAGGCGATAAATTCTCTTTTTCTCCCCCAACCTTAAGAACAGCTCCCTGTTCACCCACGCCGGTCTTCTTCCCCGCCGGCTCATTTTGCGGCTCAGGGGGACCGCCCGCTCCTGCGCCTTTAAGACTTCCTTCTTCAAGAGCGACCAGCCATCTTGGACCCCTTTGTTCGCTAAGACTGAACGCCAGGGGACTGCCCCTACTAGTCTTCTGAACAAATCAAAGTCTGCCCTCCGGAAGTCTAAGGTGGCAGTTTTGCTATTCTCCCTCCAGGCTCCACCTAGAATCGAGAACTCTACTATTTCGTGGCCACTCTGTCCAAGACAGCCCCCAACCTCCACATCTCCCACCAGACCTTCCCTGTTTGTGAACAGCAGGTCTAGCGGGGCAGCTCCTCTCGTGGGCTCTCTCACCAGCTGCATTAGGAAGTTATCTTCTATGCATTCCACGAACCTCCTAGCCTGCTTCTTCTCCGCCATGCCATACTCCCAGCATATGTCAGGGAAGTTAAAGTCACTCATGAGGACAAGGGCTGGTGACCGCGCAGCTCCTGCCAGCTGCTTATAGAACAGCTCATCTGCCTCTTCATCCTGGTTTGGCGGTCTACAACAGACGCCCACCAGGATGTCTGCCTTATCAGCCCTTCCCCTGATCTTCACCCATAGGGATTCCACCACATCATCCCCAGTCGCAAGCTCTGCAGCATGAAAGCATTCCCTGACATAGAGAGCCACGCCGCCACCCCTCCTTCCTTGCCTATCCCTTCCTGAAGAGTCTGTAGCCATCCATTGCAGCACTCCAGCCATGGGAGCAATCCCACCATGTTTCCGTTATGGCAACTAGGTCATAGTTTGCCTGCCTCACAATGGCTTCCAACTCTTCTTGTTTGTTGCCCATGCTGCGTGCATTGGTATAGGCGCACCTCAGCCGAGCCCCTCGCCTCGCTCCTAATCCCAATACCACTTCATCAGGCTTATCCCCAGAAGACCTGCCTTTACCCCCTTCCCCCTTCATAGAGTCATCCTCCTCCGTCACGAAGGCACAAGACCATGGGTTCGTACAAGCACGTCCCTCTCCTGCAAGCAGCGGGTCGCTACACACCAACTTTGTGTTAGTGACCCCAGTTACACACCCATCCCCCTTCATACCTAGTTCAAAGCCCTCTGAATGAATCTGCCTAACTCTCGGCCTAAGATCCTTTTTGAACGCTGGGAGAAGCCACTCCTATCAGTTTCTAGCCGGTCCAGTCTCCTGCAGACAGAGGCCAAGTCAAAGAAGCCAAATGCCTGCCGAGCACACCAAGCTTGGAGCCAGTTATTAATCCGCTGGCCTATTATATTAAGTCCCTCATTATTCCCTATAGCTGGAGGGATAGAGAACACAACTTGTGCCCTGGAACCCTTCACCTGTCTCCCCAGGGCTCTGAAATCCTTTTTCAGAGTCCTTAGGGAAGTCCTGTGTAATTTATCACTACCAACCTGAAACAGCAACAAAGGATAGTAATCAGTGGGCCGGACAAGGGAAGGAAGTTTCTTCTATATATCCTTTACTCGGGCACCCGGGAGGCAGAAGACCTCCCTATGCAGAAGGTCTGGCCTACATATTGGCCCTACTGCTCCCTTCAGCAGAGAGTCACCAATGACAATGACCCGTCATGTTTTCCTATTTGATGATGTGTTAATTTTAGGAGGCTGGTTAGACTTGGAAAGGACCAACCGATGAGATCCATCATCACCACCATTATCCAGTTGTCCCTGCAGAGCACTGTACCTGTTTTGCAGGGGCAGCTGGGGGGGCTGGGGACTCACCGGGGGGGCACGCCTGCATCGTCGAGAAGGGGCCGTATGCCACTGACCTACATCCTCCAATTCCTTGCCTTTGTTCCGAGGAAGGTGGGAGGACAGTGGGTTCACTGTAGCAGGAACGCCATCTGCATGTAGGTTACCTGTTTGCAAGGCAGCAGGGGGTGGCATTCTCCATGCAGAGCTTCATCCGGCTGCCTGGATCTAGGAGCTGAGAGGGCTTGGTGCCAGCAGTCAATCTCCCTCTCAGAATCCCTAATGCTTCTCAGCCTCTCCACCTCTTCCTTCAGGTCAACTACGAGGCTGAACAAGTAGTTAACCTGTTCACAGCGTACACAATCACTGCCTCCCTCACCCAGCACTGCAAGGGCCAGGCTCTGGCACTCAGTACAGCCAGAGACCTGCACACCAGCATCACGGGTTGGGGGCTCAGTCAGAGTATCCTCAGACTTCTCGGTAGCAGCCTTCCAATTGGGCATGTGCAGGACCTCAGTCTGGGTCTCTGCAGTCTTCTTAGTTGCTGCCTCCCTTTTCTGATAGCATGGGACCCTTGCCTGAGCCTCTTCAGTATTTCTGGTTGCAGCCTTCCGCCGGGGCACAACAAAAGCTAAGCAGAATACTTACCAGCACACTTACCAGCACTGAAACAGAAAGTCACGAGGTGCAAGGACCCTAGCCCCTCCTATCCGTCTCTGGTGGGCAGCGACGCGTCGCTGCCCTCCTTCTGCCGGTTTACCTCTCCCGCCGTTGCCAGGCAACGCCCACGCGCTGCGTCTGCGCCTGCGTCAGCGGCTCCCGCGAGAGCTGCCGGGCTGCTCCTGTAGCCCGGGGGTTCCCTGCTTGAAGGAACCGCCCGAGATCCCCCGTGAACCACGCGGTCAGTCGCTGCTGATCGGCCGGGACGGCTCCGAGTCAGGCGACGTCGGCGATCAAAAGGGCTTCTACCGGGTACTGTGCCGGTTTACCTCTCCCGCCGTTGCCAGGCAACGCCCACGCGCTGCGTCTGCGCCTGCGTCAGCGGCTCCCGCGAGAGCTGCCGGGCTGCTCCTGTAGCCCGGGGGTTCCCTGCTTGAAGGAACCGCCCGAGATCCCCCGTGAACCACGCGGTCAGTCGCTGCTGATCGGCCGGGACGGCTCCGAGTCAGGCGACGTCGGCGATCAAAAGGGCTTCTACCGGGTACTGTGCCGGTTTACCTCTCCCGCCGTTGCCAGGCAACGCCCACGCGCTGCGTCTGCGCCTGCGTCAGCGGCTCCCGCGAGAGCTGCCGGGCTGCTCCTGTAGCCCGGGGGTTCCCTGCTTGAAGGAACCGCCCGAGATCCCCCGTGAACCACGCGGTCAGTCGCTGCTGATCGGCCGGGACGGCTCCGAGTCAGGCGACGTCGGCGATCAAAAGGGCTTCTACCGGGTACTGTGCCGGTTTACCTCTCCCGCCGTTGCCAGGCAACGCCCACGCGCTGCGTCTGCGCCTGCGTCAGCGGCTCCCGCGAGAGCTGCCGGGCTGCTCCTGTAGCCCGGGGGTTCCCTGCTTGAAGGAACCGCCCGAGATCCCCCGTGAACCACGCGGTCAGTCGCTGCTGATCGGCCGGGACGGCTCCGAGTCAGGCGACGTCGGCGATCAAAAGGGCTTCTACCGGGTACTGTGCCGGTTTACCTCTCCCGCCGTTGCCAGGCAACGCCCACGCGCTGCGTCTGCGCCTGCGTCAGCGGCTCCCGCGAGAGCTGCCGGGCTGCTCCTGTAGCCCGGGGGTTCCCTGCTTGAAGGAACCGCCCGAGATCCCCCGTGAACCACGCGGTCAGTCGCTGCTGATCGGCCGGGACGGCTCCGAGTCAGGCGACGTCGGCGATCAAAAGGGCTTCTACCGGGTACTGTGCCGGTTTACCTCTCCCGCCGTTGCCAGGCAACGCCCACGCGCTGCGTCTGCGCCTGCGTCAGCGGCTCCCGCGAGAGCTGCCGGGCTGCTCCTGTAGCCCGGGGGTTCCCTGCTTGAAGGAACCGCCCGAGATCCCCCGTGAACCACGCGGTCAGTCGCTGCTGATCGGCCGGGACGGCTCCGAGTCAGGCGACGTCGGCGATCAAAAGGGCTTCTACCGGGTACTGTGCCGGTTTACCTCTCCCGCCGTTGCCAGGCAACGCCCACGCGCTGCGTCTGCGCCTGCGTCAGCGGCTCCCGCGAGAGCTGCCGGGCTGCTCCTGTAGCCCGGGGGTTCCCTGCTTGAAGGAACCGCCCGAGATCCCCCGTGAACCACGCGGTCAGTCGCTGCTGATCGGCCGGGACGGCTCCGAGTCAGGCGACGTCGGCGATCAAAAGGGCTTCTACCGGGTACTGTGCCGGTTTACCTCTCCCGCCGTTGCCAGGCAACGCCCACGCGCTGCGTCTGCGCCTGCGTCAGCGGCTCCCGCGAGAGCTGCCGGGCTGCTCCTGTAGCCCGGGGGTTCCCTGCTTGAAGGAACCGCCCGAGATCCCCCGTGAACCACGCGGTCAGTCGCTGCTGATCGGCCGGGACGGCTCCGAGTCAGGCGACGTCGGCGATCAAAAGGGCTTCTACCGGGTACTGTGCCGGTTTACCTCTCCCGCCGTTGCCAGGCAACGCCCACGCGCTGCGTCTGCGCCTGCGTCAGCGGCTCCCGCGAGAGCTGCCGGGCTGCTCCTGTAGCCCGGGGGTTCCCTGCTTGAAGGAACCGCCCGAGATCCCCCGTGAACCACGCGGTCAGTCGCTGCTGATCGGCCGGGACGGCTCCGAGTCAGGCGACGTCGGCGATCAAAAGGGCTTCTACCGGGTACTGTGCCGGTTTACCTCTCCCGCCGTTGCCAGGCAACGCCCACGCGCTGCGTCTGCGCCTGCGTCAGCGGCTCCCGCGAGAGCTGCCGGGCTGCTCCTGTAGCCCGGGGGTTCCCTGCTTGAAGGAACCGCCCGAGATCCCCCGTGAACCACGCGGTCAGTCGCTGCTGATCGGCCGGGACGGCTCCGAGTCAGGCGACGTCGGCGATCAAAAGGGCTTCTACCGGGTACTGTGCCGGTTTACCTCTCCCGCCGTTGCCAGGCAACGCCCACGCGCTGCGTCTGCGCCTGCGTCAGCGGCTCCCGCGAGAGCTGCCGGGCTGCTCCTGTAGCCCGGGGGTTCCCTGCTTGAAGGAACCGCCCGAGATCCCCCGTGAACCACGCGGTCAGTCGCTGCTGATCGGCCGGGACGGCTCCGAGTCAGGCGACGTCGGCGATCAAAAGGGCTTCTACCGGGTACTGTGCCGGTTTACCTCTCCCGCCGTTGCCAGGCAACGCCCACGCGCTGCGTCTGCGCCTGCGTCAGCGGCTCCCGCGAGAGCTGCCGGGCTGCTCCTGTAGCCCGGGGGTTCCCTGCTTGAAGGAACCGCCCGAGATCCCCCGTGAACCACGCGGTCAGTCGCTGCTGATCGGCCGGGACGGCTCCGAGTCAGGCGACGTCGGCGATCAAAAGGGCTTCTACCGGGTACTGTGCCGGTTTACCTCTCCCGCCGTTGCCAGGCAACGCCCACGCGCTGCGTCTGCGCCTGCGTCAGCGGCTCCCGCGAGAGCTGCCGGGCTGCTCCTGTAGCCCGGGGGTTCCCTGCTTGAAGGAACCGCCCGAGATCCCCCGTGAACCACGCGGTCAGTCGCTGCTGATCGGCCGGGACGGCTCCGAGTCAGGCGACGTCGGCGATCAAAAGGGCTTCTACCGGGTACTGTGCCGGTTTACCTCTCCCGCCGTTGCCAGGCAACGCCCACGCGCTGCGTCTGCGCCTGCGTCAGCGGCTCCCGCGAGAGCTGCCGGGCTGCTCCTGTAGCCCGGGGGTTCCCTGCTTGAAGGAACCGCCCGAGATCCCCCGTGAACCACGCGGTCAGTCGCTGCTGATCGGCCGGGACGGCTCCGAGTCAGGCGACGTCGGCGATCAAAAGGGCTTCTACCGGGTACTGTGCCGGTTTACCTCTCCCGCCGTTGCCAGGCAACGCCCACGCGCTGCGTCTGCGCCTGCGTCAGCGGCTCCCGCGAGAGCTGCCGGGCTGCTCCTGTAGCCCGGGGGTTCCCTGCTTGAAGGAACCGCCCGAGATCCCCCGTGAACCACGCGGTCAGTCGCTGCTGATCGGCCGGGACGGCTCCGAGTCAGGCGACGTCGGCGATCAAAAGGGCTTCTACCGGGTACTGTGCCGGTTTACCTCTCCCGCCGTTGCCAGGCAACGCCCACGCGCTGCGTCTGCGCCTGCGTCAGCGGCTCCCGCGAGAGCTGCCGGGCTGCTCCTGTAGCCCGGGGGTTCCCTGCTTGAAGGAACCGCCCGAGATCCCCCGTGAACCACGCGGTCAGTCGCTGCTGATCGGCCGGGACGGCTCCGAGTCAGGCGACGTCGGCGATCAAAAGGGCTTCTACCGGGTACTGTGCCGGTTTACCTCTCCCGCCGTTGCCAGGCAACGCCCACGCGCTGCGTCTGCGCCTGCGTCAGCGGCTCCCGCGAGAGCTGCCGGGCTGCTCCTGTAGCCCGGGGGTTCCCTGCTTGAAGGAACCGCCCGAGATCCCCCGTGAACCACGCGGTCAGTCGCTGCTGATCGGCCGGGACGGCTCCGAGTCAGGCGACGTCGGCGATCAAAAGGGCTTCTACCGGGTACTGTGCCGGTTTACCTCTCCCGCCGTTGCCAGGCAACGCCCACGCGCTGCGTCTGCGCCTGCGTCAGCGGCTCCCGCGAGAGCTGCCGGGCTGCTCCTGTAGCCCGGGGGTTCCCTGCTTGAAGGAACCGCCCGAGATCCCCCGTGAACCACGCGGTCAGTCGCTGCTGATCGGCCGGGACGGCTCCGAGTCAGGCGACGTCGGCGATCAAAAGGGCTTCTACCGGGTACTGTGCCGGTTTACCTCTCCCGCCGTTGCCAGGCAACGCCCACGCGCTGCGTCTGCGCCTGCGTCAGCGGCTCCCGCGAGAGCTGCCGGGCTGCTCCTGTAGCCCGGGGGTTCCCTGCTTGAAGGAACCGCCCGAGATCCCCCGTGAACCACGCGGTCAGTCGCTGCTGATCGGCCGGGACGGCTCCGAGTCAGGCGACGTCGGCGATCAAAAGGGCTTCTACCGGGTACTGTGCCGGTTTACCTCTCCCGCCGTTGCCAGGCAACGCCCACGCGCTGCGTCTGCGCCTGCGTCAGCGGCTCCCGCGAGAGCTGCCGGGCTGCTCCTGTAGCCCGGGGGTTCCCTGCTTGAAGGAACCGCCCGAGATCCCCCGTGAACCACGCGGTCAGTCGCTGCTGATCGGCCGGGACGGCTCCGAGTCAGGCGACGTCGGCGATCAAAAGGGCTTCTACCGGGTACTGTGCCGGTTTACCTCTCCCGCCGTTGCCAGGCAACGCCCACGCGCTGCGTCTGCGCCTGCGTCAGCGGCTCCCGCGAGAGCTGCCGGGCTGCTCCTGTAGCCCGGGGGTTCCCTGCTTGAAGGAACCGCCCGAGATCCCCCGTGAACCACGCGGTCAGTCGCTGCTGATCGGCCGGGACGGCTCCGAGTCAGGCGACGTCGGCGATCAAAAGGGCTTCTACCGGGTACTGTGCCGGTTTACCTCTCCCGCCGTTGCCAGGCAACGCCCACGCGCTGCGTCTGCGCCTGCGTCAGCGGCTCCCGCGAGAGCTGCCGGGCTGCTCCTGTAGCCCGGGGGTTCCCTGCTTGAAGGAACCGCCCGAGATCCCCCGTGAACCACGCGGTCAGTCGCTGCTGATCGGCCGGGACGGCTCCGAGTCAGGCGACGTCGGCGATCAAAAGGGCTTCTACCGGGTACTGTGCCGGTTTACCTCTCCCGCCGTTGCCAGGCAACGCCCACGCGCTGCGTCTGCGCCTGCGTCAGCGGCTCCCGCGAGAGCTGCCGGGCTGCTCCTGTAGCCCGGGGGTTCCCTGCTTGAAGGAACCGCCCGAGATCCCCCGTGAACCACGCGGTCAGTCGCTGCTGATCGGCCGGGACGGCTCCGAGTCAGGCGACGTCGGCGATCAAAAGGGCTTCTACCGGGTACTGTGCCGGTTTACCTCTCCCGCCGTTGCCAGGCAACGCCCACGCGCTGCGTCTGCGCCTGCGTCAGCGGCTCCCGCGAGAGCTGCCGGGCTGCTCCTGTAGCCCGGGGGTTCCCTGCTTGAAGGAACCGCCCGAGATCCCCCGTGAACCACGCGGTCAGTCGCTGCTGATCGGCCGGGACGGCTCCGAGTCAGGCGACGTCGGCGATCAAAAGGGCTTCTACCGGGTACTGTGCCGGTTTACCTCTCCCGCCGTTGCCAGGCAACGCCCACGCGCTGCGTCTGCGCCTGCGTCAGCGGCTCCCGCGAGAGCTGCCGGGCTGCTCCTGTAGCCCGGGGGTTCCCTGCTTGAAGGAACCGCCCGAGATCCCCCGTGAACCACGCGGTCAGTCGCTGCTGATCGGCCGGGACGGCTCCGAGTCAGGCGACGTCGGCGATCAAAAGGGATCAATACAAATCTCATCAATACAGATCTCATGACTGATACACATGTAGTGGGGTTTGACTTCTATGAACTAAGTTTGTGTGTCTGAATCTAGATGAGAGTACCTTCCCTGCTACAAGAGAATGTCACTATTATTTCAGTAGCCAATTCTTTCAGCAAATAATTGTGCTTCCACTCAGGTATTTTCAGATCTCTGGACTTCCAGGAGATTTCCTGATGTCCAGGTTTCCATTAGAAAGTTGGTAGGCAGATTTCCAATTACTTCTAGTGGATGGACATAATGCAGATTGAAGAAGGTACCTCACATACTTCAGAGATACTGAAAAGCTGCCTCACTCACTAGTGTCTTGTGGGTTTACTGTATTTATACAGACATTATGTTTACTGAGGACACAGGATTTCTGCTTTTTTACCTGCCAATATTTGCAGGACAGATCTAGATGCTGGCAGATGTCCTTTTTGTATGATTTCAACACCAATATATTCTGCTTGCCCTTGGTAACTACTGCTCTGAAGTCTGTTTAATCATTACTTTGTTCTAGAAGCTCTCATACTGAAATGCCTCTTGTGGTGGAACCTGGTTTGTCAGGTTGATGTTTGGATTTGGTAATCTTGAAGATTTTTTCCAACCTAGATGATGCTATGATAATGAGATTCAAAGCAGTAAATATTGAACGTCTTCCTACAGTTATTTTCAGCTCTGCATTACAGTTTTTCTATATTCCAATCAGAACTGAAAGCTAGAAAATGTGCTAGAAATTTTACAAGCACTGAGGGTTGTCATGAAGGTTGTATGTCAACAGTGGAACCTCAAAAGACTGAATTCTAATGTTAGCTAATCAAAATCTCTCTCTCTCTCTCTTTTTTTTTTTTTTTTTCTCACATCCTATTGTTTCATTTGGGCCTGATTATGTATTGAAACCCAGGGGAAAACTTCCAGGTTCAGTGGTTCAATTAAGTGACTAAACAGATAAGTGATCTTCTGTCCTTTGAAAATACGGCTAAAGAAGCTTAAAGGAACTGCTAGTATATGTAAATTTTGGCCTATAGGAACCTGTGCTTCTTTTATTTTTTTTCTTTTCTTTTTGGTAAAGACAGATGCTGTCTTTTTTATATAGTTAGCAAGGATAATTATTAAAAATTAACTCAGTGTGAAGAACATGCTTTCTAGTGATGGAGTTGGCCATTATCACTGTTCTGTCCTTGAATAATAGTTCATAGATGGGTCTAACTAGAGTCAATTGCTCCATACTGACTTGTGCTGATAGATATTCACACTGCTCTAGAGGACACTTGCATACAGCAAAATTATTTTTAGTTGCAGATACTTGGGAGCTTCAAATCATTACTTTGAATCTTTTCACATTAAACACCAGCAGCAAACTACCATTTCGGACAGACCCTTTACTGTGAACCATGAACACATGCACAATTAATATCAGATTTTATGCCATTACATCTTCCCTTGTGACTTATGAATGAGTTCTGCTTTACAGGAATGGGGAGAAGAAAAACAATGGTCTTGCCTACTAGCCCAGAAACAACTAACCTACTTTTGATATTTTTTCCCTCTAGGCTTATAAAATGACTGTTAATTATATTGATGATACATTATGTCACTTTTTTTTGTTGTTGTTGTTTTTGTTGTTGTTTGTTTGTTTTTTAATAGATTTCACTAAAATTTATGTTATTTAATCAACTTCTGCCTTGGTTCTATTTTGGAAATGATAGAACACTGAAGTTTGAATGGAACCTACTTTATATATTCCATCAGAGAATAAGCATAAACCTAATTCAATAAGATTATTCTTTGAATATTAAAATACAGAAAAATTGGACTTTTTCATTTGCTATAAAAAAGCATGTGCTGTTCGCATACTCCAACAAAGTAATTCTGATGAACAATAAAGATAGATGGAAAATTAAAATTCACTGGAAAGTAGGTGGCTTCCAGTGAGGGTGGTATGGGTGGCAATAATGATACTGTATATTCTGTACATTCAACCACATTCAAAACTGATGGGTACTAACATAAATTCTCTCTCTCTTTTTCTTTTTTCTTTTTTCTTTTTTTTTTCTTTTTTTTTTTTTTTTTCTTTTGACACATTTTCAACAGGTTCTACAACTCTTATCTTTCATCCAGTGAACACACGTGGAGTTTCTTGAGATGTACAAGCAAATGTGTGTGAGTCTACGCAATGACTTCAGGTAAAACTTTTTGTTTGTTTGTTTTGTTTTAATAAAGTCCTTTATTTCATGAAACAAATTCATCCTTAACTTTAAAGTGACCTTTCCAGGAACAGCCTTTTTACAAATAGAAATGTGAATTTGTTAGAGCAGGGAAGCAATGTAGAAGGGCTTCTCCAAAAGTAATGACTTCTAGAGATTAAGAAAATAAGTTATTTTTCAAAGTAGTTGGTCAGGGACAGGCGTGAGATAGTTAAATAGTGGTTAAACACATTACTATACCACTAGCTACAAAGTACAAAACTGTCAGACAGATATACTTAGTCATCCATTCTTTATAAATTCCTTGCATAGGTTGGGTTGAAGATTTTGACTGTTGAGAATCATCAGAATGTGTACTCAAGGGTATAAAATAGCCTAGTCACTATCAATCTATATAATACATGGGTTCATGAAGAGTACAGAGTGACACAGAGTCAGGTGAAGAGCAAATGAGGAAAGAAAATGTGTTTGGGTTTATGTATGAAGATTGCTCTGAAAGTAAGGCCTCCTGTTTTATTATGTTGGCCCACAATGTCAGAGGCAGATATTGGTAATATGGCAGTAGAGGTTGAAGGTTCCTGCAAATATTCCACTATATTTTGTTGCTGTGTGACAGATGGCAGCAGAGAGGTAGTCTGACAGAATGGCATCTGACATGGAAATGCATATGAAGCAAAGGTAAGGTATGTCATTGAAATCCTCCATGGGGAAAAACAAAAACAAAAACAAAAAAAAACAACCCAAAAATGACACCCGCAGATATTTATTCACCAAATAGAGAATGTGAGCATAGGGAGGTGGAGAGTAGTGAATTTCAGCAGTGCTGGCAGCAACAGTGGATCATCTTCAATAGCACAGATTTTTATGCACCCGAATTCAGGCTATTGTTCCTTGCTGGCAAAAGCACAGAGCTAAAGGTTCTGACTGTGTCAAAAAACAGTGTCTTGTAGCTGAGAATTTGCTTTATCAAAAAACTTGATTTTGCTCTTCGTATTTCTTGCAATTTCCATGGAAATGAGTAGGAGGCATTACTTTAGGAGCAACCTACATATATTTTCTCTTGTAAAAGTAATTAGATATTTCCCATATATAGATGTCATGGTTTTATGACTTTTGGATACTGGTATTCCACATCATAACATCATGTAGTGCACTGGGAGTTAAAGTGTTAATGCTCCAGTTCTGGGTACCTGTCCAGAAGAGAAGAACTAACATTCCCCAGGGGGCTTTGCGGTCAGAGAGGAGATGATATAACTCCTGGCAAGGTCTTGCATTCCAATACCATATTTAGTAAATTAGTTTGTTTCTCCTCAGGTCATTGTTGTTATTTTTAATTATTTTGGGGTCCCCTGTTTCCCTTTTCTGGAGGCTTGGATTTTGCGAAATCCCTCTGCCCCACTAGTCAGGGAACTGAGCCGAACCAGGCAGTAAACCGTTGACAATAGATAACCTTTAATAATATCAGACCTTACTAAGAGAACCTGAATGGACAGGCACATACATAATTGAGGTAATCATTTTTGTCTCAGATTAATATGTTTAAATATTTCAGGGAAGAGAGGATTTTAATGAGAATTGTAATGATAATTTGTAAGCTGGATACAGCATGTAGTTATTTCACATCAAATATATATATATTGCTACAGATTTCTATATTAATATTCAATATAGCTCCCCTGATTAATAAATTTCATGTCTGTACTGCAACTGAATTAAGGCCCTTATTCTCTCATCAATAAACCACTGTAGAGTGCCATCAAAATGATGCAGTTTCCAACAATAGTAAAATGTTAATGTTAATTTAACTTCTGTGATTTGAAGTAATTATATTATACTTTATGAAAAAAGATTATGTGTACTCATGCAGAATCAGGCATTTCAGATTTTCCTGCAGTGTATCTATTCTATTTGACCAACAACAAACAACACAAAACATGGAATAGGTATACTCAGTTTGCATATAGACAACATACAATGTTGTCTGATGCAGCACAGTTACACATAGCCTTCTATAGTTCAGAAAATCAAGATCTTGCTACATCTCTTTGACATTAACAGGAAGCTAAGTGCATGTTTAAAACTAAGCAAGTGTTCAGTGATGTTAAAAAAAAAATTAAGAACACAGAATCATAGAATGGCTTTTGTTGGAAGAGAACTTAAAGACATAAATTCCACACCCCCACCAGCTCAGGCTGCCCAGGGCCTCATCCAACCTGGCCTTGAGTGCTTTCAGGGATGGGGCATCCACAGCTTCTCTGGGCCACTGCCTCCTTGCCCTCTGAGTAAAGAACTTCCTAACATTCAAACTAAGTCTTTCCCCTTCTTGTTTAAATCCATTCCCCTCTGTCCTGTCATAATTGAATCAATTCTCTGTGTTTGTGACAGGAACAGAGCAGGTATAGTGGAAGCTATAGTCATCACAGTAACTGCAACTACTGCTATTTGTATCTCCATTGAGAATTGTTCAGTGTTGTCTTTCCATCTAAATATAACATAGAAAGGGTTACCATAAAAAGACTATTTTTAATCCCTTCCACAACTAAGAGAGAATGTATGTCCCTTAAACTTTGCAACAGGAATCTCATGTATTACTTGAAACACTAACAGTGTATTTTACAAATTATCTGTAGTTGAAACTGAAGAAGAACAACAACAACAAAAGTGAAATAAAAAGGTTTCTTCAAAACGAATGTGAAAGGGAGGTAAGTTGTGTATGGGCCAAGTATGAGCCATCTGCACCAAGGAGAATGTCACCTGGTGTGAAGAGGCCTCAACATAACTCTGTCTTGGCACCAACTTTGCAATGATTCCTGCTGAGGTCATCTCAGTTCATTTAATAACTGGGAAAAAGCAGCTTCCCTTTTAATAAAGGAGCAGAGCTAATGGAGTCTATTGCAAAGGTATCACAGCCAGCTTGGCTATGGGAGGAAATAAAACATTAATTCATTTATACGTATGACTCAATTTTTGGGTAATTGGTAGTTACCCTCTAAACTACCTGGCACTCTAAAGCCAACATATTCTAAATTTTTGGCAGCCATAATAATGCTAATGTTTAAGCTTGGCATAAATTACACTTACCCAAGCCAATCTATTTCATGCTATTACATGTTTCAGCTGAATGGTTCATGTTTTTGTTACTATTTGCAGTTGATTGCCAGTCTTATTTTATTGCAGTGCTTCAATATAGATGCATTTTATTTTAATTAAGTCATTACTGCTATCTTGTAGATTTGCTTAGCACTTTCAATGTTTAGCCATAATCTACATCTATAATCTTCATCTCTATAATTAATGTTATTTTATGATATTTTAATGTGAAATTAGTTTGAGAAAGATATTTTTGGCTGCTAAAATAAGCTTGAAAACGACAAAGCTCCAAAGGCCAGAAAGTGCTTTGATCTTTAAGGCTTATTAATGAAAGCAACACACTTAGAGTTGTGCTTACATATTCAAATATTTTCAGATAATCTGAATCAAGTCTCAGGGCTCTACAAATTTGCATAATTGGTTCAAATTTCCTAAAACTCTGAATAAACTGACAACCTGGGGATGTGGGCTGAAAGTACAACAAAGAGAAATGTAAGTCATACACCTGGGGAGGAAGAATTCCAGGCCACCCAGATGGAAAGCAGCTCTGCAGAAAAGGACCTGAGTGTCCTGGTGGACATGGAGTTGAACACGAACTAGCAATGTCCCCTTGCCACTAAGAACACTATCAGTATTCTTGGCTTTATTAGCTGAAATATCACCAGTGGATCCTTCCTCTCTACTCAGCATCAGTGAAACTGCATGTACAAAACAGCTCTGCTTTGAATAACCATCAAACCATCTAATTCAATTAAATCTGATTTACACTTATTTTGTAATTATGCATCTGAAATTTACTCAAGGAGAAAGTATATATAAACTGGGATGAACTTCGCATGTGCTCACTTCTGCAGGCAAAAATGATACAAAAAGTTGCCCATCTTTAGCAACTAGTGCAGTCCTGGTTCTGCCACCCCCCAGCTCCTGTGCCCCCCAAGTCCTCTCACAGACAGGATAGTAGGACAAGTTGAAAAGTTCTTGGCTCTATACAGCACTTCTCAGAAAATGAAACATAGCATTATATCAGACACTAAAGAAAATGAACTCTGTCCCAACTGAAACCAGGAGAAACCATCTATTAGTAAATAACAGAAGACAAAAATACAGCAAATTATGATGGCATGTGAAAGCTTTTTGCAAGAAAATAATTTGTAAAAGGGTATAGAAGAGATATTTCATACAAGACTATTTTTTTTTTTTTCTACTGGTAATTGTTGTTCACCTTAAATTGCAATCCACTGTAAGTAGAAGCCCTTGAACAGAAATGTAGAGTTTTTTCTTCTGAAATTAAAGGAGGCATCTAGGCCACTGCATTGACAGGACGAGGGAAAGCGGCCTCAAGTTGCACCAGGGTAAGTTTAGGTTGGATATTAGGAAAAACTTCTTTACAGAAAGGGTTGTGAAGCACTGGAGTGGGCTCCCCAGGGAGGTGGTTGAGTCACCATCCCTGGATGTGTTTAAAAAACATTTGGATGAGGTGCTCAGGGACATGATTTAGCAGAGGATTGTTAGAGTTGGGGTGGTATGGTTAAATTGTGGTTGGACCTGATGATCTTTCAGGACTTTTCCAACCTGAGCAACTCTACAATTCTATGACTCTATAACCAGATATTACTAGATATTAATTTTAAAGCATTGTATTTCTGTCTGCTTTTTCATAATTCCTTTTTGATACAACTTTCAGTCTGGAATTTCAACTTTATAAAAAAATATATTACACTTTTTGATATAGCAGTGAAGGTGGAAGCTCCAAATCAGAATTGATTAAGTCCAACTCCCATGCAATGAGCAAGAACACCTACAGCTAGATCAGGTTGCTCAGAGCCACCTCCAGCCTGACCTTGAAAGCTTCCAGGGACAGGCATCTACCACTTCTCTGGGCAACGTGTTCCAACATGAGCCTACCCTCCTATTCAAAACTGATTAACGATTGACAGAATTTCTGATTTGCAAAAATATAAAAACAAATGTTTATGAGTTTTGTCTCTATACATGTTTTCAGTTGCTTATTCGAATTATATATTTGTTTTTCTCTAAAGATCATTTTATTAATACATAAGGAAGGAAAACAACCTCTAAGAAGGAAACTTAATTTCTATATTAGGCTTCCAAAATGAAAGCTATGCAATGCAAAACATTTAACAATTATCCTCTATCTAATAGTAATGAATTTCAGACATTCCTATTTGTTGCTCAAATAGATTGGTCTAGAAACAACACTTGGCAAAGAAAAATCAGATTTTGTACACTCCTTCATATGAAATTGAAAAGAGGGTTAAATGTGACTGTAGTTCACTACTTAAATAAATTTTAACAATTTTTACAATCACAAAAGGACTTTGCTGGGTGGAAAAACTAGCTTGTTGTATTTGGCATTAATAACCACATAAATGTTCTGGACTTAACCATTTTTATTTCAAGTATTTATAGTAAAAATCAGCGGGTCTATTGAAAGTTAGGTGGCTCATTCTGCTTTGACGTACATTCAGATGGTTAAACCTGTTTTAGTCTATATCTGAACAGGAAGACAGGTCATTCAGTAAGGAATGGTCAATAAAAATGGTGAAATAGATTTTGTTCCAAGGACTGATGGCTGGATAACTTAAAAAAAAAAAAAAAAAAAATTATAGAGAAGTACAAAATACCTCTGGATCAATGGCTATTAATTTAAGAGCAGCATTTTTCCTGGAAAGTAACAGTTGATGTTGTTATGTGGAACAATTACCATTTTCAATGAACTGACATTTCACATAGCTTTGAGACAAGAAGAAGACAATAATCCTCAACACCTAATCTCAGCTCTGCTGTTAGGTGAGTCTTCTGTCAATAGTTTTGTGGTATTATTTCAAAGACAAACTCAATACACTGTGAGCAATTACTTTCTTTATCTTAAAACACTAAGAACCACAGACACAGTTCAGACAGAGTTCAGATGCAGTGATCACTATGACAACTGCAATATTCCATGTGAATTTGTATATATGCATATATATGTGTGTTTTAAAATGTGTGTATCATTTTAAATGTCTATATACACGATCTTATGGTATTCTTCTCTCCATAGGATTTCATTAACATGAGCAGCTTAGTAAGCTTGTATAGCTGTTATAGTATGTCACAATAAGATTGTAAAACAAATATCAGTGATTTGGTACGCTATCTCATTGGAATGAAATGTTGTTGTCTGCACATGAACACTAAGTTTTATATCCTGCTGTATAAGCCACCCTTTAATTTCCTTAATTCAATAAACACAGCTATTGAGATAATTCAATTGAATTGTTTCAAATTACCTTTTCTTACATAGATCATTGAGTGGAGGGGGGAAAAAAAAGAAAGAAAAAAAATAGAAAAGAAAAAAAAACAAACAAAATAACAACAAACAACCTTATGGCCCAAGCTATACAAAGTGTAGAAACATAAATAGGTGATTGAAAGACTGTTGTAAAAATATAAAAATATAATATTAGATTGTCACCGTTATACAAGTAAGGTGTCACCTAATATTAATATCCTGTACAATTATTATGTGTTTACAACAGTAAGAGGAAATTATTGATCATTCAAAGGTTTATGTACTTAGTAATTCAAGTGTGTTCACTTTAAGTCTGTAATTATTTTTTTAATTAATTATAGCATTTGCTATAATTTATACTATAATTAACCCCTAAACTGTGTCTGGATGACTCATGAAAGCAAAGGACCAACTGTTTTAGATCAATGGATTCAGCTAGGGTCCAGAGCAGCACTCTGCAGAGTTTTCACAAAGCTGATAGCTGTCATTCCAAAGGCTCTTTTGAGCAGCAGCTATGGCCTGTCAGAGATATAGAACTCTTTGGTTGCTCAGATTTTTTTTCCTTGTTGGACTTTTTCTTGTTTGTTTGATTGATTTGGTTTTGCTGTTTTTGTTGTTGTTCCTGTTGTTTGCTTGTTTCACTTGTTTGTTTATTTGCTTGCCAGATAGCCCTGATTCTAGAATGTGATTTGTCAGTTAAGAACATGTATTTATGAATAATATATATATACACTACATACTGATATTATACAATACATATTTCTTATACTGTGTGCCAAATTTTGACTCGGAATTTGGCCTACTGCATTGATTCTGATCTTGATTCCATGTACCCATACTTATGGATATGTACACAACATGTGCAATTATGTGTTTGAAAATAATCACTTGTGTAAAATGAGGCAAGATTAAGATCTTTGGTAATAGTCGCTATCATTTTTGAATCTGCTTTGTTCAAATCTAAATTAGGGTAAGGGAAATATTAGCTTTTAACAGAACTATAGCACTCAAAATCCAATGTTCATGTAAATGTCATTTTCAGCAATGGAGTCAAAGTTTTTTCTGGAGTAAAATTTTACTCCTGTTAAGACCAAGTATCAGTGTAAATTCCATATGAGTCAAAAACAGTCCTCCATTCCATTTCTTAATATGAATTCTAATATATCTAATAATTTGAAGTAAGCTTAAAAGCTAATATATTTTCAAATTCTCTCCATATTTTAAAAGGCATGAATCAGTTTCTTAATGTCAGACACATACCTATCATTTGGTTTGTTAGGTGAACTTGATGTTCTTTATATGACATTAAGATGAATAAGAATTTCTTTCTAGTATGGTATTTAAATTCTTCCTTATTTATCTCATTACACGGTCCTTTAGCTTTCTAATTGTTTGGATGAATGCTCCTTTGAAATATTATCTATCTAGATTCGTATTCTGAGACTTCAGTGAAATCGTCAGTTAAAGAATATGTATTACCATTAGCATTACATCAAAAATGTCCCAATTCAATCAGGAATCCTTCAAGGAATTTACACAGTCACAAATGTCCTACATTACTTAATTGCCTTTTTTCTCAAAGTTATTCTGCAAGGTTTATTCAGGTACAGATTTTATCTTTCCACGTATACATATGTAATGTATAATTAATGTATGATACATGATGTATAATAATGTCCATGTATCCATATATAATCTTCCATTGGGGGCAAATCAAACCAAAGTTTTATTTTACCAAATGAGAGGAAACATTATCAAGGTTCTAAATAATGGTACACTTAGTCTGAGCATCATTCAAACCGAACATTTTATATACAAATATTTCCAACAAAAATTAGAGGCATTTTTTATTATCAGAATCAGTCGCATAAAGCTGAGTGAATTTCTCTAAGATGATGTAGCTTTTACATTTTTGTTTTTACAAACTTCAGATGTTAAAGAAGGAAAATTCATCTCATGAATTTACTCAGAACAATTAGAAATCTGTGAAGATTGGTTTCCTGTGTTACTTGGACAGATGTGGCTGTTTTGGTAGCTTGAAATTTTCATTCTTGCCACTACCTTCAAGGTACAGACGGAATTACTGATCAACTGATCTATGCAAATTTAATTTGTCAGATCAGTGTTACATACTGAGAAATAAGAAAGAAATGTCAGCAGTCCTAAGGCCAGAGAAATTTTATGTAAGATATCCGCTGCTAAAAAGAGCCTCCTCACTGCAAAATTACTTGGAGGAAAAAAGTTGTAAACATGATTGAAAATGAAAAGGAGCCCTATCTATTATTTTAATACACTTCTGAACTATGGAAATTGACCATTTCCTCACTTCTGTAAGACTGTGGTGAACATTTTGGAAAACAAGCTGCAGTATTTGCAGAATGAAATATTGCAATCAAGACTCGTTTTAGCAATCTATTGTGGAAGGGAGGTGCCAAAATACATAACAGAGTTAACATTGATTGATCATTAATTGCTCCCTACGGTATATTTTATTACAGAACTAGTTAATCTGTGGCAATAACTGTCTCAAATCTATACTGTAGATTCTGCACATAACAATTATTAAAAAGCAATAGACAAATTGTTTAGTGTTTGACTTGTAACAGTACTTACAAGACATGCTATCACAGAAACAAATTAGCATGACAAGCATTCAGCCAACGGAAGTTACAATTTATTGCAAATCTTGGCACCCTAACAAGCAACTGAGGCTTCCAATATACCCTCCATACGCACTTTGTGTAGAAACAATGTTCTATCATTAAGACCTCGGGTGCCTGCCAGAGGAAAAACTCACATCCTTTTTTCACATTTTCAGAGGGTAAAACACCGTAGGTAACATGATGAAAAACGTTAGTTAAAGCTTGTCTTTCCTAAGATCTTCCAATTTTTATTTGTATGTAGTCATCTACTGTATCTAAAATATTTTTCACATGTAAACCCCTCTATTTACTATATACCTTCCTATTTAACTACATTTCTCAAGGAGCTTGGAGTTATGCTTCTGAACAGGCCCTGAAATGTATTTATATTTATTTTCCTAATGAAGGCAATTATTCAAGCAAATGAGCTTGCCATTAAAGCTTTCAGAGGAAGGTTCTTTTTTCCTAATTTAGATTTCTAAAATTAAGTGGGGATGATTTATCTGGACAATAAATATTTTGTCAGGAGATGAATTACATCTTAGACCAACCTACTTGCTCCTATTGACTGAAAAGATCCTGCCAGTCTTCATCAGGTTTTTTCAGCATACACAACATGCAAGGTGACTGAGAGAAAAAACTGCTGCTTCCTGATTGAAACCCTAAATTTAGCTGCCACATAGATGTCAGTTTTGGAGTTCAGTTCTGTTGAGTCTATACAGTGATATTTGAGATATATGTGGGTGTTCAAGACAACTACAATGGCTGACATGTTTAATAAGAACCTATGGGGAAATCTAAGCCTTTCTGAAATGAGGATTTGTCATGGTTTTATAATTTTTGTTGTTGGTATTCCACATCATAACATCATGTAAAGCATGATGGAATTTAAAGGTTAATACTCCAGTTCCATGGACTGACAACTTTCCGGATATCTGGTTCTCAGAAGAGAAAAAAGAACTACATACCTCAGAGGACTTCACGTTCAGAGAGGAAGATAAGTCACAGGAGGAAGTCGCAGTACTCACTCTCTCACTCCCTGCCTGGCAGTTTGTGGGTGTGCTCCCCAGCTGTGTGCCTTCAGTTCAAAGTAAGGTTTTTGGTTTCAGACACATTCTCTCTCGTTTTATTTGATTTATTAGCCTCAATTCCAATTATATTGTATTATATTGTGTTATCTTGCATTCCGATAACATATTTAGTAAAATTAAGTTTCCTCCTTACATCGTTGCCGCTTTTCTGTTTTGGGGTCCAGCTCCCATCCCCCTACCCTTCCCTTTTTCCCTTCCCATTTTTAGGTTGGGGGCCCACAGGCCCTCTGCCCCCTGTCATGGGCACAGATTGATCTAGATAACTCCATGACTCGACTGGAGGTTACCTAAGATGGCACTAGATTCCATTTTGGGGCAACCATGGCAAACTGCAGATCTCCATTGATTTAAGCACCTAGTTTAAATGTATTCACTACTAGAGACCTGTCCCTAGTTCCTAAAGGAAAGTGAAGAAGTAATGAGTTTGTTTTCAGTTTTAGAAAACTTCTAAGCATGTCCATACTGAGTCTAATTTTAGATTCTTGTAACCTAACTTGGCATTTCATGCATGGTTCAAATTCTGTCCTGATTAGTAGCTTATTGTTCTTTCTAAAGAACCATGGTTTTTAGATGGTAATATTATAATATTGCAGGTAGTATTACCTACAAAGGTACAATATGATGATAGTACTTATGTGTGAGGTACATGTGTATCTTCAACATGGAGTATGCATAGAACTTTAATGGGCATATTTGTGATTTCAGATTTGATCAAAAATGTGATGTCTTCTGAGACCAGTCTTTATAAATTCTTCATATATTCTGCAGTCATTATCAATATGTTAAACAAAAATGATGGAGGGAATATTACAGAAGGGGATAATATGAATTAATTTACAGACATGAATATCACAGACAGAGCTGTTAAAAAAGCTAAAAACATCATTTTTAGTTTTAACTAGCCTAAAAAATAATATTACATAAAATGCTTTGGTATTTATTGAGACTTAACTGTACTTGGTATTAGGACTGTACTTGGTATTAGGACCACACAAGTTGTCTTAATTAATTCAGAAAACAATGTAAAAAACCTGGACAATCAAGAGTTTAACTTTCTACGGAGAAGCTACCTCTAAAATAGATGGACTTGACACATTCTTCCTACTCTTGGCAACAAACGGTATAATCATAGGGGCTTCCTGTAAAATCACTTAGGATTTCAATTCACCATTCCTTTCCTAACAGAGCTTTTCCATTGTTCACTGAGAGAAATGAACATTCATTGGCTTACATAAATACATTTCCAGTTTTTTTCACAGATGACTATGTGGAAATAGAGCTAGGCTATGATAATCTATAGCACAGTCCAGATTTAAAAACAAACAAACAAATAAACAAACAACAACAAAAACAGTAACTACAAAACACTATTGTAGTAATCTTCTTAACTAAGTGCCTAGGATGGCTGTATTAGTCATCAGACAGTGATAAGGCCTGCAGGGTGTAGTAATCATCACCGTCATCAGACAGTGATAATGCCTGCAGGGGGTCTCTTAACCTTGAGAGACCATGACAACACATTTCCTGAGGATAAGGAAGAGGAGGAAGTAAGACCAAATGTGGAAAGGACAGTCCGTGTCACACATCCATTGGGCAGGAAAAGTAACTTTGTGATATCAGAAAAGATATAAAAAGAGTGTGTTACTTGCAATAAACGCCATTTGCCGCTCATCATATTGATGTTCTAAATAGCGTGCAAATGGTCCGGGACGGGGTGCGGGACCAGTAGGGTCGGGTGCTGGGTCTGAGGGCTGTCAGGACACTGCACACAAGGTGGACCGGTACCTAGGTTGCCGGAACAGAGGCAACACACTATTCGTATTTTCACTTTTTTCATTTGCAGATCAAAGACTAGTGGTTTTCTTATGGGATAAATGGCTTCCAGTAGCTTTTCCTACCACAGATATCCACTCCCGTTCCCCTGAATACTATGTGCAAGAATAACATCAAAAACTTTTTTAATGCACTTTTAACACAGCATTCTGTGGGTTAGACACTTCCCTACCTCACCAAAATCAATTAGAATTTTGTGGTGTTTGTTAGGTTAGGAGAATGAACACTTCACATACATTTCTGATTTTTTGTTATTCTTCCACATTATATACCGCTTTAAATTATAGGGACTGAGGGCTGTTTGCTGGCTCAAGCAGTCCTGTAAAATCTCCTTTTGACAGTAATAAAACATATATGTATATACTAAGGAGACAGTTAAATATCCAGACTAGGACTAAACCAGTACAATCTGCACGTGGAACTCCACATGTACACATTCTCAGAGCTTACTCTTAACCTTTTGTCCACAAACATTTACAAGATTTCATCATAAATTATTTCAGGAATTGAGATACATCAGGGAGTAAAGTTCACATTTTGGCTGATATCATTTTGTCTTTATTCTCTGCATTGACACTTGAAATACTTCCTTGCAGGAAACTATTTTCTCATTGGTAGGCCATTGTGGCAAACATACAGGAATGCTACAGTTTCAACAATGTCAGCATCTGCTTGTAAACACTGTCCATCTTGCATGGAATTACTGTAACACTTGTTTTTCTCACAAACATTCACTCCTATTTATCTGAGTATTTGATTTAGAAATCACAGCTGTCCTTTTGAGTAGAAAGACTGACATACAATCAGTCTTTCAGTACATTGTGAGATCAAGTAAATATCCACAATATTCTCTCCACCTCCACAGTCAAAATCATGACCATCATCATAATCATTGTAATTATTATGTTTATTTAAATTATTTAGTTATTGGGTGTTTTGGATTTGGTTTTGTTGTTCCTGTTTTGGTGATGCTTTCTGTTAATCTTTGTCAATGTTAATAAATTCCAAGATCAATTTTATCTATCAATGAGACAATGAAGAATTTCCAGACATAGATTTTTAATTGGATTATTTTTTTTTCTAAATACAATTAAAATTTGTCTCTAGACTCAACACTTTCTGCATAGTCTTTGTTTGGAATAAATTTCTATACTCACATTTTCTTTCTATATTAAGATACTTGGATTTGCACATTTCACTGAACTCAATTTCTTTGTATTGCTCACTTGTATGATCAGTTTTCTGGATGAAGTTATTATAAAAGAGTACTAGGTTGCATGAAACATTGGTTACTGAGAATTTTTAGACCTATATTTGGAGCTATTCACTTCATGTATGTCAGTAAGAAAAAAATTGTCTCTCATCATAGTGACTATATTAAGTTTTTGTTTGCTTTTTTTTTCATTCAACATCTAGCTTTTCAGGTTAGCGTCCTGTAGGGAATATGTTTGTGTCTGGCATGATGCTATGTTTTGGTTCTAGGAGACAAACGATGTTGATAACACACCAATGCTTATAGTTGCTGCTAAGCAGTGTTGTACAGATCTAAGGCCACTTGCAGTGAAGGGACCAAGGAGGTGTGAGAGAACAGAATTAGGACAGCTGACTTAAACTGGCCAAAGGAATATTCCATATTATATGACATCATGCAGAAGTTTTGAAGGGGGTAGGTGTGTTCATTTGGCACTCTTCTGCTGCTTGGGGGCCTAGATGGGCATCAGTTGCAGGGTGGTGAGCAAATGCTTGTGCTTCACTCATTATATACCTTTTTATATATATATACACACGTAAGCATTATCCTTTTTCCATTTCTCTTTCTTAGTAAATAGTTTTATCTCAACCCACAAGTTCTACTTTGTGGGTTTCTTTCCCTATTCTCTCCCACATCCCACTGGGAAGCAAGGAGAGTGAGCAAACAACTGTGTGGTGATTAGCTATTCACAGGGTTAAACCACAACACTTGTACAAATTTGTATTTGCATGCATTTAATTGCTTCATTCTCCATACATTTTTAATTCAATCCAAATTTCAGTGAAAAAAAGGCTGAACAAAGTTTTTTTGAAAGGTGTTTTTTAACATGTTATTTGAAAGTAGCCAATAGAAAAGAGGAGCCTACAATTACCCTGCTTCATAGAGAAGCCAAGGTATTAACTATTTATTTATTCAAGAGTTCACACTTCTGTATATACCACAGATGAGTACTGATGACATGTACACCTGGAATTCTGGTTAACCAGCCATTTATGAGGAAAGGTGTTTTGGATGTATTGCAGGAAAGGACCTTACAGAGGTGGATGAGAAAGCTACATCTAGAACCCTTGGAAGTCTTGGAAAGCTGCTGAACCAGATGTCTTATAGATTTAGCCAGACAGGCCTTGTAAATGACAATTCTGAATTGAAACTGCAATACAACAGTGTAGTAGATAGGCTTAACTGTTTCTGATGTTCAAGGAAAATACAATTACTTGCATTTTGTGAGTTTGGGGGTGTTTTTTTTTTTGTTTTTGTTTGTTTGTTTGTTTTCGCTTGTACAGGTGCCTGGAGCAATTGCCCTCTGTACTGCCCAGGCCTTCATAATGAGAAAATAAGAACTTCACTTGAATTGCATAAGCACCATTATGTTAGTAATGTGTATTTATTTTACTACAAATGTGAGTCAGTAATACATCTTTTGCATAAAATTCTTTCCTTCTCAAGTGTTCAGTCTCTAAAACTTTCTCTGTTAACTGCCTTTCTTAGTACTAAGTTTATGCAAGTATTTCCCCAAAGTTTTATGTATAGCATATGTTAAGAAGCATTTAATTCTAAGCAGGAACCTTTCTTTTCACCTCTTTAAAGAAATAACAATTTTGTATTCCTGTTCTAAAATACTTAGGTCAGCTAAGGATTGATTGCTATCATTATTGTTATGCAAACCACAAGCTGCTGTTTTCTATTGTAGATATATATATATATATAAACATATATATATTGTAGATATATATACACATTGTATATATATATATATATATATATGTAAAATGATAGCAATAGATGTATACAATAGACTGTGTGATAATATAAAACCAAATTATTTCCAAGTATGCTGTCTGTACCCTTTAGACCATACACAAAACACTGTAGTTTTTTACTTCCTGGTCTTCATGGAAACATTTATTTTGATTAGAGAGGAATCATTTCTTAGAGCATTCTAATATTCTATTCAGTACTTTGCACTTTGTATTTTCATGCAGTATTTTCATGTTTCACAAATGTTAATCCCATGGGGACAGGAAAGTATCATTTGCACTTCTACAGATATAGCCAAAGAACAAACAGTTAAGGCTACATCATAGTTCACAGCTATTTCAACAAAAATGAAAAAGAGATACCCTTTAAAAAGACACTTTCAGAGCAACTACAAGGTTCTAGATTTTATCGTTTTTCTGTGAGAATAAGAAATATTTTGTATTTCATAACTGGGATCTATCTGGCATGCAATATAAAACAAAAATGTTTTCCATGGTGAGAAGCCAAGACCATAGGGATGCCTTTTAAATTTGCAAAATGCAAGTCAAAGAACGAGATTACAGTTTAGAAATTAAAAAATGGTCTAGAACCATCATAAAAGTATCGTAGTACTAGACAGAATGTAGTTTTTAGAATATTGTTATGCCCATCTCTCTTTGTAGTTTAGAGTAAGGTTACGATATGATGAGAGCACTACCTGTGGGAATACAAGAAGGACTGTACAGAGCAGAAGCTGTGGAGCAAGATAAACAGCAAGAGAACCAAGGACACCTCTAGAAGAAGAAGGAACAGCTTGTGGCTCTGATTGGATAAGTGCCTGCGTGAATGGTTGAAGAGTGTTTGTGGAATGTTCTGTTGACACATAGGGGCGAATGGGAAAGCTAGGAAAAGAAAACTTGTAAAGGCATATAAGTGATGTGAGAACTTGTAATAAACTATTTGGATCATTCACATCTGAGTCCATGCATCAGACGCAGCACTACTGAGGTAATCTAAATGAATGCATTTTACTGTACATAGCAATAGACCAGAAAGAAACCCACATTTTGTTACTTTGTTTTCAGAAACAGTAATAATTGGAATATGCTATTAAATCAATTCAACGAAACAGAAAACAGTAATTTGACCACAGCCTAAACTGGGAAGGCATGAACATCACAATGGAAACTGTAGATTCAGTCCCATGTAGTTCTTCTTGAGCACTGCCACAGAAATAGGCAAATATCTACTACAATACCTTAAGAAGTAAAGTTTCAATGATGTTGATATGCTGGGAATCCAAGACTGAATGATACAAATGGAAAGCATCCAGCAGTTGTCAGTCTCACTTTATTTACCATATCCTAGACATCTGCAATTACTGGAATACTCCAGAGAAAGGAACCATTGAGCTAAAAATAAAGAGATAGCTGTCTCTCCTTAAGGCAAAGATGAGTATAACTGCTCCCACAAAAATTATGTCCACTGCAAAATGTTGTTTAATAAAGCTAACATGTATTTCACTTGGACATATAGTCCATATATTTTATATATATAAAAATGATTTGTTTTTTGACGTACTACATATGGATATAATGCTGCCTTTCAGCTACTAAGGGAAATATATTTCTTTAGGGACAAAAACTTGGCCAAAATATTGAATGGGTAAATGGGTATTTCCTTTACTGTGATACTGCTAGGGGACCTCATAGCAATAGCTGTAGTGCTACCTTATTTAGGTATACTTCTTTTATTATTTGATCAGCTTTCAACATGATATTTTAGAGAATCTGAACTATGCTTTCATGCCTTCCATGTATGTAATGTGCTCAAAGGTGGATTTGTGTAGGACTTTATCTAATTAATCTTAGAAACCAGTAAATAATAGAAATATATATCAAATGTAATTAGAAATAGTATTGCACCCGATAAAAGCCAGCTGCTTTCAGCCATCATCTTCTGTATACATGCCACTAGCACACACCTCTAAACTCTTTTATAAAAGGTGTTCATACTTACACGCTGAGCGTTATTACCAAATATGAGTCCATTAAATCGGATTGGATGGCAACTTCTTCGTCTCTTGGATAAAGATTTCTCAATCAGTTTATTGAACTCTGTATTTCATATTTAGAATTATATGCTAAGTATATACATTAGATGAATTCTCAAAAATATATGTTGAATCTTAATTGACTCAAAAAGCAAAATGTTTAAAATCTGTACTTTCAGGTCTAATGCTTACATCTCTGTTGAAATTATGCCATTGTCTAAACATTGTCATGCAATACACAGGACATATCCTGGTGTTCCTACAGCCTTCATTTTCATTGTAAAAGATATTAACTCACCAGTGCTCTTAGCCATGCTGTGTTACAGAGATTTACGGATCTATTTGCTTAGGGAGAGACATGACTCTACGGGCCTTCATCTCTATGTTAAAATACTTTACCTCTTCATGGGATCCATCATAAGTCAGAGCTCTGTAAAGAATGGTGACTACAATTTCCAGGGATATTAAATAACTTCATGCATCAGGACCTTATTTGGTAAAGCACTTAGGGAGGTACTTGAGCATTCTACTGAATCGAGGTCTGAAGTCTGACTTTCTCCCTTTTTTTTTTTTTTTTCTTTTTCCTCTCTTTTTTTTTTTTTTTTTTTCCCACTTTATTGTTAAAGAAGATATTGAATAAGGTTCTTCTGACTTTAAGTGTTCTTAATACTCTTTTTCTCAAATACATCAGTTAAGAGACTGAGCTCCTGACGCAGGTGGTCACGTAAGTGTCAGAAGATAGGCAGAATGAACTTGCTTTCATGAGTGTCAAACAATTTCTGTCTACTGACTCCTTAAAAGCCAAAAGCAACCACTTTATCAACAGAAATAAATAATGCACTTTGTCAAAAACAAATAACTGATACTCAAGCATCCTTCTTTTTCATCCAAAACAAAGCTATTCTTTTGAGAATATAATGAGAGGAGCAGCAAAAATTGTGTACAGATGTGTAGCAAGAGCAATTTATTTCCAGGAAAATTTGACTACAAGTGGCTTTAATATTAGTACAGATTTGCTTTGAATAGGTGAATATATCATTTTCTACTAACTGGTATCTTATTTAACACATTCATTTATCCTCCTCAGTTTCCTCAGCAGAGAGTAATTGAGTACCAGGTTCTTTTCCCACATTATGGGAAATTGACAACGGGTTGGTCTTTTCCAACCTAAGCAATTCTATGATTCTATGATTATAGCAATTATTTTTTCATTTATGGTTTACTAGCAGTATAGATTTCTAATGTATTCTCCTGCAAACAACCCTGGCAGTTTATTCAGGAAAATCAGTTTGCAAGGCTCATGAAAATAACCGTTCTTTAAAAATTAACCTTTAACAGTGGAATGTTTATTTCCTCTAAGCAGTATATATTAAGAACATGTTTGTGAATTCCAAGATAATTTATATGCTGATTAAGAAATAAATACAAAGATACGGAATACTATAAAATAAATAATAAGGTTCACTGTATTTTTATAATAATAAATCAAAGAAACTTATAAAATCTAAAATGGTATTTTTTTTATTCAAAACACAACATTATAATCAGGAAAGGTTCTACTTTCCTGTATCTGAAACACTGTGAAATCATTGTGGTATTATTAACATCAATATTTATTACACTTGTACATTTTTAAGGATATATTTAGGTTTTAATGGAAAATTGGTATTTTTCTATATGCTTGTTTTGGTCACAGGGCTTTAAAACATCTCATGGATTGCTGAATCCAGTCCCCTTCTGTAGTAGATACACCAATTAAAAAAAAAAACACACATTACAAGCCTTAGACAATAATGAATCAGAAGGGTGTGAAAGTTCTCTGCAAAAGCTGAAAATAACACCATAGATACAAACAAAATATTGCTTATTGCTCACCCTGCTCTCATTTTCCCAACCTTTCCTTGGCGTGAGATCCACAACCAATAAAAGGAATGCAAGATGTCAGTGCCTGCAATAGAGACATTTATACAGTGATTGTCAGCTTCCTTCAAGGTACTGCTGTGATGTAGCTCATTTGAACTATTTTACAGGTCTTCTTGAAACTGAGACAAATTGTTTTTAGAAAACCTGGCCATCTCAGATGTGGATCCCTGATTCAGCCAGATGAATCTTGCCTGTTGTCTGTTCTTCACAAACTTGGCACTGATGAAACCACACCTGAAGTACTGCGTTCAGTTTTGTGCTCCTTGCTACAAGAAAGACATTGAGACCCTGGAGTAAGTCCAGAGAAGAGCAGTGAAGATGGTGAGGGAACTGGAGCACAGGCCTTATGGGGAGTAGCTGAAGGAACTGGGAATACCGAGTCTGAAGAAGAAAATGCTCAGCGGAAACCTCATCACTCTCTACAATGGCTCGAAAGTAGGGAGGTCTAGGTCAGATACTGGGAAAAAACTTCCCAGAAAGAGTGGTGAGGCACTTGGAAAAGGCTGCCCAGGGAGGTGTGGAATCACTGTAGTGAAGGTGTTCAAGGAACGTGTGGATGGAGCACTGAGGGACATGGTTAAAGGGAATGGTGGTGATGGGTTGGCATTTGAACTCAGTGGTCTTTTTCAACCTTGACGATTCTGTGATTATGTGAATCAGCTTTCCAACGGTTGCCACTTCTGCCACAAAGATATATAGGAATTTTTTTAGACATCACTGGCAAATCATCATCTAAAATTCCAGACTAAAATAATTCACAACTTGTTACAAGCGTTTGTTCTTATTCAACACCGTCCTTCACCTTAACGTCTTACTTTATCCTCAGTATTTATTCCCTTGATCTTTCTAATCTATATCTCTTATCCTAACCTTGATTTTGCCAGCCTTGTCCTAACCTTGATTTTGCCAGCCTAAGTAAATTATGCTCTTTTACTCTCACCTTATAAAATGCTCTTCATTCTCCTGCTTGTGTAAAGAGCCATTTTTTTCATGTGTTCCTTCCTAAATTAAACTTTTTTTTTTTTTTTTTTTTTTAATTTTAAGTTATCAGAAGTACGCAGATGGCTAGGTATTATCTCGTGAGTTCACTGTTTCATAATACAACACTGATGTTTCTAATACAAGTGTTTCATCTAATAACTTCAAGGTAGAACTTTGTTTTTCATTAGCTGTATCACACTGGTCATAAACCTCAGTGTATGTACATACAGACATATATAATAATAGATTTTTTCTAAATGATATATATATGTATATATAGGTGGAGATTTGCAGAAAAGCTTTCAGTTCTGTGGTCAATATCACAGAATCACAGAATCACCAAGGTTGGAAAGGACCTACAAGATCATCCAGTCCAACGATCCACCTATCACCAATAGTTCCCATTAAACCACATCCTTCAACACAATGTCCAAACATTCCTTGAACACCTCCAGGGTGGGTGACTCCAACACCTCCCTGGGCAGCCCATTCCACTGCCTGTCCACTCTTTCAGAGAAGTAGTATTTCCTAAGGTCCAGACTGAACCTCCCCTGGCGCAGGTTGAAGCCATTCCCTCTAGTCCTATCACAAGTTACACCAGAGAAGAGGCTGACCCCCAGCCTACTACAATCTCCCTTCAGGTAGGGATAGAGAGCAATAAGGTGTCCCGAGCCTCCTCTTTTCCAGACTGAACAATCCCAGCTCCCTCAGCCACTCCTCATATGGCCTGTGCTCCAGACCACTCACCAGCTTGGTTGCCCTTCTTTGAACATGGTCCAGGTCCTCAATGTCTTTCTTGCAGTGAGGGGCCCAAAACTGGACAAAGAGGTGTGGCCTCACCAGAGCTGAGTATAGGGGGACAATCACCTCTCTGTTCCTGCTGGTAACACTGTTTCTGAGGGAAGCCAGGATGGCCACTTCGGCACACTGCTGGCTCATGTTCAGCTGAGCATCAATCAATACCCCCAGGTCCATTTCCTCTACACAGTCTTCCAGCCACTCTGCCCCAAGCCTGTAGCTCTGCCTGGGGTTGTTGTGGCCAAAGGGCAGGACCCGGCATTTTGTCTTGTTTAACCTCATCCCACTGGCTTCTGCCCAGCTATCCAGCCTGTCCAGATCGCTCTTTAGGGCCTTGCTACCCCCAGGCAGATCAACACTTCCAGCCAACTTGGTGTCATCTGCAAACTTACTGAGGGTGACCTCAGTGCCCTCATCCAGGTCATCAATAAAGATACTGAATTGGACAGGCCACAGCACCAACCCCTGGGGATCACCACTCGTGACCAGTCACCAGTTGGATTTAGCTCTATTCACCACCACTCTCTGGGCCTGGCCCTCCAGCCAGTTCCTTACCCAGCCAAGAGTGTACCTGTCCAAGCCACGGGCTGCCAACTTATGCAGGAGAATACTGTGGGAGACCATGTCAAAGGCTTTGCTGAAGTCTAGGTAGACTACATCAACAGCCTTTCCCTCATCCACCAGACGGGTCACTAGATCATAGAAGGAGATCAGGTTGGTCAAGCAGGACCTGACCTTTGTGAACCCATGCTGGCTGGGCCTGATCCCCCCGTTGTCCCACACTTGCCACGTGATCTCCCTCAAGACAGTCTGCTCCATAACCTTCCCTGGCACTGAGGTCAGGCTAACAGGCCTGTAGTTCCCTGGGTCCTCCTTACAGCCCTTCTCGTAGATGGGAGTCACATTGGCAAGCCTCCAGTCTTCTGGGACCTCACCAGTCAACAAGGAGCACTGATAGATCATGGAAAGTGGCTCGGCTATCACCTCCACCAGTTCGCTCAGCACTATCAGGTGAATCTCATCCTGACCCATGGACTTGTGGCAGTCCAGTTGGAGTAGTGGGTCTCTGACTGTTTCCTCCTGAATCGTCAGCGGTTTTTTCTGCTCCCGAGCCGAGACTACTAGGTCAGAGAGTGGAGTACCCTGAGGATAACTGGTCTGACCTTTAAAGACAGACATAAAGAAGGCATTCAGAACCTCTGCCTTTTCCTTCTCCTCAGTGGTCGCATTACCAGCCTCATCCAGTAAAGAGTGGAGACTCTCCTTATTCCTCCTCTTACTGTTGATGTATTCGTAAAAGAGTTTCTTGTTCCTTTTTATGCCAGTGGTCAGGTTGAGTTCAAGCCGGGCTTTTGCCTTTCTGTTTTTCTCTCTGCACACCTTAACAATTTCTCTGTACTCTTTCTGAGTCACCCATCCCTTCTTCCACAGGAGGTAGATTCTCTTTTTCTCCCAGAGCCTCAAGAATAGCTCCCTATTCATCCACGCCAGTCTTTTTCCCTGCCAGCTCATTTTGTGGCTCAGGGGAAAGCCTGCTCCTGCACCTTTAAGACTTCCTTGTTGAAGAGCGACCAGCTGTCTTTGACCCCTTTACTCTCTAAGACTGAATCCCAGGGGACTCCCCCTACTGGTCTTCTGAAGAATTCAAAGTCTGCCCTCTGGAAGTCCAAGGCAGCAGTTTTGCTGCTCCCCCTCCTGGCTCCACCAAGAATCAAGAACCCTACCATTTCATGGTCACTCTGTCCAAGACAGCCCCTGACCTCTACATCTCCCACCAGACCTTCTCTGTTTGTGAACAGCAGGTCTAGCAGGGCAGCTCCTCTTGTAGGCTCTCTCACCAGCTGCATCAGAAAATTATCTTCCATACACTCCAGAAACCTCCTAGACTGCTTGTTCTGTGCTGCGTTGTATTCCCAGCATATGTCGGGGAAGTTGAAATCCCCCATGAGGACAAGGGCTGGCAATTGCGCAGCTTCTGCCAGCTGCTTGTAGAACACCTCATCTGTCTCTTATTCCTGGTTCAGTGGTCTATAGCAAAAGCCCACCAAGATGTCTGACTTGTCAGCCCTTCCCCTGAAGGGAAAATATATATACCCTTTACCCATAGGGATTCAAACTTATCAGCCCCAGCCATAAGCTCAGTAACATCAAAGCACTCTCTAACATAGAGAGCCACAGTGCAACTCCTCCTTCCTTGCCTATCCTTCCTGAAGAGTCTGTAGCCATCCATTGCAGCACTCCAGTCATAGGAGTGGTCCCACCATGTTTCCGTAATGGCAACTAGGTCATAGTTAGCGTGCTGCACAATGGCTTCCAACTCTTCTTGTTTGTTGCCCATGCTGTGTGCATTGGCATAGATGCACTTCAGCTGAGCCCCTCGCCTCACCCCTAATCCCATTACCGCTCCCCCAGGGTCATCTCTAGCAGGCCTGGTTTTATCCTTTCCCCCTTCATATCTAGTTTAAAGCCCTCTCTACAAGTCCTGCCAGCTCCTAGGCAAGGATCCATTTCCCCCTTTGAGTCAGGTGATAGCCATCGGCAGACCTTAGACCAGGTGCCGAGTAGACCTCTCCATGATCGAAGAACCCAAAATTCTTGTGTTTGCACCAGCCTCTCAGCCATGTGTTTAAAAGGTGGGTTTTCCTGGTTGTCTTAGTGTCCTTTCCTGCCACTGTAGGAATACAGGCAAATACTACTTGTATGCCTGATCCATCAACTAACCTTCCCAGTCCCCTAAAATCATTCTTTATAGTCCTCAGGCTTTTGTCAATGATCTCATCACTTCCGGCCTGAACTATCAACAGAGGATAATAATCAGAGGGGTGGATCAGACTAGGAAGTTTTCTAGAAATATCCCTGACCTGGGCCCCAGGGAGGCAGCACACCTCCCTACAGGTAGGGGCAGGCTGACATATTGGGCCCTCAGTTCCTCTTAGAAGGAAGTCACCAATGACTATCACCCTCCTTTCTGGAGAAGGCAGTCTTTAAGCGTGGAGCTGACCGCCTCTCCTTAGAAAAGCTTGGAGGGGGCAGTCCTCCCACCTCATCCTCAGCCACCTCACTCTCCAGTTTCAGGGCTTCAAACCTATTACACAGAGGCACCTGGGGAACCGAGGCAGGTTGGGATGGGGCTTGCTGGACCTGCTGCCATTCCTCCTCTCAAGTTGGCTCTCTTGGTTTGACAATGGCAAGGGAGAGGGTCCACCACAATTTAGGGGGTGCAATCTCTGTGTCTTTCTCACAGGGAGTTACACCACCAGTCAATCTCCCGCTCACACTCCCTGATGGCTCTCTACCACCTCCCTAAGCTACACCACCAGATCAAGCAGCTCATCCACCTGCTCACACCTCACACAAGTGGCATCCTTCCCATCCTCCCCCAACAGCAGCAGGCTCTGGCACTCCCTGCAGCTGGAGACCTGAACTGCCATATTTCTGAGCAGGTCCTCTGTCTGGGTCACCACAGTCTTCTTGAGGCAAGGCCGGCATCTGGTAGAGACCATGTTTGAAGCTGTGGACTCAGGGTCTGTCAGTAGAGCTGGTCTTCTGCTGTCGAAGACAACGCATTGCCACAAGACCCACCTCCCACACCTACAGCTGCAGTAATGTTTGGGCAGCGTGGGCTGTTCCTTTTCTCATCTTTTCTAACCTGGAAGCCAGTTTCTATCCAAGAGGCTCCTTTTAGCTGCTTTTAGAAAAGGGTCAAGGTCAAGCTCAAGTGATAAGAGTGGGCAGTGCCAGCTCCACCCTTACTGGCTGAGCAGCCCACCCACAAGCTACTAGCCCTCTGTACTGGCACAGTGCTTCTACTGGTTTCAAACAAAGCCCTTAAAAAAGGCTTTTTGGTCCTTGCTTTAGGTCCTTTACCCAGTGCAGTCTTACCTGTCCTGAAGCTGGTCTCTGCAACAATGCAGAGACAAGTTTTCATGGCATTGTCACTGTTTGAGTCCTCAGTAAAAGAGGTATTTCTGTTTTTCCACATCTAAATGGTCTGACTTGGGTGTCAGTGAACATTTTTGCAGTTTTCCTATAACTTGTGTTTAAATTCTTGCTGAAAACATTAAGGTTTGTCCCAGGCGTCAACCTAGAAAACTCCGCTGCTAACTTTCCAGCTCCATACTTCTCCTAAAGGAACAGTTATTACTATTATTTTCCTCAGCTTTTCATTTGTCTTGCAACACTTAAAACAGTCCCCATGTTTCCATCTAGAATTATGAAATGTCATACAGCATCAATAAAAGTATTTCTGAAATTCAGAGAATATATTTTTGTGTATTTTCTTGTTCTGGACAGACAACTGACTTTTATATGTACACAAGTATATAAGATTGTTCTAGAATTATTTATATTTGGTAAACCAAAGCAGTACTTTTTTTATATTTCATTTTTATTTTTCAGTCGTTTGATTAGTCTTCTCTTCCCAGCATAATAATAACTTCACAGAGGACAGCCTAGTAAGACTGCCTAGTTTAATTTTTCTGACCTTTTAAACATTTCCTATCACATAGATTTTGTGAGAGTTGTTTCAGAATGCTCAGTAAGATAGATATGTTTTTATTTTTATCCTGGTGCATTGGAATTTTACATCTTATTTCTGTGTTAGCTGTGATAAGTTCCATCCTTGTATACTTATTCTTCTTAAATCTTATGTTTTTCCATTCACATATCAATTCCTTATTGAGAGCTAGGAGATATTCGAGGTAGAATAACACAGACACTGAATTCACAGATGTAGTATATATATCAGATCCAAGACACCAAAATCGTAAGTGAAAGAAATCACATAGTGAAAAGTAAGACCATGAGGAAAGAAGAAATCAGTAGAAGAGGATGCATGGAGGGCATACACACAGAAAAGATAAAATAGTTTGATGGGTGTAAAGAAAAAAAATTATATTTGGTTGATGTAAGGAGGAGAGATTTTCAAATGTTAAGAAAAATCTTTCAAGGACCTATTTCTGGATGTAATCACCTTACAGCAATAAGCACTTACTTCAGACTAAACTCTTCAAAAGCAGATAGCTGAAAATAACACCAAAGAAATCACTCTGAATGAAAAGTCAATGTTCCCATTGTTGGCACTTAGCAATGGTAACGTGTCATTTTTTTTTTCTTTTTTTTTTACAGTTTTTACATTCTTTAATTTCTAACAGCTTAACAGTTTGTATCCTCTCAACAATAGCTTGAAAAAATAATTTTCAGTGCTAAATATTTATCCTGAGGTGTATCTATTTCAAAGATTGAATGCTTATCATACACTGCAGATGTTTCTTATGTTTCTTTTGCTTCCTTTTTTTTTTTTTTTTTTTTTTTTTTTTTTGGTTACTTTCTGAGAACAATCTTGTGCTTCAAGCATTAACAGAAGTGTTTTGTACAGTATTTCCTTCTTGGCTGATTATCCATGACATGACTTTTGTAGATATCAAAGAACACACTGCTGATCTTCTTAGGAAGCTTTTGTGCACAGATGGAGTTTGGAGAAAGAAACAGCAAAATATGGGATTGTGATGGGCTAATGCAAATACACGTGTTTGTAGGAGACTCCAGAAGTTTGACAACCTTTATGTTTTTCAGCTTCTCCTTCTTCAAAAGACCTTTCACTGTGAGTACTGGAATGACTCCTTGTAATTTCTTAGAAGGCTACTTCATCCCATACACTTACAAATAACTAATTTTCTTCCTCTCCTCTCCTCTTGCACACTAGGCACATATGACCTAGCGCTTAATGCTAGTACAGTTTATGGACAAATAATGTAAAAGAAAGAAGTTATATTAATTTAGATAAACCTCGTTCTGATATTGGCTGGGATAGAGTTAGTTTTCTTCATAATTAATGGTATAGTGCTATCTTTTGGATTTACAAGGAAAATTATGTTGATAACACAACAATATTAAAGTTGTTGCAGAATAGAGCCTGCATGGAGATGAGGACCTTTCTGCTTCTCATGCTGTTCTGTCAGCAAGGGTCTGGGAGGGAACACAGCCAGGACAGATGTGCCAAACTGACCAAATGGATACCCCTGCCATGTGTTGTCGTGTTGAACAACAAATAGGGAAATTGGCCAGGGATGGTGCTGCTCCTGCTTGGGAAGTGGATGGGCATAGATAAGTGGGTGGTTAACAATTATACATCAGATGTTCTTCTGTGTGTTGTTGTTGTTTTAAATTATTTTTTTTTCTTTTCTTTTTAACAATTCTAATCTCAATGTAAGTTTTCTCACACTTATAGCACTTTCTACAATTCTCATACTACTACAGAGGAGTGAGTGACCAGTGAGAAGTAAAATATAAAATTTTACTAACAGGCACACGTTTTGTGGAAGATCAAGAAACTTTATCTGATTTTCAGCCTTCCTCATTCTCTCTCTCTCTTTTTTTTTTTTTTTTTTTTTTTGGTTCCTCATTTATAAACTTGTATGTTGTACTGTCTTCACTTGTTCTTGAACATTTTCTACCTTATTATTCCAATTGTTTTTTGTTTGCTTGTATGTCTGTTTCTCAAAATCCCATCCGTATTCCTAGTTTTTCCAAAAGCTGAGGTCTTCTTTTCCAGGCTTGTCTATTGCCCAAGGAATTTGTAATTTAATTGAATATTATATATATGTATATATTTACCACATACATTATTTTCTGAACTACTTAATCTGCTCTTTATGACGTATAAGTAAGTGCTGGCCAGGACACTGTAGAAGATGCTGCTTTCCACTGCTGATTATTTCTCAAAATAAATTGCAAACTGGTGCCTGAAATCATGTAACAATTTTGCCCTTTTTGAATGGAAAAAAAGAAAAAAAAAATCAAAGTAGTTTTCCATATTCAAGAATAAATCATCAAATATTCAGCGCTGATCTAAGATCAAACTCTACATAATTGTCATGAACAGGTACCCTTTGATAGAACAGGAACATTTGCAAGAACCACAAATGCTTTGAAATTCTGTGGGGGAAAAAAAATAAAATTGTATAAGTAAATCTAGGAATGAACCTCAAAGAAGAAAAACTATTAAGCTTGAGGTCCAGATTCATTCTTCCTAGTTCTAGATATATGTTTTAGGTGACTATTTGATAAATTATCATAGTAATCTTTATAGAGAGATAGATGTATTTTATTAAAACAAACACCTTTCTGATGGGTTCAAAAGTGAGGTGGAAGATAAATTTGTGTTATAGGTGTTATGATACACAGAGACACATTCTTTTTTAATGCAATCTGAGGAAATGACTTTTGAATTAAAGACTTTCAGTGTAAAGTAATGTGCAAATGGAATCTATGGTATTGTGAAATGAGTGAGTTAAGTAGATATTAGTCTATTATATAAAAAGAAAAGACATTCCAGCTCTAAAATGAAGTATTTAACTAGAAATTTAAACAGGGCAGTTAACCAGTAATGGCAACAATTAATCAAGAAGTGAAAGCACATTTACCTTGTAACCCCTCCCCCATATCAAACCCATTCAATTTTGAAAGAGATTGATTGCATTTATACAAAAAGTCAACACTAATTTAATTATTATGAGACAATGTCAAACAGCTTGTTGATTTGGTAAATATTGGAACTGTAATCCTTGCGCATGCTGAATTCTCAAGCAGCCAATAGGTGTTTTTCTGTGTAAGAAGTACAGGATTGGACACAATTTGAATAACTAGGAGCTATAAACTATCTTGTAGGATAGCTCCCCCATGAAAATAAAATAAAATAAAAGGTCTTAACATTTGCTTTTTAAAAAGTATTTAAAAAAACCACAAAACCAACAAAGACAGACAACAAAATCTTAAGCACTTAAGCATAAATGCTTACCAGTATACAGATTTCATCCTGAGATGCACTTTTACACAGAAAATAAAAACAGTTTTTATAGTGAAGTAAGATCGTTTTTTTCTGATACAAAGACATTATGAGATAAAAATGAAATTCTACAAAAAAAAAAAAAAAAAAGAGAAAGAGAGAGAAAAAGAAAAAAATAGCAAAAAGAGAAAGAAAAAGAAAGAAAGAAAAAAGTAAAAGAATAGCAAAAAGAGGAAGAGGAAACAAAGAAAAGGAAAAAGGGAAAGAAAGAATAGAGTTGATATTACTATCAAAGCCACAAAGAAAACAAACATGCCTATAGAAAACACAGCAGCATCATGTTTCTGACAGAGATTATCTGCCTATGCTAGTAAGAATCATAATTTTCAAATTGCAAGTTATTGTTACAGTGACAGTTTGACTGACAGTATTTAATTCTTTTTGTCATTTGTACAAGTAAATTAAGTCAGGGTTATATGCCTATATGCACATATCTCTTCTTTAGCAGAAACAGCGTGATGAGTGCTCTGCAGTTTACAGTCAAGGATGTGATCACAGTATTGTCCTGTGGTGCCAGAAAGGGCAAAATGTGCTGAGATACAAGCAGGATTCTGACAGGTACAAGTATCTAGGAAGAGTCAAGAAAGAGTGCGTACAATTGGGAAAAACCTGACCAATAAATAGGTGCAAGAAAAATAAATCTAAGAACAGAAGAAAGACAGAATTACCTGTCCTCTACCCTTGCATTCTGAAACTTTCTGCAGCATTTTACTGTTAGCAGCATGTTATTCATAGAGTGAGGTTTCTGATGGGCAATGATTTTACAGAGCGGATGCAGGTAAAATGTACAGATGGGCATAGCCAAAGGGAAGATCTATAAGCTTCATGAGATCAATTTTGTTTGAATTTAAATTTCATACAGTACTTCAAAACAAACAAACAAACAAAATGAAAGCAAAAGAACTTGACACAACTTGAGCAAAAACAATTCATTTCAGCATATGTATATTTAAATGTGTAATGCAAGACAGTTTAAGAACCGTATGTGTAAAAAAAATTCCTTAGGTGATAATTATCACTTATATTTTAAATCACCGTGACCCTCATGTCAAAAAGATTTTAAGATATTTGGAAGCCAGTTTACAGGTGTTTAAGCAAGCACCTGTTAAAACTGTATATTCAAAAAGTGACACTTAAAATTCACTTCATATCTTCATAATAGCAAAAGCCTATTTTCTAGTGGAAAATACAGGCCCTATATAAGAAAAAACTAAAAAAAAAACTTCTATAATTGTATTTTTTTATATGGTATATGGTACTGAAAGTCATCACTGACCAGTTTTAATGATCAGAAGCAATGCTAAAACCCTTTTCCATCATAAATAAGTAATTTTCACACCAGTAATTATTGCATTATTAGTTCACATAAGTAAACCTAATATAAATGACTATGCTACCTTGATCATTTTTCTGCTTTCATTTGACTTGGAGCAGTTTAGATTCTGAGTTTTCTGGGAAACAAGAAGTGTTTCTTACTCAGTGTAGCTGAACAAATTCTGTTCCACATCACAAAACTGATTATTGCTAAGGATGCAGAATCAGGCCTTTCAATACAGGCTGACATGGAGTAAATTGTAAAACTGCCTCGAGAAAAAAAAAAACAAAAAACAACCTTAGGAAAGGCACTGAACAGGCAGAATGACTCTTTCAATGCTTGCAACAACAGAACTGCTGCTAAATTTAAGGTCACTTGAACTCGAACAGCACTCGGCAAGAAGCTTGACATATTCTCTACCAATTACAGTAATTTAATTGTAGCTATCTCTCAGTATTAATGTGTATGAGCCAATTTCCTATAATGAGCATGATCAAGATACTTCTCTGTTAGAGTTTTAAGCCTCCTGTGAAGAAAAAGAATCATGCTCCATAGAACCTGTTTCTTTTCATTGCCTGTAAAAGATGCCCAAGTGATTATCTCACAGGCAAGTGACTATACAGTGACTATACTATAAATTTCAGTCTTGACAATATCAAAGGATACCAAAGGATTTGGGGCTCCCCAGCTCAAAAAAGACAGGGATCTCCTAGAGGGAGTTTAGAGAATGGCCCCAAAGATGATTAAGGGCCTGGAGCATCTCCTGTATGAGAAAAGGCTGAGTTATCTGAGTCTGTTCAGAACAGGGAAAAGAATCACAGAATCGTAGAGTTGCTCAGGTTGGACAAGACCATCAAGATCATCAAGACTAACCTCAACCTAACCATAATACACACCACATCATGTCTCTGAGCATGACAGAGAAAACATCTGGATGCTTTTTAAACACATCTTGCTTTTAGCAGGTGGATTAGACTTGATGATCTCTTGAGGTCCCTTCCAACCCTTGAGATTCTGTGATTTATATAAAACTGTATATTCTAGATACTTAGATGAATGCAAGTTTTTATATTATTTTTACTTAATCTGCATATAAATCAGAGTTATGGGTGAGAATCTATATATTAAGCCTGTTTTCTTTGTTGAAATTCTTAAATTCATTGTTGAGGATTTTTTATTTTTTTATTTTTAGTTTTGTGAATTGAAATTCTTTAGATGGCCTTAGAAAAGTCCAGGCTCTCTTTTATTGAGGTCTTAAGATGAGAATCTTAACAGAATTTCATTTCATTGATTAAGACATAATGAAAAGGTTATGTACTGAATTCTTGAAAAATATGTAATGTATTAAGTGAGTCTTGAGTACAAAAAGGATGGACATTTTTCTTAAAATTCTCTCAGTCTTTAATATCATTGAACCAGAACTGAAGCAAGACATTGCCGAAGATCAGTGTTCTGTCAATCAACTCATGAAGTGGCTGAAGATTCCAGAATTTTTTTGTTTGTCCTGTTTCTCACATTCTTAACAACCTTAAAAATTCCTGTTACAATTTCATTTAACATTTGCTTTCCATAGGGATAATATTTTGTCAAAAGGATCTATATCCTTAATATGGAATGAAGACATTTGAAAGAGGTAAAGATTCAATATGGTGCCTATAACATTCATATTTAGCATTTATGATGACAAGGGCTGAAACTCTGGAAGGCTTGAAATGTGCACCATTGCTATTACATAAATGTAGAATGTGAGGAATTGTGAACAAAAACAACAAATGAAGACAATAATTCAAGAAATAATATGGTTCATGAATATCCATTATGAAGGGCATTACTCTTTTCAGTGTTGTTAATTGTCACCTTCGGGTGTTTCACTTCCACGGCGTATTGTCAGCCTACTGACAGTGGTCCAATATTCCTGACCACTGGGTTCAGAAAAACAAAGAATCTCACAAAGTTCTAAAATTATTGTGAAACAGCTGATGCAAAACTATACTGTGAGTATGAAACTGACAAAGACTCATGGCACGAGGAAATAAATAAATAAATAAATAAAGATAAAAGTATTACAAATTTCTTTCAGGAAACAAATCTGACCCTCCAGTTCTCCTGTTGGCACATATTTAGCCTAATGACTCTTTGACAGTTTAGATTTAAGTATCATTTGTGCAAATGGTCAGATCTAGGCTGAGGCCTCTTTTGATCTTAGAAGCCAATGAAAGTGATCTTTTACAAATAAACTACTTTAATAGCCAAAATCAATTCATTGATTGGCAGCTCTGTTTGCATCACAGATGAAAGCATGGACTACAAAACAGCTATCATAAGTTGCTTGAAAAAAAAAAGACCCAAAGAATTAACTCTAGGTTAATTTAAAACATAGAGTAAAAGAATTAACTTTAAAGCTAACTTAGCATGTTTTTTTTGTTTGTTTGTTTTTGTTTTTGTTTTGAGAAATACACTGTTTACAATTCTTCAGCCACACATTTTATCTCAGATGTGCTTCTGCTACTAATACTACTGCATGGCAGTTTTGCACCTCTCAGCTATGAGAATAATTTTACAATATTAATAATTTTGCTATCTTCAAAACATTTTTCCACATCTTTTATAAATTTCTGAATTGCACATTATCTACATTCAGATCCATAATTATCTCCTTTTTTGATTTTTGTTGTTGTTTGTTGTGATGCTGTTTTTGTTTTTGTTTTAAATTGTTCCATATCTTTACTCCTAGACTTTTTGCAAGTCTTTAGTGGGGATGGTTTTCAAAAACTCAAGAATACATAACTGTTGATTCTATTAAAGAACTCTACAAGATGTTCTGAGTTACTTTACAAAAGGCATTTCAGTTCTAAGTGTATCAGTCTATATTCTAATTCATTTTTTAAAATGCATACTCCTTAGGATATAATCTCTGCATGTGGCTCAACAAACACGATAGCCTTTTTGTCTGTAGATCTCTGGATTTCCTATGAAACTTTCCAATAATTGAGATTTGCTAATTTTGTGGTAGTGTCTTGGTCATGGCCAATTTTGGCATCATGGCCAAGACAGTTTCAAGTAAAAATGTCCAAGTCTATTTTACCCTTGAAGCCCTTTAAAATTTTCAATACTTCCATGTTGTCTTGGTAATTCATTATAGTTCTTTTTGTTGATCTATTCTGAATGTCTCCCAGGAATATTTTCCAGTATGAATAGTATAATTTCTAATGCTTTTCACATTAAGAAAGGTTTGCATCTGGGACTCTTTCCAAGGTGTTCTATGTAAAACAAGAACTGTAGGAAAAAAAAAAAACAAAAAAAACAACTAAGCACACAAGCAGATACTTAAAACAAAAACAAAGCAAAACAAACAAACAAAAAAACCACACCAGATAGAATGATCAGAGGATAATTGCAAGTGAATTTACTGTGTTACAAAACAAATGTAGTATACTAGCATACAGAGATGATAACATATTTTTTTCCATAAGGTATGCAACTGTATGACAATCAAAGTTTAAAATGGGACACCATCTATTGAACTAGATATATATATTACCTCATATGTTCAGTTAACACTGTGGTGTAGAACACACAAAAAAGCTTTTTGTGATTCAGACAGTTCTGGTGGAGAGGAAGAAAATGTATATCTCAACATTCCACAACCACCCCTAAGAATCTACTAACCTGAAACCCTTTGTCAAGAATGCATTAAAAGCACATTCCAAGAGATGAAAATCCACAGGAGTATTCAAAGAAAATAAAACATCAGAGCAGGTCTTCTGACTTTTTAACCTACACTCAGACTCGTCTAATGTAAACAACTTTTGATATAGGTCAAAACGCTGAAAATACTATTCTCAGTATGCTTCACTTGGGTAAACAGGATACTTTCTTTGAATATTGTTATTTTTCCCTCTGGTATAATATGCTCTTCAGACATGTAAATATATGATTATATTTCAAACATAATATAAGAACATCCTCCTTTCTATTTATTATTGTAAAATTGGCTTTTCTGGTCCATTTGCTCTTTTTGTATTGTGAGCACAACAATGATTAGATCCCAGCAGCAGGCATGTCAGTTTTTTATCTTGCCAGGGTAACATAAAAATCCCTGTTCATCAATGTTTCAAACATTGATATTCTTAATAATGTAATGGAAAGAAAAAGAATATGTAGTTTCCAGTAAACTTATATATGCATAAACCAGTTTTGGGAAGCACTAGCCCTAAGACCTGTTTGACAGCCTAACTTATATGCATGTAGTAAATATTATATATATATACATATATATATATATACACACATATATATATATTTAATATTTATATATGTAATATGTATATGTATATATGTAATATATAAATATATATAAACATATAATATATAATATAATATGTACAATAAAATATAATATATAATAATATCTATTATTAAATATATTTATTATTATATTTATTTATTTATATTTAATCTTTACCTTACTTTATCTTAATTTATTTATCTTAATACTTCTTAAGATAAATTTAGAATGTGTTATTCCTTACGATATATCTGATGTGATTTGAAAACCATTTCCCACAGGATATTTTTCACTACATCAGAATAATGAATAACTTTGAAGAAATAAATTTTTTTACCTCTGCTAGTAGAAAAAGGAAATCATAAAAATAGAGCTTGTACTGTATGTTGAAAGTACAGTTTGTGACTACAATACAAGACCGTCTTTTATTCACAGATCTCTGACAGAGACGTGGTTTGGTTTTTTTTTGGTTTTTTTTTTTAATTTATATGAGATTTCAAAAATGTTACTGGAAGTCAATTAATTTAAAACAATTCTAATTAGAATTTGATTGGTTATGTTATGCAAATAGGAAGTCAATTTCTCATCTTCTTGATTTTTCCTCAGAGACTACAGTAATTCTGCTGTAAATCATTGTCACCTTAAACACAGCTGCAGCTTGATGAGATCCAACAGAATGGGACGAAATAAAGCAGAACACTGGGATGTGATGTGGCTCCAGAAGACAGATAAACATTTGTCTACTTTTAATCTATTAGAAAAAATGAGTGAGAAAACGTGAGAAAACTTTCAAATGTTTTTTCATTATACATATTTTTGAAAGCATTCTTTAATTTGGTAGGTCATTCAACATTTAACATATATACATATTACATGTAGAAAAAAAGAATTATAACAACTAAACATTATTTTTGTAGGATTCCCTAGTACTGAAGGAGCAAATTTTACATCAATAGATAATGGTTGGTAAGAAAGTAGATGACTACAATATGCTAGCTACTCTACCTGTAAATTGTATTGATAGATACTTGAAACTCATTCTACCAAAAAGTAGACAGTTAGTTAATATCTGAATTAAGATGTGAAGGGGGCTACCCTTCTTTACTGACCGTAGAGAGATTTAGATCTTTTTTGTCTAACTGCCAAGGACAAATATATATGCATACTTGTCTAACCTGGATGGATGTCAGAAATGCATATAAATATTTAGAATAAATAATGATGAGAACATCAGCACACTATTGAATTTTTACACAGACCGAACATTAATACTAAAATCAAAGGATAAACTTTTTATTTTGACTGCTATTATTCAGTTTTTCCCACTGTGCTTGATAAGGGATCTCTGCAGTTTCTTCTCCTTGAATTTTGCATGAGACAGGCAATAAGCTTTTATCTTCATTAAAAATGACTACGTATAAAGAACTTAGTATATCTTTGTTCTCTCTAGATATTTTTTCCCTGTTGTTTTCCATTAAATGTAAAAATCTAGCATAAATAAATGTTGCAGTAAGCATCTGTCTTATGGATATGTAGTAAAGACATTTGTATTGTTAAAAAGATAAAGCAGAATGTCCAGATAAATGTCCAAAATCTCACTGTTACTTGAGAAATTTCAGCTGTGTAAAATTCATTTCGTGATATGATTCAGTGAATTTTTGTTAGTTTGATTAATCACTAATACGTAGCGAACACACAAATAGCTTATCTTTATTTATTTAGTCCATTAATGTGTTTACTTATTTATTTTTACCAGTAGATTCTTCTGTAGTTTAGTTTATATTACAAAAATATTATTAGCTTATATTACAAATATTATGTGTGGCTCCAACACATGGTAGAGTGTAGGGGAGGAGTGTGCAACAAAAAAAGTTATTTTAAGATTACTACTGACTTGTGAAGGATTATGAGTTTAAAGCTCCTAGCTCCTGAGCACTGCCACAATTTTCAGTGGGAAGAAACAGCACTTGCAGATGTTTCAGGTTTTATACAATCTAGAGGTATATAATTTTGTCATTGACTGAGTGGTAAATGATTTCCGTCTTTGTACCTCAATAAAGTATTGAAGTTAGCTGAGATGAAATTGAGCCTTTGAGAATGACTATTTGTCTCTTCTCCAAAGAGAGTGTGGATAACTTGCTGATAGACATTAATAGAAGTAAAATCATAGAGTTTGTTGGAAGTTGGAAGGGACCTTAGAGATAATCTTGTTCCACTCCACCTGCCATGGGCAAGGACAACTCCCATTAGAACATGTTGCTCAAAGCCCCATCCAGACTGGCCTTGAAAACCTCTAGAGAGAGGGTATCCACAACTTATATTGGAAACCTGTTCCAGTGTCTCACCACCCAAACAGTGAAGAATTAGTGTGTCACAGAATGCTTGATATCAAAGATTATAATATGATACTACATCGTAATTGCTTTGGATCCAAAAGCTTTTTTAACACAGAAAGTAATGACATTGAGGGGTTTGTTGTTGTTGTTTGTTTGTTTGTTTTGCAGAATGCTACTCATTATTTGTGATCACTCAGTCATTGTTTAAGTTTTCTGTTACAAAGATTCTGTTTCTGTCAGCAACTTAATGAATTGTGTACTATATAATTACAGATCAAGTTACCATAGTAATAATTTCAACAATTTGCAGTATTCCTTAGTGCTAAATGAGCATTAACCTTTAAGAGTGTTCCAGCCATATATGGCCCCCCAAAGAAAAATAGAATAATCTGGGGAAAAAAACCCAAACAAAAAAAACCCTACCACATCAGATTGTGTTGTGGTCATTCTGAAGAACTTGGAGACACAGGATAGTAACTTCTCTAAAGTTACGTATAGCCTATATCTGAAGTATGCTTCAGTCATTCTTTACTTTTGTTCCTAGAATTACATCAGAAGGTTAGGAGGGAGATTTCTTTTTTCCCTACAGTTCCCGTTTTAATTTGTTTCAAAAGTAATGTAACAGATCTCTTGGTCTTTCAACAGATTTTTCCCAAAACCTCTCACGCAGATGTTTTTCCCCAACTGTCCTAGTAAGACTCTTAATTTCTTTCTCAAACAATCCTGCCCTGACAGAGCAGACACTAAAATTCAGTCCTCTTCCCCTAAGACAAAGGAGAATATATATATATATATATATATATAAAACATAAAAAACATATGTATACTTTTAAAATATATATATACATATGCAATTACATATTTAAAAATAACCAAAGAATGAGAATAATACAAATAATAACTTATGTTTAAAACATCTAGTATTACAAGTGGCACAAATAATCAATGTAACAGATACACTTGGTTCTTGATTTTTATGGATTATAGTACTCAGGATTAGTTGAAATTCTGTATGCTATTAAAAGCCAAGTTATTCAGTAGAAGGCTAGCAGTACTTTGGAGTGACTATGTTTGCTACTTTTAGGTAGTTTGTTTTCTGAAATGTCCTTTCTCCTTTTCCTCACATTTTAAAATAAATATATATATATATTTAAAAAAAAACAAAAACCTGCTTCTGAATTTTATACTGTCATGAACAGTGATATCAAGAGGATGAGACAGAAGAGAGGGTGACTATAATAGAAATTTTACAAGTTCTGTGGAAATGAAAGTCTATCATGCCAGTTCATTTAAGCTTCATTTCTACTCAAAGTAGTTACCAAGACACTAAAACTGAACAAGCACTGCTGGGCTATTCAAAAGCATTGGCAATAAAGCAGACTCACCTTGTCACTTCGAAGTTATCAGTTCTAATTTCATGTGGGAGTTACAGGGAAAGTTTGTCTCTACTATGATTTTATCTCCTTCATTATACAAAATCCTCATGTTTTTTCACGTGTAATTGGCACACATCACGGATATGTCTACAGTCTGACAAATTATCTATCTATACAGCTTTTCAAATTAAAAGATTGCAGTACACACGGTGGTAGTGTGTTCTTGAAAGCCCACAGTCTCTGTATGCAAGCTAAATTTTTTTTTTTGTTATCAGAAGAGGTATGCACTGATTTTTACCTGACATTTAATCTTCAGTGTAGCTCAGCATGTACAACAAATATGAAAGAAGCAATCCTCAGACCCTTTCACTAACAAATATTTACTAAAACAGCAGTGGCTGTGAAGTGTTGGTGGCCTTGGTTCTGAATTGAAACATCAGTAGTAGTACTAAAATACAACATCTATCTGTTCAGACACTTCAGAGAATGAAATCTGAGTGCAGTAGTATAACAAGACAATTTAACATTTATCAGTCCACACAGGAACACTGAAAGAAACAAAGAAAACAAGCAAACAAAAACAGCTAAGGGCAAAAAATACTTGAATTACTGCAAAAGCCTTTAATATATGCTACTAGCTACATTTTCAAAGGTCAAGAAGATATCCATACAGAACATAGAAATGCAGGTTCCAAGGTACTACATGTTAACTAAATCTAAATATTTTTAATAATTTAAATTTTGTCCATCTGAAGATAAAGTCTATGTTTCAGAAAGTCAGTAATTACACTTAGGAAGAAAAAACTACTAAATTCTGCAACATTTTATCAGTAAAAACCTCTTTCTCCACCTTTCTGTGTAACCGGGGTCTAAATCATTTGCTCTTTTCAATAAAGCCATTTCATTTTTCATATTGTTCATATATTTTTCATATTGTTCATAAGTAAATAATTAAATATAACCATGTCATAATTATCTATGGATGCTTTTAGACCTCAAAGAAGTAAAGAGGATTGAGGATGCTGATATCACACTTCCCATGAAAAGATGGAACTGTGTGATAAAATATTTTAGCGTTCTGTCTTACATGCATTTGCTTTATTTGCCTTCAAGATATTTTCACTCTACTATGCCCAATCTTCTGCCTTTTTCTTTATTCAGCAATTTTATTCTGATCATTTCATGACTGTGTTTATTCTCTCTGCCCACTCTTTCAATTTCTTTGATGAAATGTCTTGTTGCTATGCCTTCCTGTTCATACATTTAATGTAGACTTTCTCTAGGAAAAAGTTGTGAAAAAATCCAGTGAAGTTTACTTTCCTGTTGTAACTCTTTCACGTATTACCAATGCTAATGCTTCTCATCAGCCTTTTTAAGAAGCTTTTTTTGTTGTTGTTCAGCTGTATTAAATTAACATATATCAGTTTATTGTTAAACACAGAGCAGATGCCTGTGTTATTCTTCCTCTTTGAATCTCATTAGTAAATTCTAATGTGCTAATTTAATATCATTTTTTTTGTCCAGAAAACAATAATAAATTATGTATAGAATGTGTGGTTATCATGCCATCCTCTGCATCTTTTTTTTATCCAATTCATTATGCTGTAAATATTGCCGTGATCAACTTGCAACAGAGAAAAAGATTGTCATAGTTTTCTCCTAGTAGATGCATTAGTAAAATAAATTGTAAACCTCATAGGTAATTCTAGTCATTCCCTCCTTAAGAGTAGTATTAAATAATAAAAAGCATTACAAACTCTCTTCTTTGATTCAGATGAATGGCAATTACATACAGAGTGAGATTCTAGTCTGTGTTGTTAATACCTAAGTGCCTGGAGATTGACTGTACACAAATTATCTATACATTTATTACAATCCAAGTATATCTGGGGATCTGAAATGTTGTAGATTTGAAAACTGAGTAAAAATACTGAAGAAGAAACTGAAATAAGAAGGGAAGGTCATATTTATGTTACTGAGTGATATATTAACATTTATTAGGTTTTTTTTCCTCATCTCCAAAATACATTGTATGCTATTTTTATTTGGTGGAATTCTTCTCAGATATCTTTGTCTAAAAAGCTGGTCACCGTGTCAGCATTTCCCTTAAGTTTTACATACATTCACTGGGAAAAACAGATGTTTGCAGCCTAAGGAGACTACTCCATACTCACTGGAATCTCAATTAAATTCCTTCTTTCTGTGACATATGGCTAAGAATATTCACAGAATTAGCATTTTCAGAGAATATCTTCTGATACTCTCTCTTCCATTTGCCTTTCACATTTGAAAGCAATCAGCTTCCAGGAAATAATTAAAACTAAATAATTTTCTATAATTATTTATGAATATTATGTTTGTGCTTATTAATTTCCTGTTGAAGATGGCAATGATGTGATTCCAGATCACTGTACAGTTTAGTTTTGTGACAAAGCTCTCAGATGTGCATCTAAAGCAAATATGATTGTAAATTTTTCAAGACTACTGTAAAATTGTTGTGAAAGGAGGAGAAATGGAAGTGAAAAGGGATCAGACAGTGTCGTATAAGTGTCTGTGATATAATATAATCTTCAAGGAAGTATATTTTTGAAAACAATATTTCTGCTTTTACAAGGATTTTATATTCATATCTTAACAGAAAAATACCATCTATATATTTCCACCTGATAAAGATGGGAAAAAATATATATTTTAATTATCACTGAAACTCTAAAAAAAAATCTTTCATTGATATGAATACATTTTTTTAATATTAATATTTTTTAAAGAATAATATGTGTGGGTATATTTGTACACCTAGTTCTCATGTGGCGGCCCAAGTTTGATAGGATTAGGGGAAACGGTTTCGGAGTAAAAGAGGGGAGATTCAGATTGGATATAAGGAAGAATTTTTTTTTACAATGAGAGAAGTAAAGGACTGGAACAGGTTTACCAGAGATGTGGTGGATGCCTCAGTCCCTGAGGACATTCAAGATCAGGATGGACCATGCTCTGAGCAACCCAATCTAGATGTAGGTGTCCCTTTTCATTGCAGTGAAGCCAGACAAGATGACTTTTAATGGTCCCTTCCAACTCAAATGATTCCATAATGCTAACTAATCTTTCCAACATCTTTGGCTGTGAGGAAAGGTAATTGGTATCAGTGGTGCAGCGTTCCAAGAAATTTGCACCAATAAATAACATTGCTGATGTTATCTTTCAGTTACTTAAAGTAGATCGAGTCAGTTCTTTTATTATATCCCTCAAACAGAACAGTCAAAAATTAACCATCCATGCCATTTATTAGGGTAAAATAAATCCAGGTCTACATTTAAGCATAGGCATATGCATGTTCAGTTCTTCATTCTATGGCTCATATTTAAGTAAATTCTTAATTCCACACAGACACACACATCATACACACAGAGTATTCACGAGTCATTGTTATTTTGAACTGAGAGATGAATACTAAAATGTTGTTCATGTGAATATTTTCTGTGCCAGATTTTTGAAGACTGAGACCATCATCTTCTCCCATCTAGTCCCTGAGAAATCTGTACTAGCATTTTTAGTACTTTATGACAAAGTTTGGGAAAAAAAAAAAAAAAAAAAATCATCTGCCCAGTCAGATAGCATAGCCAAGACTGATTTATTTTTAAACTCAAATTAGCTAATCTAATTCATGCAACTAGCCAGCTAAGGGTAATGCAAAAAGAAATCTCAAAATTGTATATTTGTACATAATTAAGATTCTTCATCCATGGAAAATCATTCTGGTTAATGGAAGGGCTACTATTTTTAATTCCAGATAGTAGAACAAAATAGAGAGTAAAAAAAAATTAGATTAAATGCTATGTTTGTAGTCACTGTGTTTAAGAAAATGTCTAGGAAGGATGAAACAGTATGAAGTCACTATTTATGTGTGATTATGGAGAACTTCTATCTGTAAGAGAAATGCAGTTACTGAAAAATTCAAATCTATATAGTGTGGCATCAATCTTGAATCTACATTACATGGCAGTGTAAAGAGGGGCAACATTCACAACATTAATGAAAGTTAAATTTTCTTTCTAGATCTGGTGGTCTTATCCACTCTGCACATCATAGCCTAGGAAGTTTATTATCAAATAAAAAACCAATTTCTATTGATTTTGCAAATCTTTCTGAAATCCTTGCAGTCCTTGCATTACTTCCACAGCAAAAGAGATCAAGATTTGGCAGTGTTTCTAGTTCGAACAAAAATGTGATTGTTAAGCACTGAGATACATTCCTGGGAAAAATAATGGGGAAATAAGTGAACCAATTTCTTCAACACAGTGAAGCCTATTTTATGGACTGCAAACAAAGTATTCAGATCATCAGATAATTTGATTGTGTTTGTACAAAATCATATGCAATTGGGTTTTCAGAGAAAATTTTATGGAAATCACAGAAATATAGTTTAAAGGAGTGTTGAGATATGATCTAAAACAGAGAAATCACAATTACTTTATTGGATTTTGATATCTGGCGATATTTCAGTTTAATTAATTACTTGTATTATTCAATCAAAATTTAACATAATTTTCATAGTGATATTTCAGGTCACTAGATATCCTCTAATTTTAAAAGGTGCGGGTTGTGTTGAATACAGTGCAGCAATGAAATATCAGCCTATACAGGGCTTATGTATGATAAGCATTATTAATGAAGAATGTGAGATCTAAGAGATAGAAATAACTGCAATGGACATTTTCAACACTCGAGCACTTGTAACTAACATTAGTTTATAACTAAAGTAATAATTCTGTTTCAATAATAAATATCAACAGCACTTCTATGGAAATGCCTGCAAGTAAATGTGGATACATGGAGCTTCAGAATCACAAAACATCTGGCTTATCATACTGCATGGCTACCAAAATAACATCCTTTTCTTCGTATCTCACTAGGTTAGAAAACCAGAATAACCACATGAAAAACCTCCATATGCAATCAGAATAAAACAAAATGAAAAAAAAGAGGCTTTTGCTTAGTTTGAGAAGATAAGCCAGTCTCACAGCAGCAATGAAATAGGAAGGGTTTGTTTCTCCTGAACTGCATCATCAGTTAGCAACTTCCCAACTTCCATGGCTCCTGGCATGAATAGGCAGACATCATACCGATCAAAATGTCAGTAAAGCATCACACAACGAGAGATGTCCCAGTGGTATTTCAACACCTGTGCTTTTAACCAAATGAAGGGGGAGATGAGGAGACACAGGAGCTTCCTAACAGATGATTATTTTTCTCACCAATGGAGAAAAGGGACAGTCACTGATCTCTTACCTCTGATGACAGATAGATAGTGCAAAGGAATAGCATTCAGCTGCATCAGGAGAGGGTCAATTTAGGTATTAGATAAAGGTTCTTCACCAGAGAGTGATTGGTCCCTGGAACAGGCTCCCCAGGGCAGCAGTCACAGCCCCAGGCTGCCAGTGTTCAGTCTGTATTTGGACAACACTCATAGACAAAGGGTTTCAATTTTGTGTGGTCCAGTGTAGAGCCAGGAGCTAGACTCCATGATCTTTGAGCGTCACTTCCAACTCAGGGTATTATATTATTTTACAGAAATAAATAAGTATTTTCTCCCTCTATGCCTCATAGATAAACAAACAAACAAACAGACAAAACAGTTTACAAAAATACATTTTTTATACTTCGTATTCAAAATCTTATGAGATGCATAACAGAGAAGAAATTTTAAAGATAATTAACTTCAAAATATTAAGAAGTGTAGCATATTTTTATAAGACAAATGTTAGAAGTGAGCAGTGAGAAAAATGTTATTTGACTTTTTTCACTGTCCTGACTTATAGTCGGGAACCAAATATAAAATACCCTGCCTTCTAATAGTATCAGAAGCTCTAGTTCAATAGCCTCAAAATTCAACTTTCTCATTGTTAGTAGCCCTCCGGATTACCTGGACTTTGCTCAGGATTTTCTTTGTCTGCTTGAAGAATAACTGGAAATGGCTATTATCCAACTTGCTTTTAGTTCTAGCCTAGCTTCGTACCATTGTGTTGTGCAAAACAGTTATATCAGTATATTTATTTAACAATAAAATTACATAAATCAGTATTTATTCTATGTAGCTATAACCCATAAACTGCAAGAGTCATAAGGCAAGAATCCGTCATAACAGCTGGGCCCATCTGTCTGAGTTACTGGATCCTACCTTCTGTGGCACCTTTCTCAGTTCTTGTGTAGCATCTTTTTTTCTCAAGAACAGATTCTAAGATAAATTTCCTGGCCTATTTCCAATTGGGTATTGATGAGATATTTCTGACAGAGAACTTCTGAACATACCGGTGTGTGGTAAATTTAGTGTAGCCTGAGAACAAAGCACTGTCTACTCACAGCTGTTTTTTATAGAGAACAGATGGAATGAGCCCTAAATAGAAAAAGTATACTCTTACAGCCACAGGAGATACCATTCCCTAGAAATACTTTAATATTCAATATGTTGAGTACCTTCTATTTGTTATGTACTTTAATAAAACTCTTGATTACAGAACTCGGTCCTGGACTCAATCCTGTTGCTGTAGTTTTGATGTTAAGCTCCACAGTAATGAAGATAGAGAATTCTGAGAACAAGGCGTCCTATCCCAGTATTCGCCTATTTCTGTCACTGATTATATGGGGATATCAGTTAGGTGAGATGTATTCAATCCATAACAAAAACCATTCAGCATGTAGCTTTCTCCATCATTAATAATAGGGTATATTTCAGTACACCACATACACTTCATTTGAACACTTACTTAAAAAAAAATAAAAAATCAGATACCTTGCGCAAAGTTGGTCAACTGTTTATTTTATTGCTTGTATCAAAAATGTTAAAAATGTAGGTGATAGATGTTCATATATTCATCAACTCTCAAATTCAAGAATTTTCCAGATATGATTTCTTATTTGAAAGTTCTATATATCTTTTCTTCATATGGAGTTTTTTATTCTTTCTGTAAACCTGCAACTGTAATAAAAATGAAACGTTTAAATTGTTCGGTAAAAGCATGGGATTTTAACATAAGAAATCAGACAGTATAAGAAATTATGCTATGATGTATGTGCTATGCTTTGCTAACAGAAATTATTGATAAATATGGGAAAAAATTAGCAAAAGAAATGGGAAGATTTAGTCCAGTGAATATAGGACTAAGGAAATACAAAAAAAAAAAAAAAAAAAAAAGAAAAGAATTTTTACTACAAAGCTTTGCACAGCACATTAAATTTTATTATCTTCCCCTCTCTAGCATTTTTTTTTTAAAGTTGATTATTTTCCTTATTTAGACAAAGTCAATTTTTACAGTATTAAGTTTCAACAAATATATAAGCTTTTCAGGTAATAAAGTGTATCTTTGATAAGCATGTCCTCATTTATAAAAATATTTCAAAAATAATCATAAGTATTAAAATCCACACATTAACAAAATATAGCATTTTGAAGTAGATTCTGTTTTCTAAAATGTTTATGAAATATACGCAAGGAATTACAAAATGCTGTTGTTACACAGTAATTCTGTGATACCTAGAGGTTTCAGTGCTTTCCCCTAAGAAGCAAAAATAATTTTGTCTTCCTTTTATTATCTCACCTGTTTCCTTCTCATTTCACTCTTTTTTCTCCCTTTTATTATTCTGTAGAAAAAAACTAATCCCCTTTTCATAATGTGTCCAGAACATTTACAGATGCATTCAGATCTCTCTTTTACAGCACCCTAAGGATTAAACAGTGTTTTATTTCTGCTATTTTAAAAGCAATTCTTTCAATATCTGGCAGATATTCTGCTGATCAGATTCAAACAAGATGAATAAAAATATTCCCTCTGTTACAATTTTTATCGCCTAAATCAATAAACTCAGAACATATCCTGTATGTTATTGGACATCAGTGAGCAGTATGATATGAAGTGTTTTCTCCTACCTAGTTTTATATCACCCAGTTTAGAGACAAGAGTACAATTTTAATATCCTGGTGATTTTTTCTTTATTTAAACCAGAAAGTGTACTTGAGAAGTATAATGCTGTAAAATCTGAAGACCTATTTTAAAAGACTAACAGTTATCTATAAGACTATTTTGTAAAATGAGAAAGAGTGCGAACATACCTGTCACACATTTGGTTTCGGATTTTATTTTTTTCATATACCATTCTACAGTGGCTCCTAAACCTAATCACAGAATACCATTTTAATTCCAGCATTTGGTGTTTTTTAAACCCCCCCCAGAAAGTAATATTTCATGCCATATCAATTCACAGAATGATGGACCTTTCATCTTGGAACATTTTTAATGAAATTCTATTCACTTGGCATAATTATTAAGACAATTAACTTATTCTGCATTACCTATGAAATAGCTTCCACTACTTCTGAGGAGTGCACCTCAACAGAAATCTAACAATTATGTCAGTGCCTAGAAGTTTGGTTGCATTTCCACTCCAGTTTCTGAATATATCAAGGTTCAGTTGTTGATTGATTGATTCTTTTTCATCAGTGAATAAATAAATAAAAAATGTCAGCTGAAGACCGTTGCAACCTCAACTATACTGTGATTCTGTGATTAAAGTTCCAAGCCTAGATGTGGAAAAATTATATTCATTTAGCTTTTTCTACTCAGTTTATCTAATTGTTCTACTCAGACTCATTTACATCCATCAATATTCCTGTCAACAGTATGTGACTAGAAAACCGGGTGCTTAGATCACAAAGTGCATTTAGAAATCTTCCTCTCATTCCATTCTGTTCATTTTTATAGCTTCATTTTATTTTATCAGAAATAGGCTCGTCTTCGAACTTTTTCCAATTAAAGATTAGCAGAAAAGTTCTGACTTCTAGCATAACCTCTGTTAGACTGCAATTTTTTCTTTCACACTCTTTCACTTCAGAAAGGTGAGATGATATCAAAGAGATCTGAACAACAGATTGCCATTAGCATTTTATTTCGAATACAGAATGCACTTTTGAAGTTAATTTTCCAGTCATTCTGATTTGTCTAGTTTAGTTCTCATGGCAAATTATGGAGCATGGAATAATGGAGTCCCTGTTTGGATGAAATTGGTCAGGAAGAGTCACTCCAAGAGTGCACCTAATGCTCTCTAATTATTAATCATTATTCAGATCACAGGACTGGAGCTAGATTTCACTAAAGTCCCACAAGTATGTATACTGTTGTTTTGTCCAAAAATCTCCTTCTACCAGGGTACACTACTTGTTTCATAACTTTGGTATTCCACAAAAAGTTCAAAAGAGTGGTTGCTTCAGATCTAGGAGGAAAGGCTAGGTGGTTAATGACTCAGTCATTCCAGCATAAAAGGGAAGACCATACGATCATTTCTAAGAACTCCTATCCAAATAAGTCGTATATTTCAATCCAGTAAATGAATGTTAAAGTTTATTTCCCTTTTACATAAATTTATATTCCTAACCACTGTTGATAGGAATGGGATTTCACATAGACTCCTACAGACAGTGGCAGTATGTTTTCTGATAACTTGATCTCTTGGGTCACCAAGGTATCCTACTTCTGAACTACAATAATCCAAAAGATATTCTAATCTATTTTTAGATATTTTGTAAATTAATCATATTTTATTTTGGAGAAAGATGATCAGATTATCATGAATGTATTTTTACATGTAACATTCCTAACTCTACCGACTACTTGAGCATTCATTTCACTCATCTGTGAAAATACTGTGAATGAATTTCCCCAAAAGAATGATTAGTAAACATTTCAGGAAGGCCTCTGGTGCTTTTGGATTGAAATACTTACATCATACTGTTCCTATGTGATAAGGTACTGTTTACAACAGAGAACAAGGCTGAAATAATACTGAATAACACTCAGGCACAAATTTAATATAAATAACTTTTATATGCTAGAATTCTACATGTAATTGTACATGCTTAACATGCTCACATGGTAATAGCATTCATTAAAAAATATTCTGTCTTCATAGCTATCAATGAAATAATATTTAATATTGATATAAGAATGTGAAAATCTTTTCTAACAAAATTTCACAAATTCATGTTTTTATAAATCTGTTACACTTGTTTAACTGTACAAACTATTTTGATGCCACATCTACTATTGAGATCTCTACTACTCAAATTCTTTTGAATTTGAACCCAGATTTTACACTATTTTGTGTCTCATGTTCAGAGGCTGCTCAAATACAGGTTATAATCATAATCTTTCAATACTTTACCACTTCATTTTATCTGATTTACTGAGCTAGCCAACATTCTAGCTTGCTCTACTCTGTCCTATTTTTTAATTTAGACCGTAATAACTTCTCTGGCAGTTCATCTGCAACATTTATTAACCATGATATTTTTCTGTCAGAGTTTACACTCCTTCATTTACAGTACATGGTATGGAGGGGAAAAAAAAAGAAAAAAAAAAAAAAAAAAGAAAAAAAAAAGAAAAAAAAAGGGTGAGGTGGGAAGAGGGAAAGGAAAAAAACAAAAAGGAAGATCTTACACTTAAGATGAACTACAAAGTATCCCTTATCTTTCTTATTGTCTGCTGCTCCTTTTGATAATGTCACTTCTAAAACTGTTTGTATAATCTTCTGCTGAGGCCATGACTTTTTCTTCTTTAAAGCTTCCAAAGCAGCTTTGAAACTTGTAACAAGATGAGTACTACTGGCTTGTACCAAGTAAGAAAAACAAAAAGGAAATACGACCTTCAATTTTTTTTTTTTTTTCTGTTTTCATTTTGATGGAGTCCAATATAAAATCACTGATAACATAATGAAAAGCTGATATTATGTTTTATGTTTATTACTCTTTGCCTTGTTTTATAGAATAATTTTAAATATGCATTTTAAAATAGCTTTCAAAAATATTTTGTTTCTCATTCTTACCCTGTCAGAATTTTTATATGGCTACAGGTTCCTGCAAATTAATTAGATTTTTGACTTCCAAACTCACAGTCTGTAAAAAATTTAATTGTATATTATTATTTGTTCATATTTCTTACCATCTTACATTCTGCGTATATGTACACAAACATACACATATATATAAACACACATATAAATAGAAATAAATATTAATATTAGTAAGAAAAAGAAATAATTTTATAGCTTGTAGCTAGACTTTTGTATATGACTTATGAGAATATTTGTAATACTTTCTGGATGTGTGACATGTATGTTCAAACTTTCTACTAGACCTTAATACCATCTGTCAATAAAATCTATAATAATTATATGTATAAATATACTAGTAATTTTCCAGTTTTGCGTTAGAAAGATGAGTTCCCTTTGCAATCCAGTGTTACTGTGATTTCTATTTTCATTTTAGAATTAAAGATACACAATTTTTTTTTTTTTTTCCCAGTCATTTTATTTAACCCTTTTGATTTACATACATGTCAGCACACAGGAAAAAAAAAAAAAAAAAAAGCCAAAAAACAATCTACACAGAAAATCACACTGAAGTTCTTGTACTACAGTATGGAATTAAAAATTGCTTATATTGTTCCTGATCCAGGTCTATAAATATCTAAGGAGTTGGGGGCAAAGTGGCAAGGCCAGATTCTTTTCAGCAATGTGTGGACAGGACAGGGGGAAACGGCCAGAAGCTGGAGCATAAGAAGTTCTGCATGAATGTGCGCAAGAACTTCTTTACGGTGAGGGTGACAGAGCACTGGAACAGGCTGCCCAGGGGGGTTGTGGAGTCTCCTTCTCTGGAGATATTCAAAACCCACCTGGATGCCTACCTGTGCAACCTAGTGTAGGGAACCTGCTTTGGCAGGGGGGTTGGACTAGATGATCTCTGGAGGTCCCTTCCAACCCCTACAATTCTGTGATTCTGTGATTCCTTTTATTAAATATATATATATTTCATTATTCATATATATTCAAATTATATTCATATATATATATTCATTATTCTTTCCATGTGATAACTAAATTTCATACAATATACCTTTCACTCATAAAAAGACTACTTTCTAGTACTATGTAACTTTAACAATTATCTGTTATGTTTTCAGTCTCCTAAGCACTCCTGCTCCTAGCTCATTCTTGTTTTCCTCATTATTCAAAAAATCAGAGATTTTCATCCTATTTTTTGGTAAAAGTGCTTTATTAAATCCTTTTCATTATTAAAATCTTATTCATTCCAATGAAAGCCAATAAAAGATTTTAAAATCTTCTCCATGTGTCATAAGGGAGGATCTGTGTCACACAGCAAATGTTTCTACTAAACCTCAACAGAAACTCCCTGAACTAACTCTAATAAATTTGCAACATAATAGTACATAAAAAAATCTCTTTCTGAATTTTACATCCGTGCATGAAGCTCAAGCAGAATAGACTCACCTACATTCACCTGTGAACTGGTGATCATCTATCTCAGTGATCTGTTACCCAGGCCTTTGCATGACCCTGAAGGTCTGAAGGAAAGCTACTTTTTGATAAAGCTGAGTATGTTATGAGGTATCCTTCCTTTCCTTTCACAGATATTGGGTAGTGTGTGTATTAACATTTATTTTAAATTGCAAAACAGCATGCAAAATTGCCAACTGTGTTGTTCTTCATTTTAGTTTAAAGGAAGCTCAATGGAGAGGGATCTGTCAAGAATTCCTCCAGAACTGGAGGATGTTCTGTTCCCAGTTCCAGAGAGAGGGAGAAGAGTTGTGGAATCAGTAAGTTGTGCTCACCCAAAAACTGAGTCACATGTAGCCTCACACTTATTCCAAGATGCTGGAGTGGCTTCATGGTTTGTGTAAAAGAGAACTGAGCAGAACATTTAAAAGTGAAGCTATGATTCAGTGCTGTCTGGAAAGAAAATCGATGTTAGAAGATACTAAATGACAAATGCGATGTGCCATGAAGCTGCATGATGAGTGCCTAGACTTGAGAGGAGTTTTCAGTGTTGCTCTTGTTGTCAGTCCGTATAAGAGAGGGAAGCTAAAAAGCAAATTTACTACAGGACCAAAGATGAGGAAAGGAGGTGGAGAAAGGACTGACTGCCCTCTACTCCTCCTTACAGTGCTTTGGATTATAAACAAGATTGACACAAAACTTTCCATCATCTCTGTAGCTACACCCATTCTGTGGTGTTCTTTAGGTACTTCAACAGTAAAAGAGAATAAATTCTTTTTTAAAATGTTCCATTTACCTCTGTAAGTTCATAGTAGCAAAAGAAACAAACAACAAAAAAGTTATTTTTAATTCAATTTACAACTGCTGTTTTAAAAAAAACAAAATTGTGCTGGTGATCAACTCTTTTAACCTACTTGAAATAAGCATTTCAGAAGACCCAAATGTTGCCACAATAAAAATGAATGAAATAGTGAAGAAATTTCTTCAGAGTAACACTTTCTTCATGAAATAGTGTACATATTTCTGTAGGCAGACTTTCATTCATTGGACAAGATCTATAAGTAACTAGAAAGTGTAATTTTGCAAATTGTAACTGTAAATCTTAGAAAAAGACTCATTGCTTGTATTTTTGCATAGAAAACAATTAATTACTATTTTTACCTTGGTAACTTTATCTTGCTGTGCTTGATAATGTAAATCACGCATTTAGCCCTTCTGCATTTTAGCTTAACGTGTACTGCATTCTTTAACAGTATCTGGGTGTTAATGAGATGTGTTCTAATCATTCATCCAGACAAAGTTCATAATTATTACAGTGTCTAAATCATTCTATCCTTTCACAATACTTTTATGTTCTTATTTTTCATCTGTGTTATACAAAAGGCTCAAATAGGGACTGTGGTCCTAAATTCAAGATTCTGAAATATATGCAAGGCTTAGAGACTGAATTTTTATTTATGATAAAAAATATATAAACTGAACAAATTCATCAAAACATGAGGCCTTTTTGTTCACAGACGAGAGTTCTACTTAGCAGATGCATAAATATGCTACTTCTTGAGTATTTCTACTGGAATACCGGATACTGACTCTGAACTTTCTGGATGAAAAGGGTTCTGGCTTCAACAGGAAATTCAGAGTCAGATCCCATCCACTCCAACTTAAACTATATCAGGAGTTGTTTACTTATCCCTGTTTTAGGCTTCTAAGAGACAAAATCCAGGTCTCTGCTCTTAAAAAAAACTGCCCCAGCCTCAAAGCTAATGCATAGGCAACATTAGGACCATAAGGATGCCTTTTAAAAGAAAAAGACAAAAGTGTTAAACAGAGAGTTTAGCTGTCTGGTTACAGGAGCACGTTTAACACACTTCTGTTGCAAGTATAAGTGATTCATTGTCACTGAAATATGCCTCACTTCCACTTATTGTGCATCTAGCGCTGTATCCTGAGGCTTTCAATGCCAATCTCTGGTGCTCCATTTCCTTGGTTCCAGTCAGTATCACAGAATGGCTTGGGCTGGAAGGGACTTCAAGGATCATCAAGCTCCAAGCCCCCTGCCACACACATGTCCACCAACCTCCGTATCTAATACTAGACCTGGCTGCCCAGGGTCCCATCCAACTTGGTTTGCAACTTCATTTTCAGTTTTCAAAATGAAAGCCAAAAATCCTTATCTTACAAAAGAAAGTAAGACAGGAAAATAAGAAAAGGATGTACTTGTGAAACAGTCATAAACATAAGAGGCCTCTTCCAGATATTAAAATGGGGTGAATGAGACCTTTTAACCGACTTAATATCTACAGCAGCTTGAATTTTGCTATCATGATGCACAGGGAGAAAATTAGGAATAGTGTTTAATGAGAAGACTGACTATGGTAATCATATCAGACAAGTATATTAACCATAAATTTGTTTACGTGCACTCTGTCACATTTATCTCTATTCCTTACACATTCGTTCTTCCCAATTTATTTTGACCCCTCCTGTACCTTGCCTTTAGCCTTTCCTCTAGGTATCCTATACGAAGTTCTGCAGAATCTAACAAACTCTTTCAAATATCCAAAGATAAGTTTGCTTATTCCCTTGTGATCCATTATATTAATTTCCTTCTTACTGGTTACAAAGTTCTGATTCAAACTCCTCAAGGCCTTGAGCAGTGCCTTTAGAAGTCCATCAAGCAATGACTCAGCAGCTATGGTCTTTGCTATTATATCTATTACATCCTCATTTTTTTTAGAGTTCCCATATTATTAATAAAGATGAATATTACTTCGCTTATATTTCTTTTCCACTGAATATTCAGTTTTAGTGTATGAGTATCAGTTTTGTGTAGAATTCAAGCATCAGCGAAATCAAATATTACTTTTCCATTTAGACTTTTGAAGCATTGTAAGTTTTCTATGACTCCTAAAACAAAGAAAGCTTGTCAAAACCTAGGCGATCTCCCTGTTCTTAAATATATATATATGTTTATATTTATATATATATATAAATACTCACATGCACATATACATCCAAACATTATGGCATAGGAAAACCTAACTGAACATAGAAAAGTGGAATTGACTTTTAAGATTTCTCTGTTAATGTAAAGTTGGAAAGGCAAATACTAAGTCTCTTCCAATGAGAGAATGATTCAGGGAATGCCAAAAGCATGATACACAACAGAAATATTATTACAGTGGGGTATACACAGGGGCAGAGAAAGATAAAATATCACTTAATCATATTTTATTAAATTAATTCTCCGACAAAGCAAAGTAAGAAAGAATATGTGAGAGAACAACAAAAATCAAAGTAAAAATACATAAAAGATTGTGTTAGTGTAGAAGACCGAAAAAAAAAAAATTCCTAATATTTTTAGAAATTAAGCATAAAAAGAAGAAAAAATAATTTGCAAAAATGCGGGCTATGTCTATAATGTCTGTATTTGGACCTTGGACAGAAGGGCACAAGCTGGCTGTGTCTAAATCTATAAAAGCTAGCTCCTATAAATACACCTACAGAGCCAATAGAAACTGCCCAAAGTAACACAATTGATTTTGCAGTTACGTAGTGAAAATGATCACAAACTAATTTTTTGCTGGCTTGTTTAGTTCCAATGAGTCTGAAATGAGTCTTCAATACCAACAATGTTACCCCTGGAGCCTTGAGTCACAGGACCATTGCTGCAACAACAATAAACTCACAGCCAAATCTGAACTTGTGTGGGATTTGCTGTTCCATTGGAATGTGTATGAGTCTATGGGGCCAAATGGGATTCATCCCAGGGTACTCAAAGAGCTGGCTGATGTCATCACAAGACTTCTCTTAATTAATTTTCAACAGTCTTGGGAATGTGGAGAGGTCCCAATACTGAAAGCTGTTGAATATTCCAGTTTTCAAGAAAGATAAGAAAGAAGACCACGGCCTGTCAGTCTCAATTCAGTGCCTGGTAAAATTATGAAGGAGATTATTCTGGAAATGACTGAATAACATCTGAAAGACAATGCAGTCATTGGCCACAGCCAACACATGATCAGGAGGTAAAGTCCTGTCTAATGAACCTAATTACTTTTTATGACAAGGATACCCTACTAATTGACCAGGGGAAGTCAGTCAATTTTTGGATTTCAGTAAAAATTTAAATACTCTTTTCCATAGTATCCTTCTGGAAAAATAAATAAATAAATAAATAAATAAATAAATAATAAAAAAAAATCTTTAGCACAGAGCCAATATTTGGACTTGTTTCTTGTGAAACCATTCCCATTTAGGGTATTTTGTTGTATGATTCTGTGAAAAAAAAAAGACCGCATGTTTTTTTTCACTGGAGTTGCAAATGCAGACATGCTCTGGCACGATATGAATTCTTTATTAAAGCTAGCAAAAAAGTGCAACACTTCACTTCTTTTAATAAAACAACTTTTTTTAATAAAACAAGAATATTTTTTTCAAGCAAAAATGTCAAGAAGGCATTCTATTTTTCTCAAGCAACATTATTTTAACGTCTGACTTCTTCACTATCCCATGTTTTTAAGCCATTAGAGATCACCAGCTTTTTCTACAATTCTTCAGATAATTAAGTTTTTCCAAGTAGCACATGTACAGGAAAAAGCAGATCTGTTCATTTACAACATCATTGAAAATCAGTCTGTGACTTCTACAGGTAATATAAATTTTCATATCTAATAAATATGATTTCTAAGCCCGTGCAAACTGTCAAATATTAAAGCAATACATAAATGATATATACTTCTTCACAATAAAAAAGAGTGCTGCTAGATATTAAAAATTTCCCAATACTGAGTGCATTTATGTGGTTATTTGTGTAACTCATTCTTGCTTATTAGTAGCAGTTTTTCTGAAATCACAATTTTGTTAGTCTGTTTCAAATGTGCTTTATGATGTGGGAGGAAGTTAATATGACAAAGCTGTATTTTCCTGCTACACATGACCTTTGACTTGTATACCACCATTACATTTGTATGAAGTGTGTCTGAATAATAATAGATTGAGTTATAATTTTGAAAATTCAGCTGGAAGTACAGGTGTTATAGCTGTTTTACCATTAATAATATTTATAGATGATATGGTGCTCTTGAGTAGTTCAAATACACAATCATGGAATTTTAAAATGTCACCGGGATTTTCCAGTAAATAAATGTAACTTAATAAATGCTGTTCTTCAGAAATAAAAGTCACTATTTTTCAACTGGATTGCAGAATTCTGTTCCAATTCTCTATGAATTAGTCTATGAGGAATATCTGATAAGTAAATTATATTTTATTTATCCACTTAATAAATATAGAATATAAATGTAAAAAAAAAAAAAAAAAAAAAAAAGAGAAAGATTTAATTGCTTTATGAACAACTGTAATAATATCTGTTAGATTGTTTTGTGATAAAGTTTTCTTGTGAAATATGCTTTGATCCATCGCAACAATGCAATCTTTCTCCGGGCTGAGACTATTTATGTTTAAGCATTTCAGTGATGTGCCTAATGCTACTAAAGTATTACTTATTAACATACCAGTCATCTGATATTGCCTACACCCAGAAATTGAGTTGTTTCACTGTCACAGATAAATCAGGCTGTGGCCTGTTAAAAATCAGTCCCTTAAGCTACATCATGGAAGGTGCTATTTTGCCTTTTAACTGACTGGCACTATCAGTAAATTTGTAGGGTTTCAGTGCTTTCCAGGAATTGGATTGAAATCCCTACTGTTGAAAAGAATTATTTATTACTCTTCACTGGAACCGTGGCCTTGAATCAGAATAAATCTGTAAAAAATTCTTACATGGTGTCTTAAAACAATTTTAAACTCAATATAATTTTCATGGAAAATGTATAGTACTATAGAAAAAATGATAATTTGAAGGAGAACTGTGAAAATAACATACATGTTTTTAAATAACATTAGATAATTAGGTAGAAAATTGTAGTGAGCACTGAGCAATTTATTACTATAAAATAAAAATCAACATTTGAGTAATTGAAGAGCTTCTTTGCACAATATATTTTATTTGTACAGTGCTTCTAGAGTTTTAAAAATATAAGAATGGGAAATTCATTTACTCATTTCAGAAACTTCTAAATGTACCAATTAAGAGATATGTTTCAAATGTGCATTTGTGATCCAAACTAAAATTTTAAACTAGAATAATGCTTATAATAACACCTTGCACCTAGAAGTACATTACATTAGTACAGAAGAAAGCTGAAACACTACCATAAGTAAAGCAGAAGAAAATCAAAGCTCTAGTCCTGTGATTGATTAATGTCCAATTTTCAGCTGCACATGATCTAAGCAACCAGGAATTTAAATGTGGCATCCTATATCAAAGAAAAATCTACTAGAACAAAACATAATTAGGCTGACTCCACTTGATTTATGTGGAAAATAAATAAAAATTACTGCTATGGTCATTATAGCAGAGGCTGAGAAAACAGTGCAATTCTTCCGTTAGTGAGAATCTTAGCCTCGAGGAGGTAAATGGCTACCTAGATATTGCTAGTTAGGATAAACATAAGTGCGTTCATTGAAATCAGTAAGTCAGCCTTCCCTTCACATAAAATACAAGAACTCATGCAGTTAGAGAGGAGAGATGTTTTAAGAAATAGACTTCTCCCTACCTCTCAGCTATTGGCCAACATCTAGCTGAGGTGCAATATCTGAATAGAACAAGGCAAACCATTTTAGCAGATACTATCATATTAAATAAGGATATTAATTAAGATCATGTTCTCATGCCTGCCCAGATTAATTCACAGCAATTCAAGAACTTAAATCAAATTGTGCCTAATATTTATGTTGGTCTTTTGGGTGCATAAGAAATCTTGCTGACTAAATTTTCTAGGCAATCACTAAAGATAAATGTCCACTTCCTAAGACTATACAGGACAAGGCAATGAATTTACATTAGGAATCTCATTCTGCCTATTTAGCAGTAGAAATACCTTACCTTTCCTCAAGATTTAACCCTGTAACTGAGGACAGGCAACCAATAAATCAGGTCTGGTTCCTTTAGCAAGAAGCAATGTTCCCACTACATTACATTTGTAAAACATTTTATTTTTTTCCCCCAAACTGTTATTCATTCTAGAAGTGAGCCACTAGGTCCTCAGCTGCATGAAGCTACAAATGACCTCTGAAGGGAATTCCAGTATAAGTATTCTCCACCCCTCTTGTTGATATGGGCAATAAAGGGACTAGAAAGAGAGAAATCAGAAAGGATTTTTGACTTTTTACAGGGAAATGAATAGAAATGGCATTCTAATCTTTGGTCCTTGGAATATAAATACTAAACTAACCTAGGAGAAGGAAGTGTTGATTTCAGCCAGGCTTTCTTTGTTCTTATTCGTGCTGTGTCTGTCTATACATTTGGGCTCTTCTCACAGTGTCTCAGCTGTAATTACTGCAGTAGTGATTCTGGCTGTCTGCTGAGGATCCTTATCTGAATTTGGATTTAAAAGGTCCAGGTTACAACTGAGATTCTAGGTAATGTTTAAAAGTTCCTTCTTTCTCTTCCTGAAAGTTATGGATATGTTTGGGCCAATGAGGTAGGCAATTTCTGATCCAAATGTTTGAAGGGTCAGGTGTCAATGAAGAGCAAATAGAATAAAGTGGATTCTGAGACTTGAATGAAAATTTATAATTTAGGCAGGTTGCAAGGGAAACAGATTTAATCTCCCTCCTGTAAACTAGGAGAACAAGCATCCAACAACTTAAATGTCATACCTCGGTTTCAACACTTAAAATCAATTTCACTTGGTTTGGGGCTTGTGTCTGTATGCCTGTATGTGTGCATGGCAGTCTCCAGAACACCAAGTTCTTTGACAATGGCCAAACATTTCAGAGCATCTACCTAGTACACTGGTTTCAAGTTAATCTGGATGCTGATAACATAAAATTATTTGGCAAAAGTTTGAATGAGGAAGTCTCTGATCCAATCAAAGAGATGTTCAAGACAATGTGGTTTGTGTGTGTCAATGGTCAATATATGAGAGGAAAAACAAACAAACAAACAAACAAACAAACAAACAAACAAAAAAGCTTTTTATAGCACTCAGCCTGGAATCCCTAACAAAGTACTTATGAGGAAAAAGTCTACTCAAGAATATATTTCAACAGTCTTTTTAATGAATAGACTAACACAAGTTAAAATGAAGGAAAATTAGCTTGAAAAGCCACATTTATCCATGTTCCAGGGAAGCAAAAACAACAAATTAGAACAAGTAACATGCTCAGTGAATTGTTGTATTTAAACCATTATGAAATATTTCTTGTTCCACAGAAAAAGAACATACTAAATTATTCAGTGTATTAGAAAACAAAGGTTTTTTTAAAGCTCTTTTCCTTTTTGCATTTTGGAGAAAGAAAATAATACCTTGGCATGTCAGCCTTGCATTTACTTCATACCTAGCAGGAACTGAGTTGAGTTTCTGTAAGGAAGTGTCTAAATGATTCTGACTTTAATCTAGATGCAATCAAGTTCATTTACTTTATGCAGTCTTGTCTTGGAAGTATGTTTTTCTGCCGAAGAGTGGATTGTGAAGAACTGTGACTCAAATTGATGTGTGAGAAAGAGGCAGGCTAAGAAAGTAGAATGAAGCAGGTGTGTGTGGTACTGTGGGCTGGATAGATAAACATCAAGAGACAGAATCACTTTTTAACATGTGAATATTTGTTCAGAAAAAGGATAATTCCTAAAGTTAATATTATAACTAGATATGTTTTGAACGTGGCAGAATGATCATTTAAAGGTAAAACAAGCTCTTTTAATTTATATACATTCCTGAGGTTTCAAAAACTAGGGGAAAAGAAAGAGAATTTATATTAGTTATATGCAAGATACTAATAATTACTACTGACTATTGCTAATGATGTCTATAAAGACATGGAAGTGTTGGTAGATAAGAAGAAAAAACTTATCATGTGAGCCTTTCACACATTACCACATGACATAATTGTCTCTAAATTGGAGAGATGTGTGAATTATATGGTGGATAAAGAATTGGTTGGATGATTGCATTCGGAGTGTTGTGGTCAGTGGTTTAATGTCCAGATGAAGATCAGTGATGAGTGGTGTCCCTCAGGGAAAAGGTTTGTGGATGACACCAAACTGAGCGGTGCAGTTGACACACTAGAGGGAAGGAATGCTATCCAGAGGGATTTGAACAGGCTTGAGTGGTGGGACAAGTTCGTGAAGCGGCCATGAGGTCCAACAAGGCCAAGTGCAAGGTGCTACACATGGGTCAGGTCAATCTCAAATATCAGTACTAACTGAGTGATGAATGGATTGAGAGCAGCCTGAGGAGAAAGACTTGGGAGTACTGGTGGATGAAAAATTAGACAGGAGTTATCAATGTGTGTATCTCAGAAAGCCAGTCATATTCTGTGATGCTTCAAAAGAATCATGATTAATGGAGGTGATTCTACCTCCCTACTCCACTCTCATGAGACTCCACCTGGAGTACTTCATCCAGCTGTGAATTTATTAGAGTGGATCCAGAGTAGGGCCATAGAGATGATCAGCTGGAGCACCGCTCCTGTGAAGACAGGCAGGGAGAACTGGTGTTATTTTGTATGGAGCAGGGAGGCCACTACAGAGACTTCATAGTGGCTTGGCAGTACTTCAAAGGGAAGTACCTACATGAAGGATGGGGAAGTACTCTTTATCAGGAACTGTAGTGACAGGAACAAGGAGTAGTGATTGTGTAGATTTAAATTAAATATAAGGGATAAATTCTTCATTAGGAGAGTGGAAAGGCAGAGGAATAGGTTGCCCAGAGATGTTCAAGGCCAAACTGAATGGGGCTTTGAGCAACCTGGATTAGTGGAAGGTATCCCCACACACTGCAAGGGGAGGGGCTGGTCAGCATGATCTCTAAATGTCCCTTCCAACGCAAATCATTATCTGATTCTCTGATTAAATGACATATTTACAACAAAAATGGTTATTTTGCAATTTTCTCTAAGGAAATACTGTATTTAATTTATTTAACCCACTGGGGAACTGCAATTCATACAAAGGATACTGAGATCTTGTGAACTTTTGCCATTATTTCCTTCATATATAAAATGCCATTTTATTATTTGTAACATTCAATAAAGTAACTTTGGCACTAAAGAAGGAGGAAGGACATTGAGAAAAAAAAAATAATGTTATCAGCAATTTAGTTGGCAGCTTAAAATAGCTAATTAGTATTCAGACAATGGAAGTTTATGTTCAAAAGTGTATTAATATACCTATGGGAGAACTTTCAACTTCTATACAATATTCTTTTATCACCAGCACTGAATGAGAAAAAAATAAAACTGTCTATAAGTTATCACTAGCCTAGTTTTTGTTAAAATCACTTACTCTGAATTCCCATTTGAACTGTTGTTTTTTTTTCAGATATTTAGCTCTCTATGTTCTCTTTCCTTCAAATAGCACACATTTATATCTCTCATTTGATACTTTATTTTCCTATCAGATAAAAAAAAAATGTTATTTTCTCCTAGCCATCCACAGTTATGCAGAGTAAAGCTTAAATTGAAGTATGACAACAAAATGAAAAAAAAAAAAAAAAAAAAAAAGACTATTTTGGTTGAATTTTTGAGACTTAGTTATAGAATGCATTTTTGTTCTTTCTAGCAAGGTAAAATTATCTGTGGGCAGAAGTAAACAGGTTACGAAAATCACATCTTGCTAACTTAAGAGTTTTACGTGGAAATTAAGCTATGATGAGGTTTAACATGTTAAAATATTGTTTGAAAGAAAATCACAGGAAAAAATATAGTGGAAGAAATTAAACCCAAAAGTTGCAAATTTAGAATAAGTATTACAGGGAAAAAAAAAAAAAAAGATTCTATTTTAAGATCATGTGTATTAAGGTAGAATCTACACACATGAAAAATAACACATTAATTTGCAGTGCCATATCATAACAAAGAGTAACATTGTGTGAAGTATTAAAAAATAGACTGGGTGAAAATTGAATCACAGAATCACAGAAACATAGAATACTTAGATTTGGAAGAGACCTTTGAAGGTCATCTAGTCCAACTCCCCTTCAAATAACAGGGACATCCAACAATAGATCAGAGTGCCCAGGGCCTGACCTTGTCCTGCCTTGAAAGTCTCCAGGGACAGGGCATCCACCACATATCTCCGTAACCTATACCAGTTCCTCAGTACCTGTAAGAGACCATGTTGTTGTACTTTTGTCTCAAAAATTTGCTGAAGATGGACTATTCCACGCCAGTCCTGTCCAGGGATTGAGCAATCCCTTTCTCTAAAGATTTGCTAACTGGAGGCAGCAAAAGAAGGATAAGCACCTTGATGGCCAGGAGGAAACCTTTTGTCTGGACTTATCACCAAGAAAGATGAACCACACCTTGATGGTCAGGGCTTATCAAAAGAAGGATAAGCACCTTGATGGCCAGGAGGAAACCTTTTGTCTGGACTCATCTTCTCGAGGAAGAGAGCCATCTCGAGAGGTGGGGGGGGGATACTCATGACCCTTACCCAAGCCCCCGGGAATGTCACGTAGGCAGGAAAAAAACAGGATAAAAGGGCGCAGGAAAAATCATGAATCATCTTCTTCTTGGGGGAGAAGGCAAGAGAGAGAGACAGAGAGAGGGTTTACTGCCTTCTGATCCCTCGTTGCTGCTTTGCTGCCCTACTGTCTACGGACTCTCCCGGCCTTGCTGCACGAGACGCTGCTGCTTCCACCACCACCACTACCCATACTGCTTGGCACCAGCCCGCTGCTCTTCGTTGCCTGCTTGGACCCCGGACCAATGGATAACGGGACACTGCTGCATCGAGTTGGTGACTATCCCCACTTACCACAACTCTTGCTTTTCTTCTTACCTTTCCTATCACCCGTTTCCCCTTCCCCGTCTCCCTAAAAGGCTAGGATTTGTAATAAACTGGTTGGACCAACATTTGAACCGTTGTTTCTTAATCTCACGCCGGGTATATTAAAAGAATCTCCTCTCACTCCTATTAATTGGAGCGAGACAGTACCCTCACTGTAAAAAATTTTTTTCCCTATATCCAACATAAATTTACAGTCTTTTAGTTTGAAACCATTTCCCTTTGTCTTATCATCACAGACCCTGATAAAGAGTCTATCCCCTTCATTCCTGTAGAAGAAATGTTGAAGGGAAACCAAATTTTCATTGATAGGGAGAATGATTAGTTGTCATGCCTTTTCTATTTCTGATTTCTGCAGTCTAACTTCACACAGAGGTCTGACAATATATATAAAATAATCAAAATAAGACATTATAGTCAAACTTCTTTCACTCTTTATTATTATTATTATTTTTTTTTTTCACACATGCTGATAAATCACAGTGAAGTTCAATGAGCAGTGATTACAGGAAAACGTCTTCCTCAGTGAATTGCTGTTGATGATTTTTGCTGCAGTAGCTAAGAAAAAAATGCTCTAAGAATCTAGTAAATAATGCATCTTGGCATTTAATGAGCTCTAGGTGCTCCACAAAAATCAAGTCTTAACCTCCATTGTAAATATTGCATTCTTATTTCTTAAAGAGAGAAAACCAAGACTACAGTAAAGCACTCTGGTTGGGAGTATTTGGTCAATTTACTTCTAGCTGGAAAATGTTGGTTTATCTAGGCTTGAAAGGGGAGTTACTCTGTATTTAAAACTACTGATGGCAGAATAGGAAGGACAAAAGAGTGAGATAAGCACGTTTTCCTAAGAACTGAAAGAGGTTCTTAGATCGTGTGCCTCCCAGGAAGTTACCAAAGAGCTATAATGCACTTATAAATACTGAAAAGATCCTGTTTGGTTATAAAACTGAGCATAAAGGAATACCATTTTTTAAAGAAATGGTACTCTGTAGTAACGGAAAGATTAAAAAAATAAAAAATAAAAATCTAAAAACTCTAAACCAAAATATTCTAAAAAAATTCTAACATTTAGGGGAAAAACAATCATGATACTTTGATTTATTTTGCAGATTAGGCAGTATCAGTTGTACATTGACAAGCATTTTATGGTAAACTGAGCTGCACATGAAAATTAAGCTGGACTTAAAACCAGACAAGTGAAATAACTACATTCAGAGTGCAGAAAATGTAAAGGAATGTAACCACCAGTTTTTGTGGAAACATAAGCCAATATGTAATTGTTTATCCAAAATTAGTAAATTAATAGAAATAGCTAAAATCAACTCAGCAAGGACAAATCGGACTTTTCATCCTTCCCAAGTTGTTGTTTTATATACGTTTGCATTTGTCCTGGAACACTGATATTTTATGACCAATTCAAAACAAGAAATTTAAACTATTACAGTCATTTTTAATAGAAGCTTGCAGGAAATTTCATGTAAAGGCTGATGGCCAAAAGCAATAGTTTTGTTTTACACTAATTTGAAGCTTGTTTCTAATCTCTCAATTAACTTGACTTTGACTAATTCTGATATGGATTTAAAAAGCACTTCATAAATTAAAATACAAATTGTATTATAAGTCCTTCTTAGCATTTATTGGACTTACTTGAGTGCAAAGGAGAATTAACTTTAGCTTTTGAAATCTGGAATATATTTGGCTTGTATCAGTTTGAAGGTCCAATAAACATTTTGTTTCTGAATCTTTTCCAGAATGTTGAAGATTTCTAACTGTGTCAGTCTTGATAATATTATTGTATTTACATCCGAATTATGTTGATCCAGGTTAGATCTCAGACCATTTTTACACTGGGGCAAATCTACAGATATTAAATAGAATTGTTGAAGAATATACTTAAATAAGCACATAATTAGTCTCTCCATTGACTCATTTAAAGGAATTGAATCACACCGTGCTTAAAAAAAAATATTACAGAATACTGATCACTAGAGAGAAAATATGAAAAATTTTGTCTCTCTATATTGCTGGAAGCTTTAGAGATTTTACCAGTTTACATTTCTAAGGAGAGAACTCACAATATTTTTTTTATCAATTCACGAATGTGCTCAATATTTACAAAATGATCTCTTTCCAAAATGAAAGAATGCATGAACAGTAAATAAATTGTGACCTTCCTGCAAAACAACGTTACTTTTAAGGATGGATCATGTAGGGTGATGCTTGGCTGCATCCAATTCATCAGTATTTATTAAGTTGACAGAAAGTCAATTTTCCCATACTTTGTTTTGTACTACAAAACAGCAATGAGAGATATGCCAGGATTAAAAAAGGGGTAGAGGGTGGAAAAGAATAAAAGAATAAAGACTTACTTAGAAGGACTTTCAAGTTATGCTTTCTGTAAATGTAATTGAATATTTCAGTAGTTAAAAGTCTTCATAGTCTTAAATAAATAAGCTGAATATATATATATATATACACATATATACATATATATGCTTAGCATGCACTGGTTTAGAAGAAATTCACTAATTTCCAAGGTCAACGATTGGCTAAAGTCAATAATTTCAAATGTCCTCAACGGAAAAATTTGCCTAACTGGAGCATGATGTCTTCAACTCTTGAAGCTGTTAAGTTACTGGATATTTACAAGGGTATATGAAATAAATGACATTTGAGAGAAAACAAAACCATGGAAACATTCCTATAGATGGAAAAAAAATTACATATAAAAGCGCTAAGAAAGACAACCAAGAAATGTAGAAAACAGGACCTTATGTGGCATGAAAAATTGAAAATACCATATAGTTTGGCACAAAGATTTCTCTATCCTATTTTTACTATGCTGAGATTGAGGTCAGTATAAAGTGAGTATATCTCCAGTAATTTTGACTAACCATACATGGTGCAAAAAGAAGCTTTTATATGATACAGTCACCTAGTTAAGTAGTGTATTATATTAATTGCTTCACGAGTCTTGAAGCAATTAAGAAGCAATGAAGAAGTGATAGAAAGAGTTAAGAACTGAAATCCAGATCCTACTGTAACTGATCTTAAACAATTATCTGAAACTAATTCTCTACGTCTGTTCCTTAAATACTAATGTTTTCACAACGTAACCATTTTGGAGTTGTTTGTTTCTAATAAGCAGAGTACAACAAGCAGTTCACAGAGATTCTGAGAACTGAGCGTTTCCATATGGTAATGCTAACGCACAATCTAAAAGCACCTTTGCAGAAGGTTGTCTTCCAGAGGATCCCCAAATTCCTCATACTGAAGGGAAAGAGAAGACTTTTCCAATTCACTGTGTTTAAACACTCTATAAATCTTTTCTGTTTACAGAGCACAGTTGAGTTTGAGCTAATGTGATAAACACTGTCCTAAATGTGCTGTTTCAGAACTACTACTTAAAGAAACACACTTCCAAGACTGCTTTTATTTTTTTTTTCTTTTTTTGTGCTTCCTTATAGATGTTACATATATACTTATATGCAATGATTAACACATGTGTAGGCAAAAAGACAATACAATGACATGACAATGTCAGACGTTGCAGATTGAAGAATGCAAGATGTATTAAAAGAAATAAATAGTAAGAAGTCCAGTGAGTTTAACAATTATCCTGCAAAGAATCAAGTGGGAAGTAAAAAATCTTCTGGCCTTTATATCACTGACAGAGAAGGGCCAAATTGTGGTATTTAAAGAAAGTAAACATTTCCTAGTTGTTGATACAGAATCATAAAATTGCATTAGAACTGAGACATTCAAGAACACTAAAGACTAAAGGAGGGTTAGAAAAAAAATTCTGACATAGTTTTCATGAAAGAGAGATTAAGGTAGAAGTGCCATAATAGATGCAATTCACCTTTACTTTAAGAAGATCTTTGGTCATGTGTCCAATATAAATCAAAAAGGTAAAAGTTTAATGAAGCATTGACAGTGCTTTGATTTAAATACAGAACTGTTTGATGTGAACCCTGGAGAAATACAGGAAAACCTTTTCATATTAAAATGAGTATAAAATATAATAATTCTTTGTAAGCTAGATAAAAGTAAACATAATTGTTATAGCAACTAAGTGCTGTCGATCTGAACTTCTGGTTCCCTATTTTATTCTGTGTGATACAAAAAGGTTGGTTTCCCTATGCATGCAAAGCTTTGACAATAGGAAAGTGTTTGGTTAAATTTCCCAGCAATCATTCTTAGGAACGAAGATATTTATTTTTGTTGTTAAATGACCTTGATACAAAGACCATGAATGTACTCTTGAAATCTGCTGAAGACATTCTTCTCATTCGTAAAGAGGAGGTTTGGAATATGTCACAGGAATAACTGGATGTTTCTGGTGACTGAAAAACAGTAATTAGATGAAGACTAACAATAGTATAGATTGGCTGAAATACTCCAGGACTGAAAAGAAACAAAAAAGAAGCAATAAATGTCATAATTAATTGCAAGATGACTATGAACCATCAATATAAGGCAATAGTGGAAAATAGCTAGCATTATTCTGGATGTACCACATGAAGTACTTTTAGCACAGTTCTACAGGGCTCTTGTAAAGCTATGTTAGGAAATTGAAAAGTTGGACAGTGTAAAGACCTAGTAAAGAAAAGGTACTTCACTGAGGAGAGAATTAAAGAATTTACCTTACTTTATCTAAAGAATTTGACCTCTCTAGTCAGATAAAATTCAGGCTTGAATAAAATATTACTTTCTATTATTTTTGTCATGGTTTTATGGTCATCAGTATTCCACATCATAACACCATGTAGTGCACTGGGAATTAAAGTGTTAATGTCCCAGTTCAACATACTAAAGAGAAGACACTACATTCCCCAGAAGACTGTTCGCTGTGCTGATATCATTCTTGCACAGGGGGGAACACATATAAGGCGCTGTCGAGTCATCTGACTTCCTTTTTGCTTTTCATCGCTCTTCTGCTTCGTCTCTCCTCGCTGCTGCCCAACTGCGTGTGCTGCTTCAGCATTACTGTAAGGCCTACAGCTTTTTTTTCAGATACTCTCTCTCTCATTATCTTTAGTAAACTAGTTTGTTCCCCCTCAGATCTTTGCCACTGTTCTTTTCTTTAATTATTTTGGGGTCCCCTGTTTCCCTTTTCCAGAGGCATGGACTTTGCGAAGTCCCTCCACCCCACTAGTCATGGAACTGGGCCGAACCAGCCCATAAACCGTTGACAATTTTCTATAAATATATCTAGTGGAATAAAAAATATATATATAATGGAAAATCTATTTAAGCTGAAAAATAATTTGTCTTACAAGGACACCTGATTACCAGCTAACCATAATCTGGTAACCAGTGATCTCCAGCAGTGAAAGAACAAAAAACAAAAAACAAACGAACAAAAAAAAAAACAAATAAAAAAAAAAATCACCTTCCAATATAGGTGGTGGACACACACTTGCTTTACAAAAACATAATGAGTGGAATATATAGTACTCCTGCAACCTGGAGCTGGTCCCAGTGTCCTGAGCTGACTCCCTGCCCTATACATTTGGGAGCAAGTAGATAGAGACTAGTTCTGATCCCAGCAGGCAAGGCACATCTCACCTGTACACAGTGAAACTCTTTCTCCCAGAAATACCTACAAGCAGGTAGTCTGCACAGACTTACCCTACATCTAGGCTAACACTCAAATCATACGCAGGCAATTCTGGGAGCATTAATTGTCTCAGGCCAAAATTGTACCAGTCCCATGCTGACAATTTAATATCTTGCACAATACTGAGTTTTGATTAAATTTAGTGCACTAACATAAAAATTATAAGTAGAGACTGTGAAGGTTTGTAGGCAACAATGTGACATAAGCGCATCCAACCTGTAGCCCATCATTGATGGCAACATGTGGCCACACCCTGCCCCACACCATAAAGGTGGCTCTTATCTGCAGAGTGGCCCTGTGTTCACACCAGCTGCTCAGCAACAACCATATTGTCAGTGAGCTATTAATAATGCTTTGTCGACTTAAATCTGGACACGGTGAGGGCAGTGCTGTGCAGTGCTGACTCAAGTGATGGCAAATAATAGTATGCATTTTTATACATTGTCTAAATACATGGCTTTGAACTGCAAAGAATACGCTGCCGTCCTTTCCACTTTGATAATGGAATTTGAGAATAGGTTACAAGATTGGAAAAAAAACTCATCCATTTACGTTTGCAACACCATTTTTAATTAGCGTAAGTACAGAAACTGTAAATTTTCAAATGGAATGTATAGAGTTACAATGAGATATTCAACTCAAAAATTTAACCATACCTCTTTACCAGACTTTCATAAGACCTCCCTTGCTAGAGAGAAATAGCCTTCACTTCACAACCACTCCTTATTCATGTCATTGCTTTTTGGCAGTATGAATATTTTTGACCAATTGTCAAGGATAAACTACCGGAAGAATAAAATTTCTTCAAAAATCTCTGATGAACAATTTGAGAGCTCACTGAGAATTGAAACAACTGCCATTGAATTAGACTGATGCATTAGCTTCACAAAAAGCAAGGTCAGACATCCCACTAGTTCTATGTTTTTGTTCCTCTGTTTTTTAAAATTTCAAGAAAAACATTGAACATTAAAATGTTTTATTCCTTATATATTGACAATATTGTATATTTTATGAGAGCTGCTCCAAAAGTAATGCTTCCTATTTTAATATGTTGACCCACAGTGCCAAAAGGTGGATGTCAGTGGTATGGCACTAGAGACAAAACATTGAATTTCTATTGAATTCCTCCATGTGCAAAAAAAAAGGCATGCATTTGCATTCATTGACACTTGCTGAACATTTCCAGAGACCAAGCAGATGTGAGCGCAGGGAAAATCTATTCCAGGTAGTCTACATCATTTGAAAATCATTCTGGATGAAATAATTCACATGTATTATAAATGTTATAAATACTTACAGATATGTGTTTGCATGTATTTGTATAAGACCTATACACACTGAATACAAACATCACCTAGACATAAAATTTTCAAAGCTTTAATTAAAGGATGAAACATTACTTTTCCATATGTTTTTGGTTTTTTTTCCTTTAAAAAGACTCTGCAGTAGTTTACAGAGATATCATTTATTTAGTTGTACAAGTATCTAGGAAAGAAAACTTACTCTGTTGTATTGCTTCCAAATGAATCCATAGCATAGTGAGCTAGTGTTATGCCACTGCAGGTTTCCTCAATGCATTCTGTTGTGGCAGAATAAGGAGAAATGGTTTCAAACTAAAAGAGGGTAAATTTAGGTTAAATATAAGGAAAAAGTCTTTTACACTGAGAGTGGTGAGGCACTGGAACACGTTGCCTAGAGAGGTAGTGGATACTCCATTCATGGAGACATTCAAGGTCAGGTTGGACAGGGCTCTGAGAAACCTGATCTATCTGTGGATGTCCCTGTTCATTGCAAAGGAGTTGGACTAGATGGCCATTAAAGGATCCTTCCAACTCCAAGGATTCTGACTATGTGATTATACTTCTGGAATTTCTTTACTTAGTTAAAATAATGCGAAGCAAAGAATTCCATACTTGGTTATGTAAATTTGCCGTGACTGTCCCTACTTCTAGGATCTCTTAGGCACAGTAAGAAAGTAGTGCTTTGAAATTACTTTCCAGCATTTTTGAAGTGGTGCTTATCCATACAGATAATTTAGATCAGCAAAAGCTTCCAGACTGAACAAAAAACCTGGCTTTTTCAATCAGCGATAAATTTATCAGAGTTTAGTTTAGCATTAGCATTTAGTTGCTATTCTGCGCAATAATAGTACTTTATTTATTTTTACTCACAGAATATAATATTATTACAAATAAATGTTATCTGTGGTAGAAAATGCAATATTATTAAGCTAACTTTCAGAAATATACATGCTTATTATAGCTGTTAATCCAATGAGACACATTTCAGAAGTGTGGATAATAACCACAAATTTCACCTGTCTGTGAATACATAATGAAGCATCTGAGACTTATTTCATAGCATATCAACTTCTGTCAAGTGATTTTCATTACATCAAACATTGATTATGCTAAATTTAAGTTTACCATGTAATGGATGAGTCCAAAGAGCTGATAGGCATCACTTAAAAGTATCTTTTCAGAGGGTGCAAAAATATTACAGTGAGCAAGAAGTGAAAATTGTCAACTTGCATAATATATTTGGATAAAGTTTTTATGTTCTTTGTTAATCTAAATTTGGTGACTGGGAAGGAATGAAAAGTAGGTATACAGAGATAATTATAATTATTCCTTCTAATGCTTGTGTTCTTGACTAAAAAAAGAAGTCCTGGTAACAGCAGGGAAAATTTTTTCATACTTTCAGTATCTCCAAAAAGATTGTGGTAGGGGGGTAAGAGCTGACATATGCACATGCGTACACTGACACAGGGGAATGCTCCCTTTTAAAGAGAATTCTTCATTTGCTTATGGACATCTATTACATACATAGACAAATGCTATCATACTTGTGTTTCCGTGGCTGGAGTTGTCCCGTAAGCACATACATATATTTACGCATTTATATATGTGTATACATGTATACGTGTATATATATACATATATATATGTATTTATGTGTGTGTGCATATTTCTGCTTTCAAAATGATCTTTTTACATTCACTTATATGACTTCAGAAATGTGAAAAAGAGTAATTATTCTGGTTTATTTTTATCCAGTTCTTGCTGAAATCAATAAGAATGGAAGCAAATTTTCAGTACATTCCCATGCTACAGATGTGAATCCATCTTTTTACTTTTACACTACTTGTGTTGCTCTAGTCTTCACTGTTACATTCAGTATAAATGAAAAACCCTGAGTATACAGAAATCTTTCTCAAAATTTCATTATTGCCCAGAAAACCTCCTTTTTACCAAAGGCAATGAATGTTCTGGGAAAAAAATAAATAAATAAAATAGAAAGAGTCCAGTTTGTAGAAGGATCCTGTGATAAGCTAATTTCTCACAGTAGGACTGAGACTCGCTTCTTTCACCAGTTCCAGCAGCAGCTAAGAACATTACATTTGCAGGAGTCACTGACTTTTCAACACAATGCTGTGCTCTGAATAGACTTACAACAGTCACTACTGTCAAGAAAAAAATGAGGGGTTCAAAGTAAGTCTGTAATGCATTTATAATCATGTCAGGCTCATGTATTTTTTATATGTAATAAGGTAATTATTTTCTACCCCTGCCCTTGTCACTATCCTGATAAACAGCCATATCATCACTTCGTAACTATATAGTCTTATACATTATACATACTGTTATAGTATGGAACTAGTCTATTTTCTAGTACTAGTTACTTGTACAATACAGCTCATTTGTCAAAGTTAAATGCAAAAATAACTCAGAGGAATACAAGGCCTATAACTGGAGAGTTGCATCTCTCAGATTAACGCTTAGTTGCAGTGGTAAGGAAGGAAATTTTACAACTTCCAGGAAGTATTCATCTGATCAAGCTAACTTGGATGTACTTGAAAGTTCCTTCCACAGACAATGAAGAGAAATAAGCTCATCTAGGAGATGATTCACCTCAGTCCAGGGGACTCACTTAAATTAACTGTACATGTCTAAGTGACATTTGATGTGATCTCAGATATCCCACCTGACTTACTGCAGATTCAGAAGAGAATAACACATCTCAGATCCTTTAATGTCTTCTTTTTTTTTTTTTTTTTTTTCTTTAATTGGTTTTGAAATGTTAGAAAAACAGTTTAAAACATCTAGCAGATCCCAAGTTATGGTTATCTTAGAGTATTTCATATGGCATTTAGGCAACTGAGTTTGCACTACAGTCAACTATGGAATGAAATATGTACTAGGAATTCTTGCTTTTTATTTTATTTTATTTTTTAATCAGAGGTAGTCAAGGATAATTAGATCAGGTACAGATGCCTACCCTTAAGTGAGACAAATACCTCTCTCAATGTTAGGTAGATACTGCTTTGAAAAATATTGACCACAGAAGGTACAGGAACATTTCTGTTAAAACTGGTGCCTTGCTGCTTCTACACCAGGGTAGCTGCAGAAACTATAGAACTTCCAAGTTTTTGTATCAAGGGAAATCATGGAGTGTCTGAAAAAAAAAATTGGCTTGTGGGGTATTTGCCCTTGGAATAGTATATTATCATGACAATACTTTAAGATAGGTAATTATTGCAAATTGTTCTGCCTTAAGGAAAGTTACTGTTAAGCAAACTACATTTGTACGTATGCAACAATGGAGAAAGCAATTACCAACAATAAGAAAGCTATAAATATTTCAGTCAGAGTATACCTTCTTCTTTCTCTCCCCTCCCTTAGTTTTTTGGTGTTTTTTTTTTCAATTTAACTGTGAATCAGCAGCAAATGCTTCTCACTGTTGCTTTCAATCAATAATGTATTTCAATGAAATTCTGTCGATCTAATAAGATTATCTGCCTAGATGACAACAAACAAAATAGATAGTACTAATAAAAAAGAAAATGTAACAAACAGCTTTACTTGAGTGCGGCTAATTGTGGTGCCTGCAGATAATGGAGGTATTTTGGATTTTCTACTTTTTTAAAGACTATGTACAAGAATATAAAGAGCCTTCGGTGTTCTGAAAGACATCTGAGAGTGACCTTGAGCAGTATGATCATCAAATCTGCTTGTGCAACTCACAAGCACACTTGAGAAACTGAAGCATGAGATTTGAGCACTATAATCATAAAATCATAGAAAACTTTGCACTGGAAAGGATTTTAAAGATCATCTAGTTTCAATCCTCTTGCCATAGGCAAAGACAATTTCCACTAGATCAGGTTGTTTAAAAGCCCATGCTTATAAGCCCATCCAATCTGGACTTGAACAGTTCCAGGAATGGTGTATCAACAGCTTTACTGGTCAATCTGCTGCAGTACTTCACCACCCGCAACATGAATAATTTCTTATATCTAATCTAAACCAACTCTTTTTAGTTTAAAACAATTACCCTTGTCCTACCACTACGCTCCCTGATATTTCCCTGTCATTCTTTTCAGTCCCCTTTAAGTATTAGAAGACTGCTTATAAGAGCTTTCCATTCTCTAGGCTAAGCAACCTCAACTTTCTCAGGCTCTTTTCATAGCAGAATTGCTCTGATACTCTGATTATCTTTTAGACCTCCAGGCCCACTCTAACAGAGGTGTCATATGCTGGTGCCCCCAGTACTAGATACAATATTTCAAATAGAGTCTCAAAAGGTCAGAGTTGAGGGGGGAAATTACCTCCCTTAGCCTGCTAACTATGCTTTTTTTTTGATCCAGCCCAAGAAACAGGCATCTTTCTGGGCTGCAAAAGCATGTGTAGCTTTTCATCCACTAGTACTCTTGAGTTTTTCTATGAAAGACTGCACTCAATCCAGTCATTGCTCAGCCTGTATTCATGTTTAAGATTGCCCTGACCACAGTGCAGGAATGTGCACGTGGCCTTTCTGAACTATTGTTTGCACAGGTCCACCCCTCAAGCCAGTGAAGGTCCATCTGGATGGCAGCTCTTCCCTCCAATGTGTCAACCACTCCTCTCAGGTTTGTATCATCCACAGACTTACTCAGTTCTGTTGATAATGATATGGTATAAGCAAGTTTTTACTTTCATATAAATCTAAACATACTATCTACAAATAAAAGTCATTTCATAATTTCCTTTAATAAATCAATAATACATTATTGTAGTAAGATTCACTCCGCAATTCAATTGCTTCAAGGCAATTAAATGTCTTCTGAGTCAGTACCTTAGAGGATAATATCTCCACTAACCGAAAAAAAAAGGGGATGAGAAGATTGAAATCTTTACAAAGCATCTGGCAACCAACAATACTGACTAGGGATTATAAAGATCATAGATTTTAAGGACAAAAAAATAATAAGAAGAAGTTCATATGTAAAAATAAAACAAAATATTTAGAGGGGAAAAAAAAATGTAAACCTTCACAGAAATACACAGATACACCAAACAAACAAACAGAAAAAAACCCCTCTAACTTTCCTAACTTTCAGTAAAATTTTGATGTGTTAAAAAAAAAAAGAAAAAGAAAAAAGAATCACAATGTAGCGTCTGCTGAGAAAAGACCAGAATGATGAGATATAGTGCAGATCACAGACTATTGCACTTTAATTTAAAAATGAACTTAGACATCTGTGAAATTAAAACCCCAGGGTTGACAATTTATGTGACGCTATGTTGAGAAAGAAACAAAGCTTTGAGATGCAAATACCAGCTTTACCTTGCATCGGAGCATGTAACCTTGCAAGCAACCTTCACATAGACCAGTCTCTCCGCTCTGACTGATGTCTCCCATATGTATCTATTTCTCCTCTCTGTTTTCCAATCAAGTTGACAGTAATTCCCAGTTCATTTTCTAAAGAGACTGATAAAAGCCAGGCTGGACCTGTACCTATTATTAACCTCTGTTGTACTGTTATTACTTATTTTTCTCCTTTGAGATAAGCAGTTACATTGCACTTGATGATCTTTGCCTGTGATGTGTTATTACATAAAAATGGTACTGCAAATGTCAGCCTATTACTGGGTCATTAAAGTCAGGTCATGATATTTGAAAAGTTGATGTTCTTAACCTTTTCAGGAGTTAACCAACATATATTATGGTCTTATTTGTCTTTGTTGTTTTTATCATTGTTTCTGTCGTTACTGTTGCTTACGTTAACTTTTCCTATCTACAATGGAATATAGTGCACTAAAAAAGAAGGCATGAAATTTAGTTGATTTATACAAATTACTGAATAAACTATGATTTTACCATTAACAACATTTGTGTAATTACTTTCATGGGCCAATTTCAGACTCATTCCCTATTATTTTGAAGGAGTAACTTGAACACTCTGTACACACATACAATTCTCCAAATCTCTTCTGTGTATGCTACACAAATATAAAAATCATTATTTTGTCTATAAGTAGAATAATAGAATCCTCAGAGTTGGAAGGGCCATTTAAAGGCCATTTAGTCTAACTCCCCTCCTATGAATAGAGGTATCTAGCTCAGGTTGCTCAGAACCTGGTCCAGCCTTACCTTGACAGTCTCCAGGGACAGTGCACTAACCACGTTACTGGTTAACCAGTTCCAGTGCCTTACCACCCTCACTGTAAAAGACCTTTTACTTGTATCTGACCTAAATTTACCCTCTTTTCATTTGAAAACATTATTTCCCCTTATTCTACCACAGCAGACCCTGGTAAAGAGTCTGCCTCCTTTCCAGTGGCTCCCCTTTAGATGTTGAAAGGCCGATAATCAGGTCACAGGCCTTCTCTGCTCTAGGTTGAACAGCATCAGCTGTTCACTTGTATTTGTTGAACCTCATGAGGTTCTCCCGCGCCCACTGCTCAATCCTGTCTAGGTCACTCTGGATGGCATCTCTTTCCTCTGCTATGTCCATCTCACCACACAGCTTGGTGTCATCCACAAACTTGCTGAAGGTGCACTCAACCCCACTGGTAATGTCAGTGATGAAGATACTAAAGAGTATTGGTCCCAGCACTGACCCCTGGAGGACACCTCTCATCATTGATCTCCATCCAGACATTGAACCACTGACCACTGCTCTCCGGACTCTATTCTGCAGCCAGTTCTTTGACCACGGAACATTCCACACAACAAATCCATATCTTTTGCATTTTGAAAGAAGGTTGTTGTGGAGTACCATGTCAAAGGCCTTACTGTTGTTGAGATAGATGACATCACTGGGTCTTCCCTGGTCCAATGATGCAATCATTACCTCAGAAAAGGTCACTATTTTGGTCAAGCAGGAAGTAAAAAGAGCTTTCCTGCCTATCAGTAGCAGTACATCTTTATATTTATTACAAAACATTGCTGAAGAAAATTAAGCTAAGCCGAAAATAGTTGTCACTTTCAATCACAATTACAAATATTTAATGATATGCATGTATGAAAATGAACTGGTAAGGTATGTTGCAGATATGAATTAAAACTACAAATCTCAGCTAATATCTGAAACTTATCACGTCCAAGAGGCATTATAAGATGCCAGATATTGTGCTACTTTCTTATAGTACTGCAATCCCAAAAGAGAAATATCTCAAAAGTTCATTACTGTTTGCAAGACAAGTGTTTGCATCAACTTTTGAAAGCAGTTGAAAAAACAAAACAAAACAAAACAAAACAAACTAACAGGTAGAGTTGAAATATTTTCCATATTTGACTTGAAATGGTATCAAAAATCTTCTGGGAAGCCGTTCAGAATGGAGTTTAAGAAGAACCCAGACTCCATCTTCTGCTTGGAAAGTCAAATTCTCAACATAATTCAATCCAAGAACATAGATATACTTCTAAGAAGTTCTCAAATTTCATTAATGCCTATGGTTTCCATAGACAACATTTTAATATAAGTTATTAAGTGTCTTCTTTAAGGTATCTATTTGAAACTGTTATGTAAACAATCTACAGAGAATAACTTTTCTAATTGTATTCTTGGCTCATGCCCATCTTCCCATCTACCAGCATCCGCAAGTTCTTTTTGACAGGGCAGCACTGAAAACTTTCATCCCCCATCCTGTATTGGAAGTGGATGTTGCCTCAGATTGTTTGTAGTTTTGAAAACATTTTGCTTTATTCTTTAGTTCGATATACTTGATGAAAATAGTCCATTAAGAAAAACTTCCATGAGAAACTCCTTTAGTTGCTGCTAAAATAATTTTTGGAAATTACTGAAGAACTGTATGTATACTCTTAAAATAGATTTAGAAAAAATGGTTTTAGTGATGCATATCCATGGCATCATGATCTCTAAGAAGAGAATTGTCATTCTTCAACTGTAAGAACACAGAACTTTTTTTTTTTTTTCCTGATGCATAATTATTCCTGAATAAATTCTCTTGAAATTTTGAAACAGCTCCTAAAGGGACGATATGCATTTTTCATCTACAATATTCCAACTTATTTGAAACAAGAGATTGACAAAGCCATGCAGAATGGTTTGTGCATCTTTTCCACATTACTGAAACATACTCTCCATGAATGGATCAATATGGAATGGCAGTTTTATGAACTAATATGAACTGCACAAGTTTGCAGTATTACTTTAGTAATCACTTTAATTTATGAGAAAAAATGGCACGTAACTATTACAACTCTTAGGCAAAATAATCTGTACTAATATCACATAGTAGAGACTCTAGCAGTCAGGAAACCTGAGCCCCAGTAATGATTTAATATCTTCTTGAGCAATTGGATGAGTAGCATGTGATAAACCAATTCTGGGTACGACTATATGGGAGACTTTCATGTTGTTACAACAAGCTCTTGCCTTAGTCTCTGGATGTAACACAATGAGCAGATTGACATTAGAGGGTCATTCACCTGATGAATTATGTAATTCTTCCTAGTAGTACTGATGTGGAGAAGTTTAATCTAAAATGCAAACAGTAAGGTTTCAACAGAAGGCTGACTACACTTCAGCTCATTTTTCCTGAGCATTTTTTGTAAAAAGCTTCTTCTGCCTCTTATGACTGTGCTATTTTTGCCATTATTAGAAATCCAATAGCAGACTGTGATATTTTGGCAATTTTCTTTCTTTCAGAAAAAAGTTATTTTTTGGTCTTAGATCTGTGCATTTTTTTAAAAGATGGTCTAGGTCTTTAGTTGACCTTTACTAGGACAAGACTGTATAATCTGCCTTACTTATGAAGCAAACATCTCTTCAGAGTTTTGACTCTTTCATCAGGGAAATATTATCCTGACACACTTGAGAAATAAATTGTTTAAATGAACTTTCTAATAACTTTTTTACACAGTATCTAATTGTGAACTAGCCTAGTAGGAAGCCTCAGCAGGTGCATTTCTATAAAAAATAATTTCACTGAATCTTCTATATATTTGAGTTGACTAAGTTCTGCTGCATCATGATGTTTTCTCTCATTATAATGACAGCTGTAATATACTGCGAGTCAGTTGCTTAAAAAGGAAAAAAAGTGGACAAAAAATGAGAAGAAAACTATCAGTTTCAACCATATTTCTTAAAATTAAGCACCTGGGGAAAAAAAAAAAAAAAAAAAAGCTAAGATAAGTGGAAAATAATATGAAATATTAAATTTTTTTGTTACTCTATCTGCACTTAAAATATTATTCCTATTATTCTTTGTGAGAACAGAAGAAACACTAATGACTTAAAACTACTTCAGTTTCCATCAGTGGAACCAGCTCTGAAGTTCTCCCTGCTAATGAAAATCTGTTTTTTACTTTCATTTTTCTCATGAAGAACCCCCATTTCAAAACATTCATTTAATATAAGTAGAAAATATCATCTGCACGTCATACTGCAAATGCAATTTGCAAGCTTTCAGTAGTACCAACATCATAAGTAGCTTTTATACTCAGCTATAATGCAGTGTGTTCAGTTTTCTAATATGCACAAATAGCCAACCTCAAGTAGAATTACTGTGACTGTAATTTCTAAAATTGTATACTACTTTCTATTTGTAAACATATGAGGATCAATATATATATAGCCAATAACACTTTTGGTCTATTGAGTAACTAATGCATTCATCATTACCAGTTCCAAAGAATTTCACCTCAGTTGTCAAATTTTTCCAAACATCTTTTAAAAGGTTATCAGAACACATATTTGTGTGACTACACTTTTTCTCCAAATATATTGCCTATCCTCAAAACCTTTTAGATACATAGAGCTACTATTTTTCCCTAAACCATGCAGTAATTTTCAGAAACAGAAAAAATGATGACTTAAGGAAAGATTTCTGTCTTTGTGAAAAGGTGGTCCCAAAAAAGATGTAAATAAAAGTAGTGTGCATCCTATATGAAGATATTCGTATATGCATGGGAGCAGGAGGAGATCTTTTATAGTTCCTCTTACGAAAAACACAAAGACCATATGAACTGCTCAGTTGTCAACACAGTGCTCCCAGCTGTCAAGTGCGCTGCTTTCCATTTATTGACAACTAAAAATAAACCAAAGCAAAGCAAACCCCAATGCCTATAAGGAAATTAATGTCCCAAGGATAATTCAGTAGATTTACTGTTTGTTCACTGTTCAGCGTAATTTTTTTTTTTTTAGAAACATTGACAAACAGGACTAGGGTCCAACATTTAGTCTACAATCCTGACTAAAGTGGCAAAGCCCACTCCAAACTGGAGTGAACTAAGATCTTGATCTCCACTGACTTTAATCAAAATATATAAACTTAACTCATATGTAGACACAAGAATGTTTATAAATATTCACCTCTCAGACAGTGAGAATCACAGAATCACAGAATCACAGAATCGTAGGGGTTGGAAGGGACCTCCAGAGATCATCGAGTCCAGCCTCCCTGCCAAAGCAGGTTCCCTACACCAGGTCGCACAGGTAGGCGTCCAGGCGGGTCTTGAATATCTCCAGAGAAGGAGACTCCACAACTCCCATAGGCGGCCTGTTCCAGCGCTCCGTCACCCTCACCATAAAGAAGTTCTTGCGCGCATTCATGTGGAACTTCCTATACTCCAGTTTCTGGCCATTTCCCCTTGTCCTGTCTCCACACACTGCTGAAAAGTCTGGCCTCGCCACTGTGCCCCCCACACCTGAGATATTTATAGACCTGGATCAGGTCCCCTCTCAGTCTTCTTTTCTCAAGGCTAAACAGACCCAGTTCACTTAGCCTTTCTTCACAGGGGAGATGCTCCAGGCCCTTTACCATCTTTGTGGCCCTCCGCTGGACTCTTTCCAAGAGCTCCCTGTCTTTTTTGTACTGGGGAGCCCAGAACTGGACACAGTGCTCCAGATGAGGCCTCACCAGGGCAGAGTAGAGGTGGAGGATCACCTCCCTCAACCTGCTGGCCATGCTTTTTCTAATGCACCCCAGAATGCATGCAGAGGATGTGGTTCATTCAGTCAGACATTAATGCCTACAGAAAATCATATATATTTGCTTTTATATGATGCATTAGGGAATTTTGGGGTGAACAAGACAAAGCCATGCTGGGAACAAGAACAATATTCAAGCTATCCTATACTCTTGTCCAGTAGAACTATCCTGACTTATTTCTTGATTTCAGCTTTGGCTCTTCTGCTTAATGTTACTGCCATTGCAACGGCATGAACAGGAAGATACATCATGCCAGTGTTGTCTGTACTTCAAGACCTGTTAGACTCTCAAGAGGATCTACACTGAAACTACATGAAGATAGCAAGAACAGGTTAATTTCCCTACTCAAATAACAACTCTGAAAAAGAAATTTGAGAAAATTTTGGCATGCCAGCACAGTACCTTTGAAAATGCAAATGACATAAACTGCAAGACACTGATGAAAGTCTCTGACTGGAGCTAGGAACAAGTTGATCTACATGATCCTGTCAGCCTACCTGAAAAGCCAATGTGCCATTTGTTTTTGCATTGTGCCACAGAGCAGATGTGCTTTGATACACAACACGTTTGAACAGCTAATTAATATTAGTGTCAGTCTGGCATATTCTATATGAACACACATTTGGAAAACACAACATCCTGTCAAATACAATTTAATAAATAAGCCCAGCTACCTGGCTAATGTTCAGTAAAATGGCTATGAAAGCCTGTATGTCTGCTTATGATGCAAATACTTCCCTCTTTATTGAAAATAACTTGAAAAAAAGTGTTTTTTTTGTTTGTTGTTTCTTCCCTCGATAAAAATTAAATAACCATAGATTCACAATCATGCTTTTAAATACTGTGAAAATATATTTTCAATTAACAGCTATTTGACAAATACCTGTTACATCTATCTGACTTTAAAGTAATTAAATCTTACTCCTAAATATAAAAAATAATGCATACTTTCTAAAATATTTTCAATGTTTTAATTTTAAATATAAAACAAACTTTCTCCCATTGAGGAAGATGCCTGTAGTAATAATTTGGGGGTGTAAGAAAAAAAAAGCATATCTTTTATTCTGAAACTTAGAATAAATGCTTAATATCTATTGAATTATATTGCAAGTAATCTAAACTTAAATTAGTAATTTATAAATTTATAAATGCAATGTCACTATTTTTCTTGAAGGTAATTGTCAAGAGTGCTCCATCTATCAATTTTATTAATACTTATTCAGAAAGTAAATTAAATTTCACTTTAATTTGCTGTCATCATACAAATTGGGTCAACTGTAATGATGTCTTTCAGTTTGTTCAGTTACAGACAAAATTTACAAAAAAAGAACTATTCACATGTTATAATGCAGCTATGATTAAAGAAACACAGACTATTGAGGAAATAGGCATGATCTTCTCTGAAGCTGAATCTGATATTGCTTTGGTAGGAAACGTCATAATGCCCAGTGCTTAATTTCCAGTTTTTCTTTTCCAGGTATTTGAGTTTTAACAGTTCAGTAAGTGGAAGAATGTGGATGTCCACTGAGTTGTTAACTTTTATAGCCAACAACTTGAGGAGCATTTCTGCAACACTGGATATAGTGAAGCTACAATATCAACCATAAGATTTCCTTTTTAACTGTTATCTAACCTTGAATATGATAGACAGCTTCCACTTTTCGTAACTTTTCTCAGAGAGCAATATTCAAAATTTCAGAAAGCATAATAATTATTTACAGAGCTATCTGTGTAAGTACACTCACAAATAATTTTGAGAACAGTAATTCAGTTGAGAAAAACTTTTTTAACCAAAAGTACCTATCAGTAATAACAGTAAGTTACAAAATCTGAAAAGCAAAGCACCTATTATTCAGCTTTTAATTGATTTAGGACAATTTGTGGAGTTGCACATTTGGAAGATCTACTTTATACTGAATGAATTAACGGTTTGAGAAATGGGAGGTGCTGTCTTTTCATTTTCATCCTAAATTGATCTATCTTGCTCAAGTCAGAATTATAGCAGAATAGAGACAAACCTGAATAATAGTTTGTAAGCTAAACATTTTCTACAATAGACGATATAAAATAGGATGATAAAAAAATATAAAGGCAAGATTTCAATAAAGGTGTTCTTTGACATCTTATCCTACTAACAAACATACATTTTGTTAGAGAATTTAAAGGTACATAGGTAAACATTTAAAGTGCATAGATAATACACAGCACATTGTGTTGGTTTTGGCTGGGATAAAGTTAATTTCCTTCCTAATAGTTGTTATATGTTGTTTTAGATTTAGAATGAGAATGTTGATCATACACTGACGTTTTAGTTGTTGTTGAGTAGTGTTTACACAGAGTCAAGGACATTTCATCTTTTCACATTGTCTTGCCAGAGTGGCTGCATGTGCACAAGAATTTGGGAGAGGACAGAACAGAACCAGGGCAGCTAATCCAAACTGGCCAAAGTGATATCTCATACCCTATGACATCATGCTGAACTACAGAAACTGAGGGAATTGGGTGGAACAGCAGCAGCTGCTCAGGGACTGGCTAGGCATCAGTTTTTAGATGGTAAGTAGTTGCACTGTGTATCACTTGCTTTATATATTATTTTATCATTATTATTAATATTTTCCTTTCATTTTCTGATCTATTAAACTGTCTCAATCTCAACCCACATGTTTTACCTTTTTTTCCCATTTTCTCCCATATCCTTCTGCACGAGGGAGTGAGCAAACAGCTGTGTGGTGCCTGCCTGCCTGCTGGGTTAAACCAAAAAGCACGTCTTACAAAAATATTAAATGGCAAGAGGCAATGCATGGTATATTTTTCATGAGAAAAACTGAGGGTACAAGTAATCAATCCCATATCACAGAATGTGTAGTAGATGAGGAAGAGAATTTTAAACCCCTGTATTTCCAAGTAACATTAAAAATTGCTTTTCTCTTAAGATGTTTAATAGATCACAGGGATCACTCTCTAAACTGCTTGCTGATGTCTATGGACTACAAGTCTATACTGCTTAAAACTGAGATATCCTATATTGCCTAGAGACACTAAAATATCTTCAATTTATTTAGGCAGTGAGATTTATTTAGTTAAAGTTTCCTATTTCATTTTGGAGGGAGTTGAGCATGCAGTCGATATTCCCCCAAAAGACATTGAGACTGAACATGTATTCTGCTTGTATTTCAGTACTTTCCAAAGATATGTTTGAAGTTGGTCATCTGGTTCATAGTTCTGCAAATAAACAGAAAGTTATGCTGTCAAGTTTTTTCCAAGTGTATTTCAAAACCAGGTTTTCTTACACAAAATATGCTGCACCTGAGGAACTTTTGGTGAAATCTGTATTTTATAAAAAAGTAGTTGTGCATTGTGCACGGTGGTCAACATCAACATGATTCATTAGGAATCACAGCATTGCTGGCTTTCAGTAAGGCATTTAGTTATATTATTGTTCATTAAATATTTGATAAAATCTCTGCCATATAAATTGTACTATTTATCTAGTCATGCTTTAAAATAGATTTTAGGATTCAGCTGGTGGTGGTATAGAATACACCCTCAGTAAATTTGCTGAGGACGTGAAACTGGAAGGAATGGCTAATTGACAAGATGGTTGTACCGCCATGCAGAGAGATCTCAACAAGATGGAGAAAATAGCTGACAGAAAACTCATTAAGTTCTACAGGGAGAAGTGTAAAGACAGGTAACTGGGGAGGAACAAACCCAGTTGGTAAGCAGCTCTGCTGAAAAGGACATGGGGATGCTGGTAGACATCAGGTTGAATAAGAGCCAGCAACATGCCCTTACCACTGAGAAGACTAATGGTATCTTGGGCTGCATTAAGCAAAGTATTGCCACCAGTTGAGAAGAAGGGATCTTTCACCTCTACTCAGCACTGGTGAGGCTGCACCTGTAGCAGTGCATCCAGTCCTGGGCCCTCTGGGACAAGAGAGACATGGACCCCCTGGGAAGAGAACAGCAGAAGGTTACCAAGACTGGAACAACTCTTCTATGATGAGAGGCTGAGAGACTTGGAGCAGTTCTGCCCAGAGAAGAGAAGGCTCGGGAGGTATCCTAAACAATATCAGTAAGCAAAAATATTTTAAATGACACATCTTTATTTATAAAAAAAATAAGAAATATAATCACAAGTTTTCATAGGAAACACACAGTAAAGAAATAGATGATGCTATTCTGTAGATTTTTTTTTCCTCTGATTCTTACAGCAATGCAAAGTATAGCAATAGATAATGGACTACATCAAGAGCTGTTTTTCAAAGGAGATCATCTATGCTTATTAAGAATATTGGCACTGAAAATTTTCTCCACAAAGTTCTGGTTTGTTTTTTTGTTTAGTTTTGTCATTGAAATAACTTTATGTTTTGAGTAATAAAGAGTTATTTGTTTCTGGTTTGTTCTATGAAGTTCCTAAAGCCTTTTGCTATGAAATACATGTTGTACATAAATGTAAGATATTCTATCAGAAAAAATAATGATTCTTCCTTTACTCATACTTAGCTCATATTCCTGGGTGAAATCCTAACTCACAATGGATTAAATAGGAATGCTGCTACTGGCTTTTTCAGAGCTGGAATTTGACTTCTCATACATCTCTCTTATCTCAAGAATTTCAACAGACTCATATGGTGGTTTTTTTTTTTTTTTTGTTTGTTTGTTTTTTAACACTTCTAATCTATTTATTGTTTATAGCCACCACTTTACAAATTGTCCTTCAAGTAGGAAGAAGTCAATATCACTAAGAACTCATTTTGAGTTTTCATTAAGGACTAGATCAAAAAAACACCTGGTAATTTTGCTACTCAGCTTTATCACATGAAGTTTTCAAGTTCAAACCCTCTACAACATATAGATTTTAGCTAGCCTTCGAGTTAAAACATTTACTTGGATTTTATGTCTATCCTACCCTTTGGAGGACAGAACTGGCTCATGCTATTCTAATTAAAAATAGCTAGAAGAGCAGTCCCTTTTTTTTTTTTCATTTCATTGCTTTGAAAATTCATCATTTGAGCAACGATGGCCATATTACATTGTAGACATTTCTTAGACAGTGCGCTGTGTAGTTCATGGGCAGAAATAGTTATTGATAGAATTCACTCTTCAATAGATGTTTAAATTAGGTCTGAAGAATTAAGGAGTCTTTATCAGAATGAATGAGGTAAAGGTAAGGAATCCTGGTTTACACAAAATAGGTGATCAAGTTTTTTTCAGCTGTGTTGCCTTGGAGCTGCAGCAGTCTTTTGCAGATCCATAGATTACTTTAAAGCAAAGTTTTAAGTATGCTTGTGTAAGTATGAAGATTATTGCCAGAATATCAGGAATCTGTCACATATACTAACATAAACATTCTACACATCAATTTATTAAGAAATATGCAATAAGTAGGCACATGATAGTTCAGCCAGAGGTTTCTCTTTTATATTAAATTCTGGTTAAGCTATTTACCTCTAATTTCCTGTTGCATGAATTTCTGCGACAATTCAAATGAAAGCCCTGTAGAGGTGAGACTTAACAGTTTACCATAAGTATCTGATAACTCAGGAAAACCTGTGCATGATAGGTGCTGATAGACACTTAAATGAAAGGTAAATGAAACCACCTGTGCTCCTCTGCCACTAGACATGTGCTGGAATCCTGGCTTTGGTAGTCAGATAGTGGGAAGCTTAACTGACAATGAATGCTAACATGAGATCTTATTTAAGGAACACAGGTTGAATAGTGTAGAAAGCAATTAATTGCAGTGAACTTCTGACTCCAAAGAACATGAACCACTTCCATCTTTTCCATTACAGATGAGATTACTTCTGTTATGAAGTAAAGAACAAATCTCTCCAACTACTCAAAACCCGTTAATTCTAACTGCATTATTAATATCTGTCCTTTTCTTTTAAAGCAAGTGCTCCCAATAATCATTTGAGGTGCTAAAAATAATATAACTCCCTTTTAAAAGGAGCATGACTGAGAGAAAATCCACACTGAAGGAAGATGCTGATAAAAATGAGTTTGATATCCCTTCTCCCATTATGTGTTCTACCACATTTTGCAACATCAATAACTTAAGAAAAAATCAGTAAATCCATTACTCTGAGTTGCCTGTCAGTATTGTATTAGATGAACATGAATCTTGCATTTGTTTTCCAGACATTGTTCGATCTATAACTGTTATAAAGAAAATTCATATTAAGTATTTTTTTAATAGATGTGTATTTAAAAAAGGAGTCAAACTTCATAGGATAAATAATTTTTAAATCTTACCCCTTACCCATTTGTTTTTCCCCTTTTTTTTCATTGCCATTTTTCCTCCTTCTAATATTGTAATGTTTAGTATTTTCGCTCCAAATGTTTTTCCTCCACAGATACTGGTCTTCCAGTTCTACATTCTGTAATACCGTTTTTTGTGTAGTTTATCTAGTCACTTTCTTTCTTGAGTCATCTCAGGTCACTACTGCCCACCTGCTTCACCCCAACTGCAAGGTACTATAGAAGCCTTCCCACCTTACTGGATACTCTTACGCTTCCAAATGAAACAGAGACATGGTCTGTTTTCCAGCTCTGGCACCAAATAAACAGCATAACTGGGTCATGCCCACACTATGCCTGATTCTGGCTGTTGCATTAATTCCCTCAGATTTATCTTATAATTTGAACTTAAGTTTTTACTGTTTAAAATGACAGAATTAATTTGAGTTTGAAAACTCTGAACACAGCATTTTCACAGCAAGAAACTGAGGAAGAAGGTGAAAAGCTGCAGGATCATTTCAAAGTGCAAAGCTTGCATGCACCACATTGAGCAACTGGGTAGGATGTACCTCAGCCAGGCACTAATCTTACCACTACACTCTACTACAACACTGCCTAAGCGATGGCTTACATAGTCCCTGCCCCAGCTGTGCCTGAGTGGGGATCTGAAGAGTATGGCAATTACTTGCTTTCTAATCCTCTTTTGAGACATAGATCTATTCTATGAATCCATACAGTTTCAGAGATTTTATTTATTTATTTGTTTATTTATTTTCAGGAGAGCAACCTGAGGTTCTTTCTTTTAAGTTGCTGTAGGATTTTTCCCCATAAATATGCAACAGTTGCAAGATAAAATATCTGTCCTGTAGGAGAAGATAGAAAAACTCTTGAAAACATATAGGAAGACATTCAACAGCTGTCAGCACTCTGTCTGATTTGCACTTTCTCTGGAAGTAGATGGCTCCAAAATGAGCTCAAACTCTATCTGTAAGATAGGAGCCTGACTCATCATTCCATTCAGGCAAAGTGCAATCTGGTCAACTATATAACTCACACACAGTGCATTCTCCTTAGCTGTCCTCACACAATAAAATTATTTAAGCACTTTTAGATAGAAATTAAGAAAAAATAGTACAATAAACAGTTAAAATCTATATCACATTACAGAGCTAACTGTATCCCAGTTTCATATTTAAATCACTCCGAATTGTTATACCATTGAGGGTTTACTCAACATTGTTAACACTCCAAAAATATTGAGCTGTGGATTCAATACCTGAGAAAAAGTCACCTTTTCTACTAATCAAAATATTTTAATAGACAAGTGTTCAGGTTGGCCTTGACATGGCTTAATCAACACAGATATCACAACTATACTTTTTTTTTTTTTTTTTTTTTTTTTTTGTCAAGTAAACAGATAAAAAATATTAAGTATCTCTAAATCTCTCTGAAGTGTCATGGTTACTGATTTTCATGTTTTTCAAGAACAGACAGCAAGGATGTTGTGCTTTCACTGAGATCTGTAAAGCACATATACAATTCTGTAAATGCAGATGATAATCCTGAAATTCCAATGGAATACCTTACTTCTCCACCACACTTCTCTGTGCAAAATTGAAGCTGAAAATGCTATATAATCATACTAATGAAAACATCATTGAATGCTGGTATTGGCACAATCTGATAGTTTTGCTTGTTCTTTAAACAAAGTCATCAACATATCAAGCGGTACAAAAAATTATGTTGTATTTAATGGCAGGAGTCTCTTTTTCTTTTCTAGGTTTTGCTTATGTGGCTTGTTCTAGGGCTAATGTACTTAAATATTTTAATTGAAATGTACAAAAAGAATTAATGGGATGGAAAATATTTTTTCATAATTTCAACTTGGACAGCATACCTGCTTTATTAATAGGTGAGTAGTTATTACAAGATATATGCTCATCATTTATTCACGAAAGTGTAAATGTATATAAATCATGAAGGAAGAAAGAGTTTCCATTTCCATACTTTCAATACAGATGATAGTTTACCAGATTTTATATTGCTTTATAATGCTTTATTTCTGCTCAAATGTTCATCTCTAATTGGAATTAAGTTTTTATTTATAAATGAGACTCATAGCAAGTTAAATTTACTTAAATAAAGGATGACATAGTCACCAAGGCACACTTAATGATATTTGAAGAGTCATGGTAGTCAGGTGAAGTCCCTGGCAACTGGAAAAAAAGGCAATATTGCTCCCATTTTTAAGAAGGGTAGAAAGGATGATCCAGGGAACTACTCTGCTGTTAGCTTCATCTCAATGCCTAACCTCAGGAAATATCATGGATCAGATTCTTCTGGAAGCTATGCCACGGCAAATGGAAGAGAAAGAGACAGCATGGCTTCACCAAGGGTAGATCCTACCTGACCACCCTAGTGGCCTGCTGTGGCAGCATAATTGCATTAATGGACAAGGGAAACCCCTATACCATCTACCTGGATTTCAGTAAAGCCTTTTTGACACAGCCCCCCATTCTTATTTCCAAATTCAAAAGATATGGATTCAATAACCAGACTGTTTGATGAACGAGGAACTGATTGCATGGTCATACCCAAAGACTGGTGGTCAGTGGCTCAGTGTCTGAATACAGACCAGCAACAATTTGTGTCCCACTGGGGTTTGTGCTAGGATCAGTACTCTCTTATATCTTCATCAGTGACATCAAGAGTGGGATTAAGAGCATCCTCAGAAACTTTGCAGATGACACCAAGATGTGTGGTGGAGTCGGCACACCAAAAGGATGAGATACCATCCAGAGGAACCCAGAAAGGCCTGAGCAGTGGGTGCAGGAGAATTTCATTAGGTTCAACAAATTCAAGTGTGAGGTCTTGCACCTGGGTCACGGCAATCCCCCCTAATAGTAAAAGCTGAGAGATGAAAGGATTGAGCACAGCCCTGACAAAAAGGAGGCACTGGTGGATGGGAAGTTGGACATGAGCCAGAAGGGTGTCCTCACAGCCCAGAAAGCCAACCAGATCCTGGGCTGCATCAAAAGAAATGTGGCCAGCAGGTCAAGGGAGGTGATCCTGCCCCTCTGCACAGTACTCTGCACTGGTGAGAGTACTGTGTCCAAAAGTGGAATCATCAGTACAGGATTGATACGGACCTGCTGGAGTGCCTCCAGAGAACAGCCACAAAAGTGATCCAAGGGATGGAACACCTCCTGAATGAGGATAGGCAGAGAGAGCTGAGGTTGTTCAGCCTAGACAAGAGAAGGCTCTGGGGCGACCTAATTATCAGCCTTTCAGTATTTAAAGGGTGTCTGTCAGAAAGAAGAGCACAGACTCTTTAGTGGGGGCTGTTGTGATAGGATAAGGCAAAATGTTTTCAAACTAGAAGAGGGTACATTTAGTTTAGATATAAGGAAAAAGAATTTTACAATGAGAGTGGTGAGGCACTGGAAGAGATTGTCCAGAGAGGTGGTGAATGTTCCGTCCATGTAGACATTCAAGGGTTGGACTCTGAGAAACCTGATCTAGCTGTAGATGTCCCTTTTCATTGCAGGGTACTTGGACTAGATGACATTTAAGAGTCTCTTCCAACTCTTAGGATTTGATGATTCTACGATTCTCTTCTATGATTGATATATGCCTTCCTAAACAGAACTAGCCACACTTATTTTCTTGTTTGCTGCATCAACACAGAACAGATTATTTTTGAAAGGCACAGTTTAATATAGCCATAGAAGCTGCAGAGACATAAATAAATACAAATTCATTTCATGAGAAGCTATTCTTTGAATGAAGTTTGATTATACAGGCTCAACTTTAAAAACTAGAAAATGTTGGGATTCTTTTATTACTTTTTTTCTTATGTATATGTTTTTAAACAATATAACTAGGAAAAATGCATGTGTTATAGTAATAAGCATTTTTTAAATTACAGTAGCAAGCGTACTGAACTACCTTCTCTTTGGCTGTATGTTTATATTTGCAGTATATTGAACATTGAGCTTGAAGCATATTCGGGAAGTTACAGAAAAATTCTCAGTACAGTATTGTACAATGGATAGAAGTATATGAATATGCAGTGGATATCATAGATTAGATAGTATTTTAGTGACTTCATGTGCATATAACCATTCAGAATCCAACAATTCATAAAATGAAATGCTGCTTCGGTGGTGTTTAGATTGATAAATATTCTAAACTGTTTCCTGCAAATAGTGATAAATTATTAATGCTATTTCATCTTCTGAATTGCTAATTTCAATTTCTTTTCCAGTACATAGAGTAATATTTTGTTTATTATTTTTGCTTCTTTGCACAACACAATTTTGGTTGATACCAGTAAAGTAATTCGAACAAGAATGAGGAAGATATGATATGCCTTATTATCATTTATTATAATAAATTATTGTTTATATAAATGCCTAAGATGCTGAAAATAATAATTGAAGATTATGCTTCTTTATTGTATTTATTTATTTATTTTAGGTAATGATTAAAATTGAGCACAGAAGTGGCAATATGTTTAACACTCAGGGGTAATTATGATTGTTATGGTGGCTCCATTGCTGTAGAAGTACCATGAGAAATCACGAGTAACACAGTTTTAAACATTCTTGATATGCATGTATTAAACTGAGGCAAGATTATTTAACAGACTATCCCATACAACTCCCATAAATAAATAAATAAATAAATCTTCACATAATACCATTAACACAGAGAATAAACTGTACACCACTGAAAATGTTAACGTTGACAGTTAATGAAAAGATAAGAATTAGTGTACTAAATCTTCTACAATTAAGATTAATTAATTTAAAAATCAATGATGAAAACTAATGTAATAAACTTGAAACGTAGTGGAAAATAGCTTTTTCCAATCAGAGTTTTTATAAATTAGCATTTTCTGAGCAATTAGCAAATGACCATTTATGAAGTTTAAAGATGCAAATGTAAAAAGCTACTAGTATTTTATAATTTCTGAAATGAAGATTTATGCATTATGCCATACTGGAAGCTAGTGAAAGTAAAATAATTCAAAAATGATTCAAGATTTTTGTCAGTGGGAAAATATAGTAAGAAACGTTTTAATGTGCTGGTAGAAGTGATGTAAAAAAGTATGAAGTATATAGTAAGGGAGTGGTAATAAACAGTTATCAGGATATGGACACATTTTAACTTTGCAATTCTAAAAATGTGCAAGTCTAAGAATGGCTTAGAATAACGTAGATTTCTGCTCTGTGCCAGATTCAGTGCTCCCTCTAGTCTTATGTACTTCCTCAGCTGAAGTGCCCTGTGTTCACCTGGGAAAGCTGCTCATATGAATGCATAGACATTTTGTTATTGTTGTTCCATGGTTTTCATTTCAGATATGTCAGTTTCCAAGTCTAGATCTCTGCACAGCTGCAAAAATGCCCATGTTAACGCAGACCTGATAAACTGATGAAGGTGCCGAAATAGGCAGCTGAGGGGAGAAGGGAATCACAGGATGAAATGAACACATTAACAGCAAGTAACAGATGAAATTACTTGAAAGATCTATCAACACTGCAAGAAATTAGGGAAGTCATTTAAGGTTGTAACTCAGATACCTACAGACTCATAATCTCAGCATTTTCCTGCCCAAAGTAAAAATTTAATATAGGTAACTAGGATAAAAGTCAATAAATAAATAATCTAAAAGTCTCACTGTTTGTATGAACTAAGAATTCTACTTCTAAGAAGATCTCCAGAGATATTAGAGGCATGTTTTTAGGTATATCTACCAGCAGAAATCAGAATAAAAGACCATTCTTTCCTTTTTATTTAAAACTATACCAGAGGATCTGCTTTTTTCCCTCTTATTTTCATCTTAGCGTTTGAGCACATTTTGTTGCTTCATTCTAGAAAGAAGAAAGAAAGAACATGCTGACATTTTTCTCAGTTTACTGCAGTTTTGCTTGGGGAACTAGCTGTTAGCTTTCTACGTAGCCTGACATTCCCCTTCTCAACTGAAACACTTTCATGCTAAAAAGATGCTAGATGCTATTTTTTTTTTTCTATCATGATAGCTTGCTGAGCTTCTACTAAGATATAATCATCTATTGTGTATCAATACATAATCAAGATGATTATACACTCTCTTCTTTTCTTCTTCCCTGTAAGGGAAAGCTACCTGTATACCAGGCAAGGAAAAATTAATTTTGGGAGTTCAATTTGCATTTCCAGTAAAAAGCAGTAGCAAGGCCTAGTGTAGTAGAAACTGGGAGGTCAGCCAAAAAAAAAAAAAAAGGCTATGCCAGACTGAATTCCTGCTTCTAAGATCATACTTTGGTTCATATACTTCTATCAAAGATGTCACATCACTATTAAATACGTGAAAAGCAGTGTGATGTGGAGGGCTAGACGACTCTTATATTACTCATGGGAAATGTTTACTTTTTTCCTGAAAGAATAAAAGTTAAGAAATTTCCTTAAAACTCTAGTGCACTAAAAGAGGCGTGCAGCACAGGATAATATGTTCCCATTCTATGAGCATTTCCACAGGATTCCACCACATTCAAGCTCATTCAAGCATATAGGAGAAAAAAATTAAGGCTCACTTCTACTATTTCCTGACTTCCAAGGGCTTGATTTTGCAAATTTAAATTTAATTCTTTTAATGTAATTTTTATATACCATATATTATAGAAGAAGTATCTGGATAAGAAAGGACTATTTAATAACTACAGCACTGTAGTTGTTGTAGCAACTTGTTTGCTCCTGGGCATTCCAAAGTAAAAGTGAAGTAGTTAAATTTAAAATTAATTTTAATTACAGAAGCAGTAACATCTTACACTGTCACTGAATGAAGTCCATTATTAATGAACAATTTAATCGATCAAATTATCATGCAAGCACTAAAACGTCTTGAATTTCAATGAAATAATGTTTCCTTTTAAAATTGTCTCCTAGTTTTAATACTTAAAAGACATATATTTTTAGCTTTTCCTAACTAGTAGGGGATTTATGTAGACACAAAGACACTGCAAACAAAAATGGATTTTCTCATGTACTCTTCCCAAGAACTAAGAAAGATCCAAAATTTGATGAGAGCTGAAATAAAATAACAGTAATGTTTTGGTGGTTTTTTTTTTTTTTTTTTTTTTGGCTAGTAGTAAACCTGCAAGCTTTGTAGACACATTTGGGGCAACTAGGTGGTTCTTCTGACAGAAGATACAAAAATCACCTGACTTCTGGGTAGATGTTGATAATAGCAAAAGTGAACCAACAAGAAAAAATAAGTTCTTTGCCAAAATCTCATGTTCAGCATGTTGTCCTCATTTTATCACTCTGTTATGCGAATGCAAGAAAGTCACTCATAGCCGAGAACAAAAAGTCCACAACTAGAAGTAAGACTGGCTGCCTGTTTTACCATGGATATGTACAGATGGATGCTTTGCGTCCTCACCTGGGAGACAGCACCACAGCCTGGCTACCTTCTAACTTCAACAAGTGGAACAACTAGTCCCTATAAACACAAAATTCTGAGATGGGTATATCTAACCACAAATATTTCTTTCTTATGCCTATAGATCATTACTTTTGTAACAAAACTGTGCTTCCTGTCCATAAAGTCTGGATGACATCACTTAAGTCAGTGATTATCTAGAAACAGAATACTCAGAGGACAAAAAATAACCTGAAAGAGTTATTCAGCAAGGAGATTTGAGGGGCTTGCACTACTGTGATCAGTTACCAGCAGGGTTACTTCTATTCTAAATTAGGAGGAAGAGTCTATGACTAATACAAAGTCTGGGTGTCTAGGGGGGAGAAAGTAACAGTAAGAACCGACCATACTTATTCTTAACAATTAGGGGGAGGTACTATATATGAAGAATTTGCATAGAATAAAGATTCTATAAAGAACCTGTGATCTAATTTAAATAATTTAATTACTGAAACCCCACTTTGAAGGAACTATGAATGAAAATGACAAAATAGAAAAACATAGTTCATAGCAAAGAAAAAACAAGCAGGCAAATTTGTCACTAAAATACTGTGGCATACTTTAAAACCGCGGGCTCAGGACCATACCCTTTTTCATTTCTGAAATTGAAATTAATATTCAAAGAGTTATATAAAGCTCTCTGAATTTCAAGAAAGGAGAAGGATAGGTTCTGATCTTAATTCTAATAATTTGTCATAAGTTGTGCTATTTTATTTATTTATTTATAGCCTTTTAATTTGCTGGTCTACTGGTCTTTTGATTCATCCTGCTGCTTTCTCTTCCATGGATTAATTCTCTGTTACTTGTGTGAGGAAACAATGTAGGATTTGATTCATGGATATTAAGGTCAAGGCTTCAACAAGAGAATCTCTGAAATTAAAAAGCAATTATGATGGTCTAGAACTTCAGGTACCAAACAGCCAATCAGATTTCACATTTAAGTAAAGGCCAGGATCTCTGGTATATATTTAAAATTAGCAGAGATATAAGTTCTGTGGGGCATCTGGGGCAATCTCTGCAGAGACAGATAAATGTAAGGTACAGTCCATAAGATATTATTGATCCAAATCACTCCAGTAATAAAAAATAAATAAATAGACAAATAATAATCATAATAATAATAAAGTAGTCACTGTCCTGAGGAAAACAAGAAGGAAGGAGTCAAGATTGAAAGAAAAAAAGTATGGTATGAAGATTTTGGGTCAAAATGGCAGCTGTATTAAATAGACACTTAACATTTTCTTCAGTCAGCCTAGGAGAATTCAGTACAAGAGGAAAAAAGAAATTAAAAATTAAAAAAAAAAAAAAAAAAGTAATGATTCATTTCCTTTTTAAGTGTCTTTTTGTTCACCTGAGTCTGGTGTTTATGAAATCAAAATGTCAATGTGTACTTTAATTTAATGTGTCAAACAGGGTTAACTACCTTATAACTTCCCCTACACATCATGCGTAAAGTTTATTGATGTTTTAAACTCCAAGAATTATGCAAATGAAACTCTAGAAATAATAATAATAAAACGTTATAAATAACTGAGGTCAATAAACACTCCTCACAGTCTTCCCTCAACATGTTCTGAATTATGAGTATACGTTAGAAGTAATAATTTATTTTGAAAGTTAAACACAGAAGTCATAACTTGTTTTTATAAGACAGATTTTTCATTTTGAGTATTACATTTCTCTATAAATCTTTTCATGGGATTATGAAGGATTAAATGACTGTTCAGAGTAAGAATGGCAGAATTAGGTCCTATGACATTTCCTGCGCTTTGCTGTTTCCTGAAGAGGAGTAGGAAATGTACTACTAAAATTATGTAAGCTAAATAGAGTTATTCATTTAATATATAGTTTAAGAAACATTTCCACACTGGCATGAGGGCCAGTGGCAAGATAACTTAAAGCCATATATTTTTCTTTTATCTAATTAAATTCATACTTTCAACTTGATTCTTGTCAATGTATTACTTATTTTTAAAAGCAAGGAAATAAAAGTCTTTAAATTACTGGAATATATTAAAATTATTGTCTCAAAAAAAAAAAAAAGATCAATTTCTGAAGGATTTTACACGCACACACTTTTTTTTTTTTCTTTTTACTTTTCTTTGTAGGGAGGGAAGTGGATATAATCATGGACCATTTCACAGGAAAAAGTAGGAACAGGATGATTATACTGTGATTTATATCAGGAAAAGGAAATAAAACATCCCATTGTACACTGAATTTGAGCTATTTGAGACAATGTACAGAGTGAATTTCCTTAATACATCACATCAATAAAGAAATACCAAATGAAGTAACTTGATATGCCATCCATTGTGGATATTTTCAGTATTCAGCTCAGTAACTTTCATTTCCTTTTCTCTTATGTGCTTCTGCAATATTCATGGTTCCTTTCTGAAATATAACAGTATTCAAAATGTATTTGAAATGCTTTCTGTAAGTTATTTTAAAATAAGTAAGACATTATAAGTATGCATCAAGAGGCCTCTAAAACTATAAATATTCTACCAAATTGTTTGTGGTCCTGATGTCATTCATGTTTCTTCTGGATTATAGTTAAATGCATCTTGCAACCTAAGAAACCCACAAACAGCAAGTCTGTAAACACAGATGACCTAAAATTCCTTTATTCTCACCTTCTCATTTGTTTTCTCTTATTTACTTCCTTCACAAAACTTTTTTTTTTTTTTTTTTTTTTTTTTTTTTCTCCCTTTTCTGGGGAGAGTTTTGTTGTCATTTTTGGGACTCCTGTATTTTCTGTCTCTGGTCACACTTGATACAATCTATAAAGACAGCCATATAACAACATGCTTAAACCACAGTTACATGTGTCATGGTGTTGAAGGGAAGCATTTGTGGAACTGCTGTAAACTGAAGGGCATGAATTGCTTAACTCACTGTTGTGGCTGAAGAGGTGGAATCTGTGCCTGTGAGGAGCAAGAAGGACTGCGTGCTTAATGACAGGGACTTCTTCGATATGATAACATCACAGTAAAAATGCACACAGCCACCAAAGTAGGAAAAACTAACCCCAAATCAGTGTGGTTTTTAGTTTAATTATCCTAATTCACCTTGGTGAATTAGCTCTATTTTTTGAAGGAGATTTGTATAATGCAGATGGTAGATGTAGAATATAGCTTATTAAAGCATTTCTTCTTGCAAAAAAATTTAAGTGTTCATTTAAAAATAAATAAATAAATACATAGATAGATAGACAGATAGATAGATAAATAAATAGAAACAAGACACAGAAGTTAGTACCTCATCCAGACAGTAAAATTGCTAAAACATTGCCTGTTATCACAAGAGTACGCCACCTGATATGCATTCAGAATCACTCCTACTGAATGCAAATCTAGTGTTACAATATAAATATACTTTTGAAAATGCAGTTTTCTAATCTACATGACAAACTTGGGTCTCAAACTGTCATGGTTTTGTAATTTTTGCTATTGGTATTCCACATCATAACATCATGTGGAGCACAGAGAAGAGGAACTACACGTCCCAGGGGACCTCATGTTCAGAGAGGGAAAGTACGTCACGGAAGCAATGCTGGCTCTCTCTCACTGCCTGGCAGTGGGTGTGGGTGTGCTTCCAAGCCGCGGCGCCTTCAATTTCCAAGTAGGCTTCTCGGTCTTCGGAAACCTCCCTCTCTCTTATTTCACTTGATTTATTAGTCTTTCAATTAGATTGTATTATGTTGTGTTATCTTGCATTCCGATATCATAGTTAGTAAAATAAGTTTTACTCCTTAGATCGTTGCCGCTGCTCTGTTTGTTTCCTTGAGCCCAGCTCCCATCTCCCTACCCCTTTCCCTTTTTTTCCTTCCCATTTGTCAAGGGGGATGGGGGGGCCCACGGGCCTACTGCCCCCTGCCCTGTCACGGACACAGATTGATCTAGATAACCCCGTGACATAAACATACAATTTTTTTTTTTCAAGATGCTAATTATGTTTGCACAGCTGCTTTGAATGTCTGACTGTCTTTAGAAACATATTCCTTTCTATTTTAGCCTTGATATTTATTGATGTTATTCTCACTGCTTTTTATTTATATTCCTTTTCTAGATCAGTGTTTCTAGTTTTCATTTCTCTCTGTTTATTTATCTTGTTTGTTTTTGCATCTCTTCTCTGGGAGCTTTGCCATCCCCTGCAGCTTCTGCTGATTGTGCTTCCTACTTAGTATTAAGTATTACTTGAGGCAAGCAGAATATCACTGGGCTGTGAGACACCACAGAGGTACTGCAGATGCACTCTCCTGGAAGCTCTTTTTTCCATAGATGCCATGTTACCACCTCCTGCATCTGCAACTCTGAAATGTTATTCTCTCAACCCTCCATCTGAGATCCACTCCCTCACAAAACCTTCTTCTCCAATATCTGCCCTCTTTCCCCACCCAACACATGTTCCTGAAGTTCTCAAATTCAGTTTTCCAATATAGAACTGCTCAAATAGGGAAGATGCAGAGACAGGGTCTTTGCTCAAGCTGTTCCACTTAAGGAAATGAGAAGAAAGAATAGGTTGGATCAAAGCAGAAAGAACAGGCTGATGGAAGGGTCTATGGAAACAGTACAAGGCTGAAAAAGAATGATCAACTAGCGTCAGTAGTCCTCCCACGTGAGGGAGGACTCCCTTCATATACATATGCAAAAGGTGTAGGTCTTATTTTGGGGCAGTTTATGTTGCGTCCTCATCCTCTTGGATAAAGTCAACAATATAGGCATAGGATCCATCTTGTCCCTAAAAGAATAAACACATTATTACTATATTAGGTGTCCCTGACAGTGACAAAGTGGTTGTATCTAGATGATCTTTAAGGGTTCCTTCCAACTCAAAGCATCATTTGTGGGTACTTTTTTGTGGTTTTTCTTTGTTTGTTTAATTGTTTTGTTAAGGTTAATTAATCAGTTTGTTAGGCAACAATACAAAGTAGTGATTGTAGTTACTATTTTTCTATAGATCATGGGTATTCATGATCCAACTATTTGGCTAGCCAGGGCTGCAGTGAGTGAACAGGAACTGTCTTGGTCTGCATATAAAATATCTAATACAGTTAAGGTACGTAAGTACCCAAACTTATTTTCTCATTTTAATTTTTTTACTAAAACATTACTAATTTTTTACTAAAACATTACAAAATTACTAAACATTTACTAAAACATTTACTAAAAAAGAGAAACAAAAAATAAAATAGCAGGATATTTGACCTTGTTTTTGTGAAACTAACTCATCAGTGTCTGGTTCAATGGAAATGGTTGCAATTCTTAATGAGTTCTCAAGGTGCTTGCCAGAGATTTCTGATGAAATTTCATTTTTCCCATTCTTCATCCTAGAAAATATTTGTTCAAAAATGTACATTCCGCCAAAAAGCGATAACGTGAACAAGGCATGATTGTGATTTGAGGGATGTTTTCTCTGGAAAGGGAGGTCTTTTAAAAGTCTAGTAGAGAGACATTATCAATATTTTCTCTGAGTTGAATGTCTGATTGCAACTCTTTTTGCAGGTAATTTATTTGTGTCAACTGACTATGGAGTTGTAAATATACCAAAAATTGATATTTTCAGCAATCTTGAAACTTGTTCTGAAATTTCATTCTCAAAATTGAAAGCAAGTCTGTATATTTTTCAATGATGTTCACATGACTGTGCTTAGCCAATGTATCAAACTGCATAAAATGATTTGCCATAACTTGAGTTTGCACTGCATTGCACCCTGCTGTGCCTTTGTATCAGTCCAGACAATGCCAGTCTCACACCAGTGTTTTAGTTGTTGCTGAGTAATGGGTGCATGCTTAGGGCTGGGCCAGGCTGCTTGACAGGAAAGAGCTGCTGCCATGATGGCATGGGGTAGAGTGCAGTCACAGGACAGGCTGTGCCAAGCTGAGTCCACCATGGGCCACAGGTCGGGCATGTCTGCTCTAGATGTTCTTCAAATTTTAACTTGGAGGTATGTCACTGCACTAAAATTTGGCTACATTAATTTCCAGAAAGTCAGACTACGCTCTTTCAATTAGATTTTTAATGCAAGAAGATTCTGAGAATATTAAACAAACTTTACCTCACAGTAAACTCAATAGAAATTTTCAGATATAACAATATTCCTAAATTTCACGTTGGCTTCTCCTCTTACAGGAACAGAGAATTTAATTTTATTACTGAAATAGTAACATGTTAAAATGCTACTTAAGTCACTTTGTACTTGTTAATAGTTCATTAGCCTGTGCAAAAGTATTTTAGGTGCAGTTTATTTAACACATTTCCAAAAGAAAAAAACCTAGTAATAAATTGTAGAAAGAATAACAGGTGTTTTTGTTTTGTTGTTCTTTATTTGTTTATTTTCTAGGATTCTTTTTTAAGTGAGCACATAAAAAGATAAAAGAGAATAAACAGTTTCTTGTTATGGTTCTTGATGTTAATCTATTGTTCAAAATATTTGTATTCAGACTTGAAGTGCATCAGCCTTCTAAGCAGAAACCTTCAAGACAAGCAAAGTACCGAATCACTTTGAATCTTGACAGTGTATCAGTATCAGATATTCCATGTAAATTATTTCTACACTTTGTATTAGAGCAGTCTGAACATTCCCATCATTTATTTCCTTTCCTTTACATCCTACAACTGTGGGAAATTCACAGCATTTAGTGCTTTATTTAAAGGTAAATTTTTGAAAAGATCATACAGTTTAAGAGTAGGGAAGGTATGTGAAACCCATTACTCCCTTGCTTCCAACCCCTGGTAGTATGGTTAGCGTAACTAGTGCTGTTTTATAAGTTATTATTCTCTAAAGTCATTCTCTGTAAGTGAGCTGGTCACATATCAGTACCTTTTACCCTCCTCATCAGATATTCAAGGTCCCTGGATACCAGGCTGACTTATTCTTTCTTTACCAACCTTGAAGGTCCCAGGCACCTGGCGAAACAAATTCTGGTGGCCCCATCACAGAATAGGGAATTGTAAACACACGTATGTGGAGCACTGACTCTGAAGTCAAGTAGCTACAAATGCTAGGACTGAAACTGCTGCTGGATAGCAAAAGCCGTGATTCCCCTATGGTTATAGGGATGCCTTCATTATCTTCTGCTTCCTCCACATATTGAGAGACTTGTATACCTTTAAGTGTTTCACATCTATTTTTTGTTTGTATTGTATGCCAAGTATTAAGTTTTGACAAATCTCTCTGTCTTTGTAGCATCAGATGAGAGAAAGGCAGCCAAATAGCTTCACAGGGTTACATGAGGAAAGCAGAAAAAAGAAGGGAAAGCAGCAAGTTTCCAAAAATAATATGAGAAAAAGAAACAGATGTGAGTACTTAGGAACAAGCAAGAAAGAGCTACCAGAAAGATGAGTAAAAGACAAAAATTATTTTTGAAGAAAACCAGCTAGGGAGAAGAGTCAATTTTAAAAGCTGTGATAAGAATCACTAAACAGATGTGAATTACTTGTATCTTATACATGCATTTTTCTATGAACTTTTGTGTCATTCTAATCATCAATGTCTCTTGGATTTTACTTCAAAATATGTAGGGACAAAGAGTGCTGGAGTATTACTGAGATAATGCGGAAGTATTATTTCATACCAGCTCTGCAATTGATCATAGATATAACAACAAGATCAGATCATCCACCAGGAATAAATTTCATGGAACAAGTGCTTTTAGAAATACAGATATGAAAAAAAAAAAAAAAGAAAAGAAAACCATTATATTCTTACTTCCTACAGGATATCCAAAATCTCCAAACTGGTATCAGACAGATTTTCACCTTTATGGCTAATTTCCTCTCATTTCCCTTTTTTCTTTCTAATTTTAGCTTTATGTGCCTTTAGAGCACCTATTTGGAATCAGTGCAGATTGATTAATATAATATTGTGCCTTCCAGAAAGTGAAAAAGAAAGAAAATGAACAAAATATGTGGGAGAGAGAAGTAGTGAGAGTACGGTTGGAAACATCTGGCAATGTATAATTAGCATGCAGCATGTTCTGGAATTCAAACAGATAATTAAATCTGTAACTTAGTAAAGTAATGCATATAATTCTGAATTACTTAGCACTGGGTGGTGACAACATAAGATAGCCTTTTGCAAAGGGAATATAAAACACCACTTGTTTTTAGTTTCAGTCTTATTCAAATTAACAGGCCAGTCAAGTTTTGATAATTTATAATCCAGGATGATATAAATGCATGTCTCATGTTAAAGTCATCTTTTCTACGATGACAACATGCCTTATGTTATGCAAGTTACTACTTATGAAAAGCACCCCATAGAAGCAAGAACTGCAATGGTAGTGATTTGACTAAGCAAGCAGACATAAATCACATTATCCAGGATAAAAATGGTTTATGATGAAAATATAGAAGGTCAGTGATTAGAAAAAGTAATTAGCAGAAAATAACGTAAGGAAGATTATCTCTTAAGCAAAGACATTACTACTGTTTGCCAGAGTATCAATTTTATAGTCTTTGCCCAGTCCTTCCTTTGATAACTTTACAAATGTGTTATAAATTTCTTTAAAAGATTACCATCGCAAACAACATTATAATGAAATTATTTACACTGCTGCAGCTAATACTGCATCTGCAATTTTGCTTTAATTCTTAGCTACAAAGCTTCATAACTCCCTGGTAAAAGAACTCCAGAATGAAACTTGGCATACTAAAGTAAAACCTGTGCTTCAAATAGGATGAAAAATGTGTTCAAGTTTCAAGCTCTGACATGAAAGTATGATACTGTAAAAGTTATTTTATTATTCTAAACTAAGAAATATGTCAAGATTCTGTGTGCCTGTTGCTGGTGGTGTTTTTGTTGTTGTTGTTCGTTTTTTGTTTTTTTTTAATGAAAAATAGATTTATCATGATAGACCGATGGTATTTAAATTTTTTCATAAATGCTTCAATCCTGTACACATGTCCACTACTTTGTCTGCAAGTATTCTGCAGTGATTTTTATACTAATAAAAACCTCTATATACAAAGGATATTTTGACTACAACACTATTAATTTCTTATTGTATCTTTTTTTTTCAGTTATCCATTCAAGAAGATGAATAACATTAAGTTCAGACAGAGATAAACGTGAGAAACTTTATAGAAGGAATAATAGACTTTCAAAATTAATACTGTTGTTTCCGTATTAACCCTCACAGAGCTGCTACAGTTTCATCAGAAAATAACTCTACCATGAGTAACATAATGAATGTAAACAAATACCTTTGTTTTTTACAAAATGTATTGCAACTTCTCTATTGTGGAAAATCAAAGTGATGAGCACTTCTCTCTGTTAATGAGAAAGCCTTGTGAATCTGTGGCTTTTGTTTAAGCACTTACAGACCTGTTTCTGCTGAATGATTTCACATAACATCCAGGTTTCTTTCAACTCAGAGTCCTGGATCTTAAATGGCAAACATTCATTTTTTTTTGAGACACCATCTCACAACACGCTGGTTTTGATGTAGTAAAAAGACGACAGTAAATTTTATTTTGTTGGTGTTGTGATGACGTTATTTTGACTTGATGTGAGCAATGTGTATAGTTGGTCAAAGAAAGTTTGTGCAGATTGTGATGAATGTATATTTTAATTATTTATCCTCAACAAGTTTTAAATTGCACTTCTTCCAAACAAATAAGTGGCTTCATAATTAGAATTTGGCTCCTCTTAGTCATGGTATAAGAAGAAAAAGATATTATAAACACTTCACAAATGCTGAAGAAGGGAATTGCTTAGAGTAATTCTTAATTAAAAGCTACTCTATAAGTTTCCATTCAGTAAAGTATCACATTAAATTAACTGTTCAGAAATCACCAAAAAGAGAGAACATAATTCTTCCCTTTCAGTAGCAATGACAAAGGAAAAAAAAAAAAAAAAAAAAGTAGTTGTAAAATGCAAATTTTAAAATACACTGGGAGGATAAATGTTATTTTTAAATTGGATATAATTTCTTTTGCTAAAAATAATGTGACAAGATTGAGAAAGGAAAAAGTAAATTAATTTTCACCATTTGTGTTGGTCATTGCCAAAGACCAGTCTCTGCAGAGCAGTGTGTGTACCTGCACCTCGTAGTGTGTAAGTTCACAACCACCTTCCCCAAAGCAAGCAAAGGAAAATGGTATTTAAAAAATCCAATGGCACATTTTATTAGCAATAGGAGAAATGAGAAATATAGTTTTGTAAAACAATTAGCTTTGCAGTGATACTAAGAAATCATACTGATCACAAGGTACATGGAATTAGAGTTACATTTGCTCTAAACAAAAAAAGGCAACTTGACAATTTTATCACCTCAGCTGAGCTACCACAGCAAAACAACTACTATACCAAAAGAACTCTTCCCTTTTCCCACAGCAGCAGGAGATCTCCAGATGATTTTAAAATCTAGGATTAATTATTATATATCACTCTAGGCTATCTTTTCTGTTTATAAAAAATGCATTAGGGGCTGAAAGGAATCTTGCTGCTACTTAATAAGTGTTATCGTTATTAATATGTAGATGGTACTATCTATCTTAATAGAAAGAGATCAGTTAGTTAGTAGGGAGCTTGAGTAATACTCCCAAAAAGAGCTACTAAAATCAACAGATATAGCAACCAGTAAATGTGTATCCTGCCTCAGATCACTGTCCAGAAGTGTCAAGCTACTATAACTTCAAGTATTCCATTCTCCACTGAAGAATTAAGAAAATCACTACAAGTAGCAGGAAAGAAGGCAGTACGACAAGATAATAGTGGGAGCTCTTGACAGTAAGTGTACTTGTCTACAAAATGGGAAGAATGAATACAGAGAAACCAATGCTTTGAGAGTCTATGAACAAAGCACCCAGAGATCTAAGTTGTTAACAATCTCGTTGCAAAGGATAGCTTACTCCAGCCAAAACCAGAGGCAACAGAACAGAGCAAATGCTAACATAAAAATATGGCACTGCACTAAGTCCATGACAATCCAGAAGTCTTGGGTTCTAGATATGCTCATCACTTTCCTCAGAGAAGTAATACTTCTAGTAATAATCTCCTATAAGACACTTACTTATAAAATTGTAAGTTGCATCCGAAGTTTCTATCCACAAAACACTCTGTTATACTAACACACAGTCCAATTGCTGGTAACAGAGAAACAGGCAAAGAAATTTGACTGGTGTGTAAATATTCTGTTAATACTGTTCTGATAATATTCTTTGTCTCCTGCTCTCATAAAGTGAAATTACTCTCTGAGATTTTTCTGTTAGACAGACATTTCAGTAGAAAAGACAGCCCTAATTATTTATAGGAAACAAATGAACAGACAAACAAAAAACAAAACAAAACAAAAAAAAAAAAACCAAACCCAAACCCTACAGTGTTATTTTGCTAAACTCCTAGTGAATATGATTTTTCTAGATGTGGGAAGTTCATCATGTCACTATAGAAAAGGAATTTCACTACAGAAAGGTTTTCATTAAGCAAAAAGTAAGTTAAAAAAAAATTACATTAAAGTAGACTAAGCACTATGGAGGAAAAGAGAAAAAAAAATAAAGATATTTCCTTAATAGATCAATTAATTCACTTAATTCAAGCAAAGCATGTTTCTTTTTACTGTCTCCACCGGGCATGCTAACTCTTAAGCATGAGACAGCTGTTTCCTTTGAGGAACTGCTCTTAGAAAGTAAATAGTCCGCAAGTAATTGACAGGTCAAGCGTGTAAAAGCCCCTCAGAGGTTGAAAATATATTTATGCATTTGTAATATTAATGACTAGTTTATCCTTGCAAAGAAACAAAGACTATGCTTCCTGTTTAACTTGAAATTTCTTTTTCAATAAATTCTGTGCACATTTTGAGTGCTTAGTATGGACTGGAATTGATCAGGATAAGAAATAGATTTATTAGTTTCCTGAACAAGCTGTACTTACCAGAAAAGACAGAATGAATAAAAGTATAACTGTACAACCAGTTATGAAAAATTGCACTAAAAGTAGGAAGAAAATGGCATGCATTAACAACTATATTACACAAAACAGTCCCAAGATATTCATAGTTTTATATCTGTTTACATATTCTCTTAGAATTTTTCTCATGAATGTACTAGAGACTCAGCTATCCAGTGTTGCTCTTAAAGTTTATATAAACAGTGAGTTCTGAAAAGACTTTGTAAATGTTAATAATGAGAACTTTTGCAAACACACCCACAATATATATACCCATTATTTTTGTTTATCAGTCAATCTGCACACCCAGAATCTTAAATATTTATTAGGTTCCTCTGGCTCATCTGAAATGGATTTCCAGTGTTTTCTATTATTTTGCTATACAGAACATGTTAATTTATAGAAAAATAAATTTTAGAAATCAGTTGGACACTATTCCTAAATAGTGAATACCTCCTAGTTACATAATTATATTTGAGGGTATGGCCTGTTCAAGTCTCCCTTAAGAAACACAGCAACTTGGGCTTTAAAGAATCAAGAGAAATGTGGTTAAACAGCCTGAGTTGTTTTTTGAAAGTGAAATTCATTCTTGAATCCACTAAAGTAAAATAAAGACAGTTTCAGGTTTTCTAATGATGTTTTCCAATTGATAAAATTGATTCAGGAAAGAATTTAGAAATAGTTTGGATAGATTCTATACCTTTGAGAGATAAGAGAAATCATATTTTTAGCTATAATCTCCTTATGATTGGTCATATTTAACCACCACATATTTGAGTCCTCTCCTTCTGTGGCTTGTTGTGGACTATTTTCTGATTTGTGAGCTTTATGCCACTACACTGCATTGATTTATTTAAATAATGCTTCTGGACTACCTTCTACTTGATGATCAAATCTTTATAACTATTTTCTGTTATTTCAAGTTCTACAAGACCTACATACTATTTGAAATGATAATAATAATAAAAAAATGCAGCAGTGGAAAAGTCATAAATAAGAACAGTATTTCTGTGACAAATATTTGACCTGCACTTAAAGGACAGTACATCTATTCTTATTTTATTCAGAAATATATGTTTATTATGAAAAAGTTTCAAACGTATTGACACTGTTTTGATTTCTTTCTAAGTTATTGGTGCTTTCAGAGTTTGGTAAATATTTCAAAAAGTTCATAAGTCCATTTCAACTTCAAGCTAAAACTTTGTCCAGCAATGAAATTTTGAAAAGAATCCTGATAGATGTTACACAGCAAATAGAAAACTCCCTATAATGGAATCTGAGACAATTATTGTATCAGTGATTGAGTAACTGTTTGGATTACGCTTTTAAAGGATAAAAGGAAAGAAAATAATTTTAAAAGCTGAACACTCTAGACATAAAACATAACATATTAAGCTGAGATTTCCTTTTCCAGACTTCAAAATGCTCTAGTGTAAATGTAGCATCTCATTAATATTTTAATTACATGCATTCATAGTCAACTCTGAAAAATGAAAATTAAGATTTTATTTTATTTTTGCAAAATGGTCCTTAAGTCTGTTTATCATAGAATCACAGAAAATTCCAAGTTGGAAGAGACTCACACTAACATTATGATCAGTTCCCTGGGAGTCTGTTCTAGTTCCTGACCATCTTCTTGGTGAAGAATCTTTTCCTAATATCTGACTCAGCTTCATGCCATTCCCTCAGATCATAGAGTCATAGAATCATAGAACCACCAAGGTTGGAAAAGACCTACAAGATCCTCCAGTCCAACCATTCACCTATCACAAATAGCTCCCACTAAACCATGTCCCTCAAATGTCTGATCCTACAAATGTCTGCTCTTCTTTAGGCTGAAAAAAATGTGTGGCTTTAGCTGCCTCTCATACGTCTTGCCCTCTGGACCCTTCTCCATCTTTATTCCCCCTGCTTTGGACACTATTTTTATGTCTGCCTTATATAGTGTTCAATACTGCACACAGTGCTTGAAGTGAAGCTGCAACAGTGCAGTGTAGAGTGGTGCAACCACATCCCTTGGGTTGCTTAACAGCAGTAAACGTGGAACGAATAGATTGTGATAGAAATAGTATTAGGTGTCCACTAGCATCATAATTTATTTCAGTCTTTATTTTAGTTCTAAACCCACACTTATTTACTGAGAATTTGAGATAGATTTTTGTAATAAATACAGTTTTCCAAACACAGTTGTTACAGACGAGGATCTTAAGTTTGCAACAGATGGGCTATTTGTTTCATTGTCTTTGCCAAAAAGTAAAGAGATTTTGTGCATTCAAGTCACCTGACTGAAAAATATTTAGTATAAGAATATTTTATTTTATATTTGTATTCACCGATATTTATGTTTCCATGCAGCATTACTCAGCAGCAACTAAAACACTGGAGTATTATCAAGATTCTTTTTCTCCTAAAGCTAAAATACCAAATGCTATGAAAGAAATCATACCAGACACCATGAAGGAAATCAGTTCTGTCCCAGCTGAAACCAGGACAACAATGCACAGAGACTATTCTCTCATTCCACATAGTAACTTATGAATTCTGATGACAATTCCATTACTTGCAGGCTAAAGAGATAAAAAGGTATTTCTAGCAGCCAAGTTACCTAGCATACTGAGCAGTCTCAATAGATGTGCTGCACATGGAAACTTATCACTTTTGACTTCCTGTAAAAAAAACTTATTCTTTAACACAAATCCACTTTGAGTTAATTTATGCTTGCTTTCAGGCGGAAGCATAATCAGCTTTAAACTTCAGCTAATAAACCTGCTAAACCTCAAGATTCAAATTCTATATGCAATAAGCGAAAAAGACATATTTTTCCCTGGTAAAACATGACATAGAATTTGCACTGCTCATCGCATATGATATATTTTTCCCCATTGTGTTTTAAACATTTCATAGTAGAAGGACTTTCATAGTTAGAATGAATGCTGGTTACCTTTTTGATGGCATTTAATAGAGAATGAGAATGTCACACTAGAAAACATATGTTCACACACTGAATATATTTGCTTGCTTTCTTAAATAGCCTTCACATCTTAGAACAAACATTTCACTAACAGAGAGCTTGTTCAAAGGACATTATTGTAAAGATGCTTTCTCCTCTTACCATATTTCTTTACAGATGATTGATTTGAAATTTTTTACTATTTAGTGGGACTCCACCATAATCTCACTCACCCTCCTCCCCTGTCATTAGCAAGTTGCATTGCTGCCAAGATATAACGTGTTCAAATTTTTCCTAAAAGAAAAGAAAATAAAATCTGAAGGTATCTTTTTAGTTAGATCTTCTGGGGAAGTATTTTTTTTTAAGCTGGCCTCTTTCTTTATCACCTGGGGAAAATCCTAGTTTCTGAAGCTACTGATGGACTGCACACTACATGCTTTTTATTTTAAAGAAAAGGATTAAAAAAAAAAAAAAAAAGAACTATGACACTGCAGCAGATAGATGATATTAAACCTCTCTGTGATTAACTGGATGAAGAAGAAAATGAAATAGTAACCTATGGAGAGTTGCCTTTTTTTTTTTTTTTTTTTCTCTTTCTTTTTCTTTTATAGGATTTATTACATAGAAGGGAATCCTTTCTAGAAAAGCCCTTTGGAGACAAAGCATGGGGCTCTTTTGACATTTGCCACAGTGTTGTTTACAAAATGGCTAGGGTTTAAGCAAATGAAATAATGTAAAAAAAATAGTTTCTTTTAATTTCTGATATCTAGATGCTTTTTTTCATTCACAGTTTTTTTCTCTTTGCAAAACATAAAAATATTGCAGAATCTCATTCTCCAACAAAATTAAGAGCCTTTACTTTTAGTATACTTTCAATAATACCTGAACCAGAGCAATCAGTCAGGTGCTGCACCTGATAAAATATACTCCTCTCCCCTGCCATCAGTCTTTCCTGTTTGTCAGTGAATGCTACAGTGGCATCTTCTGGTATACAAAAGAATGAATTGTCATCTTGCTGTGAAATATTTTTTCCATTAAAAACGTACACAAAGAAACAGGCTTAAAGAAATAAAAAAACACCTGTGGTTCTTCTTCAATTATTGTTTTTACACCAATTGAAGTAATAATGAATGAAGAGAAATTAAGATCCAGTGATTTGGTAGTCATACAGGCATGAGAGTTTATGCGTAAATAGATTGCTTCTAGAGCTAATAGTATTCTACATAATGACTTAACAATTGTATTGTTTGACATAAGATGAGAAATAGTAGTTGATCAGAAATAAACAAGAGAAAGAAGAGAGGAGGGAAAAAGGCAACAGATAGCACTACCAAAAAAATCCTCCCAAACTGATTATTCTTTCTTAATGCATTTCTCCAAAACTTTCTTTTATATGTTAAGACTTACATTTTCTAGAAATTGCTGGATAGTAAAATAAATTAATGTTTATGAATTGGAAAGAAAATGAGAATTGGTAAGAACTAGATATTCCATTTGATCTTTTACAAGAACAGGACTTTATAGCTTCATAAAATGTTACTGAGTTCAGAGGTTTAATCACAATGCCTTTAACTGTACATATTTTCCTTTGATGTGGCATATACTGTGACACTGTACATCATAGATGTTGCTCAGTATATTCCAGTAACAGGCGAATCCTGAGAAGCCAACAAACCGACTTCCTTAGTGACAAGAGCTTTGAAATAAAATCAATGGCAGCTCAATTCTGGGTCACTGCTCCTCAGTACCTGTTATTAGATGTCACCAAGCACTCCCAGAATCTTTTGAATTGTTCCCTTTTCTGAGGAAGTGGTTAAAACAGATATCAATTATGGGACCATTTTTAACAATGTGAAACTACTGGGAACCATTGGTGAGTGTCTCAAAAGAACTAGTCCTGAATTTATCAAAAGTAATTTGCATAGAAAAGGAGCTCATCTAGAAGCAAACTGTTCTCTCCAATTAAAAATAATAGTTAAAAATTTGATAAAATTAAAAATTTATTAAAATAAGGACTCATTCATCAATGCACTTACTGTAGACTATTATCCCTGTGAAAAAAAAACTAATAAGTTTTGCCATCCAACACACCAAACATTCAAAATTTGCCTTTTATGCACTGTGAATATTTGCATTCAACTCCATGTGGCTATCCAGAGTGCTGGCTCATACCTGTGCCTGGATTAATCAGGTTATGATTGCAGTGATGAACTGAGGACTTCTTTAACCAGTTTGGTCCCACTTCCATAAGGAATTTGTCCTTGATAAAAATAGAAGAGCCTAAAGCTGTACCTGACACACCAGCAACTGGTGCTACTGTGTTGGGCTGATTTAGCAAGGGTTGACTACAGGGGGCTGCCGGGGTTCTTCTGTGAAGGTCCAGCCTACCCTGTCCGGAACACAGATGGTCCCAGTTGGCTCCAATGGCCCCACCACAATGCACATCTGTTATGATCAGATTGCAGCCCCTCATTTCCCACCTTCCATGCACCATTCAGGGAGAATAGGGAGAAGACTCAAGAATTAAGGACTGAGGTTTTCCTGAGTGTCCTGTGTGTCTAAGCCTTAGAATGACAACATAAAACTATTAATGTTTCTTACTGTATTCATTGAAATATATGAGCACGCATGTTTAATCATTGAATGTAATTCCCTGATGTGCCCTATTAACTAGACAACATTTAATAAAAAATAAATGTTTTAATAAATCTCAAGTACTTCTGCAAATCAAAATGTATGATCAATATTTTTGTCTATAACTAGCTTTCACTGAACAGTTTGATTGGGAAACCTTCACCCTAATTAATAGTTCTTCCATTTTTTCTAATGACTGAATTTGTCTATGTAAGCTATCCGTACGAAATGTACAAAGTGATTATTTTGCAATTATTTAGCTCACGGGTAGTTTCTTCTTTAAAAACAGCTGTCATGTACAGATTTTACTTCCTGATATTTCAGAAATAGTAATTTTTAACAGCCAGCTGTCTCCTCTTTGTCTAAAGACTAACATATTTTCCAAATGTCACTCTTGCAATAAGCAAAACACTCACAAGGGTATTAAGCTTTCTGTGCCACTGCCACCTGTGTAAGTGTCATATACTGTGTTTCGCATAACCAAAAGCTGCTCACAAGAGCCATCCTTTTCTTGGAACTGGAGTCCTACATACACTTCTATTCAAGCCTATAAACTTACTGAAGAGTCATAGAAAAATGATGGAACAGACACAATAAAGGTACTGAACCAGGAAATTTCTGCCTATTTCTCACTCATCCTTCTCTATTCATACTTGTTCCCATTCAGATATCCCAATCATCAGATTTGTTTGTCAAAAAATTCCTTTCTTCAGCTCCAGTTTCTTAGGATGAAACTCCTCCAGTTTCATCTCTACCACTTTTTTTTTTTTTTCTTCTTCTTTTTTTTAGGTTAAAGTTTTGCTCCTCTGGGTTGGATCTCAACACATTTTGGCCCTGAATTATCATAGAATTATAGAATCATAGAATAGCTTGGGTTGGAAGGGACCTTAAAGGTCATCTAGTTCCAACCCTGGGCAGGGTTACCAGCCACTGAATCAGACACTAATTCAGGTTGCTGATTGAACCTAACCTTGAACACCTCCAGGGATGGAGCATCCACAGCTTCTCTGGACAACTTGTTCCAGTGCCTCACCACTCTCTGAGTGAAAATTTTCCCCTAACATCTAATCTAAATCTCCTCTCTTTTAGCTGAAAGCAGTTACCCCTTGTAACTAATAATAATGTATCATTATTACATCATGTAAAAGGTCAGTCTCTTTTCTGATTAGAAGTTCCTTTTAAGTATGGGAATACCACAGCAAGATCTCCCCAGAGCCTTCTCTTCTCCAGGCTGAGCAAGCCCATCTCCCTCTGCCTGTCTTCATATGAGAGGTGCTGCAGCTCTCTGATCATCTTCATGGCCTCTGGACCCACTCCAACAATGCTACATCTTTCTCGTGCTGAGGGCCCCAGAACTGAACACAGTACTCCAGATCGGGAAGAATAAATGGAAACAATCACCTGCTTCTCCCTGCTGGCCACACCTCTTTTGGCGCAGCCCAGGATAACATTGGCCTCCTGGGCTGCAAGCTCACGTTGCTAGTTTAACGTCAGGCTTCTCATCCATCAGGATTCACAAGGCCTTCTCTGCAGGGCTGCTTTCAAGGAGTTCTTCTCCCAGTCTGTTCACATATTTCACTTGTCCTTGATGAACCTCATTATGTTCATATGTGCCTGCCCAGGTTTGTCTGAATCTCTTCCTTCTGTTGTGTCTGCTGTATCACAAAGCTTGATGTCATCAGCAAACTTGCTGTGAGTATACTTAATCCCCCAGTCTATGCCACTGGTAGTTTCCCAGGTCTTCCTTTCTCACTTTCTTAAAAATGGGAGTGATGTTTCCCTTTTTCTAGTTACTAGGGACTTTGCCTGACAGCCAATTATAATAGCTTTGATTGACTCATGTCCACAATGCTTAGGGCATTACTGAAAATAAAATAAAAACAAGGGCTTTGTGCCCTTCCCTGAAGCCTGGCACAAAATTACATATAGTCTGTCAATGATCACAGCATTCATAAGTTCAAATCGTATGTCTAAATGAGAAATGTACCAGCTACTCAGGGAGCCCTTACTTTAAGATTGTGCAATAAAAGCAGTTACCTAGGGATGACTGTATACAATATATATTTGAGAAAGGAAGCCAAATGGGAGAAAAGATACATGTTTCAGAGAGTAATGGATTTGACATAAAAAATACTAGTGACTATATGGTGCCACAAAGGATACCTTTAATGAAGACTTTGTCTATTGAGCTGCGGCATAAACCTTATGTGACTCCAACTGGGTAAATCACAATGAAGCAGGAGATTTTTCCTTCTTTAATCACCTCCACTGGCCCTAAGCTGAATTTGATCATAGGATTCCAATTAAGGAAAACAGCTTATGTTTAACATGTGATCTCATTGCTGCTGGCCAACATTTGGCACAGTGTTCTACTTAACCAACCTCTGAAAACACAAAAAGTAGTATTTATATTCAGATTCGGTTGCCTAAATATACCTAAATGTAGTCGTCCACAATACAGGTTTTCATGTGAACTAAATTTTGTTGCTAAAGACACAATTAATATAGTTAAAGTATACCAGTGAGCTATTCTGCACATACTGAAACAGGCCCCTGAAGTGATCTGCAAAATTTAGAATATTTCTAGGCTACAGTTAGGGGTCTGATCTAGAGGGGAATCCTTCCAGGAGGACCCAGGAATGGAGTATGCTTTCTCCCTGCATTTATTCTCAGAACATACAAAAGAGTATTCATGCCTACCTGCAGTCTGATTCTAGCAAATAGGCAACAAATTGTAGGCCCAGTTTGAATTATGCAGACTGCTAGCCACTTCCCTTTAGAAGAACAGGAGACAGGGGAATCTTAGTTGCTGCTCTGCAGACACATTGCTTGAGAGAATGTAGGTTATGAGTATTATAGAGTAGATTCATGCTTCTTAGGGAAGCCTGCAATTTTTTTGCTTGATAATAACAATCTTTTTGCAAATTTGGAGAACTAGGTCTTGCTTATTCCTATCTCTCCTATATATTATTTCTAGGAAAAATAAACAAACAACAACAAAAACAAAACCAATTCATGGACCAGTTAAAGGTCAACCAGGGGATCAGGCGTAGTCAGCCTGGGTTTATGAATGGTAGATCCTGTCTGACAAACCTGATTTCATTCTATGACAAGGTGACCTGCTTAGTGGATGAGGGTAAGGCTGTCTATAATGTGGTCTGTAATGTGGTCTACCTGGACTTCAGTGAGGCCTTTGACACTGTCCCCCATAACATTCTTGTGGAGAAGCTGGCTGCCCATGATCTGAATGGGTGTATGCTCTGCTGGGTGAAGCACTGGCTGGATGGCCAGGCCCAAAGAGCTGTGGTCAATGGAGTTGAATCCAGTTGGTGGCCAGTCATGAGCGGTGTCCCCCAGGGTTCAGTGCTGGGACCGCTTCTTCTTAACATCTTCATTGATGATCTTGATGAGGGGATTGACTGCACACTCAGTAAATTTGCAGACGACACTAAGTTGGGAGGGAGTGTTGATCTGCCAGAGGGGAGAAGAGCACTACAGAGGGACCTGGATAGGCTAAATCGATGGGCCAACGTTAACAGGATGAGTTTTAATAGGGCCAAGTGTTGGGTCCTGCATTTTTGGTCACAACAACCCTAGGCTTGGGGAGGAATGGCTGGAAAGCTTCCTGATGGAAAGGGACCTTGGTGTGCTGGTGGGCAGCCAGCTGAATATGAACCAGTAGTATGCCCAGGTGGCTAAGAAGGCCAATGGCATCCTGGCTTGTATCAGGAATGGTGTGGTGAGCAGGACTAGGGAAGTCATCCTGCCCCTGTACTTGGCATTGGTGAGGCCTCACCTTGAGTACTGTGTTCAGTTTTGGGCACCTCAGTACAAAAAGGATATGGAGGTACTGGAGCAGGTCCAGAGAAGGGCAACAAGGCTTGTGAAGGGCCTGGAAAATCAGCCTTATGAGGAGAGGCTGAGGGAACTGGGGCTGTTTAGTCTGGGGAAAAGGAGGCTGAGGGGAGACCTTATTGCTCTCTTCCAGTATCTGAAAGATGCTTACAGTGAGAGTGGGGCAAGTCTCTTCTCACTGGTGACAGGTGACAGGATGAGGGGAAATGGCCTCAAGTTGCGCCAAGGTAAGCTTAGGTTGCACGTTAGGAAACACTTCTTTACAGAAAGGGTAGTTAAATACTAGAATAGGCTCCCCAGGGAGGCAGTTGAGTCACCGTCCCTGGATGTGTTTAAGAGTCGTTTGGATGTGATGCTCAGAGATATGATTTAGCAGAGGGTTGTTAGAGTTAGGGTACTATGGTTAGGCTGCGGTTGGACTTGATGATCTTTGAGGTCTTTTCCAACCTGAGTAATTCTATGATCCTATGATTCTATGATTCTAAAACAACCAAAAAAATCTCTCTTGTGTAAAAAATGATGATTCAAGGCACGGTTGTTGCAATTATTATAAGTTGAAGGCACAAATATAAAGTTAATTTTGTGCACTGGTTCTGGAAATCTCCCAAAAGATAATGTCCTTGTTTTATTTTTGTTTTTTGTTTTTTGTTTTTTTAATATATCAAAGATGAGAGACACCCATGCTAGGCAGAGGAACTACCTTTCATTATAAACTTCCTTTGGGTATACATTGATGTGACATTTGTCATGGTTACACCTGTTTTAAAAAAAAAATAAAAAAAAAAAACAAACTGATGTAAATCAGTTTTGAGAAAGAGGACTTTTATAAGAATATTAAAAATGTTTTAGCCTTCTTTTTTAATTCAGTGAAACCAATTCTTTGTTTTTCTGTTTAAAATCTAGAATGAGAAACAGGTAAAATAGACACCAAGATTCTTTGCTAACCAAACATACCATGGGATTCACATATAGTCATAAATCCTTTTGCACCAAGAACAATTATTGGCATCACAGGTGATGGATAGCAAATGAGTCTTATCAGACAGGGTAAATGCTATTTTACAGATATTATGGTCTGTGCTTACAAGTAGCACCTTTGTTTTATGTTGCATTAATGATCGTGATGTTAAAACCAGAATGTACTCTGAAAAGTATTTGACCCTTATATAAAATAAGCGAAATGAAATCAAAACCAAAGCAAACGCAAAGCTACCTGACTTATGGAAGGACTTGCCTAAATAGATGTACATTCTCGTATTTGAGCTACTGAAGCTTAACTCCTGCACAATCTCTTGAGAGAAATAAGGGCTATAGGTCACAATTCTCAACCTAGCAGAGACCTTTAATCTTTAATTAATTGTATAGCCTCACGTTTACTTATTTCCAGTGACACACGTTTATTCCTTTCCAGTTACAATAAAATGAGCCTGTATTTATTAGTTCAGGCTTCAATGTTTACATTATAAATGGCTAACATGCTAAGAATAACACTATTTCTATATCTGTTATTATTAAAGTAAGATTAAATTCTAAGGAAAAATAAGATGCAGATGAGGAAAATGTAGCTAGAGTATTATGGTCCTTTCAAACTTCACAAAGCTAGACATTCATTTTCTGTCAATCAAATTAATAAAAAGAGTCAATTTCTACCAAACAAAACAATTTTTTTTTTTTTTTGAAACATTTTATTTGAGTTTCTATGACAGTAGAGTAGAAATACAACAGTAGAGTAAAAGAGACATAAAGGCTATCACCAAAAAAACATGAGAAATCTAATGCAAATTGTGGGACGTTGGTCTGTTGGTTTTTTTGTTTGTTTGTTTTTGAGTTTTTTGTTTTGTTTTGTTTTGTTTTTTGGGGGGTTTTTTTATTATGTTTTTTTCTGATTTATTCTGTGGGTTTCCATTCGTTTGTAGAGATCAGGCAAAACTTACAAAGCCTCTCCAATCATGAATAAGAGGTTAAAAATGAGTCTCCTTTTGACAGTCTTTAAAGATAAAATTCAAAATTGTTAATTAAGGAAAAATTTGCTTGAGGTGATAAAATCACACCTAAGATGGAATAGATACGTCTGACTCTTCTGAAGTTCTGCTTTTAAAAAAAATACTTTTGGATATATAACCAAAGCAAAAAATCATAGCATTTTTAGGCATCACCACTTAGAAAAAAAGGGTTCTTTTAAACACAATTGCTTGGGAGGAACACACTTCTGTGTGAAATTTCTTGCTTATATTTATTTTATACAAAGGAAAACAATAGAAATTATCTTATTCTTAATTTGTGGAAGAACCTGATAGAACAGCAAAACTGTTCTGAATATGGTGATCACGACAGTTATAAAAATTCTTTTCAGATCCCTAATACATTATTATAAAATGTGTTTCAAACAACGTTACACATAATAACAAATACCAAGTCACTGAAATATAATTAGAATTTTTTAACTCTTTCTAAATGAATTATGTGTTTTCTCAGGAAAATTCAAGCTTCTATGAAGTCACTGAAATGATGCTTACTGATTTCAAAAAGAGCTTGATCGTAACTCATATAAAATAGAATATGAATTAGTCTTAATACCACAGTATTTTGCAATTGGTCAATATTTGCATAAACAAGCAGTGTATTTTGATCTCTTTTTGCATATCTTTGAGAGATATACAAATAGTACATAATTTAATCCAGAGATTAGTAATTGTTAACATTTTGTATTATGAAAAAATACACCATGATGCATGTTTCCTTGGGTTAAAAACAAACAAACAAACAAACATTCCTTTGATGAAATTTTCAAAGCTCTTATCTGTTATTGGAAAGAAATAAAAAGCTTTTTAAAGTTTTTCATGAAAACAAAGACATAAATTCCCATCAGACTCTAGTGAAATGATTGTTCTCTTTTTTTTCCTCATATACTAAATGAATAACTTTAACTACATCACTAAAATCTTTGATTACTATCTATCTACATCATATTTTCCCTCATCTATCCAAGTAATTAAAGAATCATTGGACCACAAAGAAAGACTTACTGCTAAAGATGGGAGGCAATATACTTGGGCACAGGTTGCTGCTTTTCAAGAACTAACTTTCATCTGTTTTCTACTGGCTCCTTTGAAAGGATTGGATTAGTAAATTAAACTCCTGTGAACATATCACATCAGTGAAGTCCACATAGTTTAATATTAACTGGGATGCTCTGGTTATCCCACCCTTCCTTCCCACAGGAAAACTGTTACATATTGTCAACACATACAAAGTTCAAAGATCTTTTTGTACGCGTGATAAAGTGTTTGCACAGTAATACATAAAAATATAAATTATTTGAAGCATATACAAAAGCACAGTAATACTCAAGTTCAAATGATTTCAACAATAAAAACTCGCTTGTGGACTCCTATGCACGGACCTCCAACAGTCATCAAAAAACAGTCAACTTCATATTTGCACAAGTAAAACTGCTGATTGTAAAATGACACAAAGCAGGGAGACAAAAAAAAAAAAAAAAAAAAAAAAAGGTAATTTTGTTTCAAATAATGACAGAAAACTAAAATTAATTAGTAGGTAACTTCCATGTATCTTATTTTACTAAAAGGTGTGACCTCTATGTTTATATTATCCGTTGGGAAAATCAGACGATAATATTTCCTGCTCCCAGTCTACTCTCTGCTGGTGCAGCCTTACCTGAAGTACTATGTGTAGTTTGGGGCACCACAGTGCAAGAAATACATAGAATTATTAAAGGATCCAAAGGAGGGTAGCAAAGATATGAAAGATTCTAGAGGGGAAGATGTGTGAAGAGAAGCTGAAGTCCCTTGGTTTGTTCAGCCCAAAGCAGAATAGGCTGAGCAGAGGTCTCAACACATTACATACTGAATGAAGTAATATACTGTTTGCCTGTTTCACTCAAATTTATGCCAAGAAGGTCCAGAAAGGTAATTACAGCTACAGTCCTTGCTCAGAACAGACCTGACCAAGACCAACATGCCAAGTCTCCCACTGTGGACTATAAAATTCATTCTGAATGGAAGTCCATTTTCATGGGCATTTCCCACGTGAAAGCATGTTTTAATTTGCCTGGAATTAGTGCAGAATTTAAAATAAGTGTTATAGTGGGGAAATGCACCCTACTATATATCAAAATCAAGTGGATTTGTCTGTAACCTCCCTCATTTTCCTGCTCCTCCTTCACCATTGTCTTTTTTATGTTGTCTTGAAGACAACTTACCAACTTTTGATAGAATTTTTAGACAGGGAATACACTAAGTCAGTTTCAGGAGAATTTCATAAGGTTAAAACATATCTCAGTTCAATTCGATTAAAACAAGAACCATGGTTACATATCAGTTATTCTAGTTAAACAAGAAATGGTTAATTATATAATTCCACAAAACACAGTATGATATCTGAGCATAAAAACAAGTGTGAAAATTTATAGCAACATTTAGATCAAGTTTGGAGTCCACAGAAGGAACTTCTATTTTTTATACAATTTTTAAATAAGAGTGAGACGTTCTCAACAGAGCAAACATATAAGCAGTGAGGTGATGCAGTCTTTCCAAAGAAATATGAGTAAGATCAGTTCACACAAAAAATAGGGGATTAGGAATACTGTTGTGTATAAACAAAATAAAACCTGAAATCCTACTTAGACATAAGAGACCTTTTTCTTTACTGAGGTAATATCAAATGCGTATTAGAATTTAAAACAATATAACAGATGTTAAACATCATAACAGAGATTTTATTGCTTTCAGTATCCGGTGGGTACCACTAGTCATAAACTCTTGAACCCTAAGCCAATCAGAGATGGCAGACATCTACTGAGAAGCCCTTCATTACACCACTTACATAATGAATTTGACCACAATACTGCTCTACTTTTAGAGCTGACGTTGGTGTAAATGAGTAGAAATAGCAAAACAGACTGACCAGAGAATACAGAAGCAGCTATGTTACTTGGCATCACTTTGAATCTTTCAGCCTTATAAACTGTCATTCTCCAACAGCCATGTCACTAAAAGAACTAATGCTGATCACGTTTATTTTATTTGCCTACATATATTCTTAAATCTGCAATCAAATGAGTCAAAATATAGATTATTTGACTGTTTTAATATTAAAGTTAGAATATGCATTGGATATTTAATCCAGAGTTTTCATTTCATGTTTAACACTCTTGTGGGGTTGTACACGATTTCTACTTCAGGCTGCAAATCCTCATTCTTTGTATTCAAATTATACAGTCAATCTATCTCAACCTAGTTTAGTGATGATTTATTTAAATCCTACCTACCTAATGACAGACAATTGATTTATAATAAGCACAAATCAAGATAAATGCAGCCATTTTGTCAAATTTACCTTTGATGCCTAAAATAGTCTTTTCTTTTCTTGTGTCCCAGTCAAGCATTTTGAATGAACACTACCTCAACGAAATCATGTATTGTAGTCTAGCTAAGATTGGTACTCAGTCTAGTTATTTTGTTCAATGAACAGTAACTGTTCAGTTCCCAAACTTTTAGGACAGGAAGGTTGATGAAGCAATGGAGGGAAAACAGCTGTACAAATAAGAGATACTATGATCATTGCTTCTATTGCACTTTCTTCCAGTTCTACCTGTTCTCATGATTTGTTGTTACTAAATCAATATTACTGTTCTTTTTCTAATTTTGGAAAGGATTGTGAACTGCCCTGGCAAGACTTGTGAGCAGTGAAAAGCAAAATGGAAAAGTTTCTGTAGAACTTGCAAATAGTACAGTTAACGAAGTTTGCTCTCTCTGAACAAGGAGAAGCTAAGTAAAGTTTTTCATGGTAGGTTGATTTGGTATGGTAGGTTTAAGCAGCTTTGGATATGGGGACAAATGATGCTTATCACAGAGGATGCTTTTAAAGTAGAGAAGGAAAGGAAGGCAAGAACACAGCCATACCAAAGTAAGTGAAAGAACAGAAACAGGGGAAAGGATGTCGGACTGGAGAATGAAGAATAAAATCGGATAGGAGATATTGACTGGATTAGGTGAATCATCATACTCTCTTTTCATGTGTAGATCACAACATAAAGCCTTTTTCAGATTTTTCCATACTTAATATAAGTAAATATAAACTTAATAAGAAAATAATAATCCATAGATTAACTAAAATCAAGTATTTTTGAGGGGTTTTTTCTTCAGACAGAGAAAATATCTGATAAGCTAAAAATCAAATACAGGAAGAGTCAAGATTTCCTTGTATAAAGACCCTCAAGGTAATGTTAAATAAATGAGCCTTGAACTAGGACATGTAATAAAGAAATAGCTGCACTGAATGCTAAAATGAGAAAAGAAGAAAGACAAAGCTGTGGCACAGCACTTTTCAGAAAATTACTGGTCTTGCTATAAGTCTTATGAGAATTTTGATAAAAAACAGTGAGTATCTCAGCAGAGTGATAGCAGGATTAGCTCTTCCTCTCTTCCTCACACAGGTATGTGAAAACACATATATGGATAAGTATTTCTTGCTATTACATCTTGAATTCTCCTTTTTTTTTGTGTGTGGGGGGGAGGGGTGCGGGGGGAGGTAATTCATTATGACACATTAAATTCTCCTGTAGGGACTTCTTGGATAGAGTAGAATAAAAATCACAGTTTCAAGACTTGATGCTACTGTTTATTTTATACATTTAAAGTACACTATCCTTTGTAGTACCACTCCTCCAAAAGACTACAGCAATTTGCTATGTTTTAAAGCAACTTAAAAAGGGCAAAGCAGTCAGAAAAATTGTAGGACTCTAAAATACTGAATGTAATAGAATAATTGACTATTCCATATGAAAACTAGGATTTTTAAGAATACAACATATTTTAAGCACTATTATAATGCTAGGGCAATCATTTCTGAGTCATAAATAACAAATCTCTCCATTGGTCCCCCAGAGTCTAAAGCCTGTCACCACACATTTGTCAGTCTCCAACTCTGAGTGAAAACACTTCCTATATCTGTAACACTGAGGGGAGAAACATGTCGTCCTCAACTTCAGTGGCTATACGTTAAGCAAAATTGCTAGAGTTTTATCCTGGCAAAAACATATCTTCCCTTCCTCACTGTTACTTCTGGGTCTGAGGACTATACACATGTTTAGAAGACAGCAACAAGAAATTAGAAAAGATGTATGTACTCTTAATTTTTTTATTTTTATGCAAAGCAATGCCTTTAGTATGGATATTTCTATATCATACTTTATCCTCTTATTTTGCTTATTTATTTTGCTTATAAATTCAGATTATAAACTTATTGGAAACAGGATACCCTTGGTGAAATTCTTTGAACTAAATAACAAAACAGAGACGTGGCTTTGGATAGAAGCCCCAGATTCTACTATGATACAAAATAGTCAGTAATCTCCCTTCCTTTCCTGACTGATAATGAAAAATTGACAGGAAGTGAAAGACTGAAAATATTTTTTGGTAAGTAGAAGATAACACCATCTATATGCCTGCATGTATCGAAAGATTAAAGGTAAAGTGAACGTAAAGTAAACTTCTCGTTTTCATAATGAATACTGTTCATTACATTTTATTTCTAACATCATTTTTCTTTTTAGGATTTCTAAATTGCTATGTGAGCAATGTTCAATTCAGCCAATTGTGTTTCTACCTGTCTGAAATTACTGCAACTGCATTCTGCTTTTCACTTTAAAAACACAGTTATGTTAGACTGATAAATTAGTGTTTCATAATGGACAGAAGCATCTTGTAATTTGAAAAATTAACAAAAAATCTGCCATGCACCAGAAGAAACAAAATAATATCTTCAGCTCTTTAAGGTTTTTATTTGAACAAATCTAATATCTTGTTCACAACGCAAATGTGTCTTTTTTTTTTCTTTGTATATCATTATATTCAGGATTTCCAATATAAATTGCCGCACCAGAAATTCAGTTTCATTAGTCTTCCACTACTAATGTGATCAAACACAAACCATATCTAAGTATAGTAGTCAGACATTTCTAGCAATTAAAAAAAAAAAAACCAACCAATACTAAAAAAACAAAACAAAATGGATCAAACCAACACTGTGATGGACAAAAACCATCAGAACTAACAAACCATCACTGAGGATACACATACTCAAGTCAACCTGTTGGCTATGTTTGACATTCAGATGTACTTCACAGAGGACAAAGAATGCAGTAAGCAACATAGGCAGCCAGGAGTTCAAGATCTTACTTATCTTGGACTTATAACCAGTCATATGAAACTAAGAAAATTCCACCAGTTTAAATAGTGATGATATTTATCATTTAGTGTTTTCGTTCTCATTCCTAATGTAACATTATAAATATTGAAAAGTTTGACTTAAGTAGTTCTCTATGAAATACACCTACCACAACAAAATCTTAACTTTCGGCATAGTTCCATTACATTAGTTCCATCAATTATTAGAAACAACTTCTGTGCTAGACTGCCTAGTATTACCTCTCATGTTAAATCAGTAGGTCAGAGGGGAATGTTATTATAAGGCCTATTAATTGACTGAAATAATGTAATGAGGTCTATGCACTAACATATGATGTGATGGAACTGACAGTTATCTTTGTACCGTCCTCAGAGAAGTCTTATAGTTACAGTTCTATTCCAGTATACCTTGGCAACATTATTCAGACAACCTCTCCACATCTTTTCCAAAATAATTCAGTGGTGTTTCTTAGTGATACATATGATATTTCACTCTTTGAATGTATGAAGGAAATGGAATCATGGACTTACAGTCTGTAATTTTCAGGACTCTTTTTACTTCTCCACTTCCTGATCCTCCGCAACCATCTTCATCATCGCATTCTCCACTGATTTGTTCATCCACACTTCCACCACTGCCTGTTTGTCGTGGATCCCAGTTATCATATTTAGGAAATGATTTGCCCCGCAACAGCTGAGGACAAGACATGGCATGCAAGTTAGCAGTACAGATGAAGAACTTCAGAGAACATCCAAAATTTCATATCTCTTTCTCTAATATTGTTTTGATTTTAAAAGAAAAATACAGGATCCACAGAAAGATAATTCTACTTTTTTTTTCCCCTCTGGTTTACAGTCAGATTTAAAAGATGGCCATTCTTCATTTTTTATTTAAAAACATATGTAACATTTCTGTTTGTACTTCTTCTATACTGCTAAATAAGAGATTGGTCATTAAACCGTAGCCCAGAGGCCAAGCATCTTGTCCCTCACACTTTCAGACTAGAATCGTTTCGAGGAGAGAGTCAGCATCCATGCTACATAGCAACTGGCCTTGCATCCATTCCAGACCCATATGGTGTCCACATGGTTTTAAGATACAATTATTGTCTTGTGTGGATTTTTCAGTTCAAAATATCTGGACTAATACAAGAGCTGTGCTTCATATATTGGCATATGTCTGTTACATACAAAATATCCAGGTTGTGTGTATTCAGTGTGTTACATGGGAATCTGGTATAAACTGAATGAAACAGATGTGCTGGGACAATATCAAATGTTTGACCAGAGAACAGCAGACCAAGCCAGTACCTCTTTGGTACATTATTGTCCTGGAGATAACTGTTTCCCAAATCATATTTAGTCATTTTAGTAGAGCTAACAAGGGTGACCCAAAATAAATCAAAGGGATAGCTGACACTGTGTTAGGCAGTGTAAGTGCTTTAGATCTAGTAGACAAACTTGTTCTCTTGTTCCTTCTTATTTTTTAGTATAAGCATGGACAATAATGGTCTACAAGACAGAAGGTCAGAAGCATAGATTTCAAAATTTGACTCACTTCTTCATTCTGTTAAGCAGAATTGAGCAATCATTTGAATAATATTCATTTGTTTTCCATTATCAAATGTACAAGTGCTGCCACACAGATTGTTAAATATTAAGTTGTAGAACTTTCATGCATGCATACTGTCTTCCTTATTCCCCATTCAGATTCAGTTCACTTTATATGTCAGATACAAATACATATCATGATGTCTGTATAAATTGGTTCTTGTGAGTGATCATAACTGCATCTAGTCAAAATGCAGCTAGTGCAGTCTCATGCATTGCCCTTTCTTTCAGGAAGACTGATTTGCACTGGTCTAGACTTGCTGGCTCAGATTCTTTAATGTAGTAAGTCTGAAACACACTTGTTTTAGACCATCAAATATTTGGTTGTTTTATTGTTCAAGTAAGATTTGTGTTTTTGAAGAGCATAGTTTCTGTTAAGTTTTAGACATTTCTAAGACATGACACAGATAAATATCAGTAGCTCTATAAAAGCTACTTGCAACACAATATATGAACAGTGAAGAAAGCCATCCACCACTAAAACACCACAACTAAATTATGCAGCACCTCTAATTCAAAAGCTTTATTGGATGTTTTTATATGATACCTGCAGGACATATCTGAGAGGAAATGCTGCTCTGTTCACTATGTAATTCATGAAAAATTTCAGCCAAACTAGTATATATGGAGACAAAAGTCAGTTCAATTAATTACACAAAGTATTATAGAATCATAGAATCACAGAATCATAGAATCACAGAATGGCTTGGGTTGGAAGGGAACTCAAAGATCATCAAGTTTCATCACCCCCACCACCGGATGGGCCACCAACCTCCAGATCTGGTACTAGACCAGATTGCTCAGGGCTCCATCCAACCTGGTCTTGAACACCTCCAGGTATGGAGCATCCACAACACTCTGAACAGCCTGTTCCAGCACCTCACCACTCTCTCTGAGAACTTCCCCCTGACATCCAATCTAAACCTAAATCTAAGCTTAAGACCATTTCCCCTTGTCCTATCACTGCCTATCCTTGTAAAAGTTAATTCCCCTCCTTTTTATAATCTCCTTTTAAATACTGGAAGGCTGCAGTGAGGTCTCTCTCCAACAGCTCCATGTCTTTCCTGTACGGGTGGCCCCAGACCATTGGCCAACTGAGATGCAAGAGTACATTGCTGTCTCACGTTCAGCTTTTCATCCTCAAGAGCCCACATGTCCTTCTTTGTAGGGCTTACTTTCAAGGAGTTCTTCTCCCAGTCTGTATATGTACCTGAGATTACTCTGACCCAAAACCTTGCACTTCACTATGTTGAACCTCATGAAGTTCACACAGGCCCACCTTTTCAGTTTAAGGTCCCTCTGGACAGTTTCCCTTCCTTCTAATCCATCAACCACACCACTCAGCTTGGTATCATTGGCAAAGTTGCTGAGGGTGCACTCAAGCCCATCATCGATGTCACTGATGAAGATGCGGAAGAGCACTGGTCCCAAGACAGACCTCTGTGGGACACCACTTGGAGCTGGCCTCCACCTGGACATAGTGCCATTCAACACAACCCTCTGTCTATTGCTCATCCCTCATGTGCCTTAACATGTCTTCTCAGAGGATCTGTCCCATGGTCTTCCCAGGCACATATGTGAGGCTCACTGGCCTCACATTTAGGATTTTCTTCAGTGATCTTTGTGGAAAGCAATATAAAACACAAACAGAGCAAATAAACCTACAAACAACACACACAACACAACTAAGGGACAGAGAAGCAACAAACTGTCTTATAAGGTACCTCAGCAAATAAGACAGGCAATGGAATGAATTTTTAAATTCATGCTATAATAAAATACAGACAGAAGTAAATTTGCAAGTCTAAATATTGTATTACATGCATATTAGAAGATAAAATATTCTGCTCTGTAAAATAATTGTGGGTGTCCTGGATAGCCAGCAGACTATGAATTATCAAGACTAGTGCTCTAGACAAGGCTTTAATAGGATATCTTTGAAGACAGAAATAGGAATACTAGTCAGATTAGGTATGTTATATTACTCCCAAATCCAGTTCTTATTTCCACTGTTCAGAAAAGAAGCCATAGAATTGAATTCTATTGGAGAGCTTAAAAGATAAAATAATTATTTAAAAAAAAAAAAAACCTAAAAAAAAATAGAAATTTGTTTTAATCAACATGAAAATAGCAAATGAATCAACAACTTTGATTTATACATTCAAATTTAACCAAACAAATCTACATTACATACATCATACTTTAATCATACATTAAAAATAAACCAAGCAAGAACCGTTCTATATTAAAATAATTTATTAACATCTGTCATCAGGTTGTTCAAAAAAATTTACATACTCTGTCTCAGATAGATCTTTTAGCCTTAAAGCAGAGACTAATTCAGAGGTTCAAGGCCAAAGGCCAGACTAAGTAATGAAAATGGTGCATTCTGACTCTCAAAAACGTGTGAATCCATTCAAGTAAATCTGATTGAAGACCAGACTCTTATTGACTTTCCTGTTCTTGCAGAAGGTTATAACTGATATCTGTCATGACTGATATATACTGAAACGCAAGGGATCTTAACATTTACACTGTTGCGACCTTTCAACAAATATCTAGTATCTCTACTAGTTATCTTAAACATCGTCTACCTTCAGGGGAATGGCTGCTTTTTGAATGAATTTTATTTTATTCTTTTTTCAAAAAAGTATCTTTATTAATGATACTCTGATGCAGTCAATGCAGTCAATGTGAATTAAGCTTAATCATAATATTTCTGCTCTGTCATTTATGTGCATATCAAAGAACTGGGGAAGAAAATCCTAAAGGAGATCAGCAATTAATCCAATTTACTTAAGCAAATAGTATCTAGAAGAATTATTTCTAGAAATAACTATTTTGAACTCTTTCAAACCAGAAGAATATGCTCAAGTTTATCCCTTGTCTTAGCATTAAAAATCTGAATGATTAAAAGGATGGCATTTCTCTTTAGAGGCCTAATTATAAAAGCACTCATGCCTGTGGGCCAGAATATTCTGTAGGGTACCATTTTCAGTAATGTAAGATATCCTTAACAGAAATATTTATAAAGTAGATGTCCAGCTTACACTGTAGACTGGTAGTAAGATAATAAGCATTAGCACTTATTTGATATCTCAAGATACGGTTTTGTATTTGTTTTAATAAAAATTTGTATCTGTGTACAAAGCTCATCAAACCACTTTCTATTTTTTGCTACAGCAACAAACAGTGAAATCTTCATTTCAATCTTCATACACTATGTCTGCTTCAGTTTGTTTCAATGAGCTCTGCCTAAAGTAAATTCAGTTTTAAGTAATTCTAAATACTTTAGACATAAATCGGTGTGCTGTGCTCTTTGGTCTGCTTCTAAATGTATGAGGGCTGCTCCAAAAGTAATGCCTACTTCATTGTTTTGGCCCATGACATCAGAGAAAGGTGCTGGTGGTATGGCAGAAGAGGCTGAACTTACCTGCCAATATTCTATTACATTTCACTGCTGTGTGAAAGATGACAGCAGAGGGATAGTCTGACAGAATGGCATCTAACATGGCAGTGCATGTGAAGCAAAGGGGTGGAACTGAATTCCTCCATGCAGAAAAAAATGGCACCACTGACATTCATTGACACTTGCTGAATGTTTATGGAGACCTAACAATGAATGTGAGCAGTGACATGGTGGGCGGCACTTTTCAGCAGTGGTGACAGTGATGTGAAGGACAAGCCATGTTCTGGACAGCCAGGAAGATTTTAAAAAAGAAGTACACAGGTTCTTGTTTTTTACTGGTGAAAATGCATAGCTAATGGTGGTGACTATGTTAGAAAATACTGTTTTGCAGCTGAGAATTTGCTCTAACAAATCACTGTTGTTATGTTCTTTGTATCACTTGTTGTTTCCATGGAACTAAATAGGAGGCATTACTTTTGGAGCAATTTATATAATTGTCCCTCAACAAATAATCTTTCCGTTTTTGTTGTCCTGTTAACAATGAAGTCCTCTCTGCTGTAAAAATCTTGCTTCATCTTTGGGAGTACATTTTGCAGCTAAAACTCCTCAGTTGGCTTTCATACAAGTTCTGTTATGAGTAATTTATTTTCTTTTCAGTTATTACCATATCTGAGTGAAAAGAGAAGCAAATCCTTGGCTCTCATCCCTTGTTACAGCTCCCACTAGTCCAGCTATGCACGCTATCATCTTGATTGTTTCTCAAAGAATTTAACTTTTTTGGTCCTAAAAAACCCAGCATCACTGTACATTTAAATTGTCCTCAGAAAAGCAAGCACGAGACAAACGAGAGTAAAATTAAACCTTAGATTGTGTTCTGTATCTGCCTAGATAGTTGAAACAGCAGAACAAAGTTGCATAACGTGATTAATGTTTAGAGTCCAATGTTTTTGACATTTCACCCACCAAAGATTGCATAATTACAAACAGAAATAAATGAGAACAGTAACAAAAGACAAACATAAATTTCAGAATAAAAACAGGTTACCAAGAATGAGTAAAAAACATCATAAGCAAAACTGCATTTAAAATATTTCTTAGGCAATCAGCAATTTAAGTTTTGTTCTGTAGTCTCATTGACTGGATTGGATTTTTTATTTCACAGATAATTTGCAAATAATTTTACCTTTACCTTATTCTCATGTGAGTTTTACACCATTCTATCCAAAAGTGAGGAAAATTTTGATTTATTTAAGGAGTTCCTAAGATGAAACCAGAAGAAGCAATAACTGCTATGTAAAATCCATCAAGACTAAGTTGAGCAGCAGCGGTAACAGTGCATTTACTGAGACATTTGAATTTTTGTTATTGTTTCTCTGATTGTTTTAGCTTTTTAATTCAAACACAATTTGAATCAAAAGGAAGAGCTTGGATAGAATTCATGTCAATGAGTCATAGGTATTTACATCTGAGCTACTCATCCTGGTATCTTCTGCAGTCAGCAGAAACTGGAATGCACAAATTCCCTCTTATTTAACTTGCTTTAGGGTTATCATTAGAATAAGATCAGATGGTATAAATCTTAGAACATTTCACACTATCGTTAAGAAAGACAAGTTCAAGTATTGAAGATTTAGTTATGCGAATCCTAATATTTCAAACTGTTGAGAAGGCATGTATGGCAATTAAGGCATCTCAGGGTCATGTTCAGCCAACCTAGAGGCCTTCTATGATGTCATCACTGGCTGCGTGGAAGGGGGAGAGCAGTGGATGTAGTCTACCTTGATTTCAGTAAGGCATTTGACACTGCCTCCCACAACATCCTAATAACAAAGCTGAGGAGGTATGGAATAGATGAGTGAACACTGAGTTATGCTGAGAACTGGCTGACTGGCAGAGCACAGAGGGTTGTGATTGGTGGTGCAGAGTCCAGTTGGAGGCCTGTATTTAGTGGTGACCCTCAGGGGTCAGTGCTGGGTCTAGTCTTGTTCAACATCTTCATCAATGATCTTGATGAGGGAATAGCGCCTACCCTCAGCAAGTTTGCTAATGTTACAAAGCTGGGAGGAATGACTGACATACCAGAAGCCTGTGCTGCCATTCAGCAAAACCTGACAGGCTGGAGAGCTGAACAGAGAGGAACCAGATGGGGTTTAACAAAAGCAAGTGTAGTCTTGTACCTAGGGAGGAATAACCACATGCACCAATACAGACTAGGGATGACCTGCTGGAGAGGATCTCTCAAGAGAGGGACCTCAGTGTCCTGGCGGACAACAAGTTGGCAAGGAGCCAGCAGTGTGCTCCGGTGGCCAAGAAGGCCAATGGCATCCTGAGGTGCATTAAAAAGAGCGTGGCCAGCGGGTCAAGTGAGGTGATCCTCCCCCTCTACTCCACTCCGGGTAGGCCCCACCTGCCAGTTCTAGGCTCTCCAGTACAAAAAAGACAGGGATAACTTGGAGAGAGTCCAACAGAGAGCCACAAGGATGATAAAGGGCCTGGAGCACCTCCAGCACCACCTTATAAGGAAAGACTGAGTGAACTGGGTCTGTTCAGCCTTGAGAAAAGAAGACTCAGAGAAGATCAGTTCTGATCAACATCTATAAACATCTAAGGTGCACGAGGTAAAGGGATTAGCCCAGACTCTTTTCAGCAATGCAAGGTGATAGGACAAGGGGAACCGACCACAAAGTGAAACATGAGAAGTTCTGCACAAATGTGCATAAGAACTTCTTCACAGTAAGGGTGGCAGAGTACTGGAACAGGCTGCCCAGGGGGATTGTGGAGTCTCCTTCTCTGGAGATACTCAAGACCCGCCTGGATGCCTCCCTGTGCAACCTGGTCTAGGAAGACTGCTTTGCAGGGGGATTGGACTAGATTATCTCCAGAGGTCCCTTCCAGTCCAGACAATTCTGTGATTCTGTGATTCTGTGATGTCATGAGGAATTCAGTTTTCCTATGAAAATGTGACAAAAGTTAACTGTAGCTGATTTAGTTGAAAATAAGTTCTGGTCATTTGACCTGGGAAGTCAAAGACAACCCGAACTGCTGCTAAGATACCATTCTTTTTCTCCTGGATTTAAAAACTACATGAAATCCCTGTGAATTAACAATGCTTTCAATAAGAATTTCCTCACTGTAGCACACAGAGCATAATCTTGCCTTAAAACAAAAGCAAACAAACAAAAAGAAAACACACATTAAGCATTTGCTTTGTCTGTACTTTGTGGTTGTATGAAAAATTAACAAATTCAGGTCACTAGAATTATTCTGCTACCTCAAAGAACTGACTGAATTTTTTTCATCTTCAGGTATTTGCACTGTAATTTGTTGCCTAATTAAATCCTTTTCAATTATTGTATTAGGATTGAAAAATAAATTCTCTTCTACCTGTTCTGACACTATAATTTTTCTTCACAACCACTATTTTATACATGGAATGATCTCCCATGAGAAATTAAATGCATGTTCCAGTCAGGTGAGACACAGTACCTTTTTAACACAAAATACTGACGAAGCTTTCTGGATAAAAACGTACATTGGTAAAGGGCATTGCTATGTTAAGAAGGTAGTTATAGAAGGAATATCTCATTTTTACTGCTTTTTAAAGTGAAAGCACTTTTTCCAGTTCTTTGATATTTTCAGAAATGCTACTTGTCTAGATATTTTAAGAAGAAAAAGGAAATAAGAACCATAGGAAATGTTTGTTTAAATGAAACAGTACTGAAAAAAAATCAAATCAAAACAAAACAAAACAAAAAAAAACTTTTCTGAAAGCATCTACTTTGATGTCAGAATGTGCACAAATCCACTGGAACCAGGACCATTAACCAAACTAAGCATGAAAGATGCAAACACGAGGAGTGACAGCATCTGCTATGACAGACTATCTGGAAGGGCTTCACAGGTAGGTCTAATGAAGTATTCAGGAGAATCTCATCGGATACTCATGCCCATTTTGTTGCACTTCAATCATTAAACAGATTCCAAAAAAAGAAAAGTTTGAAAACAATATTGCAGCAGGAAATGAGACAGTCAGAAAATAGTAAATAAAGCTGTTTCTGTTCAACCTTAATGCCAATTTAATATCACGCCAACTTGCAGGCTCTATATAGCTGAACTGTTTTGACAGGGATTCTACATGCCATAGTTCTGTTATGCACCATGAATAAGCCATGAAGCTAATCAATGACTATAAAGCCTGTTCTCTGACGACTGATGATGACACTGTGAAATAATTCACTTATGGTTTATCAGTACTATCAGTTAGAGGTGATAGGAGCCATTACCACCAATGCCTTACACACAGTGGGGTCTAATCAACACACTGTTGACAAACAGTGCATAGTACCTCTTCATTCCTCAGGAATACAGAAACCTCTTTCTTTTAGTCCTGTATAATGCAAACTGGAAATAAATTGCAATGGCTACTGGCATATAAAATGTAGATTTGGTATGCATACACATCACTGATAACTACAGCGGAAGAGTAGAAGTGAGCAGCTCAGAGAAAAATGAGCTGGGTCACAAGCAATATTTGTAGAAGTCCTTAACATTTCAGAAATCTCTGCACAAATGTCAGAGTATGCCTCCAAGACACTTAAGTCTATGAACAAATAACAGCAACAGGATGGTAACTCCACCAAAGATTTGGGGCTTGTACTAATATGGGAATAGACAATTTTTTTCTAAATGTGCATGTGGAGCATTGATCATTATAGTATCCAGGTCTGGAGGAGCAGTTACAAAATAATGGTTTATTCAGTTTACACTAGCTCCAATCGAACTGATGTGTACACAAACAATGGGTTCTACTATAAGTTATTTACACAGGGAGGAGACTCACCTATCACTGACATATCCACAACAAACAGTGACACACTTCATTACACACCATCAAGTCAGAATTGTGTAGGATTGTGAAAAATATGGTAAAAGTCTTTCAGTAAAAAATATATTCAAACTCAATATATTTTAAGATGGTAGACTACCAGAATTATTTGAAACCAAGTTAAATAAAAGAATTTAGAAAGAAGCCATTCGTTTTGCATTAGCCATCTTTCTGTAGATAGTGTTTGTTAAAAGTGGTTCCTCATAGTTAACAAAATGAAAACATTAAAAATACACTTCTGCAATCAACAGCTACACTTGTCCTTTCTTTCCAGAGCATTCTAAATCAATATAGAAGATGATGTGGGAGTAGACACCTAAAAATTTAATCCAAAACTCAATTACTGTGAAACAAAAACCTTCAACAGTCATTTACATCAAAATGAAAATTGTAACAATGTTGATCACAGAACATTTTTTGTGGGGAGGGATCCTCTGTGCAAAAGTAATTTCCCCCCTAGTATGAAATAAATTGAGCAGAACCTTAAAATAATTGACAAGCAGGAATCTCCTTAGATTAGTAAAATCAAGTAGCAATTACAAAAGTATACCACCAGACTATGATGGTGCTGGACCAATCTTGTATCAAGAATTTGCTACATTTCTTTTCCATAAAACACACCACAGCAAAAACACATCAAGTGATCTTCTGCACTATTTACCACATTTTACTTAAGGTCCTGTATAATTTCTTTTCATTTGGAGCGTATATCCTTAAATCAGAAAGCTAGCAAAAACTCTAGTACATTATTCATGCTCCACTTAAGTCTTACAGTGAAAGTTTTCCAGTTTTCCTCCAAATAAGACCTTCCTGACACAAAATTTATTTTCCACTCCTGTTCCTCAGTTGCCCTTTATTTTCACAACTTCTGTATAACTATACTCCTCTGGCTATGGTCATTATGTAGTAAGGCTGCTTTGCATAAATTGAGACTTATAGCATATGAAGGGCTATACTTTCAAATGTACTTTGCCTCAAAACTATTCTTAGAATAGTCGCTGCTGCCTTGTCTTGTCAAAATTCATCGTGCCTGTTTCGTTTTTTTTTTTTTTTTTTTCCCAGGAATTTCAAGAGAATTAATGTATGCTTGAAGTATGAAAGTGGTAGAGGAGGCGACACTATATTAGTTGAGAACAGCTCTTTGTATTTAAAGAAGTGGACCATTTTCAATCAGAGCCTTCTCACTGTGATTGGACAGAACTATTCTTTAACTCCCATTGTGTCTTTGTATGTCTGATAAAATTGTAACTTTTCTCAGAAAAGCTAGCTTTGAGTTCAAGTAGCTGTCTATGCTAGTTGTCTACAACATTACTTATTCAGATGTAATCAAATGTCATGCAGAATATTATCAAATAAAAAGAGTCTTTTTAGAAATGCCTGAGAAACCTGGCTCAGCTGTAATATGTGCGCAGTACTCTAATTATAGTAATCCTAATCTATGCAGACTGTGTTATTAAAAGTGACATATACTTTAATTGTTGACAGATGGCTTTGAACCCTGCATAAATATTTATAAAGTCACATGTATTCCTACAGTTAGCAAAAACTCCAGGTATATTAGTCTGTCTTTTCAGAAACCTTTTTATATGCACATGCAAGCTCAGGATTTCCATTGTCATAACTATTTTATTGTTAAAGTTACCCAAAGTCTTTAAAGAGATCGCTTTCCTCCCAGAGTGAAATGAATAGAACATAGATTATGGACAGTTTTGATTACTTTAGAAATCAAAGAACTTTCTCAGCAGTAGATTGTATTGTGTTAGGCCTTGTGCTCCCAGTTATTCAATATTTCCGTAATGCTGATCATTTGTAATTAACTCTGTCCTCACTGGCTATCTACATAGCAGAGATTAACCGAAATCTTTCAATCTCGAATAACAGTTCAGAAAACAAAACAAAACAAAACAAACAAACAAACAAAAAAACATAAATTCAGCAACACTGCTTATTGACATATGAATTCAGTGCACTTCTTCTTTTTCAGATCTTACAAATCCTAATTTTGAAATGCATACAAGAAATTTGGTTACAAGTGCATTATAAAAACAAACTAGAAAATAGGTAACATTTACAAAAAGTAACAGAAAATTGAATGAGAAGTTATACACAAGCTTTTCAAAGACGTCCTAAGGTGCGCTTAAAAGGATCACGTGAAGACTAAACAATCACACTAGTCACAAAAACCGCCTACTTATCTCTTTATCTGTTAGGGTGGGACACGCTTAAGGTAACTGTAGCAACCTAAACTTAAGCATCTGTCCTTGCAGAAAGATGGGTCCAGAGATTAATCCTCTCAACCTAAAGTTGAGATGTTTATCAAAGCTAAAAGTCAGATCCCCTGCTTTATCCTCCATTTTGAAAAAAAAAAATAGCTTTGTGTACAATAGAGGTTTACTTCACTGTAAGTATTTGCCTACTCAGTGTAGAGATCTGCAGGCTAGCTAAGTGGTATTTTTACCTTTTACAGTCATTGGACTTCTTACAGTCAATGGAAAGAAAGGCATCTTCAGAAGACCAAACTTACTTACCCTATAATAAGCCATGTAATAACACATGTACACCCATGTTACTGATTTTGGAGGGGTATTAGCAGGCACTATATATTTCAAAGAGGGTTGATTCTAACTGAAGTGACTCTCTAGAATATGAAAGAAAGGGAGGAAGGGAAGGTGATCCTTTAAGAGAACAAAGTGAAAATGAGAAACCCTAGCATGTAACTAGAAAAAACTCTCATCATGAAGTGATAGAATACAATTTCTGTCAAGGAGGTTATAAAATTTCTTCCTTGAAAGTCTTATGAAGGAATAAATGACAAAAGGAAGGATTTTGATTGCACACTTCTTGTTCTCTCAAAGAAGGAGAAAAAAATATATATTTTTAATGTACTATCTGAAAGAAAATTATCAAAGAATTTGCTTTATTCATTCATTTTATAACTAATACATATAGATTTATGGCAAATTTTATGCATTGCTTAACACAGCAACAGTAAGCTTTGAATGATTTTCCTCATATAGAAAATACTTCACATAAAGCATGCCAACAATTAAACATCAGAAATAGAGTAGTCATCATTCTTCAGCTTTTATGAAACATAAAAAAAAAAAGAAATCTGAATTCACTTGAAATGAGCTATTTTTGTGATATTTATTTTTTCTCTCACATAGATCACATAATTAGAAAAATACTAGAAAGTTCTATTTAATGTAGTTATGTATTTTTTAATTTTCATTCAAAGTAAGAACAACTAGCGTTAAAGGCCTTACTACAAAATAAAATATTGTTAAATCCTAGAAGAAATAAGACTTTTTCTAAGACACTGGGTGGTTTTTTTTTTTTCACTTTATCATAATCTAATTTCATATTTGCATATCTTTGCTGCTGGAGAGATAATATATAACAAATAGAACTTGAATTTTATTTCAAATGCTAGCAGAATTTTGATATTGCACTTTAAGCTGATAAGTATTTCATTATTGTTATACATTCATTTCTGCATGGTTCTGCAATGTAAATTTATGTAGAAATGAAAATCATTACAAGATCAAGTATTAATCCAGAAAAAATACAGAACACCTTTGATAAAATAGAAGTGAAAATCTATAAAACTCTTAAGTCTGGGGTTCAGTTTCTAGTGTTCAGTATTCCTATTTCTCCTTACCTTTTAGAAATAGAATGTTTAGTAAACTAGAAATGTTCTAGTCTGGAGTTTTGCATGCAGTCATTTCAGTAATGCACATATGTATTCTACAGATGTTTTTATAATAAGGTTGAAGTTGCAAACTAAGACTCACTAAAAGATCATCTATCACATACAGAAAAATGTCAAATTCTTTTGTAGTTCTTATTGTAGTGCTCTTTTTCATCCAGTGCTGGGCTATACTACTCTATAAATGTTGTTGAAAACAAAATAGTTCTAATGTGAGTCGGTACGGTGTAATGCAGTACTGGGCACTGACACAGGTAACTTAACAAGTTGGCAGAAATAAAAATAACCCTTATAATGCCTCCCAAATGCAAAGATTATTCATATAGGCACAGCATTGAAGAAAAAGCTTAGAATTAAGAATCTATGTGCTTCACAGCTTCCTATGTTCCAACCAACAAAAGAACAGATACCGCTCCTTATCTTTCATATAATAGCTTAATTATTAGAGGTTCTATGCAGAAAATGGGAGATTTAGACTGAAGGCCTTCTGCTGTCCCCAATGATTCATACCCACATTTTCTCCAATTGTCTAACTCTTAAGCTGTATTCTAGTTTCATTAAGAAAAAGAAAGATGCGTTAATGAGCTTAATGTATCATTAAAGAATAAATCCCAGATATTTTCTGGGCCCAGAGTTCTCAAAAGAAAGCACAGACTTGTAATCTCATAGTTTAGGAAATAAATGTTATACTTATTGGAGAACAAAGTTCTTCCCTCTCAAATATCCCGTAACTGTGAAAGTGAGGCACTCTTATCAGAGACAGACCTTGGAGGCTCTTTGGAATATGTAGAGCCAGCTAATACTTTAATCATCAATCTATAATTTGAAGGCAAAGAAGGGAAAGAGCAGCAACATATTCCCTCAGATGTTAAAGTCGCACAGAGATTATGTGATTAAATGTTCATCTCCATCTGTATAAAGGAAAATATAGACACAATGGCTGGAGGGAAATCTCAGTAACCCAATCAGAAAGATGAGACCCTGTTTTGGCCCTACCAGAAGAGCATAATTACCCCCATGTCCTGGTAGAACACCCATCACACCCAGTGGGACGGGATCTCCGCAGATCACCTCACATACTAAGGAGGTTACCTCCAACAGGTTGTGGAATGAATTGTATGGTGCATGAGAAAAGCATTTGGATTTATAGACAACTTAAATACAGGATTCTCAGGAACTTAACATGTGATGCTTAATGGAAGAATCAAAGATGGGGAGAGTTCAAGAACTGAAGGGATATGAATGCACTGAAACTGTGTGGGTCTGTACAACAATGTGACCAGTACCTAATGTACTAAAGTATTTTAGTGAGCCTACAAACGGCAGGGGAGTCAACTCTTTACAAGGATAGATAATGGAAGGACAAGGGGAAATGGTTTTAAGTTGAAGGAGGAAAGACATAGGTTGGATGTCAGGAGGAAGTTCTTTACTATCAGAGTGGTGAGGTGCTGGAACAGGCTGCCTGGAGAGGTTGTGGATGCCCTGTCCCTAGAGGTGTTCAAGGCCAGGTTGGATGGGGCCCTGGGACCCTGGAGGTTGGGAGTCCTGCCTGTGGCAGGGAGGTTGGAGCTTGATGATCCTTGAGGTCCCTTCCAACCCAAGCCATTCTATGATTCTGTGATTCTATGATTCTGTGATTCTATGACCACTGGTCCGGGCTAGTTCAAGAATCGGAGGCGTGGGAGCCAGGTACGGAAGAAGATCTGAGCTGGATACTAGAGAGATGGGATGATCTGTGAGCTGTCTGCTGTAGGGGATGAGGAGACAGTTTTCAAGTGTGTGATAGTGTATGAGGCAAGTGGAGATCAGGGCATTCAAGGTAGCTGGGTAGACAATGAGTGTCTAAGGGTAATTACTTGGAGTGATCACAATGTGTTGACAAAGAGCATCTCTATCAGCAGCAGGAAGCACAGCCACAAGGCTTGGGGGCTTGCATACTGAAGTGCTAGCAACTGTGGACGCAGAGATCCAGGGTCATTCACAGAACAGACTGGGTCAGTTATGGGAAGGACATTGTACATATATGCATTTAGATGTGCACGTTTTCCGCTAATGGTCTTTTATCCTCACCAGCCAGAAAGGAGAAAAAGATCAAGAAGTTGGAGCAGTTTGCATTTGCATAAGTGCTATGCTTTCTACCTTTTTTGATATATTACATAGTGTGGGTAAAAGTACGTGTTTACCTCCCAGGAACATACGCTCAGACTTGATACTGACTAGACCTAACTGCTTCTGAGGTAAACAGAAAGTGGAGACAATGTGTTGGGATTTTTTGTTTTCTTTTGCTTTTCCTTTTTCCATTTGCTTGTATTTTGCTTTTTTTATTATTATTCCTTTTTTCTTTGTTTTTGGTAGGGAAGGGAACTGAGGGAAGGGCTAGGAGAGATTCTATTCTCTGAAAAAGATTGGCAGTATTCTGAAGAGAGACTATAGTCTACAGTAGTAGACTGACTGTACAGTCTATCTGCTACAGAATATAGCAGATATACATATCTGCCTTGCAGGTTATGCGAGTTCTGCGATTCTGTTAGAGCTCCTCTAGAACCAATGAATACAGGGTAACGGTACAAAGTCAATATCAGAAACATGGCCATTATTTGTGAGGTACATATGCTTCCCTCTACTTTGACCTCTAAAGATTTTTTCAGTCATGATTCCACAAAGAAATTACTTTTCAGACTTGATGCTTAAATTCAAACTTACAATTTTTTCCTTTTTTTAATCTTTTTTTCTTAACTAACATAAACAAAAACAAGGCAAGGTCTTGAGGCCTTAACCTCATGATGAAACATATAATGAACTGTACTTCTAAAGAGTTAATGCAAGCTGTATAGCAAGTCAGTCAATGCCTGCACATTGGCTGGCCTCCTGTATTCTGCAGTATAGCTCAATTGTTTTAAAGCAGTTTTGACATAAACAACCAACCTTGTTATATTATCAGATAGTGTATGAAAAATCATTCATCCATTACAGTGAAACATGCTGTATAGTATAATGCTAGAATTCAAAAATTTTCGCTTTTCCTCTAGCCTGAACATACTCTTCCTGGTTCCATGCAAAATCTAGATTATGTACTATTCAGTACAGATCACAAATACAACATAAATTAGGGTTACTATGTAGCCAATTAAGATTTAGAATTAATATTGTGTTAGGTATATAACTTTTAGAAGAACCATTACCTTAATAATTAAAATATAAATATTGGAAAAGTTGATTGTATTTACTATACAGGTCCCAAAGATATGGTTTTATTTCAGCCTACATTTCAACCTTAATTACGTGGAGTTAAATATCTTATAGGTCTTTCTAATCTGAAATAATCATGTCTATCTTAGTCTATTAATGAAAATTTTCCTATTTTTGTCTGTAGGCTGTACTATATAACAACCAGATAATCTATTCTTCACTTAAAATGAGTTGTTAATGGTGGAAATTAATAAACTCTATTTAATCAAATTAAAATAAAACTGTGATCAATGACTTTTCAACAGGACTAGTGCAGATTAAATGTTTTGCAATTATTTCTTGTGAAGATATTATATTATTGCCCAAACATATAGTATTGTTGTCAGTTAAGATTTATGCATAGATTTGGTTCCATTTTACAAGGCATTTCTCCACAATCTTTACAGCAAAATATCTGCATAAAATTTAGTTAACCATGAGATTTGAGGACTGATATATCATAACAAGATTAGATTTGGAAGATCTTAATGTTAATACCAAAAAAAGGAAGTTTACAAGGTAGTAAACTGGAAAAGAAAGAAAGATATGGCATCCGGAAAATCATTTTCCATTGTTCCTAATGTTCCCAATATTCTTTCCACTGTTTTCTGGGTAGAGTATTATTCAAACGAATATAAGAAGAACATATCTACACAAATCTGACATAATTCTCTCTAATATTTTGAAGATTCACAAAACATCATGAAATATCTGCCCACTTATTATTTACAGAAAGAAACAAGCTTAATCTTGAAATAGTATCATAACTGTAATTCCAGGCCTGTAGACCATTATAATGGTCAAAATTAGATGTTTTGTCCTTACTTCCCTGTTTGAAAAATATTCTTGAAATGTGTAGTCCAGCAAATTTCTTCCTTATCTAAGAAAAATCGGTTCACTAAACGCAGCTCTGTTTGTGAACGTATGACTTAATCAGAGAGCCAACTGTTTGCAGCAAACAGTAAAAGGGAAAATATATATATACATTTATTTTGTAGTAGGTTTTATTAATAATTGTATTATTAATTTTACAATCTTTATTAATTGCTTTATTGCAGTTAGAAGATTTCAGGGTTCAGATAAAAGAGATGCAGGAAAGTCATTAAATGTATACCTACGTCTTCACATTCTTTGGGGAAATATGGACAGAGTTCTAAAATTAGCACATCACTGGAATAAAAGCTAAAGATCTCAGGTTTTACATGCATCTAAAAGTCTAATTTTTTTACCTTCCTGACTTCTCTAATGGATCGTATACTCTCCTGGTAGAAGCATCATAATTCCAGACATGTTAGTATTTGGAAGAAGCAAACTCAATCGGTAGATTGCAGGGCAGACTGCTAACATTTTGCTGTTCTAGGAATGCAGTCTTCTCCCCAGGACTTTTACTCTGGTCTCTGGAAGGCACATGTGAGAGGACACAATCTCAGATTTTGTTACATGTTTCCTAAATGACCCAAGCAATTTCTTTAAGCTCCAAAATGCATTCAGACTATTTTGAAGACATACATAACATTTGAAAAGAAAGTCTGTTCCACATTCTATTTCTGTGCACAGTGGCTGCAGTTTTATTCTTCTGACTACAAATCAGACAATTTGCCTCACAGTAGGATTCCTAACATCAACCATAGATTCTTTCCCCACTCTTCTCCACAGAGATTTAATAGATGTAGTCTGAGGTAAATGTTTCCTAAACTGCTGGTATATTCTCATCAGTTCCTAAAAGATTTGACTATCAATTAACTATAAGTAGTATATATTTCATATGCTTGATGGCTAAAATATAAGTTAACAGAGAAAAGTAAAAATACAGTTAACAATATATTAAGTAGCATGTTCCTCCATACCTAATAACATAAAAGCAATAAAAAAAAAAACTCATCAAATAATAATTACTGGTGTGATTAAAATAATAATAAAAAATATAATCATTAAAAAAAAAAAAAAAGCCCTCAGATAAAAATTAGTGATTTAGAAGTCACATAGTCAAGTACACAGATTCACTTCACTACTCATAACTGAAATACATATTCAATGCCTAATTCAAGAAAATGAGGAACAAAATAATTACCATTAGCTCCAGAGGCTTTTCATTTGTATTTACTGTCTAGTTAATTATAAAAGAGATACGAAGTAGTCTTACTTAGTGTAACCTTTCTAGTCCTGTAGTTTTTTTTAGGTGTCCACAGTCCAGTCACTGGTCTGTATTACTGCACAACCAATTGCAATTTGGCACTGCGTCTTCTTTGGAGATCCCTTTCATTATGCAAACGTGAAGAATTAATAGCTTTGGATCCTGTCATAGAAAGAATTAGCCCTCCATATAAGGAGAAATCTGCAATGGGAAGAAGCAAAAACTACAAAATTCTCATTTCACCAAATTTTTATCAACCATCCAGCTTCATTTATTCCTTACATAATTAATCAGATTATGTTTTGTGAACAAAAAAACATAAAAAAAATATATTATCAACATTTTAATAATGGTTACTCTAACATAAATTAGGAATTATTTTTTAGAAAACATTAGAAGGCTTCAAAAAAATAGTGGTTTTCATTATTCATAAGTAAGGCCTTGAAAAAAGGGCTCTCCAGATGCCTATAAACAAAAAATGGTGTAGCATGTTTGCAAATTTAGGAACCTCTGAAGAAGAGATATTTCAGAGTAGATTTGAATGTTGTGATTTTTTTTTTCCCAAAGACTTATTACACTATTTATACCTACTATTCATGAATGCCTGATTTTCTTTTTAAGAATATCACATACATAATAAATATAATGAGGGGTTTTTGTTTGTTTCTTTGTTTGTTTTGTTGTTTTTGGTTGTTTTTTGTTTGTTTTTGTTTTTGTGTTTTGTTTTTTGGGTTTTTTTTTTTTTTTTTTTGAAGAATAAATAAACATGTATTGGAAAGTCTAGGAGTTGAGAATGACAAGAGTGATATAGAATAGGGGATGGATATTGTTTGGGTTTCTGCTGCAAGAGAGAGAAATTTCTTCTTAGTTGCAGACTGGGCACTGTGTTGTGGATTTAGGATGAAAATAATGTTAATAACACCAGTGTTTCAGATGTTGTGGATCAGTAATTACACAAGAGTCATAGTTATGCATGCTGCCTTGCCAGTAAGGAGGCTGAAGGTGTGCAAGATGATGGGTGAGGACACATCCAGTGCAGCTGACTCAAGCAGGCCAAAGGGACAATCCACACCATACAGTGCCATGTTGAACAATTAAACTGTGGGGAGTTGGATGGAGGTGTGAGTGCTCTGGGACCGGCTCAGTAACAGTCAGCTAGTGGTGAGCAGTTGTGTTATGCATCATTTGCTTTGTTTATTTTCCTTTTTTTTTTTTTTCTTGCTTTTACATTTCTTTACTCATTTTTCTTTCTTGTTAAACTGCCCCTATCTCAGCTCTTGTACTTTTCTTTTCAATTCTCTTTGCTATCTCACTGTGGTACGTGGGTGAGAAAATGAATGGTTGTGTGGTGCTTAATTGCCTGCCAGGTTAAACCACAGCAGAATACAGAAATGGAGTAGCTGAACATCCAAGTTTCAGCCTGAAAGGCAGTACAGAGATAGCAAGTGAAAGAAATGTGTATATCTGGAAATCCTCTCAAGATCAAAAATTAAGAAGCAGCCTATGAACGTCAAGAATGTATTGAAAATATGAATCAGTGTTTTGAAAACTTGCATTGTTGACATCTTGACAATATTTAAACAAACAAACAAACAAACAAACAAACAATCCAGCCAAAGCTTTTTGTTAGAATCTAACCCATTTCTCTTTCTACAGCTTTCTGTAACATGCTTAAGAGTCCACTACACTGGTCAAAAGAATGCTTGAAGCCTGTGAAATGAAATTGTGATTGTTATTCTACATCATGGCCAAAGATAAAAGAAGCAACCAGTCAGCACTTCCAGACTAGAGAAATATGCAAAATACATGGAGGGGTCATACACCTAACACTCTAGAGAAAAGCTTGTTTCTCTCAGGATTCCAAGAAAACTGCTCTGATCATCATAATTGATTCAAAGATCTTTGCTGAACAATTTTGAAACTTTACATCTAAGGCTCTTTTTATGAAAGGAAGAGTCACTAGATTCTATTGTGCATGTACAGCAATGTTTCAGAAATGCTACCTGCCTTAGTAATTTGATTTCCTGTTATGATAAGGTCACCGGCTTCAAGAATGAAGGGCAGATGGCCATCATAACATTTTTGGATTTCAGTGAGGCACTGGATACCATCTCTAACGCCATACCAATCATAAGATAAATAGGTTTACACTACAGTGGATGATGAGTGAACTTTATGGTAGAGCTCAAATTGTTGTAGTATGGGGGACTATGGATGGTGAACAGTGCTGGCAGATGGTCATCAGTGGTGTTCCCCGGAGTTCAATTCTAGTGTGATTTCTGTTCAGCATTTTTATCAGTGGTCTGGATGTGGGAATGGAGTGCATCTTCAGTAAGTTTGCTGATGATATGAAACTGGGAGGTGTTGTTGAGTGTCTAGAGGAACAAAAGGCCTTGCAGAGAAATCTGGATACATTGGAGCATTGAGCAATTATCAGTGGCATAATGTTCAGTAAAGGCAAATGCCGAGTTCTGCACCTGGGATGGAGTGATTCCAGATGCAGGTATAGAGGTATAGATTGTAGAGGAAACAAACCTGGGGATATTGGTTGACTCTCAGCTGAACATGAGCCAGCAGTGTATCCTAGTGTCCAAGAAGGCCAATGACATCCTGGCTTGGATCAGAAATAGTGTTGCAAGCAAGAAGAGGGAGGTGATCATCCCTCTGTACTCAGCACTGATGAGGCTGCATCTCGAGTACTGTGATCAGTTTTGGGCCCCTCACTAAAAGGAAGATATCAAGTCCCTGCAGTGTGTCCAGAGAAGGGCAATGAAGATGGTGAGGGGTCTGGAGCACAGGCCTCATGAGGAATGTCTGAGGAAACAGATTATTTAGTCTGGAGAAGTGGAAGCTCAGAGACCTTATTGCTCTCTACAACTTCCTGAAAGGAGGTTGCAGTGAGATAGGGGTCAATCTCTTCTCCTGTGCAACTAGTAATAGGACTAGAGGGAATGGCCTCAAGTTGTTCCAGGGGAGATTCAGATTTGATGCTGGGAAAAAATTTGTTCTCCAAAAGTATATTCAGGTGCTGGAACAGTTTGCCCCAGGAGGTGGTGAAATCACTTTCCCTGGAGGTGTTCAAGAAATGTTCTGGTGTACTGAGGAACATGGTTTAGTGGGAACTACTGGTGTTACAAGGACAGACAGACTGGATCCTATCATTCTATGATTCTATGATTTGATGATTCATATACTTTTCTAACCTTGTGATTCTATCATTCTATGATTCTACGATAGAATGATAGAATCACAAGGTTAGAAAAGACCTAAAAGATCATCCAGCTCAATCGTTCACCTATCACAAATAGCTCTCACTAAACCATGTCCCTCAACACAACATCCAATCGTTCCTTGAACACCCCCAGGGTCAGTGACTCCACCACCTCCCTGGGCAGTCCATTCCAGTGCCTGACCACCCTTTCTGAGAAGTAATATTTCCTAATGTCCAGCCTGAATCACCCCTGCCGCAGCTTGAAACCATTCCCTCTAGTCCTATCACTAATGACATGAGAGAAGAGGCCGATGAAGATCCTATCATGGGATTCCACCAGATATTTCTATTAAAGAACATCAACGATGCCTGGGTTTGCACCAATGACATGTTCAGGCTAGCACTGCACAACTTTGGCTGAGCTGGCAACCCCGAGGCACCTGTTCTTTTATTTTTTTTTTTCTCCTCTCCTCTTACTGATTTTATTCACACTCACAGAACATTCCAAATATCATACACAAACCTGCAGCACTGCAGAGCGTGAGCAAGCAAGAGCTGTGACCTGCCCTTCTGCTGAGTTTACATTGTCACTAGATGAGTTCTTTGTGCATGATGTTTGGAAGTTAGCTAGCTGCATTTGACAGGAGAAATTTGTGTTGTACCAGCATGCCTCAGAAAGAATTTAAAATGCAAAAGGTTGTTTATGTACTGACAAGATGAAAGGCAGTGCAAAACTACAAATACCACTTGACCTAACATTTCTGCTATTTAGATATTATTTTCTATTAAGGTCATTCCCACTATTCTCTTGGGCTATTAACTATGACCATTGATGATATCTCCCAGCTAGCATCATCACAGATGATTCAGGCTTGACACTATAGGTTGAATTGAATTGAATTGAATTGAACTATTGAATGGTTAAGAATGGTTTGGGTTAGAAGGAACCTTAAAGATCATCTTATTCCAACTCCCTCTCATGTCAAGGACACTTCCCACTACATCAGCCTGCCCAGGAACCCATCCACCTTGGCCTTGAACATTTCCAGGGACAGGACATCTGCAAATTCCTGATAAAGAGCCTTGCCCTGTTTTTCTTTATAGCCCCCTTTAGGTACTAGAAGGCTTCTGTAAGGTCTCCCTAGAGATTTCTCCAGGCTGAACGCCAACTCTTTCAATCTATCTTCATAGGGGAGGTGCTCCAGCCTTCTTAATACCTTCTGGCCCTCCTCTGTAATCAGTCCAACAGCACTGAGACAGAGACAATTCCTCTGACATAAGTATTTGCATTTGTATATATATTTTAGTAGAATATTTGTATATATAGTATTTGTATATATATTAGTATTAACTAATGAGTTCTAGTAAGGGGTGGCGTGTTTGAATTTACAGTCAGTACCAAGTAAACAGAAATAATGAGGCACTAACGTTACGTCTATGCAAGCAGTCTACTGTAGTACACATCTGTATCAGTCCAACGGACAAGTGGACTTTAAAATTCAAGTGTCTGTATCTTGTTAGAACAGTTTTGGCTCACGACAATCAGTATGTATCCACTTTCAATAAGAAGTTGAATCAACCCTGTGGTTAGAAGAAGACAGAAATCACATCCTAAATGTCAGTTCCATGACACTAAGACTCAGTGCTAGAGAACTGGCTCAATTTTTATTTATTTATTTATTTATTTATTTATTTATTTATTTATTTATTTATTTATTTGGTAGATAAAGCAATATAGTCTTTCCTGCCCACTTCACATCTTCAGAACTCTTCCTAAACATTTATTAGATTTGAAAACCAGAATCTCCCTCCCTAAATTTCAGTATTAACACAAGATCTCTTTAAGATGCTTACAAGCTTCTTTCAGCTCAAGTGCGTGAATATAGTAAGACAATGCTAATCCATTTTTACTTAATGTCAACTCATTTCCTGATTAGAACATAAATAAAAACAGCTTCCTGAAGATTCTTCTTGTTATCACAGACACAACAATAGAGAGGGGAAAAAGAGCAATAATCATATTCAGATCACTGAAGTGATAATACCTGAATGCTGGAGATTAGTATCCCCATTACAAACATTATAGCAGTAGCAGTACCATGAGGTAAAGCAAATGAAGAAATTGCATATTTCTCTTGAGTGGTAACTGCTGCTGTAATCAAGGCATCTCATAACAATTGCAACATGCTGAATTGAGATGAATCCCACTATCAGCAAATCCATGTCAAGCGTTTATTTGAATGATTTTAGCTAATGTACTATCAAATTCAGTTAGCTTTCTATCACTACATGTTATGCTAACTCTCTCTTGTCCTGGATTATGAATTTGTATTTTCATAATGACTGTATACAGTAACTGGTACAGGTGACACATAGCAATCTATTCCTGTGTGTGAGCCACAGGTTATCAGCTTCAATGATAGATGCTGCTGTAAGGCTGTACTTACATAAGCAAGTTTTTGGATAAACGGGAACGGCCATAAACAACAAAGCAGTTGGTACTGGCAAGCTACCCCTAACTCTTTATAAATATCATTTTGTACTTTTGAGAAACTCCAGTGCAGACCCTCAGGCTGGATTCTCCTTTGTGACTGCATTACACTAGATTTGCTCCAGGACTATATCATCCAGTTAGGATTTATCTAAAAGGAATCAAATTCACATATCCCCAAACTCATCTGCAGGGTAAGTGGTAGTAATCAAATGGATTCATTATTTACGAGGGCTGCTTCAAAAGTAATTCCTTCTTTATTATTGTCACGGAGCTATCTAGATCAATCTGTGTCCGTGACAGGGGAAGGGGCAGTAGGCCTGTGGCCCCCCCGACAAATGGGAAGGAAAAAAGGGAAAGGGGTAGGGAGATGGGAGCTGGGCTCAAGGAAACAAACAGAGCAGCGGCAATGATCTAAGGAGTAAAACTTATTTTACTAACTATGATATCGGAATGCAAGATAACACGCTATAATACAATCTAATTGAAAGGCTAATAAATCAAGTGAAGTAAGAAAGAGAGAGGTTTTCAAAGACCAAGAAGTCTACTTGGAAATTGAAGGCGCCACAGCTTGGAAGCACACCCACACCCACTGCCAGGCAGTGAGAGAGAGAGAGAGCGAGCATCGCTTCCGTGACGTATTTTCCCTCTCTGACCGCGAGGTCCCCTGGGATGTGTAGTTCCTCTTCTCTGTGCTCCACATGATGTTATGATGTGGAATACCAATAGCAAAAATTACAAAACCATGACAATTATGTTGACTCACGACTTCAAAGGTGGATGTTTGTAGTATGGCAGTAGAGGTTGAATCTCCCACCAATATTCCATTGCATTTCTTTGCCATGTGACAGACGGCACCAGAGGGACAGTCTGACAGAATGGCATCTGATGTGAAAGAGCTTATGAAGACAAAGCTGAATTCCTCCATGCAGAAAAATGTACCCATTGATATTCCTCGTAAGCATTTAGCAGGTGTTGGAGACCAAGCAGTGGATGTAAGCTCAGTGGGGGGCGTTTCAGCTGTGGCTGCAGTGACAGGTGGTCACCACTGCTGGTGCAGATTTTTTTTTAATTTAAAACGAGTGCAGCATGCAGGTTCTTGTTCATTACTGGTGAAAATGCATAGTTAATGGCAGAAATTATGTTGAAAAATAGTTGTTTGTTTGTTTGTTTAGAGCAAATTCTCAGCTATCAAATATTGTTATAATGCTCTTTGTAGCTGTTGAAGTTTCCATGGAAATAAGTAAGAGGCATTGCTTTCGGGGCAACTTACATATATTTAAACAGTGATGCAGATACACTTGTAAGTACCTTAAAGTAACATTAAGTGTATATCCATTTACAACAACAACACTAAGAGTTATCAAATAGATATTTGTGGATTTTTACAAAAGCCTATCCATGTTGGTAGCGGGTGATATTGTAATGCTGAATAGACAAGGAGGAAAATGAGAAAGAATAACATAATGATGCTATTATCCAAATCTTTGCCAAGACATATAACTTAGATGGAAAGTAATTTTGTTTGCCTTGTTTTACTGTGTTTAAATCAAAATCCTTTGCTCTCAAAGAAGAGGATGAGGACACAGTGTAAAGCATTCTTGAAACGTGTTCATTTAGAGCAGTTTCAACTACTCAGCTCCAGTAGAGTAATAACAAAACATGACAATGAACACAGCTTGCAATAGCCCACTGGATTTTGAGATAGAATTTATTTTGTCATAATAAAAACCATCTGCTTACACGACATTACTACTTCTATTATTTAATTGAGTAAATCTTGTTTTCTTTCACCAGATCATTTTCCCCTGATTCACAGCATCCAAGTAGCATAAGTCTAGAATATCAAAATGAAGACCAAATATGAAAGCAGACATTTTCCATCAAGAGACCTCAGAGCAATAGATGATCTAGAAGAACATAATTTCACCTGTGTAGTTTAGACACCAGGGCCTCATTTTATGATTTTAATTATTCTGTTTAGCTATTACAGTTTTAAGTGTTTTGTGGTAATCAGCAGAAACTAATTAGACATAAAACTATAAGATGTTCATTTTCAAACACTTTATCTTAATTACATTATAAATGCCAATATTAACAGATTACACAGCAGTTTGTTTGGCTGCTTCATTAAATGATTGCTAGAGGGTGCTTTAGAAGCTGTAATAAACAACAGTAACGCCCTCAAAGTCCGCAGTAGATGTGGACAACTGAAGGAAAAAGAGAAATTATGTACATTTACCTTAAAATGCAATAGAAAGGGTGTTATTTACATCACCAAGACTGCAGGGTGATATCAGAGCCACCTTCCATCATTAAAGACAAAAAAATTGTTCTTGGGCATGAACAGATAAAACAGAAATATGACTGCCATATTAACTCAGAAATGTAAATCCTCACACTTCAAAACAAAACAGAAGAAAGCATTAAGCAAACAACAACAACAAAAAATCTAAATAGCAGCCAAGTACATCAGAAGAATAATTCTTTTAACAGTAATAGTACTATTTAAAACCCAAAACTTGAAAGAAAATATATTTAGTTACATTCCATTTTTCCTAGTTTTTAAAATACCACCAATTTGCTTCAGTAACATCTCTGTGGCAAACTGCTACCATACTCTTTTTTTTTCCCCCCTCTTGCAGCATGAGGATTATAACAAAAATGAAGCCAAACATGCCAGTGTGACATGCTAATAGAACTAAACATAGAGAGGACTTTGACTTAACTCTTGTAAATATCTCTTTGGGATGCCATGTTTCTATTAATCACAGAGTTATATCTTGGCAACCAAAATAGAAGTCAAAACAGGTGGATGAACCCCTTCCAGGCAGTTTCAAAGTTCATAACCCCCACTCCAAAAACAACTGAATCTATAGAATACTTCTTGGATTTTTACATAAAATCTTTACCTTCTTATCTAAATAGGTGTGCACAGACAAACACTTTTCCTAAAACTGATTCAGGCTCAATTCAAAGTCTTTCCACAAAACAGTTAACATTCTGAGAGCTTCATAAAAAACAGAAAGAATAGGACTAATTTTATCATTTCACTGTCTAAGGAAATCACAGGAAATCATTACAGACTGCAGCCGAATTCAGAACAACTTTTTTTCTGTGCTTTGGATTCACAGCATGAAAGTGAATTATCATGCTTTTGGATGAGATAATGGTAAGAAACATAGATGTTGACAGCATGTAGAGAACGTTATGAAAAGTTGGTGATTGACCACTGATACCAGGCAATTACACTATTTGTTATTCTAAGTAGAGAAGAAAATTCACCACATATTGACAAAGCTGAGTTTTAGCTGTATCAATACTACATTAAATAGTCTACACATTGAGGACTGTTTTTAAGGCTGGCACAGAAAATAAGCTGAGCACTTTCAAAGGCTGACATGGAATCCATAAAATGGATTTTACTGAAATTAGTAAAACATGAAAAGCTTCCGTGATTTAGCAACAATTATTTGGAAGACTAGGATATGAATATTATCTTGATATTTCACTTTTGAGTTTAAGAATATCTTCCCTATTCAGTGTCTTGCACAGATTTGCTTATGTAATTTAACTGTAGCATCCATGCAAAGACATCCAGTCAATCAAATCAGCCATGTCCATTGCTCACTGGTCAGCCCTGATCTTCCCCACTTCCCCCGGAAAGTTGTTCTCTCAGGCAGTCCTTCATGTTCACTGTCTTCCATACAGTATCAGTTGGAAGGGTCATAACGTCCAAAGAGCACAATAACATTTAAATACTTATGTAAATCTTATGTGAGTCCTTAGGCTGGCCCTGTGCAATTTACCTGTGTGGATACAGCCATCCAGTCTAGCAGGGTAACATTCTGTGTATCAACATTAAGTACCATAATACAAAAATGATATTGACAGAAGACCATGACATTCAGTAATTACCACATAGCTGTCGACACCTTGGATTCAAACACCTGAGGATTCTAAACTCAACTGCATACAAAAGAGAGAAGAGCAAAGTCTACAGTTGTAAATCTTGACACTCTTCATTGCAATAATTAGTCTCACTGAGAATCTAGTCCTAAAACACCAAAAGCAAGAGGCTTGATGAAAGCTTGTTAAAAATAATAGACAACTTTATCTGATTATAGAGCATTGTGAATCAGATTCTACATGTGTGGAATACGTGTCATCTGACGCAGTGGAAGTTGTAAGATGAAGAACAAAATTGTTTTAAATATACCATCTGTAAAGGCAGATTAATGATTTGGTATGTGGAATTCAGATTAGAAGTCATTGTCACAAGTAAAAATCAGTGGATTGGAGAGGAAGCACAGACAGACATTTCAGGGTATGACATACGTTATATTAAAAAGTGCAACTGTCTCCTAGGAGAAGAGTTAAAATTCAATTATATGTAACTTGTTTACAAAAAATGTGAGGATATACTACTGAACATTAATGCTTTATTTTTCACTTTGAAATTTATTCTCTAAGTTCCAAGTAGGCCACAGCACAAACAGTCTGGAATTCATGGTTCATATTTTTCCTCAGTGAAATACTTTCCAATCAGCCATTGTTCCTTACAGGCATGAAGCCAAAGAAATCAGCAGAACAGAATGTATTTATTTATTAACTTTAATCGGTGCCACAAATGCTAAGACCTTTAAACCATCTGCTTCAGGTAAGAAAAAAGTATGGACTGTTGGCAATGTTACCACTGGGGGAGAAAAAAAAAAAAAAAAAAAAAAAACAACACCAAAAAACACTCTGGAAGGTTGAGAGAAAAAACACCCTAAAAATATAGATTTTACAAGTATAGAATAAATTCTACAGTCACTGTTCCAGAGTTTTGAATATTCTGAACCTCCTTCCAAGATATTCCCTTTTTTTTTCTTTTTTTCCTGTGCCTGCTAGTGCAAGAGAGGAACAGAAAAAAAATAGCAGTGCAAGCAACCGAAAACTGCTATAATGTTCATGTATGCAGACTTCAAAGGAACATGGGTATTCACATGTTGATGACTGAAACAATCATCTAATCACCCTCTCAGACACATTCAGAATAAAAACACTTGCAAACTAACCTGGCAGATAACATTATTGTTTGAAGCAGATATTTTTAATTTAACCCTGTCACTGTCACATTTACTGTCTCCTGGTTATCCACACTTCAGTAACCCCCCAGTCAAAATGATTGTATCAGGCCAGAGACATGAGCAAAGGGCTGTTTCTCAAGTCCAATAATTACCTGCCTTACACAATCTGGACTCACTTGAGTCTTGGAACCACATAATAGAGGCAGTGCAGCATTATGTTGGAAACTCTCATGAGACAAATTGCCTTATCAATATCTCAGCTGCTGCTCCCTCCATTCCTATTCTTCTTTGCTGTAACTAACAAGACTGAACGCACTTCTTCACTGAGACTACATTAAGGCATGTCTCTCCATAGAGAAAATGAGAAGTCAAACAGAGAAGGAACCTCCCACGTAAAGGGAACTGACTGAAAAATAACCTGAACAAAGATTTGATCTTCTTATTGCTAAGTAAATGAGGACTGAGAAGCAACCCTACTGCTACATAATTGTCAGTTCTGTATGTAAACAGAATAGCAGAATTCTACTATTCAAATGTAACGTCCATAGCAAGGCACCCCAGAAAAGCTCTATAAGACTGAGAGAGAGAGATTGGCTGATACAATTCAATACGGGTAAAAGAAAGTAGCATTGAAAAATCACCTAAACCATGCCTACATGGTGCTCAGGACTCACAGATACAATTTGAAAATAGTATTTTGAAGTTAATTTTGAAAAATCTCAAGAAAGTAAGCAAAACTCTGATGATGTTTCAGGTATGGTTAGAAAGGGTCTAGCAAGCAACGTGCAAATACTGGAGGAATGTAACAGGAATGGATGGTGAGCAGGATCACATTCTCCCCAAATAACATCTACCATTGCTATTGTTTAGTGAGATATATATATATACACTCAGTAGATCATTGGTCTAAACTGAAAGGATATTTCTGGTGCTCTTAAGCATTTGACACTAAAGCAATATATGCTTGCAGGGAAATGCATAGAATTAATTAACACTATAGCTATTGGTTGTTTAAAAAGAAAGTAGAAGAATGTTTAAAAAAAAAAAAAAAAGTAGAAAACCTTTGAAAAGAAGAACAGCTCTGATTTATGGCTGGAATAAAGAAGCTGCTGAATTTCCATACATTTTAATATTTAAAAGTTATTGGGGTCATTTCTAAATAACATCACACCCTGATGTGGGATCATAAACAGGCTTGCAATACCGCATTGGTACAAATGCATACACACCTGATGACAAGTTTTATTGTACATAATCACTTCACTGAGCTTGAGGCATTTTAATGAAAAGCACGAGGGGACACAAATATAAGGCAAATATTTGCATAGAAGTGACTCAGATCTGAATTTGAAACTGCATTTGAGCATTTGGATTGAAAATGAAAGCTGAGCGGGAGGGATGAAAACAGATTAGACCAGAGGAAGTTATCTTTGAGCAACATATCCTTGAGATGCATAACCATAATTCTTATGAATTCTAGGAATAATTTACACTTGAGATGTTTAAATCTTGAAAAATTGTAAAGAGTAGATCAGATCATCAGATCTCAGAAATTCTATTCCTTTAGTCTTTCACACTTCCCCCCAATAATTTGCCCAGATTGTTTTTTTTTTTTTCTTGTTTCAGTTTAAAGACTAACAAATATAATGACTACATTAATTAGCAAAAGACATTTTAAGAGAACATTATTCACTCATCCTTTTGAACATTCTGGATTAAAGGCCAAAAGATGTGACAAGATAATGGTTGAGCTGTTTGCAATTTTTAAATAGGCTCCAAGTCAGTGGTACTGTTCTAACAAGTTTCTGACCAGTCACACTCAAAATAACTCTGTTTTGTTTTTTCACATACTCATCATGGTTTACTATCATGCAACACTAGGTAAAAAAAAGACTTTGCATGAATCCTCCCATCTAAAAATAGCTTTTCCTGGTACAAAAATCAGGAAATAATGGTTCCAGCCTTTCACTGCAACAGGAATAGCGAAGGTTCATGCACTGTGTGGTTGTAGTCTCCTTTCTCTGGATAATTCAGACATTTGGCCGTAAGGCTAAGTACTCTACTGCTGATCCACTAGCATATATCCAAAGTTTTACTCTTCCTGAATACGACCCAGTTCTACTCCAACCAGATTAAAAGACTGAAATATGGATGGAAATATTTAGATCTTCCTGTTTGTTGTTAATCATTGCCTTAATGCAACAGAAAACTTATATCAACTTACAAAATAAGATGGAAAATCAAAACCTTTGCAGTCTATGACTTATATCCACTGTACTGATAACTGTAATGGCTGACCAAGGACCTTGTAATTGTTATTTTATCAATAACCCCTAATATCGATATTAATATTAAAAATGCAAGTAGAACTGGTTGCAAATAGTACACATTTATGACAAAGTTCATGATATAATTTCAAGTAAGCCTTCCAAAAATGCTGCTGTGTGACAGTACTCAACTCGTAGAAAATATGCTTTTACTTTTGTTGTAACATATACAGCTTTCACAAATAACATTTCTACTAAGAAATATTTTATATTGTGACATCATAGCAATAATATAAGTGGAAATCGTAATATCATGTACGGAAAGGAAAAAAATATACACAAGATTCCCTTCCCTCTACTGCTGACTCTTAAATGAGGTCTGGGAAGGGATGGATCCTGGCTCCTCTGGTTTGGCCCTCCCTTCCCACCAGGTGCTCAATCACTGTTTCAGGCCATGACTTAGAATTTCTGCTACAACACCAAAGCATTTTCTCTTGCTATGCAGAAAAGGCAACACAGCCAGACAAGAAGGGAAACATGATACTTAATTTAAAGGCTTTATTTTAAATAGGCAGAATACAGACCCCACTTGAGCAAAACATTTAACTATATGTTTACCTTTTTGAATATTTCCATTGCAGCCAATGAGATAATTCAAATACTTCCAAGATGAAAAGAACATGTTGAATGTTTTGCACCGCTGAACAATCAGAGCAATGAATAGCATAAACACTTTGAACCCGATTCTCAGTAACTGCAGAGATTTACAAGGCATTAAAGAAACAGAGAACTAAAAATTGTTTAAATGCAAATTGGGGAAGAAGCGCAACCATTTAATCATTATTTTCTCTCCATGAAAGCAGAAAGAAATCACTTACAGTCATTAAGAAGACTATGGTTACACAGCGCTTTGCACTAATATTCCATTCATTTCTATCATACGAGGTAAATGTTCCATTAAAATTGAGCTAATAGTTTCTGTAAATTCCATAATGTAGTAAGATCAAGAAAAACAGTTTAGCTATTATTAAATAAAAAATTATGTTACGGTTTTTCTCAGAGATTCAAAGATATTCAAGAAGCTAGTAAGATATGAAAACAAAATAAAAAGGATTTGAAAGTGATGTTATTTAAGCATTGAAATAAATTATGCCCAGCAATGACACTAGTGAATATAATCCATTCTGAATTTCTAACTTTCTTATTTTTTAATTAAATATATGAACTGGCTTCTACTGACATTTTGAAAAGCTATACTTAGAGTCATGCCATGTTTTAAATTATTCCTGACTGAAAAAAAATTGATTCATGTCCAGTTTATCTGATTTACTTCACTGCCAGATGGATACAAAGAGACAGGAATGTTCTGTATCACCAGCTGTGCTCCTGGGTATGGGTAAATGACTGAAGTGTTTTATGCATGGCACCTGTAGCAGCTTTCAGTAATAAGAACACTGTAAATCAGCTTAATAAGTAAATTTAACATTTAGCTTGTGATAATTATTGTTCTTAAGACTACAGGAAAGAAAAATGTTTCTTGATTTGCATTAGCGGTTATGGGATAACAGATTCTGCATACACTTTAAACAGTGTCTCATTTAGTGCAATCAAATACAGAATGCAAGCAAAACCATTAATGATATATATGGGTTATATATCTAAATATGGGATATATATCTAAGTGGGGATATGCAAGTTTTTTAAAATCCAAAAGATAATGATACAAGAAACAATTGATTCTGGCTTAAATTCAGCATTTCAGTATGCAATTTGAGAGAAAACTTAATCTGGAATCACAAAGTTTCTCACAAAACTGTCCTTGCCAAATGTAACTCCCATTGAACAGAGCAATACTTTAAAACTAAAACAAACAAAAAATCATCCAAAAAAGAGAACATGCATGTAAACTGTTTTTTTCTGTTTTCAGCACATACAGTAATTTATAAGGTGAACACAGGAAAAAGAACTGTAGCTCAAAGAAAAGAGTATTTATCTCTTCAGCATTTTCTCCCTCTATCACCATCCATGCAAAAACACTTTAAAAAGCTCCAGTTTATCCTTAACCTTGATATCTAATCTGCAACCTACAAAACAGCGGCTTGGTAAGCAGGTAGTTCATTCAGAATTATTTTTGTTTTAAACTGAACTTTAATTATAAATTTGCGCTATTACTCTTGGCTTAATCCATTAAGTACATACATTAGATTTGCACCCATAGATCTGCAATGGTTGCCTTTGTTGTACAATTAGAAATGAAAAGATGAAGTAAAAATTTAGGCACCACTAGTGTATAAATAGTAATTGTTAAAACAAGTTTTTATTTTATTCTCAGTTTTGAGGGATTTGAGGATTTACTTTGTTCTTTTTCTGAACTGGATACTTATGTGGAAGTAATAATGAAAACTGGAGCATATATTTAAAACCTATGTTGGCAAGGAAGAAAGTTAAAAAGAATATGTAGAATTTCAGTAGCCTAAAACCTCATTGTAATTGATGGAACTGCAGAGTCCACAAGCCTGGGAAACCTATCAGCTAGACATATGGTTTGAACAATTTATCTGTTCAAAGCATTAAAGCAATTGTATGATTTTTTCCTAAAGCTATTTCTAACTGAGCGTCTATCTGCATCAATGTAAACTGAAAATAATCACGACACTAGCGATGTAACCAAAAGAGTGTGCCGTGCCACAGAAGTCCTCTCCTGCAACGTTCAAGAAAAGACAAAGTTGATTTATTGAAAGTCCATGCTGGCATCTGCTGCCTCTGAAGCCAAAATCTCTCTCTCACATTGTGAAAGGTCTTTAAGCCTACTGCTATCACTAGAATTAGGAAAGTATTTGGTTCTTTATAAAGTGCTATTCAAAATCTTAAATGAGCTGAGAGAAGGCATGAAATGTCTTAATGTAGATCCATCTGCATTAAAACTGAATCCCAGAATCGACACAAATCTTATCTTGGTCAGGTGTGACTTGCTTGCTGAGTCCACTAATTTCATTTTTATCTTTTTTATCTAACAAAAAGTGGGAGGGCAGCAAATGAGAAAAAAAGAGTAGAGAAATTTTCTATTGACTACCTACAAACTGAGGCCAGAGATGAATACTAAAGGTATAAAAACAGCAGCATATCTGTAGAGTCTGTTGTTTCTGCTCCCCTAAAATGTAAATGAGTGTTTAGGAGCTGGAAGTGAAAATCAACAGATGAAAGGTAATCAAAAGAGAAGAGCCACCTTGGGAAAATCACACCAGTGTTTCCTATTACTGTGGTAGCTCCAAATTTTGGAAGTCTCAGAAGATCTTAAGTCATGAACAGTTTCCACTGAGGGGATATCAGTAGTACTGGAGTGGCTGGAGTTCAACATAAAGGATGGAGACATATGTAGACACCCTCTTGTAAATTCAGTAACTAAACATGTAGGAGGAGCACATGGGAGGCCTAATTACAGAGACTGAGGCACATTTTCAGACTCCCCGTTTGGCGATTTACTTAAGAAGAGCCCCGAACTGTTCCAAGTACCAGGGCAAAGAATCCTGTGAAATGTGAAGTACGTGAGTGTGCTCTGAGGTATATCCTCCTATTGGAACAAAAACTAACAAGAAGAAGCAACGTTAGAAACTACTAATGTGACAAATTTATAATTATCGAACAGTAGTTACTTAAGGATGTTGCACAGATATTCCAATAGCAGTTTCAGATTCTCAATTATATGCAAAAATTAAAGCATATCTACACTTCATATATACTCACCATTAGGAAACGACAAGATGCACTATCAGGGTAGTTGAAGTTTATAACTCATTTTTAATCCCTTAAATAATTTTGACCTGTATTAATCAGATAAGTAAGCTGAAGTGTGAAAAATTGTTTTAATGATATTACCTTCTCAGCACATTCCATATTCATTTAGGCTCTACTGAGACTATGTCACTTGGGAACACTTCTGAGTTCCCGGATTTCAGTGTTAATATCGTCCATACTAACTCCATCTTGGGGGATGAGAAGGGGTGATACCTGATGTTGAGATCATGCTACAGGTAAAGAAAAACACTTTCTTGGGAAAGAAATGCAGACTGAGCTGAACCATACTCAAAAGTCTCAGTTGGAATCATCTGGTGATGAAGATCTGTTCTGTCTCAGCTTGCCACAGCACAGAACAAAGCTTTTTATATCTGTTTTTAGACATAAGACCTTGCTTATGCATTATGAAAATACACCTAGACTTGGTTTCAGTGGAGTAAGCATAAAAAGTTCGCACAAATGTGCACAAGAACTTCTTTATAGTGAGGGTGACAGAGCACTGGAACAGGCCGCCCAGGGGGGTTGTGGAGTCTTCTTCTCTGTAGATACTCAAGACCCGCCTGGACACCTACCTGTACAATCTGGTGTAGGGAACCTGCATTGGTAGGGGGGTTGGACTCAATGATCTCTGGAGGTCCTTTCCAACCCCTACGATTCTGTGAGTACAATTGTGCTTGTTGTCTTCTACTTGCCAATATGCTAGCAAAACATATTCAAGAATTATATTGTGCATATATTTACTTTAACATTCTAACTACTTCTTCCAGATATCCTTCTTGAAACTAAATACAAATTCAATTTCAAGAGATAATAGTTTCCATATTTCATTGGCAGATTACAAATTTCAACTTTGTAATAAGGGAATTTTGTTCAGAGATCTGCCAAACGGCCATATACCAGGATCTTATTTTCATACATCACAACTCATTTTAAACTTCAAATAATCCCTCTGATTAAAAGACTGAACTTCTGACAATATGTCTCTGACTGTACATTTGTTCCTTAGGGCTCTCCAGAGCTGTAAAACATAGCTCAATTAAAAGCTTAAGATAAACATATGTTGCTCACCATTTAGAAGAACAGTAAGTTTAAAACGTTACAAAAATCTAAAAGGATATATTCACCAGTATCTAAAATATTTCTGTACAAAAATCATGTTGATTTTTCTTATTTTACCACCAGTATCTTTAAATAAGCGGAGAAGCAGATCTGGCCTGTTAATTTAGTTAATGCAGAAAACTGTCCTGTGTAACAGATAGCACAGCACTCCTGCAAATTTTGATTGATTTAGTCTGCTGTACTACACCATAAGACTAACACCATCATACTGATACTTCAGAGTAATCAGCCAGTGCTCTGAGTGAGCATTTGCACTCTGGAACTTTTCCCCAGCAGGATCACAGCTTCTGTGCTTCCAAATTAAAGAAAGGTTCTTACTGATTCTCTTGAACAAAACCATAAAACTAAACTATAAAATATGAAATGGAAATTGAAATCCATTTCTGTTGGAGAAAAGGGAGAAGAAAAAGTCAGCAGATTCTTTAGTGGTGTTCTCATGCTTACACCTTTTAGTATGAACTATGTAATCAATCTCTGCATTATCATATTCACTTTACACTTATCCATATGACTGACTTAGTAATGAAATCACTGTCATATGAGGGCACTAGATAGAATAATTATGCCTTTCCTGCCATCTTCTGCGCTACATTTCTAATATCTGGGTTTTTGATTTTTTTTTTTGTGGTGTTTTTTTTGTTGTTGTTGTTTTTTGTTTGTTTGTTTTGTTTTCTTCCTTTTCCTATTTATTTTAGCTTTCTCTGACCAGCACCACCACTATTCCTAACTGTGCTCAATACTTGGCATGCAGTTGAGGTTCAATTTTCATTATTCAACCACAGTTTACCTCCTAAGTACTCCTAATTTATGAAGTTGCTACACAGCACACTCTGTTCAGGAATATGCATATGGGAGTATAGTAATACCCTTTTCTTCATGTTGTATTCCAAATCTTATTTCTCTTAGATATCTTTGCTGCATTGGTCTTGATTCAGAATGAGAAATTATAGGTTAATCTTTACCACAGTTTTTCCATGAACAGCAGCTGAAACAGTTGGTTTTAAAATAGCTTTTGTAAAGAAAAATAAAAGCTTTTATAGAGCAGCTTTTACAACCATTTAGTTCTGCTTTGTTAGCAAAACTGAAAACTGCAAGGATCACATTCCAGTATGTCAGAAACTTCTGATGCCAAACCATTAAGTGATCAGAAATATTATAAAAACAGAGCTCATTAGACTGAATAGTTCTAATATGTGTTTCCCAGTTCTCCTCTAAATTATAAAGTCACAGTAAATACTGCTGTCTTCTTAGGTAGCATTGGTACTCAGTGATTCATAGTACTGGCAGGAATGTAGTGTATGGGTCCTTGCTAGATTTGTTCCAACTCCCATACAGGAGGAACCCGTTACCTTCACAACCCGGACTCACATTCCTGCACAGTGCCTCTACCGTGTAGTCCCCTAATAAGAGCTTACCTCCACACCATCAACTTTCCCTACCACTCCTTCAAAGGGGTGCATGGGTACCCCCTCCATCCATTTAACTTCCTGACATCCTTGTTACTGATAGCTGCCATTACCTATGTGAAGTCACGTAATTCCAAAGCCAGATGTCAGCACCTCCATATAGTCAGTTATCCCTCTGAGATTGTTAAGCCTCAAAGATTTAGATTCAGGACCTCCAAAAAGGCAATTATGAATCAATTATTCATTATTAATTATCTAAGGCATCCACCCTGCAACTCAAGTGAGCTTCTTAATGCAGGCATTGGGATTTTAGAGATATGTTTTCTATAATGTTTCAAAATGGCTGGAAGTCTGAAGGATGGCTGAACCACCATTTTTTATGAGAAGTTTACAAATAAGTGGTGTCATATGCTCATCTGATTACTCAGAATTTCAAAATTTAATCATGAGCATCACGACTACATCAGAACAGCCCAATCCAGAACAGTGAAAGTAAAAGTTACTATATGTTTGGATGAGGCAAACTGTGTTGACATATTTCAACATTCTTTCAAAATAGTTGCTCCTTAATTGCCTGTCTGTAGGTACCTGATAATTACAAAGGCAGAGGTAAATTCCAAACAAATTTGACACAAAAATTGGAGTCCAGTATTCTGTGGAAAACTTCAGAAATCAATGAATAACGTCCATTTGAAAAGGTAAAAAGAAGAGATTAGTTGTGTTTAGCTATGATTAACTAACTACAGAAACGAAGTCTTAACTGAGTGGAAATGATGTGAAGGAAGTGTGTTGCCTGGCAACCCATGTTCTTTTAGCGCTGCACCTGTTCTGGACTATCGGGTAAAACCTACCCGGGCCAAATAACTGCATGTAGACACCAATATGATGAGCAGTAAAAATGGCGCATATTGCGTCGTGTGACTTACCTATATACCTATCCTACTTCGTCTACGCCCCTTAAGCATACATTAACCTTTCGACACCGAGCAAGGGAGTCCTACCACGTCACATCCCAAATCCTCGCTGTCTCCCACAGAAGTGGGAGTGTTCAAAGGATCATTCCTGCACTATACACTATTAAAATGAGAACTTCGCCAATATTAATGTTGATAAGACCAAATTAAATGTCTACAATGTATCTGAAACTTAAACCAGGCAAATTATTTTATTAGTTCAACAAATCTAACTTCAAATTAGAAATTACAAGTTGTTTTACCTCTGTTGTTTTCTTTATCCATCAAGTTTAGTGTCTATGAGCTATATAAGACCTAGAAAATGTGGGAAAAAAAAAGTGAAAAGTGAAAGCATGAGCATACTTGTGGGCATTTAGTTCTACAACCTAGAATGACTGTGAGATTTTCATTGGGGGGGGGGGAAGGAAAGGAAAGGAAAGGAAAGGAAAGGAAAGGAAAGGAAAGGAAAGGAAAGGAAAGGAAAGGAAAGGAAAGGAAAGGAAAGGAAAGGAAAGGAAAGGAAAGGAAAGGAAAGGAAAGGAAAGGAAAGGAAAGGAAAGGAAAGGAAAGGAAAGGAAAGGAAAGGAAAGGAAAAAAAGTATTCAAAAACTTGCTGGGTTCTAGAAAGATAAGAAACCATATACAGAGAGAGAGAGAGAAGCTTCCATTCAAGTAAGATATTCTGACTTTTAATTAGTAATCTTGGTGACTACTGAATTGCCATTTTCTCTTGAATAAATATAAAAGCACTCCGACAAGAAAAGGCTCAGAGAGCTTTATTATGCATGGCTGCCACCTACTGGAAATCAATGAAAGCAGAAAAATCTCAAATCTGAGCAGTGCTCCAATACATTCACATTCCAATACTTTAAGTAAATTAGCCTTGTATAAAATCTCCACATTCATAAACCTGGGGTGAACATATGAACAAGCTAAAAACACAATGCTATTTAGGTCAGACACTTCTCAGTTCCCAACTTTGAACTCTAAACTAAATGAGAAAAACTGTAATCAGTTCTTACAGGATTCTGAACTGTTAAACCCTTTTGTATAATGGAGAATCATACAAAAAATGTGACCAAAGGAGATATTTCCTTATAACCTCAGGGCAAGAGCAAAGGTATTTTCATTGTTGAAGCTTTAAACAGACATTCCAAATGCATTTGGTCAAAAATACATTGGAATTCCTAATGATAACTTTCTGTAATAATGCAAAAGAGCATGCGACAATAGTTTGTGTAAAAAGAAGTCACAATATTATATCAGGAATGGTCAGTAGGGTCTCTAGCCTATCCCCAGTGAGGAATTTGTGCAAAATACAAATTCCTTTTAATAATATTCATTGACTTGAACAACAGCCAATATAGGCTCTTAATCAACAGTTTATGTTTTAAGGCAGAAAGAATACTCTTATTCAGATGTTAATCTTTTGTTCTTTTTCCTCTCACAGAAAATTTTCTCACAGACATACAGAATACATTCTAGTCATACATACTTTGTGACAATTCAAATGATATAGCTCAGCTACTAATGCCATTCAGATCCCATCTAGCAAGCACCAGAACACTTTTGAAGTACAAGATAAAGCAGAAGTACCAATTGCAATAGAATAAAGTTATCTAGGATATTATCAAAGGCAAACAATTTGAAGTCATTGCTGTTCATAAAACACTGTTTTATGTATGGGATATTGCAGTCTTTTTAACAAAAATAAAACTCAAGGCTGGTCTTTGTTCTTCATATCTCAACTGCTCTAGTCTCCCCAACACAGATAATGTATACAAATTAAATACTCCAAACAAAAGTATAAAGCTAAGTGGAACAAGACAGGAACAAATCTGATATTGAAAGTTTAATCAATAAACAGTTAAAAATTTTAATAATTCACTCTAAATAATAGAGTATTTCTGCTGCATGCCAATACCTTACCAGCTTTATCTACAAGACTCTTGTCAAACAGGACTTTAACAATTTGATATAATATATATTTCAAAAATACACCCTATTCCAAAGAGAACTCTTGTTCACTTGGTCTTGTAAAACGTCAGCACTTTTGTAGTACTGTTGGTGAACACAGCAGTAAAATGTAGGGGAAAGATTTGGAAAATGATAGTATCTTGCTAAGCTCTAAGCACATTCTAGTACTTACTGCAGACAAAAAGCCTTGCAAAGGGAGTGTAAAACAGATATAGGTTGAAAAGTAAGTGTAAAAACAGTAAGCCTGGTCCTAAAACTATGCAGAATACACTTTACATTTACTAATTTATCTTATACATGCAATGACACTATATTCCTGCAAGCAGTTTCCATAGCCTTAGCCTAGTCATAGGAATATTAAAACTGCTTTAAAACAAGCACAGAGTGATTTTGTCTCCAACGTTGCATCCTCTGTGCATCGGTTCTCACTGACCTCGGAAAGAATTTTAGATACAAATGAAGCAAAATCAAAGCCCATGTCTCCATATATAACATTTTCAAATACCATACAGAAGCAGAACAGCTCTGACAAAGTATAACTACCACCGAACATAAATGATGCTCTGAGACATAAAGTAAGGTCTCTGTAGGTCAGGAAATCCAAGCAAACAAATAGATATGCGAAACAAAAAAAAAAAAAGGGAAAATAATATTTCAAGAAAATCAACACTGAAACTGTTGGACTGGGAGGAAATTGATAGATGCCTGCTCTCGAGCCTCATAAAATATGCCAATACTTATACTTCCTCTGTTACCAAACCCTTTTGTAATTTTGAATTTCATAAAATTTAGGTAAGACAAGAAGTAGTCATGCCTGACCAACCTGTTAAGCTTCTATAACGAAGTTGCAAGCCAGATGGATGAGGAGGCAGCAGTTGATACTATCATCTTTTGACACTGTCACCCATAAGATATTCATAGAGAAGATTTTGAAGTATGGAGTGAGTAAGCAGATAGTGAAGTGGATCAAAAACTGACTGAATGGCCAGAACTAGAGGTAGTGGTCAGTGTGAAAAGCCTACTTTGAGGCCAGTGGAGTACGACAGGATTCAGTACTGGGTCCGGTCCTGCTTAATATCTTAATTAACTTCTCAACTGTGTGATAAGAATGTAACCTCAATAAATGTGAAGATAACATGAAACTAGGGGGGCAGTGGTTGACTCACAAGAGGGCCATGCTGCCATCCAGAGGGAACTTGACAGGCTGGAGAGCTGGGTTGACAGGATACTCATGGAGTTCAACAAAAAGTACAGAGTCCTGCCCCTGGAGAGGAACAACTCCAGGCATCAGTTGTAAGAGGCCATGTTGTCGTGCCTTTGTCTCAAAAACTTGCTGAAGATGGACTATTCCATGCCAGTCCTGGCCAGGGATTGAGCAATCCCTTTCTCTAAAGATTTTGCTAACTGGAGGCAGCGAAAGAAAGATGAGTACCTTGATGACGTCTTTTGTCTGGACTTATCTTGAGAAAGATGAACCACACCTTGATGGTCAGGGCTTATCGAGAGAAGGATAAGCACCTTGATGGCCAGGAGGAAACCTTTTGTCTAAACTCATCATCTCGAGGAAGAGAGCCATTGGGGGGGGGGGGGGGGGGGGAGGGTACTCACTTACTAAAGGGTCCCTTACTAAAGGGACCCTTACCCAAGCCCCTGGGAATGTCACATAGGCAGGAAAAAAACAGGATAAAAGGGCGCAGGAAAAATCATGAAGGGGTGCGAGGGAGACGGCGAGAGAGAAAGATAGAGAGGGTTTACTGCCTTCAGATTCCTCGTTGCTGCTTTGCTGCCCTACTGTCTATGGACTCTCCCGGCCTTGCTGCACGAGATGCTGCTGCTTTCACTGCCACCGCCCGTACTACTTGGCACCAGCCCGCTGCTCTTTGTTGCCTGCTTGGACCCTGGACCAATGGATAATGGGACACTGCTGCATCGAGTTGGTGACTATCCCCGCTTACCACAATTATTGCTTTTCTTCTTACCTTTTCTATCACCTGTTTCCCCTTCCCCATTTCCCTAAAAGGCTAGGATTTGTAATAAACTGGTTGGACCAACATTTGAACCATTGATTCTTAATCTCATGCCGGGTATATTAAAAGAATCTCCTCTCACTCCTATTAATTGGAGTGTGACATCAGTGTAAGCTGGGGGCTAACAAGTCCAGCAGAAAAGTACCTGGGGTCCTACTGTACGCCAAGTTCAACATGAGCTAGCAATACGTCCTTACCATAGAGAAAGCTAATGGTATTCTTGACCAAATTAGACGAGCATTGCCATCAAGTCAAGAGAGGTGATTCTTTTTCTCTGCTTAGTATTGGTGAGGCCATACCAGGAGAACTATATAAAGTTCTGGGCACCACAGTACAAGAGTGACCTGAAAATACTGGAAAGTGCAAAGCAAGGCCACCAAGGTGATAAAAGAACTGGAGAAAGTTTTGGGGTAGAAGTTGAGACTGTTCAGCCTGGAGGAGGCTCATGTGAAATCTCATTGATTTTGTTCAACATCTTCATCAATGACCTTGATGAGGGGGTAGTGGCCACCCTCAGCAAGTTTGCTGATGATATGAAGTTGGGAGGAATGACTGACACGCATGAAGGCTGTGCTGCCATTCAACGAGACCTGGACAGGCTGGAGAGCTGGGCAGTAAGAAACCAGATGAGGTTTAACAAAAGCAAGTGTAGCATCTTGCACCTAGGGAGGAATAATTGCATGCACCAATACAGGCTGGGGGATGACCTGCTGGAGAGGAGCTCCACAGAGAGGGACCTGGGTGTCCTGGTGGATGACAGGCTGGCCATGAGCCAGCAGTGTGCCCTCGTGGCCAAAAAGGCCAATGGCATTCTGGGGTGCATTAAAAAGAGCGTGGCCAGCAGGTCGAAGGAGGTGATCCTCCCCCTCTACTCTGCCCTGGTGAGGTCTCACCTGGAGTACTGTGTCCAGTTCTGGGCTCCCCAGTACAAAAAAGACAGGGATCGCTTGGAAAGAGTCCAGCAGAGGGCCACAAAGATGGTGAAGGGGCTGGAGCATCTCCCCTATGAAGAAAGGCTAAGTAAGTGAACTGGGGTCTGTTTAGCCTTGAGAAAAGAAGACTGAGAGGGGACCTGATCCAGGTCTACAAATATCTAAGGTGTGGGGGGCAAAGTGGCGAGGCCAGACTCTTTTCAGCAGTGTGTGGAGACAGAACAAGGGGAAATAGCTTGGAGCATAGGAAGTTCTGCACAAATGTGCGCAAGAACTTCTTTATAGTGAGGGTGACGGAGCACTGGAACAGGCTGCCCAGGGGGGTAGTGGAGTCTCCTTCTCTGGAGATATTCAAGACCCGCCTGGACGCCTACCTGTGCGATCTGGTGTAGGGAACCTGCTTTGGCAGGGGGGTTGGACTTGATGATCTCTGGAGGTCCTTTCCAACCCCTACAATTCTGTGATTCTGTGATTCCCACGTGTCTTGGTTGGATGCATGTTACAGAAAAATTCCATGAATGTAGGAGAGAAACACATCTTTAGAAGGCCTTCATAGAAGACAGTATCTTAATGATAGAAATTTTACTGCTTGACTGTTTTCTTTGTCTTCTGGATTAGACTTCTGAAATGTCCCATTAGTTATTGAACTATGGTTAAATCCAATTTGCCATGGACTTACGTTTACATTCCCATATGTTCCCTCTGTCGGTATTCACTGAAATAAATAATACTTCCACCCTGTCCTGACAACAACCTCACTGCAATTCTGTTCTCCTTTGGCAACTCCCCATCCTGCAACAGTATTGTCAGGTTCTCCCTATATCTATGTCCCTTGTTTGTCACAATTTAGCAGTCTCATTTCACCAAATCCTCCCTGTGATATCCTCAGTTCCGTCAAGCAGTAGCTCCTCCATCCTCAGTGTTGCTACTTTCTTGCCTTCCTTTTTGGTACGTGACTCAAGTTTGTTAAAATCATTGCAGTGTCCCATAGCTGAGTGACATCTATTCTTTTGTTCACTGTGGCTGATGAAGGCTACAAGATCCAGAATTTATCAGTAGATTAGCCAAGTAGTGGTAGATGTTGTGTCTCTCTGTAGACTCCAGCATTTTAGGAGGCTACAAAAATGTTCATGACTGAGCAGCAAATCTGTTTTACTGGAGGTGTCACATTTCTTTAAAATCTACTTTCTGTATCAAAAAAAATAGTTTCATTGTAAAGATTTCTTTAGCACACTGTATTTAATACAGTCAGTGATTGGCATATATCTACACTGTAGTCAGAATTATAATACTTAACTTTTCTGTACCTCAGCAATCACATCACAGTAATCATATATACCTTATACGCATGGTGATGACACATACTCAGGTTTCATACTGTAGGGATGCATGCTATAGGCATATTGGTTTCAAAGAAAAAGAATTAATAGACCAGATCCAGCTTGCATCCAAAATGGCACTCAGATATGTTAGTCCAGTTACTAACACTACTAATAACTACACTGTCTGCTCTTCAGGTTCAGCTTGTAATGTGGTTTTGTGGAATTTTAAACTGCGTCTTTCTCTCATTTCAATAGACAATTACCTCACCTGAAAATGAATTTACTCTCAGAGATATTTTGATGAGAGGAAGAAGTTTTCAAGCATTTCTCATGCATAAAATATATCAAGCCCATGTGAAATGCCTCAAACAGAACACTCAGCTTGTAGCAGAGGATTTCAATTTTACCTTTTATTCTCTAATAATTACAAGCCGTTTTCCTCTTCTTTTCTGTATTTGAATGGCATATTTCATTTCACACATCCATTGCTTTCTGCCCAGCACTGTAATTCAGCCAAAGGAAAAAGCTTAGTATTTGAAAATGTCAGCTGCCCAAAAGATATTTGGAAGTCTGTGAATGTTAACCTTTCTAACATTTGCTTAGAGCCATCTGAAATTAATTCTCCTCTCTGCCTTCCTGTATCTAAGTAAGGAGAAAGAACTATTCTAAGATGCCTATTTAAGCAAAAACTGATAGAAAATGCACAATGTATTGGGGAAAAGCTGGCCTCCTAATACATGTAAGTAACTGCCATTCAGTTATCAGAATAAATTATTGTCTCCCAAGATTGTTACAGAGTAAATTAAAGTTGTGTTCACCCCTCTTGGTTCCTCTTATTTAGTCTCATAAAAGTTCTTTTTCCTCTGATATTCAGTGCACACCTTTCTTATTATTTCATTGGCCATAAAGCTAAATGAACAGACATAGACATATAAATAGCTTTAAATAATCTTAGTGTTCAGGATATTTATTTTAATCACTGATTGTCAATTCATCAAGTCACGGTTACTGGCAGAGAAACTGAAGAAAGCTTTGAATCATATCAAAATCTACATTTTTTCCTTCTTCCATACCTCCCCCAAGAAAAAGCAGTTACCCTTTTGCACAGCTGGGTAGTTTGGTTGTTAAACAGAGATTGCAACAAGTACTAGGTGCCCTCTTGTTCACCAGTAGTCTGCGGAAGAGAGGAAAGCAGTGCAGTTAGTATCTATTAGCTATATTGTGTAGAACATTTGCAGTTGTTTCTGGGTTTTGTTTGTTTGTTTGTTTGTTTGCTTTTCCTGTGTACAATCTTCACCTCACAGAAGGCATAGAACCATAATAAATGGATGAAGGACACACTGCCATGTTTAAAATGGCAAATGGACAATGACGTTCACCAAAGCAAAAAGATGCTACATCGAAACTAACATTGTTTGTTCTGAGCAACTGTTCTTGTCCCCAAGCCTACAGGCCATCTAAGTTCTGACAAGACATTGACAAGGACTTGCCATGTCCAAATTATATGTTGGAAAATAAGTATCAGCAAACATCTAGCGCAACAAAATGTCCACCAATACTTCACACATAGCTTAGTATCAACATTTCTACTAGGTCACAATGTCAATAATCAAAGCCTCACGTATCATTTAAGGAAGCATTCAAAACAGATGCATTTCTTCAACATTCACTTTGAACACATCTTTCTATTTCTATTTTGCTATTTCTGCTGTTCACATTAATCTTTGCCACAGAGACAGATTCTTTTGACAGTATTACTCCAGAGCCTTTACTGAAAGGATGCATCTGACATATTGAAGCAAAGAGTGGGGCGATTGCCAGGGCATCAAGGAATATCTGCCTGGAACATTTCACACTATTCTCTGAATTAGGAGTTCCCTCTACTCTTGACAGGAAATTTGGCGCAAAGGATATCTCTTCCTATATGTATGGTTTTATTCCGTGCAACTGAGAACAGTAGCAACAGAAATGCTTTAAATTCAGAATGGCAACATTTGAGGTACTTTTCTAGAAACCAACACACTCCCTTCAGCATTAACATCCACTCTTCAAGAATCCTGTCTACTAAGAAATGACTCCCACTGTTGCAAACTATCAGAATCTTAATGGGCAACAGACACCTTCTGAGGTGACCAAATTCAACATAGGTCTTACAGCGGTCAAAGTCTAAAAAAAAGTAATTTTTCATGCCATTAGACTTTTATACTTTGCATGCATCTCAACATCAGGCAGTCTTCACTCAGGCTGATTTGCTCAAATACGGGTAGGTAGCTAGGGACACGTGGATGTAAAATACTACTAGGTTCATGATAGCCATTTTCATTCAGCTCTCTGGTCTTCCAACAAAGAGATGTCAGCTTTCATTTACCTCAAAGAACGTCAGCCTCCACATTAACAGATGCGCACAGTGAACTGCTCTTTTAAGCCATACCTACCGTCTTCAGCCATGACTCAACTCCTCAGAAGTTGAACATATTCCTACAGGTAACTGACCAGATGCTGAAGGACTCTTAGAGATGGTTATTATGCCTTCAACCCTAAACCCATGAGGATTACCCTGGCTTATTGCACCTTTCTTTACTACTGAGAAGAGTCTTGAGAGTCTTGCCATACACATGAAATTGAAATGTCTAGGTCACCTTCTATTTTACCTTAGACAACTGCTGCCAGCTTTCCTGGTAATCAGGAAAGGAGATGAATGACAGCATGAAACGTGTGTAGACAGTCTGAAGGCAGCAACACTACAGCTGCTGTCAATGGTCCTTAAACTTTATTTTCTGCTGTATGCTTCTTTCTAACAGGAAGTCTTCCCTGCTTTTCCTACCTACAGAGAAATAAAACAGGCAACCTATTAACAGTACATTACACCTCCCAAACACATACAAGTAGGTGATGTAAGAGAGGTCTCTCTAATCCTTTCCCATGCACAGTATAATCTGACTCCTGCCTGAAACCTGCAAAATCTTATACAGGCCAATAGTATTTTGGCCTTCCCATTGCACCCAGAAGGTTGACTTAGTCTAATGGGAGTTGTTTTTGTGAAATATTTGTTCACGTGGCAGCATGCCAAATCAGAAGTCCCTCAAGACTGGAAACCAGAACCAGTGTTGCTGCTTACTTCTAACCTTTCTAGATGTGTTCCCCTGAGGGCTTGTGAATCCCAGGAAGGCTACCCAGTTGTACAAAGTTTAACTGTAGGGAGAGAAATAAATGAGTCACCCAAGTTTGTAGAGGGAAAAAAAAAAAAAAAAAAGACAGCATAGCACGAACTGTCAAAATGCAAATTGATTTACAATAAACCATTCTAAAGGACCAGTGTAGCTAATCTGTCATTGACTTATAGGATTAGCCAGTATGTCTGGGAAAAACAGAGTGTATGTAAAGGGAAAAAAGGCATAGTCTGCCTACCTGCATTGTCCACAATACTCAGCCCGACTACTGAAATGAGAAGAGTGGTGGAATCTATACATATATATTGCACCTGGGTCTCCTGTGATAATCCAATTGCATCCCACACATCTCTAGGCCTTGGTAGGTCTTTGGCAATGATTTTATACTCAAAAGCCTGATAAAGATTGACATATGTCCCAGTCCAGCCTCAGCTCACAGCTAATCCTCCCCTGGGAGGATTTCAATGCCTGGGGTTGGGGCTGCCCCCGCTGCTTCTTCTGCTTGAGCTATTCCTGGCTGGAGTAGTGGGACAGGCCCTGGCTGCCAGCACTTGCCCCATGGGTAGATGCTTCCACCTCCAGTACCCTGGAAGCAGCTGGCTGCACCGCAGCATGACAGGATGTTTCAGTTTAGTTTGGTTTGGTTGTTTGTTTGTTTTTTGTGAGAAAGAGATAAGGGTTTAATCATTGAATTTACTCTCCGCACAGCCCTTATACCATCAGCTCCAGAACAGGCAAAATAGGAAGGCAGACCACAAAGGTCATGGTGAATTCAAAGGTCTGCTCTCACAGGTTTTCATCTTCCACCAAAACTTGAAAAAAAGAAAGATATTAGATCTGTCAGAGCTGATAGTTTGGTCCTGTGTAAAGAAAGATTTAGGAAGCCTTTCTCTACCACCTGGCACTGTCCCTCTCTACTTTTGGTCACTTCTACTTACAGTTGAATCCACAGTTCATTGTGTTCCACTTAATGTAAGCTGATATAATTGTCTGTTTGGTAAGATACAGAAGGAAAGAAGGTGAAATTAATTTAGGTCTTGTAGATTTTCATGCTGATATCAGTATCACAAACACTTTAATCATCATCATCTTACACTGCAACTAGAAGATGCAGACTTGCTTCTGTCTTGTTCCTTCTCCCTTTTTTTATTTTTATGTTTTGCCCTCACAGATCTTGTGCAGCCCAGAACAGAAAATTAAACCCGTGCTAAATAAATCCCTCAAAATATGTCAGTTTTAAGTTCCATCAGTTGCCCGATTCATTTTACCGTGTAGTCAGATGAATGTACATGCTGGCACAAAATATTCAGTTGTGCTGGGCAGGGGAGAGGAAAAACTGTCTCTTTCAGAAGCTGTGTCAGTTGATACTCAAAATGTGACAAAATGTGACAGTGCAGAAAAAGGTAGGGTAAGAAGAGTACAAGTCACATATTTTTAAATATGAGTTGAAAAGAATATGTATCTAAGATGTTTTGGGAAGATGTGGTTAGACATCTATATTATTACAAGCTAAAGATAGGAAGAGTCAAATATACATTTTTAAGTATGAAAATCTCTGCAGTTTTCTGAAAATATTACATTTAATTACTATGATGTCACAGTGATGCTACTTAGCTCAGGTGTGTATTGCTTATTTTATTGACAACGTATGAAGCTAAGACTGTTACAGGCAATGGGGAACGTCTAAACTAAACTGATAAGATACTACTTGTCGTAATGATGGAAAGCAGACAAGTTTTATTCTCATTGGACAGCTCTTGTTCTAATTTTTGGAGCAGTGAACTTTAGTAATAAATATTTTATTTAAATAAATATTTTACAGAGAAAATACTTTAAAAACTGGTAAATGAGAAAAACAAAAACAAAAAATAAGAAAAATGAAAATAAGGGTGAAAAGGTTATTGAAATCTATTGTGTGAAGAAACTGAAATGGTCCACCTCAAGTATGAGCTGTGCGCTTAGTTAAAATTTATAAAATTAAATAAAACTGTTAAAAAAAAAAAAAAAGTAATTTCAAATTGAGAAATGATGCTCTTTAATCTTGAAAATGTTCAACTATTTTTATTTTTTCTTTCAGTATTAGAAGTTTTGTTAAATTCATAAATATTCACAATACTGACTGCTGCTGAATATTCACATTCTATCTGAATAAGTTTGGATAAAAATTGTACTCATTTTTAATACTTTGCTGTAATTACACTATTAGGTTAAAATTACAATACTGCACAACCCAATACTCCATCATCAGTAGAAGTGAAATGTGAAGTGTCTGTTTAACTCTGCTTCAAAAGATTAACATTTTTGTATTCCAAAAATTGAAACATATTTTCTCGATAAAGCGGAGTTATACCAAGAGGGATAACTGACTGAACAGAAAATAAAATAAAGAATGTCCTAAACGGATTTTGTATATTTTGGATCTTTTCAGATGGGCAATAAAAATATATAAAAATACGGGCAGTTTTTGTGAAGTTCACAGTTTATAATTGGTAAGATAAATCTTGCAACTACAATGGAGGGAGGATGATTAGAGAAAAAAACAAGAAATAGAACACAAAGAACTCAAAATGACAATAAACTTTGCAGACTATATGCTACATGCCTATTTGGCTGAAAGTAATATGTGAGAACTTTATAGCTGCTGATTCCAAATAGTGAACAGAGAGGGAAAAAGAACATAGAAAAAAAATGAATGTTTTAATTTTAGTATTGGAACATAAAAAACATGTGGACTCAGTAGCCCATGTATGTTTGCAAAGATTCTATCATACCTGACACAACATGATATGACCTGTTCAAAAGTAGGAGGCATACATTAGTCTGACCCTTCAACTGAACCTTGAACTCTATGACACATCCTAGATAAGCAACACTATTTCATCCAACTTAATTTACTCAGGTAAACTTGTCATTATATTCCTTTATGCTATTAAATTGTTTTTTATTTTCAGTTTTCATGTTATTACTGAATACAACATATTCCTAAAAAGTTTTTCACTAATTTACCGTAAGTTATAAGTAATTGCTTATACCTTTGGAAAACTGACTTTATAAAAAACTGTTAAAATAATGCATATATATTGACACGAGATATCACACCACACTCATAAGCAGCAACTAATGTAGATCACTAAAACTTCAGAGTTCAGATGTTCTTTGGATTTCAGATACTTGTACTATGGCAATTAGTAGGAAATCTGCTCAGACCTGTGTTACTGAAATTAATACAACTTGAAAGATACTCGTAAAATCACATAATATATACACCGATATGATTTCTTTTTTTAATGAAGTCTCATTTCAGAGCATTCAATCCATTAGTATTGCAGTTAGCAACAAATTCCGAGCCTCTTAACTTCTGATGATGATGTCAAGTGAAGAAAAACAGATTAAACAACAGATGTTCCCAGCTGTTGCCTTAATCTCAAAGCACTGTACTGAACATGCTGAGCATTTGAGATCACAAAAAACTTCCGCAATAAATTCTTGCACTCAGAGTCAGAAAGAGTGAAAACTAGAAATTTCTACTAAGCTTTTATTCAATTTAACATTGAAAATCAAAAGGAAAAAAAAGAAAAAAAAGAAAAGCTTTTAACGAGAAATAACACATTCCCTGTGTGCATCCGTATATTTGTGTGCGCATTAGTTTTCTATGACTGAACACACGGGTAAAAGCTAAAACAAAACAATCAAGGCTTTCTCAATTTATAATTTCTCACTTAAGGATTTTCTCTATACTCTGCAGAACTACAAGATAAGATCCATGCTATTAAAACCACACACTGGAACTGCGAGCATATAAGCTTGTACTAACAATGTCAGCTGTCAGATCTGCCTTTTTTTGGTTAACACTAATGAGGACAAGTATCGAAAGATCTAAAAATACATTTCTGACAGAAAGTTTCAGTCAATCATAAAACCCACTCTAATGTAGACTTTATTTATTTATTTATTTAAATGATATAGTGATGCTACCCAGCTCACAGTTTCAGGGAAAAAACATTCACATCTTAAAAGTCATTGTGAGTCTCTCCTACAGAGAGCAGACAGGTGCTCAGTAAGATCCTTCTAATCCAGATATCTGTCCTGTTTTTGTTGACTGTAGAAATCAGCACTCAGTGATCCACATGGCATACTCCTAACCTATGATTTCATACAGAAGCATTACGCTTACATGTTCAAATATTGATCAGATATCATTTGTAAACAGTAGCACTGAAGTTTGTATTGCTACCATATAGATGTGTATTTTTGGTTTGTTTTTCAGTTTAGTTTAGTTTAGTTTAGTTTTGTCTTGTTTTTCAAATTTAGCTATCATCAGGGAATGACTGTACAGGAAAGATCTGTAAATAAAGCAACAATATATCTGTTCTGACTTTCAGTCTTGGTGTAATATATACGGAACAGAATTATTAGAAGCTTTTCAAAAAAAAAATGAAATCAAACATCTCACAACATATAATTTTCATCAAGTTTTTACATTCTTATTGACTTTTTCCATTACTGTTAGTCACTAATATGAAGGTTTATAAGGACACCAAACTATATATTTTATGCTTTTGGAACACTGAAAACAAGGTTAGAAGTCAGTGATGTTCAATCAGTAAAGACAGTAGCCAGTTTTAACCAACATTAGTATAGAAAATTCATTTCTACCAGGGACATACATATAATGAACAATACAGTACGTCTGGTTCAGTGTAAATGGACATAGTTAAAATGTTGTAACAGTATTACTGGAGAATCACAGTCATTCTGATGAAGTAATTGGAGGTATATCATTTAAGCTTTTTTGGAAGACACTGTAATTTGATTGTGATACATGACAGGAGGTTAGAGAATATAACTGATACAATCACCTATAATTCTATTTGTTAAACCATGCCAATTTAGTAGGCAGATTCTGACTTTGCTGAGTGTTCACTGGGAGAAAAAAAGTGATGTTTCCTAGCAATTGCAGGTGTAGTCACAAATCTACACAAAGTAACAGTAAAATTCAGCTAATTTACTACTAGCTATTAATGATGATTTCTGTGATTTAAGAAAGTTTTATTACTTGGTGCTACACTTCAGAGCAATATTACAACCCTCTTTTCAACAAGCAGAAATAAGGAAAACCTAAGGATTTACCTAGCAACTGATGATGTGACTTTTCAGGGTGACAGCTAGTTTCTTATAGCATAACTTGAAATAAGCAACTATAACTCAAAGCCTTCAAAGCAGTTCTGCAATATGAGCTTGTATATACACATACAAAATGTAAAATTCCTTAATCACAATGCTAAAAGCAGAATGACATTACAGAGCAGCAATGAGTTTGCTGGGGGCCAAAGAGAAATGTCACTATTAAGCTTTTGAATTCATATTCGTCTCCTTTCTAATTATTTTATATCTTTGCTACAGTTCTGAGATTTACTCTTGAAGGCTTCCTAGTGGTTTAAAGTTCAGTTTAGATTACCACCCGTTCATACTCAAAACTGCTGTGGCCTTTACTTCTGTGTTAAAAGGAAAGGCATTCAGAGGCCATCATATGGATGTCAAAGATGGACTGCAGAATATGGTCTAGGCCAAACAGGACTTACATTTCAGACAAAGGTTGAAGGGTAAACTGATACTTATTTCTATTGTGGAATTCTTGTCTAGCATCTTGATTGAAGATTCTACTTGGAAAATAAGAACAAAATCAAAGGCAAGAAATCTGTTTGTTCTTTAGGTCACAAAACACTTTGCTGTCTTTAAATGACAGTTAAAATCAACACATTCCGTAAAGGCAAATTGTTCAGGAAAGCAGTTAGCTACAAGGGCCCCTTAGCTAAAGGCAGCTGGTACTAAGACTCCCATGGTTCCAGTCAGTAAATTACCAAATGTAATGTGAAATGTAGTTTAAAAACCTCACTGTTAAAAGTAATTGGTTTTGTTCAGATGCAAAATCTATGTATTGTTTCTGAGCTGCTAGAGAGATGTTTCTAAGTTAGTACTGTAAAGAGGTTATCATCAACACTTAACAATGTTAGACAACATGTAAAATAATGTGTCTCTTTCACTTGCAGCAGCTATTTGCACATGTGAGATCTATTTCTAAGGAAGAAATAAATTTAGCTTATAGGAGCTCTGAAAATAATTCCCAAGTATCCTTGGCAAATTTCGAAATACAGAGGACTCTCAAGAAGAAATAAAATTTCTTCTTCTAAGAAATTCCTTATTTTTATAATAATTCCTATATTTTGTTGTATATATAATACATATTAATCCAAGAATTATTTATAGAAATTAAATCTCTAATAGTTGTTTACTTCTTTGTTTATGGAAAAAAGTTTTCTACAACAGTCTGTTGCTTTTGACTAGAGAAAGGAAAGTTATGTTATACTGAACAAAAGGCCAGACCATGGCTTGCTTGGTATTAAAGGACATTCATCTCTGTCGTCTTATATCAGGATGAATGTTGAGAGCTGTCACAAGACTTAAGAAAATAAGTCTTGTATTTTGGAAATCGGGAGATATGACAAATTGTGAAGCAGCTCGCTGAGGATACTGCTTGTATCCTCAAGCAGTCTTTTATTTCTCATGATCCTACCCTTCTTATAACAGTGGAACCCCATGCCATTATGCCAGGTTCATTAACTTGAATCACTAGTTAATCTGAAGTGGCTTTTATCAGGGACTCGCTCAAAAATCAAACACGTGATAAACATTCAAGGAAAAAATCATCTAAAAATGTCTCCCTGATTAAACAAAAATATTTGCCTAGACTTGTATCAGGAATGGTGTGGTAAGAAGGACTAGGGAAGTAATCCTGCCCCTGTACTCGGTATTTGTGAGGCCTCACCTCAAGTACTGTGTTCAGTTTTGGGCACCTCAGTACAGAAAGGACATTGAGGTGCTGGAGCAGGTCCAAAGAAAGCCAACAAGGCTTGTGAAGGGCTTGGAGAATATGCCCTATGAGGAGAGGCTGAGGGAACTGGGGCTGTTTAGTCTGGGGAAAAGGAGACTGAGGGGAGACCTTATTGCTCTCTGCCAATATTCGAAAGGTGACTACAGTGAGTGGGGTTGGTCTCTTCTTACTGGTGACAGGTGACAGGACAAAGGGAAATGGCCTCAAGTTGCACCAGGGTAAGTTTAGGTTGGATATCAGAAAAAAACTTCTTTACAGAAAGGGTTGTTAAGCACCGGAATAGGCTCCCCAGGGAGGAGGTTGAGCCATTATCCCTGGATGTGTTTAAAAACCATTTGGATGTGGTGCTCAGGGACATGATTTAGCAGTGGTTTGTTTGTTAGGGTAGTTTGGTTAGGTTGTGATTGGACTTGATGATCTTTAAAGTCTTTTCCAATCTGAGTGATTCTATGATTCTATGATTTAGGTTGTTTGGTTAAATATTTAAGGGTAAGAAGAATGGATCTAGGCTTATAATGTAAAAGAACTTTGGACATGTGCTATCTGATAGCCTATACATCCTATAACCAGCTGAAGATCTAAATACAACTGTGCTAGTACAGTGCTTCAGGCAAAATAAATATATTGCAGATAGGCAAAGTATACTAGCTGAGACAGAGCATCATGATAATAATCATAATTCCAACACATCAGATAATTTCATATAAAATGGATTTAGTCTTATGCTCCTGCATCACTGGTGTAGACAAGCCTCTTCTTCCATCTACCCTTCAAACCTTCCTTTGATTTCCATGAAAAAGCAGATTTTTGTTTGAGTTCTCAGACTTATTTTGAAGACCTACCAGCTAGCTGTGCTATCGAGTCTGGCAAAACCAATAAACATCCACTACACAGCAAAAGAAAACAAACAAAAAATAAACAATAATTTAAAAACAAACAAACAAAACAAACTTCTAATAGCACTTCAGAAAATTTTTATATTAACTGTGACCTAAATCTACTTTTTTGCCATATACTAGATGTACACACTTACCGTACTTTATTTATGTACATATATATAAATATATACAACAATTTAAAAGATTGCATTAGCTTAAAAATGGAATTTTCTAAGACAGTTTATTTCCCTGATATTTCTGAAGTCATTAAAAATTCTCCCAATGACTTTTTTTTTTTTTTTTTTTTTTACCATTTGTGAGAACCTTTCTTTGTTTTCTCGCTCAAAGCTTTCTTCCTGAGGTATTTCTTGTGATAAGACTCTCACTGATTTATGGAGGAGGCAAGTGATGGGTGCTACCCTGTGACAGTCAACATCACTTTGTGTACATTTGAAAGCACCTTCCTTCAGAGCTGCTTGCCTCTGGAAGAGAGTGCTCAGGAGTGTTTACTGGCGGAAGATCTGACCTGTGACTAAATAGCCTCAACTTGGTATGGGAAAATTGGGGAATGATACCGTCGTGTCCTGTGAAAAACAGGATGCAGGTGGGCATCCCTGCTCCCTCTTATCTGCTGGCAAGGCCTGGAAGATGGGAACAAAGGAATTTCTGCTGAGATCCCAGAGCCAGAAGCTGTGACTCCAAGGAGAGCTGACTCAGCTACTTTGGATTCAAGCTGTCACTCCAAAGAAAGCTGACTCGACCACTTTGGACTTATAAATAAGATTGTACTACCATTGGACATTGTCACCGTGGTCACCGTCATCATCAATGGAACAACAACACCTGATGACCCACCACTACTGAAGATCAATGACTGAACTAGAAACCATGCTGGATCCATGGTGTTGACTATCTCCCTCTTGCTTCCTACAAAGACTCCTTGCTTCTATTTCCTATCTTTACTATTGCCTGCCTTCCCTTCCCCATCACCCTACATCATAATAGTGTCCGTCCTCCCCTTCCCCGTCTCCTTGATTAAGATTTGTAATAAACTGGTTGGACCAACATTTGAACCATTGTTTCTGAATCTCACGCCGGGTATACATATATCAAAGAGCCTCCTCTCCCTCCTATAAATTGGAGCGAGACACCATTTTATTCTGAAATGGATAATTTTGACAAAAATATAGATATTATGTAGGTCACTCTATTTATTTCTGTAACAGAAACAAATTTTCTATTTTATTTTCTATTTTCTGAAACTACAACAGATACAAAGAGCACAACAACACTAACTGATAGAGCAAATTCTCAACTACAACACACTTCTTCAACATAGTTACCGCAATTAGCTGTGCATTTTTGCCAGCAGTGAACAAGAGTCTGCACACTGCATTCATAAAAATCTGCAAAAGATCAGGTGAAAGCTGTGCATGGCCATCTGGAATATGGCTTGTCTTTCATGTTACTTCTGTCAATGTTGCAAAGTGCCACCCACCACCTCACTGTGCTCACATCCACTGGTTAGTCTCCATAAACGTTCAGGAAGTGTTGATGAATGTCAGTGGGTGCCCTTTTTTCCTCATGGAGGAATTCAGTTACAGCACTTTGCTTCATACGCATGTCCAAGTCAGATATTATTTTGTCAGACTACCCTCTGCTGCCATCTGTCACACAGCAACAAAATGTAATGGAATATTAGAGGGACTGTCCAATGTTACTGCCGTACCATGACATATCCACCTCTGGTGCCATGGGTGAACATAATAACATAGGGGACATCACTTTGGGAGCAGTCCAAAATATTTTTTTTTTTTACTACAGAAATATGTTTCCTGCTACATCTGTACTTTTCAGTAACTAAAGAAAATGAATAAGATAAAATCGGCAAATTAAGATGAATCTGTAGAATAAAAATCTCTCAGAGAATTAAAAAATAAAGTAGATTACAGGTTTTTGGAGTTATATCTCTATGCTAATATAGTGTATGTTCTTCAGACTACATTAAAATTCAGTTATGAACAGTAACTTTTAAACTTTTTCAATCACAATGCATGCAAATCTAATTCCAGGTTCCCTATTTGATTAAAATGAGACTTTGTCTATGACCTAATTGTTGAACCTCTCTAATCCAAAAATAATATAAATTCAAATGATATTCAGCATTATCATTCCAGACAGCCAACTCAATATATTTTAAATTTCCTTTTAGAAATATTCTGTATGTAGAAGAAATTGTAGTTCCTTAGAATTTTAACTTGCATCTGCAAGAAACAGAAAAATTACATCAGGTATCTTCACTTATCAAATTAGATGTTTTTTAACTATCTGCTTGGAAATTCCGTGACGAAAAATCTTTCCAACACTTGTTCATCACTTTCCATCGAAGAGCATATTTTTATACTTGCAAACAACAGAAATACAGCTTATGCCTTCAGAGAGTTAGGAAAAGTTATCTACAACATATCTTTTGAGTTTGCACTCAGTAGTGGTGTGCACTTTTATAACAGGATAATAAATTTTCACAAAATATCTGTTGCTTCCCTAGTTCTAGTCACATCTACAGGTAGCCTTTAACAACACTATTTCTTCTTTCTCACTGACTTGCTGTGCAACAAAAACAAATCTAGTCTATTATTCCTGTACGGTAAACATATCATTTGCTGTTACAAGCATCTTGTGAAATTGAACATATAAAGGAGTTTTTGCCATCACTCCCACCAGTCAACATACTGCTGCTGTAGATCAACAGCCAAACTGTAATTTCTGCATACTCTGTAGAGTCCTAATGTAAAATTATATCTTGAGTTTATCAGTAAAATGCAGAATTCTAATTTTATTCAGGGTTTTTGTATTGAAATTACCTGAAAGGTTATAGGAAGGAAGGACGGAAGGACGGAAGGAAGGAAGGAAGGAAGGAAGAAAGGAAGGAAGGAAGGGAGGAAGGGAGGAAGGGAGGAAGGGAGGAAGGAAAGCAGGCTTAATAAATATAAAATATATATCCATATATTCTAAGGATTTGAGTGATTGTTCCTGAAAATGACCTCAAGGAATGCTGCTCCAAACAGACCTGAAATCACAATATCAATTTCCAGAAGCAAATGAGATTGGGGAAGGATATAGAACCCCCATCTTCATGACTAAAGGGTACGAATTGTCTACCATTTTAAAAGGACACTTGTACAGTGTGGGGAGAGTCCTTCTTGGCTCTCAAAAAGTCAACCTCATAGATTTTGGTGGTTTTGTTCTTGTCATTTTATTGTTGGTTTTCTTGTTTCTGTTTTCTTTTCTGCTCTGTGAATTGTACTAGAACCTGTAAACTCAGGACAGAATGATGCTCCTATAAATCTATCACCTCATGCAAAACTCAATGAATCATACCATAAATTTTAATGATGTGTGTTTTTACTTCTGGATATTTCAGTTTTCTGCAGAACTATTTTCTACACAGCACATTTGCTTTAGAGGTTTCAACATATAATTGGAACTTACAGCAAAATGCTATTATTTTTCTCTCATAAAGACTACAATACTGTGGGAAAAACAGAAAAGTAAAACACATTGTGCATTAACTGAGTATTGTGCTGCCTGGTCTTTAAGGTCTAATCCAATAAAATTAGATTAGATTAGATAAAGATTTCCAAGAACAAAATGAAGATATGAATGACTTAAGACTTATTATATAGGAAGCATAAAAGGGCACAGTTAAAGGTGCCATTATTACAATCCTTAATTGCCTTCATCTGGCAAGCACAGGGCTGGTGACCTTCAACCTTCAATGATTCATTAACAGCAACATAAAATACTCTGAAATGCCTCTTGCAACTGTATAATAACCTACTTCTATTTGTTTTCCCACTCAAAAATAAATAAATAAATAAACAAAACAGTTCTTATTGATAACACACAACAAGCAGACTGTACCAAAAACATATTCTGAACTCCCATTAGTGTTATTAAAATCAATAAATGTTTACTGAGAAGAAAAATACACCCCAGTGTAGCAATTGGACTGGACATCAGTGAAGCATTACAGAAGGTGGAAGAAATTAGGCTTCTAGGAATAGCCATGAAACACAGATTTCTATTTTCACCTGTGAAATGCAAGGTGTGCAGTGCTTGGTGATGCTTTAATTTGACCTGCACACTTTTCAAATGGTGGGACAAAAAAGGCTTATTCTACTGTGTTCCATGGTGTACAATTTTTATTGCCAAAAATGATAACTCACAGTCTGTATGATAAGTTTTATAATATTCCCATAAAATTCAGCTGCAAGTATGAAACAGAAACTTCAACAAAACACTCATCACACGTAGGCATTGCATTAAAATTCTACTAAAGGTACAAAAAGATAGAAGAAATTACATGAGATTTTAAGTTCATTTTTCTTTTTCTTTTTTTTTTTTTTTTCTCTGAAGACAGATCTAAAATATCAGGACGGGAACTCTTGTTATATTCCAAGCATAAAATAAAGTACATAATCATAAAGATCTTGCCTGATAGAGAATAGAGTATGTGTATGTAACATGGAAATGGATAGGAAAAAAAGGAATTACTCTCATCCTGTCCTAGATAAAGATCAGTAAAGAGGGTTAAGCACAGATATGTTGAATTCCATTACTTTAATTGTTCAAGACTCTCAGTTTGCTGTAGATGTTAGAAATCACAAAAGGTATTCCGCGCCACAGAAATCAGTTACAGAGAAATGCTGAAAAAAGGTATACTTAAAGGACATCCAATGGGGGATTTAGTCATGTTTCAAGGAATATTATTAGAACTGCAAATGGAATTTACTGTGAGGATCCAGCCTATCCAAAATCTATACAATTTTAGAATTAAAATTTGGCATGGATTTGAAGACAAGATGACTAGATTTAGGCGTCTAAGCTTTACCTAAGTCATATTTAAATGAATCATGCTTTCGTCAGTGTGAATTTTAACTTTGATAACCTATGTTTCCTGAATTACAAACAAGTACTTCAATCTCTCAAACTTCATTTTTTTTTTTTATATAAAGCCTTATTATTGCAGATAATTAATGTAGTTTATATTAAAGTCCAATTTGCATGGTTCCTTAAAATCTTTATAATTTCATTCTCTGTACACATAAACATATATTGTCTAGGAATCCAAACTCCAGCAGAGTACTGTTGTGGTTTTTTTCCAGTTAAATTCATCATAGTTTGTTCCAAAATAAAATGGACACTCTTGTACCCTGCTGAGACATCAGTTCAGAAATTGCACTGGGGTAGGGGAGTAATGGAGCAAGACAAAGTCTGCCATAAGAAGCTATGTTAATATTTCTATCGTGGCCATTTTACAAAAAGAATGTGTTCCTCCCCTCAGATTTATTTGCAACCAGTCACACCAGTCCTATAGGTTTGTGAGATCACTTTATGAATAAATAATACAACTGTAGAAAACTGGGATTATAACAGAGAAACCTGAAAGGACTTAGCATACCAAAACCAAGTGCACAGGAATTGGAGTGGCAATTTCAGATGGTGTTAACTATTTTCAAAGTGTCTACCAGAGGACAATATTTTTAAATACTCTATTGTACTGACTGCAATTCTTCATCAGCAATTCTTTCTTCAATGTCTGTATATTTTGTCACTGCACAGGGGAAAAATCACCTCACAAAAAATTATGCCACCTAACAAAATAAAGTAATGCTCAACACACATGGCTATTTTAGCCATGTGCTGACTAACTCATTAGCTCATATCTTCTCATTATACTATGTTCATCTAATAACTATAACAAAACAAATGAAAAAAATGTACTAATCCATAAAATCAGTCAAATAAAACTGAAATTTCCTGTGTATTAAGAAGATAAATGAAAATAAATGTTATGAAATCTCTTTTAATTCTATTGCAGGGACTTAATTCTAAATACAAGGATACCTAGGCTTTTAAAAATTTGGTGTTTACACAGAAGGAACAGCAAAAAATCACTCTTCATGAATATTATTTTATAGCATTATGAATAAAGTACATGGCTGAACTTTGGCTAAATGCATAGAGACAGAAAGACATGTAATATTACTATTAGTGGTTAAAATTTGTTTAAATGTATTTGCATATATTTGCATAAATTCTGAATGCATGATTTGTGTAAATAAGACTTTCTAACTTTCCCCTTGCTATTTTTGCAATATACCCCCCAAGAACTTTACTGTATAGTTAAGAAGCCACTCTAAACGCACTGTGCATTGAGATAGAACTCTATATATATAAGTATATAATAAGTAAAAGACAATGAGTATATTAATGTTTATGAGAATATTCATTCTCATGTGTAAAAATGTGTAAAAAAAATCTCTCTGAAGGATGATGTGATTTTTAGAGTTCATTACATTTATGTTTGCATGGGATTTTTAGGCAAATAGAGATTCTGTACTGTAAATATAAGTACTATAAATATATATCAATGACTTCTCAGAGTAGATAACATTAAATCCAATAACTGAGCTCCATGCACTACATACTGTCTAAGAAGCTGTTATTCGTACTTTCTAAATACATCTACATCTGTCTTACCAATTTATGATTAAATGTCATTCTACCCAACTAGTGAGACATAGGAATGAATTTACTGCTACTTAATTCGGATGCAGATCTATTTTGTTTCTATTGGATAGCAGTACAATGTTTTCCAAACTAAATATATCAGCATTTATTAATATCTATAGTTACTGACATGAACTTTCAAAACTAAAGACACAATGTGCTATGTAAAAATTGTCCACAAAATAAATAAATAAATAAATAAATAATAAAAAAAGATTCTAAATACCTTGCAGAATTGTTTTTTTTCTAAAGTATACACTTAAATATATAAAGATTATTATTTTGCCCCAACTGGGAAAGACACAAAACCTTTCATTATGCTGTGACTCATGCTTTTAAGCTTCTACCTTCTATTCTTTTATGTCAGAAATAGAAGACAATATTTGTTTGGACAAGTTGTACATATACCAGTACCACAAAATCTTTACTTGCATAAATAGAAAGGATACTTAGGGCTATTTACTGTGGGCATACAAACTCACAAGACTCTTACTTCTATTCAGCTAAGAACCAAGAAAATCCACGGAATATCCACTTACAAAAGCTTTGGAGAGGAAGCAAGAAATCCTGTGTGTTTTTGTCATACTGCAGTTACTGCAATACTCTTGGCAGAAACACAAACACAAAACTTTATGTACAAATGCTGTATACGTTGTATAAGTTTTGTATAATTAGCATAAATCATGTATTATACTTTGTTTTACTTCCTAGTGAACTTCTGGTAAGTAAATCCAACAGCCTAGCCTTTGAGAGAGAATATTATCACATCACACAAGATACCTGAAAGTATTTAGCTGTGCCTGCTTGTAGTTTTCACAGAATTGGCAGAGTAGAGGGGACATTCAGCTCCCTCACCATCGCTGATGACCACTCCTCTTTTGATCCAGGATACTGTTGGCCTTCTGGGCTTCAAGTGCACACAGTTGGCTCATTACAAGCTTTTCGTCCATCATGATCCCTAAGTATTTCTCCACGGGGCTGCTCTCAGTGATTTCATCTTTCAGTTCTGTACAAATATCTGGGATTGCCATGACCCACGTGCAACACAGTCCACTTGGACTTGTTAAACCTCATTAGGTACACATGGGCCCTTTGCTAAATTTCATCAAAGTCCTCTCAACTCATTTCTCTAACCTGTCAAGTCTGTACCTGAATGGAAGCACAACCATTTTTCGGAAGGCTCCTCCAAAGACAGTTCACCAGAATCTGTACTACAACAAAATGAATGTTCTCCTGGTAATGTATGCCTCTCACCGCTAATTACTCAGGGCCTGCATGCCTAGCTCATGCTATGCATAGACCTTTCCAATCAGTAAGCTTAGACAAGATGAAACTATGCTTAGTACCTACATTATCTGTCAAAATAAAGAACTATGGGAAATCCAATAGTGTATAGTCAGTTCATATGAAAAACTTTCTCCAAACCTTCTTTTAGTAGTGGAAGTCCTGAGTTAATTTCTTCTGTAACATTTTTCATGTGTTACATCTGTATGTTTCATACATAAAAAAAAAAAAAAAAAAAAAAAGGAAAAAAAAAAGAAAAAAAAAAGAATCAAAAATCCTTCATTCTTATTTATCTAGTGTAGCGCCTGTGCATCAATTCAACAACACAGCTTAGCTCCTAAATTTCATTAGCCTGTTGACAGAAAAATACTTATTTACTGAAATTTTACTTCTTTTATTGAGTTATTCAGTCTGAGTAAATGATCCCCTTTCAAAGACCTTCTGAAGAAAATTTCTCCACAGGGTAAAATTTATGTATGTCGTTTAGTCTGACAGAATTTTCTAGGCCAGAGAAAAAATTATATGCAGTTGCACATGAACTATTCATTATAGTCTACATATTCCCAAAGCAAAGAAGTTTTTCCTCTTTAGGTATCTGAGTTACAAATACTCAAATATTATCAAGGTATGTTCATGACTTTTGCAAAATTTAATCCTTTAGGTTAAAAATGCTCAAACAAGAAACCATACTGTTATTGCAAATTAAAAAAAAAAAAAAAAAAGCCCAACTTCAATCCCAGACCATCCTAATAAGTCTTACAAATCATCAGATATCTTAGAGTTTTAAATATGAATGTATCTACTTCCTGATTTTCAGTTAATTTTATTACAACATAGTAGAATAAATGTATAATTTTCTTTTACACTTTCGCAACAATTCATTTTGCAGCTCCTTCACTGATACATAACTAGGGCACTCCTTGATCTACTGATGTTAGAAATGCTACCCATTCAGCATTGCACCTTCTGTAGACCTTTATATTTCATCTCTTTCCATAGCTCAGAGAACTTCTTAAATTACAGTATAAATGACAGCTTGCCCTGTAAGGATAGAAAAAAAGGAAGTTGCAATGGAAGAACAGCAAATGTATAAAATATTTTTCATAAGATGGACTGGAAGAAGAAGAACAATACTGTTCCAGTTTGGATCTTAATGCTGCTTTCTTTATAAATAAATACATAAATAAATAAATAACTTTCAGCTGCTTTGCTCTGATAAAAATAAACTGCATGGTTCCTAAAAAGACGAGTTTCACCCTGCAAGATGTGTGTTCTTTTCTGTGAAGTTAAAAAGAAGTTTTCCACAAGAGTCTAAAGATCAGGTTCAAATTTCCCTGTTCTCCTGTAATTTGATGGCTAGATCCATTTTAGTCTCATATTCAGGCCCATCACTTCTTGGTGCAGACTGTCCTGAATAAAAGAATACCTAGAGCAGCTGTAGTCTTTGTTGCACAGACTCTCAAGTTTTGTGACATTCTTGCTGCCATCCAACCACATAGCTTTATCTTTTCACTCTAGCAGTTTGGAGAGTTTGTTTTTTCCTCCAGATATGTCAACCCAGACTAGATTTCCTGGCTTCTACTGTCCCTCTACTTAGCAAGTCACTCATTTTCTGTGAAATAGTTTAGCAAAGCTTGAGTCTTAAAAGTAGGTGCTTTGTGGAGGGTAACATAATCTACATGGCATTCCCAAGTGCCCCAGTAACAACTGTTTTCTGCAAACAGAGGATTTAATACGCCATTTTTTAAAATTATTAGTTATTATTATTATTATTTTTAATGCAGATGTGGACAAAAAGCAATACAGATAATTTTGCCAGGTTTAGACCTAAAAGTCTACACAGAAACATATTAATCAGGCAAGCTACTTGAAATTATGTTCTTTCTCCCCTGCTAATAGTGAGTTTTGTCTGCTCTAGTTAGTGTATGGTGCTCCCGATTCAGTGCCAATGCAAACCTTAATCTTCATTCTGGCTGAATCTTGCCCTACTTCACAGTGTGTATCTATCATATATTACAGGGTATAGGATGTCATTTTTGTATGATCTTTTTTTCTTTTAGATGGTAATTTATACTCTCCAATTTCATGTTGTTTTTTTCCTATATGTATGCTTACATACATACTTTTGCCCTTAAACACACATATAGACTTGCTGAGCTCAAACTTTAAAATGCTGGGTTTGAAATTTCCTCTGGGAAATTTGGGAAATTTGAAATTTCAGCTGGGATTTTTTTTTTTTTTTTTTTTTTTGTAGTGTCTGGTATTGTGCTGTTTTTGCTCTAGGAGAAAAGCAAGGTTGACAGCACACTGATATTTTAGTTGTTTCTGATCAGTGCTTACACAGAGTCATGGATTTCCATGATGCTCTGCCAGCAAGGAGACTGGGGTTCGGTAGGGAATTGGGATACAGAACCATGGCCCAAACTAACCAAATGGATATTCCACACTATTTGACATCTTGTGAAAACTAAAAAACTGTGGGAATTTGGCTGGGTGGGCAGCCACTGCTCAGGGTTTGGCTGGGCATCAGTCAGCAAATAGTGAACAATTGTGTTGTTCCTCACTTGTTTTGTAAATACATATGTACATATTTTTATATATTCTTATAGTTTCTATTATTTCTCTCTTCCTCTTCTGTTGTAGTAAATAGCTTTTATCTCAACCAACAATATCTATCTTTTTTTCCCCTGATTCCCTCCCCCATCTCACTAGGAGTGGGTGAGTGATCAAATGGTTGTGTGGTGCTCATCTGCCTGCCTGTCATGGTTTTATGGTCATCACTATTCCACATCATAACATCATGTAGTGTACTGGGAATTAAAGTGTTAATGTCCCAGTTCAACATACTAAAGAAAAGACACTACGTTCCCCAGAAGACTGTTTGCTGTGCTGATACCATTCTTGCACAGGGGGGAATGCATATAAGGCACTGCCGGGTCATCTGACTTCCTTTCGCTTGCCTTCATCGCTCTTCTGCTTCACCTCTCCTCGCTGCTGCCCAACTGCGTGTGCTGCTTCAGCATTACTGTAAGGCCTACAGTGGTTTTTTTTTCAGATACTCTCTCTCTCATTATGTTTAGTAAACCAGTTTGTTCCTCCTCAGATAATTGCCACTGCACTTTTCTTTAATTATTCTGGGATCCCCTGTTTCCCTTTTCCAGAGGTATGGACTTTGCGAAGTCCCTCTGCCCCACTAGTCACGGAACCGGGCCGAACCAGCCCATAAACCATTGACACTGCCAGATTAAACAACAACATGATCAGAGGAAAAATAAAATAAATGAATAAATAAATAAAATGGAATAGCAAGCAATTCTGTATCATTTTGTGGCTAAGGGGTTTGCCAGCATATGGAAGTGCTACATTTGATGCTAGTTCATACAAACATCTTTTCGATCATCCTATAAGTTTTTTTTGTGTTTTTTTTTTCCTTTTATTGGCTTAACAAAATTATTCTTTACCTGAAGAAGCTTTCTTACTTTCTTACCTGCAGAATTATATTGTTGTGATATAGTAAGGCTCTCTAATTTTAAAATGTATGCTTTTATGATATGTCTTTCTTGTTCAATTTCAATCATCAATAATGGCACTTAAAAAGTCCTCTGCTTTTGTGGTATGCACTTTTGGTTTTCTTTTGTGTCATTTGTCATAACAACTTTTACTTGTGTTTCAACATCTGAGGATAAAAAGGCTAATCTGTGAACATGTCATAATTCAACACTGAAAATGTCTATTGAGAACTTAGCAGTTAACAAATACAAAAGAAAAATAATTGACCGTGACCTTCCAACACTCAGAGAAAAAAAGACTTACCTGTTTTAATCAACAAAAATGCTGTTTTTGATCTTTTGATGAGTGAAAGTAAATAGAGCAGATTTATTTCACTGGAGGCAAAGGTAAAAAATGACAGTTTGGCTAACCGCTTGCAGATACATCTACCTAGCCAACATGCACCTGTCCAGATCAGAAGCAGGTCCCTGTCTGTTCCTACACTTGCTTTGGCAGGAGAAGGAAACCATAGGGGAAATGTTTAATTGAACTCTGGTGTGGAGGACAGATACAAGGAAAGCAGAATGGCTTCCAGCTTTCACTTACAAATTAAACAAAATCCTAAGGGATCTTTAACCAGCAGACATTTGGAGGAAATTAAATGCTAATGTGTGCAGTTGTACTTTTTACACCCACAGACATCAAATATATAAAGACATTAACTCCTATTCTGTTACAGCAAATTCATAATACATGCACAAGGTATAAGGTTAAATCTTATGGAGTAAGGTAGGAATTCAATATCAAATCATGCGCTTGCAGTTTAACATGAGCCCAGACATTTTCAACCTGAAACTGTTAAAATAAATGACTAACACTTTTTTTTATGTGCAGAAATATGGCACTACTGCAGAATTAGAGAAGGTCCTTGTTGAATTCTGCAATGTGAATTATGCCCAGGAGAATACAGTAAATGAGATTCTGGAATGGTATGAAAATTCTTATGCATAAGATTTCAGTAGCTCCATCTAGAGAAGGAAAACATTTAAAATATTTTCCACGAAAGTTACTTGCATGAAACTTCAGCATCTGAGGAGAAAGTAAAAAGTACCAGTAATGGCACAAGTTGAATGCTGGTCAGAGTGATTAGAAAGCTCACTGCTTTATCATAGTCATAGTTTTACAAATTATGAAGAATCTGTGCATGTATATAAAAGATAATAGTATTATGCATTTTTTTATTTTTCTAAACTAAAAGTTTAGTATCTTTAGGAGAGATGAGAGTGCGACAGTCATCACAGGAACCAGTTGTAGGGCAAAATGTTTTGGGAAAACACGGGGTAATGAAATACATGGACTTCAAGAAACAAGTTGACAATGGAACATGTAAAGAAATGAAAAATCATATGAAACACGTGCTTTAAAATAGGAGAAAAAGAAATGAATTTAAAATAAAAAGTTAATTCTGGGAATTGGATTTCCTCCAAAGAACAAAATAATACAGCTGTATCCTTAAAAACCTAACGTTGAATGTTAGCTGAAAACCTCACTGAGTTCTCCCCTAAGGTGACAGAATGCCTAAAAGTGAAATTTGTGTGACCTAAATGTTATCTAAATCTGAACTATGTTCATTTTGCAGTCAGTGAATAGAAATAGCTACTTGAAAAGTCGATCTAGGTGATGAATCTGTAGGTTTTTAAAGCTAGCTGAGATGAATTTCATCCCAAGTTTGTAGCAACACTACCACTTGGCATCAAAATTTGTAGCACTTAAACCAAATTGAAAACAGTTTTAGCATACATAGATGAGCATGATACCTAAAAGTTAGATGTTTCAGTGTTTAAATGTTTTTTTTGAGTCTTTAAGCATAGAAAATTAAAACAGAAATTTATGGTAGATGGCTAAAATACTAGAATGATAGACCAATCTGAAAAAATAGTTGGAGAATAAAAATAATAAAATACCCACTGAAAATGCAACAGGCAAAGTTAATTAATGCAAAGAAATGCATGCATATACAGTTAGTACATATAGATAGAGAAGTCACCAGTACAGGTACATGTTAGTGATGTTGCAAAGCTTTGATGAATTGCTGTCTCAGCATAGTCCTATCCATGCATCACTGTGTGATATGACTCTTCTGATTTCTGTTCCTTGCCTGAAGTCTATCTCCTCTGGTCTCACATGTTCATAATGCACTTTAGACTGCCACTCTTTTTACATCCCTTGAGCATACTACTGGCACTTTTATAGGAAATGTAGAAGAGCTTTTTCTATAAAGTAAAAAAGAACATATTACAATTGCAATTTGTTTCCCCCCCTGCGATACGAAAGTCCAAACCTTGGTTAACTTTTTACCTCCAATTTCAATGAATATAACGATTCCTGCATTATGTTGTTTAAATAAGTAAATAACAATTAAGATTAAGGCTGTTGATGCAGTCTACTTAGACTTCAGCAAAGCTTTTGACACTGTCTCCCACAGAAGCTGGCAGCCCATGGCTTGGACAGGTACACTCTTTGCTGGGTAAAGAACTGAATGGAGGGCCAGGCCCAGAGGTTGGTAGTGAATAGAGTTAAATTACCGGCTGGCAATCAGTCATGAGTGGTGTTCCCCACGGGTCAATATTGGGGTCTGCCCTGTTCAATATCTTTCTTGATGACCTGGATGAGGGAACTGAGTACACCCTTAGTAAGTTTGTAGATGACACCAAGTTGGGCAGAAGTGTCAATCTGCCTGGGGGTAGGAAGACCCTATAGAGGTTGGACTGGCTGGATAGCTGGGCTGTAGCCAATGGGATGAAGTTCAACAAGACCAAGTGCTGGGTCCTGCACTTTGGCCACAATAACCCCAGGCAACGCTACAGGCTTTTGTCAGAGTGGCTTGAAAGCTGCATGGAGGAAGCAAACCTGGGGGTGCTGGTTGGTGCTTGGCTGAACATGAGCCAGCAGTATGCCCAGCTTGCCAAGAAGGCCAATGGCATCCTGGCTTGTATCAGAAATAGTGTTGCGAGCAGGAACAGGGAAGTGATCATCCCTCTGTACTCAGCATTTATGAGGTCGCACCTTGAGCACTGTGTTCATTTTTGGGCCTCTCACTACATGAAAGACATCAAGGCCCTGGAACATGTCCAGAGGACAGTGAAGCTGGTGAGCGGTATGGAGCACAGGCCTTATAAGGAGCAGTTGAGGAAACTGGGATTTTTTAGAAGAGGAAGCTCAGGGGAGATCTTATCACTCTCAACCATTAAATGAAAGGAGGTCGTGGTGAGGTGGGATTGGCCTCTTTTCCCTGGTAACTAGTGATAGGACTAGATGGAATGGCCTCAAGTTGGGCCAGGGGAGGCTTAAGTTTAGATATTAGGAAAGACTTCTCTGAAAGAGAGGTCAGGTGCTAGAATAGGCTGCCCAGGAAGACGGTTTTATCACCATCCCTAGAGGTGTTTAGGGAGAGGGTAGATATAGTACTAAGGGACATGGTTTACTGGATAATATTAGTGGTAGGTTGATGGTTGCACTAGATGATCTTATAGGTCTTCTTTAGACGTAGTGATTCGGCAATTCTACAATCACCCAAATGGAGGGGCAATGAGCACAAATTGAAAATCAGGTTTAGCAATAGACTTGTAGAGTTAGGTGGTGGTTGAACTTGATGATCTTAAGGTCTTTTCCAACCTCAATGATTCTATGAAAACCTAGAATCTTTTCCCTCACTGTCCAGATCACTGAGTGGCACTGCACTTTCAGGTTAGGAATTCTGAGAATGTTTTTATCAAAAATAAATTAGTATCATGATTGAATGAATACTTTGAAAGAACATTCTTGATTTTCACTGCAAATTAAATTCCCCACTGCAACAGGCTAAGTTCTATACCACTTCCATATGATACATTTTAAAATCCTAGACCAGCCTACTAAAATTAGGAGACTCCTATTCTTTTAGAACTTAATATTAGTAGGCAATGAGAAAATCTCCCAGATTGCTGATCATCTTTAATACAGTATATGTAATTAGCTCTTCCACAATTAGGAACTTAAAAAAAAAAAAAAAGTTTTAATTGAAGAACATCTGCGATATTTCAAATAGGAAAACAGAAAAGCTTGACAAGTTTCTTTGATGCTAAAATATATTTTTGTTCACAGAAAGATATTTTCTTTACACCCCATCTTTCACAATACTTAAAATATTTAATACTTCTTTTCCTGACTAGCTATTCTCCCACAGTCACAATGAATTATTCCTTCATCGATACTAAGATGCTGGCCAGATGGCTGGAAGCTATCCAATGGCTACTTAACAGAACTCAGCCGAGATTTATGAAAAACTATTGCTCCTAGGACAATATTCATTCTTGACAAATGTCAGTGAGTTAACTGGTTTATCTCAGAAAAGCAAAATTCATATTGCAAGTCACAGCATATTTCAGATTTAGTTATAGCCACGTACTAACATCTATCATGATTCATTTTCAGGTCAGATATATAAGCACTGACTTTACTTTTGCTTAGGGATTTTCCATAGTACGTGAAAGTTGCTATAGCACAGAATACAAAACTTGCTGAAGATTTATGGTGAATACATGTACAGTTTAAATAATTTTCAGGAATTTACAATACTAAATTATTGCAAGCTAGCCATACAGGGTACAAAGAATAATTCTCAAGAAAAACATTCCACATCAGGAGCTTCTCTTCCATTAAATCCTGGAAAAGTCTAAGACTGAGAATATGAAGATGTTTTGAGAATTATTTATTAACCACAAGCTCTGAAAAGAATCCACATTACTCTGGACAAAAGCATTAATATTCATGGTTTCAGAAGTATAGTCACACACCAGAGTTTTCATGCCAGAGTATGCAAAAATGACTAGTTCTATTGAAATGCGTAAGATAAAAATGCAGATAGGCTAAAGGTACCTCTTCATCTTTCCAGTTTGCAATTCATTCTGTGATCCAGAAGATTAAATAATAGCTTTGTCTATTGAACCTCACAGGAGATCTCCACAGAGGCAGAGTTGTCCTTTTTAGATATTTCTTTTTAGATAAAAGAAAGAACCGTCTCTCTTTCTTGACTTGAACAATAGAATAAGTAAGTGTCATCTCCAGGTAAACCTTTCAAACCATAAATTTTGGCCCCCAGGCTAAAAGGAGTAGACTGAAAACGACGGTATGTCTGAAAACACAGCTCTATTAGCCCAGTATTCTGCTCTAGATACTTTGAGGCACTTCTGCAGTCTCTGTGCTGCATATAACAGAGTTCATTCTAGAGAATCATAAAATCAGAGAATCACAGAATCATAGAATGTCTTGGATTGGAAGGAACCTCAAGGATCACAAAGCTCCAACCCCCTGCTGCAGGCAGGACCACCAACCTCCATATTTAATATTAGACCAGACTGCCCAGGGCCCCATCCAACCTGGCCTTGAACACCTTCAGGGATGGGGTATCCACAACCTCGCTGGACAGCCTGTTCCAGTACCTCACCACTCTCATAGTAAAGAACTTTCCCCTGATACCCAATCTAAATCTTCCCTCCTTCAACTTAAAACCCCTTCCCCTTGTCCTGCCATTATCTACCATTGTAAAGAGTTGACTCCCCTCTTGTTTGTAGGCTCCATTTTGGTACTGGAAGGCTGCAATGAGATCACCCTGCAGCCTTCTCTTCTCCAGACTGAACAAGCCCAGCTCCCTCAGCCTGTGTTCATAGTGGAGGTCCTCCAGCCCTCTGATCATCTTTGTGGCCCTCCTCTGGACCCTCTCCAACAGCTCCCTGTCTTTCTTGTATTGAGGCCCCCAGGCCTGGACACACTAATCCAGATGGGGCCTCACAAGGGCAGAGTAGAGAGGGACAATTGCCTCTCACCCTCTGGCCACCCCTCTTCTGATGGAGCCCAGGATACCATTTGCTTTCCAAGCTGCAAGAGCACACTGCTGGTTAAGTTTTTTATCCAGCAGGACCCCAGGTCCTTCTCTGCAGGGCTACTCCCAAGGTCTGTTCCTTCAAGTCTGCATATATGCCTGGGATTCCGCTGGCCCAAGTACAAAACCTTGCACTTTGCTGTGTTGAACCTCATTAGATTCACCCGAGTCCACCTTTCAAGTCTGTTGAGATCCCCCTGCATGGCATCCCTTCATTCCACTGTGTCAACTGCACCACTCAGCTTGGTGTCATCTGCAAACTTGCAGAGGGTGCACTCAATTCCATCATCAGTGTAATTGATGAAGATGTTTAAGAGCACCAGTCGCAAGACAGACCCCTGGGGGAAACAACTTGCTACCAGCCTCCATCTGGACATAGAACCATTGATCTCAGACCCTTTTGTCTGAGACCTTTCAATCAATTCCTTATCCACCAAGTGGTCCACCCATCAAATCCACATCTCTCCAATTTGGAGATAAGGATGTGGTGGGGGACCATGCCAAAGGCCTTGAACAAGTCCAGGTAAATGACAATGGTTCCCTTTCCTTTGTCCACCATTTCTGCCACACCATCATAGGAGGCCACCAGATTGGTTAGGCATGACCTTCCCCTCTTGAAGCCATGCTGGCTGTCTTGGATCCCACGTCAGAACACGTAAGTATTCACAGTCTATGTACTTTGTTTAAGGTTCAAGAACTTAAAATTTATGAGTTATAACATCAGCTAAGGATTCTTCTCCCAAACCAAAAGAAAGTGCATCCTTTCTTTCAAGATCCCTGCTTTGATATGGACTGTTGTATTTCAATCAAGAACCAGCATTCTCCATTTCCAGAAAAACATCCTAGTCCTGAAGTCATTGAGGTATCTGTCCTTTCTGTTCATTGTTTCCTGTAGCATCTGCGATAGGGATATGCAGTTGATTTTATTTTATTTTTTTGTTGGCTAGTACATAGTCTAAGTTGGGGGTGATAGAACCCTTTTCTTCCTGTCTGACCCTATACAAGTAAATCGGATAGGAATATTCAGGTGTGTTCACATAATTTCTAGTCATTTCCTGATATAAAATTCCTACAGGAACAAGTCACACTAAAAAAAAATCTGAAGAATTGATAGACTTAAAATGCCATGGTGATTTTTATTTATTTATTTATTTATTTATTCGATGTAAGATTTGCTGGCTCATGTTACTTAGCACGCTATTAGCTATCCATATCAGCACTAGGAAAGCAGATACTAGCTACTCTGATCTGGGGAACTAAACTACTGTTTCCATACAGTTCTGTGTAGCTTTATGCTATACAGATTTACCAGCTAGCTCAGAGATCTTCCAACAATGCTTTACAGATATTACACCTTACCTTGAAAAAAAAAAAAAAAAGAAAAGAAAAAACAAAACTAAACTAAAAACCCCACAACTGAGAGTATGTATCACAGGAGAGGTTTTATCTTTAGAGTGACCCTCTGTATGATAGTTGTGCTGTCATGACTGGAGCTATAACAACTGCATTTTATGGATACGGTTGCAATAAGAGTGTGGATTTAGCAAAATTACACTACAAGAAACGTATCAGCTTTGCATAGGAAAACAAAACAAAACAACAACAACAACAACAACAAAAACACCTTAAATTACTCTTCTATAAAAATATTGTTTTTTCAGTTATCAAACCTATTGTTAATTTCCTGGAAAGATCATAAAGAATAAAATATATTTTTTAAGGAAACAGTATTTTTGGGAATCTCATCCAAGCTAGCCTATTATAAGAAAGAACTTACTTATTTTTTGGCAAAATTCCATTCTCTAACTGGTTCAGAAGCATATGACCTGTACACTTTTAGAAACATCCAGAAATCTTGCTATACTAAATATGTTACTCAATCTCAGATTATGGACCTGATAAAAACATACAAGTTGTGAAAAATGTTCATGAATACCATACTAGTAAGTGTAATGAAAGAATTACAGGCTGTTATTATGGTGAAAACAATGTTAGAGTAAAGAGAGCAAGCTGCAGAACAGCATAGAACACTAGCTTTGAGGAAAGAAAGATCTCAAGTTTCAGTGAATAGCAAATATTGCTATGGAGCATCCTCTTGCAATTGGAGAAACTGAAAGCAAGTTTTAACAAAACTTCCTAAGTTGTAAAGATGCAAGTCGTTATTTTCACAGTCACAGAATGGCTGATGTTGGAAAGTATCTCTGGAGATCACCTAATCCAACCCTCCTGCTCCAGAACAGCAGGACTTTGAGCCAGCAGTGTGTGCTCGCAGCCTGGCAGGCCAACAGTATCATGGGTTGCATTAAAACAGCGGTGGCTAGCAGAGAGAGGAAGGTGTTCATATAGCCTTGACAAGTATAAAGTATTGTTGTTATACTATTGACAACTTTACAGTCCATAATAAGTATATTCACTGTCCAAGTATTGATATGTTTACTGAACCTATTATAACAACATATATTTGCTGCTGCATTATTGATTTTTACTATTTCTAATTGCCTTTCTAATACCTTTGATTCCTGCTACAAATAATTATTGCTACCTGCAATATCTGCTGCAAATCTATTAAATATCTTTGTTTTCCTGGTATTATCTATTGCTTTAAATGTCTTTATATATTTATCTTACTAAACAAAGTATACTTGCTAATGGTAATACATGGTAATTTGCTATAAATAAAAATTTTATAGAATAAAGCTTCTTTGTTCTTGTATGTTATTGAATCCTACAAAACTAATGTGACTATCTCTGTGCACCTGCAGGCCAGATAACCCTTTAGACTGTGACACCATTGCTGCATATCCTGTCACTGACTACCACTGAAAAGAGCCTGGCTCCATTCTCTTTTCACCTTCCTTTTGGGTATTTATATAAATTGATGAGATCTCCCATCAAGCCCTCATTTCTCCATGCTGAACAGTCCCAACTCAGCTATTTCTAAAAGGAGTGATGTTTTGCTTCCTTCATCATGTTAGCCCATCATTGGACTCTGTCCAGTACCTTCACATGGCAAACTCACCTGACTAATATATGCTTGGGTGGAGGACTTCTTGCAACAGGTGGCTGACATGCAAAAGGCTGTGTAATATCTGGGAGGAAGAAATGAAGATAGACAGCTGGACTCAGGTGCAACCTGCACTGAATACACAATCTGGGGCCAAACAGCCCCAGGCTCTACCATTGGTGGAGCACATCCAGTTAGAGGGGAAGCCAATAACAATGGTAAATGGATAATTGCCATGAGAAAGACTAACAGGAGGAAGAAGCCTGCCTCAAAGCCTGAGGTGCCTCTGCGGAACCAGTTCACAGTTTTGCAGACAGAGAAGGAAAAAGAAACCATAACAGGTAAGTTGTCAGAACTGAGTAAGGCAGCCAGATGAGCTCCTCACTGCAAACAACTACCACAGCGAAGAAAAAGTGATGGATGAGAGTGACCTCAAGGGAGGGGATCCTCAAACCACCCCGCTTGGAGGCTGATGATGATAATGGATGTTCTGATCTTGCAGTTGGATCGCAGGCCAGTCAGGCAGCATCTAAAGTGCAGGATAAGGGATCAACTGGTAAATCAGCCTCAAGGTGAGCCCAACTCAAATGTCTGTACACTAACACATGGAGTATGGGGAACAAGCAAGAAAAGGTGTGCATGTGCCTACAAGGCTATGATGTCATTGGAATCACTGAGACATGGCAGGATAGCTCTAACAACTGGAATGTAGGAATAGACGGGCATAAACTCTTCAGGAAAGAAAGGCAGGGGAAAAGGGGAGGGAGTGTTGCCCTCTATATCAATGACCAGGTTCGTGACCATCTGAAGAATGGCAAGGTATCAGGCAAAGAATGCCTGGCAAGGTCATGGAGCAGATCATTCTGAAGGCACTACTAAGGTACATGGAAAATAAAGACAAGGAGATTGGTGGCAACCAATATGGCTTCAATAAAGGCAAATCGTGCCTCACAAACTTGGTGGCCTTTTATGACAGAGTCACAGTATCAACGAATAGAAGAAGAGGAACTGACATCTATCTGAATTTGTGCAAAGCATTTGATACTCTCCCACACAACATCCTGGTCACCAAATTGGAGAAAAATGGATTTGACAGTTGGACCATTCTCTGGATAAGAAATTGTCTAGACATTCACTCTCAGGAAGTTGCAGCCAGCGGCTCACTGTCCAAGTGAAGACTGGCACCTATTAGTGCTCAGACTGGTGATATTTAATATCTTTGTAGGTGACATGGATAGTGAGACTGAGTGTACCCTCAGCAAATTTGCAGGTGATACAAAGCTGAATGGTGCAGTTGACATGCTAGAGGGAAGGGATGCCATTCAGAAGTACCTGGAAAGGTTTGAGAGGTGGGCCCATGCCAACCTATTAGAATCACAGAATCCTTAGAGTTGGAAGGAACCTTTAAAGGTCATCTAATCCAACTCCTTTGCAATGAACAGGGACATGCACAGCTAGATCAGGTTGCTTGGGACCTAGTCCATCCTCACCTTGAAAGTCTCCAGGGACAAGGTATCAACCATATCTCTGGTTAATCTGTTCCAGTGACTCACCACCCTCACTGTAAAAGACATTTTTCTTATATCTTACCTAAATCTACCCTCTTTAAGCTTGAAGCCATTTCCCCTTGTTCTGTCACCACAGACCCTGCTAAAGAGTCTGTCCCCTTATTGAAAGGCTGCTACTGGGTCACCTCGGAGCCTTTTCTTCTCCAGGCTGAAACTCATTAATTTCAATAAGGCCAAATGCAAGATCTTACACATAGGTTGGGGCAATCCCAAGCACAAATACAGGCTGAGCAGAAAATGGCATAAGAGCAGACCTGAGGAGAAGGATTTGAGATCATTGGTTGATGAAAGACTCAACATGAGCCAGCAATATGTGCTTGCAGCCCAGAACACCAACTGTATCCTGGGTTGTATCAAGAGAATGACCAACAGTTCAAGAGAGGTGATTCTGCCCCTCTAGTCTGTTCTCATGAGACTCCACCTGGAGTACTGTGTCCAGCTCTAGGGCCCCCAACACAAGAAGGGTATTGAGCTGTTGAAACATGTCCAGAGGAGGGCCACAAGGTGACCAGAGGGCTATGAGGACAGGCTGAGAACTGAGGCAATTTAGCCTGGAGAAGAGAAGGCTCTGGGAGGATCTTATAGCGTCCTTCCAGTACCTGAAGGGGGCCTACAGAAAAGCTGGGGAGGAACTTTCATAAGGTCATGTAGCAACAGGACAAGGGGAAATTGATTTAAACAGGAAGAGAGCATATTTAGACTAGATATTAGGAAGAAATTCTTTACTGTAAGAGTAATGAGACACTAGACCAGGTTGCCCAGAGATGGATGCCCCCATCTTGGAAGGCATACAAGGCCAGACTGGATGGAGCTTTGAGCAAACTGGTCTAGTGCGAGGTGTCCCTGCCTATAGCAGGGGGGCTGGAACTAGATGACCTTAAATGTCCCTTGCAACTCAAACCATTCTATGATTTTGCAACAAGCAGTTGCCGATGATGGTTAACAATGGAAAAGTGGAAAAGATGACAACAACATGCCATTCTCAGCCATTTGCAACTTGGAAATATTAAAAAAAAATGATAAAGGAACCTAAACACAAACATGAAACTTCTAAGACAAATACTAAGGCTAAAAAGTACTACAAAAAAATTATTCAGATGTTGACATTTGACCAAAAGTTGATCCAGATGGCAAATTCATCAACAAATCGTAATGCAGCATGACAAAACAGTATAAGAATATTTTTGTGTTTGGAACAAAGTGAGGTGAAATATTCTGCTGTAAATGATAAGAAAATGCTTTATATCCCATTACTGAATATGATAATGGTAAATGGCAACAGTTAAATATTTGAAATCTGATTTAGATATTATTTTTAAATGGTAAAACATGAGCACTGAATTTTACCACAGCATAAACTAAAAGACTGTTGTAGTTATGTCAGAATATACACACAAGCTAATCAGAATAACTTTCAAGGAAGAACACTGAAGTAATAGATCAAGTTGCAGTTTGGATGACTGATGATGATTCTTTAAAAAATTTCAGACTACAGTGTAGGGTCTGGGGAATTTAAACAAACTGTTCTCCCTAGTATTTTAAAAGGCAAATTGGTTGTCTAAAGCAACTGTGAATCTGTTAGCTTTACATCAATCTCATGAAAAAAAAAAAAAAAAAAAGATATGAGATAAAGTCTATAAATACTTAACAGATGGCAGTGTTTTTTTTATTACCATTACCATTTTAACATGGCTTATATATGTCCTTCTAGAAGAGATACATACATATGTGCATTCTGATGTGCACTCATGTTTATGTGGCACGTATGAACATTTATTTGTATGTATTCATACGATAATCATCATTTAATGCAAAGAGAACTACTGATAAAATTATATTTAGATTGAGTAAATCACTGAGGTTTTAAAGATACTTAGTAACAGACCTGTCATTCATTTCAGCCTTGCATGATGTTATAAGGTTAGATTAAACAAAAGTTTTGTCATCTTAAATCCATGTATCACCTATTCAAAGTGATACACCATTAGAAATGCTGATCTCTCATGGAGGAAAGTGTTTTAGCTATCTGCCAAGATGCAGGAAAAAAATATCTTTGTTGAGCCATGTTAAGATTTGCCCGTTTAAATTTCTTTTTTCTTTAGGAAGGGAAGATGTTCCAGGCTTCTATTTCCTTCTTTTTCCTACTTGCTTTCATAAACCAATACTGTATACACACGACAGACTTATACATTAGCTGTTTGCTGCTAGAAACTCATTTCAAGACAGTTCTGTAAGGACAGACTTGATTTACTTGCTAAAGAGCTAGTATTGCACCTGTTATGTGAATTCCCTGTCCAGAAACAAGTGAAGCAGGAACAAGGAATGCAGGTTAAGCATGCAAGTGAAAACCTTCCTAATGAAACATCTGGCAGAAGTTTGGCTAGAACAAAGTGGGCACATCAGTTGCTCCAAGTTTGACCCTAAAGGAATGCAGTAAAAATGATAAAATGTAGAACATTTGGCAAGGTTGTTTTTGTGGGTTTTTTTCCTCCTTTAGGGAATGAAGTAAAAATCACAATTATTGCAGCAGAAATTCTACCCTCACTTGCAGCAGTTAAAAAATGTTGTAGGTCCATTTTTAAAAAAGGTGAAATTAAAGGTCTTCAAAAGATAAGGAGAATCAATATCAGTTCAAGAGAAATAAAGGTATGTGGACTCATCAAGCAACAGTTCTGAGAAGCTAAGTCAGTGGAGGAAAAGGAAGATTCAATTTACTTCTCATCAGAGTTCTTCTAAATTCTCATTCAGATGGCTGTTGAACTTGTTTGTTTTTCACACCCATTAAAGGCCCTCCGTAGATCCCAAAGATCTGTAGTCTCACGAAAGTATGTATAAATATCTTTTTCATTTATAATATTTGCCTTCTATGAACTCATTCATATTGTGCATATGGATGCCATTATTTTTTTTAAATATGAAATGCAGGTATTCTGCAATCTTTCATGAAATGACTAAGAAAATAAACACATCCACTGAACATTATATAAGGTTGTGGCACAGTGTAATTGTTCCCCCACCTACAGTCCACATCTTAGTATTCTGCTTAGAGATTTTTGGAAAAAAAAGCATTAAGATGTCAAGGAGTGAAAGAGTTCCAAGAATGTTGTCAGATAAGCATGTTGAATATTAATCTCACATGGCACAACTTTCACAGCCTCATATTAAGATTGAATAAAAAGCAAGTCCAGCCCTTCCACTAATTCATTAATAAAAACAGTAATTACATTTACAAATCGTGCCCATTCTGTTCATACTTGTCCATTACATAATGTAAGATAGGTAAATCCTTGATCTTCTTGTTAATATCATTAAATGCAATCTGATATCACTGAAGTATTAGCTTAGCTGAACTTCAGGAAATCTTTACTAAATCTGCTTTGTTTAAACAAATGCTATTTTTTCTTTCTATTTGTACTGATTCTTAGCTTCTTTGGCTTTATCTCTTATTTCCCTCATATTCTCCCCAGAAGGGATACAAGGAATACAAATCTAATCCATTAATAGACTACTCTAAAGTAGTCTGACTACAGCTTACTCCAAGACCTGGAATTAGCCTTAGTTTCATGCTGTAGCTGCTCTATAAACCCTTTTACCTAGTTGTACCTACAGGTACTTCAGTGACTTCCACATGCCATTTGTATTATTCTGTTCCACAAATGTAACAAATGGTACCAGTTCACATAATTTGCTTCTTATTTTCATGAGCATGACCTGAAGCTGTGCTCATACAAGTCAGAACCAAATTCCATAGTTGTAAAACGAGATTCTTGCAGTCGTGAATTGCTGATTTGCCATGATACCCATCTCTAGGCCTGAGATGTTTTAAGAATTTCTTAACAACAAATCAAGAAAAATGATTCCAACATACAAAGAGAGGATTCAGAAGGTCATGAACTGGGATAATGCTTGGTTTAAGGGTTGGATAGAGGATCTTGTTCACAATATTACTTCATTTCTTAACTGGCATTTTAGACATAACTGACTATTTTGTTTGGGCCACTAAAAATAGTGAACTAACTATAAATGTGAAGAATACATTACCTCTACCTTCAAATTTTCTCCTTCAAATTCATTACACTAAGTATTTAATTTACAGATAGATAGAAATTGAAGCTAGCAACTTACTAGCAGTTGAATAGATCTCAGAAAATGGAGAAATCATTATATTCTCAAACGAATCTCTCACTTAAAACAAATGACACTTGAAGTGGGACAGAAACCAAGCCCAATTCCTTTCCTAGGTACAAACATTGCAAAAACAAAAGATTCTCTCTTTTGCTCGCTCAGCCATTTTATACCACTATTATTTGTGAGATACTAAGACTTCAAACAGTATAGGAAAAGATCTCACAGCCCTACCTCAACCCAACTCTTTCCCTAAATCTATTCTTTGGTGAAATATTGAAATGCTACAAGTAGAAGAAAAACTCATAACCTAACCTTCCTCCTCACTGATACATGCAGCCTTTTTTTTTTTTTTTTCTTTTAACTTATGGTAATATGGGCAATTTCCTTCATCACTACAGACAAATGATGGAAAAAGATATATTTGTTTTTCTTTTGTCTGTTAAGTGCATTTTTAGCATTTCTAGTTATTCAGACCACTAGGGAATATAAATAAAGATACTAGTGTTTGACCTCAGTTTCATTTCAATCTCACCTAAAGTACCGCACATAATTTCTGATTCCTGCCATTTTTGTTACCTATAGATTATTTTTACCTAGTTTGTCATCTCTTTTCCACCTCTCTGTTATATTTCTCTAGCTTAAACACAGGTTAAACAATGAGATTCCCATGAGCTATACCACCCACAACCTTAAAGTCAACAGCAAGAATCAGAATAGCAACAAAGGTGTACATTAAATGTGCATAAACATTTAGATTTTATTCATGTTCTTTAAGAATCTATTAATTGTCTTTTTTTTTAAAAAAAAAAGAAAAAAAGAAATAGAAATTCCTTTTTTTCTCAGACAGGAATTAGAGACTATCACTTCAAACCCTATGTATTCAGCTTTCAGCATTAGTCAGAGGATCTTGCTAAGGCAACTTTCTATCACTCAGTAACTAGCCTCAAAATAAATAAAAGAAGACCTGACACAAGATACCAGTAAAGACTATATTATCTTGTGGCAACAAATCCTTCCAACCTTATCCAGTTAATCACTTTAATGCTTCATGCTTATGTTCTCTTATTAGTTCTTGAAATTACCAAAGTTTGCTTAAAAAATAAATCATTGCAAGTGAATAATATTATCATTCATTCTAACTTACCTTTGTCTATTTTTATTCCTATTGTTCATAGAGAATGGAAATAAATTTGAATTTGGAGATGGCAATTTACCTCTTATAAGACAGATGTCCCACCACTCTCTGTTCATAGTTTGCTATTTCCTATTTCTGCTATTTGTTATAAAAGAAGCTGAGAGTTGCTACTTTCTATTATTAGATTTTTAGACATTTTAAGTTTCTGAACCCAAACCTCACAAAGTATGTTTTTCATTTTTATTCTGTATGATTCATAACATATACTGTGAGATACTGTGAGTACAGAAATTAATAATAGTTAATTCCACAATTTAGCAAGTATTACAAAATTACTAAATAGAGGTCAACCATTTCAAAATTATGACAGCTACTCTGAACATAATGCCTCCTGCTTTATTATGCTGGCACACAAAGTCAGAAGCAGATGTTGGTGGTATAGCAGCAGAGGTTGAACCTTCCCAGCAATATTCCATTATATGTTGTTTCTTTGTGACAGATGGCAGCAGAGGGGCAGTCTGACAAAACAGAATTTGACATGGAAGTGTATATACAGCAAACATGTAGAACTGAATTTCTCTATAAGGAAAAAATTTAGTTTTTCAGTAAGCAAAACAATGAAGCTGCTACTTAATCTTGTCATTGACTTCCAGTTTTATGCTCACCTGACTGAGGACAGCTAGATGTACTGTGGCTTAATTAAAGTGAGTGTTCAGCTGGAACCATCTCAAATGATGGAAATCCAGACTGATATTTGAACACATCACCCTCTTCCTCTGTACAGTCCTTCTGCTATTTATAACTCTGAATATTCCACAAGTCTGATGAATCTGAAACCTTTAAAGCCAATGAGAGAAACTTAGCTAACTTCAGTGAGCTCAAACCATGTTCCTGATAAGAACAGTAAAACCTTTTTTTTTCCCTTGTCATTTCTTATTTCAGCAATATGGAAAAAAATAATTCCAATTTTAATTAAAACTTTAATTAACAGACATAGTTCCGTAACAATATTAAATTATTCATCTTTTTAAAAAAATCTCACAGAAAAATAAAAAGTTCTTTTTGACAATATCACTTTAACCAATTCATTTACTCCCATACTCCTTGCTTCAAGATGCCACACTTGTTTACGCTCAGCTAGATCTTTTCCCTTATATAGTAAATCAATGGGAACTGCTTCATTGATTTCAGGTGAGGAATAGTAGAGTCTGAGCATCAAAGGGCAAAAAAGAGACTTAAACACATTTGTTTTATTGATTACTGTTGACCATAACTGCAAACCCGTTAACAACTTGGCTACAGAAGAAGGGGCCTTAGCTTTCTCCTTGTGTTGAAAAGAAAAACAATCCACACACAAGTAAGGCAGTTACAGAAACAAACTAGTCTTGCAGAAATTTAATTCACTGAGTTTAGCAAGATCAAATTGGCCCTCTATATATGTACACACGTTTAAAGAAGTCCAGTTTTTAAAATATAAATATGTCAAATTATTATATCCTACAAAAGGAAGCAGCTAACCTGAAATCTTTGCACTTCATTAGGCAGTACTATTCAATTTCTCTGTATAAAATTAAATTGTTGCAATCTAATCCACACAATTAACTAATACTATATTTTTTATGATAAAAAGTTACTGAATACAAAAATGGCTTGTACATTAATACATTAAATGTTGTATTGCACTTTTGTTTATTTTTTTATTTGTTTATGGTTTTGTTTATACAGGAAGAAACTATGAATAATTCATGGTACTATCAAACATTCTGGACTATTTTCCTCAGTGACAAACAGAACATACACTAGTACTTCCCCCAGCCCTTCTTTTCTTTGTTTTGTTTTTCAGTAGCCCATATAGCTTGGACTCTAGTGGGCCTTGATGCAGAGAATGATATTGAAGGGAATAAAACTACCAGTGTGATACACTTCACTTAGCAGGGTTGAGGGAATAAATGAATACAAGATATGCTTATGCTCCCATAGAATCTAAGGCTACCTGAAATCTGTTCAGTCCAGCATCAAACTGAGAAGATAAAGGTCTTCAGATTCACAGTCCCCAGTAATAGTTCCCTAGATACAAGTAAGAATTCTTGAAGCACAACCAGGTATTATGACCTGTATACATTCCTTTTCTGAGATAACCATAGGGAAGTAAAAACTGGGACAGATTAATAAGAGACAGCGTCACCAAGTCACCATAATGGCCCTAAACCCAAACAAAGAATTCACCATTCATCAGTGACTGTCTTCCAGTCACTATTTTATTCAAAATTAACCTTTTGAATATGAATAGAATGTTTCAGCACTCTGCCTTTATGCAATACATTGCTAGTCTGTTTCCTGAACAACTCCAATAGTGCCAGCACAGAAATATGTTCAGTGTCATATGACAAAGGAAAGAACGAGGTATCCAACTATTGTGCACCGGATATGCATAGAAGGATATACTTATTGTGCACAATTAACATAATTTTATGATTTTGGTTGAATAATGATTCGATTACAGCAAGAATCCTGTATTTCACAGTCACCACTTCTCAAAATATGTTGTACATGTAGGCAGCCATGTTGCTCAGAAAATAATTTACTCTCAGGAGAGATAAGAGATGATTGACTGAAGTCTCTAGTGAGAATATTTTAACCATGCGTGCTTCATTACAGCATACCACACTTCAGCTTGTGTTTATAACATGCAGTGCTGAGCAATTCCTGATACGTAGTGATCTCTCTGCTTTATATTATTATTACGATATTGTGACTTTATTAGCATGAAAGCCTTTTTCCATTAAATTATTTGGATTGTATTCAATTTTAACGCAACTCCAAGGACTTCACTGGGCAAGAGGATGAAACAATATTCTATGGTCTAGTGAGATTTTAGCCCCAAATTAATAAGTGAAAAAACCTTGAAAACACGATGCTTTCTACTGCTGAAATTAATGGTGGAAAATCATGCTATTTGTAAAATATAATTAGAATTTAAAGTTATCTTAAATATCAAATTCACCCAAAGTTAATTATACTTTAAATCCACTTTCTTAATACTCTGTAATAAATTTTATACTTGTAATGGATAAGCTCAGCCCATTAAAACAATAACTTAATATTAGTGAAAAGAGACTAATTTAAAATAAAATGAATCCATGGATGGAACAAATGTTGAATTCCAGTAGTCTAATATTTCAAACACAATATACACTTTCCAAGGGCACCCCTATCAGTATGCATCATATCATTCCACAATATAAAATATACTGAAATAGGCAGCCCTTTTATTCCAGGATTATGGCTTCCAAGAATTTGCACAGGCTTTATACAGAATAAGAACTAGTTTAAATAGAGTGTAACTTTAACAAGAAAACCAAAGAACAAAAAACCAAAAACCAAAAACAAAAATTCCAACAACAACAGCAATAACAAAAACCTTGAAAAGTTTGTTTTGGAAACACTTTTAGTTTCAAAAAGTACTAATGAAAAATGACAGCCTGTTCTGGGCCTTTCAAGTGAAACCTGTGTTTCTATTACATTTGCAGAGCACAGTAAACCTGTTTTTGCAATAAACAATCACAGATATTTTTAGATTGTTCTAGAAACAGAAATTAATACTTTTTACACTTCTGTCAATTAATTAGTTCCTTCAAGGCTGGCTCAATTGGAAGCTCTAATTTAATTTCCCATTTACAAATCAGCATTTTTCGTTTCTAGCACTTCTCTGGAGTTAGCAGTCAAGTATTTTAGGACAAGGGGAACTGTCTTAAACTGAGACAGGGGAGGTTTAGGTTAGATATTAGGAGGGATTTTTTTCACACAGAGAGTGGTGCCACACTGGAACAGGTTGCCCAAGGAGGTTGTGGATGGCCTATCCCTGGAGGCATTCAAGGCCAGGCTGGATGTGGCTCTGGGCAGCCTGGTCTGGTGGTTGGCGACCCTGCACATAGCTGGGGGGTTGAAATTAGAAGAGCAGTGCGGTCCTTTTCAACACAGGCCATTCTATGATTCTACAATCCTATTTAACCTCCTCTAATAACCAGCGTTGTGTATTACACAGAACATGATAAACTTATTTAACAGTTATAGATGCAAACTCAAATGGAATTATGGTTATCACATTGATTTAATTTAGTTTCTTGCTGAATGCATACGTATGATAATTATCAAAATTAAGATGAAAGCCCTTGATATAGCCAGAATATCTCCATAACATAAGATTCTTGTTTTTTATTTTAAAATCAGATAATAAATTTCTTATGTTGAAATCTTGCATTAACATTACATTACATTAATGATGATGATTAAGAAAGATACATCACCAATATTCCTAATACTTTACTATCATCCAGATCCACAATTGCTGGGGAGCCCTGACTGCAGCAGGGATTTGGAGAACCTTTCGCAGCAACTGGGAGATTGTACACAGTGCATCAATGTGTAGGTGAGGTCTCCAACTTGGCTGCAAGAGGGTCCAGCTTTTATATAGTTGAATAATCAAGTTAACATAAGGAAATAGTACTTCTCAGAAAGGGTGGTCAGGCACTGGAATGGACTGCCCAGGGAGGTGGTGGAGTCACTGACCCTGGGGGTGTTCAAGGAACAATTGGATGTTGTGTTGAGGGACATGGTTTAGTGGGAGCTATTGGTGATAGATGAACGGTTGGACTGGATGATCTTTTAGGTCTTTTCCAACCTTGGTGATTCTATGATTCTGTGATCTTCTAGCTCACTCAGCCTGATCTCTTGCTCATCTTCAGTCTTCATTCTGAGCAAAGGCATATTCAAGGATCTCAGAAGACATTATTTTCCTACTTGATGTTTTCAATTCAAAGTCTTTAGCTGGAAACTGTTAAAGTCTTTCATTTCACAAGCCACAAGTAAGTGTTCTGTCAATTCAGAGCAAACTGAAAGCACAGGATGACTGTTTACATGAAACTTCATAGACAATTTTGATTTTAAATCCAGAAGTTAAGTGACTGAAGTACTAAGACCTGAACAGTAGGCCTCAAACCAAGGTTGATCTCTAGATGAATCTCACAACCCAGTGTTATATTTCATCAGTATCTGATAATTAGCAAAATATGTACGATCATTAGTGAAATATGTATCTTGGACAAATTATCACATTAGCATGAGATGTAGCTTAGATAAAGTGTTATGAGAATGTATCAACCTTTCCTTCTTTAGAAGCATAATGTCAAGGCCTAGTAGTTGTTGTAGTAGGGTTACCCGATAGTCCAGCACAGGCACAGAGCTAAAAGAACATGGGTTGCCAGGTGCACGGCAACAAGTAGTACACAAACATCCTTGGTTCATCGCTCAGACCTGCACAGGCTTGAGGTGGAATCCAAAGGGAGAATGAAACCAGGTGTGTCCACCTAATTGTCACATAAATTTGTTTATTCGTCTATATAAAAGCTGGACCCTCTTGCAGCCAAGTTGGAGACCTCACCTACACATGGATGCACTGTGTATGATCTCCCAGTTGCTGTGAAAGGTTCTCCAAATCCTTGCTGCAATTGGGGCTCCCCAGCAATTGTGGATCTGGATGATAGTAAAGTATTAGGAATATTGATGATGTATCTTTCTTAATCATCATCACTATCCTCATATAGTAAGTAATAGGTCCATTGCCTTGTTCTGTATTATTCTGGCCATGTCATTTCACTTATTATCTCATTGCTTTAAAATTAAGTAAAGATCAATGTATATCTTTAACTTGGTATCAGTGACCTTTGTACTGACCTTGTCTGCCAGCAAAATAGTGATTTAAGAAGTCCTCCATTTTAATGAGGACACTGATTTTTTCACCTTGAAGCCTTAGAGCCACATTTCTATAAAGATCTGGAGCCTGTCCTCTTCAACATCTTTATTGATGACTTGGATGAGGGCGTTGAGTGCGCCCTCAGTAAGTTCGCAGATGACACCAAATTGGCAGGGAGTGTGGATCTGCCTGAGGGTAGCGAGGCCCTACAGAGGGATCTGGATAGGCTGGTGAGCTGGGCCGAAGCCAACGGGATGAGGTTCAACAAGACCAAATGCCGGGTCCTGCACTTTGGCCACAACAACCCCAGGCAGTGCTATAGGCTTGGGGCAGAGTGGCTGGAGGACTGTGTTGAGGAAAGAGACCTGAGGGTACTAATTGATGCTCGGCTGAACATGAGCCGACAGTGTGCCCAGGTGGCCAAGAAGGCCAAGGCATCCTGGCTTGCATCAGAAACAGTGTTACTAGCAGGAACAGGGAGGTAATTGTCCCCCTGTACTTGGCATTGGTGCAGCCGCACCTCGTGTACTGTGTTCAGTTTTGGGCCCCTCACTGCAAGAAAGACATTGAGGCCCTGGAACGTGTTCAGAGGAGGGCTACGAAGCTGGTGAGGGGTCTGGAGCACAGGCCTTATGAGGAGCGGTTGAGGGAGCTGGGATTGTTCAGCCTGGAGGAGGCTCAGGGGAGACCTTATAGCTCTCTATAACTTCCTGAAGGGATGTTTTAGTGAGCTGGGGGTCGGCCTCTTCTCTCGTGTAATCAGTGATAGAACTAGAGGGAATGGTTTCAAGCTGCGCCAGGGGAGGTTCAGGCTGGACATTAGGAAGTATTAGTTCTCGGAAAGGGTGGTCAGGCACTGGAATGGCCTGTCCAGGGAGGTGGTGGACTCACCGACCATGGGAGTGTTCAAGAAACGTTTGGATGTTGTGTTGAGGGATATGATTTAGCTGGGAAGTGTTGGTAATGGTTGGACTAGATGATCTTCTAGGTCTTTTCCAACCTTGATAATTCTGTGATAATTCTGTGATTCTGTGAAGTATTTAAGATACATTTTACTTCCGCAGCTGAAGATCATCATCCACATGTTCATATGCATGCACAAATGCTTATTATGCTAGAACAAGCATGATTCTTGTACTATACTGATTAACATACTCAAGGGAAGAGTTGTACAGCAGTCACTTCTGAATCTGCTGTTTAAACAAGTTAAAACTCCAACCATGATTTTCTCATTTCAATTCCTAATATATTTAATAATAAAGGCTATATTATTGCTTGCTATATGAAAATAAATTGCATATATGCACTGACCAAATTCCTCTTAGCTATTCCACCTTATTTTTTTTTTCTCCCATTCCTCTCCCCTTCTGACATTACTGATAGGCAAAGGCCTTATATAGCGCTCATAAGGAACGATGTTTGACACACTGGAAATGTAAGGTTTATATCATATATCTTGATTCCAGTACAGGTACAAAGGACTAGTTTTACTAGTTTTACTTCTTATCCATTTTATATCACTTGAAATAAAGCTTACTTAATAACATAGAGAGAGAGAGAGAGAGAGAGAGAGAGAGAGGATAAAAGAAATGCTGGTTATCCCAAACTGATCTATTTATTTAAGCTCTGTGGAGTCTCTTGGAGACATAGATCTCCAAGGAACATTCAAATATTGTTTTGATTTTTTTTCCCTTAGTTTTTATTATTTGGCTATTTAAAAACCAAATAATTGAGTTATTATCAATCTTGCTGTGAAAGAAAACACCCAAGTATTAGGATAAGAATCAAAATATTATACTGAGTACAATGTTCTACTGTACTGTTCTCCAGCAACTTTTTTCCCCCATTCTAACAGTCCTTAAAGTGTCAACAACAGCGACTCTTTTCTGTTCATGGAAAAGTATTATGTGGACAGCAAACACAGAGTTATATCTTGTTTCTCCAGAATTGATTTTGAATCAGTTTCTTTATGAGGTTATTCATTACCCTTTTCCTCACTCGAGGTGTTTATGCTGTGCTCATTTAGTGCATATTGTTAGTGCTGATATATTATAAAGCATCATTACTGAATAATATTGCTACAAAAATTCAACAGATGATCTTAAGTTGTAGTTATGTCAGCCAGCTTAAAAAATAAAGAAAAAAACCTCATTATTTCACCCCTTTTACTCAAATGCATACATTTTCTCTGCACATATTGAAGTAGTCTATTTCTGAATTGCAAGGGATTTTTTTTTAAAAAGTAAATGGTGATCACTATAAAGTGCTAGAGACTATACTGGAGTTGAAATATCTCAGGATTTACCCTTTAAATTACCTTAATTAAATTGTGCAACTATGTTAAAAATCAGGATGGTTTCTAAAAAGTTTCAGAAAAGTCAATACAATTACACAGCTGAAACTGCACTCTGCAAATATTTTTCTATTTACTTTATATGGGAAGACGTGTTAAAGATACTAGGATATATTGATATGTTCACATCTACAGCTTAGCTAGGTATCATACAATCATAGAACCACCAAGGTTGGAAAAGACCTAAAAGATCATCCAGTCCAATCGTTCACCTATCACCAATAGCTCCCACTAAACCATGTCCCTCAACACAACATCCAGTCATTCCTTGAACACCCCCAGGGTCGGTGACTCCACCACCTCCCTGGGCAGGCCATTCCAGTGCCTGACCACCCTATCTGAGAAGTAATATTTCCTAATATCCAGCCTGATTCTCCCCTGCTGCAGCTTGAAACCATTCCCTCTAGTTCTATCACTAATGACACGAGAGAAGAGGCCGACCCCCAGCTCACTACAACCTCCCTTCAGGAAGTTATAGAGAGCTAGCTATAAGGTCTCCCCTGAGCCTCCTCTTCTCCAGGCTGAACATTACTAGCTCCTTCAGACTCTCCTCATACGGCCTGTGCTCCGGATCCCTCACCAGCTTTGTTGCCCTTCTTTGAACACGTTCCAGGGCCTCAATGTCTTTCTTGCAGTGAGGGGCCCAAAACTGAACACAGTACTCGAGGTGCGGCCTCACCAGTGCTGAGTACAGGGGGACAATCACCTCTCTGCAACTGCTGGTAACACTGTTTCTGATGCAAGCCAGGATGCTGTTGGCCTTCTTGGCCACCTGGGCACACTGTTGGCTCATGTTCAGCCAAGCATCAATCAATACCCCCAGGTCCATCTCCTCTACACAGTCTTCCAGCCACTCCACCCCCAGCCTATAGCGCTGCCTGGGGTTGTTGTAGCCAAAGTGAAGGACCCGGCATTTGGACTTGCTGAACCTCATCCCATTGGCTTCAGCCCAGCTCTCCAGCCTGTCCAGATCCCTCTGTAGGGCCTCGCTACCCCCAGGAATATCCACACTCCCAGCTAATTTGGTGTCATCTGCAAACTTACTGAGGGCGCACTCAATGCCCTCATCCAGGTCATCAATAAAGATATTGAAAAGGACAGGCCCCAGCACCGACCCCTGGGGAACACCACTCGTGACCGGTCGCCAGGTGGATTTAACTCCATTCACCACCACTCTCTGAGCCCGGCCCTCCAGCCAGCTCCTTACCCAGCCAAGAGTGTACCCGTCCAAGCCACGGGCTGCCAGCTTCTGCAGGAGAATACTGTGGGAGACTATGTCAAAGGCTTTGCTGAAGTCTAGGTAGACCACATCAACAGCCTTTCCCTCATCCACCAGATGGTTCACTAGATCATAGAAGGAGATCAGGTTGGTCAAACAAGACCTGCCCTTCGTGAACCCATGCTGGCTAGGCCTGATCCCCCGGTCATCCTGCACATGCCGTGTGATCTCCCTCAAGACAATCTGCTCCATAACCTTCCCTGGCACCGAGGTCAGGCTAACAGGCCTGTAGTTCCCCGGATCCTCCTTACAACCTTTCTTGTAAATGGGAGTCACATTAGCAAGCCTCCAGTCTTGTGGGACCTTGCCAGTCAACAAGGAGCGCTGATACATTGTGGAAAGCGGCTCGGCTATCACCTCCGCCAGTTCCCTCAGCACTCTTGGGTGAATCTCATCTGGCCCCATGGACTTGTGGCAGTCCAGTTGGAGTAGTAGGTCCCTGACCGTTTCTTCCAGAATCACAGGGTGTTTAGTCTGCTCCCAAGCTGAGAGCAAAACTGCCTTTGGAATCAGTGGAGAAAAAAAGGTACTTTTAGGGCATGATAATAAACACCAGAAAGTATTTACTTATCTGATCTAAAAGACTGAAAAGATTATATGATTGAACTAACAACAATCACATGGTATCTATTATGTAAAACAGCTTTAGTACCTGTGGACTGGAAATAGCATATGTGATACCCCTGTTTTAAAAACAAACAAACAAACAAAACAAAGAATACTCTCACAGTATCTTGAAGCCTATAAACCTGATTTTTCTTCAGCTTATAGAAAATTCAGAATGAAACAAACTTGGTAGATAGATAAAAAAATAAATAAAATCTACATAGGAAGAGTCAGTATTGCTTTAATAAAAAATAATAAAATTGAAGCCTTCTCTTAAATGATGGCTTAGAGGTCTCTTTAAGAACCATGTAGATAATGAAGTTTTCACCCAACTTTTTGCCCCTAGCACTCTTTGAAGCTCAGGGCAGCTTTGGCATGAACTACTGCCCTGGGCCTGGTGTGGATCTTAGCAAAGCTGAATCTCCAGGGAGAGGTGGCTCCTGCCATAGGCTAGGATGGCAGAAAGGCCTGACAGTGGAGCAGGGGGCAGTGGTGTCACATCTGATGAGAACTGCACTCCATTTGAGATGTTGAGGTGCCAGATGAAGGAGGTGAAGAAAAGAGCAGTTTACGTATCATAAAGGCAACTGAAGAGAAGACTGAAAGGGTCTTTGCCTTCCAAATTCCACTTCCTTCCAATACTTGAAGGGAGCATATAAACAGGAGGAGGAACTGTTTACAAGGGTGGATAGTGATAGGACAAGTGGGAATGGTTTTAAACTGAGACAGAAGAGGTTTAGGTTAGATATTAGGAGGAAGCTTTTCACTCAGAGGGTGGTGCCACACTGGAACAGGTTGCCCAAGGAGGTTGTGGATGGCCCATCCTTGGAGGCATTCAAGGCCAGGCTGGATGTGGCTCTGGGCAGCCTGGTCTGGTGGTTGGTGACCCTGCACATAGCTAGGGGGTTGAAATTAGATGAGCATTGTGGTCCTTTTCAACCCAGGCCATTCTATGATTTTATGATTCTATGATTGCAGAAAGTCTGCCAAGGCAAGACCCAGAGGCACACAAAGCAAGGTAGGAAGGAAAGACAGACAGCTGATGACACTTGCCACACAGGTAGTGGAAGGTAACTCTCAAGGAGGACAGACCTTCCAGCCCTTTTCCCAGATTTGTTTCTCTTATCTGGGAAGAGAACTGCACAGAATTTTCAAGGTTAAGCTGTACTGATGATAAATATAATGAGAGAATCACCTCTTTTGACTGGCATATGATGCTGTATTTAATGTATTTCAAAGCACAATTTGCCTTCTTGGGCACATTACTGACTCATATCCTATTCTGCTGAGCTGCTGTCCATCTACTTGTCTCCCAGTCTCCAATTGTATCTGTACCAGGTGCTGAACCTGGCATTTACCTTTGCTGAGTTCTATTCCGCTGCTGATTGTACAGTGCTCTAATCTATCTAGAACCCTCTGAAAGACCTCTTGTCCATCCATAGAGTCAACCTCTCAGTTTATTATCATCAGCAAACTTCTAAGGATGCATTCAACTCCTGCATCTGGACCACTGATAAAAATGACAGAGAGACATCATAGAATTTAGCCCTGGGGAACATCACTAGTCACTAGTCACTGTATATGTAACAAACAAAAGGAGTCATTTTGTGGAATGAAGCACAGACCTGTAGAGGAACATGGCATACAGTGCTCTGAATGCTAAAGTTACATAGCTGTCTAAAGGAGCTTTGACCAGTTAATGGAAATTAATGGCTACTGAATCACAAAAAACACAGTGAACATTAAGGGAGTAACTTCTTACTCTTTTAAGGCATCCATTCTAGCTAACGCTGGAGTTGGGATACTGAAGTTCAAAGACCTTAAAGTCTGACCAAGGATATGCTTATTGAGTTTTATGATACTATTCATCTATGTGCCATAATAAAGCTGAAACATCCTTCAAGGTGTGTTTAACCTGTATGCTACAAATCCCCCATCAGACCAAAAAAAAAAAAAAAAAAAAAAAAAAGTACATCAGTAAAATGAAAATGCTATATTTACATTGTTTCCATATTTCATCACAGTAAATGAGTAGGGAAGCTTTCAGATGTGTATTTTGCTTTGGATCACCAATGGACATTTATTAAATTACTATAATATAAAATAAAGCACTACGATGTTCTGTTTCAATTTACTTTAAAAAACACTGCTTATTTTACAACAGAAAATTCTCCATGGTTATAGCATGAAAGGGAATAATTGCCTTGTAGTACCTGGATAGATAAATCAGAGCTGATAGATGGCATAATGCAAAATAAAACTATCGATTAAGTTCAGAATATATATGATACAAACATAATACACATGTTCACATATTGCAATGGCCTTGATCTCGATCCTACTGAAATCAACATGACTACATCCATTAAACTTGTGGTATAGCATAACATATTTAACTGTTTTCCAGTAATTTCACACTTTTAATCACAAATGAACAAAAATTATTGAGTAAGATAAGAGTATTGAGGAGCACTGACTTCAATAATTTATGATCCCTCTCATTGCATTTTGTGTAGAGGAAGATAAGACCACATGACTAAGCAAACTATATACATTGTTAGGCCAGTAAGAATGAATAAAATATATGTAGTAATAACAAAGGAAAGCATTTCATTCCTTTTAGTTTAAATGTTTTGGGCACAGATTCACTCTATGGTGTTCACAGGATACACAGAACTATCAAATAATTAAAAAATACATATAATAAATTAGGAAAAGTTGATCATTAGTAAAATTGTAAAGGAGAAAAAAATGATTGGAATTTAGTTGCTGATAAATGTCCTACCTCAAGCAATATCATTTGTCTAGAGAATTAAATCAGTTCTACTCCTAGTATTCTGAGGTTTTGTTTTACCAAGTTGTTAACTTTAAGCTAAATTTGATACAGCAATAAACAAGTGGGAGACTTTGACTTTTACACGTGACAGAAAAAGAGTCATGAAACTATTCATCAGATTTGGCATGCAGCCTGATAGCTGTGACAGACAAAAGAAGACTTCCTTAGAATTTTTTTTCCCTAGGAAATAGAAGTAGAAAATATTAGCATGTTCAAGAACTAAAAGAAAAATAATATTAATCATACCTTAAATTACAAAGGACCTTGCATTTTTATTAAGCTAAAATCAATCAGTTAATATACTGGAGGAATGGGAAATTACCAGAAAAAATCTTTACAAATTCTTTCAAAAATATGCCATAAAATTTGCATTTCTTTTACTCTCTTTTACCTCATTCCTTACTTTTTCAAAGAACAGGCAAACTTTTAGAAAAATTAAGTTATTGAATTTGATAATTTTAGCAAAATGAAACTTACTTTTTTAGATAGTCGTCAGACCTCAATGATTGTGTTTTTCTGCATGGGCAATCAGCTGAGGATATTTTAGCTTTGGTGAATAACCCGTTTCCCTGTAGACAAATAGAATGAGCTCCCAAGGGCTTCTCTGTGTGTCATCGTCGCTGTACTTTTTGATCTGAATCTTTCATGCTTGTGACATTCTGTTAAGTTGCGTGCTTCTTCGATTTTCCATAGCTGTTTTCATATGTTTTCAGTATCTCCTGGGGCAAAATCAGCACTACCTAATTTAATTATTTTGGAAAATGTAAATAATTTTATCAGTATAATATTTTAGTCTTTTCTTCTTCTATTTTTAGCAATTTTCAAGTCAGAATTCTTACACAGTTTGCAGACTTGTAAGGAGAATACAGTAGGGCAGTATTTGTGAAAGCCACTCACTCTGGCTGACCTGTCTGATTATTAAGTACAAGGTCATGTATTTCATAAAATGAAACTGTGAATATGGTAAAACGTGAGGTAGAAGTGTAAAAAAAAAAAAAAAAAAAAAAAAAAAAAAAAAAAAAAAAGTTGTGAAGAGATTCTGGGGAAAAAAAAAAAAAAAAAAAAAAAAAGCAGGCTTATCGCTCAGATAACTATTAACTGATCCACTCTGCCTGAGCTTTTGGAATAAACTTTCACATACCACATCTTTGGCTCCTAAGCTAAATCACAGAATCATAGAATCGTAGGGGTTGGAAGGGACCTCCAGAGATCACCGAGTCCAACTCCCCTGCCAAAGCAGGTTCCCTACACCAGGTCGCACAGGTAGGTGTCCAGGCAGGTCTTGAATATCTCCACAGAAGGAGACTCCTCAACCCCCCTGGGCAGCCTGTTCCAGTGCTCCGTCACCCTCACTATAAAGAAGTTCTTGCGCATATTCATGCGGAACTTCGTATGCTCCAGTTTCTGGCCGTTTCCCCTTGTCCTGTCTCCACACAGTACTGAAAAGAGTCTGGCCTCATCACTTTGCCCCCCACACCTTAGATATTTATAGACTGGATCAGGTCTCCTCTCAGTCTTCTTTTCTCAAGGCTAAACAGATCCAGTTCACTTAGCCTTTCTTCATAGGGGAGATGCTCCAGGCCCAAATGCAGGAAGATAACGGGCTGACTCCAAGTCAAGGATCAAAATGAACTATAGCACTTACAAATTAAGAACTCTGAATGTTTTCTTAATAGGATAATGATAGTTTTTGGGCAATGTATGAATACTCAAGAAGAAAACAAAAGTTCAAGAAAAGGAAATTGGTAAAACAAAAACAGTGTATCTATCTGTAGAAGTTAGTTTACACGGACATTTCAGCAACCAATATTTACAGCACCACAATGCATAGTTTTGTAATTAAAAACTTGATTTCATGAGGTTTTTCAGGTTCATCCATTAGAGGTTACACTTTAGTGTGACTGAATATAAAATGCAAAAAGGCATTTATTCATGACTTTCTGATCTCATAAAGAATTAACATTCACTTATTGCACTGGTCAAATGCCTTCACTAGTAATCATTTTTCCCCTCAAATATGTCTAGCTACTTTTTTACATATACATTTTTCATATATTTCAGACTAAAGCTTAATTTCTAGGCTTTCCTTCTTAATATGATTATAAAATAAGAAGAGGATTCTCAAATAATTCTTGCTTTCTTGAAGTAACTAGTTCAATTGGTTAAATAACTGAGAGATCTTTTCAGAACATATTTTTTTTCTGTGTTCTTTTTTTTTTCACTCTTTCAAATGTTGATGTACTCTCCTTAATCATGTATTTAGGTGCAAATGACTGTTCCTCTACTGTACAAACTTTTTATTATTCTTTCAAGGATGGCGTTAAACCTGCCTGCAGATATTGGCAATGTAAGACCAATAAACATTCTCCAGGGATACCACTAGAAAAGCCACAGTCACCTGTTCTGGGGCCATAGTCTAAATTTTAAGAATGTATGCATGGTTATATATATATATATTTTGTAATAACTATGCAACACAAAAATGAAACAATTTACTTTAAATTTAAATTTAAATTTTAGGTTTAAATTACTATTTTTTAAATTATTATTTCTGAAATCAAGACACAGAGGGGTACAGTTCTGGGGTTTTCTCTGCATTAGTAATGAATAAAACAACCCTAGCTAGTGAAAAGACTGCATTTCATTATCACTCATAGATTGCTTGTAGCAGTAATATACAAAGCCATGTGGTTGTTTTGTGTTGTTTTCTTTTTCGGTAGGTTTTGTTCTCTGTCTTTTTTTTAAGGCTAATGGTTTAATAACTTACCTTTTTGCAGGTTCTTAAGATGAATGTACAGCTTCGGTTCTGTTTGGGTGTAGTGGCTGGAGAAATTATTGTTTAGGGCGCTATTCCATTTTAAAAGTAAACAAACAAACAAAAAATTCAAGCTGCAAACTATCACACAATGATTCTGTTTGTTTTCTAGGTGAAGTGAGAGGTAGAAGGACATGAAAAAAACTATTTATCTGTGTCTCTCATTTCCTTGCCATAAAATTGCTCACATACTCAAGTCAGGAATTAAAATTTTTCCTAATCAACCTAATCTGCAACTTAATCTCAATTTAATCTACAAGATTTTGGATGTCAATGAGAATTTCTAAAACTCTATTTTAAAAAGAAGCCATGTTGCAGAGACTAACTTGGGAGGCCCATCTAGACCAATATTATTCTAATCATCCACATGGGGTAATTAATGTATACAAGGATTCAGATATAGCCTTACAAGCATGGATTTATTTCTAATTCAGGGGTCTAAACTATCACTATAGTCAGTGAGGAACCAGTCAATACAATCAATGGAGTTTAGAAAGCTATTTTTGTCACTGTAAAACTGGACACAGACATTTGATCAACTGGTTCCTTAGACACTATTTTTGCACTGACAAGAAGCTCAATGACTGCAGTCAATGGTTTACTGTCATCTGAGATGGCAAAGATTATCCTGCCTGGCCTATAGCTGTTGCTTCTATATGCCATTTGTAGGTCCCATGTTATATCTGCCAGCCACATGTAGGTGTCTGAGGTATATGTATACTAAGTTGTTTTACAAGCCTGTCTATAAGCAGCTTCACTGTCTTAGAGTATAAATTGTGAGGGAGGTGAATTGCATGGCACACACTTCTTTCCAGCCTACCTCATGCTTACTCCATCCCCTCTGCATCATGCAGATCAGAATATTCGGGGGCACAATGCAGCTCTTTCATTATTAAGTACTACCGTCATATCAGAAATCAGGGCACAAGAGTAATGAGTTATTTTCAGGTTACAGTATCAGCAGATTCTGTTAATATATGAAACTGACACACTAATATCAGTATTTGGACATAACCTTAGAAAGCAAGGACAGTGATGGTATTCAAACTTGGAATGTTCTCTAAACACATTAATAACATGCTTGTGATGCAGAAATATTTATTACAGGCAATTAAATAGTCATAACCATAGACAAAACTGACTTTAAGTACAAAAACTTTTTTTTTCTGGAGAAGTAGATGTTCTGGTAAGTAAATTACTTATTGCTACCAGCTTTACTCAAATTATGTGAAGTGTGATTTAGAGCACACAGAAGTACTGTTTTTTCAGCTATTTACATTTAGGAATTATACTGTGTACAATCTTTGAGACAGCTGTTAAGCTTTTACAGATAGGAAGCTTGGTAGATTGAGAACATTATTCATACTGACAGGTATAAATTAACATGACAACAAATTTTCACTTGGAGAATTTTAGAAAGGTAGCATTCAATTGTAAACATTACGATTTTAAAAACTGAAGACTTAGGTGTCATTTGAGTACTTATTTTCAAACAGCTAAACAGGTTTAGGTTGTTTCCCTAAACACCCATTAAAAAAATAAATTAAAATTTCATTATTAGAAGTTCAAAAATCTAAGATTAAAAAAGAATCAGTATAATAAGCACTTTAGGCTATTAAAATTAAATTTCAGATATTTTGATTTTAATATTAATGCAATTTGTGATTCACTTCTTTCTGACAAAGAAAAAAATAGTCAATTTTAATTTTGTTAGTCTATTTGAGTCTTTTGATCACCAGTTCTTCGCTTCACTTTCAGCTGCAAGGTGGAATTAGAATAAATAATGGGAGTATTTTGGCTTTGGATCCAAATGTAGCCTTTTTTCTATAAAAAGTCTAAATTTGATTACAAATTGCAGTAATGATCAGAGTTTCATAAAACTGTTTTTTCCAATGCAGTATTTGAGCATATAAAAGCAGAAGCAGAGTCTGAAAAGAATATAGAAAATCATTTTCTTAATATTTAAAAATATGTTTCTACTGATATGAATAGAATGAGCTATATACCATTATTTTTCTTTTATTCTAGAAGAGTAGTGGGTGTGTGTTTGGATTATGTTTCAACGTTCAGCATTATCCAGATTATAGAATTAAGGGTTATATTTAAGAATATTTCAGAGGATAAGGAAATTTAGCATGGATGTCATGTTTACCTGACTTCCTGAGAAAGGAAGTAAGGCAAACTATAATAATGTATTTTATTACTGATTCATTGATTGATTGGTAGTCTTTGCACTGTGCGCTGTTACACTGGAAGTTACAATGGAATGAGGTAATACCTGAGTTTTTAGATGCCTTAAGATAATTAAGTATGCAATATTCTCACTGGTCTGGCAGACATGCCATGGAATATGTGACTGGTCTATGAACTTCTGTTGTAGTTGCTACAGGCTAGGCATTTCAGATGTCACAAGACATTTATATGCAGTAAAATGAATTCTATAGATGTGCAGTACGCTCAGCTCACCTTCACTCAACCTGTTTCAACTGAATCCTGTCCACTGTAGCTGAGAAAACTATTTCACTGAGTATATATGTATACATATAAATACTTACAGTGTAGATATCTGAATCTAGAAGTGAATTACACTGTTGTTTCTACGCAGTCTGAATAGTTGGTAAAAAAACAACCTTCTCCTTTGATTAGAATGTACTTGCTTTTTGCCAACCACTTTTTTATTCATATCCTTAATAAAAACAAAAAGACAGTTCTTATTCTCTCTACAGCTGTTTGGCTACCTAGATTTCTTATAGATATTTTAAAATGTATAAATCTTGGAAAACTGAGATTTGTCCAGTTGTTGTTTATGTTGAATAAGTGATGAAGTTTGTGACGCCTTGATCCCTTCTTTTTGCAGTATCACCATTCAATTTATATTTGAACTAGTGCCGGCAAGTGCAATACTTTACATATTCAAAAGCAGCATTTCCTTTATCAATCCTTAACCATTTGGATCAAAAGAAGAGCTTTGAAACTTCTGAACTTCTGAAACCGTGAAGATTTCTTTTCCTTTTCCTTTTCCTTTTCTTTTCCTTTTCTTTTCCTTTCCTTTTCCTTTTCCTTTTCCTTTTCCTGTTCCTTCTCTTCTCTTCTCTTCTCTTCTCTTCTCTTCTCTTCTCTTCTCTTCTCTTCTCTTCTCTTCTCTTCTCTTCTCTTCTCTTCTCTTCTCTTCTCTTCTCTTCTCTTCTCTTCTCTTCTCTTTCTTCTTTTTTCCTTTTTTTTTCTTTTTTGTTCAGTTAGCTGGTTTGCTTTTTTTTTTTTTTTTTTTCCCTACAGTGTGAAAGGAACTGTCATTAAGCTCTGCTAACTGAGCAGATCTATGATCCTGTTCCTTGTGTGATTCTTTTTCCAGTACCAGCTGAATTGCTATGTTTCAATTCAGTGAACTGCTTATCTTAATAGTTGCATAATTGCCTACTTTCTTTATTTCGTGAATTAATGCATTCTTTTCTTTATCAGAGTCTGGAACACTGTATCTATTTTCAGAATCCCTTTCTTCCATATTGGGCTCAGAACTGTATCTATAGAACTCTTGGGTATTTGTTACCATCCTAGTCAAGTGATTCAGTTTCTCATCCTAAAAGCTGCCTTCCATGTTTGTCTTTGACTCTAAGATTTCTTCTCCCAGTGAATTTTCCTTTCTACGGTCCCCAGGAAAATACAAATTTTCCTGGTTGAAATTGATGCAGCTGTAGTGTTAAGTGTTTAGAATTTTATAATTGCTGGTTTGACAAAGATTTTGTTTCTGGTTGTAAGTACTCTACTAAAACAATTCCAAAAGAGCTTTGATTTATTTGACTTCCTTCAGATTTTCTAAAATATGTTTGAGTTCTTCATTCTCCATTTTCTGTTTGTTTTTAGTTCAGAAATGTACAAGCTTGTGCACTGTCTCCATGGAAACTGATTCCTACAATTGTCATTAGTATTGCCCTTTTTGACCTACTTGATTAGTCAACTTCTATGGACATACAGGGTCAAATATCCATTATGCAAACTTATTTATTGACTAAGAACATGTAGAGCTCTCTTTCCTTGGACACAACAGGACTCAAAGAAAACAGTTTCTCTAGGTAGTGTTAAATCCCTTTCAGACAAAGCTTGGTCTAAAATCTTTCTTCATTAGCTTTTTCTTTGTTACTTTGTTACTTTGCCTTTTCTCTCATTTTCTCCAATCCATCTGTTGTTTTCTTGCAAATAAAGAACTCCCCAAAAAGTGGCAAAAGAAAATTTTCTTCCATCTGTGCCAGCATACTCATTTATTCAGGAGGTACCACTACCCTCAGTTTGAGGGAAAGGCTGCTATCGTTTCAGTCAACTGGCTCTTCTGAAGGCCTTCCAGATCTACCAAATGAGGGGAACGTTTTATTTTTCCAGAATTATATTTCAAAAGACCCCCAGTATGAGGATGAATCTTGCCTATATTAGTTCCAGGAGTCATGGAGTCACATTCATTTCTAAGATCGTTTAAGTGATGATGCCGGAGATGTTACACAAAGTAAGTTTTTTTTTTTGTTCTTTCTTTGTTTTTGTATCTGTACTTTTCCTTATTTAGCAACACGTGGCTTTTTTTTTTTTCTTTTCCCAGTATGCTTTTTGCTAGAGTAGTAAAAAAATTTGAATGAATGTAAATAGTCTTCTAATTAGTTTTGTTAGCATAGCTAAGCAACTTAGTCTCCTTACACATTAAAAAGAGGGGATGAGAAAAGCTATAAGGAATCCCCACAATTTTCTCTAGACATGATTAGTCTACAATGACCGCTCTGGCAAATTTCATTCTTTTGTTGTTGATTTTCTGTTGATTTTGTGTTAATTTTCTGTTACCAAACATAGTCATTAAAAATCTCTTTGGTTGTTCAGAGCTATTTCATGGAGCATATTTATTCACTAACATTTAGTTGCTTGACTATCAGTTCTTTTATGTTTTACAAATAATTGTTTAGATTATTAGGACAGTGTCATTTTTGGACAAGGCTGACTGTTAGCTCATTTGCTTGAAGTGACAATTAATTTTTGATATATAGCCTCTAGTGTACTGCCCTTGTCAGTTACACAATGAAATGCTAAGTCACTGATCTCAAAGACTATAAGTATGTTAACATTTGTAAAGATTTTAATGTTTTAATACAAATGAAATGGCATAGCCAACACTGGCTTGCAGATTATCTGCTGCAAGGAAATTTCTATGAACTGGATTCACAACTATATTATCCTGCATCTGATTCTGCTGTGGTTTCATTTTCTCTTGAGATTTTCCATAAGAATACAGTTTTAGACAGAAAATTCTTGGGTGAACTTGCTCTAGAAATTAAATGTGCGACCATTTGTTTGAAAGCTATTTGAGTTAGTAAATTACTTTCAGACAGAAAATTACATTAAAAACTTTAAAAATACGTAGGTAACTTAAGTTCTGATAGCCACTTCAGCATTCATTAACACATGTATTGAGAATGGAGAGCTTCTAATTCAGGTTAAGAGGATTTTTGCCTTTGACATCAATGAAAGCCACAGAATAGACTGGAGAAATGCAAAAGGTAAGTGAAAATCAGCAAATACAGCAGACATATTTAGAAGGTAAATTTTATGGACTAGAGCAATGTAGAGGGTACAAAGTATGAGTATATTTTTTAACAGAGAAAGAATTCACTCAGATAAGATACTGAGGCAGGCTGACAAATAAAGGCAGCCCAAGGAAGTTTTAGCAGAGCACACAGAAAAAAAATGGTAATGTAGGCAGGAAGGACACATAGGTTTGAATGAAACTTGCATATTTGCATCAGTAGGAATAGTGCAGGTTTGAAAAGATAGGAAAGAAAAAAAAAAGACTTAATACTGACTTTAAATTCTGTTGCCATCCCAACACCTGTGGGCTTCTCCTCACATTTATGCTATAGTTCAGAACCTTTTATTTCAGTAGAATTTGTTTCTTTTGCAGCTAACTTACAATAAAACTACCTGCTCAGTACAAACCATTTTTACAACACTTTTTTTTCTATTAAACAAATAGTAAACAAATAGTAAAAGTCTTTAAAGCAATAGTATAAGGGATCCCATTCTTCTTTTTCTGAAAGTAGCAGTAAAATTCAAAATGTTTTTAATGAATTTTGTCAGCATTCATGGATGTTAAATTACCATAATACATCTCTTCTATATCTACAGTAATGGATTTCAGTATCAAAAAGAAAAGGAAGAAAAACTATACAGCATTAAAAGAGAAGAGTGTATACAAATCTATCACTTACCAGTCACAGGTGCCAATCTAAAGTCCAGATGAATAAACTGGAAATGTTGGATTTATATTGCTGAGTTTTGCACAACTACATTAATGAAATATCTTATCTACAACTACAAAGAATGAATTTCCATTTATTCTCCTATCCAATTTTGCAATTTTTTTAAAAGCTCTACACTAGTCCCATTCTATACAAAGATATGTTCTTACTGAAAATATGCATTTATATATGCATACCAAAATGGAGCTATACTTGAAGAGTTGCTTTTTAACACTATCACTAATAATGCTAGGATGGACAAATAACTTTTTTTGGCAAAATATTTGGCAGAAAAAATTATCTTTTAGCTTTATCAGACAGCATGAGAATATTAAAACTTTATACTATATACAATCATATCTGAGAGCATGATATGGCATGTATATATGTAAAGTTTGCATCTTATTAGGAAACTTCTCATCTCTGTAGTTACATACATACACACAAGCATTAATTATTCATTTCTCTTTTTATCTATCTCTCTTGTACAGTTTCTTTCTTTCAGTTCCATCCCATTCTTTTTTCATTCTGGGCTAAATGTTGTCTTCCCTTTTTTTTTTTCTCTCTCTTTTTTTTAATTGTTTGTTTTGGGTTTTGTGTGTGTGTGTGTGTGTGTGTGTGTGTGTGTGTGTGTGTGTGTGTGTGTGTGTGTTTGTGTGCATTTGTGTGTCTGAGTATCCCATTAAACATTTACTAATATTTCTCTATTTTCCTTTAAAAATCCTATTGTCTAGCCACAATTTTTATCTAATTTCCAGACAGTCTTTTTCACTTTCAGAGACTGGCCAGGTGCCGGAATGGCCTGCCCAGGGAGGTAGTGGAGTCGCCATCCCTGGCAGTGTTCAAGAGGCGTCTGGATGAAGAGCTACGAGATATCATTTAGTAGCTTGTAGTAGTAATGGTGACAGGAGGACAGTTGGACTAGATGATCTTGAAGATCCTTTCCAACCTTGTGATTCTATGATTCTATGATTCTGTTCTATTCATCTTTTATACTTTTCTAGATCTTCCACTCCCCTTTTCAGTTCCTTATTTCTATTCAGCTTTTCTTTTGTAATAGTCATCTTTAGATGAGGCTTTTTTATTCTGAGTTGTGATGCTCTTCCTGAGTAGTTGTGAGCTACATGCAACACACACATATAAGCGTTACACGATAGCTTAAGGACGAGTCTCTCTGCAAAGCTTAAGTCACACTTTAATTCATTTAAAAATGACAGCAATAAATGAGACTAGGCAGAAAAATTCTGCTTCAGCATATATGAGAGTTCAGCATATAGTGAGAGGATGTATTACTTTAATAAATGATCTATTCCATTCAGTTTCAAGCTTATTTTGGAGCATACCTCATTGTCATTCTTCTCATATTCTTCCCTATGTAGCACTTCTTGCATATCTCAAAGACTGTCAATAAGAACTACTGCAGCATTCCACAGACTTTTGTGTCTTTTGTTTTCTGCATATATATCAATTTGTTAAACAACCAAAATCTTTGACAACTTACACAACAGTTCAGCTAATAGTCCATGCTTTAATGCATCTTATCAACTGCAAACATCTGTCTAAAAATGGCTGTGCTTTCATGACTGTCAGGCTCTAGGGGAAATGTGAAGTTAGATGTCATTATCTTGATTGGGTTTAAAGCAAGGACTGAAAGATAAAAGATCCCTGGCTTTTAGCAGCAAGTCCATGTAAATAATTTATAGTCTAAAAATAATGCAGTATTCAACACTCACAGGAAGGAGTCTTCTTTCTGTGTCTGTTTCCTAACTGTTCCTTTAGAATGATTCCAATTAATATTCAAAGATTACCAACTTCCTATCTATAAATGAGTTGCTTATTAATATTACATAAGCTGTCCTCCTTTCTTCTTAAGAGGCAGAGCACAACATGCTGTAAACAGTATTGACAAGAAAATACACGGTCTGGAACAGTAGTGAGGCTGTTCACCATTCATGAAGTAACTTACTAATAATAGTTGTCTTCTTATGAAATTCTAAGTATAGTACTAAAAGAGAAGAGGTTTAAGAGGGCACTGTGATTAAAAACAAAACAAAACAACAACAACAACAACAACAAAACCTGTTATAAATGATCTAGAATTTAATTATCTTTTAGTAGCTACATATATACAGACTGTTCAGTTTGACTGCACATGCACAAATAAGGGATGTAAGATGTTGGCTGGAAAATTCAGTGGAAGAATATAGCCTTATGACACGCTAATGGAAAGCTCAAAAATCTCATTGTAGATATCTAATCTACTGACAGTAGCTATCAATAAATAACAAAAGGGTATCCTTCCATCAATATGCCTTTGGGGAATAAATGACAACTATTCAAGCAGGACAAATTTCAAACAATTAACAACACTCTAATCCGGTGGTCAAAATCTTAGTAGAGGCTGCATTTCATAATAATTCCACAACCTGAGGAGAAAAAAAAACACAAACGAGGCAAAATAGCTCACATCAATTTGTCTAAAGCATGCAAGAATCAAACAGAATAGAAATAACTGTAATGCAGTGCTGTACTGAATGCAGTTTCATAACTACATGCTGATTATTTTGACAAGCTCTGCTGTTTGATATTATGCCTGACTGCTTCTTTACAGCTGATGGTGTTTTTTTGTTCAATATGACAAGCCTAAATGAATTTGAACCCAAGTGAATTAAAAATCTGATTCATTTATTTTGGCTAAAACCCCTTATGCACAAAGGAAATGTGTTGTTGTTTTTTTTGTTTGTTTGTTGTGTGTGGGTTTTTTAGCTTCTGCCAATTCACTGACCCTAGAAATACATCTAGTTGTTTCACATTCCATAGTTTTGTACAGGCCAAAAAGACTCAGACCCTCTTCACAAGAGTGACAAAAGCCATCTTGTGGCCAAAAGTTATTTTTTAACATAAAATAAAAAGTGGCCAAGTATTTTAGGAAGTATTTTAGGAAGCCTGACAGGATTTTTAATTTGAGTTTAAAAGGTAGCTTTCTTGATTAGGGATGAATAACTCCACTGATTTCTACACTTTCTACTTTAAAAATATAAAGAATTCTTCAAACTGTGCTGCCTATGTTTCTGCTGCCTTGAATATGTATGTAGATGTGAACACGGATGTTTCTACTACACAGTCAAATATTAGGGAGTGCTCTGCTCACTTCTACTGGGTGAACCTTGAAATAAATGGAGAAGTAGAAGCTTCCAGTTTCTTTCCAGTGATAAAAGCTTCTGTATAGCATCTTGTAGGTATTTCCACAAACTCTTCATGGAGCAATACCAGTTTAAGATAAACAGTTGAAAATCTGAAACAATAAATAAGTTTCTGAACATCTGCAGCAAGAACAGCCATGACCAAGTTCTGCTGTGGTAGAAGAAGACACTGCTGAAATTGAAAATCAGGTTCTGGAGGAGTTTGCTCTATGCCAGAGCTTTGATCCCAAGAATTTATTTCACTTACCCTACAAGTGATTCTTTGAAAGGGAGACACAATCATAATCACTCTTCTCCACTCTCTTGCAATAAAAGCAGACCACTGTGATTTTCTGTATTCAACATAATGTGAGGCAAACATGTTGGATGTGTTCAGTTAAATCTAGGAAGCTTGGATTTAGAACGCTGGAAGGAACTCCACTGTCTAAGTTAAGAAACTGTTAATTTGTTTGACAGAAAGCTGCTAACAGATTCATAGACTGGTTCAGACACACATAAAAAGCAAGTCTTCAGTACTTCAGTACTTCTTTCTTTGAAAAAGAGTATCTCAAGGTAAAACAACATTTTTTCCTCATCAAAAAAAGATATATTTATTCCATAAATTTACTACACATGTTCCTCTAAAATTCTGGCCAAACTTTACTCTGAGTAGGGGTCTCTAGTTGTTGTCAGAAATCTTTTAATTGCCTCATGAAGGCTGTGCACCCCTAAAACGTTTTTTATTTGGTTATATGGAAAAAGAATTTTTTTTCTGCTGTTAGCAATACTTTCATAAATTTAAATACACTTCTGGGGCCCACATATTGCATGCAACCCTTCATTTCTGGTATCTCACAAATATTCTGAAATCACATGCCCTCTTACACCCACTTGCTGCAAATAATTCCCTGAACCTCTTCTAATAAAGCATGCTTACTACCATCATTCCACATAATCACAACCAAAAAAATTACAAGATAATTCAGTTTGGAAGGAACCCCGGGAGGTCACCTCCAATTCCTCTGCCTTGGCAGGATCACACTTTCTCAGTCACTCCTCATAGGAGAGGTGCCCTAGCCTCTGAATCACCTTTGTGGCACTTCATTGGAGCCTCTTCAGCATGTTCATAACTCTCTTGTGCTGAGCTGAAAACTGAGAACTGTGTGCATTACTGTGGAAAGGATCCACTCCTTTGACCTGCTGGCAATACTTCACTTATTGTAGTCCAGCATACCATTAGCCTTCTCTGTAGCAAGTACATACTGTTGGTTTGTGTTCAATTTGATGTTCAGCAGGGCTTCAATGGCCTTTTCTGCAAAGCTGCTTTCTAGCTGCACAGCACCTGCATAGGCTGGTGCCTGGGGTTGTTCCTCCCTGGGTGCAGGAATGTTGCTAAATACTAATCTTTTTTTCACATTTTGAAATTAAATTAATACATTAATAAAAACAAGTAAACAAAATTCCATCTTTTTTTTTTTTTCTCCACTTCCTTCTGTTTAAATTCTAATATGAAAAATTACAGAAGTAGTAATAGTACTGATAAATTTGCAAATCTACCATACTTACACAGAAAATGAGCTACTCAGTGTATATATTCAGTTGCCTGAGCATAGCTATATTAAAAACCCATAAAAAATCCATCTTCTGAGCTGCCTGGTGTTTGGAAATCAGACATGCTTTTCACTAAGTAGAAAGGCTGGATAGCTTTGTTTACCTGAACAGCAGTTTTTTTTTGAAGTGCTTCAAAGATGTAGAAGGCATGCTCTTGCTCATCACTTTTGCTCAGGAGTGCAGTTAGGTGACAGACTAATTGCTGCAACATTGGATTCATGTGTGCCCTTATAGAGCAAAGAAACATCTGGTGTGTATTTCTGTCACTTCCTCCTTCAACACTGCTGTGCACTTGTGTCATCAGTATCACCTACGCTTGTTCCTTGTGCTACAACTTTGTTTCTTTCTTACATGGTTACCTGGTTTCTATATCCCTTAGGCTATATAAAGTAATTTGAATGCATAAGACAGCAGCTCATGTATAATGCTGTTAGTGCTCCTAGGATTCATCTATGTTTGAAAATAACATATTGACTCTGAAAAATAAAAACATTTTTTGGAATTCCAAGTGGACATACAAAATGAAACTGAAAATGAAAAGAGGAGGAGAAAAAACAAGCATTCTTTCACATATACCTTCTTTTCACTAGGATTAATTTTTTTTTTTTTTTAATTTCTTTTGCACAAATCTCTGAACATGCAGATGCACTTATCACAGTTTAAAAAAACTCTTTGGTTCTCATCAGCTTTGTACTGGGCAGGCCCCTACTGATCTCAATGGAAGCTTTATCGATTGCGAATTAAGTAAGGCTTGCACACTTCAGCTTCATAGGATTACAGTTCTGGGTAATGTCTTACTGTAGAAGATCCAAGGGATAAGGATAATGTTGATAGTGGTGTAACTTCTGCTGTTCTTTACTGCTTTAGCATGATAGACACATAAGTCACAGATATTTGAAACATGGAAAAACATTTTTGATGAGCTAGTTGGAAGTGTCAGTAAATACATCAATCTACTTGTATACGTCTATAGATACAAAAATATGTTAAAAACATACGCCATACTGTTCAAGAAAATAGAAACAAATGTGACGACCTAAAGTTCAAAATTACAGAATTGTTCTCTAATTTTAAAGCCAGTCCTGGTTTTGGGATATGCTTTGAGATGATGAGGTTTGAGAATATGTGCATCCTCAAGGAAGCACTACACTTGCTTCTTCTCCCCCAACACAAAATAATTCTAGATAGATAGTGTAGATAATTTCTTGCAAAAGTCCTAAGATTCCATCAGGGTAAATGTAACATAAATACAATACAGTTTCTGTCCAAGGAAAAAAGGCAATAGTAATAACTATACTTTTATTGTATGGTTTTTGCTTATATTTGTGTATTGAAATTAAAATCAGATACTATAAAGTCCATGCAACTGTAAAAGCTGATTCCTGAAGCTTTGATAAGTAAGTCCACACATTTCAGAATTCCACTTAAAAGAATATACTGACTAAAATAAGCAAATACACTGGTGTTAAAGACTATAGTGCAAACTCATTAGAGAAACAACCTACTCTAGGGAGGCGGGTATTTTTACATATTTGTTTCATTTCAGATTAGTTCAATAGCTATGAAGCCTTCTCTGGTAGCCAGCAACATCTAGCTGTCCGCTTGTCTATATCACAGTGCCCCAACTTAGATACAGAAGTATTACTGGAGTTGTTGTTGAGTACCTTCTGAATTCTGAGGTACACAGCATCCACTTCTCCCTTTGTCTGCAAATCCAGTGATTTTATCACAGAAGGCAATCAGGTTGATCAGGCATGATTTACTCACTGGTCAGGCACTTGAAAGGGTTGCCCATGGAGGTGGTTAAGTCACTGTTTCTGCATGCGTTCAATAAACTTTAAATGTTGCACTAGGGGACATGGTTTAGTGGGGAAATATAAGTGGTAGATGGATGGTTGGACTAGATGACTCTGGAGGTCTTTTCCAACATTGGTGATTCTATGACTCTCCGAGATTCTGATTTTGCTCCTTGTAGGAAAACTTACTCTGTATTTTCTCCAGGTAACAAAGTGAAGTTGATGAGCTTGTAATTCCTTGGGTTGACTTTTTGACCCTAATTTTTTTCAGTCATTGGGTACCTGGCTGAATCTTCATGACCTTCCAAAGATGATGGAGAATAGCATTGCAAGGAAGTCAGACAGCTCTCTCAGCACTGTTGGATGCAGTCTCTAAGGTCCCACAGACCTGTATCAGTCAATTTCTCTTTTGTAGCTAACCCTGTTTCTACCATAGTATGCTGCCTTTCTATATTGGAGCTCTCTCATGAGTTCCCTGTTTAGCCAGGCCAGTCTCCTGATATGTCTATGCATTTTCCTCAGTATCACAACTAACTGTATCTGTGTTGGAAAGATCCTGTCCTTAAATATTTGCCCTTTCTGATCTTTTTCCATCCTGTGAGATACCACTTAACAGTTTCCTGAACAAGTCAAAGTCTACTTGATTAAAAACCAAGCTCTGAACTCTGCTACTCCCCCTCCTTACTCCCCTCAGGATCGGAGCACCATAATTTAATGGCAACTGCAGCCACAATTGCCACTGACTGCCATATGCCTAGGGAGATCTTGTTAGTGAATATCAGATCTAGCTGCCAGTCATCCCTTAGTTTGTCTGTTTGACACTTGCACCAAGAAGCTATTCCTGCATTAAAAAGAACGTGGCCAGCAGGTTGAGGCAGGTGATCCTCCCCCTCTATTCTACCCCAGTGAGGCCATATACGGAGAACTGTATCCAGCTCTAGGCTCCACAATTCTAGAATGACAGGTAACTAGTAGTATTCACAACTCACCTGGACTCTCTCCTGTGCAAACTACTCTAGGGAACCTGCTTTAGCAAGGAACTTGGACTATATGACCTCCAGAGGTCTCTTCCAAGTCCTACAATTTTGTGTTTCTATGACTTCCTTTGGAAGGCTTGCTTACGTCTTCCTATATTGCTTTTCCAGAAGCTCGCATGCAGTTTAAAGTCTCCCATAAGATCCAGCATCTGTGATACATATTTATATTCAGAATTAGTAATTTTTCTGCAAATCTTCAATCAGACTGTGGTCTCCTATACATAAGAGCTACATAACTTCAAGCTGCTCCTTCACATGAAAAGCAAACTTCCTCCCATTTGTTTGCCTTTCCTGAAGAGCCAGTATTAATGTATCACAGTACTCAAGCTATGCAGGCTACGCCACTACGTATTTCAGCATCAGTAATGTCACAATTCTGTATCTGTACATAGACCTTTAATTCTTCCTGCTTGTTTCCAAGGCTACATGCATTTGTGTATATTTCAAGGCGGCCTTTTTTTGATTGTTCCTGATGTCTGCTTTTCCTGGCACCCTGCACCATTAGCTCACAAGGTTTGTGAGTCCTGTCTTTATCCAACTGTATTCAATTTGAACCAGTTTAACTACAGTGGCAGTTAATGTCTGTGTAAGGAAAAAGTGGCACATGGGGCAAAGATTTCCTGTAAAATCATTGATCATAAAGCAAACTCATGCAAAGAAAAAGAAAGACACATTGACTCACAAAACTAATAGTAATACAGGTATTGAAATTAATGAAACCGAAAAAAGAAAATACAAAGTTGAAAATTATAAAAAACTAAAAAATATACTGGACCAACAACCAGGATTTTGCCAACTGTAACAGTTTTTGATAAATGTCTAGCCTGAGTAAACGGGGACTTTTATTTTGGTATTATATTTTATCTTAAAAATTAATTCAGTTTTTATTGATTTTGAAAGTAACACTTGCAAGTATTAAAGTAATAGCTTTTTGATTGATTCAGTCAGAATAAGTTAGGAATTGTGACTAAAGGGGGAATTAATCAGTAAGGAGTTGATTTAGGACCTCTTTCATAATATGGATTTCCATTTTTTTTGCGTCATTGTTCTGTTGTTAAAGACCTGATGGACTGTTTGCACTGAGGTGAATGAATAAATAAATGACTGTAACTGAGAGTGACTGAAAAGTGAAGCCATGTCAGAAGAATTAAAGTCTTCTTTAAATTAAATGCAGCAATCAAACTCAATATAAGAAAGGCAGGAAACTATACAGTAAGCAAACAGAAAGGGAATCATTTTCCATTCCAGGCAAAACAGCTCAGAAAAGATACAGAACTTATTCAGAAATCTACCTTCAGAGAGAGAAAGGACAGTCTAGGAAAATATAAATAAATATACAGAGGTATTTGTGACAAATTCAGACAAGCAACACTTTTCCAGTCCCTTTCATAAAGTATGTGTATGAATCACCATGTGAAGATGTTCCATGCTGGCTTTTAAGAATCCTCTTCCCTAGCACTGTATCCTGGAAAGGTGCAAAACATTATTAAGATTGCTTGGTAAAGCTATGATAGAAACAGATCATTGAATACTGTACTGAGCAAGTAGCCAAAGAGCTTTTTCTTTGTCTTTAGGAATTAATATAAATATTCTTATATGAACTATAAGAAGTGGGTATCAGCTTCAATTTTTCAAGGACTCCGGAAGTCATTTTGAATAGTTTTTATATGGATATGAAGAAGTGTTTTGGGAGCTCTGAGACTCTGAGATCATGACACCAAGCAAAATATATTCTTTCTCTGGGAAACAATTAGTAAGAATCAGCTTTAGGCAAATACTGGTCATGGGTTATGGGGGTGAGTGTGTGTGCAGACAAACTGCCAGAATTTTGTAATATATGAGTAATATTTTTACAGAAATGGAGGAAAAAAAAAAAAAAACAGGGATTATATTTTTATTATTTTGAGGAAAAAATTAATTTTGATTTTGAACTATGTAAATATAAATTTGCACTAGCATCTCTTCCTTGTAATAAAATGAATCACTAAAATTAAGCATAGAACCACAAAAACAGATAGGAAAACCTAAAAGGAATTCAATAGCACAAATGGGTTCGAGAAATAATCAGTCAATATATTTAACCAATGGTTCCCCTATCACACTGAAACACAGTGACATACTAATAATTATACTATTCATGCCTTTCTAAAAGAAAGCTATAAAATAAAATGATATACGGAACATGGAATTTGAAGAGAAAAATTAGATAATGTGATTTTTATATGGCATATAATTGTAAAAGAATATTTAAACATGAAATAGCTTTAGAAAAAGTAGTAAAGTTCCTTTTTTCCCTAAATGCATGTATCTTCATATTTAAATATGTTATAGAAAATAACTGGTAAGAAGATGAATGCATGTTTAGAATCCATCCCTGGATCTACAGCTGTGCCAAAGATAATAAGCCTCACATGGATTTAAATTACCAGGGAGTGTAAATAGCTCACATCTATCTTCTGATAATTTACCCTAGTCTTAGATTCTTCATTTGCCTCCAGTTGATGGGCTTCAACCTTATGAAAATTCTTATTAATAACTGGAAGGCTGTCTCTTATTCACAAGTTTACATTTCATGTTACTGCAGGCCTTAACTTATACAGTTTTGTTGCAACATCACAGTACGCTCTCCATAAACTCATGTATCTCAGCACATATTCTATTTTCTCCTTCTTTCCCATTTTTCCTTGCATTAGTTTATAGTCCATCTATTGGGTATATAGATGCCTGAACAGAACTCTACATCTTTTTTTTTTTTATCTTCATCATCTATATTTTGTTTCCGTGATGTAATTATCATAGTTCAATCTCCCCTAGGTTCCTTATTCAACATCACCTTTTGTGCTGGAAATGGTTGTACAGAAGCTCAGTTCTCTCTAACTTTGTTTTTGCTGTTCTTGATGGCAGTTTTCACTATTCATATTACTGTTCCTGCAAGCTGAGGTCAGTTTGACATTTGACAATTCCAAGTTATCCCTGCCCTAACTAGATGTATTTTTTTCTCTTCATTGGCCTTCCATCAGATCCTTTTTTTTTTAAAGGCTTTTCCATTCCTGTTTATCCATTTTTATTTACATTGCCATTCTGGTTTCTTTTTCCTGTTGTTACTTCACATTCAAGTAAGACACATTTTCTACAATTCATTTTGCATTCAAAACCATTAATTTCTCAGCAGATTTACTTTCATATTTTTTTTCTTATTTTTTCGAAGCTTGTTCTTTGAAATTGAGGGGGGAAAAAAATAGCTACAGAGCTTCAGTGCATGAATGGCTTCTTTTTCAGCAATATGCTGATTTAAAATGTCAAGAAGGTTTTAAGGTGATTAAAACACTTCAGTAACAAGGGAAATGATCAACAGATGTCACTTCCAGCAAAGCACAGAGACTACATTTAGATTCCTTCTAATAAAGAAAAGCCCATTTCAGTGTCATCTATTTAGATTAATAGGGTTTAGATGGTACAAAAACCTTAGCAGTGACACAATATTTTGTCTTTGCTTACTCCTTGTCCATAATTAAAGTTTATTTCCTGAAAAGCAGATATCACACATCCCACTCTAAATAATATATATATATTATATATTATATATACATATATATATATATTATATATACATATATATAAAACTGGATTGCTATTGTAAACTTTTCTGCTATAAATACCGTGATTTTTTTTAACTCAACCTTTTTGGAGATTATAGAATTCCACGGTCTTTAGGGAATTAGTTATGAGTTCATTCTTAACCAGCTTTACAATGGCTTATAACTTGTGTTTTACATTTCCTCGGAAAGCACAATAATCACCAAGTTATTAGCAAGAGTTATCTGATGTGATCTTGTTTTTCCTTTTCTTTGGAATTAATTCACTACAATTGCAGCTTGTGTTATCAAATATTATTGGTGAAAAAGAATTGTGTTCTATCTTGGCAGTCCTGTGATAACTGGGGACCTATAACGTATACCTATACCATACCTACACCAGCTTCCCCAGCACACCCAAAAAAAGAAAAGAAAAAGCTAAAGCACTGAGGTGTTGTGCATATGGGAATCCTTAGACCAGTATTTCTACTAAAGATTTGTTTAATGAAAATATACCCTGAGTTAATTGAGTATACTGAAATTACATCTAATAAGTAATCTCATTAGGGTGTTTTTAATGAATTTATGTTTGTCTAGGGAGCTGATAAAAGATTTTAAGAACCTGTAGAGTTTTTGTGGAAAAGTAAGTGGTCAACCTGTTCTTGAAAGACAGTTAGCTAAGGTCCACATGAGAAGATGCAACCTAAATTTCATGTTGCTCAATATGAGTGAGATCTTATTTTTCTTTCATCCAAACACGCTCTGTCTAAAGCATACCCTATGTAAAATATCTCAGTTTGGACTATGTTCATTCTAGGAAGCCAAAGCACACAAACAAGCAAATTTAAAAAAAAAAAAAAAAAAAAAAAAAAAAAGGAGAGAGAGAGACATTCTACATTAAGGGGAAAAAAAAAGAGATGCTTTTTTTCGTATTAGTAAACAAGAAATGTTTCAGCATACTACTAAATGACCCAAGATGGTTTGAGCCCAGGCTACAATATTGCTTGAGCCCAGGCTACAATATTGCTTTCAGTATCAATGGAATGGTAGCTTGTTTTATTTTGATTTCCAGAAATACACAGAAACGTATGTACTACTTTCCTGTCCAGAAGGAACTTGCATATTTCACATCCTGAATAATGGAACTGTCATACAACTTAGAAAGCAATAAAGGTAGGAATCATAAATAATTGTTGCAGTGTTTGAAACAACTTACTTATTACTTTAAACACATTGGGGGGAAGAAAAAAAAAAGAAAAAAAGAGAGAGAGAGAGAGAGAAATGGGAAGGAGATATAGGAAAGGAGAAAAGCATTGTGCAGGATTAAAAAGACCATGTAAAAAGTCTGTCCCCTTCCTGCTTACAATCTAACTTCAAGTACTTGAAGATTGCACTGAGGTCTCCCTGGAGTCTTCTCTTCTTTAAGCTAAACAAGCCCAACTTTCTTAGTCTTTCTTTATAGAAGAGGTGCTCCATCCCTTAGAACATCTCTGTGCCCTTCTTCTGGATACTCTTCAACAGTTCCACATCTTTCTTGTGCTGGAGGCCCCAGGCCTGAAGGCAATACTCCAGATAGGGCCCTACAAGGGCAGAGTTGACAGGGACAATCATTGCTACCTCACTGCTGGCTACCTCTTTTGATGCAGTCCAGGGTATTGTTGGTGTTCTGAGCTGCCAGCACACACTACTGGCTCATGTCAGACTTTTCATTCATCAGGACTCCCAAGTCCTTCTCTGCAGAGCTGTTCTCAAGTTCTTCTCCTAGCCCGTAGACATACATGTGATTACCACAGTCCAAGTACAACACCTTGTACTTGGCCTTGTTGGACCTCATTAGATTCTTATGTGCCTGCTCTCCAAGCCTGTCCAGGTCCCTTCCTTCTTTTGTATCAGCTGCACCACTCAGCTTGGTATCATCAGTAAACTTGCTGAGGGTACACTTGATCCCAGTGTCTATGTTTTTGATAAAGATGTTGAAAACCACCAGTCCCAAGATGAATTCCTGGGGGAAAATACTCACCACTGGCCTCCACCTGGACACTGGCAACAATATTCTCACTGTGATCATCCAACCAATCCTTTATTTACCAAACAGTCTACCCTTCAAGTCTGTACCTCCCCAATTTAGAGATAAGGATGTGGTGTAGGACCATGCCAAAAGCCTTGCAGAAGTCCAGGTAGATGACACTAATTGCCTGTCCACCAATGCTGTCACTCCATCACAGACCACCAGATTGGTCAAGAAAGATTTGCCCTTGGTAAAGTCATTCTGGCTGTTTTGGATCACTTCTTCATTTCACAAGATCCTTAATATCTCTTCCATGTTGACTTACTCCATTGTCTTCCCTGGCATGGAGATGAGGCTCACTGGCTTGTAGTTCCGCAGGTCTTCCTTTCTCCCTCCCTTAAAAATTGAAGTGAAGTTTCCCTTTTTCCAGTCACTGGGGATTTTGCCTGACAGCCATGACTTTTCAAATATGATGGATGGCAGTGTAGCAACCACATCAGCCAGTTCCTTCAGAAACCTGGGATGCATGTCATCCAGCCCAATAGGCTTTTGTACACATTCAACCTCATGATGTGACCTCAGACTTGCTCTGCTCTTAGAGTAGGAAGGATTTTTCTCCACCAAACCTTGCCTAGAGGTTCAAGTACAAGAGAGACCTGGGAAAGGCAAAGAATTCACCGAGTACCTCATCCTCAATTTCTGTAGAAGCCATTTCTCCCTTCTCATTTATCATATCTCCTTTACCTCTCTCTTACGACCAATGTATCTAAATAATCCCTCTTTGCTACCATTCACATCTCTTACCAAGACAGCACCCCCGTCTTGGCTTTCCAGATCTCATCTCTGCATATTCAGATAGCATCACTGTATGCTTTCCAATCCACACATCTCTGCTTCTGCTGCTTACACTTTTCCTTCTTATCTCTCAGTCTGACAAGTAGATCCTTGCTAAGCCATGTTGGTTTCTAGCCTCCTCTGGTTGATTTCTTATAATGAGGGATGGAGAGCTTCTGTTCTCTCAGAAAGGCAACCTTAAAGTGCTGCCAGCTCTGTTCCATTCCTTTGTTCCTAAGGACAGTTTCCAAGACCTTATCCAGCAATTCCTTAAACAGTCCAAAGTTTGGTCTCCTGAAGTTCAGGGTCCTGACTCTACTCTTTACCCGGCCCATGTCCTTTGATATCACAAACTCAAGCAGAGCACGGTCACTGCAGCTCAGACTGCCTCCAACCTTAACCATTCTTCGAAGATCTGCTCTGCATTGGTGAGCACTACAATACTAGCAAGTCTTTTGGATGATAGCCAGGAAAGCTAGGTTTTAGCTAGAAATTCCAGAAATAAATAACAATGAAAATAATTTCCTCTCATTTGTGGTGTTGGTCCCTATAAATAGACATAAGTCTCATATATCAGAAAAAAAAATAAAAATAAATGGTCTGAAATACTTTTTAAAAGTATTACAAAACATATCCTTGAAACTCAGTTGTTTAGTAGCAAAAACAGCAACCAAACTGAATAAGACCACTTTTCTGGTATGACATGGATCACTGGTAGTTTAAAACTGCTAAAAAAAATCTAAAAATTCTCAGAGAATTTTTGGTATTAATACAATCTAAGAACACTAAGGATGAAAAATAATATATTCCAATTGTTCAATTAAAAAAATATATATATATCATTTTTCAGAATCCTATGCGCTATTCCTGCAAGGTTCTTTTGAAAGACTTCTTTCACTTTTCTTCTCCATCCCTCACAACTGCAAAATTGAGGATGCTTTGAAGGATTTACCCACTAGTATCACAAGAAGAGCAGCATGTCATCCCTCCAATTGTACTCTTCTGACAGAAGTCTCTTTGTAGAGGAGAAGAATGTAGACTACTGGTTACTATCAGTTTTCACCATTGAAGGTGTAAAATGATGTACCTGGTACATGAAGGAATATAAGTTGCTGCACCCAAGAGATTTAGACAACATAGTTAAAGGTTGGACATGTGCAGGATCAGCAGTTAAGAAAATCTGAGTGTGAACTGAATAGACAGAAATGCTGGCAAAACACAAAGAACAGATCATTAAGGTATGCAGAAAACAAACAAACAAACAAAAGAAGATAGATACATAATTCACAGCACATTAAAGAAAATTAGTAATCTGAATTTCAAAAGGACTGGAAGATATCCTGACAGACATTCTGGGCAATTCTTACACTACATTAGTGCATCATCAGCATCAAATGCAATATACCAGTGGGGGAGCAATAATATTTTTCTCATAAACATAAGTGTTTATATATATATATATATATATATATATATATGAAATATATGAAAAATATATGAAATCTTTCCTATCTTTCCTGGGAAAGTCATAGAAAGCTTTCCCCCCCTCCCTCCCTCCCCCCCCCCCATTTTATCTTCAAATAAAAGTTCTGAAATTTTCAAGAAAATGCATGCTACTGCTATTTTGAAAATAAGAACAAAAACACGCATGAAGAAAAAATCATGATTACATGCAACTAATTGTAAGTTCGAGTCGTGACCTGCAAATCTGTTAAAATTAGCAGTCTTGAATTATATCTCATTTAAAACAGAACACAGAAATATCAGTAAAGACAGCAACCTGGGGAAAAGGTTTGAATACAATCTATTATAGAAATATCCAATAAAGGTGATACAGTACTGCAAATATTCACAGCTGATTTATTCTCATTTTCCAATTAATAAAATTTTAAGTTAATCTTTTTTTATGAAAAATATTAGTTTTTATTTCAATAACATTTTTTCCTCTTGAAAAGCATATTAGAAAAAAAAAAAAAAAAACAAATTCTAATAGGAAACAGAATAAGGCAGTAAAAAGCAGATTAAGTAAAATAGATGCGTGCTTCAACATTAATGCTCAAACAAATATTGTATAGATATGAGAGATGAGATCTTTTGCAAGGCAGAATCAGAACAAAGCATCTAAGTTAACCAGGAAAACTGCAATTTATCTGTCTGTGGCTTTAGGGTAAGGGAATTCAAACTTTATAACATCTTATCTAATCAATATTATCCAACCTTATCACAATGATTGTTTTCACACCCATCCATTATTTGCACTTTAAAATGCCTCCCTATCTTTCATCACAATAAAAGCAAATTTTTGGCAATGGCTATAACACATTTTCTCTCTCACTTGCCTGTATGAATAGTTATTAACTAACTCCAACACCTTAATTCAGATATTTTAAGCTAGGGTTCTTTTTTCTGTTACAGCTATGACTGGCTGAGAAATATTTTTGTGTTCAAGCTGAGCTTCTACTGTCCCAGACCTACATATCCGTGGGAAACGGAGGACAGAAAACCATTAAAAGAAATGATGAGTAAACCATTAAAAGAAATGATGAGTAAACCATTAAAAGAAATGATGAGTAAGAGAGTGGAACTATATAATGATGTGAAAATCGTGAATGCAGAAATGAAACTGAGGAGGGGAATTAGGAGGGAAAGGAAACAAAAACAGGAGACTGGATCTGGGAAAACAGTTCTTTAAGTAGTATGGGAGAAGAATAGGATGCTTCTCTCTTCCTTACAGTCATACATCCCATCAGCAGGCAAAAAAAGACTTACCAGACTTTTGTCTGAATTCCTTAGGCCCCCAAAAACTTTGTGATTTGCGCAGTCTGGATTATGAACCAGTGTACTTGTGAGCAAATTTATGTGGTAATCAGATGTCAACTAACACTAGATGTAAGCAGTGACTACCTGCTACAACTGAAGGGACAAGAAAGTTACAAGAAATAGTTTCTAATCAAAACAGTATCATAAATAAAAACATGGGGTCTACATACCAAGTTTAAGATATTACAGATAACAGGTCTACCTCTAAAAGTGTTCCAAAGATTTGTTCCATTGTTTGTTTTCTCCTTCAGCTTTTTACATTGGTGAAGCAAAAAAGTCTGTAGATCAAGATAAACTAGTCCCCAAGACTTTTTTGTCTTTTGGCACAGGGAAAAGAGGAAGCAGAGGTGCCTCATCAATGTCCTAGTACCAGAACAGCACTTCACTCAGCTGGAGAGTAGGAAAATGAAGTACTTCCTTTTTTTTTTTTCTAGAAAGTTTTACCTGGGGGATGGAGATAATGAACTTTTCAAAGAAATTCAGGTGCATCATTGTTAGAATGGCAATGACTAGACCTTTCTAAAAACCTTAATCTGCCTGCTTTTAAAGGCCTATCAGAAACAGGAAAGGGCGAAAAAGTACAAAAGAGAAAAAATGTGAGCAATAAGGAGCTAGGAAATATGCTGGTTTTGAGATAAAATTATTTTTAAGATGCATGGCCCTAAAAAGTCATTTAAAGAAATGGATGCATTATAGTAAATTTAAGTGAAACTGCACCACCTGTATAATGAAGTGGTTTGCTAATGCATTTTAAAGATAAAATCTGAAAAGAAGTTGGAAAAGCAGTAACTAATCTGCCTTGTAAAGAGATATACAAATATATTTTCCACTATATTAATGTCAAATATATGATTTACTATGTATATAACGAATCTTGATGAGCCTTCTTATTTGATTTTTATTATTATTATTATTATATGCTAATTTTTGAACCACTTACAATTGTTTATTTTTCTTATTGTTGTTTGGTTGTTTTTCTTTTGACAATATATCAGTCAGTTAAATACAGAGCAGATTAATATTTCGCTTCCTGGAGTACTTTCACCATCTAAGAAATAACTCTGCCAGGAAACATTTGTATTTGCCTGTATTATCTCTTGAAACAAAAACAAAATGACAAATTGCATAGCTCAGCCTATTTCTGACACTTCACTTTAATTCATAATGGTGAACAGTTTTGCTGAGATTTCATATAATTTGCATGCTTCCCATTTGGATCTCATTCTTCTGCTATGTGCTAGCTGGCTCCCAGGGCCTTGCTGAGCAAAATGTGCGTGCTTTAAACATTTGATATAGTTTCAAATATGAACTCTGTTATCCATGTAGATTTCACACTGCAGGAGAGAAAAATAGTTTAATATGTCATTCTATGCTGCTATTATAGAATTTTCTACATTTACAGAGAGCAAAAGACTAGGCAGATGAGTTCTTTAGCCAACAAACAGCCCTCGTAGATAACATGGGATTTTTGTTTGTAAGGTTTCAGAGCAACAGATTGCTTTCCAGACTGATACTTCCTGTATCTGCAGAATGCATTGCTTATTGTATAGACTGACAAGGAAAACAAATTATGATGATACCTGGAGCAAATGACTTGCTCTGTACTGCTGTTTACAGGCCACTGACTTGGAGGATTTCCCAGAACTGCAAATAGAAGGAAATAACCTGTCTCAAATAGGAAACATTCAATATGCTCAAAAAGGATGTATTGCTTTTCAGTACAGAAAGTCCATGGACATCAACTTTCCTCTCTCGGAATGTCACTCTATACCACTTAAATGCTGCTACAATACATTTTTGTAGTGTGTTTTGCTAATGTGTTCATTTTCAATGCCATAGCTTTGCACAGTAAGCTTTGCATGCATCATAAAAAAAAAACACGGTTTTATGATCACAGATGAAAAAGAAGCCTGTTTCCTATGGCATTCTGTTTTGTAGTTGGTTACAGTATTTATAATGACAGTTCCATGTGTATTGTCTGGTGTTAAGAATGAGTTCACTCAGTAGTGTGCTTTCCAAAGCTGTGGAGATAGGACTGACATAAAATAATACATTACAATCTTTTTCCAACTTAAAGAAATGTCATTATCTCCAAAATGATCTCTGCTGCTGTATTGAATCCATACCCAACAAATTAAAGTGGAGAAAGTACTAATCATCAAGCATTAATATGGGGATGTGTACACAGAGCAGGTATCTTGCTTATTCCCTTACTACATCAGACTAGATGAACTGCTCATTCAGTAATTTCCATGGTACTGGTGAGACCATGTTTCCAGGTGCCACATAGATCTTAATGGTACCTACTCTAATTCCAGTTACTACTCCACTCTTTTTTTTTTCCCCTTTTTAATGAGTGTTCTTGCATACACATAATTTTGCTTATGTTTTCATGATATTGACAGACTACATCTGACATTAATTAGTATTAACAGAAACAGTAAGCTGCTTCTCAAATTTTTGTTGATATTTAATTGCTGAGCCTCTGCTGTGAAGAGACTGTCAGTGAAGCTATGTGAAGGTTTTGTGATATATACCAGATTTCATAAGTTAGTTAGAACTACTAATTTGATTTTCCCTTCTGATGACAGAGGAATTTCTTGCTTTATTTAAATCTTTTTAAGTCTTTTTTACAGCAAAGTCTACACTTCTCATTCTTTAGAAATATATTGTCGGAAGTATGTCAGAAGATGAATAGAGAACTATTCCTCTAACTTTTATTACTTTAGTATAATAAGGGCACTGATTTCAGTGGAGAATATCAGTATGGTGTATTGGGTTTCCACGACAAGAAGCTGACAGTGGGGCCTGCATGAATCCTCCATGAGGTATGGCTGGGGCTGCCCCATGAAGGACACAGCTGGCTCCAAGGGCTCCAGTGCAGGGCTCAGCTGGGCCCAGCAGCCATGGGTGAGCACCTTGAGGAAATGTATTGAAGAAAGGGTAAAAAGTACTGTGTAGCATCTGTGAGAGAAAGCAGTGAGAAAACATAGGAGGGAAACAATTCTGCAGGCCTCAAGGTTGAAGAAGAAGGAGGGGGAGAAGGTGCTCCTGTGCCTGAAACAAAGATTTCCTTGCAGCCCACGGAGAAGGCATCACTGGAGCATATATTTATACTGCAGCCTGTGGAGGACCTCATGTTGCAGCAGGTAGATGTCCCCTGTAGGAAGCTGCAGCCCATGGAGATCCCAAGCAGGAACAAACCGTGGATCCCATGTTGGAGCTGACTTTTCCTGAAGGACTACAAGCTATGGTATAGACCCAAGACGGAGCAGTTCTGAGGAACCAACCATGGGAGGGGCCTTGTGCTGGAGGGAGAGAGAGAGTAAAAGGGAATGAATGGCAGAGAGGAATAGTTAGGAACTGACCACAATCCTCATTCACCATTTCTCTGTGCCACTTGATGGGAGAGGAGGCAGAAGAGTCAGGAATGAATTAGTCAAATTGAGACTGGGAAGGAGGGAGGGACTAGGAGAAGCTGTTCTTAGTTTTGTCGTTGTTTTTTACCATCCTACTCTATTTTTAACCAGCAATAAATTATATCCATTTTCCACAGTTTTGGTTAGTTTTGCCAGTTACATTAACTAGTGAGTGATCTCCCTGTTCTTTTCTTGACGCATGAGCTTTTCCATTTACTTTCTTCCTATCCTGTTGAGGATGTGGAGTGAGAGAGCAGTTGGCATTTTCTTGGGTGCAAATAACAGCTTCAATTAATGCAGCTTCTCCTAAAATCATGTGTTAAGAAAATTTACAGTGCATGTCTCATGAAGTAGCTCAAATGTAAAGAGTAACTGAATTCTACACTTAAAAATTTTCGTTTGTAAGATTAAATCAACCTTTTAAATAGTAATCAAGCTTATTTAGGATACTGTATGAAATATTTGCAGAACAAACTACCTTAATATTTCAATAAAATACTTTGTAGCAAATTTTGTCTCACCGCAAAATACACTTTGTAAAGAATGAGACTAAACAGGAGTTCTGCTGCTGTGGAAGAACACAAGACAGTGATGTAATATTAAAATAGATATTCACCCTCAATGATATGAAGCATCTATGTATTCCAGTGTAGCTGGCAGTTTGCTAAATGAGCTAGGGCAGCGCCAAAAAAAAATTATTTGTTTAATTGAGATTCACTATGCTATATTAAAGTTTAATCAGTTTCAATCAGATATTATCAATTCTAATAAAATAAATATCAATTAATACTGATGCCATAAAAAATCTATTAACGGGACACGTCTTTCCTGTTCTATTTTTTATTCTAGATATATCTCACACATTCTGGTTCACCGTCAACCTAGTCTGTGAATACAGAAGATGGAATGATTAACACTGTTTGCATTGCAAGTAACCGAGGCTTGCATGCACCTCTGCAAACTCCAATTGTTGTTCCACATGAGAAATAATGAATATAATTCTTCAACCACAAGAACAGAAACTCTTTACACAAATGCAGATCCCTACAGGCAGATCACTTTCAAACTGAATTCCTAAAATACGTTCCAGTTGATTGTGTACAAATTGGCACGGCTGCCATTGCACATCAGTTGATTCACTAAATGGAAAGGCCAATAGCAACGGTAAACCACAATACTGCTGCTTAAAACAGCCTTCTACTTAAAGCGTTCAGAGACAAGACAGTTCTTACAATGGCATTCACTCAGAATTAAATGTACTTCCTGTATCACTTCTGTTCTGCTTGTGAGAAGACGTCACAAAGGTTATGTTATCCAATTAAAGTATGAAATTAGACATTGACAGCTTCTTCTACCTGTAAGATGATCTAATAGATGTTTAAATTTAAGAAGGCTTCTGCTTCTTTTATTTTTAATATAATTTATAAATATGAAAAGCACATATACAAAAACAAACAAACAAACAAATAAATAAATACAATTCCCATGACATTTTAGATGAGAGATTCTCCTAATATAGTTAGCTAGTTAAAAATTTGACAATGTATCCACTGTGATACGTGATGCAATATAAATCTCATCTATGTGTACAACCACTGGCAGGTGAAGCCTTTCCAAAAAAAAGGACTTTTTTATTCTTCGATGAATTTATAGAAGAATGTTTCAACTTTCAACATATACACAGTGACCCCTGGGCATCTGTACAGCCATATCAAAGTTAATGGGAAGTTGTGTATGTACCATTATGACTGCAGCACTGGGGTTCTGAAGACCTCTTGAACTCTCAAGACTGTCTCTATTATATATCAGTACCTATATTCCTTTTCTTTCTGAATTGGGATTGGGAATTAAGGGCACCTGAAGCTCCTTTTCACTTGTAAAATTGCCACTATTTCTATGTGGTAGGGGGACAAAATATCTTCTTGTTTTATTAGAGAAATCTAAGATCACATTTATGGGAAGACTGAAAGAATGTATGAGAAATAAATTAAAAATCTATTTTTATGAGAGTCAAGGAGCATAAATCATAAATTATAAATAGAAAAAAAAAATCCTTCACATGGTTTTGCAATAGCAAATAGATCAGATTTTCTAAAATAAGAAAAAACCTGTGCCCCAGATCACACTGTCATAGGTATAATTCACCCCAAATCCCTCAACTCCACTTCATGTAATACTTTAAAATTAGAAGATGGTACAGTGTTCCTCTTTTGTTGAGAAACCCTAACACAAGCAGTTTTTACCAGCTATAGCAGCAAACAATTTAGGTGCAAAATAGGCTTTTGTAGAAAGCATCTGCACTATAGTGAATATTTCAGTTAGTGTCACTATCCACCTAAATAGCTAGAAAGCTCTGTCTGGTTTTCTGTGCCACTGTTTTCTGCACTAAATAGATAAGAATTGATAGTATCTTCCTGCTGCATCAACATGTATGTTATCTAACTGTGCGCTGTGCAGTGCTTTGCACTCAAAGGAAGAAGAAAAAAATAGCAAAATATAGAAATGTTAAGGATTTCTTTTAATTAGCTAATTCGAACCTTAGCCTTGGTTACAGAAAGCTCTGTCCAGTATACATTGTTTTCCTTTTGTTAGTTCCATCTAGAAAAATCAAAAGATTTTCATCTAAGCATAAATCCTATTTTAGAAGATACTATATAGAAATGAGGATCATTTGTGCTAAATGATTGAGATTCTGATTAGCCTTTAAAATTGTTGTGGCAAACTTTCTAGTGAAACAAGACAAACCAGGGAGAAGATCACTGAGGTTTTATTTGAATTATTGACAATGTGGCTAGTGACCTACAATTCTCAATTTTCCTCCTAGGCATCCCAGCACTGGGAGATGCATACATTCAAATCCTAATCACTCTTGCTTTTGCTGTTGTTACTCTATACTCTACATAGGTTTGAGTTTACACATAGTCTTTGAGGACATACAGTCATCTCAGAATGTTCACAGAGATTTTAGTGTTTTGAATTTTAAGTAGACAAAGACTACTTTAGTGAACAAGATTACAATCACAGAACTGTCAAGAAAATATTTTCACTCTCAAGAGATACAAAAGCATTTGCAATCCTGAAATCTGATGTATATTTTTGTTGTTGTGTGTTGTCCTTTCAGCTTTCAGCTGAGATAAAGTTAATTTTCTTCCTGATAGCTGGTATGGTGCTGTGTTTTGGATTTAGAATGAGAATAATGTTGATCACACACTGATGTTTTAGTTATCACTGAGCAGCTCTTACACAGAGTCAAGGACTTTCCTGCTTCTCATGCTACAGATAACTGCATAGAGGGACTGCTACAGAGCTTGCTTTGTATATCCTTTTATTTATTTTTTTCCCTTCTTTTTCTATCTTATTAAACTCTCTTTATCTCAACCAACAGGTTTTAACATATATGCTTTTTAATTCTTTCCCAGCACACTAGGGGAGAGTGAGTGAACGGCTGTGTGGTGCTTAGCTGCCTGCTGGGTTAAACCATAACAGATGTTTGAGTGTATTGTAAAAGGAGGGGGATGTAGCTCAGTAAAGAATTGCCCATTTCATTCCTAGCTGTTTAGTATCTCTGTGGAAATTATGTCAATATATTACACACAATGGTAATCTTCAAAAAATTTAACATACATCTTCAATACAGACTAGCAGTCAGAGGAAACTCAAATCAATACTAAGGGAAAAGGCAGCTCTCTGTTGATGTGCCAGAAAGCAAGAACAGTTCATGCTATGAATATGAAATAGGATTCTCTGCTAAGTATTAATATCCTGGTATGACATATCACACTAATACTCTGCTATCATGCCTTGCCATAGATGACACTTCTCCAAGGGTTTGTGATATGACAGTAGCATTGTATTAATTCCAGAAGTAAAATAAAAGGAGGAGCCAACATAATAAAAAAAATAAAATAAAAATGAAAGGGAGAGCCAACATACCACTGGAAAAAAAAATAAATAATGAAGATATTGAGCTGTTCTCTACCCACAGGGGCTTTCAAACTTTAGAATAAAATGAAAAATGGAAAAGGAATTAAAAAAGAAAGAAGGGAATCTAAAGCAAAAGCAACATTTAGGTATGCATTTTTAATATGAAAAACAAAACAAACAAAAACCAACATCAACTTCTGCAACAGTCTCTCTTGTTGAAAAGGAAAAAAAATAATAAATAGGCAGGTCAGGTGCAAACACAGATGAAAGCAAATCTAACACAGGACAATGTTGAGTGACTTGCATAAAGTGGGCAGAAATTTTACTTCCCAAATACATCTCTACTGGGTATGTGTTACAGAATGGTGCAAAGTGCAAGCTACCGTATATCAACAAATACAATTTGAGCAGAAGGAAAAAAGAACATTTTGAAATCAGGTCTCAAGAGCTTTACCCTGTTTCTGAAGAGTGCATCGGACTAAGGCTGATGCAAGCGCTAAATGTTGTACTCTTAAGAATTCACTTGTTCCAAGAGAAAGAACTACGTTTCAATCAGGAATAGAATTATCAATGTATAATTTGTTAAATTTATACAGCAATTTAAACTATGCTAAGAGGCAGAGGGATTTTAACTATTAGGTAATTATCATAACTCTAAAGAAAGCACAAATATGTTATCAGTGATCAAAGGGAAGCACAACTGCAAGTACCACATTTTGCATATGAATAATTCAAAAATGTGACTCTTTGTATGTGAAATTGAGAACTCAGGTGATGTATTCTGTCACCATTTCCACTACATACTTGAATGGCTCTAATGAAAACATATTAATTTGCCTATGTTGTGGTGCATTAATATAAGCTTTAAAAAACACAGCTGGAAGGTTTAGCTAATGTGAAACATCAGTGCCAAGAAAAAATCCCATCTTGTTATTTTTGTAACCTGTTAAAGATAGCTAAATAGACAAATGATGGTATGGTTAAACACAGAGCTTACCAACAGTAGTAATGACCATAAATGAAAAACAGATTGTCACTCACATTTAATGTCATATAAAATAGTGGCACCTATTCACTTAAAGGATACAGACATCACTTTCTGCCAAAGCCCATGCATAGTGCACACAAGTAGGCAGAAGAAACTTAACTATTGTCAAGATGCACAAGGAAAGAAATAGACAAATTTGTTTAAGGAGGCCAAATTAACCTCACCCCTGCCACTAAAAATTTCTGAGATATAGCTAGGGAGCCTCTGAAATAGGTACCAATAAAACATGATGAAACACTCAAAAATGCATACACTTACAGGTTTGTGCTGTAAAATGTTTCCATATAAGATAAATGAATTGTGTCTTTAAATTATTGGGGAAAAAAAAGAAAAATAATTACCATTATTATCGCTACCATATGCATCTGACTTTGTTTATTCTGATTGCCTATTAAATAAGAGTGATAGCTACAGACTGAAGTACATAAGAGAATATGCACTGAACCCATTGTTTGCCTACCATGAAGATAAATGAATGAGGAAGAGCCCATCATTTAAAAAGCTCTTCAAAACACCAGTCTGTCCAAGTGAGGATTTTTACAGAAGAAGGTGACTTTGTCAAACCATTTTCATCACTGACTGGGTCACCTAAGTTCACGCCAGTTCCTCTGATTGCACTTCACTGCTGGGAGCACAGATTTGTGGAGTCCAGAGCACAGATTATAGCAGTCAGGGTCCAATGGAATCAAAGGCTCTATTGATTTTTGGTAAATCTACTATTTACAGAAAAAGAAGGAAGATTACCTTGAACCTCTCACAAAGGAGAAATGGCATATGGTCCACTGTGGCACGTACTAAACAGACCTGTTTTGTGAAGTTTGTGAGCAATTGTAATTCAACCCTGACAGAGTAGCCCAGAAACCAAAGCCTCCTAACAAGAGATGTTCTCCTTTAAGCACGAAGTTTAAGCAACAAGTTAAAGTATATTAAACAGAATAGATCCTAGAAATCAAAGACTATGTTTAAGCACCAAATGTTTACATATTTTAAAGCAGATTGTTTTCTACAGATTTTACACACTTCTGTATCTATGCAGCAAGAAAACAGGAAACCCTAGTAGAGCCTTATTCTTTTCTACAGGAAGGACAAAATAAATCTGTTAGATCAAATTTCATCTTTTTTCTCATGTACTCATTAAAGATGATCATGAAAGGATTTTTAATGTATCTGTTCTTCTGCTTCTTGATAATATTTAGTCACTTCTACAGTAAATGTGCAGTCTGAATTTCTGAGAGCTCACTGGACCCTCCCTGAATGAGCCTTCCCTCCCTTTTCTCCGCACAGAGAAATTCAATTCCACACCTTTGCTTCATGTGCTCTTCCATGTCAGACGCGATTTTGTCAGATTGCCCCTCTGCTGCCATCTGTCACACAGCAACAAAATGTGAAAGAATCTTGGTGGAAAGGCTGAACTCCTACTGCCATACCACTACCATCCGTCTCTGATGTAATTGGCCAAAATAAGAAGAGGTGAAGCATTACTTTCGGAGCAGCCCCCATAATTTCCCTCTTCCCTTCCTGTTGGGATCCCTGAAAGTATGAAGGGAAATATAGTGAAAGTGATGAGAAAAGGTGTCGTTTGCTTTGATGACAGAGAAAGGAAAGTTTCAAAAAGCAATGAGGTTTTTCTTCTGCATAGTAGAGGTAGTTACATTTTCTTTGCCAGATGGACAAAGGACCCAGGACTGATTTTTAAATCTGAGTTAATCTGCGTACCCAAACTCCTTTCATAATGTTTGAGGCTAAAGACCTAAAATTTGTATCCTTAAGAGTACACTCAGATTTGGCCAAAAGAACAACTCTCTAAGCTCCACAGATTATAACTACACCTAAATTCTGATTACAGAAACGAATCCCATCCCTGCTGCAAACAGACGTCATATGTTACCTCTGGTTACACTGCATTATAGCACCTTCCACTGTATTTATCACGGGAAGTACCAGAAGCAAAGCCTCTGATTCTTTGCTGGGCACTGATATTTACCAAGTGCATGTCTCAGTCCTAAAGGCCTTGGTACCATGACAGAGTATACAAGCAGAAGAAAATCAGGCTATACTTAGGCTGGTACACAGAGATCTTACTGTGACTGAGAAGGAGGGATAGTACCCTACCAAGACATCATGAGATAGAGAGCAGTGCTGCTTTGATATCTCACACCTTGAAATATTTAGAGGCTGATGTGAAAAGTCACATAAAACTGAATTGCTACTAATTTCCATTTCCTAATACAGACAGAAAATTGCTACATTTCATGCTCCATATGAAACCCAACTAAATAACAAAATTGGACTTAATAGCAAGCAAGGTTACAGCAACATGGAATTTATATAAAAGTATATATAGTTGCCTTCAGAAATAGAATGTTACAGACCATGCTGACAGCCTTAATGCTGAATTATAGTATAGAAACATTTACAGACTGAAGGAATTATTAGTTATGAAAAGCAAGAGAAATATGATTTATTTTATTTTTTCTTTAACTGAATTACCTATTTAAGCTGTTGTAATGCAGTATTACTGCTTGGATAGACTTCAGGAATTAAGTATATAGAAGGAAGACTTCTGCCTGAGAGGTGACACCGCAATCTATTAAACTCCCCTTATTTAATCTTTTCTTTGTAAGCTTAATATGTGATTCATCCTCTTCATATCACAGAAGACACAAAGGTGAGGTTTTATATTTGAATCTCTAATTTACCCTTACTATCCTCCTTTTCCAGGTACTAAAAGCTAGTGAAGAAAGCTTTTTCTGTAATTTCTTCAACCCTTTTATCTGAGGAAAAACAGGTATATATTGAGTCTCTAAGGTATTTGTTGCTCTTTTTATACCCTGACCCTATTTCTATACTCAGAGTTACAAGAAAGGAAGCTATCACATAGAAAGATAATGTATTTGCAGGTTATTTGGACTCACAGTATATGCACTGTAAGTCCTTTCCAAGATCCCATCCAGCCTTTGGGGATAAGGGCAAATAAGCTCTCAAAATGAAATGCCTTATAATGGAATTGTTCTATTCCATTCTTTTAGATCATTGCCCAAGGAGGAAGCAACAGAACTCCTGGTCTCTAGAGGAAAACAACACAATAAACTATACAGTGCAAATTTAATATCAAAGAGGGAAGAGCAGGCATTCCTGACAGACGAAAGACCTTGCAATTTACCCAGTAAGCTTTACAACATTATTCTTTGCAGAATAACTCTTAGTTCTTAATTAAGCCACGGAATCTATTTCAAGGCAAAATTGTATTCATTTTCTTACCATTTTGGTACTATTTTAATAACGAAGTAGAGACATAAGCATGCTAAAACTGGAGGGCTAAAAGGGGTATTTCTTTCTAGGAGGAAGGAATAGTGATTATAATTCTCATATAAATAAAGGAATGATTATGTTCTTAAGAAAAGGAATCTGGATGCCACTTCTCCCAGAATACAACTACTAACAGAAAATACTTTTTTCTGTTGTTTTTTTTTTTTTTCTTTTCCTATTTTAACATTCTTTCCTTTGTTGTTATTAAACAATTTATTAAACTTTTTTTTTTTTTTTTTTTTTTTTTTTTTTTTAGAAATAGAGGAATAAGAATCACAAGAATTCATCATGAAGATACTGATAATCTTAGAATGGCTTGCTCATTTCAACTACAGAAACCATTTTGGAGACTGTACTTAAAAGCTGCCAAAAAGATGGAAAAACAAAATTAAAGTCTTTAAATGGAACAAAATGCACTAGGCAAGACAAACATGTTTAATTCCTAATTTTCATGCTTGGGAGATGAGGTAGAGAAGGAGAAAAGGAGAATGGAGAGGAAAGTCTCCCAAGCTTGCATGCCCCTCCGATTTAGCCTCTCTTTTTCATCAGTGCAGATGAGAGGTTGCTGTGCTAGACAGGACAATGACAAAAAATGCCAGTAGAGCAGTTCGTATCACTGAGTTTTCAGATCATAGTAGAAAAGATTATTTTCTAACTGAAGTGCAGAGTTGCCAGCAAAAATTCTGTTTCTTTCAACACAGTCAGATACTTTGTCCTACAGTTACAGCTATCCATGTATATAGATAATAATGAGTACAACAAAACATACATACAATGTTTTTTAATGTATTACAATACTACAGGACCATGTTGGAATTGAATACTTTTAAAATACACTTCTGTTCTTCTGTAGTTTTAATACAATGCTGAACTGGTACTCACAGCTGCGTATGGCCCAGCTGCCACTCTTACACCCTACACTTATCTACCATATGCAAACTTTTTCACTACATCATTTTTAATAACTTAGGTGAGAAGGATTAAACAGGGTAGGATTTTGTTTGTTTGTTTGTTTGATTTCGGAGTTAATGTACACGGAACAATAACTTGAATTAACAATTACCCTATAACATATAGTAAATTCATATGTTCACTACTAGAGTTGTTTTTAGTTTTATACTATATAGAGAGATAGAAGTAACTTACCTGAATAACATGTTTCAGCTTGTCAATAATTTGATTTATTACAGGATCTGTTCCTTTCACTCTTACTTCCGGATTCCCAGACTGAGCTTTGATTCCACTGCCAACCACACGATGAGTATAGCTACGTGAACACAGAAACACACACACAAAGAGGTAAATTATTCTTCTCTCACTCATTTCCTAATTCATATTAACTCAATTCTCATGATACCAACATTGCACTTTAATAAGATGCATTAATTTTGTGCATATATTTCTAGCAGAAAAGGAATATAGTATAATATAATCACTTTATCCCACAAAGTTGTGTTATTTGTTATTGTTTTAATTTTGCTGCAACAAGAAAAGTGTTATCTACATTTTGTAGGAATAAACATTTCTCTTTGCATACTTTTTATCTCCATTTTATTTTTGTGAAATACAAACTGCACAGTGATTGTCTAAATGCATAACATTTCAGGTTTTGAAAAAAAAAAATCACTCCATATTCTACACACACTGTATGTTTTGAACTATATCTGAAGTTTCTTAGTGTTTCTGTGAATGCACAAGCAGAGTTAATATGTATTGCAGGATAATAGTCAAGTTATGAACAAATTAATTTTTTACATAACTGATTTATGTACACACAAGGCCAAAATTTACTTAATAGACAGATGTGCATAAAATAAGCCATGGAAAGCAGATATATGTTCCTTTAAGTACGTATCAATGTAGTAAGTAGAACAGTGGTTCTAATAGGCTAATATACCAAAACTCAAAATGCCAAACTAAAAATAATCACTTAGCAGAATTCTATGGCTTATGAAGATGCAATTCTTCAGCTTCCTATTTTTTATGTAATACTGAAATTATGCAAGAAAAACCGAATTGCTGCCTTATCACAGATACTGTACATTATGCAAATATCCTCCATATGTTATATTTTGTCTGCATACTCTACAAAAAAATTAGCTTTATACATCTCTGTCTTAAAACTATTTTGCCAGCTGTTACGCTGATAAAAAGAAAGGAAGGAACTCTACTAGGAACAGAGGACAGAAATGCCTAATTCTTGCCTATCAGATCTGCAGATGAGCATAGGCAAGACAGCATATTCAAATTCTTCAAAATATGAGTTTTATCAAAATTGTTGCAAGTCCTCTTAGCTTCACAGAAAAAAAAAAAAAAAAAAAGCTGCATGTATGAAGCAATCACAGGAAAATTAGACTGCTACCTGAGTTTGCTACCTGAGGGGCAAGGACTCTTTACCCTTGGGCCACTGTATGTGAAAAATGCTCAAGGAGAGAAATGTAATGTTCATCATTGGTTTTAATATGGATATCTCTGGCAGGTGGAACTGGGAAAAGGATTTACCAAAAGGATGGAGAGGGCTATGATCTCAGTAACAGTTGATGGGAATTAGCGCACAGAAAAGAATATGGAAAGAAAATGAAAGGTAAACTTACAAAGAGAGGAAAGGGGAAAAAGTGTGAAGAAAAAAAAAAGAAACCCCTTTAGATGTACGAACTTGTTTTCCTCCCTTAACTGTATTTATGAGAATGTTAAATTATGAATGCTGTTCATTAAAGCAAAGTTGCCACATAGTAAGAATATCTAGTCTTTGATGTTTGTTTAAACATCACCTTAAGTAAGTGAGATTCAGTATTCTTAAAGAAGCATACAAGGACTCAGATACCATTCCTAAAATGACAATGGCCACATTTTTTAGATATAGAATAACTTTATTGTACAGAATGACTAAATTTTCCATAGACCTGATGGCACAATTTGCCTTTGTACAGATGTTACAAGAAGATACATTTTAGACTTCATGTTCATAGAATCACAGGATCACAGAATGGGTTTGATTGGAAGAGATCTTAAAGATCATTGAGTTCCAACCTCCTAGTATGAGCAGGGTTGCCAAACCACTAGATCAGGCTTCCCAGACTTTCTGCATTTTATTGTGTTGGGAGCCCAAAGGCTGAACACAGTACTCCAGACGGGGTCTCTGCAAGTACTTGCAAAGTGAACTAATTCTGAAGCACTGTAATATTTTTACTGACTTTTAATAGACAAAGATCCAGCAGTCCTTGATTGTTGAAATCCTTTAAAGCATTTGGTTTCCCATAAAAAGTACCAAAATTCTAAACCTAAATACAGCTCTGCACATGCTAATGAGGGACAGTGTTCTCTCTATTTGTTTTGAACTCATTCAGTGATAGTAATATAACATAAAATTTAAATTCTGTTATGTATCATGCTATTGTAGCAATGATTACCTAGGATTAGACAAAAGTTAAAGATCCGAGCATTATTCATTCTTCATTAGAGCAAATATATTGTCAGTTGTATTTAGGGCGCACTGTATCAGCTAAAAATAAATCCTAAAAAATTGTGCCTGTTACTAAAGCCCTTACTGCGCCCATCACTGATTTTCTAGCCATTCTATTACTTGGAATAGATGATAATATTGCACAATCAGGACAAGTCATAATGAAGTTAATGCAGTTCACTGGAACATGAAAATTGAAAGAAGTTTAAAAAATATACATTCGTAGCAATGTTGAATACAATGATTATGTAAATGGTTGATATTCTTCACAGCAAAGTATTTTGGTTTATAGCAGGCAGGTTTTTATGCCCATGTAGTGACACAGTAAAGATTTGCATAGCATTGTATACAAAATCTGCAGCCTTCCTACTAGACTAACACAGCAAAACAAAGTTCGGCTGTTCATACCCATGTGGTACAAGTGGGCATGCTCTAGCCTGGGAATATCCCTGTCCTCAATTCTTGTGCCTGCACTGGCAAGTTTGTAAAGACTTCTATTTTCTTTTTAGTTCTTTTCTTTATGGCTTTTCTGTCACCCATAGCTGGGGCAATCCATTCCATCTCCGAAAGAAGTGAATATGTAATTCCTTTCTGTTTCCCACTGCCTGAAGTCTCTTCCTCCACACCTATGTTTGTAAGTTGAACAGAGCACTGCCTGGACTAAAACGTTCACAAATGAAGCAGTTGCCCTGAAAACAGCACAAACCCTGACCTGCACCAACTGATACATTCCATCCCATCCTCCTGACTTTTTGTCTGTTACAGACCCCAGGAGTCCAGAAACAACACACAAAATTGCATCCACAGTAATCACAGAGGAAGCATTGGGTCTGGGATTGGTACAACCTCTACATATTTCAAAGATTTATCTTTAAGCCTAATAATTGTTCCACCCTATTACCAGCTTGACTCCTACAGGAGTTACTTCTTTCTATCTCCAGAAATCCTCATATTATGAATTACTGGATTATTTAAACTTTGAAACATTTTTAATCAAGAGGATTTTTTTTGTTGTTGTTTTTGTTTTGTTTTGTTTTGTTTTAATTTTGTATGCAAGGAGAATTTGATCTTGAAGTTAATCTTCAAGGTGCTGGATGCCAATTTTTATCCAGGAACACATCTAATAAAGTTTCACATATGGAAAGGAAAAAGGCAAATTACTAAAAAAAAGCAAACAACAACAACAAAAAACTTATCTGGTTGGAACAGAAGAATACAGTCCCATTTTGGTAGCTGGAAGCAAGAAAGCGTCTCCCCATTACCATCTTTGTGTATCAGTACACAGCATAAATGCTGAACAATATTTTTCAAGATGGAGGTCTTAGTACGAAACCCCCAAATGTAAATACACTCAACATACTGAAGTAAATGAAACCTGGTTATATTTTCTTCCTGATATTGAAAAATCTAACATATATTAAATCTGCCTTCCCTTCAAAGTGATCCAGATTTGAGCAGTTGACTTTAAAACCCGTCATTTGACTCTGAGTCTTTTGTAATTACAGGCTCACAAATCAGGTTGAAAAACCTTTTTCTTTCTTCAAGTGTATAATAAGGCATTGACAAAGCCTTATGAAGTATTGTTTTATTAATTCTTACAGCAAAAGAAAATTTATTGAAGTCAGCATGTTCTTTGCAGAAAAAAAATATATATATATATATAATTTTATTTATATACTGCTGTTTAATTTTCCACATATAATTGTGTTTAATTGACAAATATTTATAAATAAAACATCTTCACACATTCTAATGTGGACTAAGTGATCTGTCAGAACAAAATATTCTATTGGGAATTTGAGCATGATGCACAAAACTTCATCCCTGTAGACTTTCATTTACATGCAAAATATGTTTCTGTTTAGTTAGTGGAAAAATATAAAAATCTCAGACTCTTGGTTTGAGAGACTTCATTCATTATAAAGTTTTAATGCAACATTAATCACTTATCACTTTTTGTTTCTTTTACTCCTAATGTGCAAGTAATGAAAAAAAAAGCATTTTAAGCATCCCTACAGAGGTAGTCCAACTTGGGCAAGTGTTGCTCAAAAATGAATCCTGGGGGGGAGGGGGAGAAAAAAAAGACAAATTTCTTGCTAGAGAAGTAATAGACCCGCCATCTGTGCTCATTTCTGTGCAAGCATGGTAATGTATCATAACACTTTAATCGGCAGACTTGGTCCCCAAGTACTATTCATTTTCATCAGCACTAAAAAAAACAAGCACCAATGTATTTGTATTCTATAAACATGTTTTAAAATGATGAATAACAAGTTACCCATTCTCTGAGTTCAATACATGAATATTAATATAAATGCCCTATTATTTTATATTGTATTTATGAACTCAGCTTTGATTCTTACATTTGATTGTACCAGTAACTCTGTTAAAAGAGAAGGTCATGTTCTATTGGCTATCAATGATTTCTTGGTTCTTGCAATTAGAAAAGCTATTAAAAGTCATATATATATGAATTCTGTTAAGAATCATCCTGAACTGTGGGCATAATACTTAAGAGATCTGTATCTCTATATTACTTCAACATGAATAATCTACATTGCATTGTGATTGCAATAAATAATGATACATCATATTTATTGTTAACAACTGACCATGATTTTTCATTCCTTTACACTAGATTTACACAGTTAGAACAGCATAGAATAGATACCATCAAGTATGAAACCAGTGCTAAAAATGGGTCTGAGCTTTTAAGTTTTGGTCTAGATCCAAACATCTCCAGAATTCAATGAAGTACTGGCAGCATTTTCCTTCCTACGTGTTGCCTGGGGAAGAATCCATAGCTGAACAACTAGACCTACTAGGAGCAGCTGCTCAAACTCTTTCAATACCCTTGCCTAAGCTTTAAGAGTCAATACCTTTGACAGGTGGCAAGTATAGGCAGAAGGCTGGCATAATCTAAACATGCCGTGTGTACAGCCCATTGCACAGCATAGGCTGCAGAGATATCCACAACTCCAGGATATCTCCAGGACACTGTTTCAGCAGCTAACTGAAGTAAGCACTGAAATGCCAGGGAAATGGTTTAAAACTGACTACTCGCTGTGGAATCTTCTGAAAGTTCGGGTTAGATATAATATATAACAGAGTAAATTGCATAACTGTAAAAATAATTTCTTTACTATAGTTGCCCTCTTGGTAAAAACTGTAAAAAATATTAATTCACCGCTTTTAACCAGCATTGATATGGTAACCAATTTACACTTTTTGCGATATGTGCCTCCTTCACACATATTGTTTTCTTTCCATGTTTTAGTGTGGAAAAGTAGACATTCATGTATTGTGATTGCTAAGGGACTTATTCAACTTCTCATTATAACTAAATTCTAATTAATTCACAGGCTAGGCTGCAAGCAAGCACTCATATTTATAGAGGTTCACTGTGTTTCAGGAAGGTATGAAAACACAATGTGCCTACTTCATTTTGTTTTGCTTTGTTTCTGGTTTTGTTTTTTTCAATCTCAGGATATTTTTTAAAATAACTCATTCCCTATTTGGCTGCTTTCTGATTACTGATTATTGCTGTTTTATGCCTGCTATTGCTAACTTCATCATTGCTTGACATTTCAAGGCTACAGGTATTTGATTATTTTTTTCAAAATTTAGTCTTTATATTGTTTCAAGAAATCAAGAACTGTAAGAATTCAAGAACTATAAGAGTTCTTATTTAAAAGTTACTATGGAAATTAGTCTTAATTAATGGTACCAACTGTGTTGTCTGTGTATTAGCTATCTGTGTTGCAAAATGAATTCCACAAAAAGCAAGACAAAACACTTTCAATAGCAGCACTATTCTGCCAAACTTAATCTCTGTTGAATGTTACATACCCAGAATCATGTAATGAAAATGAGGGAGTTCCTCACTCTCACAATCTCCATGTTCTCTGCAGAGGCAAAAGAAGCATCTGAGTGGGAACCCCTATCAATCTGTATTGCTCCTTAACAAATAAATATGTTCCAGTAATTGCATGCTGTGCTGAAGAGAAAAGAACTGAAAGTGAGCTTTGAGACAGATATTTCATTTAAACTAGGTGCCTTGGGTAAGTCACATGTTTAAAACTGAGAAAATAAATTCTTATTACATTAGAAAATAACTAAACCGCAGACATATGCAAGTACACTAAATCTAGATAACTAAGGACAACATCATCTCAATTTTCTTGTAGAATCTTGAAACCTTCTTACAACCTTAATAATTCTACAGTAGCTTCAGTTAATGGAGCAATGAAATGAGAGATATTAATGATCATAAACAAGCACATAAATGTTTATAGAAGATAGCTGGCAAAACAAAAGGAACTATCTTGGAGAAACAATATAAACAACTTGGAAATGCAAAGCTGTCAAGCCTAATTAGTCTAAAACTGAGAAACCTGCTTCCTGTATACATCATTAAAATACGTCTGCTTGGATACAGCAAAAGGACTGTGTAACTATGACATTACATAGGACACAAACCCTGAACACAAAAGTCTGACATTTCCTATTTTCTCCAATATGATGCTTCAGCACACAAAACAAAGTATTTTCTAGAGACTTAGAATGCCTCTTGATAATTTTGGGACTGATACCAGACAAAATGCTGACATGGTCAATATTTACCTCACAGCAGCATGGGAATTACTCCACTGCAAATAATGCCAAAGGTGCACTCCCACAATCCATTCTTTGTTATTGACTGGTTGGTATTTTTCTAAAGTTATTTATAGAAAATAACCACAAAATGACAGTTAAGTTATGGTGAAAGACTATCAAGCAGATAATAAACTTGAATATCAATATTGACAAAAGAAAAAAAGTCACTCAGCAAATAAAGGTCAAATGAAGGAATGAACCGAAGCTGCTGTGCAATGCTGAGTGAAATGCAATTTCAGCAAATTCAAATCCTCACATGAGCCACCTGATGGATCTTTTTCTGTTTATTCTCAACAAGTGAACTTCCATTTGGTGGTAAAGCTGCTTTCACTGGCCCTCTCTGTTGTCAGAGTTAGCAAAAGATTGATAGATTAGTAATAAATAAATATAGATGGATTATCAGTCTCTGTGACATTGGATTCATTGTTTTATCCTAGTTTTCCTGAATGTGCATGAACAACAATTCTGAGAACTAGGATTTTTTGACATTTATCCAACCTATGATGCTTTTCATCTTAAATGTTTTATGACTTATATGTGCTTCATGTTAATTGTGAGGAGTTTATTTTTTGTTTTCACCTAATATAAAATATTACAATACAATGCGACCTAAAATATTTCTTTTTTTAAATACTGAAAAATCCTAGACAATATAACATTATGTGTTCAGGACGTATGGGACACAATCATCTGTTCATTAAAACCAGTCTTAAAATTACCCAGAGTACAGGGTCTGGCTGGGATGGAGTTAACTTTCCCTATGGTTGCCCACATAGTGCTGTGTAGCTAGTGCACTTGTAGCTAAAGCAGCATGCATATTACATCAATGTTTTATCTACTCATGAGCAGTGCTGGCACAGCATCGAGACTTTGCCACACCCCAGAGCCACTAGACTAGGAGTGAGCAACAGTTGAGGAGGGGACATTATCAGGACAGCTCACCTAAAGTGGCCAAAGGAAAAATCCTGTATGACACAACACAAAGAAATAAAAGCCGGGGAAGAAGTTTCCTTTCAATGAAGGTGCCTGTCCTCCTGAACAACCACCATGCATATTGAGGACCCGCTTCCTTAGACATGGGCAAATACCACTTCATGATCGGAAATAGATAATCTTTTCTTTCCTTGCTTCCACCTGAACTTTGCTTGCATTTTTGTTTGTTTGTTGTGCATTTGCATGGTTTTTTTTCTCTTTTTTCTTTAATTAAATTATCCATAAATTTTGTTTTTCCTCATTCAATTTTCTCCCCCTCCTCTTCCTTTGAGGAGGGGGAAGAAAGAGAGCAGTGTGGTGGAGTTTAAGTTGGCCATCCATGTGATACCACCACACTTAAGCATGCTGTCTTCATGTATATCTGTGCGGGAGAAAAATCAGCTCCCAGCTGCATTGCTATACAGTTTGGATTAGTTTTATCTTTCCAAAAATATCATGCAAATTACTTAAAAAAAAAAAAAAAAAAGTGTTTTCACAATAATTAGAAGTTTGTTCAGCTACTAACCCATAACTGTTTTCTTATTTCACAGCTTTGTAATTCACAGTGCCTTTTCTGAACACGTTACATGATTACAAAACACCTTCATTATCACTTCTTAGAGTACAATGAATAGCTTGTGAGAAACAAGTACAGAACTACAGGTCAGAAGCTTTACAGTGTGCTGTACTCTATTAAATAATACAATCAAGTGTTACACAGAGATACGAGTATAATACCTGTTATGTGCTTGTCTTACCTGATTTCTACATGAGTTTAAGTGCTTTTCAGAATGCCATACTGAAAAGCAACTGAGTAAAGGCCTCATTCTTTACTGGCCTTTAACTAGCCTTATACCAAAGATAAATATGGCTGCATTAACTTTCTTAATTTTTGGCGCTTTCTATCCTCTGGCACAATTATCTGATTTTTAAAGCATTTCATTTTTGTTCTTACATCGGACTTTAAGACAGGTTCTAAATAAAGTTGTATTCAAAGACATTGATATTCATATGAAGAGCTTCAGTTTCAGAAGTCACTTTTAGCATAATAAGCAATTGCAGTGTCTGTAGAAGGTTAAGGGGCTGTGCAAGAAGGCACAAGGTATTTGAAGGAAGGTATTTGAGCTGACCTGTTAAAACCAGTATCCTTCATCTTAAATTTTGTTAGATTAAATTACATCAATACCACAAAAGCATATTTTAAATAATAATGCAAAGCACATCCTAGTACAGGGGACATAAGAAGGAATAAAACACATCTGAGAATGTTTCAGTGTTTTCCACTTTCCATCTCAGCTGTTCTTGCAGTTATGTACAGAGTGACACCATATTTAATATTTCTTTAAAAAGGAGAATTCCATCTTGAACATTTGTGGTTATAACCTATATATATATATATATATGTATATACACGAGCTAATAACACATTCATAGCTATTATTGTATTCTTAAATGTTAGGGATTGTATTGGAGGTTTCAGAGCTTTAATAAACTTTTTTGTTTTCCCTTTCTTCACAACTTCCCCTTCTTACATCTTTATTCAAAGACATGTTTTCTTACAAAAACACATTTACAACTTTCACTTATCACACTGAGTTATAGTTTTCTTCTAGATATAAATGTGGACGTAGTTAAATTTAATTATTTTCTCTATCCAACAGTAATTAAAATAATTTTAGAGAAGGATAAAGAAGTTCATCATTGTGGTTCAACCTGGTAGGCGGCTTAGCACACAGTGGGATGAGAAAGAGAATTGGAGGAAAAAAAAAAAATTAACTTGTGGTTTGAGATAAAAACTATTTACTAAGACAGTAAGAAAGTAATAATTTTAATGATAGTAATGCAGTGCAAGAAGTTGAAACATCTGTGGTTCTGTATAGCTAGTGCTCAGCAATAGCTAAAACATCAGTGTTTTATCAATACTGTTTTTCTTCCAAAGCCTAAGTAGCATCATACCGGACACTAAGAAGTAAATCAAGTACATCCCGGATGAAACCAGGGCAGTAATATTACCAAGACCTAATAAAATAACTAGTTCTCAGTAGCTGTTTGTTTCACTTGATTGTGACAACATTACAATAAAATATGACAGTGACTCATTTTCACACTCCTCATTCCCCCAAATCCTAGCAAAATAGCAACTTCTAACAAACATGATATAGTTTTCCCATGAGAATGCCCCCAGAGGAATGAATATGACAAAATGATTTTCAGTTGCATTCTACTTGCCTATCTTCAGCTATTTAAAAATAAGGCACCTATTGCCTAGGCATCTATTGCTTAAGCTTCCCCTACAGTCAGAGTACAATGGAGAGAGAAGAGAAGCACTAAGGCTTTGAGGGAAATTCAGCTCTCATTGTAAGATGAAATACTGATTATCCATCTCTATTGGACATGTCTCCTAGACAACTAGCCTAGACACTATGCTGAACTTTTAAATAACTAAACTGAAATGAGATTGCACTAGCCTCTGGGTTCTCATTGCTGAAATTAGAAGCCTACTGCAGCCAACCTATTATTCACTCTGCTTTCCAGCTTTCCATTTGTAAAATCATAGCAACTCCTACATACCTCTGTCATGGGAGGTACTATGAAAAGATATCATTCAAATATTATCATACATTGATACATTGCAGTAATGGGAAGTTTGGGCCTGAGCAGCAACGGGATGTCAAAGAATTTATTTATTTATTTATTTATTTATTTATTTTCCCAGCACATGCAGTTCTGTGCAATCTAGAAAACAGGGACACTAATAGCAAGTTTTTATCTTTCTTTTTGTTCCTAATGAAACTTGAAGTATTTATTTTACTGAAATACCCAGCAGACTCTGGCAAATTGAAGGACAAAACCTATAAGAAATTTATACAGATCATAATGGACTGCTTGAAGCTAAAATCATTTCCTAATAGAAGAAGAGTTCCAATTTCATCCTTTGGGATCAAAAGAAGACTGTTGTGAGTTTGGAACTGTCTAGAGTGAAGCTCTGTGTGACTGCTTATTATGCAGTCTAAACAGAGAATCAATCCAGACAACACTATTCTGAGATCTGATTTTTAACTTCACTTGTGACATTGTCTCTGTTAAAGAAATTAATGTCAAGTAAGCAACAAGGGGTTCAAGGGTAATGTAAGTCAAACAGGTTGTCTTTCCTAAGGGAAATGATGCCAAAAAAAAAGAAAAGAAAAGAAAAAAGGTCAAACTGTTGCCAAAGTTGCTCTTCAGGGAAACAGCACCCTGCTGCAAGTATTATATGTCTGAAAACATTAGTCTTGCATTGCAAATGTATATATGTATTTATATGTAAAGATAAATATTTGTATGTCTATGCATATACTAAATGTATGTGTGCAGATGTACATGTCTGTTATGATCTACATATTAAGACAAACTTCTGTATCTCCCTCTTGTATTGTAGAACTTAATGAAGTGATTAGATTGTTTATGAACAATGGCTTGATTTTTCAAACACTGCAATAATAGCAACCTTCAATGTGAGAAGATGATAGATCCTCCGGTATTGTAGGAACTGGGAAAGTGGGGTTTCTCAGCAGGCACATCCAGGATTGGTGATGTCTCTTTCACTCTTTTCCACTTTTTCTCTTAATGTTGCTAAGTAACAAAAGGCTTACTTGAATTTCCTATAAAATGGCACTGCTTATGTTGGTATAGCTGTGGGAGGGCCAATGCATCTAGGATAGCTGTTTCATAGAAATTTCCTGTTAAATGTGGTGTTTTTACCTCTTCTGTGCAGGTCTTGAATGACACCATTTCACCTCAATCTAACCAGAGGGAACTGCAAATCTGGTCACCCCTCCTTTCCTTCATGGGCAGGATGTGACACTCATAATAGATTACTTTACAGTCTACTCTTTCTCATTTGATTTGAGAAGAAAATAAATTTCTTAAAGAACAGAATGGGATGTTAAGCAGCCTACAACCTTTGGCTTAATTTTACCACCAATCAAGACAGAGGGGATGTGGATCTACCTACAAATGAATGAACTGCTTCACAGAGTGACAGCCTTGGTAGAATACAGTGACTATTTATTTGTAGTTGGGAGCTCAGCAGCATAGAAAAATGGTCTGTGAAGCTGCACAGGTACTAAGAAGAACAATGCACACAATGCGTATAATCATAGGAGACAGAAGAAAGGTGGGCAAGACAACAGAGTTTCAAATGGACAATACCACAATGAAAAATCAGGAATATACGAATGTTTCATTTCTGTCAATCCATGTCTTTCTTGGTGGACAGAATGCACAGAGTAGAAAATTATAGTGCCAACTGCAGTATACCCCTTGAAGGTTGGATATTAAGTGTTAACTCATCTGTAGATGAATTAAGAATAGGCTCTTCAGCTGCAGTTTAACAAGATATTCAAGCATTCGAAGCTGAGTGCTAAGCATAACACTTAAATTCTCCTCAAATTATCTTCAATTCTCCTACATGCAGCCAAACACGACCCTAAGTAAGTCCTCCAGCACTGCAGAGATCAGGTTTGATCCAATGCATCCAAAATGAAAGCAGTTTCCCTAGTGGTAGCTAAGACTGACAGAATTTGCTATATATAAAATACAGTAATATCCCTGAACTCAGAAGTATAACTGATATTTAATTCTCAACTTGCTTTATGAATATACTGAGAATCTAACTGCATAGAAGGAATTATGATAAATTCATACTTTGAATTCACATTCAAATTATATTTCTTTTCAGAATCCCTGGAATTCCTTAATCTAAAGCTTGATCTGAGAACTATAGTGTGTATACTTTGGGGAAAACATGTACATTTGTGGACTGGTAATGTGGTGCCTTTCTCAAGCCCCTTAATAACTTTTCCAAGAAAATACGTTAACAGAGCTTACTTTCCACTTGTATTTAAGGTTCTCACTGTGAATAAATCTATCAAATAACTTTCAGAGTGACTAACCGCTTTTCTAAAAACTTCATAATGTTGATGCAGTAATTTTTAAAATGCAAATATGAGATAAAGAAGTTTCATTTCTGATTTATTCTCTGAAAGCGTGAATCCAAAACTGCCTCATAAATAAAGCTTCTGCCCTTCAGAAAAGTATGGCTTTTAGTTCTACATACCTTTCCCCGAAGATCCCCCAAAAGTTCTGGTTATTACTTAATTTATATACTTGTGAATATGCTCCATGGATATCAGAATTATGACTGCTAGTTCTGTACGTTTTTTTTTATTTTCCCCATATGGACCACACTGATCTTCTAAAACATGTTTTCATTCCTGCTCATGAGTCTGTTTTGCATTTCATCCTTGGAAATAACATTTTGTTTCTTTCAGAGCAACTGATCTTTAAGTGTATGCGTATTTAACACACATAGTCACTGGCATAGCCTTGAAATCCTTCCATGAGAAACAGACCCATTTGTCTGAATAGCATGGTAACACTTGTCACTTCAGACTGCCAAAATTCAGTAGAGCATTGTCTTATTATAGTTCTTAGAAGCAGCTGATAAAATCCTACTTGCCTCTAATATTCCTATCTGTAACCCAGAAAGCTTGTGGAAGGCTGTCACTTGACAGATTTTGTTCCTTAGTAAAAATCATATTGGCATTGTTTTTCACCAGACTGCTGGTGCACTCTTCCTTTTGTCTGAACAGCTTTTAGGAACTTAAGATTTATCACCTTTTCCTAAACACCAAGAACATTTCTTCTCTTTCCTTCATAAGTTTTCACAGTTGCCTTATCTTGCTAAAAAAAAAAAAATAGAGGCCTTCTGGTCATAAGCCCTTATCTTTCACAAGCGCTAAGGACACATTGTCTCTAGAGCACTTTGGCTATGTCCATGTTACTCAGAACTTGATTCTGGAGCCTCTTTTTGCCTGTTAAACTCTCATGGTCCACCATAGTTTTGCATGATTTTTAGGGAGGACATACTGAAGCACTGTGAGCGCTTTGTGGCAACCTTTCAGAGAGGTACTTTTCTAACATGAAACAGAGGTTGTGCACTGGATGTACCATGAGGGCACCCAGAGGCATTTAAGGATGCAAAACTTCATGAGGTAGTTATGCAGAGGTCTGTGGAGCGGATACAGCCAGACATACTGTCTTTTACTTATGGCTTTTGGAGTGAGTTTTTCATAGCTTTAAATGGTTCAACACAAAGTTAGACAGTAGGGTAACTAATTAGCCTTGAGAATGAACTGTTACATTACTCAAGCTTTCAGTTTAGATATATTTTACTTAAAGGTGTAGATATGTTCCAGTTATTTGTCTGCTATCATCTTAATATTTGATAGCTTCTCTACACTGATAGCTTATTTATTCACGTTGGTTTTTGTTGTTGTTGTTGTTGTTGTTTTGTTCTGTTTTAATTCCTTTATTTATCCCAGTAACTACTTGAATATCCCCAGCAATATAGGACTTTCAGGAATGGGTAGCACATAATGCAGACATTTATGCAGCCGTTAGCATTCCATATTAACACAATGTGTATTTTCTGTCATTACCAAGATCCATTCTTATGCTTTTCACTTGAAAAAGTTTTCAAATTAAGGTCCCGATCTTTCAACAAGTTTATTCATTAAAGGTGACCTCTCCATGCAGATAGTGAAAAATGAAGAGCTCAGCTGAAAATAGGACTATATTCATAATATCTTTGTTTTGAATATCTTGAACAAATATTGAAATAAAGAGGTGTCAGTATATCCTGATTTACCATTGCTTATTGGAGAGTTATTAAAACAAAGCAGCAATACTATAAAAGAAGTATATAATGGAAACTTTCCAAACAGCTCCTTTTACTACCACATGAGAGACTTGCTGCAGAACGTTTGCCAGAATGACTTACTGAAATGTCCATCTCTTGAGAGAAGGTAAATCTCCAGGGTGGAATGGGGTGGATAAACTGTTCTAAGACAGCTCCCTAAGCAAAGTGACCCACAACTTTAGCTGTTAACAAATATCAGGGGAGCCTGGTATGACTCTAAGAAAAAAACATAGAGTGCAGAGTGGGGTGGAGGTCTTGTGGCCAAAGCCCATGATCACCCTGCAGAAATGGGGATGTCATGATGCTGTTGAAAATAATTGTTCACAAATGTACATGCTTGCAAAAAATGGTGACAGGAATGAGGCATGATTGCTCAGCAGGGGCATTTTCTCTGGTAAGATATGGCTTATCAAAGTCCAGTAGAGAGATGTGATCAGATTTTTTAGTTGAATATCTGATTGCAACACTATATGTACAATTTGAAAATGTGCAGGTAAAGTATTTATGTTAACTGAAAATAGAGTCAGAAAAATTAATAAAAATATATATATATTTTTTTTAAATCACAATCTTGAAACCTGTTCTCACATTCCTTTAACACAACAGAAAGCATATCTGCATATTTTTTGCTGTTCACAGGACTGCGTTTAGCTGATGTATCTAAATGCATAGAATGATATGCCATATCTTGCCATAACTCAGCTCTGCATTGCCCCATCATTGTGTCCTGATTTCAGCACAGACAGTGTTAACAGAACACTGATGTTTGGTCATTGCTGAAGGAAGGTTGAGCATCTGGGGCCGGGCAAGGCCACTTGGTGGGTCAAAGCCACCACCATGATGGTGAAGAGGTGTACCTAATCTTTCTTTTCTTTACTCTTCTACCCAGAGATAACATAATTAAGCCCCAAGAAATAAAAAATAAAAAAATAATTTAAAAAATTGATTTCAATAACATTTTTGCAGAATCTATTACTTTTGCAATTTCTAGTGTGATTTCTAAATAAGTTCAAAATAAGTCAATTGATATATTAAATTTCCAGAATACTTCATAAATACAACGTAACCATATGTTAGCTTTTCTTTGTCAGCTTGCCCCTAAGGATGAGAGCAGCTTAATCAATGTACATTTTAACTTTTTTCAGTTTTAGCTTACTTCTCTTAGTCATTAATTATAGATCGTAATAAACAAATAGAACCTAGAGGCATATTTTGCAAAATCACCAAGGGCCAACCCAATAGCAAGGTTTGTATGTTAAGAAGATCTGTCACAGGAGCAAGCATTGATGGAAACTGATAGAAAAGCAAGTTCAGGGTGGCTGTATATCCCTCTGAAAGTATGTATTGAAAAGTTTATATATTGGGGGTCTGACTTGAGAAACTTGTGATGAGGAAGCACTTTTTACTAATATGAACTCCTTTTCAATCACTAATTGAGTATTTTTACTTGCATTTTTTTCATGGTTATTCATTAATTTTTAATTGCGTGGTTTCAGCCACTTTTGCTGCTTTATTATATTGTGGCCCACATTATGAATTATGGAAAACAAAACCAAAAAGGAATGGAGAAGTTCTAAGAGCCCCAGTTTCCCCAGAGTTATCACTCACAGGTTTAGCTTGTAAATAGCACAGCACGGATCATTCAGTCCTAAACTTGGCCACACACTGGGCCCAGAATTGATTTTCTGAAGAGCTAAACACTTTCTGAAAAGCTTTTAGGTCATTTCACTTAAGTATTCCTTCACTAATTGTTTAGATTTCCTTTTCCATTAATTAGAAGAAGGTTGACCATGTCCAAAAGTGTCCTCTCTCTCCCACAGTGATGTGTACAACCTAGGGTGCCTTAGGTCAGCTGCAGATATGTAGGATGCTGTTAAAATTCTGGCATACAAGTGCCTCATGCCATTTCAAAGTATAGGACAGATGAGGTTTGTTAGAGGGGGCTAGAGACCTGTATCATTCTGGCATGGCACATAGGTACCCAACAGCACGAAGCACCAATGTCCATATGCGTCAGGAAATCCCTAAATGAGAACCAAGCAGATCTCATTGATATAGGTAACATGCTACTGGAATGTTTCATAGAAGTCACCAGAACCCCTCATTTAATAGTCTTTGTGTCATAAATGGTTCCAAGTCTGAACTGAACCCTACAGACATTTCATGTGCCTGAAGCTGAGCTGACATGGCATACAACAGAGAGTCAAAGGAATTAGTTCATTAAAAGGTGTTAAAATTCATCCAAAATGGTCATCAATTTAGTTATTTGTTTGAAGCAGGACCAAAGAATTTGCACTGAAAACACAAGTCATAAGATAAAATATCTTTATGAACTGAACAGAGTATTATATTATAATAGTTAACATGCAGATCTAAGATTCTTTGGTGGGACTCGGCCCCTGAATGAGACGCTCAGATATGTAGATACACCATAGGCCCTGCACCACATCTGTGACTACCTTCAGTATCATACTGCCAAGTAACTGAATTGCACTCTGGAGATCTACTGACCCTTCTCAGCAGAGTCTAGAAAGCAGCTCACCACAAGCTGAAGCTGAAAACCACATTTCATCAGCTGAAGCACTCTGTAAGCATCACTAATTGTATTGACTGAGTTGTCTAAACATGGGTGTCTAGTGCTATCTGAGATGCTCTCTAGTATCACATCTGTTCCACAGCTGCTGCTCCAGAGCTGTTCAGATCTCCCATGCTATATATCTGCCTGATCCATCTGGGTCACCCTAGATAATCTCAGTATTGCAAACAGCACTCTACAAGCATTGTTCCTTACTAAGCTAATAGTTCTTTTCATACATCCCTGAAATACACTGGGAAACACATTTAAATATGGTTGTAAACTAATACTAACATAAATGTATTCAATAGTTCCTAACTGTATTGAATGAGATGGTCAATTTTTACTTACTTATTATTTAAATAAATGTCCTGCTCAAATAAATGTAACCCTTGGATTTTGGTGTATTTATCTATTCAATAACTGTGTAATTTTCATATGTGAAATTCTGTAATTCTCAGTATTATCCTCTAGGTCTTGCAGACATCCTTAGCCTGTGCTTGAAATTGGATGGATGCCAGTCATCCTTGTTGTGAGGTTTGTGAGCCTAAGTTAATACAGTAATCCTAATGAGAATACAGCACCATGCTAACAAAGATACACAGCCTTCTCGTTGAAGTTTGCTGGCCTTGAGCCAGATTTCAGCACAAGTTAAATGATTGTAGCTTTCTCTGAAGGCCAGGAAGATACACTGCAACTTGCAATAAGGCAGATTCCCAGCAATCCATAAAACAATCAATTAATTGTTTCAAACAGGTGTTGAAGGGCAAGATCTCTGAAAACACATGGCTAATGTTTGAATAAATATGGCATACATGAAGACACTTCTGTTGACAGAAAAAGACACAACTTTACAGACATATGAGAATGAAAAATTAAGTCCCAGTGGTATCTAACCAAATGGAGTGTCTACTTCGTACAGGTATATGAACTGTTAGCACAGGGTTTTTACCTTTGTTAACTGGGGATAAGGTACAAAAATAAAAAAGTGTACGTATTGGGTTTAGTTGGCGAGGTTTGCTAGCAAGGAAGCAGCAGATCTGGCATCTGTAATGAGTGCCCCATAGAAGAATCACTTCTAGATGGCTGCAAAAGGGATCATGGCTCAGGCAGAGCTGAGCCATGAGCGACAGTGGTTGTGCCTGAGGGAGAGAAGATTTAAGAAAGGGAAAAATGCAGCACAAGACCAGAGGAGAGGCCTATGGTGGAGCGGTCTCCTGTCCTACAATGAACAGGGACATCCACAGCTTGATCAGATTGTTCAGAGCCCGCCCCCCCCCCCCCCCCCCCCCACCTGGCTTTGAAAGTCTCTAGGGACAGGGTAACAACCACATCCCTGCACAATCTGTTTCAGTGCCTCACCACTCTCACTGTAAAAGACTTTTTTCTTATATCCAACCTACATCTACCCTCTTTAAGCTTGAAACCATTTCTCCTTGTTCTATCACCACAGACCCTGCTAAAGAGTCTGACATCTTCTCTCCTGTAGCTCCGCTTCAGATACTAAAAGGCCACTATCAGGTCACCTCAGAGCCTTCTCTTCTCCAGGCTGAACAGTTTTCACCTCTTTCAGCCAGTTTTTATAGGAGAGGATCCATCCCTTCTATCATTTTTGTGGCTCTTCTCTGGATACACTTCAACAGGTCTGTCTCTCCAGTACTGAGGGCTCCACATCTGAATGCAGTACACCAGGTGAGGCTTCACCAGCACAGAAAAAAGGGGGAAGATCACCTCCCTCAACCTGCTGGCCATGCTTCTTTTGATGCTGCCCAGGATATGGTTGGCTTTCCAGGCTGCAAGGGCGCGTTGCTGGCTCATGCCCAGGTCTTTTTAGTCAGGGCTGTGCTCAATCCTTTCATCCCCCAGTTTGTATTGGTAACGGGCTGCATCAACCCACGTGCAAGACCTTGCATTTGGATTTACTGAACCTCATGAGGTTCACCTGGGTCCTCTTCTCACATCTGTCTAGGTCCCCCTGGACAGCATCCCATCTCTCCAGTGTGTTAACTGCATCCCACAGTTCGGTATCATTATCTTCCCTGGCATAGAGGTGAGACTGACATCTTGAGAAGCATTTTTCCAAATGGTTGTATCCCTATATAACAAGTATCCTTCCATCTTGGAAGAGAACAGGATGCTATATGGAGGAGTATCTTTTAGTAAACAGTAAATAAAATATTCGAACAGATAAGCAAGGTAAAAAAAAAAAGTCTCTTTTTCTCATCTAGGCTTTACTCTATCAAGTAATAAACATTTTCCTGATAGCACTGTGAGCAAACGGTGGCCAAAATTCACACCCTTGAAGGCATAACTATGTTAATTACATGATAGAAATTGCAAATGTTTCACATGGTACAATAAAGAAAATATACATTATTACTGATACAGACTTCTGCTTTCAGTAATCACTCGCTTCCGGTCAACAAAATAACTTTTCAAATAGTAAGACTGATGGGATGAAAGAAAGTGCAGTGATATATTATGCAGGGCTAAAAGTTCATCACAGTCTCATGTAATTTACAGATCAGTTACTGGATTGCCCAGTGTTCCTGAATATTTAATTTCATCTGTTGTCAGTACAACCACTACAGTTCATGCCAACAGCACATGTTAACTGACATATATACAATTCCACTGCTATGAATTTTCAGATAGCTAAGTTCTAATGGAACTACTTACTACTTTGGCTGCATCTGTTTATAAGTTTAAAATAACTTACTTAGATCCATGTGCTCAGGTGTATCGTAAGATTGCATTATGTCTGTGAGCAAGTTGTAACTAGAAGGAAACTAGATAGAACTAGAAGGAAAATAGATAAATGATGCACTCTTTAAATATACCCTTAATAAAGGTTGAAAGATGAAAAAATAGATGAAAAATATTTTCTAGGTAAATTTTTGTTTTCAATTACACATATTCTTAAAAGCCATTTGAAATGAGAAATAAATAATTTAGCTAACATAGTAATGAAAGTAAGTATAAAATATATTTTTCTTCTGTGACATGATGATAAAGTTTTTGTAGGATTTATCAGTATATTTGACAAACAAGAAAAAGTAATTAACTCTGTATTTAAAATTTTTATTTTAAAATAAACACTAAAATATGGACTTGAATTGAAATGGAAGCAAAACTGGACTGTATAAGAATTCAAAAGCCAAAGAGAGACAGGAAAATGAGAACAGCTGTAATTTGTACTTAGAAATGATACTGGAAAATACATAACAACAATGAATAATATTTAAACATTTCTTCTCCAAAATATGCAGAAAGAGATATTTATCTGTGGCAGAATTTCAAATACTTAAAAATTTGTTATATTCTTATTATAATGCCTCCAGGCTTGTTAATGTTCAGCCATGGAAATTATATCAGTTCATCTGTTTATATGTACATAGATATAAGCTTATGCATATATGCTGCTTTATACATGTAGCAAGCAATTTTCAGACTGCCATAGCACATTTCAGCAAACTATTCAGATTACCTAATATAATTCAGTGTAAACTGGGTCTTTGTTCTTTTATATGCAATATTTAATAATAATAAAAACAGTAAACTTTTCTTAAAGATTCTATAAGTTATCACAGTAAATGAGGAAGATGCCCTAAGTTTTAGTACCAAACTAAAGAAGGGATTTCATTATGTTGTAAAGCTATTGAAATATTATTTAAGAGAATTAACAAGACAGGTGGCAGTTACCACCATTTTGAAAAAAGTTAAAAACCAAAAAAGAAAAAAAAAAAAAAAAAAAAACAAAACTGACTGTCACTATTACTGGATCTCATCCAGAACATGTCTAACAGGTGTGCTTAGGATATGTCTTCAGATAGGGCTCATCAGGGATTTAGTGAGAAGAAAAACTTAATTTAAGGATCACTGTCAGGATTTAACAAGAGATAATGATCTATTGCCAGGTATCCCTGTTAATGCCAGGGGGTTTGGAACTAGATGACCTTTAAGGTCCCTTCCAATCTAAACCATTCTGTGATTCACTCTAAAATCACTAAGTGCCTAAATTAACTAAGGTAACTTTGAGCACTAGTTCCTAGTTAAATTTTCTGATGACTGTTGTTGCCAAGTATGCTACTTTGATTATCACAGTTTCTTGCATGTGCACATAAATCCTTTCGTGGATGAAAGCCAAATTTATTAACTGACTTGTGATGCAGAAAATCTCTGGCAGAGGCAGAGACTGTTTGGATACCTGGAAGCAAAGGCAGTTCATGATTACAGTCCTGATCTGGAATTAAGGGAACAGCCGGTTAAATTCCCTGCTCTGTCACAAACTTTTGTGACTTTGACCCGGTCATGCTGAATACATTCATTTATATGTGTAGGTACATCCAGATTTCTATCTCTGAAGCAGCTCTAGTTACACATACGCAGACATATCTATGAAACATACAGCTTTTTGGAAATTAATGCATTCCATTTCTCTTTCAATATTCCCTTAACAGACATTGCAGGAATGGAAATACCTAAAATAATTTTTAGTAGCTATGAGATCTTTCTCAACGAAATTAAGGGGGGTGGGGGGGGGAGACCAAGACAAAACAAAAAAACTATAAAGCACTTTAATTATCCTCTTTTGAGCTCATCATGAACCAAAACTATTTGAAGAGTCTTCCATCATTCTGATTTAGATGCAATCCAGATGATATTTCCTGCTGAGTTTTACTCTTTACAGAGCTGCTAATTCAGGTTGACTGGCCAATGGGATACTGGATGGTAGCTTTACTGTGTCCCATGCATCAGAACTGTTCATCCTCATAATAGACAGCCATCATTCCTTCAGTCCTTAGCATTGGTGGCTAGGATTGATTTGTCAAGCTGAAATTCCCTGTTCAAGTATCTTTAATAAAAATAATAGAATGACTAGAATTTTATTCTGTCATTTCTTCCATTTAAAGCAATAAAAAAATTATATTGTAATTCAAAGAATGAAAAATTGAACATTTAAAAAAGGGCAGAAAAGGTTTAATATGATATTACATATTTCCAGAAGTCAGATACTACTGCATAGTTGTCCTAGCCAATGGTCTTAAAATCAAGACAAAGATTATCATTTCATTTCTGCTCCTGCTTAGCATTCACTTTTGTTTCAGGCTCTGGAAGAGTTGGACACAAAGCAACTGCGTAAATAAACCTGACATTCTTTTCAGCTACGTTTTCCGGAAAAAAAAAAAAAAATTACGATGGTGAAATTGGAAGACTTAAGAAAGGCTATTTATGCTACCCAGGAGGATACAAATCAATAAAAGTTCATGGCTCAGAGGTTCTCATTGATTGGAACATACTGGTAGCAGAGTAATTTCAAAAACCAGAGGTTTGCCAACCCCACCACATTTTCTGATTGTACACAATAAAACGTTATGATCTAGAAACAGCTCTCTACAGTACAGGCTTTTGAATGTTTTAATGTATTTGACTTAAACATGGATCAGCTGAACACTGACATTGACTGCTTGAAATATTTTTCGGAGAACTATAAAACTCATACAACGTAAAATGTTTAATATGAAAAACAAATCTAGAAAATATGATTATAGGCTGAAGAGCACAGATATTATAAAGAAAACAATCCTCCTCAAGGAAGATTGTATTTTGTTGAAAAGAAACTATATGTCGTCTAAGACCCTTTTAAAAGTACCTAACTAAACTCTTCTGTTCATTTATTAACTGTTGAAGACATTATTGGCTGTCAGAGTCAACTCATGCATGTTGCCATGCCAGTAATTTACTGCAGACCAGGGAGTGGGAGGAGGGTGGATAAGGAAACAACCATGTCCATTGCTCACAGATATATCTCAGTTAAGTTCTTAAGCAAAAAATTGCCTACTCAATCAGTTGTTGCTGTGGAAAAAAAGAAAAAAGAAAAAAAAAATATGTCTGAGCTCTATTGTAGATTATTCTGACTCATGGGACACACTATGAATGAAAATATCTACTGTTCCAAACTGTGGAACAAAGTACCACGTAGTACATTCACTCCTGCTGAGCCAAAACACAATGTTCTGTTGAAATATAAACAAATAATATGCATATATATTTTGGTTTAAGTTTACTACAACATTAATCACTTTTGAATTATGATTAAACATACTCTTCGTGAGGAAAAAAGTTAAAGAAAAACATTAAAATGATCGTAAAAAAACTATAGGATATGGAATTTTAAGTGTTATTAACCTCATTTCATATTCACACTAAATGAGAAAATCATTCATTCAAATGCTTGATTTGGGATCTTAGATATAACTAATGGGTTTAATGCAAGTTTTCAGTACCACAATAAGGATAAACCTACTGTGAAACAACAAAGAATGCTCTGTCAAATCCAATAATGGGGTTTACCTCATTATCAGTTTGCCATACTCTTTCATCACTGGAGGTAAATGAAAACCTTTTGAAGCAGTAAGTCTCTTTTAAAACTTGTTTTAATTCATGCATGTAAAGTAAATAATAGAATGAAACTTATTGTAAAGCCTAAGTACCATAAGAAAGATATACTGAAATTGAACGTTTCAGTTGTGCTCAGAAAAGTCAACCCTAACTTGATGAGTCAATGGTTTGCAAATTTCTTGTCTGTGTTCTTCTTTTAACATTTAACATTTTAACATTTTTAACAGACTAAACACAGGCCTTAGCCGAGGGCTAGAAAATTATTTGACTTCTGGCCAAGTGAACCAAGTTCTTCTGATTAATTAAGATGACTGCTTTCTATACTATTTTGTCTCAGCCACCTGACAAGCCTTCTTCACAAAAAGTGGGTCCTGTCCTTACACTGCGCATACATCCAAACAGTCTTTCCATCTTCTCTTCTCCTCTTAGCGGTCCCCTCCTCAGCATTTCCAGAAGTGGAAGGCAGTGTGATACAGTCTTACCCATAAAGACAGCTGGCTTTTTCTTAGTCATACTGCAGAGTACTTAAGGACCAGCAGATGTACTGTCAGTAGATTTTGACAAGCCCCTGTGTGTGCCCCTGTGGCTGCACTAAGTTCCATGGTTTTGGGCAGATGTCCAGGTGCGTTTTAAATAGGGTGGGAAGTAGTACAAAAGAAACAGACAGTGTGTTTCATAAATAGAAAATACTTTTAAATAAATAAATAAATAAATAAATAAATAAATAAATAAATAATTCTGTTAGAGTCCAGAGGACAGGTTTTACAATAATATACCAGATTTCTTCTATGAAACAGCAAAGTAGATTAGAAAGAGGAATAGGGTGATCATGAGGTTCTTACCTCAGACTCAGACATTAGATATATTTTAAGATGAATGGCACTACAGGGAAAAATTTTAGCAATTTTGTATGCCTTGTCAACTTTTCCTAATATCCTGTGGACTGCTTCTTCAATGGAATTATATTGTTGCTCAGTTCAGCTTCATATTAATTATAATGATTTATTTATTTATTTATTTATTTATTATTTATTTATTGTGACTGTAGAATCATAGAGTCATAGAATGGTTGGGATTGGAAGGGACCATTAAGATCATCTAGTTCCAACTCCCCTGCCATAGGGAGGGACCCCTTCCTCTCCACTGTTGAAATCCCCACGGAGTTACAGAATGGCACTGCAGATTTTTGCAGGATCCTGGACATTGTGTTAGACTGCCTCTATGGTCTGAGCAGTTAAGTCTTAACAAGTTTCAGAGAGGAGATCCTCAGAAGTATTACAGAAACTGCGACCAAATTCTTCAACGTAAATCCTATATAGAATGGATGATCTTGAAGCCAAGCTAGTATTTCTTTAAGCATGTTTCCTCTGTGAAGATGACAAAACCGAGCAGAAGTAAAAACTGCTAGAGACAACTAGACATCCTCACAGCCCTCCTGGGTGGCAGTGTCCACAAACGTAAACACTGGCTGAGAAAGCCTGTCTTTGGTATATTTCAGTATACCCTAACAAAGTAGAAAGCTTGCTACAACCACCATCTGGTACCTCATATATATTTAAATACAACTAAGGTAAAACAAGGGTTAGAGTAGAAAAAGTACCTTCACGTTCAAAACCAAAACCACCACCCTACAAAAAAAAAAAGAAAAAAAAAAAGAAAAAAAAAGCACATCTTACTGCCTGGATATCTCAGTTTCCAGAATTAATTGGCTACAAAGAAAATACAGATTCCCCCGTGTTCAAAAACTGTTGTGCTTTAACCCAGCAGGTAGTTAAGAACCACACCATCCCAGTTGAAATCAGGAGAAAAACTAACCATGAATTGTTGAGATTTCCTCTCCATGATTAATTATATTGTCCATTTGCAAGGTTTAATTCACATTTACCTAGTCTTATCAGAACAACTAAGGTATGTTGCAAAGAAAAAAAAAATATATATATGGCTAAGAATAGGCATCCAAGAGGATAATTATAAAAATATGTTTCTGTATCACTTGTCAGTTCAAAACACCTCTATATATGGCCATGTTTTAATGCTTCCCATTTCTCTTCTCATGCTCATGTTTTCCCTTCACATCACTTCTGCTCCAACTCATAGGTTGGAGTCATGGAGGAGGGTGTAAATCACCCCCAAACTGGTGCTTTTCTGATTTTGCCTGCTGTTGTTCCTCCTCTTCCAGCTGCTTCTCCTTCTGCTCTTCTGCCATTTTACAGAATAAGGGTGATAATCTGAGTTTTTCAGCTTCATCATTCAACAAATATTTTTTAAAAAGAGAGTCAGCCTTTATGAATTCCAGTTTCCATCATTCTTGTTCAGTAATTTTCGTAATAATTTCCAATTTGATAGGAAATTTGATAGTGTTCAGGTTAGCACTGAACACTAAACAAGGGCTAGTATGGAATTTTTTTTGCCACCATAAAGCCATACAAGTTGCCAGCAGTATCTTGGCACCACTGTCTGTAGTTGAATTTCACAGGGGAAACATGGCAATGGGGACATTTATGAATAAAGATTTAATCTAAAACTTTTAAATTTTTTATGTCCAATTACTATGGATTTATCCATTATAATTTAAAACAGCTAAGTTATACACTCTACTTTGCAAAAGCCACAGCAACTGAATATTCCTGTAGCTGCAGATTAAAATTTGGGAGACTCATTTGGGAAAGAAAATATGTCCCATTGTGCCATTTTTTCCTCATAAAGCAACAGCTTCAATGGAAGTGCCATCAAATAATCTTGCTATTATTTCAACTAATAGAGTTATTAAGTCATTAGAAAATTGGGCACGTCATGGATTCATCTGCTCTTCATTTCCAGTACTTGAAAGATTAACAAAATAAATTCAATTGGCAGTAAATTTTTTAAGAGCTGAAAAATCTATTTGGAGAATTGCCAAAACTAAAAGTAATATCTATAACTTAAAATGCCTCATCTGCGAAGCAACAATTCAGTATATCTTTACCTGAATGACATTTATCATGTGCTTTCCATTTAGATACTCCGAAGAAATTGTGTCCTTAAAAGACATCATTCTCATTGCTGGTTGTGCAGGTATTTGGTTTTTGTCTCATCTTTTCAAGAAAAAAAAAATCAAAATGGCCAAGATCATAATGAATTATAACAAGTCCGCATTAATAAATATCAGTTCTCTATTTACTTAAATTGAACTGGATGATTTTATAATAGCAAAACACAAAATAATGTTTAAAAAGAAAATTAAATAATAAGTTATAAGATAGGCCTATAACAGCATTTGGTGTATTTCCCCTCAATGCAAGAACTCTCTTTTAAACCAGTTTATTCTACTATTTTGACCCTGATACATGTCTTACTTGACCAAATGCTTCTATTTTATTATAAATTACAACAGAATATGTCCCTTCAAAAGGAATATAATACATTTTCTTGCTTTCATCACCCTTATATTCCTTGTATTCCTTATATTCCATTGGGAAAAAATAAAAATAATAATAATAATAATAAAAAAAAAAAGAATCTTTTTTCTCTGAATACAGAAGTGTTTTGTCACATGCAATTAGTCATATATTTTTGATGTCTATGTATTGAAATTGAACACAATATCACTAGATTATATCAAGAAGAATACAGCCTCCCTGCTCTGTGATCATATTCTCTTCATATGCATTTTAGAAAATCACAATAGATTTTTCCTTCTGCCTAGTCAAGCTACAAGGTAATACATAATTAGCTAGGTAGGAAATGTAACAGAAAAGAGAATATTTATATCCTGCAGAGTAAAATCACATTTTGAACTGTTCCTTACAAAGGACTTTCAGTTTGCAATCCTCTCTTTAGCAGATTTATAATTTCCCTCAGTTCTATTCATTTCAAATGCCTGCAGAGACCTTTTTCAGTCATTAGATAACAATTGAAACTTTCCATCTTTCATCAGGAGCCTTTGATGATGCATTGACTACAATGAGGCGCAGAATCAGAAAGGCTTCTTATGTCCTTCACTGACCTATTCATTAAATGAGATACCATATGAGCAGGCTTTGGAACACCTTCTGAATTTCTGACCACAAGGGAAAGAAGTACAGTCATAGAGCAAACAGTAGATTCCTATCTAGATGATCCATTTTCAACCTTATCCCTCTCTTTTTTTTTTCTTTTTTTTTTTTTTTTTAGTATTCCTATTGTAGTTGAATGATCAACCTGAACATCATTTTTCTCTATTAGTCCGTAATGTCCCCACATTTTGCAAAAATATCCAGAGACAGCAATAGTTCTGTAAACACAACTTCTATATGCATAGAAATACATTCTACAAAAAATGTCATCCTTGTGATCCTTGTCAAAATATGGCCAAAACTGAATAAGCACAGAAATGCATCTTTCTGATTCTGAATTCTGAATAAAATGTCAAATAAAAATAAATCATTTATATAAGTAGCAAATTATTATTTTTTATTATTTAAAAAAAAAAAACATTTTAACGTTTTTTTTTGTTGAATTTTGCGGATTTGTCAGTTCCTCAAGAAGGTTGCAATTTTAAGTAAAAATCTGGTACTCTGAAATGAAAGAATCTTATAAAGAATATTTGACTTAGTAATCATCCATTGCACAGTACTTTTCATAAGCCATGATATGCATATTTATAGAGAGAAAATATGCACAAATTAATTATAACTCTTTACAGTGAAAACTCATTAGAAATTATGTGTTCATCATTTTATAAATGAAAGCTTTTCTGTGAATGAATACATTGGTATAATTGCATATGATAAGTATTTCTCAAAATGGTCTATTGATTATACTTAACAACACTGTTAGCTGACCTGCTAATAAAACTGAAACCCCAAGGTGCACAGTTTTCCAGCTCTGTAAGGTCTGTAAGTAACTATTAGCATTACAGATTCTGCAATGAGTCCCACGTTTGCCATTGTCCATACTGACTGCTCCACTACATATGAGTAATCTCACTGCTTTCAGGGAATAGACTCACGTTGCTCGAGATACAACTCGGACTCAGATCAGGGCTCTAAATTTCATTTTCTATATGTAGGCTGTGCTACAGACAATTGGAACTCACCAGTGTAATTAAATGCATTTAGCACTGAGATCCAGTGTATCTAATATATCTAAAATGGGCTGGCAAATGTGACACAGAATCTAACCTGTACGCGTAAAAAGTATACCCTTACTAACTGGAAGCTGGGAAAAAAACACTGCATACCTAAAAGAGTGCTAAATATTTCTCTTTGGACAACTCAGTAGATCCTCATGTGTCTGAATAGCTAGATCATTCCCCTGGTATCATTGTCCAGGTTGACTGGTTGCAACAGAAGTTCAGGTACTGAACTTACCTGTAAAAACATACAAAGCTACCTTGCATTTACATGTGTACTTGGCTCCTCACTGAAAGAAAGGAAGTGCTGAACTGTACCACAAATCAATTAGACACACTGGGGAGAGAGAAGAAAGCTCCTAACTTCAGTCCTCTGCATTATTTTTCAAAGCCTCTCAACACCTTCTAGTTTAGACAGCATTAATCACACCATTTAAGTGTCAAATCTGCTTTTTAGATGCAGAACCCAAAATGCTTGGGCATCATTAGTTAAATTCAATGACAGAGCAGAGTATAATGCACCTGTTGAATTTTCCACATGAATTCCAAAGTCCTCTCTACTAAACATAACACATTTTTCTTTATCAACTATGCTTACAGTTGCAGAACTCTATCTCCACTTCACCTATTGCAAGACGTGGTATGTGTTCAACTTTCAACTAGATTCACTGAACTCTGCACACTAATTTAGGATTTTTTAAAACATATATTTTCCAACCCTGGTCTAAAAATCTGTTTTTCTTATCCAAAGTGTAGCAACAATTCTGTCAGAGAGTATCTTTACTCATTGCTTCAAACTCCCTGTATGGATAATTCTGTATGCACAACGACATTCCACAAACCTGCCTTTCACCATATACTGAAAAACTGAAATATTTTGCAGTTCTCTTGCTAGCAGACCATGAATTCCTTCTTGCTCATTTTTCTTAGAAAAGTAGCCAAGATGCAAAAAAAAAAAAAAAAAGAAAAAAAAAAAAAAAGTGAATATTCTACTTACTTAAAAGATGCCTGATATGTGCTCATACTTTAAATATATGCAGTTATTTAACTCACAACATTTGCATTTGTCTCCAAATGTTAATTCCACTCTGATCAGACCAAAAGCTGGAACAAAAAATGCTGATGTTTCACAGGAGTAAGATTTTATTCTGAGTATCAGAAATCAGACCTCCACATGGAAGAGATTTTTCGTAAACAAATGAGATAATCTTAAAAGGAATCCCATAGAAAAATATTTGTGAAATGTTTCTTCATCTTTTTATTATAGATGCATAGGTATATCAATAAACAGACAAATAGCTAGTAAATACTCACCTGTGTACCAAACTATGGATTCTCTTCAAATTTTGGAGAAAAATTTTGTACTCATGAGTATTTCTGATAATCTTACGACACAAGTAATTCTTAAAAATAGCAGACTTCTAAAATCCAGATTTTTTTAATATGAGATGTCACAGAATTTTTAACAATTGGTACTTTATACAATAGTATTGATTAAAGGAACATTTCTACAATTTAGGTAGTGAAAAGTCTTGAAAATGATGATATCTTATCTCACATATAGTGGTGGTAGTGTTGTTAAAACCAAGATATCCTGATGAATATTAGCCAAGTTTGCTCCCTCAGAAGGTCGCAACTTCTATTTGACAAACTATTTCAGATATTTACCAAAAAGGCTGCCTGCTTTTTTCAGATATGCATTTTTATTTAATCAAAAACATTACCTTTGACCATAAACTTTCTCTTAGAAAGTATCTTTTCTGATGTTTTTACCTGATCATCTGAGATGCCATTTATTAGAAAAATGTAGTAACAGCATGATGAGTATCCATTTTCCAGTCTTCTGATTCACATTAAGTAGAAGTGAGCAAACTAGAGCCTCCTAGGAAAACCATTTTCAGTTATTATCCATACAGCATATTCTGATATACATATAACTCTGACAAGAGTTTTTTGAAACATTTGGACTTCTCCTAAATGAACACATTTACTCTATTGTTACATGAGAACTGCAATTATTAAGATGAATTCTCTGAGTCTTTCTATGCAATAGGCCAACAATGACACTACTTCCTCTGGATTTATATGGCCAATAAATGTACTTTCTGTCCTACATTGAAAGTGCATCACAATTTAGTCTGCCGTTTCATGATACATAAATTCTCTCCACAGAGAAAGAAACAACGTGGCCCTTAGGGCACAAACTTGAATCAAAGTAAAGAGCTGCATTTTCAATTGCTCTAATCTTTGCAGCTACAACAACAACAAAAAAAGATGCTTTCTTTTCCATTAAAATTGTATAAGAAAAATAACTCCTGGCTGACTTCAATTACCATTTGATAGACTAGTGAGGAACTTATAATTCCATCATTACATATTATAATGTAGTACTGTCTTACTCAGTTTGTCTTCCTCAGTTTCAAAATAAACACATTCAGATTCCTGTATAATATATAACGAGGTTCCTGAAAGGGAATATTTTTTTTCCATAATGACATTAAACTTCAAAAATTAACTAGGGGGAAGAGGATAGATTTAAACTAGGTATTAGGAGGAAATTATCTGCACAGAAGATGGTGAAGCCCTGGCATAGCCTGCCCCATTCCTGGAGGTGTTCAAGGTCAGGTTGGATGAGGCCCTGAGCAGCCTGAGCTGGTGAGTAGTGTTCCTGCCCATGGCAGGGGGTTGGAACTGTAAGGTCCCTTCCAACCCAAGTGATTCCATGACTCTATGACTATGTCAAAGAATGTGAAAAGACCCAGTTATCAGCACAAGATGACATTTAGAGGTTATATTATCAATATTTTTAATATGTGTAAGTAAAGCACTATTTCACAACAAATCATGTTCGAACATTTAGTTCATCATTTGAAATATTTATCTTTAAAATCTCAATCTCTGACTTCTTTATGACAAAATCCCATAGTGAGCCTATATCTCATTTACACTGATAGCCATTTATACACTTCTGACAGGGTTAAGGGGACTTTGAGTGAGTGTAAATGTAATATATGTTCAGTCAAAATTGAAGAGTTGATCTTTCCCTGATCTACAGTAACATTCTAATATATTATTTACCTTCAGCTGAAACATTAATGTCAACTGAAATAATTAATTTTCAAGATCTTATATAGACATATAAACTTAGCACCAAACTTCATCCTTAAACAAGTTGCTAGGTGGACTTTAGTTCATGTGATGTACAGTAACCTTTCTCACTGGTAAATGTGTAGTTTGTGCTGTCAGTGATATTAAAATGCTACTCAAGCCAGGGAAGATGTTCAAAGGATGAGTGCATTTCTGACAAGAATACCTGTAAAGCTTCTTTTCTTCTCAAAATGTAACAAGATCACATTTCATCAGTACCTATCTGTCATGGCTTTGGTTGGAATAGAGTTAATTTTTTTTTTTTTTTTTTTTTTTTTTTTAGGAAAGGCTTGTACACTTTTGATGCTTTTTTTTTAAATTATTTTATTTGTAATGAAAATAGTGCTGATAGCACCCTGATGTTTTTGTTGTTGCTAAGCAGTGCTTACACAGAGCCAAAGACTTTTCAATTTCTTGCGATGCCCTGCCAGTAAATAGCTGGGGGTGCATAAGGAGATGGGAGGGGGCACAGCCAGGACAGCTGACCTGAAACAGCCAAAGGAATATACCATACCATATCATGTGGTGTCATGTTGAACAATAAATGCTGAGGTAGAGAAAAAGAAATAGGGCGGACATCTGAGTGATGGCATTTGTCTTCCCAAGTAACCATTAAGTGTGATGAACCTTACTTTCCTGAGAGTAAATGAACATCTTCCTACAAACGGGAAGTAGTAAACAAATTCCTTGTTTTGCTTTGCTTGTGGGTGTGGCTTTGCTTTACTAGTAAACTGTCCTTATCTCAACCCATGAATTCCAATTCTCAACATTTTTGGGTGATGGCGTGGGATGGAATAGAAGGATCCAGTCCAATGCTTGGCTATGACACTGGTGCTACAGGCAGGGCTTTGGGTTTTTTGATAATGCCTGGTCTTATAAGATGCCAGACCTGACAATAATACATGGGAAAGGTTTATCTCACACTGGCAAAAAGGCTCTGGGGATGGAATTGGCAGGGCTCATTCAAAGAGCTTTAAACTAGATTTGAAGGGGGGTGGGGCTGTAGATGGACTTGCACCAGTGGGGCAGCTCTCTAGTATTGATGAAGACTGGGAAGCCTCCCTTCCCCCTAGGGTGAAATCGGCATGCTCAGCTCGCTTCCTGAACTGCCTGTACACCAACTCACACAGCATGGGGAATAAGCAGGAGGAGTTAGAAACCCGTGTTCAAGCAGGAGATTATGATCTGGTGGCACCAACAGAGGCATGGTGGGACAGATCACATGACTGAAATATGGTCATGGATGGCTATATCCTTCTTAGGAAAGACAGGCCAGCAAGGTGAGGTGGTGGAGTTGCTTTTTACATGAGAGAGCAACTAGAATGTATTGCATACTGTCCAGAGGTGGATAAGGAGCAAGTTGAGAGTTTGTGGGTGAGAATTACGGGGTAGGATAGCATGGGCGATACTGCTGTGGGTGTTTATTACAGGCCACCAGATCAGGATGAGGAAATTGACAAGGCCTTCTACAGGTAGATGATAGAAGCCTTGCAATTACAGGCCCTGGTTATCATGCGGGTTTTTAACTATCACAGAATCATAGAATGGCCTGGGTTGAAAAGGACCGCAATGATCATCTAGTTTCAACCCCCCTGCTATGTGAAGGGTTGCCAACCACTAGAACAGGCTGCCCAGAGCCACATCCAGCCTGGCCTTGAATGCCGCCAGGGATGGGGCATCCACAACCTCCTTGGGCAACCTGCTCCAGGTGTCACCACCCTCTGTGTGACCCTCTCCTAATATCTAACCTAAACCTCCCCTATCTTAGTTTAAAACCATTCCCCCTTGTCCTATCACTATCCACCCTCGTAAACAGCCATTCCCACTCCTGTTTATATGCTCCCCTGAAGTACTGGAAGGCCACAATGAGGTCTCCCTGGAGCCTTCTTGTTTTGAAGCTAAACAAGCCCAGTTCCCTCAACCTTTCCTCATAGGAGAGGTGCTCCAGCCTTATGCTCATCTTAGTGGCCCTCCTCTGGACCTGCTCTAAGAGCTCCACATTCTTCCTGTACTGGGGGGCCCAGGCCTGGATGCAGTACTCCAGATATTTACTGGAATGCCTACTCAGCCAGCCAACCACAGTCCAAGAGGTGCACTGATGATAACTTCCTAATGCAAATAGTGGATGAGCCAACTAGGAGAGGAGTGCTGCTGGATCTTATTTTCACCAACAAGGAGACTCTGGTTGAAGCGATGATGTTTGAGGGCAACCTTTGTTGCAGCAACCGTGAGATCGTGAAGTTCAGGATCTCATGTGGCAGAAACAGAATACCAAGCAGAATCACAACCCTGGACTTCAGTAGGATCAACTTGGGTGTTTTAAAGTAATTGCTAGAGGAAATCCTGTGGGACAGGGTACTTGAAGGTGAAGGGACCCAAAATAGTTGGTTAGCATTCAAGGACTGCTTCTTCCAACCTCAAGATCAGAGCATCCCAACAGGTAGGAAGACAAGAAAGAGAGCCAGGAGACAAGCACGGTTAAATAAGGAACTGCTGGGCAAACTAAAGAGGAAGAGGAAGGTCTACAGATCATGGAAGGAGGGGCTGGCCACTTGGGAGTAATATAAGACTATTGTCAGAGGATGTAGGGAGGCAACCAGGAAAGCTAAGGCCTCCTTACCATTAAACCTTGCGAGAAGGGTCAAGGACAACAGAAAGGGCTTCTTCAAATACTCTGCAGACAAAACTAACACTAAAGGCAAGGTAGGCCCACTGATGAATGAGGTGAGTGCCCTGGTGACAGAGATGAAAACAAGGCCGAGTTATTAAATGCCTCCTTTGTCTCTGTTTATATTGCTGGAGGCTGTCCTGTAGAGCAGCCCTGTACCCCTGAGGCCCCAGAGGAAGTCAGAATCAAGGAGGAGTTTGCCTCAGTTAATGAGGACTGAGTTAAGGACCAATCAATCTGGACATCCATAAATCCATGGGTTCTGATTGGATGTACCTGTGGGTGCTGAAGGAGCTGGCAGAAGTCTTTGCTAGGCCACCCTCCATCATCTTTGGTAAGTTGTGGGGAACAGGAGAGGTGCCTAAGGACTGGAGGAAAGCAAATGTCACCCCAGCCTTCAAAAACTGAAAGGAGGACGCTGGTAACTATAGACCGGTCAGACTCACATCCCTGGAAAGGTGATGGAACAACTTATCCTTGGTGCTGTCTCTAGGCATATCATAGAATCACAGAATCATAGAATCATAGAATCACCAAGGTTGGAAAAGACCTACAAGACCTACTGCAGCTTGAAACCATTCCCTCTAGTCCTATCACTAATGACACAAGAGAAGAGGCTGACCCCCAGCTCACTACAACCTCCCTTCAGGAAGTTATAGAGAGCTATAAGGTCTCCCCTGAGCCTCCTCTTCTCCAGGCTGAACATTCCCAGCTCCTTCAGCCTCTCCTCATATGGCCTGTGCTCCAGACCTCTCACCAGCTTTGTTGCCCTTCTTTGAACATGTTCCAGGGCCTCAACGTCTTTCTTGCAGTGAGGGGCCCAAAACTGGAAACAGTACTCGAGGTGCGGCCTCACCAGTGCTGAGTACAGGGGGACAATCACCTCTCTGCAACTGCTGGTAACACTGTTTCTGATGCAAGCCAGGATGCCTTGGCCTTCTTGGCCACCTGGGCACACTGTCGGCTCATGTTCAGCCGAGCATCAATCAATACCCCCAGGTCCATTGCCTCTACACAGTAATCCAGCCTTTCCTTCCCAAGCCTGTAGTGTCGCCTGAGGTTGTTGTAGCTGAAGTGAAGGACCCGGTATTTGGTCCTGTTGAACCTCATCCCATTGGCTTCAGCCCAGCTCTCCAGCCTGTCCCGATCCCTCTGTATGGCCTCGCTACCCCCAGGAAGATCCACACTCCCAGCCAATTTGGTGTCATCTGCAAACTTACTGAGGTTGCACTCAATGCCCTCATCCAGGTCATCAATAAAGATATTGAAGAGGACAGGCCCCAGCACTGACCCCTGGGGAGCACCACTCGTGACCGGTTGCCAGCTGGATTTAACTCCATTCACCACCACTCTCTGAGCCCAGCCCTTCAACCAGCTCCTTACCCAGCCAAGAGTACACCCGTCCAAGGCACGGGCTGTCATATCAAGGATAAGAGGGTCACAAGGGGCAGTCAACATGCTTCACCAAGGGGAAGTCATGCTTAACCAAACTGACAGCCCTTTATGAAGAAATAACCAGGTGGATAGATGATGGTAAAGCTGCGGATGTGGTCTGTCTTTAGTAGAGCATTAGATACTGTCTCCCACAGCATCCTCGCAGCTAAACTGAGAAAGTCTGGTCTAAACAATTGGGTAGTGAGGCAGATTGTGAACTGTCTGAAGGAAAGAAACCAGAGAGTTGTGGTCAATGGGACAGAGTCTAGTTGGAGGCCTATATCTAGTGGAGTATCTCAAGGGTCAGTACTGGGACCAGTATTATCCAATTGTCATGGTTTTATGACTTTTGGTTACTGGTATTCCACATCATAACATCACATAGTGCACTGGGAGTTAAAGTGTTAATGCTCCAGTTCCAGGTACCTGTCCAGAAGAGAAGAACTACATTGCCCAGGGGCCTTAGCAGTCAGAGAGGAGATCATAACTCCTGTCAAGGTCTCCTGATCAGGCTTTTCGTCTCGGCACTCCTCTCCTTCGCTTCTCCTCACTGCTGTCTGTCCTGACTGTGCGCATTGCTTCAGTATCAGTGTAAGGCCTTCAGCTTTTTTGACAGTCTCTCTCTCATTATATTTGATTTATTAGCTTCAATTCTGATTATACTGTATTATAGTGTGTTATCTTGCATTCCGATACCATATTTAGTAAATTAGTTTGTTTCTCCTCAGATCGTTGCCGCTGTTTTTAATTATTTTAGGGTCCCCTGTTTCCCTTTTCTGGAGGCGTGGATTTTGCGAAATCCCTCTGCCCCACTAGTCATGGATCTGGGCCAAACCAGCCTGTAAACCGTTGACACCAATATATTTATCAATGACTTGGAAGAGGTAACAGAGGACACAGTCAGCAAGTTTGCTGATGACACAAAACTGGGAGGAGTGGCTGACACATCAGAAGGTTGTGCTGCCATCCAGCAAGAGAGACAGGCTGGAGAGTTGAGCGGGGAGAAATTTAATGAAATATAACAAATGCAAGTGTAGAGTCTTGCATTTGGGCAAGAACAACCCCTGGTACCAGTATAGGTTAGTGTTATCGTTTTATGATTTTTGGTTATTGGTATTCCACATCGTAACATCATGTAGTGCACAGGGAGTTAAAGAGTTAATGCTCCAGTTCTGGGCACCTGTCTGGAAGAGAAGAATTACATATCCCGGAGGACTGCATTCAGAGAGGGGATATAACTCCTGGCAAGGTCACCTGATGTCCCTTTTTTCCTTCAGCTCTCCTCCCTGCTGCTCAACCCAACTGCACGTCTCACCTCAGCTTTATGGTGAGGCCTTTCCACTTTTCAAACACTCTCTCTCGTTATACTTGATTTTATTAGCTTCAGTTCTAATTATATTGTATTATAGTGTGTTACCTTGCACTCTGATACCATGTGTAGTAAACTGGTTTGTTTCTCCTCAGATTGTTGCCACTGTTTTTAACTATTTTGGGGTCCCCTGTCTCCCTTTCTGGAGGTGTGGATTTGTGAATCCCTCCGCCCCTCTAGTCATGGAACTGGGCCGAACCAGCCCATAAACTGTTTACAGTTGGGGACTGACCTGTTGGATAGCAGCATAGGGGAAAGGGATCTGGGGGTCCTGGTGGACAGCAGGATGACCATGTGCCAGCACTGTGCCCTTGTGTCCAAGAAGGCCAGTTGCATCCTGGGGAGTATTAGAAAGGTTGTGGTTAGTAGGTTGAGAGAGGTTCTTCTTCCCCTCTACTCTGCCCTGGTGAGACTGCTTCTGGAGTACTGTGTCCAGTTCTGGGCCCTTCAGTTCAAGAAGTACACAGGGAACTGCTTAAGACAGTTCAGCACAGAGCCGCAATGATTAAAGCAGGGGAGCATTTCCCTTACAAGGAAAGGCTGAGGGAGCTGGGTCTCTTGGAGGAGACTGAGGGGTGACCTCATTAATGTTTATAAGTATGTAAAGGATAAGTGTCATGAGGACGGAGCCAGGCTTTTCTGAGTGACATCCAATGATAAGACAAGGGGCAATGGGTACAAGCTGGAACATAGGAGGTTCCACATAAATAGGAGAAAAACTTCTTCACAGTAAGGGTAACAGAACACTGGAACAGGCTGCTCAGAGAGCTGTGGGGTCTCCTTCTCTGGAGACATTCAAAACCCACATGGACATGTTCCTGTGTGACCTGGTTTAGGTGTTCCTGCTGTGGCAGTGGGATTGGACTAGATGATCTGTCAAGTCTCTTTCAATTCCTGATATCCTGTGATTCTGTGATCCCACCTAGAGAGATGGAGTAAGTGGCTGTGTGGTGCTGAGCTGTCTGCTGCGGTTAAATTGCAACAGCAGATTTAAATCTTTTTGGTGCCCAAGATGGAGCACAAAGGGTTCTAGATGATGACAGATTTAACTGGAGTGTGAAGTGTGTTAAACCAAATTAATAGATGTTTTAGCTACCATGCTCATCATGAGGCTTGCTTGCTTTACCTAAGAGTCAAGTGCTTGTTAGTGGCTGCTTTTGATTCTGCCACTTGCTCTACCCCTTATCATCTGGCTTTGCTGTACTTAAATCCTGCAGCCTGGTCCGAAAGGACAAAGGGTGGAGCTTGTAAAGGATATGGCTTTAAATTTTTGTAACCGGTGGTTTGAGTTGCACATAATAGGATGTCTTACAGCAGGAACCACCATAACCAACAGAGGATGAGCCTCACAGGAAGCAGTGCAAGTGCAGCAGCGCCCAATCTGAGATGGCTTTGGTGACCAGGAATTCATGCAACACATTGCCTCTCTTATTCAGCGAGACAACCAAAATAGAGAGCTAAGTGATGGACTGAAAGAACTCAGCGGGAATTGTATGGACACTTCACAAGGGTGGTCCATAGACTAAGGGAATTATAACCGTATATTAACTGGAGGGTAGTGATTAATGAAGACATATTAAGAAGTGTGAGACCTCAGCATGATGTAAGTGATATGGAATAATTGTTGAATACTGTCACGATACTTCATACCAGATGGTGTCATGCTCAGCAACAAAAGCTGGAATAAAAAAGAAAGTGGAGGACATCTGGAGTGAGAGTGAGTCCTGGGAATGACTGAATATCTGCTCACTGATGGGAAGTAGTAAATTAATTCCTTCTCTTGCATTGCTTGTGTTCCAATACTCTTCCCCATCCCATCTGAGGAGAGAGAGTGAGTGGTTCTGTGGTGCTGAGCTGTCTGCCAGGGTTAAACCACAACACCAGCATTAACATAGATTTTGTTTTACTTGATTCTGTTCTTTAGTAAGTATCACAGAAGAAAAAAAAGTAGCAAAAAATAAAAACAAACAAACAAACAAACAAACAAAAAACCTACCTTAATAATAGATCATACTAACCACAGTATTAACTAAACCAGACATTAGACTTGTTTTTTGTATTACCACTACCTCATCAGATTTTACTAAAGTTGAGTTCAACATCTGAAGGTGAATGTTTTACAAAAATTTAAAAAAAAAAAAAAAAAATGCTTAGAATTAAAAATAATCACAAGTTACCAAGGGTAATATATAAAAATATATGAATTATGAAATGGCTTTAAACAGTGAATGAGATGCATGTCCCTGCAATCCCAATTCACATTTGCTTTTGATTCGCAATGAGACTGCATATCTATCTCGTAGTTGACCTTTCTTAGAGCTCCCATGGGAGGGATGCATCCACAACTACTTCCTGCAGTGTGTCTAGGGCCCAGAGTATCCAGATCACTCAAATGACTGAGCACATCATTGTGCCTACTTGGGTAACATCTCCAGGTTTTACTTCTGAGGGCACTGGTGCATTGGTTTCTCTCACACGACTTAGTCAAGATGCAGCCTATATGTTCTCTTGATCTTCAAAGCCCTGAAGTGCCTGTGCCATCAGCAAGGTATTGGTATGGTCAAAGAGGGAGACTAATCATGGACATCGTATTAACAGAGATAGATACATCTTGGTAGTTTTGATTTTTCAAGCAACTTGGCAAATATGGGTGTTTTTTGTTTTTTGTTTTTTTTTTTTTTTAATATATTTTGGTATTCTTTTAGAATGAGCACAATTCAATTTTGCTATAAAATTCCACATCAGCACTAATGAACGCATTCATCATTTGAGATGTGATGGAGCAAGTGGGCCTGAATGAAGGGAAAAGACTAAAAAAGTGTGACCAAGTCACACTTTGTAATGGATGAACTTAAGAAAATGAATTTCACAGAATGAATAATTGGATCAAAATTAGACACCACTATGATCATAGTTAGCTATTTTATTAAATGTACTGTGTCATTATCAATCTGCAAGTAGATTGAGATTAGAGATTTGAGATTAGAGAGTTTTGTTATATGTAGGTTAGTTTCTTTGCTGCTGTAAACTCAAAAGACCTATTTACAGCACGTGAAAATCTGCTCCACTCATTACAGCACTCTCTACTTAGCTAAACTAGTTTGTTGTGAGTGTATTCTATTCCATTTATTAGCAAGGAAAAGATCTATGACCTTGGCTACTTTCCTGTGAAAGCAGTCCTTTATCTCAGAATACAGAGTGTGATGTGAATAATGCTGCTGTATAGAAGCCCGAGAAAGAAAGTGCTATGTAGAAAATACGGAAGTAATGTCTTGGGAATTTCCCTATCAGCTTCACAGCCTGGCAAGTGTGACTGAAGGCTCTCTTTCTCTCCAGTGGTGACATTCTTAAAATCTTGAGAGTGAATAAAGCAAGGAGCTTCCAAGACAACAGCATTTCAATAGCTGCAAACAGGTTAAGGCTGTGATGAAATATAAAAAGTAAAATGTAAAGGAAAATGACGTAATTTTTTTGCTATTAGTATTCTAGAACTTGCAACTGGAATGTGTTTCCATTAAGCCGGAGTGTGCATAGAGATTATATGGAAATTGTTTGTTTGTTTTAGTTTTTTGTTTTTCCTTTTTCCTTTTCTGAAAAGATTGCAGCAATCTCTGTCCTCGAATTACTCATTACAAATTTATACAGCACAGCTGGCGTTCTGTATAACCCACTGGGCATTTGTTGACACTATACCAAACAGGTATATTTACAGTTCTCGGGAGAAAATGGTATTGTATGTGTTTTCAAAACTCTCCTAAAACATCTGCAAGGTACAATGAAAACAAAAATACAACAATAACAAATAGTCTGTCACTTCAATTGGCAAATTCTGACTATTAGGAATTAATTCACCCTCTACAACATCCTTGCTGGCTTATTTATTTAACTGCCAGGTAAAGGAAAAGCAAGACTAGATTAAATTTGCCCCAGCAATTCAGATATTGATGGTAAAAACTATAGGAAAGTATAAACAGAAAATTCTGGCACTAGACAATATTGTTCAGCCCTAGCAGAGAAAAAGGAACAGGCATAAACAAGTTCACTTGGAAGTGGTAAACCTAGCAAAAGTTATGGTTCTGCTACTTAAAGGAGCTAATTTAAAACTCATCAAAATAGTACTTTAATTTACTTACAATGACTGATGCCATGTAAACTCAGGTCATGGTTATGAGTGAAGTCATATTATAACACTGAGTATTTATGATTGAATGGAAATAGTAAAGTCTGTATTTGTAAAGGAGATTAATCAAAATGGTGGGTAACTAGAGAAGGTCAAGGAACGGCGATTAAGAAATCCTACAGACATCAGTGTTTCTGATCAGTAAAATGAACAACAGTAGTATTGCATTTAGCAAACTTTTATTTGCTGAGGGTAAATTCTTTGAAATAACTTGAATGAGAAAAAAGAAGAAATTACCTTTTCAAGAGAGCAGAGGGATTACACAGCCTAGCTGCTCACAGCACAGAACATGATGAACACACAGCTGTGATTATGTGATCTTGCTCTTTGTGGCAGTGTGGAGCAGAGATTCATTACACAGCAGACCTTTTCCAGACATATGTTCTAATGCCTGACTGGTTTGAGTTTGATTAAGAAGAATAAACATAATTTTCTAAACATAAGAGTTTATAGCCATTTGAGATACCTAAATTTCTAACTTCTAAATCAAGTATCTTTAAAGGATTTAGGAGAAAAGTATGTACTCCTTGATGCAGTTGAGAGAATTTGGAAGTCCAAGTCATCTTGACTATCTTTCTGCTGGTAAATACACTGGACCAAGGTCTATCCTTGCTCCTAAGAAAGGGTTGCGCAGTTCAGGACCATATGGCTATCAGCTTCTACTTCTCAAAGTGAGGCAGCCTTTCCTACCCCATAGGTGGTCCCATGACCTTGTCAAGGCATCTTCTGGAAGATCAACATGTCAACTATGCGGGAAAGTCTCCAAAAAAGTTACACAGCAAGAATGGTCACATGCTACTACTTCTGCCCTGCCCCCCCCAGCCCCCTCCCACGTGTAACTCTTTCAGGTATGCAGCAGCTTCACATCACAGGGTAGTTTCTGCTCAGTCTCTTCATGAGTTCCATTGATAGATAGATCACCACACAAATAATGGAGGTTACTGCATCTAGAAAGGCTCAGAGCAGCCTGGAAAGAGGGAGGGAAAAGTGTGCAGTGCAGGCATGGAGCTCTGACATTTTCTCCAGTGTCTCTTGGCTCCCCATACTTACCATATTGGCTGTGAATGCCTTGTTGTTCTAGTCTGCAAAGGGCCTCGGTCCTAACTGTTGACAATTCATTATGTTGTGTGCTCTCACTGCATTCAGTCTAATGCAGAATAATTATGATATTGTGATTACTACTCTGAAATACCTAGAGGATTCTTTAAGAAGATTCTTTAAATAATCCAATTAAGATGAGTATTTTGCACTGTCTGTCCTTTCCTTAAGAAAAAAACTGTCTTGTACATGTCACAGTGCTGATGCCATACTGTGAGAAATATTTAAGATGATTTGCACATTTGTGTACATTTTTGTGAGTTACAATTTTAGGGGTCATATGTTTAATGCCCTTAGAGTTTAAGGAACATGTTTCAGCATATTTTAATGTTGCTAATCTTTTCATTGTTTCACTGCAGGTCAAAAGTGCAGATACTGGCTGGTCACTAGTTCCCACTTGGCGGTAAGCTGTGGTATGTGCTTTGCAGGCAGTCTCACAGCTGCCATTGAAAAAGATTAATGCCTGAAGCCCACTTAGGGAGCTGATATAAGCTCTATTTTGACATGTCAACTGTTAAATGCTTGATTTGAAGGATTTTTTCACTGATATTTTAATCACTGTATACGGCATTCAGTTTGGGAAGGGTGAGTAAAAACCCTACTTTTTTTTTTTTTCTTTGCTTAAGTCTGTAAACATTTGTATAGATTCTAGTCTAGAGCAACAAGTCCATTTTCAGCTTTGTAAATCAGAGTCCAGGAAGATTTTGCTATTATAACCCAACATGAGAAAAATCAATAAATGTTAAATTTCTCTCTAGGTGCCTTCTAGACAACATCTATAAAAAATGCTGACACTAACAATATGATGGGAAGCCATGCTTATCTGTAAGGGAAAAAGGAATGCATTACTCTTCCTGTTGTTTAGCATTCAGCTTCAGAAAATTGGTATCCTGTATATTAGAGAGATTTCTAAACTCTCCAGGTTGCTTACTTGGTAACAGAAGTCAGGAAAGCAAGATTTATCAGCATAATTAATTATTTTTGCCCTGCATACAGTACACTGGTGCCACCTACAGACATGATTAAAAGCGTTCCTAAAAGCATGCACCTCAGTCTGTGAAGCTGCTATCCTGGATATTAATTAACATGTTTATTTCAGTGACTATGACTAGAATGCTAATAGCTTAACCACTGGAGATCAGATCTCCCTTGAATAAAATAAAATTAATGGTTGTCATCACTTTGACAGAAACTGAATCAAGCCTTGGATTAGTTTTTCAGACTTATAATACACCCCCCTCCAATGCTCTGCAAAACAAATTATTTCCTCTAATTTTACTGCACAAGACAAAATGTTCCCTCACGTGCAGATGGTTAATTTCATTTGATTCTGACGAAAGCCTTCTGAACCACAAGCTGTTATGTTACAACATGTTTATCATTTCAGCAGACTGCCTCTAACTTGAGCTTATCTCAGCAAGAGTCTTACCTAACAAATGCCAAGAAAAGACCAGCATTGTAATGTGTACCCTTGGGCATGGCCCTGCATTGCTTTCATATCCACAGATCATCTACACCTTTGAAAGATTCCTCTTTCACTCACTTATCTCTATTTTAAGATTAAACAAATGCAGTCTGATCTGGTGTGGATCTGGTTTTACATTTTTTTTCTTTCCTTTCATGTCAGTCAAGACTAGAATAAGAAAGGCCCTTTTAGCCTTAAATATATCCCCTGGGGTATTCTGTTATCTTACCTGTCTCTAAAATTTTGTTCAAGACATACTTTGTACTGCAAAACCTGTGACTGTTTACTTCTGGAAATATCACCCTGAATTCAAGAACAGTCACTAGCTCGTTTTCAGCAGATATTCTTTAACTGCATTTTTATTGGTATTGATATTGGAAATATACTGTCTATTGTATGGTGTCTAAAGATGAAGAGAGGCCCTAGCTAAGGCATCTGAAACTACAGTGTTCTCCTTGCCTTGAGATTGTACTTTCTTAAGCAGAATGATGTAAAAAAGTTTAACATCCTTCATAACTAACCATAATATTAGACATTAGCAAAGTTAAACTTTCAAAAATCATAATATGCATAGCCTCTTTTTCTTTATGGGTAGAAATGTAAGAAATTAACAGCATCATTGAGGATGGTCAGCAGAGATGTACTGAGGGCAGATTGTGCCTGACTCTCCACGTATTCATCTCTAATGAGATGACTGGCTCTGTGGATGAGGGAAGAGCAACAAATAGTTTATAACATGACTTTTTAATGGTTTTGAAATGGTCTGTCTCTCATGGTATCTTTATAGCCAAGCTGGTGAGATACCGTTTGATAAATAGACTATAACAGAGATGTAAGATTGGTTGGACTACTAGACGTAATGGCTTGTGATCAGTAGAATAAAGTTTAGCTGGAAACCACTACGAGTCAACAGTGGAACTGGTTTTGTTTAGTGGCCTTATTAATGATGCTAACAATGAAAGAAAATAAATGCATTTTCAGCAAGGTTGTGGATGATGTCAAGTTGTGGGAGAGCAGTCAGTCTGCCAGAAAGCAGGGCTGCAATTCAGAGACATGGGTCCATATACGCTATATCCATGCATAGTTATTTCACAATATGCTTAATATGCCTTATTCTACTGCTTAACAGTATAAGACAGAGAATATTATGAAAAATCCTCGGAGAGAGAAATTCCAGTGATAGGAGTGCTAGAGTATGACTACTAGGATGATAAAGTAAGGCTTAATCATACTCTGAGAATAAATTTTTCTTTAACCTTGGAAACAATCTAAGATGGAAGGAGTAAACATCCTGGAGGATGATAGAGTTGTCCCTTTAGGAAGAGAGAATTATTTAAATATAAGAAAAATATTGGCAAAAGAAGCAAATACTATCAACTGGAGAATTAAAACATTTAAACGTAAATCAAGAGATTATTAGCCATTAGACAGGGATCTCTTGGAAAGAGTCCAGCGGAGGGTCACAAAGATGGTGAAGGGCCTGGAGCATCTCCCCTATGAGGAACGACTAAGTGAACTGGGTCTGTTTAGCCTTGAGAAAAGAAGGCTGAGAGGGGATTTGATCCAGGTTTATAAATACCTGAGGTGTGGGGGCCATAGTGGTGAGGCCGGACTCTTTTCAGTAGTGCATGGGGACAGGACAAGGGGAAATGGGATGAAGTTAGAGCATAGGAAGTTCCACACGAATGTGCGCAAGAACTTCTTTACAGTGAGGGTGACGGAGCACTGGAACAGGCTGCCCAGGGGGGTTGTGGAGTCTCCTTCTCTGGAGATATTCAAGACCCGCCTGGATGCCTACCTGTGTGACCTGCTGTAGGGAACCTGCTTTGGCAGGGGGGTTGGACTTGATGATCTCTAGAGGTCCCTTCCAACCCCTACAATTCTGTGATTCTGTGATTCTGTGATTAGTGAAACAGGGTTCAAACAGTATTCCAATCACGAAATACGGGGCGGGGGGGAGGGGGGAAGAAAAGATTAATCCATTTTAAACTAGAACTTATTAAAATTATGACAGAATTGATATAGCACAGTGGTTGCTGACAATAAAAGTATATAGTGATCTAGGTTGCATATTCCAGTATAATGCCTCTTACTTTTGTTTGTCACAGTGGCTCCAAAACAAAAGCTTTATTGTTCTCTGTTATTTCAAAATGGAAGATGGGTTGCCTAGGCTTGGCTTTGCGTTTTCAGGAAATATTAGAAACTCTTACAGCCTTCAGTCACTTTGAAGGGAGATGTAAGGATGGAATAGGTGAAGCAGAGCAAGAATTCTCCTAAATAAGAAGGCATTTAAAGGAGGCTGAAAGGAAATACAGGGAGACATCTCCAAAGCCAATAAGCAGACAAAGGTAATATTCCACCTTAAAATGCTTTATCTAAAGCAAAAAAAATTGGTATCTACAGCTTCAACCTAAAGCAGGAGCTATCAAGGTCTTAGCACTGTTAGAAGCACTAACTGCTCTACCTTTATCCTATACTTTGCTACAGTGTGATTTATGATTATGATGATGATATTTTCTCAAAATTGGTAGAAATGAAAAAATCCTACGCATTTCATCTTTAAGTGTGTCAAAGTGGAAAAGTCAATATCCAGGCAGTTAGTCAGTAAATTATGCTATTTCCTTATGTCAAACTATTTTGCAGAAGAGTGTGCTTTCTTAATACACCCCTCTTATATAATTGATTGTCACGGGGTTATCAAGATCAATCTGGGTCCGTGACAGGGGAGGGGGCAGTAGGCCCGTAGCCCCCCGGCCCCCTCGGAAAAAAAAAAGGGAAAAAGGGAAAAGGGGTAGGGAGATGGGAGTTCAAGGGAACAAATGGAGCAGTGGCAACGATCTGAGGAGTAAAACTTATTTACTAACTATGATATCGGAATGCAAGATAACACACTATAATACAATATAATTAGAATTGAAGCTAATAAATCAAATATAATGAGAGAGAGAGGTTTCTGAAGACCAAGAAGCCTACTTTGAAGTTGAAGGCGCTGCGGCTTGGAAGCACACCCACACCCGCTGCCAGGCAGTGAGAGAGAGAGCGAGCGTCGCTTCCGTGACGTATTTTCCCTCTCTGGTCGCGAGGTCCCCTGGGATGTGTAGTACTTCTTCTCTATGCTCCACATGATGTTGGGATGTGGAATACCAATAGCAAAAATTACAAAACACAAAACCATGACATTGATAAATGATTGAGATACGAATCAAGCTTATTTGATTCCTTCAGCAAAGGAAAGAAGAAAATAGCTAAATTTACCTAATTTAGATAGGCTTTATTGAAGCTTTTTGTGTAGATCTGCATATGTGACTGGAAGCAACAGTACAAGGGCTGCTCCAAAAGTAATGCCTCTTATTTTATTATGTTGGTCCACAATGTCAGAAGTGAATGTTGGTGGTATGATGGTAGAGGTTGAACCTTCCCATCAATATTCCGTTACATATTGTTGCCACGTGACAGATGACAGCAGTGGGGCAGTCTGACAGAATGGTGTCTGACATGGAAATGTGTATGAAGCAAAGCTGAGTCACTGAATTCCTCCATGAGGAAAAAATGGCACCCGCTGACATTCACTGATGCCTGCTGAGAGTTTATGGAGACCAAAGAGTGGATGTTAGCACATTGAGGTGGTGGGTGATGCATTTCAGCAGTGGTAACAGTATCAGTAGGTCACCTCCACTGGTGCAGATTTTTACAAGCATGGCATGCAGGTTCTTGTTCACTGCTAGTGAAAATGTATAGCTAATACTGGAGACTAATGAAAATGTATAGCTAATACTGGAGATTATGTTGAAAAATACAAAGCTCTTTCTTTTTTATTTCATATTGTGAAAGAAGATGTAAACATAGATGTCAGAGCTTCAGCTCATATGATTCAGAACATCTGGGATATTTTTGCTGAGAGAAACAGAGAGGTCTAGCTGATGCATGCATGTATAGAAATTTAGTACAGAACAAATGTGAGGTGACTAGCTTCATTAACTGTGCATTCAGAAAAGAAAAAAAAATAGCTTCAAAAATCTTCAAAATTAGTCAAGGTTAGTCAATTCTTCAAAAGACATTTAAAAATTGTTATATAGCTGCACAATTCAGACACAATCTTGGTAATGAGGAATACAAAGAAAAGTGCCCATTTGTGCAATATAGTCTGTGAAACAGCAAAATAATTCAATAAACACTGAACTTGTGAAGGAGGTATGCTTTGATTACAGAACTGGACAAAAGTGCAACATAATCTCATGAGATGAATAACTATAAAGTGAAGGTTGAAGTTAGTCCATGGGGCAGACATGCTGCAAAATGACAAGTCTGTTGGTGGAACTGTTCCTGCGTCCTCTGTGAAACAGAGGCATATGTGGTTTCTGAAATTCAAATGATCTAAGTTTGTATGTAACATTTTAATGTGCTGATGTAAAACCAATTGCAAGAATCTTTTTTTTTTTTTTTTTTTTTGCAAGAAACTTCATCAGTCAGTAAACTGTGAAAGCTGACTTAGAAAAACTTCTATCCAGATTTGTTTCTTTTTATTAATCAAACAAGAAAGATAAAGCAAAACAACAAAGAGGAAAGAAAAGTGTATGTTAAAAAAGGAAAAGATTATTAACTAAAAAAAGTCTGCAACCATTTTATAATTCCAGCATCCTTAAACACCCGCAGGTTCATGCAGTTGCTACACAGTGACCATAACCAGCATACTCTATCCAAATCAAAATATTTATGCTTTTGAATGAAAGACAGATATTTCTATACTTGGACTCCTTGCAACTGCATTATTATAAGGAATCATTTTATTGCAAACATTTGACTGTATTTTACATTCTTAAATAGATTAATAATGTAAGTATAGCTCTGGCACCAGCTATTTTCCAGCTTTTAACAAATATGAATCAGCAAGTTCTTTTAGCTGGATGTCTTACAGATTGAATAATGCTTGGAAAGAATATGTAAATACCAGTGTCTGAAACTCATTTTAAACAATTCAGATGAATATAGAGTAAAATGCTAAAAGTTCAGCAGCTGTTTATTAAATTCTCTCCTTGCTTTCATGGTTGTAAAATCTGTTGAAATCAAATATTATCTGTGAGTGAAGTTGCAACAATCTCATATCTCTCTCTCTCTCTATCTCAAAAACAAACAAACAAACATTAAATAAATAAATAATAAAAAAGACTTCCCGTCAGATTTCAGATCAGTAAAAGCCGGAGATTTTCTTTTTAAAATGCTTGTATTTGTATATACCGTAAAACAGTACTTAAAATAATTACCTTGAAAAGTCACCTAAGTCATCTACAACTAAATTTGTCAGGCTGATTTCTGAGATTAAAAAATAGTATTTGTAAACATGTCTATATATGCTTTATCGTCCACTTTGTTACTTCTATCCTCAGAAAAAAAATTATATTCATGTCTGATTCAGAAATCATATTGATGAGCTTGAGGAGCATGCTTTAAATTTCAGTGAGACTTTAGCATCGCTTTAATAATGTTGTTTTGAGTCCAGTAGGAAGAGTATCAAGCTAATGGTTAATTACTACACAATATCATTTGATAACATACAATGTTACTTCTTAAACCTGTCAGAATCAGTGTTAAGTTGGAAGTACCTAAAATACTCCCAGGAAATACTAACTACTAATGAGTACAAAGGGCCACTATTCTAACTACACTTCAAGACACATTCAACAAAACTGAATTCATGACATAAAGTTCATAATCTTCTTTTATATTATAAAACTTAACTATTAAATACTTGTTGGTAGATACAAGAACAATGTATACCATATTTTTGCATTCATACACGTTTTTTAAAGATGACACATGACCTCACATCACCAAAGCATTTAAATACGTATAGCATATTTTAAGGCTCAATTTAAATTGCCCAAAGTAGACAATTAAAATACATGGATTGCTTGAATAGTACGACAGAACTTTGCCCAGACAGATCTAATCAGATAGATCTTCCTACAGTATAGATGGTTTCTTCAGCATAGAAGAAGTTAGATCTGAAAAAGCAAGATACGACACAGCTATTCTGAGCTCCAAGATACAGGCTGGGTGAAGAATGGCTTGAAAGTAGTCCTGAGAAGAAGGATTTAGAGGTATCAGTTGATGAGACTCAACATGCGCACTCGCAGACGAGAAGGGCAATTGTATCCTGGGTTGCATCGAGAGTATCCTAGGCTGCATCAAGAGAAGCGGGACCAACAGGTTGAGGGAGGTGATTCTTCCCCTCTGCACTGCTCTCATGAGACCTCACCTGGAGGTGAGGGGTGGGTTCCCAATAAGAGAAGAATACTGAGCTGTTGAAACAGGTCAAGAGGAGGGCCATGACGGTGACCAGAGTGCTGAAGCACCTCCCCTACAAGGACAGGCTGAGAGCTGGGGCTCTTCAGCTGGAGAAGAGAAGGCTTGGGGGACCTTATAGTGGCCTTCCAGTACCTAAAGGGGGCCTACAGGAAAGCTGGGGAGGAACTATTTATAAGGGCATGTAGTGACAGGACAAGGGGAAATGGCTTTAAACTGGAGGAGGTAGATTTAGACCAGATATTAGAAAGAAATTCTTTATTGTGAGAATGGTGAAACACTTGACCAGTTTACCCAGAAAGGTTGTGGATGTCCCCCCTCTGACGGCATTTTGTACCAGGCTGTACGGGGCTTTAAGCAACCTAGTCTAGTGGAAGGTGTCCCTGCCTACAGCAAGGGGTTGGAACTAGATGATCTTAAAGGTCCCTTCCAACCCAAACCATTCTATGATTCTATGATGACTGAAGTGCCCATACAAAGGCTGTCTGTTCTGAATGATCCTTGTACCTTTGCTAACTCCAAAGTATCAGAAGTATGCGCAGCCATACCTTGGGACACCGGTGTGTAGCACAAGACACAAGCATCCCAAACCCTGTTTCAACAGCATAAGATTGCTGTAAGTTTCAGCACTGTGCTATACTAGTACACTATATATTTAAGTAAATATGTGACGTAAAAAAGCTTCTATCTTCCCAGAGACTATAAATTACCTATATGTAGGCTAGTATCCTTATGTAATTCATATGTGACAGATACCTTATGTCAGATGAATCTCAGTTTTAAAATCAGGGATAAATACCAGTTAGCACATAAGATATCTGACACTTTTGGATATCCTACTGTTAGGAAGTGATTAAGAAGACGACAGTGCCATCAGGCCAGGAACAGGCACAAACATCATCCCTCATGTATTCACCTGCTAGCCAGGAAAATCACTTTGCTTCATCTTGGACATCTCAAAGATTTGATCTTTAAACATTAATTACTTTATAAATATTTGCTTAAGCTACATTGAAATGAAAAGGAAAAATTATATTTGCATGGAAACCTTTTGATTATGATACACTCTGGTATAGCACACATCATGGCGCCTATGTGCTATAAAAATATAATACTGAAGCAAGTGGTCCACTGTGATTGGCATCCAAATTGAAGACACACAACTATTTGCGGATTACAGAATTTATGTAGAATAGGGACAACCTAGATCACTTGGACTGCAAGCAAGAGAGTAGAAGCAGGTTATCAGGAATTTAAGAGTTTACACTACAGAGTGGTAGATTCAGACTATCATCTTGTGTGCTAAGGATCATAACCTAGATGGGAAGGACCACTAGGTGGCCACAAAGGCCAGTTAGAATGAAGGCTGACAATTTTATTCCCAAAAGACAGACTAGAAGAATCAGTCATCCATAGGGAACATTATTTGTGGAAGCAGGACACATTTATGGACAAAGGTGCAACAACAAAGAAGACAACAGGTATTTATAGTCTACCTCAGTAGTACTAAATGGAAGCCATCCCCGCTGAAAATAAAGGTCACGGCAGTGTAAAGTTTATGGGAAGTTACAAGCAGTTTGATTAGTCCAGTAAAAATAGTAAAGAAAGAATTTAGGGAGAAAACTGAAAGAGTAAACTGAGTTGAAACACAAGAATATTTGGTTAAGGACTAGAACAAGAAATCTAAGGTTCGGCTGTGTGCCTCCATTGAAGAGGTGCACTAAGCACCTGCAATGCACTACATGTATTCAGACTGTATTTCTAGCTGTGCAAAGAAATGCACAATTGAGGCTCAAACTGGAAAGTGAGACAGAACTTAGTATTTGGATTGAGAACAGAGGATTCTGTGACTGGAGAAGACAACTAATGCACCAAATATTTTCCTTGAAACTCTTGTTTCAGATTCCAGAACCACACTAGCATATTAAGCAGAGTTGTATGGATTGAAGAAAATGACTTAAATTCTTGATGTTTCAGTTCTCCATTTGTACAGAAGTAATTATGTTGTCTTACTAAAGTGTTGGGAAGTCAAATTAGCAAATGAATGCATAGCTGCCCAACTATACAATTTACTATATGGACTACACAAACCACAAGCACCAGTGAGTTCTCAAGTGAAGAAATTGTCCCAGTTGCAAATGTTTAAAACATGAAACAAAAGGACATATTGTCTACCCTCTCATGCTCTTACTTGAGTGTTCTCTGGCTGCACAGCATGCCTGAGCCTGTTGCTACTGGTGAAGGGCGGCAAGAATAGCACCTGTGTGAGGCGTGAGCATGTGGATGAGCCGCTCAGTATGTTGGCAGAGCTCAAGTATGAGGTAAAGAGTCTACAAGAAGGGACGTAAGGAGGATCTGGGGAACTACAGGCCCATCAGCCTGACCTCGGTGCCAGGACCACAGAGCAGAGCATCTTGGGTGAGATCACATGGCACAAGCAGGGCAACCAGGGGATCAGACCCAGCTCACATAGGTTCACAAAAGGCAGGTCCTGTTTGACCAACCTGATTTATTTCTGTGATCAAGTGATTCACCTCATGGGTGACAGAAATGTTGTTAGTATAGTCTACCTAGACTTCAGCAAAACCTTTAACACTGTCTCCCACACTACTCTCCTGGAGAAGTGTCCTGGTTAAATCAGTATGTCATATCATGGCATTATATGACAAGCTTTTGGGTGCAGAGGCACAGTGCAGTGCAGAGCTGTACTTCCTGTTTTTCTATCAGTCTCCTGTGAGTTCCAACTCTCCAAGAGAAAGGTACACTGAGATGTACTACATTTCCCAGGAGCCTCCACATGATCTCCTATTCCGTGTGATGGCAATGAGGGGCTTCCGGGGTTCCAGCAGCACAGTGAGCACAGTGAGCAGCAACATGGTTGTAGCCTTCCTCCCTCTCTCATTTGAGTAACTTTCTTATTATTATCTTACATTCTTTTACCATTTGTAGGAAAATTGTTACCTCTTTTTATCTTAATTGGGTTGTTTTTTTCTTTCCTTCTCCCCAAAATGGGAGAAAGGAGGTTTCTTGCCCTGTGCTTGAAACCATGACATGAAGCTGGCAGCCCATGGCTTGGACAGGTACATTCTTTGCTGGGTAAAGAACTGGCTAGAGCCTGAGTCCAGATTGTTGTGGTGAATGGAGTTTAATCCAGCTGACAACCAGTCATGAGTGGTGATCCCCAGGGGCCAGTATTGAGTATCTTCATTGATGACCTTGATGAGGACACTGAGTGCACCCTCAGTAAGTTTGCAGATGACAGCAATCTGTGAGGAAGTGTTGATCTGTCTGGGAGTAGAAAAGGCCTTCAGATGGGAGACCAAGATGAAGTTCAACACAACCAACTGCTGGGTCCTGAACTTTGAAAGAGTGACTGGAAGACTGTGATAAAAAGTCCCTTCCCACCTTTCCTGTAGGCCCCCTTTTAAGTATTGAATGACCGCAATCAAACTTCACTGGAGAGACTTCTCCAGAGCCTCCTCTTCTTCATATTGAAAAAGCCCAACTCCCTCAGCTCTTTCTCATCAGATCTTGTGGCCACAGATCTGGATGCAGAACTCCAAGCGGAATGGGACAATCTCTTCGCTCTTCGCTCACCCTGCTGGTCATTATTTTGGTGTAGCTCTGGGTATGGCTAGTTTTCTGGGCTGCAATTGTACCCTACTGGCTCATGTTGATCTTTACATCAACAAATATGCCCATATCCTCCTCAAGGCTGCTCTCAATCCATTCTCCGCCCAGTTTGGGATTGCCCTGACCCAGGAGAAGAACCTTGCACTTGACCTTGTTGAACTTCATGAGGTTTACATGGACCCACCTCTGAAGCCTATCCAGGTCCCTCTGGATGTCATCACTTCCCTCCAGTGCGTAGACAGCATCACACAGCTTGGTGACATCATGTGTTGCCATGTCTCAATTTAGCATCTAAACTAAACTCAACTTAGAATACACTGTACTTATTTGCTTTAATGCAAAAATGAGGAAAATAAATGCTACAGTCCTCCACAAAGAAAATGTGGTTTTGGGAGATGAATGAGTAAAGGAAAGATAATTATTTTGAAATGGCAAATTTCCGACCTGTACAGAACCTGAATATTTCAGTTCACTGTCTGGTATACCTGATCTATCTGTTTTACATTAATTGACATTTGTGTGCTACAAGTGTTCCCTGACATCAAGATGGATAGATGTGGAACAGCCCTGGATATGCTAGTAAAATCTTTTAGCCTTCAAGACTGGGTACAGCATATTGCTTAATGGGAACTGTGCCTAGGAACCTTCTAACTCTCAAACTATGCCTGGGAACTGTTTGGGAAAGTGCCAGTTGACACAAATCAAACTCTTCCAGAGACTTCTGTAACAACTCCATGGAATATATGATAATTTCTCAATGTCTAGGAACATTCTTGAACATGATTTACTTTGCTTAATTTATATACACATTTTTAAAACACTGCATACATATATACATTAAAAAGTATATACATATAAATACATGTATACATGTCACTTGTGTGGCCAGAAGTTCTGCTTGTCCAGGAACACCAAATTTCCAAAAAAAAAAATCCAGTGAAAAACTTCAAAACATTATTTTGATCCAGATACCAATGACCAGACCTTTACCTGCCTCCTATCAGACCACACTGAGTAATGGCAGTGGGGAAACAGGAAAACCGGGAGTGAATACCAGCTCAGCCTCTCCTTCCTTCCAATTTCTGACTGGAAACATTTATTTACAGAAGTACAGATCGTCTGATTGTGGAACCAAGTGATTTGTACAAAGCACAACAATAATTTAAAGTATTGTTTTTTCCACATTTTAAATACCAAATGAGCAATTGCCATGAATATTTAAAAAGAAAACAACAACAACAACAACAACAAACTATCAGCAGGGGAGATGCATGTCAGCTTCCACAAGAATATTTAGATGTATACAACCTGAGTCTCAGGTAGAGGACAGAATTTCATTTTTATCTATAAATTCTCTAATATCCTGCAATTTACTTACCAGACTGCTGTTGTTCCCTCTTTTATAATAAGCAATGAGGGTGAAAGACTGGTATATGTGAAAGAGTTGGCTGCTAAGGCAGCATCATACAAGATATCTCCTTCAAACTGTCCCTTTATTTCTGGCTCTAACACACTCCATAATCATTCAAACAGTCTGCATCTTCTCAAGCCAGCGCTTGGGAGGAACTTCTAGGGAAAAAGAAGGGATGCAGTGGGAAATTCTTGGTTGGTTCACTGCTAATGAGTACCATCTGTGGCTGGAAGGAAAACAAAAAGCTGTTGCTTGTTCAAGTTTGTTTGTACCTGCTTTTTCTTGTGCTTTGAAAAATGGATACATACAAAATCCTGGACTAGAAAATTTGAAGAGGAACTCCCAAAATTAAAAAATATTTTTTTTAAAAATAGAGAACATTTGAATTGAATTTCATGATAGTGTACTTAGCAAGAGTAATTTCCCCAGTGCCAAATGCAAGGCAATTAGTATCATTATTGCTCCTCCTTACAATCCTCAGAGGAAAGCATTATGACTGCACACATCATATCCTCGGCTACCCTTGTGCTGTCCTGTTCAAACAGAGACATAGCTTTGCTCTAAACAGAGGCTTGTATTTTCCTCCGAATGATAAAGTATGCTGAAAAGAACATGTGATAACAGCTTCATATGGAAGGCAATCTGCATCTGGTGGACTTAAGCAAAGAGTCAAACAGTGCTACTGCTTAGTGTAAGCAAAGACGTGCTTACAGCTCATACAGACTCAGATGACTGAAATCATGACAGAAATACAGTTTCTTAGGTTTTTTTTTGTTTTGTTTTGTGGTTTTTCGGTTGGTGGGTTTTTTTTTTTGTTTGTTTGTTTTTGCAGCCAGGATCTTGAATGTTTACCCAGATTCCTACATAATTCCAACACGCTAGACTCTATGCTACCTGATTATAAACCAGTCCAGTATATACACAAACATACTGGACACTGAACTGTGTCATATCTTTTAATGTAATACAGCTATAGTCCTTGACAACAGTGCTGGTGTTCTTCATTTATCCATATTAATTAAATATCCACCTAATTCAATGCTACATACCATGTTCATTCACAATAGCACACATTATCTATCGTGTCTTCCATTTTTGTTTCATTAGACCTCTGATGGAATAAAAATGGTTCCTGTCACTGTTAAATTCAGTGTCTGGCTTTACAACAGCACTGCAGTTCGTGCCTGCCCTGCCTCCAGTCTCTTGGACCAATCAGGCAATGAACACATGTTTAAAGACAGTGAACATCAGCATCTTTGCTCCATTCTGGAGCTTTGCCCTCTGATCTGGAACCTCTGGGCTGGTGGTACAAGATACTGATGTTTCATTGCCAGAGCACAGTGGTAGAAATCTTGGCAGACAGAAAAAAAGTTAATGAGAATTTCAAAGGTGCAAGGTTCTACTTGGAGCTGAAGGAAGTGACAGGTTTGTCAGCAGAAACATTTGGAAGCATCTAAGTGAAAAGGAAAACAACACCACTAAAAAAATCTTTTTCTTTTTTTTTTTTTTTTTTTTTTTTTCCCCAGGGGGGGGAAAGCTTACAAATATGTTATGCATATTGTAAAATAAAAATATCTTCCCAATGCTCAAGAGGTTGGTTGCTTCTATTAAAGGAAATGGCATAGAAGGGAAAGTGAGTTTTTTTCAAGGGGCAGAAGAAATACCTCTCACATTAAACATTTAAAAGCCTGTCAGGACTAAAGAGTAAACATACAAACATAGATGGTATTCTGTGTCCTGCACTGTAAATGTCTCAGGAACCACAAACCCTCAGCTGCACCTTAGACTGATCTTTAAAAAAGCAGCTATATTTTCATCTCACAAACACAAAAGAAATTAGACACAATATTTGCATTTGTGCTGTGGTAGATTTAAAATTTCACCATGCACATTGCCACATTTTAGAACATTACTAAAAAAATAATAATATGAATTTCCATGTGCCTGTGGATTGATTTATCAAGATAAATTTTTAAATCATGATGATTTTTTAAATACTTAGTTTATTAACCGGACACCTAGACTTGAGTATGCTTAAGAAAATGAGTTTGTATTATGTATCCTGTATTTTATATAGAAAATACTATATTGAAAACAGTATGCTTCAAGCTCGATGATAGTGCATCATTTTGAAAATGAAATGACTAGTCACCGAATCATAACCATTGCTTTCTGTTCTATTTATGCACGTATGCTTCAGAGAGTATTTATTTATGAAGCAAGTCACATAAAGGAAGGGATCCAACAGAGAGGGAAAACTCAGTTCTGTATGCCATACTTTTTTCTCATCCAAAATGTTTCAGGTATGAATCTATTACTAACTTTGTCAAGATCTGCATGGACAGAGCAAGGATTAGAAGTGAAGTGGCCAGAGGGATCACTCCCAAATCTTTTCAAAATCTCCCCTTACTTGGCTTAAATAAGCACAAGCTATCCTACAGCTGCCTCTGTACCACAGCTGGTGCAGCAAGAGCTCCCCCCTTTGTTTTCACAAACTTTAACCACTGTGCTCACTTCTGAGGGGGATCTAGACTCCTGAATGAAAGAATACATGAAAAAGAAGTAAAAAGAAGCTGCTATGGCCTATAAGCCTGGTTATTTATTGAAGCAGAAAATATTTAACCTATAAGTTCTTTATAGCAGCAGTAGCCTCTATAAAGCCTGCCATTGAGCCAAGCAGGCTTGCTTAGGCAGCAAAATTCTTTGAAGTGATCAGACTAGAGAGAAATGAGTTTGTGTGGCAAATACTTGAGAAAAAATGTCTAAGTCAAAACCATTTTTTTTTTTTCTTTCACCCTAGATTAAAGCCTAGAACCTTCTGAAAACAAGTGAACACCTGGCATTTCCTAATAGACCTGAGTTTCCCCAAGCTGCTACCACTTCAGCCAGCAATCTGGCCACTGAGCCAGGGCCTCTTAGGTTGAAGAGGCTTTTGCTGAAAGCTGAAGTAGACATTTAAAGACCTTAAATACATCCTATGAAAGTCAGTAATGCATATTTATCAAAATGCAGTGAAAATAAGAAAAGGCAATGAGTTCTAGAAAATCAATCAGGCTATATAGGAAAAATTCCTAATAACTCTCCAAAAATGACAGTAAAATATTTGACTAAGAATAGTAACTGCAATTTCAGTAACTATAGTAATGAAGGCAGATATTATTAATTCTCTTTCACTAGGCATGGTGACAAAAAGGAAGACTTTTTCTGGTACTGTAATACTGCTTATGGTAGCGTGCCTAGATGTGTTAATCGGGTGAAAAGTTGAGGTGCATCTTGTCCTTCCAAAGAAAATTTTCATTAGGTCTTAAAAATAATTGAAGTTACTTCAGTATCATCTGTTTCAAAAGGAAAAGAAGGAAAAAAAGAAAGAAAGAAAAAAAAAAGGTATTTCATGGCCAAATTAAAATGCATTGGCTCAGATCCTGCTGTTTCAGCGAACTGGCAGGGTGTCTCCAAAAGTTTCTGACTCATTTAGTTGTAGCTCCACAATGTGGCCAATGTGAGAATATACCGAAGGTGAGAGAAATTTCCAACGTGTCGTTATATGCATGCATTCCCCAGCTAAGCATCAATGATTGTGTGCACAGCCTCCTTCCTACCAGGAGAGATTACAAACTAATGCAATCCAGTGATGGGGTTTTTGCCAAGATTAACTTCAGGAACATAACAATATTAACATCAAGAAGTTTTATGACTTTTTATATCCTGTAAGACAATGGCTTCTTTATAAAACATCATACAGAAATGTATAAATATAATTAATATATTATTGACAAAGACAAACAGCTTTTCATTTTTTTAGGTGAATTCATGAAGCGGTAAGTATAGAAACAGTAGACATTTTAAAGACTGTAAACATGATTGCTTTTTACTCCAGAAGAATGTGCCAGGGGAGATAAACATATTACTTTGAATTACATATCATTGATCTTTAAATTGTGTTACAAACACTTATTTTCTTATGGTGAAATATTTATTTGAGAAGCTTAAAGATAAATCAATTCAGATTACTTGTTGTAGTATCTGTGCATGTCCAAACGTGTTTAAAGTTGGACTACAGATCAAGCTTCCCCCAAAATTCTTTGAAAGTTTTTAGAGATAATACAGATCTATTGTTCATTCAGTACTTACTGCAGTAAACTTTTAGAATAAATACATTATCGTTCCTTTACAGTTAGCTGCAGAAGTGAATAATGTTGTCACTGTTTAGGAACATGGTTAACTCTGTGCTACTACTGCTGAACTGATTCATTCCAGATTACGATTACAATACAGTTAAGGTTGCCAGTTTGCATTATTTTATTCCTAGTTAAATTTTTCAGGCATTAATAAATTGGCCGTAAAGATTTGCTCTGGCCTGGGGCCACTGTGATATGTATTGCACTGACAATCTGTTCATTATTCAGCTTCTTATGTCTAGATAAGAAATACCACACATTGTTCCAAGTATGCCAGCAAAATCAGACAAGGGTATGAAGCTGAGGATCCAGTGTCAGATTATATCCCCTCTTATATCAACTGACAGTGTTCTATAAAATTTTGGTCACAGAGTTTTGATTATCTAATAATCAAATATATCAAATAATCAAGTTGTAAGAATAATAGTAATACTTAATAGAATATTTTTAAAGCATGATTTTACTAGTATTCATTCTACTCCATAGGGAAGGAGGGAAAGACAAAATGCCTTGCAAAATATTGTAGAACAAATTAATATTAAAACAAGATTAAGATTAGAGCTTTCCTGACATACCCAATCTTCTGGATTATACTCCCTTGCACATCTATTCATCATTCATATTTTTAATACATAGTTTTTTGTTTATTGACACAAAAATAATTTTACAAAGCAAATTTACTTCTTATCATTTATATTATTACATTTTTGTAAACTTAGGAATTCTGCAAAATAAGAGTAACTTTCCCATTCTGTCTTTCTTACAGCATAATGCAATTCTTCTTAAGTCCTTTGATACAATTAATAGTATTTATACAGCATATAAATATAAGTGCATAATTTCTGTGGTCATAATAGCTGTATTGTTCATACTTAGTTCTGTGACCCATATCAGTCAACTCAAAACTGTGAACTAGTATTCTTTTGGAACTTAATGATTGCTGATATGATATTTAGCCAAGGTAACACATAGTTGTGCTGAGTTTTTAATTGTTATATATAATATAATATAATATAATTTTATATATATATAATTATCTGTATATCTGTCGATTTCCTTATCCAAGATCAGCACTGGAAGTTGAAAATAGAGTATCTAGTATTTTTAAGACTCCACTGATAATTGCAGGCATACTCTTTTGTATAGCTTTCTGTTTTCACATTTTTGGTAGTATCTTTCAGTGGCAGAGTGGATTATTTTCTTTTATCTTGTATTGTCATGTCTTCAAAGGCTGTGAATATATACTGTATTTCAGCTCGTATAATTAAACATTCATTTTTGTCTGAAAGAATGAAGAAAATATCAATTGAGGCTCTGTTTCTGTGTTCCAGAGAAAAGGAAAAAAAATATCTAAGTAATACAGCAAAAAAGAAGAGATAACCTGGACTGTATTATGCTAGTAATAGCACAAAAACAGTATCAGAGAAGGAAATCTCCTCTAACGCATCTACAGGCTGTACCCCCAAAATCATCCCAATTAAAATAAATTAAAAAAAAAAAAAAAAAAAAAAAGATGAATAAAAGAGAAATGAGAAGAGGGAGAAGAATCCACATAGATGAGTATTCTCATTAAACTGAAAATCTGTCGATGAATATTTATCTTTGTTCTCCTGCCCAGAAGGGAGGCTGGAGAAAGACTGAGCAGAAGCACTTATTTCTGTCAATGAAGCTTAGTAATCAGCTCCATCACCAGAAGTCCTCTTACTGCCAGCTGTCATTCAGATGACAGGTTACTTCAATATATGAGCAGAGGGCCAGCTGGCAGGGGGATAGAAATGACATCCTTGCTTGAACGGTGAAAAATATTTTCAGCAGAATTAGCAAGGCTGAGTTGTCTGTACATATTGGGGAATACTAGTAAGGCCAGAGGTGGGTGGTATTTCAGCAAATAGGCTTATTTATTTTCTGTCTTCTGGTGAATGCAGGGAAGTATTTTCTTCCAAGCAGCAAAAGATATGCCACTCAAAGGTAATTTAATGTTTGGTCTGTTCAGTAGATTACTTTTTTCTTTTTTTTTTTTTTTCCCCCTGAATGTTTATTTCAATACATTATTCTTCTCCTACGTTCCTTTAAAAGTTTCATCACACCTCTGTTTCACTGGTTGACACACAGTGGTTTCTATGAACTACTTTTTGTCTTTGCAACTTTTTTTTTCCCCTGTCTTTTAAAGACTCCACCTTTCATTTTACTAGCTAACAGAGTCTTTTCAGTCTCTGCCATTTCTTCCTACTCCACATTCATCAAAATTCTCATCCCTGCAGAGGTTTAACTCCAGTTGACTTCAAAATTGTGCGCTCACAGATTAAACTCATTCTTTGAGAACTTCATCACCTGATTCCTGAAGGTCTAGCTTGCAGTACTACAGTGCAATAATATGAGACTTGCATTGACTTTATCCAGAGCTGAATGTATCAACAATTGTTGAAAATAAGTCTCTAATTGCTAGTATAGGAAAATGAAAACTTGACTGTCTTCAGCTACACATTTTGTGCATTTATTTTACTTTCATTTGCACTGCATTGCATGTGTGGCACTGTAAAATTTACAGTCTTCTGTGACTTTTTGAGATGTCGCAATTTTTTGACATCCTTAGTTTTGGAAGTGTGTTTTGAAAATGTCTTTTCAATCCTGACTTATTTCCATTAAAATGTTCACAAACTCCTTTACTGAAAGTTTCCATCTTCAATGGAAAATCAAGGACTTAGAATGACAAAATGGAATTAACTGGAATTAATGGGAATAGGGCATAGTTAGGCAGTCTGCTACTGTCATGGTTTTATGGTCATTGGTATTCCACATCACAACATCATGTAGTGCACTGGGAATTAAAGTGTTAATGTCCCAGTTCTGCATACCAAAGAGAAGAAACTACGTTCCCCAGCAGACTGTTCACTGTGCTGATATCATTCCTGCACAGGGGGGAATGCATATAAGGTGTTGGCAGGTCATCTGACTCTCTCTTGCTTTCCTTTGGCTATCCTCCCTGCTGCTCGACTTGACTGCCATGTCTACATCTCAGCATTAGCATAAGGCCTTCTTTTTTCCAGGCAATCTTTTTTTTTTTTTTTTCATTATATCTGATTTGGTCAATCCCAATTCTAATTATATTGTATAAAATGGTCTTGTTTTTTTTCCATACCCTATTTAGAAACTTAGTTCATTTCTCATCACATTGTTGCCGTTTTTTTTTTTTTTTTTTTCAAATAAATTGGGGTCCCCTGCTTTCCTATCTCCGGAGGCACGGATTCTGAGAAATCCCTCCGCCCCGCTCATCACGGAACCGGGCCAAGCCCATAAACCGTTGACAAATGACAAAATGGAATTAACTGGAATTAATGGGAATAGGGCATAGTTAGGCAGTCCGCAACAATATGCCTTGGGTAGGTTCAGAGACTTAAGGTATCAAAACAGATGTCTTCAACCATCCAAAGCAACTTAATTCACTAAAAATACCTTAATACTATTGTGGTATAGGTTTTTAATTTTAAGATGACATTTCAATAAGAAGAGGTTATTTAAAACATAAATTTCAATTTTGAAATTATTTAACGTATAAAGTATAAGATAAAATGTCATTATTTTTTCCTTTTCTCATCCAGAAGTCTTGAGCTCCTCCATGCTAACTTCTAGAAATACGAAGCTGATGTTAGTAAAATCTGAAGAAACATCAAAGCTCATTTCAGAATATGCTTTATAATTCCATTAAACAGCTTCTGAACAGTAACCTGTCTTTCTGTTATTCAATATACAATATACTCATCATGAAACAAAAAGCAAAGAGTAAATAAAAGTAGTGTGATTCAGATGCAGCAGCAAAATGGATAATTGTTTCTGCACAGTGTTGAACTTACACATGTAATAAATCACTGACATAATGTCTTACTGAATGCTGCAGTTCAATAAGTAAAAAATGAGAGCTGGAGACAAGATGGCATTACAAAGAAAACCCTACAAATTCAATAAAGCTGTACCCATTTATATCAGAATTTAATCCAATCCCTCATTTTACTCAAAATATTCAGAAATTCCGGAATTTCTAGAAAAGAAAGTCAGCTGCAGAATTACTGTTTTAAAAACAGATTGGTAGGATTAATTTGACCACAACTAGATGTTTGTAATTTGCATATCTACATGTAATATATTTATCTAGGGGAAGGATGAAGGGAAATCGGAGGGTACTTTTTATCATGAAGTTGATACCTGGAGTGGAATTCAATTACTTAAATGTAAGTATCTGCAAAACCATTCCATACGCCATAGGGTATCAGTGACATTCTCATGGGGCTGGCAAACATGACTCAGAAGTGATTGAATACATGAGCAGCACTAGACACTGAGCAAGATACTTATACCACTTCAAGAGTTTAATTGCATCTTCAGATGAGACAGCATTTTAGCTTTTAACTCCCAAGGAGACTTACATTTAAATTACATAATTTTTGTGTTGCTTTCTTCTGTCTTCAAAGAATCTTGGTTGGTGTCTTAATAATTTTTCCCACAAACAGTAATTCCAAAAATTGAATTAGTCATTCATCGTGTACCTTGTCCAACTACCTGTAAAAGTTGTGACAAATCTTTTAATGCTTCCTTCAACACCATAACTAAACAGGACAGGATTTTAATAGAAAGAGAGGATCTTCTTAAGGACAAAATTCCAAAGTTTTTTATCATTTGAAAATCTTTGTGAAGTACAATATTAGAGGTTATACTTTTAGAGCAAGTGTTTTGATGTAATAAAAATCGATTATTTTTCTTGTGAAATTAATGTGCATTATAATGTAAAAACTTCTGCATCATAATTAAAATATGAAGAGATCAAATGTATTTTTGTATATTTGGCTCTGGGCAGCCTGGTCTAGTGGTTGGCGACCACACACAAAGCAGGGGGGTTGAAACTAGATGATCATTGTGGTCCTTTTCAACCTAGGCCATTCTATGATTCTATGACAATTGAGTCCTGGGGTGGTTATTTAATATATAACGTAAACAAAAATCTTTAATGTTTTTGGCAGAAAGCCAAATAGATTTTTTTTTAATGATCTCAATCAGCTCATGACATATAAATACAATTTCATGCTGGAAATAAAAACATTGATTTTATCCTACCCAGTCTGTATGCATTGTCAGATGCAGAGGCAGTCACCAGTGATTAATATGGGTAGAATAGGAGCCAGCAATTGAATAACAGCTCTGTGTCATTACATTTCATGCTATTTCTTTTCTTCACAAGATAAAGTTCATGTACTTAACAGAAATTCTTTCAGGTCCATATCAAGTGTACTTGATTACACAATCATGATAAACCAAATGTTGCATCCACCATAATATGATCTTCAGATAGAACAATAGAAAGAACATTAGAAGGCATGCCTTAAGAAATGTTGCTTTAAGCTAAGATTGGTATCTTCATATGGTACACAGCAGTCTTATCAGCTTGACAGGACACCAGCTAAAGAAATTCCTACACTGCACTCCTTTGAGCATTGAAGACATCTCCTTGAAGAGCTTGATTAACTTAACAGAATAGCAAAGGTAAGGCAAGATGGTTACTTCTGTTTGGACACACTGTCCAAAACCAGGAATGGAGATAAGGTATATAAAACCAATTTAAAGGTGGGGTTGATTTTGGCTGCATAGCAATGCCTGAATCTCAGCTCCTGTGCATGCTATCTGAAAAATCACACAGAAGCTTAAAATATACTTTCTGTTCTTCTTGAGAGCCCTGCTTAACTTAGGAGAAAGGAAGAGAGAGCTGTCTTTGGCCTGTTCAGGGATGTGCATGGAGGAATGACATAGGAGATGGTCCTGGTGAAAGGAGGGGTTCAGAAAAGTTAGTTAGTTTCCAAAGATCATCACCTCCAAGCTCAAGAACAGTTCATCACCATGTACAGAAAATCATACAAAGGTGGCAGGAGTTCTACATGGATGAACAAAGCAAGTCTGTAAGAGGTGGAAGCAGAGTCAAGTTACCAAGATGAATATATCCTCTGATAGATCAAGTACAGGGATGGGATTCAGAGTGTCAGAACCTATCTGGAGCTGAATCTGGTGAGAGCTGCAAGAACCAACATGGAAAGCTTCTACAGATATATCAGCAATTAAAAACAACAACAACAACAAAAACCACTAGAATACTCAGTGCATTCTTTGTGTCAGTCTTTACAGCTAACACTGGCCACAGCAATCTCCCGTCCCTGAGACCTGTGGTAAAATCTGGAATAAGGAAGACTTATCCTCAGTGCAGCAGGACCAGGTTAGGCTGCATTTAAACAAGCTGGACAAACACAAAAGTCAATGGGCCCTGATGGCATTCACATATGTAAGTTATCACTGCCACTTTCAGTAATGGATTTATTTATAAAGGGGAAATCATGCCTTACCAACCTAATAGCCTTCTATGATAAGATAACTGACTTAGTGGATGATTTCTTTTGCTTGATATTGCACCTTTGATATTGTGCCACATTACGACTTAGTTGTTTTACACTCTGCTTGCAGAAACTACTGAACACTGTGGCTTCTGTATCAGATTAATACTCAAGTTACAGATTCAAAAGGAAAAATAAATGGTACAGAACTTACACTAACTTTATATGAATGATATAAAGAAGCCTATAATGACAGTAATCCCAGTTCTTACAGTCTGATTGAGTGCTTGACCTTCTTTCTTCCCCCTGAATAGGCCTTTTTATAGCTTTCTCCTACACATCTACAAGTAAAAAAGGGGCAAAAGCTGTACTTAATCACCTTCTGCTCTAGAGATCAGAACCAGGTCAAGTGTAACTGTCCAGTATCTTAAACAGCAGAGAGAAATAATCAGAAAAGATGTGCATATATGCAAGTGGATACCGCAATACAGTTGAAAACTCTTTACAGATACAGCTCTATCTATGAAATACAGTAGCCTACTTCTTTCTCTGTTTATCATAAGGCTTTTTTACACAAAAGTAAAACTGTCATCCTCTGGTGAAAAGCACTTGTAAAATATTTGAGGGACTGTGTCTTTTAAAGTTTCAGTCAATCTTTGCAAGAGTTTCAGCATAAATACATTTTTTATCTAAACATAAACATGAAAAGAAATACTACAGTTACTGATTGCAAAAGTAGAGCCTGCTGCTTACTGTTTATTTAACAAATATCTGCCAAACAGAGAGCTTCCTCCTCAAAGACTTCATTATCTAGCACCCCAGCTTTGCAATTACTTTTTTTGTGTGTGTGGTTACACACATAAGCAGTTCCTTTGATTTCAGCAGTGTTCCTCTGATTGCATTTACCTTCTCAAATGTCTTTTCATGGTCTGAGTTTAAGCAGATGACAAAGTCAAGGGAAAGAAAGCTTACAAGAAAGACAAATTGGTTAGGGTATTTGGGCAAGGCTTCCTATGTAATCATGGAAGAGAGGTAGGTACTTCTTAAGGAAAGCTTCAGAAGAAGAACCTTATCTCAGGGCTTCCCACCCGCCTCCCAGAAGAATCTTTCCAGCTCTGTTTGCTATTTAGGAAGCCTAAAAAGTTTAGGCAAGGAACAAAACCAAAGTCAGATGCCTAAAGCACAGATTAAAATAATTTTCTATTTTCCCTCTTGTTTGCAGACCAGGAATTGAAGCACATGGACATCCAATATTGTGGTAGCATTAAAATGTAGCTTTGGGAACTGTTAGTCTACATCTCCGATTAGTCTAGAGAAGTGAGGTCCTACAATGGTAAATACGAAAAAAAAAACTTCATCCCCAAGATTTTAGGAAGACACACGGGTTACTTCCTTTCTCTCACATTTGCAAGGCATGCAGCAATTGCAGATTGTGAAATATTTCCCTTTAGCATGAAGGAAAGCTATTTCATTAAGTGTATTTATGGTAGCATGACTAGTATTGCAATTTGGACTCAACGCTTTCTATAGCTAAGAAATACTGAAAATCAAACTATTAATTATTAAAAAAGTTTTAATGCTATGTAGTTTTAATTTCTGTACATTGTAGTTCAGACATTTACTTCTTGGTCTTTGATAGTATGCCAGTGATACAATCTTTATAGTCTAGTTGGTTAGCATATTTATGATTTTAGCCTACAGAATTCCTCAGATGTGTCAGCAGGCACACAAACATCTGTAAGGGTTGTTCCAAAAGTAATACCTCCTACTTTATTATGTTGGCCTATTACATCAGAAGCAAATGTTGGTGGTGTGGCAGTAGAGGTTGAACCTTCCCAACAATATTCCATTACATTTTGATGCTATGTGGCAGATGGCAGCAGAGAGGCAGTCTAACAGAATAGTATCTGACATGGAGGTGTGTATGAAGCAAAGGTGTGTCCTTGCATTCCTCCATGCAGAAAAAAATAGCACCAATTGATATTCGTCGACAATTGCTGAATGCTTGTGGAGACCAATCAGTGGGTATGAGAACAATGAGACAAGCCACGTCCCAGACAGCCATGCACAGCTTTCACATCACAAAACAGTCTCAATCAGCTCATCTGTGCAAAAAGGCTAATGGTGGTGACTGTGTTGAAAAATAGTATAATGTAGCTGAGAATGTGCAATATTGAAGAGTGTTATTGAGCTTTTTGTGCCTGTTGTAGATTCAGTAGAAATAAATAGAAGACATTACTTTCGGAGAAACATATGTTCATATGTACAAACCATGTGGTCACCTTATATCTAAAATAGTATATATATCATATAAAATTATATATACTTTGTTCAAAAAGTATATTTGATAGTTACTATTTTTATAAAAGTACATTTTGTCTTTATATTTCTTAACATGTTTACAAATATAATAATAATTCATTTTGGGGAAGGGACAATATTGAGATAAGAAAAATTATATAACATATATAGGATAAAAACTCCTTAACATACAAATTTGCATTTGTCTTCAAAATTAAAAAACAAAACAAAACAAACAAACAAAAACCCTAATCCTCTTTGAAAACCATTAATGTCTTTGACAACTAACAACTGATCTCCTTTTTCCAAATTTCAAAACATTTTCAAAAATTTATGTCATTCATAGAATAGAACCACAGAATCACCAAGGTGATCACAAGATCATCCCGTCCATCCACCTATCACCAGTATTACCCACTAAATCATGTCCCTCAGTACAACATCTAAACATTTCTTGAACACCTCCGGGGATGGTGACTCTGCCACTACTGTGGGCAGCTCCTGGAGTCTCAGGAAAATCTCCCTGTTCATCCACACTGGTCTTCTTCCCTGCCAGCTCATCTTGTGGCACAGGGGGATAGCCTGTACCTGCACCTTTAAACATCTTTTAACCACTCCTTGTAATTATTGGCTGAAAGTAAAGCCCTTAGCACTCATGTTTTACAGTCATTGCATGTACATTTATTTTAGGAAGATGTTTTCACTGCACAGGTGGAAGAATAAAAACGTACCATAAGAAGAAACTACTTAATCTGGATGAATCCCATTTAAAATGCTGTATTACAAATGATGAGTTTCAGTGATCAGTTATTAATTCAAATTACAACAGTGACTGATGGTGTAAGTTGTTTCACTATTTTGTATGCACATTTCAAAACTGGGAAAAATGGGTGATTGGGTGATCTGTCACTTTTTCTAGTCACCTGTCACATAGTTATATGAAGTGTCCCTCACTGTAAATTATAGTGTTCCAAGATTTTGGTCAACAGGAGAAAGCCATCTCATAGTCTGTGGATTTTCTCAGCTTTTCAATAAAATACTGGAAAGTTTAATCCAATGCAAGAGACATTCACCCTTTCAAAAAGCAATGCAACCCATAAGACTGCAGAAATGAAAAGCAGCTATTTCAAAATAAGAAAAAAATCTGTTAGTCTGCACTTAGTGTCTTTACAGTAGAAGAAAATATTGGAAGAAAATAAGCTCTAACTTTCCACTCATCTGGGAACATTTGGCCATCGGTCTCCTGCATTTCATCTTTTTCTCAGGCTATCACATAGTATCACATAGCATTCATTCATTCATTTGGTTTGTCCCCTTTGCTTTTTTTATTACTGTTGGACCAGGTAACCTTTTGATACTGTTTACTGAAATGAAAGGACTTGCAAATCACTATCCTTGGTGTCCCTCCTTCAAGTTCATTTCTCCCTCAACTGTCAGAAATTTCTGTCATTCTTCTAAGACAGTACCTTTGTTCTAGATGCCTACAGTGGCATGATTTCAAAAGATGACAGCTCCCTGAATATAGTAGAAAAACAATGACAAATACCCATAGGAACAGATAAGGCTTGGATAAGAAGGCACAAATAAGACTGCAAAGATCACAGATTTTTGTACCAATAACAACTTTGGTAAATACGGTATTTTTTTTTTTTTTTTTTTAACTAGTACATCTAAATTAATCCCTGTTATAGCTGCAGCTATTTCAGAAAAGAAAAGGAAAACAAAACAAAACAAAACAAAACAAAAAACACTTAATATACGAAGATTTCCCCCTTGCTTTAAAGGAGTAATCCATTCTGCTGCAGGCATCTTTACACCCATAATACTGAACACATACTGAGTGAATATCTGTACCCAGGGAGTATAACAAGCAAACCTCAATAACAGACTCAGCAAGAAATCTCAGTCACTTGGATATCTTTTTGTGCCAGTCAGGCTGAGAATGCACATGGAGCAAAAGCCACAAGTAATTTGTAGCATTTCACAGTTACATTAACACCTCTAATTGTAACTGACAAGGCAATTAAGGCTAAAAAACATCCCAATACAGAAGCTTGTACATGATTGTCCCACTGAAACAACACATCATATATTCCATTTGGAGGAAAACTGTTTCACTTTAGTTTTCACCACTGAAGCAGATGTCCCATTTCATCATGTCTTATTAAATGTCTGTGTTGTTACACATATTGTTATTTCAAACAATTGCAAGCCTTTATATATAGCAATTTAATAATTTTCATCACAAGTATCATCTATTTTTTCAAAAAAAAAAAGGGGGGGGGGGAAGTATATTAATTGCTATGTATAATCAATTTAGATATTTTTTTTTAATTTATTTTTTTTAGTAATAAACAGACAATATTCTGAATACACATATATTTAGGATACGTTATCCCCCACCCAGACAATATCATTCGTGTACTGGATTAGCCAGGTTTTGTACAGTGGCCTTTCCCTGTGGAACTGGTACTATTTTATGTCCTATCCATTCTACAGGAAATGCACAACTCCCTGTAGTGAGCAATAGCATGACAGATTATGCACAAAAGCAGCATAGTGAATTCTGCAACAACAAATTTACAGAAATTTCTTACTGAAAAACAAAGCACTTCAAGACTTGCATTTGAAAAGGAGAGAATGATTCTATTCTAATCCCAAGGGACTAAAAGTTCTTTAGTAGTTAAGGTGTGTTAGATGCAAACATCAGCTCTATCTTTTGCTTGAGTTTCATCTGAAAGGAATCCAGTTTATTATTTGCCCCCAAACTATTCCTCAGCAGAAACTGAAACACAACAACTAGTAGTGAATGAGATTTTTCCTTTGTAAGTACATTTCTCACCCAAATTAAAATGTTAATGTGGATGCAACTGTATTTGTTTCTCCACATAAAAAACAGGTCAGTAACATGTTTGTTATTTGGAAGAAAATAATTTCCCTCCATTTTCTGGTCACCTATTAGGGATTTAAAATGAGGCAATTTTTTTTTCTCATCTGAGAACTCTCCTGCCTCATAGCTGTTGATTGTTAAAATCTGCTTAAATTCTCAGTCACATCCTACTTACCATTCACTTTGTATATTTATATATCAAACATCAGTAATATCTGGCTACACTTTACAGAGCTATGGTTAAAAACATACACGGGGAAAGCATCAAAATATTAAACCCAAATCTCACAATTTTATGCTGTATTACTATCTTAAAGAATGTGAAACAAACAAACGAAAAAATGCCTGAAAGCAGAATAATTAGGTAACTAGTTCTGGTAACTAATAAAATAGATACACAAAACAATTGGCTTTAGAAAAATATTGTGATCTACGATCAAAGTGTGACAGAGGTCATGTTAAAGGTGAGTTGTGGATTTCAGAATGCACTTTTACTCTCTTTCCCAAATTATTCTCAAGCTAGTCAAGGTACATTTAAGTTAACAAATAAATGTCATAGCAACATGTGAGCCTTTACAGGCCCGAAAAGCAAAGTGAACTCTTTAAGATGCCACCAAGATGTTAAGAGAACCAGAAAACATGACCTGTGAAGAAGGGCTGAATGAACTGTTTTTTCAGCCTAGGAAAGACCAGGCTGAGGGAGGATCTCATCCCAGACTTTAGTTCTTCAAAAGTAGATTAGAAAAAAAAAAAAAGAAGAAGAAGAAGAAATACTCTTTCTCCAAGGGTGCAAAGACAGAAAGAACTAAAAGGCAGAAGTTTCTTAGGGAAATGCTGTCTGTCTATAAGAAAACATTCATCATGTGAACAACTAAACACTGGAATAGGTTGCCCTTAAGAACATGTAATGTTCTTAAGACAAGTGGTGAAATCTCTGTCACTGAAAATATCCAAGATTCAGCTTGATGCAGTCCTGAGTAACTCATCTATGCACCTGCCCTGAACTGAACATTGGACTAGACCTTAGGGGTCCAAACTTTTGGCTTGCCTGGGCTGCACTGAGTGAAGAGGAATTGTCTTGGGCTACATGTAAAATATATAACATATTTAACGTATATAAGTAACAAAACCTTTTTAAAAAAAATGTTTTGTATCAAAACATAAAAAAAAAAGAGGGTAACAAAAAAGTAATACTGGCAGAATATTTGACCTTGTTTTTGTGAAACGAACGCATCAATATATGGTTCGATGGAAGTGGCTGCAACTCCTAGTGACTCCTCCAGATGCTCCTCAGCAATTTTTAATCTAATTTTGCTCTTTCTGTGCTTCAACTTTGAAAATAGTTCTTAGCAAATGTACATAATGCCAAAAAAACAATGACACGAATCAGGCATGATTGTGAACTCGGGGATATTTTTCTCTGCTATGACAGGGCATATAAAAGTCTAGTAGAGAGACATCATCAAATTTCTTAGTGAGTTGAATGTCTAACTGCAACTCTTTACATTTCATCTAAAAATCTGCATGCTGCACACCATGTTTCATTTATTAGTAGACGATACTCCTATTACTCTGCATTCTTAAATCTTATCAATCAGTCATTTTTTGGCAAGTTTACATAACCAGCCCTTTCATGAATATAAAGACAGGCTTACATGAGAATTTTGAAATATATATTAATTATAACATTTTGAAATATGTACTTTTTTTTTTCTTAGTCTTTACTTTTATCTGTGCTTTAGATTTTATCATAAAACACCTAACTTATTATGCTAATTTCACTTGTGGCTACTAAACACACGATTTAGAGAATTTACAAATTCTGAGAAAAAGGGAATAAATTTAGGTATAGCACGTGTCCTCTGTAAACCCACCTTTAGAATGCTTGGATTAGTGAACTGACACATTATTTTAGAGCAGGAATGTCCAACTCATGGACTGCAAGCTGCATGTGACCTGGCCTGGGCCTTACAGAGCCCCGCCTCCTGCCCTATGCCATCATAATGGTGTCTATTCCCCACCAAGTGATTCAGTCTGGTCCTGGGTATGCACTCATTGTTCAGCAACAACCAAATGTCAGTGTCCTGTTAATGCTGTCTAGACTGAAACCAGAGCAAGGGTAGTGGGCAGTGACTCAAGGCAAATTATTCTAAGCATTCTGATACACTGGCTAAACCCAGCCCTGTGAACAAAGAAAAATATGCAGCTGTGTTTTCTGTTTTAATAAAGGAATCTGGGAAAGGGTTGCCAAAAAAAAATAAAATAAAATAAAATAAAATCATTTTTTTGGTATTTTTTCTACTTTATTTACAGACAACAAAATATCCTTACCTGCAAATTTTCAAATGGAATGTACAAAGTTGCAATCAGATACTTGGCTAATAAACTTAGTCATGTCTCTCTAACAGAATTTTGTCTATCTTACTAGAGAGAAATATCCCTCACTTCACAATCACTGCTCACACATGTAATTGCTTTTTGGCAGCATGTACACTTGTGAACAACTGTTTTCAAGGATGAAGCACTGGAAGAGTAAAATTTCATCAGAAATTTCTGACAAACACCCTGAGAACTCACTAAGAATGGCATTCTCTTCCACTGAACGAGACTGACGTGTTAAGATTACAAAACAGCATCAAACATCCTGCTAGTTTTATGGGTTTGTTGCTCTCCTTTTATTATCTTATAATAAAAAATGTTAAAAATTAAAATAAGCTTAGCTACTTACATACATGCTGTTTTTCATCACTGGTGAAACTGCATAGCTAATTGTGGTGAATATGCTGAAAAAAAAATAGTGTTTTGTAGCTGAGAATTTGCTCTATCAAACAGCATTATGGGGCTCTTCATATCTACTGTAGTTTCCATAGTAATAAACAGGAGGCATTACTCTTGGAGCAATCATCATACGAACAGCCCAAGACAATACCTCCTCACTCAGTGTGGCCCAGGCAAGAATAAAGGTTGGACACTCACTGTTTAGGCACCATTACTTGTATGTTGCCCCCTACTTCTTGCGGGTGCAAGAGGCACAGTTAACACTGCACTGTTTTCCCTTCCCCAACTTTCTGTTGTTGTTTATGCAATCTGTGCTTGAGAGACATTTGGAAACCCTAAGTGAGCCACTGCAATTAGAGTCAGCCTTGCCTGCCTCTTTTTCCTTCTCCTTGAAAAAATTGAAGAATTTGAAAGTGGAAATACTGACTGTTCAGTAACAAGACAAGAGAAGGAGATTGCCTTTGCTCTGTTCTGGACACCCTTGGACTCAGGGATCAGGGAAGAGTTACAGCTGCTCAGGAATTGATTTGATACAGAAGTTTTGGTCTTGGTTTCCATATCTGTTCCTTACAGTGATCAGTGCCTTTGGGGTTTTTTGTTTGTTTTTTCTTTTTCACCTTTTTCTAGTGTCTTCCTCCCTTTAAATGTTTAAAGAATTTCCACGATACACTACTTAAATGCTGCTGGTTGCCAACACTTGCCTAACTACCTTTGTATAGCTTTCCAAACACTTAGGTGACGTAAGCACAGAATGACTCAGATAATTCAATAATATAGACTAATAATATAGACTGGTCTGTATTGCTCCTTCCTCAAAGCTGTGAACTGGTTGTTTAAACATAGCTAAGGCCAAATCAAGTTCGTCACTCAGCATTTGTGTTAGAAGAGGTTTAAAAGCATGTGGCTTAAGTAAGAAGAGCTCGAAATTAATGTAATTATTGTGTAAAATTCAAGACACTGCTGCAAATCACAGCTCTGATCTGCTGCAGTATTAAGCAGTTTTTAATTCTAATACAAATTGAGCTACATTGTTGCATGAGGCTGTTATATGCCATATAATGCCCTGGTTAAAACTGAAAAAATATCTACAGAACACAGGCAAACCCTGGAGGCTTCCACCTTAAGATACTGTGCTAGATTACCTTTTACATCTAAATTGCAACTACTGAAAACAACAAAAGCAAGAACTGGGTTTAATACAGGACAGACTACCCGTGGGTAGCAAAGTTCTCTGAGCCTGTAATAAGAATTTGCAGTCTTCTCCACTGGGTGGCAACCTAGGATGCAGCAACTGCATCTCCTGATACAACAGCTTTCTCCTGAGGATCACCAAAAGGAAAAATCAGTCACTGTTAACATTAAACTAACATTTTTGCTTCTCTCAGTGTGCAAATGCCAGTGCCATTGGCAATGCAATGAATATGTGGAAAAAATGAAACTTTGAAAAGCAGCGAACGATTGTGGCCTAATTGGACTGGGTATGGGCCAAATGAGTATTAGCATAGCTCTTAAAAACAAACAAACAAACAAACAAACAAACTTTTTTTTAACAGTTTTTCTTTTTTTTCTTTTCAGTTTTTCTTTTAACATGGTCATGAAATACAGGCTATACTCACCATTACAAATATTTGAAACCAATGCTGATTTCTAGCTTTCTCACATATATCATGCATATCATTCCATAAATCATTAGAAGGAATCATTTTAGTAGTCACTTGAATTTATATCAGGAAAATATAAGATTCAGTGAAAAAAACACTAATTCCTACGTTTGTTTCTGACTTGTTTAAAATGCATTTTGCCTCACAGAATTCCACAGAACAAGGATTCCATCCCAGAATACTTGTAAACCAACTAATTTTTCGTCGTTTTTCTAAACTTACTTTTGGCAACCAGGAACAAAATCAAGCAAAATAAAAAGGCAAAGTCCACTCTGTCACCATTACATGATTAACATAATTCTAAAGAAGTAACAATTAATAAACAGACTGCAAAGAGGAAAAGAGCAAAGTGGAAGGCAAAGGAAATAAAATAATATGGAAAGTATTTAGAACAACAGGCTGACCAAGAAAAACGAGGTACCCCCCCCCCCCCCAAAAAAAAAAAAAAAAAAAAAAAAAGGAAGAGTTCACCTTAGAAAGAGGGGGGAAAAAATCACATCAACTTTATTTCCTGTAGAAAGATAACAGGAAATTATGTAACAATTTGAGCTCTTCATACTGTATGAAAATAAGAAAAAAAATCGTACTTGCATTACTGTTGAGAAGCCCCTACAAATTCATAATATTTCTGCTATAATCTTTAGCTCTCAACTCCTAGTTTTGATTGATCCTTGAAAAGTAGATCTCTTTGGATCCACCTTACACAGACCTTGATGGATGTGAACATACAAGTGAGAGTGATCATTAGATTATAACTGTTTATACTCATTTGCTTGTTCATCATTATCTCTTTTTTTGCGTAAGATGAAGATGATTCACAAATACCCACTGCAGTATCATGGAGAAGAAGTTAATTCTTTTACAAATGTAACCACTCAGGAAGCTCAAATCTAGTAACAGCAACTACTCTCTAGGGTCAGCCAGCAGAAACTCAGAAGAAAAACATCAATACTTTCTCCCTCCTCTTCCTTGTGTACAGTCTCCTAGTTTCTGGCAGTTTATAGAAGACAGAATTACATCCTATGTATTATATCCTATACTCTACTGATAAAGTTAGCATCAATAGTCCTTGACAAATTCTTACATTCAGTTGTCTAACCTTTCTTTGAATCCAGGTATACTTTCTGCTTCCACACTGTCTTGGGACAGTAACTCTGATTTAACTATAGGCTTTGTAAAAAGGTATCTTCATTTGTTAGTCAGTTGAACAGAGGGAAACCTTGTTTACTTAGAACAATACCAAATGCTAGATTCCTTGCATTCAAAATCTATTTCCTGTCCCTGACAAGAGGGAAAAAGGCAATGTTAATCTCAAGCAGTTTAAAATTTGAATTCTTCTGAATTTGATTGAATTCTTGATCTGAACAAGTGTAGGATCTCTTTTACATATGGATTGTCTTCATATATTCCACTCCAATTTGTGTACACAGCTGAGACAAGAGTTTTTCCTGTCATGAGCATCTGTTTGACTCATCGTATGTGCTGCATCTATCACTGTGAACTGTTCCAATGGCAGTGTTGAAGCATCTGCCACTTAAGCTCTTTCTCTACGGTGGAGTTAAAATCCTCGAGGAATCCAAAAGAAGGATGCAGGGAAAAGCAATTGATTGAGCCTAGCTGATGTTCAGAAAACTTTCAGCTTCAGTGATCATCTTCTGCATGTGGTGCGCAGCATTACACTTGTAACTTACAGCTCCCTGAGGCACAGAGTAGAAGCAATCCATATCTGTAGTCTCTTTCTGAGAGACATGACATACATTAGGAATTCTTTCCATTTACTCTGTTAGGGTGCAAGCCTTTTTCCATCCGACTTGCATGTTCTTGAGGGCAAGATTCAGATTATGTAAGCTTTGCAGCTCTTCTATGCTGCTCATCTTGACTCATTCCCAGTGGTTATAGAGGGTAAAAACAGCCGGTCCACCGGCACTATTTAGGACATGGTACTCCTCACTAACTATACAGCCTCAAGAAGTTCAGATAAGACACCAAAATTACGCGCAACTAAAAGATGTCAGTAGAATTTCATGCCCCAAATGAAGTCTTTCTTTTATACTCAAATATGGCATTTTAAAAATATGAAACCAAAAGAATCAACAGTATTGACTGATTTTTTATTTTTCATTTTTTACTCTCAAATGTATTTGAGAGTAAAATGTATTTGTGTTCAAGAAACGTTTGGATGTTGCGTTGAGGGGTATGATTTAGCTGGGAAGTATTGGTAATGGTTGGACTGGATGATCTTCTAGGTCTTTTCCAACCTCGATAATTCTGTGATTCTGTGATTTGTTTACTAAGCAATCAGAAGTACAGAAGGGGTGGCACAGTCTAGCTATCAATTCCCGAATTGGCTTGAAGAATTTCCTTTGAAAAACCTGTACTCTAGATATAAAAATACAGACTTGAAATGAAATGGTTACTGCCAAGATCTGTGTAAGTACAGTCTGTGCTGTCAAAAGGCCAAAGGGCAGCACTCCAGAATGAGCTTTCATTGGTTTGAATGATAGTCATATATCTCCTGCACTAGATACGAATGCAGTCAAGAACCACTTGCCTTGATCTTGGAACTGCTATTCAGGAAACTGAGGAAAGTAAAGTGATAATCTGCAAATACAAAAGATCTGTTTAAAACAAAACAAACAAACAAACAAACAAAAAAAAAAAAAACAACCAAAACTAGAATGGTTTATGAAGTCTTTCCTCACTATCTGATCTCTAGGATTATTGTACTGTTCAGTACTGCTCTTCCATTTGGTGTTGCTGCTTGTTAACTGACCACATCGATAATAGTTTTGAATGGAATATAAAACATGCCTCTACTGAAAGATTTGCCTGTTCAGACTTTTAAATTAGTTTTTAGTTATTTCTAACAGCTTCTCTGCAAGGATTTCAGGATGAACTAATAATATATTATCCTCATCTAGGTAGAATACAACGTGCTGCTTTGATGTTCTAACTGAAAGCAACCATCCTAAGTATCTGCCGTGCTATCTGTGTAGCTTCTTGAAGTATTTCATTAAACAAACAAACAAACAAATAAAAATCTGCAGTTTTATTAGACTGTAATCTAGGATAGGCTTATTACTTCCTCTGTTATTGCTGTCTTTATGTGTAATTCAGAGAAGGTTTTAAAAACATCAGGATATTAAAGCGAGACATATTAAAAGGAGAGTTACAAGAAACGTACTAGTGTATGAGAACATAACCTTACCTCAGATGTTGCTGTCACTGTAATTGGAAAAAAGGACAAAAACATCAATTTTCATAACACTATATAAGAACTGGATATTCAAAATAGAGGAAATAGAGCTTGCCCCTCACTGCAAGAAAGACATTGAGGCCCTGGAACGTGTTCAGAGGAGGGCTACGAAGCTGGTGAGGGGTCTGGAGCACAGGCCTTATGAGGAACGGTTGAGGGAGCTGGGATTGTTCAGCCTGGAGAAGAGGAGGCTCAGGGGAGACCTTATAGCTCTCTATAACTTCCTGAAGGGAGGTTGTGGTGAGCTGGGGGTCGGCCTCTTCTCTCGTGTAATCAGTGATAGAACTAGAGGGAATGGTTTCAAGCTGCGCCAGGGGAGGTTCAGGCTGGACATTAGGAAGTATTACTACTCGGAAAGGGTAGTCAGGCATTGGAATGCACTGCCCAGGGAGGTGGTGGAATCACCGACCATGGGAGTGTTCAAGAAACGTTTGGATGTTGTGTTGAGGGGTATGATTTAGCTGGGAAGTATTGGTAATGGTTGGACTGGATGATCTTCTAGGTCTTTTCCAACCTCGATAATTCTGTGATTCTGTGATTCTGTGAAAAATTGAAAGGATTTTTTTTGTGTTTTTTCCACAACCACCCTAAGTCTTTCCAAATATATTCCTATTTTTATTTAACCCTCATAAGCAAAAGATAAGATTGCATACCTTATTCAATAGTATGTTCCATCTTTGATCAAAGTTTCTATGAAAATGCAAGCAGGTTACTTGGTCCTTCACAATCCCACAGTTATCCCACAGTTTTTTTCATACATCAATTTGACCACAAGACCAGCACTACCAAAAACTGATCAGCACTGCTGCATACTACTTTTTGAAATGGATAATTTTAAAAAATATATTATTATTATTATAATTTGTGAAACAGCTCAAAGCTTATGCAAAATGTTTTTGGACCAATCTCCATGTTTAAAACCTAGTGTTTAGCATATTTTGTTTTTCCTCTCAATGTAGATACTTTATATTAGTTGTTTAAATACAGTTGATTTTCTAGATATTTTAGACTCACATATTGTAAATATATCACTACCTCTAGACAACTACATTAATGACCTTTAGAGCAAATGGAGAGAAACACGACCTTCTAGGAAACTCTATCCAACTACTTAAAGACTAAATGAACTGCATTCTGCAAGGGCCCATTTATCTCTTTAATGAAAAAAGGTCAAAAAGCCAATTCAGATAAGCATTTCTTCACAAATACCTAAAGTAGAAGAGATAAAGAATACGGCACATATCAACAGTGCAAGTTCTTATCAGTACAAGACATTAATGTTGCCAAAATATGTGTTTAAAAATTAGCAAGACAGGGACTCCAGCCCCAGATTCCTTTGCTATATACATAGGATGAGGAGCAGTATTACGCACTAGAATGCTACAGTGCATACAGGAAGCACATAAGGAGAATCTGTACAGTCTCCGGTCTAATAGTTTAATTATGTTGCTTTCACCTGCATTTCACAATATCTTCCTATATGGCATCCCGCTGAACTACTTTCAGATTTAGACACATTCTTGACTAAATTACTTACTAAGTCTGCAGTAGTATGGCATCTGTAAGTGCCTTCTTGTCTCTTTTTCATAAAATCATAGAATGGCTTAGGTTGGAAGGAACCTTAAAGATCATCTAGTTTCAGCATCACTGCTGTGGACACAGTTGCCAACGACTAGATCAGGCTTCCCATCCAAACTGATCTTGAACACCTCCAGAGATCAGGTATGCACAACTCTAGGCAAACAGTTCTAGTGACTCAGCACTATGAGTAAAAAATTTCTTCCTGATATCTAGTCTAAATCTCCCTTCTTTTAGTTTAAAACCATCTCCCCTTGTCATATCACTATCAGACCATGTAAAACATCAGTCTCCTTCCTGCTTATAAGCCCCCTTTGAGTAATGGAAGGCCAAAATGAGGTCTTCCTGGAGCCTTCTCTTCTCCAGAATGAACAAGTCCAGCTCCCTGAGCCTACCTTAATCGGAGAGGTGCTCCAGATCTCTGATCATTTTTGTGGCCCTCCTCTGGACCCACTTAAACCACATCACATCTTTCTTGTTCTGGGGACCCCAGGCCTGAATGCAGCACTACAGATACTCTAGAAGGGTCCTCATGAGAGCAGCGTAGAGAGGGATGATTACTTTCCTTGCCTTGCTGGCTAATCCTCTTTTGATGAAGCCCAGGACACATTTCGCATTCCAGGCTGCAAGCACACACTGCTGGCTCATGTCCAGCTTGCCATACACCAGTAACCAGAAGTTCTCCATAGAGCTACTCTTGATGAGTTCTTCCCCTAGGCTGTACACATATCTGGGATTGCCACAACCCAAGTGAAACACCTTGCATTTGGCCTTGTTGAATCTCAGCATGTTCACATGGGCCCACTTTTCAAGCCTGTTCACGTCCCTCTGGATGCACCCCTTCCTTCTATTGTGTCAACTGCAACACTTGCTGAGGGTACACTTGATCCCACTGTCTTTTATGTCACTGATAAAGCTATTGATGAGCATGGGTCCCAACACTGACCCCTGGGAGACACCACTTATCACCAGCCTGCACCCAGACACAGAGCTGTTGATCACAACCCTCTGGTTATGACCATGCAACCAATTCCTTATCCTCTGAATCCAGACTTCAAATACATATCACTCCAACTTAGAGATAAGGATGTGGTGCAGGACCATGTCAAAGACCTTGCACAAATCCAGGCAGATAACACCAGTTGTCCTCCCTTGGTCCATCAATGCTGTTATTCCAACATAGAAGGACATCAGACTGGTCAGGCATGGTTTGCCCTTAGTGAAGCCAGAAGACATGCTAGCTGTCTTGGATCACCTCCTCATCTCATGTATGCCTTAATTTCCAGGATAATCTGCTCCATGATTTTCCCAGGCACAGAGGTGAGGGTCACCAGCCTATGGTTCCCCAGCTCTTCCTTTCTCCCTTCTTTAAAGATGGAAGTGACATTTCCCTTTGTCAGATCACCAGGGTCTTTGTCCTGACTTTTCAATGTGGAGAGTTGCTTGGCAACCACATTAGCTGGTTTCTTCAGAACCCTTGGATGCGTATCATCTGATTCCACAGACTTGTCCACATTCAATGTTGCCATGTGGTCTTGAACTTGCTTTTTGCTTACAGTGGGAGGGATTTTGTTTCCCCAATGCTTGGATAGTTGTTCAGGGACCCAAGAGACATGAGAAGCCTGATGGCCAATAAAGACTAAGGCAAAGAACTCACTGAGTACCTTAGCCTTCTCCATGTCTGTTGAGTCCAATTTTGCCTTCTTGTTCATCATACAGGGTACACTCTCTTTTGCTCATCTCTTCTGACCAATGTACCTGTAGAATCCCTTCTTGATATTTTTCACATCTTTAGCCAAGTTCAGTTCCATCTGAATCTTGGCTCTCCTAACCCCATCTCTGCATATCTGGATGGCATTTCCATATTCTTCCTGTGCCACCCATTCATTAGTTTTAGCTTCAATCTTTTTCATAGAGAACTATCACTGATTTGTGCTTGTCTGCATGGGTAAACTCAAAATATCACTTAGAACATATTAAAGACACAAATGGGTCAGCAAAGCATCATTAGATTTCTGAGATACCACACTTTCATAATTAAAATTCTTTCTGAATCCAAGTTTCTTCAATTTGGTTTGTTATTCAAATAACTGAGTAAAAAATGATCTAACAACACTGATTTCTGAATTCACAAGCATCATTAGTTCAGCCCAAATTTCCCTGAGTGTCAAAATGTAGTCAAGCGCTACAAAATACTTAGACCCTGAGAATACAGTGTAAAATAGCAACTGCTAGACAGAACAGTCTCTATAACAGATGTAAGCCAATTTATGCCTCCCATCATATAATCCTAAAGGACTGTAAGAAGAAAATGAGCTGCTAAGGAAGATAAGAAATTGTAACTTTTATTAAAAAGAACAGAAAACACAGTACTTTTGAAGTAGATGGTCACAGACACAGTTGTGAATGACAGATTAGTTTTACTTCATTAAGGAGGAAATACTGATTCTATTAACTGAAAAAGCAGCAAGAAGAATTTGATATAGTTGGAAAGTACAATAGCCATTCCTAGAAAAAAAAAAAAGTAAACTGACATTCTTTGAAATGCATTAATAAAATTATATGAATACCTATTCATTATCAACTATATTACATAAATGGCATTAATTAAATGAGACTATATGCGTAATAATTTACCGAACATCCACTAACATGGGACTACAAAGCAAAATAGTTCTTTATATATAGACAATAACTTACTGCAAACTACCACAACTAGACGCATTTAAAAAAAAAAAAAACAACAAAAAAACAACAACAACAAAAAAAAAAAAACAGTATTTTTCTTGTAAGACCAGACTCCTAACCAATTCCCAGGTCTCTAAAATTAAATCTGCTCAAAAGTAACAGAAGTAACTAAGCCTGCTGTAAAGACATAAGAGCAAGCAAGCAAACAAACAAACAAAAAACAACCAGCAGAATCTTTTCACTAGTATAGATCCAGTTGGTGCTGGATGCTCAGTGAAAATCTGACCTACAGATCTGTCTAAAGTCTTTAGCTGACACAACTTATCATTGCTAAGATGGGAAGGAAAATCTGTAAAATACCATAGTGGTGACCCCTTGTGCAGCAATCAGTACTCAGAAGTTTCCTGCCTGGACTGGTAAGCCTGCATGTTGATTCATTACCACTGTGAACACTGCAGTGAAAGAGGATCCCTGAGATTTTTCACAACTCAAATATTATTTAAATAATACAGTGAGAGCTGTTGTATTAAACTGTCGTGGATGGGTGATAATTTGCGTTTAGAAATATGAAATGCTTCAGAACATCACTGGGAAGGGATCTCATTGTAAAATCTCATTAAGCGTATTATTTGAAAAATATCTTGTATTTCAAACTTAAATTTATTTTACAAGAACTTTAGTGAGGCACTAATACAAAAATCTTCTGTCTAGTACAATCTGAAATGATTCACAGTTATTTATTTTATGTTAGGCTTATTTTTGAAGAATGTAGCAAATTCTCTTCCTAAGTAAAAATGTCATGCCATACTATACAAAAAGTGATCGATTTTTTGTCTCCACCGTTGTATGTCAAGAACTATGAAAAAGTGGCCCTGAACTCCCTGGAAAAAGCCCTAGGAGGCATCAGATCTCTAATGCTAAATTCTGGAGTGTATATATATATATACGTATATATAGTGTGTATATACATATATAATTATTTTCTGAGTCTGTGCAAAATAAATATCAAACACTCCAGAATGAAGGTATTATGATGACAGAATTCAAAATATTTCTATGAGTTTGGTCACTGTTCTTTCTCTCCTCTATCCTTCAGCTGCCTTCTGAGACTTTATGCAGCTATTCAACATAGCTTGAATCATGCTTTTCAGTTTAAAAGACCGCACATTTTGTAAATTACTACCGACTTATGAAAAATAAATTAACCCAGTGTTTGAACCCTTCCATTATAAACCCTCCTGTACACAACCAAGATTCAAATCTTCCTATGACAAACACTACAGAAAGCTATATATTTCCTCAAGCAGACAGAAGGAAAAACAGATCATTTATTTAGAGGTAATCAAATGAAATACACATTTTACTGCTTTTAAATAAATTCAAATAAATCGAATAAATTATATCTTGAAGTATCATGAATCTTATCTAAGCAAATGTTGAAAACTGATATTACAGTTATTAAAGCAGGAATGTTTTTATGTGTACATTTCATGACAAAATAGAGAACAAAACCCACAAATAATTTGATCAAAGGAATTACATGTCATTTAATTTTTTCCTTTGATATCAGACTTGGATCTCCTAAAAGCAAGTGACGGAGGGATCAGAATTACAGATATTAAATAAATTACATAGTTTTTATACAAACTATCATTAAATCAATATTATTCCTTCTTCTACTTTTTGTCTTCCTCTGAAATATTTGAGATTCCTACTCTAAATCCCAAATTCATTAAGCTAACTAAAAACAGTATTTGAGATTTCTCAAAACATAAGATAACAAAAAGTTATACCGGAAAACTAATCAAAAGACAAATATCATTATTTTATTATTGAATTACATGTTGCTGACAGAAACAGAAATTCTTCTTGTTTTCTACATTGATGGTGATAAATATTCTCATGCCACTCATTCTTCTTGTAATCAAGATAGGATGTTAATTATGTTTCTTTGGGGGTTGTTGGTGGTAAAACTAATGGTGCCACTGATAAAACTATTGGTGTTGCTGATTAGAAGTAAAATATATCCCGTCACTGGCAATTTTCCAAATGCAAATTTATAAATTGTAATGAAAAAATTCTCCTGAATTCAGGGAGAAGTATTTAACAATTCTGGTTAGTTTGTCTTATAATTCTATTGGTACTACAATTTTATGAGTTCATGGGAAGACTGAGCATTCACAGTTCTGGGGCAGGCATTGCCAAATTTGCCAGTTGTTAGGAAGTGCATATTTATAGTTGCTTTTCTTTAAGCATCTGTTGCTGATCCTTGTTGGCAATAGCATATTAGGCAAAACAGTAAAAGCCACAATGGGCTATTCTCACATTTCAAGTTGCTCAGGCAAATCTTTTGTGTAGGTGGCAAGTGGTGTCTTTAATAGTAATTTTAGTTCTGCCTTGTTATAAAGTAAGAACTACCTCAAAATAAATAAATGAATAAATAGATAGATAGATAAATGAATAAATACATCTAAGAGGAATTCATTATATTTCTTTATATCACTATTTATCTGGTTTTCTTGGCTAAGAAATGATGCAGGATTGTACTTTTGTTTCAGAATACTTAAGAATACTTAAGAGAAAATTCTTTTCCCCAGCCTAAGAGCTGTGCCAAAGCTAAACATTTATTTGATGATAGATGCTTATTATAATCACTTTCTAACAGCTTGCTCAGCAATTAAAATCAATCGTGCTGTTTGATTCCTCTTAATTTGGATACTTTTGATATGTATTTCATACGAAATTCTTCCTCCCAAACTTGATTAGCTGTTTTTAATAATCTCCATTACTTTTGAATCCTTCAACACATGTAATTTTACTATTTCCTTCTCTCACATCTATTTTTGTTTCAGTAGAATCACAGGTCTTGAGATGTAAAATACACATACAGCTCTCCTCTGTGGATGTTTAATTCATCCCTGTTCACATTCCAGCTATGCGCTCCAGACAATCAAAGCTGTATAAATGTCAATTAAACCTATCTCTTCCTCTTTCCTCCCTATTTGCACAATTCCTGTTAGTACAGCTTTACAGATAAGTCACAACTGAAACTCTGAAATTCTTCATGCAATTAATTTCACATGCTTTGGTATGCATAACTTACCAATTGTAATTTCTCTTTTTCCACTGAACCTCATGAAACCTGTAACACTAAAGTCTGGGTACATCATCACAGGATTCAGTTACGCCTATAAAAGAGACATTTTCATGACCAGCCATTGTACTCACACAGCTGTCTAAAACAGCGGAAAGACTGAAAGTAGAAAGAATCTATTCCTGTTTGAAGTCTCGTCCCTCATTCTGTAGTGAAATGGACCTTGTGAGAATAGTGTTGCTCCTGAAAGTGTTGTCAACTACAAATCTTGCCTGACATGTTCACGGATTCTTAGTTTTGATAAAAATAAGATCCTACACCATGTAATAGGCTAGACTCAGAACAAGTTCTATTTTCAGAATCAAGGACAACACAGTCATGACATTATGATTATTAAAAACCACACACACACACACACACAGAGAAAGAGAGAGAGAGAGAGAGAGAAAGAAAAAAGAAAAAAAGAAAAAAGAAAGAAAGAAGAAAAAAGAAAAAAGAACAAAAAGAAAAAAAAAGACTTGAAGCAAAAAGGAATTATCACAAGCATATGAAATGTAAACCATTAGGCGAGCTTTCATTGCAATAATACCTTCTTTTCTATTTCTCTGACCTTTTCCCATCCATACTTGATAATCTCTAGGTGGTACAAAATATGGTGAAAGCTATAAATATTACTTGAAATATGATATTACAGCTGTTAAAATCCTAACTTACTTCCTTTATAAAAATGCAACAAAAAGGAGAAAGAAGTGCAATTTTTTACAAACATATCTATCTTATGTTTCCAGTGCTGTTTGCTGCTTCAAGATAGAAACACAGACACAGCAAGCACTTAGCAATCTCTTCAGGTGCTGCTACACTTGCATTAGCATTATGTAGCCTATGGCATTACTTACTCGTGTCGGATCCAAAACTTCAGTCAACAACTGCTATGGTATGCGATTTTCAAACAAAAGGTGAAAACAGGGATGAATAACGTCGAAACAAATAAAGTTCCTTTACATTTAATTAATTTGTACATTGTACATTTTTCCATCCTCTCCCTCAGTGGCCAGCAATGCTGCATGCATGAATTCACCAATATCTTTATTTATTACTCTACTAGTTGGGAGGGAGAGATTAAAAAACAGAAGAAAAGAGAGCAAGTTTGCAGACTCAGGTTTTCTTCTGTATTTATGGAGGAAAGCAGCTATGTCTGCTCAGGTCATTATTGCTTCTAAAATGTCACAGTATCCTGGGATTGTGACAACAGAAGTTGAACAACAAAGGATTTAGATAATATTAGAATCAGAATCAGAAGGCATAAGGAGATCTTAGGAGGTTATCCAATTCACCTTTGCATCTCCATGGAAAAAACAAACAAACAAAAAAAAAAAAAACAACAAATGGCTTTAGCTGAGTTAGTAGTCATTACTTTTTTTTACATTATTACTTTTTCTGTGTGTTCTTAAATATTCTCCTGCAGGCAAATGCCAAGCCCCTTAACTGCCTACTTTTGTCCCTCACTGTCCTCACCACTAGAAGATTAATATTTAATCTTACTATATTTTAAAAGTTTGCTACATATTCTATCCATTATCTGTTTTTCTAGAAGAAATCTAGATCTTTCACTCTTGCTGAGTTTTTTAGATTCTCTATTGTTCGCATAATGCTTTTGGGAGTATTCTTCAAGTACGCCATAATTTCCCTGAAAATGATGTACCTGGGCTCATGCTGAATTTCATCAAGATTGTTCAGCCCAAGTTGAAGTTGCAGTCTGTCACTGGTTTTTCTGCTTAGTACCAGCTCTCTCTTACTTCATTAACTCACAGCCTATGGCCACCTTCTTTGATAATACCTACACTTGTTACAGATCTGTATAAAACATAATTGCAATTAATCTCTTAATATTGAAATCTCTATCATCTGCTGAAAGAAATACTTGTTTTCTTGATGAAAGTAATGGAGCATAGATATAATTTCTGTGAAAGTCCATTTGACATCCACAAATTTTAGCATCCTATAAGTTGTGAAACATTCTGATTTCAAACACAGTCATCCAAGAGCACAACAGTTTATTTCTTCTCTTTTTCCACCATTGCTACTGAATGATGCCTCTCAAGCAAAAGCATATGTAAAATAATATGTGTGTTTCACCTAAAATATTTTATCTTAGTGTTTTAACTTATAGACCTCTCCTGAGAAACCACATATATAAAGAGACTGGTTCATTCTTCAGAGCTAAAGAAAATTTTAAGCAAATATCTACAGATCCTTACCACAAACTCCGTATTAAAAGAAGCACTGTATAAAAATCACATGCATTCAAAAAAAAAAAAGCTATTTTTTTTTTTCTAATTATTTTTTGTAATTGTGAGTCAGTCTTCTTCTTCTAACCACAGTATGGTTAAGCTCCATAAATTTGAAGGAGGAATGTCTGAGGTGCAGTAAGACACAGATTTTTTTTACTGTTCTCAGATGTAGCCTAAGAAACCCATTCTGACTTGTTTTTCAATCTGTTTTTGACACATACTCAGGGAAATAATGCACTTGATTCCACATGGAAGCTATTTTAGAGAAATGAAAAATACAGGGGGGAAAAAAAATAAAAAAGACAAAGGAGAGTGAAAAAGGTACCTTTTTACAACATCTTCTCCATTCCAACATGGGAGACCATCAGCAACTGCCAACTCATTACCGCACAGCTGATCAGCCAGGCCACCATAAAAGGCTCTGTAGAGGCGAAGGTGGCTGATAAATTCTCTGCACAGAGGAATATGGAAGCAATTGATAGTGTCAATCAACAGTATTATGCACTACTGCAGTTGTGCATTTCTACAAGAAGATACAGAATGTGCTTTTTCTAATACTGTTTCTTGGTTCCAATGACTTTTTAAATCAATTTGCCAATTTTCTGTTACCTAAGTTTGATTCCCTCAGATACATTTCAGTAGTTCACAGAGCTGATACTTGCATTTGTGAAAATTAAACAAAACAATTTGTTCATGCTCTGGGACAGGAATTATTTTCCTCCACTCTGAAATTTTCTTGCATAGTTCTGATACAGCCTGCAATGTTACACTTGTAGAAATGTACTCATATATAGTATATAGCATCACAAATTAAAAAATAGGTGTTTATTGTCACCTGTTTTTCAGAACTATCAATCTGTCCCCTACACAGTTATACAAGTAATAGAAAGAGTACTGGTTAGAGTTATGGGGAATTCAAGATTTAGATAGGATGAGTTTACGATGTAGGCGTTAAATATTTAGTAGATATTTAAATTACTGTCTGAAAAATGACATTAATTTTATCGCCCTATGCTGCTAAGTTATAAATTATGTATTGCTATTTTAAATAATTGCCAAGATGCCCAGAGCTAATGGTAAGTTTTTATACTGAAATCAAAACAAATCAGTGGGTTTCTTTAGTTAGTATATTTGTAAATAAATTGTGATATTTATGTTTATAATTTGTTTGCTTATTTATTGAAAATCTCTTGCTGGGAGACCAATTCCTGCTGTGAAAAATTAAAATACTTATTTATTCTGGTTTAGAATATCATAGCATATGAGTTATCTATGACCCGCAGGCACAAAGGAGAATGGTGCCAACAAATTCTGTACTCATTGCTCTATAAAACCAACAAGCTTCAGTTTATTTTACCTTATTGAATGGTGTTTGGAGTTGTAATAAATAAATAAATAAATAAAAAGTTCCTGACATTTCCCAATGTTTAGTTATTGTGGACCTAAAACAGCACAAGGAATTCAAATATTGTTTACTAAAAACTAATTATTGTTTACTAAAAACTAACACAGGTAAAATATGAGTATTATATGCAGTCCATCATTAGAATACCAGAAGACTCTACACAAAGCATAGGGATTCATAATTACTATAACTAATGTGAGCTGATTGTAATAGCATATCTAAAACTGCAGTTCTGAAAATCTCAGGTAGAGTCATTTTTGACTGCATATATGTGCAATATATTTTAAATACAAAAATACAATTCATCTGCACTCTCCCAACTGTGGATAGTTATAACCTGTACTTCTCTGTCCCCAAAGTTGCATTTTCCATTTCACATTGAGTAGGACTGCCTTTAACTATGTGTTGGGTTCATGTTCTGGATGAAAATTAGTGATTAGAGTCTTCTCATAGAAAATACCTGGAATTTCATTTGTACAATCAATTCCATCCAATCAACTCCATACAGAAATGGAAATAAATAGAGCTGCTATCATGTCTTATGACAAACTGGATTCTAACAGAAAAGTCAGTTATTCGGTTTATTAGCAAACACAACCTGAGGCAAAGATGAAGTTAATATATAAGTAATAACTGATTTCAACCCCTGTGGATGTCTGATCAAAGTAGTTAGAAAGGCAGATGGTCTGAATGTGAATTTTCACATCATCATCTTCTAGATCAGACAGCATGTAACTACAGGCAGTTGAGCACAAATGCGCAATTACAGTCAGTGGAAGCTACTAATATTTCTCAGCAGTTTATTTGGAAATGTTCTTTTTTTTTGCTTACAGTTTCATCTGCTTGGAATGCTGAAGTTTAAACTGTCTGACAGTGAAAATAATTTAGGAAAAGTTCGGACAGAGATAGTCCAACATGTACTTCAAAATGTAAATTTTCATCTGAAGCTGGATATGGAGACATTAGGGAATCCTCAGGAGTCACACATTTAGTCCTTTAATTCATTTCCTTTTTTTATGACCATTGTCATAAATCAAGTCTGCATCATTTGGGAGTAGCCTGTTCTTTCCTGCTAAACTTGTGAATGTGGCTGGGAGGTATATAGCAAGTAAAGTGGTTGACTGGGAGAACTGAGCTTCCTTAAAAGCAAGCTGTAAGCGATTGCTGAAGTTGCTCTCCTCCTCCAGGAGTTGTTACAGTTGCCATGGGAATATAAAGAAAAACATTAAGTGATTGTGACAAATAAGGAAGGAGATGATCCAGGAGGTAGCAAGTAAAGGTGAAATGAACTATAAAGTTGCTAAACTGAAATCTGTGCCAGTGGACCTCGAAATCCCCTTCCCCCCCAGCTTCATTGTTTTTTACTGTCCACTCCTCTGATGTCCCCTAAGTTCCCCATTGAGGTCATCTCAGACATCACATTTTTACATCACAGAACAGTCCCAGATGAAGTCAGATATTAGAATACGATTTTATATTTTCAGTGTGCTAGCACTGAAAATGTGTGTAGTTCCTGTGGAATAGATATTGACTGATGAAATTCTGTGCTGACCAATGCAAACTTCTCTTTTGCATCTCTTTCCCTTCATTATTTCATGCCATGTCTTTGAGTATAATCTATTCTGTTGTAAAATTAATGGCTTACTTTATTCTTTTTTTCTGGCTGTAAAACTAATGTCTTACTTTCTTCTGCTGGCAAGGGTTTCTTCGATGTCTCTCGAGAACATCTTCAGCTCTTGGTTATATTTGTTCTGATCAAAAAAGCAATGTGGAGACTGTGTAGGCTTCCTTACAGGTGGACCACATACCTTGTTCACCTAAAATGAAAACAGACATTAAGAAGTAAAGAGCATATGTAAGAAAAAAATATATATTTTGCATCTCTTTATTCTGTTTAAGTCCATTTTAGCATGAAAATCTGTGGACACATCATGAAGATTAGCTAAGAAAAGTATCATTAATTATCATACTTGTCAACACTGTGTTCACAGTGAAAGCAGAAAACACAATTGTATTTCATTTTGTGTAAGAAAAATATAAATGAAATCACTCCTTTTGAAGGAATACAAGGTGTATAAGCAAGTTACATGTATTTTATGGTGTTTTTTTCCCTTCCTGTCAAGAAACTGAACAGCTACGCAGACAGCAGCAGTAACCTTAGAGATCATGACACGTAATGAACAGCAGCATACTTCTATTTTTCAGCAATAAACTCCAATCATATTTTTTAATATGCATTAAACTCTGTGATTTCTTTCAGGGTTGACAAATTATTACAGCATGTTCAGCACAGTTACTCAGAGCATACACTGAACACTTAAGCATGATGGAAACTTGCATTAAAACATTGGAAGATGTAAATTTAATGATCCGTTATGATCATATTAGATGCATGTTTAATGATTCAGACCATAGATGCTGAAAACACTGACTGATTTTATACGTCTGGTTTTCTGATCTAGATGTCAATACATATGAATTCACATGAGCTTTTTTTAAAAAAAAATGTAATACTGAGCATTTTCTGCTATAGAGGATATCAATCCATGTTCACAGCTCATTATTCTTCCTAGTCACTAAAGAAAAGTAATTAATGCCATACATATTTATTAAATAAGAGATACTTCATGCTGAGGATCACATCAGACAAGTTATTACGCAGACAAAACAGTACATATATTGTGTGCATGCTCTACTGAAAAACTAATACTGCATGTGATTTATTAAAACTTGTTTTCAATACATAGTCAACCTTGTTAAAAGAAAGACAGAAGAATTCACAGAGAATTTAAAATAAAATGCTACTACATTTTATTCTGACTGAAATGAACAAATAAATAAAACCAGAAGTTTTTATGGTCACAGTTTTATATATTATATGGTTGCTTCAAAATGCTATCTAATAACTGTTTACATGGGTTGATAGTGATAGGACAAGGGGAATGGTTTTAAACTAAGACAGGGGAGGTTTAGGTTAGATATTAGGAGGAAGTTTTTCACATAGAGCGCAATGACACTCTGGAGCAGGTTGCCCAAGGAAGTTGTGGATGCCCCATCCCTGGAGGCATTCAAGACCAGGCTGGATGTGGCTCTGCACAGCCTGGTCTGGTGGTTGGCGACCCTTCCCATGGCAGGGGAGTTGAAAGTAGATGATCTTTGAGGTCCTTTTCAACACAGACCATTCAATGATTCTATGAGTCATTCTCTTTGAGTGAATGCCTCAAGAAATGTTTTGCGCCATTTGGGGAATTTTGCATTCACTGATACATTTACAAGTAAACCGTAGTTTCAAATATAAAATCTTTCTTAAAAGGTAATCTTAAACTTCATATCCATAAATACTGTCAAAATCTCAAAATCCAGTTGTTATCTGAAATGTCTTTTTAACAAATAGCCTTTTTTTTTTTTTTCTTTCTCAAAAGACATCTATGGAAAATTCTGAAAATAGCATTAGTTAAATTGTAAAAAGTGCTTATGCAGCACCACACACACCTCTGCCATTGCCATAAAGTACACATCGTACTCATCATGCTAAGAGCTGTTCTGTTAATGGTAGTGACATCTCTCACAGCTGAAGGTTACCTCAGTAACCTTTAGCAAAGTCACTTACTTCTTCAGACATAGTTTCTACAGGATGAGCACGTACAAGCAGGTACTCTGATGATGTCATTGTCTGTTAGTTACCATTCCCATATCCCTTATATCTAAAGCCCTGGGAACACTTCCTGCCTGAGTGTTTTACTAGTGTGGTGTCAGTTACTTCTTGTTAAATGCATCACACAGTATCATTCACCAATCTGTCTTTTTTTTTAAGTAAGTGCTCATTGCTGGCTGTCATTTCTATGTCATACTCAAGACACTAACTGTACACGGGTGGCAAATGGTCTTTTGCCTTCCTCACTGCCACAGTGTCTTCGGTGAGCTGCTGTTGTGCCCATGAAAAGGTCATACAGTATTATCTTGCCTTCAGGTGCCCACTGTGTCTGTGAGCCAAAAATTTTAAAACTGAAATGTCAGACTTTCATTTTCCAGTAGAAAGCTGATGATACATTAAAATAAAATAAAATAAAATAAAATAAAATAAAATATCTAATAATGTATAATAATGTCTATAATGCCTAATAAATGTCTACTTTTTTTGAAGATGCATTTTTCAAGTCTCCAGAATGAGTACATGGCATTAGTATAACATCACTTAGTTTATTTCCACTGCTTTCAGAAGAACTATAACATCCATTAGACACATTGTTTCAGTCTTTGGGCTGCAAAGTTAACCTTTCAAGCAAAAAAATCATCCAAAATCATCCAAAATCAGGCAGTGATATTACTGCCATTCTTCAGCGACAAAGACTGGAATCACAACTTTGAGAGAAGGGGAGTGCATTCACTACATGATCATTTTGCAGTAATATCTGATTAGAAAGTATTCTTATCATCTTCCACTTCCACTGAAACATTTCCACAAAAGGAGCATTTATTGACCTCAAATAAGAAATAAATAAATAAATAAATCTTAAGAGTATAAAATGATTCTCAGAGGGAACTGAAAATACCCTGATGAAAGTGAGACTGAAAAAAAAATGCCTTAAAATATTAGTCAAAAGAGAATTACAAATCTAGAATTTCAAGAAGAATTAAAAACTGCTGTAACATTTTAAAACAGACAAGCCCATTCAATTTAGTAGTTGCTTTCTTCCCCCCCCCCCCCCCCCCCATCCTTTAGTCAGATGTTCTTTAAAAAAATACTGAACAATATGTAAAGGCTTAAAAGGAAACCTCAGAAAATTATGAAACTCCTGATTTTCACAGTTCAGACAAACCTATTGTCATTATACTCAGCATGCTGTTATTATGCACAATTTGTGTGCCACAGTATGATGACTGGGTTAATTAAAAGCTCTTGTAATAACCATGCAGTTAAATTGCAATTAGTGCCACCCGTGAACTTTACGGCAGTTTGACTTTGTGTGGTGAGATTCAGTAGAACATCTCTGGCTACACATCGTTGGGAAAATTTGAGTATCATAAACCTTTGCTTTTAAAGAGGACTGGACAATGATGTTCTCAACGTACACATATTCAACAGGGCAAATCAGCCACACTCTTTGGGACTTCTTACCACTGCAACAGTGGTTATTTCTGATTTCGTCATTTATACAGAGGCGTTCAAGGCCAGGTTGGATGGGGCCCTGGGCAGCCTGGTCTAGTATTAAATGTGGAGATCGGTGGCCCTGCCTGTGCTGGGGGGCTTGGAGATTCATGATCCTTGAGGTCCCTTCCAACCCAGGCCGTTCTGTGATTCTGTGATTCTGAAATGTGATGATCGCTCCTACATTTAATTTAAAGACTGAAATAAAAGTAACACCTCTTTAAAAATGTGATAATGGAAGTGCTGTGGTATCTTAAAGACAAGGCATGGAGTGAAACAGAATGTAATAAAACACACTAGTGAGACGTTTCTGGAATATGCAAAATTGGCTGCAAACAGGAATTTGACTGATTGAGAGATTGATGAGTGAAAGCAATTACGAACAGTACTATGACAGGGGTGCCATACAGGTAGATTTGTGCTTGACAAGTATCATGACTGTCTACAAATATGAAGGAAGATTAAGAAAAGAAGGTATACACACAAGCACACAAGTACATATGTATGAATGTATGTGTGTGGGCAATTGTGTATGCATATATATCCATGGGTGAACACACTCAAACATTCACAGAAATACCTTTTTCCATTGCATCCATATGCAAAGAAAAAATAATAATTAGATCCAAAAGATGAACAGATCTATCTGATCTAAATAACCTAAGATGCTAACACACGTGGGACTGGTATTTGCTAGTGGCAAAGACACAGTACTGACACCATGGCACTGACCAAGATGATGTGCTGTCCCATTTAGGTTTACATGTACAGTATTGGGACACATAGAGGTGCGACAAATATAATAGATCAGGTACCAGAACCAGTCGATCTCCCAGACTGCAGGAGTTCACACCAGCTCCCAGGCCAGCAGAAAAGTCTGGCAGTGACATGACTGAAACAAATTGAAGGCACAGTGCTCTGGTGTACTTCACATCAGATAACACCAACTCCCACTGATTAACTGTGCCATATCTTTAAACCATTCCACCATGCCAGAAACAGGCCTCAGGAATCCTGAGATTTGCTGCTCCAGTTTTGGTCACAGGCTGTGGCAAAATACACTGAAAAGATGAGCATCTTCTAGTTGTGCAATGTGCCTGCAGTTTTCTTTCACTAGTTTTCATGTATGTACCTATAGTGAGAAGGAAGAAAACACTTCTGGATACAAAACACCCACAGCTTAGACTCAGCTCTAGCAGGGAATCAGAACCAGGAGTCTGCAAATTGTCCTTTATTGGACACTTAATTTTTTCATGCCTGTGCACTGTAAGCTTTCGATAAATATTTATCAAGGATTTCCTGTTAACAGGGTGTGCCACTCCCATTCACCAGACTAGGACACAGTCACTCAGACTGTAAGGTACTAGAGTAGCTGAGGTTCATGTATGAACTTAAAACTGATTTTCTTTAACGCATACTTCAGTTACTGATCAGTCTGATGACCTTCAGATCTACCTATCACAAATTTGCCACCATCCCTTGAACTCCCTTGAACACTGGTGGAAAAAATGGACAGAAGTCCAGTGGCTTTAAACGAAAGCTACAATAAGAAGGCAGAACGACTGTTTGAAAATATGTTATAAAAAAAAATAAAAGTTATTAAGTAGGCTATAGTTGGTTTCCTGGGAATAAACAAGTGCATACGTTCTTTGAGAAACAGACTCCTGAAGTCACAAGTGTTTCTAGCAACTAATTACAACTTTAAACTACCCAAAATATTTATCCAGAAACACAAGTCATCATGTCTAGAACATTTACAGATTCAGATTCAAAACTTGCAAAGGGATGTGTGATACTTTCAGGTAGATAAATGGTTGCATGTCAGTCAGAGGAGTGTGGTAAGAGCAGTACATCGCATCCTGTTCTGCACCTTGTGCTGCCAGCCAGTCACTGCCTGCTGCTAGGGAAAGGAAGGTTCACCTTACCAGGCAGCTCTAGGCTTTGTCACTTTTTGATCGTCTAACAGGTAAAAATGAAGACTTCTCAAGGTCAAATTAGCTTCTCCTTTTAACTTATAGCAACATCCAGCCGAGCTCCTGCAACATAAGCCAAGTTATCCTCACATTTGGTTTAACGCGGTTTTCCTTCTTTCAGTTACACCACAAGAGGGAGCACCAACATTTCGGCATTTCCAAGCACATGAGCAAGCACTTAATGATTACTGCTGCTGATGCTGGATAAACATCATACTTCTAGTGCAATGAAAAACGTATTTTAATATGTGGGAGAGTGCAGAGGTGTACGAAATTTTAAAGGATTCCCTAAGTTCAAGTTTTTGAATACCAGGAGAAGAAACATTAATTAAAATAGGATTTATTTATTTATCTATTTATTTGCAGAACAGGAAAAGCACATTAATGAGACCGTTAGGAACAAACAGTGGAGCAACACTGGTATTTACAACATAGGCAGATCATGGAGAAATACTGTACTGTTTTCTAATTGTCTCTTTCTACACTGTAGCCTTGGGGTTCTTGGCAAGACTTTTTAGACATCAGAACTTTAGAGATACAGCAGCAACTTGAAGTTTTCTTCATTTCACACATACCTTTCATCATTTTACAGAATTTAAGAGAGAAGTCCAACACAACTTGGATGGGGAAAATATGAACAGTCTACAGAATTACAGACTGAAGTTGTTACTTAGAAAGATGCTTGCACAATTCTTGAAACATTCAATTTATAAACACCTGCAAAATTTAAATGAACCTGCCAAACAATAATTTCAAACCAGTTATTTTTATTCAGCTGATACACAAGAAAGTGTATTTACAAAATTTTAAAGAAATATAGAAGTAGCTACAAGCCCATGAATGAACCAATTCAATTCATAGAATCATAGAATCCTTCAGAGTTGGAAGGGACCTGATCCAAGCTTGCCTTGATAATCTCCAGGGATAATCTCCACCAGCCTCACTGTAAAAGACTTTTTCCTTATACCCAATCTGACTCTAATCTCTTGAGCTTGAAACCATTTCCCCTTGTCCTATCATCACAGACTCTACTGAAGAGTCTGTTCCCAAAGCAGCCAATTCAAAGCAGCCTTGTTAAATTTGATGATTTGTCCCACAGCCAACCAGATGAGCTTCAACAAAGATTTATGTAAAGTGGGTAAATATGAAAGCCAACAAAGCAGAGAGAGAGGGGGAGAGTGAGAGAGAATAGAAAGGATTATACATTCAAAAAAAAAAAAAAAAAAAAGAAAAAGAAAAAAAGAGGAAAATTGTTTTCTGCAATATATGAAACAGCACTTGGAGATTAAAATCTACGCTCAAGATGGAGGATCAAAGAAGAGACAAACACACTGACAGTTTATGAAATATTCAATTTTTATTCCATGAGAAAATATTAATAGAGTTTTGCAAAAGACTGATGTCCAAGGTTTTGGATTCTGGGAGCCACAGTTTACAGCCGGCATATGACTGGGACCTGTACCTTCCTCTTACACTAAAACCAGTTCAAGCATGGGTTCTTGAGGCTGTTCTCAAATCTTATCGGTTGCTAATTATCTCTGGTTTCCTTCTTCATTCTGCACATTGTGACTGTAAAACAAAACCTAATGGCCCACTAAGTATGAGTTACTTAATATACTTTTAATTTGCATCTTCTCCTTTTTAATTATCAAAGTCTTAAGTGATTTTAATTCTGCTGCTTCTTCCATGAGGGACTAACACTCAAGTAACTCAGGCAGTAAAAATAGTTTTTTCTTCTGAATGGGGTGAGTGGGAAGGAAATGATCTTTTTTAATGGCTTAATGTTAGGGGAAATCCTAATGTTCTCAGCCAAGTTATCCTGCAGCCAGAATACAGAACTGCCAGTTCAAACTCATCAAAGGCAGTTCAACAAAACTGCTTCTTGTGAGAGGCTGCCAGTTCTCCCAGTCCAAGTCTGCTTCAGTGGATGCCAAGGTGTTTCATTTATGTTCAGCAAAAACACTCCCTGGTTCTCCTCTGTGAAGCAATTATATAAAACCTGCAGTAGTTCTTTCCCAAGATCAGCTCCCACTGTGTAGTGAGACTGACATATCAATGTTCTCTAGTGGTTAAAATATACTTTATTGTTCTTTATTTCTGTGTGCCCTGAAAATATAGCTCTGACATGGAGGGCTAACACTGCCTTCTTGTCTGATACTGACAGAATTGTTCATTAAATCTAACTACGAGTCTACCCAGGGTCACCAAAAGCCTTTATCAGGCATGTTGCTCTCTTAGAACACAAAACATATTACAAACTACAATGTATAACGAGTTTCTGAGAGCAAGACAAGTTGACTGTGTTTGCCTCCCTGCACTCTGTTCTTACATTTTGTGGAAGGTTGGCAAAATTGTAGAGGGGAGAGTAGTTTTGAAAATAAGGTCTGTAACACAAGTATACATTTACAGTAACAATCAGAATGTATTATTTCACTTAGCGTAAGATACTGTCAACCATTCCTTATGTAACTGGAGGTCCATGTTTTTATGATAATAAAGTATCTAAGACCACCCGAAGAAAAAAAAAAAAAAAGTGAGAAATGAGAAGAAAAAAGCAACAAACTATTAATGAAGCTAGCATTTCTGAGAATCTAGTATTTCTTCCCCCATTCCAGATTACTTCTTAGGAGATTAATCATTTTCTTTCTGGTACTAAGTGTTTCAATGTCTTTTCAACCTCTTATTTAATCAGTTATAGATCAGTTTTCTGTGAAGACCTTTTATCAGTACAAGACTGTCACTTACTCACACACATACATATTATGTAAGGTGCCAAATTTCTCTAAAAAATAATTTGCTTCAAAACCTCTGGATCTGCACTCATAGTTTTTCTCTTCCAAAACAAAAATATGATTTAAGAGCCAACTGAGAACCAGAAGCGTGCTCTCCTCAGAATGAGAGAGTAGAGAAAAAAAGAATATAAGACAGCCTACAGAAAGTTCTCATTTTACTTCTTCCTTTACATTTGTTTAGGCATCCTACTTGCCTTGTGGAAAGGAGTGCAGAGCCTCTTTTCTGTAGACACAAACTAGATTGCAGCATTTTCAGCCTCTTGAAGCATCTTCCTCAACTTCAGTTCAGTTTCCCATTGGGCACATTCAGACAGTCTGCCATGGTGCCAAAGCACGAGACATACAGCATGCTACTTAATCTCAGAATATGATGGCAACCCACACCAATTCTTCCACCTTTTTCAGACCTCTGAGTATCAATGCAGTTAAGGGATAGCAGAAAGCCATTTTGGATGTGCATTTTGCCTAAATTTTCCCTGACATCCTGTCAAATGCTCCTGCCCTCCACACATCCCCAACAAATGGGAGAAAAAAATAAAGGAAATTGCATTAACATTTCTAATATTTCCTAGATCTCAATTTTAATAAGGAAGTGCAGAAAACTTAATGATCTAAGTTATTTCAAATTGTGAAGTAAACTTGATTAAAGCACATTAAATAGGAATGCATAATACATACCATGATACTCGGCAGTCTATACTGAATTTACCTTATGTAAAACTGCACTGCTCAGTGCTGCTTGCCAAAGCCATGTCTGTGTTGATGGATAGGAGCCATGGGCTGACGTTGGTTGTCTAGTAGACCCCCACCCAGCTGCTCTCTCATTCCCCTTCCTCAAGAGGACAGGTAAGAAAATAAGATGGAACAATACAAGGTTCAAATAAAGACAGGGAAATCACTTATCAATTACCTTCACTGGTATGGCAAGCAGCACACAGGACTGGAGAATGGGGGTTGTGGTAAGTCCATAATGCTTCTTCCCAAGACACTCCCTCCTCACGCTCCTCCCCTGCTTCAGTGTGGGACCACCATGAGCCACAGTTCCTGCCAGAAATCCTCCTCCTGGGTGGGCTCCCCACGGGCTGCAGCTTCCTTCAGGGCATACCTACCTGCTCCATGTTGTGCCCACGGGCTGCAAGAGGACAGCCTACCCAGTGGGCCTCTCCTGGGCTGCAAGGAGTTTCTGCTCCATGCCTAGAGCATCTCCTGCCCTCTTGCACTGCCTGAAAGGCTGTTTTCTCACTTTTTTTACTGCCTTCTCTCACAGCTGCTGCGTAACAGTTTTTACATAGCCCTTCTTATGTATGTTTTCCTGGAGGTGCCTGCTCATGGCTGTGGGGCCCAGCAGTGCCCTTCGGAGCACAAGGCAGCCCCAACCTCACCTCACAGATGAGCCTTGCAGCACCTGCTGCCAGCAGCTCAGCACAGATCCTCAATAAAGCAAGCTAGTTCAATGTAGGAGCTGCATGAAAGCAACATGGCAATTTGGCAGATGGACTGAAAATAGTACAGGGCGTTTCAAAAAGTTGTGAGACACGAACTTGACACTGACTTGAACCTTTGCTCAAAGATGAGAAATAGGTTCTCTCTCATTTCCATAAATGAAAATCTACTGAAAGAAGAGGAACTGGAAATGATGCAGCTTGAAACAAGTACTGAAAGCTGTAACACCATACACTCAAATTCTGAGAAGCAGAGAAGTGAATGTAGCAATCTACTTTATTTGATAGACATGATTTCATGCCTTCATGTTCTAACATGTTTTTGACAGAAACAGGTGAATCCAGTGTTTGCCACGCATCTGCCATTGTATCATAAACCTTTAAATAAAGACACTATCAATATTATGTACAATACTCATTAATTTTATTTTCTAGTTTGCATTTGAGAAGTAACGCCCTGCTAAATGAAAATAATAGATCATACACTAATACATATTTTTCCAATATGCATGAATACTTATGGATGTATCACTGCTTCTGCTAATATTCTACCCATGGCTGGAAATCTTTTTTCTATGCATTTACAGCAAAGAAACCCATCAGAATGGAAGAGGAGACAGATTTTAAGCAGAGTTCTACAGTACAGAGTACACAATGGGGATTCTGACAAACGAGATGCTGAGGGATAGGTTTACTACTATTTTCATGTTAAATATCGTAGCACTATAAATGCCCATGCTATTTTTTACATATTTTGTCTTTATTTTGAAAACACTGGGTTTAGTTACAGAATCTATAAAACAGCATGAGGATTTACAGTGGTAGTATTTAGTGTGCCGTGTGTAACAGAAACAAGTGTGATGATGCAAGAAAAAACAAATGGGAAAATGGAAAAGCAGTGTATCAGGGAATTACTTAGTTTGCATAAATTGAAATTACATAAACATACTCTGTTGCTTGTAATTTATACAAAAGTCCTTCGACCAATGTCTGCCATTCCTCACCCTTTGTTGGTGATTATGATGAAGCACATATTTTCAAATTGGTTTATGTTAGACAATTAGATCCATAAGAACTTAACTTTGGTGCCCTCTGTATTTCACTTTATAGTTAGAAAAAACTTGCAAATTGTCTATCATTTAGTCTATCAGTATCACTAAACTTATACAACACCTTGCAAAACCTCCACACCAAATTCCAGTTTTTACTCATCTTTTTATGTTCTCTGTTATTAATACTCACCTAAAAATACAGCCAATGATGTCTCAGAAAATCAGTTCCTTAAAGTTGTTATAAAACATATTATGTTTCAATATAGTAATCTCGAACACTGCTTTATATTTTCATTTTATTTCTATGTACAGTAACCAGGATCCTTAATGTTTTTTATACAACCATACATTAAATATGTATCCTTTATACATATGTGTATTTACAATAGCATTTTCCATAATGCTCAGAGTTTTTGTAAAAACTTTTGTCAGAAGCTACCACAGCATACTTCCAGGTTGCCTGGCACAGGGGGGATCTGAGTTTCCTTTCTTGTATTTTCCTTTTAAACACTGGCTTTCTGTAAAATTTGTGTCAGAATTTTACACACTTTATTTGCACTTATTTTCCCGAATACATGCAAAAGTGGACTGCAAATAATTTTGTATGTTGTTTTGCAGCATATTAGTATGCATAGGTTTCACGCAAAAATTATGAGGAATTGTGACCTTGCCTAAGACACGAGCTTAGTGTCTTACTTTCAGCAAGACTAAGTGCTGGGTCCTGCACTTTGGCCACAACTTGGAACAGAGTAGCTGGAAGACTGTGTGGGAGAAATAGACCTAGGTGTGTTGGTCAATGCTCCGTGGAACATGAACGAGCAGTGCGCCCAGATGGCCAAGTAGGTCACTGGCATCCTGGCTTGTAGCAGAAATACTGTCTCTGGTAGGAGCAGGAAGGTGATCGTCCTCTTGTACTCAGCACTGATGAGGCCACATGTTGAGTGCTGCATTTTCAGCATTTTGGGCCCCTCGCTACTAAAAAGACATGGAGGCCCTGGAGCATGTTCAGAGAAGGGCAACAAAGCTGTGAGGGGTTTGGAGCACAAGCCTTATGAGGGGCAGCTGAGGGAGCTGTGATTGTTCAGCCTGGAGGACGCTCAGGATTGACCTTACTGCCCTCTACAATTACCTGAAGGGAGGTTGTGGCGAGGTGGGGGTTGGCCTCTCCTCCCACATAACTAGTGATAGGATGAGAGAGAATAAAGTTGCACCAGGGGATATTCAGGTCAGATATTGAGAAAAAATTCTTCTCCAAAAGAGCGGTCAGGCACTGGAATGGGCTGCCCAAGTAAGAGCTTGAGTGAAGTGTTCAAAAAAAGTGTTCAAAAAACATCTAGGTGTTGTACTAAAGGACATGGTTTAGTGAGGAAATATTAGTGACAGGTGGACTGTTGGACTATATAATCTTAAAGGTCTTTTCTAACCTTGGTGATTCTACGACTCTATGATTCTATGATTCTAATTTCTTAAGATACAAACATTATTCTTGTCCTTCATCCGTATAAACAGACTTCATGCCTCAGTAAATATAAGCTACTTAAATAAACGAAAAGGAAGGATCGAATCAGAAAAGATAGAAAGAGCTATCAAACTGTATTGTTATGTAGGAAGAAAACATATCATTTAATTAAAAAAAAAAAAAAAAAAAAAGCTTTTCACTAGTTATAAACAGTCCACAAGCTTGCTTTGCTGATTTTCACTATGTTCTTAAAATTTTCTGTTCTCTTTTCTCACAACTGAAGCCCAGTTTAATCTTGGGAGAAAACTTCTTGACATAAGCAAGGAGCTTTTCCACTTTGAAACACTGAGGAAGTGAAATACAACACTAGAGGCATCTGAATTAGATGGAGGTCACGACTGCAGTATACTTGCTTCTTGTTACATTCAAAAAATGACTGATGTATTAAGACAGTCAGTATACTATACAAGCGCCACAGTTTTTCACAGCTGCAGTTGGACACATACCTATGAATGGATAGAAATGGAAGGTGATGATGTTCAACTGTGTATTAGGTTAGGTGTCAAACCTTCTTTTACAACACAATGCAATTAGCATACAGAACTGTAGAGGACTTTAAATTCAGTTACTGTTCAGCAGCTTCCACAAATCAGTTTATATCGATCTTCTGAAGGAACTTAAATTAATCAATTTATCAAGTAATTTAAATTCAGCAAAGATTGCAGAGACTTAAGCTAAAATTTTCAGGTAGAATTCCACAATTTTATCCCAAAGTCTGCTTTGCTGAAAACTACATATTGCAGTTATTCCTATTTTTTTTTTTCTTTCAAGTATGAAAGAACTATATAGCATGAAGCTCAGTTTTATAAGTTGGAAGTAAAAATACACTCACATACAGTTATAAATGTACAAGGCTGAATCCAGTTAGACGCTTTAGTGTGAGGAATTTTGCCGTGACATCAAATTCAGGTTGTATCTGTGCAGTTTCTCAAACAAGGTTCATTTTCCCACAGCTTATCAATACTCGTACTTCTCTTGAGAAAAAAAAGAAAAAAAGAAAAAGAAAAAAAAGAAAGAAAGAAAAAAAAAAGTACATATTGTTGATATATAGCTTTGTGACTAACTCCTTTGAGAATCTCCAGCCTACATCTGCAGCCGGTTGCCCAGGACTATGTCCAGGCAGCTTCTGAAGCTCTCCAAGAACTCCACTATTTCTCTGGGGCAATCTGTGCTAGTGTTCAGTCACTCTTGTCATAAAGAAGCACTTCCTGATTTTCAGAAGGACAGTAAGTTGTGCCCAATGACCCTTGTCCCGTCACTGGGCACCACTGAAATAGCCTGGTTCTGTCCTCTCTGCATACCGTCTTCAGCTATTTTTAGATGTTGATAAGCTCCACCACGAGCACTCTGGTCTCAGGGTTTCACAGTCCCAACTCTGTCATCATTTCCTCATGGGAGAGATAGCCCAGTTCTCTAATCATCCTCATAGCCCTCCAATGGACTCAGCAATAGCTCCATGTCTCTCTAGCACTGGGGAGCCCAGAACAATCCAGGTGTGGGCCTCATCAGGGCTAAGTAGAGTGGAGGGGATTCACCCTGTCCCTTGCAGGCTGAATAGATCCTGTAGCACAGTACTAGCAGTACCAGCACACTGCTACTCAAGTGTCCGTATGCTGGATGATAAGTGTCACACACTTTTCCAAAAAAAAACAAATCATGAAAATAATCAGAATGTGTCTGCTTTTGAGGGAAATACCACAGGCAGAGAGGTAAAAAGCCAAGTGAAAAAAGTAGTTTATATCCTATGCAGTCTCAAAAGAAAAAAAGAAAGGGAAAAAAAAAAAAAAAAAAAAAAGGAATAAGCTAAAGAAGATACTCCAGCTGCTCTATCTGTCAGATCACATGGTCTCTAACCATGATCTGAAAAGCAGTAGTGTCTACACCCCTCTGTGGGTGTAGCTTCCCTCCATGGAAGCAGCATGCTCTGGCCTGGCAGCATGAACCTGCTGCTGGCTACTCTGGTAGCCAGGATGGCTAATCTGCCCTACCCCTGTTGTAAGCTGCCACCTTCCTGCCCTCCCGTACAGTGACGCACATTTTCTTGCCAGCAACAGATTCTCCCTGGTTGATGCCAATGAGGTGCTTAAAAACAGCACCAGTAGCTTAGTGGGTAGTAATGGTGATAGAACAGTTGGACTAGATGATTTTGTAGGTCCTTTCCAACCTTGTGATTCTATGATTCTATTCCCAAACAGAACAGCAGTAGTCATGACAGAGGAGCAGGGGCTCATGTAGAAGGAAGTCTGGGGTGCGAATGTGCTAAGTTGTCCCTTCCCGCAGGCTGCTATTATTTTACCACAGCACAGGAGAACTCCTTCCCAAGGGGAGGGGATGCTACCTGCAAACCTGCAAGTGCTAGAATACACAGGAGCAAAGGAATCATAGATAAATGCAGTCAACTGTTTGGAAGAGCCAGCTAGACATTTGTCTAACCTTACCTACTTCCAATCAGATAAAGCACACCCAAAATTTACGCAATCAAGAAATTAACCTGCAGTTTAAACACAAACAATACAGACAGTAAACCAAAACAGTGATAAATTATATAATGTTGTGTAATCTGCTTAATGTGTAAAACAATATGTGATCATGTTATTTTACAATAATTGCTAGTTTTACCCTAGTATGTATGGGAAACTAGGCTGTGAAATTGTATTTTCATTTAATTAATTCTTCTTATGATTAGAGCTTTTATTTCTTCTTAGCTAGATCAGTCTATGCCATTTTGTAAAAGCATTTGAACAAATTTTTTATACATGTATGTAGTTTACAAACAATAAAATCTTGAATATATCAATTCCAAATGGCATTTCTCATTTCACTGTAAATTTAAAGAATCAGAGGATTGACATAACAAGAGAAAATGCAAATTATTTCCTCTTAAAGATTACAAAATCAAAAATTAAAAGCTGTTTGAATGATGCTAAAGACATGAAGTACAATAATGAAATTCAAAGAAGCAAAGTTAAAGCCCTTACAAATCCTGCAGCATCCTAATATACAGTTCTCAAAATCAGGGAATGATGGATTACTGATTCCTCCAGCAATGGTAAGTTACTGGTAAAACAGTCACTGTATTTGATAACAAATGTGTATCTCTTCTGCTTATATACTTTCAGGTGCAGTGAAACATATGGAAGTAGTAATAGAACACATTCATATGGAACTCTTATTTAAACAGACTGAATTGTTTTACAGGAAATGTTTACTATTTTCCTCTTTTATTGTATTTGCCTGAATCTGTATTTTTAATGGAAATGCTTATTATTTTTCTTCTTTTCTTCTCTCTCTTTTCTTCTGAATTTCCATTGAGTTTTTTCAAGCCAAAATCAAGTGTAGACATTTTAAGTAAAGGTTGGAAGTACAGCCTAATATTTCTGTTGTGGTAAAATACTGTATCTCTGATTGTTATCAAATCCACAACTACTTTTAATAAACTATACTATGTATTCTTAAAGGCATCTAATATATAATTAGGCTTCAAGTAGGCTGAATATAGCTCTTTGTGATACCTACAACTTTGTTTTTGAGTAAGTGGTGAATTTCAGATCTCTTTCATGATCTAATTTATGTAGTAGATTCATAATCAGCATTTTCAAATATCAAGATTTCTTTAAAATGGGACAATGAAAGCATTATTTCTATTATGTTAAAGTACCTTCGGAACTTATTTCATGATTTACTGATTCACTCTAAGGAAGCAATCAAAATGCAGTAGTTATGAAGCAGTAGTCATAGTACTGACATGTTTAGAGGTATAAAAAAAGTAAACAAATGAGATTTAGATACTAAAGCAGTGGATTCACAGGATAACTACTTCAAAAGACACTGATCTCTTGCATATCTTTAAGTGCCTGAATCTGATAAACAACAAAAGTTACTAAATATCTAGGTATGGCACTTTCCACAATTAGAAATACTGTTATCTGGTCTTTCGTCAATAGTCATGCATACTCCTTCCCCAAAATAAAAATGCAATTATACTACAGCTTGCAGGTATATATTTTGTGCATATTTGAGATTATCAAAACGTGTTTTTCTTCCTATTCCTTTTTTAAATCTCTGGAATTAATTGATTTAATGCACGTATGCAGATAGTTTATTTTCTGGAACTGTATTGAATAAGGCTGTGTGATTTTTCACCAGAGAAGCTTCAATAAAAAGTAGCTACATAAGACAGAACCTAACAGGAACAGAAAAAATTAAAATGCATTTCATTGATAATGTATGTGAATAGCTCTTGTCATAGGAATAAGAATCATAGAAATTCAACATGTCACTGCTGCAGCTCTTCAGACTGTTTATGTGTTTATAGCTAGTCATCTCAAGAAAAAATAATAAGGAAGAAAAGCTATAGTCTATTAACTTCTTACTGCCAGCACTCTATAATACAAGAAAGATGTTTTTTTTTTCCTAGTATGAATGACAATGAATGACATTAAAAAAAAAAAGAGAGAGAAAAAAAAAAAAGAGAGAAAAAAAAAAAAAAAAGAGCAAGATAAAAGTCTCTTTCCATACAATATATTCATGCTTATTTTCAGAAGACACATAACTTAGAGTTTCTTTCAGGAACAGATTGAGGTAAAAAAAAAGGACAAGAAAACTTCAATACATTTGTCATTTTCATTATCTCCAACTGTTTCAAAAGCTATCTGGTGTAAGTCCGCAGAGATTAGAACACAGTGAGGACATACTGCTTTTAAAAACCTCATTCCAAATTTCTGTAGGCTTGTTATTACATACAGAAGTAAATACAAGAATGTAGAAAACTTCAGCATAAATTCATCACTTCCACATTAAGGAAATGCTGGAATCTGCCTGCATAATTTTATTTTTTTCTGTTATGCTTCTGATTCCCACATCTTTGTATGCATACATAGTTTTCCTCGTCGTGGTCACATACTTAATTTTCCTCCAGATACCAAAACCATGAGTGCCCAGAATATATAATGAACAACTAATCAATATTTCTTTTCATCTTTTTTATTCAGCATTAATCTCAAACAAGACTGATCTTTTGGCATTCAAGAATGATACTTTAATGCAAAGTTTAGTTTGGAGGAAAGATTTTAATTATAAAGCCTTGTGCTTTTACTCTTTCGTTTCCTGGTCTCATCCCCACTTCCTTCACCTATTGTCTCAAACTTATTTCACCTTCCCTCAGGTCCCCCATGCTGCATTATCCAGTGCATGGTAGCACAAGTCCTCACACAGTGAAACAAAACCAGAACTAAGAGAGACTTCTCCCAGCACCAAGTAAATTTTCATCTGCCTAATCACCTTTCACACAGAGGAAGTGGAAGGAAAAACACACTGAGGATGGCGCCAGAGCAGAACCTGCAACCTAGGTGAAACTGGTTCAAGCTATCATCGAACCACGCTGTGAGTGACACAGAAACCTTCCCTTCCATGGCATGGGACCCTGCTATTAAATCATAACAAAACATGAGACCCTACCATTAACCTATGCATACCAGAAAAGACAGGGTCCATTCAGACCAGAACTTCAGAAATCTTTCTAAAAACACTTTTTCCTTCTTTTCTTTTTAAACACTGCTTAACTGTGTTACAAAGCATGTGCATATTCATCAGCCTGTATAGTTAGCTCACTTATGTGGGGTTTTCCCTGGCTATACCCCAGCTCAGAAAGATTGGCATGTGGCAATTTAGGCTGGGCATAAAAAGCACAAGAAGTTAGAAGGTCGTTTATAGGAATGGACATTTTTACCTACTACCCAATGGATAGCATCACATACCCTTTTTTTTTTTTTTTAATCTTAATAAAGAATAGCTTATACTGCTCTTGTTTTGCATGACATTGCTCTCTTAACCTTCTGTATTTGCATGAGTGTACAAATAAAAACAAAGTCTGCTAGAAATGTTTCTGTTTCAGCTCCTACCAGCTAAAAAGCATAGGGCCCACTACAGCACTGAGTATAAACATCACATAAATGGATATACGTGGGCTTCAGGAGCACAGAACAGAACTGGCATTAAGTATATGTCCGTATATATATCTGACCATACATAAATACATAAGTAGTTGCACAACCCATATATCTCCACTAGATTCTGCAGAAAAACATGGAAAAATGTTCAGGTGTAAAGATGATGAACTGATGCTGCATTTACCTGCAGTCAACAGAGCTGTGGAAGGAGCAAATTAAAAGCATGGATTCAAAACAGCAAGAAGGAAGGGAAAGAATTACAACTCTAGACACTGTGGCATTGCTTTGCTGACTCAAGCAGAAAAGTGAACAAATTGGAAAAAAGAGTTGTGTAATAGAAAGTTGTTGTGTTATGTAGGCATTAACGGCCTCTCCACACCACGCAGATCAACTTAATGTATACTAGCTTTGAATACAGATGATCATACTTCACATTTAGTTATTTGTACAAACATATGTATGATTCTATGAAGAACTACATAAATATATATATCAGTAAACAGGATACAATGTAGCTTCTTACATTAAAATTTGCATATGCATATAGCATATCTCCATGCATTTTAAGATTTTTTTTCCCCTCTGTTTCTTGAAACTCAATAAATAAATAAATAAATACATAGATAAATAGATAAATAAATAAATAAATGAACTTAGTTCTTGTGATGAAATTCAGCTTTAAAGATGCAGAGACTGCTGAATGCCTAAGTAAGCTACTATCAGCTGGTTTATAATCATCTTTCCCGTGTCAGGATCACTGATGCATTAATTGCTTATCTAAGTTTTCAGCAGTTCATGAGTCACTCTGAAGATAAATAAATAAATATTAATGAGCCAATTTCAACAGAATTCATATCCTCTTTCTATGGAAGTTGAAAGACTGTATTCATTATTACATGTCAGAATCAGTCTAATGCATGGGCAAATCTGAACTACACTGAAGCCATACTCCGCAGATCAGTACTGACCAACTAGATCACTATGTTTCAAGGCACCAATGCCTCACAATCTCACTGACTGAATTACAAATAAAAGAGAGAAAATACTGATCAACTATAACACAGAGATTAAGTTATGGATGCCACAAGGGATTATGAATAGCTAAAATATGTGTATTTGATGCAAACAGTGAAAAATGAATTTTGGTTTCGATCAATCAAAACAGTGTAGAACTCTTCACCCATTTAATTTTTCATTAAAATTGAATGAAATATATTATTTTGGAGAAGAAAATCTTCCATTTTGAAAACACAAGTATCTTAAGAGTCATTAAATATGGGGCAATTATGGTACAAAATTTTGAAAATGCTGTGGCTTCAGGAGGGAAAAAAAAATCAACATTACTTCAAACATTTAGAGAACTTTGGTTAATTTTTTTTTCATTTTGAAAATTCTTTACTATAAATAATCTCAAAACATTGAAATCTCTACTTGATGCCAAACTTATGAATAGATAATGTGAAATAAGAAGTTCATATGGATTATTAAAATACATTAAAATGCAGTGTTGGAAAAATACATTGTTGAATAAAGCTGAATTTGGATACAAACATTTGCATTGCTATAAAAATGGCCAGACAAGTATTAGTTTTTAGTGAGACTTTTTTTGGTGGCAAGTATGCACCTAGCATGGCTAACAGCAGCTTCTTACCTGCTCAGTTAATTCTGGTCCATTGACACGAGCTTGCATGAGAGCATCATTAACAAGTGAGTGAAAGTTTAGAAGCACGTGTTCAACATCGTATGTTCCATGCATGGCACTCGAGAGCTCTTCCAAGGACTGAATGTATCCCTGCCAATGAAGGTCAACTTCTGCCATGTAGGCTAAGCAGCCTCGTATAACATTGAGGCAGTAGCCCATACAGGGCTTACTCAAAATCAGCCCTTGGCAATGGGGACAGTATTGCATTCTTAGTAATGCTCTGCTGCAGTCTTTAGAGAAATGCAAATGGTCTGTAGTATTGATTACTTCAATCCCCAAATTCAGAGCCTGCAGGAAATTCCGGCTGGGTAACAGTGATCTTCCCATTCGTCTTATGACTTTCTCAGGAATGTCACCAAAGGGCCTGATATTTCTTCTTGCCATTTGGAGGCATTCTGCGTATTCCAGTGTAACGTCAGTCAGACCTGGATTAATCACGTGATTGTAGACCACTGGGAACAAGTCGTCAAAAAATCTGTTGACAAATTCCTTTGTGCTGATGTCTGTGCCAAATATGAAGAGTGCGACGTCTGTGAAAAACTCCTGAACACGTGTAGCAGCCTCAGCAGCCATGTTTCTATATGCATTGCAGAAAAGTGTGCTTGTGTAATTCTCAGCCAGTTTGATGAGAATTTCAAAGGTTTCTGTAATTTAAAAAAAAAAAAAAAAAAGGTTTAAAAAATCAGAAATTAGCACAAGAACTTAAAGCAATCACACAAGGATTGTTTTACTTTTCATTTATCCTGAAAGCATTTTTGCAAAGACGCTGACTTACAATTTCTGAAGAGATAAACTACACACAAACTGTGAAAACTATATTTTCTACTTAGACAAACACCTTACAAGTAATGTTACAGCGGAATAATAATCCGTTTTCTTGGAAGAATAAATTATTAATTAAGTAGAGTCTAAACAATTATAAAAGGAAATCAGTTGTAAGCTGTGTTATTAAGCTGCTAAATACAATGAAGCATTACTGTACCTGTCTACATATATACATACAATAGATCTCCCAGCCCACAACTCATTCTGCAACTTGCAATGATATTGAAATGCTTTTAGTCATTCTCCTTCAAATCATATCTCTTACTATCCCTAAATGGATGGGCAAAAGTAACATTAAACAATAGAAACAATTCTTCCATGCCATTAAAACTTAACTTTTAAAAGATAAAGGAGCTCATCCTCTTGATGACAGAGAAGAAAGGAGATGTACTAAGCACACATGAGAGCATATTTTTAAATAATGCCGATTAGTCTGGCAATTGCTATTGTTGAAGTGATGGAAGATGCAGAATTGTTCTCAAAGCCTCAATATCTCAATAGGCTATAAGTTTTTCATTCATTTGAAATTGAAACAAATATCTTAGTATTAACATTTTGCATAAATGAATTTCCCTTCAGAAGGAATATATGACAGAAGACAAAAATGATAGACTAGGGTGGGAGGAAGGGGGCATGAGATGCAGCACTATAAAGGGACCAGTGTTATAAGAGGGACTATAGCCCGGTCTTCAAGGGAAATTGACACATCTGGTATCCTGTACACCTTTACAAGTTCTCATTTATTTATATTTTTTCAGTATTTTAAATTGAACTCTCCACAGAAATAAAGCTGAGGAAAAGCATTAAGTACAACCAGTACTGTTCAAACAGTGATGTTAAAAACAGGAAGAGTCAAGCAGCATCAAAATATGTCAGGTAATTGTTAAAGCAATGTGAATTCTGATGCTAAGGAATAGCAGAACATCCATAACAATTTTAATATAATGACCAAGATTTGCTATCACTTCTTTAATATGTATCTATACATAAGAATAAATGTCTCATATTCCAACAAAAAGCTTGGTCCAGTCTGCGAAATAACACTCACTGGCTCCACAAGGTTTGAAGTGCAGTTTTTGTGAAAAGATCACATAGATCACAGAGAGGACATATTATTTAACAAATATGCTTAAACTTTTTACGTATTGTTTCCTCCAATAAGAATGATTTACATGCCTCTAACTCAGAATAAGAGTATGTCATTAACTCTCTTGATCTGTTATCTATTATCTGTTACCTGTTTCAGAATTCACACCACCCTCAAAAAGGTGGAAGGATTTTTCTACCTCTGTCTTTTTCATTCCTCTAACAGGTGCACAAATAAAGAAAAGTATAGTGACTGCCTACACTAATGAAGAGGAAAGCATATTCCATTTGTCATCAATTTCACTATTATGACACACATTCACGAGCCTCTCTCATAAAGTGAAATTCTGTACAAGCATTTATACATGGTAAATATCATAGAAAATGTTTGATCTAATTCCTCAAAGTTAGGACTGTACATCCAAGGCCCCCATGGTTATGGTTTTATAGTTTTTGGTTATCGGCATTCCACATCATAACATCATTTAGTGCACTGGGAGTTAAAGAGTTAATGTTCCAGTTCCAGGTATCTGTCCCAGAAGAGAAGAACAACATTCCCCAGAGAGCTTTGCATTCAGAGAGGAGATATAACCTCTCACAAAGTCACCTGAACTCTCTTTTCCCCTTTTTGATCGTCAGGCTCTCTCCTCCCTGCTGCTCGTCCCAACCACACATCTGGCCTCAGTTTCAGAGGCCTTTGGCTTTCGGGCACTCCTTCTCTCATTATATTTCATTTATTAGCTTAAATTCTAATTATATTGTAGTATATTGTATTATAGTGTGTTATCTTGCATTCCAATACCGTATTTAGTAAATTTGTTTGTTTCTCCTCAGATCGTCACCTCTGTTTTGTTTTGGGGCCCATCTCTCTACCCTTTTCCCCTTATCCCCTTTTCCGGAGGTGCGGATCTGCAGATCCTTGTGCCCTGCTAGTCACGGAACCAGGCCAAACAAGCATATAAACCATTGACACCCACATATTCGCTCAACCTATTCAATGGAGGATTCCAATACATCCCATTGGTCGTTATGTGGAAATGCTGGCTGACTAATCTGGAGATACACTATCAGGTAGGGCATATCAGATTAATCAAGATGACCACCTAAAAGTAACTGGACTGAGGATGAGATCTCCACTAGAAGGTAGCCTGGACACCTAGCTCACATGTAAGCACATATCCTACTACAGTAACAACCCATTTTTAATGGCTGAAATTAGAAATCCAAAGAGAGTATAAACCTAACATAGAGATTTGCCTGAGTTGGCTGAAGAGTGTTCTGTACCAGTTTCAATGGTAAATGCCATTTATCTGCCTTTCCAGAATAATGTATGTATGCTGCAGGTACTGTGCTACTTATGACAGTTTCATGTGGATATTTTGCTCTTGAATTGGTAATAGATGGCTGTGTCTAGGCAACTGAACTAAATTTCAGATATCCGGTTATCACCAAATGAATAACCTTTTATTTAAAAGCTTGGACTGGACAGAAAAACAAAGAAAAATTGAAGTCAGTTTTATTCTTGTTTTAGATAGTTTAAAATAATAAAGCAAAAATAATATTTAAGACTCCTAGAAAAACATCTATTTTTGTAACTGTAGATCCACTCGTTAACACAAACTCTGCAAATTCTTCAGATGAAACTTATTGAAGAAAGTATTATTAGTTAAATAATCATGTTATAATAATCTCTTTAGAATGACACTAATAAGATTTCTATGATCTTTTTCATTTTTTTTATTATTATTTCTTCACAGATGAAAATCATAAAGTATATGATCTAAAATGTCTGCTACAATCCATGGCTGCAATATCCTACTACCAAGAGCACAAATATTAGATATAAAAAGAAATCATGCCATACATAGATAATTAATATATTTTGCAACGTAGCCTAAACAATAACAAATGTCCAAGATTGAATTACATTCCCAGTGCCCCAGCAACCCACAGACAAATGGGTACAATAATCAGCTGCATAATTTATTGACTATTGGTGCTTTTCTAGGAAGTATATGATAATATTTGCCACTTGCGCTTACAATACTTCAACATGCTTTTAATTGTCTTTTTAGGAGTACATATATATATTTTTTACAGTTTGTTACTTGGGGTTATTCTACTGGCATGTGTCCTGCTTTATAACTGCTAGAACTGTTCTAGAGGTTTGTTTTGCCCTCCATCAGCTTGAAAAGTAACAGCGTAAAGCAGACCTGCATTTACTTAAAATGTTGAACAGTTCCTTGTGAACATTTACAATGGCAATCTATGTCATTTACAACACTATCAGAGACTTCAATGACTATCAAGTTATGCTGATTCTATACTGCATGCATAGCATAGACTTAAAATTGTGTTTCTGTACGTCTATAGGCCAAGGTTAACATCATCTATCTAATAATTACTGAACCACATAAAATAAGTGGTAAGTTTTCAATCTGTATAAAACTAATACATATAAAAGACATTTTAAACATAACCAAGATGATCCAGACAAGCTCTTTTTAATGTTATTAAATGCTCACTTGTTTTCAACTGCTTCTTTAATTCACAGGCACGCAGATGCTCAGTGACTCTTACCTCCATTCTCTAGGAGATTTTTGTCATAAACACAATACAATATCCTATGGATACCTTCTGCAGCATTACTGTGTTGCAACATCAACTGTTTACCATGGGTAATATGCAATTCTATTTTTCTTTTGCTAAAGTTAATATGATTTGTGCATTCCTAAATCAAAAATCAACATACCAACTCATTAATTTTTGAAAGAACATCTCTCTTCCTGATTTAGTTAACAAACAAAAAAAAACCCATAAGACTAGAGGAAAAAAAAAAAGTAGCTGAACACTTCTTACTTTTACATGCTGCATTTATTCAGTGGATTCTTCTGTCTGTATACTTTTTTTTTTTTTTTTTTTTTTTTTGACAATAGCATATTTAACAAAGTGATCATAAAGAGATGTAAGATAACTATCAGACTAAGAGGACTTTTTTAGAAATAATAGTAGTGTCTTTCATTCACTTCCTTTCCAACAGAGCATTTCTGTTCCCGAGAGACATAGATAATTCTAAATTATAAAGAAATCACAATAAAACCAGTAGATTTGCGGCTTTAAAAGAAGACACAAAATTATACATATGCCTCATTTACTATTACACTGCAAAGAGAGAGGAAAAAAAAAAAATCTTTTTATTCCTGGATATTGATCTGGCAAAGAGATCTTTCTCCCTGCACTTATTAGGGGAGCTACTACATTTCTTTTATCTTGCATTTGGTAGAATGGCCCTGGCCAAGGGGAAATCCCAATTCATTTTTCAGTCTAGCTATCTGGCCTCATGGCATCACTGAACATGAGATCAAACCCAGGATTTCTGGTAGTTAATATATGTTGTCAAGACGACATCTACCACTCAAAATTCCTTTCATCAACTGCTAAGATTTTTCATGAGTTTATCTCATGAATTACTACCTGATGTTGGTTGGCAAGATGCTTTTTAATGACTATTAATGTTTAATTAGAGCTCATGCAGTAGTGCCAAGAACAATAGATGTTAAATTTAAATGTAAATCAATAATGTTTACTGTAGTATGAATAATTATGCAACTAAGGGTTTGTGTAATTATTCCCTTGAGCTTTATATCTTAATGCTTTATAATCTTTATCAAATTCCACCCAAATATACATTATTATTACTTTTTAACGCTACACGTTTTACATTTAGAGAGACCATTATTTATTATTTCTACTATTCAGCTTCACTGAAGGTGCTCACACCCTTTCACCCTCTTTGTAGATGCTCTGCTAAGACATGTTTTGCAAGTTCTGCTGCAGCCCTGACAGTAAATACATTCTCAAGGTATGTAATGATTTCCAAGAAGGAGCTGCAGATAAGAGCTGCTGTGAATATGTCTCTTCCAAACTATAATCCCACTGTGATTTCTGCTCCATTGTGTGATTCTGCTCCATCATGCAATGTGACAAGGGGTACACGTCTCTTGCATGACTCAAAACGGAATGGTTATCTTCATATTCCCTTTCCAGCTGTCTAACCTAGCTTATGAGAGCTAGAATCAATCTTACTAAATAATGAAACCACAAAGAAACAGAAGGCCAGGAGAAATGTGAGATGTCCTCTAATACATATTTGAAACGTAGGACAAGTACAATTGTATCTATATTCTTATATTTCAACATATTTATTTAACCTATTCTTAAAAAATAAAAAATAATAATAATAAAAAAGCTTAGGGAGGCCACAATCTCCAGGAAAACTGTTCCACTGCTTCACATCCTCTCACTTAATGTAAATGAATTATTTACTTCTCCCTCCATGTAAGTATTTTAGATTAGATCCTCTCCACCTCATTGCAAACATCACCTAAGTTCCACAGCAGATGTCTGCATCTCAGTTAACCAGTAGAGAGGAACAGGCATGATTCATCTGAGCTAGTTTAGGTGTCCACATGGAAATAAGACAAATCACGCTCCTTCTCTAATTATAGAGAGAAAGAGAGTGATTAGTTTGGAGAACATATGTGAAGTCAGGTGATTACTTAACACTTAAAGATGTTACTTAACATCTCTGCTTATCACATACTCCCAGTTTGGTTCCCTGACATAAAAGGAAATGATATTAGTTTGGCCCCAGCTTGTCCCTAGTGAACAGAGTTTCACTTCTACTTCTCAACTTGATATCTTTTAGTGTTTAACTTCTAAATGTTTCGGCCTGGAATTAAATTAAACAGTCTAAAATGCTCACTTTTCTGTTTAACAAGAACAAGCAAATAACTGCCCTTTTCAACCTTTCTCTACCTGTACGCATCCAAAGACAATTACTCATGTACATGACAGTGTGTATTTGACAAGTAAAAATCCTTTACATCCTGACAGTGCTGCCTCATAACTATGCAAAGAGGTCTTTCAGCTATTACAACTTTGATCAACAGTGGTGACATCTGGGCTTTAGCAGAATTAAATATTTCCAGTAGAATCTGGCAGGACACGTGAGAACATTTTGCTCTTCTACATTTTTTGATGACTCTGTATGAGAATGTAATTTATAAAATCAGAATCCTAGAGTAAGGGATACTGTGATGTCAGTTATTAATACCTAATTTATCTCTGCAGTACAAAGTATAAGGCATACTACTGTGCCTTCCAATTTATACAGTTCACAAATGATTTTGAATGAATGGATGCTAATACTGATGAAAGCAGTGAAATTTACAAGGATGACTGCCAAACACAAAACCCACAAGGAAGAGGGCAGTAAAAGATCACATCACCTTATCAGACCTCTCACACAAGCTCACAGGGTTGTGATTCATCTCAGCTACCACTTCAGCTAAATACCATATCCTTTTTTTCCCAAGAGTGGAAAGTAAAGGGGATGTTTAAACTGTGATTCATCTTACTTACTTTAGGTGTTTATGAGAAGATGAATCATGCCTCTATCAATTTGCTACAGAGACTGCCGAGGGTGTCAAGCCCAGCAATCCACTGTTATTATACTAATCAACATTAGTTTTGTTATTTCTCTCGTAGACCAAGGTTATCTTAATTACATATTTACTCGTAACTTCTGTACTATTGACATATCTACTTTATCTTCTATATTATTTTTACAACTTCTGTAGGATTAACTTATAGTATCTGCATCTGAATTTCCACTGTGGAAAATCAGATCAAACTGTTCCTTCCAAACATCTGTCTGTCCAGAGACTTTCCTGTAACTAGATCTGTTTTAAAAATTTACTATATTTATCTAACGTCAACTGCATCAATGCAATGTGAAACACTGAATGCATTTCTTGTGAAAGTAATGAACTTCTTAAGAAAATGTGTCTTGTACAAAAGCTGAACAATATGCCTCAGTAAGTTGCAAGTCATGTCCCATTTCTTTATGAAGGCTACACTGAGTTTAATGTTTGACTAAGTGATACACTTTTAAATGTACGTATTTAACATACATATACTGTGTACCTTATATCCTGTTCCTCCAGTAAGAGAGGCAATTTCAAAAAAATTGCATTAAATTATCAACTAAATTATTTTCTCTTTTGTGTTTCTGTCAAACTATTTTGATTCTGCATTAATAACCAAAACACTGAAGATGAAAAAGAGTGTATGACATAATGGAGGCTATTTTTTGCTTTGCAAACAGATGAATTTTAGTATTATTTGACTATCAGTGACTCAACAAGCAGAGACTCTCATATTTTCAATCACTCTTCATATGTAAATTGTGTCATGAAAATGTGGTCTCATTTATCAAAGTCTCCCTTCTTTTCATTCTCACCTCTGAGCATGACTCTTTTCCAGAATACCACTACGAAAGATGTGTCATACATAATGTAAACGCCAATACTTGAATGCTAAAACATCCAGAAACAAGCCAGAATTCCAAAAGGATCACTCACTGACAGCAACTGCAAAAAATACATGCACAATCTCTCTGTCTGAAAAAAAAAAAAAAAAGTAATTTCCTAAGACACTAAAGAAAGGTGATTTATTTGTAACATTAAATTAGACTGCACTTCCAGTATTTTGCACATTTCTAAAGCTTCCCACCAGTATTGAGTAACAAGCCCACAGCATTAAAGTGGTATAAGGAGATAATCTAACTGCAGGACTCACAACTAACAGCTTATTCCCAGACAAGTTTCAGGTCACCTCTATTAATTATTTCCAAGATAACCTGAGTGATTCTACAGACTCTACAGAGGCCACTCCCAAAACACAGTGTGGAAGTAACTGTAATTTTTGGCATACTCCAGAGTTTTCCAGAAAGCTCTCCATCTCCTTGTGATGGTGCACTCCTTGCTTCCCCACCCAGCCTGGTCATTATGCCCAAGGCTTAGTGCATACAATGAGGTGCAGAAGACCTTGTCATTGGGACTAATAACAATCAGGGTTTCACTGAGACAGTTAACAGCCACCATATTTTCTAAAACTGTGTGCTCAGGGAACCGATAAGAGACACCTAGCTCAACAGATCCATTTCTAAGTTGTATGACTATGAGTGGATCATCTTACCTTATAAGCAGCAAGCAGCCTAGAAATGGAACCCCTCTGAGAGTTCCTCTTGCAAGCAGCTGGCTGTACACCAGAATCTCCCCTTGATTAGGGACACCTCTCAAGGTTACTTAACACCTCTGCAGAGATTCACTTGGGATGTGGTAACACCTTGCCGACAGATCCTCAGTAAGTTGTATATTGTTTTTCAGCTATACTACCTTCCTAAGCTTTGATCTCAGATTCATTATGCACCCCTCACCCTCCACGTAGCAGATAAGCAAGGATATCTAGCCATTTTTAATTTTGTAAAGTTGCTGTCATCATTGTTCAAATTACCACATTATTTTATATCAATAAATACCTTTCTGCCTTCCTCTTACAAGTGAAGTGTGCAGTGTTTTTGTCTCTACCGCAACACTCCTATATCCCTTTGACACTGCTGGACAAAGAGGTACATGGTGGAAAAGCAGTAAAAGTTGCGTCCTCTACTAAACATACAGAGTGGTGACCCTGTTCTCCAGTCAATTTAGCAGACACCTTTTAAGCATCAGCTAAATCCAGTTTCACAATAAGAGTATGTATTACACTATTTCCAGAGCCTGGCCACTTGCCTACGAGTGACAAAATGGCTGTGACCACAACTTCTCAGCAGAGTACATTACAGAGGAAAAGAACTGATAGAATAAGATGAAATTGGACAATACACATCTCTTTTGACCATCCAAGGAAAGAAAACTTGCATTTTGGTTTCAACAGCATGTTTCTTATATAAGAAAGGCATGTCATTTCAATCTCCTTTAATCCTAAGGGATGAGTGATAATTCAGCTCTTGAACACAGAAATGTTGTTCTGAACACAGGGCATTCAAAAGATGTATAAACTTGCTCCATGTCCATGAAAATAATCTCTCTAAAAATCACATATTGCCTTCTTATCCAGTGCATGCATGGAACACATTTCCAAATTAGCAAAAAACCTACAACAAAAAGAAGAGGAAGTTGACAGCCAGGGAACTTCTCAGTAGCTTGAGATTCTTAGATGTGCCCTGCTATTTTCTTCTTGGACCAGAAGTTCATATCACAAGTTTGTGCATATAAAATGTTACAGCAATTTTCAGTTGTGAAAAAAAAAAATAAAAAATAAAAAAAAATCCCTTCCTCACTTTTTTTTTTCAGATGACGTTTATGGCAGAGATACAGGAACATCTTGCTTTTTCTCAAGACACTGTGTACCACTACCAGTGGTTTAAGAAGAACTCCCAAACCAGTGAAGACTGTTGGAGGACTCTCCTTGAGGAAATGAACCACCCACAGAAGCTGTAATTGGCTTGAAGCAAATGGCATTGGAAGGCATTCCTTTCTCCTTCTCACATCCTGCTTATGGAGGGAGGGAGGGAGGGAGGGATAACCAGTTTTGCAAATCTCCCCAGACAGATTAAGGTGAAATGACATTCAAGGTCCATACATAAAATAAATTAATTAAATTTTAAAACAAACAAACAAAAAACAAAAAACAACAAACAAACAAACAAACAAAAGAATAACAGTTATCCTATATGCATTGGCCTTCTACAACTGTACCTACCCAAGCTGTGTGATTTTAGAGGAAATTCAAGTAAGCTTTCCATTACTTAATAATTTAAAGGCAGAGAGAGAGAAAGGAAAAAAAAAAAGAAGAGATCACCAGTCCTTTTTCCAGCATCTGGCATTCCAACAGAGATGTCTGGTGTAGCACAGAACAAAGAAAGTAAGCAGAAGTGAGAAGAGCTACCCCCTCACCCCCTTCAGACCCTATTTATAGGGTCTATTAAAAGAAAATATAGGGTCTTTTAAAACAAAAAGGGAAAGGATGGCCCCACCAGCCCCTATTGATAGCTGTAGTTGGCTCCAAGTTTGGGATTGGTTGTCACCAGCCAAATCAAAGCAGGTGACACCAGGCCTCCTCCCATGACCTGACTGGTTTCTTGGTTACTGTTCTGGACTCCTCCATGAGCGGTTGAGACATCAGCTGAATTAAGGGAAGGGACACCCAGCTCCACCCTTGCCTTAATTATCTGGGCAATTGCCTGGTGTTGTTTGGGCTCATGGTGATAGTCACCTGGTATTTGTCCCTTACACTCCTCTAGGTTCCAGAGCAATTATTACAGCATAAGCAACAATCATTACTCATTTAGGAACCATAGAAGAAAGTACCACTGCAAGAACCGTCACGAATAAACTGGAAAAATGGGACTTAGATACATTCCATTTACCCCAGAAAAGATGATACCCATAACTATTTTTCCTGTGGAAAACAACGCTATAACATAAACAACTACATTGAGCAGATACAGGACTGTGAACACTCATATTACACTCATATGTCTTCACAGACAGCACATACAAAGAAGGAATAGTGAAAAAAGGTAACATCTATTCTAAAAGAAATACTTTTTTTCTCTCTCTCTCTTACAACTGCATAGAATTAATTCTTCTTGGTCTATACTCGTTTTCACTTTTCAAAATTTAAAGTTATTAAGTACACAGTTTAAAAAGCTAAAGCTCTGACTTTATGTCTTTTAATTGTTGATGCAGTACTTTATTTCACACCACATTAATACCTTGCTGCTACAATCCTGTCAAATCTATAGCCTTCAGTGATTAAAATGAAACAAACAAAAAAGGATTTATTTATTTATTTATTTTAATTTCTCTTGGATAGCTCAGTTTATATAGGTATATGTAGGACAATTCTGCAGTGAGAATCTGGGAGAGATTAAAACAAAAAACAAAACAACAACAACAAAAAAAAAAAAACCAACAATATTGTGTCCTTTCTATACATGTAAAAATTTTAATTTTGGCACCATGATTGTGAAGAAATTTCTACTGAAGTGTCAGGTACGGTTTTTTCAAAGTACAATGCAAGATTTCATTTCACTTTAGCCATCTAGAAGTGGAGTACTTTGTATACCCTACTATGTCAGTGGGTTCAAACAGACACCTCCTCATATTTTATCTCTGAAGCAAATTTAGCAATACTGATTAATTAAGTAAATGCTTCAACCGTGCAAGTCACCGTTTCCAATCAGGCAGGCACCTTTGAGGGGCAATTCATCCTGATTATGGCAGCCATCCACCTCAGGATGGAATGAATTGCACTTGACTTCACAAACTATGCTGAGCCTAAATGTGGTGATAGATTAGATAGTCCTTTAGCTACTTTGTTCATAGCTAAAATTAGAAAAGATTAATCCCACTCATAGTCTGCAAATTCAATCAGGTTTCGTGCAGTAGTAAATTTAGTACCAAGTTTACCCACCTCGTGGGTCTTCAGTTGCTACAAATATATTTTCTTTGAATTAGTGTACAGGGAAAAAAAAAAAAAAAAAGATTCTCCATTATTTGGGAATCTTTGGCTGTTAAATTAATTTTTCAAGGGCCTTCAAGTGCAGATGACTAATGCAGTTATGAAACATAATTTTACCTCCTACCTGATTATGTGCTAACTGCTGATGAAACCCAAAAGGTCTAACCAATTACATAAATTAATTACTTCCAGCAAAGATTTCCCAAACTTCAGGAACCACAAGGGAGAAAAAAAACTGGCAAAATCTCCTCCTACTAGTGAAGTGATTTCATCTAGCATAAATTAAGTATGCTGTTGTTGATGATGCATTCAGTCAAACCATGAAACACTGGATAGCATTCAAGAAAGTGCAGAGGAAGCTCTTACGCAGATCCTATTAAATGCATCCAACTAAGTCAGTGATATCTCATTACACATATATTAGTAGGTTTAGCATTTTGTAATTATTTAGCTTATATCTACCAGCAGTGTATTTTAACTTTAATGTTTGTGTTGCTTGATATAATGATCAACCATCGGCCATTTAACAATGTAATATGTGCATTCTCCAAGGTACGGATGTAAATCATTGTTACTTTAATACATATTTCCCGAATATCTTTAGAAATTTAGAAATTCATTACACCATACTGATGCATTCCCTGGTAACAGGTAACTGGGAAAACAAAACAAAACAAAACAAAGCAAGAAAACACACAAGTCTGTATGGTGCTGAAATTACTTTGCTTTACTGAAATTACATCTTCCCAGCAAACAACTATTCCCATGCAGTTCAATGTGAATTGACTTACTCGACTACAACTTCAGTTCTAAAAATCCACCTACAGTTAGGTATTCTGAATATCTTTATCTCCACATGCATTATTATTTTTTCCTGGTCTGGCTGTATGACCACCTCATTCCCTCATCTGTGCTGGGACAAAATCTATCTACGCAGCAATTTCCTGTCCTAGAAAATAAACTTCAATTAATTTATCTAGCAAGGTCAAAGACCAAAACATCCAGAAGAGCAAGACTTGAAGGTAGGGTGTCACTGAATATTAAATAACGTTACCTGAGTTTTTCAGGAACAGTGGTATACTAAGTTAAGTTGGCTATACAGACCTTTCTAAACAGTACCTAGCATGCTGAAGATTAAATTAAGCCTTTTTGTATACTTACTTACACTATCTGATTTTTCTAACTTAGAAAGAATTGAGAAAATACCCTAAGTTCTACAAACACATTGGTCAGCAGAGGCTTTTATCTTTAATGGAAGATGGAGAAAGCAGCTCATGTAATCTATCAGAGAATTTCCTTTTCTGATCATCACTTCTACCTTTCTTGAGGGAGACTGTTATTTAAAAGCTAATATCCCAAAGACATTACAACAACCGGTTATGTGCATCAGTGGAAAATATGACACGGCATAGGCATACTATATTGTTAATGTGTAAGAGTAGCCAAGGTTGTGGCATTCATCTGCCATACACAGTGGCCTCTTTTGGCACACAGAATAGAATAAATAGCCTGGTTCCACTAATGTTCCACAGATAATGATTTTCAAACAAGAAGAAAAATCACCAGGTAACAGCTTCTATGCTCCTTTGAGAAAAGTGAAGCAAGTCACTGTGGGGTTGGACCATCTACTTTTGCTTTATCACGTAATCATTTTCTGATCCTTGATCTCAAAGGCCAGAGGGGAGAATGAGCTTGGAACTCTCATACCGTTCACAGAGATAAGGAAACCATTGTTTATTGATGTTACCAGCTCTTGATCTATTTTTTTTTTTTTTTTACTCCATTGTGCTCTATTGTGGTCTGATCTTTTACTGTCAAACACAGGAAATTCATTCATGTTGTGTGCTGCTGGAACTTGGCGATTTCTTGCTCATTCTGTCCAGAAATGAAAAACTGAGTATGAGATGCTAGCTAGAGGGAGCCTGGGTCAAATGCTGACAAGAAAAATGATTGCATTTTCAAATAATGTGTTAAGAATACTTCTCTGAAGGAAATCAATTACTTGGACTAACAGTGACAACAATATTGCTCTTTTATTTAGCAGACAGGAAAGAAATTTATTTTGGAGAGTGCCGTTTGAAAAGTTTTCAAAGCTGCTTGAGTTTCAGCCTGTATTTTCTTGCTAAAGGAATCAAAAGAAATGGTTTAAATTCCTTCAGGTACAAAGCAACTGTACCTGAGTCTCCTATATTATCTGCATTGTACATATGCCACTACATTTGTGTTAAAAGCTTGTAAAATACATTAGAAATCAGGTTCTTTGGGATACTTATAACAGCATAATTTTTGTGCACCTATAGAGTGCTAGTTAGCTAAATGTCATTTTTTTTCAGAGCACAATTCTGGATGTAGACAATCACACTTTCTCTTGCTTCTGGTATTTCACTATCAATCCGAGATAAGTCTGTGAGTGAGTCATCCAAAAAAACTGCTGTTCAACAGGACCTGATGGCCTCCTGGCACCACATGAAAGTCTGACAGTCAGAGTTGTCAGCTGTACACATTAATCCCATTCACACATTAGTATCATGAAGTTTACAGGTTGATATCGAATATAAGCCTTAGCAGGCTGACACACATCACAGAAGAATTTATGTGTCAGACCTAAATACAGGAAGGATGTCTGAACCTATGGAAGTCAAATTTAACTGCCACATTTGGTGTTTAATTGCTTCTCTGAACTTAGCTTTCTAATCTGACTTTTAAATATTGTTTACAGACTTAGAAGCTTTACTTTTACTAGATGTCAAGTTCTAAAATCTAAACAAAAATCCATTTAAATTACATTTTTCTTACTGTGTGGTAAGAATACAGCATATAAATCACTTGTCAGTCACACAGCATAGTGAGTTATTAAATGGCACTTTGAACAGTGTATTTTATTGAGTGAACAGTTTTAACGGATTATATTATTAAAACATATCCGATCTAATAATGAATCTATTGGATCCTTACCTGTGTTAACAGCAGTTAGTAGTACTTCGCAAAACAAACCTACAGCAAAACCGGGGCATGTTCAATTTGTATTTCAGCAGCAGAAATACTAAAGACTGTAAAAACTGGTAGATATTCTTATTGTATGTGCTGTTATGACAGAATATTGTACAGAATCTGTTCCACGATACTGCAGCATAATTAAATTGTAGTGAGAAGCTGTGTTCTGAGATAACAGAGCAAAATGTAAGATATGTTATTCAGGACTGAGCACTGAGGGCCAGACAGAGACAAATGAGGATATGGAAAGAAAAGTAGAACACTTACTGTTTTTCACAGTAATCTGCAGTGTAACTTGAATCACTGAATAATACTGGGAATATTTAATATATTATACATATTATGTTACATATATATAGCATAGATATAATATTGGGAATCAGGAATCCCTAAGCTCCAGGAGCCTCAAACTGATCTGAGGTTGACTAGTTGTAAAGTCTTTCCTTACTGTAAAGACTTGGGCAAGTTCTATAATTCCCTCAGTTTCTCTTCCTTTGAAACACTAGTAGATCATATTCACTTGAAGGAGTTCTGTAAGGGCGATTTATTATTTGATCTGGATGTTTTGTACATTAAGTACCTATATATATATATATACATCTATTAACATTATATGAAGCCACTGAATTTATTTGAAACATCATTAATATTACATCTTTATTTTCATATTGTAACAATAGACTGAGGTATATGACTTTTTATGTGCTACCATCATGTTCATTTCTATTGACTGATTATGTTTTCTGTTACAGATTCATAGAACCCTTAGAGTTGGAAGGGATCTTTAAAGGTCATCTAGTGCAACTCCCCTCCAATGAACGGGGACATCCACAGCTAAATCAGGTTGTTCAGAGGCCCATCCAGTATCATTTTGAATGTCTCCAAGAACAGGACTTCCACTACATCTCTGGGCAACCTCTTCCACTGCCTCACCACCTTAACAGTAAAAGGCTTTCTCCTTATATCCAACCTAAATCTACTCTCTTTAAGCTTGAAATCATTTCCCCCTGTACTATCACCACAGATCCCACTAAAGTGGTGTCTGTCCCCTTCCTTCCTGTAGCTTCCCTTTATATACTGAAAGGCTGCTACCAGGTTACTTTGGAGCCTTCTCTTCTCCAGGCTGAACAGCCCCAGCTCTCTCAGACTGTCCTTGTAGGAGAGGTGTTCCATCCCTCGGATCATTTTTGTGGCCCTCCTTTGCACTACTCCAGGTGAGGTCCCAACCGTGCAGAGTAGAGGAGCAGGATAACAAGACTGGGTACTATTGCACTAGTGCTAAACCAGCAAGATGGAACAGACAGCAACACTCTGATACCAAACTAATATTTCTTGAAAAGGAATATAATGAAAAACAGAATATCCAGCACTTTATTTGGACAGATTGATTTTATAATTTGTTACACAATACGGAAAGCAAGGACACCTAGACCTTACAAAAGAAGACTTACAAGATTAAGAAGATCTAAGAGATTGCATTAAATGACCACAGATAGAATTCTCAGGATGGGAAAGGGAAGATCAATAACATAAATGTAAAAGACAAAAAGAAAAGACTTCAGAAAACTCAGAAATGACAATTAAGATCCCAGAGGGTAAAAATCAACAACTTCAAAGAAACTGTATTTAAAAATATGATTCTAAAGTACCTAACAGAGAAGAAAGATGGAAGACCTGCTAACTCAGGAGAATCACAAAGACATTACTTTCAAATACAAAAAGAATGTTTACAGAAAATGGACACTAATCAAGTCACTAGTGTAAGAAATGAAGAACAAAATAATATCAGTGTAAGGGTAAGCAGAAGAATAGTGTCTGCTCTTTTAAGGGAATCTAGTCAAGGGCCATATTCCAAGGCAACAAGGGGAAAAAAAAGAAAGGGAAGCAAGCATGGGAACTATGTGACATAAATTTAGGAGTATTTGATGGAGAACTTCTAACCTGGATGACAATCTCAAGAAACAAATCTCTCAGTGACCTTAACTGGGCTATGAAACTACAGGCACTGCTTCCAGGAAGATCAACATGGACTTTGCAACTGATAAGATTGTGAACCAAGGAGCCTCAGACTGGAACAGTAGAGAAACTGCGGTGCTCTGCAATCCATAGGGGTGCATGGGGGAAAAGGGCAGTAGGAGGAACAATAAAGGCAGGTACATAGAAAAGGGCATAAAAGGGACGGTTGCATGTAAAATGAGGCCAGCCAGTACACCTGTCTGGCTAAGCTCTGTGCCAGATCACCACAGTCTGTCCTATCTTCTGTCTTTCATTAAATCTCATGTGAAGCTGTAAGGACTATGTGCCAGCTGCTAGTGATATCTGGATGTGGGTGAGTGAAGCTTGGTCGCAGCTCCTGGAGTCAGTCAGGGAACTGGCCCTCCATCCTGCAGTGCGAGGCAGTGGGATCTTATACTCCCAGACAATGGGGTGGGAGCACTGTGTGCTCCCAAACCAGCCATGTGAGCTGACTGGTGTGAATGAGGCAAATGTAGGGCTCAATACTAGTGACTGGAGTGCAGCTTAGTGTCAGAGCACATATGCCTTGTGCCAGCTGCTAGGAGGGGTCTGTATCTTCTCCAACCTATTTGTTTGTTTGTTTGTTTGTTTGTTTGTTTTGTGTGTGTCTGAGTTCATGTGTGTTGCAGCAAACTTGATGTTGGCAAGTAGGGGACCCATGAAGCAGCTGTGAGGGCCTGGGATCCAGGCAGGGGTGCTGGAAAGACAGAGAGGCCATGCCAGGCATAAGAAGGACATGCAAATTTGTGTGTGCTTGTGAGACTAGAGAGTGCTGTGTGTGTCCTGCACTGGTGAACTTGTATTTCTACCAGCCAGAGAGGAGGAAGGGGTCTCTCATTGTTTAGATGAGAAGCTGATTGGTAAAATTTACCACTACTCTGTCATGTAAAATAGTTCATTTTGATTCACACTGTCAGTAAATGAATCCCTGTGAGACTTTAAGAGAAGAGCACAACTTCTGCATATTGCCCAGAAATCCAGAAACGTTAAGTAGATCATGCTTCAGAGGCTGTTCTGTTTTGCATTCCAACACCAGCTGCCAGTGCTCCCTCATGCATTTGTTATTACAATACTGGATTGAAATCTCTCTCATTAACTAATAACATAATCTCATTTGTTTTATTATAGTCATTTGGAAATACTATTCTTCCATGCTTTGCAGAATCAGTTGTGTATGCATTTAACCAATGGATGGCAACCACTTTCTGAAGCTAGATTTATACAGTTCTATACCTGTTTCTTGTCAGAAAACACTAAAAGCAAATATCAGTATTGTTTATAAAAGCCCAGTGCAGTATTTATTTCAGTCACTTTACTGCACACACTCTAAATATTACTTACTTCAAAAAACAAAGATAGTATCTCTCATTGGAAATTGCTGTCCCATGTGAAGAGCTGTAAATGAAACATCTTGGACTCTAAAAAGAAGTATTTCTAGAACTTTCCTAATACAGGCAAATTATAAAGAATAGATGCTGTTTTCAGATAACATTTTTCCTATTGAAATATCCTTAATATCTCTGTGTCATGCAGTTACGTTCTTGATGCTAAAATATACCAAATATAGTAACACTGAACATAATATAAATAATTTAAAAAGTTATCCTACTTGTTAAATGTCTCAAACACTTCAGTGTGCTTCAGATGTAATATTAAAAACATGACAAAATTAGCTTTAAAATAAATAAATGACTGAAAAATGACCTAGACAGGCTCGAGCAGTAGGCCCAGGTGAACCTCATGGGATTCGGCAAAGGGCAAGGTCTTGCACCTGAGTTGTGGCAGCTTCTGCTGTCAGTACAAGCCTGGGGATGTAAAGACAGAGCATAGCCCTGCTGAAAGAGATGTGGGGGTGCTGGTGGATGGCAAGTTGGACATGAGCCAGCAAAGCGCCCTTGCAGCCCAGAAAGACAACTGTATCCTCGGCTGCATCGAAAGAAGCATGGTCAGCAAACTGAAGGAGATGATCCTGCCCCTCTACACTCTACAGACTGCCCAGAGAGCTGATGGAAGTCCCAGCCTTGGAGACGTTCAAGGTCAGGCTGGACCAGGCTCTGAACAACCTGATGTAGCTGTAGATGTCTGTTTTCTTTTTACTTTCAAACTTGCTGATAATTCACTTGGTTGTCATAATGTGCTAGAACATCTAAAGCCAAATGCTAGAAGCATTTATATTCAACAGATGGCAATAACACTATTTACATTACCTTAGCAACTTCAAAATATTCTTCTTAAGGCCTTCCAAAATAGGATTACTGGAATGATAATGGTCAGATTATCATGAATTAAAAAAAAAAAACCAACAAAAAAAAACAAAAATAAAACACCTGTGCAGTTTGTAGAGAAACAAAATTCATGTTTCTAGGAAGAACATTTGAAGAGGATTTATATAACCTAGCTAGTCAGATTACAAAATATATGGGGATAAGTTAATGGAAGACTGACTTAATGGACTTTGGATCAGACCATCAATTTGCTGTTGACTTCTGTATAATTTGAACACATAGCATGCACACAGGAATTTTAGACTTAAAAATAATTTTCACAATGCCAAGTGGACATTTTATGCATTAAGCTCATTTTCGTGATAAAAAATCCTCAACTATATAAACATATGTGTGTAAGTTTGTAGGTGTAGTTGATACAACAGAAGGAAGAGATGCCATCCAAGGGAATCTGGACAAGCTAGATAAGTGGTCCCACATTAACAGAATGACATTCAACAAAGCCAAGAGCAAGGTGTGGCACTTGAATCAAGGCAATCCCAGGTATGTGTACAGACTGGAAGGAGAACCTTGAGAGAAGCCCTGGGGGCAGTGTGTGCTTGCAGCTCAAAGGCCAACAGTATTCTGGGCTGCATCAAAAGAGCAGTGGCCAGCAGGGTGAGGAAGGTGATTGTCCCCCTCGATTCTGCCCTCGCAAGGCTCCACTTGGAGTACTGTGTCCAGGTTCAGGGCTCCCAAGACAAGAAATATTGGAATTGCTGGAGCAGGCCTAGAGGAGGGCCATGAGGATGATCTGAAGACTGGAGAATCTCTCATACAAAGACAGGCTGGGGGAGCTGGCTCGTTCAGCCTGGAGAAGGCTTGGGCAGACCTCACTGCAGCCTTCCAGTACTTCAGAGGAACTTCTAAACATGAGAGTGCCCAACTTTTTACATGGTCTGATAGTGGTAGGACAAAGAGGAAGGGAGATTTAGATTAGATATTAGGAGAAAATTATTTACTTGGAGAGTGATGAAGCACTGGAACAGTCTGCCCAGAGAAGTTACAAATGTCCCATCCGTGGAGGCGTTCAAGGCCAGGTCAAATGGGACCCTGGGCAGCCTGATCTAATGGGTGGCAGCTCTGTCCGGGACAAGAGGGCTGGAACTAGATGATCATTAAGGTCCTTCCCAATGCAAGCCATTCTATGATTCTATGATACTGTTTGGGATTTAATCTAGTAGTATTTCTCCAAACGACATCATAATTGGAGGTATGTCCTCATTACATGAATTGTACAATGATTTCTTTTAAATTTTTATATCACAGCTACATTATCAACATCATGCTTACTCATTGCACGGCACTCACTACCTTATAAGCCCAGAGCAGCCTGACAGTTATCAACTATGAGAAAATACAAATTTACTTTCATCTTTCCCACCTGCAGCAAATGAAAGGAAATTACTAGAAAAAAAGTAATATAGAATTGGGGCATTTTAAAGAAATATTAGTTTTTTTACTTACAAGCAACTTTTTAAGGTTCTTTAGCATTTATCTACATGGAAGAGACATTTTTTAACATAAGTCAAATGAAAATAGATGATCAATTTAATTGAGATGGTAAATAGTGGGATGTTTGATATCACTTTGATTTTTAGAAAATACAATAGATGAAGATCTACTTCATGTAAGGCAATATTGTTATTCTCATTCCTTTCTCTCAGAAAATAGTTTTGTAAGTACAACTTCTAAAACATGCACATATTACTCTGCACAAACTCAGTGGAAACGTAACACTTTATTAACTAAAACACCACCGTGATGAGAACTCTTATTAAAAAAATAGAAAAAAAAAAAAAGGAAAAAAAAGAAAAACAAATAAACAATGAAGGCTGTTTTTGTGCATCTTAAATTTTGTTTCCTCACATCCTCACAGTGGTTTCAGTTCTAATACCATCTACTTTAGTGAAAAATGTAAGCAATTAAGATTAAATCATATCACATCACATGTTTTGTGTTGAATAATATCTTTGTATGTCTTTCACTATGCATATTGTATTTTTTTATTTTTTTTCCCACTGGGACCAGCTATTAACTTGCAGTGCTTATGCTCCAAATAATTGCTCTTCACCTGGTTAGCTCCTGAAGCTAACACTTCTCATTCTTGAATTCTGGGGGCTGAAGTGGTTCAGAAAATCTTGCTTTGTTTGGCTTTGTAGATTTTTCTGAATTGCATTTTTTTTCCTCATTTTCTCTCTTCCGTTTTAATTCATCACTCTTTCTTTCAAACAGACAGCATTTTTTTCTGTCAGTACTTAGTATCATGATCTACTGCCTAATTCATAAATTCAATGGCTTGTCCAGCAGAGATGGACATCCACTTTATTCTACATTATTTACATTTTATCTTGCTGTTTGAACATTTCAGATTTACATTCAGCATACATTCTGGTATCTAAAATCTTCAGGAACTAAGCATTTTTAAATAGCAAGTAACTGTTAAATCTGAAATCATGTCTTTATCACATTTCTAGTATAGCTGTCAGTGTGATTAATATAAGTAAAGACAGGTACCTGCAGTGTAGAAGTGTATTTTCAGCTTTCAATTCTAGACCTTTTTCAGTGGTATCTAAAGTAGTTGCAGCGGAGTAAGTCCTGAATATATGCTTTGCTTTTCTTTCCATTGACTACAGATTGGATGGGGACTACTAATTCAAAGGTAGCTGTTTATATTAGAAACCTGCAGTGCTAGATAGGAGAAAGTCTACATTATGTTTGTGTGCATTATTTTTCCTTTTGCTTGCTGTTTGGCAGATTTTCTTCTCAACACCAGGTCAATGCATTGCCTCCACGGGTTGGAAGGTCTGGAAAACTCTTAATAGATAAAATGTGTCACACTGACATGACACATGACACATCAGTCATGGTCTACAGGCTTAGTCTGAACTTTCTTTAATTTCAACATATTCCACCTTCCAGGTTTTGTTACGTGCAGAATAAAATGGCATAAAGCAATATACTGATGAATTTAAACCTGGAAAAATGTGGAGAAGCAAAAAATGAGTTTTAAGACAATAAAGTAAATTAATTCCTTCCAAATGTTATGCTACAGTAGGTTGTATTACTCTGACAGATGTTTCTCTTTATATGAATTTTATTATGCCACAGAGGGCAATTTGTTTTAATGAGAACATTTTTTTTCAGGATAATATTTGCTCTAGAAAGCAGAACTTTTCTAGCTTTACATTCTAATGAGGACAAATTCCTTTGATTCATTGGTGTTACCATTCTTTTGTTGACTCAGTCAAAACACCCATAAGTTGTACACAAGCTGCAAGAGTGAGAAAATAGGAAAATACTGATTAGTGGCTCAATCCTCAAAACACTTGAGCAATGTTATTAACTTCAGTGGACTTCTTTGCATGAACTCACTGCATGACGAGGAGCCAAGAAGGTGAAAATGTAGAATTACAAACAGAACATCAGATTATTTGCTTCTAAATGTGAATATACTTCTTAAATCCACTTGGTAGCTATCTTTTTATAAAAAAGTACCTTACTGCTATCGTTCAGATTGTGTTATCTTCAGGCATTTTACTTTCAAAGTTATGCTAATAGTGCAGTCCTTTTTCTTCAGCTCCCTGTATATTTGTTTTCAAGGTGCTACACGTTGCCCATTTGAGAATCTGGACACTTTCTGATATACAGCTGGGAAAAAAAATAACATATATAACTACTAGTTCCACATTTGGTCCACCAATACCTCCCTGCATTTCCTCACTCTCTTTCAAGCAGAAACCAAAATGAACACAATAATCTGTATTTTATGCTGAAAAGACAAAATGTAAAGCAAATGACTTTATAGAAGAAAACGTTTTTAACTCCCTCCCCCCCCCCCCCCCCCCATTGGGCCCAGGAATATAAAGGGGAACAAGAATTCTACAGGTATATCAGTGATAAAAGGAAAGCCAGGGAAGATGTGGGCCCTCTCCAGAAACTGGAGACCTGGTCAGAAGGGATACAGATAAAGCTGAGGTGATGAGTGAATGCTTTGCCTCAGTCTTTACTGGGAAAGGCTCTAGCCACACCACCCAAGCTGCAGAAAGCAAAGGTAAAAACTAGGAGAAGGAAAGTCTGCCCTTTCAAAGTGAAGATCAGATTTGAAACCATCTAATGAACCTGAAGGAGCAGAAGTCCATGGGACCTGATGAGATCCATCCCCAGATTCTGATCAAACTGGCAGATGAAGTTCCCAAGCTGCTATCCATCATATTTGGAAGGTCACAGCAATCTGGTGAAGTTCTCGTTGACTGGAAAAGGGGAAACATAGCTCCCATTTTCAAGAAGGGAAAAGAAGATCCAAGGAACTACAGACCAGACAGTCACACCTATGTGCCTGGTAAGATCATGGAGATGATTGTCCTGAAGGCCTTACTAAGGCACATAGAAAACAAAGATAAAGTGATTGGCAGTAACCAACATAGCCTCACCAAGGGCAAGTCATGCCTGACAAACTTGGTGGCCTTTTATGATGGAGTTACAGCATCAGTAGATAAAGAAAGAGCAACTGATATCATCTGCCTGTATTTATGCAGAGTTTTGACACTGTACTGCATGACATCCTGGTTGCCGAGTTGGAGAAAAATGGAAGAGATAGATGGACCACTCACTGGATAAGGAATTCACTGGGTAAGTAATTAGCTGGATAGCTGCACTCAGAGAGTTGCAGTCAATGGCTCAGTGTCCAAGTAGAGACCAGTGACAAGTAGCGTTCCTCAGGGACTGGTGCTGGGGCCAGTTTTATTTAACCTATTTATAGATGACATGGACAGTGGGATTGAGTGCACCCTCAGAAAGTTTGCTGATGATGCCAAGATGTGGGGTATGGTCGACACACCAGAGGGATGGGATGCCATTCAGAGGGACCTAGACAGGCTTGAGCAGTGGGTCCAGGAGAACCTCATGAGGTCCTACAAATCCAAGCACAAAATCTTGCACCTGGGTCGAGGCAATCCCAAGCACAGATACAGACTGTGTGGAGAATGGCTTTAGAGCAGCCCTGAGGAGAAGGATTTGGGGGTGTCAGTTGATGAAAGGCTCAACATGAGCTGGTAGTGTGTACCTGCAGCCCAGAAGGCCAACTATACCTTGGGTTGCAACAAGAAAAGCGTGACTAGCAGATCAAGGGAGGTGATTCTGTCCCTCTGACCTCATGAGACCCCACCTGAAGTATGGCATCTAGTTCTGGGGCCGTCAACACAAGAACAACATTGAGCTGTTGGAACAGGTCCAGAGGAGGACTGCAAAGATCATCAGTGGTCTGGAGCATCTCGCCTACAAAGACAGGCTGAGACAGCTGAGGCTCCTCAGCCTGGAGAAAAAAAAAAGCTCTGGAGGGACTTTATAGCAGCCTTTCAGTACCTGAAGGGGGCCTACAGGAAAGATGTGTGGGGGGGACATTTTATAAGAGCATGTAGCAACAGGATAAGTGGAATTGGCTTTGAACTGGAAGGGAGTTGTCTGAGACTGGTAAGGAATGTCTCAAATCAGCACGAGGCAATCAGCATCACTTTGTGGACAATTTTATATTTGAAAGCATCACTACTGAAGATCAGCACCTGACATCAAGACATTGCTGGACTAATGAGCTGTGAACAGCTTTGCTTTGCTGTGTTTATATGTGTCTGTCTCTTTTTAGAGACACAGTCCTGCTGATTACTTTATTTCTGATACAAGGCAATTTGCCATTGGCCTTCTTGGCCACCTGGGTATGCTGATGGCTCATGCTCAGCTGGCTGTTGGCCAGCACCCCCACGCTCTTTTTTCTTGGTCAATATTCCAGCTCTTGCCACCTTTCCCTTATCTTTTGTCAGCATGCTTCCTGTCGTATGCCAGAAAGGATGAAGATTTTCCTGAGCCCTCCTTTTGCTGTTTATTTATTTATATAATATTTTTGAAGTGTCTTTTTCTGCACTGGCAAAATTGAGTTCTAGCTGGCCATCGGCCCTTAATATGTTAAAGACTGCTAATCACTGAGGCACAGTTTGATAAACTAAGAAAATAAATAGGATTGTTACCTCTGTTATATCAGTTTATTCTGTTACTCAGCACCACCATGCAAGATCATAGTATCATAATATCATCAAGGTTGGAAAAGACCTCCAAGAACATCCAGTCCAACTGTCCATCTATCACCAGTATCTTCCACCAAACTATGTCCCTCCGTACAACATCTAAATGTTACTTGAACACCTCCAGCGACGGTGACTCCACCATCTCCCTGGGCAGTTCATTCCAGTGCCTGAACACTCAAAGAAGTATTTCCTAATGTCCAACCTGAATCTCCCCAGGCATAACTTGAGGCCATTCCCTCTCATCGTATTGCTAGTTACACGGGAGAAGAGGCCAACTCCTACCTCACCACAATCTCCCTTCACATAGTTGAAGATGAAACATTCATATTTTTCATTCAAGATTTATCTCAGCGGTAGTTTTGTACAACACCTAAATAGATCTTATACTTTCTTTACAACAGCACTCATTCATTTCAATCAGAACAATAGTCTCACTGTGCTAAGCAATATTAATATAGGTAAGGCATTGTTTGTTGCTTCAGTATTGTTTAGTAAACAATAAACACTTAAGATTCTTACTTCTGTGTTTTTGTACAAGTCCTCACAGATTTTCCTAGTTCTCCTGAAAGAAGTTCATGGACTTTCAGCTATGTAAACTCAGTTGAAATAGGAAAAGGCATTTATTAAAATATTTAAAATAAACTTTGGAGGTAAGAAATTATTTGGAAAATGTTCTCGCTTACCATAAAAACTGTGGTTTTATGAAGATGGTGATATTATATCCTTACCATATCCTATACAATTATTTTTTAGTTTATTGGCCAGAATAGGTGTTAGTAGAAATATTACCATTATGCCATGTGTATGTTATTTATGCTTTCTGTTTACACATACAGCATGTGCATGTTTTGAATGTCATGACATGGATAAATCTAGATTTGCATGAAAAATATAGCTAAAACATACAATGAGTTTTATATTCAGAGGAATATCAAGAATATTTCAAGACTAAAGACGCTTCACATATATTTTAAACACTATATACTATATATAAATAAATACTATATATCTTCACAGACAGTAATTATACCTATAGATTTAGATACATTAAATACTATATTTGTTACAGAAGAACTTCATTCAGAAGGATTCTGAGAAAATACAGCCATCTTTTTCCAAATCAAGGTTGGTTTTGTGAGATCTCTTTTTCATAAACTGATGACACACTTCCTGACAAAGTACATTTAATTAGATTATACAGCATTCAAAAAAAAAAAAAAAAAAAAAAAAAAAGGACAAATTGGTTATCTCCTGGCACCTAAAATGCACAGGCTTTTTGTTCAAAAGTACCTAATGGCAAACACTGGCAGCAGAAATACAAGAAATACTAATCACAGATAAAGGACTAGACTCTGGTCTCAGTTAACATCAGTGCAAAATAATATCTTTAACAGTCAATCAAGCTATTCCTTATTGAATCAGTGCAAGACAACTGAACCAGAATTACCTTTTCCTATAGGAAAATATGATTATACCCTTTCTACTTAATTTGGTGACAAGTTCCCTCATCAGTGACAACTAAAATGAGGAAGGATGCTGCTTCACCAGGCTCCTAAAATTTCAGAGCTTGCTAAGGGTCTGAGTACCACAGACTGAATCCTCTCTTGTGTTCTTTTACTTTCTTCAGGGAAGACATTTGCAATTTTACGTTTCGAGATTTTAGAGATATATGACCCTATCAAGTAAGTTAACTTTTGCTACATCTTGTAGTTTCTACAGGGTTTATAATAACATTGCATTTGCTATCTTCCCTGCACCTTCAATCTGAGAAGCCACATGAGGTGTCAGAGACGTTCTATGAATCCATAAGTATCTCAGCTGGCACCTAAAGCCTGATGGTTATGCCTGATGCTTGTGTGATGGTTGTAACCCAACCACCCAACCACATGGCAAAAAAAACTCAAAAAACTGTTGGTCTCAGTTTAATCTTAGGTGCTTTGAGTCAGTCTCAAGGAGTTTTGAGTTAGTATTAGGAAGTTCTGCTTGTTCTTCTTTTTTTTTTTTCTCTGTAATTAGTCAAACAGTTATATACTTCTTTCTATACAACAATCAATACAATTTACTACAGAAATCATGGGAAAAAAAATTTATTCAGTAGTGTTTGTGGCCAAACTGTTGTTTGCAGAGTATCTGCTTCAACTTATTATTATTATTATTTTTAATTACGTATTTCTTCTAAAGTAAATTCACTGAATTTCTTTAATAGCCAATTATCTATCTAATGTAGTTTACATATATTTTTATATATAAAAAGTACACAAAACACAAAAGCTGTTTAATTTCAAACACTCACTATTCAGACTTTTATACTACTGTGTATGCATATTATCTTAAGGTAATTACACAAAGACCATGGGCAAAATTTAGAAGACACTACAGATGCAACACACTGACAGTAATCAAGCAAGGTAACTGAAGGCTTTTCAGTCATTTGACACATAGTTATAACAGCCTATGCAGGACGTACATCATGCCATACTTTGAAGTGAGGTTAAGCCTGTAATACTGTTAGCTTCATCAGCATGTGTATTGCTGCTGGTAATCAGAGCACTTCCCACAGAAAATGAAGAAGGAAGCCCCTGGAATCTGTTAAAGAGGAAATGAGCACCAACTTCAGGTTAAATTTACATTTTATTTCTGCTTTTGCTATTTGAGGATAAAATGGATAAGTGAGGCTCGATGAGGGGGAGGGGAAGGGAGAGGGAAAGAGGCTATTACTGGTATTGTGGGACCAACTCTTAAATGACTGGCTAGTTACTGTAGCTAGGGGTTTCCCTAGTGTCTCATATGTTTGGCTAGCTTCACTAGAAAACTAGCTACATATTCCTGTAAAGCTTGGCACTGTAAGCATTTCTGGAAAAATCTAACAGACATTTGAATGTCATGTGTATTAACTATCCCTAGAAATATTTCTCAATATCAATGAAGTTTGCAAAGAGATGCCCTTTAGCAATATTTGCTAGAAAAGTGGTGCTTATTTAAGTAAATATTTTTAAAGATGAATGAAAATACAGAAAGAAATGTGGGTTTAGTTTTTTTAAAGGACCAAACCACACGATGTAGAGATACAGTTCCTATGCCAATTCCAACAAAACTGTTCTGCTTCTTTCCAGATTTCTAATTTATTTACTCTAAACATTACTAAACATGTCAAATAAAACTTAACATAAATCAATTTGTCTTATCCTGTGTTCTTCTTCACTATATGAGTAGATTATTTGTCACCCTGTATTTACTTTATTAGTCCAATTGTCCTGTTCCAACTTCATAGCCTAAGAAATATTTTGAGGGGAAAAATACATAAACACACATGCAAAGAGAAAATGATCAGGTCTGTAAATATAAAGTGATAACACTTACGAAGGAATAAGTATATATGCATACAGGAATGCAAAACTAACTTGTATGAAAAATAATTGCTTTGACTGAATACAGGCTGAGCATTGTCTTATTGTTATTTCATTATAGACTGCTTATAAGTCTGAAGATGTAAACTACCAACAGCACAAATTGCCATGAGAGGGAAGGTAACTAAAACCTGTAACCTAGCTGTCCTTCCCTTATTCTTTTCCTTTTCAATTACTGACAGTAATAATATTCCAGAAGCAGTTTATTACTTACAATATCACTCTATTTAGTGTACATGGATCTTTTTTAAACTAGCAACCCACTAGTCTTTAATTTCCTATTTCTTTCTAAGGCTATTTTTCTTACCCTTAAGGATTTAATTTAGACCGGCAAGACGGGATTTATTAGGCTCATTCGCCTCCCATCCTCTTTTCTTTTTGCAGATCAGTGAGACCTTAGCTTTCTGTCCTAATCCTCCAGTGCCTTCAGAGTCCTTTTTTGGTTTTTATTTCCCCAGCACAGATGACAGTCATAATCAACTGAATAAATGCACAGGGTCCTTTTATATTTATGCGATTTGCAAATTTATTTTTGTCTGACCAGCTTTAAAACACTTGCCCCTCTTTTTCTGCTCAGGTTCTAATGATATTGGCAGGATTCCCCCCAGCAGCACCACAGGTACACAGCTCCAGCCATGGAGGCATGGTGCTGTCAATTTGCACTGCACATCAGCATAGCTCCCACACTATGAACTGCACACTGTGAACTGCAGAGGGGCTGCGTGGCCATGGCTGATGAATGGAAATTGAGCAGAGGCAAAGTTGTAGCCCTCAGTCATCTTATGTGGCGCCTGCTTTCCGCCCCAGGCTGCAGAGCTGTGTCTCACCTGAGACTCAGGGAAGGCCCCACTATGCCAGCCCACTTTTGTCTGCTCCTGACTTTCCTCCCCTCTGCCCACCAGGATTGATTTTTTTTTAAACCACTTAGACACTGGCCACTTAGAGTCATTAATCATTAATTTAATCTAACTTCTCATTTATTAATAAGCTTACTTTCTCTCAAGTTCTCATTTTCCCTTGATATTCACTTGTATCTACTCTAGATGACATTAATCCATTATCGTTCTTACCTTTTCCCTGAATTTTAAATCACCCTATATCCAAGGAGAGACTGTAGTAAGCAAATATCACTTGGTATGTTTTTGCACAGTTTCACGTTAACACACTATATATACAAGGGTGAAAGCACACAGAGCAATTACTTTAGACCTCTATCCATTTCAGGTTGTATATTAGGGAAAATTTATTCTTTGAAGAAATGGTGAGATATTTGAAGATGCTGCCCAGAGAGGTGGTAGAGTCACCATCCCTGGAGGTGTTCAAGAAAAGGGTAGATGTGGCACTGAGGGACATGGTTTAGTGGGCATAGTGGGAAAGAATTGACAGTTGGACTAGATGATCTTAGTGGTCTTTTCCAGCCTCAAGATGTTATGATTTGGCATCTGTGGAGATGTTTTTGATGGAGCAGGGCCATGATCTGCTGCAGCTGGAGTTGAGCAACCCAGTGTACCAAGAGGCTACTTGAGCTGACCCTGATGGGGGTTAATGAGGAAGTCTGGCAACAACCAATCCAAACTGGACACGATGCCAAGGGGAGACAATTGGGGCTCAGCGGTGTTTGTTTAGCGCTATAAGAATGTTTGCTTTGCAGGACGGGAGGGGTTTTTATTTTCTTTTGCTCCTCATAATAAGGCTGGAAGACGGATATCACTGTATTAGTGTCAGTCCATTATTCTGTCCACCTAGCCATAGGCGCTGTGGGAGCTGTCTCCTCATCCATTCACCCTGATTGTCATCACTCGCTGCGACAAGTGGTGCCCAAACAGGGATGATTGGTTGGGGGGAGGAGGTGAACCTGGAAGAGTGTGCCAATTTCGACGTGTCGGGAGATTAATGGCAAGCGGCAGTGGAGGTGTCTGACTGAGGCGCCATGTGCGATGGTAAGCTGGATCAAAGGCTGATCACCTTTGCAGTTGGGAGACAGACTAAACAAGTTAGAACATGGAGACAGAAGCAGCATTGCAGTTGCTCTGTAGCTTACTCTCTGAGAGAGGGGACACACAGATGACTTTGGGACAGTTGCAAGACTTGTTTAAGCGGGCTAAGACCTGAGAGCATTTCCCAAGGACGGCACTGATATTCGGTCCCAGTGAGTGGCGTGCGGTTGGTGACGACCTCTGGCAAGTGACCATCAGCTCGGAGCTTAATGGGAAAGCAGCACGGGCTTTGGGGACCACGTGGAGAGATGTTATTAACACTTAGCATGATATGCAAGCCGAGAGACAAGTAGCTGCGGCAGCCGTGCATGCTCTGTCCAGCGGTCCACTGCTTCGTCCACCAGGTTTGCATGACCACTGGATACCCCGGTAGCTGGGCAGTCAGCACTCACCCCTTCCACCGACTGATGACAGCTGAGAGTGGGAGCAAGCTGGAGCCTGGCCAGAGGAGAGCGCTGCCATGAACAAGTCGGAGGATGAAGTGTGCTGCGAGCTTCAACGGGTGCAGTGGCAGTTAGAGGAGGCCCAGCACAAACTGCAATCTCTCCAGTCAGCTAGTCCCAGGCCGGCCCGACCATGTCCAGAAAACCCCACAGTGCCAGAATGGGGGGCGGGGCAGGGACCCGGGCGGGACTGTTGGAGAGGAATTGTGCAGGTGGTGTTGCTGGTGGGAGATGATTGGAATGCAGCGGCTGTGGTTACCTGCCCTGTGTTGATAGACCAGCAGAACGCTAATGCTAAATGGAAAGCTCATGACTGAAAAATCTTACAGCAGGCCCACAAAACAGTAACAGAGTACGGGCTGCAGTTGGAAGCCAGTCAGCAGATAGTTCACTGGATTTTCCAGGCGGACCTCATGAGTCCATATGATTGCCAGAATCTTGCTAGGTTGCTGCTCGGTCCCTTTGCTTTTCTGCTGTGGGAGCGGGAATGGTTCCGCTTAGCCACAGAGGAGAGCAATCGGCCATGGCAACCTAATGATCTGCTGTACGCCATAACCACGGATATGCTTTGTGGGCGGGGGGCGTATAATTCTATCAATGTACAGCTGCAGTACCCTGTTCCCGTGCATCAGCTGTCAGCTCAGTTAGCTAAGTGGGCTTTGTTTAGCATTTCCGGGACGGGAGGGACAGCCTCTTTTATGCAGATTAAGCAAGAGGCTACTGAGAAATATCCTTATTTTGTTGATTGCCTATGGGGGACATTGCAAAGAGCTACGGATGTTCCAGAGGACGCCAGGCACAGTCTTTTCAAATTACTGGCATATGATAATGTCTCAGAAAAAGTCCGGAGCATTCTGGCTGGAACGCCCAGGGGTGCCTTGGTTGAGGAAATGTTGGAACGGGTGGCGCGTTCCCACGGCCTTAAAAGCAGCCTTTTCCACTTTAATGGGTGCAATGTCCAAGGTGACGGAGGCCATCGAAAAGATGCCAGAGGTTTTAGCAGCAATCATGAAACGGCTGGGGGAGAAGGATAAAAAGCCAGAACCCGTATGCTGTAGATATGGGAGTCACAGGCGTATGAGAAGGGGGTGTACCACAGCGGTCTGGTGTGAACAATGCCAGTCCGATAAGCATGCATCCAAGTCGTGCAAGTTGCAGTTATAGGGAAACTCCAAGCGGAACGCGAGTGGCCGTGCTCGGACACAAGTAGCCAGCTGGGCATCCTAGAGCACTGCTCCCTAGCCACCCCAGGAAGCCTGGGAGTGGACCTGGAAACCGCAGTAGATATTATTACTCGACTCCCGAGTGCAGAAAGTGCCCACCACTTCGGTGGGAAGGGTATTGGGGCAATCGACTAATCTTGGCGGGATTGTTTTGGGACGCTCTTCTGCGGGAGTCTGAGGGATTATTATTATCCCTGGGGTGATTGATTGTGACTATGAGGGAATGATCTATGTTATGGTTTACACTTTGCATCCACCGATTCGAATCCCTAAGTGGTCGCAAATTGCCCAGATGCTGGCCTTCTATAATCAGCAACCTCATAGGCACTCAGGGTGTTGATCAAGCCAACAAGGGGGTTTTGGGTCCACCGGCGCTGTGGTCTGCTTGACCCTAACGCTGACGGACCGACCGCTAGTGGCTGTAAAAATTTCCACTCAGGGTAAAACTATTACTCTGATGGCAATGATTGACACCGGGGCGGATGTGACCATCGAGAGTGATAGTTTTTGGCCGCAGGAATGGGGACAAGAGGCCCCAAGCAGTGGGGTAGTCGGGGTTGGAGGAACCTCGCAAACTACTCAGAATAAAGAGGTAGTCCAGATCACCGTTGAAGAACAGTTTGCTCATGTGTGGCCGTACATTATGCGATTGCCTGGGTTGTTGCAAATGCTGCTAGGGAGAGAAGTGCTATCGCAGCTGGGTTTAGTCATAACTAATGAACTTCAGCCTTTTTGGTAGCGGCTGCTGAAATGAGTCCCCCCACCCCGGCATTAACATGGCTAACTAAAGATCCAGTATGGGTGGATCAGTGGCTGTTAGCAGGGGAAAAATTGCAGCATGCTCATCGCCTAGTCGCCAAACAACTAGCTGTGGGGCACGTTAGACTGTCTGTTAGCCCATGGGAACACGCCTATTTTTGTAATACGAAAAAAATCTGGAAAGTGGCAGTTACTTCAGGATCTCAAGAAGGTGAATGCAGTTATCCAAGATATGGGTGCTTTGCAACCAGGAATACCGTCCCCAGCTATGTTGCCAAAAGACTGGTCCATTCTCATCATCAATTTGAAAGACTGTTTCTTTACAATTCCATTGGCCGAGAACTTTGCATTCACCCTGCCATCTATAAACAAAGCGGAGCTAGCTGCTTGATATGAATGGACCGTTCTGCCTCAGGGTATGAAAAGCTCCCCAACACTGTGCCAATTATACGTGGCGTGGGCATTGGCCCCATTGCGTGCAAGGTGGCCTAATATGATAATCTATCATTACATGGATGACATCTTTTTTTGCCAAAGGGAATTGTTTAGTAGAGGACATGTAGAGATGATTTCAGAGGTGTTAAATAAGAGAAGCCTCCAAGTGGCACAAGAGAAGATACAGCAGAAAGCGCCCTGGCTGTATTTAGGATGGGTTATTTCAGATGCTAGTATCAGACCACAAAAGATCAAACTACAGAAGGAGCTAAAGACACTAATGGACATTCAGAAATTTATGGGTGACATCCAATGGGTGCACAACATCATAGGGATTTCCAATGTTGATCTGCAAGACCTGATTCCGCTCTTGCACAGATCTAAGGCGGAGACACCTGTGTCGTTAAGCCCAGAGCAGCAAGTAGCCATAACGAACATCGGGAATGAAATTAGGCAGGGGCTTACATGTTGATACGATCCTGAGCAGTCCTCATCATTAGCTCTTGTCAATCATGAGACCCATCCCTTCGTGCTCATTTGTCACTGGCAAAAAGAAAAAGGGGGAAAAGCGGCCCTAGGTTCGGGAAGTGCCACTGACGATGAGATCTGATTTCAAGCAAAGGAACAGTTTCCCAATTCTCCAAATTTCTTTTCAAAATTTTTGAATTTTGGGCCTGCGGTGGGCATTGAGGCTGCTCCCTGCACCCCAGCAGAGTGCCTTCCCGCAGTATTGGAATGGGTGTTCCCACAGATACAGCCTCGTAGTAGTGTGCAAACCCTAATGGAGACATTAGGAGAGTTGATACATAAAGGCTGGACCAGAATAGTGGATGTTAGTGGCAGGGAGCCAATTCCATTAGTATACAGATAGCACAGGAGGACTTCTTTGAGTGGTGCGTTCAAAATTCCACCCCTTTGCAGACAAGCTTATTAGGTTATACGGGACAAGTGAACTCATGGCAGGTGAAGGGTGCGCTGTGGCTGGTTTTCTCATGACTCACGTGGGCAGCCAAGACGAAGGTCAGGGAGAAACCAAAGGGAATCACAGTGTTCACAGATGCAGGTAGACAGTAAGGCTGCTTGCACCTGGCAGGAAGGGGGTTGCTCGCGCTCACACATAACTGGGGGGCAGCAGGGAGACTCGCTGCAGGTACTGGAATTGGCTGCTGTTCATTGGGCGTTGCTAACTTGGCTTGAATGCCTGGTCAATATAGTCACAGATTCACTATATGTGGCCGGGGTTGTGCAACGAATCGAAAACACCCTCCTTAGGCAGGTGAAAAACATGCCACAAAACAAGAGTTGTTTTGTGCTGTTTGCTCAGCAATTAACTGTCGTACAATGGAGTGTTGCATTATCCATATCCGAAGCCACCAATGGGATAGATGGTTAGGTGAAGGAAATGCACGAGCCGATGCATTGGTCAGTGCTGCAGTACAGCCCCCTGTTAGCGATTTTGCAAAGGCACAACATTCCCATGAGATGTTTCACTAGAACACTCAGGCACTTCAGTGGCAATTCAACTTGACGCAGGCGGAGGTCACAGGGATAATTAAGGCATGTGGTCGATGTAGTCATCATGGTCCTGGGATTGGTATCGGGGTAAACCCACAGGGGCTAAAGGCTTTAGAAGTATGGCAGACAGATGTCACTCATGTGCCGTTCTTTGGTCGCCTGAAGTATGTACATGTCTCCATAGATACGTTCAGGGCTTCTGTGGGCCACCGCTCTTTCTGGAGAAAGGGGGCTACATGTGTGCAAACATTTCACAGCATGCTTTGCTATAATGGGGGTGCCACAACGAATAAAGACTGACAACAGTCCTGGGTACGCTGGGGAAAGAACGTGCCAGTTCCTTAAGACATGGGGGGTGGAGCATGTTACAGGGATACCCCACTCTCCAATTGGGCAAGCTATCATAGAAAGAGCCCATCAACTCCTGAAGGGGCAGATAGAGATACAGGACCCGCAGGAGAAACTCAATATGGCATTATTCTCACTCAATTTCCTGAGTATTCGGGGCAATAGTGCAGATCCTCCTATTGTGGTACACCACCAAGCTTTGTGGACTAATACACAGCTACCCAAGGGGTTTTAGTGCTGTATTGCGATCCAGCAACTGGGGTTTGGAAAGGGCCGGTATCATCATTATTCATAGGATGGGGTTACACCTGTGCTTCCACAGATGTGGGCCACTGTGAGTCCCAGTGCAATGGACAAAAGCACATCCTTGGCACCATGCTGGTCCTGGTGGGCCTCCTGATAGGGGCATCAGTGATTCACAGGATTGACCCTTGGGCCAATCTATGGGTAACTTGGGCTAATGTGACAAATACCCCGGAATTCTGCTCAGCCATGGCATCAGCCACTGATCTGTTCCAGAATGTTTAACTGGCATACTTCGATGTTTGGAGACATTCCGGCTTGGATCAGAGGGATAATCAAGGAGGGTTTGCGTATTCAGTTGGTTCTGTTATTGATAATCATTCCTTGTTGTATTGTGATCAAAATAGGTAATATTCTTTCAAAATTAATGAATGCCACCTGGGTTGCTCAAAAAGAAAAAGGGGGACCTGTGGAGATGTTTTTGATGGAGCAGGGCCATGATCTGCTGCAGCTGGAGTTGAGCAACCCAGTGTACCAAGAGGCTACTTGAGCTGACCCTGATGGGGGTTAATGAGGAAGTCTGGCAACAACCAATCCAAACTGGACATGATGCCAAGGGGAGCCAATCGGGGCTCAGCGGTGTTTGTTTAGCACTGTAAGAATGTTCGCTTTGCGGGACGGGAGGGGTTTTTGTTTTCTTTTGCTCCTCATAATAAGGCTGGAAGACGGATATCACTGTATTAGTGTCAGTCCATTATTCTGTCCACCTAGCCGTAGGCACTATGGGAGCTGTCTCCTTGTCCATTCACCCTGATTGTCGTCACTGGCGGTGACAGGCATCCACCCTGTGATCCACTTACAGGTCACCCAGCAAGGTACCAGCTGCACCAACTGCCTGGATGGCTCTAAGCAGCAGATACCAATGTTTGATAGGTTTATGGGCAACAAGATCACCTTGGGGGAATCAAATTAGAAAAACATTAAGATAGGCTGAGAAATGTGAATTTGAAAGAGAAAAGATACTTTCTGTCCCTAGTTTATTTCCTGATCCAATTATGGTTTATTTTTCAAGCAAGCTATAAAGAAAGAAAAACAAAACAAAACAAAAAAAAAAAAAAAAAAAAAAACCCACATCTCATCAGCATTGAACTGTAAATGCAATACAGAGAGGCTGGCCCTTGCTGTGCCCTGGTAACTACATTCATCTGATATAAAGCATACACGTGTACTGCCATGCAAACCTGGAACATAAAGCAGTTAAAAAGGAACATGAGGTTTTATATGTTGAAACAGGCGAATGGCTAGGAGAAACCTTTACTGCATATCATACTGTTCTGAATCATTCTTTAAGAACATGAAGTACAGAATTACAGTCAATGTAATGAAATAAAAGCAGTGGACACTAGATAGACAACCAGAAAAATAATGGCTTTTTTTCTTTAATCTCTCACTGATTCACAGGGTGACTTAGAGGAAATCACTTTATTCTTTAGTGTTCCACTTCCCTTTTTATTCTCTTTTATTTATGCTGTGAACTATGATTGAGACCTTCTATGTCTACACAGTGCCAGAAACAGAAACGTCTCAGATAAATACATACTCCGAAGTGATTCAGTAGCTATTTTAGTCATAATAAGCTGTTTTACTTATTTTTCAGCAGTACCTAATCTTACAGGCCCAGACACCTCTTCACATACTTCCTCAGTTTCCCAAAAGTTTTCTTGACAGTCATTTACTGATATATTTATAACCTAAGGCAGAAGTGTCCTGAACCAAGCACAGCTGGCTGTTTCCCTCTCAGACCACAAAGCAATGTAATGGCAATTCAAATGATATCCTAAATGCCTGCAAGAACCTCCAAAGTCATTCACAGTCTTTACCACAGCTATCTACACCTCAGGCATCACCAAGTTGTTGGAGCATTCTTCCTAGAAAAAAAACAACTAAAATCTAGATTCTCAGCTTGATGAAGTCTGAACACATTCTTCCACTCAGCAAGATGTCCCTATGGGGTGTATGCAGAAGGAATGTATCTGCTCCATTTTGCTTATCTGGTCAAAGGAGCACAAACCACAACGCACAAAGACAAATCTGACAAAGGGAGGTCACGTAGATACAAACCAGTGGCACTAATTGGTAAGGATAAATGGAGTGTAAAAATGTTTAGTTTTCCTACTAAAAGATGGAAAGATAAGAAAGGCAGACAAAAACACAGAGTCATAAAATCTGGCCAGCCAGCATTAACCAAGTCAGTAATCAGATGCAAACTTGGTCAGTCACACTAATTGAGGGGCTACCAAGAAACTGCAGGCAAATCAGCACTTTCCAATTGGTAAGGAGGCAAACTTGAGGGTGCAGGATGTTGGAGAGGGCCAGTGGGACTGTGCAAAGCAATGGAGCAGTGTACAGGGGAAAGGGGAGTAGAGAAGAACGAAGTGGGGGAAGACAGAAAGGGGTACAACAAGGTCCAAGGGACTGAATAAGAAAGATGGACTATGTTCCACCTTGAGCAGCAGTACTGAATAATAAAACAAACTGATATAATATAGATAATGATTCATTTTTTTTCCAAATTGTTCTTTGGTGATCTTATTATTAAATCTTTATTGTCAGGGCTGGGTTTTTTAACAACCTTCAGCATACTTCTTATGCAATCTCCAGTATATTAAGGGCCAAAGCCCAGTTGAAACTCAAATTGGCCAGTGAAGTAAATAAACAATTTAAAATGATTTTATAAGTAAACTAACAACAAAAGGAGGGCTAAGAAGACTCTTCATCTTTTCTGGCACTTGACAGGAAACATGGTGATAGAAGACAAGGAAAAAGCCGAGGCAGCTAATGTTGTTAATGTTAATGCTCAGTCTTTCTTAGTTAAGCGAGTTGGTCTCAGGATACTTGGCCCCCTGAGGTGGAAGACAGTGGCAGACATCAAGATGATTGGATATTCCATGGTAATCTGTAAGTGATCTAATACTTCATTTGAATGTGCACAAGTTTATGGGACCAGATGGAATTCAACCAAGTTAAGTTAAATAAGGAAGATAGATTCTATCTCAGATTTAAAAATTAAAATCTGTGAATACAAAAGTCAGGATTTTCCTTTACAATCTTCAGTAATGATATTTTCTACTCAGTCACACACCAGTCCTTCAGAAATGAAATAGACAGTTTTATTTTCTTAATTTCAGACTCAGAAATCTCTGAAACTACCACTTATCATCCTGAACACCCTAATGGTACAATACGTATTTGAAAAAAAACTCAAAATGTTACGTTTTGTTCCATAATATTTATTTTTAATTTGGTTCACTGAGCTTAAGATCTCACTATATACGATGGTGACTTGGACAAGGTCAAATAAACAACAGAAAATGAAGTAAAATACATTAAGGCCAAGCTGATCTTCAAATAGTTTACAGCCAGCTCATCTGACTGACAACAGTTAAAAAATGTCATCCTCTTTTCTTCTTGAACAACTTCACTGAAAAATGACTGAGAGACCTCACACAAACCACACTCATTAACTACGTTTGCTATCATTACAGACAGTAAAATCACATTTGGAAGACAGCTGACTCTCAGAACACTCAGAGCTGTGCCTGGAAACTTCTGTAATTGTCTTCAGGTACATTAGCTCTATTCTATTTCCTGCCTGCATTAACTACTGCATTAGGCTACTAAGGTCATTGAGCTGGCAAGATTTAGGATTCAAATCAGTTGAGCATTTAAATACAAGTTTATGCATACTGCTGTCTAGGAATGGATTTAAGCATGTGGTTAAATGCTTGGCATATCAGGCCATAATCTTTACAAAGCTGAAACACTGTGTCATTTTTATTTCGTAAACTCTTCTAAACATTTACAACATTATATAAGATTGCATTGTATTCCATTCTTATCTCTTATTGTCTAGCATTCATCATCAAGGAGATAAATGCTTTGAAGAACTTACAGAATCTGACTCTGCAGAGAGCTACCAGGAGAGGCTCCAAGTGTGCAGCTCTCAAGTCACTTCAGGAGGTTTTCTCCTTTCATATTTCAGATCACTGAAGGAATGAGCTTAAAACAATTCCAAAGCATAGTCATAAATCAGTAAAATTATTGGTGGCTTCTTCTATTTTGGGGGCTTGCCTGTTTGTTTGTTGTTGACGTTGGTTTTTTGTTTGTTTTTGAACCTTTTTTTTTTTTTTTCTTTGTGGTTGTGGTGCTGGTAGGTTTGGACTTTTTTGTTATTATTAATATTTAATATAAAGAAACATTAAGTCCCACAAATATATCCAAACTAGCAACAAATGTAGCTCATCTCCATTTACCTCATTAAGTCAGAATTTAAATGCACTGTTTAGATGAATAGCTGTCATGTTAAAAAGAAATCTTCATGAAAAACATAATCCAGATGTTGCTAATAAAGCTATGTGAACAATATGTGGAAACAATCCATTCCAAAGTTGTTGTATTTTTCAGCTGGTGTACAACTTACTGCTTTCTGCAGCATTTTAAATATCCACCTTCTGCAGAAATTTCCCAAGTGTGCTTAATACACACTGTAATATGTACTTCTCCAGGTTTTATTCTACACAACTTTGTGTAACATACTTGAGAGCCACTACCACAGTCGTATTTCATTTTGTGAAAATCTAGTTTCCTACTGAAACCCAATACTATGGTGGATTTATCCCCTGCCCATGGTGCCTCCCAGAATCTGAAGATTCCTACCTGCAGTGCAGAAGTACTGTTTGTGACTCCCTCATTTTCTTCTGAATTTCTTTCCTCCATTCACTGCCAAGAGGTTATGTGAGGCGATACCTCACCTGCTAAGGCTATAATGAATGACTAGGGAATGTCAGAAAACTTGACCTTCATGGGGCAAAATCTGTTTTATGCAGTTACTGAAAGTTAAGGAGAGACAGATATAGACATCTCTGCATACCAACGTTTTCCTCATAATGAACTTTTGTGATATAAAGCACCTCTTTTACTCCACGTCTGGAGCATTCCATTAGGACAGGATAGAGTTTGAAGGGTTTGTATCTTTGCTCTTTGAAAGTATGTCCTGTGTGAAAACAAAAATGTTCCAAAAACAGAATTCTAGGCATTCTCCTTCCAAACAAAATTGTGTATCTGCATTGAAAGCAGGTTCTAATCTACCTACGCTACATCTAGTCCCATGACTTTTATATGCCTCGCTAACACCACAGCTTCAAGGGGAAAATGAAAAATACTCTCTTCATTCAAAATTAGACCAGGGTTTCTCCTATTGGAAAAATTCATACATTTCTGTCTCAGAAAGCTGGATAAAAACATAGTAATGATGGGACACTAACTAAAAAACTGCTTCATCTATCATAGAATCAGAAGATGACCAGCACTGAGAGGGACCTCCCTGCTCACACAGAGCTGCCTAGAGCTGCTTGCCCAAGGCCATGTCCAGACAAGCTTTTGAAGATCTCCAAGAAAAAAACACAACTTCACTGGCTAAATCATGCCAGCATTTCCACTGAACAAGATTGGAGAGAGAAGTATTTTTAAAGTATCAGCAAAACTACATCATTTTGGATGATGGTAAGAACTGAAATTATTAACTGGAATAAATGCAGAAAAAACATGTGTTCTCACATACTGAAGAGATACATTAATGTACTACACTGTTGACTGCTTTAAAGAATTAACCTCTAAATTCAGAAAAGAGGAATCCCTCTATCAGAACTTTTGCTCGTGTAAGTTGTTATACAAAAAAAGGGAAACAGAAATTTCTCTCAGACTCAAAAAGCTGCTCCTTCTCTCCCTGTGTTGTATGCCTGTAATATCTCTTTGCCTCATATTGTAGAAATTTCACTGTAGAATATCACATTTTTATTATACTCTGTGGGGTTTTTTTTAGTCCTGAAAACACTTTTATTTAAGTCTAATTTTCTGTAAAACGTAAATAATTATGTACTTTTCATTTGAAGAAAGACAGGGGAAAATGAAATGTGAAAGTCTTATTGCAAAATAAATGATCATGAAAATACTATAAAATGCACACAAGTAAAATTGTTATTAAAATCATAATATCACAATAACTGAGAAGTCAACTATAGCGCAATCCACTTTAATGTCTTCTTTATTGCTGCCATTAGGTTAGCAGGAAATAGAGTGCAATAAGGTACAACAGTCAGCTATTAGCAAGGAGTTGATGTAAGAGTGATGCACGAATTTAGTGGAAAAGTACTTAACTTTTTAAACTTCTTTTTATAATTATTACTATAATCCTGCACCATCTAAATCCTTCTGCAATAATTTCCTTCTGACTGAAACAAAATCCACTGCTGAGAGCAATATCATCTGATTCTTTGAAAGCTGCACTGATGCTGAACACACACAACATACAGAATTCCAGCAGATGTTTTCAGTTTCTAGGATTAAGGAAACTCTACATTAACATCTTCCAGGGGCATTATTTACAAAACCTGGCATCCTTCAGCTTCACTGGGGTCTGAGGTCAGCAAGAAAATAATATGAAAAAATTATGTTTGTTAATCACAAACAAGTAAACCCATGAACTTGTACCAAACTCTGAGAATGCAGTATTTATACCACTGTATAAAATGTTGCTTTTACCATGCAGCAACTTGAAAGCCGTTTGCTATCACGGACTTTTGAACTGTACTTTTTGTAACTCAAACATACAGTGTTTGATGTATACATTGCATAATGAAAAACTGAGTATATGTATTACTAAAAATAGTTAGAATTATCATGAAAATGTTTTACAACTATATTTCTGAAAGTCTAATAGGAAGTGAAATTCTTTGCATAGATCCTTATAATGTGAGCATGGTTTTTCCCCCTTAAATTTAGCTTTAGTCAGGGTACAAGAAACATAAATACTTCCATGGTAAACATGTTATCAAAACAGATTTGTGAGCCAACTGGTTATGACTGCCACTGGTTAATGCATATCAGTCTCAGGAAAAAAAAAAAAAAAAAAAAAAAAAGCAACACCCAAACCAGAAAATTGTAGCTTATTCCCATTATAAGACATTTTTCATAAAATGTATGTAGTAATAAAATTTCTTGTTTGTTTCTAGATATACTTTTAATATCTGGAGAAATGGAAGGGAGTACAGAAGGCAAAAAGAGTCTGCAGAACACTGTTTTTCACAGAAAATTCAGTTTTGGGAAACTAAGAAGTTGTGGCTTTGTAAAAGCATGGCCATGAATACTAAGTACTGCTTCTGTCTGCCAAGTGACCAGTCCTGAACTGAAACCAAAAAAGCCAAAAAGATATGGATTTACTCACACCTTCTGTTAGAGGAAGAAAAAAAAAAAAAAAAAGTCTTTGATTCAATGGTAAAAATTAGGTAAGGGAACTAGTTTATGCAAATAATGTCTATGTTTCTACAAATTGAACAAAATATTCACAGACAGGATATATGTCCCCCATCTTGTAGGTCTTCCTAGCTTTCTGACTCTTTGTTCATGTGACTTCCTCTTAGTTTTGGAAGGTAATTTGCCATTTAATTGGCAAGCAGTCCAGCATCTTAAGTTAGATAAGGTGTATTCCAAACTGCATTTTTTTTGTGACCTTCTTTTTCATGTGGTTCTCTCATTAATTAAAAGTCAAAGCTATGTACTTTATGGTCTTACAGAAGTTGAAGGATTTTATTTTCATTTTACTACTCAATGAATAAAAATCAGCAGCTCAATTCTTCAGTGTTAGCAGAAAAAGAGCAACATACAAATACAAAGTCATCTCTAAAATACGTGTTAGAAAGGTAAGGAAAGATGGGGAGGGAGAGATTCTTTATCAGGGAGTGTAGAGACAGGACAAGGGGAAATGGTCTTAAACTGAAAAAGGGGACATTCAGGTTAGATGTTAGGAGGAAATTCTTTACCTAGAAGTTAGTGAGGCACTGCCCAAAGAAGCTGTGGGTGTACCATCCCTGGAGGTGTTCAAGGACATACTGGATGGGACCCTGGACAGCTTGATCCAGTGGGTGGCAATCTCACCCATGGTAGGGGGTTGGAACTGGATGGGCTTTCAGGTCCCTTCAAACTCAAACCATTCTGTTATCCGTTGGTATACTTACAGACTGTATGAGGAAGGCAAGAAAGATTTGACCACATGGGCTTATTTCATTTTATATGAAATATATCACATTACTGCACAGGACAGAGAGCTCCTAATAGCTTCTCAAAGCCATAAACATGTGTAAGGGAGTCTAAACAACTCCTGATTTCTCTAAGACTGACAAGAAAAGTATCCAAAGGCAAACAGCAAAAATTCAAATTGAAAACATGTTAGTCAAAAAACATAAAAATATAAAGGTTGCAAATCTGGACAAAGAGAGAACAGCAAAGGAATGTGGGGTAAAAAAAAAAAAAAAAAAAAAAAAAAAAAAGAAGGAAAGATTCCCAGTTTGGATCTTTTCTCATTTTATTCATCTGCTACATGTACAGCTTTTATTTTACTCATACCTCCTAAAACACTCATCTCACAAAAATAAAAAACTATCTGTAACCAAAAAAAAAAAAAAAAAGAAAAGAAAAAAAAAAAAAGCACAGGGGGAAGGAAATGAGAGCACTAATATTTGCGTGACATTCAGGGCTCCTAACTCTCATTAGATGTTGTGTGGATCAAAGAGTTTCCCAAATATTTTGTACTTCAAATTCCTCTAAAATCAAAGTCCTGTATGATTCTTTGTCCTGAAGTCACCACTGAAAATCTTCCTTGGTTTCAAAGTTTTCACTACTCAAGAATGAATTGTATTCAGCTAAAAGTGCATTCAGATAAAAGCTTCCTAAAGTATGTTATTTTTGTAAAGAACTGCATGGGTCAGGTTCCAAGCCAAGGCTTTACTGTAATTACTTCTCTTTTTAATAACTACCAGCTGAAAACAGTCCTTAATGTTTCTGAAGTTAATGAGCATTCAACTGAGGTCTCTTGTACAACAAGAACATGTAAATACAGTAAACCTTTTCCCTGAGCTTCCAGTTGAGAGCTATTATCTTTGTCAGCAGCTGACAGCAATTGATTTACTGTAATCTCAACACTAATTATACCTATAGGGGGTAACTGCACTGATAAATTACTATTTACCTTCCCATGTGGATTCTAAATAACATGATCACACTTTTTCAAATAGCACTGTCTCTTGATAACAGCCTCACGTGCCTGTGTGAAAGTATAAAGACCAGACCAATTCTGAGTATTATTATTTCACTGTCTAAAGTGGTGACGGACTTTAAATAATTTGAACAAAGGATCCATGCCATGACACAACAGGTGATTATTTTTTTCTTATAATTATATTTTCTTCCCCAAGGTCAATTCAGAAAGGGTAAATTAACTACATGCTACTGGTGCATAGTACTTATTAAGACAATATGATGAGTCTGCAGAAGTCTGAACAGCGAATTCTGAATTGCTTAATGGTTTTTTAAAATTCAAATTCATATCACAGTTGAGTCCAAACTAAGCTTGAGTTCCAGGAGAGCAAATCTTCTTGATGAAGAATGCTCAAGAGCAAGAAAGCTACGTTATACTGTAATGGGTGCTTTGAAAATCTACAGTAAGATGACCTTACCTTTCAGTACTTTTAGATAAAAATAAAGATCATGACTTTATATCCTTTGACCTAATATCATAAAAATCTATTCATTACCAGAACATGCAACTATGGTCTGTATCAAGAGTGTAGCTTGAGAGACAGCATACAGAAGAGAATGCTTCAGTTGAAATTCAGGAACTGTTCTGGCAACTGGGTTAGTTGTTAGCCTATCTGTGAACTTCTGAGTAGGGTATTACCAGCCTTTAGTACCTGTAATCTTTGGTTTAAATACTGCCAGATAAGAAAACTTCAAAATTATGCAAGGAACATTAAAACAATGTTAAAAGCTATGAACACGATGAGAATTCTCTCCAAGATTTCAGGCAAAAGTGCAATCTGACAGACACACATATTGTAATAATCTTTTACAAAATGTGTATAGCATTAGAAAAGACAAAACAACATCAGTAACAGCAACATAAAACAATGTGGGAGCAAAAGCAAAGAACCTGTGGATTTCGCTCCTGAAACTACCTGAATCCTAATTTTTTCGATACATTATAAATTTGATTTTTGTATATTTCTAGTATAACTATTAATAAGGATGAGTCAGAAGATTATTTGTGGGCTGATTAAAAATAATAATGGTCTGGGGGAAAAGCGTGTTTCCTATCTATCTGAAGTCTAACTAGAATCTTACTTCAAATATTGTATTTCTAAGCAACCTGTAAGATATAAGAATCAGTACCTGCTAGAGAATATTTATTTCTTTTTTTTTTTTTAAACCTACACATGACATACTGCCAATGTAGCCAACACGTTTTGTGTCTGCTCAAAGAAATATAGTGAATTTAAATACTCCAGGGTTAGTTTTCATGGCTATTGTACACTGCCATTATGCTGTTCCTATTTTCTTTCTCCATATAATGACACAAAATATTTCCACAAATTATAACAAAGGTAATGATTAACATCATATGAAAAGCTAGAATTTCAACATAGAATACTTAATGTTTACAGCAGAAATGACTGATTTAAGAGAAGCGTTTACCTCCAGTAATCTATTAAGATCATCATACCTCCAACACACACAATTACATCATCTGGTAAATAAAGAAAAGTATTTTTTAAACTATGCGGGTAAGCAGCAGAAAGGAAGAAATTTATCAGGGCTTAATGAAGAGTCTGGCCTATTTTAAGTGCAAAAAATACTTATGGATCTCTAACTTCAATAACAGTATTCAAACTATGTGGACGCTTTCAGTTTCAAGTAGGTTATTCTAGTTGATGTTATTTTTCTGCATAACAGCATCCATGGGCAAATAAATTTCTGTCCATGATACCAAGCAAATGAACATCCTGCCAAGAAATAATAGTTTTGTCTACAAAATGTGGCTTTGTAAAACTTGGCAGAAGGATGGGCTACAGAATGACTAATCAAATGAGTCTATCATGAACAGCAGGAAATCATAAGAGTAATTTTTATTCAAAATTTTGTCAATATCGTCTTGCAAAGTGGGATAATCAAAGGACACTTTAATTCCCTATCTATAAGCAACCTATAAAAAATGTAATGATAAGGTCCTTAACAGCAGTCCACCACTTAAATAGTTTTGTCTGCAGTCTCGGGAACAACTGATCCAAAAAGGCAGTCCTGATAGGTGACTTATCAACTGTTCAGAGATGTGTTAGTTTGTTGTTCCTTTCTAGCAGATAAAAAATAACTATGGTTATCCCATGACAGTAATGCCAAGAACATCAAGTCTAAAGTTAGGTAATACTACAAGAAGTGAGATAGAATCACAGTATCCACAACTAACAGTACAAGTAACCACAGAACCTGACAAAAAAAAGTGAAGGTTACACATTTATATGTCAGCCTTTCACTTTCTTTTTCTTTTCATTTTTTTTTTTTTTCAATTTTATTTCAGTTGGGCTTTATTCTGTCCATATTAATACCTAAATTTGGGTAAAAAATAAATTCCATCCAAAGTACAAAATAATTTAGACCAGATGAGAGAGACTGATCTCCATGTGAGACCAACACTGAATTGGTTTACAGGAAAAGGTAAATTCTGCTAAAGAAATGGAAAATGAAACTATGTTGCGACAAAGATATTTTATTCTATTATGTTCACCAGAAACCACTGAATTTTACTAAGTGAAACAAATTGAACAGTGTTCATCCAAGGCTATTGCAAACTACAACTGGAACAAATTATCTGGATATTCAGAAAATATTTGATTCTGATAATTTCTGAAAGATGGAAAAAAAAAAAAAAAAAAAAAAGAACAAACACTCTGATTGTAATTTAAAAAATTGAAAAGGTTTAAAAATTTGAAAAGTTCCTTCATATCATTTATGCTATCCTGATAGCAATTCCAGGCAAAATAATGTAGCATTTCAGGAAACAGCAAATTCAGAAAGTTCTCAAAAGGTAAAGAATAAAAGCACAATTAATCCAATACATGACTTCGTGGGAAACAGACCTTCTTGGCAACCTTCTTATTTTTTAATGAGATCACAAGATCATTTGGTTGATAAAGGTAAATAATATGATAACATAAATTATTTCCATTATTAAGACAAGAAAAAGCACTGCTTGAAGCAAAAAATATGATCAACTTCAGATCACTGCAGTTAGAAGACCACGAGGTTTTCTAAGCTCCTGTGTGTTGATTTACTGTGTTTCTTAGAACAAAATATAAAATCACTGCTGATACAATTTCCTGACGACAAAACACTGGTGGAGATACAAATAATGAAGTGGCCAACCCTACAGGCTAATCTGGATCTTTTGGAAATATGCAGTTATTGCACAGACTAGGTAAAAATACTTCTATCAAATGCAAGGTCAGAGGTTTGTAAGGGGAATACAGAATCAAAGAATCATAGAATGGCTTGGGTTGGAAGGGACCTCAAGGATCATTAAGCTCCAACACCTCTGCTGTAGGCAGGGCCACCAACTTCTGTATCTAATACTAGACCAGACTGCCCAGGGCCCCATCCAGCCTGGCCTTGAATACCTCCACGGATGGGGCATCCACAGCCTCTCTGGGCAGCCTATTCCAGCACCTTACCACTCCATAGTTAAGAATTTTCCCCTGATATCCAACCTATGTCTTCCCTCCTTCAACTTAAAACCATTTCCCCTTGTCTTCCTGTTATCTTCCCTTGTAAAGAGTTGACTCCCCTCCTGTTTATCAGATCCCTTTAGGTATTGGAAGGCTGCAATGAGGTCACCTCACAGCCTTCTCCAGGCTGAACAAGCCCAGCTCCCTCAGCCTGCCTTCATAGTGGAGGTGCTCCAGACCTCTTGATTATCTTAGTGGCCCTCCTCTGTACCCTCTCCAACAGCTCCCTGTCTTTCTTGTACTGGGGGCCCCAGGCCTGGACACAGTACTGCAGATGGGGCCTCACACAGGCACAGAAGAGAAGGACAATCACCTCCCTCTCCCTGCTGGCCACCCCTCTTCTGATGGAGCCCAGGATACTATTTGCTTCCTGAGCTGCAAGAGCACAGAGTAATGCAGTATCTTGTAATAAAATGATACTGAATATCTTGTATATTGACACACAGAGCACTAAGCTCAGATTCCTTTTATGACCACACAGAATAATGCAATCTTTGGGACCATATAAAGTTAGAATTGACACACACGTATCTGCTTTTTGCAAAAGCTAAGAAACTTTTTGTCACGTGGTTGACTGGTTGTGGCAATGGTTGTAACATTATCAAAAACCTTAATTCTGCCAACCATCATTAGTCTAGCTCTAGCTGGTGCTTAAAACTTATTCTAATACACAACAGGAAGGAACAAAATCAACAGTAACATATTGCCAGGCATGAACTCATGCAGAATACCAAAAAGTAGAGGCAATACATGAAAGGAAAGCAAAAATATCTAGGCATTTCTTGAAGGAAATGTATAACATAACATACGCAGAAAACTAATTAAACAATTATGCAAATTTGTGCCTTCCTTACAAATCTTAAGACAGTCCCACACATGCAGCAAGTGCTGTGAAAAAGAATCTATGCTACCGAGTAGATAAAAGAAATAAGATAACAGGCAGTTTACATAAGGAGTGTTACTTGTTAAAATAAAAGACTGAATCTTTCTCACAGATGTCCTTATTTCATACTTTTTCTTCCCACTTGTTGCGTGAGGGCTGCTCTGAAAGTAATGACTCCCATTTTACTATGTTGGCCCACGGTGACAGAAGCAGCTGTTGGTGGGATGGCAGTAGAGGCTGAACCTTCCCAACAATATTCCATTATGTTTTGCTACTGTGTGACAGATGGCAGCAGAGAGGTAGTCTGACAAAATGGCATTTGACATGGAAGTGCATAGGAAGCAAAGGTGTGTCACTGAATTCTTCCATGTGGAAAAAACATGCACCCATATTCACTGATGCTCGCTGAATATTTTTGGAGATCAACCAGTGGATGTGAGCACAGTGAGGTGGTGGGTGGTGCACTTCAGCAGTAGCGACAGCAACATTAAAGACAAGCCTCATTCTGTATGACCATGCAGATTTTACTAAGTGCAGCTTGCAAGCTCTTGTTCATCACTGGAAAAAAATGCATAACTAATGGTGGAGCTTACATTGAAAAATAATGTTTTGTATCTGAGAATTTGCTCTACCAAATAGTGCTGTTGTGTTCTTAATATCTGTTGTCATTTCCATGGAAATAAATAGGAGGCATTACATTTACTGCAACCTACATATAACTGATACAACACTGGAATAAGAAGTTCAAAGTTTTTAGTAGTGATATAAGTTAGGCTACAAAATGAACTAAAATTCCATTTCTTCAAAGTGAAGAGAGAAATGATTCTTTGTAACAAGATTTTAGGAAAGTTTAAAAAAAAAAAATTAATATTAGTAACTTATGAGAGATTAATAAAAGAATAATTAATGTTAATAAAAGAATAATTATGTCATGATGACATATGGACAATTAGGTAGTCTAAAATCGTCTGTACCAGAAATGTCATTTGCAATACACGGAATCACATTTACCCTGATACTTTTATGTCCAGGCTTTGCTATTATTTACACACCTCACAAGTAAACTGAGGTTTCAGAGTTGAGAGGTAAAATAGATATAATTCAAGAACCTGACATTCTTTCCTGCAGAGTTCCACATTTTCTTTGCAGCGCTTAACAGTGACAGAAACCTCTGTTTCAACTATTGTCAAAAATATACAGAAATAAGACAAGAGATCAATCAGGTAGAGATCACTCCCTGCATGATGACAGTAACATATTGTCACAATATTCCATGTACAAAAAAAAACAAGCAAGACATTTCAAGCCATCACTCTTCCTACATGCAGTACCGACAGCCAGTCAAGGACAGAGGTCACAATATATGATTAAACTGATTTTATTCATTTTCTTTTTAGCACTGTAAACATATTTTATGAAACTGATCTTTATGAAAATCTCTCTGCCTATAGTCAGTTCTTATCAAGCAAGATAATTAGGATCAATTTGTGGGTTTAAATATTGTCTTATAAACATAACTTTTTCTGAGTATTATGCTTCAAATTTGAATAGTCATTGCAAAATACACAGAAATATTAATAAAACATAAAAAGTGTAGATGCCACAATTGTGTTATTTATATGCCACAATTATGACAAGAATAGGTTACAAAGCTAACAAACATAAAAGCCAAATCATCAGTCTTATATGCTATAAAACTGTATAGTTATCTTCAAGAATAACTGAACTATATGCTATAATTATTATACACCCAGAGAAACTATTACCATTACCTCAGATGAGTGCAAATATTTTCAGTTCCATCCTTTTTCCTTACTCTAGGGGGAGAATTTCAGAGACCATATTCTTTGATTTTCAGTAAAATGTGTAACTTCATTCTACTTCAGCCATATTCAGCGCTTCAATCAAGTTCAATAGAAGACAGAATATGTGCAAAAGCAGCACTCAGAGATCCTATTTATGGTAAAGTTTAACAGACTCACTATACATTGCAATATGCTTTCTCTTTAGACATACCATAGTGGCAATGGAATGTCTTTGCATGCTTGTTTTTCTACACTTACAGCGCAATGCAAGCTTTTCATTTTTTCTAATTCTTTGGCAAAGACTGCAGCATGAATTATTAGTACATTGATTCTAGGTATCCTATACACTCATGGACAACCATAGCCTAATTACTGAAAAATAACTGAACCATAACTTAAGTATTATTTATATATAATATAAATTGAATTAAATTATATTAAATTATATTAAATTATGTATAATAATAAGTTTAAAAATACTGAACTTCCAAGAACATGCCAGACAAACGATCAATTGCTTCTCTGCTTTTCTCACTTCTGACTGGTTATACACTCCAGAAGCAGATACAATGTAGCCTTTGCTAATTAACTACTCCTTCACTACAATTAAGTTTAATAGTGAATGTCTTTTATGTTAGGAATGAATGACAGGAGAATTCCACTGAAGTTACTGAAACTCTGGGCATTTATCACACACTATTTTGTGTACCACTGCTGAACAATGTCAGCCTCACCTTCCTAAAGAGCCTTTATGAAATACAAAATGTATGACCACTATACTTCAGCAATGAACCCTCCAAACAATAAAGAACAGCTCTCCAAGTAGTTTGCAATTAAATGGTTCTGTGAACCCTTCATGTTTGCTTAGCACATTCTTTTGCAAAGTCTAGGAAACTTATTCAACTGACCAAGATGTTGCTTGGTAGCAGTTCCATCATTTGTTTCTTACTGGGAAGATTAAACCATGAGCATTTCAGCTCTGCAGTCAATCTCTACCACGGTGAGTCAACAGAGAAAGGCAATGCAGAAAAGATCTAATCTGAAATTCACATCAACACAATTGTTAATCAGATGCAGCTTCTGATAAAAATTCCGCTTAAAGCTTTTTGCTTTAGATATCACAGGCAAGAAGAAGGAACAGTTCAGCACAACATTAAAAGATAACTTGAAAACTCTTGTGATTCAAAAGAAAAAAAAAATAAAAAAATAAAAAAGGAAAACCCAAATGCTAGTAGCTAAACATTCTAAGAATTTTAATTATGTGCTGCTATAATAGTGTTTTATTAAAAGCAGACTATGGACAGATTAAATGAAGTGATATAAGAGTAATTTCTAGAGACACCTAATATACTTAAGCTTCACATTTTACCAATAAATTAAACACGGCTGTGACTATCCCCTGTCACTGAAGACAATCTTCATGGAATGACCAACAGCCACTTTAAAACAGCATGCAGACAGCCGACAGCAGATGCTCTCGAGCCATTCTCACTGCAGAACTCTACAGAGGAAACTTCTGGTATTGTGCTAATGACTCACAAACAATCCAGGGACTGTTTGGACAATTAAACAACAGTCAATTTCAGAACACGGCATGTACCCTGATATTTTCTGATTAATAAAAACACAGCTTTACTTTCCAAAGACTTAAAGTTCTTAGCCGGAACTTAAATGAAGCACAGGTCAAGATTGGAAAAAATGTTAGTAAACATTCAGTGACAACGCATCCAGAGGAACTGCTTTATCATCTGTAGATCACATTATATTTAAAAGTCCCTAACTTTAAGATTAAACACTAGTAAAAATGCCTTTATCAAGAGAGTTGTCAAACCCTGGAAGAGGCTTCCTAAAGAGGTGATTGATGCCCCATACCTTCATCATGTTCAAGAAGCATTTGGACAATGCTCTCATTAATATGCTTTAACTTTTGGTTAGCCCTGAATAGGTCAGGCAGTTGGACTAGATGGCTTTTGAATATCCCTTCCAATTCAACTGCTCTATACTGTTCTATTCTATTTCTTACTCGCTAGACAAAGCACTGTATTTCTAAGTTTCATTTTAGAAGTCTACATGTCAAAACATAGGGCTAACTTTAAGTAAAATTATAAAAAAATGAAAAATAATAAAGTAAAATAAAACTGAAATACACTGAAAGAGGTCACTGCTGATAAGGAAGAAAATAGTACACGTGTGCCCTACCTAAGAAAGTAAGTTACCCACAGGACACACATGGAGGTTATAGTTGATATAGGATGAAAAGTGACTTATTTAGTGAATAATAAATCAGAAAACAAAGATAAATATGTTGAAGCATGAGATTACCAATCCAAACACATTCTAATTTTTCATTTTAGTGGTATTTTTTTCATTAGTATGCCTCTACTGACCTCTAACATAATAGAGATGTCATGCTTTGACAGTTTTTGATACAGAACAGAACCTTATTAGTCACAATAACATCCAGCTTACCAGTTGTAACAACCTGCAACACTGCAAATTAGCACATAAATGCAAAAACAAATATCACTCACTACAATCATCCTTTGAAGTTTTTTGAGGTGTACTTTAGTGGTAAGTACTTATGCTAAAAATAACATTAATGTACTGTGTACTTAGCAACCATTCAGTATGTTTGTAAATACGTTTGTAAATATGTTTGTAAATGCAAAAAGTCTTTCTAGCATGATTTCACTACCACGTTGTTTCTTAAATCTTCAGTGAAATATATGAAGTTATGGCAAGAATACATGTGACTGACTTCCATATGAATTCTCAACTGAATGAAGTAATATTAAATAAATACATTTCATTCTAAATTTCTAGATTGTATCACTGAAAGAGTATACATATGCTAAAATCATAAATATTTTGCCTGATCATCTATTTTAAAGAATAGAATCAATCTCAACTTACAGTGATATGTCCCAGTCAGTACAGAGCAAACATAGCAACAATGAAACTGAGAGAATATTAAATTCATTTTTCCAGTGTAGTTCTCACAAGCATAAGAAGTGAAGGAAAATAATGATTTTTACACACGAAAAACCATAAATGGCATTTTGATTCCACTTAATCTCATAACAGCCTGGTTGGCTCCCGTCATCTTCTATCATAACTGAAATAATTATGGAATACCTAATTTACTAATAAAAATGCAACCCTTCTGTCTTCCTTCATTTTTTTTGGCACATTCACAGCTAAAATGTTTTTCCATCTTAAGACACTAGTAGAAAGATGTCGCCAGGGAGCCCCCCCGACTCCGCCTTCTGCTCTGGAAAGTATTATCTGACACAGGAGAAAAAAAAAATTCTCATATTATTTGGTCTCATAGAAGACCAAATAAATAAAAATAAAGAAATAAATAAAAACCACCACAAACAAGCAAACAAAAAAAGCCACCTTTGTTGAAATGCTCCCCTTTCTGTAGATCTAGAGTTTGAACAGAATAATTAGACTCGCCTTCTTTTCCAATGAGAGTTTTATGAGCTTTAAAGGATATTGCCCAGATGACCAAGATGTGTAAAAGTTCAACATCTGGCATGTGATCCTTTCCATAAAGCTGTGCTGACAAAAATGATCCTTCACCTAAAATAAATTATCCTTTCCCAGGAACAGGCTAACAAGGTTCTTTGCTTATTATGCTTTCTTTGTAATGAAGATATTTGAGATTTTACACCTAAGGCAAAGATATGGATCCAAATAAATTCTACAGTATACGAAAGCAAGTTATTCCTGTTAAATTATCAGTAAAAACTTTGTTAATGGTATTGATACTTTAAAATTACCATATTTCAGTGTATATGCAATGTTATAAGTAAAACACTGCCCCAGCTTAAGAAGTAACTATTTTTTGTTTTCCTACAGTTCTATTACAAAACTGCATTATATTTAACAGCTAAAATATTTTTCCAGTGAGACTGATGACGAAATTTGCATTAATTTCTCACTCCTTGCTTTCATGGGTACAAGGATGAACTGGGGGAGTGGAAATGAGAAACCCCTTCACTTTTTCAGTTGTAGCTCCAGAAATGAACAAAAAGTAAAAGTTCAAAGAAGAGCCACTCCTGCCACTCCCTAAGTTTACAGCATTCAACCATAAAGCAGAATATCTTGGCTTTCCCTATTTTCACTTGTCTTTAAAAGGAATACTGAGGCATTCTATTTAAAAAACAACAACAACAAAAGTTTTCTTCTGCCAGTAGAGAATTCTAAATTTTCGTTTGCATTTTATGACAACAGCTTTCTGTTCTATTTAGTCATCTTGGGGAAGGGGTGGTGGGGGGGGGGGGGGGGGGGCGGGAAAAAGAACTCTGTTGAATTAACATCACTTCAGATTTTCATTTTCCTGTCTTTAAATGGTTAAATGTAAAAGTATTATGTCATTACCTGCACTTTTCCTTCCATCTACTTAAAGTTTATGTTATTCTGTGATCTATACCAAATAAAAGAAACAATTTTATCATACTATATGGACGGGATCAGGACAAAAAGCCATCAAACCAACACTGTGTATGAAGCAGTTCTATAGATGCTTCCTGAAAAACCTTACATTAGAATGTAAGCTTCCAATTTAGGCTAGATTTCATTAGCCAGGTGTGGTAAATTTGCATTTACTAGTAAACTACTCTATGGAACTGAACTGATGTATAAATTTTGCAGACACTCCATCCCAATACTATTAGATTCACAGCTTTTGCATTCTCCTTAGAAGAACCACCTTCTAATAAATTCATTTTCTGCCTCCTATTATTGGAAGAAAGAGTGAAAAGTGGATCTCTGTTTATCATGTACACACTACAGCATATATTCTGAGAATTTATTTCTGGTTAGAAATAAATCAAGATGTTTTTGAAATGCAAGCTTACCATGGCTCCAGTGCTGGTGTTTTTTGTTTGTTTGTTTTTGTTTTGTTTTTTGTTTTGTTTTTTCTTTTACTAAATTCCTAAAGTTCCACTCTAGGCCTTTTTTCTTGTTTTGTTGTTTGTTTGAGGTTTGTTTTTTTTTTACTCCTACTGAGTACTAAGCTGACATACTTACAAAGCTATCATAAATTCAGTATCTCAGCACTGAACACCAGTAGCTCAGAGCCACCTTTTTTTTTTTCTTAACATAAAATTTACTTTTGTCTTTTCTGTGAATGCCATTAAACTGAGTGTCATATGGCTTTCTTACATTTACTTAAAATACATTACTCAAGAACAAACATTCTTGTAGTTATATGTAAAAAAAAAGAATAGTCTGGGGAAGCAGTTAGATATCAAAATGTAGCTGTCACAGCTAGTATGTGCTACTCATTGTAGCAGCACAGTACCAAGCATGCCTGTGAAAATACACAGGATTCATTTTACACTTTGATGTGTGGCCTTTGTTTCTTGAAAGTGATCTGCTTTGCACTGATAACTCCACATACTGTTTGATGCAAAGCTGGTTACGTAAGATGCCCCTAATGAATTCCCTCAGAGCAGCTATAACCTGTGCTCTCATACATTTTAAAAGGACTAACTCCTAAAAAGTTAAAATTGCAAAATAATCTGTAAATAAAATAGTACTTTTACTAAGAAACCTCAGGTCATTTTAGATTTCTAAGTTCTCTCCATCTTTTATATTAATAGACTCTCAGCCATAGTTTTATCAGAAAATCATACTACTGATTCAGTACAAAGGCATTCCACATCCTATTTTATGTGGTTCTAAAATATATATCAATGCTTGATCATACCTTCACTAACTGGTAACAGCAGCTGGCTTTCCAGAAACAGAGTATCCTATAATTCACTGAAAAACATTGCAATATATTTCTGACAGAAGAAAAGTACGTTGAAGATTGAACATAAAAGTCAACAGGAGTCTTCACTTCTGACACTGATTTCTGTATAGCTCCTCATGGTGACTTCTAGATTAAACTTAAACAAAGTTCCCCTCTGTTCTAATTCAACACCTCAAAGTTTTAGTGTTTTGCATGAAATTTTCTATTATATTCAACCAACATCTGCCATCACTCTTCAAAATCCTCAGCAATATTTTGTGGAAAACTACCTTCGGTTTCATGCTGACAGCAACTGGGTCATTGGTTTCAGAAATCCTGTATCAGTCAAATTCATTCCATCACTATGTGGAAAACATTGTAATAAATGTAATGTGCCAGACTTGATTGACCGGATTTCCATCAAGATGAGGCATCCCCTTTATTTATAGCATCTGTTACAAAAAAAGGAAAACTTATAGTATGATATTTTCACATGAATGAATGCTTTCTATCCTATAAAAAATAGGGAAAACTGAGATGAATTTTTAGCTAACTCCCAAATGCTGTTATCAGCTCCTTATTCTATGCTTCAAGCACTGCGCTTTCTTTGAAAACAAATTACTTAAAACCTGACTATTGTGTCATGAAAACATGCTTTATAAGCACTGCTAAAGATTTTGGAAATTGCCTCATTAGTCTTCTGTGGAAACAACTGATATGATCTCTAAACAACAGAACTCCAATCTAAACACATTTTGTTTAGTCACTACATGTTGAAAGGGACAGAATAATGAATAAAAAAAATAGTGAAATGCTGAAGGTCTAAGGCAAAGAGCCAGGATTTCTCTCTATGGTAGTAAGCAGCCTTTTTTATCAACTGACAATCTTGACCAACAGCCATCAAAATACATGCATATAGGATATGTATATACCCAAAAAAGATCTTCTTGGCTTGGGTAAATAGATAGTTTTTACATAAATTTCCTATGTAACACTAAACTTTTCTCTCATGTTTGTTTTTACTAACTACTCTGAGATTTCTGTTAATTAATAAATGAAAAGAATCTCCATGAACTGCTATCAATTATTTTTAGCATAAGTAAAATTTTAGAAGAAAGTGAAAGATGCCAGACACTGAAGAGACACTTTGGAATTTACTAACAAATACTCTTTCATCTTTGTAAAAATAAATGGTGCACAGCTTTGAATATCAGAATATCCTTTATCAAAACAGAAAGCACAGCTCCATGTTTTTCACTGCTCCCAGGATTGTGTTTAGCCAATGTATCAAAATGCATAACATTATTTGCCATAACTTGAGTCAGCAGTGTCCTGCATCCTCCCCTTGTCCTCGTTTCAGCTCAGAGAGTGCCAATTGCACACCAATGTTTAGTTGTTGCTGAGTGATAAGTGTGTGCCCAGGGCTGGGCATTGTCACTCAGTGGATAAAAGCTACCGTGATGGCACGGGGCAGGGCGTGGGGTGCAGGGCTGTATAAGCTTATGATTGAAATTGTTACTAAACCATCCTGCATCTGAAGAATATAGAATACTGGAAACTCCACAAGGAAATGACTACACGAATGTAAAAGAACAAATGTTACTTTGCTTTACAATACTTCTGTTGGAGTACATATATATATATGTGTGTGTGTGTGTGTGTGTGTATATATATATGCACATATATATATATATATATGTTTGTGCTGAAAACTTAATAAAATTGGCTTCCTCTCTGAAAAACAGTAGTTAAATTTTACCTATTAAACCTCCTTTGGGAAGTTTACATTGTCAGAAAGAAACAGATCTAGTAAGACTGTTAAAAAAAAAAAATAATAATAATTATTTAACTACATAAGATCCTGCAGGAGAGTCTGACCCTACTCTGCCTACAGACTGAGTCCTCTTATATATGATAAGATCTAGTTTCTGTTTAAGAGTTGTGCAACTGTCTAGGTAGCTTCTCACCAGGGCCACCTTTCTGTGCACTCCATACTTCTTGTTTTGAGGTTCCTGACTTCCAGCTTGATTTCTCCCAAGATCTCTATATTCTTCTCTGTTGCCTCCACAAAGTATAAAAGCCAAGAAGCATTTCTTCCTTTCTTACCTACCATCTTCACTGAAAATCCCAAAAATATGTGCACCATTTTGTTTATACCTCAGGGATACCAGAATTCAATTCCACCCACTTTATAAGTAAAACGCTTAGAGATTCTCTGCTTTCCCCTCTTCCTTTTACGTGGGACATGGAGGCCGCCACCCTTCTTTAGGCCTTCTTTTAGAAAAGAGAATGTGGATCCCCTTCTTCGCTAGTACTTTTTCAAACTTGGAAATACTGGAAAAAAAACAGGGAATTCTCCTCATTCTCTTGTCATTGGAAGAATACAGAGGGAAAAGCAAGTGCACCTCATATCTCATGTCAGGAAGCAACAGTGGAAGTCAGCATCCCTAAAGGCAGTAAACAGATGCAGTTACCCCATCCTGAATCCACTTTGAACACATAACACTCACAAACAGTTTTCCATAATCCCATACAGTCTCCACGTTTTTAGGAAGCTTAAGGTATCTTTGGTTATAGTAAAAATGCAGTTTATTGGACAGAGGTTGACAATTTTATTTGTATGTAACTTAGCTGGATTTGTTTTCAGCTTTCCTTCTTTATGATTTTCTTAGTATCAGTTCTGTCTTGTATACTTTCAGGATCAGAGTGACATCTGTACACTGTAGTTATTTAAGATCATTGCTTATTCTAAGTTCTCCAAAAGTTTCACTTAGCGGTAGGTGAAACCTTTAAGTCTGGGGGACAAAAATAGTTTGGGGAAACTGTGAAGGAAGAAGTGCAGTCACCCCCCATCATACTCAGCTAATCCTCGAACGAAAACATGCAATAAAAGATCACATGCAGGTTCACAAAAAAACTCCAGATACATACAAACAAGTATTAATAAGAATGCAATAGAAGTATAGAGAAAATTTAACTTCTGTATATGTCATTAAAGTGAATGATATTGTAAAATCATATCTATTTTTTTAACAATAAACTTTTACTTTCCTGCTTAAAAAAGAGATACTGTACGAAAGAACCAGTAAAACTATTTGAGGATTGGATAAAATATTTTACAATAATGCACTTAAGACAGCAGCTTTGCTTACCAAAACTATTTATGAGAATTGCATTATTACACTCACAAGGAGAATATTATGTGGAGAAAATACTGAATGTTAAAGGACTCTTTCATTTACCAGAAAAAGATGTTCACATGCACTGAGATCACCTACTGGATCAAATTATCAAAGAAAGTTATAGTTTCATCATCTCCTACTTAATAAAACTTAATAAAATTGGCTTCCTCTCTGAAAAACAGCAGTTAAATTTTAACTATTAAACTCAACGTAAATACATAATGTTTGACTAGATGATCTACTGATACAACTTACTCAAAGATTTTATCACAGTTCAGACAGGGCTCCAGCTGTCAAAATCCACAAGTCGGGAATTATAAGACCAGATCTGTGGGAGAATAGTATACTTCTCTCACATTGAGGGGACTCCCAAAATTTGCAGCTAGACATCAAAACCTACAAACTGTCTAAACATCACAAAGTTATGAACTAGTACAACAGCAATGAATCCAAACTGACACAAGGAGTCATATCAACCTGTATCCTAAAACACCTGGGTTTCTTTAGGAAAAAAAAAAAAAAGGAAAAATTGAATAATTCAGTCTTTAAGGCTTGAACTCATCTACCATTTATGTCCTTTCAAGTTCAGAGTCCAAAAGCTGTGCATTAATACCATAGCTTCAAGTAAATGAATGAAAGCTTACAGTTATTACAACAGAAAATGGAAGTATGCTTCCTCTTTTTTACTACATTTAATCCATCTCACAATGTTTCTTTCAGTGTTTCTTTCCTCATATGTGGGTATGTCATTGCCTGGAGCACTGGTTTACATATTATATTCCACAGGATTTTAACACAACTAGAAGAGATTTTGTTTATGTTTTAAGTATTTTAGGGATAATTTGTGATCTGAAGAGCAGCTCTAAAATCAATTTCTATGGTGTGAGTAAATTATGTATTACACAGTAAGTCTAAAAAAGTTTGTATTCTAGGTGTGATTTTGAGTAAGTGAAAATCGGTAGTATGTATTAACTGCAGAAAAAAAATTTAGATTATCCTAATCTAACAAAATCACATTTAAATGAGCACTTTAAAGTGTTTGATAGATGAGCTCCTTCTATTTTAGGCTGGCAGATACTAATAAGAAAAGGAAGGAAAAAAAACAAACAGAAAAACAGCTACTACTAAGGAAAAAAAAAAAAATTAAAGGTATATATTGTATGACTGTGAAGGGAGGAAGTCTGACCGTAAGTCAAGAACTTCACACTATTGAGATTAGCAGCCACTTGAGCCTTTCAAGCTCTCCTGTACGCCACTACCCCGCATGGTGCTGATATCTCCTTGAGCCACGATGTCTCTCAAAGTTACTTCTTCTGGCCAAGAGATTTCCTACCAGGTACCCAGCATTTGCATTGAAGTAAGCAACATATTTTTAATAAGTGTGCAACATTTATATGTATTAAGTGATATTTGGTGTACATCAAGCAAGTTAAATTATCAGAGACGGTAACTAGTGGAGTGCTTGATCACCATTAAACATCGATTGATAAGTCCTTTTAGTTAACCTCACATCAATAATTTGTTTCAATGTAATTCACCTGTGACAATAAGCCAGATGCAAAATGAAGTAAGGATTTAAATCTGCATTGGGTTCTCTATCTATTCATACTCAACACTGTAGTGCAGAAGAAATTTCCAGGTCCTCACAGGTTCTAACATTTACCACTGATTTTTCTTTTCCCTTTTGTCCTCTCTGGCACTCGAGCCAAGTGGCTTTTATTCAGTTGATACAGTTTTCTTAGGAAGCTGAGAACTGGTGCATCTGCAACCAGAAGGGACTTTTGGAGTAGGAGCAATAGACATGTAGAAGGACCTGCCACATCAGGATCAAAAAGAATGTTTATGAAGACAGGCAATATAACGTTTGCCTATCAGTTTCTATCAGATTTAAAATCTCTCAAAAAGAGGGCTTGTCTACCCCACGTTTTGTGGGATACTTACATAGGAAAAATGACATCTTTCTTACTCATCCCTTGTTAGAATTGCAATTTTATGAACATAATGGTACTAAAGCTCAGTGGACTAAAGGTATGATATTATAACTGTCTTCTGAATTATTATTTTTCCCACTAAATCTGAATATGTATATGAATATTTGGTAAACCAATTCTTTATTACCTTGCATTTGAAATGGACACTAAACTTTAAAATTTCATTTTCTTCAGATGGATGAAACTTCAGAGGACAGAAGAAATAATTTAAATAAAATACTAGTCAAGTCTTCCATCACTGCAACTTCAATGCACCCCTAGCTTTTACTCTGATTTTGAGTTCTGCTGAATTTCAGAGTTGAGTTTAGATATTCAGTAGTAACTTACAGATTCAATTTGTGCATCATTCACATATTGTATGAGAAATCTTTAGTCTAACAAACCACAATATTCTTTCAATTAATGCTGTTTTATTTATAGAAGTTTGTATAGTAATTAAATGCTAATATGTTTTTAGTGTATATTGTACATAATTCATGCAAGAAATTTGCACACAAATCCTTATGAACTAGAAATACTGGTTCTGATCCATTTTATTTTGTGTTTATTTGAATATTAATATCCAATATGAATTAAAGTATCCTATGGAGAAACTATGTCAATTTTCCCTTTCCTCAACTTGAAGTAGCCCATCTGATTTACAATAAACATGAATGGTTAATTATTTCATCTTGGTATGAATGTAAGCATATTAATAAGGAAGACTGTGAAACAATTTATGACAGACTTGTCATCAAAGATACTTTTTAATTATAAGCACTGGAAGTAGCTCAAAAGCGCTGTGTCTTTAACTATGGTTTCACAAATCCTGGGCTGCAGTATCAGACAGACACACTAGCATTTGTGCAGCTGCTCCATGAAGCAGATCAGGAAAGTATCCAATTTTAAATTAATGCATAAAGAAAAATATCTTGTATCAACTTCCCACTCCAGCAGCCACAAAAGCATCTGGGCTTCAGTCAGATTCCTGACTGAATCAGCTGAACCTCTATTTGCAGCAGGAGCCTGAGCACCTGAGGAACCAAAATACTTAAAAAGTAATCTATACGTCATCTTAATATCTGAATTCACAGTGGCAATCCTGCTCCTACTGAAATCAATGAGACTTGACACTTCAATTCATGTTGTCTAACTTTAGGTGTCAACTGAAGCACCCAGACAAGCCACCAATGAAGATGGAGAAGTTGGCTCATCTTCTGCAGATATCTCTCACTGTTGACTACAAAGCAGCCCAGAAAGCTGTTAGCTTAGGTGTCTCAATTAAGTGGAAAGTAGCTGGGTTTTGGAGCCCTTGTGGATTTAGGTCAGCAACTCAAATGCAATCCATTTAAATGCAGACAGCAAGGAGTAGTGACCTTAGGCTCTTTCTGTTGCTCATGGAGGAAGGTTAACTCTAGGAAACTGTCTTGGACATGCTATACTATCCTTTCTTTATGAAGTCTATAGAGGGACTTCAAGTACCTAATTTAACACAGAATATATTCAGCTAATTTTCTAAAACGTAAATCACTAAGCACAAGCAGACAACAATAAACAGCTTTAAACAGCTAAGTCAGATTACTCGTCTCAGAAAAGCCCTTCAGCATGTCCTCAGTAGATGACTTCATTACCTCAGTGTTTCCACCACTCAGCTGCCCTGACTGGTAATGCCCAATCACCAAGCTAATTTCAGTAAGAACCCTCTGCTTACCACATCTCAGATGAAAAAATATAGATCCTGGATGAATGAAGGTGGCACAAATACCTATCCTTTCTACGACAAACTAGAAAAAAATTAAAAGATATAACCTGAACATAATTGCATATGTTACAAAAGCTCCTGTTTTTTTTCTGTACCAGAGGAGACAACATAAATTGAACTTTGCTGGGTTGCTATACTTGTAGGTTTAAAGCTAGAGCAGGAAAAAATAAACTGTTCAGCAATAAATGTTCCTCAAACTACTTTTCCTTCACACTGATACCAAAGGCATTCAAAAGCAAATACTTGTAACCTTTGAAGGAAATGTAACTGCAATGTTATTTAATTTTGTTTTCAGAATAGAATTATTAATGAAACTATACTTATAAGCCATTACAGGCAATCTTTCATGGTCATTCTCACAGGATTTTTGGTGAAAAACCAATAAAGTATTCAGTATTCAGTTGAATGCATTTATAAGTGTGAAGTTAAGGGTCAAAGGCAAGACAAGAACTTCGCACGATACCTTCCTCGTGAATAACAGCTGAGAAGTCTGCAAAGCAAACTACTTAACTTTCACATTATCAACAAAGTTGTCTTTTGAAAGTGGTTGGTCATCTGCTACGTTTGATCAAGTTATCTTTGACTGAAACGCTCTCCCTGCTTAAGTGAATACTATTTTCTTTAAAGAGTTTGAGACTCCTAAGAAAATCCTATTTCATTTGAATTCTAAAATTTTAGGGAAGAGGTTTCAGGAAAAGGTAAGCATTCATACTGCCTCCAACTCAATCCAGGTGATGAATCCAAATGGTATCAAATTAAGGTAAAATACATATTGAGACCACGAATGCACATTTATTACATTATCTTGTGCTTCTGACACATTAATATTAAACACTGAGAACATAAAATTCCATCACAATATATGGCATGTCAAATAAAATTCATGTTTCAAGTCCAGATCAACACAGAGGCATCCCCCAGCACTCCCCTTGTCAGGATTTGAATCTGGCTCCTATGTATTTTAATAAACAACAATATCTGGAAAAGGAAACCTGAATTTCCAAAAAAATATCTGACTGGCTCTTCATTAACACATCCACTTGATTCCATCCATCAGACATCAGTCACATTTCTTTGTCAAACAACTGACATCAAACCTCTCTTTGCAGAAATCAAGATGCTTTCCAGTAATTACAGGCCTTTGATTGCTAGCCTCTTATCATGGCAAAACAGCCGTGTAACTTCAACAAAGTCCCTTTTAAAGCTGACCCGATATCAAATACTTTTTTGCTCTTATTTCAGAAGCCAGATTCCTGCTTGCATTTCAGTATGCTGCAGGTGTGTACTAAAGTTTTCACATCTGACAAGTAAACAATGATTTATTCTTAAAGTCTCAGTGTTTAGATAACTCCTAAATTAAGAATGTTAACGATGCTATTGTCTGTCAGTTCTACTGCCATCAAGATTATTGTCAATAACATCTTCTTTAAAGCAATTTAAGTGATCTTCAGTTACACAACCACAGACTTAACAGCATAAACAGAGAAGCTTCAGAGTACCTGTAACAGCCAAGGAGGCATAGCACAGGATCTGCAGATCTCCAGAACAGCCACTTGAGTAGCTGTGAAATCCAGTAGCATTATACGTCAAGTAATATATACGGGGAAAAGAAATCCTGCTTCATGTGTAAAATTGTGCCCTCAACAGATGACCTGGCATAAGATCTTAAGACTGCAATAGTCATTTCTGTGAAAAATTCAGCTTAATTCTCTAACAATTTAAAAAGTAAATATATAGTAGGTACTGTTAGAAAAGTAACAGCAAAGCAGGAACCATAGTATGTTGTTACCTAAACTGATGTTCTCCTGTATTTTGAATACTGTGTTCAGTACCCTACTGACATAGGCTTTGAAATCTCTCATCACTGAAGCTCCCTAACTTCTAATCATGAAGAACCTTATCATATCTCTTAGGAAAATCATAGTTGTTGTTTATCCCTGTCTGGGGAAGAATGAGATTTGTTGACTTCAATTGCTTCAACCTATATTTTATTCTGGGATTTTATTTTCATACTTTATCAGTAACTACAGTATCCTGGGTACTAAGGAGATCTTTGATAACTGAAGATGTAACAACAGCCAGTATCTGAGAACTCAGCCATACAGACTCAGATGAAAAGTAAGTCATAAAGTTTAATGTGCAAGGTGATTGGCCACTAGAACAGTATCTGTGGAGGTAACAAAATATCAACCCCATCTCAAGTATTTCAGTTCAGATTTAGCATTGGCTTTTGGAGATGCACTGTATTCATTTGCCAGCCACTGCCTTACTTCATAAAAAAAACTTCTTGCTTGCCCAAGGTGTGCTACAGCAGTCAGAATCTATGATTCTATTTGATCCTTAAAAAAGGTGAATGTGAACATATGAAGACATTCATGGTAGTACAGTCTAGCATTAAAATAGTTTCTTGGAAGATGAATAACATCAATTTCATCAAGAAGATTGAATGCAGTCTACCCCATGCACGTTCTCCCACAATATTCTTCCTCAAGCACATAGTTAATGGAAGACCAGTGAGTCACATTCTCCAAGCACTTCTAAAACTAAATGAGATTTAGTATGGTACGTGTGTCATTAAGTTCTTCTGTAGTATACATTTCACATGCAGGGTTTGTGGTTACTCTGATTTCTTTTGGCATGCTTTACATGTATTTTAAGTACCACAAGGCTCATGCATTTTGCATCCTTAGTAAATCTTTTCAAATCATTTAACATAATTTAAGTCTTTAAGTGACTTTCATTTATTTCTTTCAGCACCACAGACCTGCATTTCACTGTCATTTTTGTTCTGTACTCTCAGTTTTTGTAAAATAATTTGACAAGGCTTTTTGTAAGAACAGATAAGGGATTTGCATATCCCCCAAATTTCTTCTCTTTCTCTTTGCACTCTCCACCATGATTCACTGTCTATCTAACTGAATTGGGATTCAGCTTCTAAGCCAGATTAAGAGCCCGAGATCCATCAATTAAACTTCATACCCTGAAATTCTGGAACAAAACTGAAGTTAAAAGACTTTAAATTTTGGGCAATGTTTATTTATTGGAGGAAAGTGGATCAAGGTTCTTCACGACAAGCACTTTGTTTGTTAACAATGTAAGATACTTTCATCATCTTGAAGTACTGCTAAACTGCTATTTTACAATAAAGAAATATCTTCAACCCTTCCTTCTCCATGTTGTCTTTAGGTTATTAAGTTAAATTCTTAGCATACTAGAGGAAAACAGTAAATTTGGAAGCAAGCAGCTATGATTCATTACTAAGTGAAACCTGGTTATTCTGTACACGTTTCTCCAGTGAACACTATTTCACTAGAGAAACAATATTCTGTAGTAAAGAAAAACAGGTATTCTTTATTTGCTATCCACTTTATCTTTTGTGATTCATGACTCAGTGTTACTATGGTAAGTGTACAGAATTGAGAACATGCTTATTTGAAAGAGAGAAAAATGCAAGGATGACAAAATGCAACTATTGTATCATATACAGGATCATTAAAATTTGCTTAATTTTGTTATATAAAATATGTTAGGCAAAAATTTGTAGATAGAGATAATATCTCAGGATCTCTAGTGAGTGGATCAGCTTTCAGCTATGCTACTCTTAAGAACATATGACCCATTATTAGGTTACTAGAGATATAAAACAGCTTATTTTAGATTCATGAAAATCTGAAGATTAAATTTTTGTACTCAATACAATCTCAATTAAGTTCTACTAAAAGGACTTTTTGAAAGAGTGTATTGCTTTAACCACTCCTAAATATTCCCAGCCTTGGTATCTAGTTGTCCAGTGAAAACCAAGGCCTGTTTTTTTTAATAGTACGTAAAAATATGCCCTTGGAAAATTCATTAAGTCTGAAGCCCTGCAATTTTGTGATCTTTTTTAGCCCTGTCATTTTTGTAAGTATTTAAAAATTAGATGTAGCACCTGTTTTTCAGTATTCAACCATTGAAAGCACAGTCCTGGTAAGGTATTCGATGCTTTAATTATGCTACTTTTATGAAAACACATTTCTTCCCCTACATGATAAGGTGCCTTCCTAGAAATGGACAGTAGGGGGACATGAACTCTGCTCTCTGTTGTATTTATGTATTTTATTTTAGAGCCACTTCATTCAAAACAACAGCACAAACCAGAATGCTTCCAACACCAATATGTCATCCTTGTTCTCTGTCTTGGAAGATTAAACCACAGATCTTTCTGCTTTTATCTGAGTATTTGATCATTAAGTTAGAGCTAGATTTCTTCTGCCTACTCTTACCTTGGCCATGAGAATCTTGCATTCCAGGCTGGAGGGTAACTGTCTGAGCTTTCACGTAAGAGGTGGAAAGTGCTTTATTGCATACTGCTTGACAGCCCCACAGGGAGTCCCATCTAACTCCCTCCAGATTTAAAGGAGAAAAATTATGTGTTTCCAGACTTATCCACCATAATGACTGGATATATGTGTCAATATAAGTAGATCTGTGGTTTAACGTATTTGTTTTGTCTGTTGTTTATAAATACATGCAGCATAATTTTATTGCATTATTATTATTATTATTATTATTATTATTATTGTTATTATTAAAGTAAGGTTAAGTAACTTGATTGGAAACCTGAGAATTGGTCTTTAAAAAAATACCGTATCAGAACAATAGTTATGTTACAATAGAATGCTAGACTGAACCACAGCGTACTACTATTAATAAAACCATAGATTTCCTACATGAACTAAGAAGTCATTTAGTTACCTTGATCAAATACAGTCTCTGTAAATCCTACCTGAAGTTAAGCAATCAGAAGTATAACAGTGATACAAACAAACTGCTTTTCAACATTACCTTAATGTGTGAGTACTTAAAATTATGTTAGTTCTTGGTGTGTACTTCTGCTTAAAGAGTAAAGAAGGTATCACTGATGGACTACAGGAGAGGAGAAGTCAGAAAATCTGTTCAGTGAGCTTGTGTAGGTGCGTTTGTACTAGCACTTCAGGTTAGATTAAACACAGTCTTTTAAAATTATTCTCCCAGTTGGTTCACATCACAGAACAGTTACACAGATCACAAGCACAATTCCTTATATATGAATCTAAACTGAAAGATGTGTTTTAGGACTATATCAAATTTGCCCCAGCCACTAGTGGTCATGAGATCAACAACAGATCTTCTGCACAAACTTTTTTATTCTGAAGACCCATTGCTATTATGCCTCAGTGCTTGCCAATATACACTCACAGTGACCTTGAGTACAGAAGACCCCTCCAGCAAGGAGCTGGCTATTCTTCCTATCATTTTTGGAGGTGACAATATTTTGCACTTCTGAGGATGAAATTCTTAAAAATGTCTTCATTTCATTCATCAAAACATCTTTTAGATTGTTGATATCTGTCTTTATGTTCATGCGTCTTAAACAGTGAGACTGTAGAATCATAGAATGGCCTGGGTTGAAAAGGACCATAATGATCATCTAGTTTCAACCCCTATGCTATGTGGAGGGTCACCAACCACCAGACCAGGCTGCTCAGAGCCACATCCAGCCTGGCCTTGAATGCCTCCAGGGATGGGGCATCCACAACCTCCTTGGGCAACCTGTTCCAGTGTGTCACCACCCTCTGTGTGAAAAACTTCCTCCTAATATCTAACCTAACTCACCCCTGTCTCAGTTTAAAACCATTCCCCCTTGTCATATCACTATCCACCCTCATAACCAACCATTCCCCCTCCTGTTTATACGCTCCCTTCAAGTACTGGAAGGCCACCATGAGGTCTCCCCAGAGCCTTCTCTCTAAGCTAAACAAGCCCAATTCCCTCAACCTTTCCTCATAGGAGAGGGACTCCAGATGGCAGAAGGCCATTTAAAACACCTTCTTGTACTTGAGATAACATTAAAGCATGGTAAGAATTTAATGTGTTTCCATGCGACTTTTCACAGTATTAAATTTTTATCATTATGTAAATGATATAATCTTAGCATGGCAGGCAGAAGTGGGCTAACCAGAAATCTGTGCTGTTTAACAATGGCAAATGCCAAATTCATCACCCAGGGATGACGAATCCCATGGACCAAGTGATGATGTCCGGAAATCTGTTTTGCAAAAAAGGCCCGGGGGGTACTGGTAGACCCCCAGCTGAGCATGAATCAGCATTGTACCCTTGCAGCAAAGGCCACAATCAGCCTCCTGGACTGTATTAGGAGGCATGCTGCCAACAGGTGGTGAGAGGTGAACCATCCCTTTTATTCAGCTTGGGTGGCCACCCCTGGAGTACTGTGGACAGTTGTGGGCTCCCCAGTGCAAGAGAGATGCTGTGCTAACAGAGACAGTGCAATAACTATGGAGGGAGAACTATAAAGACAATGAAGTGACAGAAGCATCACTGATACAATGAAAGACAAAGAGAGCTGGGACTGTTTAGCTTAGACTTAGCCTCCTATTTATTTCCCTGGAAATGACAACTGATATAGAGAGCAAAATAATTTTATTTGATAAGAGCAAATTCTCAGCTACAAAACATCATTTTTCAACATAGTCACCATCATTCGCTATGCATTTTCAACAGCCATGATAGGACCCTGCATGCTGTGCTTGTAAAAATCTGCACTGGGAGAAGTGACCCACAGTCACTGTTGACACTGCTGAAATGCACTGCCCACTGTGCTCACATCCATTGGTTGGTCCCCATCAATGGTCAGCAAGTGTCAAAATAACCCCCACTGACATTCATTATTTTGCATGGAGGAATTCAACAACACACCTTTGCTTCATACGCACTTCCAAGTCAGTCAGGCACTGTTTTGATCTGCTGCCATCTGTCACTAGGCACCAACATGTAATGGCATATTGGTGGGAAGGTTCAATCTCTACTGCCATACCACCAATATGTGCCTCTGACATTGCGGGCCAACATAAAATACGTGTCATGGTTTTGTGATTTTTGGTTATTGGTATTCCACATCATAACATCATGTAGTACACTGGGAGTAAAAGTGTTAATGTTCCAGTTCTGGACACCTGTCTGGAAGAGAAGAACTACATACCCCAGAGGACTCTGCTTTCAGAGAGGAGATATAACTCCTGGCAAGGTCACCTGATGTCCCTTTTTCCTTCGGCTCTCCTCTCTATTGCTCATCCCAACCGCACGCATCACCTCAGCACTACTGTAAGGCTTACTGCTTTCAGATACTCTCTCATTATATTTATTAGCTTCAATTCTAATTATATTGTGTTATAGCGTGTTACCTTGCATTCCAATACCATATTTAGTAAATATGTATAATAAATAAAGACAACAAGCTGATTAATTGGATATACCGAAATGTTAATACAGTCTTTAAATCTTCCCCTCCCTTCTGTTATTTATTAATTTTAGGTGGCAATCACTTCAATGACTTTTCTCTTCTATGACTTTTCTTTTTCCTTCATCCTAATTCTCTAATTCTTTACTTCTCCTATTATTTCCCTGAGGTTTGGCTTTTATGATTTATTCCAATCTGGTTTGTTAGTTTTTTATTTCATTTTTATTAATCCATTCCCTGTTTGATTGCCTTAATCAGTATGCTCACGTAAGTTCATGCTTGGACATTTTTTAAAGGTCTAATTTAACTGGCATGGATATATGGATACATTTAATTATTTAAGTGACTTGTATAAATATTCTTGATTGCTTCCATGAGAGGAACTGAGTTTTAAAAAGAGTTTCAAAAAGCTTCAGACTAAATGCAGCTTCCCAAATCTGTCTGACAGTATGTTCCTGTTCCAGTTGCATTAGGTACCATAGCAACTGCAGGGAAAGAAGTGGGATATCAAAGAACTATCTCAGCTAGAGAAGTAAACATGCAGTTGGAAGTACAAATCTGTTTTTTTTTTCCCCCGTTATATTGTCTACTCTGTATCTAGTTCAATAAGTGTGATGTTCATGATGAGCAGCAGTCTGAAATACTTGTTTGCTTTCTCCTTCCCATCCCAGGCTCTAGTGCCTGTATTGGTGGCACTGTGAAAGACCTTAATATTATCGAGTCCTTTGCTTTTTACATACAGCGTACTGAAGTAAAAACTGTACACTATTAACACAGTTGTAGCCAGCCACCGGAGGCCATAGAGCTACCTAATTCCACTTAAAATAGACTCTCTCAGAGAGTGGTCAGGCACTGGAATGGCTTGCCCAGGGAGGTGGTGGAGTTGCTGTTCCTGGCAGTGTTCAAGAGGCGTCTGGATGAGGAGCTACGAGATATGGTTTAGTGGCTTGTGGCAGCAATGGTAATGGGAAGACAGCTGGACTAGGTGATCTTCCATGTCCTTTCCAACCTTGTGATTCTATGATTCTATAACTGATCTTATCTTCGGTTGTTAATAGATCAAACGTCCCTAGCTCACATACAGACACCACACGTGAGCATCTGCAGTCTGAAAGAGTGAACTAGAAACTTCCATCAAAAACAATGTTGTTTGTCATTCTCTAGATTATGCAGGACTTCCTACACAAACTGGCAGGTATGACAGAAGGCAAACTGGATCAGTACCACTGAAGATGTAGGTTTGAAGGATGGACAGAAAACCCTGCTTCTAAGAATACACTAGATATATGTCTATTATATGACTGAATTAAGTCCAGAATCCTGTCCCAGTAAGCTGCTGCTAACACCTTTGCCTCTTGGAATGCTACACTGCATTATGTCGTTACCTCTTTTTGTTTTGGTACAGCTGCCATCCCTCATTCCTTATGGTCTCTTCTAACTTCACCCTATTTCTATTTCCTCATACTTTTGCAAACTCAGTAACAGAACCAAGAAGTTCAAGTTACCACCCATTGAATGATTGCCTCCAAGTTTTATTCAAAAGTAACTAAAAGTTTGTTTGATAAAGCCAGGAAAATAAGCGAGAAGAAATATATATATATGTTTTTTCTTATACCACAGGAGTCATTAATCTATTTCACAGTAAGGACTAAGCATGGTGACTGTAGCAAGGGCTATATTTAAACCTTAAATTATAATAAATACCCAAGAAAACATTATCTTTAAAAGAAAACAGCAGGTTCATGATCACCAGGTGTAAAGGAAAGAAAGAAAGAAAAAAAGCCAGCTTAATGCACCATTAAGTATAAAATGGAAATATTAAATGAAAATCTAAATCTTTCCCAAGGGTGGGTTATTCCTACAAAAGTTCCTCAGATATCAGCTTCTACCTATTAACAGAGTAAAGGAAAAGCCCTTGAATAAAAGAAATTACAAATCTTAATCCCCTACTTTAATGGAAACTCTTAAATTAGGTGGTTATTTCAGGTTATTTTTTCAACAAGAAGTCATGAAGGAATCAAGTTCCTCTTGGGACTGACCAAAATTGAATTTGCAGCTTTCTCTACAATGTTGAAAATCACAATAAAATCAGTATCAGCCAGTTAATAGCGTCAGTACAACAGTTACACAGCAAAAATCAAATTAAAATGTAAACAGAATTTTAATATAGCTGAACTAGCCCCTACTTTGCTTACAGCATATTTGCTTGCTACTTTTAAATACCATACAAGTAGTAACAAAATTGAATTCTGACTGCTGACAATCAGACGTTTTATATTACCAGCACTTTGTTTAAAATAACATGAGGTTAAAACTGTGACAGGTAAAAGAAAGTTAGATTACAAAGTGCATTAGGAACACCATACAAAACCATACTATACCTTGAAATTCCCAGTCCCCCTCAGTACATCTACAAAACTTGCAAATTTTAACAACAATTATTCCAGTAGTCAAATCACAAAGACTACATATCTTATACGCACAAGATAAAGAATAAGGAATACTTATGCTTAGTTATTTTTGGATACCTAGCAATAGTTGAATACATTTATACATACACACTGCATTTTACATAAGCATGAAACAAAGACATGCTATACTACGAAACAAACAAACAATTTGAAAAGAAAATAAAAATTCCTCAGCCACCTATTTAGCATAATCCTGCAGAAAATGTAGGCTTTAATTTGCAAAGTTTATCTCATCCAAGCCAAGCAGGCAGACCACAGCTATCCCAGTGGCGGTAGTGGAGGAGAGCTACAATATGGAATTTACAGCGCATCTCTCCTCTCCTTCTGAGAATTTAGCTCCCATTTAGCACGTAATTCCCTATTTTTAAAATCCTGCTGACTGAACGTGATCTGTGGAAAAGGGCAACAACAAAATGGATGAGATCTAGACAACTGGAAGCACAGCCAGTCCAGAATTTCATGCATGCCATGAGAAACACTTGTTCTACAGTGATTCAGGCCTGGTAGAGGAAACTTTACTACTGTAGCCTATATTTATAGATAAAATGAGCACTTAAAAACACCCAAAGGAGCAGCAACTTGCATCAATTCTTCGTTGCAGATGAGTACCCTGACCATTGAAATACACAATTTTATCACTTTGCCTGGCAGCTCTGCAGAAAAGAACTTCACAAGAAGACAACTGCACCCTGAACTGCATCAAAAGAACAGTGGCTGGCAAGGCGAAGGAGGCAACTGTCCCCCTCTACTGTGCCTTTATGAGGCCCCACCTGAAGTACTGTGTGTAGGTCTGAGGCCTTCAGTTCAAGAAAGATGTGTAACTGTTGGAGCAGTTCCAGAGGAGGGCCACAAGGATGATCAGAGGGCTGGAGCACCTCTCATATAAAGAAAGGATGAGGGAGCTGGGCTTGTTTAGCTTGGAGAAGTGAAGGCTGCAGGGAGACCTCACTGTGGCCTTTAAAGGGAGCTCATAAACAGGAGGAAGACTGACTTCGTACACAGTAAGATAGTGACTAGTGCTTTAAGGTCCTTCCAGTCCAAGCAATTCAATGGCTCTATGACTCTTCTGCTGTGATGAACACTAAGTAGTCACACAGAACAGAAGAGCTGCAAAAGGAGTCTTAGACTTACACAGTGCAAAACAAGAAGTAACCAAGAAAACAACCCTCTCTACTCAGAAATCTATTATTTATATTTTTTAGACATTATTAAAAAGAATCTAACACAAACAGCTATTTTACATGCACTAAACTGGTATGTAGCTATCTACATTAAACTACCAGCATTCTATATTGGGATCTGCTACTCACATGCTTTTAAATGCATTCACTCGGAAGAGTGAATATAAAATATTCTTCTCTGGAACTCCAAATTCTGCACACCTCTAACACAGCACTCCTCTAGTCTACACAGACCTAAGTTCAAGCCTTTAATGCAAGCTGAAGTTCATAGATTTCTTTAAAATGGACATATATTAATATTCTTTCAAGGCTCAAAGTACAGTTACCCAAAGAGACGGAAGAAAAAAAAAAAAAAAAAGAAAAAAATGTAGACAAACACTTCATAGAAAGCAAAGAAGGGAGCAACTGAATTCACCTTCTATCTACTTGCACATTTCTACCACTCCAGCACAAGGGAAGTAGCTCACCCTCAGCAGAGACCCAGCCCTCATTCACTTCAGGTTAAAAGGAATAATCTCTCTGAGTAGCTAATTTGCTGGAAACTTGCATGTTAGCTTATTCCTCAGTAACCTGCTTGTGCTCCCAGACCTTAAATACACCCTTGAGCTACATTAGTCCCTGTTGCTCTAAGATTCCAAAGAGTAGTGGAACTCAGAGGGTGGTTACTTTGTTGTGTATAATACACAGATTAGGGTACAGTTTCAGAAACCTCACTGTAGGTATCTAAATATTCAAAATCTAACAGTGTCCAAGCTTTCACTACAGCCAAGGGTTACACAGGGCCCAGTTTCACTGCTACGCCATAGGTTTCTAGATAGGGCCAATATGCCCTAAGTTATTTAGCACTAACTTCGGATTAGTTTCTCTACAGAGACAAAATTATCTTCCCAGTTTCCCAGTTTTCTGTTCTAGAGCTGTTTTGCAGATTTTGCGGGTTAATGCTCTTTCCATTATTCATCATCTACCTTTTTAAGTACAGATTTAGACATATGAGGGCCGCCCTAAATGCAATGCCCCATGTTTTATTATTTTGGTCCACAGTCTCAGAAGCAGATAGATGGTGGTATGGCAGTAGAAGCTGAACCTTCCCACCAATGTTCTGTTACATGCTGTTGCCATGTGAGAGATGGCAGCAGAGGGGCAGTTAGACAGAATGGTATCTGGCATGGAAGAGCATAGAAGCAAAGGTGTGTGTCACTGAATTCCTCCACGCAGAAGCAATGGCCCTCACTGACCTTCACTTTCTTTCACTGAACCTTTACGGAGACCAATCAGTTGATGAGCACAGTGAGCTGGTGGGTGGTGCATTTCATCACAGCATACAGGCTTTTGTTCATTTCTGTCAAAAATGTACAGCAAATGGTGATGACTGTTGAAAAACGGTGCTTTGTAGCTGAGAATCTGCTCTATTAGTGTTACTGTGCTCTCTGTATCTGTTGTAGTTTTCAAGAAAATAAACAGGAGGCATTACTTTCCGAGCAACTGGCACATACTAGGAAAAAATAAGTACCTGTTTAATTTTGTAATAAGATATTTTAGTGCTTGTTTGATGAATTCAAACTTGATGCACGCTGCTGTCCTTTATTCCTTTTTTATGTTTTGAAAAGATTGCTTCCTATGTAAAAAATGTCACTTAAAATGCAATTATATTTACCTGATTTACATGTAAAAAAATCTTACTTTAAAAATTCCATTTAAAACTAGACTATTTTAGTTAATATTTGCTGAGAAATATATTTGTTTTTACCTCTCACAAGGCTTTTGAAAATGCAGTGTAAAATTGTATTTCTCCCTAAGTAGTATGCCAGGTTTGCTGAGGTGCAATTTGAAAGGAAAACAGGGGTAAAGATAAGACTGTCTATATTATAAATACTACACAATTTCTTAAGTTTCCTGCATGGAACATGAACTTCTTAATAGTATAATTGCTATTTTTCATATTCATGCTTCATGTTTTCACATATACTGCATGCCAGTGTACAGATACCTACTTCATTCTACCTATTTATCACCCATATTTTTGAAAGAATAGCACAGTTCTTCTCTAGGTGTCTCATTTTAAAGGAATGTGGATTGTCTTTTTTTTTTTTTTTTTTCATTACATTTAGATTTCAGAATATACTTCAACTCTTTTTCCAACCGGACCATGCCATTTCTTTCTTCAATTAAATAACCCAAAACTGAGCAGCTTTCCAGCTCAAGGTTTATCAGTACAAAGCAGAAAAGTTTCAGATCACAAATCTTATCTACTGCCCTTCTGTTTAAGAATCCTAAGACTAGAATTACCTTTTAACAGTATGAGACTGATAATTTGTCAGCTTTTGATCCATTATTATTCCAAGAACTTTTCCTACAAAAAAATATCCATAGAAAGTTGCCCCCAACCCTAACCCTGATACTTCTTCCACTGTTTCTTCTCAATTAAATGTAGCACCCCATATTTGCTTCTACAGAACACCAAGTCTTCCACTCGCACTTGAAAATCCTGAAAGTCTAAAAGGCTACAGAAAATGCTGTCTTTGAAACAACACTAAATATCTGTTCTAAACTACCAACTTTATACTGCAATTATAGCCCTGGCTCCAAAGGAAACAAGGTTTTAAATTTGTAATTAACAGGTTTTGTTTTGTTTTGTTTTCTCTCATGTGTAAGTACTACATCAAGTATAAACATTATAGATTAGCATATGTCTATGCTATTAGTTTGTTACAGGCATGAACCAAAATAGTAGTTATCTGAGTATTAACAAAAATATGATTTTGACAAAATCTTAGTATTCATCCAGTATTTGAGTCAAATTTCAGATGATTTCCACAATGACAGGATTGTATAACTTCTAGTGCACCTAAATCAGCTTAATTGTAATGCAGGTATTACCATAATTGAGAAGAACAATTGACTGTAAGTAAGCACAGCCTGAAATGAGACTCCACAAGCACAAGTGCACACTAAGTATAATTTAAGAACATACTGAGGTGGTAAAAACAGTTTTACAGAAGCAAAATAAATCCCTGTGTTTATAAACCTCAGAAATACCCATAGCAAAGAATATGTGTACGCAAATAAGCATCCAAAAGATAAAAATGAGACACAATGGAAGTAAATTCCTTTAGAACGATAAAATACTTGTTTCCAATACATAAATAAAACTCAGGATTAATGTTGAAATTTTAAGTATTAAACTAAATCTCCATATTTCTGCACTTAAAATAGCCATACAGTGCTGAGCTTTATGTGTATACAGAAATACTGGGTCCAATCTTAAGCTGCATTAGCACACTGCTTGTCCTGATTTTGTATCATAAAGGAATCAAAATACAATTTTAAGAGATGATTTCTGAAGTTATTAAGATTTCTGTAACAGCTTTGCTCCCTAGATCAAACAGCGAGTATTATATTTGTTCCCATTATTAACACTCCCTACCTCCTCTTCCTTGAAAATTCATGGCAGTCTGGTGAAGTTTTCACGGACTGGAAAAGGGGAAATATAACTTCAACTTTTTAAAAGGGGAAAAAAAGAAGTCCTGAGGAGCTACAGGCCACCCAGACTCACCTCTGTGCCTGGAAAGATTATGCAGAAGATCGACCTGGAAACTGTGCTAATTCACTTTAATAACAGACTTGGCTGGTGACAGCCAATGTGGCTTCACTAAGCCAAATCGTGTCTGACAAATTTGGTGTCCTACTACATTGAGGTTACAGGGTTGATGAATAAAAAAAAAAGAACAACCGATGACATCTACAAGGACTTGTGCAAAGCCTTCCAGTACATAAAAGACAGTCTACAGGAAAAATGGTGAAGGACTCTTTATCAGAGAGCGTAGTGATAGAACATGGGGAAATGGTTTTAAACTAAAAGAAGAGAGATTTAGATTAGATATTAGGAAAAATAACCTTTACTCAAGGAAAACGGTGGTGAGGCACTTGAACAAGCTGCCCAGAGAAGCTGTGGATATCCCATCCCTGGAGGCATTCAAGGCCAGGTTGGATGGGATCCTTAGCAGCCTGACCTACTGGGCGGCAACCCTGCCCATGAAAGAGGGTTGGAACCAGATGATCTTTAAGTCCACCTCCAACCCAAATCATTCTATGATTCTAAGATTCTTTTCCTCACCCCGTAAGATAAAACCACCATGGCCATGAATTAAGTCTACAGAGGAACAGAATATGTACATAATTCCAGGTTGTGGTTTTTGTTTTTTTTTTTTGAGACATTCATCTATCAATACAACAACCAAGTGAAAACTGGATTTCAGCCTGTCCACTTTCTTTTAATACAATCAGTTTCATTTAACTTCACTGCAAGTTGCAGTTCACATGTACTTGAGTCTTAGCTTATTTATAACACACTTAAAATACAAAAGATTACAGAGCTAAGAAAGAGAAAACTGTTGGAACTTCAAAGCAGCTCTTTGCACTGCAAATTACCTACAGCGCAATATATCTTTTAAAACCTCAAGTGAGATAGAGCAGTTCCTGCTGAAAGAGTTTCCTGATCTCCAAATCATTCTCCAGAAAACTTTACAAATGGAAAACAATTGAATCAGTGCCAGAGCAGATTTAGTTTTAGAAGAACTACAGAATCCTTAGAGTTGGAAAGGACCTTCAAAGGTCATCTCGTTCAACTCCCCTGCAGTGAAAAGGGACATCCATTGCTAGACCAGGTTGCTCAGAGTTCCCTCCAGCCTGACACTGGATGTCTCCAGGAATGGGGCATCTATCATCTCCCTGGACAACCTATTCCAGTGTGTCACCACCCCCACTGTAAAAGACTTCTTCCTTATATCCAACCTAAATCTACTCTCTTTAAGCTTGAAGCCATTTCCCCTTGTACTGTCACCACAGATTCTGCTAAAGAATCTGTCCCCTTCTTTCCTGTAGCTCCCCTTTAGAGATTGAAAAGCCACTGTCAGGTCTCCCCAGAGCCTTCTCTTCTCCATGCTGAACAGCCCCAGCTCTCCCAGCCTGCTCAAGTAGGAGAGGTGTTCCATCCCTTGGATCATTTTCATGGCCCTCCTCTGGATGCATTCCAACAGGTCCACATCTCTCCTATACTGACGACTCCACATCTGGATTCAGTACCCCAGGTGAGGCCTCACCAGTGCAGAGCAGAGAGGGAAGATCACCTCCCTTGACCTGCTGGCCATACTTCTTTTGGATGCAGCCCAGGATACGGTTGGCTTTCTGGGCTGCGAGGGCACATTGCTGGCGTATGTCCAGCTTCTCATCCACCAGTAGCCCCAAGTCTTTTTTGGTAGGGCTGCACTCAATCCTTTCATCCCCCAGCTCATATTGTTAGTGGATGTTGCTTCAACAGAGGTGCAAGACCTTGCACTTTTATATGTTGAGCCTCATGTATTTCTCCTGTGCCCACTCCTCAAGCCTGTCTTGGTCCCTCTGGATGGCATCCTGTCCCTCTGGTGTGTCAACTGCACCCCACAGCTTGGTTATCATCAGCAAACTTGCCGAGGCTGCACTCAACCCCACCATCAATGTCACTGATGAAGATCAAAGAATATCAGTCCCAGCACTGAACCCTCGGGGATGCCACTCATCACTGGTCACCATCCAGACACTGAGCCATTGACCATCACTCTCAGGATTCAATCCTGCAGCCAGTTCTTCATCCATTGAACCGTCCACCCATCAAATCCATATTTGGATGAACAAATACTGCATTATTTCTTATGACTTACCATGCTATCAGAGAAAGCAGCTCAGAAGATTTCAACAGATTTTCTAGTTCATATAATTTACTTTAACTACTGATTACAACTTTATCATATTTAAATGCAGCAATTCTACTTTGACTTCAAACAATCTCTGCCTATTCACTTAACTCTGATCATGGTTAAAGTCAACTCTAAATTTGTTATGCAGTAAAAATGTTACAGGAAAAAAAAGAAAAAAAAAACAACAAAAACAAACACGAAACTGCATTAGGGCAGTGTGATTCAATACACTCCAGAGCTTACATCACAAATGCGGTAGAGTTTTCCTCTGTAGCTGTAAATTGTCAGAAAATGCCACAGTGAACAATACCATTTATTACCTCTTTTATACACAGGTGTACTTGCTAAATCCACTATCTTGGTGAAAGGCTGCCACATTCATAAGAAACCCAAGGACAGCTTGGGTTCCAGCAACAAATACTACTCGTGTGTGTTTCACCAAAAGATTAAAGAATGTAATCATTAGGAAGTTCTCAAACCATCCCTCTACTGCAAAGATAAATAACCACTAATTCTTTGGGAAGATGAAAAATCACTAATTCTTTTTTTAGCTCCTTTCTATACCATAAAATGGTATTACTAGAAGAGTTAAAAAGTGCACACATTCCTTATTAGCCCCTAAATCAGTGGTTATGGTGCCTTCCTGAACTTGCAGGTAATACAATTAAAAATTTTATAAGCTAAGAAGAGCCCAGAATTCAAATTCTGAATAGTTGCTAAGATTGTACGAGGGAAACAATAATTTCTCCTTAAAGGCATGCATACTCCAGCCACAGAATCATAGAATCACAAGGTTGGAAAGGACCTACAAAATCATCCAGCTCAACCATTCTCCCATCATCATTACTATCCACTAAGCCACTAAACCATATCTTGTAGCACCTCATCCAGACACCCCTTGAACACCATCACAGACAGCAACTCCACCACCTCCCTGGGCAGGCCACTCCAGTGCCTGACCACTCTCTGAGAGAAAAAGTTTTTCCTTATATCTAATCTAAATCTCCCCTGGTGCAACTTGCAGCCATTTCCTTGGGTCCTATTTGTTGCCTGGGAGAAGAGGCCAACCCCCTCCTCATCACAACCTCCCTTCAGGAAGTTGTAGAGTGTGATGAGATCTCCTCTGAGCCTCCTCTTCTCCAGACTAAACAATCCCAGCTCCCTCAGCCACTCCCCATAAGACTTGTGCTCCAGATCCCTCACCAGTTTCATTGCCTCGATGTCTTTCTTGTAGTGAGGGGCCCAAAACTGAACACAGTACTCAAGGTGCAGCCCCACCGGAGCTGAGTACAGGGGGATGATTACATCCCTGCTCCTGCTGGTCACACTAATTTCTAATGCAAGCCAGGATGGCATTGGCCCTCTTGGCCACTATTCAAGGATAACTAACCTACAAAGGTAGGTATACGTTCTACAAACACACTGAAAGTACCCAACATAATGAATCTCTTGGGGGCATAAAAACAACAGAAATGCAGTCTCTAGGTCCGGATTTCACTTAAGCTTCACTTATAATTCACTCAAATCCAATTGTTGTCAAGACTGAGACATTTTTGGATTGCACAAGTAAATTACCTTGATATCTAGGGTTTTTGTTTTTTTTTTTCTGATTTGTCTTCTCCTAGGGTTGGAGGAAAGAAGATGGTGTTAAAAACCCACAGTACAGAGCACAGCCCTCACTTAAGGCAAGTACAGTTGGTTCCTCAGTTCTACAAAGTCTACAGCTATTGTATCCAATACAGCATGTCATGGTGCAAAAACAAGACTAATATACAAAAGTTGGGAGGAAGAATGAAGCCAGAAAACAGCAAGTGAAAGCTTTCTTTGTACATTTTACCAGTAACGTCCTGAACATGACACACATGGACAGCTGCATTAGGCAGACTAATGCAATACTAATACAATACTAGCAATGCTTCCAGAAGGGAGAGAGCAACTCATCTTTAGCAATATAACAATACCTAAACTTCAAAAAGTGAAGGCATTTGGATTCAGAGTTATGGCCATTAAAGCTAAGTCCATCCGCTAACGCATTTTAGCAGTCACTGGAAAGACAACTTCCTAAACTTGTACAAAGTTAACATATTACCCTGTTCATCCAAGTGGCCATAAGTACACATTAACAGAAAAATGACAAGACCATAGGCTTTTGTCCTCAATGCGTGAACTCTATATCCCTTCCTATCACACAAAACCATATGCTGCCACTATTTCTCACATCTTCCCAATTGCTGACCAATTTCTGTATTAACTGATGCCTTTCAAATTGAGAGAAAACGGAGTGGTGTGTAGGGAAATTGCTTAAACACAATCCCACCAATAGTCAAAACAATTACTAATTTGCCAGATAGTGTCCCATCATGCATTGGAGCAACTGAGGTTCAGCCCTCACTATTTTATTATTATTTTTAGCATCTCGGAGGTTTTTTTTAGATACTCAAAAACTCAAAAGCCTACACAACTTGAATGAAACTTGATCCCAGAAATGTATCTTAAGAACAAAACATCCACATATTTCCATTAGAACTAAAAATTAACAGGTAAATTGCATACCCAAACCAAACAAAAATGAAAATGAACAAGTTTGGAAACAAAAAGCAGAAAGCCATACCTTGAAAAGCCGCTGCATTACGAGATATTAAAAATTTTAATGTAGCACTAGATGTTTGAAGCACTTGCCGCATATCTTGCTTTGCCGCAATCTGATATCTTTCCTCCATCTTCTTGGTACAACACGTTGGATTTTTAGAAGTACAAACCTGGAGATCAACACCTAGAGAAAGAAACAATTGCAATGATTACTATGAAATAGAAGTTCACAATACACAGAGAAAAGAGTTGTTGTTTTGGGGTTTTTTGGTTGGTTGGTTTTTTAACGTCGGTATATACATTTAAAAGAAATGTCTAGAGTTTTGAAGACATTTAGTGTTAAATACTTTAGATGACAGTAGTAACTAAAATTCTGTGGGACAAGTACCCTTATTACAGTTAATTGGCGTCATATAATAGCATTACCTTGACACTGTTATCTTACTCCAGCTGTGAAGATTGCTAACTAGTGTTGGTAAAAAACAAAGGATACGCATTGTACATCACTTGGAATACTAACTTGCTAGCTCATATTACCTAGCCCATAGCCAGCATTCTCATTCTGTAAATCCCGGGCTGAAAAAAGCTAACTGCAACTAAATATAACAAACAGAACAGTGGAAAGCCTGTTCCTAATGGGTACATAATAAACATATTCATATTGACTTTCATATGGAGCAGTTATATATCCTAGTCTAACCTATCTTACTATTTCTGTCTCTAATGACCAGCATTCCCCATGTATTTGTCATGACAATTTACTACTTCACTAACAGGATGGGAAAAGCTCATAGAAATGAACATAGAATCGTAGAATGGCCTGGGTTGAAAAGGACCACAATGCTCATCTAGTTTCAACCCCCCTGCTAAGTCCAGGGTTGCCAACCACTAGACCAGGCTGCCCAGAGCCACATCCAGCCTGGCCTTGAATGCTTCCAGGGATGGGGCATCCACAACTTCCTTGGGCAACCTGTTCCAGTGCACCACCACCCCCTGTGTAAAAAACTTCCTCCCAATATCTAACCTAAACCTCCCCTGTCTCTGTTTAAGACCATTCCCCCTTGTCCTATCTCTATCCATCCCCATAAACAGCCATCCCCCTTCCTGCTTAATATGCTCCCTTCAAGTACTGGAAAGTTGCAATGAGGTCTCCCCAAAGCCTTTTTTTCTCCAAGCTAAGCAACTCCAGTTCCCTCAACCTTCCCTCGAAGGAGAGGTGCTCCAGCCCTCTGATCATCTTAGTGGCCCTTCTCTGGACCTGCTCTAAGACCTCCACATCCTTCCTGTACTGGAGGCCCCAGGCCTGGATGCAGTACTCCAGATGGGGCCTCACAAGAGCTGAGTAGAGGGGAAACATCTTTTCAACTGTTTGGCACACTAACATTCAAGAGGAGCAATTCAGTAATGTATTTCTTATTGTATAGTAAAAAACATCTTTTATGTGCCCTGAGGATTCAAGTCAGAATTTGTGGTTGTGGAGGAAGACAAAAAGGAGGTAATTCTAAAGTGAACCATCTGTGTCAGCCTTGCCTTTATATGTACTTTCCGCTATTACACCATCTCTTTGAACTTAACATTTTACTTCCCTGCCACTAAATCGACAAATTATAACTCTCCATAAATTGACTCTTCTAATGTTTTTCCATATTTTCTCTGATAAATCATTTTATATTTTATGTTACGAATACAGCTATGGGAAAAGGGAAGCCTAACATGGCTTGTACTTTTCATATTCCATTAGTTACCCTACTTAAATCAAGGTGTTTTAAATAACATGTTCCAAAAAGCTCGGGAAGAAAAATTAAGCTACTGAGAAGAGTATGCTGATGATACTAAATTGGGTGAGAGGCAGATACACCAGAGGACTGTGCTGCCATTCACAAACAATTCAACAGGCTGAAGATTATGGGCAGAGAACAACACAAAGTTCAACAAAGGCAACTGCAGGGTCCTGCATCAGGGGAGAAATAACTCCATGCAGCAGTACAGGTTACGGGCTGACTTACCGGAAAGCAGCCCTGCAGAGAAAGACCTGGAAGTGCTGGTGTGCAGCAGGCCTACCACTGGCAGCAGTATGCCCTTCTGGGCAATGGTATCCTGGGCTGCATTAGGAAAAGAGAGGCCAGCAGGTCACTCTGCTCTTATGAGGCCACATTAAACTAATATAATAATATAATGCTCATAGCACTTATAACATGCTCAGGTCAGTTCTGTTGTTAGCTCAACCCTTTCAGCTCCACACTGGATGTCACAAAGACTTCTGTGATTAAATCCGGCAGGCAGCTGAGCACCACACAGCCAACTGCTCATTCTCCACCAGGGGGACAGAGGAGAGAACGGGGAAAAAAAAAGAAAGAAAAACTTGTGGATTGAGATAAAGACAGTTAAATAGCACAGAAAAGGGAAAAATAATAACGGTAGTAAAAATATGCAAAGCGTATGCCACTGGTTACTTAATTGAAGAAGAAAATTTTGTTAAGTACCTGGATTAAAGTTCATCTAAATGAAGTATAGAAAACTGCTTTATCCTGTTTTTCTCTTCTCATTCAAGATACTTGTGAATGTCTCCTTGTGATGGTTTTGTTTGCTTGTGTTTTTTTTTCTTTTCCTGATTGTTTTTTCTTCTGTGTCTAAGAATGATGGAGAGCATGAGAAAAAATCACCTATGGAAGATTTGCAGTTTGCTAAGCTGCTTCAACTATGACTGAAGTGCCAGAGTACATTTTTTGGCTTGCTGGCCCTTATGTGAAAAGATGGCAGCAGTCACAAGGCAAGAAAGACAAGGCAACCAAAAATCCAACTAATGAAGCAACCCTTCAAAGTGCATAGAGCGCTTGCTCGAAGCTGATAGTTCATGAACCTGTGATCTTCCTGCTGCTTTGAGTTGTGTGTGAAAGGACAATGCACAGTAATGAGAGCACAACTGTAGAGAAAATTACCAAATTTTAGCCTTGTCAGTGCCACAGCAGAGGGATCCCATGGAAATGTCACTCCTGGTTCCTTGAGAAGTATGAGTTCCATTAAATAATTACTGCTTTGGGCTCAGGACATATCTTTGACTTCTCCCTCTGGTACGGAGGTGGGAGGATTCAGAGACAGAGTCTGCAAGGGAGCTGCAGCGGACAACAGGCAGTAGGTGAACAGAACTACACGGTCCTGCCACATAATATGGCACAGGTGGTTTACCTGCTCTCTCTCCTGCAATTTGAAGACTCTTACACACTCCAGTTTCGTTGCTAATGAGGTGAAGATTTAGATTTCAGCACTGATTAAAGTCAGTGACTGTTAAATATAGAGATACCATGCTTTTTTCCCTGGAAACATTTCTTGAGAACTTAGAACATCAAACAGCATGCACTCCTTTAGGCTATACATTTATTTAATAAAGCCTTTAGGCTTTTTGAAGATAACCAATTTTTTCTTATTTTTGACCTTCATCTGAGAACACATTTAATGCAGTGTTTTAACTGAATTCCACTTCTAGTCCATTCTAGTCTAGAATATAAGAAATGTCTGATGCTATCCTCAGGTATAATACATAGTAATATGTTTTACTACAAACATAAAGCATTACATTCTACAGAACCAAATGACAATAGCTAATAAACTTAAGAGAGATTTTTTCTTTTAGTTAACAGGTACAGATGTCTTGAAACTATAGCCTTTCCCTAGTTTATAAAGGACAAGGAAGGTATAATTTAAGTAGTACATGATCTGTTCTGATTTAATGCATTTTAAGAATATTTACAAATGATTTTGTTTGTTTTCCTTCCTGTGATGTACTTATAAATTTAAATATACAGAAAACTATTTGTATTATAGTTATCTCAAATGTTTCATGTTTTATTATTTTTTGTGCAGCTACAAAAACAAAAGAGCATTTGCAGAAGGTATTTTATGTACTCTAACCGGTACAGTTAACTTTGATAGATCAGTATATTTTAATATTATCAAATGAGAGCAAATCATTCCATCATAAGGAGTGCTGATCATTTGCTATAATGCTGTAGAGGCCTTTCAGTCTTTTCTCTGCATTAATCCCACATTACTAACATTTCTATTTCAGCTGCTTCACAGTACATGATGACTACTTACATTCATAAGAAAAAAGTCTAAATCCAGTATTTCCTTCCCCAGATCCTCCATGATGACAAGTCAGTTTAAACTCTTCTATGTTACAGAAAAGCTATTGTACAGCCATTTCCCCTTATTTCAAGATTGCGTGAAGATAAATAGAGTGTTTGGAAAGTAATCATTTAAAAAATAATTTTCTGAACTTTTCTAAGTTATAAAGAGAAATAAGTAACAATAAAAAATAGATCACATCATTTACATAATAGATCTGACAAAAATGGTAAGCTATAGTTTACTTAGTAAACCGTAACGGTAGCAGAATACATTGACAATGCTGATGTTCCTAAACAGAAGGACAGACATTTGTCCCAAAAGCCAAATGATAGCTCATATTCATGCTGCTGGGGGTTTGCTTCCCCCACACCCCCAGCAGATTTGTCTAGAATGCTAGTTGTGGAGGTTCAACATGGAGAGCAATTAGAAAATTAACAAGTGTGAATAATCAGAGGTCCACTATAATTTTATAATCACAAGCAAAAATTCATTTGCCATCAAATATCTCATCTCCTTAAAAAAAAAAAAAAAAAAAAGTTACCAAAATTAGTTTGCTACCACTAACTACACAAATAACCAAGCTTTAGCCCATGTCACTGGCAGATAAATTTTCTGAGCCTATTAACACAAGAGGACAGCTCTTGCTGAGATTTCTGATCCCCTTTCAAGAACGGCAAGTATTTAATACCATATTGCAATTTAATTGACCTTGAAAGAAAATTCAAGTTAGGACAAATACATCAACTATATAGGTTATATTTCAGAATAACATCATTCCATAATATAATCATAATCAATTATATATTCTTTAAACAAATACAGACAATTCAAACTTTTAACAGCCTGTCATACTCTAACAGCATAAAAATTTCCCTAGCCAGTCAATAAATATTCTCAATAAAAGAAGAAAGCCTTTCAACTCAGATTAAAAATTTCCATACTCAATTCCTGATGTGGATGTTTTGGTGAAAACTTCCTTCAATACTGACTGAAAAATAGAAGTGCACTGCAACAGTTCAGTGGCTTGTGTATTTGATAACAGTTCTGAAGCACCCATTTTTAAATCAAGTTCCACTTCACTAGTTATGTTCTCAAACCTGAGCACTTGGGTTTGAAGTAGATATGAAAAACTGTGCATTGCCTCAAATGAGAATGACAACTCTAATACTGCAATGAAATCCATTCCAAACTTGAATACTGTAAACATAAGGCCTAGTTCCAATTTAATCAGATTGTTCACAAGCAACAGTTACTCCCCAAGCTCAGTTGCTGCATTTATACAGCATCTAGTGGAGGCCCAGAGAAGTTACGGCCATGCCATCTCTTACTAACCAATATTTCAGAGAATCACAGAATCACAGGGGTTGGAAGGGACCTCCAGAGATCAAGTCCAACCCCTCTGCCAAAGCAGGTTCCCTACACCAGGTCGCACAGGTAGGTGTCCAGGCGGGTCTTGAATATCTCCAGAGGAGACTCCACAACCCCCCTGGGCAGCCTGTTCCAGTGCTCCGTCACCCTCACCATGAAGAAGTTCTTGCACATATTTGTGCGGAACTTCCTATGCTCCAGTTTCTGGCTGTTTCCCCTTGTCCTGTCTCCACACACTGCTGAAAAGAGTCTGGCCTCGCCACTTTGCCCCCCACACCTTAGATATTTATAGACCTGGATCAGGTCCCCTCTCAGTCTTCTTTTCTCAAGGCTAAACAGACCCAGTTCACTTACTTAGCCTTTCTTCATAGGGGAGATGCTCCAGCCCCTTCATCATCTTTGTGGCCCTCCACTGGACCCTTTCCAAGAGATCCCCGTCTTTTTTGTACTTGGGAGCCCAGAACTGGACACAGTACTCCAGATGAGGCCTTACCAGGGCAGAGTAGAGGGGGAGGATCACCTCGCTCGACCTGCTGGCCATGCTCTTTTTAATGCACCCCAGAATGCCACTGGCCTTTTTGGCCAGGAGGGCACACTGCTGGCTCACAGCCAACCTGTCGTCCACCAGGTCACCCAGGTCCCTCTCTGCAGAGCTCCTCTCCAGCAGGTCATCCCCCAACCTGTACTGGTGCATGCAATTATTCCTCCCTAGGTGCAAGACTCTACACTTGTTTTTGTTAAACCTCATCCAGTTTCTTACTGCCCAGCTCTCCAGCCTGTCCAGGTCTCGCTGAATGGCAGCACGGCCTTCAGGTGTGTCAGCCAACCCTCCCAACTTCATATCATCAGCAAATTTGCTGAGGGTGGCCACTATCCCCTCATCAAGGTCATTGATGAAGATGTTGAACAAGACCGGACCCAGCAGCAACCACTGGGGAACACCGCTAGTTACAGGTCTCCAACTGGACCCTGCACCGCCAATGACGACCCTCTGTGCTCTGCCAGTCAGCCAGTTCTCAACCCACCTCACTGTCCACTCATCTATCCTACACTTCCTCAGCTTTGTTATAAGGATGTCGTGGGAGACATTTATAGCTGAGTGATCCAAATACAGCCTTAGCACCTATTTTGAGAAACCAAATACCATGACACAAGTGTTTGACACCTAACAGTAAATCCATAAAGTCAAACAAATCAGATCAAAGTGTTAGTACTGGGTCTCCTGTCACCACCCCAGAACCAGAACGTGATTTGGGCACGGTGCTGACCTGCATTATGTAGCAAGGATAACTACACTAGCTCTCAACCATCTGGACATGAGCCAAACTGTGCCACTCAAACTCTGAGCCAGGCATCAGTACTTGGCCTTCTCTTATTCAACAACTGATACTAATTTAGTAAGCAGCTAGCAAGCCCTAACAGCGATGGAAGGGAGACAAGTTCCACCAAGATGCTAGTCAAAACCAGCAGGGTCTGACCTGAACACTAGCAAGTAGCAGGAGTGGGAGCAGATGCCAATCCTCCTAGCAGGGATGGCAGCACCTGTCTGCAGACAGGACACGGTGCCATGGTGCCATGGTGTCTATACAAAAGTGAGGTAGAGACATGGGCAGGAGCAGCTGAGGCCACTTGGTTTGTTCAGCCTGGAGGAGACTGAGGACTGATGAGACTTCCTCATGAGGGGAACAGAGGGGCAGGTGTTGATCTCATTTCCCTGGTGATGGCAAAAAGATCTAAGGGGACTGCTTGAACCCCAACCATTGTGCCCCATAGCCAGGAACAACACACTGCATTGTTAGCAGCACCCAAAGGCTCTGCCCATGGAATAACTGTCATGTTTTCCTGCTGTTCTATCAAAAATAAAGCAGAAATGCATTGGTCCCTCAACAGGAAATCCTCCCAGCCTGTGACTAGCCCACCTCATGCTCCCCACCAGCACAGGGCCAAGCTGCAGCCATGGTCCTGGCAGCAACTCCAACCCCAGCAGCCACCCAGCAGCCACCCCGCAGCCGCCCCGAGTTTGCATCCCCACACCACTTACCTCTGCTGACTGAAACATGCCCTGTGAGGCCCACCTGCCTGAGCCAGTGAAAGCTGGGTAAACACAGGCGATGCTGTGGGGATGGGCTGAGAACAGCTGCCACCAGCCCTACAGCACAACGCAAGCAAAGCCTTACTAAAGCCTCCAGGCCTCACAAACATGCTCAGCTAGAGATCAGGAACAAATTAGGATGGGCAGTGCTCTGCTGGCACCCCAACATATGCAGTGGAGGGACATGAGGTCACAGTCCATCAACTAGTGATGTAACACACAGTTTTACTGTGACATCAAAACTAGTTGCCCAGGGTGCTGACACCCTGTGGAAGCCTTCCCAGCCCCTCAGCGCTCTAGTCAGCACCAGCACTGTACCTCTGCACAACCACCGGGGCTGCTGTAGTGCTGTTGTCAGAGTCCCCCAGCAGTCACCCCAGCCTGGGCCTAGTGTTCCCCACTCCGCCAGGGGCCCTCTCTTAATGAGTGACAAATGTACCCCTCAGAAGTAAACAGCAATTTCATTTCTTAGAAGCAATGATTTCTTCTTTCATATGAAGTTAAGAAAAGCTGATCTTGCACAAAGCCTTTGTGCCACTTTCCCAATATATATATATAGACTCCGCTATTACATTTTTGTTACTAACAATTAATATACACAGCATCAGCTCACATGCAGTTCTTTGTGCATATAGGTACATATGCATAACTCTTGGCTACTATTAAAATTAAGTAACTTAAAAATTAGGTATATTAGCCAAATTGCACGTAGCATTTTCATTGTTTGTCACTGCTTAGCTTTCAAGCTTTCTACCATTTTGTCTCTTGTAATGCAGAAACTAATATGAACTTTTATCTAAGCTCTTTACAGACTTTAGTGTAGCTTCAAGAAGACATTCAGACTTTCAGCAAAACTCATAAAAATAAATAAAATTACGTAAAAATACAATAATGAATATTTGTTTGAGGTTTTAATTGACTCTTCAGTATTCTTCCCTTGATTTTATGGTAAATACTTTTCTTAAGTGCATAGTTTTTTAACATGAACATCATTCCCAACCCTAAGGGAACTCTGTTTTTACTTTAAGACTGCTAATCACACACAAGTACATTTTATTGACCTAATTCTGTTCCAGCTCATTAAACACAGCTGCCTTCAATGGTCAGGAAAAAGTAACTGAATACAACATGTGAAAGAGCCCAACCAACTAAAAATGGAGTGGTTGCTTAAAGTCCACAGAGGGGTTTTGTCATTATTCCATTAAAACGCTACGGAACAAGCAACAGCATACAAGACAGTGTTTGAGGAAAGTACACCAGCAACCGAATCAGGTCTTTCAATTTCAGAACAACCTACAATGAAAAACACACACTTTTACATGTTTTTGCATGTAAAAATCTTATAGTCCTAGGCAAGAATTGTTTTGTCAATTGCCAAGTATTCTGAAATACAGTTAGAAAGTTTCTAACTGTAGGAACAGTAGCTCTTTTCAGTACTGAATTCTGAAGGCTCTATGACTACAACTTGTTTTTTTATCCAAAATAAAATAAAATAAAATAAAATAAACCCACAAGAGAAAAGTGAAATAATTTACCCTATAATAAATATACATTAAAATATACTGTTAGAGTCTGGGAAAGGTTTTATAACTGGAAACAGTCTTGATGAGAGTAGAAAAGAGCTCAGCAAGAATAAAATATAATAATCCAGAAGAATAATTCTACCTATTTCCAGAAGATCTGGAACTGATTTCAGCCTTTGATTCATGGTCTCCATCCTACAAATCCGTATCTTCAGTAACTTGGGATAAGCAAGTGCTGGCAGGATGAGGATGTTAATGACCAGAAAGAGAAAATACCAGACATGGTAAATTTCTGCGTCTCTGCTTAGGCGAATACTTTTATGAGATCAAATCCAGAGACTGAAAAATCCCAAAACAGACCCAGGATTGTCACGATAAACAGTCTTTTAAGAGACAGCATTGAAATGCCACTGGCTGGAAGCAGTCATTCAAACAAGCAGTTTACTGCAAAACAGATTTGCAACCTGTATCACGCATGAGTCTTTCTCACGCTCATCCTTTAGTATCTATTTGTAAGCTAATCTTTATTACAGACACCACCCCACATTAATCATCGCCATTAAGATCAGTGTAATGTACTTCAGTATTGCTAAATAAAAAAGGTAAGGATCAAACTCAAGCACATGACCCTGGACTGTCCATCCTGCTGACTTCTTTGTGGCTCTATTCAGATGGCTTCAGAATGTCTCCTAATGCATTTCTAGAGAAGATGCATCCTACACATGGCTTTCCAAAGACTACAGGCAGCACTGGTACAGGTTTGGCTCCTTCCTAGCACCCTACAAGATCCCCTTCCTACTGGCAGGCACCCTAGCAAGATTCTTCTTACATTTTATAGAGCCAGAGGTGAAATGCCACCTGCATTCAGGAGCTAACATCTTATGCTCACAAACATGAGAATAATACAGGCAATAATCCTTACAAAACACAGATCTGATAAAATGGACCCCAACAACTGATACCACTGCATAATCCACTTCCTGTCCCTGTTTAAATCCTTTTCTGGAGATCTGAATGTGTTCAACAAATAGCAGAAACACACACGAATTCTTGATTTAACCTCCACTAAAGCCAAAATCCAAATTCCCTGAATTTCAACTGTACTGGAAACCTAAATTAGAATTCAAAGAAGAGTATGGGGTTGCTCCTGACCCAGACACTAAGCTGATTTTACTGCTATGTTAAGCTGAACTAGCAAGAATATTTTAACATGAATTAGCAAAACAGTATTAGGCACCAACTTTTTCTGACATTAAGACAATCTTCAAGTATAGGTTTTTTTTGCCTTGTTTATTCAATTCTGTACATATAACTGTTCCCAAAAAGTCTTTGCAATAAAATTCACACCAATCAACATCTTCATTCCTTTAATTATGTTTTTTGTTCTCATGACACCATAAATGGTCTCCAAAAGATTGCTGAAAAGAAGCCTAGCTTGGTTACTAAAATTAAAATAAACTGCTCAGAGGTTGGGAAAACAAACAAACAAAACACCTGGGATTTATTCTATAATTCCAGGAAATTCAACTTTTTTCAATAAATCACTGAACTTAGCTTTTTGGTGCAAAGAGAAGCCTGACAATCAGATTATTGTCAAGTTGCCAGTCTAACACTTAACCAGTTGAAGAGCTCTGGGCACCACTGGCTGCTCCAACCACCCGCTGCCATCATCTACCCCCAAAATGCGTTGGGCCAAGGGCTCCCGTGTGCTGCCCACTCTCACTCTGGGAAGCACCCCAGAGGATGGCAGCTAACAGTCCTGCCAAGATCATCCAGATCCAGAGGCTCCAATAAACCTCAAAGAGTGCTAGAAGCCCACTCAAAAACAACCAAACTGAGACTCCTACGGGAAGCTCTAAGTCCTATTTTCTCAAGTCAGCACCTACATAAAGTGTTTATGTACAAGGGCGTATGTTGATGGTAAGACAGTAGACACTGAACCTTCCCACCGATATCCCATTACACGTTGTTGCTGTGTGACAGATGGCAGCAAAGGGTCAATCTGACAGAATGGTGTCTGACATGGAAGTGCGTTTGAGGTGTGTCACTGAACTCCTCCATGTCAAAAACATGTCAAAATCATTTATCAATGCTTGCTGAACTTCTGTAGAGCTCAAACAATGGATGTGAGCACATTGAGGGGTGAGTGGTGCGTTTCAGCAGTGACAGTGGGTCACCTCTGCTGGTGAAGAATTTTACAAGTGCAGGATGGAGGTTCTTGTTACTGGTGAAAATGCATAGCTAATGCTGGTGACTATGTTGAAAAACAGTGTTTTGTAGCTGAGAATTTGCTCTATCAAATAGTGTTATTGTGCTCTTTGTTGCAGTTTCCATGGCAATAAATAGGAGGCATTACTTTTGGAGTGACCTACATGCATAAACAACCACTAGAGTCATTTTCTCGAGGCAACACATTTCCTCCCTACTCTCAGTATGCGAGTGAAGGTATGGCACCAAAATAAATGACGATGACAAAAGTACAATAGTTACACCAGACTATGGACAGAGAAGAGCACAGCAACAATCAACGTATCGTTCATACTGATGTTACTCACACATGCAATGAGCACCAAACGTTTACGCCACTGATTAGGCTTCAGGGTTTTTTTTTTTTGTTTTTTGCTTGTTTGTTTGTTTTCAGACAAAACATCTGCATTTGCGCAGAACCTATCCAAGCAGGCTTTCCAACAAAAGCATTCATTTTCTTTTTGGTGAAGGTTATGATAAAATCTTAAGCTACAGACAAGGCAATAGGGCCTTGGATACCGTTATATTTACTTGTGACCTAACTACAGTATCATAAGAATAACAGATAATCCTAAACTTAATACAACGTTACAGAGTGCAGTTCACAAATCAGTCTCTTAAAAGCTCTACTCTGAAGTGACTCCTGCAGGAATAGATATAACATAACTAATCACCGCTTACAGAATTCATAAAAACTACACAGATTTCCTTAAAAGAGGAAGAGACAATCGATGTTTTTAAGTAAGGCGGATGTTCATTCAACTCTCACTGCATACAGAAGTCAGTTTCTGCCACGAAAGCGCTGATTCACATTTACTAATCCACATTTAAACGTGAATGGATTTTACACATAGGGATATTTTTAATTAATTATGCACATAAAAGTATTTTCTGCCTCTATGTCCCCAACCACAAAATTATCCATACTCTGCATTTTGAGCAGTACGACTGAAATCAACTGCCATACAAGGCTGGAAAAATAAAAAAATAAAAAAATAAAAAAAAAACAACCACAGAAATCCAAGAAGGTACTTCTCATTACGTTCATGATTTCCACTTAAAAAGTTTCATTCTCAATACAACGCAACGATGCACTCAAACTTCCATTATTTAAGACGTTACATCACTAGGAATTTTATCAAGATAACGTGCAGAATACGTGCACATCTACCGGCTGCAGCCGTGCTAATCCTCCCGTGCCACTGGGCGCTCACCCCACCACCCGACCCGCAGCTCTCCCCTCCCGTCCGGCGGCCGAAACGGGACGCGCAGCTCGCTGCTGCCGCCGCTCCTTCCCGCGTGGCCCCCTGCGCTCCCCTCACCTGCCCGCGGGAACTCCGGGACGCCCCTGATGGAGCCGAGCTGACGCAGCTGGAAAACTTTCCGAACAGCCTCGCAGCTCCGCGGCTCGCCATCCCGGGGGACTGGGGTGACCGCAGCGGCGAGCAGCGGCAGCAGGAGGAGGACGCTGAGGCTCCGTGCCTCCATGCCCGCCTCCCCTCGCAGAGACCGCGGCTCAGAAGCCCCAGAGCCCCGCTCTGCCTGCGAGCTCGCCGCTCGCCAGCGCCGCCCGCCGCCCCCTGCAGGCGGGGCCCTCCCTAGGGCCGGCGCTGCTCCCCGCCCGCCCCCGCCTGCGAGGCGGCGGCGGAGCGGCACTGCTTGCTGAGTGCGAGGATGGATTCCGAGATCCCGCAGCCCGGGATCATCACATTAGAATCATACTAGAATTACGAACCCCCTCCAAGCGCATATTTTAAAGACATGCTGACCAATACAGCTAGAAGCTTTTTTTTCCTAGGTTGTGAAACTGCCCGAGATCATCCAGCGTGCTACAGCACGAGACCGTCCCAGCCTTCACTCCAATCCTGTATCTGTGGTAGCAATTTAAACACAAGACCGCAAAACTGTGAGGAACGTGTGAATTATTCTGAGCACCCATGTGAACAAGGTAACAAAACAGCACATCAGTTGTTAAAACCTGTGTTAGAAATCAACTGCTTCACTGCTGAGCAAGACAATAAGGCATTAAGTTAACATCCAGTCTACTGAGTAACAGCTTAATTCATTACCTGTGGAGAGAACTACTATTTCCTTTCTCTCAGTCATCTGTACTCGTGGACCTGGCAATTTCTTTCTATCAGCAAATTCCAATATACAATATTTGAAATGTCCTTCAATAGAATTCGTTCTACTCTCCTTCTTAAAGAGAACGCTTCTGAATATTGAAGAATATCACTGGAGAAAACAATTTGGATGTGGGAGGCAGAAAGCATAGGAAATTACTTGGCAACTTGAAGATGGTAGAGGAAATCCTGAGAACCACAAAGTGATTCCTCAACTTGTAATACAAGACACATTCATTCACAATAAAGATACAGAAATAACTTATTAGAGGAGAAAAGTCTTGCCAGATAAAAGAAATACAAATATTCTTTTTAAAATGTAAGATCCTTGAACTGTGCAGAAGTTTGCCATCAGTAACAGATGATCCCAGAGCCCGTGGATTTAAAGCAAACTGGCATTTTATATCTCCTACTGATAACGACTCACTGAAACTTCTATCCTCCAATTCTACAGGTTATGGGAAAAGACTGGTAAGAAATCAAATTTCCATCTTCCATCTATCTCTTTATTTTCTCTTGGCATACAGCACTAACTTAACTACTTATGTACATAGCTAACACTCTTCTTCAGAAACTTGCTTGCTGTAAGCATTGAAACCCCTTTATTTGGCCGTGCTACACTCCCTGTATCCCTCTACAGAGCTGCTATGAAAACAATTTTCCTTGCTTTACTTACATCTGCTTTTCTCACACCTCTTTTGCCATATCAAGCACAAGCCATTTAGCTTTGTTTGCAAGTCCCTTTACTGTTCCCATCTAACCCATGATGCTAATTTCCAAAGGACTGCAACACCTCCCTCTACCTCCAGCTTCTAAAACGAAGAAATAGTTTCATGCTATCTCCTATTTTGCTTCAGATATCTGAAAGTAATTCAAACATCTGTTATCTTTTCTTTCTTCTTAAGTCATTCTTCAAGGCTATCTCAGTCGTGAGTCCTATCTATTATTTTTACATACATCACATCAATTAAGGAAGTTCTTATTAAAACCATGGACTGTTGTGTTTACTACTATGTTCACACTCTTCATAAACTCTTCAACTCTTCTTGGTTCTGATACTGTCCTCTTGCTTTGAGCTTGGTGGGGAAACCCAGCACTCACACAGAGCTCCTTGAAGCTATAGAAACAGCAGGGAACAATTAAAAAAAAAAAAAAGCTTTCCTCCCCCCCCCCCCCCCCCCAGTTACACAGAATCACTGTACAGTTGCTATGGTAAGTATATAAAGAAAATCTTCTGATTTTAAGTTGGGATAAATAAGCTATAAGACCTGAACTGAAAGAGCTGTGCACCATTTGGATTCATAGCACTATCCTGCTCTGCTACCAATGACCCTATAAACTTATACGAGGCCAGTAAAACTTCACATGCATCTATAAGTTGACTTCATCTACAGATCCATTAACTGTTTTACTGAAAGAGTTCATAACAGTATTACAAAAGTTTGAGAATTTATATACAAACGGGTCAGTGTGGGTTTTCTTAATGAATTACTAAATTTTATTTATTTTAATGAAAATGTCATCATTTTATTTGATTCTTTGTGATTATAGTGAATTATCAGCCAAGACCTCACAAGAGAACAGATGAGACTACACAAGGGAAATAACTGCAAGTCACAAAGAAGCATTGTAGACTATACCCCTTCCATGTTACAAATGCTATTCTACTACTGTTCCATATATTAACCTAAACTTTGATGTTTATCTGCACTGCATTATACCCCTACCATTCCATGTCCTAGTTCCCCATCCCTGCATAACTCGCCGCGTGATCTCCACAGAGAATTCAGCAGGCCGGTACCCGCCGCCAAGGACCCGAAGCATCGCTGCTTTGTGCTGCTGCTGCCTGAAGCTGCTGCTGCTGCTCAGCGGCCCCGCAGCACGCAGACAGTCTTGCTGCGGTCCGGCGAGTAGCCGGGAAGTCCAGCACATAGCGACCGCATCCGGGTTCTGTCGAGCGCCTCCACCGGCTGCGGGATGAGCTCCCTCCTGCCTTTTTATTATTATTATTTAATTACCACTGCTTCCTTTAAAGGGAAAAGGTTTTCAAAATGCAGGTATCACATCTTGCTTGCCTAGAAGGAGCTTCAGCTCTTCACAGTAAATCAGAAGTGTTTGCTTAGGAATATTGTATCCAGCATGTAATTACATGTTTTCACAAAGGTTTTATTTAATAATTTATACTTCAAATCTAGCTCAGCAGTTTACTTTAAAAAGTACTTCTCCTTACTGCTAGATACAGTGTTTCCATAGGGACTTTCTCAGATATTCTAGCATTGAACATTCTTAATCTCATTTTCTCTTGATTAGTGTCACTCGTCTCACCTACTAGAAACTTGGGCCTATACAATTAAAACACTGTCAGACAAGAACATCTGAACTGCTCCCTAAGAGGGAACACACAGTAAGGAAGACTGCAAGAAAGGAAAGTAGCAACTTACACAAAATATTCATGTGCAACAGAATAAAAAGTGTCATGTAATTGGAATTGTTCTGCAATCTAATCCTAATATGAAAAATCCACATTCAATATCACTGCTTCAGTCTAGCATCAGCAGCAATGGGGGGGGGGGGGGGGGGGGGAAGAGGAGTATGAAAACCCCATATACTTCAGTTGGTACTCAAATATTCTTCTTCGAAGCATTTGCAAAAGATTAACAAACTATTTTGGTCTCCTCTAAGCACATAAGGCAGAGCGAATAACTCTTCCTTTCCCTGTTAAGTTATAAAATATTCAAGTTTCATTGTGCCTAGACATGAGAACTAATTTCCCTTAGTCTGTATGTTTGCAATACTTTGACTTAATCAGAACAATGATGCTCAAGGAGATTCTGTGATCAAAAACCTGTTCAACAAGAGGCAGCATGTTAATAAGTTATCAGGTAAGTCACAACATGAGTATTTATGCATACACTAAGCGGTATCGCTCAACTTCTGTTATTTACCATTGCTCTTGCCCACACAACTTGCAAAGCATTAACTCTGTAGCTGATGCCCAGCTTTTCAGTTTTTGCAGGTACAGAAAAGATGAAAAACTATTCCTAAGAGGCACTAGCTAAAGCACTTGCATATAAACAAAATACACTCAGATCCTTCAAATTCCTGCAACTCCTATAATACACACTCTTTGTTCAGATGTTAGCATGTCCTCTTTTCTCCAAGTGGAATGAGAAGAGGACCAAAACATGCAAAAGGGAGCAACCTGCAACAGTAACAACAACAACAAAAAATAATAACTTTATACATTTAGTAAATTTTGAACAACAGTGAATCACAAGACTGTCAACTGTGTGTAAATCTTAGCTATACAAGCTGTAAGGTAAACGAGGTAAAGATAAATCCATTCTACTTAACAAAGCACTCAGAGTAAAAAAAAATAAAAAAATTTAAAAATAGGCCTCCCAGAACATTTCATAAGACAGTAAAACCCAAGTTACAGCACCCTTCACTACTTCAGATCCTACCATAGAATCACAAGGTTGGAAGGGACCTACAAAATCTCCTAGTCCAACTGTCCTCCCATTACCATCGCTATCACAAGCCACTAAACCGTACTGTGTAGCTCCTCATCCAGATGCTTCTTGAACACTGCCAGGGACAGCAACTCCACCACCTCCCTAGGTAGGCTGTTCCAGTGCCTGACCACTCTCTGAGAGAAAAAGATTTTCGTTATGTCTAATCTAAATCTCTTCTGGTACAACTTGCAGCCATTTCCACAGGCCCTGTCTGTTGTCCAGGAGGTCTATTTTACCATAGTGCACCACTCTACTAATCATACACACTCTACAAACCAATGCTCAAAGATAAAAGGTCTTTCTTCATGTCTCTCCATTCCTTAGTATACAGCTACCATGCTGCATACTTTGCTGTACCAGCAGAGTTGGAAGTTAGCTTGCCTAGAACATTACTTGTCTTCACAGGAAAAAAAAAAAAAAAGTTTCTCCCCACACCAGTACAACCCTCAGCTCTTATGCTTTTCAAGAAAGTATGGTTTAGAGTTCATAGAAGAAAAGTTACTCTCAAGTTTCATTCTGCACTGAGTTTTGCTTAGAGGGATCTCAACTCTGTTTCTTCTAACTTAGAGTCTTAGTTTCAGATTCATGAAATGTAAGTTAGGCAGTTAAAGGGGAATGATTCACTAGCACTGAATCCAGAATTCAGTACTTCAAAATCGGGGCAAATCTAGGCAGCTAGAAGTCATTAAAGGTTTAAGATTCCATCAGCACTGACTCTTTAAGACACCTGTCCAGAAGCAGAAATTTAGTAGCTACCAGTGCAGAGTAGGTGACATATCCCATCGCAAGGTCCCACCTGAACCCATAAGCTAAGTGAATCTACTAAATTTCCAGTTCAGCTCAAAGTGCAATAATTTGGTCACACGTAGGGAAGTATCAAAGCAAACAGGTGCAAACATCCTTATTTATTTTAATACCACTCACACATTCAAGATGAGCATTTGTTTGAATAATTCAAACTTTCCACATCTCTCCTGAGGGAACATGCAGGACATTAGTGCATTTTCAAAGTGACAGGGCTTCACAAAGTCCTTATGAGGTTACCCCAACATATACTGTAACAGCTGGAGCAACTGGGCTGAGAGGGAGCAGAACTTCATCTAGTTGAGGTACTAGACGTCAATAGAGGATTCCAGTTTGCTTTTACAGATGATCAAGTATTTCATCTTGACCTGCTAGAACAGACCTCTTTCTACACTATAAATAAACAAAATAGAGTTCTAACTTTCTACTGAAAGGCTGCGAGTCTCCCTATCTACCTCACATGCTCTTCTTATAAATTAATTTACACCACTACACAAATCCTTTATGAATTTGGTAATGAAATTCACAACACTAGAAATCAATTTCCAACCTTACGCTTCATAAAAATCACACTGTGTAATTATGCTAATGTCCATCTGCCTCTAATAATTTGTTAATGGGTACTGCTTTGGTGTAACAGGTATGGGATATCAGAAACGCCTCAGTTACATAAAAAGCCTCAAGTGGAAGTTGGATTACTTTGGATAACAAAACCAACTGCGGTAAAACTAGGTTCCACGATTCTGCTGCCCATGAACTTCTTCCTAGGTTGTACTTCTAGTACACTACCTTATTTAGTATTAAACAAATGAAACTAATGTATGGAGATAGGCCTAGGTCCTCATTATTAAATAAATACATCATGCCTACAAAGATACTTAGGTACCACCAATTCTTACACCATAATTTACTGCCACACACACACACAAAAAAAAACCAACAAAAAAAACCCACAAAAAAACAGTATTTGCTTCTAACATAAGAACAAAGTCTTTTATGAGCTGGAATTGCGCCCAGCTAGTAAGCTGACTAGCTCAAGGCATACCCTGGGAGACCATCTCTGAAAACTGCATTTATTTCTTAGCTTGCCAATAGCATTAACATACATTTCATGGAAACTATCTATTACATGTGAGCAAATATCTACTTTGGCTCTTACAAAGCCATTGTACAAACAGGAATTAGACATTACAGCATGTAAACACTTTGAGAGGTTGGCCTACTGTTAATCACTTACTGTTCCAGAGCACTGTAAAGACAATGCAGGCATGTAAGCTTAATCTCAAGCTTCAGGAGAATTTGAGTGCTTCTTAAAAATAGCAAGGACAAAAAACAAACAAAGAAACTGGAAAGACTGCAGAAGGTCTCCACGATTCCTGCAAATAGTACACCTGTAAAAGTATCCCAGCCTTCCCTTCCACTGCAACTCCTGGACGACTTTCAAATATCTATCTATATAAATATAGACAAACCTTACTGTTAAAAACAAAAAAAACATGTGAGAGTGTTGAATGATACATTATTTTCCTTGTTGTCATTTTGCTAGAGTATATTGTCTGATGAAATATTACTAAGATAATATGATACTATACATCATCCCAAAATGGAATACAAATTCCGCTCAGCAGGGCTGTTTCCATATATGTGTGGTTTTTTGTCTCCTCCAGGAGGCAGAAATCAAAAAACAAAGGGTCTTCCTAAGGAATTTCATTTGCATGTGGCAACTGATGTCCCCCACTGCAACAACCCCAACCTTTGCTCCAACAGAATTTCATCAGTGCATAACATTTGATCATACAAAATTAGAAAAATAAATGCTACAGACTGCACGCATGTAGATCTAGGTCACTGTACTCATGATTTCATTGGTGCCACGGTTTGATGGTTTTTCACATCAGTGGATCGGTATTCCACATTATAACATCATGTAGTGCACTGGGAGTTAAAGAGTTAATGTTGCAATTCTGTGCATTGTTAGTATTTCCAGTCTCTTGTTCTCAGAAGACTGAACTACAGCTCCCAGAAGACTTTTTTCCACTTCCGTTTGGAGGGAAAGATAAAACTGGGAGTCATGAGACTTTTCTCTTTGCTCCTTGACAGTTTTGCCTACAGTATTTTATTAGAGTAAGGACTTCGGTTTCAGAAACTCTCTCATCTCATTTGATTTATTAGCTTCAATTCCAATCATACTGTATTATATTGTGTTATCTCACATACTACTGCTATCTTTAGTAAATCAAGATTTTCCTTAGGCCGTTGCCGCCATTATTTTTCATCCAGCCCCATTTCCCTACCCTTTCCCTTCCTCTCCCACCCCTTCCTGGGGTGTGGGTCCATGGGTCCCTTCACCCCCTAGTCATGTAATAGGTCAAGCCAGGCCAAACCTGAGAGCTAGCCTACATCTTTTCAAGTTGTTATCTACCTCAGTTTAGTTGTGAGAGCTAAATCATATCTGAAGGTTGCACTCCTCATTATTTTGCCCTGAAGTCCTGTTCCCCATGAGAAGCTACAGAATTCTAAAGAAGGGAACACAATAATACAATCCAAATGAGAAGCAGGACATAAATGAAAAGAAGAATATGTAGTACATACAATAGCTCAGGATGGCATAATACAAATATTTCAGTTAAAATACTTGAACTAGTTGCCTAGAAAATAATTCTACATTTTCATTTTCCCCAGAATATGAAAACTCAGGGAGGAATGTTCCATTCCTCCAGCCACATTTTGTGGAACCAAGAATTAAAAACAAGCAAAAAACACATTAGAAAAGTATGTATATGCATCCCTGGAGATTTCTAGTTCCATTTAAATATTTTTTAAGCCAAAGCTTTCTCCAAAATTCTGAATTAATACTTCATACAAAGTTACCTAATATATTTAAGCTGTCCTTTTAATAAAAGTTCCTGTAGTCACCAGAAATAACAGCTCACCATCATCTGCACTTCTGTTGCTATAATCTTCCTCTATCAAAACCCACTGCCCACTAAACCCTGTATTTTAAACATCTCTTTTTCTTAAGCATATAAACAGTTGTGACGCTCAATTTAAGAAATGACTGCACAGAAAGCACGATCTTCATTGCATCTTTCCCAGGAACTGGCCTTTTGACAGTTCCCTCCTGTCTCTCTTTTGGTCAGGATATGTGTCATCTGTCTCACCTGTACAATCCTTCAATACAGAGTAGAAACAGTCTTGTTAGCTATAGTGGCTTTAGGAACATTGCTACTGATTCTGAAAAGCCATTTTGTAAGGTGGTCTCAAATTATCGTAAGCTTGACAGGATATTGAAATTCATGCTTAAACGATTAAGAAAAGTATTTACAAAATGATTTAAAGTTGGGAGTGCTTATTTAGTAGGTCTGCGATTCTGATTTTAGATTTCTAACTTGGTCGATACATGCAGCTAGAACTGAATTAACTTGTTTTGGTGACTTGTACAGCGACAGCTGCAAAGCATTGGAGCCACCAACTGTTCAAACATGGCAACAGCTAGTTAGCATCTACCGCAGAGCAGTTTACACAAAGCATAAAGTACCAAGTTTCTTTCCTTACTTAACACTCATTGTAACATTCATCCTATTAAAATTCTGTAAACTTTGTATTTAATTGAATAAAGCTGGTTATTTACTTCCCAAAATTGTATTTCTACCTCTAATGACATGAACTTCACCTAAAAGTTCTTGCAGTTCTCAGTTCAATTAGACATCTCCTGGTAGACATATAGAGCAGATGTAGTTCCTGAGCACTAGTTCATTCAAACAAGTTTACACAAGCTTTTTATAAAGAACTCTGCACAGTTACCACTGTAAAAAATATTCTTAATTTCAAATATTTAACGGAAGTTACATAACAAATCAACCAGCAAAATGGAAACAGCTTCCCTTCAGAGAATACTCAGAATCTCAACTGTAATAGCAGAACCCTAAGGAACAAACTTAACATTTTCTGTCAGTGTCCTTCCCAACAACATGTAAGTAGTTTCTTCCCCTCCCTAAACCATCTAACAGGTTTTCCTGAAAGAACTTGCTTCATGTACACGACAAATAAAAATGAGGGAACGCATGAAGCACAGAAATTCTGTTGTAGCAATTAGACAGATCAATACAACAGGAAAGGTATTACAATAAAGGTGTGATGACAGAAGGACCAGCACGATAGAAATATGCTACAAAGGAAGGAAGGAAGATTGCTCATCCATATCAGAAGACTCTAGATTTGCAATGGAAAACTTCTTGAAGGATAGATCTCCAAAGGTCCTTCCCACATAGCAGTCAGCCTTTAAATGAGGACCAAGAGATGCAGCCAGGCTCCACCCCTTCCAGTCACAGAGGTGAATTGCCTTCACCTGTGCTCCCAGGGCTGACTGGGTCTTTTCCCCAGGTGCTCAATCAGTGGTTAAGGTCATGACACAACAGTTGCCATACACTCTTAAGTAAGTGATTCTCTATTTCACGATCATTCATAGCAGATACTACACAGGAAAGCATTTATCTAGCCATCCTATTCTCAGCCATACACTGCAAAGAGACAATAGGTTCTGTGCATTAGCACCGTTCCCATGTGCATATATTTACAAATTACACACACGATAGATACAAATTATCTATACACAGCCACACACACACACACACACACACAAAAAAAAAAAAAAAAAGCTAGGGAAACAAGAGGCACCTGAAAAGACCGACCACTTCCCGAAGCTTGAAGAACCTAAGGTGGCTCCTGGTTCCTTTACATCATTTCTCAGCCCCCATTAAGGATGAAGATGGTAGCCCCAACATGCAGTAATTTCCTTGATCTGGAGCTAACTGAAGGTGAGCTTTCTAAGATATATTCAAGTTCAGAAACAGGTTTCCTGATACCAATTACAAAACATTAAGTCACAAAGAAGATTCTCTCCAGCCTCAAAAGCTTGGTATCCAAAAGTCAGAAGTATCTTGAACAAAAATAAATAAATAAAAACAGCCCACACTTCCTTACATTAGAAAAGGGGTCTTGCAACCTACGACCTTGAAAACATCATATTGCTGAGCAGGTTCTACATATTGTCCAGTACTTTCACCAGGAGTTTTTGTGTCAATAAGATTGGAACATGACAATTTGGCAGACCAGAAGGTATCTATGAAACATTACATCAAAAGGACGTCCAAAGCTTAGAAGTAACTGTTTCATTAAATAAAATTATGTCTATTAAAATAAACACTATCCTCATCTTTTTCAGTTTATTATCACAATGCATCCAGATTAAACAATATTTTTTCTAGTATGAGGCATTTCCAAAAAAAAAACAAAAATCTGTTCTGGAAAAGTCTTGAGTGTTTAATCTGTCAATTTATAGCTAAGTTTCTTGGTGTTAATTTCTGATATCCCTAGACTTTTTTTTTTTTCCTTTTCTTTCCTTACTGTAATTAACTTCTATTGTTAAGAGAGTACAATACAGACTGTACAGACAGACCTAGACATCAGTTCTGACTTTGCTGAGGCCCAAAGTGAACAAATGAGAATATTCTCAATCTCAGTAAACTCAAGATCTCTCGTTACTGATTGAAACAGTAAAGCAGCTAACTGCTGTTCTGAGTGTTCAAATCTCACATAAGAAACATCCAGCAATAAATGCACCAGTTCCACAGGTTAGAGAGGATGAACATGTGCAGTGTAACTGCAATGAAACACAAGGTAACATTGCTGGCCTGTAGAGATTGCACTCTGGCATCTTTAATGAATTGCACATTAGCTGAAGTTCCAGCCTACTGAGGTGTTATGTGAGTGACCTAGTTCTCCGGTATTCAGGGGGGGAAAAAAAAAAAAGCACCCACAAATAAGAAAAATGAGGTGAACTGGGTGAGCAGACTTTGAAAAGTCATACTTCCAAGCCTTGTTTTATCACAACAGCAAGGACTATTTGATCTCAAGTGCTTCTGTCACAGGAGCACCTTACCCCAGTGCAAAATTGTTAAACAGTACCACTATCAGGTACTGGTGGAAGCCCTAATATAATTTGTCATGAGTTTTAATGATCTCTAAGTCTCTGTTCTGGACACAAAGCAAAACTTACCAAGTTTCTCACCGTTGCCACTTCTGGAAGCCAATAATTAAAAGGAATACATCACACTAAGAACAGACATTTTAATTCTCAGCTTAGGTTAATCCAACTTCCATCGTCTACTCCTTTTAGCATGCATATGTCATTCACAATAACTTTTTTTTTTTTTTTTTTTTTTTTTTTTAAATCAAGAAGAGTTCCTTATAATTCTTTCCCCATCTCAGAAAAGGCCCTGCAAGGAATCTCCTGACAGGACCTAGCTCTCAGCCTTTCTTTCTATTCTCCTCTCAGGGTAAAGGGAAGAAATACACACACATTTTCATACACTTTTGATGTAGTTTGTTCCACTACGTTTTATCAAAACTCCTCCCAAAGGCTACAGAAGACTATCACTAGCAGAACTTAAATGAGTAATCCACGTGTTTTATGAATAAAACATATACCTTTTTTTGTTGTTAAATGTTAGACAGTTCTGTAAGGACCCTCTCACAAGCATTGCAGAAACATCCTGTAGGCTCTCCTGCTTCTTCTAGGGGGACATATAGTAAAACATAATGCCCTATTAATCTGCATATTTTTAGAAGTAATTCACAATACACTATAGCTTTCTTATCCAAAGAGGAACAAGTCTACAAATCAACGTATGTTCCAAACTTTGGATTCCTTAGTACTAGAGAAGCACTCATCAAGTGAAACTACAGATTGTTTTCTAAGAATAGCAACTTTCCTCCTAATTTAAATATATGAGGGCTGCTCCAGAAGTAATGCCTCTTATTTTATTACACTGCCCACAACACCAGAGGCAGATGCTGGTGGTACAGCAGTAGACACTGAATCTTGCCACCAGTATTCATTACATTTCTTGCCATGTGACAGATGGTGGCAAAGTGTGTAACAAAGGTGTGGAACTGAATTCCTCCATGTGGAAAAAACAGCACCCAGTGACATTTACCACACGTCTCAAGCATTAATGGAGACCAAACAGTGAGATGGTGAGTGGTATGTTTCAGCAAGGACACTGTCGCAGTAGCTGTGAAACAGCTGTTTACCTCCAGTGGTACAGATTTTTAAGAGCGCGGCATGCAGGCTCTTGTTCATCACAGGCAAAAATGCACAGCTAGCAGTGGTGACTATATTGAAAATAGCATTTTGTAGCTGAAAGTGTGCTCTATCAAATTGCATTATTGTGTTCAATCTGCTCTTTCCACGGAAATAAGAGGCATTACTTTTGCAGCAACCTCTGTACATTAATGGAAGTGATTACTTTTAAACATAACTCCACAAAGCTTCAAGACCCATCATTTGGGTAAATGTCAGTATTGACTGTCTTGGTGCATACATTTTTATTCATTTCCTCAGGTAACCACTCCCATGACAGAGCATGAAGTACATCCGTCAAGGCCACAGACGCTGCTCAAGCTTGAGAGGGAATTAAGCTGGTAGATGAAGGGTATACCTCAGATTCCAGGTTGTGTCCAGATATGTTGACAACCACTACACAAAACTCAGAAACATCCAACCAGTATATGGGTTACAGTGGACTACACTGCTAGGAAAAGGTTCTAAGACTCACAAAGTTGTTTCAGTACAGAACAGTCATCTTCAGCTGGAATCCAGGAGACTTCATTCTCCAAGGCTCTGTGCATTCTTTAACCTTCTTTAACTATTATTCCCATCTTCCGTAACAAAAAGTTACTGACTTTTGAGAATTAGAGAAGTAATTTGAATTATTGACCTGTAGGGACTCTCAGAGTCTAAAAATCAAAAGTAAAAACTCTATTTTAATTCAGTATGTAGCATTTTATGGTTTTATCCTCTTAAACAAGAGGAAGCAAACCCCAAAGCCTCTGTATACCATACATGACCAGAGCAACACTAGATACCTTTGAGAAGCCTAAATACTTCTCCGCATATTCAGTATCTAATGCAAAGATACGATGTTAAGAATTAACAGTATTCCACTAATCCATCAAAGAAAGTTCCTCTGAAGGCTTTTTCACCCATCCTGTTCCCCTGCATAAAAATCACAGAATAAAAAACCCACCCCAAAACCTAAAGAGAGGAAAAAAAAAAAAAGTTGTGTTTACAAAATTAGTCTTGGGTTACATACAATTTCTGCAGCATTATGGAGATCCAGAGGAGAAAAAAAAAAACATTGTTCATCAATCTAAACCATCCAACACTTCGGTGAAGTAAGCTTAGTTTTAACCTCACCTACTTGTAGCTTTCATTTCAATAACTTTTTCTTCCCTTTCATTCCCTCCCCCTACTCCACCAAGTTTTTCCTTCCATCCGTCTCAACCTTCTCTCATATCTGGAAATATTCATGCAAGTGTGATATGAATAAATCTATTTTCTTCTTCTAAACCACAATGACAGTACATCTATAAGTCCACATACAACTGTGTTTTAATACTGACTAGGCACTTTATTATTGGCTCAATTTAAATAATCAGACCTCAAAAAAAAAAACAAAAACCAGAAACAACTTGAGCAGCAGATACAAGAAGTGAGCATCTGTTGTCAAAGTCATTGGCACAAACCTTAGACACAAGTTGCTAGGAAATAAGAGGTAAAATGAAACATCCTAATTGAAAACACAGTCTCAAACAAGAGCTGACTCAGGCCTGGGCAGCTGAAGTGTTTTCACTGATCTGCGCAGACAACCTGTATTACAGATTGCTCATGAATTCTCATTGAGCAAAACCTGCATTCACCATCCTGCTGAAACAGCCTCTCAAATGCTTGTCATCATAATGTATTCAGTTTGACCATTTGATTTCACCTGGAATTCCTGTGTTTTCTGCAAATGGATATGCAAACAGGAAGAACTACTTTACTTACACAGGCATCCAGATATTAAAGTATACGGACCAAGAGGATTAGAATCTTTTTTTTTTTTTTTTTTTTAAAAAAAAAGAATCTCCAGTCCCAGTTTGTCACAGTCGGGAGGAGTGTTCCCAAGCTCAAGAGGCTGACAGTTCAAAACACTCCAAAGACCTCTAGTATGTTTGCTGCTCATGACAACTCCACAATAGGTTTATTCTTGCAAGTATATCAGTAAGCTTATTTGAGCTAAGACCTAGCCAGTTCTTACAGCATACTCACCTGCACAGAAATTCCATCCAGCACTTCCAGAAACACTCACAGACCATTACTGCAAGTACTATATTTCTACTGCAAGGAACTGACAAATTCATGGAACACATACGTTGTAGCATACAGAAGAACACTAACAACTCTCAAACAGGAATCAACTTGTGAACTGAATAGTTCAGAGTGCAAAACTTGTTCAAGGACTGCCAGCATCCTCTGCAGTATCATACTGCAATAGGAACTTCCAGCATTGTTATGTGATGGTTGGAAAGGGACACAAACTACTAAGAGAGACATCTTCCTGTCACATATCTCAAGAACCTAACTTCAACAACTTTGAAGAGATTTCATGACTTGCAGTAGAAGAAACACACATATGCATATTCATGACTTGCTTACACATTTTAACTGGTAATTCTGATGCACACACAAAAAAAAAAAAACATTGCAAAATTGGGAGCAGAACCTTGCGTATGTTGTAAAATGAACTATTTAAAGTAATGCCAACTACACAGCTCCATCTCACCTACAACTTCCAGTAACACAATTTAGGTATCAGTCACTGTTTCAGTGTTTTCAAAAGCTTTTGCTAGACAACAGCTTTTTAATCTAGAGATTGGTAATCCACTGACTAGCACAAGTCTCAAGACACTGGTACTCTTAGCAATTTAAGTATCTTTTATTCCACACACCTCCCAAATTACTGTTTTCTTTACTAAACCCTTTATTTTATTTATTTTAATGTTTTTACTGCACTAATAGAAGTAGCCTTATGAACCTCTTAGCAGTGCCCATTCCTAAATTAACTAGAGAATGAAATACTTGGAAACAAAAAATGCCCCTCCCCAAGATGCATTTAATCTTCAAGAGGGGGTAAACCTTAAGCCTGGAGAGGTTGATAGGATTCACTGTGTAGACATTTTCAAGTATTCACAACTTTTCCATTTCTATTCTACAACTAGGGAATAAAGGTTGATTTCTCCCCCGAAAGAACAGGCCTTTACATATTTCAGGGGGGAAGATGAGCAGGAAAGAGATTACATATCAAAACACAACTAACTAGTGATTCAGTATTTTTTAAGTGTTTATGTTTTGTACCTCTGCAGATAACACTTATAAAAAAAAACTAGAGAAGTGACTAGAAAAGAATACTAAGCTGGAACTAGCTAGATTCCTCTTCTATAGCAGAGTACTGTCATAAAGACTCTTAAAAGATGTGGGTATCTGGAATCTTTTAAAGATTCTATAACATGCCACCCAAAGGATTTCTCATTGTTATATGTCTCATTCATTGTTAAAATCCAGACCAATTCTATCCAAACTGCTGACATGCCCCACAGCAGGACAGTTGTTCTAACATTCTTGTCAGTTACAGCAGCATACAAGGCATAGAGAATTATTAAGTAACCCAAGTTATAGTAGCCTTCTGCCTTAACTGAGCTTTCTAGCTCTTCTTCCTTCTCCCTGTCCATTCCTGTTTTTATCTCCCCTCCCTGGAATGGCATCCATGAACATCACAGTATTCCCCCACTGAAAACAAGTCTGTATACTTCTACCCTAAGTAGAGCATGACCAAGCACAACTTACCTGCAGGTCTGATGCCCTGTAACACAAATCTCTTACAACAAACTCATGAGAGCACACACTTTTCATAGTGACTAAGTGACTGCAGCATACAAGGGCTAGCACTGAAGCATTTATCACAGGCTACTTTTTGCATTCTCAAATGTTACTTTATTAATAATACAGTTCAGACTATGTACTAGAAGGCATTAATGAGCTAGCTCAGCTGGGAGTAATTAAAGCCAGCCTGAACCCCATATATGCACTGAACATCCATCTCCAAAACAAGCATTTCTTCCATTAAGTCTTATCTAGAGCCATTTACCAAGCTCGTGAAACAAATCACGCCATTAGGATGATGGCTACATAGAAGAACCTTATGAACAACTGATTTTTAATCAACCATGGAGATGCACCTTCCCTCAATTTCAGTTTAGTCCCCAAATCTGGCAGTTTCCAACAGTTTATTTGGTTCGTTATGACCAGAAATGCTGATCTTTTCATATCACAAAAAAAATATTTAAGACTACTCAGATTACAACTGCTTACATTTAAAACTTTGACTGGTTTGCTATGTATTTACAGAACCTGATCCAGTTTCTAAAGTCTGAAGAAGCCAGCATTCCATACTTGGATACTTCGACACCTAAGCTACTTGTGTGTTGTATCACCCTAACAATTTAGGTGTAACGAAAAAACACAACACCCCACCCCAAGAAAAAGATACTTCATGAATTCACTCAACTGTTCCTCCACTAAACAATTTGGGTAAGCTACAGAAAAGTTTTCTTTAACAGTAAGAACAAAACTTTGTTAGAGAAGTAGAGAATTTAGAATAACTGAGAAAAGATTCATTTTACAACTCTCAATCTCTACACACTGGGCCAGTACTTGAGGCCCCTCCATCCATGAATCCTACTGTGGCTATTTATTACATCACTCAATCTACCCAACGTTTTCTGTTTGCCTTCTGCATTTCAAAGTTCCTTCTGAAACATGAAAAGAACTTCAGAACTGGCAGCATAGGATGTTAGAGTGCAAACTCATTCCCAGTGTCACCATTGCCAGACTGATGATCCTCATGCGCTAGCAGGCAATGTCCCTCTCCCCACATTTACCAAACCAAGTGAAGGTAGACAGGTACTTGCTAACATTGCTACACCGAAGTAGAATAAAAGCCAACAGATGACTCATCGGTAAGGCACAAGAAGAATGCACTGAGAAGACTAGAGAAGAATCTCAGAGACATATAGTTCTTTACACTATACCTTCTCATCTAGAGTCCATTCTAAAAAAAAATAAAAATAAAAAATAAAACTGCAGGAGTAATTTCCAGTCTAATGATGGGAGGTGGTACAGAAACAAACAGATTAAGACACCACTTACAAACTACCAAAAGAAGTGATGTATTTTAAAGATGAGAATTGGTGAAAAAGCAGAACATCGAGTATTGCATGCAGTTTCTCATGTCAGCTATGCAGAAGAGAACTCCCATGGTGCCACACCAGGGGACATCCCCATCTAGTCTTATGCATATTTACTGCCTATGAACTAGCTATTACTCAAAATGTCTGCTCCTGACAGTCATCTCACTAGTAGCTTTGATATTTGAAAGTCAACACAAGTCAGATCTAAAGAACTGAGCTGCTTTTTTTTTCCTGGTAGCATGCAGTGACAAATTACTCAAAAAACTGCATAATTTCCCATCGTGCTTTCTGATACTAAGAGTGTACAGAGAAAAGTTTTCTATGATTAACAGACAAGGTTTTCCTTATAAGGCTAACTGTGCTATACAAGAAACTCCAGGCAAGTATTAATACTGCTTGGAATTTCTTACTTTACTTCCCCGCCCCATATTAACAAGTGAGGTTACTCTCTTACTGCAGGAAAAAAAAGGAAAAAAACATTTTATGGAAGTGCTAAAATTCTATACAGACTTACATTTATTAGTGCTAAGCTTACATAGCATATATGGCTCAGGCTAATTTCATAGCAGGAGACCACTTAAAAAATGATTACCCATGCCAAGGCCCATATAAGCTTCCTTACACACTTAGGGCTATTTTAATAAGACTCATCTGAACACATCTGCAGAGAATACCTACTTTGGTATTTTTAAATGTTATTTCCACTTTTTTTTTTTTTTAAAACAACTCTCGTTTTAGCTGCCTTATCATCCCACTCCAGTCAACCTTTGCAAAAATAAGAGCGACAGTGCTCAGTTTATTTCAATAAAACCAGATGAACTTAGCAGCAGCAATATTTCATTACCACTGTCCGTCAACCAACTTATTTCTCAACTTCAATGAAACTAAAATACACAGAACTAACAGTTACTTCTTAGGAGTTATTCAAGTGAAGAAAAAAATAATTTATGAAGAACTTAATGTGCAAGGCTTACTGCACAGACAACAGAAATCTACCAATCCATCAATCTGAGAGTAACTGACAAAACAGGAGGGAGAAACACAACTCAGAGGGACCTGGGACACACTCAGAAAGCCTGCACACAAGAATCTACTGAGGTTTAACAAGGACAAATGAAAGGCGTTGCACTTGGGTCAAGACAAACCCAGACATGAGTAGACTGGGAGAACAACTCACTGAGAGCAGCCCTGTGAAGGAGAACTCGGGGGTCCCTTGTGGACAAAAAGCCAGATGTGACCCAGCAGTGCATGCCTGCAACCCAGAACATTTAACTGTAACCTGGGCTGCAACAAAGGGGTGGTCATCACACTGAGGTAGATCATTGTCCCTCCTCTACTCTGCCCTCATAAAGACCCATCTGGACTATTACGGTCTGAGACTGGGGTCCCCAGCACAAGATGCAGAGGTGCTGGAGTGGGTCCAGGAGGGCAGCAAAGATGACCTCTTTAAGAATAGGCTGAGGAAACTGGGCTTGGAGAAGGCTCCAGGAAGACTTTATTGCAGCCTTCCAGTACTTCAAGGGAGTTTACAAGCACTTACAGTCTGACAGCAACAAGGAAATGGGGAATAGCTTTCAGTAAGAGGGGAGATCAAGGTTAGATGTCAGGAAGAAATTTTTTACTCATAGGGTGGTGAGGCACTCAAACAGGCTGCCCAGAGAGGTTGTGGATACCCCAGCCCTGTAGTTGGGATGGGCGCCCCAGGTAGTCTGATCCAGTGTTCAGCAACACTGCACATGGTGAGGGGGAGAAACCATACAATCTTCAAGGTCTCCCGCAACCAAAGCCAATCTATGATTCAATAGGAACACACTAGAATGAGTCAATACTCAGTACATACATTTTAAAAAAAAAACATTTAATAAGCCTCTTATTGTACAAGTTTTACAATTAGTGAGATGAAGCTGTATCGAAAGCATGCAGAAGGTGGTCATTAGAGTTTACACAAGCATTACTGTAACTGCCCCAACAAAGCTTAGCTAGCCATTACCTTTAAAATGGTGTATGACAGTTGTGAAATTATTTATTGCACCTTTGTGTAGGAGAAAATACTTGTAGATGAGTACAAATTGACAGGTTTTTTTTTCCTTGTTTTGTCATTTTGCTTTATGGTCAGGCTGAGCAATTAAGAAATTAAATGATGGGAACAGGAATACTTCTGTCATTTGATTTTTTACACAGATGTTTTAAAAAGCTATGTAGGTACTCCCCAACAAATCTAATGGGACAACTCAAAATTCTATGGAATAAAAACAGCTGTTATAAGCACTCAGTTTTAAGAAGTTTCATCGTCAGAATCTAAGACATATACTTCAAAACATACTGCTCACAGAACAATATTTCAGCTTGTGCTAGAAAATACACAGCTTTTTAATTCAAAAAGGAGCTAAACCTGCTATCACTAGCAGACTACTACAGGAACTTATAGAAATCACAATATGAGACACTTGCCTTCTTTACCTGACCTCACCGAGACAAATCTTCCTCTAAATCTGCAGAACTAAAGAAAAATTTAAGTTTGAGAAAGGATATTTTGGGTAATGAACTTGTCTGAGGACTCTGGGAGTTACAAAAGAAAAAGGGCACAAAGGTAAAATCTAAGGCTGCTTGGGTACTTCAGAAATTAATTTCAAATGAATGACAACATTTTGCTAAACATTGGAGTAATAGAAATTCTGAGACAGCATCATGACATACATTGACAGAATCTGGAAAACACTGTCTTGGGAACAACGACCCATTTAACTCAACATTCTGCTTTAATTTAAGAACAGCAAGGGCAGCATTGACCCAAATATTCTTAACTCCTCTACCACACAGGTGTTTCAGAGGACTACAGTTTGTCAGCTGTAACCAACAAACTGAATACTTGCTGGAATTTACAGCACTATTACTTAGAAAGCCCACTTTCGAAAATAAATCCATTGATGTTTGAGCTGCAAGTGTAGTTCACTAGCACAAGGCTCATGCAAAGACTGTGTCAAATGCTCCACTTGCAGATTTTACAATTGTACTTCCTTATGAGGCCAGATATTGAACCTGTCCCCAGCCTTTTAAAACAGTTGTATGCGTGAGCTCTTCAGATAGCAATAAAAATACAACATCTCTGGAGCTATGCATCATATACTAAGTGAATTACTCCAAAGCTTGCAAGATGACCAGCATTACACTCATCACAAATGTGCATGCCTCACAAGATGCAGACACCTAACTAGTATTAAAAATGCCATAGCTGAGGCATGGTAAGACCCTGTCTGTAACCTTCTTTACTAATCCTGAACTTAAAGTGTGCTCTTATATAATTAATTAGAGCATCTAGTTTTGATAATAGTAATAATTAAAAAACAGTACAGAAGAAAGCTACTAATTCATGTAATTTGGATTTGAGAAACAAGCTCAAAGACTTTTTGTTTCTTAAGACCTATTTCTTCCGAACAAAGTAATGAAGAAGAAATTGTAAATATGCATTCAGCTCAGTGTAACAGAAGACTTGTAACTTTTTCTTTTTTAAAAAAGAAACAAACCAGAACAAATGGAGCTCCCCTCCCACCCCACACACACTCAAGGACTTTAGTAAATAATTATTATCGGCAGCAAATCTGGTACATACAAACAATTCAGATACAGAAAATGAACATCTAGTTACACCGGAAATTACATAACATTTTTTCAAGGAGAAACTTAAGGTTTTTAGGTTTCCTAGATCAGTGAGAAAGGGAGAAATTCATTGAAACTATGAAGTGTTTCAGCCTCCATCCCCACCAACCTCAACAGGCCGGGACAAGTGCAATACCACAGAAACGCACAGCATTGCAACTGATCCCAACCTGTGTAGAAAGGGGTACAATTTTTCCACATTTACTGACCGACTTGTCACTGCCACAGTCAGTTTTGCATGGATTTGCACAGCAGAGTATCATACAGCTGGATGCAAACCTGCAAAACTAACCAGAGAACAGTGTTCAATTTAACAACAAATAAATTGCAAAACATGCTGAATATGTAGTTCTACAGCTAGCAGTACTTTAAGTGCTTATAATGCAGTAGATTAGTGAACACTACCTGCACTATAAGCACTTTAGTGCTACAAGAGCTGTCATCCACTAGTCTGCTGTTAAAAGTGAGAAAGGCCACAAAACATCTCATAATCAGCAGAAAGCATTCAGATTCCTTGATGTAGATTATAACAGGCCACCATCAGTTTTGCATAGATTTGCACAACTACATTCTTCCTGTAGTGCAACTATGCAAAACTAACAGAAGACTGCAAAGCAGAAAGCTACAGGAACATCTATAGTATTAGCCTGAGTGACTGGATGAAGACATAACTTCTTATGCCAGAAGGAGCACTTAGGGCAGTAGATGCTAATCTACTTCACTATCTGCACTAGATGCACCTTAGTACAAAAAGCACTTGATACCACCACACAGTACCTTTCCAATCTCTGAAGTTCTGCAAGATCTCCTGAGGCAGTTGTCAACATAATGCTACAAGTGCCTTCACTGCAGTAGGTTCTATATATCACTACCTGCACTGTAAGCACTTTGACATTACTCTGACGCAACCAGCTTTTTTAGTAATTCAAGATACGTTGTTTACTTCGTTCCTGCTGAAAGAAAAGAACAAAGTGAGTACTGGATCAGATTTTGAGTTACGCACTTTCAAGAACCAATATTCAGCCTCCATTTCTCTCAGAGTTAGCTTGAGCAGCTCAGTCCAGGACTCTCATATGGAGTACCAGGAACATTAGAATCAATGCTGACAATAGCAGAAGAGCCCATTTGTGGAAATGCATCAACTACCTTTCCTGTATCAGAACGCCATCAAAACTTCCAGATGTAAAAATAACTATTCCTTTTCAAAGACCAATCTGCAGCAATAAGGGTAAGCTGCACCTCAGTAATAATAATAATAAAAAAGCTAAGGCCGTTAAGTTTTAAGCAAATATAAAGAAAGTTAATGCTCAATTTAGAAAATTAAGAAGATCGTATTACCCCCCTTCTGAATTCCAGAAAACACCTTATAAAAAAGCAGCTGGTGTGTAATGTTTTCTACTTTGCAGATTGTAACATTTACTGTTACTGCCACAGATACCCCTTTGCCTCAAGAGGGTTCCTCCCACTGGGTTTAGATGGGCCTGCCGTGCAGTGAGAAAGTTTCCAGTAATGGCTGTAAGCTACCCCAGCAAGCTACAGCTGCTTATTACATATCTGAGGTTCAAATAAAGCAAAGAAGTGTTATATTCAAAAACTGAAAGCACGTTTTATTCCCTCTTTAATTAGGAGTATGATGTAAATGTGAAGCCCACCTTACCTAGTAGGTAGCAGAAAACTTAATACCTTGAAAACACGATAGTTTTTTTTAAACTGAAAATGAGCTGTGATTAGGAACAAAAAAAAAAATAAACACGATTTAAACATGGTTGAAGAGTCCTTCACCATCCAGCTGCTTTTGTCAGACAAATGAGCACTCAAAAAAAAAAACGTGTATCACTCCCCTAAATGGGAGAAATTGCAGGCTGCTAAACATGCCTCCAATCCCAGGGAAGTCTTAGAAATTCAGTACCTCAAAAGCACAAGCTCCACATTAAAAAAAATATATTAATACAAGATAAGCACTTACCATTTCCTGTGAAAAGCAACTTTCCCCACCAACACTCCACTGCAACATCCACAACAAGCTCTCCCGCATTTTCTGCCGCCCATGTCGATACTGCAAAAATACCACCGAGTTACTCGCTTTGGGTCGCTGCGGAGAGAACAAAGTCACACACCAAGTTTCCCGGTATCCTCCCCTCCACGTCCCCCCCTAAGGGCGCGAAACACTCGGCCACCCCCCGAGAGCAGCGGCCGCCCCCAGTCCCGAGATCTCCCTTTCCCAAAAGCCGCCCCCGGCGCGGCGGAGACCCTCCCGGAGCTCTCCCTCCCGCGCAGCGCGGCCCACGGGAGGCGCAGGGAGGCCCCGGCCGCGGGCCATGTGCCGCAGGCCCCTTCCCGGCCGGGCCCGCGCCCCTCACGGCGCAGCACGTGTTCCTGCGAGAACACAGGCGGCCGTGCGGCCCGCGCCCGCCAGGGGGCGCCGCCGCCACCGCCGCGGAGGTCACAGCCCGGCTACGGCGTGCCGCCCCCCGCCCCCCACCACCAGACCGGGCCCGCCGAGCCCCGCGGCCCAGGCGGAGGGGAAGGGGCAGGGCCCGCCTGCTCCCGAGGGCCGTCCGGATGGGAAGGGGCCGCGGCGGGGGGAGGGGAAGCGGCTCCCCGGCCGCCGCTGCCCACACGCGGCTCCGGGCCTAACAGGGAACAATCGGCCCCAGCACGCAGCCGCCGCCATGTCCCCCGCCTCCTCCCCCTCCCCAGCAACATGGCGCCGCCGAGGCCCCGCAGCTGCCGCCGCGCCGATTTCGTAACGAAGCCCGCGGCTCTCGGGCAGCGCGTGGCCCTCCCGCGGCCCGCGGCCCCTCTGTCGCCCGCCCGGGGGAGACGGGAGCCCGTGCCCCACCGCTCCCTCTCCCACGCCGCCGAGGAGCGCGGCCCGGAGGGGGGGGTGGGGGGGGGGGGGGAAGGAAGAGGAGGGCCCGCCGCCCCCGCCCCTCTACGAACAAAAGCCCACGCGGAGGGGCCCGGGACGCGCTCGCAGCCCGCGGCGCTGCCCCCCTCCCCGGGGCCCCGTGCCCCCTCCCCCGGGGGGCGGCGGAGCACAAAGCGCCTCCGCCGGGAACTCTCCGAGAAGCCCCCCCCGGCCCCTCCCCGCCGCCTCCACCTCCCGCGTTACCGCCGCTGCCGTTCCCGAGCTGGGCGTGGGCGGCGAACGGAGCCCCCGAGCTGCCGCGGCCTCTGCCCCATGTGCCGCTTTGTTCTGGCGCCGCCAACTCCCCCCCCGCACCGCGCCGGGCACGCCACAAACTTTCCCGGCCGGGCCTCGGGCCGCCGGGGCACGGCCCCCGCCCGCACCCACCGCGGCCGCTGCCATTGTGCCGCGCCGCCCGCGGGCTCGGCCGCTCCGGGCCCGGGCCGCGGAGAGGGAGGGAGGGGAGAAAGGGGGCGGCGGGGCTCGGCGCGAGGCGCGCACGCTTTTCAAATCTCCCTCATTCCGGCCCCTCCCGCCCCGTGTGCGAGCTCGGGAGGCGCCGCCACCGCCGCCGAGGCTGCCATGCGCCCTGCTCCGGCTCCCCCGCCGCCCACCCACTCACCCACACCCCCTCCCGCCGCCCCGGCCACTCACAGCGGCCCGCCCGCCCGCCCGCACCCTCCGCGCCGCCGCCGCGCTGCCCCCCGCTCCTCACCGCCACGGCTCTGCCGGCGGCCACGCGCGCGCGGCACTGACACTCACCCGCCGGCGGCCGCCACCATCTTCCCTCTGCCCGGCCCCGGCGCCCCGCGCGGCGGCGGCAACGGGGCGAGGCGCGGGGAGCAGAGCGCCGCCGCCGCTCCCGGCGGGGCTCGTGGGGGGGGGGAAAGCGGCGTGGAGGTGGCGGGTCCCGGCGGCGACGGCGGCTGGGCTCGGGGACCATGTGGGTGAATGAAGGGCGGCGGCTCCCGCCTCAACGTAAATATCCACAAGCCCCGCTCCGCCCTCATTAGAATAGAAAACAAAGTGCTTCCGAGCAGCCGCGCCGCCCAATCGCCGGCCTCAGACCCCCGCCCCCGCCCGCAGCTGCCGCCTGCTGCAATTCATCCACACATCAGGCATGCACCGAGCGAACGAGCGGCCTGCCCTGCCCCGCGCCGCCCGCGCCTCCGCCACAAACTTTGTCTCCGCCGCTGCGGCGCGGCACGGCGGTACAGCACGGCGCATCGCGCTGCGCAGGCGGTGCGGTGCGGAAGGAGGGAGCGGCGCACGCGGCGGCCCGGCGCGGGGCTGCACTTGTCCGAGCGGGAAGCGCGGAGCACGCGGGCGGGCGGGCGGGTGGGTGTGGAGGCAACGGGGTGCGCCGAGTGCAGATGTGCCGCTTCCTGCAGCCACCATGAGCTGCGACTGCCCCGCCAGGAGCCCAGGCCGGGAGCTGTGCGGGATGCTCCGTGCAGGGGTGGAGGAGTGCTGGAGGTGACACGTGCGTGCAAAGCGCGGGGGCTTCCCCATGGCGCCGTGTCACCGCTGCGTTGTGTGAACTCGTAGGAAGCGATGGCGAGAGGTCAACATCCTTGCATACAGCGTAGGTGCATCTTTGCAGAGCAAGCATTTAATTCAGTATTTTTAAAGGTGGAAGTGCCTTTATCTATGAGTATTTCATAGAACAAAAAATTTTTAGACCAAAGTTTCCTTAAATGGATGGAGATTCAAAAATCACTTCCCAATAAAAGGGTCAGAAAAGTGGGATCCCGTATTTGTCATATCTGAATCACTCTGTTCTTGTCTGGTGTTGTGTTTGCAGATAACAGAATATTCGTTTATATATCTTTTATTCTTGCTACCTTTAGTATATATTGGAGCAAGTTTGCTCATTTCCCAGTTTGTTGCATGTCGTGGTGGCTTGCAATGGGATGCTGGCAGTTCCTAACCTCATGGCGTTTCATTAGAGCGGCAGCACTGTCTTTTAGATCATTCTGGTGTTTGAACCTTCAGGAAATGATAACGTTCAGGGAGCATTAGCATTTACATGTGGTGTTAGATGCCATGGAAGTAGACCCAATTGTATAACAAAGTAGTTGTTGTAGTAGGATTGCTGTGGCTTCCTCACAGCCGAGATTCTGAGGCTCTTTTCCTGCTCCTTCCACCCAACAATTTATTTTTCCTCTTTTTCTTGCTTTTTTTTTTTTTTTTTTTTTTCCTTTCTCCCTGTTTTCCTGTTACTTTTGTCAAACAGGCCAACAAAAAGTGATCAATAAGATGCAGATGTAAACATGTTGTTTGCAGTGCTTTGGGTGAAATCCAGGCCTTCCCAAACCTGGTGGCAATATTCCTGCAGATTGAAATAGGTAACATTTCAAGTAACAATAGGATCTTCAGTCTGAAGATCCCAGATGGTTTTTGTAAAGCTGAGCAAGTGTTGTCTTCTCAGAATCTGAAGTAAATGAAGCAATAACGGAAGTCACGTTATACCTTACTGGGTAGAAGAAAGACAATTGTATGGGAGAACGAATACAAGACTTTTTCCAGTGGCTTTCTTCAGCTTAACAGAGGGGGTGTACTGACCTCAGGAACTGGGTCTCTGTCCCTGCCAGCACTCTATGCAACTGATGGAACAAATGTGTGTCTTCATTGTGCCCAGGGGATGGAATCTATCTCCTGCTGAAACCAGTGGGATGCTCCTCATGAAATCCAGGAGCAACTGTGAGCATGTGTGTCTTCATATCTTCTGTTTCCAGCTCTGGGGGATTCACCTACAGAAAAAATGTCATTGGAAGTGGCTTTGGAGTACCGTACACAAAGTTAAAAAATGGGTTTCCTGAAAGGAAAGCCCACAAGACCAACTCAAAGTAAACTTTCCCCTTATATGTGTTAAACAGTAAATCCCAATCTGTATTTTACAAATAAAACTCAGAAACTAAGTTCTTAAGGTCACTGTTCTTTCATGTATACTAACTCATCTTTTTGTCTTTTCTGGAGTGCTACCCATCTTGTTTTTCTTTACTACAGTAGCTGAGCACACCACATTGATCATACCCCACATCACGGTGTGGCATAGCAATTGCTGTTCCCATGTTACAGATGAAGAATGTGACGTAGTAAAGAACAGATTGCAGCTCTTTCAAAATCAAGGTTGAAACCAGAGCTGCAGTGTTTTCTCTGTCTTAATCAATACAATGAATATGGAAAAAAAAATAAAAATCATTATACATCACTTGAAATGACAGTTAACATATATAATGTGCAGAACACATTACTGAGAAGTGTTAGGAAACAGCTAATTTAGCAAGAAGCTGATGCACCTAAAAATTGTATTGAAAACTTTTATAACTTGGTTAATCAGAAATATTAAAATGTGATGTCAGCTCCTTGTCAAATTACCATTCCTAAGCTAAAGACAGTGAGGAATATTAAAAAAAAAAAAAAAAAAAAAAAGTTGCAACATGTTTTGAGGTGATTTTGGGTTGTTTCTTAAAACGTAGATGGACTGAGTATGGGCAGACCTGCAGAAGGTGCTCGTTTGATATTTTACTCCCAGTGTACTTTGGAAATTCACCGGTTTTGGATGCATATGATTATTTCAAAACTTTACAAATCATTTATCTGTAGCAGAGATATGGATTTAGTAGGTTTTGGTCATAAAGATGAAACCAGGACAAAAGATAACCCCCCAATTATCTTCTTATATTTCCCTATCATTGCTAATGCACAAGTAAGATAAAAATGTACTTGAATAAAGTAAAAATTTGAGGGGGGTTACTGATTTTTCAGAGCTAGTACTACTGCACACATACAGTTTCAAGAACACTAATTGAAACTGACTGAAGAGCAAACAAACAAGACCAGTGCAAGAAGGCTTCCCCGTCTTTAGGATTAAGATATACTTTCCACACGTTTTTCAGAATCAACCCTTTAATTCCTGCACATTTTATCATACTCCAGCACACGTGAATCGTAATTTCAAATATTTATATTTGGGAGGATATGTGTATTCTGTAGGGAGGTGAGTTATAACAAGATACAGGAGTCCTCAGTCACAGGCAGTTAGAGATTTATGTCTGATTATCAATGCTGGGAGTTTAGTAATGTTATCATTCAACCATTAATTTAATTTCCCTGTGTTTACAATGTTATCCTACCTGGAAATCGGTGTTTGTGCAGACTCTACCTATTCATTTCACTTGTAAAACTTTCTCCATTATATGTTAGTTTCATTTGAGGTATAGGAGTCTTCAATTTGTGGATATATTTCAGCATCTATAGGCAGATGAAAATTTAACAGCTTAAGCAGCATGGAAAATGAAAAGTGTTATATGTGCAACAATGCTTCCCTTATCTCTGTGCTCCTCTAATGCTGAAAATGCCCATACTTTGAGGCTGGAAAGGCTGAGTACAGACAGGATCACTCTCACCTCCTCTCTCTCAAGCCAGCCAGAATTGCCCGCTTCTGAGATTTTTACAGAGCCAAGTTTTGCTGCAGGGTGCCTGGGCTTCTTGAAAATGGAAAACTGGACATACTCCTTGTTAGGGCATTAGGCTGTTCTGAAATAATTTGGAGAGATGTTACTGCAATCCACATTCAGTTATAGGAAGCAAACAAGCTGCTGGGAAAAGAAGGACTAAAGATAAGCTGCTTCAACTTCAACTATTCTGTCCTCTGTCTCACAACTTCTCTGGCTACTGTGATCCTCAGTGTTTTAAACCATTCACTACTTTCCTTTTCTCAGTTCCTAAGCATCTCCCCCGTGCTTTCTTTAAGCAGGCAAGAGGGAGGTAGCACGAGAAGCACTAAACAGCTGGGAAACAGGAGGAGCCACGGGAGTTACTTCTGAACATGTGGATTTAAAGCCATGGGGGAAGAAAAAAAAAACAATACGCACACACACACACACACACACACACACACAAAAAAACATGGGTGCAAAAGTGGTCTTTAAGAAGTATAGATTTCAAAAGTAAGAAAAAAAAAAGTACTGAAGAAGAAGCTCTGAAGTGAAAGGGGGAAGAAAAATGAGCAATAAGGACAGAAGTACTCCAGAATGAAGTTGTACTCTGACATTTTATACAAATGTCCAATAAAATCTGTCCACACTGTAGCCTGGTACTTTTAGGTATAATTCTTGCCTTTTGTTCCCTCTGTTCCGTGCAGAAAGCATTTTCTTTTTTTCTGCTTTGTGAACATTTTCATGACTAAGACCATAGTTTAAACCTCCTAGTACTTTACCAAGGCTAAATCAAAGAACATACTAGGGGAAATAGAGCAAAATAGTTGGTGTAGTGGTAGTATTACAATGCATTCCTCAAAATCCCCTCTCCACACTCTGAGGGGTAGACTTTTTCCACTGTTCTATAAGAATGAATCCTGGTGCATTAACATGTATAATTATGTAAAATACCTTCAGAGACATGTAAGAACAATTACTGAAACAGATGCACTTATGGAAACACAGTTATCTTTTAGAGATTCCTGTGCTTAGGCTAGCTAACCTGAGTGCTGCACACAGCTACCTGTCCTGGATTTGTTTGAGAATGAAGATAGGTAATGAAGTAGTGGAGAAGGCTGGAAAAACACTGAAAGCAGAGGCAACACATGTACTGTAGGCGTTTGGGAACCTGATGGTTAATAGACGAAAGGAGAAAGAGAATTAGTGTATAGAAGGGGATTATTGCGTAATGTACAGAAAATTTTGAGTGGTGAAAAAACTGGGGGAAATTGAGAAACTTTATATGTACATGTCAGAGTAATAGCTGAAAGCCAGGATTCAGTGGGATCTTTTAAATTATACTATCACACCTGTAGATATCACGTTAGATATTATTCGTAACATTCTTGATATTTCTATTTAAGAATTTCACACATCTGGCAGTACCCTGTATCTGTAGGACTAATGTAAAATTGTACTTCAGGTCTTCCTCTCAGATCCTCCCTACTCTGACACTTTTTCCCTGAAACTAACCAACGAGTGCCATCCGTGTGGCACCAGGACTAACCTAATACCTAGTGGCCTGTTGTGTTTTTTGAAGTATTTGGCAGCCTTGTTGGCCAAACATAATTCTGCTTTCTGAAGGCCCAAATAATTGGGTTGCACAATGGACTCAGATGAGTTCATGGAGTTGCATTAGGAAAAGGTTCTTCACCAGAGGGCCATGGGCATGGAAAAGGCTCCCCAGGGCAGTGATCATGGCCCCAAGCTGCTGGAGCTGAAGGAGTGTTTGGACAATGCTCCCAGACATAAGGTTTGAATTTTGAGTGGAGACAGGAGTTTGTCTCAATGGTCCTTGTGGACCATCCTTCCAACTCGGGATGTTCTATGATTTGAGAAACACCTGTTCATGGAGGATATGCAGCAGTAAAATTACACTTGCCCTAGTTGCCTGACCCTTAAAAAATGAATCAAACACATCCTTTGACAGCACCTCCTTAGTGGTGCCCCTGGAGCTGGGCAGACCCTGGGTGTCCTTATTCCAAGGGAGAATTAAGCCATCCAGCTTCTGCAAGCCATGTGTTCCTTTGACACTGCCATAGCCAGTGCCCTTATTTTGTACTCCTGCAAACCACCAGTTCTCTACAGTGCCATCTTTAGCTCCTGCAAGAGAGCACAAATGATGTAAACTTGTGATAAAACAGTCCCTTCTTTTTGAGATGTGGAACTGTGAGAAGGATACAGATGAAAAGGATATGCACAAAATCATCTTCCCTTCTCATTTTAAATCAGTTGGAAATTAATAACATTTGTCAAAGTAGGAACAAACTTCATGTATTAATTTACTCCCAGTTGAATGTAGCTTTAGCCCAGCCTTCTTACTTTACCTATTGCAGGAATTTTATTCCTTTCAGTTTCACCTGGGAAGTAGGGCTCACTGTGTACAGACTTTTAAAAAGCAGTCTCTCTTGTTAGTGAAAAAAGTTGTTCAGTAGATTCAAGTGGATGGCTATTCCTATCTATATACTACTATATATATATCACATTGACTCTACCCTTTATTGTGGGACTATACTTGAAAACACTATACTAAAATATATGTATTTGTGCATGAGACACCACTAAAATGGTATTGATGCCATAAGCATTCAGCTTGCTCTAGACTACTGTAGAATATTTGGATAAGCTTTCTGATTTCTCTGTAGCTTTGTTTCAGTGCAACTGATGGCTATTTATGACATCATCGTGCACATAGATGAAAACCCTCTGTTGGGTCAGCAACTTGTGAGAATTTATGACTATTGCAAGCTGCTTTGAATATCCTGGTTCTAGAAAATAAGGATGATAGGACCTTGCATAAGAAGAAATTCTTTTGTATTTCTTAATGCCCATTTTAGATGGCTTCAGGCATTGAACTAAAAATATTTTCATGATTCTAATGGTGAGTTTCACTAGATGATATTGACAACAAGTTGTCTGTATCAGTGTTGTATATTGTTCAGCTGACTTCAGCTGATGAGTGCTCTGCTGCTTACATGCTATTCTGAACTAGTCCACAGCCTCAGCAAGTATAGATAGGGAGAGACTGAGCTTGTATTTATAGGAAAATGTGTAGCAGGGAAGTAGTAAATAGTAGACAACCATTTGCCTAATTGTATGACTAGTCCTTGCCTCTTCTTTCCTCCTACTCAAAGTGTTATGGAAACCACTGAGAAGTTTAGAAGTGAGATGCTGGACTAGATGCTGTCATTGTGCTGACAACACACGGCTCTCCATTCTCCATGACTCCTTTGCTATGATTCATATTGCTTCAGTAGGAGAGATAATTCAATGTCTGCTAGAAGCCGAGGCTTGGACAGGAGCTGTCTGGTCAGCTAATGCTGCAGTAGCTCAGCTGGGAAAAGAGAATAAATGGTTTCTGTGTCAGTACATTCTACTAATGAGTTTGACTACTGTTTGTGACACATTTTTTGGACATGCAGTTAAATCTAAGGCTACTTGTGCAGATGGTTAGAAAAGTAAGAGAAGAAAATAAAGATGCGTTTTCAACTACATTTAAACAAATTTTATTACCTTTTTGTCAGCAGACTCTTCTCCAGTTGTACACATTGCTGTTGCATATCAGTTTCATTTTTTGCAGTACAGTCTGCAGCGAGCTACTCTGAAGTAGTCCAGATTCTTTCTCAAACAGAGATTCATCTTAACTGAATACAATATTTGTGCTCAAGAGCTGTGCCAAATTGTAGTGTGGAACTTAAAATATTAAACTCTAGCAAAACAAATGTCATGTCCTGCAAGATTTCAGATACTACAAGTCACTTTTACGCCCTTTACATACAGTATTTATTGTCAGAGTTAATTTGAAAAAAAAAAAAAAAAAAAAAATTGAATCTGGATCTTACTGGTTTTTCAGAAAAAAGTAAACTTTTTAATCTCATACATTTATCTGAAAATTGCAAAGTATAGGAAAAAATATATGAATTTAAGGAGTGAATGCAAATACAGATACAACAATATCCCAGAAAAAAGCTGTTTTGAGGGATACAACAAATCTAATTTGAAAATAATCAGAAATCAGAACTTTAATATTCAGAGAGATATCTTTTTATTAAATGCTATTGTAGGACAATTAATTTTTAAAATTACTCCATTTATTCAAGCATATTTGACCATTTTGCTTCTACAGACTTCTTCAAATTCTATTACAATTTATGTTCTTAACATACAGTTAAAGTTTTGCCTTTTAAGGTGTAATGCTTGGCTTCAAAACCAGTAAGGGAGTCTGTAGCTTGGTTCAGCAAAAGAAAGCAGAACTCCTGTCACTTAACACTTAGGTTCACTTCTTACAATAAGTCTGAACTTGACCAAGCTATTTTATAATGTGAAGAGTTACAGTAAAATCTGCTTATTCAATGGATTTGCTCCTTGTATATTATCTGAATTGTATCTACTCAGTTGATTTACAAGATCTGTTTGCTATAATCCTTGCTCACTGAACAGGAAAAAAAGTGTCCATGAGAGATTGGTGTATATTTTCCCTAATTTATTTTCATCGTTAGCACAGCTGTTAAATATTTTATTTGTAAATACTGCTTACTTCTCCACAGGCATAACTCAATAGTATAGTTTCATATATTTGAACGGTCATAATCTACTACCTTGAGGTAAACAAACAAAGAAGCAAAACAGCAAAGAGAAAAACTTGTATGTAACCAATTACGTTTGCTTTCTTAATCTTTTTATTTTGCAAAACTCAGGTATACATTTTTCAAGTGCTGAATTGTGCTTAATGAAAGAAAGCACATGGATAAAGTTAGAGACTTGCACAATAATGTGTTGTAACTACTGATCTTGACTGACAAGTTAAAAATCAAGGCCAATCATGATGAATCGTCACCATTAGATGTGTACAAGGAAAAAGAAAAATCAAACAGCTTTGTAAATGAGTGAACTGCTGCAACTTCATTTAGTTTTCCTGCTCATTTTTATAATGAAAAGTTTTTGACAATATTGTAAAGTTCAATTAGAAGAATGTAATCATTTGGGATTATAAAAATTTAAAAAAAACCGTGGGCATTAATGAAGAATCTAGAATAAGTGGCATCTTTCTTTTTGTCATGGAATGATATATTGAAATTTCAGACATGCTAAGTAAATTGGATAATGTGGCAAATAATTTGAAATACTTTAATATAGCATTATGATTTAGATTGAAGAAATGCAAGACAAATACAGAGGCAAAAGTAGATTCTTTATGAGGAGTAAGAAATAAAAATAGCTCATCCTTCCCTAAGAAATTGTTACAGTCGTTAAGACACATACCAATTATGACTGTTAGCTATACTTTCAATAATAATGGCTTGTAGAATTCAACATTAATTAAGTTTAGTCAGTTAATTTTAGAGCAGAGGAGAAGCCGTTTTGACCTCAGCTGCCCTACATTCTAACATGAGGAAAACAAAAATATATTTCAGCTCTGACGGAAAGCCACGCATCCAAAATTATCCCGGCCTCTTTTTTGTTGTTTTTGTTTGTTTGTTTTCATTTTTGTTTGTTTGAAAACATGAATCCAAATGAGTAAATGTTGTTCCACATTGTAAGATGTTTTTCAGTGAATCAAGAGAAGTTTCAAATTATTTATCTCTACTTATCCTCAAAATAGTCGTTCATTTTATACATCATAGTGCATTGTAGTAGCCTGTGAATCCACTTGAAAGACATATTTTTTTTTTTCAACTTGCAAAATACTAAGGGCCCTGATTACTCACAGGGGTATAAATACTTACTGCCACCCTGTACTACCCAAATAAGAATAAATCAGAATACCAAAAACATTTTGACCATGGCACCTTATGTCATTGTTAATAGCCTCAGAAATTCACACTGATACAATCAGCATAGCTTATTGCATCTTTCAGTCTTGAAGGCTGAAACTGGTGTTTTGATGTAATGTCATTGTGAAAGTATTTATTTTTACAATGTGTATACACAAATGCTATCAATAAAGTAATGGTAGTGACAAGAAGTCTGTAGTGAAAACTGTAGTTAGAAAATATTTGCTTGAAAATTGTCTCATTTTTCTCTGATGAATGCAGCCCACAAAAATATTCATGCCTTTTATTTTTACAAGATAATTTCAGCTTTGGTCAGTTATACCAGTCAGCTACTTCCACAGGGTAAGTTTATCTGGTAAGCAGACAGGTTATGTTAGAAGCTTGCAAGTAAACTGAATTTAAATTCTTGTATTTTGTATAGGATGAACTAGAAGTTTTTGACTTTTGAACCACATTTTAGCCATTGTGGTAGCTGTGAACATGTTTACTGTAATCATTATGAGGAAGGAGCTTTTTAGGCCCTCTAAACTTAGAATTTTAGTCTCAAACTACTGTGAATAATAGGCATAAGCATACGTTTGAAGCAATGAATTGATCAATTTAAAACAAAAATTAATCAAAAAGATTTTGAGATACTTCCTTATTCCTTACCAAAAAAGTTATGTTTTTCTGATTTTTTTTCCCATAGCCCAGTATCTAAGCAAAATATTTGATATAACACTGATTGTACTCAATAGCTTTTTTTTTTTTTTTTTTGGCCAATAACTGTGGGACAGATTTATCAATTGCATAAATTCAGTAGACTTTTGACACCTTATGGTAGCTAGCAACTCTATCCAACAAATACAAGACTGAAGATAAAAACAAATTCCCCGCAGAATGTGGGAAAGGATGCAGTCAAACCAATGTCAACAACATCAAGTGAATTGTTACCAAAGTCCTTATGCTCTATCAAACTGAGGAATCAACTTCATAGACAACAGAACAAAATAAGAATCTGATTGATGTAATCACAGTATAAGAAGAACTGAACAATGGGAAAAACATGAAAATACACTTTTAAAAATGCAAAGATATTCCCTTAGTTCATCTTCACTATCTTTGTCTTTATTCTGTTTTAGAAGATCGTGGTTTGTGTGAGATGTGAGTTCTCCTATTTCTTTCCATATGTTCCTAGACCAAAAATAGTTTTCTCTCTTCATATGGATTTCTCCAAATAAGGAGTGAAGAAACTGTAAATTAACTTCTCATTACTGCAGAACAAATGCATACTTCCAATATGCTGATTTGGGGGGAGGAGAAATGAGGAGACAGCTCTTTGGAAAACTGTGCTGAAATCTGTCTTCTAGAAATTTCTCACTTAATTACAGTTTTTATTTTATTTTATTTTTTTAAATATCATTTATTTATTTGAATTTATACATATAAGAGAAGGAAAAAAAAAAAAAAGAAAAGAAAAAAACCACACCTGTTTTCAACAAGTCAATAAATTAGTTAAACTAGATTTTCCAGTGAATTTAATTACATTTGTGAATCCTTCATTCTGATTACAATATGATAAAGAGTTAGAGCGATCCTATCATAAATCCCACAGGATGGGATAACATAAATAAAATAGCAGAGGTCATCAGATAGATAGGAAACTAAGACATAAGTACTGGCCAGAACTAAACTACACGGTGCTGTAAAAGAGATGCACAACAGAAAGTGGAATAGTTTTCCTGGCTGTTGTGCTTACCTGTGGATTTCAAGAATGATCTTTGGGAATGACAGATTCTACCTTCTCTTTCTGTTTTGAGGATTTCTTTGGCACCACTTGTACTTTAACGTACAGGAAATACAACATCTGTAACATGATGTAACAACATCTGTTGTCAGCTCTTGAAGGAAAATAGTCTGTGTGAGATACGCCAGATGATCCAAAATGACAGCATTTATGAGTCTCTAACACAAACATATGCATTTAAAATTAACGACTAACATGGACTTTCACATATACTAGCATATCAGTCTTTACTGCTCTCTGAAAAAGCATTGTATGTGGATGGAATTTTTCTTTCTGATAGCTGCATGGTACCTTTATTGAAACCAAATGACAAAGTGTAATTTATTCAGGTAAATGTGTATCTGCATGTGTATGTTTTGATTTAATCAGGCTAGGCATTACATTATTATAGCATTGGCTTTAAGGTTGTTCTACCCTAAAAAGTACTAACAGTGTTTGTTGCTTTTTTTTTTTTTTTGTTCTGTTTTGATTTGATTTTTTTTCCTTATAAACTTCTCTAAATTAATATTCATATTCTGAAGCAGAGTTTTTCTTGTTAATTCAAACAGTTTGAGCTTTACAGTCAGCCTTTCCCCCTGACACTTTGGCTTGATATTCTATTTGAGTTCAAAACCAGCATTTGTTTTATAACAGTTCTTCTGCAGAACAAATAAGTGTTACATTCATCGCAAGCATGGAGGTTAAAAACAAGTTCCTGGCCTTAAAAGTCAAAACAAAATTATCTGTTAGCATCTGTTATTTTTTGTCATTTTGTTGTCTCTCTGCACATCAACAAAAAGCATTGATGGTTTCATCATCATCTTTAGTCCTTTTTGTTGATGCCAATACCTTCCTCCGGTATCTTCATCTTGTTTATTTTGAAACCTCAGTTTTTCAGTATGAACAGATCTGAACTTTTCAAGATTTTCCACACTAAATGTTCAAATATATATATATATTTATTTATTTATTTCCCACGTTAGATTTAATTCTTTGTGACTGGATCTTCCCTTACATGATTTGTTTTACCTTCTTCTTTGGAATGCATGGAAGTTGCTGTATGAGCTTAAGGCATTTCTTCAATTTCACAGTGTTCTCAGATTGTTGTTGAGTAAAACTGGCAGACACATATGCTGTAAAAATGAATGTAAATAAGAAAATGATATTACTTTTTATTATATGTCATCAGGTGGTTTTTGTTTGTTGTTTGCTTTTTTGGGGGGTGGGAGGGAAGGAGGGGGTCTAAAATTTACTCTTAACGGTTTGGACTTTTGGTATGATTTCAGGCTCTGATACTTTGGTTTTGCAGCTCTGAAAGTTTGTATCTTTCATTCAGTACAGATTTCTCATCTCTTAAAAAATGTTTATTTAAGGAATAAGCAAAGATATACACATTCTAATTTGATAATAACTCAAAATCCTGAAAATGGAAAAACAGGAGAAGAGTGCTGATACTGCACATTAGTTCTGTTAAAGAGTGAGTTTCTCAGACATGCTGCGCAGGCTGCTTGAGTACTCTGCCCTTATACCTAGTTGGAAGTGGATAAAGGATTCTTAAAAAAAAAGAATAAAAAAAATCCATCTAGCACTTCAAGCACTGCTTGCCATCGTACACTGGATACGATGTATAAGTCCTTATGATGACCCATGCAGCAAAATTAGTTACATTAATATAGGCATTTAGAGCATATAGTCTGTCAGATCTTGTTTCTGTGAGAAGTTATTGAATTAAAATGAAAGGCAAATTGTATGATTCTTTAGCTATGTAAAGAACTGTTTGAGAAACTAGTCGTAAGTTATACCAAATGCTGATATAATATAAAAAATGTGTGCTATTCTCCAATTTGCTCCTGGATGATTTCAGACATGTTTAAAGCTGTCCCCCTTTTTTGGATAAAACAGGAGAACAAATGGCTTGTGCATCAACAGTAACAAAACCTACCAATCAGCAAGCTCAGGTACTGAGGAATTTTTTGTTTCATTTTGTTTATGCATTTAAATCCTTCTATTTCTTTATTTATGGTGGAGTTATTGACTGGTATTAATCATAAAACGATTATCAGTGTTACCAAAGAAGATCTAGCAAATACTTTCCCATACCCTGAGAATGGGGAGATTATTTACTGATATTTCTAAGTACGCAGTGTAAAATATTTCTCTACATTTTTTTTGGAGAGTAAAAACAAAACATAGTTATTTGCTCTAAAATAAAAAACTGCATTCTAGATTTTTCCTCCATCAAAGCAGTAGCTCTATTAGAAACTAAATAGGTGATACTACATGAGTGATCCATGTATGATCTGTTTTTATAGTTGCTTCACACAGTGTTTGACTGTGATTTAATGGTCGTGTATTTTATTTCTTTGCTACGAAGGACAAATCTCATTATGCCAGAATTAGTCCACATTTACCTTATCTTAAAATTATATTATCATTGTTAAAGTACTTTGTATAAACTGATGACAAAACAGATTCTGGTCTACATTTAGCATTGAAATTGTGTAATGGCACTTACAGAGCATGTATTGTCTTCTCCTGGCATTTGTTAACACAAGCTGAGAAGAGAGACACAGTAATCTCTACTTGCAAATGTGTGGACAAATAAATTAAACCATAAAGCTTCATGTGGGGCTGCACAGCCTCTAAAGACCAGGGCTTAATACCTCCAGGCTACCGTAAGACTGGAAATTTGGAGGTCTCTTGGTAACAACCATGGCTACCTCCTCACATTGTTAGCAAGGTTAGTGTTGAATTTGTTATAAATATCTGTATCATGTGTTATGTTAATGTTTGCTTTTGGCATGTTACATTTTTGTTTAGTACAAATAGACCTTGTGGGTCCCCATGCTGGCAAGCTTCACAGAAAGAAGCCCATATATTCAACATAAAGAGCCTATTTCTACTGGCTTGGATAAAGACATAATAAAACAGCTCCAACAGAGGTCCAAAATGCTTCTTCCTTCTGCAGCATACCATACACTTGTATCTGAACTTGTGAAACCTAAAAAGTCTGAAGTACAGGGTCACCTATCTTGTCTACAACCATTTACAACTCACAAAGTGACAGCTGCATCCCATAAGAATATTGTTACGTGGATAACACTAAATTTAACAGAAATCATTGCAAACATGTTTTGCATTGTTCACTATGGTTGCTGATTCCTGGCTGTTGCTAATGCTAAGTTGTCATATGATACTGACTACAGAATGAAAGACTTGAATTAATTTTGCTGAGGTCTAATAAGAATTTAATCCTCAGCTAGGTTTTTGAATAGAAAAGAGGAGAGGAGAGGAGAGGAAAACTGAATAATGTTGGTAAAAGATTTCTTCAATTTTTTTTTTTGGTCAAAATGTTCCCTTGTGCAGGATAGTTAAGTTCAAGTTCATTCATAGGAGCTCTTTCTGATTGAAGCCAGCGGAGTCTTGCCCAGTCCATTCAATTCCACTTCACACATCTAAAAGCTATATGGGAAGATGTTAAAGTTTTCCATACAAAGCTACTTTTTTTTTTTTTTTTTTTTTTTTTTTTTTTAAATAATGTGGATTTTAACTGGTTATATCCTGATCACTTTTTTTTTTATCCTACTGCACATACGGAAAATTGCTTTTTTGTTTTTAGATAATGGTTTCTTTTGCAGCTATTACTGAACTTCAGTGCTTTTCCACCCTACGCAGAATTCATCTTAAATTTCCCCCACAATCTATAGGATTTATCTCTACCTTCTAACATTTTTATGAAATTAATATCTTACATGCAGCCAAATTTGTTATTTTTTTTCCACAAGAATTATCTACCTAAGTTCATATTACAAACTACACAAAAATTCTTAAAACTTTTCTGTACCAAAAAAATAACAAAATAGTTAATGTGGAACCCAGTTCCTTTCTTTATCAGTCACTGAGAAACAATTTCAGCATTTAGTTTCTGTCAGGTGGTCTGCCAATGTAAGGTAAGTCAGAACCTTTGTTGGCCATGGGTAAACTTGGCTCCAAAACTGCTGCTGAGATTCATCCTATAAAACATATGTAAAGTAGAGATGTCTACACCTGATCTAGTCATCTAGGTTGCCTTTTTAGAGAGTAGAGAACAGTTTCTTCTAGACTCGACTTTTTATATCCTAAAGTCAATTAAATAAACTCCTGGAAGTGTGTTTTCCTTTCCTTTGACTATACAGAAAATCCACACTGACTGGCTCACGTTAGGTACTGTAGATGCCTAAAGCTGTTTCAGATGTACCACATAATGGCAAGATGCTTAGTTCTGTTTTCCATGGAAAACAACACAAGTTCATAATACCTGCCTATCAGCCTCTAAGATCTAATCTAACACAAGTAGCTTTCACCTCCATAAACCACAACTAACTTTGATCATACTTTACTCCCAATAAGTCAATACTGTATGTAGGCATTCACAATAACCGATGTATTATAGATCTTCAAGCTTCTACCAAACACCTATCATAGAATCAGAGAATATCCCAAGTTGGAAAACCCACAAGGATCACTGAGGCCAACTCCTGGCTTCACTCAGCACCACCATTCAAACCATATTTCTGACAGCATTGTCCAAATGCTGCTTGAACTCTGACAGGTGCGATGCACACCTGGCGAACAACACTCTTATGCTTTGACATATAATAGATAATAGATACATCGTGTGAACTTTGATCAAACATGATAAAGCTTCCAACTGCCTCAGTGTCTAAATTCCCATTTTGCTTCATCTTTCTTCAGGTTTTACAACTCTGGAGTTTGAAACAACAGGATTTATTACCTCTATAGTAGCATTTTTAGTGTCTGAATATAGAGGAATTCTGAAGAGCTTCAAATTGATGTGAGAAAATAGTGCAGTTCATGCAGTTCAAAGAGGAATATTAAATTGTGCCAAAGTATACCTTAGCAGCTGCTGTTTCAGTCTAGGATTATACAGACAGGATGTTCCTGTAGAAAGAAGATAAAGAGGCTCAAGGTATGTTACCAAAAAGGAGCAGAGACACAACTAATGATCTTCTGGTGCCCTAACATTGATAGTTTTGTGATCAGTTGTGGAATGTGTTTGATATACTGATGTGAGTAGATAATTCCACTTGAAATGGTAATGCCAGGAAATATGTAGCTTTGCAGCTTGTATGATTGTGAAGATATCACATAGCTTGGTAGGAATTGTTCAAATTGAAAAAAAAGTGTCAGGGGCTTGGAATCTCGCCTTCATAAAAAAAAGCTACTTTCTTTATCATGCACAATATTATGAAAAATTTGGCACGTTATTAACCTGCAATCTTAACATCAGATGAGGGTAGCTGTGGTCTCTCCCACTTCTACTTTCACTTCTTTCTTTCAGCTATGCTGTTAAGTCTAGAGAAAGAAAATGCATTCCAAGATTTTTGAAAATGAAGAGAACAATAGCACTCTGATGGAAATAACAATGAAGTTTATATAAAACAACAATATTTATATAAAAGTTTAAGAGTGTATGTCTGTGTCCTTAGTAAACAATACATTGCAAGAAAACCGTGGTTAAATACAGTGTTATCTCAAGCCCCTCAAATAGTGCAGTAGTCTTTGGTTGTTATAACAGCTGCTCTATCATTATTCTTACTCTAGCCAGTTTCTGAACAGTGATAAAATGTGCCTTCCTAACTCAGTAAGAGATCCATGAGTTATGTGATTATTTGATAAAATAAGCTTGCTGGCAATGTAACTTCAAATCTCTGCCTGTTATCTTTTTTTCCCAAGACTCACAGAAGACGTCTGGAATAATTAACATTTCTTCCACTGATTCCTGAAGCAGAAAATAATTTTAAGTTGCAAATGCAACTGGAATTATAAGCTAGCTCCCTTTATAGTTAGTCATGCGTGGTGTCTTGAACGGATGACTCCTGCCTTCTAAACTGGCTGCTTAGGATAACTGTGATGCAGCATCCCTAGATCTGTTCTGTGCTTTTCCACACTGTATTACAGAATTGGCCAGCTACAGATTTAGATTGTTACAGTTCGACCATGTTAATTCCAACCTCACGTGTCAGACTGCAATTGCTTTTCCTTCCTAACCCCCTTTCCCTCCAGAAATATTTTGCATAGATGGAAGGCGAAACAAATTTCATGTCTTTCTATTGCATCTGTTACCAAGGGGAAATGGTTTTAAACTAAAAGAAGGGAGATATAGATTAGATGTTAGGGTGAAATTTTTCATTCAGGAGGTGAAGTGTGGAACAGGTTGCCCCTAGAAGTCTATGATGAATGACAACATGCTTTTGTTCCAGAGCACCTACCATTGGTATGACTGTGCCACTGTGGACACGTTTGACATGGTGAAGAACACCAAGCCAAGGCCTTGCCACTGGATAATCACTACAGTGATTGTATCCTGAATCTGAAACAAGGAATACAAGTGGATGGACAACCTGACAGTACTCTCAGCAGTCACACAAACTGAAGAGACAGAAGGAAACATGAAGGGAGGAAAGAAATGAAGAATAGAGAACAAAGATGGATGAGTATCCCCAGGAGACCATAAAATGCTGCTTTCAGAATGTTTCTAACATGATTACGAAATGAATGGGTGAGATATGGATTTTTCATGGGATATGTTTAAGAGAGTATGTACTTAGAAGAAGAAACCCCAGTAATATAAACATCTGTGGTTTTGTTTCTGCATAATCATGGACTACAAAATATGCAAGCAATATTTTGGAAAGGGAAAACTAGCAAATGAGCCACAACCCAAAAACCATTAGCAACATAGACTTCATTCTATATTTATTCAAGGCTCTGAAATAAGAACAGATGCAGTATAATAATGCTCCTATGAGCCCCTAGTTACAAGGTTTTATCCTGTATCTGATGTTTGCACATAAGTGATGAGTTTAGTACAACTGTATGCCTGCTTTTCTAGGCTCACTGAATTTAAATGCAAATAAAGAGAAAAGTTATTTTATTTCCATGGTAATTAAAAAATATTAGAGTTGAATACAAAGACAGTGGACTTGATGTACCATACAGCAGTCCAAATTTGCCAAACCACCTGATTATTCAACACAATTACAGTCTCCAGGCAGCTTGTACATGTCATTTAAAATAGCATCCCTAATGTCTTCGTATTACTAGACCATGTCAGGAATAAATTCAGTTGGTGGTTGCCTGTATGTAAATGACACTTTCAGAACTCATAATTCATAACATACCAAATTTAGGAAGGTGATCTACCTTCCCTGAAGATCATAAGCATCATCAAGTACTTACCATGCCCCAAACAAATGAAAGATAGCAATAATGCTGTAGTTCTGATGAGTCAATTAGAAATGCCATATTGCTGTAGGGCACCTTTCACCACAATCCGCACAGCTTAGAAAGAAGTTCAATTAGACAGATAATACTGTACAAAAATAAAATTTCTCAGCTGCCTTGTTTAAAGACCAAGTTTAAAATTGGTGTGCATCTTACTTTAAATTAGATTGTGACATAGATATGTGCTGAAAAACATAAAAGTTTGTTTTAAATAAATATTTCAGTGATATATATTCACTTCTTTCAAACATAAAGGACAATGTAGAAGAAACCATAAGATGAAAGCAAAAAAAGTGAATTTGTAAGAGAGAATTTTTATGGGAGAGAATGGTAATTTTTTTTTTTTTAATTATTTTTTATTATTATTTTATTTTATTTTTTAATGTTACTACTGCCTCCACCTGGTTACATTTTTGGCCTTTGGTCTTATGAAGTAGTAAAAATGACAGTAGCCAAAGTTGAAAGGTCTCAAAGAGAGTCAGTAACTTCATAGCACAATAAGTTGGGAGAAAAGGACATTTCAAGGCTTTTAATTACTTTGTGATATGTGAAACAACTGTAGTTATGAAACTTAAAATTCCTGATGCTTGGGTTTTTTGTCACCCAGTTGGGCTCACACTTGCAATAGTTTGCAAATAAACAGCCTAAGTGAATAGATGTAGAAGACCTTCAAAATGACCGGACCTGAGACTCTGAATGCAGAGATGGCTGATGGTAGCTCTTGGAAAATTCTATATTGCCTGATACCTTTCTGTATATTTAACTTACTTCATTATCCCAGTCATTTTTCTTCTTCATTTTTTTTTCTTATAAAGACAGCTTATAAAAATACTAGTATGAGTGAGTATATTACACATTAATAAATAATAAGCCAGCTGTGCATATGTTCTGATAAAAACAAAGATGTATCTTGAAAGAACACTTATTTCTTCACAAATATCTGAAACTGGCAGTCAGACAAAGAGATAATGCTAGAAAGAAATTCATCATTCCCAAGAAAAAGAAGTACATTCTTGACTACTGTCACTTAAAAGTTGCATCGCTAACATTTTTAAACATTTCCAAAATGGACATGAATATTTATATTGCCACAACGAAACAGTAGCAATACCAGCACCACATTTAATTGCAATTACCTTCATTGGGTATTGGTAAAAACAAAATTCACTGTTCTCCTAAGAAGAAAAGATTTTTGTAATCACATTTTCTGCATGGGTATACTAGTGTATATGTGACTAACTTTCAAAGCCACAGCTCAATTTCAGTCAGTTCTGGTAGAAAGTTGGAAGTGTCAAATGTACTGAAGTTCTCGGGAGTTTCATAAGTTTAGGTACTTGGGAACAGAAAACCATGTTAGTCTTATCAAAAGAAAGACTTCAGTATTAATTCAGCCCATCTAAAAGGACAGGAAATGCACAGGGGAAAGAGACATATGATGCAAAATGTATGTGCAGCTGGAAATAAAAGAACCCAAATTTATTCAGTTGGTAAGGGCTCCCAATGCACTGCTGGGAACAAACTTGTTTGAAGATAGGTAAGAGAAATAAATGTACCTGACTTAGATATGTTGTTTCCTCCCACAACTTACTTAGGAATTACTTCAGCAGCACTAACCACCTGAAAGTCAGTTATATGCCCCAAGCTAGTCACATAGGCCATGTCTATAGTGCTGAATGGAGCTGCTAGGGATGAACACCCAGCTGTGAGCATGAATAGCACTGAACAGCAGTGACTAACAGCAGTATTGACTCTCCGGGAAACCTGGGTATTTTTTTGAGAAGGACTGTTTCTACAAACACATGAAATTAGGTGTAAGGTATCTAATAAAAATAAACTGAGTTCTGCTTCAGATTTTAGTTAGTTCTGGCACTCACTGAACAACTTCATATAAGATACATCTGCATCTTATATAATGGGCATGGCTGGGTGTAAGCAAGTCATAACAATCCAGTGCACTGCCAGGAAGATGGTAGGCAATTATGTAGTGTGAGTAAGTAGGTATCCAGTGTTAAATGATGGTCTTCAGACAAAAAATAAAAAATAATAAAAAAAAACCTTACTACTCACTATCCAGGAAACCTAATCAATTGTTTTAGGAATATGTCTTCAACTAAATACTGGAATTTGGATGTATGGTGTCTTATAAAGCTGCATTGACTCCTCTTTCAGATTTTATTTGTTCTGGTGCTCAGTGACTGATATCACTAGAGCTATTAAAGTTTAATATTTAGTACTGAAATTCATGTTTATACTGACATTTTTCTTTATCTGTCACCACAATGGCAGAAGATCAAAAACTGACTTAAGGTGTTCTGGAGGAGGCGGAGCTTTCTAAAATGACCAGGTTATATATATATTTATATATATATTTATATATATATTTATATTTATTTATTTATTTATTTATATATATATATTTATATATGACCAGTATTATATATATAATTCTTCTTCAGATACATTCACAAATCATTATAGAAGTTTTGAAAACATTTTATTAACAAAAAGGTCATTTAGACTACAAGCAATGTGTAGTAGAATCAAACAATAGTAGGAATCAAGGCAGTAAGAATCAAGCAACTTCCCTGAAAGTAGGATGAGGTCCCTTTGATGAATTTGCTCAGGACAGAAGATGAAAGAGGATACATTTGTAGCAAAGGGAAGTAAAATTGCTCAAGGCTGCAACACTGTGGAGGCTTGGGGAAAAGGGGAGTTCTTTCAGGCACTAGAGATGTTTGGAAAAGTTTCCAACAGGCAAAATTCCAGCATGGGCTGAAACTGAATTATTTCCTCAGTTTTTATGGCTAAGATAAACACTAGGGAAACCCTAGTGCAATGAACAGACTTTAAGGAGTTATTTTGAAACATACTCTAAATTTTCACAATATTTGTTTTTGTTTGTTGATGGCTTTTGTAACTCCTTCCCCTCCCCTCCACCCCCCAGTTCTCTCAATGATAAGCTTACCCTTCTCCTTTGTTAGAGCAGAATTGTGTTCTCCTGCAGGCCTGTCCGTGACATCAAGAGGAATCTCAGGTAGCAAACACAGGACACAAGTGTTCCCAGTAGAGCAATGCTGTTTTATTCAGCTATCCTCTGGCTACAGGCATACTAGAAGGAAAATCAACACAAAACCAAAAACAAACTCCCAAAAAGAAAAGCAAGAGGCTAATGTAGGAAATTGCTTTTCCACTTAAAATACCTATATTAAAAGGCCAGCTTTATTAACTAGAGCTATTGGAAAATAAACAAACAACAACAACAAACTACATTACATTGTAACTATATTCTTAAGCTATTCGGTACAATCAATTACTTTGGTTAATGATGTACAACACATTCCTGGTTTAAGCTATTACTGGTCAGAGTGGTTTGTCACAAAGTACTTAAAATATATTAAAGTATTCACAAGCAACTGCATTCATCAAATTCTCTACTTCAGGAAAAATAAATAAATAAATAGAGAGGAGAACAGACAAGTTTAGCAGTGGATTTATGTTTTCAACACTATATTTCCAGTAATGCATTTTTTATTTTTTTTTTTGCCTGGAAAATAAGAATGAAGAGTTTTAGCGTATCCAAGGTTTCTAAAGAATCTGTTTCAGACAAGCTGCCATTGACAATGCTGTTTGAAGGCAGAGATTCTAACTCACAAAACAGGATTTCAGCTTATTCAACTTTTTATATAAGCTTTCAGTAAGTTTGTCAGTCTATAATATCTGGGATCTCTCTTCTACTCATTGCAGATGAAAAGTTAACAAATAATTCAACCAGAATTCAGTTTGGATAGCAAAGTTTTGTCTGTAGCGTTACATATAGAATGTTTTCTCTAATTAGTTCAAGAGCTACAAATGATATCAGGCTGTTCAGTTTCTCAGTATTTATAGCAGTCTGAAGTACAGTAAAGCTGACCTGCTTAGGTTTTGGTATCTGGACAACTATTAGTTTAAGACCGACAGAAATGTTACGGTAAATTAAGTAAAGCCAGCCAAACTGAAATGATTTTTCCAAACAGAGATAGTAACAGTCACTGCAAACAATTTGTCCGTTCTATAACTTTACTTTCTAAAATTAGGATAGCTAGTAGGTTAAGTAATAGTTTTTTGGAATGTTCTATTGGTAATACTTTGATAAAGATGTCACTTAAAGACAACAGCGCTGCTGAAAATTTTACAGTCGTAAAGACGGAAAATTAAAGGTCTAACCTCGAGAAAATGTATTTAGTTATCAGTTAAAAGATAAATAATCATTGTTTGAAGTTGGTATCTTATGATATCTGATGCCTGCTGTTGCCTTCTCTCTAGAAGGTTTCAGTCAATAATCCCCTGATATTGCAGGTTGCTCCACTAGAGGAAATATTAACGGAAAGATGTATTGAAAAATGAAGACTAAAACAATTTCTCATCCTGACCAGCAGACGGCTGAAAATGAGTTGTGAGTATCCCAAAACAATCTCAAGGGCCAGAAAAATCAGTCATAAGGAGAATGGTTATCTGTAACTGCTGTGATTGGAAGCCTGGACTAGAGGTTTTGTTGAAATAACTGTGGTGTAAAATGGAAAAAACACAAAAGAGCAAGGCAACAGAACAGTGTTATAATCTAAGAGATGAAAATAGGAGTGAGGAGACATTGGAATAATGGAGAATAACATGAGTATCCCTAGCCATCCCTAGCAGACAGATGTTCAATTTATAAAGTTAGATATATTTTACTCACAATTGCTCTTTTTCCTTTTCCTCGGTACTGCTATAGAGACATGGAAATGGGTCTTTATGATCTGTCTGAAATGAGCCATCTTAGAAAGCCAGGTGATGTTAATGAGAGTTTTGTTGTTGATTTTTATTATTATAATTATTATTATTTTTTAAGTAAAATAGTTGCTTATTTGGTGCTTTTTTTTTTTTTTTTTTTTTTTTTTTTTTAAGATTCCTTGATATAACTTTACATTTGCACAACAAGAAATCTTTTTTTTAAATTTCTAATGTTGAGGCATCATTTTCTACAAGGAATTAGATTTCACTATTGTATAAGTTGATGCTGATTGCTCACAAAAGCTGTAAACATACATAGCTCTTACTTACCTAAACCATCTGTGACAGCTTTCACCATATTTTCCAGGCTAGGTAAAAACCATCCTGTTACACTATGTCCATCCCAAACTTAGCACTTCGTGTAATATACACTCAAATACAGCACAATTCCAGTTACATACACAGATTTTCCTGTTCAGTTACTTCAGGATGGATTTTGGTTTTCATGCACTTATTGTCTCAAAGATTTAAAGATTTTTACCTGAGACATAGAATCATAGAATTGCTCAGGTTGGAAAAGACCTTAAAAATCATCAAGTCCAATCACAACCTAACCACTACTACCCTAGCTAACAACCCTCTGCTAAATCATGTCCCCGAGCATCACATCCAAATGGTTTTTAAACACATCCAGGGATGGTGACTCACCCACCTCCCTGAGGAGCCCATTCCAGTGCTTAACCACCCTTTCTGTAAAGAAGTGTTTCCTGATATCCAACCTAAACTTACCCTGGTGCAACTTGAGGCCATTTCCCCTCGTCCTGTCACCTGTCACCAGTAAGAAGAGACCAACCCTGCTCTTGCTGTAAGCACATACAGACATAGCTATAGAAACGGATTTAGAGCATCTGTAAACATTTCAGAAAAACTGGTAAAAATCAGAGAGGAAAAAAACAAAACAAAACAAGCCAAGGAAAACAACAACAACAAAAAAGCTAATATTCAAGAATCCAAGGTATTGTAGATAAAATTTATGCTCTGATAGATCAGTAATTTAGGCTCTGATAGATTATCAGCTGATGTGCTTCAAAATATATAATCCAATATATCTAGATTCCTAGCATGCAGGCAAGATCTACTCCTTATATTTAAATACAAAGCAAAGCTCTAAAGAATGGATAGCTGGCATAGGGTAAGACATGTGTTAGTTATTTCTTTGTCAGTCCATGGAAAGAAACAGGTGCTTCTTTGGAGTAATTCATCAGACAGTAATAAAAAGAACTAAAGGTGGCTACATTAATTGCACTCCATAAGTACTTCTCACTTTTGATTATAAGAGGGGCTAGTGTGAGTAACTCAGATGTAGTTATTTACACAATTTAAGCCTAAAACATGCTGAATATTCACCCTAAAAAATCACTATGGAACTAAGCTTCTTTTGTTGTATATAAATAAAAGTTTTAACCTTTCATTCATTAATTCAGATATCAATTTAACATGGAAATGACCTATTTATGTAAAGAATACTTTGTCTTCCAGTTTTAATTTTAAAAGGGAATGTAAGCTGGTACTATTTCCAGATGAATTTTTAAAGTTATGCATATAGCATATGGAGCACAAACATGCTCTTTGCATCTTTGGGATAAAGTGGGAATATCAGATCTGTTTTATTTACATATAAATAATTATCCAAATGTCTTTTTCTGAAATGAACACAGACAGGCTCGAGTAGTGGGCCCAGCTGAACCCCACCATGTTCAGTAAATCCCAGTACAAGGTCTTTCACCTGGGTTGCGGCAATGTCTGCTATAAGTACAAGATGGGGGATGTAAGGATGGAGCACAGACCTGTCACTAAGGGAGTGGGAACTGGTGAATGACAAGCTGGACATAAGCCAGCAACATGCCTTTGCAGTCTAGAAAGCCACATCCTGGGCTGTACCAAAAGAAGTGTGGCCAACAGGCTGAGGGGGAAGTAATGCTGTCCCTCTGCTCTGGTAAGATCTCACCTGGAGTACTGCATTCAGACATGGAGCCCTCTGTACAGGAAATACGTGGGCCTGTTGGAGTGCATACAGAGGAGCACCACAAAAAAATGATTCAAGGAATAGAACACCTCTTTTACGAGGACACACTGAGAGAGCTGGGGCTGTTCAACCTGGAGAACAGAAGGGGACAGATTCTTTAGAAGAGTCTGTAGTGATAGGACAAACTAAAAGAGGGGAGACTTAGGTTAGATATAAGGAAGAAGTTTTTACAGTGAGATTGGTGAGGCACTGGTGGCACTGGTTGCCAAGAGATGGTCGATACCCTGTCCCTGGAGACATGCAAGGCCAGGCTGGACAGGGCTCTGAGCAACCTGATTGAACTGTAGGTGTCCCTGTTCACTGCAGGGGGGTTGGACTACATGACCTTTAAGGGTCCCTTTCAACTCAAAAGATTCTATGAGTCTATAATTCTATAAAATTATATAAAATTCTATAAAATTTATTTCTTAATTACCACTTTGTGCATATAATGAATAAACAATATTTGGTTCATACGCAGATGGAAAATTTTCCAGTCATCATACACAATACAGTCTAGAAAATTATTTAAAACATTATTAAATGACTTGTATTGTCTTTACATTCTGTCCAGGATTATAGTTTTCATTGAGCTTAATTTCTATAGTCAGGAGTTTATAGTTACAATTCTAATCAGTAGTGCTGAGAAAAGTTTCTGCATTATCTAGATTCAGATTTACTATTTAAATACTCCCAATATACTCAGAGCTTGTGATCAGGAGGCATAACATAACACCTACCTCACAGAATTACTAGCTTTTAACAGCATGTGATGTCCAATGCAAAGTTGCAATCTTTTTAACTCTGGGATGTACTTTGAAAATCCTACCCATCCCTTTTGAGCTGAGATTCAAAATAGGTCAACTAATTTATTTCATAAGTAGTTGCAGGACAGGGATTTATAAGCCAATAACTCCTATGTAAAGGTTTATCCCAAAGGAATTTTCTCCCACCACAGAAAAAAAAAAAATGAATATTTAATCTCATTCACCCAGCTGTAAATGCATCTACAAATGCTGAGACATAAAGCAGAGAACAATGTATTGTACTGCATACTTTGTACAACAAAAATATGAGAACTTTCTGGTAAGCAATGCACTTGCATTTTATTTTTTTTTTTTTTTTTTGTGCTTTTATCATATATTCTTAATGTGTATAGAAAGCCAGACATGTCAAATATGACCAGCATACAAACCACGGGGTTGCCAACAATGGGTTGGAAGAGGTTTCTGGAGATCATCAAGTCCAACTTTCTACTGGAATAATAATTGGTACTTCATCACCAGGTCACCTTAGAGGTTTGAAAGCCTCCAAGGATGAATTCCTTGGTGTCAGTGGGCAACCTTTTCTAGTCTTGCACAGCCCTCTGAATTTTATTTTATTTTTTTTTAATGTTCCCTTCCAAAACAAAATCTGTAGCATCTGCCCACTCATGACATATTCTGGCAGGACTGTTGCCTTTGCACTGCCCTTCAGATAGTTACAACAATTACTAGCTCCCTCCTTAAGTGTCCTCTTACGCAGATCACTGAAACCCAGGTTCCTCAATCATTTTCCTGTAGGAAATGTTTTAGGCCCTAACCTAACCTTGGTCACCTATTGCTGGATAACTTTTTCCTTGTCCTTCTGTAACTAGGGGGCCTCAACACCGACCACTGTATACGACGTCTTGCCTACCAACAATAAGTAGACAGGAACAGTAATTTCCCTTAATCTTTTGGCCATGCTCCTCCTAATGGAGCCCAGCGTGCAGCCAGCCCATGCAAATACTTTCTGGGCTCCTACTGGCCTTTGATCTGCCACAGTGCCATTGTGGTGATTCCGCAGAGGCCAATCAGTCACTCCTGGGCCAGTGGGACGCAATGTGTCATCACGCTGGGTGCAGTCCATGGCATTTCTCTGACAGAGCCACAGGGCTTTCTGTTGTCCACACCGCCCTCGGGAGCGTACTGCTTTCCGACCCAACACTGAACCATCCACTTATTACCAGATGGCAAATAGTTACACCATTACGCTTTGAAATCGAGAGCTCTTTGTTCCTGAAACAGAAAGCAGCATGATGACTGGTGCACACCAGCGAGCAGAGTTTGTAGGCACTTCCTGGAGAAGCAGACGCTTGACTCGCTTTTTTCCTTCACAAGGCTCGGACCTGCTAAGAAGCAGAGGCTTGGAAACCAACAGCAAGCTGCGGACCTTGTCGACGTTTGCCGCCCGCCACGGCTGTCTCTCTCCCGGAGCATCTTTCTTCGGCTCCGGCGGTTGGAATATTGCTACCCTGGCGGGCCAGGCACACCTCCCCCTCCTCCACCGCCCGCCGCCTCCCAGCCCCACCGCTGCTGCGCCCTGTGCTGCCCCCTAGCGGCTGGCGGGAGCGCGGCGGCGGAAGGCGGGAGGCCGGGGCGGGCGGGGCGGCGGCGGCGGCGGCGGCGGCGGCGGCGGCGGCGGCGGGGCCCCGGCAAAGGCGCGCGGGGCAGCGGCCCGGGGGCGGGGGAGGAGGGTGGGCGCTCGGTTGTGCCCCACGGCGAGGAGGGGAGCATCTTGTGGTGAGGCGCGGACGCAAATCGTTTGTCTCCCGGGGAGCGCGAGGCTCGAGGACATCAGACTTTTTTCTTCTTCACAGAAAAAACGGCTCAAACGGGAGCGGAGGAGTTAAATAGAATAGCAGGAATGAAGCCAGAAAGGAATGTCGCCTGCAGATTGTGATTATCAATAATCCCGGACCCGAACTGCTGGTGGCAACGTAAAAACCTGTGGCAGCTTTATATTTCTGCTGGCCGATGCTTAGAGAAGTGCCGGTCTATTAAGCCTCTTCGTTTATTTCAGGATAAAGGCTCCTGTATTACTTAAAGAGGGTGTAATTTATGGTGCTCTGCCTCTTTAAAATGCTATATGTAAAGTTGGGTTGCCAGGTCCCGTTTTTATAGATACCAGATGTAGGGAAAAAGGAGTTTATGTTCCAACAAGTCTACGGAGTGGATGTGCACTTCCTAGCTGTTAGCAAAACATTGGCTAATTACGGTGCTGATTCCTGCGTTCTCTTTCAGACGCCCTGCAAAGTGTGCGTTGTGTTTAAGTGTAAGGGAGCGTGATGGCATCAGCTCTCTTTTTTTTTCTTTCCGTTTAGTTAATGTGGAGAATTCCAACGAGCTCAGTAAATGTCGCCATCGAGATTGGGAAGAGCACTTTTGTTGTTGTTGTTTTCCCTGTTTGGAAACTGGAGAAAGTGGCATCTGAGTGGTGAACAGATGGCACAAATCAGTCAGCACAAATCCTGCCCGCACTGGTGCTCCCGTACAGTGCTGTACTGAAATTAACCTCAATTTTAGACACCGATATGGTTGTTGAGGAAGTTTGGAGGAGTGCATTTCCCTACACGTGGTATATTGCTTCAAATATGGTATTCCTTTTTATTTTTGGGGTGGCTGAATAAACGATTATTAACACATCATTCTTACATAGACGGAACAGTTTTTGTTGTTCTTGTTTGTTCATTTTTTTTTTTTTAATTTAAAAAACTCAAATTTTAAATGAGGTTTCTTATGACTGTGACTGATAAGATTTACCGCATGGGTTATCTCTGTACTTCTTATGTACTTTAGGCAGAATGGTCTCTCTTTACCCTTGGTCTAATTGCTTTCTTGCCCTCTTGTTTATTTTGCCTTTCAATCAGTATCAGTCAGTCTTTCTACTATTTTTTCCCCTTGCCAACCCACCCCCTTCCCACACGCATGGAAAGGGGAAGATTGCCTCACGTAGTCGTGTTCTCCCAGCAGGCGAGTAGGAGGTGTTTTATCATACCTTATTCCTCTGTAATAGGGAAGCCACAGATTTGTCCTGCTACCTACGCTTACTCACATCTCTTTTTAATACTGAAATGTGTGCACACAATTTAGGGAAAAATAGCGTGCGTCTACTGATTGGGGTTATGCTTCCCTCTTTCTCCACATACCCGTGAGAATGACTGCAGGAAAGAAAGTGTCTGAAGTGAAAGAAAGAAAGTGTCTGGTGTGGTACAGAAGACCTCATAGACCTTTCTCAAGCTTCAGAGTGGGGAAGACTCACGCAGCTTTCACTGCCCATGGGTACAGCTTCTTTTAGCACCCTTCGGCTCTCCATCTCCACCTGGGAACCTGGGAAAGCCCAGATCAACCTGTTCTCCTGAAGCTCTGTAATTACATGCACACTCTGATGTCCCCTGCTCACATGTGTCACACCATCCTGTCATGTCTCATACCACTGCTGCCAGCCAGCTCATTTTTATCACAAGTCACAAGGTTCTTGCTCTTTTCACTTATTGTGACCAGACCCCAGGTCACAACAGAGGAAGACTGGGAATGGGGCTGCCTCTTTCTTCTCCCTGTTCATCGCCGGGGAGCTGGACTAGATGACCTTTGAAGGTCCCTTGTAACTCAAATGATTCTATGATTCTTGCTTGCTTTCTCTCTTGAGCTCCTGGTTCTCTTTTCTGTGCAGTGACCCAGCAGCTCCATACTTACTCATAAGGCCCCTTTGCAGGAAAAATTACAGCACTGATCTCAGGGATGTCTTAAAAAGAGGCTGTAAAGTTTTCTGAACTGATAGACTAGTAAGGAGTTTGAATTAATGTTTTTAACTCTGATGAGAGTTTCATATAACAACAGGTAGGAGAGAAATGTTCAGGAAAATGGTTTGTGAGGGAAGGAGAAAGTATCTCAGTCTACCCAGCTTTTGACAGCAGCACATAACAGTTTGTTGTAGATTATTCTGGTGGGTGGTAAATTTCAACAAAAGCATCTTCAAGAACTAGTTATGTTGTTTTGGTTTGGTTTGGTTTTGCTCTTGATTATATTCAGAATGCAAACTTTGAATTCACATATTAATTGCTGGGTTTACATGGTTGCCTTCTATGTTCTGCAAAAAGAAAATTAAGAGCCTAAACCAGGTGGTTCGAACACGATCCAGAGGGAGCTGCCTGTTAGAGAAGAACCTGCTTAGATCTAGTGACTCAGTATTCATAGCTTTGTACTTTTCTCTGTGTCAACTACTGATAACATGTGCTCTGCACCCAGCAATGTATCAGCTGCATAGGTACTACACAAAACATGAAGTTCACATTCATGAACTTGACTTTCAGGAAATTTTAGTGAGTATTAATTTTTCATTCTCATGGTTGGCTAACTGGCAAGAAGGATGGTGATATCAGTGGATTTGTTTCCTATAGGGAAAGCCCTTGTATGCCTAAAAGTCTGAGCTGTAATTATGCTTAAAAAGAGCAGTATTTTTTTCCCTTTTGATGAATAATCTGGAAGGGAAAAAAGTTAAAGATGTGGAAGGAATGAAGGGAAAAAAAAAAAAAAAAGATTGCTCGGCTGTAACTGAAGAGGAGGCGGTACATTTTTTTGTCTAGGCTCCAAATGTTTCTGCTTTTCCAAGTCCCATGTTCCTCAGTTAGCACTGAGGAAATACATAGTAGTTTTTTTGTTTGTTTGTTTTTGAAATTATTATGACAACTCACAATCCTGGAATATTTTATTCCACAGCATTCCATGGAAAACGATTTATATCTAATTTAAGAAGAGTGGACAAAGATCTCCACATATGATGATACTCAAAGTTCTGAAGCAAACAACAACAGCAAACAAAACTTAAAGTCCCAGCAAATTATAAGAAATGAAATCTCTCCAATAATGACAAAAAATTATATTATGAACAGAGTTCTCTTTTTATAATGTACATATTTATTTGTGCAAGGGCATGTGCTTGCAGATAACTGCTTGCTATAACTGTGACAACTGAGAGAGATTTCTACAATTACGCTGTGAAAGAAGAAAATGTTTCCCAGTTGTTCGTGATTTTAGTTGTCTGTTTTGTAACCTGAAAATATGTGAAAATGTCTTGATTATACTAAAAAGAAATATCAGTCTAGAAGGATAAATAACCATCTTTCCTTGAAAAACTGTACAGCAAGAAAGATTACATGTGTGTGTTTTGTTTATTTTTACCTTCCAGAACAATATTATGTGTTGTAAAACAAAGCAATTTTCTATGGGTATTAACAGATTACCCATGTTTTCACAGATTTACAAGATCAGAAGAAATCATGTGAAGGAATCTTTAACTTGTACCAGCAATAAACAGAAAGCTTTGAATAAAGACCTTTTTTAAATTTTGGGGAGAGAAACATGTTTTATCATTATGTTATCTTTTTATCAATCACTCCAAATTCAACATGTCAAATCTAAGAGATTCCTGGAACTTCAAGAATCTGAATATAATGTAGGTAAAAGATGCTTACCTCCATTCTTAAGAAGGATTAGTCACTTTGATAATGATCCACGGGTAGTAAAGTCATTCAAAACCAACCTTCGCAATGTTAACACAGTTTTAAGCCCAGAGTCACAACTTAGGTCTGTATTGAAAACACAAACTGAAAAGGAAGAAGAAATATACAGCTGCAGCAACAATAGCAGGAAACTAGAAGAAATAAAGGGGTAGGTTCTACCTCTTGATCTGAATATAATCAAGATAAAAGAAAACTTGACTTGCTTTGATAAATAATTGCACAGCGGATGTCCTGCCACTTGCAATTATTTATTTATTTATTTATTTTTTCCAGAGTATCTAATAGTTTAGACTTGGCTTCTTTTGCTTCTTTTATGGAAATAGTTTCTTAACTCTTTAGACCTGAACTGATTTGGGGATCTCAACTAATAGCTTTTCTAAATTTGACTCAGAATTGAAGACTCAAGGAGCCCTACAAAATGGTCTTTCTGCTGCAATCCCATTTTTTCCTATGGCCTCAGGACAACAGAATCATGAAGACTTTCAGGGGCCATGGATGTTATTGCTTTACTTTGGAAACAGCTCACCCCGTCCTTCTTCCCTCTTCAGAAAAATGAAAATTTGGAGAAGTGTCGTTTTCCTCATATCAGGAATAAAGTCTAATATTGGAAAAATATGTTATTTTCCATATCAGGATATTGTTAAATCTGAGACCGTTGCCTCTGCCCTAAAGCTTTCTATTAGATAGTGTAACTGCTACTGCAGCTATCCTAAAAGATGGCAGCTCTATCCAAGCATTGCTCTAAATTTAAGGATTAATTTTGGTTTTGCTCATTTATCTTAGACGAAAATGGTTTTGAAGAACATACTGGAAGTATATAGAACAAGAAAGATCTGTATCCTCCACTCTATTTTGAGTGGGTTCAAAGATTTTTACAGCACATGCTGTTTCTGCAATCTGCCTGCTGTGTATGTATTCAGGAATATGTAAGATATTAATATTCTTTAAATTTTGTAGTTCTGACAGAAAGAAGAATATATTCTTCTGGGGCCTACCTGAAATAAACAAACAGAAAATCCCTAAGATGTCATAGTGGTTTTCCATTTCCTCCTGAATATTAGTATAAAATTCTAAGACACCCAGAAATGTAATTGTGAAGCACTCTTCACACCTGTAGTGTGCAACATAATCACTTCATTCAGCAGTGTCCTGAAGTCAGCATTGAAAAAAAAAAAAAAAAGAATAAGGATAGAAGCAACGGAAGTTTGGACACAAATGTAATTTCATTTAGCTTGCTGACCAAAGGGAGTATGGTCTTTTGATAGCAGTCTGGGATAGCTTTTGTACTGAGCCTAAGTAAAGAATTCTACAGTTCTGTACAGGATAGTGTTCTCAGCTACCTTAACATGCATATTAATTTATATACTGAGTTTTCCTTGAAAATAGAACCAGATGTTCAGCTGCCAGATCTGTGAGCAAAGAAAGCCTGATTAGATCGATCAGCTACAAATGACAAAATAGGTTTTCCTGAAGGACTTGAGAGTTTTCATGAAGTGTTAAAACTTTACTGAAAATAAAATACTAACTGATATTTTCAGTATGATATCCTTAAATCTGCGTTCTGTCATTCCCCTGAGGGATGTGCTTAGTTTACCTGTAACTATTTCAAAACATAGGTAATGTTGTCTCACATTCTAATTTTTTCAAGATGATCTGTCACCTCTGGTTCTTCTCATGGTGCACAGAAATGTCACCATTAACTGGGAAGCAAGGATAAGTTCTTTACCAAGAGAGTGGTGAAGTGCTGGAGCAGGCTGCCCAGAGAGGCTGTGGATGCCCCGTCCCTGGAGGTGTTCAAGGCCAGGCTGGATGGGGCCCTGGGCAGCCTGGTTTAGTATTAAATGTGGAAGTTGGTGGCCCTGCCTGTGGCGTGGGGTTTGGAGATTCATGATCCTTGAGGTCCCTTCCAACCCAAGCCATTCTATGATTCTATGATTCTGTGATTCTATGATAAGAATGAGCTCAGTGATAGTATTGAAACCAGTTATTTGCTGTTCATTTGAAAACTACAAATAACATCATATGAATAATAATAATAACAGCATTATTAGTAATAGTAATTTTAAATGTGGTTATATCTAGGCAATATTTCTTTTTTTTTTTTTTTGTTCTTATATAAAATATAAGATTTGGAGGGCTTTTTTTGAAGATAGCAATACTTGCGCTGATGATAGTAATAGCAAAGAAATGCAGTGCTCTGTAATTTATTTATTTATTTATTTAACACTTAATGGTAATAACAGGAGAAGTGGCGGGATCTCTCTTCTGTGCCTTTACTAAATCAAGTGTTTTCACATTGTCCTCTGAACTGAAACAGCATTTCAGATAAAGCTGACAATTTTTTTTCCCTACTTCAAAGGAGAAAGAAATTGGTTTTCTACTTAAAAAAAAAAAAAAAAAAGCCAGTTGTTTCCAGTAAGTCTGAAGCAGACTGTCCCTCATTATACAGATACAGTGAGGGCAGTGATACAGGTGGAATTTTACAGCAATAGAGCCCTAGAGGAAGAGTGACAATGTGAAGGTGCCGGATGAAACAACTGAAGAAACCAGAGAACAAAATAACTGTATCCAATAGATTGCCACGGAGCACTTTGAAGAAAATTATACAGAGGAAACTTGGTTGTAGTGTATGCAGGGCTCTGAGGGAGAAAGACTTCATTTGTTACTTGGGACTCATAGAAAGAATATGAAAAATATTAATAGTTTTTGTCTTTCGCTTCTTCTGGTGGAACTCTATATGACAGCCAGCTATTTGTTATCAAATAGCTAATTGATATGTTCTAGACTGAATAATAAAAAATGTAGTCAATAAATGGTATGTCAAAAGAAAGGTGTGAAATATAATGGATCTGCATATTTTTTATGACATGAACAATGGTAATTTTCTTATTTGATCAGATCACTAAGATAACTGATGAGGAAGCAGAAGGTGCTTTTGGAAACCTGTGGTTTGGGTTATAGATGAGGTTTGAGCAGGGAGAAGGAACTTAGGTACATCTGTTCTCAGAATGTATCAGCTATAGTCCCATCACTGCTTTCAGGAATGCACATTTAGCCTGTACACAATTTTTTTCAAATCCTGTGCTTATACTGTACTTTTTCCTTACATTTGGATTCTGATATTAAAAATTAATCAGTCAGGTCCTGTCAAAGCATCTCAGTTTCAACTTTGAACAGCTTGTTCACCGCACCCAAAAATCACTTCTGAAGGACTTGGCTTTGACTGTCATTGCTCTGTAAGCAGTGATTACTTAAACTTGGCAACGTTAAGCTTTGAGTGATTGCGATTTATTTATAAAACATAGTAGTGTTAAATTCATGGATAACACCAAGACTTTTGGTCCTAAATTCACTGACTATTGGAATGCATTTCTACATGTTCCTCTCATGTGTACATACTAGCGATCAGAACAGCTACTGTGTTATTTTCAACCAGTCTCAGTGGATTGATGGCATATACTATAAGAATTGATTGTACATCAACCAAAGCACCTCTTCCGAATGCTCCTGAAAAATACTGCATGCTTGGAAGTGCTTTCCAGCAGACCTGCTCTGGATGGTAAAGGATCAGAACTGCAGAACACGTCAGGCATGCGCTTGCTCTTCCTTTTAAGTACAACTCTATGTTCTATATACACAAGAATAATTAAAATGTATATGTGACATAGTTTCTAAAGAAGGTCACAATATTGCTGAGCAATTATAATCAATCACAAAGCCAGTATTTTTGAAACTGCTGTCAAGGCACGTCAGCTCCTAGAAATGCCAAAGGGCATGTTGGCAAGAAAACAAACCGATATCAACCTTTTATAAAAACATGCTCTCTAAATCAAAATATTTAGGTTGGTAATATGTTCGTTCATGTCTGTGGAACACTTAACAGAAACTAAATTAAAAAAATCAAAATATACACAGAATCTAGCAATTAGAAAAATTACTACAGACAAATAATGTCGTTTGTTAGTCTCATAGACTGTCTATTTTTAGTAACATAATCACCAGCCAATAAGTCTCTGCATATTAGTCTCTGCAAAATAATTTTCCATCTCTTTTAATTTCTTATTAGTTCAATATTAATAAAAAGGTTAACAAAAAATGCAGACTTTCCATATGCTTTATATTTTTTCCCTGCTCTCTCAGCTATAGTGTTGGTTACATTTTTTTTTTTTTTTTCACTTAAAATTCCCACTAAATATCTTATTTGGGGGGGAGATTTTTAGACAAACAAAAGTGTAAGATTTGATTTTGCCTGAATTTTAGTTAAAGTTGAAAACATAAAGCTGTTAGATATTTATGTTTATACTCCTGTGTATTACTGACGCTAATATTTACTGCAAACGAATACTGACAAACTTCACACGGTCTCTGTAAAGGGATAATATTGTTGTAACTTACCTGAGTTACTGTTGATTATATTTAAAATAATAATAATAATAATAATGAACAAAACGAAATTGGAATAATTCTGTTTCCAGGAGGCATCCAAATGCAGTGTTCATGTTTACAAAAGACTGCTTTCCTTTTTTTTCTTTTCTTTATTTTTTCTTTTTTTTTTTCTTTTTCAATAAGTCTAAATTTGCTAACTCAAAAAATCATTCAGATTTTAGATCAACTGTCCAAGTCCATGCTTCTTTTTGGACTAATTTTTATTTTTCATAGTTCAATAGCTTCTAATGTGAAAAAGCATTCCAGAAAAGACCACAGTTCTGGTAGCTTTGAGGTCTTTGGGAAAAAAAAAAAGACTCTTTTTCATGACAAAATGTAAAATTATGTTTGTATTACTTTGTCTCAGTGAAAAAAAAAAGCTTCATTAGTTTGTAAGATATACCTCAAAAGGAAACAAGAATTGAATTAATGACTTCATCTCTTCTGAAACAACAATAAAAAAAGCATTGGAGGTTGAAGTTTGCCTCACAATGTGCACTGATTGTCAATGTATATGATTTTTCCTTCTTGAAATGACAAAATATTAACGTGTATTAATTCATGTCACAGAATCTCAACATGGTTGAGGTGGAAGGGACCTCTGGAGGTCAGCTGAGGCAACTCCACCCAGAGCCACTTGCCCAGGCCCATGTCCAGGCAGCTTTTGAAGATCTCCCAGTCTCTCTTGGCAACCTCCGTCAGTGTTCAGGCAATCTTCATACAGAAGTGATTCCTGATGTTCAGGAAGAGCCTTCTGTTTTTCGTTTTATACCCATTGCTTTTGTCATATCTGTGGGCACCCCTGAAAAGAGCCTGGATGCACTCTCTTTGCATCTTTGCTTTCATTATTTATACATATCGATAAGATTATTGATAAGATCCCTCCTGAGCCTTCTGTTCTGCAGGCTGAAAACTCTCTCAGTGTTTTCTTACATGTGAGATGCTCCAGTTCCTTTGTCTTTGTTTTAGTCCTTTGTGTTGGACTCTCCAGTAGCTGCATGTCACTCTTGTACTGGGTAACCCACAAGAGGACACAGTTCTCCAGATATTGTGCTCTCCAGTGATAAGTAGAAGGAAAGGATCAACTACCCTGACCTGCTGACAACAATCATAATGCAGCTGTGGAGTGTTTTTACTTTCTTAGCAGCAAGGACCCATTTCTGACTCATGTTCAGCTTGCTGTCCGGTGTCCCCCAGGTCCTTAGCTGCCAGGCTGCTCTCCAGCTGAGTGGCCCCCAGCCTGCACTGGTGCCTGGGGCTGATCCTTCCCAGGTGCAGGGCTTTGTCTTTTCCTTTGCTGAACTTTAAAAAGTGGTATGCTAGTGCTGATATATATGTTTTTTTTTTTTTTTTTTTTTTTAATTATTTATGTAGAATCAATTCATATTTTTGCTGCCTTAAAGTAGTTAATAATCATACTTTATACCATATTTTTGAAGAAGTTTAACCATTGCTTTACATATGGAGATCACCCTGAACTTAATTGTACTGAGATTATATATATATATATATATATATATATATAGCAATAGAGTTTTATACGTGTGTGTAATAACTGACCCCATGCCTGTTTAGCGTATTTTTACACTCAATTTACTTTTTTTTTTTTTTTTTTTTTTTTTGCTAACATGCTCTGTTATTCTTGAATGTACTTTTCAATCATCTGTAATGATAACTAGAGATCTTTAAAACAAAAGAACTGGAAATGAAACAGAATAATTCTTCCACCTTTGTTTCATATCTAAATATACTTTAGGACTTTAGGTAACCTTATTTATGACCAAAAACAGCATAGGGGCCTCAATTCCACAAGGTACTTAAAAATATAATTTAGTTTTGAGGCCTTGACAGTCTCTTAGAATAAACAACTCATATGTAATACCTTCAGTCATTCGCATTAGACTTGTATGCCTCATTTATTTCTATATTCAATCAACGATGTAACTGCATACCTCTCTGCTGCATGTGTCACTTATATCCATTTATCTAAGTTTAATATTTGTGGTTCCACTACCAGAAAAGAATGTTGCTTAGCCCAGATCAGAAATTCAGCTGCAGCTTCTGGATACACAAAATAAGTTATTTAATTTGTTTATTTGTTTGTTTGTTTGTTTGTTTTTAATTTATTTATTGTAACAGACAGAAAATTCCAATAACATTTGATTGGATCATATACTGTATTCAACACATGCACACGTGCGAGTATGTGTTATTGCATGCTTTATATTTGTGAATATAGGCTTTTTATATCTGTCTGGTTTTGTTAGTATTGCACATCATTTTGTCTCGGAAACATAGTGTGTGTTTTTATATAAATATATAGAATTTTATATTAAATATATAGAAATCAGAAATTACACATAAACCCTCATATTTAGTTTGCAGCAACATACATTTTTTCCTCTAGATGGCAATGCATTGCAAGGAATATTGTGAATCAGTTTGCAGTACTTATAAACATTTGATTTGACACTCTGCAGAAGATACTTAAAGTGAAACTACTCTTTCTTTTCTCCTGATTATTTATTTATTTATTTATTGCAGGGTTGAGAAGCATAGCACAATAAATAATGAAAGAAATAGGAGCTAAATAGAAAGGAGTAAATAAGTTATAAAACCGTTGCTCCTAGTGCATGCATTCCTAAAATAATTCTATATGATGAATAATCACGTGGGCTTACATACCTAGATAGCCTGTATAAGTATTTCCAAAGTATATCAATACTTTTCACATGAGTTCCTGTAAGAAATATGTCTGTTACATTTCTGCATCAAGACTTCACAATTCCATATTGACTTGTCATATTTTCACCTTTGGTTACTAATTCAAATACAATATAATAAAATAATATTAATAAATGTGATAAATATCTATATGGAAAATTACATAATAAAGGTAACAGTGTTGTTGGTGGTTTGATCATTGCAGAACATTGCAAGAACTAATCTGTCTGAAGAGGGACTATCTTTCTTATACCAATTCATACAAGCATGGCATTAAAATCGATGTATTTCTGGATACATCTGTCAAAAATAGTAATATTGTATTTTTTCCTTGTCTATACATTTTAATGCAGGCTATATATACATATATATATGGTGTTTTTTTGTTGTTATTGTTGTTGTTGTTTTTCTGTCCAACCACAATATAAGAAAGAGATAGACTATATTTTCTTGAAAAGATTACATAGAAACTCAGGGATTCACGGTAGTTGTGCACCAGCGTATAGACATCTGGATCTTATTTATATGTATGCCTTCAGAAAATACTATGCACATCTATAGAAAAAGAAAATAACTGAAAAACTATTTGGATTCATCTATACTAATCTGAGATATTCTTTTTCTGTGTGCAAGTTTGATTTTCCTCTATAAGTAAGGAAAAATAAATACTGATGCTTCATCTGAAAGTATTTCACCTTTCCTCTTTTCAGCAGAATCTGACAGAGCAGTAAATCAACCCAGAAGATTTATTTGTCATTTATCTTCTCCTTAAACTTATGGTGCAGATTCCTGGGGAATTACTGAGGAGTTAAGTGAGGAGATGATCTGGTAGCATGATCATAATTAGGACACGAAGGACATTTTAGGGAGGTCAACAAGCTGTGAAGTATGCCCATAAGAAAGAATGGGAAAGAGCAGGAAAAGCTGGCTGAAATGACAGTTTTAGGGCAACATGTCTCCAAATTTATGTAAGTTAGTCATATGTTTTGCCTCAGGAAAATAATATGGGTTTAGGGCTGGATTTCTCAACACAGTATATTTGCCCTCTTGAAAATGTGTCTAAAACCTTATGCTGAACTGGTATTGTTTGCCTGTTGTATCTGATTAAGAGAAAGTGTGGGGGGGGATTGTCTGAGGCTAATAAATACGGAAAGGGAAGGTAACAATAAAGATAGCTGGGCAATGGTGGATATTGATAGTAAAAAAGATATAGGTATTTCCTTTGGGATGGTGAGAGGACAATGAGGACCTGACTGTTGATTCTACAGATTTTAAGATGACTCAGGCAAAGAATGGATTAGAAAACATACTATCTGATTTCAGTGTACCAAATAAGTAAAAGCTGCAGATGGCTGAGAATTAGGAGTACAGCAGAGGAGTTTGCTAGCTGGTGTCTTTGAGATAAAAAACTGAAGGTTAAAAGAACTGAAGAGCAGTGGAACTGATTGAAATAAAGCATAAATATCATAGCGAAAGCTATGCATCCTTTTCTGAACACTGGTGGAAAAGGAGTCAGTGAAAGAAGAAGGGTAAAAGGCAAAACTCTGTCCCTCTTAGCTAATTAGAGTTCAAACTCCCACCTTTGAATGTAGACAAATTCAGAAACTTGCAGTGTAGCAAACTGTTGTCTTGTACTCAGACATCTGGAGACTTTGTGCGGTGTCCACCAACAAAGTTCTGCAAGCGCAGGCAACAATGGGACTGAGCTCTGTGGTGAAATCCTTGAAGAGCTATAGGAGTGTGACGCTGCTGCAATGACATATCTCCTTCAGTGTTGGTGTTCAGCAGTCTACATGGTTTCATACAACAATTCTCATTTCTTAAACTCCTGAAGACTCATTTATCTCTACCATCACAATAGTTGCCATGAGGTGTCAATGCTATACTCTTACTGTGGCAAGTAAGAGTTTAACACCAAATCATCCCTTAATAAAATCTGCCCTTGCTGATGGTGAAAGATGAACATTTAAGGCAAAGAAATTAAGCCCTCTGCATGAATCTACAAGAGTGTATTAAACCGGGTCTGTTGAATACATGACCTCTAAGCTGTAGTGTCTCTCCAAAGTATATTTCTCATGGTGTAAAGTTTTGCAAATCAGATCTGAGGGTAAAAGAGACACACAGATATCAGATGCTTATTATTTGTACTATCTATCTTGTTTCTTCTTCCCAGGAATCAAGAGGCTGCTTTCTTCAAGACTTAATACAGTACAAATGTGTAGATGTAGCTCATATGCATAGCCTTTCTTTGTTTGTAGGCTAAGTAAAATTGGTGATCTCCAGTTGCTAGATCAGCTTTGTAGCATAACTTGCAAGTCTCAGACTTCTCTTTTCTTAGCAGTACTGAGAGCTAATCATCTTTCCTTGTCATTGCAGTGAGTAGTTTAACAGAAACATCAAACTGTCCTTGCCACCAGCATCTTTGGCATTTATGTTACTTAATGAGGTTATGCAGGAGACCAGGAAATTATTATGCCAAAGCACTAATAACTAATTATCAAATCATATGTTATTTGAAATTTAGCTATAAATCAGAGATAGTTGCAATAAAAATAAAGGTAGAGATTCATCTGGCTAAACTATGTTTCTAAGAGTTAGTAAACCATTGTCAATGCTGCCTGCCTCAGACTCCTTTGATAGTAAACATGGAAAGCCAGGACATTCCAAAAAGTAATTAATCTCATCCTAAATTAAAAGTTTAGGATGAATTTGATCAGAAAGCGATCACTTCTCTCTGCTGAATAGCTTAGTTTTTACACGTAAAGTTAGGTGACTTGAATCTCACTGTGTCTGCTCTGAACATCCCTTGTCTGAGAATACATAGAATGACAAAATCATAGAATATCCCAAGTTGGAAGGAAACTGTAAAGATCATTGAGTCCAACTCCTGGAACTGTCAAACAAAACTGCTCTAATATCTATATACACTAGGAATTTTTTAATTGTTGTCATGAAGCTACAGCCAAGTTACAGCAGTTTAATGGAGGGAGGACTGGCCTGTGATGCTGTTATGATGTCTACTACATTACGTAAAGCCATCCTATTTTTCTTGGAATGCTACCAGTTAGTTCATAATATGTGCTTGCAAATTGCATTTATAAATTAGATTTTAAACTAATGCAAATGAATTTAATAGATATTTTCATGTGCAAATTTCTCTAACAAAGAGAGACCCTTGGATGCTGTAAAAATAACACTCGACTTGCAGCTTTTATACTCGTTTCCCTCCATGCTAAGTTTGCACATAAAATGCTGTAAAATAGCAGTATCTAGTTACTTAATGTTTGTTTTGAGGCTAATAAATGAGATAAAGGAGAAGGAGGGTACCAACAGTGATATTACCTTGCTCTCACCTTGTGCTATTCATCTACAAAAGTTGCATAAAATTGAAATACTTCTTTTCAGATTTGGTTCTTCATATTCAGAGGAGAAACTATTTCTATGTAACAAATCTGATTTTTGATTTTAGTCCTAGAATAGTTATCTTGCAGTTATTCACTGATAAAATTCTCTCTTCTTTTTCCACATGAAAGAATCCCTTATGGTTATTTTATTCTGTAGGTTCCCTCTCAAGAATCATTTTTTTCTCGTGTTACCTCTGACTGACATAACAGGGAATATATAATTCTTGAAATTCACAATGGCTCATCTGTATTTGTAAAGACCTCATGTAGTGACTGTACATGCTTAGGAATCTGTCATAGTTTCGAGAAAGAACAACACATCTTTGACTTCTTTAAAAAGAATTAAGGTGGGTGCCAGAGCATGTTGTGCAATATGGATGAAATAATAGGACTGACTTAGAATTCCATATAGCTTTCAAGCAGCAGAAGATGCAGAAAGTGGTTACTGTTAGGATTGTATTATGTACCAAAATTCTTCTGTGGAGTCAAACCAGTGCTTAAAATGCTAGACAGCTTCCTGCAATACCAGATTATCAAGGGTCTTTCCTTCTCCACTTTATGTGCAGACTCATCTGATGCAGTCACTGAACTGAGAAAGAGACTAATTTGCCTCTGGCATTTGACCAGTCTTTAGGAATTACGGGGGTCTGGGGCAACGATTTTCATACTTGAGCTGTTTCAGATCGTACCAGTTTCTGAGTCATAGGATTACACATAGTTATCACTACTCAGAGAAGACGGGGTACAGTATGGCCCACCAATCTTTAATATATTTGATGAGAAAACATGATCAACTATGGCTTTAGCCTTTCCCCTCCAAAACTGATGTCTGTACTCCCCTGCCTTGGCAATGATTTCTGCCACCTTGGAAAGCAAAAGTAAGGTGCTACTGCTAGTGTTTGCAAGGCAGAACTAACACCAGGGAGAAACAAACCTCAGAACTGTCAGTTCCCAGAGCCATCTCACCGCCTGAATCCTTGTGTATATGTAAGGAAGACAAGTGGAGTGAGAGAAGAATGATCTCATCAGCAAACTCAATTTAGTTTAAAGTAACTGTGTCTTTAGTCTGCATCAGTGTAGTTCAAAGTTGCACATATCTGGTGTGTTCTTGTCTTATTAATAAAACTCCTCCTGGAAAAGAATTGTTTAAACTGTCAAGAGTAATGTCCTCATGCACATTTAAAAGTAAGATAAATCAGTTAATCAAATATTCTCACAGTATACATCTAATTTAAAGAAGAAAATACAAAACTAACAAATCCATTGGCCAGATAGCATCCTCTTCCTCTATTTTCCCATTTGGGCCTCCGTTTGTCTGATATTGATTAGTACTCAGCTGTTACTTTGTTAGGTTAATTATATAAGACAGTTCATTAGCAGTGCCTAGAAGGAGTGATGGAAAGCGTTACAGCTTCAGATATTTTTAAAGAGACTATTTGCCAAAGGGTTTGGTTTCCAATAGTGAAAGCCAGATAATAAGTTACAAATTATTCTACCATAAGACGGAGACAGTAAGTAAAATATATTGGAATAGTTCAATTTATTTTCAATGAGATGCTATCAGTTGCTGCTTTCTTGCTTAATGGAGAAAAAAAAATGAAATTCTGTTTATTTCTAAATGATACATTTTAAAAGTCAGAATACTTGAATATCTTTCTGTAAGTTTTTTAGAAGGATCTAGGCCTGAGTTTCTTCAGCTGTGAAATGAGAATGATTTCTCACAGGGGTATGAAGAGCCTTAATTAATTAATATTTAATAAATTATTTGAAATCACAGATGGAAAATTCTTTAAGTTAGTGCTCTGTGAATAGTGTTCCAAATAACTTCATATTCTGCCAAAATATTCTGCCAAAGATGTAAGTATCAACCAATCTTTAAAAGGGAAAGCCATTTCAGAATTGCTAAAACTGGGTACATTGTGGAAACAAATTAACAGCAAATGGAATGACAGGTTTCCAGTATGGAACAGAAAATGTTGAGGGAAGCTTCTTCTTCCATATTTTTACAAGTGTTTTTCGTTTTGGACACAGTAAAGCAGTTACTCTTTTTGCAAAACAGACCATCGTAGTCAAGATTTGAATACTTAATTGTAAAACAAGAATTTTATTTTGATTAGCAAATAAACATGTGCTTTTTTCTCTGATATTGTTTAAATACAGACCGGCTCAAGAAGTGACAAACTGAGAATGTAATTTTTCACACTTCCCTAGGTAACCAACCAGGAGAAATAAATATCTCTCAGAATAAGAATGATTGTGAAAGGATTGAAGCACCCTTTGAAATATCTTATTTCTCTCTACTATGTATGTAGGGAAATTAATTTGACCATATTCCTAACCCTTCGTTGCTGAATCTACATCTTCAAAGATATCACCCATTAAAGAGACAGAAAGCAGCACTAGTAACAAGTCCAGCTGTTCCTGTTGCTCACAGGAAACAAAAATGGAGAAAACAAAATGCAGAATGTAGCAAACCAACAATAACAAACACAGAAAAAAAAAAAACAAAAAACAAAAAACAACAAAAGACAGATGTCAGCTTTTCTGTTACAGAGATTTTTATAGTGTTGCCTGACCATGCCAATAAAAATCAGCACAAATATTAAAAGACTCTGACATACTATAGTCAATGCATGAAATACTGTGCCAAAATTCTGTTTGGTTATCAATTTATATATAGTGACGTAACACTGAACAGCTCAAAAGCACACAGATGAGCCCTTGGCTTGTCAGGAATTCAGGAAACAAAAAGGCAGCCTGCAGCTAGCTTCTTCCACCTATACTGGGCACAAACACATTATCTACATGCTGAATTCTACTGCTAAATATAAAGAACAAACAGTGAAATTTTAGCAAGCAAGAGCTAAAGCTGGCAGAAGAAGAAAAATGGTAGAGTTCAAAAAACAACAGCAACAAAGAGGGAGTACCGTGGTCCAAAACTGAATAAAAGCCAAGGGAGTACATCCAAACCAGAATAGGTTATGAAACGTGGTCAGAGATAAAATATTCCCATTGGAAATAAATGGGAAAGGCACTATCTTTCATTTTGTGGCTAAACAGAGGATTATACAAATCATCCTTTGTACACCCACCAAATACCATGTTGTCCCTTCACTGTTGTCCCATTTTAGGTTTTAGGCATTGTGTCTTTCTTCTCATGATTTTTCTTGGCATGCTATTTTTTTTTTTTTTTAATTTTTATTTTTTAAGGTAGTTTCTTTTTGACCATTAAAATCATCTTTAACAGAAAGCAGTCAACAAAGATTTTTTGGATATGTCTACTCTTCACCTCATCAACCTGCATGCAGCAAATCTGGGGCATTTTAAGCTGTGTTGAATAAGGTGTGTGAGTAAAGCCTTTGACCTTCATTTAAAAAAACTATAATAGAGTATCATCTCTCATAAGTTACTCCCGTATAATAAAAGAGAAGGAGCCCTCAGCTCAAATATACCCGCATGTCAGCACCTGGAATGGACACTAATGTGTGGCCATCTCACAGAATATATAAGAAATTAGATATAGAGACTGTGAACATTGGTCTAGTGAGAAGCTGCACTTGTACCGACGCAATTAGACAGTATGGCTAATGTACCATCTGACTACCACCAAAACTGGACGTTTTTGCTCCTCCTACCAATGCCTCTGTGGCTCCCCTGCGTGAGTTCTATCATCTTCTGCTGGACAAATTGATAAATTAACAGAAATCTGGTATGATAAAGAAGGGAGGTATTTTTCAGCCACTTTAGAGGTTGAAATCAGCCAAGCAGGCAATTTCAGGAAAAGCCACTGACAGGGCAATAGAGGGATGTGGACTGTGCAGTTCACAGCATGATCTGCATGGATTAACCAGGAAGTGTAGAGTGTCCACACCACCTCCTGTAGCAGCAACTGGCTCAGCTCTGCTGCTAGACTGCACCCTTACAGAGAGGAAATCTCCAAGAGCATAAAAGAAGGAAGTGAAAAAGCATAACATAACGTCTCTGGTAATGTGACTGTAATTGAGGAAAAACTAGAGAAAGAAAGCTTTTATGTTGAATGCTAATAGTTCCAGCTTCCAACTCTTAAGGAGGAAGAACTGCATGACATTTATAAGAAAAAACAGGATTTTATAAAAGAAGTGACCAATTCTAGCAGCAGCTTCTTTTCTGAATGGAAACAGCTTATAAGCTGTGGGTTTTTTGTTTTTTTTTTGTTTGTTTGTTTTGTTTTAATATATATATATATTTATTTGTCTCACAGAGAGCTCAACAAAAGTGTCACCGATTGAACTTCTTTTCAAGAAACACATTAGGAAGCATGTTTTACTGAGCCAAAAAAAAAAGATAAATAATCCATAGGAAGTGTCTGTGAAAAACTGGAATAGGCAAAGAAGCTAAAAAAAAAAATCCACATTGAGTGTAAAAATAATTAAAATCTGTCAGTTTTTGTTTGTTTGTTTGTTTGTTTTCTGTAAGCAAGAAAAGGTGCAATGAAGTCTTTGCTGGAACACTATGATGCATGCCATTTTAATTTTTTGGTTTGATATGTATTTCACACTTTCTGAAATGGATTTCTCCGGGTTACCGGAGGACTAACTTGACTGTTTGGCTTGTCCAGGCTGGAGCAGAATTCCACGGTAACATGACAGGGAGCACCATACCAAAGAGTCACTCAGCTCCCAGGACAGGGCAGATTTGGATGCACAGCTCTTTCCATTCAGTATTATGGACTCAGGGAATGAAAGAAAATACAGAATGATTCCCGAAAAGGGACCAAACAAGTTGTCAAACACGACAGTGGACAAGAGGCTGTTCTTATAGGTGATATCAGATGTTTTTTTTTACAGCCACTGAAAAGTCATTAGTTTGAGGGTAGGTGTGGAAAGACGTAAGCCAAACTCTTTTCTACATTTTGTTTGTAAGCTGTTTTCTTAGAGTGGTTCTTCATTTTCATGAGGTAATTTGTTCTAGTAAGATTGGAGAAGTGGTTTGTTTGTTTGTTTGTTTAGTTTTTTTGTTTGTTTTTGTTTTTAGGAAAAATTATCTTGAAAATTCTAGACCAGTGTAAGAATTTTTTCTAGCTGGCCAGGAAAGCACATCTGAAAATCTTCCAGAAACAGGCAGATAGATGGCCAGCAACCCAACTGCTGTGTAGGAAGTGTTTTCTCCAAAGAAAGCTTTGATCAAATAACTACAGCCATAGGTCTTCATGATTGTGAAGAGTTTGGAGGAGAAGATGTATGAGGAGCTGCTGAGGTCCCTGGGTGAGCTCAATGCAGAGCAGAAGAGCTGAGGGCAGGCCCTCATGGCGGCTGCAGCTCCTCACAGAGAGCGTAGGGCAGCGCTGAGCTCTGCTCTGTGTGACAGCGACAGGGCCCGGGGGAACGGCATGGAGCTGTCAGGGGAGGGGCAGCTGGGGGTCAGGGAAAGGGTCTGCACCAGAGGAGGGTTGGCTGCCTGGGGCAGTGGGCACGGCTCCGAGTGCCAGAGTTCATGGAGTGTTTGGACAGTGCTCTAAGACGCAGGATTTGATTTTTGGGTGTTCTTGTATGAAGCCAGGAGTTGGACTCAGTGATCCTGGTGGGTCCCTTCCAACTCAGGATGTCCTGTTCTCTATGATCTGTGGAAAAAAAGACACCGGTTTTACAACTGGACATCCAGAGAAATTGAATAGGATTAGATGTTTTGCAATTCTTGTCTATGTAAACTGTGACCTCTCAAAAGGGGTTTCAAATATTTACAAAGAAATTAAATTGAACTTGAGATTGATTGAAAAATAGGATTTAGTCACTCTCAATTGCGAAATTTGCTAAGCTATATACAACCTTGAGACCAGAAGTGTTTTTTGCATTTTGAATAGTTAGAAGCATCATGTAATTTGTGGAACAAGGGAATGCAGCAATAATGATAACGTAATACTTAAGTGATCAAAATAGATCCACAAAAAGGGCTGTTATAATTACAGCCAGACTGAACTGAACATTACTAGTTTCTAAGAAATCTTACATCAAAACCAGAGGAGCAGATGTTGCCGAAGAATTTTCCTTCTGTCATTATTTGTTTAAGATCTCATTGTTGAGATACAATCATAGGAAAATGTAGGAATGCCTTGGAAAGCTGAAAAATGTTGGATAAGTGCAGAAATTGAATGTGCTAGATTCTGATTTATTAATGAGATGATTAAAGAAAACCAGTCAGTTGATCATAAGTGAAAAGAGCAAAAAACTTGAAAGTTAATCTTTGAAAGGAAGTCCAGGCAGGCAAAATGAACTATATGACACTCTCCTTGGATCTTCAGGGTTCAATGTGATATTACATTAGAGGTTCTCCAGCCCCTGCCACTATCACTAGAAGTCACTTGTGCCCTCTCTGATGCCCATGGTACCTGTTGCTTTCCTAGCTTGTACTGTTTGATTGAGATGCCACTCTTACCCTGTGGCTACAATACAAGACATGCCGGGGAGCTGGGACACTCTCTGTTGCATCTTTCAAGTGAAGAATGTTTTATTATTATACAGTTAGTTTAAACCAAAACAGTCTAAGGTAAAAATACAAATGTAAGCATTTCCGTATAAAATACATGAGGGAAAAAATAAATCAAAATATGAATTTAATCTAGCTACAGTACAATTACATAAATTCTCTGTTTCCATAATTTGACTTACCTCCTTACTTCTATGCTTTCTGCATGCCTGTCTTGTGCTTGGTGTCAGGCTTTCAAGCCTTACAGGCAGTCTTCTCTTCAAAGTCTAGTAGTTGCAATTAAAGACAGTCTGACCCTCCTCTTAATTAGAGTTCATTTGCCTTCTAGAGATATGCAAATACTCTCTTTCTGTCTCTTTCATTACTTATTCCATTCTGCCTTTCCTTATCTTTTTTCCCTTAATTCTCTACTTCTTGCACCCTATCTGCTTTTCTCTGTTTCACGGCTTGTCTCTCTATTTTAAACAGATGGATTTGCCTCGAAAACTTAATTGTTTAATTAATTATTTGCAAACTTTTGGTTGAAAATATGAAGTATATACTCTCCTACCTTTCTTTAATGAGTCCAGGAAAGCAGAAAGTATGATCTTCTCCATATATGGAATGATAAGAGTCTTGTTTAATATCAGGAATGTCTGAGAAACCAGACTGCCAGAGCTTAAAAAGGACTAAAACGGGAACAAGTTAAAATCTTTGCTTCTCTGGCTATTTTCTCAGGCTGCAGTTATTAAAAAGAAGAAGGGGGAAAAAAAAAAAAAAAAAAAAAAAGAGAGTGTTAGAGTGTTGGTTGCAACCCAACAAGTCATGATTGTTTACAGTTTTGGAAAGGAATGCTTATAGTAGCTTAGTTTAGTACTCTTCTGTTGAACACAGACAGGTTTCTAACCTGGAGTTTAGACTCAAAGTGCAACATGCTTCAAGAAAAGGAGCAATCTATGATAAGTTATTTTTAATTAGCACACATTAAAGAAGAAAAAAAGAAAGATTGTCATTGAACAGGACAAGAAGACTCTTGAACACATTAGATATGAAGGTATAAAGAGTTACGTGTAGGACTTCTGCAGAGTGCATTTGTGTACATTCCCATACCACTGCAGAGGTAAGTTAGAGATAGTGCCTTTAAGGATAAAAGTTAACATTTTGGTATTTACTAAGGTTGTTACTAGTACTCGTGTGCCTGTTTCAGGAAGCCTTTTGTTTTGGAAATAAATGTAATTTCTGGTTTGAGAGCAGTTGCAAGAATGATGGATTTTTATAACACAATTCTAAATGATGTGATAAAAAAGAAATGATTGTGCTGTGAAAAGTAGTTCTCAGCAGTTCTCAAAGCTGAGGAACGTTGCTTTCACTGCTTGCACAAGAGGAAGTTCGTGGTCAGGGGAAAACATGCATCTCAGCATGGATCTTTAAATACAGAAATAATTAGAAGGGCAGCTCTTGAAAAGACTGGAAAAAATGCAGTTTAATGATTAAATAAGGCTGAAATAGAGCTGGCATTGCTGGAACCCTAATCAAAATGCTCTAAGCAAGAAATGGAGAAACTGTTTATTGAAAGACATATTTACTCAGGTACAGAAATAAGCCACTCTTGTAATTTAATAATTAAAAAACCTCCTGCTTTGTTTAATTGGTTGTAGGAGTGATGTTCAGATCAATCAAAACTTACCAAAGGCAGGATCATACTAATAAAATAGTAGTGATTACAGGATGATTCATCAAAGTGTCACCTGGAAATAACAAGGTTTTTTGTTTGTTTGTTTGTTTTTTAAATCACACTGATATTACAAGGTGATGGTTCTTAAAGATGCTTGGTATTTGCAGTGTGGGATGCTGCATTTCATTGTACTGAGTTTCTAGTATACAGCCAATAAGAATACATTGTAGGCTACTCTACTCCTCATTGATGGGCCTCAGTAAAGAAACCTGCCAACTCATCTGTGTGAGGTACTGAAGGGGTCAAAACAATTTGGACTTTGAAACAACCTCCTGTTTGCAGTTGAAAAAGTTCATTCTTTTTTTGACAGTTTACCTTTGATCTTTTAAAGACAGATAATGGTAACAGTAAGGAAAACAGATAATCCTGCGACTAGTTGCACAAATGTTGAAAAGGATGCTACTAATCTGAATATATGCATACATATGTTGTCTTGGTTTTATATGTATTCAGAACAGAACCATGTGGATGCCCAGTAATAAGCATGGCTGAGAACATCACTAGAGGAGCTGAAGTTAGCTAATAAAAGACCACTCTAAAAAAAAATAATCACTAGATGCTTGAGGATTGGTAAGCATATCATCTGAGCTTCCTGCAATGGTACTTCTCTGATGGATTGTAGAGAATCAGAGAGTAGTCAGTGGACATTTTAATGTAATGGGATTTTTATGAGCAACTGATGTAAGACACCTGACGGAAAGACGGAATAGTTGAATGAGCAGCTGGAATTTGTAAAGCTAGGTCTTCTTTTTGTGGCATAAATCAACAGTGCTTCTCAAACTAAGAGTCCTTAAAACTCAAGGGTGCTGAGGGAAGCTGCTAAGAAATCACAGAATCTTAGAAAGTTCTAAATCATCCTAAAGGATAAATAAATAAATAAATAAATAAATAAATAAAATCCATTAAAAAAAAAAAGAAAAAAGAATAGAATTCAAATTCTCTCACATAATTCTATAATAACTTAATTCCATCAGAGTGAGGAAGTAGGAAACATCTATAACTACTGGGCATCGTACAGTTAAAACTACCTCTTGTTGCTACTAGCAATGCAGCTGCTTCAGGAACCTGTGCATTTCCTCCAGCAGTCAGGAATTACAGATCTGTGCAAGAAGTAAGTTTGTAGTACTGATGATCAGCTTCCTGGTTACTGCTTTTACTGACAGATATGCCCCAAAAACAGAATAACCCTAGAGGAAGTCATGTATAAGCAGTGTTTTAGACCTTCATCATTTTGACAACGAAGTCAAGTTGGCTTGTAAGAGGTGACACAGTAAGAAGCTGTTGTGACCAAGAGATTAAGAACATGTGTCTGTGCTTTGCCTCGGTTTCCTCTTCACTCTATGGTTACAGTTTGGTGCTCTTTGTATGATGATACAAAATGAATTAAAATGTTTATGTTGTCTCTGATGAGTAGATGGCATTTGTGCTTTTGTTTAAATACCTGTTCTGATCACAGTATTTGACATTTTCCTACAGGAAGATCTTTAAATGATTCAAATATAGATAATATTATGTGTCACTATGGTATTTATCTATGTATTATTTTATTCAATTAAATAATTACTTACCTATCTCTAGATTATTCTTCCTCAGATTAAAACTACCTATTTTTCAAGCAATTTATTTGACTACAGTGGAATTAGTTATGATGAACACTACTATTCAGAGTAAGGGTGTTACAATCTTGCTCTTCTACAGCTTATTTTAAAAGGTTCTTATTTGTTTATTTATACAATGGAACAAATGTTTAGAACATTTTTTTTTAGTTGTGTGCATATGAAGTTCTTTATGATACAGCTAAGGATGGATGTTTTCTAGCATCATTGTTTGCTTATATGTTTAGTAAACAGGGAGTATCATTGTGGAGGTATTTTATTATTTTGTTTTGTAATTTTTTTAAAGCCATACTTGATTCTAGCATATTTTGCTGATAGAGTAGTTTTTAAAGACCAAGATTGGCAAAAATGTTAATGTTTTCTAAGTGACTACTCAGGGAAAGTGCAATAACCATTATTGTTAAAGATCCTGCATTGGCAGGAAGGATGTAAACTGGAATGAGGCTTTTTTAGCTTTTTAAAAAACTAGCAATTGGGTTCATACTCAGCTGCAGTGGCACTGTGCAGTACTATTACTAGTACCAGTTCAAGTAAGAGTGTGCAAAAAGGTTATTAAATATCCCTAGTATCATTTAGTCTGGAAAATGAATCCCTTGTCCAAATGAATGTCTCCTCTCTTTGTTATGGAGACAGTACATTGAGAGCTTTTACTAATGCATTATCCTTCTGTTGTGTTTATCACTTTCATTCTTTTTTTTCTTTCATATTTAATCTGTTTGTTTCCTCTTCTATTTTATACCTTAAATATAGTAAGATTCAGTGTGGTAAGATAAAGCATTTATAAACATTGCCTTCCAATTGCACACTCCACACATCAACATTTAACTTGATGCTTTTCTGTTTTAGTCATTTAACCAAATGGAAATCTGCATATTATGGCTTAAAAATAAATAAATAAATAAATAAATAAATAAATAAATAAATAAATAAATAAATAAATAAAGGAGCTTCTGGCTCCTTGTAAGATGAAGAGAATGGAAGAGGTTTAATTTGTGTTCTAGAAAGTTCACTGTATCTGCTATAACAGCGATTCAAATACGTGGGTGGATATAGGTACATTGGGTCTAACTTACTTATTTTTCCGAAAGCCTGCCATTCTCTTGCCACTGAATTGAACAGGTAGAGTTTACAATCCAGCATGTGAAACACACCATTTACAGTTCAAGTTCACAGTTAAGTAATTGTGTTAATTGGGGCTCTATTTACCAATATTTTTAACCCTTAGAGGTGAGGGACTAGACATGGGTCACTTGCTGTCTTTATCTTCCTTCTCCAGATGGCATTGTATCAGCAAGGAACAATTCTGGGGTGCAGTTGGAGCTCATTGAAACCCCATTTGTCACCAAACTGAGAGGTTCAGTTGCAAATCAGGCTCAGTGTATTTTGCCACTGAAAAATACAGACATGTCATACTGTATGGACTAGGAAAAGTGTGAAAAAGCAAATTCCACAGTTTATGTGATATAATAAAGTTTTTAGGATTCTTAAATAGTGATTAGATAACATAGCCTAAAGAAGCCTCAATATTTGAACCTACTTCAGATAGGAAGAAAATAATAGATTTCTGCATTAAAATTTTGTGATAGAATCAGGTTCAGTGGTGTAGCCATATGTGACTGACAAAACAGTGGTTCCTCAAGATGCCAACTATGTATTTTGTAATTCCTTATCTGAGACCTGGGGTTAAGCACAATCAAAAGTATTAAAAAGCCCTATCTTGTAAGTTTTTGGGAACGTAAATGTTTCAGGCTAGCAGGGCAAGGAAGTAAGTGAAGTGTATCTTTCTGTTAGGTTGTAGTGTAAAGTTATATTCAATACATTTATCTTATTTGTGTGATTAAAGAAAACAACCATACAAAAAGCAATGTTGCCGACAAAACTATAAATACTCAGAATCAGGAACTGTGAGGAGTATTGTCCTTACTTCTGGGGAGTGAGAATATGCCTTGTTTTCTTCTGTATTTAATGAATACTAAGTCTATCAGGACCCTAATCTTCTGTTGTTATCTCATGTAAGCAATTGTACTTATTTAAATAAGAACTGTAGGTATCTATGTCCTTTATATTTTATTTTTGATAACTCAAATTCCCAGTTCATATTTGTAGTCACACCTTTGCATAAAAAGATGCTTATATATTCCTGTATATATATACTTGTACACCTAGAATAAAATGTGAATTTGTATTTTGGATTAAACTTTTCTGTTATTATGTCCAAACTATGCAATTATAGATGCTAGTTTTACTTAGGGATGATTTGCTAAGAGGATAAGTACAATAGTTTCTTATTATTGTGTGAGACAGGGGTAAACAAGTTGACTGAAAGAAAGTAATCAGTTAAGGCAACTAAATCAATATGTTTTCTCTGCTTAAACTTAGTTTGGACATGCTACTGTCCAAAAGGAAAGGTATAAATTAAGTTGAATTAAATGCTGATTTTTTTTGAAAGCTTCTCTACATTTCTCTGCTCCCTGTTCCCCTCAGCCCTCTTTCCACAAGCCCAAAAGCATTGATTACACAAATGTATTGAAACAGAAATCTTGTCAATTCTAGTGTCCTTCAGAGAAGTTTCTATAAAATGATCTTACTCTTTTTCATAACACTAGCTCTATCCTCAAAGTGATACAATTGGGAAATCCCATCTGTGCATATCATCTACTGCCTGTTAAATTACTTTACTCAAATTGATTTTGGTTATATCTATCAACCTCAGTCTTATTAATGCAATTCCTGTGGAGGTGGTTAACCTTAACATCAGCTACTAGCAAGAATTTAAATTACCACTGTTCACAGGATACTAGGACAGATTATTTTATGGGAATATTTTAGGTTTACTTGCGTTAATACTGAGAAATATGTCCAAAGTGATAGTTTTGGGTTTACAAAAGCTGTGTTCTGAACAAGATAGAAGTCCTTGAAAAATTGATGTAATATTAATATTTCAATTACTTTGAAATAAATTTAATAGATCTAAATTATTAGATCTGAATTAATATAAGATCAGGCATCTCACTACTCACTTAAAAGGTATTATAAATCTTTAGGAAAGGAGAAGTTTAATGTTGAATATTTGAAGAAAGGGATAAAAAACCTCAATTACTGATTTTATTGAAATGACATTGACCAGGAATCAGCTGCTAATCATTTGACAGTTGTCCTTTCATCACCTGAGGTTGGATTGCCTTCTTCTTCTGAAGAAACCAAAATTGAACTTCATGGCAGACCACTTCTTCTAAAATTGAATTAACCAAAATTTGTGATCTGATAAACAGGGGTATATCCATCAGTAGATACTAGCTACTAGAAAATCACAAATTTGAATAATTTCATTTCACTAAGGCTCACTCTACGGAGCTGGCAGTGAAGCAGTATTGTATCAGTACTATGTGCCAGGTAGCCTCCTGTCGTATCTTTTCATCTTGTAATAACCATAAACTGTAAAGGCAAAAGAGAAAGTAGATGGCACAAATGATCCCTTTTGCTTTATGATGATCTTTTTCTAACTTGTTGAAAAGCTCATATGACAGAATTATTTCTTTGCTTTTTTATATGTTTACTAAAAAAACAAACCATTACAATGATGATGTTTTAAGGCATACTACCGGTAATGGTGATGTCAAGTTGTAAAAAGTAAGACAGTTAAACATGGAGTGAATAAAACTATTTAAAATAGATCAGAAACAAAACAAAACAAACAAACAAACAAAAATATTCTGGGTATTTCAGTTTCTTAGAGGGCAATTTAAAGGCTGATTTACAGAAGATTGTCTAAATATAGGTCTTGATTATTATGTTCATATTGAAATAAAATGTGAACTAGCAATTCATTCATGTTTACTGGAATACATTTCCAAAGAAACCTCAACAAAAATAATACATTGAACAAAGCAGTATAGCAAATTTTATGAAAAATCTGCATAGAGTTTGATAAGAAAAAAATGTAAACATCTACATCAAACTACATATGGCTCTGGGAGGAAGTTAAACAGTAATGAGGCTCACCCAGAGAGATGACAGAGATGTAATCTGACACATACTAAGAAGTCTCCCTCTGCAGTGGCCTTTAAAAGAAAATGTGTTTCCTCTCATTCTCTCAAGATTATACAATATTTAGAAACAATCAGCAGTTCCAGCTTTAGTACTTCCAGTTGGTCCCTACTGTAGGTTAGTCATGTATTATTTAAGATTTGTAATGCTAGTATAGCAAAACTATGAAACAAATTTTCAGGATAAAAAGTAGCTAATGTAGGCTTGAGTGTTAATGTAGGCAGAACTGTACAAAAGATTCAGCTTGAAACTGAAAATGCTCAGAATTAGTCTTTAACTTCTTGACAGCTTAGATGTATTAAGCTGTGGAACAGTGTCCCGAGGGGAGCAATGAAAATTCAAATATGTGGTATATTTAAAAGTGGGTTTGGAAAATACTTAGCAGCTCTATAAGAGCAAACAATACTGATTTGGCAAGCAGAATGTCTACATAAATGTCACCCAAAATGCCATCTCGTAGTCTTGGGGAATACAGTTTCTGTTAAGATGGGTCCCAGCATACATCTATTCCTCAGTTATGAGTGAATATAGCAGTTGTGAGACTACTGCGGTAGTGATGAGTTTTGCAGTTTCAGAACAGCAAGGATAAAATTGACCAAATCATATGAAACAAAGGACTTTTTTGCAAGTGTGAAAAAACTTCCGGAATGTGGCAGTATTTTGTTTCTTTCTCTCCCTCTGAGTCATAGAGAACTTGTTCTTGAAGGTCCTCTAACTTGAGATTTCTTTCTGTTCTCCCGTGTTTCACAGAATCACAGAATCACGGAATTGTAGGAGTTGGAAGGGACCTCTAGAGATCATCGAGTCCAACCCCCCTGCCAAAGCAGGTTCCCTACAGCAGGTCGCACAGGTCGGCGTCCAGGCGGGTCTTGAATATCTCCAGAGAAGGAGACTCCACAACCCCCCTGGGCAGCCTGTTCCAGTGCTCCGTCACCCTCACCGTAAAGAAGTTCTTGCGCACATTCGTGCAGAACTTCCTATGCCCTAGCTTCATCCCATTTCCCCTTGTCCTGTCCCCACGCACTACTGAAAAGAGTCCAGCCTCACCACTATGGCCCCCACACCTCAGGTATTTATAAACCTGGATCAAATCTCCTCTCAGCCTTCTTTTTCTCAAGGCTAAACAGACCCAGTTCACTTAGTCATTCCTCACAGGGGAGATGCTCCAGGCCCTTCACCATCTTTGTGGCCCTCCGCTGGACTCTTTCCAAGAGATCCCTGTCTTTTTTATACTGGGGAGCCCAGAACTGGACACAGTACTCCAGATGAGGCCTTACAGGGCAGAGTAGAGGGGGAGGATCACCTCCCTTGATCTGCTGGCATTGCTCTTTTTTATACACCCCAGTATGCCATTGGCCCTTTTGGCCACGAGGGCACACTGCTGGCTCATGGCCAACCTGTCATCCACCAGGACACCCAGGTCCCTCTCTGCAGAGCTCCTCTCCAGCAGGTCATCCCCCAGCCTGTACTGGTGCATGCAATTATTCCTCCCTAGGTGCAAGACTCTACACTTGCTTTTGTTAAACCTCATCCTGTTTCTTACTGCCCAGCTCTCCAGCCTGTCCAGGTCTCACTGAATGGCAGCACAGCCTTCAGGCGTGTCAGCCAATCCTCCCAACTTCGTATCATCAGCAAACTTGCTGAGGGTGGCCACTATCCCCTCATCAAGGTCATTGATGAAGATGTTGAACAAGACTGGACTCAGCACAGACCCCTGGGGGACGCCACTAGTTACAGGCCTCCAGCCGGACACTGCACCGCCAACGACAACCCTCTGCACTTTGCCAGTCAGCCAGTTCTCAACCCACCTAACTGTCCACTCATCTATCCCGTACTTCCTCAGCTTTGTTATAAGGATGTCATGGGGGACAGTATCAAAAGCCTTACTGAAATCAAGGTAGACTACGTCTACCGCTCTCCCAAAATCCACCGAGCCAGTGACAACTTCGTAGAAGGCCACCAGGTTGGTTGAGCATGACCTCCCCTTGGTGAACCCACGCTGGGTACTCCTGATAACCTCCTTTTCTCCCAGTTGTCTGGAGATGGCATCCAGCACAAGCTGTTCCATCACCTTCCCTGGGACAGAGGTGAGGCTGACTGGCCTATAATTACCTGGGTCCTCCTTCTTGCCCTTTTTGAAGACTGGAGTGACATTGGCTGTCCTCCAGTCATAAGGCACCTCCCCAGTTCTCCAAGACCTCTGAAAGATTACAGAGAGCGGCTCAGCAATGACCTCCACCAGCTCTCTCAGCACCCGTGGATGCACCCCATCAGGTCCCATGGATTTATGGGCCTTAGTGTTTCCTAGGCACTCACGGACCAAATGTCCATGTTTACCTTTGTTATGTTTTAAGAATCCATTTGTGAAACATTTCTCAAATATACATATATAGGAATATTCTATAGCATTCCCATAGGCAGGACATTGGAACTTTTTTGGTTTTACACTATCTGCAGAACAATGAGATTAATCACTGACACACCCTTCTGAATGACCTTTCCTGAACAGGATATATATAAAATGAATTTGTCAAGTTGTGCCATGATCTTGTCATCTTACCTGTCTCTCTGTGATAAACCTGCATTCACTGTGAGTTCTCTTTATAACTTCTCTCTGCAACTCCTTAGGAGCAGCAAAGATTGGGTAGATTTAAGGTGAAGAGTTGATATCTGTGATTTAATTTTAGGGGTGGCTTGAGACTGTCACTGTTTGTCCACAGCAAACTTGTGCCCTGTCAGTGAGAGCAGAGTTATCACATTCTTTTGCCTGACATCAAGAACCATGTTTTTTTTTTTTTATATATATTTTGTTGTTGTTGTTGTTGTTGTTGTTTTTTAAATACAATCCCATAAAAAAGCACTGTTTCCCTGCAATAAGTTCAGCTGTCAGTTCATGCCAGCTAAGACTTCTGCAATTGTTTGACATGCTTTTGCTATTGTAGCTTTTCAGGTTAGTTCCCCATTTCTAATGAACACCATAATGCAATTGCGTCTCCAGTCTTTTTACATATTACTACTTCTCTGAAAGAGTGGTCAGGCAGTGGAATGGACTGCCCAGGGAGGTGGTGGAGTCACCGACCTTGGAGGTGTTCAAGGAACGTTTGGACATTGTGTTCAGGGACACGGTTAAGTGAGAACTATTGGTGATTGGTGGATGGTTGGACTGGATGATCTTGTAGGTCTTTTCCAACCTTGGTGATTCTGTGATTCTGTGATCTTTGTTTTCTTCCTTATGCACCCCAAAATGCCCTCTTCTGCAATTCAGGTAGGGATGAAGCTTGCTTATAGCATTTTTGACAATCTGAAATCAGCAAAAATTTATCTAATGTGTTGGCAGTGTGACATGAACCACTTCAGAGAGTCCTGGTACAGTACGTAACCCTAAAAAATCTAATGCTTAGTCCTTGTCTGTGACACAGAGGACTTATCTGCCATAGTCTTACTTATTGCCTTCAGCTGAAACTCTGGCAGCATCAACAAAAAATAACAATTGTAATGTCTTATCTGTATGTTGGTGTATTCCAGGCAACCTTAGAAGTCTTTTCATAGTTATCAAACCAAATATTGGTTATAATAAGAAATATATATATATTTTTTTGGTAGGTCGAGGTAATATTTTTTCTTTCTTAGATTAGCCTCTATAGTTGAAAAAGAAAATAGATGTTCTTCTTAGGTCTGGTGTGGAAGCAACAGACTTCAGCAACAACTATGAGTTGATAACACCTGCTCGGTTTAATTTGTATTGATTTCTCTTTACATTTGCACTGAATTACTGGCTAGCAGAAGCAGAAAAAAAGAAAACAAATGGAAAAGAAGATTTTTCCCTTTTGAACAGCTTGTTTGCTTCAACTTTGGTTCATTCTCCTACTTGTCACTGTTGTCTTCTGCCTGTTTTACTCCTCCTTTGTGCTGGTATTTTGTGGGATTGCAGCAGATTCAATTCTTTAACCTTTCCAACCCATCCTGCAACTCCTTTTTTTTTTTCTTTTTTTTTTTTTTCTTTTTTCTTTTTTTCTTTCATGCAAAGTTATTTCTTTACTATTTGAATCAGTGAATCAGTTTATCTTGTGATCACATCAACACCACCGTTTGTTCTAAGAAAGCTGTAGGAGTGTGGGATAGTGTAGATGGAAGGGAAAATTAAAACTTTCTCATTTGAGAATCAGAAAGCTGTTCAGTTTAAGCCACACTACAAAACCATATCCTGAAATATGGACAAATAGATATTTTCCCTCAGGGTTAATAGAAATATTTTTTTAATCTTACAGACATAAATTTTGCCATATATTCAGGATAAATGTAAGGGGTAAATATACTGGTTTATGGGATAGGTAAATGAAAGTATGGGAACCACCATTTGAAGCACAGACCAGCTGCCAAAAATGGAAGTAAATGGTGGTGCTAGAAAGGTTTTCCCAAAGTCACATACTAAAATGGGCACTGTGCCAATATTCCAATATTTGCTGGAGTTACTTGTATGACAGACTAGGAAAATTACTTACATATGGAAGACATCAAGGAAGATATGGAGATGTATAAGGCCTTATCCTGTGACCCACTGCTTAGCTACTAGAAAGCAGAGTGGTAGCAAAAATGAGATTTCAGATTCTGAGCAATGGTAGTTCTTTTAATTTCTTAACAATTAAAGAAAGAAGGTATTATTTAGATAACTTATAAATAAAGAATATTTTGTTTTCTTGAAAACATTGTTTACCTACCAGAGGTAAAGACTGCAAAACATGGATAATTGCTTATTTTTAAAAATTAAATCACGGTGAAAACTGTGGACTCAAATCATGGTAACTCATGTTTGTTTTTTTTCCTGACACAACTTCTAAAAAAGCACAGATACTCTATTATTTCAGAATTTGCCTATCTGATCCTTGTCATCTAGTGGTTCCTGAAAATTTCATCTTTGATTTTTTTTTAATAGAGAAAATTGCATAAGGGAAGATGTAAACATTTTTTTTTTTTCTTCTGACTCTTCTAATTGCCTGACAAAGCAGTTTATTCCTTCACATATATACTTTCAGCTACAATGCTGAATGTTGAATCAGTATAGCAGAAGAAACTTGATGAGAAAAGTAAATGACATTAAAAGTGTTTCTGTTGGTACTTTGATTTCAAAATGCTTTTTGTTTTCCTTAAGATGATAACAAATATTTTTGAAATAGGGAAATATACATACTTTTAAAATAATAATTTTCTTTTAGAATTTCAGGGCTTTTTTTCTTTTTATTTTTTTTTTCCATCTTTCTGTTGATTCCTTGTCTCTCATGGTGTTTTTTTTTTGTTGTTTGTTTGTTTTTGTTTGTTTATTTATCCTAGAGATGAAGCTATATTTGTTGAAAAAAAGTAAGAGACAAATTGAAGATTTTAAATGCTCTTTCCATGCTTTTATCTCCATTTTCTATCTTCTGGAAAACTAATTAAAACATTCATTTCTAAAACCATTTCTACCTGTCAGTTCTCATCCTTATATCGTTTGGATGTTGTTGTTCTTCTTAAAACTTGCTCCTTTTACTATTCAGGGAGGAAATCCTGTAATTAGATTTTTATTAGACTTGTCTCTTGGTTTTCTAATGCAAAAATGAACATGAGTATGAAAGAAAAAAAACCCTTTTATTCTCCTTTTATTCCAAAATTAGGAAAAAAAAAATCCAGATCACAATCTTTCACAAATTCGTTTTGCATAATTGCTACTCAGTCAGATTTTATAACAGAAAAAGGATCTCCCATTTCCCGTTCACTCTATCTTCAGTATAACAAGGGTAGTTCAGGATGTCCTACATGTGTAGCGCTCAACATAGTGGGATCTGGATGATTCAGAATGTGAGTTATGATAGAGGTGGAGAGTTAATAAATGAAACAACAGTGGGAATTGCAAATGTTAATTATTTTGTAATAGAAAAAAAAAGAACATAAATACTGAAGCAGAAGCTGCTTATTCAAAATGTATTTAACTATCTGTAAAAAAATCTGTAACTCTTGAAATAAGTTGATTACAGAAATATCTTTATTTTTCTTTTTAACGTAAAAAATTCTGAGGAGTAGGTATTTCAAACCACTTCATATTTTTCATCAACATTTTACCCTTGCTTTGAAACAAGTGCCATGGATTTGTGTTTATGACTAATTACAGAGAATTGAAGAACCTGGAACTCTTATCAAATAAGCATAAGCAAAAATTTAATGTACAATTACATTCTTTCCATGAAAACATCTTTTGGGGCTATCTATGATTTTTAATATGGAAAAAGACTAAGAAATGTTTGTGTAAATTTTTATTCAACATTATTCTAGTTCAGGTTTAGTTAGAAACACTGGTAACTGTTTTAGGGTGATAATAAATTCTGTTGCCATTCAGATCCACACTGTTCTGCCCTTTGCCCCATCCTGTTCTGTCAACACAGATCTTGTTTTTTTTCTACTCAAAGTAGCTTCCTGCTATTCATGAAAGCACTTATTTCAGCTAGTACCTTAATATTCTTTTTCTCAGATAATTTGTATAGAGCCTGAATTTCCTTTGTACAGCAGAAAGCAGAACCAGGAGAACACTGATAAATGCCTCTGACACTGTAGCTGAAATGAAGTGAAATGTAAATGCTCTTCAGCACAAGTTCTTCTACTCATTAACTTAAGCCCATCCTATGGATTAAGGAACAAAACTCCCTCAGTTAAAAGTATACTTTTGACTGACATTATATCTTCCTTTTATCGATTTTACAGGGATATTTCATAAAAAGAATACACAGTATATGATATCGTATTTGGTAGGGATTGTAATTAAAGGACATGATCATACATCATGGCCATCAACATACATTTACAGAATTTAGAGATCGGATAAACTGCATACAACTTAATTCAAAGGCTCCATATTTTTAAAATGAATGCTGCAATAATGAGTGGGTACAGCAGTCCTGTAAAATAAGTGAATATACTCTTAGAGTTAATGCAAGGAGAAAGCAGTAAGAAACTGTATGTGCTTGCATTAGCCTACGTAAGTTGTACTTATTATCCTTAAAGCAAGTCCAACACAGAACTTGTAAACCTTTGCAAAAGCACAACTTTTAGGACTTTAATCAGTCACTTTCTGTTGCCTTTGGTTGAGATTTCTTTTTCTCTGAGTCACAAAAGACTAATATCACAGAAGACCCAGGATTATTCCACACAGTTCTGAAATAATTGTATTTTTTACATCATTATCCTTTTCAAATCTGTGCTTCACATCTGGAGAAAATTAAGTTAAACGTCTTGGCAAAATGTATGGATCCATGACAATAAAATAATGAGATACAAAAAAGTAATAATGATTTTGAGAAAAGTTCCGAAGAACCATTCTGTATGTGCTGTATGCACAATTAATTTAGAATCTGGTTAAACTTCTGTATGTGACAGAAATTTATTAAGGAGAGATGGAAAGTAGTAAAATTGGAAATCTATTACACAGTTAGTGAAATTCATCTATTTAGCTGACAAACTGTTTAATAAGAGATCTGTATTTTTGTAATATTTATTACAAAAATTATTTTTTTTTCCTTTATTTTTCAGGAGATGATATCTTTAGAAACAGAATGTCTCAAAACTATATTCTCAAGCTGAAAGCCTAGCAATAAATATGATGAAATGGAGAAAAAGAGTAAGAAATGAAACCATCTGAACTCTAGCTGTGTATTATAGCGTGACATTTAAACTATGCCTATCTCTGAAAATACCAGGAGTGAACGAATTAATTTGGAAAAATAATTAAACTTCCTAGATATTGATTACAGGATATCCCAGCAGGGGTCTCAAGTTGTCTTGAGGAAAATTGTAACTATAATAGTTTCTTATTTTCAGAATACTTCTTAGTCTATGTGCTTCTTTGGCTTCTTTATGCTTTCAGTATTTTGAGAAGAAACAAAATAAATATGTTCTGAAATTGATTTTTTTTTCTTATTTTATTTTGTGATGCTTCATTTCTTCCTGATGAAGCCAAATAGATTGTTTTCTCTTAAGAGGAACCTCTTTTCTTCTAATTTAAATAAATTACTCCAAAAGTAATGCCTCCTATTTTATTACATTGGTCCATGATGTCAGAGGCAGATGGTAGTGGTATGGCAGTAGAGGTTGAACCTTCCCACCGTTATTTCATTCCATTTTGTTGCCATGTGATAGTTGGCAGCAGAGGGGCAGTCTAACAAAATGGCATCTTACATGGAAGTGTGCATGAAGCAAAAATGTGGAACTGAATTTCTTCATGTGGAGAAAATGGCGCTCATCATCGATGTTTGCTGAATGTTTCTGGAAACCAACCAGTGAATGTGAGCACAGTGAAGCAGTGGGTGGTGCGTTGGGTCACCTCAACTGCTGCAGATTTTTATGAGCACAGCATGCAGGCTCTTATTCGTCTCTGGCAAAAAATACATAACTGGTGGTGGAGACTATGGAAAATTTGCTCTATCAAATATTGTTATTGTGCTCTTAGTATCTGTTGCGGTTTCTGTTCAAATAAATAGGAGGCATTACTTTCAGAGCAACTTATCTATATTATGCTCCATTTGAAAGGGTAATGCATGTAAGAACTAAAGTCAAAATATGTCATGTCATTACCTGTGGGAGAAATTCATTTTCAGAAAGATTTTCATGAGCAAAGTGAAAAATATGACCATTTTTAAGGCAGTCATTTGTAATGCCTTATGAATACATGCAGATAGTGTGAGTGAGTAGTAGGAAAACCAGGCTTTCATTTGTTAAGACTTTATAATCATGACTGTATATAAAATACTAAGAGGAAAAAAAAGATCAAAAAATGTAAATGCAATGAAATAATTAATAGACATTTTATTATTAGATTATACATTTTTAGAATGTGTCTGAGTACAATAGTCAAAGATGTTTCTCTTTTTATATCAGGATCTGTGGAAAAGTTCCTTTAGCAATATAAATGGGCTCATGGATCTTATTAAGAAAGCTTGTGCAGATAAAGTGTTTGTATTTGATTGATACAATGTCCTCTAAAAGAGAATTCAAGCTGATTCTACAGACCATTGAAGTCAAGCCATTCAGTGCCAGTTTTGGAGAATATAAAGCACAAATTTATGCTACATTGAAGCTATAAACCTGACAGGTTTTAAGTAAAAGTTATAGAGAACAATAATATGATAGAAGTCTGAATAGCTAATCATTATGGACTCAGTATGACTTGAAAATGAGCTACAGGAAGAAGCATTAGTTAATCACGGCACATAGGCTCTGGCAAGCAGCAGGGAAATTGGATTTTTTTTTTTTTTCCTTTTTTACTGTGAAATCATTGAAGTGAGGATTAGTTAACGGTTTACAACAAAAATGATAATAGTCATTTCTGTGAAGTAGTTTTTAACTCTTCCACTCAAGTGGCAGAAAAGGCTTATACACACACAGTTGAATTTTCAAAGGGATCTTAGTTTTGATCTAACTCTGTTTACTTGGGGTCAGTTGTTTTGTAGTTCAGTTTCAAAAGCAACAGATATAAGCCATAGCTCACGGCCTTTGAGAAAAGTTATGCTTAGGAATTTTAACATCTTGGCTAGGATTTTCAAAGTATGTTGTGAGTACAAGCTCTAAGAGTAAAAGTGGTGGGTAACAGAAGTTGGAGATTCCCTCCTGCAGGGGATGGAGGCACTGATGTGCCAGTCTGACACGCTTTCATGGGTCTTTTGTGTCTTTGTAACATCTTGTTTTGTTTTTTTTTTAAAAAAGAGCGCTAAGCCTTGTCCAGTCCTGTGAAAGCTTTTGTTGCTTACCCATGTGGGAGCTGCTGATGCTGCAAAGGGAGCAAACAAAACTGAGCCAGAGCCCATAGGGAGATAACAGAGGCTTAATGTTACTCCTGTCCTTTCTACAGGTGAAGACTTGTCTGCCTGGTTTGACTCACAGACAGTGCTTTGGGTTTTGACCATGGGTCTTTTACTGAAGGAGAATTGTTGCTAAGAAAGGAGACCTCTAACTGGAAATAAAAAAAAAATAAAAATAAAAATAAAAAAGTGATTTTGTAAGAATAGGATATCTTACAGTGTTACACCTAGGAGTGGAATAGACATTTTTAACTCCATCAGAAATAGGAGAAAAGCTATGGAAGAATTTATACACGGGATTACTGGAAATTTACTTATCAAATTGCTTATAATTAGTTTTTGTGCAGAAATTAAGAGATTGACTGTGCATTTCATATGTCTGTCAAGAACTCATTTTGGTAGTTAGAATTTATTGCCTAAGCCAAGCGTTTCAGCCTGAAATGTTAAAATGTCAAAAAACAAACAAACAAAAACAGAAAGGCTTTTACTTTCTTCCTCCTATAATTTCTGGTTAAAACCCAATCAACTATAGATTATTGCATACGATTCTTGTTGCTTTACGTGTAATTAGAATATATTTATGGATTGTGATACAAAAATTCCATATAGGGCTAACACACATCCTGGAAGTGTCGTCGATAGTTCCTCTTAATGATTTATTATGGCTACTAACTGTATACCACACTGACCTGTGGTTTGCATCGAACACCAACTGCCATCTGCTTTGATGTATCATCTACTAACATAATTGCCTCTAGATACGATAACACATTTAGTTGAGAGCAGCAAGGCATTTCCTGTTTATGGTATTCCAGGTTAAGGAAACTTGTGAAATGATTAGAAATAACAGACAGCTATGTGGAACTGAATTTTCCCTTGTGAATTTTAATGAGATCAAAGAAAACAAAAATACCCCAAATCTGTAAATATTTTAATTTCCTTTCAACGAGTTGTAGACTACTTGGTTTTAAATGGAAAGCAAAAGGCCACAGTAAAATGAGAGTTTCACAGTTGTGGCATGTCTGACTTACTTACATGAACAAACAAATTGTTTCTTACGAGAGTATATTCAGACAAGACAGATATGATGCCATTATTTTATTTAAGCATAGTATAATGGTGGTAGATTTACTTGTTCTTCATTTATTAATAATTAGTTAAAATAAAAACATTGAAAGCATTTCTGTGTGAATCAAATGATATTGTGGATTGAACAAAAGACTCAAGTGCAAGCTTTGTTTTAACTCAGCTCAAATTTGCTGAGCAATGAATATGAACAAGACACCAGATTTTTATTTATTTATTTATTTATTTATTTATTTTAGAGGGGGGGAGGGGTTCAAGCTATCTCTAAGAGGCAAAATGAAATGTGTGTAAGCTTAATATTGCAGTTTGTTGTGGTAAACCAAGCTTTTACCTTTTATTAATTTTTTCATTTTCCTTTTAAGTTAACTTTGAGGTGGGAAGGAAATGCAATACAAAATGATATTGTAGGGTATTTACCTTCCAAGTCTAAAATAAAAATAAATGGAGAATGCAAATTAAGGTTTCCATAGAAATAGTAATTTACCAGAACTGTGGATTTGAAATGGTGCATATATATTTGTCATAGATATATCTTGCACATATGTATCAAAGAATCATAGAATGGTTGTGGTTGGAAAAGACCATAAAGATCATTTAGTTCAAACACCTCTGCCATGGGGGACACTCTAGATAAGGTTGCCCAAACTCTCAGTCAGCCTGGCCTTGAATGCTTCCAGGGATGGAGCATCCACAACTTCACTGAGCAGTTGATTCTAGAGCTTCCTTATCCTCATAGTAAGGATTATTTTCTTTTTATCTAATCTAAATCTACCCTCTTTAAGTTATATTTATATATACAAAAATGTTTGACTGTCTTAATTCTGTTAACAACAGTTGTAGTCTTGTCTTGTTAGTAAACTGGCTTAGAATCACCAGTTAAACTAAGTAAAACATAGGAAGACTGATGTTTAAATTTCATAACCAAACCCTCAAAAAAAAAAAGTAATTTTACAACCTGGAAACATTAAAGGATGTGGTGGGAGGCCTGTCAATCACAATCAGACCACAGCATCCGATTCCTTCTTGCTGTTGTCTCAAGAAAGACAGAGGGTTACAGTTCAGCTATAGTACTCATTTGTTCTATAAGTAAAGAAAAATAATTTATGTTTCAAAGTCTTGAAAGCTGGGAGAATATTGTAAGTATTTAGGTTACAGAAGAAGGAAAGAAGTTTAGGAAGTCATTTTGCTAAGCAAAGTAGTTAACAACAATGAAAGAGGGTCACTGGATGATATTTGGTAGTGCACTCTTTTTGCATGTTGAGAATTAGACAGTGATGAACAAGTGTGAACCTCTTACAGAAACATTAAATAAAAATAAGTCACGAGCTTCTATTAAACACAAAGTAGAAAAAGTTATATTTTTACATTCTTTCAAAAATGCCTTTTTTTTTTTTTTTTTCTTGTTGGAATAATCTTATTCTCAAATCCTGCAAAAATTGAAGAAAAAAAGATTATTTCAAAAGTACCATAAATGAAGCATTTTGATATAATCTTGTCAAAGAAAAATTAAAATAAGAATCCATAAATCGGAATTTACTTTTTTTTTTAACCTACTGTTGACAAGTCCTTAATGGAGTACAGACAAGTACCTTAGCATGAGTAAGTTGGACTGTCATTGCTTAATTAGCTTACAACTTTTAAGAACAATGTGTTTTATTAACTATGCCTAAAAAAAAGCTAGATTGCACAGCTTGTCCAGCATTGCTCATACCTTTAATATAATGAGTAACTCATAACTGCTCTATATTTAGGTAGTGGGAAGGGAAGCGGTAGCATATCTAGCCCATGTATGTAAAATTAACTAGTACAGCTTGGATAATGAATAGTGAGTTTTCTAGATGAATATTGCATCCAATAATTACTTGCAGTAACTAATGAATAGTGAGTTTTCTAGATGAATATTGCATCCAATAATTACTTGCAGTAACTAAATGGCTGATTTTAAGCAGTATATGAAAAATATCTTACCTCGTTGCTGCTGGTTCACAAAAAGAAAGACAAGCTGAATTAATTGAAAAAAAAAGTACAATTACACATTCTAAAAACAATGAGAAGTCAGAATATGATGCTGAAACTTTCTATCTCTCTCTCTGTTCTTTTACAGACTGATATTTATAGATATGCATTTTATCTATATATGTATATATATGGCATCAACAGAGGGTTGAAGATAGCAATTTAAGGACCTCATTGATGTGGGCTACTCATATTAATTTCATTTACTTTACTAGAATCCACGATTCTCAATTTAAAACATGGAAGTAGCCCTAAATTTCCAGTGCCATAGGAAATAAGACAACATTTGTTTTCCCATTTTACAGACTGAGAAAATAAACTCTTTCTCTGTATGTATGCACTTAATTACGTATTCATGAATACAGAATGTGAGGATATAGGGCAAGAGACACATTAAAGTATCCTTTCTCAGTATTTATCTCGAGACTAATTCCATATCCTAGGTAAAAGGATGCCATGAGTTTTTTGCCACTGATTCCATCAAATGATCAAATATTCACATGCTATAACTACCTCTACTGATGCACCAGTTTTAGTAACTTGAATAAGTTTATTTTATTATAAAATTAATATTGACTACTAATCATTATCTTAAATAACTGTCTAGACATTTTAATATGATTGGTTATGTCCTGCTTGCTGAAGATTTGTTCACGAACTTCCTTGTCCTCCAGCAACAGTGCTAAGCTGAGAAAAAGAGGTAAAATATACTTTAAGTAACAAGAGTAAGAAGTAAAAATAAACTGAATATAGTCTCAAAAAATTATACACTGTACTGGGAACTTATAGATAAGAATAATTATAAGATGCATGCACTTCAGAGGAACTCCATCAAGAAAACTGTATTTGTGAGGCAGCTTTTAATGCAAAGGCTTTCATTGGATTTGAATGTAATCAATTTAATTAATTAATTTTCAGTTAATATTTTATTAACAAACTTTTACAATAACATCTATGTTCATAGAAGGCTTAATTTCTAAACTGTGGAAACTAAGAGCATGCTTGAACTTCATGATCATAGTATGTGTTGGCACGGCAAACTCCATGGAACCTAGATCTGCACACATGCTCTCCCAGAATCCTGGCTGCTCTGGTGAATTAAAAAGGCGATTAAAGCCAATTGATGGCATTTTGAAAGAACAGACAGAGCAACTAATTATTCTAAGACTTCCAAATTGAATAACAACACGTACTTAACAGATAAAAGTTGTGCTCATCTTTGATTAGATTTCTCCAGTGGTGGCACTATTACAGGTAGTAAAGAAATGTCAGTGATAGGCACAGAAGGAAAGGTGCTTAGTTCAGTCCCTGCCAGACAGTCTACTGACAGTGTTGTGGTTAAACACTGACAGACAGCTAAGCACCATGTAGCCACTCTCTCTCACCCTCCTCACCAGGATGGAGTGGAGTGAGAAGAAAATGAGATGGAAGACTGACTAGTTTTCTCTTTCAGCAGTCTCTAGAGTTAGTTAGATGGCTTTCACTAGAAGATGCTTGGGCAGTGGAACAGACTCTGCAGGGAAGTGGTGATGGTCTCAAGACTGACAGAGTTCAAGAAGCTTTCAGATAATTCTCTCATAAACCTCATGACATAAGGTTTGATTTTGGGTTAGTCCTGTTTGGAGCCAGGAGTTTGACTGAGTAATACTTGTGGGTCCCTTTCAAATACTCTATGATTCTATGGATTATTGTTTTCCCTTTCCCAAATGCTTCCTCTGCTCTTTTGTCCCACAAGATGTCATCAATGTATGGCAGATATTCAGGAGCTTCACCCTGTTCCAGAACAGTTTATATTAGTCCTTAGCAAATAGTAAGGCTTTGTTTCTACTGCTGGGGCAGTTGATTCCAGGTGTACTGTATGTCCCTCCAGTGAAAACAATTTCTGACTTGCACTCTGCTGCAAAAGAGGTTGGAAAAAAATGCAGTGGTGATATCGATTCTGGCATAATCACTGGATTGCCTTTGTCTCCAGTATGTATGCTGGCACAGCAACACTCAGCAGTAATATGACTTCACTCAGGCCACACCAGTCTCCACTCTCCATCAGACTTTTGCACTGGGTATATGAGACTGACTATTTTCAGGTGAACAAGTCTTTCTGATCACTTCTTGGATCTTCAGTCAACAAATCAATTTGGATGGTAATTAAGAATTCTTGGTTTGTGTGATACTGCCACTGGTGCATTGTCATGGTAGCAGTTTGCACCTGCTGTTCTTCAAAGAGCAAGACCAGACAAGATAGACAGCTATTTAATCTTCTCTGTATACAAAGTAGCTATGCCAAAAGCACATTGGCACCCTTTTGGGTTCCTGAATTACCTTAGCCTGAGAAAGTCTATGTTGAGGAAGCATAAAGCTTCTGAGCTAATCACAATGGAGTGTTTTTGACACTCCTTCCCAGTTAATGTCACTTCAGTTGTTGGATCCCCTATCATTCCAAAAACACAGATGGGATCTGACCCTTCGTAACCTGTCAACATGAAGATACCCTGTGCATCAGTGTTCATTAAAGCCCTATCTTGTGTTTCCAGTGCTCCAGACAACTGGATCTACATAGACCAATAAAACCAGTTGTTCTTTTCTTCTGCCTATCTGGAAGCAGGGCCCTTCTAGTCCTGGTGAGAGAATCCATCACTTAATTCATGCTTATGTGAAGCTGACTTCCCTTCATTAGGGTCAGAAGTAAGATAAACTCTTCTTATATTTCTGGGAAACTGCTCAATAGACACTGGAGTATTAATTCTCTTGAAATAATCCATTTTGGATATTGTTTTGTCTTGCAATTCATGTATCCAGGCTTCTAGGATTGAGGAGAGTTTGCCATCCCACTTCTTGTCTTCCTTGTGGTCACAGAGATAAAACCAGAAGATGCCACATAATGTGCACTCATGATAATGTTTCTCTTGAATAGAAAAGTGCTGATTCTTAATAACTGAGATGCTGATCTGTACGGATAAGTAAGAAGATACACAAGGTGTTGAACCAGATTTTCCATAGTCAAGACACAGGTCCATGTGGAGGAAGAGGGATTTTCTTCATACTGCTGGTGTTGCCTGGACAATCCATCCAATGCTGGTGCCTGTTTCCACCTCCAGGGTGCTGATGTACGGTGGTGTATTTCTGCCACACAGACCAAGTGAGTTGCATGTCATCTGGTTCTTTGAATGCCTACTTGTTCCTCAGGTCATTATACGTCATCAACTCCAGCACAGCTAATTCCCTCAAGTACTGGATGCCTCTTTCCAGAGTGGTCCACTTACTTTGGAAATGTACAGTAATTTCCTTGACAGGAAACTTTTCATTCATGCCTGTCAGGAGCCACTTACAAGGGTTTACGTTTGGTGTCCCTTTACCAATTGCTTTGTCAATGGCATTTTCCTTAGAGAGGAAACCCAGTTGATTGAATTATTTGCCCGCTAATTCCTGACTGTTGGCCTCAATATCCTCAGTGACAGTGTTCTCTCCTTGGCGATGGCTAACATCTTTTGCAGCTCACTGGGGCATAGAGATTGGGTAGTTTCTGACTTATTTATGACTTCTGTCCCTACCTCTCTATTCCTCTGATTGCTCTGCTGCAGAGCCACCTGCCTCTTCTGATTCTTCTTCCTTGTCCCCCTTAGTGGAAGCTAATTCTTCCCTTAATAAAATGCGCTGACTTTTGCTTCCTGTGTTTCCTCTTTACTATAGAGTTGGCTGATACAGTCGAGGGCTGGCTCTCTAGTTTAGCCACAGTGTCTTTTGGGTTCCTGATAGATCTAGAGACCTAATCTATCCCTAGAGGGTACTGAAGAGTACTGAGTGTTGTTTGATAAGTATGGGTCAGTCCCCAGTGCAGACAGCTGTTTGTCACCCACTAAGGAAATACACTTGTCACTTGCTATAGCAAAGAGATTTTGTCTGATTCTGTCATTGAGAAGATGGAGAACATACCTTTCCAGAATTTCCAAAGCCCAGGTCATAGATATAGTATTATTTATAGGTAGATTATGAAAGTGTGTTGTGTTGCAGTCTTCTTACTGAGAATGGAAATTCAGTGAAGTGTAACATGCAAAGCACATGCATCAAATCAAGATGCTAAAGGATGAAAACAATTTTCTGGCCACCCTCTCTTTCTTGATTACTTACTAATTATGTGTTTCTTTTTTCTTTCACTGCCAGATTGCATCTTATGGACACAGAACAATTCTCATCCATGTCCTCTAATCCGTTTTTCACAGTTTTGAGCTGTTGGCAATACAACAAGTACTGAGGTCTGAAATGAGGTCACAAATGTGCCTGGCTTTCACGGACATGCTGAGGAGGAAAGGTGAGTGTGTACTAGAGAAACAGAAAAATGAGAAATATATAGATATAATAAAAGACAAATTCTCCTTCTTCCTCATTCCTGGTACAAGTATTCTTAACATAACAGTTTAGACTCATTTTTTAATATAAGTTTTCAAAAACTAAGTGTTGTAAATACTTTTTTTTTTTTCCTGCAGTACAGGAATTTTAATATCAAGAAAGGATATTTTATGGGGGAGTGGGTATCTAAGATTGATTTTCAGCTAGAATATCTTGAGGATTATCTGAAAACTCAACTCTTGTCAGCCACTATCATGATAAATCAAAACCAATATCAAAATAGAGGGCTAAAGCTAGAACACTGACAAGGTAGTTGTTTAATTCTGTAAACTAGATTGAGTATTATTAAGTATAAAAATTCAAATAAACTCTAAAAAGCAACTAAGCCAACATTAGTCAGCTATGAAAGTAATTGATATAAGGCTTCAGTTAATAGTATCTTGTTTGTTTGCTTGTTTGTTTTCCTTTTTCTCCATGGATAGCAGTAAATTACCTTTTCATCTTTGTCTCTGTCTACAGTAGTCTATAGCTCAGAAGACTATCCCATGCAGAAACATTTTTCCTGAGAAGGCACAACAGTTTACATGACATTGTATAGACAGAGCTATAACACAGAGAAACATTTTGAAGTCAACGGATGTGCCTGCAGCCAGAGGCCAATGCCTTCTGCTCAGGTACAGTGTCCTAACAGGTAGGTTGAAGTTTAAAAAAAAATCAGAAAAAAAATCTGAGGAGTACAGAGATAGGACAGGTGAGGTGTTCCCCAGTTAGTTATTCTAGGCACATGCACACATCACTGTGCCTAGAATAGCAAAAGGCTAACCCTAAGTAAAAGACAATGACTTAAAGTGAGAGCTAATATAACAAACTAATTCTTTGTGACCTACCCTTTGTCCACTATTATTTTATGAAAGTAATAAAGAATATAAAGCAAAGCAAAGAAGATTTTTTCTTCAGAAAATTCCTTTTTGTCTTTTTCCATTAGTCTTCTCTACTTCTAATGTAATAATGAAACAAAAATTAGACCAGCTGTTTTTTGAGAGCTGTCTGAAATTCACACAGAGGTATTTCATAGGTGTTGCAAAGTAAATAACAGATTTTAAATACATGGCTTCAGAAAGATATTGTGGAGAAATGGAATTCGTGGTGTTAAAAGATTTTGATGCCAGTCTCATGCACAGAATAAGATGTGTATTTCTGTTTTATTTAAGCTATTGAAGGGTACAGTTAAGTGTTTTTTTTTTTTTTTTTTATGAGTGTCTGACATGCTTGGACACTTTTGCCCAGACATAGGTCAGCATTGCAAATTGTGAACAGGAGCTGACTTAAGCAGCTAGAGAGGTTTCCTTTTGTGTATGTGTAGTTGATAACTGCAATGTATTAATTAAAATGAATGAAGTAATGAATGTGCTTACACATTTATAACTATGTGTAAGCAAGTATGAAGCCAGGGTGTATTTCTGCGGGTCTGAAAACAACTTGACAGCGAGGGAAGCAGTGTGAATGTTGCTCTGGGCGGAAGCCAAGAGAAAGACAGAGTGAGCTTCTTTTAGGCACAGATCTGACTGCAAAAACAGACTTGTTTTTTTGGATAAAGAAATGGCCTCTGATTCTTTATTCTATTTGAAGAGAGGAGACTGTAATTAATTTTCCTTTGCAAATAAACAGAGTTGCACTGAAGAGAGAAGAGATACCTGAATTAAAATTGTTTGCTTCTCTCTCTCTCTTTTTTTATTATTATTATTATTTTTTTTAAGAGAGGAACAGCTTGGCAAGGCGATTAATGTTGGTTTATTTCCAGCAGTAAAAGCAGATTGTTTGAGATATTTTCTTTGCAATTAACTTTGCATATCTTGAAATTATCCGCTTATATTTGGGTCAAGATGCAAAGAAGCACTTTTCAGGAATGTGACTTGAAAATAATAAATACTAAGCAATAGAAACTTAATAATTGTACTTTGAATTAAAGCACATTTTTGCTCATAGAATATACCACTCTTAGGGATCCCACATCATGCTTCTTTAAAAAGAAACGTTTTTGGGAGAAATAAGCCTGCAGCTCAGCTTGTGTGAAGTTCACATGCAGAAGATGCTACAATATAAAAGATTACCATCTCTAGTGAGCCAAGCAAGGGCCGTTACTGACACCCTTTGAAGGAAGAATTGCTGCTCCTACCTGCCTTGAGGAAGGGGGAAGATCAGACATAAAATGGACTGCTTAAAAGGAGAGATACATACATGGACATAATCTGAGTATAGTCATAAAGGAGTTGTAAAGCATGGTTTCATGGAGTTGCAGACATTTGTAGGGGATGTAGTTTGTCTCTTTGGTATATCTACATTTGTATGTACATATCACACAAACTTGTTCTCCCCAGGGTTAAATAAAAAGATCAAATGAAATCTTGGCATATTCTCCTGTTAATGATATATTTTTCCAATTCTAATAATGAATCTTAACTGAAGAATGTGATGTGAAAGTTGTCTGACAATTTTTGAATAACTGCTTGTATTATTAGCAGAGTTTCCACGTGAGTACGGTGTCTCAGATCAAACTGGTAGGACAGTTCTTTTCTTCCTAAACAGGGTTAGGTTGCCATCTCACTGGTTATACTACAGGTTTCCATCTACACAACTTCAAAATGGGCAACAGGAAGCATCCATGACCATAAATCTTAGTCTTTTCTGTATCTGTGTAATAAGCTATTTCTCAGGGTAATCTTGCTTATTTTATAAATCATTTATATATTCATTCTAAATTAAGATGTTTCACATCATGGAAAAAAATTAGAGAAGATGGAAACACAGAATCAAGTAAAGCAGACAACCCAAAAATTTTTTTTACACGTTAATAGTGCTTCTCTGTTTTAATTGTGTTTGTTATTAGCTACCACAGTGCTAAGTGCTTCAGATAATGTACTTTTTTTAGAAAAATAATAATAATTAAAACAAACAAACAAACAAACAAACAAACCAGGGAGTGTGTAGGTAGCTTCCATTACTAACAATGGGATACTGGGGCACACTGGCAAATTACAAAATGCTCAGTTTAAAACCTGTTTATCAGATAGTAGTTGTAAGCCCAGAGTGGGAGCATGGGAACACTAAATTAACATATATTTTTCAGACCCATAAACTTTGCATGGAACTGATTTGTCAGTTTTTCTTCATTTTAATGCCAGAATATTTTTTTCCAAGGTTGTTTCCTTCTCCCCCCAGAATAATGAATAATTGCTAAAAAATGCATAGAGTAATAGGAAAAAAAAAAAAAATTATTGCTTGAGTTTTACAAGCTGAGAGAATATCCACCATTATTTTTATTCTTTCAGTGACATTTAAGGCCAGTCTTTCTACATGTGATACTGAAAGTCCATAACAAAATACTGAAAATACTTTTGGTTACTTAAGGTTAAGACCAACTGTTTCATGTAAGATGCAGTAAGTACAGTGTGTCTTTTGCACAGGATTTGTGAAGTGGACACATGCCAAAAATCCGCAAGATATAATAGACTGTCTTGGGAAACTACTCTTTTGAATAATTCACAGTAACCCGAGGCTGTGTATTCATGAATTGGTTCAACTTAAGTGGATGTCTCAAAAAATCATTTACATTTGAGTATTTGAACAATATTTTATGTAAGAACGAGACTCCTTTCTGATCCCTTAAGGGATCTTCCTTTCAAACCAGAGTCAATTGAGTCTGCCACCTAGTGAGACAGGGGGAAAGTACACCGAATCACGCAATAAGGCCATCCATTTCATCAGCAATTTAACTTCCTAAATTATCATATTCCAATAAATTTTAAGTGGATTCCTTCTCCTGCCTTTAAATTTTTGAATAGATTCAGGATTATAACTAATTAAAAGTCTACTACTAATTCTGTGATTCTGTGATACTCCTTAGATTAGAACCCTAGAATTATTTTTTTCTTTTTTGAAGAAAAAGGAGAGAAGAAATTCATTTTCTAGAATTGTGATGAGCATGACTCCACTAGAAGTCATATGTATTCATGCATTCAGTATATCTGAAATCATCCTGACAGTAATAACTGCAATTCAGGCACTGCCTGTGGGTTCTCAGGGTTCACTTTTGGATAGTAGCAGTTAATTTTGATAGATAGCTGGACAGCACTAGAAATGAAATGGTTAAGGTGGATACTAACTTTTCAACAAAAAATATTGTGAATAACTACACCCTAATCCTTCTGGATATATTTGATTATTTTGCATATTGTACTTGCCAAATTTATTCACTTAAAATTTAGCAAACAAGAAGTAGATTTGGAAAACACTGAAGATTTGTTTGAAGATAATAACTTGAGGTGGACTGATCCCAGAATTCCAATTGGAATTGGAGAAAAAAACTGAGTTCAGTTTTAAGTTCTTCAATAATTAAAAACATATATGATCAAAAACAGTGAAAATAATTAGTTCAAGAGAACAACTCAGAAACTGCAGGAATAAGTTTGTTAATAATTCATTAGGTAGATTTTGAAATATATAGAATTTTCATGTATTCCATATTTTTCTCACATCAGAATGCTTTTCTAACCAGCATTGTTTTTAAACAAAATATGATTTATATAGTCTTCTAAAAAGCAAAAGGATATTTTCAATGTTGTTTACAATGCAACAATAATGATAAATGAGATTTTGATATGTGAAGAGTTGTCAATGTACAAATTCATTTTCATGGAAGTTAGTATACTGCATCACACACTAGATAATGGGCCAAATAATTATCTTAAGAGCCGATGGTGGCAATGAGATCCAAAGCATTAATTATCTTGCATGATGAGAGTTGCATCCTGAAAATCTACATCACAGTGATAGAATTTATTCTGCCTGCTTATTATCTCTGTATCAGAACTGCACAGAGATCAAGAAGGATACACAGTTTGATTTTTGTCACTTTGCTTCCACTGGACTCCTTAATTGCAGCAGCTGTTGCTTGTCTCCACTGTTGTGAAGGTCACTGAACAATTTCCAGGATAACCCAGTGTTCTCACAACTTTCTGAAACATCTCCCTTTGGAGCTGAAGTGTTTCATGTTTGGTTTCTGTATCAAGAGCAAAGTACCTGCAGTTTAAAGAGTTTAAAGTCCTAGGAGAATTAGAAAACTTTATTTTTTTTTTTATTTTTTTTTTTATTTTATTTTTTTTTTTTTTTACATATAAATGGTTTTTGCTTTTAAGAGCAGGTCAGGGATGTTATGCTATTGAGAGATGCTGAGAAGCTGGTACTGGATTCTACAGAGTAAATACTTGTTATCATATTTCTATACAGATGCTATGTGTAATAGAAAAAATTCTACAGTTCTATAAACCTTTGAAAATGCATCTCTATCTAAGAAGAGGAAACTACCAAAACACAAGAAAAATAGGGAGCTCTCATGAATATGACCATTTCTGCTGAAATAGTTTTTGCTACATAGTTTGTAGACAGGGTAACCTGGGCAAGAGAGATCAAAGAACAGTCAGCACTGATTTCCTATAGTACAATTGACTAGCCCTGTGTTTAATCTCTTTTTCTTATCTCTCCTTTCCCTTTCCCTTTCCCTTTTCCTTTCCCTTTCCGTTTCCCATTCCTGTTCCCTTTCATGTTCCCCTTCCCTTTCCCTTTCCCTTTCCCTCTCTCTCTCCCTCTTCCTCTCCCACTCCCTTTCCTCTTTCTTTTTTTCTGTGATCTAAGTTAGATGGTACATTACATTCTGCATCAATTACAGTTGTATTAATTAGCATATTCCTGAATTTAAGATATATTAGTAGCATTAGTAAAGTCAGTTAAGGGCACTAAAATATAAGTTTCTTGATGCTTTACTTTCTCTGATTAGAGGACTTGTGAATCACTTCTAACAAAACCAAACCAAACCAAAACAAACAAACAAACAAACAAAAAAACAGACAAACCACAAATGTAATTGTAAGATGAAGGAAAAAAAATCCTAAAATCCTACATTTCTTCTCACTAATTAAGAAATATTTTATGGTAAAGAAGCACCTCACTTTTAGAATAGTGTTTCTCTTAGAAACTCAAAAACCTGCCCAAATAGGTCATCATTAGTCCAACAGGAAATCTAGAGAATTTAGGAATTAGGGGTTAGTCATTACTAGTCTAGTATTTCCCTCTCACACAAGTGTTCCTTAAAAACCAAATGGACTATCAACACAGCAGCTATGTCAGGAAATGAAAGGAACAAAAAATTTATTATTGAAATGTAAGATCTAATCTTTTGATAAAAATGTTTCTTCTTCTAAAAAACTACTGACTCATGTCATATTTTGTAACAGTGTAATGCAGTATATTCCAGTGTACTTCATAGAAATAAAGGCAGTAAGATATTTCAAGTTCAGAGTACCATTTTCAGGATGCTACCTTATTTAGTTGGTGATGGAATTTTATTAAATTAATTGTATCACGGATGATTTGAGTATTCATAGTGTTTACAGAACTTTTCTTTCTACATTTGACTGGACATTAAAAGGAGTTAACTTAGCAAAAATAATCTGTGACAAATTCATCTGCTACTCTGAAAGTAAATGGTCAATGCCTAGAAAATCTGATTTTATGACTCATCAAAATTCGTAAAACAAATAAGGAAATATTCTCTTAATCATTTTTATCTACAGATATATGTAGTTGGATGTGGTGATTTCATAGCAATACTTCTAATTATCTTGTTTTATACTGAACTTAAAAAAATCAATAGAAGATGGGAGTTCCAGAGACAGAAATTCTATATGCATACAATGAGAAACAAGGAATAATTGTGGATAGCTTTTAGAATAGTAACTTTATTTTTCAGTGTTATTATAAAATTTGTCTTAGAGTTGATTAAACACTTATTAATAGCAGAGGAAAGTTTTCATTTATTTGTTCATCTGTCAAACCATAGTCATTAGCACTGTTGTTTACAAACATCTAACAAAAGGAAGCAAAAAAAAAATATGGTCTTATCTGCGAAAACAGAGAAATGTTTGTCTCTTTGCATTCTTTGAACAATGAAGGTAAATATCAAAAGCATAGTCTATATGTAATGGACTTACATAGACAGAATGAGTCTATAAATGAATTTAATTGTGCACTATTCATTCTTGCTCATCATAGTGTTTCATGGCATTTCAGAGCCCTGAATGTTGAATGGTGAAGGCTGTTGATTTTATACGATCCTTCAGAGAGCCCAGCTGTAAACAAAAATTATGAAAGGCATAATACGGTCCCAAAGTCCCAAAGCATGCATAGCTACATTCATTGCTTTGGATTTGCTGATTCATATAAACAGATTTCAGTTGTATTGTCACAATGACAGCTTATGATGATAAAAGGACTCCCTGAATAGTTTCAGTCCTTGCATTCATTCTGGAGCTGTTTTTTTATCCTGTGGGAACTGAAGATGGTATATGCAGTACTCACTATAATACATCCTAAATAAATGGCTCAAACCACAGCTGTTCTGACTTCATTCTGTATCTTTGCCACAGAATGTCTTTAATTTCTCCTGAGACTGTGGGACCAGGAGAGTGCAGTACCCTTTACAGTCCCTATTTTACCTTGTGTATGTTTGAAATATAGAGGGAGATTCACCCCATTTACTGTATTTTAGCAGTCCATTTCTGAGCTAATCATACAGTATGAACTTTTGTGTTGCCATCTATTGCTGTTGCAGAGCAAATTTTAGGTAGAGCAGCAAATTGTACCTATAAGCCACACTTCTTTCTGTTGACCACTAAGGGTGCCTTAGTTCAGAGACCTGCAATCTGAATGTATGACATTATTCAATATAATTAGATATTTATGTGGTGATTCAGCGTATTGTAGAAACAGCTAAACAGTGAAAGCCCAAAGATCTTAGCAGTACTGTGCAAAAAATAGATAAATAGGAAGCTATAATTAGTTTTAAAATGATGCTAGATGGAATGTCTGCTGACGATTCATTCTGTCAGGCCAAAATCACTAGCATTTTACTTTCCCTTCTGTCCTTGAGTCCTCTCTTCAGTAGATGATAACAAAGCACAACAGTATTCACCATGTCATTTTAATTGCAACGAATAAGTGAATAAGTTCTCACCACCATTTCTTTTTTTTTTTTTTTTTTCCCCTCGAATGAAACAAGTGCCACAAATTATATCCCTATGACTTTGTTTCATGAAACTTGATAAGCCTGTGTTTCATGAAACTCGATAAGCCTGTTCTCTTGGGCTTCTTTCTTCATCTTTAGGAGGATCTCCTCTGTATCTATTCAATACTTTTTTCATCTTTAACATATTTATCAGAATTATGTGCAGTATACCACGTTCTCAGCAGGACAGCAGAACTAATACTTCTGTAGCTGAGAGAGATTATACTTGCTTCAGCTAATTGACAACTCATAGCATCCAAGAAAACATGATTTTTTTTCATCTTGTCATTTTAGGCTGCTAAATTCTGAGATTACAATATCAGTCTTCTTGTACTGTTCTCTAAATATGTGATCTAATGTTTCTGACATGTATAACTTCCCATTTTACTAGTCCAGTCCTCGATGTTGATGTCTTCAGCGCTCAATATCTCCAGCCTTTATGTGATGTTCAGATTCCGCCTGTAGGTCCTGACTTTTTATGTAGGGTTCTTGTAATCAAAATATTAGAAAAAAAAATCAATATCAACACTGATCTGGAAGGATGTATTTGTCACCTACCTTCAACCCAGCTGGGGAAACTTCTTCTTCCATATAACCTATTGCCACCTTTGCTTTGTCTAATCCCTTAATTAATTTATGAACTTATGACACTCAACTCATTTGCCAATTCATTCACTAATCACAGCCTTTTCAGTTAAATGAGCAAATTTCATTTTCACATCACATCAAAGTTTATCCTAGATTTCAGCTAGCTGAGGCCTCTTCAATCCCTTTCATCTAGTCCCCTCTCTGAGACTGTCACAGTCTACTCATTTGGCAGCTGATTCTCAGTACTGTGGAAAAAAAATGGTGGATTCTTTTGTAGAAACAGTATTTCCACATCATCTCTTCTATGAACAGCTCCCTATGCTGGTTTTATGTTGATAGTTGAGGAGGGAGGAATAAACATATCTGAATGAAAACCTAATTAATTAATGTACTGAACTATTTTACTGTTGCTATTTTTTAGGAGCTGTTTAGCACAATGATAATGATTCACAGTATTATGAATAAGTGTAAAAGTTTCCAAAATAATTAGGATTATAGCTAAATTAACTCCTAGTGTAACTCTATAAATCTGCTCCATTGACATTACAGAACTGAACCAAGCCTTTCAGAAAATATTTCCCATTTTAATTCCAAAACTGTATGAGTTAGGGAAGATGACTTTTGGTGACAAGCAGCTGCTCTGGTAGCAGCTATGTTCTTCATTAATACAAGAATTGGGGTAAAGATTGGGTTTTTAGGGAATTAATCACAGAAATATAGGAGGAAGGCTGATAATGTCCTTAGTGATGAGGAAGTTTTGTTATTAACAACTTATAACATATACAGGAGGAAAATGAATAGATTATCCTCAGGGTTTTCATTTTCAAGCAGAGATGTAATTTTTTTTAATCTCTCAGCCAGTTTATGTACAAGAAGTGGCTCAGCACTTCCATATCTCTTCATTCCACCCAGCTTTCTGCTTGCCAACTCATACACTGACATAAAACATACACAAGTAATAAAGTACTAATTGGTAGAGAAGTGCTCTTAATCTATGCCACATCTTATTTAGTTGTAGAAACAGACTATCCGGACTCAGTCTCTCGTAGCAATGCATTTTGAGTTTTAGGATCCAGGCCTCTTAAGATTAATGTTTAGCTACCTATAAAATAAATGGAGAAAAGCAGATGTCATTGGAAGACACCTGAGATAAATTTGTTCATCATTCTGAGTACAGAAATGAATAAAGAAATTCTGGGAGAAAAACAATACAAGTAATGAAGTGCTATGATGGATTTCTTATCAGGAAAATGTGGGCCTTAAATTTATGCTAAAATAAAAACTTATGATTGAAATACTTTCATAGGTTCTTATATGGATCAGATCTTGACTGTGAAATAAATCATATTTATTTATTTGCAATCTTATTTCTTTTCATGGAATATAAGGAAAAAAATCATTATTTTATAAACTGTTGGTGTGAAAGACAGATATTCCAGAAAACCAAATATGTACAATGTATTAGGATAAATATATTCATACATCTGTTAAATAGCAAACTGCTAATTCACGTTGCTGACCATTTACCTATATGTTCCCGTGTGAAAGAAAAACCAAAGAAACAAAACAAAAAACATTTCTTGAGACTGCACTATTCGGCACAAAATTGAGTTAATGACACGAAACCACAATATAACGTTAAATTGTTTTGAACTAATTCCTTACACATGTCATTAAAAGTCTGGTTTGAAGGGGAGTTGAAAAAAAATTCTAAATAGGCTTTAGAAAGATCAGGGAGATAAAAGACTGCATATGTCTGAATGAAATGTTTTTTAATCTATCTAATGGACGTTAGATGGCAGCATTAATCAAGATATTTAAGACAGCATTTTACTGAGGGAAAAAGACCCTCAGAATATCCTGTAAAATATTTATTTATAAGTCTTATTTTCCGTTTTTGAAGGAAAATTATGATTAATTTTTCTGTTTCAAGTATATGGAGGTACTAGAGTTTGTAACTTTCACAAAATGATGTCTTTTTGTATTAAGTGGCACAAGAGCAAAGCCCATAGTGTTTTTCATAATAGTCATAAATAAAAATCCCCTTGAAAATAAAGAGAGAAAAAAAAAAAAGGTCAAAGACCTGGCATAGGAGGTGAAAGGAATAAAGGATACACAAATCTTAAAATGAGGAGTAAATTCAGAGATAACTTAGAGGATTAAAAAAAAAAAAAAAAAAGAAGTAGTGGAGGGGACTGGTGGCAATACATGGAAGGTTATAGAGTTTGAAGTAAATTATCTGGTTATCAAAGAAACAGATTTCTCTTTTTAGTTATCTGAATTATTCACATATTTATCACCTAATCAAAACACTTTCAGTGACTTACTACTAAAAAAACCCAACAAAACTATTTTTTTTTAGTTAAACTTCATATTGTTTTATAAATGGCAATGATAAGACATACAGTGATTGCTCAGTGCTAGCATTTTCAAACTGCTTCATTAGAATTTATTTGCTTGACTCATGAGGTGCTGGTGCCTGCTAACAAGACAGCTCACCCAACTTAGTCACTCCAAATCTTTGCAGAACTTGGTTCAGGATCTTGCTTTACTTTGTGACCCATATGGCTGCATGTCTGTCACAGGGCTGTTGGTTAACTTTCAATTCCTGTCAAGACATTAGAACAACTTACTATGCCATGAACCTCAGAGCACCTGAAGTGTTACATTGATAAAAATTCGGTGAATTGAAAACCACAAACCAGGGTAATGTCTGTGAATGTAATCTGCTCATTCAATAGGGGTCAAAAAAGAAACACACTTCATAAGTCACTTCAATATGAAGAAAGCTCTTCCTATTGTTTCTTCTCAACAAAGAAATGAGTCATGGTGAATAAAAATATCATTAATCAGATGAAGTTACCATAACGTTACTGCACAAATGTGGTTATAATACTATAGACAAAGAATAGTAGACTACAGGAGTAGTTTTTGGTCACTTTTTGTCAGTGTGGGAAGACTTCTGGGTGGGATCACAAGCAACTGTGTTCTAGGCCTCAGTTCTGATCTACAGTGCTGCTGTGACTTGATGCACTCCATTCACACAGGGGTTTGGGATTTGGTGGCCTGGACACAGGGAAAAAACTTGATAAAGCATATTCTATGATCATTACCCTGACTGCTGGCAAAGCGTGGAAGGACAAAGAGAGTAAAGAATCTAGGGGTGTTTCCTCTTCTTGAAGAAGTTGCACTGGAGAAATGTCCTCTGTCATGGCCTGAGCCATGTTTCTACCTCACCTTGTTCCTGCTGATTCTGAACCTTATTGTCTTGATTTCCTTTTCTGGCCTTGAACTGTCCCCATGGAGCTGCTTGATGTCCAGGGCTTAGACTGCCCATAGTGACCACAGCTACCTTGCTCCTAAATGAGGAGGTGGAACAGGTCCTGGCTGTGACTGCCTGCCCTGCCTCCCCAAGAGTATCCCCTGGCACTAGGGAGAAGCCAACCTGCATGGCACCCTGCATGACAAATTAATTATTAGCTAGAGTAATCAGTCACAAAAATACTCTTCCAAAATTTGCATTGCTGCAACATATGGAAGGTTTTAGAGAATTGTATTGGAAATAAAAGTGATCACCACAAGGAGAGAGGTGCTCTGATTTTAATAAGTAGAGGTTCAGCAAAGACCTTTCAAAAGAGAAGATGCAGAAAAATAGAGAAAAAGTAAAGTACTAAAATTGGATTGACAACAGTACTAGCAAAAATCATTTTGAAATTATGCCAGAACACAATGAGTCATCCATTCAGTGTACTGCAAAACAGGCAATTCTCATTCTGAGATGTATTAGCAGAAACGCTGCATGTGAAGCAAGAGAAGAAATTCATTATTACACTTTAACAAGAATGGGAGAGCCTCAGAGTATTTTTTTCAGCTTTGGGTACCCAACATTAAAATTATGTAGTCAGTTTGGGTAGGATTTGGAAGAAAAATAAAGGATATTAGAATTTTTTTTTTAAGCATTAACTGTAGAAGAAAGCATGGTCTCCCTGATTTCATATTTTAGATGTTTAAGACTGTCAATTCCAGGAAATGCCCAGTTATTTCCTGTATCTAGCATGTAAGTACAGGGAAGAACAGTACGATATTAGTTTAATCTGAAGGAAAAAACAGCTCTACGTCTAGTATTAGAAATATCATCTTAAATTTGATTATGGTACAAGACAGCAAAAGGCTATAGAGAAAATTTTAGAATGTACTGCACTCTGTGGTCTCTTGAAGTATCTCCCAGACCTCAATTTCCAATGTACGGTAGATATAGCCTATATCTGTTTTTTTTTTCCCTATATATGCAGTCTTTAATTCTACACTAACATTAATAGCAATTCTGCACTTTAAGGAGAGCAGAGCACTGGAGATTCTTTAGTAGAAATCTTATGATGGAATTTTGTTTTATAAGGAATGCACAGCCCAAGCGCACAAGAGCAAGGTCATCCATAATTACAACTTTTAAGCACTGTGGAAGCTCCTCTAGGTATTGCAACATAGGTATCAGTACACATCATTATTAGGCACTTGCTGAATGATCTGAACTACACCAATCATAACTTGGAAATTTAATAATTAAAAACTCAGAAATAATATTTTATAGAGTCTGGAGATACATTCTGTCTGTTGAGTACACTAAAGACAGTTAGCTTATTTTGTGGCTGAAGTTTGTGGTTACAGCTTCATAAAAAAATGGCCTGTAGTTTTATTACAGTGATCATCCTTGGTTTTGTTTGTGACTACAGGTGGAAAAAAACAATATACAACTTAAGAGAACGTTATCATCTGCATAGGCTTTTGCAGAATTCTATGACAGGAATACTGAAATCTATATGCTGGCTTGAAGCTCCATAGGAAAATTCTTGTTCCGTTTATTCTCAATTGTCTTTGTGCAACAGAGATATGCTCCTGCTGTGGTATTCCTGCTCTATAGAAAGGTTATTTATCCATATTTTGTACTGTGAATATCTGCACTGAAAATATTCATGTACAGCCAGAAACAACTTGAAATTAAATCATGAAGTAAAAATATTATTAATATGTGTATTACAGATAGAGGAAGATAGAAAAAGAATCTAGAGACAGAGAACAGCAAAAGAGTAAGTGTTCTTCATATACTGTTTCAGTTTTTACATTTAGCCACACATGGGCTAAAACAGTATAATTCAGAGGTATTTCACTGTTTACCAGCTTATTAATACCTCCTCCATTTTCCATCTGACTTTTTATTTCTTGATCACCATATCAAAGAAGTATTTTTAATTACTGTTTTATCAAGTATTTTCATTAGATCGGTACTGAAATGGTTTCAGCTTTATTTTAAAACCAATAAATACCTTTGTGTGTTTCAGTGTTTCATATTGAAGCCAAATTTAAATGTTAAGCATTAAAAAAAGAGAAGTGACTGAAATAATAAGATTATACTGAAAATCTATTTTATTTAAATTATGACAAAGCAGGATTCTGCCAATATTACTGATGTCAACAATAATGTTCAGATCATTGCTCTGCTGCAAGAAAAATATGCTTCTCCAGTCAGTTTTGTGAATACTTCTGACATCTAATCTCAAAAAACAAACAAACAAAGAAAAACCATTAGATGGCACTGTTCACATGACAGTACCTATGAAGTACTGCAACGCTGCTGGATGCTTTAATGTTTCCAGCTCAGTGCCACAAAGATGATTAAGGGCCTGCAGCATCTCCCATAGAAGGAAAGGCTGAGTAACCTGGGTCTGTTCAGTCTGGGGAAAAGAAGACCGAGAGGGAAGCTGATAAATGTTTATAAATATCTAAAGGGAGGTGGGAAGGCCAGGCTCTTCTTGTAGGTGTGTAGCAATAGGACAAGGAGTAATGGCCTAAAACTACAATATGTGGAAGATCCTCTTTACAGTAAGGGTGGTGGAGTGCTGGAATAGGCTGCTCAGAGAGGCTATGGAGTCTCCTTTTATGGAGAAAATCAAGAGCTGTCTGGACACCTACCTGTGTGACCTATTGTAGGGTACCTGCTTTAGCAGGGGGGGTAGACTCAGTGATCTGTTGAGGTCCTTTCCAACCCCTGCCATTCTGTGATTCTGTGTTGTCTTTCTATACAAGAATTTCTTTCTTATTCAAAACATTGTGGTTTTCACAGGGCAAGGCCAGACAGACCCACAAGCTGTGCAACTGTGTAATGAGGCATACATATCACCAAATCTTCTGATTTGTTATAATGCAAATACAATAACCATTTTAGAAAATAGTGAAATTTTAAATGCTTAAACTTGAAGATTCTATATTGGATTCGTATGTTGATTCTTTTTGTTTTATACAAACTGTAAAGCCCAAAGATTTTGTAGCTCTGATATCAGGATTTAGTGTCTTCACTGCTAGGATGTTACAGTAGAGCCTGTTAAGCTATAAGGATACTGAAAGGTAGAATCTACCAGATGGAGAAGGCTTCTCTAAATTAGTGGATTGGCTTTTGTTTTTTATTCAAACTGTAAGGGACCAGATTGTCCACTGATACAGAATAAACATGTATGTTGAAAGAAAATGAGTATTCACTGTGGTGATCAAAAGGAAATAATATAAAATGACAGCATTTTGTAACACTGAGGAAAAAAATCCTCTAGAGTCAGGAAATAAGGTAGTACATTTCAAAACATAAACTGCTAGATAAGCTGAGCACTATATATGCCAAAGATTCTGTTAAACATGATAACAGGTCTAAATTATAAATGAGGGCTAGTCCAAAAGTAATGCATTCTATTTTATTACATTGGTCCACAATATCAGAGGGACAGGTTGATGGTATGGCAGTAGAGGTTGAACCTCCCCAATGATTACATGGTGCTGCCATGTGACAGATGGCAGCAGAGGGACATTCTGTTAGAATGTCATGGAAGTACGTATAAATAAATGTTTCATGAATTCCTCCATGTGGAGAAAATGACACCCATTGACATTCACTGCTACTTGCTGGACATTTCTGGAGACCAAACAGTGGATATGAGCACAGTGAGGCAGTGGGTGGTGACTTTCAACAGTGACAACGTGAAAGTCAAGCCATGTTCTGGATGGCCACGAATATCCATAGCCTGCATGGCATGCAGGCTCTTGTTCATTGCTGGCAAAAAAATGCATAAGTAATGGTGGAGAATAGATCGAAAAATAACCTTTTGTAGCTGAGAATTTGCTCTATCAATAAGTGTTATTTTGCTCTTAGTCTCTGCTGTAGTTTCCATGGAAATAAATAGGAGGCATTACTTTCGGAGCAAACCTATGTAGCAGAAAAATAATAGTTGCACTGTATAACCAATTTGGCTTTGTTTTAAAAAGTGTGGGTGTTTCAATTGGGTCAGAAGTATTCTTTTGTCTAAATGATGTCCACATTTCTAATGTCTCAGTCTTGGATCTCTTTATCTTGGAATTCTCAGAATTCCTGAAGATTATGCAGAAAGAAAATGGGCTTCTGTTTAGTTGACACATTTTGAACACCTAGATTAGGATAAGATTAATCATGTTTTAGAAGTTCTCTATTTTTATTCTTTTAATTTGAAGGTAATATAGATCATTAACACAAATGTAGACATTTATATTGCAATATGTTTTACATTATGCAAACCCCACCTTTTATGTCTAAATTATAAAATTAAAAAATTAACCTTTTCATTCTATTTTTTCACTTTATGAAGAGGAAGACAATCTACTTCATTATTTGCATTAACATTCCTCTATTTAGTCTTTGAGAAAAAAGGCAGAAAGGATGGTGAAAGCTAAAAAATTGTAAAAATGAAGGTTCTCCCTTAGAATCATAGAATCACAAAGGTTGGAAAAGACCTCTAAGATCATCCAGTCCAACTGTCCATCAGTATTTCCCAATAAACCATGTTCCTTAGTACAACATATAAATGTTTCTTGAACACCGCCAGGTGACTCTATTACCTCTCTGGGCAGCCTGGTGCAGCACCTGACCACCCTTTCAAATAATTTTTTCCCAATGTTCAATCTGAATCTCCCCTGGTGCAACTTGAGGCCATTCACCCAAATGTAAAGCAAGCAAAGACAATAGAAAGACTAAAACATGATCAAAGCAACTGTATTATACACAGGGCAACATAACCTTGTAATACTAACAAATTATTATTTTTTTCCCATGGTTTCTAATTCAGTAATTTTTTTAATTCAGTTTTTTTTTTTTTTTTTTTTGGGGGGGGGGGGGTGGGTTGGGGTAGTGGGGGAGGAGCTGGGGGGTGGAGATCCCTTGGCTCTCTTTCACCACCATTTAAGACAATATATGGATATAGTATTCATTGTATATATACTCTTATTCTGTAAATCACATTTTTACTCAAAAATTGATGTTTAGTGAATCTGTGATGGACTGAACTATTCAAAAAGACTTGCTATTTTTTACACAGATTTTTAAGAAAATGAGGACATAGCTTCATCATAAAAATCCATTACGTTTTCTTAAATGAAAAAGGGAAGCAAATGCATTTTCTTGGCCTTCTCAGAGTTGATCTTCTGAAAATGATATATGCTTGATATGGAAAGTCTTGTTAATATTTTTGAGAAAATTGTGGTCTTAAGAATGGTTCTTTATTTTCCATTATTTTTAAGCAGTTTAATTATATTGTTGTAATTGATTCCTGAAGAGCAAATATACACTTTAAAATATTGTCAGAGAAACAGAAGTCTTGAAGAAAAGTATATCTCATGACTTCTCTTTGATTGGAGGACAAGAACTTTCTATTTCAGAAAGAGGAGGCAAAAAACTAGGTTGAGAAACATTTATTCTCATCTTATCTACAGAGCAGACATCAAAACACGATCTAGTTCACAATAGGTCACATCAGTGATCAGTGCAGAGAAAAAATATCACCTCCAGAAGTACATGTATCTCATGTATGTGTCTTACAGTTAAATGTATCACATCCTGAAAATGCTTTGTTCTCTTATCTGGTAAAATGATCACACATGGTGATGGACTGAAACACAGAAGTTTTACTTTAAAATTTCTATGTGAGAAGAGATTTCTTATAGCTTACTAATTGTGAGTCCCATCTTATTCTAAGGCCAATTTCACTTTCATGATGCTTTTACTTTGCACCAGTGACAATGCAATTTGTTTTTAAAAAGGAGAGACAGTCTATGATAATCTGCTGAAAAATATGACGTGTGTTTTGCAGGTGCAATTATCAATTTCCATGCATGTGCAAATGTCTCATATGTGACTCTAATCAAACTCTTTTACGCATGAGCCCATGTAGTATGGCCCATTCACACTGATTTTGGAAAAAAAGGTTTGTGATGATGGCCTTCTTGGAAGCTGTCCCATTTTGGACAGCAAAGACAAATAAGCTGGAAATCTACCTCTCTGACTCCCTTGGGTGTCCCACCTTCTGCTTATGCCTGTATGCCAAAGAGGTCCCAGGGCATTAGAGCTTCAAAATACACACTTTAGCCTCTGGCACTCTTCTGCCATATTCAAGCTTGAACTTCCACTCTATTTTCTACACAGAGTTCTGATTGGTCACAAAGGTGAATTATGTTCTTAATCTTTTCTAAAGCAGAATTTTAAAAGCAAAGGAACATCATTAGTGAGTTTAGGTAGAATATATTACCATTTTTTAAATTCTCATTTTTATTCATACTGCCTCTTCTGAATTACATTATTGTTAACATCAATCCCTTTGCATTACACTTAAGAAAACAAAATTTGCATATTAAGACTTAGTTTCCAATCACAAAGCAAGATTTTCATTTAGTTGATGAAACACTTTGAAATATATTTTAAAAAGAACTCCCTTTGCCTCCATGCATTTTCTTTTCCAGAGGAACATAGCTCAACATAAGAAGTAAAACTCTTCAGGATTTCCAGCAAATCAATAGGAATTTTCAACTAGCTTTTTGAGTAACCGTCATGTAATAATCCATACTATTACTGTTTACCAGTTCTGACTTTACTAGTTTGCTGTAGGGCTACCCTTTCTAAAATATCAGGTTAGTTGGTGTAGTGGACTGTCATTCATGAGTGTTTCTCACTGGTTGTTATACAGCTAACAGAAAATTTAACTCTGGTTTATGAGAAATAAACCTAAGTTCAAACATGGTTACATAGGTATATCCATATTTTGTTAAGCTTAATAAAAGACCTTTCTAAATTCTCAGCATACTTAGCATTTTTAGATGGATTGTTTTATACATGCTGTTACTCAGATTTCCTGAAAGTAATGAATCTACTTATTACCTTAATAATTCGGGGGTAATTTTGATCATTCTACCTCTTTCTTATTGTAATACATTAAGTATCATAAAATATTATATCTTCCTTAAATGTTGTCATATATGATTTAGAAAAATAAAATAACATTTTAATAGAGAAAAAAAAATATAACTATATAACAAAGTAAGATAATTTTATTCACTTCACTAAGAAAGTGTTGCCCCCAAAGCTCTTGATATTGAAAAGCAGAATTTTTTTTGACCTTGAAACAGTTGTTTTTGTCTAGGAAGGTAGGTAGGACCAGTTTCACTAACATGAGAACTAAAGACCCAAGGATCAAATGATAGCATATAAAAAGAGCAAAAGATATTTTCCATCTTCAGTGCAGAGAGAAAGAGGCTTGACTCCCTTGCACTTTCAATTTCTAAAGCTACACTGAAGCAAAGTGTTTGATCTCTCCAGAACTGGTCTAATCACAAGAAACCCTGAATGTGTTCCATAAGATATTGCAAGTGAGGATGCTCAGTATCAGGAAACAACACACCCACAACTGGCTTCAGTTAACCCACTCAAAGAGAGCTTTCATTTTTTTAATTATTGGTAATAGTAATGCAGCTGTGGTAACTATGGATACTGTGCTTGGTGCTGTTCATTCAGACATGAATGCACAGCACAGACCACACTTTGCAATCTCACACTGGAGATAATTAGATAAACTCTAAGGAGACAATGGACAGAAGATTTTTATAACAAGGATGGATACTATAATGAACTTCCAAGGAAATGAGATAACAAAGGCAGTTTACTAATAGTACAATCAAGAAGGTGAAAACTAACAGTATACAAATAAGGAGAGCTCAAAGCTGTAAGTCATCACTTTCGGACTTAAGATACATGAGTCTCCAGATACCCAGCTCTGATAATTTAAATTGTTCAAAGACCTTTGAAATATTCCTATAAATGGAACTAATGTTAGATTACCACAGGAAAAAATAAATGAATCTTTCAAAGTATAACCACAGATTTAAGCACAGATTCAAACTGTCCATATTTGAACTGTCTTTGCCACTGCTTCTTTTTGTAAAATCAAATGCATTCCCAGTCCATATGTCCTCTAGTTTTGAAGAATTTCTCCAAATTAGTACTAAATAACATCTGCGGAAGGTGTATGGCCTGTCTTGCAAATCAGCATAACCTGCTTCTTTGCATAAACCACTTTACATTAAGGCAAATTATAAGACTCCTGTCAGTCTTGATGGTATTTGCATATGACCTCTATAGTCTTTGAAAATCATGGCATTTAAATGTTCCTGTGAATCTGAAAATGTTCCAGCTTCTCTGCACACTAAAATAACACACTGAGTCAGAGAACCCAAGCATCCTTAAGAAAAACTGCAGAAATAAGGAAAAGTAGTGAAGTCAAATGCACTTTCCATGTTCTATAACACTATCTTCATCAGCTACAAGTAACTAGGACAAGTAATTAATACCAAATTTAAGATGTGATCGTGCTTCATTCTGAAAAGAAAGGAGGTACTATTTAGCAGCTATTTTATTGCATTGTTCAGGAAGGATCTCAGATTATCTGAAAAAGATCGTATAAAGTAGATACCATTTTGTTAGTTCATGAATTTTAAAAGAGTTCATATAAAAACTTGTCCTACTGAAGTAATTGGTGAAAAAAGTTTTCATTCTCCTAGCACCCCATGTGACTATTGTCACTTCAGGACTTTCAAGTGACATAACAATTCACGTTTCTCTTTTAGCATCAGTTGGATCTCTTTTAGTCCCAGCAGGAGATGAAACAAGTTATCCAGGGTTAAAATGGGTTGAGGAAGAAAGTTCATCAGAACAGGTGAAGGTGATGATCTCTGGTGAAGTTCATGTGTGTTTTCTCAGATATCCTTCTCTGGATGATTTCTGTCTTCTGTGATGTGTTATATGTATTTTTTTTTTCTTTCATTATTTTCTCGGGTAACTTGTGACATTCCATCAATGAGTAATTTCTTTTGTGGAAGAAAATGATTGGCATACCACAGGATGTTTTATCTCAGCTGGATTAGTTCTAATACCGTAAGTACTTAATTCCTCTGCCTATGTTTTCAACAGAGTCATTAAAGTAAGAGAAGTAGGTTAAAGGTTATTGATCCAATTTTCAGTTGAAAACTCTCTAGAGTGGTAGCTGTATTTGTTTTGAATTTGACTGTTTCAGACACAACAGACTCCTTCTTTTATAACCCCCCAGGAGAGATTTTAGATTCTGCAGCAACACAATTCATTATGTACTCAGAAGCATGGACAACAGAAAGCTTATGCAATCACAAAAGCACTGACTGCTTCTTTTCCTTTTTCTTCTTTTTTGTCCCTTTTTTTTTTCCCCCCCCCCCCCCCCGGAGAGTTTAACAGCTTCTGTAAAAATCTGTATTCATGTGTATATATCCCTGGATACTGAGAGAGTGTGCAAATTCCTAATAGGAAACAGGCCAGCATTTACTTTGCTTGCTATGATAAAAGCTTTCCTTTTTTTTTATTTTTATTTTTCATTTTTCCCCTCCCCTTGAAGGTGTTGAATGTTAATCTTCCATGTTATTCAAGCTGAGCTTGTGGGACTTGAAAAGTCAGCCCCCAAACTCTTCATGCTATCAGGATACACTGGAGCTCTTTACCTGAGTTATTCTTTTTTCTTTTTGGTAGTAGGATACTCTAATTAAGTCCAATTATAGAAGGTTATTTATCTGTAACACTCTACAATTCCATGTCTACATGTGAGGTAGTAGTAATGATTATCTAATAGCTTATTATTGGCCTTTTCAGCACTGCATTGTTTTTTAAATTTCTCTAAACTACTTTTGGAACATCTTTGCAGCCTGAAAGAAATTGTGTTATTTCGAATAGATAAACAGATTCATAGATGTTTGACTTTGTAAATAACACGAATCCCTTGCTCTCTGTGATAATCAAATCTCTGAAATTCATCACAGAGATAGATTTTTAACATCTTAATACTCTCTGTGTTATTTTACATTAAAAAAAAAAAAAAAAAAAAAAAGTTAAGGATGCAGATTTTAGAAGGAAGGCATCATGATTTTTCCTGGGATAATTTTCTTTCTGGAGGCTTGCATGATGCTGTGTTTTGGATTTCTAATGAAAATAGATTTGAACTTCTTGATAGAATACAATTTCTATGAGAAGGACCCTGTGAACTCTAAATGTTATATGCTGAAATGTATGTGGAAGAGAATTACAGAATTTCACAAAAGAATGAACACTTTTAAATCAAATCCAAGGTTTAATATTACAAGGTTTCTGATAATACTACAAGTTAAATAAATGATCATAAGCTTATCTGCATTATCTTTAAAATTTGTTTGACATTTTATACATTTTGTTCTATTTTGCCCTACTCACTTTTCAATAAATCAAAAAGACAGTTGAAACAAAAAAAATACAAACTAGAAGTAACTACTAAAGTCAGTTGTAACTTCGCAATAATATAGAATGCATGTTATCTTAATTTTAGTTCAAAATTGATAATAATAAATGACAAAAGCTCTGTTAGAAATTGCAGAAGGAGTAAACAAATTGTTTTGTGCCTCTTAAACAGACCCTGGCAAATAACATAATTAGCTCTCTTCAGTTTCAGAATGAATGTTCATACTGCAGAAATCATTCAGTAATGATGCTCTGCTGTTACACTGAGCCATCTATCATGCAAATTAGAATCTTTCCACAACCCAAACATAACTGAATGCCTCTAAAGTTGTAAGTAACCACTCACAAGTTGGACTAGATCAAAACTTATTCTGAATTACACTGGAAACTGCAATGACTCTGAGGTGATCTGTCAGTACGGCATCTGTTTACTTTGTGCATGCCTTCTTCATGGTTACTGATCCTTCAAGGTGTGGAGCATTTCCAATTACAGAAAGATACCTTCAAGTAGCTTGAGATAGCAATTTTTACATTTGAATCAACAATGGTTGCCAGTTCACAGGGGAATAAAAAAAGCCCGAATGACTAGAGAATCTGAAAAAGCTAGTATTTGTAACAAATACTTCCTATCTTTATGAATTTTTATGAATAATCTTTGGAGTAACATCATGATCTTATATTGAGTATTACTGATTTAAGGCTGAATAACCTTTTTCATTCCAGAGAATGAATATAACAAGTACATATGCAATGCATAATCATGACAAGGGAAAGAGATGAAATAGCATTTACTAGATACAGTTTTGAGCAATAGCGTTTATTGCTAATTTAATCTTGCCATCTGCTTAGCTGAAGTCAGGTAATTGAGCATTGTAAATGTCTTAACATAGACAGTTTGTAAGAAGACTAGAGTGATTGTGGAGAAAAGATGTAAAAGAAAGTATTCTTCACACTTGTTTTTTTTTCCACATTTACTCAAATTTGTTGAGTCAGAACTTGAGTATGGAAAACGAAAAATACAGGATAGAAAATTCAGTCGTTCAGTTCTTTCTAATGGTTTTCCCTATTTTATTTGTTGATAATGATTCAGATTTCAATCATGATATTTAAAATCAAAGAAAATAGAAATAAATTTAAGAATATTTCTGAAAATAATTCAAAAGATTGTTTTTGTGTGTGTGTGTGTGGGTAATTTTTCTCTATTTGAGTTGACCTACTGTCAGGAGAATCAAATCCAACTAAAGAGGCAGAAAAAAAATGCTAAAGGAAATCAGCAAAGGCTTCCTTACATAGCCATCTTTTTCAGCAATCTTTCTTGAGATGTGGTACCTTAGTAGGGAAAAGAACAGTGATTAGAAAACCAAAAACATAAACAAAAAGAAAACAACAAAATCCCCACAAACCCTGAATTGAAAAAGAAAATCCACTAGATAAATCTCATTTCAGTAAACCACTCCTGAGAATGACGGAAAACATAATAGTTTGCTAAAATTTGTAATATGACCGACAAAGCTTGGAGAAGCAGTAAAAGTTTCACTAGGGCAGAAGGCAGTAAGCTGAGTCAGTTCCAACCTTAGATTCATGGGAATGCTTCTTTCTGTTCTAGGTGGTACCAGCCAAAGTTAATTGAGTCACTACTTTGGATCTCTGGTAAGAGTAGAGACAGAAGTGGTTATATCTGGCATTCAAAATGTAGGAGATGGACTTTATATGTTACAATACAGTCTATTTGCGCAATTCATAAAATCAAACTGATTATTTGGCCTTTTTCCTTTTATATATATATATGGAAAAAATCTTTTACAGTAAGGGTGGTAAGGTACTAGAACACGTTGCGCAAGTGATGTGGTTGATGCCCCATTCCTGGAGACTTTCAAGGCGAGGCTGGATCAGGCCTGGGCATCCTTATCTGTGTGTGGTATCCCTGTTCATTGCTGGGGAGCTCGACTAGATGGCCTTCAGTGGTCCCTTCCAACTCTAAGGGTTCTATGACTCTAAATCCCTAATGAAATTATTTCAGTGAATTGGAGTTAATGTTCAGAAGTTTCAGATACCACATCTAGCAAATGAGCACTGAATTTATAATCTGTGCCTAGCGCTCCCATGCTGATTTTGTTTATTCTATTTTGTTCTTGTCCTTGTTTGGTCAGGGTAAATACTTAGAAGTTAAACATCTTATTAAAACAAACAAAAGCCCCAAACCACACACACACAAAAAAACAAAACAACAAAAAACAACAACAAACAAAAAAACAAACAAACAAAAAAACCCTTCTATTTCTGTGTAAATGTCAGCAACTTAATGATGACTACTCAAAATATAAAAAACAAAACAAAACAGTAGTGGTAAACAAATTGTGTAGAAAAGATCCTGCCTGCTTCCTTCTAGTTCTGTGTCATAATATGTAACTTTGTGAAATACCCACAAACAACAGAATTTGTAATGCATTCTGCTCTCTTCAGAAAGCAGCAGCGTTCTCTCACTAGGTCTGGAAACTTCCTTTTAAATAATAGGGAATTTCTTGCTGGAAAGTAAACAGTGACCTTTTATTTATTTGATAGATGAGTTTATAAAAGCTGTTTAGTCTTGGGAGACATGGCATTGACAAGCTCTCACGAATCTGAGCTGGACAAAAATTTCACTAAGCAGTTGTTTTTGTTTTTTTTTTTTTAATCTATAAACATGAAATACACTGAAAGGCTGAACTCTGCAGAACCCCAAACCATTTCAATCTTTCTTCTGTGACTAACAGCATTTTAGTTATATGCATTAACCCCTCTGATTATAGATTTGGGAATCATATTTAGCTTTTATTTCGCTTCATCCATCATGGAAACAGTACAAGCTCTGTTGAGGTAAAAATACAATAAAGCATGTAGTCTTGTTAAAACTGCATATGAAAAGTAGTTTTAACTTAATTTCTCTATTCATAATTGAAGTGTATTAAAAACAAATGAAAAAAAAGAAAAAAAAAGGACATAATTTTACCTGACTTGATTTTCACTTATTTCCATTGTATAAATTTTCACACAGAACTTTCTGTCTTGCACCAACAGAAATGAACTTCTTCAAAATATATAACTGAGAATCAAACATAGAAAGCTCCAGGAGTAGAAACTGATTTATATGTAGTTCTTCAGATCTTCATTTCAGAAATGGAATTTCTTCTTAACATGCAGTTGCAAAAAATGAAGATTGTATACATGCTATACTTATAAATGTTTATTATTTTGTGTTGGTATGTATATCTTAATAGAATTGAATATATACGGATCTAGAAATCACAGCATGTCTAGGTTTATTTACAGGTCACACCCACAGGTTGAAGATACAGCTGGACCTCCTTTTTTGTCATTACAAAGCCAATAGTTTCTATGCTCTCCCTCAAAGGGACAGTGTACATTTTATCATTTGTTCTCAACTGTGATTTTGTTACCCTGGTAATATTTTCAAAGCAGCGTCTTTCTAGTAAGTAATAGAGTAAGATTAAATTATGTTTTCATGCAACATGTTAGTCATTTTCTTCCATTTCTGCTATAGTTTGGTAACTGCAGTTTATGTCACTGGAATAAATACTGCAGCTTAAAAAACTGTGGAGATCTGAAATTATTTCTGATATTAACAAACATCTTAGTAGAAGTTTACCTTTTGCAATAAAGGTGTTGAATATCAAATATTCCCCCCAAAACTTTTTTTTATTTAGTGATCGCTCCTCCCTATATTCCTTTTCATATTAAAAAAAAAATAAATAAGGAAATCTGTAATCTCTTAACAGCTTTCCTGAAAATGTACGTATATTACATGCAACAAAGGCTGAAGTTTATTACATGATAAAATGAGATTTGTTTTGCAGTTCTATGTAAGACTGAAGACGTTACACATATATGTTTAACTTCATGAGTTTAACGTAGCTGATTGTCTTTTAAAAACATATAAGCTTTCTGGTCTTATTGTTCTTCTTATTTCAAAAGACCATCAGTGTTCCTGGTCATGATTGAATTTCTTTATAGATCTCTATGCTATCTCTGTAGATAAAGCCATAGCATCTGAATCGTAGAAAAAATGTACTGGCTTACTTTTCAACTCCACTGGTTCCTAACCTTTCATGAGCACTTAATTCCTCACATAGAAGGAAATGGTCATGCCATAGAAGCCTGTGGACCATGAAGGGTAATTGGATAACATCTTTTGAAAGATTTACAAGCCTGCCAAGGATTTTGCCAGCTTTAAAACTTACTGAATCAGTGTGAAGGGATCCGAACTATTCTGACATAAATGTTCAAAGGGAGACTTTTCCTGTGAAAGTATAATTTAGAGCCTGTGATAAAAGTGTACTGAAAAACACCATGAGGAAGAAAACAACCATAAATTGAAGACCTTAATGTTACATTACGGAATGCTTATGTAGCATGTCTTCTTGCCCTATGTCATATCTTTGTTTCCTAAAACTGTTCCTGTTGTTTGTTGTTTTTTGTTTTGAGTTACAATAGTAGCTTATCAATAAAAGGGCAATAAGGAAGCTGCTGTTTAATACAGCTGAGAGTGTTACCTTTCACTCTCTCTTCTTATACATAAGCATATATTGTACATTTCCAGAAGCTAGAATTAAGGACAAGAATTTTGAAGACAATTAAGAAACTTATGTACAAAATGTGGGTTCTCAAAATTGTTGCTTAACATTAATTCCATCTTGAATACCAAGTATGCACCTAGTAGTAATTTTTTCTGTGTTCTCTTTCTATTGCTGTACAGTTCAGCACTGACCAGGGCAGTGTCCTGATGCTGGGATAACAGGCTCAGTAGTGGTGGAATGTAGGCCACAGTTTACTTTTGCACAGAGGGGTGCCTAGTACTCCAGGGGTGAAAGCAGAGCCCTACCATTTGCTGTGGATTGATCCAGACTGTCTTGGAGTTGGATGAAGGTCCTAAGCATCTATGATATCTGAATAACATCACCTTATGGGGCAGCAGAGCAGAGGAAGTATTTGAGAAGGGTGCGACCAACCTTGGCAGCCTGGTCTAGTATTAAATGTGGAATTTGGTGGCCCTGCCTGTGGCAGGGGGGTTGGAGATTCATGATCCTTGAGGTCCCTTTCAACCCAGGCCATTCTGTGATTCTGTGAAAGGAAACATGCCCCGTGCCCTGTGCTACCATACAAAACGCTATTCTGGGCCTTGAAAATCAAGTCTTGTGATGATGTGGTACCCCAGAAAAATAACTGAGTCAGACATTAGGACTTGTTTATGTAACAACCTCATAGACCCAGGCCAAAAAGCATGGTGTTGAGTGGGTATATCACATCCCCTATCATGCACCGGCCTCTTGTGAAGTCAAACGATATAATGGACTGTTGAAGACTGCAGTGAGAGTAATGAGTGCAGGGGCATTCAAACAATGGATACTCGTTTAGAGAAAACCACCTTGTTAGTCTTTGGGGATCTGCCAGTTGAACTGGCTGGCCTTGCCCAGTGAAAAACTCTTATGTACTATAGAAGTCCTTGTACCGCTCATGAAAAAAAAATTCTGGATAAGATCCTCTCAATTATCCCTGTCTGAGGCAAAGGAAGCCCATTTGTGAAACTGCTTTGTCTCAAGGACCTGAGTGTACTTGGTGGATAATGTAGAAGGATGGGGAAATCCGATGTTTATCTCAGGTGGAGTTGATGTTGAGTGAGAATAGACAGTGACTTGAACAGTTTAAAGTTAATTGCTATGTAATGCTGTATGTCATTACTACTATGGTTGTAATAGCCATACAGTGATACTAGAATAATGCACTATAGAAAGCTTAACTTTGTAGACCCCATTTTTATGAATTTAAAGGCCTACCTTGTGTAAAAAGTTTTAGAGATCATCTTATTTTTCTGTAACATGGGAGTGGTACCTAAGCTTTAATTCCTGCAAAGAAACTATTTTGCTGAACTTTGATTGCAAAGACTTTTTGTATAAAATAGCACTGAAACCTTTGCAGCAAAGCACATCACATACAATGTGAACTACAATGCAAATTGTCTTGATAATTTCTTGAACATCTGTTGTAAACTATTACAAGCAATTTGTTGCTTTAGAAAATACCTCTGTCTTTCTACCTATTCTTTAAGTAATATTCAGATAGTTTAAAAACTGGCATACTAATAGTATGCATGGATTTTAAAGAAGGGTACTAATTATGTTTCCTTTAGGATCTACGAATAAGAAAATCTTGATTACCACAAATGCACAAAAGCAGAATCTTATCTGAGAGCCATAGGCACTGCTTTGCACTTCTAAGACACAAAATACCATAAATTTCACTGAAATCCTAGCACTTTTCTTCCATAGGTTTGTATTGTTGACCTTCAGACAATATTTCCCATCTTCCCCTATTTCTTCTGACTGTAGGACTGTCAAGGTTTTTATTCTTGTATTCTACTTTATGGTGTGTGCCTATGAGATTTTTGGAGGCATGTTACAAGCATATAGCAGTGAGTAATAACTTCATGCAGGCTCATCACTATGAAATTTCAAAATTTCAAAATAACATCTATCTATAGTCTCCTGTTTGAATTTCACTGGTGTGAGTAATGTGCCTCTAGGAAAGCCAAGAATTGTCTCCATGTATATAGTGGGTGAAATGTATCCAGAGATAACCACACCACTGACCTGAAGCACTGAATGAAGGAAGATCTTCCAGGGGAAGAAGCAGTGAATCTTCTTGAAAAGAAAAGATTGATTCTATTTATTTGCAAATTTGAACTTTGAAATCGTGGAATTGGAATTTTATAGAGTAGATAATACAGCATTTTCTACTCTTTCCTGATGAGATTGGAGAAACGTAGGCTTTATTCTGACCAGTATACTGGCATGTATTTTTAATTCCATGAAAAGCAGTGCAATTGTAGGTATCAGAATACTGGAACATAAGTTGGAATCTGAAAAGTGAAAGAAGGGCCCCACAGTAAGGGAGAGAAAGGAACTTCACAGAAACTGGGATGGGGTAGTGAAAAGACAGTTTATGTAGAAGTTGTTAGAAGAATGGGGATTGCAGACACCGTGTCTGGAATAACAAGGGGGATGAAGGCCATAAAGATAAGGGTGCAACAGCCCGAGAACAGTGAGGTGATTAGATGTCCACAGGGCAAGCTGGAACTTCCCCCTGGGTTGAAAGTTTACAGCGAGGAAGACTATGATCCTTCGCGAGGAAGACAATGAGCCTTCATCCCATGACCACCCCCATGACTCACTATGCACATGCAAGGGGGGAGGGACCGCATGCTAATAGGGTCTCAGGAATGTAATGAATATGTATCCGAATTCCTGCCAACTGTTGATTACGTATTAGTTCAGTCTATATCTGTAGCACACTACCTCCTAATGGTGTGCAACTGAGGTGGAGCTATCCCCCTTGCACCAGGGTGTACACGCATCACTCATTAAACATACCTGTTTTATAACTACTTTGTGGTTATGGAGTTTGATTTCCACATGTCACTGACTATAGAGATACAATTTAGCAGATAATTGTTTTCCTGAGATAAATACAGTATACTGTGCATATATATATATATATATATATATATACATATAAATACAGAATTAGGATTAGCTCTATAACAGAGAGTCCTTGTTCACACTTGAAAAAATTTAGACAAAATGGCACATGTAAAAGAAGACAGCTAAGCATAATTTACTTGATGTTTCATTTTCTGTGGATAATCCTTCAGAGTGAAGGATTACTGGAGTCAAGTCTGAGAAACACTGTCATGAAAATAATTAGAGTTTGACATTTTGCAGGTACTCTGTGACATGATGATTGCTGCCTTAGGAATGTTCCAAAGTGCAATTAAATTTTGTCTCTTACTAACAGATCATAAATCATTATCCACAGTTCAATAGGATATATTCTGACCATACATTCTAGAGGAATTATTGCAGTTCATCATATTGTGTGTTTTCAGGGAGCCTTAATCCTTAAATAATTGCAGGAATAATCGGGAGAAGACACAATTCAGTGTGCCTAATGAATTAGGATATTGACATGCTAAATGAAAGGAATTACGTTGTATTATTTTGATGATGCTTAGACATATTTGTGGAGGTAAAAAATACACATTATTCTACACATATTTTGCAGTATAGTCTTTGTAACCTTTGCTTTCTTAAACATTTTAAAATAAATTGCGTTTTTGCATGATAAAAGGTACAACTTTTCTATTCCACAGATCACAGAATACCCTTTGTTAGTGCAGCTCTACTTCCATATGGAGTATTTCCTCATTATCATTTATAAAATTATAGTCCTCTTTGCGCTATTATAGAAAATGTGTTCTACACTTTTTAAAATAATCTAGAGGGGATTTACTTTCTCTGAAAGTGAATCCTGGAATGTAAACCTTGTATAATCATTGTCTTTTAAAAAGTACGCTAAGTATTCATCTTGAGTCATCTCTTTGTGGAGACTTGTAAATAGTGGGTGATTCTGTATGTGCTGTCCTATTGAGAATATAACATGAAGGGATCCTAAGGCTGCTCTGAAAACAAGCATGACAAATAGAGCAGTGGAGACAATGGTAGAGTGACTGGTTCCTTCCAGAATCCATCACTAATTTCTCTGCAGTATTACCATTATACATGATGAAGACTGCCGTAGAAAAGTCAGAGAGTCATGCCTATCTTTCTAGACTACTACAATGGGCTTACTCTATCTAAACTCATATTCATCCAGTTGCCTATTCTTGCTCTTCAGAAGAGCAGGGCTGTAAGGATGTAAGAAAGCTCGTGGGTCAAGACAAAGACAAGAAGATCAATTGACAATTACTATTGTGGGTAAAACAGACTTGACTTGTGAAAAGTCTAGTTTTTTTATTGGCAGTTAAATTTGGTTCCAATATGAAGAAACAAAGACAAACATTTTCTTCTTCTTTATCCCAGATTTAACTTTGCTACTTCATTCTCAACTTCTCTACCTCCTCCACCCTGCTTACTGTGCTGAAGTGACAAAGGAGAAATGGATAATGGATGTTGTGGTTCAGCTCCCTTCTCACCAAACTTTTTGTCTGCTTCAGCTTCCTTTGGGGTATATCTACCTGTTTCAGTTTGGGGTCTTCTGTGGGCTACGGGGATATGCTTTCTCCATTTCAGTTTCCATGGTCTGCAGGGGAAATTCTGCTCTGGTGTTTGAAGTACCACTTCCTTCTGCTCTTATTTCAGTGTTCTCTCTTCTGTTTCTCAATCTTTCTTTGTTTTTCCTCCTTCTCCTCTGTGCAGTAATTTTTCCTTTCTTGAATGTTTTATCAGAGAAGCATCACTAGCTTGGCTAATTGGCTCAATTGTGTCCTTTGATGGATCTGTTTTGGATCCAGCAGTACTCGTTGTGGGGGCAGCCCCTGGTCTCTTCTCAGAGCTGCAACTCCTGAAATACCCCATAGCCAAACTTTTTCCACCTACACCCAATGTAGTTACAAATGCATTGCCTATTCTTTTGACTTGTAATAAAAACTTATCAAATACCTCAAAACAATGCAGAAGAGGTAGAAACCAGGTGAACCTGGCTATAATATTAAGGACAAAAATCCCAGAAAAAAACCCCACCAAAAACAACAAAAAGAACCAACAATGAAAAACAACAATACATCAACATTAACAGCAAAACTATTTTGAATTTAGTTGTAGAGATGATCTGTGATGGCATTAGAGTTTCTACTCTCAAATAGTTCTAGGCAAAAACACCTATATGCTCATTCCAAGGTGGATTCCCTGCAGAACACAACTGGAAATACACAGAGAAAGTAAGAAGCAGCAAGAGGTTCAGAAAGTGACCTTAACTTAGGGCCAGACAGTAGAGAGCACCTTGTGAAACAAGAAAGAAGTTGTAAACACTTTATTCATTTTTGGAATTACTTTCATAGGCAGAAGGTTACATGTCAATGAATAGAACAAGTCAAATAAGTCACACTTAGCCCTTGGAAACCAGGCAACTGGCACACGTCATAGAGGTACTACACTGGGTGGCCAGAGGCTACTCTTAACTTTTCCTCTTCTGTTCTTCCATACTTCCACACTCCTGGTCCTTAATTTCTTACCCTGCTGCAACATTTGATCAGACAGACATTAGAGACTAGAAATCCTAGAATTCACAAAGTAATTTGAACAGTGTAGTTATGTACAGTTAGGGATGGTAAAGTCAGTAATGGCCCAGTTGCACCTAGACCGTGTTTGTGCTTTGTTAAAAAATGCAAAGCTATTTAAACTTTGATGTTTCTGGAGAGTAACCTCTTTATGTAAGCCTTATGTTGTATACTGCTCCAAAAGACAAAATAATCTGTAGAGAAGATCAGATGAAGCAGAAACCAGCAACCTAGGAAATTATAATAATAAATCATAGAATCTTAGAATAGATTGAGTTGGTGGGGACCTTAAAGATCACCTAATTCCAAGCCCTGTTCTTCAGGCAGGGTTGCCACCTGCTACATCAAGATGCAGAGGGCTCCACCCATCCTGGCGTTGAATGCCTCCAAGAATGGGGCATCAAAAACTCTTCTGGGCAGCCTTTTCCAGTACTTCACCACTCTCTGAGTTCAAATTTTCCACTTAATATCTAATCAAAATCTTGTACTTTCACTGTCAGATCATGTAAAATGTTGGTCTCCCTCCTGTTTATAAGCTCACTTCAAGTACTGGAAGGCCTCAGTGAGCTTCTCTGAGCTGAACATACCCATCTCCCTCAGCCTATCTATCTTCGTAGGATAGGTGCCTGATCATGGTCGTGGCTCTGTTTTGGACCCACTTAAATATCTTGGTGTCACCCTAATCATATTTTCTAGATTTCTTCAAGCCTTCTTCCAAGTTCATACTTAAAATGTTAATCTTGTACCTTATCCTTTAATATGTAACCTGTAAGTTACTAATTTATGGTCTTCCTGCTTTAGCAGCTGTTTCTAATGGTGCAACCCTTCTACATTCCCTACTTTTGTCAAAGAAGATTGTATATTCATCCACAGTCAAACCTGTGCAATTATAGATCTAAATTTTGATGACTACTCACTACAGAAGAACACATGGAGCCATACATTTTGTCATTATCTAAAGAATGGTCTTTTTCTTGTTTATTTTCAGCAGTCAATAATTACAAAAAATATTGTGCTTCATAAATACTGCACTGTCACTCTATTACATTATGACTTAGTAGTCATAAAGTTCTATCAAAGCACAGAACAGGGTTTATAGCTACAGTAGGTGAATATTTTTTAAATTTATAATTATCTTTTTGTTTTGAAATGTGAAGATATCAGTACAGCCTGTAGAGCCTTCTATAACACATAATGTATATTTTTAAATTATTTTTGACCATTATTCAACTAACAAATTTCAGGCACTTTTGATATATTTGCATTTATTTTCTTAATATTTCTGACATATTTGGGCCCATTATTTTTCCTTGTCTTGCAGAATCCTAGTCTTTTAGCCAAAGTAAGTCTGCTACTGTAAGATTTTGCTATTTCTGCAGACTGAATTACTCCCAATATTTATGAGTTTTGCCTCATTAACTTTTCATAATTAGGCATATTTCATAACGAGGAGTTCTATAAATTTATCAAAAGCTTTGTTTCTTACATATAGCACCCATAGTTATATATCTTTTACCATAGTGAAATCATTCTAACTTTCTGTCAGTACAAGCCTAATTCAGTAGTTTTCCAATTGTGATATTTCTTATATCTGCAGTTGATGAAGTCAGGTGCCTCAGAATGATTGTCCTAATTAGCTAATGTACACTACCCTATTCCCTATGAAGAAAATGTAGTTCAGAATAGGTGGTGAGAATGAAACCTTCTAGATCATCCTTGTTATCTGGAAGAGTGATGTGTGATGTAATATATAGTGGGCAGGTCTGGGGTTGATGAGAATGAAGGGTTATTCGGAGATAACCAAAAACCTGATCACACTCAAAAAGGCACAAAGTTAATGCAAATATAGTCTTCTGAATGGGAACTGACTCACCTCCTATGTCTGAAAACTGAGGAGAATAACTGTAGATCTAATTAGAGCTCTGGCATCACTGCCTTATGCATAGTGCATACCACGCTGTGTGTGGACAGATGATAGTATCTCACAGCACAGTGGAGATATTGTGTGGATATATCAATGACATTATGATGTGACTGTTCCTTGGCCCTCTGCTCCCTGGAGTCTGTAAAATATCAGCTCTTCAGGATGCACTAGGGACTTTTTTCTGCTTAAGTCTTCTGGTGAACATGTCTGGAAGTACAGAACTTGACTCATGGCACCTGAATGTATTCTTATCCCAAAAAACCTGTGATTAAAAAAAAATCTGACCTCTGTACCATGCATGATGTCTCAAATATATCCTGATAAGAAAGTTCATAGGAATAATAAATTTTGAGGACAACTAGCCTGATCCTTTGCACTACACAGGTCACACAGGTCAGTCTGTGACTCCTTCAAAAAACATAAAACGACATTGTACTGAACTCTTACCTGAAACAGTACTCTTTCAAATTGACTATCCCCTTTATGCATTTTTTTCCACTGAAGTTAGTAGTCCAGTTCTTAGTATGGGCAAAAAGTGAGTCAGAATAAAAAATGAAGCTGTTAGAACACATAGAGAATGTCATCTATGAGAAGTAAACTAACTGCCAGTTAAAGTGACTCTGAATCCATGACATTAACATTTTGCTTTACCAACTCAGAAGACCTTGAAATTTAGATTATGGAGTATCAATGAAGTTTTAGACTGTCTTTTCTCAAAATGAGTTATCCTTCATTGAACATGTTTGTTAAGTTTCTTTTTCACAGGTGGAACACTGGAGTGAATGTGAACTTTCTTTTAATTATGTCTATTTAATTAAGATTTTAATTCTAAGGTCATATATTAATAACACAGCTCATTTATGAGCTACTACTGCAAACTTGATTAACTGTCTCAATCAACATTGATGGTTTTCAGGAAACATTCAGAAAATTGGAAAGGAATAACAAGCCAATTTAAAAACGTACACTGTCTTATACTTCTGAATAGCAAATCTGCTGGCCTGAAGGTCACATTTTCTTTGGTGAAAACTTTTTGTAGGAACCTTTTTTCTTACTGGCTTTATTGGTTATGTGTACTTTTAGTTGCACTTCTACAGTTGTGTTCAGTAAATATTTAAAAGTCAGATCCTACTCAATTTCAGAGAAAGAAATTGAGTGATGTGTGTCTTTTTTCATGATACCCATTTAGGAGGATTTTAGGATTGTCTCAGTTTTATAGCTAACTTCTGCCTTATTAACATAACTAAGTAGGTCACAATGAACGTGCAGATAAATACACATCCTTTTTAATCCCCCTTCATAGTTATTTTATTTTTAAGTTATTATCTTGAAAATGAAAACTAGTACTAGAACTTTTCTAGATTTCCTATGAGGAGGGAATAAAAGGAAACGGGTGCAACTTACATGCATCTCATAAAGTAAAAGTGAAACAGTATCAAGAAGAAGGATTAGGCAAAATTACATTATTAGTTATACTACTATAAAATTAAATTAATTCTGTGCTTTTGAAGGAAAACAAATAATTTATATTTAATTGAAACTTTTGAAGATTTTCAATTTTTTTTCCTTTACAGTTTCCTTACTGGAGACATTTATTTTTCATATGTTACCTTGAATAACAGAATTATCAGTCAACTCTCTTATTCTGGAGTTTGGCATCATAAAGAATAACTAAATGATGCAGAAAGCCTCAACTTTTTTCTATACAATGAATCAGCTTTAATAGCCAGTTCTCTTACTGACGTAAGTCACAGCTGCAGAACTTCAGGAAAACAAAATAATGTGGGAACTCTCACGCATCCTTTCCTGTATTCCTTGTATAGGTTCTCTCTTTTTATGCTAGCATTGCAAATACCTTCTTCTGCTCTGCTAATATTTATTTCTCTTCATATGACATGACATATCAAGTCTGCTATTAGGAGTAGAATCTTCTTTCTGTTATTCTCACCATATTTTTCTTGTAATCTCTTTGGGCATTTGTCTATCTGCTTGTCTGTGCATAAGCTTCTGCACAACTTATTAGATTTGTGTTTATGCTCTTCATAAAGCTAAAGATAGAAGTCCAAATTTAGTATTGATGTTACGGTATTTTATCTTTAGAAATTTCTATGAAAATACTGTGGAAAGTTAGACAAGAAACTCAGATCAAGAACTAGTTTAGTTACATTGCTGCGGTGTGAATTGAAATGGAAGAAAAATAACTATACTGCTTCCAGTACTCAGCATAGTTAGGCATGGCAGTCTGTTGAATCACTGCAAGCAGGTTTTCTCCCTTTTGAAGTCTCTGAGATATACATGTGTCTGTGAGTATGCCTGAGGAAAGTCAGATTCTGAGGATGAGTTTAACAAAGTTTTTTGAGAAAGTTTTATAAGATAATCAACAGAAAATATTAAAGAGGAGGAGAGATTCCCCCAGGCTTTTCTTCAGTGAAGCTGCACATCAGGGTATGAGATAGTCAGTTTTAAAGATCAGAAAATTGTTTTTAAGCCTTCAGTTTCCTGATTTGAAGTAGATTCTTGTATCCCAACTCTAGCCTTCTAACACTGTACCCTGGCTGCCAGACTACAGGGTGTTTTGGGACAGCTTATTCTCAGTGCATCTCCATGGAAACATTAATTTAATTTCAAGTAAAATACATAGTTTCTGGAGGACATACATTAAAACTGATGTCTCCTGTGTTCCACCAGAAGCCTGCTAATTCAGCGATCGATTACAAGTTTGTAAAACCAGTTCTGTGTTTTTTTTTTTGGTGTTCACTGTAGATAATTTCAGGAAGAACTGAGTATTTCTGCCATAACATAATCTGTATTTGTTGGTTGAGGATGTTCTACATCTCCTCAGGAAGAGCTGGGAATGTTACTACAGGTTGACATAGACCTGACTGCCTCTGTTGTCTTCATTTAGGAAAAAGCACAGAACAATGGATTGAATCTCACAGGCTACAGCTAGTCACTGTTGAGTCCATAACCGACAAGGGTCTTACAAGATGAATGAATGGCACTGATTGCTGCCATTCTATTGAGGGCAACCCCCCTATACTGCAGATTTATCCTTCAGAGAATTAGCAGGAATGGTACATAGCATGGCCAGAGAGTAAGATAAGGATCAGCCTGGGCACTCAGGCATCCTGTGCTTGAGACGGCTCATTGCTCATCTTCTACATAGTAGCACAGTGATCCCTGAGTGCCGCTATCTTTGTGCATCCCAATTGCTTGAGGAATAGCAGGTAGGACAGTTTATAGTTTGTAAATTCCTGTAGGATTTAGCCGCGATGTAAACTTGATGGCTGTGAGCGGTTTATTGCCTGGGGATTCGCTGGCATGCTTGGAAAACAGAGGCTCAGCTGCCAGCCTACCTTCTTTCCAGAGGCTGTTTGCATAAATAAGGTAAGAGCCCTGAGGAGGTACAGCAGCTGAGACAAGCTTCTGAGGATCTACCTTTTAGACCTAGGGAACTACTGATAAATAAATGGCACTTTTATGTGGTTATGGAAGCCCAAACTAAATTTTGAAATCATTGAGATCTGAGGTCAGTAAGCTTTTCAAAGTATCTAGCATGGGATTTGGGGCAATATTAAAAATCCCAAGAGGTGACAAAATATTTTGAATACATGCTACCTCGGGTGCTTTTAAAACTGTCACGTTAGAGCAAATTGCCATCAAAAGAAAATAAATAATTTTTATGATTTTAAAATAACATACTCATTATATTTGTTTGTTCATTTTAAGAATAAAATCACTAACCAGAAAAAAAGGCTTTTTTTTTCTTTTTTTTTTTCTTTTTTTTTTTCTGTTTCACACATAAAACATTGCCAGGCTGAGGCTGAAGTGGTTGCAAGGTATCCATTTGAGTCTAATTACCCAACCAGGTTGAACACAGCCAGTCCAACAAAACTCCATCTGCAGTTTTTAATTGCCTCAAATGAGCTCCTAAATAACTATGCGGAGTTAAATCACAACACAGATAGCACAATGTAAGTACATAGAAACTCTGAACACCCAGGGCTCTAGAGTGCTCAATTAAACTTTCCTTGATTATTCAATAGAACAGAAGTGTTCAGATTAAAGGCTTTCATGCTACAGCAGGCTATGACCTCATTCTCAAGTTTCAATATTGCAATGGAATTTAATTAAGATATTCCCCATACAAAGCATTACCCTAGAGGTAAGCTTTGTTCCAAACACCTCATATAGTCATCTCTCCTGCTGTTAAGTGAATGACTTTTGGTGAATCAAAATAAATATTGTTCTGTCATATACTCACTTTTATTCTGTACAGCATGAGAAAGTAACTGTATGAAATCACTGAAACATTTAACTCACCATGCTGAAATATGCTTGCCAAAAATCTTTGTTCTCTTTGCATTAAAACTGTAAACCTTGTATTAATTGCTGATTATGTTACAAACATCCAGTTTGAATAGGAAAAAATTGCATTTCCCCAGATAGGGATAATAACAAGTGTGTAAATTTTGATCCCAAAATGTTGGTCTGTGGTGGAAAAAAAGCAAAACCAATATTTAGTAGGAGCAGAAATTTAATCTCTGGATATTCTTAGGTCCATGTGGTGTCATGTAATCTATTTTTATTAATAACTGCAAAGTATACTGGAATCATGATACAAAAGTTAAATTTCTTCCTAGTTTTAAGAAAAGAATAGTAAACATTGAATATAGTTATAAAAATATATACATTTTTTTGTTGTTCATTTGTTTAGAACCACTGAAATATATTATTCTCTCTCTATATATAGTTAGTTACACTCTTAATAGAAAAGCTAACGTAATACAAATATTTAATCTCTGTGCTAAGTTAGTTTTCATACCAAGTCTTTTATAAATTATTTGAACATCTTGTGGTCTAAATGTTAAAATTATGTCCCAATGCACATTGCTAATTATGATGTAAGCAGTATACTGCTGTTTCTCTTTAAACAGTCATTTCTAGCTAATTCAGTCATTGAAAAGAAAAAGATCTCTTCATTATATTTTGCATTTTTTTTTTTTACTATGTTCATCTGATCAGAATGAGGAAGCATTGCCACTTTAAAATTTTATTTTGATTGTTAGATAAATTTGTTACTTTAGATTATTCTCACCTGATAGATCTTCAGAACAATTGTTTTGCATTTCTCTTGTCTTCTGTTATCTACTCATCATCTTTCATGTACTGTTGAAGAAGTGATATTAGAAGCTGGTGATTTTGTACCACTTCTTGATTTAACTTCATTTCTTTTCAAAGTGAAACTGTCAGTGTCCTTTCAGGAAGTTATAAAGTGAAACAGTGCACCACTGACTCAAATGTTACTTCCTTTATCTCAACAATTAATTTCTACAGTATATAAATTTAAATCACCCACTGGAATCTAAAATCTAGGTATTGTAATGTCTGATTTTTAGGTAACTACTTACTTGTATCAGATACATCATCTAATGACACTGAATACAGAAGAGTGTTGCAACAGCCTTGGTATTACGGATTTTACTGTTGAATATTGATGTTCATATTTTTTAAGAGGGTTAGTAGGTCTTTTCCTCAAATAGCTGACATACTAATCTCCAATTGCATATAAATAACTAATTTCAGATATTGTTTTCTGGTAATTATCTGAAATTTGAAACAATCATACAGAAAAGGCATAAAATAACTATGTAAGTAGCTAAGGTAATTAAGAAATGTATCCTGATTCTAGACCAAAACAAACAAACAAACAAACAAACAATGTAAAATCAATAAACTTGCTAAGATATGTATTATGTCATGTCAGATGTAATCAGAAGAATGCCCTATCCTTCACAAACTGAGTATCAAGATTAGAACTGGTACAAGAAATACAGAAAGGGATTAAAGTTTATGTTGACATTGCTTGACAGTGGTGAAAACAGAGTAACTGTATATCAGTATGTAGGGGCAACTGGCTGCCTGAAGTTTGGTAGGGGGCACTGTCCCATTAAGGGCTGTGATTTTGGCAACATTAGCTCAAAGGAGTGTCAATGAATGGTTGTTGTGGTCCTGCCTAAAGCCTCTTCTTTGGAGCTACCAATACAGTCAATGGCTGGATTCTCACTTAATGTTTGAGTGTTAGATCATGTTAACATAGAACATCATGGGCCTTTTCACAGTCTGTTCAATCCTGCCACTATAATTCATACATTTATATTAAAAGCAGACCAGGCTGGCATGGTGGAGGAAAAATTCTCATAGGGCATAGATAAGTTTTAAGCAAATATTTTTTGTGTATTTTTCATCATTGCATTTCACTTATTTTTAAAAGGGTTTTTACATAGTTTGAGTCATCTATCTCTAGAGTATCTACCATATTACTTCTGCATGTAGATGTAAATCAGTCTTCATTTTACAGAAGTGGGAAGTGTTTCTCTTCCAATTCCTGTCAGGCTCTTTGGCGGTTGAACAGAAAATCAAGAGCGCAAAAATGTCCTGTCAATCAAATAGCGTGGGCAAAATGTCACTTGTAAAAATAAGAAATTAAGGTTTAAAATTTTAATCTTATATTTGTTGTGTGTTTGAATGTATATAATGTCAGCATTGATAATCTCTTTCCAACTATCCCAATAAAATGTGAATCACCCTTCTGAGTTTTATGCTACGAAGTGGCAATATAATTCTTCTAAATGTTTCTCCTGATGGAAAATAAATAATATAAAATAACTGGTCATTAAAATATTCTCTGAAAAGATAAAATAATGGTAAGTGAGATACTATATTGTTAGAGATTTCTTGGGACAGGAAGAATGACAGAGGGAATCACACTGTTAAGTCAACAAGTGATTCTCTAGTAGGCTTTTTTTATTCATTTCTTCTGTAATATGATAATTACTTTAGAAGTTATAGCTGAGAAGCACTATTTAATGTTCAGTCAGTCTATTGAATAGTGATACAAAAGCCACATATCTGATGCTTCAAACCAGTGCACAAATGTTCAGAAATTATGTTTATTGTGCAATTATATTGTATTATGGAATTGCTAATTAAAGTATTATCACTTGTTTCCAATTTCTTTTATAACTTAACAATAATGAAAATTTTCTGGAAAGCAATTGAAAAACAAGCATGCTCTGTTAGTATTAAAGTAATAGAGAACTAATACTAAGGAACAGCTGTTCTCTTACTGTTTTCAGCTGCTCTGGTTACAGCAATCAACCCCTTTTAATTGTTTAACACCTGTCTTCTATTTGATTGAAATTGTTAATTTAATTTATATTTCCACTCTCTTTTCTTACTTTATTTTTTTTTCTCTCTAATATCTGTTTAATTATTTTATTTAAGCTTTGGGACTGTAAAAATTATTATGAGATTAATTGTTAGTATTTTTCCCTTCTAGCTTAGATCAGACTTGTTCTTCAGTTTTTCAGAAACATGAAAAGAAAAAGATGTCCTTAGAATTAAAACTCATTTTTCAGTGATAATCATGGACTGTTATGAAGTCTTGCTCCTCATACTACTGCCACTGCAACCTGTCTTTGTTGGACTTTTTGAGTGTCTGATTAATGTAAATACAATTAAGAAATAAAATTGTGCTAAGGTGACTACTTCTTCAGTAAAGAGCAACAGTGACATAGAATTCATATAATCTTATTCTCATTTACTCTTAAAATCTTATTCTCACTTTCTGTCTCACACTGACCATTAAGTTATTATTATTATTTTTTTTAATCAAAACCTTTGACAAAGTACACAGATAGTCTAAATAATATTATTTGACAAGATCACAACCAAAATTTCAGTCTTCCTTATTCATATGTGGAATTGGGATCATAGGAAATGATGTATTTAACTGTACTTGCGGAAAAGTCGTTATTCTGTCATTAAATCTGACTCAGAGACTTGATTCAGGAAATCTTTCAGTCATCAAGTACAGTGTGTCTAAGGGGAAAAAAAAAAATGTTTTCTATGTTCGTATGATTTTTCTTAAAATTTGGCACTGTAAGAATGACTGTGGACTTTTTCTGGTGTGTGCGTGCGTGTGCATTCAGATATTTGTATGTGGAGACACTCTACAGAAACAGAAGTGGCATGTGTTTTTCTTCGTATAAGCAACCATACAATGATTAACAGTGAAGATTCACAAATCAGCAATCAGAAGAAAAATACCGTATTCAGACCTAAAATTTCACAACCCAAAAAAATGAGATAATATCCAGATCCTTAAATTACCTGTTATCATGTTCATGACAATTGAAATGTAAGGCTTACAATTACACTGCTCCATAATGTGGCTCACATGACAAATGGCTACATTTGTGACATGCAACTTTTTTTCAGAATTGTTTGCACTTTTATCTTTTCACTGATTACTCCGATGTTTGTGCTGTTAAACTTAGCATAAGTTTATGCATTTCTGTAGTTGCTTGCATTAGTAAATCTCAAATTATTTTATTAACACATTGCAGAACTTTTGTTTTATAAGTGGTAAAAGGATGCTAATATTTTTCATTTAAAAAACCGTTAGAGTAATATTGCTTTCTAAAAGGAATCCTTTGTAGCCCTAATTGCATTTCTGAGTCTTCCACTGTCAGTTCTAGGCAAAGACATTAAAAAAAAAAAATTGTCTGAGGCAGAAAATGTCTGGGAATGGCCTGGGAATACCTGTAACGGGCTACCTGGGCTTATTGATCTCTGCCACCATGAGGGAACATAAGGTATGTATGAATGGCACCGAAACCCCAAAATGTAGAAAATGACACTCACTGATTTTCAGAATCTTTCATATCTGCTGGAGTCTTAATCGCTTGATGTCTTCTCATTCTATAAGCACAGAAAGAGTCCCTAATTTTCCTGTCATGTTTCACCTTCCCTGTACATCAGCAAGATAAATGGGATTGAGTAACCCTCAGAAATAAGGTGAGTGGGAGTCAGCTTTTGTAATGAAGGTGTTGTAGTTGGTCAGTTTTTGTCTCTGAGATCTCATCTGTGATGCAAGGATTGACCTTGAGCAAACCTCTTCGCACTGCAATTAACTTTATTTGAAAAAACTTTAGAGAAATTATATATCTTCTGAAAATCCACTCATTGTTCTCTACATCTTAAAATGCTTGAGAATCTTTAATCTAAATACCCCAGGATCATGCATGAAGAAAATGAGGGGCAAATGGGGAAATGGGGCCTCACAGTAAAAAATAATGAGAAACCTCCACTTGCATTGAAAGATGAAGTTAAGCACTGTTTGTAGACCATCACTCCTTATTTTGAATGATCCATATATATATATTTTTTTTTAAACTAGAGCCTAAAATTAACATCTGAAGTCTATCTGTATGAATCCCAACTTTAGAAGAAGTGGCAGACCATCGTTCCTTATTTTATGGTTTTAAAATCTTTTGTCCTATATTTTTTGTGTCACAAAAAGAGTGCCATCTGAATTCAGTCATAACAATAGAAGCTAAAGAAAATTTCCACAGTTTTTGGTAAGATTATTTCAAGAGACAAGATTCATACTTCTAAGTATTTTTAAGTACTTATGTACAATGACAGCTGTTCACTCTGTGAGTATAAAGTAAGGAAATATCATTCATTACTTTAGTGCCAGCCATTATTTAAATGTCCTTCAGAGGATCACAGCTCTCCAAAGGTCAGAGTTCTCCTTAAATTCCGTTTTAGAAGTTCTGAGCAGAATTTTATTCCCACTGGGTATATTCATGCATAGGTTTATGTAATAAAAAAGGTGTGTGTGTGCATGTACTGTCATGATGAGCTGGGCCTGACAGTCCATCATCACCTGATCCATGAAGCTTTGCAGGGTTACAAAGTAGAATTATGCTGGCTAGAAAAGGATCTTTTTTCTAAAAATCTAACAATAAGGCAAAAATCTGTGAAATTTCCTCAGATGGATTTTTCTGAGAGCCTTGTGGGGTTTTCAGCTATGGGTGTTGTAGAACTGTGCCTGTAGCTATAAGGCATGCAAAACATAGATCATATTGAATGAAGAATGCAGCATAGAAAACTGTTTAAGTGTAGCCACTGTGTCAGTGGCAGAATTAAAGTGAAGGTAGGAGTTAACATACTTAAGTTCAATAACAGAGTGATTTCATATCTTAATCACTTTACATCTCATACGCCACTAAGAAGATGGTCTTTGTCCATTCTCAGAGAAAATAAAAATGAGGAAAATGCTATTTTTTTCAAGATTTTTATTGACCTTCTACCCTAAATTTCCAGCTGAATGTACTGAATGTTTGTTTTCTACTACTGAAAATCTAGTTTTGATTTTTATTTCATTGCTACTGCCATTTTTTGTCAGTTACAGACATTATTAGTCAAGCCCATAACCAGATCTAATTCGTTAATCAAAAAGTCAGTTTTAGTGCTTTAGTGAAGAACTTTACATACACATCTTTAACCTTCTTCAAAAATGTTTTTTTTTTTTTTTTTTTTTTTTTTTTTTTTTTTTTTTTTTTTTTTCCAGAGGTGTGTTTTTTCCTCTACGGCTGTCTTTCCATTTAAGAAGTTAATGGTATTTTCATTATTAATGATTAGGAAATCTAATGTTTTTAGGGTTATGGATGACGAGTTTTTATCATGTTTTATCTTTTAACACGGGTGAATCTCAATACTAGACGTGGTCTCAATGCTACAGCTTGTGGGTGACTTTGGAAATTGATTTACTTATTTCCTGCTCTTTTAATGGCTTTTATTTTTTATATATCTGTTAATGAACTGAATGAGAATTCTTCATATATAAAGATTGCCAGTGTCTGATTAATTTAATTATTATCTTCAGTAGCCTACTTGTCTAAAACAGGAACTTTCAAATTTGAATATTCAGCTGGTTTAGTCTTTTACATACTGCAAAATGAGTACTGTATGGTTCAAACCTTAAGTTTATCAACTGATTATTCCTTTTCATCTACTTATGAACATGTAAAGAATACTAAATAAATATATCACCACGAAAAAAGTGAGGAATGTTACCAACATAAGGGTGATACATCTGTCATCTTTCTGGGATGATTTTATTCTGAAAAAATTTAAATGACCAGCTTCAGAAGTATATAAATAGGTGCATTTCAAGTATTTTTGATTTTGAAATAATTTCTGATCAATCACAGCTCCATTTAATTATGAATTTGTGGAGTTTTGAGTGTGATTCTTGAGGTAGAGGAGAGGAAGAGTGAGAGATGAAAATAGGAGAAATAAGGAAAAAGTGAGAAAGGAGAATAATGAACATTCCTCTTGATATATTTTCTCACTTCTACTACTGAGTAATACTGTTCAGCTTTGCAAAAATGTGCTTTGAAAAAATGTACGATATTAACTGTGATTAATGCTCAGCAGTAGGTTGAGCTAACATTTATGGGACTAAAAAAGTGGAGGAAATCTAGTGAAAAAATACTGTTGTTGATGTTTGCCCATGACTCAGAAGTATGTTATACTAATAGGTTGGCTTAAGATAATTGAGAAATTGATTTTACCCTCTACTGTGTTCTAAGTAAAAATCCTTCCAAAAACTTGTTGCCTGCTGTGTTTTAATGTAGTAATTATGTCTGGGCAGGTATTTTGCTATTAATGTATGCTTTGAAGTGCTGGATATCAGTATGTAAATATTAAAATTTCACACTGGCTTTAAATAATTTAATCATTTCACCTAGGGAAATCTGTGAAAGTTAGGGCTTCATTCAGGAAATGAGAATAATATAGTGTCCTGTTTTTAGGTAACAAGGTAGTGGGAAAAAATATATATATTTTTTAATAATATATAATTATTATTTACAAGAGTCTCTCAAGAAGCTTATGATTCACCACACTGAAGGACTATGCATATGTTTTCTTAGAAGGAAGTGGAAGATGAACATTGATGTCACTAAATTGTTTCTCGCATGAAGAAACAAAAGATGTTTTTCTGTGAAATGCTTAAATGTGTCTTTGTGCAGGGCCTTTAATTTAGCCTAGTAGGAAAACAAAAGGATCAGTCTTAGATCTTAACAATGTGACACAAGATTTTTGCAAGCCCACAATTACCTTTTCACTAACTGAAAAATTCTTACCAGGAGAGTTACCTGTTGATTGATTTGTCCACCAAATATTTAGAAATCATTACTGTGAAGCATTTTTAAAATTTATTTTTCCAACAAAATCCTTTAATGTGTTGTAAGCAGCACAAATAGATGAGTGTGTTGCGAAATGTTTTAAGGATCTTTAGGCTCAAAATATTGTTTTATGTACCTTATGACCTTTGCATAGGTTAAAATTATGCCATGATTGTGCTTTAATTGGCTTTATAACAAGAAAATTCAAGTCTTCAAGTTAGTAAAATAATAGGATTTTAATACATTGCAACATTTCTGCCCAGCCAAATGGTGTGTACCTAACAATGACAGGTACCTAACAGTATTTAACTTCTGAACCTGAAAGGAAAGTGAGGATCCTGCAGATCTCCACTTGCAATCCTTAGTCTGGAAACAGCCCAGGCTCTGCACCCCCTGCAGGTCTGTAAATAGTGTACTCTGATATGTAGTGGCTTCAGAAGAGAATTTCTCTTTAGGCTGTGAACTAAAATTTACCCTAGCGTTTACTGGACAGATCTAGATTGACTTCAGCACTTGGATTCCTATATGTCTCAATCCATTTGTTTTAATAATCTTTTAAAAATTAATAAATACATGTTGAATCTTTGCAGTGCATTGCAAGAGTTAGTACTTCCCTCAGCTGACAGTGATGAGCCCATTTCTGTAATAAATAAGACAAGGGGAAAGACTGAACTGTTAGAACTCTTTTTGCCTAGATAGTTTTTTCTCTACACCATGAGATCCAATAAAGTCATCTAGAAAATCATCAAAAGCTGTTGCTCTGATTACCTGATCTTACTGATTATCTACCTACTTCTGAATAGAAATTAGTAGTTCTACTTGCAAAAATGTAATACACTGATATGCGCGCGCGCACACACACACACACACACTTATATATATATGAAGTATTGGTGTTTTTTCTTGTTGAGGCCACTATCATTTTCTGAAATCTCCAAATATTCTTTCTTCCTTTCTTTGGAAGGCCTTTTAAAGTGCATAACTAACTTTAAATTGAATTGATTCTATAACGATAATGATATCTTTCACACCTCAGAAGGTGGCCCTCTCTCCAAAAATCAGCTCTTTTCACTGCAAGGTGCATTATTGTGCCGATTCCTTGTATGAATTATTCTTTGAAGACTCTGTAAAATGGTTATATTAAAACTGAATAAAATCAAAGCCTAATACACAGGCCCTGAAAGCACTTGTATTATATGAAAAATGTGTTATTAAGTACAGATGGAGACAGTTATTGCTTGATGGAATGTAATTCAGCAGAAGAGAAATAAGAGCAAAGTTGAATTATGATTTTTTTTTTTTAAGTTTCTTTTTAATTGTACATTCGAATTATAGGTTGAGAATAGGAAATTATACAGTTGGATAAAGAAAAATATCTAATGAATAATTAAATATATTATGAATTTGTTTTGAATAATTAATAGTTGGGTGCTCTCTCTGTTCAGTTACTTATTACTTGTGTCTGTCAGGAATGAACTGCATAGGTCCCTAGGGACCTCTTTAGTCCTGTATTTGAGAAACTATTGTCATAGACAATTACTTTGTTAATGTTTTTTTGGTGTTGAAATGGTGTTTTTGCATGAAAGGCAAATCTGAAGAAAAACAAGAAATAGCCAGGGGAAGTTGATTAAATGACATGAAAGTTCTTTCTTTGTTCCTACCTATTTAAACCAAAAATCTGTCTTTCACACTCTCCTTTAATATTTATTTTTTCAACATATTGCTATTTTTTTCCTTCTAAAAATAAGTTGTGTGGAACAAAAGGCTTCTCTAATACAGTCCTGGAGGAATATGACAAGAATGAGTTGAAAAAGGAGCACTTTGTCATTGTCTTGTTGCTTATCAAGTCATTTGCATTAGTACAAAGGGGGAAAAATTCTACTGTTTTGTTATGAGTGATACAGAGAAGTGCATGGGTACAGCTGCAGCTGCACTGCTAATGATAAGCAATTGTGCTTCTACATATCCACTATTGTATCATGTAAGTAGAAGCTTTTATACTGTATTGACTAGTTATATAGCCCTAAATTATTCTGCTCTTGAGGTACAAGCAGTGCAGAACCACCTTCAGATATCAGTACAACATGGAATCGTAGGCTTGAAAGATGTAGAAGTATAACAATTTGATGGACTAAGGTTTATTTCCATCATTTGTGTAAGTCCCTTTTAAGCACAGGAAGGATGCTATAAGATCTCCCCACAGCCATCTCTAAGCTTAACAGCCCCAACTTTCTTAGCCTTTCTTCACAGGAGAGGTGCTTCACACTTCTGATCATCCTTGCGGCCTTCCTCTGGACCTGCTGTTCAGGTTCAGGCCTTTCTTATGCTTGAGATCCCAGAGCTGATCACAGTAGTCCAAATGGAGACCCCATCTGTGAGTGGAGGCCACTCCAAATGAGTGAAGTAAAAGGGAAGAATCACCTCCCTCAAGCTGCCAGTCACACTTCTTTTGATGCAACCTAGGGTATGGTTGGCATTGATATACCTTCTACATGTACACAACTAAGCTATTATTTACCTATCACCTTCCAGCAGAAATCTTGGAGACTGTGAATATTTATCTCACAATATCAACTCAGTGCTCATTAGCAGTCAAAACACAGTGTAATATTACAAATTTCTAAAATTATTGTGTTATGTTCCATCCATACAGGGTGAGCCCACATCTCAATTAATGTTTACTATTAAGTTTCATAAGATTAAAAACAAGACACAAATAAGGCTCACAATAAAATCAAGGAAGATAAGAAATGTTAGAAATATAGACCACAGTATGGAAGAGTTTCAAAGAGATAGGAAGATTTGTAAATAGTTCTTTTCGGTGAAAAGTGTCACCCAATTAAATAATTGCACAGTAGAGTTTAAACAACTGGAAAGATTTTCTATTTTTTTTTTCAATACTGAGTAAAATTAAATTGTAGGTCTCATCTGTGTCAAGACATTCTGGAAACTAGAAGGGTGTGAGTCCAAAAGAGCAGTGAACAAATTCAGCTATCAAACACAATGGTCTGGATTTAACATCCAAATCGAAAACCCTGAATTAGAGGATTGCTATGATTTATGAAGGTGTGTCATGGATGTTTTTCATACATTTTTCCCTTTAACATCTGCTACCAGCTACTGCCAAGGAGAAGATGATGGACTAGATGAATGCAATGACTACGACTCTACTACTAAATAAAACATGGTAAGGGACCGTTTTCCGTTCTTGAGGCCAAGTGTTAGATCCTGGCTGCAATCAAACTTCACTTGGCTCTGTGTCTTTTCTGGGCTTCATGCCATGCTTTTTTGTCCATAGGACATAGTTATCATTTTGTGTCTTCCCCCCTCCTCCTCCAAGGGTTTAAAAAAATATGATAGCAGATCACTGAATTGATATTTTCACAGCATATATCTGAGAATTATATTTTGCAAATTCTGTGATGTGGCATGAGGGCCTGCAGGGATGCTTGAGGCTCTGAAGATCCTGCTGAGATAGTGTTGAAGTGTGAAGGGAGGCAAGGCTGGTGTAGTTTAGTTCAGAATGCGTACTGGGAATTCAAATGCCATGTGCTGTCCCCTGAACTGTGCCCAGACACTGTCCCAATGCACACTACTTGGTAATAATCTAAACCTTACCTCTGTAGCCAAAAGTTAAGCAGTTCAGGTGATAAGAGAATCATTGCTCAAGCTTCTTTCCTGGAGCGTTTTTCTTCAGTAGTTTTTTACATGTGCAGGAAAAATAAAATCTTATTTTCTCACTGAGATTGTAATATAGCTTTTGTTTGGATTTCTGGGGAAGACATCTTTTAAGTTACCTGGAGGATGAAAAAGGATGCTGCTTAATCCTGATAGAAAAGATCCTTGTGCAGCATCAGCAGAATATAGGTTGCTTTATCTTTTGCCGCTCTTCATTGCTCTCTAACTAACAGAGATTGCTGGGTTTTGTGCTCAAGTCAGTATGTGATCATGTTATTAAAGCCAACTTTACTTTTTTTTCTAAAACTGCCACTGATGCAGTTGGGATCCTCAAGCTCATTGCTTTGCTGCATTGCACATGTTTTGGAATTTGTTTGTTCGTGTGTTGTGAGGGGCAAAACATCCCCATCCACTTTCCAATATCATCAGGGCAGGAAGTGACTGGGTTTAGTTAATTCCTGTGGCAGAGAAAAGCAGCTCTTATTTTAGTGTTGCCATACAGCCCAAGAACAGGGCATATCTTCAGAATGACCTCAGAACAACTGATTCAGAGCTAGGGCAAGACTTTCTCTTAGCTGGGAGATCCTCTCCCCAAGTTCTTGTATGAGGATCCTTGTTACTATTTCACTGATATTCTCTAGACTACATATGTTCAATTTTATTAGTCTTCACTCCCATCTACACCTTTGCAAACATACTTAATATGATATCTGCTCAATTTTCACTGCCTTGCAGACATAAAATATCCTGTACTGGCTGAAGTACATTACAGTTTGTCTAGAATATCATACGAGAACAGGAATTGGGTGGAGCATCAGTCTACATTTAATTCCCTTGCATTTTCAACAGGGTTTTTTTTTTTTTTTTTTTTTTTTTTTTTTTTTTTTTAGTTTGGTGGAGGAGAGATTTCAGTGAACAGTTACTCTGCTTTATGCAAAGTCAATGTGGCGGAAAATTTTAATAGGTCATATGAGTAAAGCTGTGAACATAATTAATCATTTCTCTGATCCACCACAAAAAGTACTTCTGCTAGAGTTATAAAAAGAAAAGTGTAGTGTAGGGTTTTGTGTATTTTTATTTGATTGAGCCATAAAATGAATCACAGGTGCTGAATGCAGATTCTGAGGATGACAAAAGCTGCATGAAAAAAGGGACCTTCCCTCCTCCAAACCCAAACCAGACAGGCGTCCTGGACTCACAGAGGATGCTGTCCTCTAAAAGCAAGGTATGTTGCTCATACTTGGAGCAAGTCTCTTGACTTGGATGTCTAAAGAATCAGAAGTTGATCAGGAGCCAGATTCCACCCTTGCATTATGAAGATGAAATGCAAAAGAAGCAGATGCTTCAGACTACAGAAATAACTCTGGCGGGAAAACCAGAGCGCTGCACCTGACTTTTACTTGTGCTATGCTGAACCAACTTGTGTTTGGACCTGTGAATGTGTTAAGAATCATAATAAACACACACAAGAAGAGGAAAACATGGGGAACTGAAGAAAGAAGGAAAACTAGGAGACTATTATGGACAGAGTGTAAAAATGATAGACGTATATACAGAAAAAATCCAGCAGCTGGAAAACAAACAAACCAACCCCCTGATGTTAGATTTAGTCCAAGAGACTTAGTGTTTTATTTGAGTTTGAATGGCTTACTTTTAACACTGTAAGTGTTAGAGTGAAGTGTAGTACACAAACAGTGCCTCTTGCTCTGCAGCAGTGTGCGGTCTCTATTGCAACTCCCCCGAAATCCCTCCGTTCACTCCATGAAATGACTGTCTCATTGTTCTTGGAGCACATTAGTTGTCTGCAGGCTCCATCTCATCTATTCTTTGAATTCAGTAAGGCACAGAAATACTACTCCAGGGTTTCGGCTGGTGATTTGAGACTACAGCAGATGTAATTAGGCTCAGGCATGCTGATAGAAAACTCAGGACTGCTCTTACAGTATGTGTGCACTATAAATGAAGCTCCTTTTGTTATGAAGGAGCCTGTTTTCAGTTTCCTGTGATTCCCGTTGCAGCACAGCTTAATTCTGCAGCAGGGAATCCTTTTAGACAAGGGCAATAGAATTGACTACTATGGGTTAGCCTGGATAAGTAGTTCAGACAGTAAGATTACAGGTTTTTGAAGCCTTGAACGCATAACTTAACTCTGAGTTGTATGGATTTTCTGATACTAAAAAGAAACAAAATATTTCTTGTTAGCAGTGTCATTATTGGTATCACAAAAATTGAGCTTGTATGTGAACTGCTAGACTGTACTAGTGTACTTTACCAGTGTGTATGGTATATTGTCTGGCGAACCAGCTTAGTATTGAGCATCTGTCAGACGAGAGGCCTTGTGGCGTTTATCTGTAAATGCATGTCTAAATTATAACTACCCTAATTTAAATAAGCAGCCATTTCTGGTGAAAGCATCTGGGTAGAATGTGGTGTGCCTGAAAAGCTAAAGTCCCTTGATGTGTCACCTTCCAAATACAGCACCTTGACAATTTAATTTTTCTCCTGAAAAATGAGCTATCATATAATACTATTCTTAGTGCAAAATTCTGATTCTAGATTTTTCAGAAAAGCTGTGACATTCCACATATAATTCATGAATCCAACATCCACTAAAATGATCTTAGCAGCAGAATACTTGCTTTCTTCAAAAATCAAAGTGATTCTGTAAGAATACATAACAACTTAGCATTCATATGTTCATATACATATATAACATTGAATATTAATATGATATAAAATAAAAATATAAAATGTGTATGTATTTATATTTCTAGTTTATATTGTATAACTTTGGTATATTCAGTTGCATAGTAGTCTTTTATGCATTTAGGTGTCAGGTCTCTAGAACAGCGAAACAGATACATTACTTCAAAGATGCTCAAACAGTTTCACTGAAATTAAAGAGTGTGTGTCTGAACTTAGCTGCCTGTTAAAATTCCGTGGTGAGTCAGGATCTTAGCATATGAGCTGCTTTTGCAAAGGCTTGTTACTCAATTAACACAACCTCTTTTATGCTACTGTATGACTTCAAAATAGTATTGAAATGCTCTATTTTAATCATTCAGTCTGAGAAAATACTTTGATTGTCATATGATATGCTCCATGTCAGCAAGAACTCTGAAATTATCCCTTTTATCAGTACTGGGCCAAAATTCCTCTATTCTCTGCATGCCTTAAGCAGTGAATATGAATACTTTGTGAAAAGACATGTATTTTGTGTGTAGTTTAAAATGCCAGATTTTGCTGCTGGACTGTATGGAAAGTAACATTGTGTTTTGTTCTCAGAAGAATGCTGTTTTACATAATAATATCATAAAAAGCGGTCCTCCAGCATTAGCACCTACTTCACCTTGTAAAGCACATTGTCCACTACTTTTGAAATTGCCATATTGGGATGGAAGAAACAATCAAAAAGGAAAAAAAAAAATAAAAAAAAAATCTAAAACCAATAAGAAAAAAAGCAGTCAGCAAGGATGCTCCCTGGTGTTCTATTCCCTTCAGAGAATTCTTGTTACAAACTGGGAATATTGGATCTCTCAAGAGAGGTCTAAGCAACAAAACTATTAGCACATTAGCACCAACTTCTGATCCTTCAAAAAAACTTTTACTGTAGAAAGTATCTACTAAGTTTTTCAGTCACAGGTATACATATAATTCTTCTGTCACTTTAAGTCTGCCTGTATATAGTGCTCTCACTCAGCCTGAGTTCAAAATGACCATCAAAATCCCTGAGTTCCAGACTTGCTTCACTTCTTATCACTCCATCCTTTTCATGATTAAAATGGTTTGCTAAAATGGTTGCTGAGATGTTCCAAGTCTCACAATAGCAGGTAAATTGCAACCTTAATGTGCTGGTTGCAGAGAGGTAATGATAGTACAAATTGTGAGCATATTTGTAATCTTTCTCTACAGCTGTACCGGGAAATGAGCCAGCTTGAAGCAAAATTCTAGGCAGAAGCTCTTTGATGAAGCATGAAGACAGTTACAGAGCATAGGATAGTTTCAGAGATAATTCTGCATTATAAGGTTTTCTTATATTTCTTTTCTTTTGGATCTAAGACCAATTCGCTCACTGAAGTTGGAATTCTTTAATTAAAAATAAAGACACTATAGACAAAAGGAAAAACTGTAACAATAGCATGCACACAGTGTGTTCAGCGTACTGAACAGCGAGATTTATAAGAGATCTTCCATAATTTGTCAGTGCTTCTGCTTTTGCCTTTTGCCTGCACAGTCTGTCAAGACGATGGACCCTCCAGAGCACACAGCGTGGTTGGGATTTTTTTACCAAATGCAGACTTCTACATGTGATCTAGTCACCTTAGGCCCCTTTTTAGGGCACAGTTCATCTGAAATTTCATCTAAAAGAAGTCAGACAGATTGTGCTCTAGAATTGTGCGCTTGTCTCCTTGGATTTTATACACAGCCTGCAGTGACCAGCAACAATCCTCATCCTTTGTGTTGGTCTACAGTGGAACATAATACATGCGAGGTCCAGTTCTCAAAACGAAGAGGTGGGAGAGAGAGGTCTGCACTGCTGCTTTGCTATCTGCTTTGCTGCATGTAATATTAGTTAGAATTGTTTCTTTTGAGAAATCTTGCCATAGCTGAAGGCTAGTTTCTGATTTCCTTTGTGTAAGCATATGCAGAGAGAGAAAAATGGTGCGTATATATATATATATATGTAGTATCTTTTTTTGTAGCATTTCACATTTGTGCTTACTGGTCACAGTCTTTATAGGTGTGTAAAACATGGGAGCGCATCACTGACCTTTAGTCATTAATTGCAAAGAAAATTATTTTTATGCTAATTTTGAGACAAAACATTTATGTAACATTTCCTCCCCTTTTACATCATCATTTTGTCCATTTTAGTACTACTAGTAACTTTTCACACTGTAAATGCTCATCTTCAAAGAAGATATATGTGAAAAAGTTCTCTCCAAACAAATCAGAATCCTTCATGTGAATGGCTGTGTATCACTCCATATCTCTTTTTAATTCCATTATGAACTTGGTTCATTTATGTGGCAGATTTTTGCATCTAGTATGGAAAGCATCAGTTAACTTTCTATTTCAGTCAGGAGTAGTGTAAGTACTAGTGAAGAATTACTAACTTGAAGCTGTGTGCTTAACAGAGCTGTATACAAAGAAAACACTGGTTGTGTGAATTAATAACCCTTTTTTAACTAAGTTAATAACTTTTTCTGTATTACTTCTATCCCCAAAATAAAAAAAATGCAGATAAATTAGCCTTACGCTGCCTGTCTCAGGTTAGGTGCCCTTTCTTGTCCTTCCACCTCTGCTGGTTGATTGCTACTAACACAAATAATTTTAGACCCATATTTTATATGACTTTGGGTGCTAGTGGATAGCATCTGAAATTCATATTTTAAAGATGCAGTTGAGAGTGTTCTAAAAATCAGGGGAATTAAGGAGAACCTCTCCTATGGCATTTAAAATGCATTTTCTTTCCCCTGTGTTGTAAATTTTCTGGGTATTTTTCTAATTTAAAAGCAATGCAGATCATCTGTAGCATATCTAGTAAACTCCAGATGATGAATCTAGCACTTGTTTGAGGATTCACTTCCTCTTTGAGAGTTTTCATATTCTTATATAAGGATGCATATTCAGCTGGGTGCTCCCTGTAATGTACTCATAGGAAGAGAAAATGCTCTGCAATGTAAGAGTAACTGCAGTAAATGCATATCACATATGTTGTCCCAGTGAAAAGGGGGATTCTAAAAGAGATGAATTCACTGGCTTAATTGCTATTTTACTTTCAGCACAAGGCAGCCATTTTATTTTTGCAGGAAGGAAAACAGGATTCATATGTGTATTTGGGTTTTGCTTGGGATAGTCTATTTGATCTGAATAATACAAGATACACAGCAATTCTAGATCAGAAAGTAGCTTACTACTACAGTGTGGCTTACTTTAGCAATAGATGTAGAAAACAGACGAAAGCATCCTGAGCTTTACCTTACAGTCATTTAGTAGAATGTAAGGTGAATAATTCTTCAGCATTGCCCTTGTAACTAGGAAAAAGAATGTTTCACTGACTGGAGCATAAAGAGAAAAGAGAGAAGGGAATTAGTCCATTCTTTGTGATTGCAACAATAGACATTTTTATTTTCAAGGGATCTGTGTCTTTTTCACATTCTCTTGTGGTAACCTTGACGCCTGATAAGTTATTAGCAAAGGGTCCTTATATAACAGTCTTGCCTTTGTGAAGCCATGACACTCAGTGGGCTGATCAGAGTTCTGAGTGCTTTCTTAGTTGTAGTTAAACTTCAGCGGCAAATTAAAACCATGAGTCAGTCAGTGAGGGAGGCTTCAGAAGCCTTATTAATTTTTCTTTTAGAGTCTCATTTATTTATAGTATTTGTCTTGCAGTAGTAACCTGTTTTATGTTCAGTTTTGGAGAAAAAGCCTGCAATATTTATAGTATTTGTCTTGCAGTAGTAACCTGTTTTGTGTTCAGTTTTGAAGAAAAAGCCCACAAGACAGAGATACCTAGAAGTCCACCAGCTATTTTATTTTCCATGATTTCCAGGAAAGCACTGGGACAAATTTAGCCTTGTTGGGATAAAGAGTAGGTCTCAAGGACAAAACTAGTAGCAAGGCTCATGTGTATGCATAAGATATTTCTATGGATTTCTATGTCAGAAAAAGAGAAACCATGGATTACATCAATATCTGAAAGATAAAAAACAGAGGCAATTTCCTCTCTAACTCTGCTGCAGTAACGATGAGGACCATGATGATTTTTTATGTATCAGATGGCATTTTAAGTAATTTTCAAAGTTACTATATACTTTTGAACTTTGGTAGTCACTGAAATTACTACACTTCATTTAAAGAGAAACATGCCATTTCATTCTTGTTTTAGTGTTTATCACATTTAATTATTAAGAATTTAACAGTTACATGAGAAAGCTTCTGTTGTTGATTTGCTGCCTTAGAAGAATACTGCAATTCTATGTAAAAAACGGTAGAAAACTAAATGGTAAATAAATTTTAGAAAACTAAATGGTAAATAAAAAAAAACTTATGTTACCTTGAGTAGTTTTACATTTTAACAGTTCTAAGGGGACTAATTTTTTTGGGGGGAAAAAAAAAGCCAGATAAGTAGTGTTCTCAGTGTGCCCACAGTGGAAATCTTGCTTTCAATTGGAAAAGGACAGTTTAGTTTCTGTGTATGTGAGGGGATCGAAGACTTTGGACATATGCAATTGCTTCCATACTCTCTCTTGAACAGAGAGAGGCACTCCCCTCAGTGAGATTGTGTGTGTTAATTATATCCATCTGTGATTTTCAAAGGAAATCTCTCAATGAGTACTAAGCTTCCAATGCATCTTGGCCTAGAACAGTGGCTAAGGAAAGGCTTTTCCAAGGTAAGAAGTGCAAGTATAAAGAAAAAAAAAAACAAGGAAGTATTTTGTAGGTTTTGCATCTTCTAGTAGAACAGTTTTCTGTCAAAATCAGTGTCTGGTACCTAAGAAATGGAGATGGTTAGCAGTGTTGCATTATGATGAATGACACTATCTGCAATTCAAATCCCCTTCCCCAGAGGGAGAGGCAAAGAGAGAGAAAGAAATTTTTCTGAATGCAAAGCTTGGATAGCAGCCTTGTATGTACTTATACAGGTCACTGCTTTCTGCATTTTTATGGTAGTAAATCTTTATAAACCATAATGTACTTGCTCTACTGCTCAGAAAAAATATAGTAAATCCCCTAGAGACTATACTGAATTTATAGGACAGGTATGCTTATTGCAAAATATGATTGGATTTTGAATATGCTCAAAATCTTCTAATGTCCTTGTATTAACACTGAGCCTTCTTGGGCATGTCTGTATGTTCAAGAAGTTAAATGATGCATTGTATATGCATATACTAGTCCATGCATGTCCCTGACTTACCTCAGCTGGAATCCTCATTATTCAGGTAATGTAGCTTCCTGTCATGTTTGGGAGGGATTCTTGTCAAGCAAAATTAATTCAAACTCTCTGCTTATGTTGGGTCTTAGGCATTTTTACATTAGTATGACTTTTTTCTCTTTTTTTTCCCCTGCATATTTCTTTTCCCACAGAAATGAATGTAGTAGTACGTCACAAGAATTAGAAATTCCACTGAGTACCTGAGAAGAGGAAACAAGCGGGACAAACATGCACTGCTAGGTCTGAGACTATTTTCTGAGTCCAGGTGACTGCCTCTGCCACATACTTATTTTGAATGAAGACATGTCGTGTGTTATACATGAATTCCTGCTCTGCTGTTCTCGCATCACTGTGGAAAAGGAGAAGTACCTAAGCTATGAAGGAGAGGCAGCATCTCCCTGATTCAAAAGAATAGAAGACAAGGCTTTCAGAGGATCAACACATCAGATAACTCTGGAAACAACCTGTCATGTTGACCTGTCTTGTTACCAGTAGGGTTAGCAAAAGTAGAATCCTCAGTGTCTCTTTCCTTCCCAGGAGAACTGAAGTAAGTAATGAAAGTAACTTTGTTCTGATATTCTAGCAAAGCTCTTATTATTTTCTGAAAAGGGGCCAGCATGATAGTTGGACTTATAGAGTGGGAACTGAAATTTAACCATGAGCAGAAAAGGCAAAGAACAGATTAAATATCCCCTGATGTAATCCCCCCAGCTGGCACCTTGTGCACTTCTTATTTAAAAGTAGTTCTGAGAAATATTAAAAAAAAAAAGAAAAAGAAAAAAAAAAGAAAAGAAAAGATGAGCACAAAACTTAAATGTTTATACATAAATATATGTATATATTCCATATATAATCTCAAAACTATTGACATATTTTATATGAAACATATTGTTTCATGCTTTTTCATTTTTTTCCAAAACACTTTCTTTTTCAAGGTGGACAGCTCATTTCTAAGACATCCACATACACAAAGAATGAGGCCACTGACTACTCACAATTACTATATACATCACAAATGCCTTACAAATTTTATATATATTACACCTTGAAAATGAAAAATATGCTTCAGAATAGAAATAGATTAGAAGAATATTTTGTGATTTAAAAAAAAAATAAAAAAAATCTGCTATCTGTGCTGTGGTACTAGTTTAATTTACCTAAGAGATGCTCTTTTCCAGGCAGTTGTTTGTGAAAGGGTAGCTTTAAAATTTCCATTGTATTGTAAGATGAGGATTTCTACCTTGAAATCATAGAATCACAGAATGTCCTGGGCTTGAAGAAACATCAAGGATCATCAAGTTCTAACTCCCTGTTACAGGCAGGGTTCTCAACTGCTAGATCAAGTACTAGATCAAATCACCCAGGCCCCATTCACCCTGGCCCTGGTATTGAACGCCTCTAGGGTTACAGCATCCACAGCCTCTCTAGGCAACTTGTTCCTGAACCTCACTACCCACTCAGAGAAAAACTTTCTTCTGACATCCAATCTAAATCTTCCCTTGTTTAGTTTAAAATCATTTTCTCTTTTTCCTATCACTATCTATCCATGTAAAAAGTTGATTTCCCTCCTGTTTATAATTTCCTTTTAAATATTAGAAGATTTTAATGAGGTTTCCTTGCATCCTTCTCTTTTCTGGACTGAACAAGCCCAGCTCCTTCAATCTGTCTTCATAAGAGAGATGCTCTAGATCTTGGATCATCTTTGTGGCCCTCCTCTGGACCCTCTCCAAAAGCCCTACATCTTTCCTGTTTTGGGGGCCCCAGACCTACACACAATACAGCAGATGGGGCCTCATAAGGGTAGAACAGAAGGACAATCACCTCCTTCACCCTTCTGGCCACCCCTCTTCTGATGCTGTCCAGGATACTGTTGGCCTTCTGGGCTGCAAGCACATACTGCTGGCTCATGTTAAGTTTTCCATCTGCCAAATGAAAACTACTACTACTTTCAAGGAATTCTCCCAGTCTTTATAAGCATCCTGGATTACTGTGAACCAAATGCAAAGTCTTGCACTTATTTTGTTGAACTTCATTAGGTTCATATGGGCCCAACTTTTGAGTTTATAAAGGTCCTTCTGGATAGCATCCTTTCCTTCTACTGTATAAACTGCACCACTTGCTGTCATCAGCATGCTTGCTGAGGGTGCACTTGATCCCATAATCTATTTCACCGATAAATTGTAGAGGAGTATGAGTCCCAAGACCAACCCCTGAGGACACGACTCGTTACTGGCCTCCACCTGGATATAGAGCCATTGATCTCAACCCTCTGGCTGTAACCTTCCAGCCAGTTCCTTATCCACCAAATAGTCCAACATTCAAATCCATATCTCTCCAATTTAATGAGAAGGATTAGGTGGGCTACCATGTCAAAAGCCTTGCACAAGTCCAGGTAGATGACATCTGTTGCCTTCCTGTTGTCCAGTGATGTTATCAGTCCATAATAGAAAGCCACCAGATTGGTCAGACACAACATTCCCTTGGTGAATCATGCTTGCTGTCTCAGATCACGTGCTCGTCACTCATGTGCCTTAACTCCTCTCTTCCAGGAGGATCTGTTCCATGATCTTCCCAGTCACAGAGGTGAGGATCACTGGACAGCAGTTCCCCAGGTCTTCCTTCCTTTCTTTCTTGTCTCCAGGGACTTTGCCTGACAGCCATGACTTTTCAAATATAATGGAACGCAACTTGGCAACCACATCAGCCAGATCCTTGATCTGGGATGATCCCTGGGATGCATGTCATCCAGCCCCATAGACTTGTACACAGTCAGTCTCATGAGGTAATCTTGGACTTGCTTTGCCCTTACATTGGGGGGAGTTTTTCTCCCCCAGCTCTCACCTCCTCTGGTGAGGTTCAACCTTCAACCTATTCTTGTTGTTTTTAACATCCCTTGCCAAGTTCAGTTCCATCTGTGCCTTGGCTTTCCCAGTCCCATCTCTGCAAGTCTGGACAGAATCCCACTATTCTTCTCAGGTGATTCATCTTTGTTTCCACTGCCTGTACATGCACTTCTTTTCCCTCAGCCTGACCAGCAGGTCCTTGCCAAGCCATGAGAGTTTCCTGTCTCCCCTGCTTGCTTTCTTATTCTGAGAGATGGAGAACTCTTGCGCTCTCAAAATGGCATCCTTAAAGAGTACTTATCTTTGTTCCACTCCTTTGTCTCTAAGGTCAGCTTCCTAGGTGATCTCATCCAACAATTCCTTAAACAGACTGAAGTTTGCTCTTTGCCTCTTTGCCGGGTCCCTGTTCATTACGATCACAAACTCAACCAAGGCATGGTTGCTGCAGCCCAGGCTGCCTCCAGTATTAACCTCTTTAATGATATCCTCTGTATTTGTGAGCATCAGGTCCAGCAATACTTCATCCCTTCTGCAGAGTCCTGCAGAATACTGCATAATACTGCGGAGAAGAGGGACTGTAGAGACCGTCTCTGTGAGAGCTTGTCACATTCTTATTCCGTGCTGAGCTGATTTTATGGTAATGCTCTGCTTCAGATGGGATTATAAAAATGTAGTTTTTAAAGTCATCTTGTTTTTCTAAAGTTGGCAGTGCAAGATGTTAAGGAGAAGCTGACCACTGAAGAAGCTTTGTCAGGGTCCCTTAATGGTTGTGTAACAGGGAACATCTCCAGATCTGCCTAGGTAGGCTCTAAAAGTTTGTCGATGCTTAGAAGAAAGGTCTACTAACAAAACACTGTCAGACACCAACTCTTTTTCTAGGCTGTGTTTCTTATTACCAGCCTGAACAGGTAAAATAATCTGTGTGCTGCTGCAGTCAGTTCACATTAGAAGCACTTTAAATCAAGGAAATCACATCTCTAGCTAAAAATGAAGGGCAGAGAAAAATCTATGACCTCAGGACTTACAGACCTATTTACCTTTGTATTGCCCATACTCCTCTGAAGCAGACTGTTCCTATACACATAATAAGGTGTTAGTCTGTGGACATATTCAGGTATAGTGCCATTACGCCATTGATCAATGCATTTTAGAATTCAGTGCCTGCAGAAAAGGAAAAGCTGTGTTGTATGTATTTATGTCCTATTTCACAAGACATTAAAATATATGTGTATAATGTGTGTGCAGGGTGTATTTGAAAGTAAAAAGACTGGATAATTTTGGAAGACAGCATAAAATGACAAAGCCAAATTAAGCACTGTCTTCTGCTAGGAGACGTTCCTGGAAAATACTATCCTCGGAGTGGTGCCCAGGCACTGCTTGCCTACAAGGGCTACCCAACAACCACAAAAATTTAGAAATTTTTGTAACATATTCATGCTGTCATTCTAATTTTCTTAAATCAATATGTGTTGAAATAAATTATGATCTGATCACAGAAGTAGGTCTAAATGGGAAAGACTATCTAATAATTGATTTTTATTTAAATCTAAATTTTGGCCAAGTAGGAGACCTGCAGTATTTTCTTCTTACAGTAGATGGCAGAGGTACGCTACATGTTTGCAATTTATTTTTGTATTATCTTAACAGGAAGGTTACCTTATTTTCTTAAAAATCTGTATTAGTGTTTAGGAGTATCTGCATGTTAAAAATCATATTTCTTCCTAAACAATTCTGTTTTAAGTACCACTAAAACGTTACACTGCTGAAAATAATTAAAAAAAAAAAAAAAAAAAAAAAAAAAAAAAAAAAAAAGCTCAGGTTAGAAAGAAAATGGATTGGAATTAAATCATTTCTACTGCATTAACCTCAAAGTCAAACTTGTTTGTTTCTTATGTTTCCATTTTCCTGGTGTTAAATAAGAGCAAAAATGTTTCTATTAAAAAAAACAAACAAAAACCCCTCCATTTCTGTCACATTCAACGAGCACTATGCTGAATGTGGCATACAATATATTATTTGATCCTGGTTGAATTTCTCATAGTAGCTTTATACAAAAATACAGAACCCCTATTTATTAAAATACAGTTGTATGTGAAGAATTTTTAATAACAGATTAAAGCATTACACATGCATTTTCACTGGCAGCTAATTGAGATAGTGTAGGTGTCTTTTTGAGCCCTTGATGATCTCATAATGTCACAAATCCCTGCTTAATCTTAAAGTTCTCCTCCCCCCACCATGAATCACTGTACACACACACACACACACACACACACAAATATATATACAAAAGGAAGAAAATGTTAGTGCTACTATGAACAATAGAGAATAACCGTGTACATTAGTTTCTCCAGATCAAAGAACATTTTTCTAGTAAAGATATCAGTGTTCGCATGCTCCTGCAGATTTCTATTTATTTCAGCTTTGTCAGATTCTTTGCAATGTGTGTTGCTCTACTATTTTTCATATGTACTCTTATACTGTGCTTATCGTCATAGTGCCTGAGTGCCTTGTGGTAATGCATTGAATAATTAACACTCATTGCATATTTATACTGTCAGATTTTCCCAAGGAGACAAGTGAGTGTGTGAGAGTTTCTTTTGGCAATTAAAGCAACACACAGTGATATATGCTAGAGAGTGCACTCTCCAAGAAACATGCCTTATAATTAGAGAAATTTGGTGATTCTTTAATTCTGTTTAATTTAATTCAGTCTACTTTACTTTCATTATGTCTGTTCTTTGGGGTCTTTTGGAAAAGGATGAAGCACTGCTGTCTCATAAGGGCATATTGATAGAAATTTTAATTCATGCATGTGAATATGGAAATAGAGGATGCTTATTTAATAAGCTTGCAATGGAATCAGTAGTTATAATGGGAATTGGAAGGAACTTCTATACTGTTCTGTTCTCTATACAATTTATATTTCATTAATAGCTGCAGCCTTGCTGTGCCAACATTCTTCAAAGAACTCTTTAAAATTCTACTGCAGCAAGCATGTTACCTTGAAAAGGCATCCTGTTTTCTTTTTTTTTCTTTTTTTTTTCCTCTTTCCTTGCTGTCCAAGTTAATCAGATTTTTGTATTGTCACATTAGCCAAGGACAGTACATATTTGTGTGATTGCTATTGCTGGGAATCAAGGATAAATACTGACATATGTATGCATAATAAATTTCTCCTGTTTAGGTAACAGCCTGATCACTTAATATAACAATTACTATGGTGAGTGGAATGGATGAGAACTCTTCTCTTGTAACTGAGAACAAAATCTGTTAAAGTACCCCTGAATCCTAACCAAAATTGTTCCTTATGCTACACTAATTACATAAAAAATAAACAAAAAAGAGTGCATTCTTCCTCTCTGTATAGATTTCATTCTTCACCAGTCCTTCTTTCTGTGCAGATTACAGATTCCATTTTACCGGGTTGCTGATAAGAGGTAATATAACTGAATGTATTTGTCCACCAATTACCAATATTTTGCAACCTCGGATAGAAGTAGCGAATTCTGTGATCATTTAAATGCTTTATTCCCAGTAGATGGCCTTTCAGAGTCTGGAATCTCAATCTAATTATGTTCTTTCAGCTAAGGAACAAAGAAACAAATCTCTTGTTTGTCCCTCCTAAGAAAATGGAATAGACAAATCAGGCTTTTTTTCATTTTCTGCTTTTCTCACTGATAATTATTTGTATTATCACAGAATCTAGGAATAAGAGTCCCAGTACTCCTATGATGAATGATACTGTGAAACAGAACAAAAGTACCAGAGCCTACAATGAGTATATAAAATAAGAAATGGGAAATGAATTTAAATAGAGAAAAACAAATGATGCATTTTAAATGTCAAATAGTTTCTATGGCCCACAAATGCTGAATTAAGGACTTATAGCTTCTAAAGCATATTTTAAATGTAATTAGTAACAAAGCACTGCAATCCTGGCTTTTCATTCATCCATGGAAAGGAAAAAACCCACACAGAGTTATATATATATTCATTTTTACACTGGATTAGAAATAATTTATTGATTTTGAGATTAAATTCAAACCTTTTTCTGTGCTATGGCAAAGTAGGTGTTGCTTTCATTTTACTTTATTCATTAGAATTATCCGGGAAAGTAAGGGTTTGAGTAATGCCTTACATTTGAACCACAAAATGCTGCAGGCTGTATTGGATGAGTAAAGCTTGTACAGTGACCTCCTGTGAGACACACATCTCAACTCAGTGCTGAAAATGTTTCATTTGCATAGACATTCACCTTATTGATTGCAGCAGAAAAGACAACAGATAATAAATATGATAAAAGTCAGTGCTGCTCAGATGAATACTTGTTTTTACCCTGCATGAAATCTCAGTTGGAGTTTCTGTGATAGGGCTGGTCTCTGAAAGCATTTAAGTCTCACAAGCATTTTGTAGAAAATCTGCATGAAGTGATATAGAAACCAGAGGAAGTCACAGTTTTATATTCATGAAAGTGAGACAGCACTGTAATTTGAAAATGCTTCCAATAAAAGTGGAATGTACTTTCCTTGATCTGACATCTTCAAACATTTTTGCTTACTGTACATTACAGATATCCTGTGGCATGCCACAGTACGTTTTTTGGTATGTATTAAGATTGCAATATCTTTACAATTTCTGCAGGTTTTATAGCAATCAGGTAGATGCTATGCCATGTCCTGTGCCTTGCTGTCTTTTCTTACTGTATGTAGCACTTGAAAATAATGTCCTGTGTCCATGCATACAATAGATTTTTAATTTTAGATTTAAATAAGAAAACTTAGAGGATATTGAACAAATGGTGTGTGTGTATGTATGTATGTATGTACTTATTTTAATTCTTTAATGCATGCGACCATTTTCTCTAAGATTCCTAGCAGCAGGAAAGTGATGATTCTTTAGTAATGCTCTTAAGTAAGTGCTTCTGTTGCAGCAATTCATAGTGCCAGTTAAAGTCATAGACAAATGGGCTTGGCTTCATCTACCCTCATTTAAGTATCTGAAAATTGGATGCTTAAGGTTGAGATAGTCAGACTAGACACTCATGTTAGCCAAATGAGAAAGATATATATTTCCTAAGGGTGATTCATTCCTAAGGAGTATTTAAACTAGATCCCTTCAATTACCCAGAAGTGTATCACTCTCCCAGAAAGAGAGTTTCCGGTAGAATACATAAATGCAACTTTTAAAAAGTCTATATTTTTTCTCAACTCTCCTAGACATAGATGTATGAAGATACCAGAAACTTAAGCTGGTACAAGGGATCATGTAAACTATGGATGTCCAACCTTTTGGCTTGCCTGTTCCGCATTTACTGAATATAAATTGTCTTGGGTCACATATAGGTCGCTCCAAAAGTAATGCCTAATATTTATTGCTATGGAAAAAACAGATACAAAGAGCACAAGAACACTATTTGATAAAGAAAATTCTCAGCTACTTAACACTGTTTTTCAACGTAGTCATCGCCATTAGTTACGCATTTTTGCCAGCAGTGAACAAGAGTGCATCCTGTGCTCGAAACAATCTGCACCAGCAAAGCTGACCCACTGTCACCACCACTGAAACACACCACCCACCACCTCACTATGCTCACATTCACTGTTTGGTCTCCATGAACATTCAGCAAGCATCAATGAATGTCAACAGTTGCAATTTTTTTTTGGCATGGAGGAATTAAATTCCACCCCTTTGCTTCTTATACAATTCCATGTAACACACCAGTATGTCAGACTGCCCCTCTGCAGCCATCTGCCTCACAGCAACAGCATGTAATTATATATTGGTGAGAAGGTTCAATCTCTACTGCCATACCACCAATATCCATCTCTGATGTTATGGGCCCGCGTAATAAAACAGGTGTCATTACATTTGGAGGATGGGACATCTACTACCTTTCTGGGCAACCTGTGCCAGTTTCACACCACTCTTGCTGTAAAAATTTTCCTTGTATCCAATCTAATTCTCCCTTCCTTTAGTTTGAAATCATTTCCTCTTGTCTTGTCACAGTAGAACCTGCTAAAGAGTCTGTTCCCTTCTTTCTTACAGCTCCCCTTTAGATATTGAAAAGCCACTCTCAGATCTCCCCTGAGCCTTCTCTTCTCCAGGCTGAACAGCCTTAGCTCTCTCAGCCTGTCCTTGTAGGGGTGATGTTCCATCCCTTGGATCATTTTTGTGGCCCCCCTCTGGATGCTCTCCAACAGGTCTATGTCTCTCCTGTACTGAGAACTCCACATCTGGACACAGTATTCCAGGTGAAAATCAGTCTTTTGTTGATGTCTGTGCATGCGGACTTACATATAACACACAGGAATTTTGAGAGTGGTATATAAAACAATGACAATATCAGTTACGTCTTACCATGATAATACTATTTCAAGGAGGATATTTTTGGTTATTCATTGGTTTTGGTTATTCATACTCATCCCCTTCCTTCAAAATGACAATCTACTAGGTTAAAGGATCTTGTTGCTTTCTCCTGCTTGCCTCTTTTCATGCTCAGATATGTGCCTGTTCTGTGAAGTCTGGGTCAGTGAAGCATGCAAACTTCATTGTGATATTATTGAACATGATTTTTTTTTTTTTTTTTTTTTTTTTTTTTCCCTTCAGGACCTAAAATCTGTCATTAAACTCCATCATAAAAATAATGGTCGAAGTCTAGCTGCAGAATAAATATTCAAAACTCACCTTATGTATGAAATCACAGAATAGCTGGGGTAGCAGGACTAAGCAACTCATTCTTTTAATGCTCATCCTGCAGTACCTACTTGTGTGACTTTAAGGATAGGCAGAAAACCCCCTGGTGAGATCTAGGCTGCTTTGTTCTTCCTGTTGTAATGGTTCATGGGGGTGGCACTGGTTACAGCATGTGACACCTTCCCTTTGCATAAGAGGAGAAAAAAGATTGCACTGAAGATTAGCAACATCTTGTGAGAATGGGTCATACTATACCCCAAGGTACAAGATGCACCTGGGTAGCAAACTATTCAGTGGCAGCAGCTTTTTTGAATGTTTACATTCAACATACTGACTTGAGTGCAGCTTTATCCTGGACTACCTTCTGGTAGATATGTCACCAATATGAAACGCTAAAAAGCCAGAAGGTTCATGTGAGTGAGAAGATGATTTTCTGAGCCAAAAGAATTCCAATTCTCGGAACTCTCTTACAGAATTCACTGGAGATGAGATCATGATCAAGTTTGTGAGTAGCGCATGAGGAATGCTGAATTTGGAAATAAAATCCATAGTTATAAACTTCAGCCTACTTTCTAAACCATACAACTTATCCTTCCTTTCCAATTGACTGCGAATGTGATAAAAAACTTTGTTTTCCTTTTCTTTGCAAATGAAAGGATGACTTCTATGATATAATAAATAGTGAGTGTATTTAAGAATGAGCTTATGAAATGAATGAAATTACTGTGAAGTGTTTTCTTTTTTGACATTAAGCACCATGATTAGTCCCAAAATAGTTTTCTTTAGAAGTAATCTGTTAGTATTTGTGTTAACATTGAAATGAAATGTTAAAATGTTAAAATGAAGGGCAGTTAGATTTAGTATTAGTAAATGAAAATACTGCTAGCTGTGCACATTAATATTTTTCATGGGACCTTATCTATTTTAAATATTCAGTAACGTAATTATATATAAGTAAATTCAGTTTTAATACGTCAGATAGAGTTATCATCTTGCAAGCAGCCCTCCAAGGTTAATAATGTCAGGAAACACAAAGTGTTTTTGACTGTAAGATTAGACTTCTTATTTTTAAAAGGACTTTAAATTTCATTTCAAATGTAGATTTCATGCCCCATGAAATTTAAACTGTGACATTTAAAAAATACTCATTTTATCATAATGCAGAGAAAAATTATAGTGTACATCCTTCTTGTTCAATCTATCAAGGCTGCTTCTGAAAAGACTATGAATCTTTTCACAGGTAAAAGATGTGAAATTTGCTGCATAATCAATGCCACCAACTGTTCATCCTTAGGAGATAAAAAGGCATAAATAATTACTTCCTAACAGTGTACAGTGGAAGTTGAAAGCAAAACACTAAAATGTACTCTAAACTTGTTTGTGCGTAATGTGGGTTTTTTTTTGTTTTGTTTTGTTTTGGTTTTTGTTTTTGTTTCTTTGTTTGTTTTACCTCCAGAAAAGGTTTTACTTTGACACAGAAATTCCAGAAATATCCAATAAAAATTAAATAGAAAATACTGCTTATTCTTGCTGCCCTAACTGCTAGGATTGATTTAACTTGACTAGATAATGCTGTGCTCCCATATGAACTTTACGGGAAGTGTAACTTGCCTTGTACAAGACAGATACATTACTACACTAGGCTCATAATAAGGCTTTGGGAAAGAAGAGTTACTGGAAAAGTTGTAAGAAGTAATTTCTATAATCGCAGGGAGAATGGAGAGCCTGTATAAGAAACACTAATTCAAAGAATGCAGCTTATTTGCCTTAGACTAAGGCTGACTGTATCTTTATGTATCTGTGACATACCAGGGAGAGAAAACCAAAACTGCTTAACCAAAGACTCAGGAACAGACTTGAAAGTTGCTACTTAATACACTCAGAGTGGAGACTACGAAAATTAAAGACAAGAAAGAAATCCTAGAACAGCCTCCCATTAAAAATATTAGGAGCCAGCTGCTTGACTTCTTTTAAGAATATCTTGGTAAATTAGCAATTGGATTATATGATTTAAACGCCACAGACACAGGAATACTTTTCCTTAATGGTTGGCTTGATGGGTTAAGGTACTAGGCAGGTGCCTAAACCTGAAGTAAGTTAAGAATTGTGTAAAAGAAAAAGGATAGTATGAAAGAGATGGCAATAAAAATTTCCTGTTAAAGATGATAAATGTGAAATATCTCATTCTTTTGCTATTCTAACAGAGAATAAGGAAAGTAAGGGGAGAAATAAGTGGACTGTTACACCTGTATATAAGCAAGTGAAAACTTGTCCAACACTTATAATCTTTATAAGAATGTCTTTATGTTATTTGCTTTATAAAAACCACACTTGAGCTTTAAAAATACTGAAGGAAAAGTAAGTATTTCAGTTAAGTGCACTGCCACAGTTCATCTCTGCAGAAGTGAAGAGCTGCTCCCAGCAAAATTCTGTCCATTCTTCTTTACAGGGTCCAACAGAGAAGCTGAGAGAAGATTCACCTAGAAAATGAGCTCAGAGAGCTATCTTAAAGAATCATTGCTGAAAAGGAATTGTTGGAAGATAAAAAGTGACCAATTATTACTTGAGGTGTCCTGGTTATTTACCATGGAAAGGTGTGTAGTAGAATCAGCCATACCTAAGACTCTTAGGTCACTTTGTTAACAGTATATTTTTGTTAAGCTTGTAAAATCAATGACTAAAAGCAGCTGTGACTTGTGATTCACTAGCACCGTTGGTTAGATATTTATGAATCATACAGTTTCTCTTAACATCTGCCAGCAACTGACCATTCATTTAATCAGGTAACATCTGTGCCTCACAGACTGGCTACAATTCTCAACATTTTGATAGAATGGCTATAAAAAACAAGTTGCTTTTTATACTATACTATACTATACTATACTATACTATACTATACTATACTATACTATACTATACTATACTATACGTTGGTAAAAACTTGAAGATAAAAGCATGCTTGAAATCATCTTTCTCTCTTAAATACCTAGCTACTTCTGAGCTATAAGTCATGTGAGACTGGCTTCAGGTCTGGAACTGTTTGTTGCAGTCAAGAACATATCTCTCTTTCCTGATAGTATATTCAGTACTAGATCATAAATTGGTGTGCATGGACCAACCCTTCAGTTCTTCAGTTCAGCTGATACACTGTGCGTAACAGAATTCAAGATGGATAAGGCTGGGAAGGCGGAAGGTGTGAGGAGAAAGAAAGAAAGTACAGATATGAAATACCATTACATACATGACAGTACATTACATAACAGTCATTACAGGAGCTACCGTGCATATATGATTTCCACTTCTCAACTTTCAATGTGCTTTCAAAAAAATTACAAAGTCAATGTTTGTTTTATAGTAATATTAACCGTAACTTAAATTATGATTAATTTACCATTTGTATATAAATGCCTGCCTTAAAATTTTTAATCACAGCTAAATGGAATCCAGCAGAATGTTATGCCATGGTTCTATATGCTGCTGTTTTGAAAACTAACTACATTAAATATTTTTACCTCTTTCTTTGGTCCTGTTACTGTTCAAGATTTATTGCCTGCTTTTATTTTTATTAGTACTCTACCTTAAGTGAAACTGATATACCAATTGTATTTGAGAATATTCAGGCTAGACATATTATGAACAAATGAAGAAATTAAATGTCTCTGTTACCATCTTGCATGAATTTTTTCATTTCTTACTGTAGTTTCTTTGAGTATCTGTTACTTGCTCTCAATATGTGCATTTTGTTTCCATTAACTCTTACCATTTTAATTATATATTGATTCCATGCCATGAACTTTATCTGACATAATTTTCAACAGAATTGTCTAATATCCTAGAAAGGTATCTTTAATGGACTTACTATGGACTTAACTAACACTTGTTACAGAAGCAGCCAGCTAAAACATAGAGCATAGAGCACAACAGCAATTTCAACACTTCAGCTGGAGAGAGATTTGTTTGTTCTACATATTTCCTTGGGGAAAAAAAAAAGAAAAAAAAAAAGAAAGAAAGAAAAAAGAAAAAAGGACAAAGTCACACATCAGAACGGAAAAAAAAAAAAAATCCAGCTGTTCTCTCATATATATCCTGAACTGACTGTTCTGTTCAAGAAAGATTATCCATAGACAAAATAAAATGATTTTTTTTTTTTTTTCAGCAGTACATTATCAGAGTGCAAGCTAGAGTATCTGTTCTTTTTTTGATCTATGCATTTCTCTCCTGCTTTTTTTTAATGGGTTTACTCTTGATAGAAAACTGTCAATGTCCTTATCACTTTTAGAAATGAATGGTCTTATTTTAACATAGATTAATAAAATATTGCTAAATGCCATTATTTTGTACCTGTGACTGAAGTAAAAGAAAATGATTTTATTCCTCTAGACTTTTGAAGACAGCAGCATTACTGGCTGTCTCACTCTTGTCGATTTCCATAATAGGAACAGATGTGGAGTTTTTGGGGCTTTTTTTTTTTTTTTTTTTTTAATTTATTAATGAAACACCATGGTTCAGTATAGTGTGTCTTTCATTAAACCTGCAATTGTGACATTTGTTTAATATATAATCTTTTTCTCTCTTCCAACTTTAATCTGGAATGGAGGTGCAATTGAATTTGTTATGTAAAAAGCATTCAGACTGAACTCACAAATCAAAATTCTGAGTCTTGGTCAGTATCTTTAGGTCATTATATTGGTCTTGTATGGCAAGGTTATGGTAGTAGGGGTGCTGCAAAAATGGCTTCTGTGAGAAGAGTCCAGCAATGGCACCATGTTAGATAAGAGCCTGTTGCGCCTGTGCAACAGCATATTTGGGGGGCGGGGTGGGGTGGGGAGGAGAGTAATGCTGCATAAGAGCAGCAGGGAGAGAGGAGTGAGAAAATGAAGAAACAGTCCTGTAGACACTTAGATCAGCATAGAAGGTTATTTTAGAAGCATAGGGCAGCAGGTGCTCCAGGAGCAGAGCAGAAGTTCCTTGTAGCCCAGCAGACGACCATGGAGAAGGTTGTCCCCCTGAAGCCCATGGGCACAAATCGTCATGTGCAGCCATGGAGGAGACTATGGGGCAGCAGCAGATGAGGCCTGAAGGAGGCTGCAATCCATGGAGAGCCCCTGCAGGAGCAGCTCTAGGCCAGAGCTGCAGCCTGTGGAGAGGGGATCCTGCAGGGATGGGGATTTGATGATACTATCGGAACTGATAAACTATCTTGTTTTTCTGAACCAGCAGCTTTCCACCATTCTGTCAAAAGCATGTTTTCTGGTACACTTTCCAAGACATGTTGAGTAAGCTTGACTAGAGTCACTCAAGCTCAACCTGAAAGTAAGAAAATAGTATAAAATGGCCTAAGAGGGAAGTAATTTTGGTGCTGGAAGTATAACATTGCAGACAAGTCGGGAAGATACCATTGCAGACAAGTCAGGAGAGCAGCACTGGCTTCTGGGACCAGTCAACAGGCTCTTCCACCCTGTGTAGGGACACCTATTGGGTAAGATTTGCACGTTTCTCTATACAGAGTGCTTCTGGGAAATTCAGAAACCTCTAGAGAGTTATTGGGTGATTTGATGTGATTGTGGTTGGCTGTATTACTTGTGTTATTAGTTAACTTCACATGCTTTGCAGTGTATTTATCACCAGCAATCCAAAAGAATCTGTAGCCTGTTGCATTAATGAACTTAAACGTTCAGAAATCTAGATGTGAGAGTTCTCATTGGGTGCAGCCAAATTCCTAAAGGATGGTCATGGAAGTCTGTTTGAATGTGATTAAACAAATCGGACAGTGCATTGTATGTGAATCCATAATCATGATAGTTCATATATTGAACATGAACAGATTTGTAGTGCTCACTCAGGGCATCACTCAGAATCTGAGTTCAGAGGCCCTCAGCCCCTCTGATATCTGAGGACAAGCTGGAGTGCAAAGAGTTTATTTTCTATCAATCTTCCTTGCTCTTTTCACGTAACAAAAGTCTGAATATTTGAATGTATTTTGTATGAACACAATACATGCTCTAACAAGTTCTACTCAGGGGAAAAAAAAAAAAAAGGAAAAGAAATTTCAGTTTTGAGATTAAATATGTGGAAATCGGGAACACTGTTGTATGTTGGCTGTTTTCATAAGCCTTATATATTGTGCTTCATTACTTTGCATTTATGGACTGATTTGAATAAGGATTCAAATAAATTCTGAGTTGCTCCTAAGGCCTAATGTTTGGAGAGCCATGGAACAAAACAATGGTAGTGCAAGAGCAAAGAAGGTGAGATAGAGGCATATTTTGACAGACAGCATGCACCATCTCTGTGAAAAGCTATAGCTCATGTCATTATTTCTTAAATGTAAGTAACTCTTCTGACTTTTGGAATGTGATGGTTACTGGTAAGCGTTTGGTTACTGATAAGCATAGTGCTGGATAGTGAATGGCTTTTTTCTTACTTGAAAATGTAACAGAAAAGATGGAAGACCAAATATAGTTTGTTTTAAAATGCTAGTAGTTTGATTTAATAGCCATGATCTCAAGAAACAGTACAGATGACTTTCTTATACATTTCTAGTTCTCATCATTGTCTTTATTCTTATGTCTTAGCTGAAAAAATCCTATCTTTTGGCAAAGCCACTTAACTGGTCATAATTAATTGTTGCTGTATGCTAGTGTTTTAAATACAAACACTAGATATGCTCGAGTACAAGAAAATGAAAACCAGTGTTTCTTTCTGGTAAGAGGACAAAAAGTACAAGGACTGTCTGTCTAGAGGAACTTTGTACAAATAGAGGAAGAGGAAAGCAAATGCAATTTATGAAAAAGGATAAGAATAATGTAAAAAAGAAATTAAAAGTATGTTGCTACTGAGCTAGAAAGGAAGCCATTCCTTAGTTAACAGGTACAACCTAGATATGTGCTACTTGTTAATGCTGAAAAGCAAACTAAGATGCAACAGGGAAAGGTTAGAAAAAGATATTCTGAGAATTCTGAGGTAAGGAAAACTCTTCTAAGAACACTGAATAACAAGGAAAAAATTGCACAATACTTTAAACTGGACTAATGCAAAGAAAAAATTTTTAAAATCACAGGAATGGTTACTTCAGAAAGACATTTGGTGATAAAGATGGTAAGAGTGATAAAGAACACTTTCAGAATCTGTGTAATCTCTAAGAATTGAAAAATAAGGATGATCTTTAAAGTGGGGTACAAAACTCAGATAAGTCATGATAGTATGTGTCAGGAGATCTCTCATCTCTTGAATTTCTCAAAGCTAATAAAATCAAAGGCTATTTTTACTGCAGCTGTCAGCATCTGATGAATCAACATATATTAGAACTGTGGATCAGCTCTTTTTTTATTTGTTGTTTCACGACTAAAAGCTTTGAAAACTCTTTCCATACAGTATGTTGGAAATCACAGAGAAGATATATTCAGTTCTCTTCATTTGTTTCATACTAAAGAGAACATCCATCTAACCATACAGTTACTTTAAATCTAGAAGGATTTTACAGTCTCCCTTTAAAACTTTTGTATTTACTTTTGTTTTACTGTTATATGAATTTATACATGCTAAGTTCACCATATTTATAGAGGGTAGATCTGAGCCTGTAATCAGAACCAACTACTTTCGTGCACTGAGTACAAACAAAGAATGTAAGATCGAGGATATCGTTGTGAGAGAGAGGAAAAGAGAGCATCTTGGGCCTGCAGAACCTCTTAGTATTGAAACTTCTGTACACTTACACACTGTGAGGAAAGGCCAGAGTACTGGTGGTTACACTAGCCACCTCCATGTATCCGGTCTATATATCTCTGCTTATGTCCAGTGGATAACAGTACTGTTTGGTTTAACCTGAAATCTTTAACAGATTGACAATAATTTGATTAGCTTTGGAATGAAGACTCTATTGCATTTTCTAGCTGAAGTAGGGCAGCTCATACAATTTTCCTTTTGTGATTTCAACCAAACTGTTGCTGATGATATTAAAACATAAACAGGAACAGAGCATATTCTTCATCACTAACTTGTGATTGTTTTAACTGCTTCATTCTTAGTGTCATCGCTGGTAAAACTTTGGTTATGCCTAACAGCATTATTTCAAACTTTTTCTGAGCAAAAATTGAAAAGAGTAGATGCCAAGGAACACTCACAAAAAAAACATTATAGACTAGACTATGGATGTGGCTGTACCACATTACTCATCCTCAGAACAAGAGAATGATTCATTGTTTTGTTTATTTATTAATTTCTATGTGCTGCTAGCTGGTGATCTGCTGACCACCTAAAATCTTTGATGTGTGCCAGCACTTTTAAGAAGAAAAAAATGCTCTGCAAAACCCCAGCTCACTCCTTACTTCAAAACTTAGACATTCTGTGGTGTCACTTCTGTTTCCCTCCCCTCCCCCTCCCCTGGCAACTATGAGACATCAGTGCAGGTTCTGGCTCTGGCAATATTTAGGATAATATTTCCTGTCATTTTCTATCAAACATAAACAATTACAGTCTTCAGTTTCAAAATTTTTATCTTGAAGTATGACAGGCAAGATATTCAAACAGTCTGATGTGTTGTTATGGTTTTGTGACTTTTGTTGTCAGTATTCCACATCAGAACATCATGTAAAACAGTGGGAGTTAAAGAGTCAATGTTCTGGTTCCATGGACTGCCTTTTTTGGGCATTTTGGGTTCTTGGAGGGGAGGGGCGACATTCCCAGAGAACTGCAGGCAGAGGAAGAAAGGTGGATGTCCTGGCAGGGTGCCAGCTGCTCTCCCTCTGGCTGACTCTTCATTTACCGCGGAATCACAGAATCACAGAATTGTTGGGGTCGGAAGGGATCTCTAGAGATCATTGAGTCCAACCCCCCTGCCAAAGCAGGTTCCCTACAGCAGGTCGCACAGGGAGGTGTCTAGGTGGGTCTTGAATATCTCCAGAGAAGAAGACTCCACAACCCCCCTGGGCAGCCTGTTCCAGTGCTCTATCACCCTCACCGTAAAGAAGTTCTTGCGCACATTTGTGCGGAACTTCCTATGCTCTAGCTTCATCCCATTTCCCCTTGTCCTGTCCCCACACACTACTGAAAAGTCTGGCCTCACCACTATGGCCCCCACACCTCAGGTATTTATAAACCTGGAGAAAGCGCGTGGTTCCCCTGCAGTCTACAGTAAGATCTTAGTGTTTGACATTTTTCTCTCTCATTTTGTTTGATTTTGTTGGATTCAATAAATTACCATTCCTCCTCATATTGTTGCCCAGCCGGCTAGTACTTTTTGAATTCCAGCAGGCTTGCAGTCATGACCACTTCCCTGGAGAGCCTGTTCTAGGGCCTGACCACATTTTCAGTTAAGAGACATTTCCTAATACCCAACGTGACCCTCTCTTGTTGCAGCTTTATGCCATTCCCTTTGATAGTATTGCTGGTCACAGTTGCAGACTGTGATGATTAGATCACCTCTCAGCCTTATCTATCTGAATAAAACAAGTGATCTCAGTTACTTCTCATGCTTTTCCCTCTACACTCTGTTTTTTTATTGTTTCCCTGTTGAACATTCTCTAATATTTTTATGTCCTTAAATTGCGGTGCTGAAAACTGCACACAGTACTCAAGATGAAATTGCAAAAGCACAGAACAGAATGGTGCAATCTCTCCCCTGCTACCTCATAAAAAGGTAAGACAATAACAAAGCAGTGAGAACAAGTGATTGCTGCAAGTATTGATCACTGTCAGTGTGGTTTATTACATGATTTTAAACACATTTATGTCTGCATTAAGGAACAGAAGATTCCACCTTTTGTTATTTTAGTCTGATTTTTAATTTTAATTTTTATTTATTTATTTATTTATTTTCACCACGCAAACATAAACACAAATACAGCTAAATTTTATTCTACGTTCTGTGCACTGACTAAATAGTTTAGAATCAAGCTTATAAATACCCATACTGTTTATCAGCTTCAAGGTTTTTTTTTTTGTTGTTGTTTCATTGAGGAGATAACTAGTCACAATGATGACAGAGATTTTCAGATCCTAGCAGTTAGTCCCTATTTAAAAACAAACAAGCAAACAAACAAATAATTGTCCACTCTTTCACTGATTAAAGTCCAAATCATGCTAAATCATGTATTGTGATATGAGCAGATTCAAAACTTGCCACAGAATCCCATAGCTAAACCTGAACATTTACTCTGGCAATTTTCTTGAAAGATTTAGGACATTAGGAAGTATTATTATTAGTATTATTAGTAGTATTATTTAGACATTAGGAAGTATTACTTCTCGGAAAGGGTAGTCAGGCATTGGAACGCACTGCCCAGGGAGGTGGTGGAGTCACCGACCATGGGAGTGTTCAAGAAACGTTTGGATGTTGCGTTGAGGGGTATGATTTAGCTGGGAAGTATTGGTAATGGTTGGACTAGATGATCTTCTAGGTCTTTTCCAACCTTGATAATTCTGTGATTCTGTGATTCTGTGATTTTTCACTACTGCTGCTTACCCTACTTATGTTTCAGATGTGACATTTGTAACCATCAGTTAGTAATAAGAAAGCAGATCCATCTTCTAATTCTATTACAGATAAAATTGTTGATAATAGTCCTGGTAATTAGCTGATCTACAATAAATTATTAATAGATATCTGACGAATACATATGGAATAGATGTATGTTAGTAATCGCATGTTAATGGAGACTAGAAAGCTCTGCTGTCTATCATATATAAATACTTCATATGCTGAAATTGATATTCGAACTATTGCTACTTATTTATCCAGGAATAAAATTTATTAGTTTAAATGCCTCCTTACTAGCCTTTGATCAGGACTAGACATGATAATCCTACAATATTTCTGTGACAGTGAATTTGAAGTACAAATCTTATTCGGCTTTTGAGAGATCTTCACACCTCTAAAATATCATCACTGAAGAAAAATCTCATCTGGAAACATGACACTCAGTGTAATGTGAAAAAGTGCTGGAAATATACTTTGAATCCTGTAAAACATGAAGAAAAATGGATCCATTAATTATTTCCATTAACATCCTAAATGGAAACAAAGCCACAAGAAGATCTCTGTAAAGCTCCACTTAGGTTTTCCTTATAAATTTTAGATGTCAGAATCAAGACACCACTGTAATATCTTTCCTTATTCCTATAGAAAAAAAAAAAAGAAAGAAAAAAAAAAAAAAAGATTGTTTTTCCATCTAGGATAAAATCAAATTTAGTTGGTATTATGCTAACATCCTATATCCCTATTCACTCCCCATATTATTCAGCTGTCCCACCTGCTAGAAATGACTTTCTGTACCGGGTAGATGGATGATTTGTGTGTTCAAATTGTTGAGAAATCTCATACTCATTAAGTAAACCTAAAGATAAAAGAAAATCCATTTTGTTCTATAGTATCTTTGTTCATGCTGATATTGGCAATTAAACTGTGAATGACACTCAGGTGAAAAACTGAGTATTATTGATGTGATAATCAATACTAATACCACAAGAAGATTTACAAGAAGTGAGAAGGGAAGGAGAAATCATTTCATTGAAATGGTTTTTCTTTCTGATTTGCAGATCTTAACCTCAGGACGCAAACTGGGAATAGTAACTTTAAGTAGATCAAGGAAGGCTTTATCAAAGAGATAACAGACCCTGAACTTCTGCTCCCAGATAAACTTCATGCTGTTTCAGAGAAGAAATATACATTTTCTGAGGTATAAAAATCCATCAGTCGGTACCTGATAAAATCAGTAAGGACTATACTCAGAATGATGAAAGAAAGGCAGAAGGAAGGTAAATAAATACACTGACAATATGAATTCCTAGCTAGGGTCTAGAAAGCTAAGTTAGTGCTTCTTCTATTTTGTCTATTTAAAATTAATATAACATTTAGCATTTTAGCATTAAGGATAATAAATATATATATATATATATATTTGATCAATTTAACTGGAATTAAAAGAGATAATATATAAAAAACAGGTTCTGACAGAAACTAATAACCAAGTATTTGAGACCTCTTATACTTTATTTGTCCTCTGAAGAGCTGGAGATTATTTAGAATAATTCATTTACACAACTTCCAGCTCACAGTGTAAGGCTCAAATAGAGCACTATTCCTGTATTTTACAAAGGTGCATTTCTACAAACGCAACTAATACTGCACATTTAAGAAACAGAACTTTCAATAGAGAAGATCAACTGAATAGCAAGCTGTACAAAGATGAAGTACAGTTCTCTTCTCCTGTTAAACTTGAGAAAAGACTTCACTCTTGATGTGATACAGTAACAGAAGTGCATGGTGCTTTTGTTCACACACTGCAGGTGAATGTGATTCTGTCCAAGTGGCATGCTTTTTTTTTTTTTCCTCTCTAAATTGATGACATTACAAGACATCAGTAAGTTCTTCAAGTTCTGTTTCCTGAAACAGTTTTTAGGAGGTCAGAATAACTTCAGATTCAGAGCATTAGTGAATGAAATATACAATATTAAACACAATACAATCCTGTATCCATTATGGGAGTATCAGAATGAGTGGAAAACATGTCAGAAATTAAATAAACAGTGCTATGACCCTGACTAGAAAGAAGCACAAAGTAGTTCAGTTTTAAAATTTACATTAATATTTTTGGAAACAAAGTTCTTAATAAAAGCAGTAGCGCTGTTGCAACTGGAATAATCACAGTTGCCATAACAGCTTATAATGAAATAGATATTTTTAAAAATCCAATTTCTGGACAAGTTTCTCAGTACTCATTTTGTCTAGCTAACAACTAAATCATTACTGCCACAAGTAAGTCTTGACATGGTAAGAGCTTTAATTTTTACTACTATTATTTTTAGATTCTGTTAAGTGCTTCTCCACGTACACTTTGAAAGATATGATAAGCTATAAATGAAAAATGAAAAATCAAAAAACTGGTTTTTATCGTACAGCACCTGTATATGTTACACTGTTTGCTAAGTTATATGCTGGCAGTTAAGTGTTTAGATTTAGAATCTGGATTTAGAATCAAGTGAATCCTTTTGCTTGTTTTTCAGAAATGGTTTTGAGAACCCTTCAAATGTATCTAATATATTCCTTAATCCATAAATTATCTCCAGATATGTATAGTGGATATTTCTGTCAAATCTGCCGTTTGTTGCTTCTTGCTTAACTCTGTCATTTCCGCAAGTGCCTGAAAAAGGCCTTTTTTGTCTCAAATAGAATAACTCATTCAGCACCTCAAGAATGTGTTTGGAATTTGAATAATGTTTTAATGTAAACTTACTAACACTGTGTGTCTTTAATTGAGTATGATACTTCTTTACATAAGGGACAGTCCAGGTAAATTTGTCTGAAAGCTTTTTTGCCCCTTCTGAAATTCGTAGTGATTTTGATGCTTTTGAGAAACAAATGTGTAGATGTCTTGGCTACACATTTCTTAAGATTTTATAATATGAGTTTAAATGTGCAATTTTACACCAGCAAAACTCAGATCAAAATTAAAAAAAAAAAAAAAAAAAAAAAAAAAAGCAAAACTTTCAATTGATCAGTCTATGTGAGAATCTAGTATATTACTATGGGGGTACTTTGTAGAAAAATAATTTTCTAGTACTTTTTTTTTAGTATCTAATATTCTACTGAGTTAAATATGTAGACCTTATAGCTAATTTAAACTTCAGTTATTTACATGTGGTCAAATATTAGAACTTTTGTGCTTTGAGAAATTCTTTTTGACAGCTATCTGGAAACTTCTGTGCTTTGTTCTATTTGATGCTTCCTTCTAGCAGTTAAAAAAGCTAACTCATTGCTTCTTGAATATGTTCTACTTCCTTTCTCATGTTTTTGATGGGAATCTGACATTGTATCCAAAACCAAGGGCCTCATGCCAGATGCCAGGACCACCAGTCCCATCCAAAAGGAGTAGGGCTAATCTCCAGCTCTGCACAGCCCTACACTGCCCAGCAAAGCATACATAATGGTATTCAAATAAGAAGAAAATTTGTGCGATGAAATTTATCTTAGGGAATGATAAAAATGTCTGATTCCACTGATTGCACTGATTGCACTGATTGCATTTTCTCTGAGTAAAAGCTCAGAGAAATAAGGGCATAATGATTTATATTTAAGTGATCTGAATGCCACTTCTTAACTTACAGGCTAGTCTGGGCTCAGTTACTAAACACTGCTAACTGGTATGGTATTAAGGTACACAGGCTACTTGCAGATAAGAAATTTTCTAAGTAAGTTCTGAACATGTTAGAGACATTGAGGGTAGAGAGAATCAAAGCTGAACTCGTCTCTAAAATGCCATTTGGAAGTGATGTGTAGGATGAACTCTCTCCAGAGTGTGCCCTGCCTGGAGACAAAAGAGTCATTGGAGCACCCCAGGGGAAAGCATGGAGATGATCTCAATTCCAACTGTTATATATCTGGCCAGAATTTCAGTTCTTGAACTTCAGAAGAGATAGACCTTTGGTGTACCTAAGACTGAAGTAGCGTAAGCTGTCAAAGCCTATGGAGAATGTAGGAAGAGCACATAAACAGCATGCCTCCTTTCAGTCACAAAGAATCTTTACACACTTGTAGAACTTATGTGCAACATAACTTAGCCTGCAAGGATGATTTATGAAATTTAGTTAAACTGATACATGGATCATTTCTGCAAATTAAGCATTTAATTTCAAAAAAGAACATGAGGTAAACAGGATTCTTTATTTTGCATGTGTGAATCTCTGATTTACTGCTGTTTTTAAATAGTGAGGACTGCTTGGAATCTGAATACTCAAATAAGTCTCTAGGGCTGCCACCTTGAATAGACCAATACTGGCAGAATTTTCAAGGAAAGATTATGAAATAACCACCTATTTCAGCAAGTCACAGGTCAGCATTATGTGCTAACAAAACTATTAAATTCACATAGATTTTAGAAGTGATGAAAATTAATCACTAGAAAAAATTTTATAGGGACAAAAATGGGCACAATTCTATCAGCATATGAGTGACATTTTTAAAAAAAATGATGCACAGAATTGTGGAAGTAGATACACACGTGTAGTTGACATAGAATAGGTTTAAACCTAGACATGGGTTTAGGTTACAAGATCCCTCTGGATGTCATCTGGTCCAACCTCCCTTGTCAAACAGAGAATCAGAATGATTTTTTTATTATTATTTTTTTTTCCTAGAAGGAATTGTAATATAAGAAATGAAATAGCAAAATAAATGTGCACACTTAGCTATGTGAATTGATTTCTATAAAAAATTGAAAGGTTTTTGTTGAAAGATAAGAAGGATACGTTCTTAAATAATATTACATTTCTATTTGTCTTTTTAGAGACTTTATTCAGATATATCAGAATATCAGATATTCAGCACAGATCATCTACTCTTACAGACAAAAACTGCATAAGTGTTTGAATATGTTAAGAGTTCCTATAAATAGAACTCTACAAAGTGCTTCTTTTGCCAAGAGAGTTGCTATTAAAATTATCCATCCAGCACCTACTGTAGTTTATGGCTGAAAACATTCTATTTAATGACTTAGATTAGTAAATTTTATTTCATTACTTTCCACCTTGAAAATATTTGAGAGGCTGAGAGAACTGGGGTTGTTTGGTCTGGAGAAGAGAAATCACAGGGAAGACATTATTGCTCTCCACAGCTGCATGAAAGGAGGGTGTGGCGAGGTGAGGGTCAGGCTCTTCTAGGTAACTAGTGATAGGACAAGAGGGAGTGGCTTCAATTTGTGCTGTGGGAGATTCAGGTTGCATATTAGGAAAAATTTCTTCTCTGAAAGACTGGTGAGGCACTGGAATGGGCTGCCCAGGGATGTGGTTGGGTCACCATCCATGGAGGTGTTCAAGAAACTCATAGACGTGGCACAGAGGGACACAATTTAGTGGACAATATTGGTGGCAGGTGGATGGTTGGACTAGATGATCTTAGAGGTCTTTTCCAACCTTAATGATTCTATGATTTTACTACTATGGTGATTTGAATAAAAATGAATTATCACAGTAATCTGGCCCAGTGGCACAGACTCCTGATATGGGAACGATAATCATGACAGTAAGTACTGCATGTAAAGTAGTACTAAATGGGGGAAAAAAAGAAAAAAGAAAAAAAAAAAAAAGGCAAAATTCATACACTTTTATTGTCTATTTTCCAGAATTTAAAATTTCAGAATGCCCTTATTTTAGTGTTCCTCTAGCATGTCGTCACTTCTGGCCCATTACATCAAATCATGTAGTATGACATTTTTTACATTTCACAGTGTTTGAATTAAAAAGGAAGAAGTATTTTCCTTCAGAAATGGAAGAGAAGAAAGATCTTGCAAATCATTTCTAATGAAATTTAATCCTAATGTATGAGATATTCATATGTCCTCTATGATCTGAAATCTCTCATTGGGTTTTCATAGGCTCAATAGAAGAGATCAGGCTTTCATAGATGTTAGAAGAAACTAAGGAATTATGGCTTACAAATAAGTCAAATTTCATTATTTACTATCTACTGTGATAATTACTTCTGCCTGGAGGAAATTGTTTTCCATTTTTATTTTTATTTATTTGTTTGTTTGTTTATTGGTGTCTTTTATTTTTCTTAAATGTAAACACTCGGGATTCTGCATGAGAATTTAACTTCCATAGTCAGGTCAAATGTCCCTCTAGTTCTTGAAGGATAATTAAAATGAGCAGCCATTCATTGTTCATTCTGTGTCATTTATGACTGCAGAGATTTCAACATCATCAATCATCATTAACATCACTTCTCTCTCTCTCTCTCTCTCCCCCCCCGTTTCACTTTTTACTAGTGAAAATTCCAGATTTTTAATTCCAACATCCTCCAAATTCTTTGATAATCCCTCAGTTTCTCTTCAAATGTTTTTTCATTTTATTATATCCTTCTTGAAATGGAAGGACATTACCTCCATGAAGTATTAAAAATCCAAAGGTAGAGAAGCATGATTTTTAAGTGGTACTTTCGTTTTATTTTCTAGTTGTCATCTTTCCTAAGATTCAGCTGAATTTTTGATTACCAATGTACATTAGTCTAATCTTTTCAGAGAACCATGCCCTGGGTTCTTGTCCCTGAATGGCAGTAGTCAGTTTAGAGCCCAACGCTTTGTAATGATTTTCTTGTGTTCAGTTGTCATCGTTTAAGATTTATCTACAATGAGTTTCAAAGCTAATATGTGAATTTACTCAGGCTGTTATATGAAACTAAGTAAAGAAACAAAAGTTCTGATCTGGAATAAAATTCTCAGTTGCACCCTCTTCCCATAAGGGTGAAAAAGGATACTAGCCATTTGTCTCTGTAGTTGCTTTATCTTGATCATAAAAAGGAGAGGAAAAAAAAAAGCACCTCCCCCCCACCAGTGGTAACATTTACTGCAAAATCAGAACAGTCAGAATCATAAGACAGCTGCAAACACACACAAAGGGATTGATTAATATCTCCTTAATTATTCAATTAATTATAGAGAAAAAAATAAAATGTTTTCTTAAAATTGAATGATAATCAAGTACGGGATGATTTCCTGTTTTTTTTCAGCACCAAGTCACAAGGGATTCTAATCTTAGAAACGCATGAATGGTTTTCAATGTCAGCTAAGGTTGGTGGTTTTTTTTTTGTCTTCCAGTATTGCCTAATTAAATCTGGGTGGCATGACAAAACAATTTCCCAGAGGGTTATGTGATGTCTCTTCTTTATCAACATAATTTCATCCTACAATGCAGCTCATGTTCAGGGAGAGTACAAGGCAGTGCTAGTTATTGACCTCAAATCTACCCAACCATGTTTGAGAATGGAGAAGAAAAGGAATTAAATTTTTTAGCTGGTATAAATCTAGAAATCTATACAGAATTATCTGCACTGATGTTAATGGACCATAATGACTTACACCAGCTAAAAAGCTAACCCAGATTCTTCTCCAAGATCTTTCTTAGCCTGATTTGCAGACAATTAGTGTGAAATGCTATTTTAAACTCAAGTATTTATACAAACAGCAGTCCTAATTATCTATATTATCTAATTATTCTTCAGACTAGCTAGGGAGAGTATTTTAGTTAAGCAGTGTTGCTCATTTAAGCTTTTTAAGAACTTATTAGCAGTAGGTTTTTCTCCTCCAGGTTTTTAAAACTTCTGGTACCCTAGACTGTCTTGGATTTCAGTCATCCTGATGTCAGTCAGGAAAAATTCCTTCAAGTCACTGGAACTACAGGACCAGTGTAAAATTTTTCAAAATGCAATTTAGTAGTCTAACAGGAGAAAATTGTTTGATTTAAGGATGGCATTTAATATGTATCAATGAATAGATTAATGTAAAGAAGGGGTGGAATAAATTATTTCAAAATACAAGTTCTTTTTCAGTAAGATAGGTGTAAATCACGATGTGATGTCTAGAAAGTCTGAATGCAAAGATATACAGTCCCTTCTAACGGTCCGTATGTAATGATTCCATTAAGTGAGAAAGCAAAGGAAAAAAAAAAAAAAAAAAAAAGAAGAAAATTGTGGTGCTCCAACAACTACTTTTACTCTGTAATAGAATAGGAAACTGTAACAGGAACCAAAACAGTTTATATTAGTCTCTGACACATGAACTGTATTTTTCAATCAATTTTTCTGCGATAGTGTGATGATGTACTCATGTTGGTAATTTCCTGAGTCTAGATGAAGGCTTGTTTCATTTAAATATTTTTAGAAATAACTCTTGGAATACTGAACCTGACCAACTTGGCTGTCAGTCAAAGTTTGTCTGAACAGTTATTTGTGCTTGTCTACAAAAGGAATTATTCCTTCTGTGCAATAATATAGAGGAAAATGGATAAACTATTGGCCATTGCAGACCAAAGCCAATGTTAAATCTTAAAAAAAGTCCTACTGGCAAGATCCAGATGGGGACTTGCGTGAGATTTAAGTATATGATTATCTCTATTTGGCTTTCTAGTCAGAAATTACTATCCCTTCATTTCCAATGCCCACTAATTGCTGACTAACTGAAAATGTTTGTTACTTTTATTACTTTTAATTTCAGAGTCTCAGTGTGCCAGAAACATTCTACTTCTAGTACTGCAAAATAACTCTGCAACCACTATAAAATTTACAGCCTACACTTTCGCATATCTTATCTGCCAAGTCAGACCTGTCCCATATTTTCAGATGATAATATAGGAGGCTGTAGATGAAAATGAGCTAATGAAAAGATCCAAGTGGAAACTCCAGTAAAGGGATTAACTACAGAAGTGTTCAAAACAGTCCTTTTCCCTATTCAGATTTCTACTTTGTTCTGGGCCAGTGCTCTGTTTGGTACAGAAAATGGAACAGCTGAAGGAATATTCTACCTACAAACACAGAGCTTGAAGTTCAGTTTTATGTTTGGACTGTTTGATTGAACTTACATTATCCACTAGAGTACCTTATCTGTCATGAAGTATTCTGTTATAAATCTATTATGATTCATCTTGGCAAGGTTATTTTATTTTTCATGAAGCATTTTCTTAAAACAATCAGAGTGCGATTTCCTGATTCAAGTCTTTGCTTTAATAGTAACTTATATATTTAATAATAGATCAGTATATATGTGTGTGTGCATAAATGAAAAGACAATATTTACAGGATTATGGAATGGAATTGCTAGTAGCAGGTGTACAAGCAAAAAGACGTGGGTGAGAGGACAAACAATGTCACATAAAAAGGGTAAAAACTATTTCCTATTTTCTCCACTGACACTGAAGTTCAGTTTCCAGTGCAGGGAGCGGTGAAGCTTTATCTTACAAAGTACTATGAGTGGACATAAAAGCCAAAATAACATTTTCTGAAGAGCTCTGTGTGTGTAAGATCTGAATGGAATGAGGTTAACTTTCTTAGCAGAAACTTTTATGTTGGTGTATTTTGGATTTCCAACCAAAACAGTGTTACAACAAATCAGTGTTTTGGCTGTTGCTGAACAGATGAAATTCCTACCTGCTGAATAGTGAGTGAGTGGCTGACTAGATGTTAGCTGCTGACTGAAGTCAATACATCACACAGTGGAAAAGATTCCAGTGCATAAATACAACTGTGGAATTGTCCAAAGAAAAATTCTTTCAAATCATTCAAGTAATATTTATGATATTTGTAAGATTTGCTCTTGCCGATCAGTTGTTTGATCATGTTTATTTTTTCAATCACTTTTTTTTTTCACATTCTTATTTTACTTTAAGCCAGTATGTTTGACTTTCCACTTGTCCTCCTCAACTTAATTCTCTTTCCTTTTTTTTTTTTTTTTTTTTTTTTTAATATCCCAACTGTTTATCTCCTCCAATCAATAGAATGCAGCTAAAACTATGGATATACAGATGCATCACAGGTTTCCTTCAAGCTGTAGGACTGTAGAAATATGCCCTAATCTAGTCTGTAATCTTGAGGCCAGGTGAAGAGCAAAGTCAGGCCTTTGAATCTCAGAGGAGCTAACTTCTGACTGATTAAGGAATTATTAAATGGGATCCCCTGGGAAGCTGTCCTTAGCGACATAGGAACAGAACAGAGCTGGCAGCTCTTTAAGGACACCTTTCTGAGAGAATAAGAGCTCTCCATCTCCAACCATAAGAAATCAAGCAGAGGAGGCAGGAAACTGACATGGCTGAGAAATGATCTGGTGATCAAACTGAGGGAAAAAAAGGAGGAAGCAGGGATGAATGATGTAGGAAGAATACAGGGATGTTCTCTGGGCATGCATAGATGGGATTAAGAAAGCCAAGGCATACATAGAACTGAACTTGGCAAGGGATTTGAAAAATAACAAAAGAGGATTCTACAGGTACAGTAGTCAGAAGAGAAAGGCAAAGGAAATTGTACCACTTCTGATAAATGAGACAGGAATACTAGCTAGAACAGATATCAAAAAGGCTGAAGAATTCAGCAAGTTCTTTGCCTCAGCCTTCACTGGCAGTCAGGCTTCCCACATCTCTCACATGCCTGAACCACTAGGCAGTGATCAAGAAAGCAAAATCTCTCCCCTCTGTAAGAGGTCAAGTCCAAGACTGTCTTATGACACTGTATGTGTACAAGACTATAGGGTCAGGTGACATACAACCAAGGGTCCTGAAGGAACTGGCTGAATAGGTTGCTAAGCTACTCTACATTATATTTGCAAAGTCACGGCTGTCAGGCATGGCTTCTGGTGACTTGAAAAATGGCAACATCTCTCCTATTTTTAACAATGGGAGAAAGGGTGACCAGAGGAAACTACAGGCTGGTGCAACTCACCTCTGCCTGGAACAGATCTTCTGAGAAGAGGTATTAAGGCACATATGAGACAAGGAGAGTATCCAACACAGCCAGCATGGCTTTAGCATGTGCTTGACTATCTGCTGGCCTGCTATGGTCGAATGGCAGCATCAGTGGGCAAAGGAAGGGCAACAAATGTAATCTATGTGGACTTGTGCAAGGACTTTAATATGGTCCTGCATCACATTCTTATCTCTGTAATGGAGAGATGTGTATATGAAGACTGGTCTATTCAGTGGATAAGGAATGTGTTGGATGATTGCAGTGAGAGCATTGCTGTCAACAGCTCTACATCCAGGTGGAGGCCAGTGCTCCCCAGGGTTCTGTCTTGGGAGCAGTGCTCTTTAATGATGCAGACAGTGGGACTGAGTGCACACCCAGCTAGTCTGTGGACAGCACCAAGCTGAGTGTTGCTTGGTGAGAAAGAAGCCCACTGCAGTACAGTAATAGCTAAAATGGATATGTGATCACCTTGCTAGCCATCTAATGTTGAAGTAATTGCTTTTCCTAAGGAAAAAGGAACATAGATATGACTCGAGACATCTCTGACTTCAACTACCATAAACCAACTGGTTCAATGTTGTCCACCTGCTGACTGTGCAAAGCTAACACATATGTAGACAGATATACATAGAACAGATTCAGTATATCTATTCTCAACAGCACTTGGTCCCACATCTTGTTTGGACCCCAGGTTCTGTCTTTTCAGTTTATATTTTTTAATGTGTATGTTCACAATTTTCATTAGTTCAAATTGTTTGAAATAATGTAAAATTATCTTTTGGCCTAATGGTATTTTGTTTTTATTACATGAAAGTGAAAGCATGACACACACAGAAGTGAGCCATGAGGATACAGAATATTCTGTAGGATGGTGAGATGAAAGGATAAAAGATCTGCTCTGGGTTTTATCCAGATCTATTCGCTTCATTGAGAATGGTCTCAGCAATACATTCTCTTTTCAACTGCATTTTGGTTTCATGCTATAAAGATCTATTTATGTGATTTTAGAACCCTTAGCATAGAAAATAGTAGAAGGAGGATTGAGGTGGTTAAGATTTTGAATAATCCATGTAATTAAATTATTAGGCAGACTAGACATACTTGACAGTCTGTTTAATGTATGGTAGTGACTACAAAAGACAAAATATTTGGATGAAAAAGTTTTGGAGAATAAAGATGTGGGTAATATTACAATAATACACATTTAATTTCAGTTAATATTTTTACACCCATATGAAATACAGTGTTTTATTTTTTTCAGATGTCCTAGTTAAAAATTTGGAATTGGCATTGAAACTTTCACTACACTTAGGCAGCAGAGAAATGCATTTCTCCCTATTCTTCCTAGCCCAAGACATCTCATAGGGGTTACGAGGCAGATAATTTAAAAGACTAGATATGAGAACCACTAGGGGCATAGTAAAATTCTTTCATCAGATAGTTGAAAAAAGCTCAAGTACTTCCATTTTTTTTTTCTTACTGAGACCATGTTCTTTTATTTATGCAATAAAATGAGTAATTAAATATTGAAATCACCACTGGCTTTAAGGACTCACTGACTAAAAAAGAAATGAATTAGAGAGGCTTTTATATCTTCAGGTGTTGTTTTTGTTCTCATTTCTACGGGTGTTAGTTGGCTTTAACCTCGCTGACATTAAAAAAGTCTGTATAGCATAAAGCCAGATATGGTAAGACAGTAAAGACTCTATAAAGGAAGAAATCATCTACTTCACAATGATTACAAAGGCAAAAAGAAAAAAATAATAAAAAGAGTAAATGAGAAGGCTGAAAAGAAAAACTGTTTTGTGTTGATGCTCTCACATTTATGATTATAATTGTGGTTAGACCTTCTCTAATATCTAGAACAGCAGTGAGTCATAATACTAACAAATGTGTATTCCATTGTAAATAATACACACAGTTAATATCAATAAAGATGTTTTTATTTAGGAAGAACAAAAAGTTTACAGTGATGAGTTAGATAAATATTAAGCGTCACTTCAGATTATAAAAATCATGATTCTGATGTTTTGATAGAAATGATTGAAAAGTATATTTCTATGCAAAGTCAAAAACTTCATTCTTCCATGCATTTTAGAAATAAATACCAAAGTTCTTTACCCTTACAAATGACAATTATATTATCAACACAACTATCATGTAAAAGTAATTGTGTTGAACAAGATTTAATACATCTAAATTCAGGCACTTAAATTATTCTATCTAAAAGGCCTAAAGTAAAAGCACTAAAATCAGTGGCTTTAAAATCAGCCATATGTATGTACTGAGTAATACAGTAGAAAGAATGTCTTGTACAATGTTGTCATGTAATCAAAACTAGACAAGCAAGAGATAAGAATTAACAGATAATATGAACTATGTCCTAATATGATTTCAAACTTCAAGAACAGCTAAGGACACAATTGTTCTAGAACAGTGATGAAAGTATAGTTCAGAAAGTGCATCATCTTTTACTGAAGAATGAGTCTGATTTGGAACAGGCTGGATTAAAAGGCAAAATGGACAGCCCAAGCCCTAGATATAAAGCGCCTCCCTGGAGATGAGAAATGGCTGAAGTTGGGCTGAAATATTGGTTTGCAGGTAGGTCCATCTTGGGGGGACCCAGGGCTGGGAAGGGAAAGTCTATGGGAAGCTGCAGACAGGCTCTACTCTAGTCTTATGGGGGCGGAGACTGATGGCCCCAGAGGATAATGTTGGGTTCTGGAACCTGGGAAGGATTTGGGGAGGCTCTAGTGGGTCAGGAAGGGAAAATGAGGCCTGGTGGTACCCTCAAGACCCTGACACATTCCTTCTCATTAGTAATTTCCTTTGTAATCCCAGTACTCCAAATTCCATTTAATTACAGTTGTGTTACCCATTATTTTTTTATATGCACACAATGCAGAAGTAAATATTGTTATCTCAGCACAGAGTTTAACCTCCACATGGAGACCACTGAAAGAACACAGTGTTTTCCCCACATATTTCAGGAGGACAAATTACTTCCTTTAAAAAGGCAATTGTTCGTGCTGCTATCATTTTTTAATGTACTTAGATTAGAAAAAGGGTGTTAATGTAATAAATCATTTAATAAAAATAGATAATGGGTATATCATTTCTTTTAAAACCACAGTACTACAACTTGAAAGAGTGGTAAATTTTCTAGTATGCAGCAAACAGTGATAGATATGTGTTACTACTATAATGACCATTTATAGTATTCTACTTGTTTTACTCATTTCAAATTTAGACCTTTAACACTGTAGACGAGAAGCTGGACATGAGCCATCAGTGTGCACTTGCAGCCCAGAAGGCCAGCTATGTTCTGAGCTGCATTAAAAGAGGAGTGGTTAGCAGGGAAAGGGAGGTGATTTTCCCCCTCTTCTCAGCTCTTGTGAGGCCCCATCTTATGTACTATGTCCAGACCTGGGGCCCCCAGCACAAAAAAAGATGTGGAACTATTGGAACAGGTCCAGAGGAGGACCACTAAGATCAGAGGGTTGGAGTACCTCTCCTATGAAGAAAGGTTGAGGGAACTGGGCTTGTTTAGCTTGGAAAAGAGAAGGCTCTGGGGAGAACTCATTGTGGCCTTCCAATATTTGAAGGGAATGTATAAACAGGAGGGGGAACAACTGTTTACAAGGGTGGATAGAGATAGGACAAGGGGGAATGGTTTTAAACTAAGACAGGGAAGGTTTAGGTAAAATATTAGGAGGAAGTTTTTCACACAGAGGGTGGTGACGTGCTGGAACATGTTGTCCAGAGTGGTTGTGGATGCCCCATCCCTGGAAGCAATCAAGGCCAGGCTGGATGTGGCTCAGGGCAATCTGGTCTAGTGTTTGGTGACCATGCACACAGTAGAGGGTTTGAAACTGGTTAATCATTATAGTCCTTTTCAATCCAGGCCATTCTATGATTCTGTTATTCTATGATTATTTTCAATGTGGCATCTCTTTACTAGGACTAAATCTCTCCTTCCAGCTTTAAGAAGGTTTACACTCCTAAAATAGTCTTAGACAAAGGCATCTTTCTCTTCTTTAAATACCTTTAAAATTCTCCAAAAACATCAGAGAAAATGAGGGTGTTTTAATTTTCAACTAAAAAGAGAAATAAACTTATATTTGAAATCTAGAAATCAGTCTATTTTCTAATGAATGTAATTATGCACTCCAAATCACTATGATTTTGAACACAACTTCCCTTTGCTTACATAAACAGAGAAAAACCCAGTCAAACATAGTCTTCAGTACTTCACAAGCTAAGTACAAAAAATGATTATGGAAATATCTCAATACACTTCGAATCAAGAAGAAACCACTCTGATAGCAGAAGTAGTACGTCAGCAGAAACAGGGTATATTTAGCTTGGAGTCAGATATATTGATTGATGGTTTGTTAAAAAGGAAATGGTGGCAGAAATTTTGAAAGTGGCTTAGATTTGCAGTTAGAGGCCCATACAGTATGGACATGGATTTATTTCTAAAATACTTGCAGAATGGTTTCTGCTAGGAGAACATTTACAGATAGAATAGCATTCTCAGGAAATGAGATATTTTGGTAGGAAAGAGTAATTGCTATAGAGATTTTTAAACAAAATGCTCTTATCTGATGTCAATTTCTAAAACGTAAAAATTTAAGAACTTTCTATTGGAAGAAAAGAATATCCTCACATGATCTGATTGAATGATGAACATAAATGTGTCAGTGCACGCTTAAGTCTGTCCTGATTTTAAATCCCTAACAGTGATTGCAAAAAACGTAATACTAACTTGAGAAAACTTAAGACATGGAAAGAGATATATTTTTTTTTTCCTGCTTTTACTGAAGTATGTAGAAGAGGTATTTAAAAAGAAAAAATAGTAAAAATCAGGTTATTTTTCAATTAATTCCTCTCTTACTATTCCTCCCCCCCCCCCCCCTTTTTTTTTTTTCTGGGTCTATAAAGTGTCAGTGTGACTGTTTTTTGTACAGATTTGCGTTGTGTTTAAAATCAGATTATAAATCTTTCTCAAGAGTTGGAAAATAAATGACAACCTAGGGTTTACAACAGCTGCTGTGGTTGAATAAACCATGAACTTTATATTATCAGGTAAATATCACTGCTGAAGCTTTAGGCACATCTCAAAGCTGCAGGATATAAAAAATAATATGTTTTTCATTAACCATGGCATCCTACTGAATAAATTAGAAGTAAGTTTTGATGGATGATGCATAAGAATTTTTGTTGCTCTTTAAAATGCTTAATGAATTTCTCTCAGATTGACAGGATTATATGCTACCTAATTATCAGATGTTTTAGGTTAATCTGCATAGTTAGTTCTACTAAAAATAAGAACTTAATTCCTTGTTAGAAAACGCAGGAATATCCTTCCTTCCTTCCTTCCGTCCTCCCTCCCTCCCTCCCTCCCTCCTTTCCTTCCTTCCTTCCTTCCTTCCTTCCTTCCTTCCTTCCTTCCTTCCTTCCTTCCTTCCTTCCTTCCTTCCTTCCTTCCTTCCTTCCTTCCTTCCTTCCTTCCTTCCTTCCTTCCTTCCTCCCTCCCTCCCTTCCTCTCTCTCTCTTTTTCTTTTCTTTATGCAGTTTTTACTTGTTCTCCTGAAAGTGTAGATACTTGTTTATTCATTCATTTTTCAGAATTGTAGTGCACAGATAATGGGAAGCTTATGTAGAAAGAGTTTTGTCAAGGTGCTGAGAAAACAGCAGAGTTACTGATAATGCATTTTCCATGCTCTTTACAGAATGTGGGAATGGTATTAAGAACCTAGAGAAAGTACTTTGGCTTTTATTTGCTGGGGAAAATAAAACTCTAGTACAAGGTGAAATATTTATCCAAGACAGTATATAAAATTATTGTAAGGATTAGTTAGCTCTTAATTATCTTTCTGAAGATTTGCTTAAGTAGCAAAGTTAAGTAAGTAGTTAAATAGCCAAAACAATACAACTTAGTAGAAATCATACATTTCAAAAATTAAAGTATAAAATATAAAGCATAAAAATCCATAGAAAGAAAGGAAATTAACCCTTTCTTTAAAGATTCAGTAGATATTATTTTCAGTTCTTTGGATCAGCTGTCACATCCCATCACCATTGTCTTAATGGCCCTAATAGTATCTTACCAGAGACTGAAGTCACTGTAAGCACTGCAGCATTTACTTTAATATTTCATTCAGACTTGGAAAAAAAGGTAAGCATGAGCACCATCATGGAAACACCTATGTGTATCCTTTAAATAATGAGTGAGAGACCTGTAGATAAAACATATGATTGGCCATGAACATTCTTTCTGTTCTCTTAGAAAGAAGTGACAGAAGTGTCACTCAAGAAAGGACAGCTATTAGCTGCTGTTGAGATCTTCAAATAGATAAATATTATATTTTTACTGCTCTGGTAGAGAAGAGTATATTTGCCAAAAGTCTAACAAATTGCTGCATAACTTTTGAGACTTATGTTAGGGCCCATTCATAAATATTCTCATACTTTACAACTACCGCATAGTGTATAAATTGTTCTGTATTTACTTCATAGGTAATATACATTCTGTTTCTCAACTTTGTACAGAAAGTGTTCACTTAGGTATGGAATATTGCTGTTATAAATGCTGTTACATTTTTGGTGAAACTATAGCAGCCAGTTTCAATGAAAGATGTAAAAGCATATATATATATATTTAAAGTTCTGTCACACAATTTGCACAGATTCTGGGTTATTAGGGCCCTAAATCTATTTCTGTACAAAACACAAATTTCTTCATCTCAAGTGTATTTTGTTCAATACCTGGATAAGCAGGGTGAAATAAGCTAGATAGCGGATTTTTTTTTACATGAATGTACATGAATGGTCAACTCTAGTAATAAGTGATACATTTTAGTTTTCGCTCATGATCTTCTCATTATCTTGTGTTTCATGCTGCTACTTGTTTTTTCTTCTGTCTGGCAAAAAGTTGTTCAGAAGTTTGGCTTTAAGTCTGGTTTTCAGTTTCGGTTTCATTTCTGAAGCCATAAATGTTAGATAGGTCAAATCAGGAGTGTTCTTAGTGTAGTGAATGAAATGAGATCAGTTCTGTCAAATCTCTTAGTTTTTATCACGAGAACACTTCACTTAACCCTCTAATTCAGTTGTTATCAGGCAAGATGTCCCACTATCCAATTAAACTACTTGTGAAATGTGTATTTCTTCTGTATTGCCCATATCTCTCAATCTAGCAGTCTGCAAGTTAGCTTCATGCAGTACCCAGTCCATCCTGTGTCAAGAGGAAACCACTGTTCTGTTGATCCTTCAGAATGATGTCTGTCCCTGCATGTTGCTTCACCCAATTTAGGTATTCTTCTGTGTGAAAATGATATCTAAACTGACAGTTGAGATTCACAGTTCTCTTCCCCTTTTTTTTTTTTTTTTCTTTGAAGTGCTCAGGCAGAACTGTTCAGACTGCTGCCCTTTGTTACTGTCTTTCTTAAATTAAACCATAGAATCTTGTATTTTTCTTATCATTTAACAGTCTTTCCTACTCACTAAGTGTTCTCTATACATCCCATGCAAAGTGAATTAGTCACATGAGAACCTGATCTTAATTATTTGATCATGCCAGGGTAGGTAGTTCATTAGCATTTTGTCTTATGATGTTCCAATTAGTTTCTCAGTGCATTGTCAGTCTGTCCACAGAAATAAATACAAGTGTTCATCTTGTATAAGATTGCTGCCAGGCTGAAAAACAAAGATGTGTTTGTCCATCCTAGCGATGTCCTCTGGCTCAATATGCTTTATGGTTCTCCTGATAAATACCTATAGCATCTTGATCCCAATTTAGAATTGAAAGAAATCATGTGCAATTGGTAAAACAACCTTATCAGACTTATGAAAATTTAGAAAATGCACAGTATAATGCCTTACCTGCCAGAAAATTTGACCATAATGCTGTTACCATTTTTTTTTTTTTTTTGACATGGTCATGAAATTGCTCTCATTACCATCTCTCCCCTCTTTGTCTCTTTCTTGAAAGCTGCAGAGGAGCCACTAAGAAATCCCAAATTCTTGGTCACTGAAGCAAATATCAGCTTATCAGTTCCCTGCTCCCCTTATTATCCACACTACATAAAACTTAGATGCCTTCCGGCCTCATGGATTATTTACCCTTTTATTTATTTTTTGCATAAGAGGTTCACTCTAAAACGTAACCTGTGAGTGATGATGTAATGTAAATTCATTGCTCTGAGAAGCTGCAAGATAGCACTTAACATTGTATGAATACTGATTTGAACACGCATCATGAGGTTTGAAAGCACATTACATATATGCAATTAAATGCTACGTAGTGTGGAACTTTACAACAATTCTGAAAGGCCTAGGCCAGAGAAATATGAACATAAGTTTCTGCATTCCTTGGACTGGAGCACCTTCCCTAAGAAGACAGGCTGAGGGAGCTGGGCATGTTTAGCCTGGAGAAGCTGCAAGGATATTTCATTGCAATCTTCCACTATCTAAAAGGGTATTATAAACATGAGCAGACAGTGATAGCACAAGGGGGAAAGATTTTAAGCTCAAGGAGGGAAGGTTTAGATTGAATGTCAGGGGGAAGTTCTTTACAGAGAGAGTGGTGAGGTGTTGGAACAGGCTGCCCAGAGAGTTTGTGGATACCCAGTCCTTGGAGGTGCCTTCCAACCCAAACCATTTTACAATTCTGTGACTGATAGATCTAACAACAATGACGAGTCCCTCAGGTGAGTTCACCGCAGTTCTGACCATGCACCTTCACAAAAGATTAGCTGAAAGTAAGAAACAGAACAAGACCAGAGTAAAAAAAGAGCCTGTCAAAGTACTGCCTTATGGCTTGGCCTCTAGATGTAAGTGATCTGCACCAGATTCAGCCACTGACACAGAGTCAGATATCTTTACATGGAGCACCTTCCTCCCTGTACCTTTTATTTTATTGTATATTGTCTTCTAAATTAGATTCTTAGATGAAGCTACCAATGGGCTTACTAGTCATGCACCCTTAGACCAAGCTCTTGGTCTTTCTCCATATCTAAAGCTGATTAGCAATTGTCACCAAAGTTCTGGTTACCACCTTGGTCTTCTACCCCAATGATGTTATAGAAAATGTAAAATTTTTGTCTGTAGCTGCTTCCATGGATGAATCCAGTCAATTAAAGCTTGGCATGTCATATCACAGTTATACTCTCAAGTAGGTTTCACCTTTTGAAAAGAGAAAAAAATAAAAAAAAAAGAAGAAAAAGAAATCTCTTAATATTTCTCTTGAGAGAAATAGATGTCCTTATGTAATTTGCCATATGACATTGTCTGCAGTAAAAGAACTAATTATAATCCTGTAAGTTGCTTTTAATTCAATATTCCATGGTTTGCTGAAATTTTTTGTACTTGTTTTATATCTCTGTGGGTTTTCCTTTGGCAGAGTGATAATTTCTGTGTTCATAGTTCAGTGTAAAATAAGTCTTGAAATTATTACCACTCCTGTTTTCTGAAGGAAAAGAACATTCTTCACTGTATATTGCCCTTTCATATGTTGTGAAGAGTTCTTTTTATTTGTTTCCTCATGTCAATTATATAACATTTACCTGCAGATTCTACAAAAAAAAAGCATTTTTGTAGAAAAGTCTTCCAGCTGTTGGAGATACATCTTCACAGATTCAAGAAAGTACATTTTTCTTCTGTACCTTACGTGTGCAGAAAATGCTACAATGCCATGTAGGGAAAATAAGTATGGAATTTACATTGAAAATTTAAGATTTAAGAAAGGTAACAATTCCTCCTAGATTCAAGATCACATGTTAATTTCTGGTTAGCAGACTGGCTAAATGATCTTTTTAGTTAAGATCCGCAATACTCCTCAAATTTGTTGGTATTCTTATTAAAAGTACATAGATATCATCCGCTTAGAAAAATAACAGGAATACTTGATACTGAAAATGGGAAAAGTGACATAAAATATTGAGCTTTTAACTTCTTTACCATAAAAGTATGTAGAAGGAGACTGCTTTTTAAGGGTCCTTTTCCAAGGCAACAAAGGATAACAAGAAATTGAGGTAACAATAGGAACAAGCTCTGTCACATTATTTTATAAGAGCAGAGAAGAATGTGTGAATGTTTATTCCAACAGAGTTATCTGAGAACTTCAAAGGTGGGAGACAATCACAAGAAACAGACCTCCAGCCATGCTAATTTTTGAGCTAGCAAGCTACAGATGCCATTTCCATGAAGGACCAGCCTTGCATCTGGTAAGATTGTGAACTGGTGGTGTTGGGGATGAAATGAGAGGGTGCAAGAAATAGTACAGCTCAGCAAACCCAGTATGTGGGGGAGAGAGAAATGTGTGGAGGAGAGAGGGAGCAGATGTAACAAAGAGATGGGTGTAAAGCGGTGTGTAACATAGGGCTGGGCAGTACGCTTGTCTGTTTGAGTTCTGTGCTTGTTCATTGTGGTCTATCCTATCTTATTAAATCTCACTGCATCTTTTCTTAACACTTTCTTTGCATATTCACACCATCTCCTTTGTAGGCATGTACTACAAAGCAGGCCTGGGATTTAGGCAGGGACAGTGGATGAACAGAGGAACTGTGATAGTACTCAAAGGATCCATGAATGTGTGTGTTGTGTGTTGTGTTGTGTGTTTTTTTAAGTGCCTTTGTTAGTGAACTTCTATCTCTACCAAGTGAAGATAAGCATACATAAATCCTGTGTGTAAGTGCTATTGAGGTGCCCTTGGCTGGAGCAGCCTGTGTGATGGGTCAGATCAGAGTCCTGTCTCTGTCTTTGCGTCTCCAGGATATATACTCACCTTTGCTACTATTACACTGCTTTTAAATGTATATACAGATTTTACAAATAGAAGGATATTCTTACCGCCAAATCATGCAGAATTCTAATAGCTTTTGTCCCATTTCTTGGAACAGTTTCATAAAGGAGAAATCCAAAATCAAGTTGTTTATCAAGACTGACCATTGTCTGAACTGCTCTGTGGAAATGCTTATCTATCTCTCTTTATTGATTTATTCTAATTGATTGCTTAAAATTTTGAAAGATGAATGGGAAAATAATTTTAAAATGGTCTGCAATACTTTAGCTGAAGAGGTACACATGAGCTCCTTAAAGGAGGAAGGGTGAAATATTACTTCTATCAGGTTAAAATGAAAGATGTTTATTCTTCCATGCTCAGTTCCTAGTTTTGAGTTCAACTCTACACATTTTAAATTCAACTTCATACCTTATGACAATTAAAGTGTAAAGAGATTATCACAACAGAATATGAATAGAAGGCTTTTTTCAGCTTATCTCTTCTACAGTGAGATTTTAAATTCAAGTCATAGACTCTGAAATTAGTGATGCCTCAAATTCATAGATATGAAGTGGTAGCGGGTTTAAATGAAGGGCAGGAAGGCATAGCTTTCATAACAAACATCAGTGCATTTGCATTCACATCAGCATACTGTTAAACAACACAAGGGCAGTAAACTACTGCTGTAAAATGATAGTCCTTTTTAATGGAAAGATTCTCTTCATTGTAATATATCCTTGATTATTCTAACACAAGCCACTAGTCATATTTTCATGTGTTAATGCACACCACACTAGTCAAGACATCAATTATGTGCTGTTTCACTCGAGCTGTTCAGTATATCTATCATGAATACAATAGAAACCAGTGTCTGTTTGCAAACAAATTCCTTAGAGAACCAAGAGACAAAGTGATTCAGTAGCTTATTTGCAGAAATAATACCACTGGTGTAGTTACAGTTCTTTTTATTCAGTATCTTTCATTACAACTGATTTAAAACCATTAAAAAAATTACCATGCAAATATTAATAAAATATTGACATGGAAATTAATCATAAGTAATACCACGATGGATTTTACTTTTTGAACAATGTAAATAACAGTTCATAATGTGTAACATAATGCTTAAAGGCTAAATTTATACTAATTATTAATAGAGGATAGGATTAGTGTTCTGTCATTCCCGGATCAGCTGACATAGTGCAGAACATATCCATTCCACTCATATATATGTCATGCTCTCCAAACTAGGAAGGATGTTCAAACAGTTTATTAGGATTCGTACTAACAGATACCTCCCATTTTTTTTTCATGTGTTAATCTGAGAAATGCTAGTTGACATGGGCTAAAAATATGACATAGATAGTGCTAGTAGTCAAAAGCATGTACAGTTGTGTGCCATTGTTGAAGAACAAGCTTTTGTTACTTTTATTTTACTTGTGTATACTTACCATTCATGAGAGGATTTAAAAACCAACAAAAGCAATCAAAAGTAGAACAAACAAATTACCTCCCCCCCAACACACACACACACACACAAAGCCAACAAAAACAACAAAAAAAATCCATCCTCCCAGGATGAGAATGAGATGACAAATCCAAAATCCAAACCTGTCCCACCGTAAGCAAGGAACTGCTATTTCAGCCAATTTAATTTATGGAATGACAGAAATTAATATTCAATTCCGGAGCATTTTAGTCATAAATCTTCCACAAAAAAAAAAAGCTCAATATTCTGCCTTTCCCAGGTTGTTGTACAACGTGATCATATGTCCTGTTACATAGCAGCAGAGGAAGTAGCAAGTTTCTAAGACACTGCCTTCTAAATGAGAAAAAAAATCACATTAGAGCTCTAAAGCATCCCCATCATTTTTGATCACATTGAAGATTTGGAATATTTCACTTTAATGAAAACAACTGTGTTAGAAAAAGCTGCTTTGCCAACACTGAGTGCTTCTCTTCACTGACTAGCTTAAATCCTATGTGGTGTGAACACGTCTCCCTTATGCTATAATCCCACAGCCATCAACAGTCTGTAGGAAGTGTTCTGAATAGCTGTTTCTTGACTTCTAAATAAAGATTCTGTTTCTCAGATATAATGATATTTGCCTTTATATTCTGGAAGAACAAAACCTCTTTAACTTAAAAATTTTAATTTCAGTTACTTCTTGTTGTGTTAAATAAGAAAAAAAAGAAATGATTACATAGCCAAAAACATACAGAAAAGGCTTAATCTTATTTTTTAATCAGGGTTCAAAGGTACATTGACTTCGATGAGAATTCTCAAAGGAAAATAATTATGGATTTGGATCTCTAAGACTTTTGCATGCAGAGCAGTTATTACATGAGTTCTTCAAAAGTTCTTGAAGACTGCAACCACAGAATGTAGGCAGGTTTCTCAGGAGGCCTTGTTACACCCATCTCTTGAAGTCTGTTTACCCAGTACCTTTTTGTAATACTGCTAAAACCAAAACAAAACCACCAAGCAATACCAAACCTGGGAGATTTTATATTTATTTGTTATAGGTTATCAATGTTTAGTTTGCAGAATCATAAATAAAAAAATTAGTTGTGTGCTTGGAACATAAGGGATACAGCCTTCAATATATAGCTTTCAATTATATTCATAGAACTATGAAAAATGATTTTGCTTTGTTATCTAAATTGCACTGTGAATCATCAGAAAACAACAACAAAAAATACTAAAAGCCCTTCATGTTACATACTGATGTGATACTGATGTGATTAATGTCTGAAATGTTAGTGAATTGGTCTATCAAAGACTACCAGTAAGTTCAGAAATTGGCAAGATCACAAGTGAAATGTTCTTTCATGCTATCTAGTTACCAAACTGTTCTATCTAATTATAATTAAGCAACTTAAAATTATTTCCTTTTAATGTTGCTAGAATAGCACTTTACACTCCAATGTATCTCAAATTATATATTATATTAAGCTTTTGATCCTTTCGTTAATGATGACTAATATGGCAACAGTCACCCTTTTGTACTTTGAAAAAGTGAGACCAGAGAGAGAGAGGAGGAGCTAATTTGCATCAACAAAGCTAGCTGAGTGATAAAGTGTTTTGACAGAATAGTTCAAAAGTCACACTGAAGTAATTTTTCATTGCATGTGTTATGCTCTGTATCCTATCAACAAAAAAGCTAAAAATCTTTAAGCCTGCATATGATAAATTGCCTTCAAGATATATACTTTGTCACTGAAGCCAAATAAACTTTGAACTATTAATACATTTCTAGATTAAATAATGCAAACCTTCAGGAAATATGGAAATGCAAACCATAAAACTTCAAACTAAGCAGAAAGAAAAATTCAAAGATAGTGATTGCATCTGGAATTCTGACATATATAGTGCCTTCTCAGCATAAATATCCCTTCATTTTTATCCTAAGTTTCAAATGGTTCTGTTTACTGTTTAGGCACCAAAACCAAGATAAATTCCAAAGCAAAAACCTTAATTCAAGATGAATATAAAAATGGACAAAACAGTGCTAGTACCAAAATTCATTTTTTTCAAAAACTTCAGATGAAAGAGTGGTGTCAGGTGAAATAAGATAACGAGGCTTAAAATTGTGTGTTGAAAGCTATTCTCAATGTCTAGGGGATCTGATGAGTCGATATGACGTTAACAGGTATTGCACAGACCTACATGAGATGCACACCACTCTAAAGTAACAGCTATCTAGACAGCCAAAAGAGAAAGGACTGCTCCTAAAGTAATGCTTCTTGTTTTATTACATTGGCCCACAACATCAGAGGCTGATCATTGGTGGTATGGCAGCAGAGACTGAACCTTCCTGCCGATATTCCATTACAATTTATTTCTGTGAGACAGATAGCAGCAGAGGGGTAGTCTGGCAAGGTAGCATCTGACATGGAAATGCTTATGAAGAAAAAGTATGTAATTGAATTCCTCCATGTGGAAAAAAAATGGCATCCCTTGACATTCATTGACAGTTGCTGAATGTTTATAGAGACCAAACAGTGGATGTGGGTAGAGTGAGGCTATGGGTGGTGCACTGCAACTGTGTAGACAGTGACAGTGCATCGCCTCTTCTGGTTCAGATTTTTGCAAGAGTGACATGCAGGCTCTTATTCATAGATGGTGAAAATGCATTGCCAGATGTGCCTTCAAGCATAAATCTGGTCCACCTTAGCCTAAACCATATGAGACCATTAGGAAGAATCAATGAGCCATCATAATGGTCATAGAAGCACCCATCTGTTGACCTGACCCATCAACTATAGATGTTTGCTACCTGCCAGGGGTCCAGATCTGAGATACTGTGGACTTACTTCTGTCCTCTCATGTCCTTCCATGAGGACAAAATGATACTGCTAGGGGAAATACGGGCAGTATCAAAAGTGACTACAGGGTGACTACTCTAAGGTCAGTAGTCAAAGACATGGAGTTTTTGGTGGTATTCCCTTTAATTTTGCTAGTGAGAGGAAAAAGTGCATTGAGGACCTCATAGGATATGTCAATAATTGGCTGTGAAACTGGTATTGGCAACAGGGTTTTGGGTTATGTGACCATGATATACTATTTATAGATCAGTATCTGCTTGGGAGAGATGAGATCCACCTCACTAAGTGGGAGAAAATCTATTTTTTTTTTTCCAGTAGGACTACTGACCACATAAGGAAGGCCTTAAAATAAGAATGATGTGGGAGGAAAACAGTAACAAGCAGATTTGTGAGGTAGTGAGGCAATCCATCACAACATAGAATTAACGGGTGAGCAAGATGCTCCCAGCCAAACTCAATCAAAAAAAGAATCACAGAGAGGATGGTATTGATGGTTTATGGGCTGGTTCGGCTCAGTTCCATGACTAGCAGGGCAGAGGGATTTGCAAATCTGCACCTCCAGAAAGGGGAAACAGGGAATCCCAAATAATTAAAAACAGCGGAAACGATCTGAGGAGAAACAAACTAATTCACTAAATATGGTATCGGAATGCAAGATAACACACTATAATACAATATAATATGAATTGAAGCTAATAAATCAAATATAATTAGAAAGTGTCTGAGAATTGAAGGCCTCACCATAACTCTGAGGTGAGACATGCAGTCAGGTTGAGCAGCAGGGAGGAGAGCTGAAGGAAAAAAGGAATATCAGGTGACCATGCCAGGGGTTATATCCTCTCTGAATGCAAAGCCTCCTGGGTTATGTAGTTCTTCTTCTCTTCTGGACAGGTGCCCAGAACTGGAGCATTAACTCTTTTAACTCCCAGTTCACTACATGAAGGTATGATGTGGAATACCAATAATCATAAAACCATGACAGATGGAAATAAGGACAAGTAACCCAGGAAGAGAGAGGTTGTTTGAGCAGCCAGGGTTAAGTTAGGAAAGCTGGATCCAAATGAAATTAATCTGACCAGGGATGTCAAAAACCACAAAGGTATTTCTAAGTACGTTGGTGACAAAATGAAGACTAGGGAAATTGTAGACCTACCACTGAATGAAAGGGAGGACTTGCTTATAGAGGACATGGAAAAGGCTAAGAATGTCTGAGAATGTAAAGAACGTCTTCTTTGCTTCAGTCTTTACTAACAAGACCAGCCTTTAGAATCCTAGTGTGCAGATGCAAGGGAGAAAGGAAAAGAGGCAAGGAAGATATACCCTTGATGGAAGAGGATCAAGTCGGGAAATAATTAATTTGTTCCATGGGCTCTCTTGGGATGCACTCCTGAGTGCTGAGGGAATGAACAGATTTGACTGTGACGACACACTCAAGAATCTCTGCTCATTTGTGGTGTCTGGAACAAGTAACCAGAGACTGGAGGAAAGCATATATTTCTCTTATTTTCATGAAGGTCTAGAAGGGAGGACCCAGGTAACTACAGGCCACTATGTCTCACCTTGATCCCTGGGAAGATAACAGAACAGATGTTTCCTAGAAACCATTTCCAGGCACATGAAGGACATCATGACATAATCATCAGTAGTCAGCATGGATTCCACAAGGAGAAATCATATTTGACCTATCTGCTAAACTCATCAAATGGAATGAATGGCTCAGTAAATGAAGAGAGGGCAGTGGATGTTGTCTTCCAGGACTTCAGTAAAGCCTTTGACACTGTCCTCCATAAGATTTTCACACAGAAGCTGTTGAAGGCAGGGTGAGCAGTGAGGTTGATCAGAAAGTGTCTGCACACCCAAAAAACATAGGATGGTGATCAGCGGCACAAAGTCTATTTGGAGGCCACAACCAGTGATGTACCTCTGTGGTCAGTACTGGATCCAGTCTTGTTTAACATCTTCATTAATGATCTGTGTGATGCAGTAGAGGGTGGCCTCAGCAAGTCTGTCAATGGCACAAAACTGGGAGGAGTAGCTGATACACCACCAGGGGGTTGTGATGACATCCAGAGGAACCTGAACAGGTTGAAGAAAACAGGCTGACATGAACCCCATCAAGTTCAGCAAGGAGAAGTGCCAAGTCCTGATCATGGCATCAGTACCTAGGCATCGAAATACGCTGAGAATCAACTGTTTGGAAAGCAGCCTTGGAGAAACTAACCTGAGAGCTACCAGTGGACACCAAATTGAAAATAATTCAGTAATTTACCTTTGCAGAAGAGAAGCCTAATGGTATGCAGGTGTCAGGGAAAGTATTGCCAACAGATTGACAGAGGTGATCTTTCTATTCTATTCTATTCTATTCTATTCTATTCTATTCTATTCTATTCTATTCTATTCTATTCTATTCTATTCTATTCTATTCTATTCTATTCTGTTCCGTTCCGTTCCATTCCATTCCATTCTATTCTATTCCATTCCATTCCATTCCATTCTATTCTATTCTTTATCCAATACTGGGTTCTGCAGAACAAATAGACATGTTCCTACTGGGGAGAGCTTAATGAAGGGCCACCAAGATGATCAAAGGACTGGGATATCTCTTCTACTGAAAGAGCTGGATTTGTTTGGCTTAGAGAAGAGAAGGCTCAAGGGGGATGTCATTACTGGAACAGGCTGTCCAGGGAGATGGTGGAGTATCTGTCCCTGGAGGTGTTTGAGAACTGTGGAGATGTGGCACTGAGGGGCTGTCTCGCTCCAATTAATAGGAGTGAGAGGAGATTCTTTTAATATACCCGGCGTGAGATTAAGAAACAACGGTTCAAATGTTAGTCCAACCAGTTTATTACAAATCCTAACCTTTTAGGGAGATGGGGAAGGGGAAACAGGCGATAGAAAAGGTAAGAAGAAAAGCAAGGAATCTCTGTAGAGAGCAAAAGAGATAGTCACCACCGTGGGTCCAGCAAGGTACGTTGTAGGTCCGTTGATCTCAGGAACCAGTCTGGTCACCACGGGAGATGGGAGAAAGCCAGGCAGCTCCGCAACAAGCAGGCCTCGGGAGTTCAGCCTCCGTCAAAGGTGTCTTTGGGAGTTTTTCTCCGTCAAAGGTGTCTTTGGGAGTTTGTCTCCAAAGTCCCTAGTTTGGTGAGGGCCTTTTATCCCCAATTTCTGTGGGTTTTTTTTCTCTTCTTCTTTTGTCTCAGTTTTGTGTAACATTCCTGGGCCAACAGATAAGCCAGCAGGGGGTGGCGCCTTCCTTGCCCTGCACAAGCATTATCACCTTTTGCAGTGGTCAGCTCCTTCAAGCCGTACCCCTGAAAAAGACTGCTTGTCTTGCTTCTGCTTATCTTTGCAATCATAAGCAGAGATACAGTGGCATGGTGACACACACCATTCACCCCCCCCAGCAGTCGTCTTATCACCAGAAACGCCTTAGAAGCAAGCTTTGAGACAAAGAATAAAAACAGTTCTGTCCTTCACACCACCCGGTGGCTCAAAGGTTGCTTGAAATTGATGCACGGTGGTGAGGAAAGGAAAAAAAAAAGTAAGCATAAGGGAAAAGAGGGATGGGTGCTAAGAGGGAGTTAAATGTTACACAATTGCTACAAAGGATTTTTTTGGCTTGGTTACAAATGTTGCCCTGATCTGTTGGACTTGTCCATCATCAGTTGAAGTGGTTACAAAGTACATAGAGGATACAACACGCTGTATAAGTTGAATAAAACATGGAATCATACAAGGAATAAACATAAGAGTTGCAACAACACACAATAGATAAAATAGAATATGTTTCACCCATGGGCCACCTGGAAGCCAGGAAAAGAGATCTACGTCTAAGCTTTTCCAGGTTTGGACAGGAACATGGGCTATTTTCCGTATACCTTGGGCAATTTGTTTAACAATTTTACCATTATCATCAATCTTTAGACAACAATTGGAGTCATTCAATTTGCCACAGACGCCACCTTCTTCAGCTAGCAAGTAATCAAGAACCATTCGATGTTGGAGAATTGCTGTTCGCATCTGTGTGGCTTGATCTGCAAGGAGGTCAAGGGCATAAGCCGTTTCATTAGTAATGATTTCAAGGACCGCTTGTAATCTGATAATACGGTTCAGGTTGTAGATAGGTTCTCGAGCACCACTAATTATTTCCCCGGGATTCCAGGTGGCTGGACCATAGTGTTTGATTATACGTTGAGGGGGCCAGTCATCTTTGCCCCAAGTTTGGCCACTACCACTTGTTATGGAGGTATCAATAGACCTCCGCTCTCGTTTGAGATCATCATATACCTTGATACCTAATTCATCACCATCATTCCCTGGGAGCAGAAAGAACAGTGGACGGATTGCCCCCACATAACATACCCCAGTCCAATTTGCAGGTAGTTGTTTGTATGCATAATGGCCACAAATCCAGTAATGACCTTTCAGTGCTACTGATCCATTCTCAAAGGGTCCATCCCATTCATCAGCCAGTTTATTCACATGCTCTTTAGCTTGAAAGTATGTGGTGTTGAGAGGCCCAAAAGGATGCCCTGCCACATTACAGTTCCAACCGTGGCCAGTATCACTCTCATTCCTGCACCACTTACACCTCCAAGCCCCAGCATCAGGCCTCCAGGTGCATTTCATACCTCCAGCTTCAGTAAACAGGGTGTTGTTGGTGGAGGACCAAAAGTGAGAGAACCCTTGTCCAAGTCCTGATTGATTGAACCACCCCTATTGATGCACTATGGGGCTTCTCGGGTGGGGTCCTGTTTCATACGCCATTTTACGATAAGTCCAAGTGCAATTACTAGTTCCAACATAGATACCACCTGGCTGAGTACGATTCAGACAATAAATTCCCATAGAGGGATACTGAATTGGCCATGGAGACGTATACTTAACTTCCCAGTGGGTAGTGTGGTTGATTCCACTGTAGTTGCTTGCCAACCATTTAGGGGCAATAGGAGTTGAAACCCAGGGCCAGGTTTCAAGTCCCATGGGTCCTCCACAGACCCAACAGTTAGTTAGGTTATAGATATTTGCTACTTGCTCAGCCAGTTGGAGAAAAGAGTTTTTTATGCCACCCTCCCCCTCCCCAAAGTTTTGGGGAGGATAACTGATTGTTACAGGAGTTGAAATAAATGCTATACACCAAAATAACAAGAATGGCATTTTGCTCAAATGTTGCAAAGGTGATCACCAAAACATCAATGATTGAAGTCAACTGTTGGCCTTTCTGTGTTCAGTCAAGGTCCCTCGGAGGTCTTCTGTAAAATAAAACAAGACATCGACTTGCCCTTTTGGGCTTTTGTTAATATGGTTAAAATGAGGGAATAATCCAGCGAATGTTAATTTTATATTCCTTTTCCTGGGCATCCTTAGCTTTCCAAGTATATTTATTAAGAGGTTCCATTAGGGTTAAGGGAACTGCCCCCACATTAGGCAAATCAACCAACACAGGCTGGCCAGGGAGATAAGAAGGTTTCCCTAGCTTATCTGCATCTGAATCAAGAGTAATGGGTAAGAGTGGTGGAGCCTTGGGACAGAAGGCATTAAATCGAGGACAGCCGTTAATCCCCCAGCGATCATTTACTCTTCTGACCGCATCAGAAGTACGGGTGGCCCAATTAGGTTTTTCTGGTTTCAGGAATTTCTTAAGGAGGCCATTGGATCGTTCCACAATGCCATTAGCTTGGGGATAGTAGGGAGTGTGAAAGATCCAACTAATACCTTCTTCTCTGGCCCATTCTTGTACTACCCCTGCGGTGAAATGGGAGCCATTATCTGACTGGATGGAACTAGGTTTTGGGAGAATACTAAACCATTTCTTTAGAGCCTTTACAGTGTTTTCCCCTGTTGCTCGAGGGAAGGATTCAGCTTGTAGCAGGCCAGAGACTACTTCCACCCCTACTAATACATACTGTTTGTTTTCAGACTTTCGGAAGGGGCCAATATAATCAATTTGCCATGTTTCCCATATATGCTTCCCTTCCCTTAAATGGAGAGGGGCATCCTGCAAAGGGTGTCTGTCGAAGCGAGTACGGCATAGTTCACAGGCAGAAATGCAAGTGCGACATTGTTCCCTAGTAACAGGCCAGCCCCGGGCTTGGGCCTCACGGTAGAGATCGGAAGCACCAGTATGCCCTCTTTTTACATGTAACCATTCCATAAGTCTCTCCCAGTTGTCCTTGTCTGGTTCTCCCTGTTGCAGTGGAGCAATCCGGGCTAGTTCATCTGCTCTATTGTTCCACTGACTTGCAGGATCCCCATCTTCTTGGTGGGATGCGACCCATGCAACTGAAAATTGTCCTTGTTTGGCAATGGCAAGAATCTCCTGCCACTTATCCTTCTGCCAGACTGGGACACGGTTAACTTCCCAATCATTTTGCTCCCAGAAAGGAAGCCACTCTGTATAGCCTTTGAAGACAGTATATGAGTCAGTGTAAATATGCACATGGACAGTGGACTGTGATTCATGCTGGAATACACTCCACACTGCTACCAGCTCCCCAACCTGAGCACTACCTTCCCCCTCAGTGACAATAGTGAAATTAGTGCCTATCTGTAAGGCAACAGCCCGGTATTTCCATACTTTTCCTTCACGCTTGGCAGAGGCATCTGTGAACCAAACATTCTGCAACTGTTCTGAGTATGGGGGAGCAATCTGGATAACAGAGGGAAGATTAGCATCAGTTGCAGAAATAATATCGTCCTGGATGGCAAGTGTTTTTGTAGCGCCCTCTGTGACTGTAAAGATATTACAATAATGTTCAATTTGAGCATACCACTTTCGGACAGAAGCACGCTGTGCCACCCCATCAGGAGGAGGGGTACCAGATATTACGGACTTGATAACCTTAAATGGGCCTCTCAGTATTATAGGTTGCTGTCGTATGGTCCTCTCAGCTTCTCGCAGAGCTAAACTAACAAACAGCCCCTTCTCCAGCTGGGAGTATCGCTTCTCTGCATCTTTAAAGCTGCGGGAATAGAATCCAATAGGTCTAATGGGACCTTCGGGACCCTTTTGCCAGAGATGTATAGACAATCCTGATTGAGCAAATCCCCATTCTATCTGTACAGGGTCAGAGGGATGGATAGGACCTATTGACTGATGGGTAATAGCTTCAAAAATTAGAAGCTGCAAGGATTCTTCATGAACTTGGGTCCATTCCCATGATGCTCCCTTTCGCAGTAATTCATACAATGGACGGGCAATGATAGAAAAGTCAGGGATGTGTTTTCTCCAAAACACTAGAAGTCCAAGAACATGCTGTAATTCCTTTTTATTCTCTGGCATTTTAAGTTGATCTAAGGCTGAGAGGGTGTCCTGTGGAATGCAGGCCATACCTCCTTTCCACCAGATACCCAAAAATTTTACTTCGGAAGCTGGAGACTGAATTTTATCTGGAGGAATAGTCAAACCCAATTCTTCCAAGTGCTTTATTATTTTGTCATGCATTGTTTTAACTGCTATCAGCTCATCTCCTCCTACCAGGATATCGTCAATATATTGATAAATCTTAACTCCTTCCTCCAGGGGAATCTGTTCCAGCTCCTGTGCCAATGCATGGTGAGCCAAAGTCGGAGAGTGTTTATACCCTTGGGGGAGGCGGGTAAAGGTATATTGCTGGCCCTCCCATGTAAAAGCAAAATGGAGTTGGTCATCAGAACGCAGGGGGACCATAAAGAACATGTCTTTAACATCAATAGAAGCCATGATTGGGTGAGCTTGCTCTTGGATAGCCGCTATCAATTCAGAAATGTTAGGGACAGCCGCGGTTAGCGGCCCTGTGTTAGCATTTAGCCTGCGGTAATCTATAGTCAATCTCCATTTGCCATTTGGTTTTTTGACAGGCCACACAGGAGAGTTAAAAGGGGAGTGAATGGGTATCACAATTCCCTGTTCTTTTAATTCTGCCAGCACGGGGCTAATACCACTACGTGCCCCCAGGGGTAAAGGATAAGGCTTAACAGAGGTCAAATGGGAGGGGGGAAGTGGGGGTGCTACCTGCAACAGACGAATGTCTAGAGTGGGGACGCCGAACACCCAGCTCCCTCCCTGGTCGTCTGTCCAGCTTCTACCCTTCAGGATATCTAGCCCTAACAAATTAAGAGGATATTTTCCTACAACCATGGAGATTTCTTGCGCTACTTCCTCTCCAGGCAATCGCAGCTTAACTGTCGCCGTGGCTTGAGAATGCACACCACCCATGGCATCTGCTACAAACATTTTTCTGCGAGACAGAGTCACACCAGCACAGTCAGCATCCTCTGTTTTAATAGCAGAAATTTGCGCTCCTGTATCTACCAGAAATGTCAAAGGCACACACCATTCACCCCCCCCAGCAGTCGTCTTATCACCAGAAACGCCTTAGAAGCAAGCTTTGAGACAAAGAATAAAAACAGTTCTGTCCTTCACAGGGGCACAGTTGAATGGGCAATGTTGATGGTAGGTGGACAGTTGGACTAGATGATCTGAGAGGACTTCTCCAACCTTAGTGATTGTAGAACAAATGAAGGCAATGACAGAGCCTTTATTTGAGAAATAGGCACTATAGGAAAATATATAAAAAATAAATTAACTCACCTGTCCTGGTAACAGTTTGGAGAAAGGGACAAGCTGAAGAATGTGATCCTCCCCTGTTCGTACTGTTGTGCCGCAGGAGAAAAGGGCGGGGGAAAAGGGGGACCCCTGCAGACTCAGATTGCATGGGAAGTGTCATGGAGACAGAAGCGGAGGCTACAGATCCCCCCCCCCCCCCCCTCAGCCCCCCGCTCCAGGCACCCATGCACTCACGTAGCTTTCCCAGTGGTTTGGGCTGTGACCTTGGAATTCCACTACACTGATTCTGTAATTCTATGAAATATCTGAATGGAGAGTGCAAAGAGTATAGAGCCAGCATTTTTTCAGTGGTGCCCAGTGGCAGAACTAGAGACAGTAGGAACAAAATGAAACACAGGAAGTTCCCTCTGAGAATCAGGAAACACTTTATCATGAGAGTGACTGAGCACTGGCACAGGTTGCCAGGAGAAATTATGGAATGTCCTTGTCCAGAGATATTAAAAATCTTTCTGGCCAAGGTCATGAGCAAGTGGTTCTAGGTGGTCATTGTTGAGAATGGGAGTTGAACAAGCTGACTTTCAGAAATCTCTCGTGTTCTTTGATTATGTGAACAGAGACTGTCTGATTATTAATACCAGATCTATAAAAATTAGAAAGATAATGTAGAGCTTTCGTAGATTGTGAGTTTTGCAGTATTCATGACTGTAGTACTTTATGTTTTTACAGAGTAATACAAAGAAGAATTGATACTACAAGTTGCTTAACAAAAAGCTATCTCAGTGCTAACACAGGCTGTAAGGATATAACTGTTCACACCTGTTCACACAACTGATCACACAGAGTGATCTCTGATGATTTTGATGATAATTTTACTTTTTGCAGAGTAACTATGCTGCATGAATTTCAGCCACTGTTTTGTTTCACGCAGATCACTGAACAGCAAGAAGGCCATTTGAAAATGTATGACCAGTCTCCTAAACTAAAAAGTTTTTGTGTAAGAAAGAGAGAAAATCAAGGAGTGGAAACAAATCTTTCAAAGAGTATGAAACACATGGATTGCATACTATGAAATATTGGAGAATGGTATCCCACCTAAGGCTCTGCAGCCTGCACCTGTGCTAGAGAAGTAACAAGTGACTTCTTCCAACAAGCTCTGAAGCTATGAGGTAATAAAAAATAACATCTGAATCTTTGTACTATGCATGATATGACACATGTACTCAAGTTCTAGAGCTGTTGTAGTAACTAGGACAAAACAGGATGAATGAGAACCAAATATGCATTTTATATGACACTTTTTTTTTTTTTTCTGGGATCAGTTAAAGACCAATTAAAGATCATTTCATTTCCTACTAATTGTAGAGCAACTGGAATCACCTGTATTCAACTCTGGGCCTGGTCTGTGTCTTTCTCATTTTTGCCGTAATTTGCAAGACTAGTATAAGACCAGCTACATTGCCTAGAAATTCACAGGCACATGGACTTAACATGTGATCATTACAGTTATCTTGAATATAAAAAATTAAGTCAAAGAAGATTGACATTCTACAACCTCCCTTTGTGGTTTTCCAGTTTGAGAGAGATATTATAGGTTATTTTTTTTCCCTGGTTCCTTTTTAACACTATTTTTATAAAACAGCTTTGTCCTTTCAGAATAGATGTATTTATATCCAGAAGACACTGCTACGCCATCCTTTCAAGGAAATATGTTCTCATCCTGCTTCTCATCTAACACTTTCAGGTTAAAAGTCTGTGCAGGGGTTTTGTGTCAGTGATAAAGGGTACATGCCATAAACAGCCTAACATTGAACAAGATTAATTTCACAAATGAAAATAGTAACTTTCCCTGACTCTATAGAGGACTTTTTACTTCTTTTGCTTCTAAGCATCACTTTCCAATAGAAGAAAATTATTTTGCTAACCTGACCAAGAAATAGATGAGGAATACAAAATTCTGAGGCATGGCACATTTTAAAGACAATAGTATTCTTATGAGGTAGATGTAAATATATAACATTGAATATTCATTTATGTGAACTTTCAATAGTAGTTTGACAGGGAGATATTTGGTTGCGATTTCTTTTTGTCAGCATTTGCATTTACATACTTGGATTCATTTATCTATAACAATGAAAAGCACTTCTGTTTCCTTCTTATTTTTAAATAATATGGAGAATAACATACTTCACACAAAGTATAAGCAGACTGTTACTGATGATGTCAAATTCACAGCAAGGAGGTCTGCATATTTTTTGGAATAATGAAGGAAATCTGCTCTTACAGATTATTTGCTGCAAAAGTAGTACCTGTAGTAAATTGGCAGTGTAAAAAACCGTAAGTCTGCTTAGCAATGTGTTGTGAAGCAACACTTCTGCTGTTGGCTTGAAAAGAACACTCAGGCATAGAAACTAAAGCTAGACTAATATTAACAATCATTACTTCTTTATTTCCTCAAATTATTAGATCAGTTTGATTGTAGATAGAATAGAATTGGATCATTCAGCTGGAAGAGACCATCAAAAATTGCTCCTAACCAAAATTTAAATTGTATTAATGAGGCCATTGTCCAGATGCCTCTTGAACACTGACAGGCGTAGGGCCTCCCCTACTCTCTTTCTGCTGAGATGCTGTCCAACAACTTGTTCCTGAGTCTACAACTCTGTTTGTCATTACTGTGTCACAGTAGCTCCATTTACTATAGCTTTTTCATCAATACTATTCAGAAAGTTCATTGCCCAATGTAATGTGAACTTGTTTATCTCACAATTGGATAATGTATCTATAAGGATATCATGACAGACAGTATCAAAGGCCTAACTAAAATCCAGAAAGATAGGTATACTGCCTTCACTTAAACTACCAAGTGAGTTTAGAAGGTGATCAAATTGCTTAGGGAAGACTTCCACTTGATGAATCTTGTTGCCTGTGAAATCTGAAGTAATTTTATTAAATCTAGATAGAAAACCCCAATTTCATTTCCATTTATTTTTATTCAGAATCCTTTTATGAAAGAATTTCACAACTGTTAAAATAGATACTTCTTTTTAATCTGACCTTGCTTTCATGAAAATAGAACTGAGAAAATGTTTCTTCACAAGCAGAAAGATTTTTAGCAAAGAGTTTTACATAATTTACAAAGCATAACAGCCATTTCTGAGCACACTGTCACCTGGCAAACATACAATATTAATAGCAATATTAACCACACAAAACAGATACACATTTGGAAATATGCTTATTCAAAAATTAGGTTAGTTTCACATAGAAATTTCATACAAAGTCTTTTTAGTGTGGTGTCAATATTCTGTAATCAACACCTAAATCAATAGCCAACAGTACTAAGGAAGAGGTGAAACATGAATATTTTCAGAAAACAAAATAGAAAGCATTTTCTGAAGTGAGAGCCATAGATTTTCCAAAATTATCTCAGTAGTTCTTCCACTGATTCTGTGTATAGATTTCCCACCTTCTATTTAGCTTGCTTTCTCTCTATTTTCATTGAAATCTTGATGCAATTGTACAGTTTATACTAAAATAAAATGCTAGTTTGAACGCAATTTTAATTAAACCTGCATCACTGTTGGTATAAATAGAGAATAAGGATCTTGCTGTAACTTGGAGAAATCTTATAATCCAGTCTTAAGTGGTTAATTTAAATAATCATTTATCGTGCCTAGCTATGGTGTTAGATGTATTCCCAAACAACGTTGATGCATTCTACAAAATAACTGCCTGAATTCCCTGGAATGTCCAAGAAAGGAAGAAAATAACTCTAAAAGCAGATATTAATTGTTCCTCAGGCATCTAGTCTCCATTGATTACTGGAAACACAGACATGTCGGAATGTTCTTGCAGGCATGTTTAAATGAGTCCTCCTCTGAGAACAGACATCAAATGAAGCAGTGTAACAAAACATGCTTTGGCAGTACTGCCTGCCTTTCATAACAACCTAATTCATTGCAACATTTCTCCGGAAAGAGGAAAAGTTGAATTCTGTGCTGTTTTCAACCCAAAACCAAATAAAAACTTTTGCATTAATGGTTTACTGTTGAGTTAAAAAACAAACAAACAAACACCAACAAAATAAAATGAAATAAAAGGGGAACAGCAACAAAAATGATAACAAAACAGCAAGGAAGAACATGGTTTTTATGCTGTACATAAGTCAGTCAGTTTTGTTGTCAAAGAGGCTCAAATCTCTGTTTCATTTGAGAATATTTTTGCTATTTGTTGATCATCTAGTGTAATATACATTCAGCAGAGTGCTGTTGTGAGTTCCAGATGACTATTCCACTGTATGTCTTTGAGTACTCTCTGGTTCAGGGAGAAAATTTGTCTTTTCCCACACTGTGATCAGTGTTCTTACCATGAGGCTATCTTTCTGTAACAGCCCTCAATGCGTCATCTTTCCTAAATCCCAATTTCATTGTTGTGTTCAAGAGGTAGGCATCCATCTCCCCAGTCCAATCCTTCCTGGCTGACACAATTACCTTTTAGCTGAAGAAAGGGAACTACCAAAGTTAGCTACCCAGGAAAAACCGGCAGACTGATTATTGGTTGACACTAAGTGAGCTTTAGGCTGTCATGTCCCAACTGAACTTTCCTATCTACACGGAATCCCACTTACATCAGGGGACTGGAGAGCTTTTAGAAATGGGAGGATTTACGGACTAGGATATATTCTGTGAGATAGAAGAAAAGCTGCTTTCCTCTGTCACCTTCCTGTCTCAGAATAATAGCTGAATACTTCCTATCATTTCTGTACTAATATTAGTAATGAAGATATGAAAGCTTCCTAAGGCCTCTTCCATTTGCTTTGAAAGTAGCAAGAAAATCTCACAAGAATTTCATTCTGTCTTCTAATTGTGTCCTGTATTGTATCAGTATTTAACTTGATGAAATCATTTGATATTAAGACGGATACATATAACTGAATTTTCGCTGTAATTCCTAAATAAGGAGAAATAATTAAACACCTACTTCTATTTCAGTATGTTTCTGAAAACCTGTTTATAAAAAGCATTAAGCAAGTCGTGTGCAGCATATAAAAGAAGACAGAGGTATTGAAGCTGTGGCTTGACTTATAAAAGGTTTGTATATGCTGAAATTTATTCTATTATTTGACCTCTCCAGTAACTTCCATGCCATAGTTCAAGCTGTGTAGAATCTTGTGTAAATCTTTGCAGATTAAGACTTTCCATATTAAGGGAGGAATAAAGGTTAAGAAAAAATACAAAAAAATATTTAGATATATTACTGGAACAGATTCAAAAATGGAAAGCACGGACTTGTCTGCATACAGTGAAGTTAAGTTGTCTTGTTAGAGGGGAACATTTATATAACTTAATGACTAAAGATCTTGGGCATTTTTTTTTGCTAATTCTACTACTAGTTTTCTGTGAAGCACTGAAACAATTTCTTAACCTCACTCAGCATGTTTTCTGTCTTCCAAAAATGAGTATTCTACGTAATCAAAGTGCGTACCTAATTGATGGTTGTCAAGTAATTTCACATTTTAAATAAGAAAGTACAGTAGAAATAGGAAGAATTATTGTTACAATCTCCTACCATAATTGTATTAAGTAAACAGAAGTATATGTTAATAAGCTATTCATTTTGAATTGTATATTAAATCATTTCAATAGCATTTGTTATTTTCAAATGTGAAAATATAAACAAAACATCCTGAAGGTCTGAAAAAAATATCAGTTCTAAATACTCTACGCTTAGAAGTCAAAATAGCATGCAACATTACCAGAAGCAGATTTACACTAGAAATGGGAGCTTGTGTCAGAAAATCTGCAGATCAGAAAAGCATCAAGGAATTTTATGTCATTACAAATTCCTATGCAAGTGGGAGATTTATGAGCCTAATCTGCATTTTGAAATAAAAATGAAACTTATAAAGAAGTATTTTCCAATTAGCTATGAGAAGTGCCTCCATCTGCACCACATTTGCAAATCTTTAAATCAGCTCACAAGAAACATTACTTTAACTAGTAAAACACTCTGTTAATTTGTGACATAATTAAATATGAATATTCTGTAGAGGCTCAAAAATGTGTGTTTATTTAAATTTGAATGGCATTTATTTTGCAACTCCAGATATGTTATTAATAAACTGGGTGATTTAGAATCAATTTTCATAGCAAGTGAGTATAACTAAACTTAAACCTTTAATTTCCAATGTATTTTAAGGAAGAAGCAACATACTATTTCAAGATTTAACCCTAATAATTGCCTGTAATACACATGAAACTAGCTTTCTTTGTACTTTGTACTTCACATGACAAACTGTATCAACCGCAGAAAATACGTATTAAATATTTTTTGTGAAATTCTCTCTTGAAATTGAACTAGATGCATTTCAGATTAAATAGATTTATTTTCTATCATAGTTCTCTTTTGCACAGGTCAAATAACTGAGAGAAACTCTGTAGGAAAAATAGAGGAATCTAACAACACCACTGTATTTCATGGTCTATCAACCTTTCTGTTATAAACCTCATATTTGATGCCTTTTTTTACCATATGAGCTTGAAAAAGGAACTAAGGATAACAGCTCAAATGTGTTTGTATTTTTAAGACATTACAAAAAGAATGATAATTGGTAAATTGATTCTGTCCTTAAGTAACCACTGATAACAAAATTGAAAAAGAAAAAATATTACTACTAAAACTTTACTCTTGAAAAATTTGATTAAATTTTCTGTCAAAGAATAATGCCAGTAGGGACAAAACATACAATTATTCTAATCCTAACCCTTGCTCAGCAAGCATTGATGAATGTCAATAGGTGCAATTTTTTCTTCATAGAAGAATTCAATGGTACGCTGTTGCTTCATATGAATTTCTATGTCAGACACTATTTTGTCAGGCTGCCTCTCTGCTGCCATCTGTTCCACAGCAACAAAATGCAATGGAATACTGGGAATGCTCATTCTCTTCTGCCATACATCCACCTTTGATGTCATGAACCAACACAGTAAAATAGGAGGCATTACTTTCACGGCAACCCTGGTATTGACACAGGTTGTAACTGTTTAATGTTGGCAGCAGGGCCTGCAGCGATGGTCTCTGTGAAACGAGGCTTTTCTTCCTCTGCCCTCTTGAGGAAAGGGAATGAGAGAGCTGAATGGGAGTCTAACAGCCAGACTAGGTCAACCCGTAAGATCAGGGTATATTAAATATTATTTTCAGATTTATATTCAGTACTCTTAGAATAATAACTTTTGCAATAATTTTATTGATTGTTTCATATAATGTTTTCCAACTTCCATAGAGAATTGACTCTGATTTGTCCAGTAAGACATTGACTCTAAATAAGTCTTCCTAAGAACAATAATTTACATCTTTTCAGGGAAAGAAAAAGCAACAAACAAACCCCATAATTTCTTCGTAAGTAAATGAGACTGTTCTGGATGATGTTTTTATTTTCCCTAGACAGTTATATTGAATTGTTTTACAAATAAACATTATCATTGTGATATTCAAAATCAATAACCATTTTTAATGTCCAAATCAAATAATTTAGATAGGAGCTGATTTCTAAAAGCCAGATATCAGTGTTTCCCTAAAGTTCTTTTAAGTATTCATACTAAGTATATATAAACCAAACTGCCAAAAATAACTGTAGTTTTAAAAAATGTATTTTATTTAATCTTAATCTGTATGCTACCTTTAGGATTTCAAACTTAATTAGTCTTTCTTAATTGAATGACGTATGTTTTTATGTACTTGATGTAATTTCTATAGTACTTGTCCAGGCAAGGAGTATTGTAATTTAAATGCTGTTTGTAGATTGTAATATAGTTCTGAACAGTTAAGACTAATAATAACAAATATTTACATCTGATTGGAGTGCCTAAGCTGTATGTAAGTACTATGTTTCCAGAGCAGCTGTCCACAGGCTTTGTGCAAGTCCAGATAGACATCATTATTTGTCATTCCTTTGTCCACTGACACCATCACTGTGTCACAGAAGGCCACCAGATTAGATTGGTCAGGCACAATCGTCTGCCCTTGGTGAAGTCATGCTGGCTGTCTCAGACCATGTTCTCATCTCGCAAGTACCTTAAGTACCTTATCATAGTTTCCAGAAGTACCTGCTCCATGATGTCAGGCACAGAGGTGAGGTTCAGAGGTCTGTGGCTTCCTGAATATTCCTCTCTACCCTTCTTAAAAATATTTACATTATATATATATATATATATATATATTTCATATTTATATAATAATTTATAGTCATTTTGGATTTTTAAGTTATTTTGGCTATTAAACTGTCAATAATGTTGAAACAATATTACTGTGACGCTCTTCATATTTCCACTATTTTTTTTTCATTTTAACACTGCTCAATAATAATTATTTTAATCCATTTTACAGATGGAGAAACTTTGTTCTCTATTTCTTATGATGTGATGTTTCCATTTTCCCTCTATTTTGTTTTATGTTGAATGTGTTAATTTTTGTTTTCTTGTTAGCAGGGGTAATACCTTGTATTATAGTTACAATTACATTAACCTTTGAAATTTAAGTGTTTAATAATTTCAAGACTTATTCAAGACTTCGTAAAAAGAACTGATTCACTTTAAGTGTTGAAAAAGATTTCATAACACAGTTAGGGGATTCACTTCCACTGTTGCTATGTCCTGATAATAGCTCTAATTTAAGGTGGGAGTGCTCAACCAACACTGACCTTGGAAATATTTGCACTGTCCTTAATCTTCAGGATGTTAAAAATGTCCTTTCATGGCTTGTTTTACTCCATTTAACATCTCTATATACCATTGATCTTAGAATTATCTTACATCATCTTCAGCACCTTGTAAGTCTCACTGGCACAGTTTTAGCCTGGCTGATACCTTAATGTAACTTGACTAAAACAGTATAAATTAATCACTATAAGTATCTTTTATTCTTTGTTTCCTAAGCTAGTTTTTGATTGCTTCAGAGATCTAGATTGTGTATTCTAATTTCTGTTATCATATATTCCCACTTCCTTATATATTTGTTACCATTAATACTATGCTAAATGATAGATACTTGTTTTCTGAACTTACTGTTTATTTCTTTACTTTACAGTACTGTCTTTGGAAATTGAAAATTCTGTAACTTAAATTTAACTTAATCAGGTATATATAAATGGCATGGAATTTTCTATTAAGCAATTTTCAACAAGGCTAGCTTTTTTTTTTTTTTTTTTTCGGTATTGGTATTTAGAAGTATACAATAATATACAGAGTCTATACATTCTGTTGGGAATACTGCTAGTCATTATTTGTTTGCTCTATGTAAGTTATTTCCATAAAGAACATATTTCTGGAATTGAAAGGTTCACCAGGAGTCCTCTGATTAACAGTGTGTTAACATTCAGTGATTTTTTCTGTCACCCTAGAAGTCAAGGGCTCACATAGTGTACTCCAGCGTGTAGTCATGTACTTATGTCTCGCTCTAATTTATAGGAGGGGGAGGAAGTTTTTTTGATATATGTATACTTGTTGGTGAGATTAAGATACAACAGGTCAAATGTTAGCCCAATTAGTTTATTACAAATCCTAGTTGCTTATGGAGATGGGGAAGGGAAGATGGGCAATAGAAAAGAGATCTCATGTCAGCACGTTCATTAGAGACACTAGGTTGAAGGATTTGGTTATGCTTTGCCTTCTAGACTTTCTAGCCTTTTTTTCAGCAAATTTTGTAGACTGACTCCTATAAGGCTCAGCTTACAACCCATAGAGTGAAAGTTTTTGACATGGCTGCTGGATCCCAAATGATGCCACTGACGTGTTTAAATTTACAGTTAGCTCCAATTAATACAGCTTTTCCAGCTAATTTGGGGTATGAATGTTTGTCTAAAGTCAGAACTCTTGGAATTTCGCTCTTGAAACTTAGTTAATGGGTTAGTTACACTGGCTATGTATTGATGCACATCCATGAGTATGAACAAGAAACTGATACATGCTTGTATAGAATCTTTAAACGCTATAAAGAGTCTGGATGTGTCAGTGGTAGCTGAAGTGCATGAAATGCCATCATTTTCACGTAATAGCTTTTCATTAATACTCTTCTACTGTCTGGTTTAGGTTAAGCACCTGTAACAGTAAGTCCTTGTCTGAACAATGTTAATTGTTCTGAATTGAAATGTTACTGAACATTTGTTTCATGTGAAAAGGAATAGGAGAAAATAAGTTTAGAAAATAGTGGTAAATGAACAGAAGAAGTGACTGCAAAGAAAGATGGAAAAGAATAAACTGATACACAAAAATAAGAAATATGTACGTATTTAAAATAAACAATAACAAAATTAAAATATTCATAGTATAAAATTTCCAAAATAAAAATAAAAATGTTTTAAAATAAATCAGAAATAGTACAGAAAAACAAAGAAGAAAAATGCCTGAGAATGAAGAAGGGTTAAGATCAATTTCTGTGATTTCTAATATATATATATAAAGAGAGAGAGAGAGAGAAATAATCCAAGGAAATAATAATAGGTGTTAGTAACATTATCTACTTAATAAGAACTTCTTTCAGTAGTACTGATATCATGTGGGATTAAATTCTCTGTCACATTTATTCAATACCATCTTTTTAGAATATTCTGCCTGTTGTATCAGATGCCAAAGTATCTCACTCTGCATACTGAGTATCTCACTGAGCATCTGAGTGCTCAGCTTCCTCTTTTCATTACATTTTTCTCACTTTCTATTTCTTGAAACTTATTATGCTACATTTTTATTTTTTTGCCCAGTTAATCAATCTGTCTCTCTGTCAATTAATCTGTCAGCTCCCCATAAGAGAGCTAACAGCAATGTAGTAGGAACATTCTCTGGCTGTTAAGGAAGATAGGAAGGAAGGCAATAGAAACCTTAGTTACTGGGTGCTGTGTATACTATGACAATGAGGATACAATCCCTGCCTTATCTAAACTGTATAATGAAGAACCAGCTTGAGTATCTCTGCACTGTGTGACTGCAGCACTGAGCACTGCTGAGTATTATAGAGGGCCACAGAAACAGTATGTGTCCAAACTAAACAAACTTGTAAACACATAGCATTTTTATATGCAGCAGGAGGAATGAGTGTTAGGTTAACCCTGTTTACCAAAGGAGCTGTAACACATTAGGTACTCATTACTTCTTATTAGTTTATTTTAGCTCAGGTCTGGAAGCTGCTCTTACACCACTCCACTGTGTTACCAAAACAAGGAGAATGAAGGAGAATACCAGAAAGAAATACAAAGACACCATCAGTTTCAAAGTTGTACAGCTTATTAACTCTGTTAATGTTAACTCAGTGTTAGCTGTACTTGTTCACTGATCTCCAGAGCACCAAATCCAGTCACAGTACTAGGCAAGAGCTGTCTCTGTGTTTTTCCTGTGTCCTGGTTAATGAGCCCTTCTGACTGTGGAGCTTTGAAGAAAAAGTTGTGTTGCTCTACGAGAAGCTGTATGTTCCCTGCAAAGCTGGTACTTAGACAGAACTAATAAGCTTTGATGAAATTAAGATGACTGTACTAGGATGTCTCCCCACCTCACTCCCCAGGTATTTTGGATCTAGTAATATAATGAAATTTTCTTCCTTACAGTGATGGATGGTATAATGGTTTTATTCTATACTAGTGGCTTATTGCATGCTCATTGTAAAGCAATATTTTTATTTTATTTTATATTTTCCCTACAATAGAAATATCTAGGTGGTAGTAAGTAACGCTGCCTTTTTGCCCCTTTGTAGCTACAATAACACCAAATGTGTTGTTTCACAGTTGGTTAGTGCTCATGTTGCTGAGAAGTGATTCTTTTTCTCTTCCTCTTCCTTAGCCCCTGATCTCTTTAGTCACTAAAGTTTCTATGGATGGCCACAAGGCAGCTGAATCATGGAACAGATTAGGCTGAAAATAAATATACATTTATTTTTATCTTTCCTTGTTGGAGGGCTGGTTTTCAGCTGCATCAGCTGCATGTTATTATGGCTATATAATTTCTGTTGCCACTGTAAGGGAGGTGGATAGCAAAACACAACTGCATAGAATTTGCTTGGCTTGATTATGAAACTGGACTTTTGGTTAGCTGAACCTCTTCTAGTTCACCTGAGAGGAATTGAGCATTGTGCTTGAGGAACATCCTGGTCTTCAGAACAGGCTAAAAGGTGATACCAGTCAAGAAGGCTGCAACAGAAGCAGAGGACAGCTCTTCAGGAGTGTACAGTGAACTGTTTGCATTAGGAAGTAAAACCAGGGTCAACTCACATGTCTTGACCATGGCAATGAAAAAGACCTAGGGTCTGGGAAAAGAGTATATGGAGCTTTGGTAGCCTTAAAAAAACCTATGGAAAATTCTAGACTGATTAGAAAAACCCATCAGAAGAAGGTGCTGTGTGTTTGGTTGTTCAGTCTTTTCTATTTTCTCATTCAGAACATGTTGTTTCAGTATTAGTGAGTTCCTGTTTAGCCAAAGTAGATGTCTCTGATAAATTAAAAGTGTATTATCAGTATGCAATTAAGTTTATGTTGAATGTAAATATTTGCATACCAAACTAGTGTAGCCACCAATAGTAAGTATTTTGTAAAAATGTGTTAAAAAACACAAGAAGTGTGACAGCCAAAAAGCAAGATGAACAGTCCAGCAAGCAGTTGAGACATCCCTTTTAGAGAGTATGGAAAATAAAAAGTATAAAACAAAAAGGATGATGTAGGGAAACAATAAAGGAAGTAAAACAAGTTTGTTTCATTTTGAAATTATTTCAATGAATTATTCTTGGGCCTGATTACTTTGATGCTTTCTCCTCCTTATATCAGTATTACATATCACGATGTCATACGACAAACTGTCAGGTGCAGAGGCACAGTGCACTGCTGAGCTGTACTTCCTGTTTTTCTAGCAATCTCCTGTGAGTTCCAGCTCTTCAAGAAGAAGATACATTCAGATGTACTACATTTCCCAGGAGCCTCCAAGTGAGCTCCAATTCTGAGTGATGGGAATGAGGGGCTTCCGAGTTTCCAGCACCGCAGTGAGCAGCATGGTCGTAGACTTCCTCTCTCCCATTAAAGTTGTTAATTGTAACTCTCTTTCTTATTAATACCTTTTTTTTTTTTTTTTTTTTTTTTACCCTTTGTAGTAAATTTGTTCACTCTCCTTATCTTAATTGGATCATTAGTCTTTCCTTCTCCCCAAAAGGGGAGAAAGGTCTCCCTTTGCCCTGTCATGCTTGAAACCACGACACCCTTGTTACAAAAACTCACCAAGAACCATAGCCATCAAAGTTAACTACATGGCTTTCACTCCTTGGTATTGTATACTCACAGTTAATTTGGGATAGGATTGTTAAAGACTAACAGTTTTGTATATGTAGATGATAATTAAAAATGTATAAGAACAAACCAAAAATGTTGAGTGTGTTGTTAAGTGAAGTTCTGCTTTGAAGTTTAAAACTTGCCTGATGATGTTCAAATAAAAAATGATCTTCAATTTCTGAAGTGGTATATATGTATATATTCATCTGCAGCACCTTGTTCCAATTCATGTTCAATAAAAGTGTTATCTCACAGTTAGATAATATATAATTTTATATATAGATGGAAATATATATTGTTTTATGTATCTCCTAGCTTTGGAGTTTTAAGTCTTTTGGCATCTCTTTGCATGATCATTTTAAATAAAAAGTATAGTTAGTAATGCACTGAAATTCCGTATTCCTGTTTTTAGAGGAAGATATCACTGTATGAAGTGCATGCTCTAGTTGAGAAACTCCTTAGAGCCAGATAAATTTTCTTTCACAGATGTATTTAGCCTCTGAACTACTAAATTTGGTCAGCTCTGATTTAGAGAGAATTTCAGCTCAATTCATATGTCTAAACTGCTAGAAAGTTAAAAAAAAAAAAAAACTAAAAACTTAACAAAAATCAAAAGTAAGATGAATCAGAGAATCAAATAATTGCTGAGGTTGGAAGAGATATGTGAAGGCTGTTTACTCCAATCCCAACCTAGAGCAGACTTTCTGAAGACTCCAACCACTTTATTCCCTTCCATCAAGTAGTTATATATATTAATTTATATACATTGACTTGTGGTGTCCAGAAAGAGGACAAGAGGCAATGTGAACAAACCAAAACATGAGAGATTCCACCTCAGTATTAGGAAATGTTTGTTTACTGTGCAGGTGACTGTGAGCACAGATTTCTCAAAGACATTGAGGAGTCTTGATTCTGTGATTCTGCTGAGATCTTCCCAGAGATCTCTTCTCTTTGGAGAAGAGGAGGCTCAGGGGAGAACTTACAGCTCTCTACAACCACCTGAAAGGAGGTGAGATGGGAGTTGGCCTCTTCGCCCCTGTAGCAGTGATAAGGAAGAGGAAATGGCCTCAAGTTTTGCCAGGAGAGGTTCAGGTAGGACATATGGAAAAAATTTCTTCTCTGAAAGAGTGGTCAGGCAGTGGAATGAACTGCTCAGGGAGGTTGTTGAGTCAGTATCCCTGGAGGTGTTCAAGAAATGGTTAGATAGTTTAGTGGGAAAGTATTGTTGGTAGGAGGACAGTTGGACAGGATAACCTTTGAAGTTGTTTCCAACCTTGGTGATTCTATGATTCCCTTCTCCAGACTGAACCATCTCAGCTCTCTCAACCTTTCTTCATAGAATGGATGCTTCAACCTCTTAAGCATCTTTATTAAAATGTCACCATTAGCTGTATATCTGTCTTGTACTGGGGAACCCACAAGAGTACACAGTCCTCCAAGAACTAACTAGAACCATGTACTGTAGTCTGTAGTCTGTTATTTTTGTTTCCAATCAGAATTTTCAATTTATTCTGTGTCGGTATTAATATTATGTCTCCCCCACAAAGTTTGCTTTTATAAATTCTAAACATAGGAGAAAAATATCCCAGTTACAAACTTGTCAATTTTGTCTTAGTAATATCTCCAATAATATAAATGTTAATTGGGTTATGACAAAATATTCCTAACCTACTCAAAAAAGCAACGTTCCCCCCCCCCTTCTTTTTTTTCCAAAACAGCTTTTGAAGACAGCTGTGATCAGAGAGCATACATATATTAACAAGAAAGGCCAGAGGAAAACATTTGAAAAAGAGTGAGAAAAAAGGTTTACCCCTCAAGGACTGATTGTAGATGAGAATATTTGTGACAGCTCCAGGAAAAAGTTTTTTGTCTTTTCTTTGATAGGCAGCGTCCCAGGTCAGCCTGAGTTCTGAATTGGATAGAAAGAAGTCTGTCTCAGCTGGTGATTGAAGTGTCCTTTTTCTTCCTAGTAGTATTAACCAGTGCAGAAAAGAGTTGACAGAGCATCAAACAAAGAATAAAAGAGTTATTCCAAGACTAAGTTACACTGTTAAATCTGAAAAAAAAACAACAACCCAAAACTTGGCTATACACTTAACACATTAAGAAAATGTAGAAAGCAGCATTAAAGAGAGGAATATATATATAAATATATATATAAAGAATCAAAATACATCTCTTTGAGTTACTCTGGAAATAACCTAGAAAAATGTTTTTGATGGGCTTATTTTCTTTCTCTCATCATTTATCTATCTATTTATGTATTTATTTAATTTTTTAAACATAAATGACTAGCTTGATTTGTGCAGCCAACCTAATGGTACACCAGAAAACTGATGTAAAGCTTGTACATATAAGTGCTTTTTAGGGATTGTACTAAAAGTCTCTGGAAGGCCAAGGTGGAGAAAAAAATCACAGAATCACTGGTGCCCATTAAGAATGATGTGGCTAGAGGCTGCTAAAAATTTTACTAATTCTCCAGCAGCAACACAAAATTCAGAAGAAATGAAATTCTACTTGCTATTACACTTGAGCTATTTAGAGTTATACTGCTTCTATGTGTGTATTCACCAGTTCCATCCGGCTTCCTTCTATTCTTCTTCTGACTAAAATGGGCACATAATCCCAATAATCACACAATAGAACAGTAAGAAAGATAGAGTATTTGTGACTGTGACCAAATACAGTAAGTATGCTGATAGCTTGAAAATTTTGTTCTAACTTCAATGTATCACATCATATAGTAATGCCACATCTGTGCTGGTAAAGAAAAACAAAAATAGAAGGAAAAAAAAAAAAAAAAGAGGAAGAAAAAAAAAAAAGAATAACCAAAAGAGAGAAACCTTAAAGCCAAATAAGTCTGAACTGAATACTAGTTCCCTATGTCTCGGAGGAGACTTTATAGAAGTTAGACCAAGGACTCTCTGGGCACCAGATGACCTAGAAATATTACTTTTCCAGTACTTTTTTTTCAGTTGCAAACATTGAAAGAATATAAGGAATGTACTGTAACCCAATGTGATATGATACCCCCCCCACACACACAAAAAAAACAAACAAAAACAGAAAAAAGCAAAAAGCTATGCGCTCTGCAGGTAGATGGGCACATAATGGGATGTAAGAGAGGAAAACCTGTTGAGGCAGTGTAAAAGGACAGCCCAAGTAGAGTTATACCACTGCTTGTTGGGAACATGCTCAGCTACTGCATGGAGTAAAGGAGCTGACATAAGAGATCTAAGGGCTAACAGCAGTATGCATGACAAGTAGATCAGTGACCAAACTTTCTCCTTGGTCCATTTTATTTAGTAGTGCAGAGATTTTTGTGTTTGTAAAGCAATTGAAATAACTATCAAAGGAATTATTGGCTAACTACCTGACACTTACTATCATAAATAATTCTGACTTTGCTTAATTAACGGAAGGGAACTAGAAATACTCATAAATGGTGTTAACAGATGCCAATGTGCCACTGTTATTTTTTAGCTCACATGACTTGTTTCAAGCAAATAAAAAAAGCTAGAAGCAGGATGTAGAAGAATCAAATGCTGAATTGTTCTAGCAGCTAACTTGAAAACCAATACTACATCTGTTACAGAGGAAATTATGTATATAATTCTTTGTACCTAAATGGCTATATAATTGGAACTGAAAAATCATTAAAATTATTTCCTTTTTGTTTTCCTTTTCAGTTTGCTTTTCCTTTTCATTTTTTTCTTTTTCCTTTTTATTTTTTTTCTTTTTCCTTTTTATTTCCCAGTCTCATTCATTGATTTGATCAAAATGCAAACTGCTCTTGTAAGCTTTGTTTGTCTTCTTTAGCATATTCTGAAAAAAAAATAGTTAAAAATGTATGAAAGAACAAGATTACCATTCAAAACAGAGAACTAGTGCTATCACATCAGTGAAACAGTGCTTCATTTTTTACACGTCAAAAATATAATCCAGAATTGGAATGCTGCTGCCTATGCGCTTTATTCAGTGTGCAAGAAGGAGATTATGTCTCAGCCTTGTCCAAATGACATACTAGACACTAGGTAGCTTAGAAGTAGCCAAGAAAAGCTGCAGGATTGTTTGAACTCCTTCCCCTCCTGTGAGGCTAGGCATTTAAATAAATTAGGACAATCTACCCAATAAAAATCTTTTATTGCGATGAGGACTTACTTACAACTATTCTTTCAGAGAATGGAACAGTTTTCTTTCCACTTTCAGAAAAGGCTTACCACTATCCTTCACATTCTCTAGTATCAATGTGAGCATGAAGTGCAAAATCTGGCTAAATTATTTCTCTCTCATGTGTATTAGAAAATGAAGAATTCAAAGAAGATCACTGAAGAGAAGACTGAGCACTGTCTACAATTCTGCTGCTGTACTTAAGCATACAAAACTCATGGGAGTATGAAGAGAGAGCACAAGAAAAACCCTGTACATAACCTAGTAGGTAAGGAATTCACTTGAGAAAGAAGTATTCTTATATCTGCTCCAAGGTGTTTTCTTTATTACTTTTTAATTTGGTATCTTTAGACAATGAAATGCAGTTTGTGTAGCTTACTGAGAAAGAAAAATATTACCAAAACACTAACTTGAACTAATTATATTTCACATGCAAGAGGAGTCAAATTTATGGCTTATTCATTAATACTATAATTTGGAAGCAAATCATGTATCTTTAGATAACTCAGTCCTAAGATTCAGTTAGAAAACTTAATAGTTTCTGGAGTATTTGTAAGAATTATTATTATTTTTTTTTTCCTGATAATGAACCATCACTTTCTGGTGGTTGCATTAATTGGCAGAAAAGGTATTCCTGAAGCTTTCTTTACTCATTCTATATACTGAACTACTGTTCTTACTTAAACTGAACATAACAAAACACTAGTGAACAAGATAGAAATAACAGAAAGAAAACACTGCCACTGTTCCTTTCATTTTGATCTCCTGTTCATAATAAGCTACCATGAAGTTAAAAGTCCCAAGAATGATTTATTCATGTATTAACTTATGTGAATAGTATGGAATTGCCTTCCTAATGAAGCTGCATTATTATTTCATAATTTACGAATAATGAAGATTTACAATAATATTAATGGCAATGAAACAACTGTTGCATTAAGGCATAAGGAATTCATTTAGTCAAAAATGCTCTCCCTGTCTAATTATTTGTCACTCATAATTCACACCTGCTCTTCCATCCTTCTTTGAAGTTTAAATGGGCACATATTATTCCTTCTGTGTAAGCACTACCATCAGTAAGAACATAAAAAATGCCAGTATTTTCAGAAGCTGAAATGACATATGCAGGCTTATATCTATATAACATACATATTAATTACTTCTGCTAACTCTTCTACTTGTAAGATGGGAAAAACTCACGATTTATCTCCTCTCCTCTCCTCTCCTCTCCTCTCCTCTCCTCTCCTCTCCTCTCCTCTCCTCTCCTCTCCTCTCCTCTCCTCTCCTCTCCTCTCCTCTCCTCTCCTCTCCTCTCCTCTCCTCTCCTCTCCTCTCCTCTCCTCTCCTCTCCTCTCCTCTCCTCTCCTCTCCTCTCATGACTTGAGCTGAAGTTACAAATATATTCATTTAAAATCAAACGAATCATTTCCCTGTGAATAAAAGGAAGAGGAACAGTGCTCATATGCAATATAGAGTTCTCATGTTAGATAAAAGTTGCTGTCTCTTGAGGAAATAAATATCTATACTTAAAACATGGGTATAAAGCTCATATCTGTTACAGTATTTATGTGCATTCTAACTTGTAACATTTGAATAGTCCTAATGAACTCAGTAGAATTACTCATTCTCTTGTTGCTCAAAATTTTGTGCTGTTTTTTTTTTTTTCTTATTCACATTAAGATCATATGTTTAGCATGCTGTTAAATCAAAATTCAATCTATTACAAATTTTAACTGGAGATGGTAGCATAAAACTCGAAAAACAATGTAACCAAGAGAAGGTGTATGGAATGATGTTATCCATCTTCTATCTATCTTTTCACCTTGTGGAACTCAGAATTAAATGGCTCAAAATAAAAATATTGGATGGAAAAAACAGAAGGTGAACTATGGGATGAGAAGTTGGCTGAGGTGTGAGGACATAAAAAATAGTAAGTAAATCACATCAGCCAGGTATGTACAGCTGTGCTTTTCCTAGAAGTAAGCTATGGGAATTCCACTGACACTTTTGCTGCGGTTGAGGATGTGTTAAAACACTAGAGATTCTGAAAAATCGTTTTAGCTACATATGTGATACAGAAAACTGTGTTGTATAGCTGTGCTACCACAATTGTTCAAGTAATTTGAAATATGATGGCAGTTATTAAAGTCTGTTAATGTGAATGATGCTAGCATTTTGACATGAAAGACTTAAAAACAGTGACTGAAAAAAAAGCTTATTGGGAAAAAAATTAATGAGACTTGCACAGTTAACGTGAATGAAGGCATGACTCTCAGGGAGAAAGATATGCGCATATACATCCATAAATAATCTGAAGTTCAAGGAGGACAGACTAATTATCTTTTGTCAAATGAGGGTGGGGAATAACAGCTCCTTGTGTCATGGTGAAGAGGGGCACCTGCCACCCTCCTCTGTGAAGCTCCCAGAAGAGAGAGGGGAAAATACATTCCTGAGACCCAAGCAAGACTCCAGGCAAGCTGCTGGTGCCCTGCTGCTGGTGCCCCAGTCCTCCCAATAGGGACTGAGGGATGCTAGTGACTCAGGTCCTCCAGCACTTGTCTTTCTGAAGAAGGCTAAAATGGTCTCAGAAAGTGCCCCAGAAAAACACTGGAGGGAAGAGCATAACACCAAAAAAACTAGTTAGAAACTAGGAAAGATTTTTTTCTTTGACATCTTTAAAAGGATGATTAATGGGCCATTCTTTAATGATTTGATAATGTGAACTTTTAGATAAATTTCTTGTTGGTCCTCTCTGCCTGTAACTAGGCTCTGGGTGTTGCAGGAGCTGTAGAAATACTCCCTGACCTGGTGTCAGAAGACTCATGGCTCAACTCAGTCAGGACACATGCCTCAAAGAACTTGAGCAGTGTTAAAGATTAGCTTCCAGGAATTAAGAATGAAGTAAAGTTCCATAGTCTCATAAAGTCTTGAAGAAAAGGAAAGGCACCATTTTCACAGCATGATTTTGTTTTGTGTATTTATTGAGCAACCATTTTGATTTGGTCTTAAACTTCCAGGCCAGTTTATTCACTTTACTCAGAAAAAGTCATAACATGCCTGTAGGTACTGTGTATGAACTTTGTAGGTGAAATAATGTAGTAGGTGATCTGCATGTTTAAGTTACATATGTCTCTTTGGAGGCTTTTGTGGTAACAGCAGTTAAGTTTCTTATTAGAATAACTACATGAAACAACAGAAGAATCAAATAATTAGAATCAAATAATTAGAAGGATTACCTTAGGAACAAAGTGGTTGGTATTGTGGTTGTTTCTTTTGTTTTGTCTTAACATAATTTATTAAAGTCTTTTATTTTGAAAAATATCCCAAATTCTCCAAGCTGTTTTGAGGACAATGCTCTCAGTTAGTTGCATCTTGAATAGAAGATGTCTGTATTATAAAAGATGTTTCTCCTGTATGATTTTTTGTCCCTGTGTCTGTACTGAACTAAAAACAATTAACTTCAGAGAAAAGGAAAAAGAGACTGACCATTTTAGTTAAGAGTAAAGAGTCTTATTCTTCTGGTATTCCTATACTTCCATTAAAGGATTACATTGCTCAGAAATCTAGTGCAGCTCTAACTCCAACTAGCACTGTAAGGCATGTTTCTGTCATTATTTCTGACTGACACCATATTTTTTTAGATTTTCCTCCAAAGTGTGATAAAATTATAGTTATTCCTTTGTCTGTAAGATACTTCCTTATCTTGTAAAGCCATGAATTCTCTTTCCTCATTATTTATGAATTCATCTTGAGGGCCTGACAATCTGTTTCTAATCTTTTTACTTCCTCTTTCTCCCGTCATTCTCTTCCTGAGGCCTTGCTTTTTGCCTGAGGTTGTTTAAATACTTATGGACTATCTTCTTCTCCATAGCAAACTCTCTTCAGGTACAAAAAAATAAGCTTTACTGGGCAGTATTTATTATGGAATTCTAGCAAAATTTCATACAGTATTTTAAGAAGAAAAGGAAGAAAATTTTATGTAGGTAAAGAGGAATATTTTTACTCAGATCCTCAAGAAGACATCCTGATTTAAAAATCCACCAAGACTATGCAAATTCTTTTCCCAAAACAACATAAGTTTGAAATGGTATTTCATTGTATGTAAATAAGAATATTTTCAACACAAATTATGAGAGATTGTACTCAATTTTAAAGACTGAAGCATGTATTCCTATATGTTCAACGAGAAAAAAACACAATTTGGTGTTTTATGCTATATATATGTATTCGTATATAGAAATTAATAATAATTTAGAGTTGTTTGAATACTATTTAAGACACATGCTTATAGAAGGTATAATTACTTCCACAATATATTAGCATTACTATTAGAATCTCTGAGCAGTTTTTAATTAGGTGAAAATCAGATCACAAGGGGTCTCCCTTGCTTTACTTTTCTGTACTTTCTAGTAGAGCTAGCTAGCACAATACAGTTTTCTTTAGAATAATGAAGAACATTTTTTCTCTTTTTAAAAAATCTATAATACTAATTGAAGGGTGGGTTATTCTATTCTGAAGGTTAGAGATATCATCTTATTATTTATTTCCTTTTTATAGAGGAAATAATTTTTCTTAAATTCAGCTTATCACAAAGTGATTACAGAAATAAAATTATATAATATAGACAGATAATATAGATTTAATTAACTATTAACTATTAATTATTTTAAATAATTATTAATATATTAATATAATAATAATTATTAAATGTTATTAATTTATTAACTAATAACTATTAATAAATAATATATATTTAATATATATTATATATATAATACATATATTTAATACTTTAATATATACTTCAATATATGATTTAATATATATTTAATATATATTTAATATATCATTTAATATATATATACTTTAATATATATATTAAATACTGATATGTAGGAAGGCATTCATTTAATACATCTTTTTTAATCAGGTGCATGAGGATATTCTGCTCTTTGCAAATATATTATAGGACTTGGACCTATTATGAAGAATTCTACAGCTGCATTATATTAAAAGCTTTCATTAAAACAAAGAGGGTTAAATAAAGCATTTCATGATTACTTGAGCAAGAATGACTTATCTTATTTTAGAGGAATAAAATCTTTTCTTGTGTACCATGGAATCATAGAATGCTTTGGGTTGGAAAGGACCTCAAGGATCATCAAGTTCCATACCTCCTACCACAGGCAGTGTTTCCAGTCGCTAGATCAAGTACTAGATCAGATTGCTCAGAGCACCGTCCAGCTAATCACCCCCCTCTCTTTGCTGGTCTCCCCTCTGCTGATGGAACCCAGGGTACCATTGGCCTTCCAGGCTGCAAGAGCATCCTGCTGGCTCATGTTAAATTTTTCATCTTCACCTCTAAGCCCTTCCCAGCAGGGCTACTCTCAAGGATTTCTTCTCCTAGCTTGTATACATCCAAGTGCAAAATCTTGTACATAGGTCTGTTGAACCTCATTAGGTTCACATGGGTCCACCTTTTGAGTTTATAGAAGGCCCTCTGGATGTCATCTCTTCCTTCTGCTTTATCAACTGCATTGCTCAGCTTGGCGTCATCAGCAAACTTGCTGAGGGTGCACTCAGTCCCAACACAGATAAAGATGTTAAAGTCTATGAGTCCCAAGACAGTACCCTGGAGGACACCATCGCTCATTACTGGCCTCCACCTGGACATAGAGGCATTGACCACAACCCTCTGGCTCCAACATTCCAAGTAATTCCTTATTCACCAAATAGTCCACCCTTCAAATCCATATCTTTCCAACATAGAGGTAAGGATGTGGTGGGGGACCATTTCAAAAGCCTTGCAGAAGTCCAGTAGATGACGTCAGTTGCTTTCCCTTTATCCACCAATGCTGTCATGTCATCTGGCCATCAAATTGATCAGGCATGACCTTCACTGATGAAGCCATGCTGGCTGCTTCAAATCACCTGCTTGTCCCTCATGTACAATAACTTTCAGAAGGATCTGTTCCATGGCCTTCCCAGGCACACATGTGAGGCTCACCAGCCTGTAGTTCTCCAGGTCCTTCTTCTTCCCTTTCTTGTAAATGGGAGTGATGTCTCCCTTTTTCCAATTCCTAGGGACTTTGCCTGACAACCATGACTTTTCAAATATAATGGAGAGTGGCTCAGTGACCACATCAGCCAGCTTCCTCAGGACCCTGGAATGAATCCAGCCCCATGGACTTGTACACATTCAGTCTCATAAGTTGGAATTGGACTTTCTCTGCCGGGGATCTCTCTGGGGGGGGATCTGAACCTCTAGTTCAGATTCAGGGATGTGAAGTTCAGGAGTATGAGAATCCTGGCTGTCACTGAAGACCAAGGAAAGTAACACCAGCTGAGGATATTGCTTTATGGGTCTTCTAGTTCAGATTCTCCTGTGCTTATATTTAGGGCAGAATATATGACTTAGTTTTCATCATATTACATAGTAGCTTATGTATGATCACAAAAACAAACAAACAAACAAACAAATATTCCTGCCTGGTATTTTCAACTTAAGTTATTCCTCAAGAGGAAGAAAATTTGTCAACAAAAATATCTTGCTATTCCCCTTCGTGAAGCATCTGTTGACTAATGTTATCCCAGATAAATGCTGACATTTTCACTGACGCTGAGTGAAAGCAAGGAATTTGAGTCATAGTGAAGTGCTTCTAAAATGTGTGTAATGAAAACAAATGAATCCATTTTAGGTATATTAGATAAGCTGAAAAAAAAAAGCAAACATATATTTTCAAAATTGAGAAGGCTGAAATTTCTGTCAAGATAAATATTTGCAAGTCTAAGATAAAATATGAGTTGAAAAAGGGCTGAATTTTTGGTGTTAGAAAGAGTTAGTGTATTTATGAATTTGAATTCAACAATAAACTCAAACGTTTCTAAAATGCTGCCTCTCCTTGAAAGCTGACCTTCTCTTTGATACAAAAGAGCTTCAAATAGCTTACTTGTTAAGGTGTTGTTTAGTTTGAGGCACCTATTTTTGCAAAAGCTCTTAGAAGTCTTAGATCCACCTGGGATCTTAAAGCTAGTTGTGAGCTGGATAAAATACTTTCTAGTAAGAAAACAAATACAGTCTAATAACACTAGTCACCAGGAAAACCTTGATTCATCCAAGGAAAACAAGCTCTGAACAAAATGTGGCTAACCTAGAAGAATAAAAGTACGCTATTGTATTAGCTGTTCCTCTCCCAAATCCGAATCAAAATAGTTCTACTAGCAGAAATTAGTCATTCTATGAATACTAACTTTTTCTATAGCAATGATAGGATTCTTTAGAAGAATTATTTTTGTTTTATGTAGCATATCTGTAAAATGGCTAATCACTAGAAGTTTTTGTCAGACAATTTCATTAGGTTAATTAAGAATTTTGTCAGGAGTTCAGGCTCTTGTAATTTTTTTTTTTTTTTTTTTACTTTTATTTTTTCTCTATTTCAAGAAGTCCATTAGCTAAAATGTACAGTTTGAAGTAGAATCTGGATTGAGGAGGACCAAATGCTGAAACTCTTACTTCAGCATAAACAATGAGAATTTATTTTTTGAAGGCTTCAGACTATAGAAGGACAATTAATTTACACTGAAATGTTCTAATTAGAGCCACACTATGACTATGATGCACAAAGCCAGTCTGTGACTTCTAACAGTAGCTTTTTTGTTTCAGCAAATACTATTCATGTCCTGTCTGAGAATGACTGCCAAAAAATAAAGAGCAATTAGCTGATTGCATTTATACACCTGAGTATGTCAAATTCCTGAAGACAAAAAAGCAATAGCATAACAGATTCATTTCAGGTACCATGTACAGTTAACACCTACAGGGATGGGTCACCCACAGCTTTTCTGGGCAAACAGTTCCAGTGCCTTACTACCCTATGAGTAAAGAATTTCCTCCTCATATCTAACCTAAATCTCTCCCCTTTTAGTTTAAAGTCATTTCCGCTTGTCCAATCATTATCAGACCATGTAAAAAGTAGGTGTACCTCCTGTTCCCTTTAAATACAGGAAGGCTGCAATGGGGCCTCCACAGAGCCTTCTATTCTCCAGGTTAAATGAGGCCAAATCCCTCAGACTTTCCTTGTAAGAGGTACTCCAGTCCTCTGATCAAATTCATGGCCTCATAGAATCACAGAATCACAGAATGACCCGGGTTGGAAGGGACCCCTGCCTGGCAGAGCCACCAAACTTCCACATTTACTAGATCAGGTTGCCCAGGTCCCCATCCAACCTGGCCTTGAACACCTCGAGGGAAGGGGCATCCACAACCTCCCTGAGCAACCTGTTCCAGGACCTCACCACTCTCCTAGTAAAGAACTTCCCCCTAGCATCCAACCTAAATCTTCCCTCTTTCAACTTAAAACCATTTCCCCTTGTCCTGCTATTATCAGCCCTTTCAAAGAGTTTACTCCCCACCTGGTTATAGGTTCCCTTCAGGTACTGAAAGGCTGCAATGAGGTCACCCCACAGCCTTCTTTTCTCCAGGCTGAACAAGCCCAGCTCCCTCAGCCTGTCTTCATAGGGGAGGCGCTCCTGATCATCTTCGTGGCCCTCCTCTGGACCCTTTCCAACAGCTCTCTGTCTTTCTTGTACTGAGGGCTCCATACCTGTACAAAGTACTCCAGATGGGGCCTCACAAGAGCAGAGTAGAGAGGGACAATCACCTCCCTATCCCTGCTGGCCACCCCTCTCCTGATGGAGCCCAGGATACCATTTGCTTTCCAAGCTGCAAGAGCACACTGCTGGCTCATGTTAAGTTTCCCATTCATCAGGACCCCCAGGTCCTTCTCTGCTGAGCTGCTCTCAAGGACTACTCCTCCCAGTCTGTACAGATGCCTGGGGTTCTTCCTGCCCAAGTGCAAAACCTTGCACATTGCCATGTTGAACCTCATTAGGTTCACCCAGGCCCACCTTTCAAGTCTGTCACGGTCCCTCTGAATGGCATCCCTTCCTTCCTCTGTATCAACTGCACCACTCAGCTTGGTGTCATCAGCAAACTTGCTGAGGGTGCACTCGATTCCATCATTGATGTCATTGATAAAGATGTTAAAGAGCACTGGTCCCTAGACAGACCCCTGGGGGACACTGCTCGTTACTGGCCTCCACCTGGACATAGAGCCATTGATCAACACCCTCTATCTGCGGCCTTTCAACCAATTTCTTATCCATCGAGTGGTCCACCCATCAAATCCACACCTCTCCAATTTGGAGATGAGGATGTGGTGGGGGACCATGTCAAAGGCCTTGCTTAAGTCCAGGTAAATGACATCGGTCACCTTCCCTTCATCAACCAATGCTGTCACTCCATCATAGAAAGCCGCAAGATCAGTTAAGCATGACCTTCCCTTGGTGAAGCCATGCTGGCTGTCTCAGATCACATGCTCATTCCTCATGTGATCGAGCATGTCATCCGGGAGGATCTGTTCCATGATCTTCCCAGGCACAGAGGTGAGACTCACCGGCCTGTAGTTCCCCGGGTCATTCAGTCTCACGAGGCACTCTCGGACTTGTTCTGCCCTTACAGTGGGGAGGGATTTACCTCCCTGGTCCCCACATAGAGGTTTGGGGATGCAGGTCTCAGGGATGTGAGAAAGACTAGAATCCTGGCCACCAGTGAATACTGAGGCAAAGAACTCATTCAGTACCTCAGCTTTCTCTTCATCCCTTGAAGCCAGTTCTCCTTTTAAATTTACCAAAGAAGGTACACCTGTTTTGGTCTGTCTCTTCTGGCCAATGTACCTGTAGAATGTCTACTTACTGTTTTTCACGTCCCTCGCCATGTTCAGTTCTGCCTGCGCCTTGGCTTTCCTGATCCCATGTCTGCAAGTCTGGACGGCATCCCTGTATTCTTCCCAGGTGACATGGCCTTGTTTCCAGAGCTTGTACACCCCTTTCTTCACCCTCAGTTCACTCAGCAGGTCTTTGCTGAGCCATGCCAGTTTCCTACCTCGTCTGCCCACTGTCTTATTCAGAGGGATCCGAATAAGCCTCCTCTGGATCCATTCCAGCAGGGGGGCCCAGAGTACTCTAGATGGCATCTCATGAGGGCAGAGAGGAGGGGGACAATCATCTCCCTCTCCCTGCTGACCATTCTTTTTTTGATGTAGACAAGGTTGGACTTCTGGGCTGCAAGCACACAATGCTCATGTCCAGCTTTTTATCTGCTGAATTCTCCAAGTCTTTCTTCACAGGTTGGCTCTCAAGGAGTTCTCCCAGTGTGCACACATATCTGGCATCTCCTAAACCAAGATGTGACACCTCACTCTTGTCCTTGTTCTATCCCATTAGGTTTGCATGGACTTGCTTCTCAAGTTTGTCCAGGTCCCTTTGAATTACATCCCTTAAAGTAGGTTATGATATGGGTTTTTACTGAGCCCATGGAACTTCACCTACACAGGTAGGTATAGATCATTTAGACTCTTTCACAATACATAAAAATATGCTAAGTCTTCTGAAGAAAACAAGAAAGTATTCCATAAATGATTTAATTGATATGAGATATGTATACTAGTAGAAGACAATTCTACAGATGTACCTAAAGTGTGCATAGCCTAAGCATTAGGACTATTTTTAAAATTATAGAATGATAGAATCCTCAGAGCTTGAAGGGGCCTTTCAACGAGTCCAACTCCTCTTCAAGGAACAGGGACATCCACAGCTAGACCAGACTGCTCAGAGCCTGGCCCAGCCTGGCCTAGAAGGTCTCCAGGGAAAGGGCATCCACCACCTCTCTTGGCAACTTGTTCTAGTGCCTCACCATCCTCACTGTAATAGGCCTTTTCCTTATATCCAACATAAATCTATTGTCTTTTAGTTTGAAACAGTTTTCCTTTGGATTCCCTTTTATATACTTTCATACAATAAGAGTACAATGACTGAATAGCAACCATCTAATGAAATATTCTTATTTGGCAAATAAATTTAGAATATCTAAAAAAGACTAAGTTCCTATGCCTGATGGTAGGATCTTTATTGTTCAATTCTTTATTTAACTGATGGTTATACTGTAGTTTTAAATAACCTGGCATGCAGAAGGCTGTCTGAAAAAAATAATCCACAAAAATAGACATTATTGGGATGTGGTATGAGGAGAACTATTGTATGTTTCTCAAAACATAAAGGTTAAAACTGACAGTTAGATGTAACAGAATGACAATGTCATTAGAATTCTTTAGTGATGTCTTTGAGTACTTTTGGCAGCATATCAGAGAGTGAAGAAATAATGATTCAGTACAGTAATCTTGGAAAATCCCACCTAAAGTCTGAACTACAATATTGCAAACAAAATTCTACTTGCCTCCCAGAATTAGAAAATGAATATTTTTGAGAACTGATCTGCAGATATTGATTATACAGTCTAATGTAGTTACAGTTATAAAATTGAAGGATTAATTTGTGCAGTTCATGGATTTTCAGATTCTACAGTTGCATTGGATACTAAATAGTCTTTTAGAGCAAAGTAAATCTCACAATACTTGCAATATACAAACTTCAAAATGATGCTGATTTCACATTTAATTTTAATGAGCTCCTTAGTCAGAAACAGTCAGCGATAGAAAGGAACTCAAACATTTCAAAACTACCAATTAGATAAAACTTTAAGAATTTTCAGATTGTACATAATCTGGTATGTTTTAGTAACATGCCTGCAGTTCTGAAGGAAGATATAAAAAGAAAATAGAACCTGGTTCAGAATTACAGTGCTCTTACTTCAGTGTTCCACATGAAATTCAGGATATATTTCTACCCGTTTTTGTTATTGTTGTTGTTGTTTTGTTTTTATATAATGGAGATTGATATCTTAATTTAGAGACATGGAATATGATAGTATGTACAGGTACTACCCCATTTTTATGGCTAGACAATCCTTTTTATTCATTAGACTGAAAGAAAACTACATTTTAACACTATTTGAAATCTTAGACAATTTGTAGTCTGAATGCATGTCTCCAGTAGACAAAATCCTTTAGCACTATTAATGTTAACTCTTAGTTAAAATGCTTGGAAAGGTATTATTCCTGAAATGTCTCGGTTACCTAAAATTTTCCATGTGAAAAACAAATTTAGAAAGTTTTGAGATTTATTACTTGGCAGCTGAATATTAATGTTGGTCAGAGATCCATGGAGGAATGGATTCCCTGCCCTAAATGCTACTTGCCTGCAGCAGCAAACATACATATACACCAAGGTAACCTTTGTTTACAACAGAACCTGTGACATTGATCTTCCTGTCCTTCAAAGTAGTAAAACAAATGTTGGGGTAAAATAATTACTTTTAATATGGAATAATATGTACATACAGGTTTATGCTGAAATAGAAGATCAATTAATTTTCATTTAAACAATGAATTTCATTCTATACGATTCTATTTTAAATGTAGTTAATTATCATCAGGAATAACAATTATAAATTAACTTCATTGTTTTTTCTCCTCGAACCAGAGGAAAATAGTTTATTTTTTCTTGTCTTTAAAAGTATTATTTATCGAGTATTCCTCCCCTTCTCCCCATGTCTATCTTGCTTTTCTTGTTAAATAATTAATTATTTCTTTGAGAAATTCAATATTATGTTCCACTGGAAAAGTAACTACTTACTTTAATCTTAATAACAGAATTTTAACTCTCGTTGTAGTTCTGTTTGTTTCTTTTTTCTGCCATTTGAAATAATAGCTTTACATTGTCTCTCTTGATTTAGGTAAATTACTACACCACTAACTAGAAATCAGAGAATTCACTGTTTAAGCTAGGCTGCTCAGCTTCTTCTTACATTCTGTTCAGTGTTGTATAATCTGATACTTTCTTATTGAAAGAGCTGAAAGTGTTTTTAAGAGTTAAAATAAAAATTAAAAAAATAATAATAAAAAAGGCCGGTGATATTAAATTAACACCATGACATTCTGAAGATCTTCTTTTTGTCCTTAGCTAAGTTAGACCCAAAAATTTACATAAATTCTACAAGTGTCATTTTTTAATTATTTACCTAGTGTTGGACCTTGTATTGTTTTATTACCAACATGTTTTATTATTTGATTAGATCTTTAGCATTGATCTTTTCAGAACTTCAAAATGTTGTTTGTATGCACAGTGATTCAACAGAAGTCAGCAACTGATGAATAATTTTCATATGCTGCAGTTTTCACAGCTGGTGGTTACAAGAAAGGAGTTTTGATCCAATCTCAAAAGACCAACTTTATATGTATTATGAAGGAAAAGGCCACAGGCAGAATTAATCTCACCTAGCTTTGAGAGTCTACTTTTGGCTTGGTTGTCCTAACCTCTGTTTATGTTCAACAGAGAGAAATACACACACCTGCTTCATGGTACTTTCACAGACCAAATGTCAATGTTCACTTTAGAATGAGAAGAATTGTAGTGCAGAAGTGTTAACTATGCTCTATTTTCTACAGGGAGGTCTAGGGAGACAATTAAAGATGTGCAAGTCTACACAAAACTAAAAGTAAACAAAATCCTCCTTCCTCTCCTGCTTCAAAACTCCTTTCAGCTTACCAACAACAAGAAGGCACTGTTCTCTAGTTTAGGCTTTGTTCATCCCCTAGTTTTTGTTCACGTCCCACTAAAAGTTCAAAATACAGCACAAAAAAATCATTTATACAGGAAAATACTAATATTTCAGTGATTATCATGTTTTCTAGACCTGTTTTTATTCTTTGGCCCATGTCTGATTGAGATATTACCTACATTTGTTGATGGATATAGATAAAATTTCTGTACCTAAAGAGGGAATATCACAGTATATACATAGTGTCTTCAGAAGGAGAAAAAGAAGTGAGAGGAAGTAAAAAGCAGGAGGTGCACAGTGATGCTTTGAGAAATAAAGTAATACAAACATTCAAAAATCATGCAAGACTCTCTTGTTACAGTAACTACCATTCAATAACCTCTACTAGAGAAGAACAGTTTTATGAACACGTGGCCAGGCTGCAAGGATGGACCACAATCAGTCAGTCATGCAATATGTGAAGTACTACATTTTAGTCTACAGACGTTAATCTGTTTCTCTGATGGGATAACATGATCAAAGAGGTTTACACACAATATTTTACTTAGGTTTTTCTTTTTTTTTCTTTTTCTTCTTCTTCTTCTTTTTCTTTTTCTTTTTCTTTTTTCTTTTTCCCAAACAGAGGAAAATGATGGACTTCATAGATTTTAAAAAATCATTTGGAAGTTGTTATTTTAACTCCCATTATTGGATCAAACTTACATAAATCATTCAGTAAAGCTCTCATAAATTTTCAGCTGCCTTGAAGCTGTGAACACTTAAGATTTTCCTCTTTTTAAATGTCTATGTTTAATTAATGAGCATATCTTACATGTATTCCATAAATGGTTGGTTTCCTTTTATTTGACACTGTGTGCAAAGTTTATTAGTTTCCAGTGCAAAAGTGAAAGGTTATCATTCATAAGTTAACAGAAAGTGAAATTGATGACTCTTAGACATATAATTTAAGAGGAAGCTGGACAGAAAACCTAATTCTGAAAGTTCCTTCATAAATAATTCATTATTTTCTAGAAATAGCTCATGAGATTTTATGATACTTCATAAGCTCTAAAGTTTTCACTAGCATGAGTTATACACTGCTGCAGCTCTAAGTTACTGCAAATATTTAATATTACTGCAAATATTTAAGGAATATTTCAGAAAGACAATTGAAAAAAACGGGCATTTCACCCCACAATGCACACCGTCTTAGTTTATGTCGTATTCTCAGATTTTTATAATTAGCTGACAAAGTCAGCATTCAACTTATCTGCTGAGTTATGAGCTAACTTCTGACACAGTTTCAATAAGATTTCATAAGGAATAATAGATGCAATTAGTTTTCAGATTCTTTCTCTTTCTGCAACACATTTGAATGTAGAGCATGAGTTTGGGGATTTAGTCTACACTTGTGTTTCACTTTTTTTTTTTTTTTTTTTGCATTAATTGCAACAGTTCAAAGTTAAATTTTATTTCTTATCTACGATTATGCAGAAAAGTGAAATAGCTTTGTGCAACAGTTAAGCATTAAACGAATTTGACACAAATGTTGTTAATGGTATTCTTGAAAAGAAGCCTCCCATAGAATTCATTGTTTCTAAATATTTTTACTGGTGAAACTTGATCATTAGTGCAATTCCAGAGTTTAGACTCAGAATAGGGGAAGAGAAAATGTAATGCAGAGAGAAAAAATAAATTACAGTTAAGTAAGTACTAAGTCTGTAAAAAACACCAATATATTTTATGTAAATTATAGGTTTTACAAATACATAGTACATGGAGCGTGTGATATTTTTCCTATTTTTTATGTCAAGAAACTGGTTGGAGAGAGAGTAAAAATAACTGGAACATCTGTCAACTAGCTATTTACATTTTACAGATAAGTAGGTATGAAATTTCTCAGCTAGGAAATGGGTTCTTTACTTATACTGTCCTCTTATTTATATGATGTTTCTTACAGCTGACAAAAAAAAAAAAAAGAAAAAAAAGTTTAATGTATACATTGACATTCAGGTCTTGAAACAACTTAAGATTAGGAATGTGCAAAAGATGACACGCTACTCACTGTCTTTTGCCCTTCCTCTAGTCTCAGCTAACTGCACTAAATAACTGCATTTTTAAAAAAAAACTATTTTAAATGTTGAGTCTTCAATTTTGTATTTTGCATTTTTGGAAATATGTATACATATTTTCTAAAAAATGACTGAAAGAGGAAGAACTTTTTTATTAGTGCACTATTCTTATGGGAAATTATTAAGAATAGGATAGTCCCTCACAGTTTCTCCAGATCTTGAAGAATAATCAAGAACAGAAATGAACCAAAACACTGTCTTCAAAAAAACAAACAAACAAAAAAAACCCCACAGTTTGCTGTTTGGAAATGATTTCTATGTTTTCTGGGTTTTTTTTGTTGTTGTTGTTCATTTGTTTTTGTTTGTTGATGTTGTTTTTCTGTTGTTTATTTTTATTTTTCCCATGCAAAGAGTTTTACTCTCTAGCCTCTTAATATTACCGTACTTTCAGATTCAGATGCTTGTGATTTTTCTTCATTGATAAAGGGCTTTTGACAGCTTCAGTGGCATTTGTGGTTAGACAGTAACATGCAAGTAACCTCTAACCCATTAAAAATTTCTTCAGCATTTATTCCTGAAGTCTTTGAAATCATTAACTAAATTATCAACTTCCAAAAAGTAATTCAAACTTCCCAAGATATGACCACTGTTCTGACAGACAAAAAAAATTCTGGGCATGTTGTTTCCCCCACACCTGACCCGCCCAGTCTTTGTTAGTAAAACATCTATCTACTTCATTATTATGAACTGCTTTTTGTTTGTCAGATTACATGATGTCCAGTTGTGTTTCCCATGGGCTTTTTTGCCAAGCAGATTTTTTTTCAAATATCTGAAACAGTTTAACAGGGATTCTTGAACTGTGTCCAACATTTATATTCAATAATGTTTTTGTACATCCCATGGTAGACATTTATTAAATTTTACCATTAGATAATTTATTTAATTTATATTTGTGGTTTAATTATTCTCTATTAGAAGTTATGTTGTTAGAGACATTTTTTAAAGTGTTGGGATTCAGGTTATCATCATTATCAATGCACAGTTCAAGAAGGTTATGGTCTCAACATTCACTTTAACCTAGGAGTGAATTTATTCATCCTGTATCAGCAACTTTTCTGTAACAAATGTCACTGAATTTATAATAATTTGTTATTCTTAGAAGTGATAGCTAAGCAGAACTGCTACAATTCAGATTTGTTCCATGGAGCTTAAAGGATTAATTTAGAAAGGATATTATCAATCTGATAATTGGATTCATTTTGTAATTAGATATAATCCTGCCAAGACCTGATAGACAGCAGAAGGACCAGAATAAAATGCAAGGGCCGGCTTCTGAAAACCCAGCTCAAGCCTCTGTATGCAAACCTCAGATAACTGTATTAGAATATCTGGTACTTAGATAACTAATTCTTCTATATGGAGACATGAATTGAAGGATTAATACTTTTTTTTTTTTTTTTTTTTTTTTTTGTTAAAGGGATATAAGAAATGCTAAAAAATATATAAATGAATAAATAGGGTAATCATAACTAATACATAGAACATAAATATAATAGCTCTGCAGTCTTTCTTCTACAGAGGCAGCAGTACCATATAGTAGACCTCCCTTTCCTCAAGTAACCTCCATTTAATTTTAAAGTTTATAAGGCCTTGTACTGAGGTTAGCTGTTCCTACACTTGCACATAGGCTCTTCTGCATTACTACCCTATGTTGCTCATGCTACAAGCAGGTCACATTGCCCATCCCTTAAACTACTCCTATGTCTTCTCAGCATGGCTCTCTCTATCTACTTCACAGTCCTTCTGCTCCTACAGAAAACTCCAAAAGATGTGTTAACTGTCAGAATTGGAAAATAAATTCAAAAATAAGTACCATCTCCCATCACACAAAAAAATGAATATGTAACTCATTCCATTTTCTCCTAGCTTGAGGGTGACTGATAGAATAATTAGTTTTTTTGACCTCCGAACGTATAAGAGATAAAATCTATGAATTAAAGAACTATATGATTATCATGTTACCTTTTCTGTGTGTAAAGAGAGTCTGAAAGAAAAGAGAAGACAGCAGTGTTTCACATGTTATTAATAAATATTTCACCCACAGACAGCCCTTATGACTCTAAGATGTTTTTTTATTCATGACAACGAATTATTGAATATGACTCAGTCAGATTGTAGATGCACATTTTAAAGTAGACTTTTCAGAGAGATAAATTAGGAGCCTCCATTTAAATGGATGGAACAGTGTTCCAAAAATAGGAGGCAGAGACTAGTTTGTTTCTTCAGAAGTATTTGGAAAGCATGTGATTACATTTTCATCAAGTTAAAACAGGAGGATCACTGTCTATCAGTGTGACTCTTCCCTGTCGGATACTTAAGATCATGACAGCTTGCAATGTATATGCAACATGAAAATGGAGAATATAGGAAGATAGTATTTAATAATAACAACAACGACAATAAGACCCATTTGATTTTGATCATAAGCGTTTTTTAAGAGATTCAGCTCTTTTTGTTTCTGTAATAAAATACGTATTCCTAAATTCAGTTCTATATTTTTCCCTGCAAGTGTACATTTTCTGATTTCAGTCCAGTATTTGTATATAGTTTGAGTAACAAAATGAAGAATCATGGCATTTTAAATTTCTGATCCATCAGATTGCTTTTCCATCCTCCAGCCAAATGTAGATAATTTGTCAGTTGAATCTGCATTTTTAGTTGCAGTGGCAGATATAATGAGATCTATTACTGCCTCTCAGATGTGCCAACCATCAGAACTCAATCCTCTACTGTGCTTAGTCCATACTGAATATGACATAAGTAAAGCAAACTAAAAGGACACTATTAAGACTTCTAGTTCAGATATTTCTGTCTAGAAGGTCAGGTCTTACTCAATTTGCAACATCAAGCATATGGTCTAGACTTTTCCTCGTGAACTTTCCTAAGACTGTAACAAATATTTAGTAGATTGGATCTTTTATGGAAATTTAGTACATCTGTTGTGCTGCTTGAAATGTATGTACCCCTAAACCAGCAAATCAGAAAGATCAGTGGTTCTAGGACAACTCTAAAATTAATTGTTAATTAAATTAAAATGAATTGCATGGATAATAAGGATTAAAAACTGCCTTCCTTTCTGTGTTCTTGTAGGAGTTCTGTGCTACATGCCTTTTTTTACCAAGTGTATTTGCATGTATGAAGGAGTATGGAAAGAAACATTGAGACAACATTAAAAAGTGTGCTTTCCTTTTTATATTCTTTCAGTAAGTATAAGGATACTTGGCATTGCCAGTTCTTCCTAATAATATTTTGTTTTTAAATATAAAGCAGGAAATAATCTTTCTTCAATAAAATGAAAAAATAGCTAATACATTAAGAAGATCCCATTAAAATTTGTGTTAAAAATGGCAATTTAGGTGAAATAAAAATACCATATTACTATGCTACACAAGCATAAGACCTTTACTAGAGAAAATATATAACTTATTCTGTTACATAATTTGTATCAGAGCACTCAGTAAGGGTGCATATGTATGCGAAGTACTGAACAAATAAGAAAAATAATAATAAAAAAAACCTATTAATATTGAATGCACCTTTATTAAGAAAGTTACAATTATCTTTATAACCTGTGACAGTTTTGGCCTTGGTCTTCTCCATTTCTTTAGACATTTTTTTTTTCTTTCTTTTTTTTTTTTTTTTTTTTTTTTTGTTGTTGTTGTTCCTATGGATAAAATTTTCCATTTTGAATGAGAAAAAATAGAAGACTGTCAGACTGAAAACTTTCTAGATGAGCTTGCTAGAAGTTGCAAAGTATCTTAAGGACAAAAGAATGAAAGCAACACTTCCTCCCCCTCTTCCCCCCCAAAGATTATTGTCACAAATGAAGCTGCTTTGTCCACAGGGAACAAAAAACAACACCTGACTGTTGAAACACTATTGCAAAGGAGCTCCACGGAGAGCAAAACACAAAACTGAATGCTGATTGTCTCGTTGACAGGTTCTTCTAGGAGCAAAAAGTTTCAAAGATGCCTTTAAATAGTAGAAAACATACATTCAATAGTATATTTCTGCAATAGAAATGTGAACTTTCAACACTATAGGTCTGATCCAATTAGTTCAATTATTTCTGTCTGTTGTATTACAACGTTCATGAAAGAAGCTTCAATCCTTACGGTTTATGGGCCAGTTCGGCCCAGTTCCGTGACTAGTGGGGCGGAGGGATTTCGCAAAATCCGCATCTCCAGAAAAGGGAAACAGGGGACCCCAGAATAATTAAAAATCATTAAAAACAGTGGCAACGATCAGAGGAGAAACAAACTAATTTACTAAATATGGTATCGGAATGCAAGATATCGGAATGTACACTATAATACAATATAATTTGAACTGAAGAAAATAAATCAAATATAATGAAAGAGAGTATCTGAAAGCTGTGGGCCTGACAGTAGTGCTGAGACGAGGTGTGTGGTTGGGATGAGCAGCAGGGAGGAGAGATGAAGGAAAAAGGAATATCAGGTGACCTTGACAGGGGTTATATCATCTCCTCTCTAACTGCAAAGCCCCCTGGGGTATGTAGTTCTTCTTCTCTTCCAGACAGGAGCCCAGAACTGGAGCATTAACACTTTAACTCCCAGTGTACTACTTGATGTTCTGATGTGGAATACCGATAACCAAAAATCATAAAACCATGACACCTTTAGGTTTGAAAAATTCAAAATTGCATGTAATTTAGTTTCAGGAAAACAGAAAACCTACAAACGTCTCCTTTCTTTAGACTGTAAATTCTGTACTGGCTTGTATTTATTAATCCCAACATATTTCCATTGAAACAAAAGGGCAACTGATCTTACAAGATTCACATGGCAAGGAACCAGCAGCAAAATATGACATATCATCAGAAGAGTTGTGCATAGTTAAAAAAAAGTCGTTTTCAGAATAAAAAGCAAATTTCTACTAGTAACAACTTTTTTTTTTTTTTTCTTTTTCCTTCTCCATGCTTTTTATGCGCTAACTGATTTAAGAAGGCATTCAAAGCAGGTCTTGGAAGTTCTATTACCTTTGAAAAATCTGAGTCTTGCTAACATCTTTACCTTATTTCAGCAGAAATTGAAGAGGATACTTGTAGAATGCAAATATTAACAAGATACCAGACTTATCTTCAAAAACAAACAGAAAGTATCAGGAATTATTAGTATTATCAGTAATCAATAAATTTTAATTTAACAAAAATAAACTGTATTTAGAAAGAGGGAGGAAACGGTTGACGACCTGTTCAAAAGAAACACACAAGATTCATCACATAGTGCCTAGTCTATACTTTGCACATACATGAAAATATTCTCATATTCCTGAATGTGGATTCTGGTTATAAATCACCAATATTTAAATCCCACTTTCACACTTTTCTATAAAAGTAAAATCATTGATAATGTAAAGACAAGATAAATATTCTTGAACATCCCATTGCTGTGTATGGGGGAGGGTATGCACTGTAGCACCACTATACTGGGTATCTCGGAGACAGTGGAACACTGTGGTTGTGATTATACTGCTAAAGAGGAGGACTGGAAACTGATTCATGCTTCAAACCCGAAGGACAACACAGTGGCTTGCATCAATGCCTTCTCCCAGGAGAGAGGGTACTCTATGGCAATTTTTTTTTTTTTTTTTAGGAGAGCTATTTATCAAAGCTCAAAAAATGATTCTGACAGCGAACTGAGAGTCGAATACTATAGATATACTATATATATATATATATACACTATGCTTATAGTATATATATATATACTATATACTATATATATATAGATAGAATACTAGCACAGGTAACCTCAGATGCTGTATCAGTTGTTAATATGGGGCATGATGTAAAAATGGAAAAGAGATTGATAATAAGATTGATCCTGGACTATGTTCAGAGTAAAAATGTAATTCAGATTCAGGTGGAGTCATGACCATTATTTCTTCCTGAATATGTTATTAGCTGCCTCTTGAAACAAGAGAGCTTGGAATAGTATGGTTTATAGGAAGAAAAATCTCTCTTTTCCTAGGTGTATTCTAATTAAGTTCCTTATAAGCTCAATTACTTATTTCTTTTATGGTCTCTGAGCTCAGACAGCATTCAGCATTAATATTTTTTGCCAAATTACTTCTTAGAATATTCTGTTAAATAAATTTGACTTTTATCAGTTAATATATTATCTTTCATTTCAAACTACAGGGTGTGAGTAGGATTTCTAAATGGAAACCTGAGCATGTTATAATATACAACTACTCATTATTGCAAAGTCTTTCATATTTTGCTGACGTAATATATCAGAATCTTTAAAATGGCTAGATCACTTAACACTTTATGTATTATGTGAGCTAGATATCACAGAAAAAGACAAATTGGCAAGATTGTGTTGTTTGGTTGTTTTTGTGTTTCTTTTTTCCTAATACGACCCATGTCCCAAACATTATGCAAAAAGCATTATATAAAAGTGCTAAGAAAATTAAAAATAGCTTAAATGCCTAACCTTATTGTGTCATAGATAGGATTTGATGGGATGCTTGTTTTTTTCTAACTCACCCGGACTTTTATGTGTCTTTTCAGATTAGTTTATCCTTCCTGAGTTTTGCTTCTGAAACAATGTTTATTAATCTTGTATGCTCTTATAATAACTTCCCTCAATGTCAGTTTCATTAAAACTCATCTCTGATTGAATTTAATCCAGAGTCTTCTGAGTCCTGGTACTTTTTATCAACTTTAAGTAGTGATTGATACAAGCCTTCTTCCTTCTTGTTTAGAGGCTTGGCCTGGCACAAGACGTGTACCCATCAATCAGCAAAAAACAGAACATTGATGTGCTATTAACACTGTCTCAGCTGAAACCAAGACATAGGGAGGGTGCAGTGCAGGGCTAAATTCACTTCTTGCACCTCCCACATACGCACACTCAAACAGAAACCCACGTGTATTACATATCATATGTGTTTGTGCCACTTGGTGAGTAAAACATTGTCATTACCAATAATAACATTTCAATCTGCCCAGTGTCACAAAAGTAAACAGAATTTAAAATAAAAAAAAATGTGGATGAAGGAAGACTGTTCACTGAAACATGGAGAGAGATGAGTACTTTTTTGGCGAGACAAATAATGTGACACTATGGTTAATTGATAAGGAAACTGTGTCAGTTTTCAAAGATTACAAATTGAAAATACATAATGTGCAAAAACTTGCTGCCAGATTAGAAGCATATCAAGGAATGTTTAGTAAAGACAGAATAGCAGAATGAGAAAAGCATGTTATCTTAACAATCTTTTCTTTTTTAAAAAGTTAGACATTTTAGAATAGCTAGTTGTGTGTTAGCAAATCTTATTGCAAAAAAGTCATTTACTGATAGTGAGTTTATCAAGCAAAGCGTTGAAAGCTTGACAGATATATTTTTTTTTCTGATTAAAAAAAAAAAAAAAAAGAGATTTTTCAAAAATCAGTTTGTCTCACCAGACTATAGCCAGGTGAACTGAAGAAACAGGAAAAACTGTTGAAAGAAATTTGGTGAGTAGAGCTGCAAGATTCTGATTGTATGCTTTGGTAATAGATGAAAGTACTGATGCTAGAAATACATCTCAACTTGCCATTTTTATCAGAGATATTGATAATGAATAAGATGTCAGTGAAGGAATGGTTTCTTTTACACCATTAAATGAAACAACTAAATCTCTTAATTTGTATGAACTAGTAAAAAATGTATTAAAGCAATTTTCCTTAACCTTTGTCAGTCTATCTGGTACAGCTACTGATGGTGCCCCCATGTTGCTAAAAAGGAGGGACTTACATAATTAGCAGAAGAAGATGCAATTGGTGTCAGCAACTTGTATTTTGATGAAATGTAACTGTTTCAGACATTAGGAAAATCTGTGTGCAGAAGTTTTAAAAATGGATAATGTCATGCAAATCGTCATCCAAGTTGTGAATTTCATAAAATCCAAGGGATTGAATAATTGCCAATTCCAGGAGTTCCTTAAATGTATGGGTGCTGAATATGGGCACATTATTTACTTTTCTGAAGTAATGTGGTAAGTTTAGTAAAATCCTAAAAAGATTTAATGATGTGTGAAATTAAATAAAGTCATTTAAGGAATCAAAAGGAAAATTTGTTTCAGAACTTGAAGATTAAAAAATGGCTCAGAGAATTATCATTTTTTTGTGGATTTGACTAGTCATTTAAATGAGTTAAATATGTATCTTCTAAGTGAAAATCAAATTCTCTCTGCTATGTTTCAAACAATTTTCAAAATGAAAATTATGGCAAATAATTTCATTCGTCTTGATGTGTTGGCTAAACACAGTCCTGTGAATAGTGAAAAATATGTGGCCTTGTTTTCCATTCTGATAAAGGAATTTTAGAATTTTAGCACTACTCAGCAATGAATTAAACATCACTGTGTTATCAGCATTCTTCTTCTCCTGAAATCAAAGCATACCAGAGACTATGAAGAAAATTGACTGTCCCAGTTGAAATCAGGACACACCTAGATTTTGCAATAACAAGGCTAAGTAAGAATCAAACTAAATCCTACAAATTCTGAAAGCATTCATCAATTAAAAAGCTGTAGTTTTCCTTATAAATATTATTCCTCTTTCGTAGCAAAATAATTTCAGAGGAATTCTGTTTAAATAAATTTGCCAATCCAGGGACATCTTTCTGTCCTGTAGTGAATGTATCATCGTGATATATCTTTATGTATCGTTATAAAATAAGTTGTATATTCTCATTGAGAAATGAAAAACAACGAAGTCAAAATTTTCTTTGCAAATAACATTCTGGATTCTGTCCCTATGCCCCTTATTTTATCCAGTGTACTTTCAGACTCAGTTTTTTAAAATACTCAGCTCAGTTTTTTAAAATACATCTATTTGTTTCAGCAAAACCTTCCCACTGAAGATTGCAAATAGACTATGACTATTTATTTTTCACATCTCATTCATATGTATTCTGTGTAGTTATTTAGCATGAGGGTCATTGTATTTGGATGTGAGTGAGAATAAAAGGGCTAACTCATGTCAAGAAACAAATCAGGTTTTTATGCCGTTTAATACATACATCCAGTTCCAAATATCACCAAACAGTTATTAGTGAGCTCCCTGAAAAAAAATTCAATGGTGCATCACATCCTTGATTAGATGCATTTATTTCTGAAAGGGTAATTATTCTTAGGCATATTTTATTGTTAGTAATCTGAGTCAAAATCTGTGCATCCATAACCTAGTAACACCATCTGAATTGTCTAATCTTACCTTGCCTGCTTTTGTCTTCAGATGAAATGAAGCAGTGTTATCACCAGTTTGTATCATTTTCAGCTATGTTTTTTTGATGGTGTTCTCCCTCCTTGCTCTTCTCTTTCCAGCCAGACCATTTCACCACCAACTTTTCTCAGACAAGAGGTGATCACTGTACTAGTTACTTTCTGGTCCAGGCTAGCTTATGGAGAAAATGGCACCTTGCTTGGCAGCTGAGGGTGTACTGAGCCAACCTAACTACAGTGTTGAACAGGTTTAAACAAGATTTTGGAGGAATGAACATGAAATCAAAACCACGGTAAGTATCCAATATGACTATGAGTCAGTCATCTACCCCATAAATAGTAAGTAAGTGGCCCAATCACAGAATCCCAGAATCGTAGGGGTTGGAAGGGACCTCCAGAGATCATCATGTCCAACCCCCCTGCCAAAGAAGTTTCCCTACACCAGGTTGCACAGGTAGGCGTCCAGGTGGGTCTTGAATATCTCCAGAAAAGGAGACTCCACAACCCCCCGGGCAGCCTGTTCCAGTGCTCTGTCACCCTCACCATAAAGAAGTTCTTGCGCACATTCGTGCGGAACTTCCTATGCTCCAGTTTCTGGCCGTTTCCCCTTGTCCTGTCTCCACACACTGCTGAAAAGAGTCTGGCCTCACCACTTTGCCCCCCACACCTTAGATATTTATAGACCTGGATCAGGTCCCCTCTCAGTAAACAGACCCAGTTCACTTAGCCTTTCTTCATAGGGCATATGCTCCAGGCCCTTCATCATCTTTGTGGCCCTCCGCTGGACTCTTTCCAAGAGATCCCTGTCTTTTTTGTACTGGGAAGCCCAGAACTGGAAACAGTACTCCAGATGAGGCCTTACCAGGGCAGAGTAGAGGGGGAGGATCACCTCCCTCGACCTGCTGGCCACGCTCTTTTTAATGCACCCCAGAATGCCCTTGGCCTTCTTGGCCATGAGGGCACACTGCTGGCTCATGGCCAATCTGTTGTCCACCAGGGCACCCAGGTCCCTCTCTGCAGAGCTCCTCTCCAGCAGGCCATCCCCCAACCTGTACTGGTGCATGCAATTATTCCTCCCTAGGTGCAAGACTCTACACTTGCTTTTGTTAAACCTCATCCTGTTTCTTACTGCCCAGCTCTCCAGCCTGTCCAGGTCTCTCTGAGTGGCAGCACAGCCTTCAGGTTTGTCAGCCAATACTCCCAACTTTGTATTATCAGCAAACTTGCTGAGGGTGGGCAGTATCCCCTCATCAAGGTCATTGATGAAGATGTTGAACAAGACTGGACGCAGAACCGACCCCTGGGGAACACCGCTAGTTACAGGTCTCCAACCGGACTCTGCACTGCCAGTGATGACCCTCTGTGCTCTGCCAGTCAGCCAGTTCTCAACCCACCTCACTGTCCACTCATCTATCCCACCCTTCCTCAGCTTTGTTATAAGGATGCTGTGGGAGACAGTATCAGATGCCATACTGAAATTGAGGTAGACTACATCCACTGCTCTCCCCCCATCCACCCAGCCAGTGACAACATCATAGAAGGCTACCAGGTTGGTCGAGCATGACCTCCCCTTGGTGAACCCATGCTGACTACTCCTGATAACCTCCTTTTCTTCCTTCTCTTGCCCAAGAGCCCTTTGAGCTTTCCTGTATGACAGCGGGCTGCACGGCAGGATCTCCCATTCAGTGTGGATGCTTCTTGAGGTTACACCTGCTGTGGTGTTTCCTTACACCTGCTGGTGTGTTTCCCCGTGCCTTGATATCAAGAGACTCCTTGCCAATACTGATCCTCGGTAAATGACTTATGATTTGTTAAGCTTTCTTAGCTTCACTAAGTTTGTATCTTAGATTGATTGTGCGCATACAATGCTTTAAACATAAGATATTGACCAAGTCTGGGACTAGGAGTGGATTCAGCCACATCTAGTCTCCCTACCTCTGTGGTTCACATAGTTTAGAAAGCAAGGGGGTTCACTCTGAACCTTCTAATGCAACAGGAGATTGCATTATGAAATGCATTATGAAATGCAACATTATGAAATAAACTGTTGACCAAGTCTTGAACTAGGCTGGGATCTAGCTGTTCCTGGACTCCTCTCAGAAGGAGTTTAAAAAGCAAGGGTGTGAGCCCTTGTTACTGAATGGGAGAGATTCCCGAATAAGCGTTTAACTCTGTCCTCTGTACAGTAAATAAACATGTGTACTTTGCCTTCTCAAATCTTATGATAGTAATAAAGCAGTAACTTAAATTTTACTTCAAAAATAAGTTGGCATTATGCAGATTTAAAAAAATCCATATTTTGTTCATATTAAAATTTCAGTAAATTAAATGAGAGCCTTGTAAAGATACCTATTTTTCTGCGCAATTTCCTTACGAAACAATGCACTAAGAGATGAAAAAGGTAGACTTCAGAGTTGAAGGCTATCTAAGACTTCTTAAATAGTTTGCACACATACGATTTTTAGAAAGTATACATTTCCATGTCAAGATCCGTGTGGTTATTATCACAGTATAGACTTTTATTCCTTGTATTACTTTCAGCCTCTACACAGGTCAAATTCTGTATGATTGCTAAGTGCCTGTTGTGAATGTGAGTGAATGTTACAATTTTCACTTCTCTGGAAACTTCTAACTGCTTTAGTGGTTCAGTGACCCAAGAGTCCTTACATGCCAGCATGCACTGAGAGATGAAATCTGAATATTTATTTAGATTAGGAAAAAAAGTCACTGTTAGAACTGCAATTTCAAGTGGGATCTTAGTGAAGTTTCTCTAGTCCTCACATCAAGTTTGGGAGATGGGGAGCAGACTTACTGTTTCTAATTTAATTTTTCTAACTTTTCTTCTAAGTTTCATTTTGAAATTTCTATTAGTGGAAAGTTTGTTAGTGTCACTCCATCTCATATTCTTTAGCTGTTCAGAAAAAGAAAAGAATAGTACATAACAATAATAAAATTTACCAAGTTTTCAATAAATGATATGTAGAGAGACTACCATACTTAAAATTTGTTGATCTGTTTGAGATGGTTATCTTTGTGTGGAGGTACCTTAGGGGATAATCTAAGGGTTTTTATTCAGTTGCTTAAGAACAGTTTTCTAGAACTACAAATAGCTTGTCTTGTGTCATATTTGCCACTTCTGTCAATCGTTAAAGCATCCATAGAGCCTGACAGTTATGAAGTAGAACCACATATCTTCTAAACAGATTCCTGGATGCCAAACTGTACATCTGTAGGTTAGCAAATTTGACTTTAAGCTACAAGAAATGCAGGAAAGAGGGTACAGGGAATTATAGGCATGTCAGACTGAACTTATTACCAAGGAATTTTATGGAGCATTTCATCTTAAGTGTCATTACTGTTGAAGACCCAGTAACTTGATCTTCTTGTAGGGATAAGTAGAAGGACAGTGTCTGCTTGTTTAGGAGTATTTGGCCAAGGGTCCTTTTCCAGTGCAACAAAGGATCATAAGAAAGGGAAGTAGTAGTGGAAATTAAGTCTGTTCAGTCACATAGATTAATGAGAATATATGAGAATGTGGGAATGCTTATTCCAGTAGGATTAAATGGTTGAGGACTTCCAATTGCAAACAACTTTCCAGTTTCACTAATTGACGGGCTATCAAAATACAAGCATGACTTACAGGAAGAATAGATTTTGCAGCTGATAATATTCTGACTCAAAGGGTTGCCTGGATGGGGAGGGCTGCAGAAAACTGCAGAGCTCTGCAAACCCATAGATGGATGTGCAGGGTGAAGGGGAAACAGAACGAACAATGAGTAGAGGTGGGTAAAAAAGTGCTAGTTGTGTATAAAATAGGACTGGTTAGTACACTTTTCTAGCTGAACCCTGTGCCTGATCACTGCAATGTGCCCTATATTCCTAATATTTTCTCTCATTAAATGTTTTTTGCATTATCTCTCTGCACTTTTATGCTTTTTCCTGTGTGTATGTGAGACTAGGGTGTGGGTGGGTGAAACTCAGTGCCAGCTCCTGGAGTCAGACTGGGGAACACACACACGAGACTAGGATGCCAGCCACCAGAGTGAAAGTGGGGGTCTCAGCACCAGCAGTAAGTGGGACCAGTGTGCGTTAGTGGAATTGGTGCTAGCTACTGGAGTCAGACTGGGATGTTGTACCTGTGAAATGTGGTACCAGTAGTGAGCAGAGGTCCTAACTCAAATATCCTGGGGGATCACAGCTCTCTTAATTTGAAAAGAGTATTACAGACTTTGTGCCCAGAGTGCTAGTTACTGGTGGGAATGAGTGGACTAGGTGCCAGCTACTATAGCCTGACCCAGGGGTGTGGGCATCTGCAGACTGTGGTGCCACCTGTTGGAGATGAAAAGGCATCAAGAAGAAAATAAAATTCACAGAAAATAAGATTACATTGTATTATTGTTATCTATGAGGACTTCTTATAAAGAAATTAATATCTAGGCAACTGGAGATCACTATCAGTTCAAACTCATTATTTACCATTCATGGATAAATAATATCTTTTTCCTTTATTTTTCTCTGCATAGATAGATGAACTGACCTACACAGAGCATATTTTTTGTTATTTATTTACTACAAGATTATAAAATGAAAACAGTTTGTACAATTACTTATTTTACTTATTTGAGTGAAAGCAGATTAAAGCTTTAAGTTTTAAAGATAAACCCAACAAACTAAACTTATTTATTCGCAGACCTCTTTACAGGGTCCATAATTTAATTTCAGCTAAGTACAGAATCTGTGTCTGTTCTCAATTATTTATGAAAGGAAACTGGAAATTTGTTCTAGCAGTCAGTAGAGTTGGGAGTGACAGCACTCTATTAAATTAGTGGTGATGCTGCTTTTGAAATACTAAGCTTGGCATTGTTTCTCCAAGGTTTTCACTGCTGAAGAGATATAGAGCACTTGGTAACTTTTAGTGCACTTTGTACAGTAACAAATCCCTTCTTCATAAGAATAATTTACATGTGCATCAGTCAGAAGTATTAATCTTGAATCTATTCTTTGGCTGCTTTCTCTAAATCAATTCTTTGAAAAATAATAGTGTCCCAAAGATTTATTTTTAACATAAAATAACTCATCATGTTCCCTATAAAGAAAACCCTGGGACTTGGATCAACAAAATCTCTTGTGCAAAGATGGATCTTTTCTCATATTTATGTGTGTTGATTAATTATTTGCAAAGTTCATGTTTTAAGTAGCTATATTGTTAAATTTAAGAAAGTTTAAAAACTCCTTTATGTGAATGATCAGTTGGAGTTCATAAAGCTCTGCCTGGGCATGGAAGAGGAGCCAAGTGGGTGTTTATGATTCAAGGAAGAACAGAGAAAAATGTCTGCAACAGGCCACCTGACCAGGCAGGCAGATGATACGCTACAGATAGAGAAGAATAACCTTGCATTTTCTGGCCCTGATCATCGCGTTGATTATCCTGTTATTTGTTGGAGGGAAAATTCAGAGGCTGTAGTCTCCAGCCCTCAGAGGCTAGACAAATGAGCTGAAAGGAACATCATGAAGTTCATCAGGGAGAAGTGTGAAGTGCTGCACCTGAGGAGAAACAACCCCACATACATGCTGGGGGGCACCCAACTGAAAAGCAGCCTGGCAGAAAATGATCCTTGCAGAGGATCACTAAGATGATGGACTAGAATATCTATCTCACCTATGAGGAAAGACTGAGAGAGTTGGAACCATACAGAGCAGAGAAAGCTCAGGGAGGAGTTTGTCTTTGAGGACCTGAAAACTGAGCAAAACACTCCAGAAGTGATCTTAATAGAAAAAAAAAAATGTTACAGGAAAAATCACTTTCCTCAGATTTCAGGTTGCACACTCTGTAATACAATCCAGGAGGCAGATGACTTTCCTTACTGACAAGAGATTGTTTCTGGAAAATGTTTAATCCACTAGGACCCCCAGGTCCATCTCTGCAAAACTCCTAGACTTGTTCTCCCTACGTAGTTGGACAATGTCTGTCTATCCCTACTGGGTATTTAATCTCTGTTTCCAGCTCCTCTGGTTCCTTTTTGCTTCTGAGCTCAGTCACACATGCCATGTCTACTATTCTAGTACTTTTAAGGCAGAAATTGACTGTTCTTACCCTTAGAGGAGGTTTTCTTTGGAAAAGAAAGGGCTTTCATGGGCCCTTCTCTAAAAGGCAGTACTCCAGAGTATCTTACTGAACAGATTTTAGAAAAGCAGATTAAATCTATTGTGATTCTATCCATTTTCTTGCAGTCACTGCAGGAAAAGTTGCCCTTTACATCTGCAGTAGATTATTTGGTATTTGTGAATAATTATCTTCCCCATATTAATATCTACTTGAGGCAAGCAGTAGGTTATTATAATGTGTTAAAAATAAACTTTTTAAAAAATTTTATTTCAGACATTTGTATGATGGGTATTTTTTGTCAGATTTTTTTTTATTTTTTTTTAAAGTTACATGTCTATGTAAGTATAGGGAGGTGATACATCCCGACACTGCAAAAAATTTTGCATTAGATGTTAATTTCAATTGGAGATAAGATTTTACAGCATTTTACAATTTTTTTTTAAAAGATACATGCAAGATTTAAAAAGTGTTATACCTAAGCATTTGAAAAAAAAAAGCATGATGGGATTTGTCTCAAAGTAAGGCATCAAAATTAAATGTGTACATGTACATATGGCGTGCAAATTCTTTTTCTATTTATCAAAGATTTAGGAGACTTCAGGTTCTTGAGCACAGGTGTTTATGACTAATCAAAATGCACAAGTTTATTACACTTGGTCTCAAGCTGCCTTTTCAAAAGGTTGCATTGTACCTAGTAGGTCTGCTGTAAATCCCATAGTTTCATTATGACGCAAATGACGGGTAACAGAAACAAGCTCATACTGAACACAGGCAATAGATACTAGAAAGTCATCCAAGCTCACCTTAAAGTACATATCTTGTGCTTAATTCATTTGCACATATGTACATATATAGTGTGGTTCTATACCAGTATTTGAGTCTGGATCAAGAGCCTACATTTAAAACAAATCTCTCAGCTGTCTCACAACTGAAGTGTACAAGCAAATGCACAAATAATCAAATCCTGCAGTGATCTGTGTATAATGTGGACATCAGATTCTCAGAACCATATTTTTTACTTCAGTAAGTGCTATATAATGCAAACTTCATGTTCAAATGAAAAACTGTTTGAGGATTCTTACTCATGATATTCAAGTGTATGAAAAGAAGTTCTACAAATCACGTGGCTTATTAGACTATTCATCAGATTTTGCTGTCTTATTTACTTGTTTTAAAGAAATTCCAGAAGTTCATGAAAACCAGTTGCCAGTCTCTTGGTTGTAGAAACTCTAGTAATTTTATTATGGAAACCACATGTATAAATATATAAAATATTAAATTTCCATATAGTAAATCTGAGAGAACGTTTCCAAGAATCATCAGCTTTTTGCTGATGATTTCAGTAGTTAAGTCAATAAAAAAAACAAAACAAAACAACAACATAAGAAAAAACAACACTTATTTGAATAGTTTTTAAAATTAATATTAAATAGTTCACTTTCTCAGCAAAGATCTTGCTAATAGTTTTTTGTTTGTTTTTTTTTTTTTTTTAAAATCCACTCTTTAGAAGTCATGGTGTAGACTAGATAAACCATTTCTAACATACAGATGGTCTACAGTGAATTTAGATTTGCCACCATGTAGATTTCACAGAGTGTTTGACCATTTATGTATTTTTTGTGCATCCTGATTGAGTGGCTGGAACATTAAAAGATAAATGTAATTAATAATCAATGACTTGTTAATATATTTAATTCTTCTGAGTCTCTTTCATTCAAGAACTTTTTGAATTGATAAGAACAATTTAAATTGATAAGATCAAATTGATAAATTGATAAGAACAATTTATGATTACCTGGCAAAATTTAAAAATCGGACAAGATCTTTGTGTGGAAATCAGAAGGAAAAGTAACAAGGTGTATCAGAAATTCTGTCCTTCAATTTTGCATTATTCTCTTCACAGTGGATATTTAATATCTCCTTCCACTTGTCATTATAATTAGTTGACATCTTACAAAACAAAAATGCTGCATATTTCTTTGAAAAACTAGACAGAAATCACACTTTTGGTTGTAGGCAAAATCTTCTTATGGACAAGAGAGTCCATTATTGAATCTGAGAGCCCATTCCACTGTGACCTTGTGTTTGCCTGGATATATATTCCTAAAACGTATTCATTCTTTAATATCTTTTATAAGTATTTTATAAATGAAGACAATTAGTGTGAAAGCTGCAGAAAAGACTCCCCAGCTTTGCCCTGGAACGAAAAGCTTTTTGTTACATAGAGAGTGCTGGAAGTTTACCATACTGAATGCAAAGTTTAGGCAGGAATTCTGGATAACTGTGCTGGAGATGAGGTGGGATAAAGAAACAGTGAGTGAACAAGGGCTGGATTTTATTGCTTATGATTTTCAACTGGGACATGTGCAGTTTGGATTCACTTCCAAAGGATAAGTATTTGAAGTGTAAAATGCATAAATAGAAATGAAATCCTATTTCACTTCTATTTTCTTCCTCATACAGAAATTCTTCCTCATACAGAAGTGAAATTAAACCGTGTCTTGGATGAGTGCCCCAGGCCTGAAATCCTTAGCTTAAAGGACACTGACAACTCCTCTGGCTTTCCTATAGAGGAAAATGCTTTTTTAACATTTCTCAATCTAGTACTTAATTTCTGCAAGTTGTATTCTTCTCACCATTCTAGTCTTAAAAATGAAAAAAAGTAAAAAGAAACACAAAACTCCCCAGCTTTTAAGGACTCTTGTAAAAGACAGGTTTGATCTAGAAGGCAGGAAGTCATTACTGTCAACTTCAAAGTGGCTATAGACAAAACAGTAAACAGAATTTGAGGAACTTGAGCATCCCATGGACTCATATCCTTAAGAACTTGAAGGTCATAATACTGATTAAATTAGACATATTCTATACAAACAAATTTGGTACTAGAATATTTCTTCTCTTTTTTTAAATAAATTCTTGGCTGTTGAAATGGTAATCTCAGCAATGGCTATTTTTTTTTTTTTTTTCCTCATGTTTGTATGGCTGGATCTGGGGCCTTCTCATCTTTATTTATTTTTCTCCTGCCCTTACAACATGGATGTTGCTTATAGGAATACACACAAGGGGTGGCTGAAGTGCCTTGGTTTGTTCGTCTTAGAGGAGACTGAGAAGAAACCTAATTATGGCTTCCTCACAGCAGGGAGCAGAAAGGCAGGTGCTGTTTTCCTCTCTGATGACTGAGAATGGAACCCAACAGAACGTCATGAAGCTGAGACAGGAGAGGCTCAGGCTGGGTATAGGGAAGTGGTTCTTCACTGAGAGAGTTGTCAGGCACTGGAACAGGCTCCCCAGGAAAGCAATCACGGCATTTGATGGAGTTCAGGAAGCATCTGGACAACACCCTCAGACATGTGGTCTGATTTTTGGGTGGTCCTGTGTAGAGCTAGGAGTTGGACTTGATCCTTATGAGTCCCTTCCAACTCAGAATGGTTTATGATTTTATTTATTTGCTTTATTTATATATGTAGACATTTATGTCCTAAATATATATAAACAAAGTCATTTAATAAACATCTGAATGTTTTAAAACTTCCTTGGAGCTCTCTAGATGACTTATTTTCACAATGACAACAAACTTTTAACTTTTACCTTCTGCTTTCTGTCTTTCCACCTACTGTTCTATCTACATAATGAAGTGTCATACACATCCCATTCCCCTACAGCCTTCATTCCCATCTGGCAGTAATGATACTATCTCTATAACATGTGAGAGCATAATTCTGCTGCCAAGTGCAATCCTATTCCTGCATGAGATTCAGGCATAGATGATTCAGTTCCCTATATTGTACCACCTCACTCACCTGGCACTTCACCATAGAGACATCCCAGCATGATTCAGTGTGCCTCAGGGAGTACATTTTACTATATGATACAGATTTATCTTTGGGTTGCTCAAAATATTTTCAGTGATTTCAGATGCCATTTGCTGATGACTGTTCTCTCAATAAAAGTTTCATCTTTTGAATGTAATCAAGTTGACATATTAAATTTGCTAAACAGCTTATACAATGAGTCCTTTTTTCAAAATTATGCTTCCTTGTGAGAAATTCCTTAAATTAAATGATTTAGGAAGTTCCGCATAGTCAAACCAAAATTAGGTACTTCAGTATAATATTGTATACCTAAAGCAATGCACTGAATTTACAGCTTAGTTTACTGGTACATACGTACAGTTTATTCCTCAGTTTATATGCTAACACTACTGCCTTTTGGCACAGAAGAAATAACAGATGCAGTTGTTTTACTTTCTTTACTTGCAAATAAGTTCATGGTCAACATTAACACAGAACCAGTGTGGTATTTTCCTGTTTCAGTCATTTTAAAGAAGTTGTTTACTCCTCAAACAAGGACAACAGCAGAACAATTAGTAATAGACAGTAATTCATATATATAGATATAATCTTTAAGTGTATTTATTTTTAATTGCTACTGTGTTTTTCAAATCACACTTTTTTCCCCGTAGGTGACTATACTTGCTGTATATATCGTTTGAAAATGAAACAATTTTTGAATAATCAGAAAGCAAAAATAAAAAGCCACAGCAAAAACATTCAGATGCAAAAGACATTTTCATGATTCAGTAACTCCAAAGTAGGTAGTTCATATTTTTCTATTTTCTCTCTTAAAAAACAAAACCAACAAACAAAACCCTTTAATTTGAAAAGGAGCATAGAAAGATTTACCTCAAAGATCATAGAATCACTCAGGTTGGAAGGGACCTCAAGGATCCTCAAGCCTAACCACAGCCTAACCATAGTACCCTAACTCTAACAACCGTCTGCTAAATCATATCTCTTTGGGCCCTGCCATCCAGCCAGTCCGTCACCCAGCAGAGCATACACCCATCCAGACCATGGGAGGCCAGCTTCTTCACAAGAATGTTAGGGGGGACAGTGTCCCTTACTGAAGTCCAGGCAGACCACATCGACAGCCTGACCCTCATCCACTAAGCGGGTCACCTTGTCATAGAAAGAAATTAGGTTGGTCAGACAGGATCTACCATTTGTAAACCCATGCTGACTGGGCCTGATCCCCTGGTTGACGTTTAATTGGTCCACAATTGTTCCGGAGATTATACGTTCCATAAACTTCCTGGGCACTGAGGTGAGATTGATTGATAGGTCGGTAGCTACCAGGATCATCTTTCCAGCCCTTTCTGACAATGGGCGTCACATTTTTCCAGTTTCCAATCCACCGGGACATCCCCCGTTAGCCAGGACTGCCAAAAACTGATGGCAAGAGGTTTGGCAACCACATCCGCCAACTCCCTCAGCACTCTAGGGTGCAATCCATCTGGCCCCATGGACTTGTAAGCATCCAGCTTCTGCAGCAGGTCCAAAACTATCTCATCATGGATCATGAAGGGCTTATTCTGCTCCCCATCCCTATCTACCAGGGCAGGGGGCAGTGTTCCCTGGGAGTACCAAGTCTTATTATTAAAGACTGAAGCAAAGAAGGCATTAAGTACCTCAGCCTTATCCCTATCCTTGGTGACCAGGTTGCCCTCAGCATCCAACAAGGGATAGAGATTCTCCCTAGCCTTCCTTTTGCTATTAATGTATTTATAAAAGCACTTACTGTTTTCCTTTACCTTAGTGGCCAAGCTCAGTTCCAGCTGCCCTTTGGCTTTTCTAATTTTCCTCCTGCAGATAAAAGAAATGCTCACCCATGTCTTAAGCTTGCAGCAGAAAATCCCAAAGGAATCAATCTCCAGAAAAAGATCCTTCCCCAGTGGCAGTCAGCCCTTAAATGGGGTCTAGGAGAGGTGGAGCCAGGCTCCACTTCTCTGGTCACACAGGTAAATTGCCTTCACCTGTGCTCCCATAGCTGACTCAGTGATTGCCTCAGGGGATCAATCAGTGTTTCAGGCCATGATTCAACAGTTCCCACGCACACATAATGTCATACAATACAAAATAACTCCTAGACTCTTTCAGGTCAGTCTTTTTGGCTTCTCCAATCCCCTGCTACTGTACCATAAAGGCCTTCTCTGGACATGGGTGTACACTCTTCACTCAGCAACATGCAAAATACTGATGTGCTATTAGTACTGCTTCAGCTGAAACCAAGGCAACAAACTGGTCTTCTCAATGTCTTGTGAATTCCAAAGAAATATAGTGCTATGGGAACTGGATTTATTATATTCCTTTGTTTGTTAGTCTAGTATATCCCTTTCTCTAGTTTTCCTATTCATCTTTGTCTAGCTGGAAAATTCCCTTTTCTGTCATATTTTATCTTCTCATAAACATATATTCATTGTGAAATTATTGACATCAGAACACTTACCTTTAAGTATGTTCTTATCTTTATCTGAAGCCAGGTTTTAGATAAAATATTAATTCTATGTCAGTGCTAAGTTGTCTTATATTAGGAGATAATTTGGTTTCCATTATTCTCATTGCTGAATATTTAGTAACATGAAGGACAGCAGACAAATGACTTCCAAATATAAGGACTGATGTGCTAGAATTAGTAAAGAATTCATCTGTATGAACTGCTTTTTTGAGGAGTTATCCCACTTCTCTCAAAACCTACAATTCTGAAGTAGGAACTTGTTTCTATGACATTTATGTAGAGGTGAACCTCTTCCTCAGAAAATGACTTCAACAATTTTGGATCTAGTATGTGACCTGCAGATTCCCCTGCAGTATGTTTGCCCTCTATCTAAAATTTGGGAATGTGCCAACAATTAAATGGTGTAGATGGCTTGTACCATTTTCTGCGTTCATATCCTTATTCTGTTTTATTCTCTAGTATAGATGTAGCCAGGCAAAGAAATACATGCTAACTGTTCAGAATTCCTTAATTTGTCCACATGTGACAATTAACCAGTTTGTGTAGCCACGGTCCAAGGTTCCTGCTTGAGCTCTGGCATGACTCAAATGGAAAAAGTACCCCAGCATTTTCTAGGTTGTTCAAATGACTGTATTAACTAGGCTTGCTCTGAATTATGGCAATGTATTTAGGCTATGACTCTATTAGCAACGATGGTGAAATAGGTATAAATCTGAAGAATAAAACTGTCAGTGCTGAGTACCTTATGTCCAGCCTACAGAATTAAAACACTTCATTTTGGAGTCTGGTTCCAATAAACTGAATGCATATTAGCAACTGGATCAGATTACTTATCATTTTGGAATGTATTTTCTTGTTTCATTTCCAAAAAAATAACTCATTTCTGTGATATGTGCATTAAATTGAGGCATTTGGGAGATTTGCTTCAAAACAGTCTTGGTGGGAAATAAAATTCTGAGGAAGATATGCACACAGTAGATTGCAGTGAGTTCAGCACACAGCAATAGTATTCATCATCAGTGAAAAATGAAAAAAGATCAAATACTGCTGTAAGACCCTTGTCATTCTAAAAATACTATCTTGGAAAGAGGAACAGTTTGATTCTACTCCCTCATTATTTGCTACCTTCCTCCACGAAAGATCCTTAGCAGTCTAAATACTGGAATAGCGCACTACAAAACTATCTTCTTCCTTTTCCTTTACTGAATAATTGTAGAGATTCAAATATAAGAATAATAGGATCAAAATCAAAGCAAGAGGTCAGACATACTGATATATATTATTAGCAATTAAGGCACAGCTAATCAGAAAGGTTTTGAGTCTTCCAATCAGGTGCACTTCTCTTTTTCAGTCAATACTTGAGGTTCTTGGGCATCACATGTAAAGGTGAGCATGAATTTGAGCAAAATGTTACTTTTCACAGTGTATGTGACTGTGTGTGTAGAGTAAATATTCTGGAGTCCAATCAGGTGTTTAATACCTCTGCCCAGTAGTGAGCTGAGTACCTGTTTGAGCAGCCTCATACTTAGAATGATGAAATCTCTTACCTCTATCTGAACTCCGAACTTTTGAGAAAACATGCAGACATGATCTCTTCCTGGATAAAGTTTAGAATCAAAAATAATATAATAATATTCTTGAAATGAAACAAAAATAAAGAAGACAGAAAGTCATAGAATCATGCAATCATTATGGTTCCAAAAGGCTTTTATAATCATCTAGTCCAACCGTCATCCCATCGCTACCATGCCCATTAAACTGTGTCTCTCAGCCACATCAACATATTTCTTGAAAACCTGCAAGGATGTCGACTTCCCTGGGCAGCCTGTTCCAATGCCTTTTCAAATTCTTTGTACACCTCTCCTAAATGTCAACCCTCTCACTCTGGAGTCATCCACAACTTCAGTGTCACAAAGTAGATTTTTCTTTTCTCCCAGACTGAATTGTTTTTCTTGTCCTTTGAAGTCCTGGATGCTGTATGAAAGAGAACAAGTAGTTCTATAATGATTTCTAGAATATCCTGCTATCTGTGAGGTCCGTTCTTTTGTGATCATAGGGTCATAATAGGATCATAGGTCTGAATCAGGATTCAGATCTATGCCATAAATACTACACAAAGTATTCTGTGGTAAAAAATAAACCTAGAAACAAACAACTCAATATGTCTGTTAGCTTGTGAACAGTATAAATATTTTTATTTCGCTACATATAAATCTATGGAAATAATAAGAATAGAAAAAAAATCATAATATTAGTGAATTCTATTTTTACAACATTTTTATCTTATTTTCAAGTCTGCCAGCAAGATGGATCTGCTTTAAATATTCATTGCTAGTGCCTCACAATGTAAATGATGATACTTATTATTATTTAGGATTCAAGAATATCTGTATTTCTCTATAGTATACAGTTTCCTACTACATTTGAAAACTCATTTTTAGTTTTGTAGAGTGGAGTTAATATGCTTGGTAACGGAGAAACTGGTTCTGAGAATATATTAGTTCTAATTTGGAAGTCTAATTATAAATGCTTCTGGGAAGGTCATATTTCAAAAATAATGATGTTAAATCTCTCCTGGTAGGAAAGGCCTTAGAGTTTGAGAATCTCTTTCGTTCTGCTTAACTGATTTGTAATTCCTTGCCATCATTATAAATATATAAGCATTGCCTTGTAACGTGACAAAATATTCAAAATTTTTGGAATCAACAGTTTTCTGTTATTTTACCTTCTGATCTAAAATCTAAAGTTGATGAATGTCAGGTCCTTACCTCTGAGAGTTTTAAACAAACAAAAAAGAGATAGAAGACAACACCATAAGCTTGGTGGGCTGATATTATAAAAAACTTCTGATGTCTTCAGACTGAAATTAAACACTTTCTTCAGAACACTGCTTACTAGAAGATGTAAAATGCTTCACCTTGAATTGTAGCTTTAAGTTTCACAGTTTATTTTTCAATTCCCTTGTTTAATTAAAAAAATGCTAATCATATATAACAGATAGAAAGATATCTTTGTACAGAACTCAGCTGTCAAGCTTTTTTTACCTAGGGAAAAGCTGGAAAGCTTTTTATATTTCCTTACTTTAAATATTCTCTATAATTATTCAGACTATTTTGGTAAAAAAATTATTAAAATAAAAAAATGTAGTTAAATTAATTAGTTATCTCAATTTTCTTCCCAAGAAATATGACAATAGTAAGCTGTGAAGAGATATAGTTTGGAAAATGTTGGATACCTTTTATTCGATCCACAGTCTGAAGATGCTTATAATTGTCTCGGTATTTTAAAAATATAGTAAAAAATGTGGTCATCTTTTTTATTACAATATAGCTGTGGAAAAGACATTAAAATTAAGGAGCTGTTTTATACACTTTTATTAGTTTAGGTTTCTAGAGGAAATTAAAATCATCAACTGTCTTCACAGGCACTAACTTTTCTTAATGCAGCTACAACATGAATCTATTTTCAGGTGAGTTCAGGAATGTTGAAGTTGTATTAGTAGTCTTCATTGGCACAGATTAATATAATTTGCATGAAAGTTTGTGTAGTTTTGTTACTCAATCCTTTGTTTTGTTTCTGGAAGGATTAAAAGGGTACAAAATGACAGTTTGTATATAGATATAAGTAGCCATTTTAATTTCCAGAGCACTGAGAAAAATAGCAGTCAGTCATTAGAAGAAAAAGTTGTGCATTGATGTATGTGGAGATGCTCCCATGTCTCTAGAAGAGAGAACTAATGGAAGAAATACTTCCACTAAATAGGTAACTGTATCCCTTGTGCAAAGCTCAGAGAGAGTGAGAACATATTTTTATTTACTTTTCCGTGATCTATGTATTTATGTATTTCTAGGTTCTATATTTAATCCCTCCTATGTTCAATTTCATTTCACAGCCTGAAGCAGGGAAAGATTCTTGCATTTACAACATAAATTCTTATTCTTGCCCCATTTGATGACATAGTTTATGTATTTTCTGACTCATCATAATGTTCAAAGGTTTTTTCTCCTCCAGACTTACACAGAAGGTGTAACAATGAAAGCTTCTTGAGTATAGACTGAGAGACTTTCAGGACAAGCAATTCTTGATTCTCCCTGCAAAGCATAAAGCACACTTCGAACACCATAAAACTAAATCTACTCCCTCTTTATCATGCTTGTTAGGTATCAGAAAAAATTTTACATTAGGTAATAGCTTTTGACTTGGTTTTCTGTGATTCTGAGTGCCTTTGGTTCATGATGAACCTCAAGGCAAGGAGATACGTATCTCAAAGTCTTGTTGCAAACAGCCACCATCTTTAAAAAATAAATTGTCTCCAATAAGATTTAATTTGCAGGGGAAAAAAAATAATCCTTTCTTTCTCTTCAAAATATTTGTTGAATTTGTGAATTTAAATATAGATTTTAATCAATCTGCTGTTTTATATGACAGTGAGCTTGAGATAAGTAAAATACTATCCCTGTTAAGTTATGTTTTATTTATTCACTTCTGGATACACCATAGGTGATTAAATTCATACAGAAACATCCTGAAAATATGTTTTGCAGAGTAATCTTTCTGGATAAATTGAAGCTTGATTAGAAACCAGAAAATCCTTAGATAGTGACAAAATTCTGCTGCCAATATAACTGAAATTTAACAGAAGCTATTGTAGGCTTTGAATAACATCCACATTTCAGCTTAGAAAGTGCTTTGATATTGTTCGTGAAATTGTAAAATCATTATCCATGTGTGTGAAGCAAGAAAATAAAAACTTCTTTCACACAAGATCTATACTCAGGAATCTGTGACCTGAGGATGGTATGGTTAGTAGAATTTTCTAGTATTCTTTATCTTAAAAAACTATAAAACATAAAAATATGAAGTCAAAAATAAATAGGATTAAAATAAAAATATTTTTATTCTTTGAGTAGTCTTGGTGAGACTCAGAAATGTTAAAGAGATATGCGACAAAGTAATTAATTGAAGAAAAGGGTAGAAGATATCTAAAATGACTTGAAGGATAAGGCACAATTCCCACTGTGTTCTCTCTGATCCATTTGCTGATGTGCTTAATGAAATAAGAATAAAATAATCTCCCTCCACAGTTATTTCACTATCTATTTTTTTTAGTTTTAGTCTGTCTACCTTGACATGAGTTGTGGCCCAATACTAGTTTATAAACCATTGGAGATGATAGAAATATTTTTAAGAACAACATGATGTTCTCTTTCATTTCGTTTAAGATGAACAACAGAAATCACATAATCACAGAAATTGTTTCCCAAATATTTGTTAAAATATAGGCCATGTGAAGATTTTTGTGCTCTTTCACAAAACTTTGTTCTATGATGTATATTAATGCATCTCTGTCACTTCGAAAGTAATGCCTCCTATTTATTTCCATGGAAACTAGAACAGATACAGAAAGCACAGTAACACTCGTACGATATGTTATTAGTTAAAAAACACTATTTTTCAACATAGTCACCATGATTAACTATGCGTTTTCACCAGCAATGAGCAAAAGCCTACATGCCATGCTTGTAAAAATCTGCTTGGCTGTCCAGAAAGTGCCCTGTCTTTCACACCTCTGTCTCCGCTCCTGAAACACACCACCTACTAATTGTGCTAACACTCACTCTTTTGTCTGCATAAATGTTCAGCAAGTGTTGATGAACATAAATGGGTCCAGCTTTTTTTATCTGGAGAAATTTAGCTGCTTCCACGCCAGCAATATCCACCTCTGACTTCATGGGCCAACATAATAAAATAGGAGACATTGCTTTTGGAGCAGCTCTCATGTGTTTGTGGGAGTCAGAAAATGTCAAGTAGAAAAGATTGTTAGTTAAGGCAAAATCAGAATTAATTATGATATAAATGGATTAAATGAATGTTTTGGAGTAGACAGAGAGTGGGAATAAGGAAGAAAAATGATTGATGTTTCTTCCCACTGTGTATGCAAAAGAATCTGAAGACCCATATAACTATTAATTTGCTACTAAATATACCACAGCTTGTAAAAGTAGCAAATTTTATAAACTCTTGCCTAAGGAATCATTCTCATTATCTTTTAAAGTACAATTATATGTTTTAATTCCCTGTGTGAAGTTTCAGACAGGATCAAAGTCCTGAAGTGCAAGACTTCATACCATAGCACCCTGTATAGTGGTCAGTTTATTATTTTGTTGTGTTCTTTGATACTGCTCCTAGTTAGTACTGCCAAACTGTTCTCACATCACTTGTTCCAGAAATTCAGTTACAGGAGAAAAGGGGAAAGGTGTTTCCTTTTGAAGTACATTTCATAGGTCAAATACGCAGCTGATAGTTTTAATGGTGATTGTTCCTTTGAGTGTCTCTGTTTTTTTTTTTTTTTTGCTACTTAAGGCCAGTTAAGAGGTCACAAATTATCTGTGGCAGCTCTTGGCTGTTAAGGAAAGGAACAGGTTTCCCTGGGCTTTAGCAGCTGTTTCACAATTTCCTACAGAAACAGACAGTGTTTTTCGAAGTGAGCATCTACTCTTCATGAAAAAAAACAAAACAAAAACCCACAAAAAAAACCAAACACCCAGATTTTTTTTTTTTGCTCTCAAATATATAATTACTATATATTGTTTTCCTGGCTTGTATCAGGAATGGTGTGGTGAGCAGGACTAGGGAAGTCATCTTGCCCCTGTACTCGGCATTGGTGAGGCCTCACCTTGAGTACTGTGTTCAGTTTTGGGCACCTCAGTACAGAAAGGACATGGAGGTACTGGAGCAGGTCCAGAGAAGGGCAGTGAGGCTAGTGAAGGGCTTGGAAAATCAGCCCTGTGAGGAGAGGCTGAAGGAGCTGCAGCTGTTTAGTCTGGGGAAGAGGCGGCTGAGGGGAGACCTTATTACTCTCTTCCAGTACCTGAAAGGTGCTTACAGCGAGAGCGGGGCAAGTCTCTTCTCACTGGTGACAGGTGGCAAGACGAGGGGAAATGGCCTGAAGTTGCACCAAGGTAAGTTTAGGTTGGATGTTAGGAAACACTTCTTTACAGAAAGGGTAGTTAAACACTGGAATAGGCTCCCCAGGGAGCTGGTTGAGTCACCGTCCCTGGATGCGTTTAAGAGCTGTTTGGACGTGGTGCTCGGAGATACAATTTAGCAGAGGGTTGTTAGAGTTAGGGTACTATGGTTAGGCTGTGGTTGGACTTGATGATCCTCGAGGTCCCTTCCAACCTGAGTGATTCTATGATTCTATGATTTTATGATTCTATGGATTCCATCCAGCTACAAAAAAACATATTCCCTTCAAGTATTTTTCTTCTTTTTAGGGCACCATTCCTTGTACAATGAGCTGGTGCAGAAGGCCTCTTAAAACTGAAAGCATGTTTCACAGGCCCTAAGCAACTGTAAGGCCCACAGAAAAACATTGGAAGACTGCATCTCTTCAGAGACAGCAGGAAAAAACCAAACAAATAAAAGAACTCAAAAACCTGGAAATAGTATCTCATTCCCCCCCCCCAATAGTTTAGAAGACCGTAAATAAAATGTAACTGCACTCTAGCTGTGTTGCAATTTCCTTTTGAAAAAGCAATATATGTAAACAAAGTAGTGTTAAATGTGATGCAAAATCGATCAAAGATGTTGCAAAGATTTTGCCTGAGGATCTTAACCAATGTTAAGATAACATTTCTTTCCAAATTAAAGAGGAAGTCTCAATATTGTAAGTCTTAAAAGATTGTATTTAACACTGCAAGCTCTTTTGTTCTATTTTCCTGTCTGTGAGACTCTAATCTTGAAAATAAGCAAAGTCTTATTTGAAAGGGGTGTAGTTTTAGCAAGGAGATTGTTATGTCCATTTCTGACTGGTAAAACTGAATATTATAGCATTGAGTAAAGTATGTCAGTGGTCTAAGCAAGTATGCTGTTATGATCATTCTCCATTTATGACATTTCTCAGTATAAGCTTTATCAACCAAGAATATCTGTGGAGATATATTAACCAATTTGGATATTAAAAAGCTTTAAGAGCATGCAACCACTATGAAATGAGTAAAACATTATCATTTTTTCTTAATGTTTTCAACTTTATTTCATTTTCTGTTGTTCATCACTAAAATGTCAATCAATATAAAAAATATCTGAGATAAAGAGTCCAATTCTTAAATCTGCTACTGTTGTGCTAGAAAATACCCAGTTGATATTTCTTTTGCAGAATAACCCAAATAAAAAGGATAGGGACAGATGTCATTGCACATCTTATCCCTGGATGCTTACGACCAGCTTCCAACCCCTGGAAGTATGGACAGCATACACAACAATATGGTAAATATCTATAATATATAAGCAGATAGTTAAAGTATACCTCTGCCCGCTTCTTTATCCTCATTTCTGGCTCCAGGTTGTAGTAACATACTTAGTCAGGGTCCTGGGCTACCTGGTCTAGTACTAAATCTGGAGGTTGATGGCCCTGCCTGTGTCAGGGGGGTTGAAAATTGATTACACTTGGGGTCCCTTCTAACTCAAGCCATTCTGTGATTCTGTGACCCAAGTGCTGGATCACCAGAAGGATATGGGGAACATTCATTATTAGTGTGGTTAAGTCTCTAGGTGTTACCAGTAGCTAAGTGCTGGGCTGCCAAGAGATGATATCTATCCTAGAACAGAGAATTTTAATAGCACAGTAAAATTAAGCAGCTACATGCTCTAATTGGGACTTAAACAGGAACTGCTACTGAACAGCAAAACCAATAGTCTCCAGTGGAAAGGAATGCCTCCTATTGGTGTCTACTTCTTCTAAAGACTGAATGAGTGATCCATATTCTTTATTTAAAGCCTGAGTCTAGGTTATGATTGTATTATGCTCGGACTAATAAGAATTTGACCTGATCTGCAGAAGGTCCATCTAGATAACTAAAAAGCCCGTGTAACTGAGAATTCTAGAAATTCTGTGCAACTCTAAGATAAGTGCTAGAAACTGTAGATAATAAGATATGCTGAATGTTAATTTATGTTCTTCTGTAATAATACATCTCCAATTATAACCACAGCCAGAACCTGCCTATACTGTATAGTGCCAACTGACTATACTGCATTAGCTTTTGTGTAATTCTTGCAAATGAGTTTTCAGCAGATGCAATGGATTTTCACAAAGACAATTGTCTTTGATATTTTCCAGTATGCTCTAATACGAGAATAATTATCTGGGTCTTCTTTCAGTTTATATTCGTGTAATAAAGAAGCTTAACTTCGCCTGGGAACATAAAAGATAAAGATGTTATAGCAAAAATTATTTGAGTCATCTCATACACCTGAAGTTACCTATTTTTCAGCAATTGTGGCTCTCTGTGCCTTCAAAATCAACAATTCAGCAAGAGTTTACTACCTTTCATAAACATGGAACTTCATGACCAGCTGCTTTCAGCAAAAGAATCACCAATAATCACCAGCCCACAACAACAAAGAGTTTTTCTTGCCATCTACCATTGTGTCTTTTTAATAGGTTTAGGCTAAATCAGCCAGCATTCCCCTGGGACTCTGTGACAGTATTACTGAAAAATCAGATCTGCCTAATTTTTATGTGAAAACACAAAACTGAACATCACTGGGGTACGGATGACAGTGATCACACCTCACATTGTAATCATTTGTAATCTACAAGTTCGTGTAGCAAGTGACAAGACTAAACTGCACAGTGCTACCTGGATTAATCTTAAAAGTGGAGGAGCAGAGTCTATACAGCTCAGATTCCACAGAGAAAGGTGTGAATGAAGCCATTTTATTATGATTACATCCAACTGCTTCAAATCAGTAACTTTAGTTTCTTTGAGTCACTAGTAAGAGCATACATACTCTTTTTTTCACATAAGAGCATTTGCAGCGATGTCTCTTCCAGACATTATGTGAACTCATGTACCAACCTAAGTTATTTTATCTTTCCCATAGCCAAGTCTGAAGCATTTGGTAGTTTCTACAGTTGCAGATAGTGTAGAAACACATAGAAGAATATTAAAAGAATAATATTTAAAATAATTTTAAATTAATTAAAGTAAAATGAAATAAATAAAATTTAAAGAGTTGGAGATAATTATTAATATCAGAAGACCAATTTTCTGCATACAAATATATTGTAAAATATTTTTAGAAGAAATGCATTTCTGATAATTTTGGCAACTATTAGTTGGTGTCAGAGAAGCTCTGAATTTTTTTTTTTTTTTTTTTTTTGCATGGTATTCAAGCTTATTCTTTCTTTTAATCAAATTATTTCTGACAAAGTTTATTTCCTACCTTCCCACCTTTAAACAAATTTGTCATGTTTTATCATCAAATGCACAGACTGTTGTAAAGTATAGATGCAGTTCATCCAGAAAAAAAGAAAAAAGAAAAAAAACAGCTCTGTGTCAACACAAGGCCTAGACATTATTTGCTGGATTTTACCAGTCATGAAAGGTACAGAGTAATTTATCTGAATAGGCATACTCTGTGGAATCTCAAGTTTCTGACTATGTTATTGAGTCAAGGTGAAATAGAGACAGCAGTGCATTAGCACTTTCATGTTCTTATAAAGTTTTCTGACCATTAACATATCATGACATGTTGGATTTCTCTTTTATGTGTAATGAAGGACATTTTCACATTTTCTTAATTTAGCTGTGTGGTCTACTATATCATGCAATTAATTATTCACTTGACTTTTTGCATTCATTTATTTTCAAGAGTACAAAATCACAATTTAATTAACCAGTTTTTAAGTATTTCTAACACTGGATTTAATGCAAATTACCTTGAAAATGTAGCTTGTTATGTAAAACAGCAAAAAGTTTTCCCATTCTTCGTCAGAGACTGTACTCATTCAAATACTGTGTTTCATTAAAAAATTGGCAGCTTTCCTGGCTCAGCCAAAGTTTCAGAGGTGTATTTATCCAGCTATAAGTAATATGCATTCATACTTGCAGTGCTGGGAGTTGAAGCGCTGTCAGATTTTGTTGGGACTGCACTCCTTTATCCATTAAACTGCCTCGGGGGAAGCAAGTACTTCTGAGGCAACCTAAATTTCAGGCAAGCTTCTGTCAGACAACTTTTTGGTAAAAGCATTGTGGCTGAACACTGGACAGAAGACAGAGTGGACTTGTCACATTTTGTCCAGATTTAGAACAAATGCTGGGAATCCTGACAATAGCAGACAGTACTGTCAACGTTGTTCTACCAGCTGTAAGAGAAATATTTATTTCACTTCAGCTTCAGCCACTGGCTGCTGAATAGACTGTAGCTTTTGCAAATTTTGATCTGAGTGGCCAGACATAATTCTACTCTTTCTTTACTCCTTAATCTTCCACCATTGAGGGTGAAGTAGGCAGAACAATAAATTCTTAGTCTCTTTAAAGGTTGTTCTTTCAGGGGTCTTATTTTACCTGGAAATCCTTACTTTTGAAGATATCATTTTGCCGTGCTTTTACAGTAGGATTGATAAAACAATAAAATCCCTTTGAAGTGAAAACAGCCAACTGTTTAACCCACTTTTTGGGAAACATTTGAAGACACAAAATGGCTTAAAAGAAGGCATTCTGTCAGGAGCTATGAACTTCAGAAAAGCTGAAAAACAGTACTCTCACACATTTCTAATTAAATATACAATTAAAAACCTTTCAGTGGCCCCTAAGGCTTCCCAGCCTAGTTAACAGAAAACTTCTCATCTTACTTTAACAAGCAAGATAAAACTTTTTTTTTTTTTTTTTAAATTATTATTATTTTTTTAATATTCACTGTTAAATAAAATGCCTTCCCATTTCATTTCCTCACTATGCTGCAGTAATTTATTTAAAAGTTAATCAAATGGCTCAGGATTTCAGAAGAAAAAAAAAAAAAAAAAAGATAATGAGCATTAAGTCTTTTCTTAAAGTGACTGTAATGCAAACTATTTTGGGAGAGACTCTTTAATGGGGATTGCAGTGACAGGATAAGAGGCGAAGGTATTAAACGAAAAAAGGATAGATTTAAATTAAATATAGGGAAGAAATTTTTCTCATAGTGGATGGTGAGATGCTGGAACAGGTTGCCCAGATGCATTGTGGATGCCTCATCCCTTGAAGTGTTCAAGGCCAAGATGGATTGGAATTTGAGCAACCTGATCTACTGGATCCATGGCAGGGGGTTTGGAACTAGATGATCATTAATGACCATTCCAACCCAATCAATTCTATAATTCTATGATTTTGGGTGGTTTTTTTTTTTGAGTAATGTGCATGTATTAGATTACTGTGTATTATGCAAAGAATCTACTTCTTTTAACACATTTGAAGATATTTTAGTGTAAGGATTCAGATTAGATTTTTTCAGATGAAACGTTTTTAGTTCAGTTGGATTATTGACCTTGTTCCATCTCCTTTTTGATGGAACAGGTAAGATACAGATAGTAGAAGTTCTATTGTAAGAGCAGTGATTAAAGATTGTTGTTTCAGTTCTTCCTGCTCCAAAGGATCTTTAGTTCTGAAACTATGGATGAAATAGATACGAGACAAAATGCATATATACCTATAATGAATTAGTGTAGTCAACATACAGGGGAAGAATGGACACAGTCCTGATTTCAAATATTTTTATAAACACATCAACAGCAAAAGGAAGGCTAGGGAGAATCTCCATCCCTTGTTGTATGCCAAGGGCAACTTGGTCACCAAGGAACAGGATAAGGCTGAGGTACTTAATGCCTTCTTTGACTCAGTCTTTAATAGTAGAACTTGTTTCTCCTTGGGAACACAGCCCCCTAAGCTGGTTCTTTCAGGGGTCTTATTTTACCTGGAAATCCTTACTTTTGAAGATATCATTTTGCCGTGCTTTTACAGTAGGATTGATAAAACAATAAAATCCCTTTGAAAGAACACAGCCCCCTAAGCTGGTAGATGGGGATGGGGAACAGAATACGCCCTGCATGATCCATGGTGAGTTTTGGACCTGCTGCAAAAGCTGGATGCTTACACGTCCATGGGGCTGGATGGATTGCACCCTAGAGTGCTGAGGGAGTTGGCGGATGTGGTTGCCAAACCACTCTCCATCATTTTTTGGCAGTCCTGTCTAACAGGGGATGTCCCGGTGGATTGGAAACTGGAAAAATGTGATGCCCATCTTCAAAAAGGGCCGGAAAGATGATCCTGGTAGCTACAGGCCTATCAGTCTCCCCTCGGTGCCCAGGAAGGTTGTGGAATGTATAATCTTGGAAAACATCATGAACCAATTAAATGTCAACCAGGGGATCAGGCCCAGTCAGCATGGGTATATGAATGGTAGATCCCGTCTGACAAACGTGATTTCATTCTATGACAAGGTGACCCGCTTAGTGGATGAGGGTAAGGCTGTCGATGTGGTCTACCTGGACCTCAGTAAGGCCTTTGACACCGTCCCCCATAACATTCTTGTGGAGCAGCTGGCTGCCCGTGGTCTGGATGGGTGTACTCTCTGCTGGGTGAAGCACTGGCTGGATGGCAGGGCCCAAAGAGTTGTGGTCAATGGAGTTGAATCCAGTTGGTGGCTGGTCACAAGCGGTGTCCCCCAGGGCTCAGTGCTGGGACTGCTTCTGTTTAACATCTTCACCGATGATCTTGATGAGGGGATTGAGTGCACCCTCAGTAAATTTGCAGATGACACCAAGTTGCGAGGGAGTGTTGATCTGCCAGAGGGGAGAAGGGCACTGCGGAGGGACCTGGATAGACTGGATCGATGGGCCAAGGTTAACAACATGAGTTTCAATAGGGCCGAGTGTCAGGTCCTGCATTTGGTCACAACGACCCCAGGCAACCCTAACAGGCTTGGGGAGGAGTGGCTGGAAAGCTGCCTGATGGAAAGGGACCTTTGTGTACTGATGGACAGCCAGCTGAATATGAGCCAGCAGTGTGCCCAGGTGTCCAAGAAGGCCAATGGCATCCTGCCTTGTATTGGGAATGGGGTGGTGAGCAGGACTAGGGAAGTCATCCTGCCCCTGTACTCGGCATTGGTGAGGCCTCACCTCGAGTACTGTGTTCAGTTTTGGGCGCCTCAGTACAGAAAGGATATGGAGGTACTGGAAGAGGTCCAGAGAAGGGCAGTGAGGCTTGTGAAGGGCTTGGAAAATCAGCCCTATGAGGAGAGGCTGAGGGAGCTGGGGCTGTTTAGTCTGGGGAAAAGAAGGCTGAGGGGAGACCTTATTACTCTCTTCCAGTACCTGAAAGGTGCTTACAGCGAGAGCGGGGCAAGTCTCTTCTCACTGGTGACAGGTGGCAAGACGAGGGGAAATGGCCTGAAGTTGCACCAAGGTAAGTTTAGGTTGGATGTTAGGAAACACTTCTTTACAGAAAGGGTAGTTAAACACTGGAATAGGCTCCCCAGGGACATGGTTGAGTCACGGTCCCTGGATGTGTTTAAAGGCCTTTTGGGTGTGGTGCTCGGAGATATGATTTAGCAGAGGGTTGTTAGAGTTAGGGTACTATGGTTAGGCTGCGGTTGGACTTGAGGATCCTCGAGGTCTTTTCCAACCTGAGTAATTCTATGATTCTATGATTCTATGATTCAGTGGAGAGAGTAGGGTAGTGCGAAGAAACACTGGAGAATTATTCCAACAGAAATGAGCCTATGGTAAGTGTTCACGGGGGTACTGAAAGCACTTTGTGCAGCCAAAGAGAGGATAAGATAATATTGAAGTGAATAAACAATAACATGAATCCACACTGCAAAAATTCCTACACAGTACTTCTGCTTTTGAACTCCCCGTCTTCATGGCTAGTGCTGTTTTTTCATGCATAAATCCTTATTAGTTCTTATAGGTAATAGAAACCTTCTCAATCCATCCTAAATTGGTGAGATGTAAAATGATTAAACAGTGTATACATAGCTTTTAAATTCCTTACCTTATCTGAAAATGACTAAAGCCTGGAATAATTTTTTGTGTTATAGTCAGAACAAATCTTCTGTCACAAAATATTTTTTAAAAGGCTGCTGAAATGTTATAAATATATATATATATTTTTGCTTGAAATTCAATTTAACAAAAAAGAGTATTACTAACAGATCTGTTCAGTGAAGTAAATATTTGAAGTTTTTCTCCTTTAAAATCTTGTCACTATTAGCCTTTCAACATTCCTCCTCTAGAAAGAGAAAAATTTGCAAACTATGTAGAAAACTTCCTTTATAGCTTCCAAACTTCACGAAATAATTTACAGAGTAAACAGACTTCTGTCATTTTTATCTCTTCACGTCTATGGTTTTCAAAGATTGTTTTTAGAGTTTTAGCTCTGCTAGGAACTTTTTTTTTTTTTTTTTTTTAAACAAAAGATTAATGTCTTCACATAGCTATTTCATTTAAATATCTGAATGTAAAACAGTCATATGTGATAAAGAATTAATTAACTAATACTAAAGGATAACAGAAATATGCATCTTAAGTGCACATTTTCAGAGATAATTCTGAGAAGAAAAAGGCATAAATTCTATAAAAAAAAAAAAATCCAACATAACCAATTTTAATGTCCTCAGGGAATGATGAAGTGTCAAGTAAGTGTTTTTAGAGATCTAATTTCCTGAAGTCTTTTGGAAATACAAAAAATGTACAGCATACTTCACTTCCTGATCATTAGGAACTTGTCCAAAAGACATACTTCTCCCTTATGGCTTCTCAGAAAAATCATTGGATAGGCCAGCAGGGAGAGGGAGATGATTGTCCCCTTCTACTCTGCTCTTGTGAGGCCCCATCTCAAGTACTGCATCCAGGCCTGGGGCACCCAGCACAAGAAGGATGTGGAGCTCTTGGAGTGGGTCCAGAGGAGGGCCACTAGGATGATCAGAGGGCTGGAACACCTCTCCTGTGAATAAAGGTTGAGGGAACTGGGCTTGTTTAGCTTGGAGAAGAGAAGGCTCTGGGGAGACCTCATTGTGGCCTTCCAGTACTTCAGAGGAGCGTAAAAACATGAGGGGGAACAGCTGTCTACAAGGGTAGATAGTGATAGGAAAAAGGGGAATGGGCTTAAACTGAGGGGGATTAACTGAGAGGAACTGAGAGGTCTTAAACAGGGGAGGATTAGGTTAAATATTAGGAGGAAATTTTTCACACAGAGGGTGGTAACACACTGGAACAGGTTGCCCAAGGAGGTTGTGGATGCCCCATCCCTGGAGGCATTCAAGGCCAGGCTGGATGTGCATCTGGGCTGCCTGGTCTAGTGTTTGGCAGCCCTGCACATAGCAGGGGGGTTGAAACTAGATGATCATTGTGGTCCCTTTCAACCCAGGCCACTCTATGATTCTATGATAAGATTATATGACTAGAGCGAATGGCCTCAAGTAGTGCCAGGGGAGGTTCAGGCTGGGTGTTAGGAAAAACTTCTCTCAAAGAGCGGTCAGACACTAGAACAGGCTGCCCAGGGAGGTGATAGAGTCAATGTCCCTGGAGGCATCCAAGGAGCATTTGGATGTTCTAATGAGGGACAAGGTTTAGTGGGAAATATTTGTGATAGGTGGACAGTTAGACTGGATGATTTTGGAGGCCTTTTCCACTCTTGGTGATTCTGTGATTCCATGTGAAGTGTGAAGAGATGAACTCAACTAAAGCAAATTCCTTATGGAGCAGAACTTGTGAGATGATAGAAAAGAGAAAGGTAAGAAAAAGTATTACTTTATTATGTACCTTCACCAAGACTTATTATCAGTTTTAATTTGAATTTGTGTTTTGGATTTGGAATGTCTCATAGGATAAAGTTAATTTTACCCAACTAACAGAATTGCAGTTTGAGGATCTATATCTCAGTGACTCACTCAAAGACCAATTTCTTGCTATTAGAGGAAAATAAAAACTTCTAGTGTAGGTTTAATTAAAAAAAAACAAAGAACAAAACATTCTATAAAAAGGTGAAAAGAATCAGATTTCAAATAATAGTGGAATAAAGACATAAATAAAATGAGAAATAAAAGTAACCTGCTTTAGACTGTGAAAACCAGAGAGACTTCTGCAACAAATATAGGCCTCTGTTAGCCAAGTGACAGAACAAAAATGGAACAAGGTGAAATATAAAATATGGTCTAAATATTTGAAATATGACTACTGCACTTAGATTTTCTGTGCCTCTGAGGATAGTTACTATTTGCCTGGTTATTATTTGGTATAAAGAAATTTCAATAAGTAGTCCTAGGTATAAGGAGATTAATAATAACAGCTGAGTTGTATAAAGGAAATAGTCCATAGAGACAATATTGTTGAAGTAAACTATAGTCCATCAGATCTACAGAAAGAAAAAACAGACTTACTGCCTTTGAGGCCTGTGTCTCCCTGCTAACTGCAGTTTCAAATATTCAAATCACTAACAATGCTGAGTAACAGCATTATAACTTATTCAGTGAGAGCTAGAGCAATTAGTGCTATAGAATTAAAGTTGCTGAGAATATTCAGAGAAAAGGAATAGTACTGTGACAATATGACAAAATAATATCTACAGTTGCCAGAAATTTTCTTTGCTGAGCTGAAGTATATGGCAGATGAACCTGGAAGGTCAAAGAATGATAAGAGTACACTCCAAATATAAAAAGAGACAAAAAACAAAACAAAACAAAAAAAAAACTTCACAAGAAACAAAAAACATCTTTTCCTCCTCATCAATTATTTATTTAGCAGGATCCACAGACTCATTTTATTTAAAGAGGAGGAGAAAATTCTAGACAAAGTGGTTCATTCCTGTGTCTTCACAATTTTCTTTTTCCACTACCTTCTGTCTTCAGTGTTCTTAGATTTGTAAGCCCCAACATATAGATAAGTAAATAAATATATAAATTGTATGCGAAACCTTGAGCTCTGAATTAATTACAGAACTTATCAAATATGTATGCAACCTGAACACTTTAAAATGATTTTTATGACAGAATTATATAATATGAATGTGATGTGCATCATACAAAAATGTATTTCCAGAAATCTTAACAACTAATTTGTTGTGAAATGGTAATTTTTTATTAAATTAAATTAAATTAAATTAAATTTATTTATTTATTTATTTTTGTATAGCAAAAGGATAAAGTAGCTCTAGGACAATTCATAAAAATGGTCAAATGGTTTTAGCCTTTTATCCTTCATAATAACTTCAATACTGTTATAAGTATCAAGTACCATTGATACGTTAGAACCCAATTTAGTATATTTACATTCAGGAGAGTAACTTCAGGTACATTTACATTCTCATTGCATTCAGTGGAACAGCTGAATTCTGCTAGTATTTTCTGGATCTAGTTATTCAATTTAACACAGGAATACAGCCTGCAATCCTAATTCTAATCAAAAGAATTTTAGAATTATAATTATTATTTTTTTAATTACATAGAAATAGATAAAAAAATTATTATAGAATTGTGGATTCAATTAAGGATGATTTTTCAGTTATCAGAAAATCAGATAATCTTCCAGTGTTGAGAACTGAATATCATTTCCTTCCTGAGGTTTTCCTTACATAACCAACCAGCAACTGGTTACATGCTTGGCTGTTAAATGTTTCAACAGCACTAAAATTAAGAACTATCATATATACAACAAGATTATTGAATCAATTAATTTTTTGTTTTAATTTGTACACAAAGTAAGAAACTATGATATTTTGTTGGAGCAGAAATTGTGACAGTTCAAAATGTGCATGAATTTTAAATAGATTGTAGGCTGTACCTTGTAAATTCACTCCTTGGGAACTGTTTCTATTGTCTGAATAATTAACTTTAAGGAACATCATAAGAAGAATTCTTTGGAAATACTCCCACTGGTTTCCATGGATGTTTGCTCACAGTTTAGGTTTTACAGAAGATTTGAAGAAGAATGATATTGCAATTATATCCATGGAAAACAAGACACCAGTGTTATTTTTCCTAAAATCTTTGGAATGACCCTAGGTGTTAAATGAAGTGAGTATTTGAAGAATTTCAAGATTCCATTTAATCTGTTTTTATCTGGCCATATGACTGTAATAATAAAACATATTTGAATACAGACCCACTACCCATATCATCAGAAAAAAACATTTACATTTTCTTACGTGGGTGCAGGATTTAACTCTAGAATATAATGGAATCAACAGTTAAGAAGGAGGACACATGAAATAAGAGTTTCTGTCTCTTAATGTAGGCATACCTTACAGCCTGCAGTCAGCATGTGGTCTGGCACATCCTGTCCTGTATCCTGGCCCTTGCACTATGCCATCATGGCCTTGGTCTCCCACACCCAACCCAGCCCTGGACATGCCCCACCACTCAGCAACAACCATACATCTGTATGTGATTGGTACTGTCTGAGCTGAAACCAAGGTATGGGAGGGAGTAGCGTAGTGCTGACTCAAGTTATGGCAAATCATTTTTTGCATTTTTGTACTATTAAACACAGTCCTGTGAACAGTAAAAAATATACAGCCATTATTATCCAAATATAATAATGCCTGCTTTATTTGTTTATTTATTTATTTATTTATTTATCCCTGTTGTATTTAATGCTCAGGTTTAAAAAAAAAAAAAAGAAAAAGAAGAAAAAAAAGTTGTACTTCAGCCTTTACTACTTACTAGAACATAAGATTTAGATCCGAAGTTGCTTTTTGGTACCGTTAACAATTCAATTATTAAGCTCCCTACAAAAAAACAGCAATAAAAATAACAAGTTAAATGCTAACAGCATTTTTTTATATGGTACAAACATAACAATCCTAGGAAAGAAAAAAAAAAAATTAGTTATTCAGCACAATCACATCCGAGATGTCAAGATCTGTTCTTGAGAGAGGAGGGACATCATTGCTGAATCCTGCTCTGTAACAAATATGAATACACAGGAGCTTTTGGGGAATGGGACTCAAACCAGCCACCTGCGTTTGTGAGTGGGTAACTTCAGCTAGCCAGCTCCAGGAACAGAAGCATGAATGAGAAGTTGAGGGTATGGAGGGTATGGTTTCATTATATGATAGAGATTGATATTTTATAAAGTTTTTGGACCAGAAATATATTACACACTTGCTTTGGTTGTGCTGGTTCCTGAGCTGCAGGCAGGCAAAACTGCTAGGGAAATATTCTGTCAAATTGCATAGGGATCCAAATTTGGGGAAAAAAACAAAACAAAACAAAACAAAAAAAACAAGTTACCACAAGAAATCTTTTACATTGTTCTGCTATTATAATTATATATTCCTTTTCAGTTCCATTCTGGCTTGTGTTCAAGGAAAAATACAAAATTATTTGTTTCAATACTTTCACAAACTGCAGAAGTACTTTCTTCAGTCTCCTCTGCTCAGCAAACCTCACAGCACAGTGAATTAATAGCTGTGTCTGCCTGCAGCAGGGAAGGAAACACACCTTCATCGTCTCTGGAATAAAATAACAGGTCAAACAGTTGGGTTTTTTTGTTTGTTTAGTTTGGCTTCAGCAGGACTCCCAGATTTAAACCCATCTCTTCCACATCCCCAGAAATCACACAGAGTGGTGATTTTTCTTGGTTCCAAACTACTTAAGAGCCAGAAATGCAAGAATTTCAAGGGTGGCAGAATCAAAGAAGAGGAAGATATTTTTAATCCCTTTTGTGTTTTTATATGCTTAGGTGAAAGGGAAATTTTTTCTGATTCTTCTTTCTTTTTCCTCTGAAATTATTTTGGAATTCCCACGGAAATTATTTCATGTATTATACATAAAGCTGCACAATATAAACAGGATGCTCGCTTTGTGAAATCTCAGACTACAGGCCAGTGTGGCCTACGGAAACACATTAAGTTTTGCTTGGTTTTCCTTCTAGCAAGCTTTCCAATCTTGAAAGAGCAACATCAAGAACACCTTTGCACAAGGCCTCGTCAATATTCCATTGTCCAGATTTAAGCTTGAATCTATGTTTTCTGCTTTTGTTTATCACAGTGGATTAGAAAATCCAGACATTTTCCTCCTTCTGTCTATTCTTCTCAATAGTCACAAACTATATGTAATACTGAAATACAGTTATTCTTTAAAGTCACCCCAACACTTTCTCAAATCTTAAGTTTTTGTCTAATCCCATTTCATATTATAAATTACTATTAATTATATTTATTCAGTGGTAAAATTGAAGAATTTTATAAGTTTATTAAAAGACTGTTTAAATTGCATTGAAGAATAATCTTATTCAGAACTATGTTATTTAGCTTTTCATTTCCAAAGTGCATGAAACAGATTGACTTTTGATTTGGATTAACAGATTTGCTAAATAGTATACAGATTATATTTGAATATTAGATATTCTTTAATTTAACATGTGCATTTAATTTCCATTTATGCTCCTTTGTAGAATGGGGAGAGGGAGGAAGCAATAACAAAACAAAACCAAAGAAACAAAATCTAGATAACAGTGATAAGAAGAGAAGCCGGCTTTGCATTTCTGGTATTAAAATACATTCTTATTATGTCTTTTAGCTTTAACCAGAATGAAAATTTTATCTATCCAGAAATGATAGAGTTAATATTCTTTAATTCTTTAGTTATGTGCTTTCTTGTGCCTCATTACATAATGCCTAATAAGTACAAAGGTTCCGCAGCTTCTTGTAGCTGTCTTTTTTAATTTTAGAAGAGAAACTGAACCTGTGTAATTATATTTTGAGTGCAGGCATTTTAATTCCACTGAAAGCTGCTTGCCTCTTTTTTTTGGCATCTTTATTCTTGAGAACTGACACAAAAATCATTCTGCTACATAGCCATATGAGACAAAAACAAATGGCACTGGAAAGTTAACAGCTCCCACAAATGCATGCTTCTTGACAAAGTGGCAGAAAATTCTCTTCTTACCTCAATTTTTACTTCAGAGAAAAATTTAATCTTAATAACACACCTGAAGACATAGAGGCTCAGTTTTTAAAATGCAGTTGCACTAGTATTTCTTTGGCTGCTTAATTGTAAGGAAATTTTTTGAAACAATAGCTGTATTTACTTTTCCTGCAGTGGAAAGATCTCAGCAGAATGTGAATGAACAGTGTAACAGTTCCTACACACTGTCCCTGTCTTCTTTAAGAAATTCATCCATGTACTCTGCTCTGAAATAAGAGAAGATCTGAAGTACTTTTGCTAAAATTTATGATATCCAAATTAAAATGAGATTTCTATGAAACAGTCACATTTATTTTAGTTTCAAAGGTTTTTAGGTCTTATAGGATCAAAGTTGTTTGCTTAAATAATACAAACTCATAATCCTTGTGCAGAATGTGAAATTGAATGTTGATTTGGACAAATATAGCTGTGATTGGGATAGATTTCTCTTGACAAGCATTGCTTTCATGTAACTTATGTCTTGACACCAGAGAACCAAAGAACTTTCTTTTTGTTTATGATAAGCAAGAACATAATTGTTTTGAAATGAATTCCTGCTTTTTAAAATAAATGTCCACATATACTTTTTATCATAAAGAAAAACAAAAAAAAAAAACCAAAACCTGTATATGAAATCAATGAGGCAGATAGAAAGTATACAACTGAAATTACTTCCACCATGTGAACACTTTTGTTATGCCTCAGGTTCATTTTCTGATGTGGAGGAGCACTAAATAAGGTACTAAATGTCTGGGAGAAACTTCAGAGAAAACCAACAAACATACTCAATTGTTATTTTTAATTTCTGTTTTTACCCTGAGATTTGTAGTACTACAGGGTGAAATGCCACTGAAGTGTAAGCTGAATTAACTGAATTAATAATACTACTCAGGTATAATCTGATAATTCAGAACTTAATTTCACCTTAGGCTATACTCCCTTAGTGAAAATAACTATTCTGATTAGAAATGAAAGAGAATAATATCATTTCTTAAAAGTTGACTTTTCTCCATTCTTCATGAAAGCATGAAAAGGGAATCTGTTAAAATCATAACGGAAAGGATAGCTTTGAACTGGTGAATAAAACCAATGTAGATGTAATTTATCCAGAATTTACAAACAAACAACAATAACAACAACAACAACAAAGCAATTCAACAAACAAACAAAAAGCCCAGACCATCTAGGAATGGGGAATTAATATTGACAAAAAAAAACAATTAAAGGTTAAAGAAAAAGCTATACAAGTGGCATAAGTCACAAAATATAAAAATGAAGAGAAACTATCACAGAAAGATGTTGAATGTGAAAGAAGATAAGAAAAGCAAAAGTGGGGAGGTAGAAAGAAGGTTACATGAAGGGCTATGATTATGAAGAAAATTTTCAAGTACATGAGGAACAAGAGGTGAGCATAAGAAACAGTCAGTCTTTGAAAGATGGCAAAGGTACTTTATTGTCAAGAGACCCAGATATCACTTAAAAGAAAATGGATTGGCCGCAATGTTTAAAAAGAGTGATAAAGGACAGTGTTACAAAATAGACATATATTCCTTGGGAGAGGAAGAAGGGATACTAAAGGTAATAACATCAGAAGAGCATCAGAAGGTAATAACATCAGAAAAGAAATTAGGACATCTAGCAGTAGGTAAGACTGTGAAGGAAGATGAAGTCCGTGGAAAACTTCTTTAAAGAATGTGTTAAAAACAGTAGAAACAGACAAAATACTTTTGAATCTCTAAACATTCAGTAGAAAAGTAGATAGAAGTAGCACATGCATAACAAAGGTGGCATCAGAAGACAGAAACAGAGTTTTCATTTCTAATTGATATTTTCAATAGTAAGTCACAAAGCGTTCATACTCAAAGTCAGCTTTACCTATGTAGCTGAAAATTTAGGTAGCATTAAGCTGAAAGAGGAGGCTAGAAGATTCTTGTACATTCTGATAATTTTATGTTAAGAACCTTGAGAAATATATTTTGAATCAGTGATTGCCGATTTCTATTAAAAGTAAAATAAAATTAGCATTCATTAATGATACATTCTCTTTGGAAGAGGATCAAGTCATTGAACACTCAGGGAATACCGTTTGACAAGACTGCCATGACAGAAGGCTGGATCGTATTTGCTGCAGCTAAGTAGTTTGTCAATTCTGTGGTAAATCCTTCTACAAATAAATAAGGTGACACTGAGCAAATTACTGAAATTTCTCCCTTCGCTTCAGTGTAGTCAGAGGTTCATTTTTTAAGATGAAGTACAAACAATTTTCATTTTCAGAGGTGTTTCATTTTGACAACTGTAATCTTACCTCAGAGCACCAGGATGCTTAAATAGAAAGGCTTTTAATGAGAATGCTCCTTTCTCAAGAAGAATTACTAACTACTACGATATGTAACAAAAAAAAAATGCTACTGCTCTCCCAGCTCTGTTGTCTTTGATGGTAACCATCTCTAAGAACATAGTGAGTTTTTGTTTGTTTTTTGTTTTTCTTTTTTTAATCCAGGTGAAAATAATGGGTAAAAACCTTAATTCTTGGGTGGCAAAGGCAATACTATTAATTCTTGACAAAATGCAGTGGTTTAACTCTTGTCCAGATGCAGATGCAGATATTAAACACCACTAAAAATGTTACATATGTCAGCTGGACATCTCAAGAGCTGAATGTCAGCTGGGTAATGGTTGTAAAGGGCAATATTTGTAGTGTACAAAGTAGCAAGGGCAGAAACTCCAAAAAGTTCCTAAAGTTACTACAACCCAGGAATTAGCTGTTCATGTGAACTGCCATATTCAAATCATTATAATTGTCAAATATACAGCAGTATTTCTGTGCAGCGCACAGTCCCCACTACATTCACTGCTACTTGAATATTTAAATTTCTCTGTCCCACCCTAAATCTTGGATTCAGCCCTCAGATACAGAGGTGAACACTATAAAAAGAAGAAATGAACAATTACTTTTTCAGTGCAAAGTTTTCTTAGTGTGCAGGAAAACATTTCAGAAGAAGGATAAAGGTATATTGAGAAGCAGCTGTTTCATTCTCTGTATTGTGGCCATTATCTTGTGCACAGAATAAAGCAAAAGTTCAGAAGGAAAATAACAATATGCAACAATGTAATTACCATACCTAATACTTAATCACAATAAACTAGAATTTAACTTGAGGCTAAATTTAATCTGAGAAAAATTGTTGTGTGAACAGTGCATTTATTAGTGATGTGATTTAGTATACTTCAGCACAGGATGCAGAAGTACATAGGTCACTCTGAAGGTAATGCCTTCTATTTATTTCCATTGAAACTACAACAGATACAAAGAGCACAACAGCACTAGATGATAGAACAAATTCTCAGGTGGAAAAAAGAATATATATATATTTTTCAACATAGTCACCTCTATTAGTTACACGTTCTCACCAGTGATGAGCAAGAGCCTGCATGCTGGGCTTATAAACATCCCAGTGGAGGTGACCCACTGTTACTGTTGCCACTGCTGAAACGCACCACCCACTGCCTCAGTGTGCTCACATCCACGGCTTGGTCTTCATAGAAGTTCAGCTAGAGTCAATAAATATCAATGGGTGCCATCTGCAAGGAGGAATTAAATTCCACATCTTTGCTTCATACGCCCTTCCATGTTAGATGTCATTTTGTCAGAATACCCCTCTGCTGCCATCTGATATAACCAACAGAGTAATGGCAGAAAGTTTCAACATCTAGTGCCATACCACCATCATCTTATTCTGAAGTAATGGGCCAATGTAATAAAATAGGAGGCATTACTGCTGAAGCAGACCTTGTATATATTTACATCAAATAACTCTCTACCCTAACAACACCGTGTACTGAATAAGTAGACTCATTGTTCACTATAGCCATTTCAGAACCACATAAAATATTAAGAGGTGGTAAACTACTAAGAGGTCATTCATGTGCTTGTTTAAGTGCATCTCAACTTTTGCTTTTCTTTTGTATTTTTTTTTTCTTGCAGACATTAAAAAAAAAAAAATTGTAATAATCGTCTCTTCTGAGCTGTGAGATACATCTAGCATATTCACTTATTTTCAGAGCTTTTGAGTGTTATTTGAGAAAAAAATAAGTGGGTAAAGAATGGAGAAAAAGTTATGTAGTAAGTGCCTAGGATGGCTGTATTAGTCATTGGACAGTGATAAGGCCTGCAGGGTGTATTAATCATCACCGTCATCAGACAGTGATAAGGCCTTCAGGGGGTCTCTTAACTTTGAGAGACCATGACAACACATTTCCTGAGGATAAGGAAGAGGAGGAAGTAAGACCATATGTGGAAAGGACAGTCTGTGTCACACATCCATTGGGCAGCAAAAGTAACTTTGTGATATCAGAAAAGATATAAAAAGAATGTGATGCTTCCAATAAATGCCATTTGCCGCTCATCATATTGATGTCTTAAATAGCGTTTGAATGGTCCGGGACAGGGTGCGGGACCGGTAGGGTCGGGCGCTGGGCCTGAGGGCTGTCAGGCCACTGCACACCGGACGGACCAGTACCTAGGTTGCTGGAACGGAGGCAACGAAGTTAATAATTTTTTCTTTTCTTTTCTTTTTCTTTTTTTAAATTTTCTTTTATTTTTTTAATTTTTATTTTTTTTCTTTTTTTTTAATTTGTCTTTTTTTTTTATTTTTATTCTTTTTTATTTTTTTATTTTTTTTTATTTGGACCAGCAGGAGTCTCTCTTGTTCTGTTTCTCAGAGAAGCGCATAAAATGCTCAGAAGAAAAGGTTTCCCAGATGAAAAGAACAGTAAATTTTAATTCATTTTCTTACTGCAGAACTAATTACAATGATTGGAATACTGCCTACATATATCTGTTTTCTTATTCAGAGCAAAAAAATCTTAGCTGCAACATAATGAAGGTGTTTTTATTTATTCTTTTTAATTTCAACACTTTACACAAGTCACCTTTCAGGCTGCATTAGTCGTAATCATACATGCTGTTATGAGGAGAGAGTATAGAAGAATTGAATCAGGGACTTATCTTCAGGCTTTCTGATTGATTTAAAGTGCATAACATAAGTAAGAGAAGATGTTAGGATAGTACTCTGTCAGTAATAAACTAGTATCAGCAAACTTCCAAAATGTTATTTCTACATGGGTAATGACTTTGACTCTTTATAGCTAAGCTGAAAAAGAATAAAATAATAAAATACACATATACAGAAAGCTGCTATTCTCCTTTTAGAAAGAAATCCCAAGGCAGAAAAAAATGTTATTCTTAGTGATAAAAGTGCAATATCTATATTTTTTTCTACAGAAATTTTGAGTAGGTTAAAAAATAATATTGAAAAACTACTGCTAATATTTTCAAAGTTTCTTAAGAAGTTGTGAGTTCGATCACACTTAGGAAAGATTAAGAATTTTCAGTGAGCTTTTTGAAGTTTTGAAGATGTAAGAGTGAACTCCTAGCCACTTATTTAAAGGAACGAGTTATTACAATTTTTTTCTAAGACCGATTCCCTCTTTACTCTCCTCTTACCTCTCAAAAATTCTGTGAGAAATCCAGGTCTTCAGAAGGAGAAAAAGCTTATAGCAAGAAAGATGTGACCTTAATCAGTATTCAGAGAGTGTATTAAGCATGTTTAAGCCAGAAGATGCAACATAATGCCAATGAGATTATCCTTGCTGAAAGTGTACAGCCAGTAATGATTCTCTAGACAGAATATAATTCCTCAATTAAGTAATGACTGAAGAGAGGGAGCCCACATAATTTAAAATAAGCTTTTGAAGGTGGAGAGGACATTAAGAGAAGTATGGAGGTATGAAAATAATGGCAGAGGAAGGCATTCCAGATACAGCCATACTAGTGCTGTTTAGAAAGAGATTGTTGATGTACAGGAAATTAACCATTGTCAAGAAGAAAGAAGTGATGTATGCCCACCATGGTTTAAAACCAACTGTCCACGAACCTCTGATTTGTATGAATTGTACATATGATACACAAAGATGATTTTGTTACAAACCTTAGATTATGATTTTGGACATACGGGAGCCAGAACACTGTATTTCATTTCTGCAACAACTAAATTCCTTTGGTGGCTCATCATAAGGGCACTGATCCAAAGGGCACTGAAACAATTTTCTGTTTTCGTTATCCATGTCCACCGCATTTGAAATGGAGTCTCTACCCAGCATCTTTCTCACAGAAGGCTTTCCCCAGGCCTGTCACACCTTTTTCCCTTCTCCAGAGCTGTACAGAAGCCACAGCTGCAATAATCCTCTATACTGAGAAGTCATGCCAAAATTCATAGCATTGTCATGTGCACAAGCAGTAAGTTTTGTTCAGCACTTGTGCACATAGTTGATTAACAAAGTTCACTGAAATCCAGTTATAACAGTCTTGATTCCCTAAATAGCTAACACTACAAAAAAGAAGAGTCATGACAACCTGGAAATATAACATAATAAGGGGTACAGCAAATGTTCTAGGAAATCAACAACAGTAAGTAACCAAGTTTCTATTTTCTGAATACTCCCCTCTAATTTGAATGAACTTTCACATTTGAGATCTTTTTTTTTTTTTTTTTGGTAAGAAGAAAAAAAAAGCCTAGTACATAGTTACCTTAGAAAAACCACGATTTGTCTAAATTGCTAAATGAGTCAGTGAATTAGCTCATTATAGATTTTGCTGTTTATTTTTATTTAATTCTTCACATTTTGCATGATCCGCCAAGACGTCAGACAAGACCAGAAGTACCTTTACAGGTGCACTTTTTGCATGGTTAAGCATACCTTTCCAGCGGTCATACTCTACTTTTCAGTACCCTTTGTTTTTGAGAGTCAGTAGAGGCTATAGATGCTTTATTGATTTTTTTTTTTTTCTTTCAGTAACAAAGCAGATAAGAAAAAAAAAATTAAAAAAATTTGGGAGTGATGGATGGTATTTTATCAGATGGAATGCACAGTTGTCTTTGTTGTTGTTGTGTTTTGTTTTTTAAAGAATGAAAAAAAAACAAACCTGTACCACAAAAGTACATAACATTCATCCAAACATTTCAGTCTTATACAAGCTGGACATAACTCCAAGATTTTAAGTGTTCAGCCAGTATTAACTGGAATGCTGAGCTTCCAGAAAAACAGTAGGTCTTGAGTAGTCTGCATTATAGACTAATTTACAGTAAATACTTATAATGTAGATTACAGATTTGTTCTGAGGAGAGATATTTCCTGAAGGACTATCTTAATAAACCCACTATGTATGCACTTAAAACACTGCATCATTTTAAAAACTAAATAAAGGACAATATGAAGTCAGCTTGATCCCAGCGTAGTAAGCTTTGTAAAGCGAACATCATGTTGAGTTTTTTCTGCCTTCAAGCAGTTTGCAGTATGCACAAGTACTGAACTGACTGTCTTATTTCCCTTTGCCCTTTGGGTAATCACTATCATTTTAGTGAACTTCTGACTGTACTCTAAGGGATAGGTAATGAAAACCAATATCAGATGCATACACTATTAGACAACCTTATTGCAGTGCTGCCACCACACATCATTACTATCAACTTGACCTTGTCAGCACACTGTGCAATATGTTCTTTGCTTTTGATTTTATTACTGCTATTCCCAATGTCTGTAGGAGTTATGTGATCTAATTGATCTCAACAGCACATTTATCCAAAACTAGAATAAGTTCTCTGTCTTCAGACACATTATTGCAATCATTTCTTGCATTTTTCCCTATCTTGTATCTGAGCAGATGTGTTACATGCATTATTATGCACTGTAATGTATTTTGCCTTTTTGATAGGATCTTGCACTCCTTGTCATTCACCTTCCTCTAGTGTGAGTAAAGAACTTATTAGAGATGCATACTTCATCCTCTGAGATTTTCTGCTGTCAATGCATTTACACCATAATTTATTCTAAAAATGTTGCAGGGATATTACTATTCAATAAACATGTCATTTTTGCATGCTTATCTTCAGTGTATTAATATGACATTCAGATCAACTGAAGTCAAATTGAAGAGTTTTTGTGACCAGAAAGACAAAATGTTTTCCAGCTACAATATCAGTGTTACATGAATAAAGAATTAGAGAATTGTAACACCTAGATTACCAAGATGACTTTATATTATGAAATAGCAAGGAAGAATTAGACAAGCTGTTACAGTATTTAAAAAACTTTTCAAGGAACAGAAGATGAAAGATATTTTTTTAGAACCAAATCCAGCATTTGTTAATCAACTGTTTGAATGGAATGGAACAATGGTGAATAGTGAACGTTGGTGAGGAAGAAACACAGAGATAACTGAAGAGGAGACAGAGTGTTAAGAACAGAAATAATAAACAATGGAGAGAGATGAGAGGAGCTCAGAAAAAAAAACAGATAATGATGAATTTGGCACTAAAAAGTGAGCTTCAACTCATTATCTCTCTTTCTGTTCATATTCTTGGTTGTTGTATTTTGGGGAAAGTATTTTCTATTATTACAACTGCACAGAATTGGAGCATAGTGGAACACCAGATATTTTAAATTAACTGATATTAAGGGATCAATTCAGATGAGTAATTTTTATCTAGTGTTACTGAAGATCTCTAAGATAGACTCACAAAATCACCTAATTTGTAAGAGACCTTACTGATCAACTCCAGCCATCAATCTGACCAATTGAATCCCAACATTAAACCACATCTTTTAGTGTCACTTCCATGTTTAGCAATATGTCTGGGAACAGCGAGTCTGCCGCCTGTCTGACAGGACAGCCTACTGTAGTGCTTGATCATCTTTCCAGGAATAAATTATTCCAAATGTTCATTCTAAACTTCCTCACATGGAATTTGAGACTGTTCACATTTTATAATTGTCACCTGAGAAGGGAGACCAACACCCTCCTTACTGCAAACTTCTTTAAGGTAGTTATAGAGTATGATGAGATCTCACCTCAGTCTCTGTTTTACCAGCCTGAAAAGTCCCAGTTTACTCAGCCACTTTTCATGCTTTTTGTTTTTCTTTTCCTAGTCCCTTTTCCACCTTCATTACTTTTCTTTACATACACTCAAGCAGTTCAATATCTGTCAGAGGCCCAAAACTGAGCACAATATTCAAGATGTGGTCTCACTTGTTCTACATCAAGAGGACAATCTCTTTTCCTGCTGGCCACACAATTTCCAATGAAAGCCCTCCTATTACCACTGAACTTCTTGGCCACTGAAGCACACTGTTGGCTCATGTCCAGCTGGCTTTCAATCAGTATTTCTGGGTCTTTTTCTGCTGGGCAGCTTTCCAGTCATTCTTCCTCAAGCCTATTATATGGGGTTGTTATGACCCAAGCGTAGGACCTGGCATACAACCTTGCTGAACATTACATGATTGGAGACAGCCCATTGATCCAACTTATCCAGATTCCTCTGCAGATCAATGATCTTCCCTAGCTTGGTGACATCTGCAAACTTACTGAAGGCATACATAATAAAAATGTTAAACAAATCTGGCCCCAGCACTGATCTATGAGGAATATCACTTGTGACCAATTGCCAACAAGATTTAATTCCATTCACAATGGCCCGTTGGGTCTGGCCATTCAGTCTGTTTAAATCCTACATCACAAGTCACCAATTCAGTGTAACTATTCAGGAAAACACAGTAAGTTCTTGTTAATTTCTTATGGTTTAAAGAGAAATTGATTATTGATAGTGTAATGGAACAGCTTGTTCTGGATTCCATCTCCAGGCAACTGGAAGAGATGAAGGTTATCAGGAGTAGTCAGCATGGGTTCGCCAGGGGGAGGCCATGCTCAACCAGCCTGGTAGCCTTCTGTGATGTCATCACCAGCTGAGTGGATGGGGGAGAGCAGTGGATGTAGTTTAGCTTGATTTCAGCAAGGCATTTGTTACTGTCTCCCTCAATATCCTTATAACAAAGCTGAAGAAATGTGGAATAGATGAGTGGATGATGTGGTGGGTTGAGAACTGGCCATGAAAATGATGAAGGGCCCAGAGCACCTCTTTTATGAGGAAAGGCTGAGCGATCTGTGTCTGTTCAGCCTTGAGAAAAGAAGACTCAGAAGGGATCTGATCAATGATAAAGATCCAAGGTACGGGAGGCAAAGGGACATAGCCAGACTCTTTTCATTGGTGTACGGCCATAGGACAAGGAGAAACAGCGACAAACTGAAACATAGGAAGTTCAGCAAAAATGTGCATAAGAACGTTTTCGTAGTAAGGGTGATAGAGCACTGGAACAGGTTGCCCAGAGAGGCTGTGGAGTCTCCTTCTCTGGAGACGTTCAAGACCTGCCTGGGTGCCTACCTGTGCAACCTGGTCTAAGAAGACTGCTTTGGCAGGGGGGTTGGACTACATGATCTCTAGAGGTCCCCTCCAGCCCCTCCAGTCCTGTGATTCTGTGATTATTCTTCTTCTATCTTTGGTATAAAAAAATTCTATTTCTCTAAAGCCTAACTGCCTCTTTCATTCGTTTAACACAAACTAAACCAAACACCATTCTTAATAGCGAGAAAAGACCCGTGTTCTCCAAGTCTGCTTGGAAACAATGGTAGCCAACATTTGCACTGAATTATTTCCCTTACAGCATAGTAAAAGAATCTCATAAGCTTTAATCAGTTAATTATTTCTAGATCTAATTATTTCTAGATTGAGGTATGCAAAAATATTTATCCACTCTCTAGCAATTTAATTCACCTTCTGAGCTGTAGTCAACTGATTAAATCATAAAATCAGAAATAGTTTTTTGTGTCTTTGTTTTCTTTTTTGGGTCCTTTATTTTTTCCGTCTACCTCTCCACCTCCCACAACTCACAGTTCTTGATTAACTACCAGCCCAACCTTTCTTCTCCTGACACAGTAATGAAACACAAAGCAAGTAAAATGAAACTGTTTAAAACACATCTCCCAATGTATTTTTAATGGAAACTAGTTTTCTGTTTAAAAAATTTCAGGAAAAAAGAAAAAGCAAAGAAAATGAGGAGATTAAACACTGTATAAAAAGTTATTTGATTAAAACCAGAGAGAGGAGATTTGCTAAGGTCCCAGAGTAGATAAAAGAGTAAACAATATAGAGCTAGTGAGGATAAATTCATGAAGATCATCAGTTCAGCTGGTATAAATTCTACCTAAATTCTTGCATATAACATTTGCATTGCTTGGTGATTTCAAGGATACAGGTGTCTGCAAACAATTCTTTTCAGATATGTAACCACTTAATGACACTAAATTCACTAATAAACAACACATATTATGTCACTATTGTTATATATTGTACTATTATATTTGATAATATACCTAGTGAAAGCAATCAAATAAAACACTAAAAAAAGAAAAAATAAACAAACAAACAACAACAAAAAAAAACCTGAACATCACTTAAGAATTCCTCTCTTATATGCAGGAAAAAAAAAATCACCTGAAAAAGATACAGAAATATAACAGTTTCAATTTTTTTTCTTCTGAACAGACTTTCTGCAATCAAACTGGGAGCGAAAGTTTACTTGCATTTTTTAGACGGTTTTAATCTTAAAATTTGTATGTGGAAAATGCACTTAATGCATCTTAGCTGTAAGTACAAACTGCTTATCAGAAGTTCAAATAAAAGTTTTGAATTAAAAAATAAAAGCATAGAACTAGATTACTCGAGAATGAATTCAGCTGCCAATTCAGATGCTTGATTTTGAGCCAGAAATATCAGATTGCCTATTTTTTTTTTACAAATGGAAAAAAAAAGAAACCTGTAGAAAACACTTTTTTAAAATTTAAATTCTAAGTCTGCACAATAGATTTTCTTGTCAGAGTAGAGGGCAGATGATGACACCTCTCTAAGCTGTTTCAGTTGCCTAACGTAATAGAAGAATCCTCTCATAAAATGTCTATGAATTTCAAAGTGCTTGAGTTATAGTAGAAAACCTAGGAATACTTGTTCAACTGATTACAACATAAATACAGTGGTATAAGTCTGCACAGAAAATGTTGAGATAAACATGACTTTGAAATGTAACTGTTTCACTGCATTGCTCTGTGTAAGAATAAAGAGTTCATACTATACTGCCCTTTACTGCATAAACTGCTTGTTTATAAACAACACAATAAAGAACAGAAACTTGAAACAAGGTAACTCAAAGAACAAAAGCTATATTGTCACTGCATAATAAAAAAGTGATAATTTTTTTTTTAGAATCAAAACAAATTCATCACTTACAGGGGAATTCATCACTGCAGAAAGTGAAGATAACATCAGTGAATCTGGGAAGAAGTGCAGATAGACAATTCTTGACAAAATATCCAGAATTTAGTAGCAGTGGGGTAAAAAAAAAGAAAGCACAGAGAAGTTATACTGTGAGAAATAAAATAAAATTTAAAAAAAAAAAAAAGTTATATAGGTAGTGGAAATGTCAGTTGCCTGCTCTCTCATCTTCTCAGGTGCAATAAAGAAATCTTTAAAAAGCTTTTCCTTCTAAATCTTTGATATTTTTTCTATATAAATATAGATTAAAAAATAAATAAAATAAAAATAAATAATGATATTTTGAAATACACTATGAAAACTCAGAAAGAAAGTTCACATCAAAGTTTTGATGTCAGTCAAAAGAGGGAGTTATTTTAGTTTGTTTTGAAATACAGAAAAAAATTAGAAATTTTGCTTAGCATCTTACTTTTAATAGGTAATATATTTCAGTGTCAAGAGATGTCTAGGTCTCTTGGGGAAGACATTATCAATCAGGATTTTAGGGAAGAAATATAACCATACACACTTAAATACATATAATCTAATCGCAGTATATCGTTTGTGAAATTAAAACAGACTTCTGTATGTGTTAGTGGATATATTTAAGTAGCAAGGTCCCCAAAACAGATAATGCACCTAGTTGTCACTGTTCATGAAAAGTCTGAAACGTTGATTTTAATTTTTTCAGTTTAATAGTACTTGCTGCTTTCATAAGTCTCTGTACAGTGAACAGCCCACAGCTGTCTAAATCTTGTCTAGAGCAGATGTTACAGTGGGTGATTTTGGGGGGGTATGGAGGGAAGAAAGAAAAAACAAATAAGATTTAAGCATATAACAACACATAAAACATAACACACAATACTGAAGAAAACACTGTTTTTGTTCCCTGTAGGCTGTGATACTAAAACATTCACATAGGATTTTTTTTCTTTGTGAATTTGTAGTTTTTTGTCTTATGAACTGAGTAGAAGTTATATTAAGGACTTAATGTTTAACAGTGGAGATTTTATCCTAAGTGAAGCATCTTACCTGGCACTCTTCAGAAAAAATCCTTTCTTATTGTCATTGTATATGTTTTGCTTTCTATCAATCTTAGAAACAGCCTCAGTACTAGTTTTTCTTATCCTCTCAAGTCATTATCCGAGGAAGAGAAGATAAACTTGGAAATACGTTACGCACAATAACTATCTAGAGACATTTCAGGAAAGTGAAAAATGAATACAGATCATACAGATCTTCCTAATGGTCCCTGCTCATGGCAATCCTCCCCATAGCCGGGGGAGGGGCGGGTGGGAGAGAGAGCCTGATGATCTTTAAGGTCCCTTCCAACCCAAGGCATTCTATGATTCTCTGATTACACCACAGAGCCAGACTGTGCTCTGTGGTGTAATTAAATTATCATTATTTTTTTAATTATTACCTTTTAGGACTATGAACTTCAGTTTAAATTCTTCATTGTTATGTGATTCTCTCTCCTTGTATTATTATAGAACACCAAGTGCACTCTCCAGAGGATCTGCTCACTGAATCGGGAAGATATACCACTCTTTTGTAAGCCACTGATGACCACTGAAACATCAAGGCTGAAGATAATCCTTTAAGAAATGAAAAATTTCGTAGCAATATTCCTGACTTTGAGAAAACAGCTGCCATGTACTCCAATAATCCTAGAAATCAAAGACAATACTGTGCTACAGACTATTTTTACAATGCATTTGTAACACGGTAAAGAGAAAGTGACCAAATCTCCACATGGACTTCAGTAAGCGTATTGTTTTCTAATCCCCTGTGGCATACAACGATGTTTCCCTTTCCATTCCAGACGCAATCACTAAAGTATATATAAAGGCTTCCAACCTGCAGGTGTAAACCTGCTCACAATGTACAATCTTTTCTCTTTTCCTTCTCCTTACATGCTGAAAAATTGAATATGGGCAGCCATTAGTTGCTCTGCTTCTCTTTACATACATGTTTCTGTGTACAGATGAGTGATACCTAGGCTGGAAAACATAGAAAAGACAGAACATTAAGCTCAAGTGTGGATCTGTTTCTGTGTATTCTATAACTGACAAGAAGCAGAGTTTATCTCTGTGCCACCTCACATTCTTCCAGAACACGGATAAGCTTCAGGGATCAGAAAAGGTTGTAGATCGCCTCCCAGATGCAGTTTGCGTAAGGTCACCCTGGTTTGTGAGAAAGAGCCTTAAGCGCAAAATCTGAGCTCTGACACTTTTTCTCACAGACTAAAACTTGTTCTATTTACATAGATACTACTCTCCAGAACTCAACCAAAATATTGCTCATTTTACATAGTGAACAGATAACACAATGAGAGTTTAAAATATTTTAAGGTAGCAAGTATATAACGATTTGTCTGATTGCATGTAAATTATATGCTTTCATATCATGAAAATAAAATAAGGAAGAAAATAATATAATTTTCCTAAATAAATAAAGCAGGGTTTTTTTTTGCTTAATTTCTTCAAGTGCACAAATGTTAAGAGTTTCAGTGTCGCCCCTGACATTAGAACTCATTGACATAAACACAGAAGCTTGAATTAGTCAAGAAAAAACGTACGCTGAAGATGTTTTTTTTTTCAATGTAAGTTATAAACCTATACCTGTCTGACTACTCCTGTTGGAAGACAGAGTTCTTATTAGAAATTCATCCCATGTGTGCAAGGTCAGATCCAGAGGCTAAAGCGTTCTACAGCAAGCCTCTAGGCTTATTGTTACAGAAGCTTAGAGGAGCAGAAGCATGTTAAAGTCAGACAATAATGGGAAAAGAGAAAAAACAACAAAAAAACTCTAGGGAAAAAATAATACCCATGTCTCTATCTCCAAGCAAACAGAAAGAAAAATTTCCAGAGAAGTAGTACTTCTACTATAGCAGATTTAAGAGTAGGAGTCCTTAACAATGGAAATAACACTTAAAAAAATAACAAACCAACCAATCAATTATCAAGAAAAAAGCATAACCCCCTGAAATAATTGTTGGAATATATTATAAGTAGGCATGTATTACACAATAGAAAAGAGTATTTAAAAAATACAGAAAATATTAGGGCACCAAAACTGACAGTTAAATTACCTACAAAAATTAAACTTGCGCATTGGTGACATGCAATAATCATAGGATCATTTTTTATTTGTGGTCTTTGATGAGTGAGAACTAAATATACTTGTGAAAACACTACTTCCTACCCTGCTCCATTCTACATGCGTGACTGATTAAAATCAAGATTATAATAAGAGATAAAATTTGGACTGCAGTGTAGGGCAGAAAAATCTGATGATATTTCTCATATTTATTTCATTCTGTGAGCAAAAGTATATAAAAAACTTCTCTTTCATGTCATCATGGTATCTATTCATTTTACTTATGATGAATTAGTTCACTGACTAGTCACTTCACATTCCCTCTTTTGTTGCCGTGCACCTGGCAACACATGTTCTTTTAGCTCTGTGCCCGTGCTGGACTATCGGGTAAAACCTACCCGGGCTAAAGAACTGCACGTGAATACCAATATGGTGAGCAGAAAAATGGTGTTTATTGTGTCGTGCGATTTACCTATATACCTATCCTACTTTGTCTACGCCCCTTATGCATACATTAACCCTTCGACACCGAGCAAGGGGAGAGTCCTACCATGTCACATCCCGAATCCTCGCTGTCGCCTACTACAACACTCTTTTCTCCTACTCCCAGCACATATCATGACCATAATTTTAAGGATCAGAAAGCCGATATCTGAGGATGACCCTCACTGCTACAGTCATTTATCTGATGTGAGAAAGCCAGTTTATATTACTTGCTCCTGAAAGAACATGAAATGTGTTTGGAAAGTAATAGGACATGCCCAAGGATACTTGTCTGTTATAAATGAGCATCTTGATTCATAATGGAACATATAGAAGCCAAAAAGAGTAACAAGGAAGATATCTAAGTGCAATTAGTCTATTTGACATCATAAGGATGACGGTTGCACTTGTCAGAAACAAATAACTGATTACATAAACGGTATACAAGCAGCTGACAGTCAGCTTAGCAAGAGACAGTCCAAAACCTTTTAGGGGCCTTACTTTACTTGAGCAACGGTTAATTTGCTTTGCCTTATGACATGATGTGATATGTATTTTCTTATACTTACAAATGTGAAATATATTATAATGACTGCTATGAGTGCTGTAACCATGTATGCACGTAAGAGTTAAAACCAGTCTGCAAAAATAATGTGGTCTATTTCCTAAATATAAAACTAATTTATCTTCATTTGTAATGAATGTAAAACATTCATGACAGGCATTAATCTTTACAGTAATATAAATATTCTTGCAAACTGAAGATAATGTAAAGGCATATACTGAAATATAAAATATTTCAATGGTTCATAATTAGAAAAAGCATTTTCAGCTTCTGATAAATATTTCTCCCTGTTGTTACAGATTATGACTAACAACTGTGAATGAGTAAAAACTGATTATTCTGCTCATATCTTCTAGCAATATTTTTGACACAAACACTTCTCCTGTATGCTGATTTTCCTTTTTTTCCCCCTCTTCTATTCTTACAGCACTTGTAAGAAATTAGAGTTTAGTCTAGATTATAAACACCTGCACAAAAATCAGGAAAAGTAATGATCTTGCAATTGTTAAAAGAATAAATTAATGATTGTAAATAGGTTCACGTTTTGGAATATGATTTCATATGTGAGAATTCATGAAACGTCCTGATGCTGACAGCCATTTTAATTCTTCCATTGTTTTCTCATAAAATAGAATAATTGTAATTCTGGTGCTATTAAAAGTATAAAAAAGTAGATGCAAATAATCATGACTCCTGGGAAATATTTAAAAGATCATTCAAATATTTTCCTTATTATTTTGAAAATGTTCCATGATGGAGACAAACTTTTTCACTCATTTATATTACTATCTGAATTAGGAATTACAATCTCTGTTACATGTCCTTTGCTTAAATACATTGTATATATAAGGCATATATAAAATTACTTTCTACTGGCATCTCAGAACTAAATAACGTTACATGTAAGTGCTCTACAATTAACAAATAAAAATATACATAACATTAAAAAATATACTGTGCATCTATGAAAGCTATGAAAGCACTGCTTACAGGATATCCACACTGCGTACATGATACTCACATCCAGTGCTGAACTGTAGTCCAGGCCAGCTAAGGTTAACACTTTCATCACACCAAGCAACGATGCAACAATGCGACAATGGGTCCTCCTTATAAAATGTTTTGATCAGACTAGCATGACAACTAAACACCATGAATAAATTAGAGCTCTATGTGTAAAAATAAATAAAATCAAAATAAGGAAAGAGTAGACCAAAATACATATTTAACTGGATGTCAACACTTAAAAAGCAATAAAACTAGTAAAGGTAGATGGCTAAACTGGATTACTTAAAACAGTCTCCCTATGAAATTTTCTTTCTCAAAAAGTTGACTTATCCCATGTTGTTTTCCTGAAACATAAAGCCCAACACATACTAATAAATACCAAATGTATTTATCATTATACAATAACAAACAAATTGACTTAAAATACCTTCTTCGTCTTAATCCTTTATCCAAAACAAGAGAAAATTTAAAGGATCTACCACAATACTTCCAAGTACATCATTTTATAGTACATCTCCAGGATTTAGAAGGCTTTAATACTTCTGGAAACATTACATGCTGCCATTAAAATATAAACTAGGACATGATTAAGCCTAATTTTCTCAGTGGGCCACAATAACATTTTCCCTCTTAGAAAAAATTACCTAGTCATGCAAATGAAATCCTTTATTTTTTTCTCTTAATATGATTCCTAAACAAGTAATAAAAAATTGAACTTTAAACTTCTCTCTTTTATAATGAAAGAATTGAGATACTTACAATTGCAATTTTCTTTCTTATTTTTTCAATTCTTTATATGAAACAGGTGAGTCAAATTGTAAACATATTTAAATAAATAATTATATAATTAAAATAAATTATATAATTAAAAATATAATAAAATAAATAATTAATTAAAAAATAATAATGATTTTCCTACCACTTCTAAAGCCTGCTTTATAGAGTTGCATGTAGTATTGTAATGCCTGTTGGCAAAAATTTATCCTATTTCTAGAAAATTGTGTTGTATTAACCCATTATTCTATGCTTGCTGTCTAAGCCTACTCTGTGGTAATGCCTTCAGATGGGTACATTCACGGTATCCTGGAAGCTAATGAAAAAGCATCTATTTCAACCATCCACCAGTAGTATTGCTGAGAGTTTTGAAAATACAGAGAAATATAAAATGCTTGGTAACTACAAGCAATTGATATTGAAATAGAGGTACTGCTGATCTTTCCGTCTCTAGTGGAAAACACTGGAAAAGCTTGGTTCTCCCAGTTTGCAACTGCTCCTTCTGCTCCTCTCCTTCACAGATTACCACTAAACTTAGGCCACAAAAAATGGTATCTTTTTCCAAATTAATAAATTAGCAAATAAAACAAACCCTTCCTCTCCCGAACCCCCTACCCCTCCCACCCCCCAAAAAAAGAAAAAAGAAAATGAACCACACACATAAACAGAAATTCAAAGCTCCTAGCCCTATAGTGTATTTAATCTGTCTTTTCCTTATTTATATCAGTCTTCTAAGCTCCAGTCTTAAGTTTGAAAAGGTCGGCTTCAGAGGAAGTTTAAAATTTACTTTTACTCTATTTATTTTCATTATCCATTCATACCAGATATCCTCATAAATCTCACTACCTAAACAAAGAAATCTCCTAAAATCTAACCTGAATTCCGCAATTCAGCTTCAGACAGTTCCGGTAGGAGTATCACAGTCACTAGAGAGCAGAGCTAAATGCTGCCCCTCCACCCCCCTCACAAGGAAGCTGTAGTCTTACACATTTTTGCATCTTTAAGCAGCTTTTCAAAGATAAAATACAATGTCAATACCATTGCTTCTGAACACTAAATTCCTTTTCTGTAGAGCTAAAGTTATCATCTACTTACCTGATAGTTTTGGTGGAAAACTTAAGAAATCACTTACAGGATTTTTTAAATTTAAGTAATTCTGCTTAAAACTTACTTACAGATATGCAAAATGTCACAACAATAAATTACCTTGAAACATCTTTGGAACTAGAAAAATGGACAATGAATGTTATATTCTGATCTTCGACAATGACTGAGGTTATGAGAAACTGCTCTTGAATGTAGTTATCCCTTGATTAATATGGAATACTTTCTAAGATTTCTGAACCAGTGTGAATTTTAATAAATAACCAAATTGAGGAAATTGGGGCTCAAACAGTTTTTACATGTAAATTAATATGCTTTTCAGGCTTAGTTCAGCTTTATGTGTGTTAGAATGATTGCATGGTAATTTGGATTGCAGAACACATGAGATACATACAACCTTTTGTGCAGAGTATGAACACGAAACTTTTACAGATTTACATGACTAAGACATAAAACTAATTATGCCAGATGTAGTGGTATGCATGTGTAGGAAAGTTATTTTATCTTCACCTCCTACTTATTATTTAAAAATTTATTTTACCAAAGTAATTAAAAACTATCATGATAAAATCAATTTTCTGTTTTATTCCATGTTCAGCAACGCAATCATATGATAGTGCTAGGCAAGCTCATTTTTTTATCAATATCGACAGGAGAGAAGGTCAATTATCATTAGAGAAAGAATTTACCTTTAAGACCTGGAGAAAGAAGAACTGGAGTAGATGTGCATTTCTTTGTATTTTTATTTATGTAAGATGTTAGCACAAGAAAAACTACTGTGGAGTTTCTTAGTATTACCTAAACAGCTGATTAAAGAAGAAAGGCTGTAATGAATTATTAATATATACCCTTTTTAGAATAGGTCTAGAAGACCCAGGCAACATCTGTTGAAAATCCAGGTCAATGGGTTGAGAGCATCTGTGTGAAAATGATTATCGGTTGCTATGTGCCATGTGAGATCCTCAAGTTCCCATTCTTCAGTCAGTTACCTAAATAAACAGTGATTTGGCTTACAGTGTGAACAGAAAATGATAATATTCCTTATGAAAAAAAAATGAATGTATTCATTGTAGCTTTGTCAAGGAGACATCAAAAAAAGATAGGAAAACTAAAGGAGGAAAGAAGCAAAACCTTAAAGTACTACTGATGTTTTACATAAAATATTCTGAAGTTTTTGTTTTTGATAAGTACAGCAAAGTCTGAATTTATCCATAATACAATGCAATCATACTGGTATTCCCAAATAACTGGTATGTTGGGAGCTACTTCAAAACCACATTCACTTAAGTTAAATGACCCTTCTTAGAGATAAGGAATATTAATTGGCCTGACAAGGTTTGAAGAGCAGAAGGAGTAACAGCACAGAAATCAGAGAAAATAATTAGTCCTTCCATGCAGTTTCATCACAAAAGCAAATCAGCAAAGCATTCAGAGATACTATGGAATGTTATAAGTACTGGGGAGTTCAGAGTTATATATCCCACCTGATCCTTCATGAAGCAGTATAATAAAAGCTACTTCATTACTGTTATATATTTATAGGTAGAAGAAACTAAACTCACAACTTTCCCCTGCATTTTAGCAAGTTCACAACTTAGACTTAGTCTGAGCTGCATGTAAAAACACATATTTCTATGTATAAGTGTAATCACCTTTGTAACGTCAAGTCAGTCCATTCCAGATAAGCTTGTCTTTTCAGCTTGTGTTGATGCTTATACATTCTGAAAAGCCCATGAAGTCAATATTTCAGTCTTATATATTGTACTGTCTCGCTTAGCTGTTGGGTGAGTATGTAAGGTACAAGAAAATCAAAATTGAATTATTTTTCTTACTTTTCTTCTGTAATTTCTCATGTTCAGCACATCACTTAACACTATCTTATGCAAATAATTTATTTACTCTGATTGTCTGACATAAACCAGAATTTTCATGAAACAGCCACAAGTAGTGAGACTTGAAGATCCTAGCACACTTACTGGGAGAAAACAAGAGGGTATATGAGGGAAGAAACCACTTGTTATGAAAAGCACTTATTATTTGAATTCTTAATTTACCAGCATCAGGCACACTTACAAATCAAGTCATCCACGCAGAGCCCAAAGGCATAAAAGTGCAGCTGGAATATAATGAGACATTCTCATTAGAATAATTAAAAAAAAAAAAAAAAAAAAAAAAGAAATAATACCTTAAAAAATAATTATTTTAAAAAATAATAACTTTATATATATATATATATTTATGTATATATACTTTTTTGTTTTATATATAAAAATTATAAATAAATATTATATGTATATTGTTATATGTATACTAATTATATATATATATACATATATATATATATACTAATTTTGTGTTTTTTTTCTTTTATATATATATATTTATATACTAAAAATAAAACAACAACAACAAAACAACTAACCAAAAACATACTGCACAGGAATGAAGACTGAGTGTAAGTGCAATGTATGCAGTTTCTGAGTGAACAAGTGATAGTGCTCTTCTTGCTAACATTAGTTTTGTCCCTTGTTTCAGTTGGACAACTCAGTTAATTCATTGTCCCAACAAAGAGCAAAATAATTAAAACACAGATTTCCCGAAGTCAGAAGAAAGCTTGAAGAAACAGTACTACAGTACATTTCAGCCTCCAGATGGGGAGGCAAATTATAAACAATGCAAAGTACGGGAGGAAAGCTTGTTCTGTTCTCTCAGTGGCACTGCAGTTGAAGATAAAACAACTTACTTGTAGTCTGCATGGTTATTATAATCAGCAGTAAGGACACTATTGTAGCTGTGCAAACTGTCAGATGCTGCACATGTGCTTTTTCTTTTCCATTATTATTATTAGTAGTAGTATTCCCACCATTTCACCATTGTCTGTTCTCAGTAATTCTGAGACACATAGAGCATTGACAAGTACTTTCATATTTCCACTATCATCTTCTCCCCTCTCTTCTCCTAAGACCATATTTTTTGTTTACTTCTATTCACACACCGGTCTGCTATTGCATTGTATCACTGTATAATTCAGTAGAATCTAGCTGTTCCCACAGCTACAAAAATTTTTACTCCTTACTATTATCATTTTCTAAATGAAATTACAGACATTCCAATTAAGCTAGTTTATTTAAGTAAAGTTTTGCTAAGCATCTTCACCAAATTCTGTCTCTTTGTTACATTTAAGATGTCAAGTGACCTGCCTTGATTTGTGTCTTTCTGCGTCACTGCAGTAAATGAACTCCTACACCAAGGAGTTAAAGGGTATTACTTTCTAATGCAATGAAGACTCATAGTTTCAGGGTGTTAACTTTAAAAAAAAATTTTTTTTTAGTACGAATGCCAGGTCTGTACATCCAAATCTGTTATATAATCTCATTATAGTCTGCCCACAGCATTCACACGTTGTTACAATGTCTTTAATGCATAATGCACAGCCTTCAGAACAGGAGAAACTTATACTACCAGATGTATACTGTTTTTGTATGCTTCATGACTACGGTGTATGAATTACAATAGTTTCAGTATATTCACAAAAATTAATTTATCATTCCAGATCTTTCAGGGCTTTGTGTTTCAAAATCATCTGGATTTTGACATATATTTAAAGATCATATTTGTTATCAAAGTATCTGAATGGCATCCCAGAGTTCCTGAAATGTTGAGGAATATTGATTACACCCATATTTCATCTTTTAGTTAGATGTTATGTTGCGTATTATAGCAAATGTAATTGTAAGCTAACTTAATTTATTGCTTTGGGAATAATGTGAAAATTTTTTTATGTTGTATAATATTAACAAATGTTTCCTATTTAAATATTTTGTTCTCAGCTGTTGTAACAACATAGTATGTATAGATAACTTGAAAGAACTGGAGAGATCAAGAAAACTGCACATTTATTTTATTTAATGTTTAATGTCATTATTATAAAATTATTTCTAGAACAGCCAAGGAGGGATTTTGAATGTTGATTGTAATAACCCCAACTCACAAATAAAACAGAAGTCGCTAATATAGCTTACACAAGCAGGATAGAATGATGTCAGACAAATAAAAAATAATTGTAATAAAGAAGAAAAAACGGTAATTGTCATACTACACATTGGGCTACAGCTTGATACATCCTCACCCGATAAAGAAGAAAAAATGGTAATATCTGTATATTAAGTCATTTACTGTATAGTTCCCTTCAAAACTACAGGAAAGAAGGGGACAGATTCTTTAGCAGAGTCTGTGGATATAGAAAAAGGGGAAAAGGCTTCAAGATCAAAAAGGGTAGATTTAGGTTGGATATAAGGAAAAAGTCTTTTACAGTGAGGGTGATGAGGCACTGGAACAGGTTGCCCAGAGATGTGCTGGATGCCCTGGTCCATGGAGACTTTCAAGACAAGGCTGGATTAGGTCCCAGGCAATCTGATCTAGCTGTGGTGTCCCTATTCATTGCAGGGGAGTTGGACTAGAAGGCCTTCAGAGATCCCTTTCAACTTCAGGGATTGTATGATTCAGAACTGAAAGGAAAAGGTTGTGACCATTTAACTGGCAATTAATCACCTAAAATAGGTAGCAATAAATATCATAAAATGTTAAAAAGAATATTTATAATTCTGACAAAATCTCTTTTTTAAGGATAGAGAGGTAGAAATACTGCAACTCAAAGAATCCCAGAATCGCAGAATCACAGAATTGTAGGGGTTGGAAGGGACCTCCAGAAATCATCGAGTCCAACTCCCCTGCCAAAGCAGGTTCCCTACACCAGGTTGCACAGGTAGGCGTCCAGGTGGGTCTTGAATATCTCCAGAGAAGGAGACTCCACAACCCCCCTGGGCAGCCTGTTCCAGTGCTCCGTCACCCTCGCTGTAAAGAAGTTCTTGCACACATTCGTGCAGAACTTCCTATGCTCCAGTTTCTGGCCGTTTCCCCTTGTCTTGTCTCCACACACTACTGAAAAGAGTCTGGCCTCTCCACTTTTCCCCCCACACCTTAGATATTTATAGACCTGGATCAGGTCCCCTCTCAGCCTTCTTTTCTCAAGGCTAAACAGACCCAGTTCACTTAGCCTTTCTTCACAGGAGAGATGCTCCAGGCTCTTCACCATCTTTGTGGCCCTCCGCTGGACTCTTTCCAAGAGATCCCTGTCTTTTTTATACTGGGGAGCCCAGAACTGGACACAGTACTCCAGATGAGGCCTCACCAGGGCAGAGTAGAGGGGGAGGATCACCTCCCTCGACCTGCTGGCCACGCTCTTTTTAATGCACCCCAGAATGCCCTTGGCCTTTTTGGCCATGAGGACACACTGCTGGCTCATGGCCAATCTATCATCCACCAGGACACCCAGGTCCCTCTCTGCAGAGTTCCTCTCCAGCAGGTCATCCCCCAGCCTGCACTGGTGCATGCAATTATTCCTCCCTATGTTCAAGACTCACTTGCTTTTGTTAACCTCACCTGGTTTCTTATGGCCCAGCTCTCCAGCCTGTCCAGGTCTCGCTGAGTGGCAGCACAGCCTTCAGGTGTGTCAGCCAATCCTCCCAACTTCATAACATCAGCAAATTTGCTGAGAGTGGCCACTATACCCTCGTCAAGGTCATTGATGAAGATGTTGAACAAGACCGGACCCAGCAGTGACCCCTGGGGAAGGTGCTCATTTATCTTTATGAGACAAAATCATTTATCTTGATGATTGTTGAATGTTGCTGACTGTTGAAGTGTAATTTAAAGAGTAAGGTACTTACATTCAAGCATGTGAAGTATCTACAATATTCTGTTCTCAGTAATGTACTAAGTAATTTCTACAGGCCAAATCTTTGTAAATGTTAACTAAGGTAGTACTTTTACTGTTAGAAATAAAACCCAAATACTAGATTGACTTCTTTCAGTATTCGTAGAATGTTGTCTAAGCAGTGTGTGCCCTACAAGTTAGTTATATATCAGAAGGTTCAAATCAGAATCCCGGTACTCCAAGTAAAGCAGAAAAGCATCATTTTTTTTTATGGAGTGTTCTATTACTTTCAATTTATGAAATATATATATATCAGTACTTCTGAAATACACCTTTGCCAAAGAAAACTCCTTTTTATTGCTAGAAATTCTGGAGAAATTGAGTACGCTGAAGATCATTTCTCATTTCTCATTAAATGAAAATTATTTGTGTCTAAAAGAGAAAAGAAAATACAGAAGATTACATCTGTATCAAATTCTTCAGAATGAATTTATTTCTTATGAAAATCTTGACTTTTACAAAAACATTTCAGTTTGAACTGAGTGCAATGTGATATTCATAAATAAATACAAATAAGTATGCCCTTAAGGTGCAGAAATATTTCATATAAAGGTTTTAAATTAATTTTATTTTAGGTGCTTTAGCACCAGAGATTTCGGCAACTCCAGTCTATATTTTCTCCCATTCCACTCTAGAATTAATTACAGCACAGAGACACGCATTTAAAATATAACTAAATGGACTCTGGCATTTTTACCCTATTTTTTACTACAAGAAAACCAATATGTATACATAAAATTATCTGCCATCATACTCGGAGGTGTTCTAGGACTCTAAAAGGATATTATGATGGTACAATATAAAATAATGGTATAGCGATGAAGAGAACTCATTGCCTTGTTCTTTCAACACCAATACACAGAATCTTTTAGCTGAAAAGCAATATACCTGTGTTGTGTTTTGTTTGTTTTCTGTGTATAGTCTTTTCCAGTGAGAGAAAGTAGTAGTAACGAAACTATTGCAGTGAACATAGGGTTGAAGATAACTTCTTATAAATGTCTCTCACTAGGTGTATTGGAGCAGATTGTCATAAAACTTAACAGCACTAGTTTAACCATGGAACTGCAGAGATGATCCAGTAACTGAGTCCTTGATCTAGAGTGGCTTTTGTGAGTCCTGAGTTTATGATTGCATCTGATGAACTTTTATATCTGTGGGTTTTGAAACTGGGATTACACCTTGTGAATGCGAATACAAATTTTCTTGCAAAATTGGAGATTGTTGCTACCTGATTTCTATTTTTGATTACTATCCTAGGAAATAGAAGGGCTAGTACTTTAATGAATACAGAGGAACTTGTATCTTGAATACCAGACTTCTTTTTTATCCAGTGCTGATTTTCTCAGGCTTCTGGCATGTTTTTTTTTTGTTTTTGTTTTTGTTTTTGTTTTTGTTTTTGTTTTTGTTTTAGTCCTCTGTACTACATATGGTAGAAAGGAAACTTTTGTTGGTGTTTTTTTTTTTTTGTTTGTTTGTTTTTTTTAAATGAGCATTGTCACGTTTCATCTTTGGAACCAGATGGCTTCCTGTTCCAGATGTAGAGTAGGACGATACTGCATATAAGCTGTTATTGTATTTGGTGGTATCTATAGGGACCAAGGATTAGATTCAGCTGTTGAAATCAAAGGAGCAACTAAGATATCCGTATGGGGCTTACAGATATGGAACAAAACCAAAGAAATCTGTGGTCTTATAGGAGCTGCAGTTGATGGTCTCAGCTTTATCTTTCCTAATCTGATCCCTGGCTGCAAGGACATTTGTTGTGGTTTTCTGCAGAACGCATATTCTGGATTACAGTCTGATTGTAAACTCTCACTACCAAGTGACCCATAGCCCCACACTGGATGCCAAATTGACTGTTGTGGCTTAAACTGGTGGGTGGCACAACACCACACAGTCCTTCGCCCACTCCACCCCTTCCCAGTGGGTTGGGAGAGAGAATCAAAAAACAAAATAGAACTCATGGATTGAGATAAAACTATTTACTATGATAGAGAAAAGGACAAGGAAAATAGTTATGATTATATAAAAATGTATACAACAAGTGATGCAAAGTAATTGCTCCCCACCCCCCAACTGATGCCCAGCTATCTCCCCGAACAGTGGAAGAGTCTCAGATGAACTCCTATTCCCTTTAAAACTCCTTCCGTATCATACCATATGGTATGGGATATCCTGTTGGCCACTTTAAGTCAGCTGTCCTAATTTTGTACCCTGCCAGCTCCTTGTAACTTCACTGTGAATAGCTTTGGCTCTGTACAACACTGTTTAACAGTCAACTATAAACATTGGTGTGTTATCAACATCCCTTTTCTCCTGGAACCAAACCATAGCATCATACCAGACACTCTGAAGAAAACAATTCCATCCCATTTGAAATTAAGACGATATTGTGTATTATTATGAATTATTATTATTATTACTATTGGATTGAGCAATAATGTGGGATCAAATATTTACCCATTGCTAGCATGTCAAGCGTTATTTAAAGAGGTACAAAGAGGTAGATATCTGAACTCCTTTTCAAAGCAGAGTATAAGAAGCATGGATGCAAGTTACTGTATTCCAGGAGCAAAGAAATAACTCCTAGCCTTCTTCTATTTCATGGAATATATGTAGCCATAGAAATGAACTAGATTGGATGGATATTTGCATTCCATGTTGTTCATTTAAATGTTATTTCAAAAAAAAAGAAGAGGTAACAGAAGTACTAAGTACTTATTTCCATACATGGATAATTTATATTTATACATTCTTTCTTGAACTGTTGCATCCACTATATAGTTAGAGTGACAAAAGGCATCCAGTAATGGATGGAACTGAGGAGAATGGAAGCATGTACTATGTGACAGCATTCCAGATGATCGTAGAATGATAGAATGGCCTGGGTTGAAAGGATCTTAAAGATCATCTAGTTTAAACACCCCCTCCCCCCCCCCCACTCCGCTGCAGGGAGAGTTGCTAACCACTAGACCAGGCTGCCCAGAGCCACATCCAGCCTGGTCTTGACTGCTTCCAGGGATGAGGCATCCACAGTATCTCTGGGCAATCTGTTCCAATGCGTCACCACTCACTGAGTGAAAAACTTCCTCCTAACCTAAATCTCACCTGTCTTAGTTTTAAAACAGTCGTTCCCTCTCCCGTTTAAATGCTCAGTTCAAGTACTGGAAGGCCACAGTGAGGTCTCCCCAGAGCCTTCCTTTCTCCAAGATAACAAGTCCAGTTTTCTCGACCTTTATTCATAGGAGAGGTGCTCCAGCCCTCTGATCACCCTCGTGGCCTTTCTCTGGACCTGTTCCAAGAGCTCTGTGTCTTTCTTGTTCTGGGGGCCCCAGGCCTGGATGCAGTACTCCAGTTGGGGACTCACGGGAGCTGAGAAGAGGGGGACAATTACCTCCCTCTACCTGCTGTCCACTCTGTTTTTTAATGCAGCCCAGGATATAGATGGCATTCCAGGCTGCAAAAGCACACTGCTGGCTCATGTCCAGCTTCTCATCAACCAGGACCCCCAAGTCCTTCTCCAGAGGGCTATTCTCAAGGAGATCTTCCTCTGGTTTTTATACATACCTGGGATTGCCCTGACCCAAGTGCAGCCCTTTGCACTTGGCCTTATTGAACCTCATTAGGTTCACATGGGCCTACTTCCCCAGCCCGTCCAAGTCCCTCTGGATGGCTTCCCTTCCCCCTACTGTGTTGACTACATCACTGAGCTTGGTGTCATCTACAAACCTGCTGAAGGTGCACTCGATTCCATCATCTATGTCATTGACAAAGGTGTTGAAGAGCACCAGTCCTAAGACAGAGCCTTGGGGGATATCACTTCTGACTGGCTTCCACGCAGACATAGAACCATTGATCACAGCTCTTCAGCTGTGACCAGCCAACCAATTCTTAATCCATCAAAACGTCCATCCTTCAAATTGATACTTCTCCAATTTAGAGAGAAAAATGTGGTGAGGGACCATATCAAAGGCTTTGCAGAAGTCCAGGTAGATGACACCTGTTGCCCTTTCCCCAATCCACCAATGCTGTCACTCCATCGTAGAAGGCCACCAGATTGGTCAGGTAAGATCTCCCCCTGGTGAAAACATGCTGGCTGTCTCGGATCAACTTTTCATCCTTTATGTGTGTTAACACGGCAACTAGGAGGATCTGCTCCATGATCTTCCCTGGCACAGAGGTGAGGCTCACCAGATGCAGGCAGATTAACAGTACTTAAACTTTAGAAAAGTTTAGTTCTGGCTTGTGTAGAAAAGACTGTTTTTCCTGCTCCTTAGAAACTGCCAAAACACACAGAAAAGCTTTTAAAGGTCTCATCAACCCAAATTCCACTCTGTCACAAACATTTTCATCAAAACCAAATTGTCAGAACTGTGAACTACAAACTTCCCTTCAAAGACACGTACTTGATGTGTGCAAACGGCATACTTACTTTGTCAGATGATCAAAACCAACAAAAAGAAACTCACCGTTACATTTTTCCAATAAGACAAAGACATGAACACTGTACAGAAAAGCAAAGTAAAAGTATTACTTTCATTGCTTAAGTTTAATTCCTGAAGTTAACTTTTTGGATTTCCAAATATCTTGTTTCTAATGTTGTAAATGTAATTACATCTTTGTAGAATTAATCTATCTTTTGACTGCTGAATAAATAGTTGTGACCAAATTGTGGAAGCTTTATACATGCTGAGCAACAATTAGTACAACTGATTGTTTTACTTCAAGAGAGGTTATTCTCAAAACAAAATACTATTCATTATGATTAAGATACCAAACTGTGTTGGAACTAACTACCAAACTGTGCTCTTGCTTCCTGTGAGTTGTAATACTTTTCAGCATTTCGTGCTTTTTAATTATTATTTGAAATCTTCCACAGGAGGATAGATGACTTATGTTATTTATTTATTTGCTCAACTTTAGTGCTTCTCTGTTGTCTTAGACTCTATACTAGTTTGCCAGGAGAAAAGAAAATTTTTCAAAATTAGTTCACTGACAAAAAGTTCATGTAATATCTAATTTTCATCCACAAAGAGAGATATATGAGAGTTCTTTAATTGATAATTATATGACACCGTAATTCTGTGACAATGAGATGATGGAAAAAAATCTATGCGTAAATGAGCTATGAGTTTTAGACTAGAATATAACATAATTTTAAAAATAGGATAAATTTCTCCATGTGATAAAAATTCTTGCTTTTGCTAGAGATGACTCTGAATATATCATTTCCAAAAATGTTCTGAATTATTTTCTGTATGCGGCAAGAATGTCTATTCATTTGCTTTAAAGAGTGCTAATACTTATGCAATCAATCTAGTTTCAAAAGTAACAGACTCATAAAAAACAGCAGACAAGTGAAAGCAAGTTTTTATCGCATATCCTTTCTTTGCTGGGTATGATTTGCATTCAGATTCATGTTTCTTACAAGTTTTTTCACTTAATAGTAGAAGTTAGAGTTGAAAAATTAGCAATATACTTAACAGTTAATATTTTCCTTTTACAAGGTAATGCCTGCAGATTAATTAAGCTGCTACAATTGTCTGCATTACTCAAAAAACAGGTAACATGATCTGTGTCTTTACCAAACTAAAATAGAATAGTGTTACTCTCAAAATCTTCCTATGGACGAAAAGGAATCATATGGTCCATGTAAAGCTATGGATCTACAGTTATAAAAAGTTGAAAAAGTTGAAATCTTAACAATCAAATAATTATTATTACTCTGTAACTGATTATTCCAGAAAAAAAAAATACCTGAATGAACGCTACAGTATCAGAAAAAAAGTCTCATTCAAAATGATTCTGTTAAAATGGTTTATAATACCATAATGGTTATATACACAGATCCTAGTTTCTGTTTCTTCCCCTTAGTCATGTTCACTTTTCCAATACTTCCACTTATCCTAGGGCCAGTTTCATCAGTTTGGTGTCTGTATGAGGTAGTACAGGGAGTCACAGAATCACAGATTGGTTTGAGTTGAAAGGAACTTTAAAAATCATCTAGCTCTAAACCAGCTACTCACTACCATAGAAAGGGACACATTCCACTAGAGCAGGGTGCCCAAAGCCCCATTCAATCTGGCTTTAAACATTCCAGAGATCAGGCATCTACAGCTTCACCAGACAACCTGTGCCTCACCAACATCATGGTGAAGAATTTCTTTCTTTTGTCTAATCTAAACCTACTTTTGTTTAGTTTAAAACTGTTACACCTTGTCCTGATAGAGTTTCCTGATAGAGTTTCTCCTTGACAATTCTGTAAGTCCCCCTTAAATATCAGAAGACCACTATAAGGTCTACCTAGATCCTTTTGTTCTTGGGCTAAATAACATCAACTTTCTCAGTTCTGTCTTCATTGGAGGGGTGCTTCAGCTCTCTGATCTTGTGGCCATTCTCTAAATTTGCTCCAACAGATCCATGCCTTTTTTGTGCTGTGGAGTCCGGAGCTGCACATTCTACTCCACTTTGGGTCTCATGAAAGCAGAGTACAGGGGAAGAATCATCTCTGTTGCTATCTATGCTATATACATTTATTTTGTGTTAGTCTTTTGACTTGCCTTTAATGGCAATGCTTTCAGGCCTTTAATGCTTTTAAATTCTGTGTTTTTAATTATATATGCAGTTTACATGTAATCATAGGCTTTTGCTCATTGTGCATATTGAATGTGGTTTCCTGTGTTAAAGAATGATCAAATTTTTAAAAACCTTTAACAGAGGAGATACTAGATTATCAAGAAAGTTGTCGGAAAATATTTAGCCCCAGAAATAAAAAAAACTTTCTATTTCTTTGTAAAAATCAGAGATGTTTCAGAATAGAACTATGTTGTATATGAGAAAGCAGAGGACTGTTAGAAGAAAAGGAAATAAAGGCCTTGTACTTAGAGTTCCATTGCATTAAAGAAGGAAAAAGAGTTGTGGGGCAGAAGACCTATTAGAAAAATTAACAAGACAGAGAAGTCCAAAAACTGGATTTCAAGCATAGATCGTAGTAGTATTTTACACAACTTTAAAAACAAAGCAGAAACAAAGCAAACCAAAGAAAAACAAAAAACAAAACCCCCATAAAATTACATGTTCTATTTTCAACTGGTAAAAAGGATTAGTGATAATGAGTTCATTGCATGTATGCTCAAGCTCCTGTTAAAAAACACTGAAATAAAACTAAAAGCAAAATATTTATATTGTTTTGAGTTTGCAGCTATACCTGTTTTCACAAGTGACAATAAAAGCAGGATATCTCTTATGCTAAGAATTGGAACATACTGGTGTGGTAGCATACTAATGTCATGTTCAGTAAGTAATCGTGTTGTAATTTATGTTTGGTTTCTTGTCCAGATTTACCACAATACTTGGAGTCCATAATTTTTAAGTTTATGAACCTAAAGAGTTTATGGGTAAGAGTTAAGAGTTTTTCTTAGTGATTGCATGACATACAATAGACTTCTTGTGCTGCTCACTTCGAAGTGATATACTGACTGACTTTGTGTAAATGTTTCACAAAAGTGACCTGCAGAAAGGACCGAAGATAGGAACATGATAAATTAATCAACCATTTCCAGAAGGTTGTCTCAGAAGAAAGTAGAATGATATTCACACAGGATAAGAAAGACATGAATTAGTTAAAGCAGGTCCAGAGGAGAGCCACAGGAATGCTCAGAGGGCTATAGCACCTCTGCTATGAGGACAGATTGAGAAAGTCAAGAGCTGTTCAGTGTAGAAAGGAGAAGGTTCCCAGGAGATCTGATAGCAGCCATCCAGTATTTAAAGTGGACCTACTACAATGATGGGGAGAGACTTTTATCAGGGAGCATAGGGATAGTTCAGAAGGTAATGGCTTTAAGCTAAAAGACGGTAGATTTAGATGAGACAGTAAGATGAAATTCTTTACTATGGAGGTGTTGGGGCAACTGAAACATGCTGCCCAGAGAAGTTGTAGACACCCCTGTAAGCGTTCAAGGCCAGGCTAGATGGGAACTCAGAACCTAACCTAGACGAAGGTGTCCCTGCCCATTGCAGGCCCACTGAAACTAGATAACTAGATAATCTTTAAAGTCCTTTCCAGACGAAACCATTCAATGGTTTTTTTGTGATTCTGTGCAGGAATATGACAGATAACTTATGCTATCATCATCTGTGGAACAGAGAGAGTGCATTGAAGGCAATATGGTAAGAAATGAAAATGAATGACTGGTGAGAACTGAGACAGATCTTGAAAATGAGAATAAGACCTTAACAGAGTGAAAGACTGAGAATTTACTTAATATAACATTGGTTAAGCTAAAAGAACATAGGAACAAGAAGTCTAGTCCTAACCGAGATTTATATATATATATATAAATTTTTATATATTATATAAATATATATATATTTTACTAAGTAGGTACCAAACTTCTTTTACTGTAAAAGATTTCAGCAGTATTATACTAAAGCTAAAGTACAGAGGACTAATGCAAATTCCAGGCTGTCTCTACTGGTAAAGAAGTGGGCCAGGAACATTCTGATGTCTTTAGAACCATATACTATGTACAGCTGCCATGCTATAAACTCTGACATTATCCCCTCACTCAGTCGCCCAAGACAGAACAGGATGAATTCCCTGGGGTTGCCTACTAACAGCAGTCCTTTGTACATGCTGTAACTTGAACTGTACTTATGAATTGTCTGAGAGCGTGCCACTAGCCCCCAACAAAATCATGCTGGCTAATCACAACCCAGAATTCATGTCTGCGTATGAGCATATTAATTGGTGCAACTTCGTTTTTTCCTTGCATATGCATTGCTTCTAAGATCATCAGTGGTGTGCTAAGAAACGTGCATGAGATGGTCCCCTAAACCTCATCACAGGGTCTATCTCCCATGAGCCAGTCACTCTCAATAATTTGAAAGCTAAGTCATTTATGAAATCGCTGGGTTCAACTTGTCATCCAGCTGCCACTTTAAAATCGTTTTCCTGTTGTTGCCTTTTCATGGTTTAATGCTGAGAATGTTTTGAGCAAAATGAGTTGCCATCCTTGACTGGAACATCATTAATTTCCTTGTGAGTCCCTTATTAATTGGCAGTGGGGCAATAACTTAATCAATTTGATTCTTAATGGAAAATAAAATGCCATTATTACTGACGTGCCCTGAATTTTGCTGATGCTGTATATGATTAGCTCTTCCTAACAGTGGTCTGTTGACAGAACTCATTTGTAGCCTAAAAAGAGAAAAGATAAATTCCTAGATTCACTAAAATTTGTTTTGCCACTGTATTCATTAGGACTTCAGTTTTTTTGTGACTGAATCATCCCCAGAATCAGATATTGACAACAGACTGTCAAATAGCCAAGGAGAAGCCAAAGAGATTATTTTGATAGGAAAATGTAGGAGCTATTCTGGGAAAAAGAAAAAATCAACCAAATAAACTATATCTGTAATCTGTATTATTAGCACATCATGTGCTGTCTCTACAGCTACAAGCATGGAAACCATGACAGAAAAGACACGCTTAGTAAAATGCAAATATGGAGATCAATGAGAGAAATAATCAGTCTTTGTTTATTAAGATTTTATGTCTCTGAATATAAAGTAAGAAATTACCTATAAGAAGCACTATAATGACTTGTTTGAATACAGCTGTGGCTTTCAGAAAAAACTTGTGAGAAAAGTATTGTCTTGGAGGTATGAGGAACAAGTAGATAATCTGATCATTCCTTTGTATCTGGACTTCTTTTGTAGAGACTGAAGTATCATCTCTTCAAGTGACATTCTAAACACAGAATTAATTACCCTAAAATTAATGTTGCAAGGTTTAACAAAATTACTATTTGATTTAAGCTAACCGAAAGCAAATTCTAAACACATAATTAAAAATGAGAAGTGTTTGTAAATATCAGTTATCCACTTTTGCTGCACATTAATGAAATAAGAATAGAGGAGATAGTCAAGGATTATCTTTCCTTTCAGTAACCTGAGGACATAAGCAAGTACCTCTAAAGACTCCTCATTTTTTCCAGGAACTGAACTATTCCTTATTTAGAAAGGCATATGACTAATATTATCTTTTAATAATATTACTGATATGCTAAATCCTGTTACTTTATATATAGTGTAACATCACATAGCAAATAGTATATATTTTCAACCAGCATTTTTTTTCTATGATGTCTGGCAGGTCATAAATCTAATAACATTCTGCCCTTGATGAGTAGATGTCATCCATTAGCAGTATGCTACAAAATGCTTATTTCCTTAGACATGCACAATTTTCTTTGATTAAGTAATGAAAGCAGAGTTCAGATAAGGTCTCTCGTCTGCTGAAGTTTGTAGATTCTCCTTTAATAAAATTGCACTGGAATATGACCTTAGTTTTGCCTAAAAGAAATATATTGTTCAGAACAAGCCACGTGGATTAAAACCTTTATCTCCATGTCCACTTTATGGCTCCATAAAATGATAATCACCTTGAAAAGAAAACCAGGCTTAATGAATATTGTGGAAAAATGGTTTTGGAGTAGGTGGAGTAAGATAAGAATGTTTGCTTTCTTAATCCTCAGGTAATCAAGAAAGGATGATATCTGACTGGAAAGGGACATCAGTGCAACAGGCAAATGAAGGCTACACCTTTAATCACACTTTTCCAAATTTCTGAGCAGTTTTTCCAATTTTCTGATTTGCAAAAGAGTATAATTTTATACTTATTGCTGCTTGTCCTTTTATGCAAATATGTGCTTTTAAAAAAGTTTCTAGATACTTTCTTTTGTATTGTATCCTGCACCTCAGTACTTATTTTGCTGCCTCTGTTGTTTTTGCTACACTGCTCTCTTACATTAATCTGTGGAATTAGGCAGTATCTTCTATAAGAAAACAGAGCTATCCTGAATTTAGATGTCAAGTTACTGAACATCTTTCAGGAAGGATCTTAAATACTAACAATTTTTCTTAAACGTTAAACAAACAAACAAACAAACACAAAAAACAAAAACAAGTCTCACTGAAATTTGTTTAAGCATGCTGGAAAATCATCTCTTTATCAATTATGTCTAAGTGTTTTAATAACATTTCACACTGTGATTTCACATAGATGATGAAAGATGAGCTGAGTTTTGAGAAGAGGTAAATAAACTGGTAACGTAAATCAGTAAAGTAATTAAAATGCTTACTTACAGTAGTACTCTACACTATGATAGAGGCTCTTCTGCCATGATACTTAACCGTTCTGAAAAGGCCAGATTTCTAGCAATTAAATGTTTCTCATCTTGATAAGGATTATTCATGTCAGCTGTAATGTCCATATTTTCCAATCCTCCTCTATCATTAGTTCATACAGAAGATACTCAGGCACTCACTCGCCCATTTAAACAATTTCTATCATTATTGGTAAACAGTAACATATCAAAGATATTCAAACAGAGCTGGTAGACGAAATATAGGGCTCAAGGAAAACTTAGTTTCCTGATATAGCAATTAGATGCTCTGTAGAATGAGCTAGGGCACATCAAGAAATGCTAGACAAGAGAACTCAAAATATCCTGATTAAACTCATTGTAATCTGGTCCAGAAATAACTAAAAACATGAGTTATAAGTACTGATCCTCCCACATATCCCCTCCCCTCCTTTTTTTTTCCAAGCACATGGAATGTTATTTTTATTATAAAAAGGCAAAGCAGAATCAAAAGATCTCAAAGATAAAAATTACAGGATAAGAAAATGCTGTATAAGAAGTTAGAAAACTGTAAAACTATGGTATGGTAGCATCAGGATAACTCTCCAAGAATGCTCCACCAGTTGATCATTCATGAACAGGTTATATTTTCACATGTATTACATATTCATTACGTTCCCAAATTAATTATCCTATCCACTCCCAATGATTGCCCAACAGATACAGCCTTATTTGGTAGTTTGGGTTGTCATCCAGCATCTTCCTAGCACCGTGATGGTCCATTGTTAGTTCATTGTTAGTCCTTAGGGAGGTTGTTCACTTCCTCCCAACACTCCTTTTGTCCCAAAGACTGCTGTGGAATACAAGGACAACCGAAGAAGTCTATGCACACACAAATTTGGAAGACCAAATCTTAATACTGATTGTCATATTTTAGTTGAATTCTGTCTCGTATATATGGATCCTGGCTTTAATTACTTCCTCAGATCTCCATGGGAATGTTCTTTCCTAGTGAAAACTGTCCTTTTCTTTAATTTTCTTTTTATTTTCCAAGTAAATGAATTCTATTTTAATTCTTACTTTTATTCTATTTCTACTTAAACTAATAATAGAACCTTTGTATTTCTGGTCATTCTGGTCATTCTTCATTCACCGCTGTCTTCAGGAACATGAGAAAAGTATTCTTGAGTCAATTTTTGCTAAACATGATTTGTAAAACTGAGCAGAATATTGCTATTTAGGGATATATATTTCAGGGAAACATATTTCTCTGTATAGACATAAATTAAATCCCTTTTCTATATTGGTATGTTTCTGGATTTTCTCTTCATTAGCTGTCCTTACTGTCCCAGATGATAATACACCTTTTGAGGGGTACTCCATAGCCATTTACACAAATGTACTGGGGAGAGGGCATGCACAGACATGAGAGGGTGCTCCCCCCTCCAACATCCCAGCTTTTTCCTTCAAACTGGTTGTTAGGCCCAAGGCCTTGCTCATACAATGAGGTGCAAAAGACCTTTCCTTTGGCTGGGGACTGATAACAATCAAGGTACCACTAGGGATAGGTAACAACCACAGTTCTGTCTCAAACTGAGTGCTCAAAGAACTGATAGCACACACCTAGTTCAGCTGATGTCAGAGTTAAACACTATGAGTCAATCGTCTAACCCAATAAATAGGAAGTAGCCCAAGAGCCACTTTGAGCTCTCCTTCCAAGCAGTTGGCAGTACATGAGGATCTCCCCTGGAGTAGCCTCTCTATATTATTTCCTTCTGCACAGAGATCCACCTCGACATGCTGGTGAGTTGCTGTGTGAGTTACAGTTTTAAGCTGTACTTGCTTCACTAAAGTTTCATCATGGGTTGATTGTGCAGCCCCACCCTCTATGTAGCAAATAGTCAAGGGTATCTAGCCTTTCTGAATCTTGTTGTTTAAATTACTGTACATTTATTTCGTCAGTAATTACCTTCCTGCCTCTCTTATGAGTGAAGTTCATAGTGATGTAGTTTCCATCAGCGACAAGAGATTAACTGTGGATTACCTTATCATTACAATAAATCAGAGTACAGTACCTTCACGCAAGTATTCTATTGACGTTCAGTTTAAAACTTAGGACTTGTTTTGTATGGTTTTAAATGACAAAGTACTGTGACATGATAGTACTTCCTAATTAGGAAGTGGGATAAACTCAGCATTCAGAATAGACAACTGAGAACAGGTAAAAACACCAGTTTATCATGTCTGTTCCCTTGCATGCTCTTTATGCTTTCTACAATACTTATTCAACTTCTATCTAGACTTTTTAAAAATTAATTTATTATTATTATTATTATTTTCTAATGGTTGCCATAGAGGACATTAAGGGACTTTACCCTGATGTTCTGAGTTACAGTTCAGTTAAGGATTTTGGCTGTTAAATCAAGATCACTTTGTAAAGAATTAAGCACTACAAAACACAGCCTACGATGTTATAACGAAATAGGTAGGAAAACTAAGAGCTACATTCTGAAAATTTGGACAGTGCGCTTATTGTGTCATATTTTTCCTTCTGTTGCACATTTGCACCTCCACAGTGTCTTGCCAATACTCTTCATGAAGAAGCTCTGTTACCTCTTTCTGACTGCCTTTCATTTTCAAGTTGAATTAAATAATTTTGCTTAGCACATGTCCCTAATGCTGTTCCTAATGCTTTAGGCATTGCAGGTGTTAAAAGACATGTTTATATTAACTACACAGGAGAGAAATACTAACAGACTGTATTATTGTCATGTTTACTTTCCTTCTAACTGAACTGAAAAGATGCTAATGCAGGCTAAATGCCTTTCCCACCACAGGTTTAAATCTGACTGACTTCTTTCTTCAGAAAAGTCTCAAAAAAATAATTAAAAATAGACAAAGGAAAGTATGTGAGAATTCTGCATTTTATCTTCGCTTTTAAAATAACATTGTAGCATTCAAATACTATATATTCTTGTGGCTAAATGTATGCTTTTTTTCAAAAAGTCAAAAAGGCATCTGTTGATAGTGGCAGGTTCACTCATACTGTAATTACTAAACAGGACTGGCACTTCGACCCCTGATACATGCTATTTTTTGCTCTTACATAAGTTTGGAAGCTAATTAATCTTACCCACATGTTTATTCTTGCAAAGCTTCCTACTGAACACTGCCTAGCTGCCAGTTAGTTTTCACCATGGCATTCGGAGTTGTATGCAGGCATATCCATTTGTCTCCTCCTTACAATCATCTTTGAATTAAACAGTTGAGAAGGCCAACTGCTTATTTCCTCTGTGATTCTTTTCGTTTTTAAATAAAAATCAAAGAGATTAAAAAATGAGAAATATAAAAATAAGCTACCTGATGAGCACTCATTCTTTTGCCTTACATTCCATTTTTATATTTAATATCTCTGAAGCTGCAGGCTTTTCTTTCTTTTTTTTTATTTTTTTCTTTTTTTCCCCCCTTTTTTTCCTTTTTTTTTTTTTTTTTTATGCTGAGGTGCAAAAGGAAAAAGAAACAGTAGATTAATCTTCTAAATTTTAATTCTGATTGGAATTAAGAAGAGTTTGAGGATGTTTGCTGTTGTTGTTGTTGTTTTTGTTGTTCTTTGGCTGATGCACTACCAAAACTCTGTCATCTGTGAATGCTATAAGCCCTGCTTGGCTCCTAATTGTCCTAATTCCAGGAGGGCATGTAGCTAAAGTCAGACCTGAAGCACATTTACCAAAACAGTGTAGCTGTCTTAGGCACTCTCTGACACCTGGAACAGGACATTTTAACAATTTTAATGTAAGTGTCTGAGCTGCTGCTCTTTGTTTATAATTGATTTTCAGCACCAAACTCATGTAGATGCCTATTTGAGGTCTGGAGCTTACTTCTAACCCACATGATTCTATGATCATGTGGCCCCATGTATTAAAACTTATTTTTAGGAGATTCAAATGTGAATTGAATGCAGTTTTCTTACTCCTATTGAGTAACACCAGAATTCCTAGCTTAACTAATCATGTGTCTAAATTGATCTTTGCTTAGGAATGCATTTATTCATATGCAATTCAGAAAGTATGTGCCTAGACCTAAATGCATACCTAGAAACATTTCTGGTTGAAATTAGACCATGAATGTCATTCCATGGAAACAATGAAATAATTGTAAGCAAGTACTGCAAAATTTGAGCAAAGGTAGCCAGAATGTTACTGTCACTTGAGGAACAAACAATCCTCCCAAAACCTGGGACAAAACGTATATATATATATATACAATTTGACTTAAATAGCCATCTTCCTTTGAAAATCAGCACCCTTTTCTTTTTATGACTGTTTCTTCAGAAACAGCAAAAAATAATCCCTATATTTAAATCTGATTTTGCCATCGTAGATTTCTTCAGTAATGGTAAAAATTATTATTAAAAAAAAAATAAAAATCATAATGCAGAAAAGGATATAGAGCTTTTCTGCCAGGGCTTTTCTCTCTTTCCATACCAGATACATAACTTTTGATTCATTTGCAGTCCACAAAGGCCAAGTATATAAACTACTGATGCCTTAAACGCCCTTATTCTGTGTCATGAGTGTTGTGGTTTAACTCAACAGATAGCTCAGCAACACACAGCTGTTTGCTCACTCCTCCCCAAATTAGGATGAAGGAGAGAAATGGGAACGAAATAGAACTTGTAAGTGAGATAAAAATGATTTGCTAAGAAGACAGACAACATGGAAACAAGAAAAAGTGATAATGACAATATCTGAGGGCTGCCCCGAAAGTAAGGCCTCCTATTTTATTATGTTTGCCCATGACATCAGAAGCAGATGATGGTGGTATGACTAGAGAGGCTGAACCTTCCCACCAATATTTTGCTACATTTTGTTGCTGTCCTACATGGATGGATGGATGCAGAGGGGGAGTCTGACAAAACAGTGTCTGATATGGAAGTGTATATGAAATAAAGGTGTGGAATTTAATTCCTCTATGTGGGAAAAACAATGCACCCATCAACATTCATCAACGCTTGCTGAATTTTTATGGAGATCAAACAGTGCCTAATAGCAAGTGAGGTGGTAGGTGGTGCATTTCAGCAGTGGCCATGTGACACTGAATCACACCTGCTGGTTTAGATTTTTATGAGCAGAGCATGCTCTTCTTACCAGACACATTTAGTGCAACGCATCTCAGGGAATGGTGAAGTTTCTAAGCTCTCTTTGATTCAGGATTTTGAAGAGATAAGTAAGCAAAATATTTTCATGTCCCTGGTGGTTGTTTGTTTGTTTGTTTGTTTGCTTGTTTGCCTTTAGCTGTTTAGCTGATACACATCTCACCGTACACAGCTGGGCATTGCCTTCTACTGCAAACTACAGATTAATATGCTAGAATTAAATTATGTTATTAAAATTGATGGGATATTCACTTCCTAGAAAAGAACAGTATGTCATATAGTCATAGTCTGTTATCACTAATCTGTTGTGATTAGTGTCTAATGTGTTGTTAGTCTTTTGAATGATAACTCCCATGAGTTTTTCTGCCTCCTCTCTCTAGTATCTACTGTTTAAATGTAGGAAGCCAGGAGGCTAGTAGAGGGTAGGGAAAGTCCAGTTATGCATGTCTGCATGCATAAGTGGCTTGAGAATGATGACAGCAGAAATGGGGAGATGAAACCTAGGAGCAGCTTGAGATGTCAAGAGGCATAAGATATTGAAGAACAACTGAGAAGGACACTGAAGGGATGAAGAAAGAAGATCTTGGTATCAGAAATCAGTTTTGTTTTAACATTTTGATTAATGATCTGCATAAGAGAAGCAAGTACACTCTCAGTAAGTTTGTGGATAACGCTGAGCTAGGTATGCCTGTTTATCTGTTTGAGGATAGAAAGACTACAAATTAATCTGGATTGGCTAGATTGATAGGCTGAGTTCAATTGCATGATCTTCTACAATTCTGAGTCCTACACCTGGGGATTCTATGATTCTATAACTATTGTAAAAGAAGAGAGTCACTGAGAAAATACAGGTGAGGAAATTGAATAAAGGAAAATCAAAGAAGTTTTGCTGGGTGTGATTTATAATTTTGAATTTGTGAAACACGGTTTATTGGTATCTCTTCTCAAATATTAATTTATATTAATTTATTCTGGAAAACACTGTGCTGTGAACAACACTTGTGAATTAAATACATCATTGTATATCTTGCTTTTAGTGTGGTCCATATATATTCACAGCTGGAAAGCTGGGAAAATTTAGAACAAGTATAAGAAGCACACATTTCTTACTTCGGGAGCATGCTTAACTGTTTTTTTTCTGAATAAAAGCCTATGAGAAAGGCACTATAAAAATGAAAAATCCCTATGTTCTCTAAACCAGAACATTTTGCTGAGCACAAAGGAACACTGATATTCCAGTTTCAAAGGGAAATTAAAATTTGAATTGATAAAGCTGAGGATTTGGAATTCTAAACAACATATTTTCAGGGATGTATTAGTGCTAAAAGCCATGTATAGTCATAGCCATAATGAGTAAACATTTGGTAATTTAAATGGAAAAAAAAAAACCACATTTTTCAGACATCTCCAATGGTATTCCAGCGTGTCCAGAAAACAAACAAACAAACAAACAAACAAATTTCTTAATACAAAAATGTCAAAGAGAAAAATTCAGGAAGAGGAAGTATGTGATATTGATCATATAAATTATCCTAGTTAGCCGTTAGTTTTGGAATGAATTCATATTCTCTTTGGTATATATTGTTGCACTAGAGCTTGTTCAACTGAGTTATTTTCTAATTTTCAAATTTTGAAATGCAGAACTTCAGTACGTTACTTAATATCTTCTGTTTAGCTATTGCTTTACCTATGACCGGTTGGACTGCAGTTAGATTTTAAATGGAACATTTAGCACTTATAGAATAAAACTAGTTAGTTTTGTTTTTAATAAAACTTATAAAAGCAGGAGAAATGGAGAACGTGGAAAAGCCTTAGACAAACCACAACACATCTGTACTGTTTGTGAATTCTTGTATAATTCAATGAAGAAAAGAGACCATACAGATGCTGGAATTAACCAGGCACTTCTCATGCACCGTTAAAGGCATGTGTAGGCTCTGCAGAAGAGGACTCCGTGGTCCTTTAGCAGGTTTTTGCCTTTAAGGAAATTCCCCTCATCCCCCATCCATTTTCTTGTTCTTGTTTCACTCTGATTTTCCAGTCTCCTGTAAATGTTCGGTTCATTGTGCTAGGTAGGATGTTTAGAAGCTAGAACCCATTATATCACTCGAATTCCTGTTGAGGTAAGGTCATGTGTAGAAAAGAACGAAGTAAGAAAACTTACATGGGAAATAGAACTCTTATTTCCCTTTTCTCTGATTCACTTATACAGTAAAACAAAACAAAACAAAACAAAAAACAACACAGAAAGTAAAGCTTTTAAGAGTGTTAAAAAAAAAAACCCAACAAACAGATTTACATAACTTATAGATTGGATCATTCTAAATATTCTTTTTTGTTGTTGTTGTCTGCTTTTTTTTTTTTTTTTTTTTAAATAATGCAATACACAATTCTTCAGACAATCTTTTCTTTTCTGAGGCTTCCTAATAGTAGATGTATTATGCTTGAACAACACAAACAGGTGTGGTTTTGCACACTCTTCAAAAATCTATGCTTTTAGATAAATGGATTTTATTAGATAAATAAAATGACAGTAAGGTCTAAACAAGATAATTTGATTCTAGCTCTAGATTCTAACTTTACTACAACTACATACCAATTGTAACAATGAATATCAAGAATTAGTTTCAGTGTTCATGTCACATCCTATCTGTTCTAAGACACATCTTGAACTCATGTAATTACATTTGTATAACCTGTACGATTTTAAACCAGTGAGGTTTGAGCAAGAACATCCTGAATGAAGTCCTGGATTTTTCAGACATCTCCAATGGTATTCCAGCGTGTCCAGAAAACAAACAAACAAACAAACAAATGGAAAACCAAATATGATTTGTTACAAATAATGATTCAAGGTAACCTAGAGAGTTATTTGTGAATATAAAGACAAATAATTGCTAACGGTGAGTGATAATTTCTCATTTGAAATTACAGTAAGAAATGCAGATTTGGTTTAAATAATATTTAGTCTGGATTCCCCTGCTATGGTTGTGCAGCTTTCCTGGTGTAGAATCACAGTCCTTAATTAACACAGTTAAAAATGTGATACAAGGTGTAAACTAGTGTGAACTCACTAGAGGTGGCACACATGGTGTGAAACTAATGTGTCTGTTAGGTTTATGAAAAGGCAAAGAGGATAAATGACAGTGCTGAGGTGACTGAGACGATAGACTCATTGAATGGTTAAGTCATTAATGGTTAAGAGTCACCTTTGGAGACTCTTATCCATGCCTCTATCAGGTTATATTAACACACAGCAGGTTGCCCAGGATTATATCTAGTCAGGTTTTGAGTATCTCCACACTTGAATGCATCACAACCTCTCTGGAAAACCCGTTCTGCTGTTCAACTGCTCTCAGAGTGAGCAACCTTTCTTCTATGTTCAGGAAGAATAGCATCCATTTCAGCATTGTGCATGATACTTTTTGGCATCAGTGAGAACAATCTGGCCTCTTCTTTGTTCTCCTGAGCCTGCCCTTTTTCAGGCTGAACTCTCTCAGGTCTTACAGCTTCTTCTTATGTGAAAGATGCTTTCAGCCCCTTAATCCCTTTTTGACATTTTGCTGGATTCTCATCATTGCTAATTTCTCAAGCAAGCCTTGTGTACTGAATTTTGATCTTGATCAGTCATAACTTTGCAAACTTTGCGTAACTGCAAAGGTCTATCCCTGAAATCACCAATCAGGTAAAATGAAACCTGGACTGTGTCTATGCTGCTCTGCCTCTTATGGTATTCATAGTATTCATAGATAAGAAAGAAAGATGTACAGATGGCCAAAGTTGTCATGTAACTGTTAACAACTTTATATTTGTGCAAATCATTTGAGGGTTTGATTATGGCATGTGTAACAAGTGCCAGTTGTCTCTACATACAGGGAGACTCTGGATCCATGACAGAGGTCTAAATTGGAGCAGGGGATTGCTGCCCTGTTTTACAAGTTTGAAGTTTGTGTTCATTGTAGCTTAGAAGCTTGGAAGAGAGTTCACTAACTACCTTCTATACAAGTCCTGCCTAGTTAATAGATTTGAGACCATGCACAACTGAAAGCTGTGGTTCTGTTCTTATGGCTACAGCATTCTAATTCCCCCAACTCACATTGGTTTCACATTTTATATAGGAAGATCATTGAACAAAAGATAGGAATGGGAACACTGTATGGCTCTGTTCAGAAATATAACATTATTCATTAATTGTCTTTATTAATACCACAATTATCTAAAATAAAAACAAATGAACTGTGATAAAGAAAAGTTTTTCAAATTGCATTTATATGGTAACAGTTTTCTAGAAGTGATATTTTTGAATGCTCGTAGCATTCAAATGTTTAATTTAATATTCCTCTTTTGTGTAAGACAAAAAAACCTAAGGGGAAATAAAAATTCTCCTCAGCCTTTCAGAAACGCACCAAATCCAGGTGCTTTTGAGCTAAATGCATTGCTATTATAAAGTCTCTGGAGGTGGTAAGGGAGTAGCTCTTTGAGATAAGTAGAAGAGAAAGTATATTATTATGGGTAATGTACAGAAGGACAAAGACATGCAAGGATGCATTCTAATAAGAGTTTTGTTTTTACCTTCAATTTATACTGAATAATTGAGGACGTCTACTTTTCAAATATTATTATTAATATTACTGTCACATAGAGACCGATCCATCTTCCAAAAGATGGAAGGAGTAGAATATTAAATTTCTTTAAATAATATTTGACTTTTTCTCCTGTGAAATTCATTTATTTATTTAATACTAGATGTAGGACTTTTGACCCTTGTGAATCAATAAATTGTAGATAAAAATGAAATGGAAGTAAAGTAGTAAATATCGTATCTACTTAGAGAAACCATGTAACTTGAACTTTGAGAGGTATTCCAAGATGAAGAAATTCATTTTTGGAAGCTCACTTCAAATGAAGACACAATTATGATGTTCAGGTGATATTTATAGAATCATAGAATCACAAGGTTGGAAAGGACCTACAAGATCATCTAGTCCAACCGTCCTCCCATTACCATAGCTACTGAAAAACCACTAAACCATATCTCTTAGCTCCTTATCCAGACGCCTCTTGAACACTGCCAGGGATGGCGACTCCACCACATCCCTGGGCAGGCCATTCCAGTGCCTGACCACTCTCTGAGAGAAAAAGTTTTTCCTTATGTCTAATCTAAACCTCCTCTGGTACAACTTGAGGCCATTTCCTCGGGTCCTGTTTGTTGCCTGGGAGAAGAGGCCAAGCCCCTCCTCATCACATCCTCCCTTCAGGAAGTTGTAGATTGCTATGAGGTCTCCCCTGAGCCTCCTCTTCTCCAGGCTAAACAATCCCAGTTCCCTGAGCCATTCCTCATAAGACTTGTGCTCCAGACCCCTCACCAGTTTCGTTGCCCTTCTCTGGATACGTTCCAGGGCTTCAATGTCTTTCTTGTAGTGAGGAGCCCAAAACTGAACACAATACTCGAGATGTGGCCTCACCAGCGCTGAGTACAGGGGGATGATTACCTCTCTGCTCCTATTGGCCACACTGTTTCTAATACAGGCCAGGATGCCGTTGGCCTTCTTGGCCACCTGGGCACACTGTCGGCTCATGTTCAGCCAAGCATCAACCAACAACCCCAGGTCCCTTTCCTCCTCACAGTCATCCAGCCACTCATCCCCAAGCCTATAGCGCTGCATGGGGTTATTGTGGCCAAAGTGCAGGACCCGGCACTTGGCCTTGTTGAACCTCATCCCATTCACCTCAGCCCAGTAATTCAGCCTATCAATGCATAAATCATGGAAAAAATTTTATTTATGCATAAGTCATGGAAAAAAAAAAAAAAAGAAAGATATATGACATTTTGGCTATGAAGATATGAATTTATTATTTTAATATAGACTGATTGCTAATTTCTTGGTGGTTACCTACCCCAGCTTACCTGTTCTCTTCTTTACCTGAAGCCTTAAATTATAAAATATCTTATTTCAGGTAAGAAATTCACAGTTATAGGGTTTTTTGTTTGTTTGTTTGTTTGTTTGGCTTATATTTCAGTTTTAGTGACTTTAAGCACTAAAGAAAGTATTAACACAGAAAGTGCAAGAGTAAATAAACAGAACAAGTTCATTTACTGTTCAGTTCTGTGCTTTACATAAATTTAAATATTACTCTCACAGAAAGATTCTCTTAATTTCCATTTTTAGTTTTTAAAACTTCATTGATATTTTGTTGTATTTTCCTATGATATACATGCAGCATCTTAATTACATTCAATTTCTTGACAAGAACTTTCCTTCATTTTCCAATAAAATTGTTAAAGAAAAATTCTGGTAGTCTTGCCGATATGGAGCTATTTATTCTCCAAGTAATATATAAATTGAATTAGTAGTAGTAGTAATAGTTAATAGTCTTGGTGGTCTCCCACTTGCTAGAATGGCTAGTGTTTTTCTGTATTATAGAATTAAAATTGTGTGATTCAGTTACTCTCCCTTAAATATTTATAGAAGCCATGCCTGTTACCCCCAAAGTCATTTTCAGCAGAGCTATGCATTGTAACAGGTACAATTTCGTTCTTCATTTAAACAAAATGAGGTATGTAGAAAATAATTCAGAGTTAGAATTTTATAAGTTATTGTGAATTGGGCTCAATACCTTTGGATTTTCCTAGATGACTGAATAGATTAGAAATTCATTGAAATTTTTTATTCAAAATTTAGTTTGCATCAGAAGTGGGTGCTATGCAAATCAATTTTGCTTTGTTTCTAGTTAAAGTGTATAAGGTTTGCTTCCTGTTGACATAAACAGATAAACTGTAAGTATGCTGTTCATTAGTTAATTCTGGACAGCTTTAGCAGAAGGAATTTTTTGTGTTTCAGTGGACTCTGTGATCTATTTAAAGCAGGCTATGATAAATTTTGAAATAAATTATCGACATAGGTACAGGACTAAGATTATAAAAAAAAGTATTCTGTTACTGTTTAATGAAAAAATAATAAAAAATAATAACAACTAGTTTTGAACTTTTAAAATGATTAAATGTATGCTGTACTACACTTTTGGAATTTCCTTTCCTACTAGATTTAAATCCCAATCTTCAAGCTCAGAAAGGACAAAATGCTATTAATATTAATAACAAATACAAAAATACCAGTCAGGTTTGTTTTGTGAAGCCTAGTTCATCCTGACAGTGAAAACTTAAAATGTATTATTACTCCTGCAGTACAAAAGGGCTAAAAAACAGTCATGACTTAACAATAAGTTAAGTAACAATAACTTAAGTATATTAGCATATACTTAGGAAAAGCAATATGACAGTAAGTGAAGAATACTATTTTCTCTGTCATTACATTTGGGAATAAAGACTTTTTCAGATGTAGATTATGTTTATTGATTGGCATTAATAAATATATCCTTTGTTGACTGCTTCTGATCTTGTTTAAATTGTGTAATATCTTTCACACGTTTACACACAGGCAAATTTCACAATTTAATTATGTTTAGTCTGAAGGAAAGCCTTCACAGCCTTCCTATTTCATTTTAATTCTGAAACATGATTAATTACGTCTTTCCTAAAATTATAATTCATTTATATGTCTTGTTAATGCATTTTTATGTATTAACTGCTTTGCATTTATCAGCAGAGGATTGCCTTTTCATCGTGCTCTTTGTAGTACTGTGGGATATTTATTTAAAGAGCTCTGTGCATATATACTGAATAACTGAACGCTACCAGCATTGTTTTCCAGGTCATTTACTAGTACATTGAATGGTGCAGTTTTCTGATGATTAAGATCGTAAATTCCCTAGACAGTGAAGATTTTCACTTCATATCCTTTATTTCCTATCTTGTAGTCAGTTATTAAACTTTTACAGGACCTAGAACTCATACTTTTAGATATTCCATTTTACACCTCTTTTTTTTTTTTTTTTCTCCTATTAGCTGTATCTACCAACAGGTATATTTCCATCTTCTAAAACATATATGATTTTTTTCATTACTTGTTTTTATGCTTTTGGTAGATTTTTCATCAAAGTATTTCTTGGCCTTTCTTACAACAATTCCATATTTAACTTGCTAGAATTTATGACTCTATTTTCTTTATTTGGATAAGCCTTCCACTTAATATCCTTAATAACCATCTTTTCTCTGCTGCTGAATTATATTGTTTTTGAATGGTATTTGATAGTATACATTTACTCCGAGTTTTGGTTGTAGCATCCTTTCCTGACCTTTATTCTGTCCTCAGATAATCTTAATTTTTCAGATATTTCTTTTAACTGTTTTCCTCAGTCTTAAGGATATACACCTACTAAAGCTACTACATTTACTATGTTTTTTTTGTTTGTTTGTTTTGTTGTTGTATTTTGTTGGTGGTGGTGTTGTTATTATACAAAAGTATAGAATTGTAGTATGTTATGTCATATTGAGAATGGAGTCCCTAAGTCTTGACTAAGTCAATTCCTCTGTATATTTGTCAACTACATTTGAAACAATTATTTCTTTGTCTAAATTTTTGATATTTATGCTGATAATAATGAAAGTCTCATGCTAATTCAGTAAGAGCCTCAAAGGATAATAAGCCAACAAGCTAAAGGAAAGTGACTAAAAGGGGAAAATACCTATGAGAAGAGGAGAAGTTCTGCTACAGGGAGGTGAAGTTGGGGTCACCAAATCTATGTAAAATGAACTACACAATAACAATAAATAACTGATGAACAAAAATAAAAAGCATAAAAGATTGGATGTGTTAATGTAATGAAATAGATGGTCCTCAGAATGATAGTGAAAGTAGGAATACAATTTCAGTGGTTACTCTAATGTGGTCCTAGAGTTGTTGAGAAAGCTCTTTCAAAGTCATCCTTTCATAAAAACAATATTTTAATTGAGCTTCTAATCTTCTTTGCTTCATTTTAGTTTAAGGATCACAATAACAATTATTTAAGTTTCACACTTGTATGTAAAACAGAATTGGTGTGTACTGCATGTGCATAATATGAAAAACGTAAAACTTCTCAGAAAAGTAGAACTCTTTCCTGGAATTTTCCCACACCTTCTCCCTTATTAATCTGGAACATTTCATTCTTTCACTTTGATCCTCACCCTACATATTTTGCAATAGATTTCCAACATTCCACTAAAAATATCTCACAATAATCGTTACACAGTCCAAAATCCTCTACCCCCCTGTCTCCCACAGCAATTCCTATGACCAGTTAGGGTTATAGGGAAGCTGTCCTTTGGGAGAAAGGAGTGGAGCAGTGCTGGCAGGTCGTTAAGGATGCCTATCTGACAATGCAAGAGCTGTCCATGCCCAAGCATAAGAAATTAAGTAGAGAAGGCAGGAAACTGGCATGACTGAGTAGGGACATACTGGTGAAGATGAGGGATAAAAAGGAAATGTACAGGCAGTGAAAGTAGGGATGTGTAGGCTTAGAAGAATACAGAGGGATTGTCCGGACACACAGAGGTGGGAATAGTAAAGTCAAGGCATGCAAGGTGAAGAATGTGAAAAATAATAAGAAAGGATTCTACAGGTACATTTGTCAGAAGAAACAGGCTAAGGAGAGTGTACTCTTTTGATAAATGAGACGGGAGAAATATCTACAGTGGAGATAGCTGAGATAGATACTCAACGAGTTCTTTGCCGCAGTCTTCAAAGGCTTCTTATGTGTCTCACATCCCTGAATCTCTAGGTGGGGGTTGGGGAAGCAAAATCCCTCCCACTGTAAGAGCAGAGCAAATCTGAGATTGCCTCATGAGACTGAATGAGTACAAGTCTGTGGGACAGGGCAACATGCCTTCTAGGATCCTGAAGGAAGTGGCTGATGTGGTTTCCAGGCCTCTCTCCATCATATTTGAGAAGTCATATCTGTCAGACAAAGTCCCTGATCACTGGAAAGGGAAAACATCACTTCCATTTTTGAGAAAGGGATAAAGTAAAACCTGGGAAACTACAGACTAGTGAGCCTCATCTCTGTGCCTGGGAAAATCATGGAACAGATCCTCCTGGAAGCTACATTAAGGAAGATGCAAGAATAAAAGGTGATTCAAGACAGTGAACATGGCTTCACCAAAGGACAGATTGTGCCTGACCAATCTGGTGGCCTTCTGTAATGGTGATGACATCTGTAAACAAAGAAAGGGCAACTAATGTTAACTATCCAAACTTGTGCAAGGCCTTTGACATGGTCTCACACCTCATCGTTATCTCTAAATTAGAGATATATGGATCTGAAGGCTAGAATTATTTGTTGAATAAACAATTGATTGGTATTTGAAGCAGAGGGTTGCTGTCCGTGGCTTTGTGTCCAGGTGGAGGCCAGTGATGAGTAATGTCCACCAGGGGTCCATCTTGCAACCAATGCTCTTTAACAGTGTCATAGACAGTGGAATCTAGTGCACCCTCAGCAAACCTGCTAATGACACCATGCTTAGTGGTACAGTTGATAAGACAGAAGGAGGAGACTCCATACAGAGAGACCTGGACAAAACTGAAAACTGGGCCCATGTAAACCTAAAAGGGTTCCACAAGGCCAAGTGTGACTTGTTGCATTTGGTTTGGGGTAATCTCAGATATGTGTTTAGACTGGGAGAAGAACTCATTGACAGCGGCCCAGCCAAGAAGGACTTGGGGGTTCTGGTGGACAAAACACTTAAGATGGGTCAACGGTGTACACTTGCAGCCTGGACCCCAACTCACTGTACTGTGACCAGGTCTGGAGCCCCCAATACAAGAAAGACATGGAGCTGTTGAATGGGTCCAAAGAAGGACCATGAAGATGATCAGTGAGCTGAAGCACTTTTCTTATGAAGAAAGATGGAGAGAGCTGGGCTTGTTCAGCCTAGAGAAGGCTCAGGGGAGACCTCATTGCAGTCTTCCAGTACTTAAAGGATCTTATAATTAGGAGGGTGACAGAATTTTAACACAGACAGGACAATGGTGAATTATTTTAAACTAACAGTAGGGACAATTAGACTAGATCTTAGGGAGAAATTTTTCACTCTGTGGATTGTGAGGTGCTGGAACTCGTTACTCAGGGAAGCTGTGGATGCGCCATCCTTATATGTGTTCAAGGCCGGATTAAATGGGATCCTGAGCAACCTGATCGAGCGCCTGATTTAGTAGCTAGCAGCCCTGACCAGCAAAGGGGTTGGAATAAGGTGATCATTAAGGTCCCTTCCAACCCAAGCCATTCTATGATTCTATGAATCTGTGATCCAATCCAGACATTTCCCCTCCATTGGGAAGGAGGAGGAGATCATATTTTCAGCTCACTTGGCTCTGAAGCTTTTCTAAATGGAGCCTGACCCTCCAGTTTGGTGATTAGGGCACTACACCAATTTTATAAATTCAGATCTGAAGATGGAGGCTCTCTCCTGATTCTAGAAGTCAGAAGCTTCCAAACACTTTCATCTTTGGTATCTCAATCCTCTTCTTGTTTAAGTATATCCTCTTACTATTCTTTCTCACTTGTAACATGCTGTTCAGGTTTTTAGTCTCTGTGAAGTGCAATCTTCTTTTGCTATGCAGTCTACTCACCTCCTCTCGTAGCTCCTTCAGCTGGCGACACTGTACCTACAGCTCACACAGATATGGCCACACACTGCTGTTCCAGCCATAGGAAGACCTGCAGTTTAAGATCTGGATGATGACATCCACCTTCCTAAGTTCTGTCTGAGTTAAGGCATGGTCTTCTAAGTGAGATTGTGCTATTTGAGATGGTAGACTGTAGCAGCTCCAAATGCAAATTGTAAGAAGTAGTTTGGCAATACAACAGTTTGTGAAAGATCTATGGTGAGACAGCAGAACAGCACCAAAGTTATAAATTGTATCTCCATCTTTTGTCAGTATTTCATTCATCTCTATAATTTCCTGTATGTTGTTCAAAATACAACTCACACGAAACTTTCTTCTTGTTATGCAGTCAGAACCTCACTGAATGTTTAGCTTTCCACTATAAATCATTGGATTTGCTATGTTTTATGAATATGCTTTATCTTTTATTTCTGCATGTATAGTACTGCACAGAAAATATATGTAATGCTTAAACTTAAATATTTATGTTATTTAATATTTACGAGAAATATAACAAAAATGAATGTTTTTGAAGTATGTACTTCCAACATGGCTGTAAATCAGCATGTAAATTTTTGAATAGATTAATTTATTAAAAAAGTTTAAGTAATTTCTTTCAAAACTTCTCTCTTTAGAACAAGCTGGATAGCGTTGAATTGTTTGCTGTAGGAAACCCTTTAGCGGAAAATTTCTCCAGAAAAGTTTAAGTCAGCAGAAGCAATGAAGGAGCATTTAGCACTGTGTAACAGCCATTCACAATAAGCTGTTTTTCATTCTGTGGCAAGTAACAGTATCTCTAGCATACCACTGATTCACTGTTTGCTGGCCAAGATTGGCTGCTGTTTACAACAGGAAGGTAATTTCCAACCAAAATAAAAGAAGTGGATTCTTGAAATGCAGCTGAATAGAGAAGCCAGAAATTCAGTCACCCAGACAAATTTAGTGAAGACATATAAATGCAGTACATAACAGTCCACACATCAATTTTACATTTTATTCACAATTAATATGGGAAACTATCATATGGTGTGGAAACACATCACCATGTAAACATCTGGGAAGAATATAAAAGCATACAAAAAACCTCACAACAAAAATAAACGTGTCTACAAATTTATTTGCCTGTAGAGGTTTTCTGAAGACTTAAGATTGAGTGATGACTGATAAGGGAAATAGGAAAGTAAACTGACTTTGACATGTTATTTTGCTGCTTTCCTATCATAACTGTTATCTTTTAATTTATTGATATGAAACATTATAATAATGATTATATATTCAGAATGTAAATCTAAAACATTTTGTAGTCGAATGACAGCTACCCTGGAGGCAAAATGCTTATTATGCATACACTGTAAAATGTGTGTTTGCTTCAGTCTTTTGGGATTCCTCAATATACACACCAAATCTCATCTGAAAAATATAATAGGAATTTCATTTCATAGTTGTCACCAAAGAGTAAAAAAACAACATAGCTGAATGAATAATATTTATATGGAGTCCTCTTTTTGTATGCTTCAAGTCTTTGAACTTATCAAGAAAAAGCTCAATCAAGGACTTAAAAAAAACCAAACGTTTCTTAAGGCATATGCAGATGCTGTTGTACTTGAAGAGAGTTGTAAAGGGAATCTCAAGCATATTATGTTTAAGATTTCTTGCTGAGATTGATCAGAGTGAAAAAAAATAATTTACTTGATTTCTGAGCTCTTTGACTAGTCAACATACTAGAAGTGGTTTGAAATATTTAGTACTCATAATTACACATTTTGGATGCTCTGCATTTCAGAAATAAACATTCTGGTTTATAATGTGATACATTTTGATTCCTATAGAGTAGACAGCTTTAATTTCTAATTTTGTGAAAGGGTACTAAAATGGAGAGGGGAAGGTGGCTCAAATCCCTCACTGCAAATAAACAAGTCAATGTGAAAAACAAAGAAATGAAAAACATTGCCACAAAGTTAGGAGACAATGTAAACATAAAGAAGGATTTGGGAAGAAACAAATGACATTTCTGATGCTGAGGACTTTGCCTGGCATATTCTGTGTCTCTACAAAGATGCAAAAAGCCCCACAGAAAACAAAACAGCTCAAGAAAACCATCCTTAGGGTCTAGGAGAAGATTAAAAGTGTTATATATAGCAATGTGTTTTTATCACTAGGCTACAATCATTTGTTTCAGTGATATTCCCAACTGTACATTAGCTTTAAGTATAGCTGTTCTTCTCCCTCTCCAAGATGACCCAAAGACTAACAAATTTAGTTGCTCTCTTGGGTTGTGGAAATAACTTTTTACATAGTCTTGAAGTGAAAGACCCTGATTAAAAATGAGAGCTTCAAAGTAGGTTTGAATAAATTGAACTATGTAATCTCATAAAACATATGAACAACATCCTTAATGAATTCAGCAATAGATTTAATAAAGCTAATGGTTTTTGTTTGTTTGTTTGTTTGTTTGTTTAATTCTCTGGTAATATAAAGAATGATTAGGTGCTCTGTCACTAAAACTTTGTTTGCAAAAGTGCCTTCTTTCCCCAGAAGAGGAATTCTCCCCATTTGCTGAGATGAATGTTAAAGTATCTTCAGCGTAGGGAGTAACCTATAATAGTATATTTATTTTCAGGTGTAGGAACTGTCTTGGATGCAGACATAACTAGTATCTTTGGCAAACGTTAGAATCTAGTTAAAATTGACTCCAACAGAAGATCTTTAGTTTATATCTTAAATTAAATATATCCAATGTAAAATATCTATCTTGTAAACTCATAGAATATATGTCTGTTTGAGGTTTGTTTGCTTGTCTGTTTCCTTGCTTGTTTGCTTTTTTGTAGTATTCTTTTCTTTCCATTCCCCAACTACACCATATTTTTCACAGCCTTCCAAGGCTGTTGGATCCACAATGCTGTCTGTTTGGCTTAAGAAGAAAAAAAGCAACATTCTATCAAACTTACATAAAACAAATAAGTGAACACAAAAAGCCCCAAATAATGCAAGTTCTAATCATCACACAAATTTCTGATATTGATATGTACATACAAGATAGTTATATGGAGAAGTAAACATGCACATAATATGTTACAGCACTGGCACAGATGTCTAGTGTGTATGATATTCCAAGACAATAAAGCATATACACTTTTAAAAGGGGCATCCTTTTGTAAAGTCTGAGACTATCAGCACAAAGTCAAACTATTCAATTGTTGAGGTTATATCTAGGGAACAGTTATTTGAATGAGAAAAGCGTCTTCTGACTGTTTCCCGATGTATGTATTGTGGGTCTCCATAGATCACCTTCTTAAGATATCCAAACCTGAACAAATGAAAGAGCAACTTAATTTTCTGATGTTCTTTTTGCAGTAGGACTGAAGTATGAGAAAAATCACAGCTTTCCTATCTCTCTCTCTCTTTTTTTTTTTTTTTTTTTTTTTTTTGCTTTTGTTTTTGTTTGTCTGTTTTAAGCAATTTGGAAACTATACAATCATTTTCTTAAAAACAACAAAAAAAAAACCCAATAAAATTAATAGCTGTGTATGGGGATAGTAATGTATTAACTGTCCCTTCGTATAATATCTACACATATTCATGCATGCACACAAAGCACACATTCATGTATGCAAGCATATGTGCAAAGGCACAAAGGGAAATATAACCTTAACATTCTGGTTCTAGGCCAACCATTAACTAACAAAAATGAAAATTTTTCTCTCTGGATGGCAGATTAGCAACTGTCTTCAGAAGCTTTATGGATATTAAGTACATGAATTTGCTACTGTCAGGGTTAGGACAGTGGACCAGATGCTCTGATCCAGTATGACAAGATAAGAATTCTAATGCTACCATTTAATATAATCTGAAACAGCAGCCTTTCATGTAACTGCTCTTGAAGTAGAAGGGCAGCAATATGGCAAGCAATCTGTTATAAACCTTTATAGCTTGCAACCAGAGTTATATGACTGTCACTTAATGAATAAAATAGTGATTTTCCTTATTTGTTTAATTAGCATATTTCTCAGAAACTTTTTAAATGAAACATTTTACTATGTGAAAATAACAATACATTTCAAAATAAGTTACAATCTTTTTCTTCTTCCTTAAATTTTAGAAAAGCATTAGATGGGCAGAGGCCCTTATTTTTATTTTATTTATATTTCTTTTGTTATTCTTGTGAATTCTCAAAAAAAAAAAAAAAAAAAAAAATCACAATGGGATTTTTTTTTCCTCCAGAACATCTAGAATGGTAGATACAGATAAAGTGCATGCTGCTAAACTTCAGAATTTATTGTGTTTCAATGATGTATTGGACTGAGAGAAAATCTTATAAATCACATAAAGACATTTCCTTCATACTTTGGCATCCACATTTTGCAGAAGCATGATAAAAGTGACAACAGTATGGGTTAACCAGATACTTGCCTATTTATAGCTAGCAGATGTGAAAAGCAAGGCAATTCATTTTGTGCAGTACAGCGAACATACTGAGTGATACTTGATGCACTTGATGCAGTGGAAGGTAGACAAAATACCTGATATGAATCACTTAATGAAAAATGCTCAGCACTAATCCTCTGGAAAATTCCACAGCTGTTATTCCACTGGTTTTTGTTTTGTTTGAATTGCAGTTATTGTCTAAATACATATAAGGTGAAAAACTATGAGTTGTATAGCCACAGATATACTTTCAAAATAGTACTTTCCCACACAAGCACTCTCATTAAATTCAATGAGACTGTGTGCAAGTTTAGTATGCAAACAATGGAAAAGATTGTAATTTACTTTGAAACTAAATCTTTTTTTTTTTTTTTTTTTTTTGTCAAAGTCTTCTTCAATTCGGTGAACTCTCAGAATTAAGGAAGGTTTACAAATAATCTTGTACATATACATTTCAGATAATAATAATAAAAAACCTATATATAAGTACTACCTGTGCCATTTGCATAATAACTTATCAGTGTGCTTGTAGGCAAGTACAATTATATATCAGACACCTGCAATCAAGCTTTTCAATACACTAAATAAGTGATACAATTGTTTGTATCTCCTTTTCAATTCTGTGAAATGTGGGCAGATAGAAGAACAGCCCATGTGTAAGGTGTACCTTCCCAATGCATTACTCTGTCCTTTTCATCCAAGCTACAGTATTTCTCTGAGACATTTTAGACTAGTTGTTCTCAAAAGCAGAAGAAAAAGGAAAGGAAACATCATCAGAACTCTTGTCTAAACAAGCTCTATCTTTTTCTTCTAAAACAGTGGTACGAGAATTAGATGAATAACATCAGTAATGCTCATGTGTTAAACTGGGAGTTTAACTAGATGTTGTTGTTACAGAGTGATGAGAACAGGACCAGGTCACACCACTCAGCAAGGAAGAGCTGCTGCCTTCATGGTGCAGCAGATAGGCCAGGGCAGAGCCAAGACAGCTGGTGTGGAGTAGGCCAGGGGTTATTTCACACCACACGACAATATGAATGCTATAAAGCTGTGGAAAGTTGGATAGTGGGGGCTGTTGCCTGGGGGGTGCTGGTTGTTGTGTCAGTGGGTGGTGAGGTGTTATGTTGCTAGTAGGGTATTGGTCTTCAGGCAGTTGTATTGCTAGCTGTGCACTGGTCAGCAGGCAGTGAGTGACTGTATTATGAGTAAATATTATTGTATCATTGTATATGCAGTTATAATTATGGGTGTTTTTTGTTCCTGTTTTTCTTTGTTTTCATCTCAATCCCTGAATTGTATTTTATTTCCATTTTTCTTCCTCATCTCACTTCAGCAGAGTGAGTCAACAGCTAAGTGATATTTATCTATCTGCTAGGTTAACTCACAACAACATGAAACAGTTTTTAAAAGTCCTAATATTTTCAGGGAAATAAATATTTGACTGACAAATAGTGTGTATTGTATAACAGACGCCCTTAAGATTTCTCGTAGGGCAATATAGTTTGTTCACAAAAGGTATCACAAATATTTACCAGATGCTACCAATTATGCTTATGAAATAAAATTAATTTCTTGAGGGCACTTTAAAACTGCCTGTCTTAATGGTAGATGGCCAAATTACCTTGTTGTACTATAATCTAAATTCAGTCACCAATAAGCAAACAGCTTGTGAATGTAGTATCAATAGTACACTGAGAGACACTGATATGTGTCTCTTCAGTTGAGCTCTGGTGATGTTTGATATTGTTTATATGATAGATTTTCTGTCTTACTTCTTCAGGAGGATGTATGTCTACAGTGATGTTTCTCAGAAGTGTTGTTATCTTAGATGCTGGTTTTCTTTTCATCATCTCATTTTCTTCCCATAGCGCTGCTGCTGCAGTCTCTGACATGACCTGAGATCTGAATAAGCTGCTTCTCTGTGCAGTCTGTGCAGGTGCAGTACGGTCACAGTAATCCTAAGATTACAACCCTGTACCTGTGGTTGGTGTAGGTCTGTCTATGAATTATGGAGTTGTGCTGTAGGATGTTGGAAGGTATACAAGTGTTGCAGAAAAGGGAAGGAGATTTGTTGCTCTTAACCTGTGAGAAATGTAGACCACAGAGTGGTGGCCCTGAGATTCTTTCAGAATGCATTTGAGGTCTCAACTGCTTAGCTCTCCTTTGTTGCAACTTAATGAATGTGTGCATTGGTTAAGGTATTAAGAGATCACTGTGATTTAGGAGCCTGGCAGATCAGGCCAGTATAACAGTTCAAAGTACATTTTTTTCTAAATGTACTAATTAGCAAAACATTTCATGGTAATTGTTATTCCTTACTGTTACTGATTGGAATCACAGAGTACACAAACTCTTCACTTCTAATGCTTGTATTCTGTTAGCACTCTGTGTGTATGAGTTGTATGTAATTCCACAGAGCTGATGCCACACATTTAGCACTGATAGCTACAGTCCCATACGGTACTTACTTACCTAGGTTAAGGTAATCTGTCTCTGAAATTCTTTGATATAAGAAGTCAGAAGAAAGCTTATCTTCTCCCATTTTATTCAGCCATCCTTGGTGTCTTATAATTTTCACATAGCCAGAAATGTTGTTGGATTCTCCTCATCTGACTTTTTTTTTTTTTTTTTTTTTTTCAAAAAAACTGTTGCTGGCATCTATTGTTATTCAAACAATGCAAAAGCCTCCTTCCCATTCTGATCACAAAGTTGAATAACAAAGCATTACTGACTTAGTGCTCTACTAAACTATGTGATATTGGAACAGAAAATGCTTTGAAAGGGATGACAGCCGAATAACATAGGTCTCCTCAGAGGTATCTGAAGACAAAGTGTTCTAGAGTATTCCTTAGTCTGCCTCTGCATCTTCTCCCTTTTTGAGGTGTTTAAACAGAATAAATAGCAGGCTTAGAAAATTCATCAGAATTTCACGTCTTCATCTCTCTTTACATTGTTAAGGAAATTATTTAGCTTAAAAAGCCTTAGGTGTCCAAGTATCCCTCAAAAGTAAATAAAAGCTGATGCAACATTTGTTCCAGTTATTCTATTCCAGTCATTTTCTTGTGCTTTCTAAAAGAAATACTGTTCTCTTGAAAGTCAGCTTAATCTCTTGTTGCTCCTTCTATGTTTGCTACAGGTGACAGATTATTAAGTGCTTCCCATGATTTCATCTTCAGAAATGCAGTCATAGAATCATAGAATGGCTTAGTTTGGAAGAGACCTAAAGATCATCTAATTCCAACCACCCTGCCATCAGCAGAGTTGCTACACACTAGATCAGGCTGCCCAGGATCCCATCCAACCTGGCCTTGAAAGTCTCCAGAGATAAAATATCCCCAACCTCTCTGGGAAACCTGTTCAAGTGCCTCACTGCTCTCTGAGTAGAAAATTTCTTCCTAATATTTAACCTAAATTCCTCTCTTGTTTAAAATCATTCCCTCTTGTGCTATCGTTATTAGACTGTGAAAAGAATCAGTTCACGTTCTGCTTGTAATCTCCCTGGAAGGCCACAGTGAGGTTTCCCCAGAGCTTTCCCTTCTCCAAGCCGAACAAGGCCGGTGCCCTCATCTTTCCTGTATAGGAGAAATACTCCAGATCTTTGATCAAGTCCAGAGGAAGACCACAAAGATGCTGCAACAGTTCCATATCATTTGTGTATTGGCGCCCCGGACTTGGATGTAGTAACCCAGATGGAATCTCACAATGACAGAATAGAGGGGAATAATCACCTTCTTCTCCCTGCTGGCCATCTCTCTTAATGCATCCAAAGACACTGTTCATCTTCCAGGGTACAGGTACGCACGGCTGGCTCACGTCAGGCATTTCATCCATCATGACCTCCAAGTCCTTTTCTGCAGGGCTGCTCTCATGGAGTTCTCTGTCTGTACTCATATCTGGGATTGTGTCAACTCAAGTGTGTATGAAGCAGATCTGTGGAACTGAATTCTTCCATGCAGGAAAAAATGGCACTCATTGACATTCATCAGTGTTTGCTGAATGTTTACGGAGACCAAACAGTGGATGTGAGCCCAGCAGGTGGTGGGTGGTATGTTTCAGCAGTGGTGACAATGACAGCAGGGCACATCCACTGGTTCAGATTTTTAGAAGTGTCATACAGGTTCTTGTTCAATGTTGGTGAAAATGCATAGCTATGCCAAAAAACTGTGTTTTGTAGCTGAGAATTTTATATGTCAAATAGTGTGATTGTGATCTTTCTATCATCTGTTGTTGTTTCCATAGCAATACATAGATTCCTCCAAAAGTAATGCCTCAGGTTCATTTTCAAACACTACCTTCAAAGGTAAAGCACTAGGAAAAATAATTGTAGTCATCTTGATAGAAATTACAATTACTAACTGATATCATTACAATGTTCCTCTCACCATTTATAATGTGCACTTTATTTCTTAACTAGTTCATCATTAAGTACAAAACATTCATTTAAAGTATGAGCCCAACACATTAAGAAAGGAAGTAACTTGAAATAGTGCCTTAGAGTGGATTATATTTAACAAAATCATTGTTTTCTTCATTGAACAGAATATTTATTTCATAGGTAGAATATTTATTTCATAGGTAAAATATCTGGTTTATTTAGGTGTGTGAACAAAATCTAATGGAGTTTGAGTCTTGCAATAAATAGACAGTCAGTGTTTAATTTAAGCACTGGATTTTGGGGGAAAAATGAGAAAAATAGCAAAGTTAGTTAATATGAATATATATCCCAGATAGCTGCCATGACTAAATGACATGGAACAAAATAAATACTGCAAATAAAAATTGGGGTATAAGTAGTGTCAGTGAAATATAAATGTATTGACTTCTAATTTATATATGAGTTTTGAATCCATAGCAGTGATTATAATTAATTAATTGGAAGACTTTCCATTAGTTGCAAGCCTAAAAAAAAAAATGTTGTTGCTGTTGCTTGACTATATGAATTACACAAAACACACAAAAAAAGCATTTTTAATAAGTATCTGTGGTGATATATACTCTTTTCTATGAGTATACGGGCTTATTTTATTTGAACACCCCAGTATTGACATAAAAATAGCGAAAGGTTTTTAACCTGGCTAGCGTATCATATCAGATTCAGATTTATATACATATATGTTTGAAGAGTTTTTCAATTTTTTGATTAGTTGAAAATACTAAAAAAATACAGAAATTCCACTTTTTTTTTTCTTTTTTTTTTTAAATGAATTATGAAATATCGATACCAGAAAGCTGTGCTTAGCAAGAGCTGCAGATGACTGAGTGATTTTTGGAAGGCAAATTCAAGGAATACATACAAAAGTATGTTATTCAAAACTTTTGCAACTTTTGTTGCAAAACTGCAACATAAATTCAGATGAAATGTCAAGTTATCATCTTGACGAACATCAGTACTTCAGTCATAACTACTTTTAAAAAATAATCCAAGCAATTATATTTTGATAGATTTTCACAATTTGTCCTACTTGTAGTGGATGACCCTAGTAACTGTAACAACTAAGCTTCTCTGTTGTAATGAACACCTGTTGTGGTCTCAAAAGAAGAATTAAAAATTTGAACTCATATTGCCCAGACCACTGCAAAGATAATCTTCTTCCCCTCGGCTTTTTAACACCAATTCAGTCTTGTCAGGTGTGAATAAAACTTCATGTGATAGATGGATTTTAAGCTGGTAATATCTTTGTGCATATCATAGTGATATAAATATGAGATACTCTATGAGTTCATTGGCTATCCGTCTAGAGGGATTATGGACTAGACAGTGACAGTCATAGAATCATAGAATTGTTTGAGTTAGAAGAGACCTTTAAAGGTTATCTAGCCCAACCTCCCTGAAATGAATAAGGGACATCCATAGCTAGATCAGTTTGCCCAGAGCCCCCATCCAAACTGACCTTGAATATCAGCAAGGTATCCACCACCTCTAAGAGCAACTTGTTCTCTATTCAGTAAATATTAAATAGAGGACCATGAATCAGAGAAGTGAGAGGAGTGCAATCTAATGGGACGTTCTTTTAGCTCTGACCACATAGATAAATTCTGAAGTGTTCTTTAGCAAACTCAAGCCATACTAAATTCAACTGTGCGCAGAGAAATAAGTAGCTTGCAACTCAGCCTAAAATACTCTAGTATTTATCACTACTGCTGTTGTCCTAGTGCTAAGAGAGATCAAAGTGGTAGATGAGATAACAACTTTACCCATTCAGCCTCCTGCTGAGAGATTCTCAGCAGAGAACTACATGGCTATTCAAGATTCAAGCTGCATTTTTAATGGCTGAGTTAAAACATTCATTTTGGGGTACAATATGCAACCTTCATGATGCACATCTTGTATCAAAAATATCTACCACAGAGCCTTTCTTATTTTCCCATAATCCTGTTTTATCCCATTGCTCACCACTTGATTGTTATTTTTATCACAATTTCTTAAAACAATGTGCATTAAAAAGAAACAAGTTCAACTTTGCTTAAAGCCTCCTATATTAAGTCTATCCTCAATTGCCTTATCAAGCTAAGTAACAGTAATGCACAATTAAATAATAATTAGATAATGACTTTTTCTGAGATGAAATTATAATTAATGAAGTTTAAATTAAAGTACTGACCTTGAGGGATAATAAACCATGCTAATTGAAACTAGAAGTTAATATGTTCTATGATGGATTCTCAAAATACTGGAGGCTTTAGGGAGGTATGACGTTCCTCCTCTTTTCAATGAGATGGACTTGGTTCACTAATTTTTTTGCCATTAAGAAATTGGTAAATGTATTGTCATAGATTCAGGTATAGCAGTTGTTGGTGAATGTGAATTGCTTTAATCTGTTTCCTAGTTTTGTACTGAGATGGACTGGAAAAGTTTATGCAGTCTTGCATCTGCACTATGAAATCTTTCAGAAAAAGGACATGATCAAGTAATATACAGTGGCTTCAAAAGCTATCCTCTCTACACATGAGACATAATAACAGTGATTTGCATAACTTTATTTTGGTGGCAATATGCTATTACCAAGTTCAACACGTATTGACTATCATGACTCACATCTATACTGGTAACCAATTCAAAGACTGGGAATTTAAAAATGTTTCAGAGCCCCAAATTAGTGGTATGCATATTCACATGATCTTCATGATTCTGCCCTTGAAGTGTGCAAAATAGCAAATAAAGACTTAAAGATCACGTTCAAAGTATTAATAGTGTGATGGTTAGCAATATTTTAATTTTGGTTTATGAAAGAAGGATGTCTACTAAAGAAGCTATAAGTTTTGCTTTTGTCAGAAACGTTATTCATCTTCTTTGCATTTCTGCCTGAGGTTAAAGTAAGCAATAGGTTTAGAGAGTGATTGCTGCTATGAAGCTTTCTGAAAATGGACACCAGTGTGAGAAACATTTTTATTTTTCCTCTCAGCTATACTTTTTTTTTAGATTGCTTCCTCAAGTGGCACTACAAAGTTTTCCGTCATTTCAAATAATAGCAACCAGTCCTATGGATATTTGGGGTGAGAATCCATAATGTGCTTATAATACAAGAGAATTTTTATTCACTATTAAAGTGTTTTTCAGCAGTATAGATCAGGTGCTGTCACCCCACATCTCACATTAAAAAGCAGCCTGTTCTACAAATAGACCCATTGATTTCAAGCTCAATGATATGCATTCTCTTTGAAGGCTAGAACATAGTCCAATTCCTCTGCCGTGTTAAACAGCATACCTCCTCTGGATTTAATAGAATTGCACTGATCTAGACCTGCTGAAGATCTGGTATGTAAATAGTACAAAAATGCTATTCAATACACAGGAAAATCTATAGGGCTATTTGCAAAGCAAAGATAACTTTAATATCCTGGATTTTTTTTCCTATAGAAGCTAAACTCATTATAATTGATGATTGATATTGCTTCTCTGTTACCAGCAGTGGTTAAGGATGGCAGAATCTCAAATAAGAATAGATTTTTGCGGGTTATTTTTCTTGTGCTTAAAACACCTTCCCTCAATTCTGATAAAGGCTTTTTGGCAATGCTCTACTAAGAATAAGTAATGATGAAAGGAGACAAAAAGCGTTCTGCAAAATATATTGAGAGGCCAATCTGACAGAATAAATCTCATTTGTGTCTCACACTCACAGTTACATTGCTAGGCTTTTATATTTTTGGCACTATGTGTCCTGTGTCGTGAACACAGATATTCTTCCAACTTCCATTTATAATGCAACCAGAAAGGCAGCTTGGTAAAACAGTCACCTTCAGTTGCACTTATAAAAAGGAAATCATTTAGGCTGTAAGGATAGTTAGTTGGACTGTGCCTGGAAGCAATATTTCAGTGCTGCATCCTGTGTTTAGGTACTGCCATTTTTCAAATAAAACATCTACTCCTATTCTAGTTAAGGAACAAGAGATCCTCCTCCTCTTTATATTACCTTTATCCTACTTCAGTTTTCTTTCTGACCTTCTCAGAAAGACAGGACAAGGAAACTTGTTACTGTCTCTAAGGCAGTTTTTCTGCTTGGAAATGTAGGATAATGTGCGTGTTGATTCAAAAAAAGGCCATAGAGTTCACCAAACATTTTATTTTCAGAGACAAAGGTGATATACAATGGATTTTATTTAGAAAGAATTTGAATATATAAGTTAGAACAATGTTGAAGCTGATTTAAATTCTGATTTGAGGGGCAAACTAGTCCTTGTTTTTAGTGCATATGTAATTTTCTGATCAGTACCAATTGTTGAAATGCTTATGACTGATTTATTACAATAAAAACATATTTTTTGTTCCTTTCTTTTAAAGAAGTGACATAATTTATTCATACATTTCAAGCTCTGATTTTGAGATGTTTTTCTACTGTACCTTTTGTCAAAATGTTTTAAAGTATATTTATTTTCCATGTACTGACTTGTTTTGAGGAAAATAACCTGTTACTTTTCCTGAGTGCTGTGGCTAATTGCATTTAAGCAGACATTTTAGCACAAATACTGCCAAGTATATTCACTTTTGGCTCAGTTCTACAGAAAGCTACACGAAGCACTGAGCACTTAGAATATTCCCTAGCACCACTGGCTTCATAGCTGTCAAGATTCACTCCTGTGTTCAAGGACATTTTAGTTTAAGTAAACTCGGATGAATGATTCATGTTATGTTCATTAGTTTCAGCTGTAAAGAAATCATGTAAAAAAAAAGACCTCTATCCTCTGTTATGCATGCAAAACAACAGAATTTTTAGTCTCATCAGTTTTTCATGTACTAAACATCCCTGTAATTACAAACTCAGTCTCAATCTGTATTAATTTATTCACTCTGGATCACTGTGATTAATGTTTATTTTTATGCATGACACAAATATAGAAACAGATCTTACGTACAAAAATAGACAGAAAAAAAAAATGTAGAAGCTACAGTTAAGCACAAATTACTCTGATCACTTAATGACTCATAACGGCTCACTGCAAATCTGAGGCATAATGTAATGAAGTACAGCTTGTTGACAGCCACCCACATGTGACTGCCTGTACAGTAATCCAGTGTTACAGCAATAACATTATACTATAAGATTTTAAAAACTTATTCCAGTCAAAATTAAGTTTGGACTTATGACAAAATTCAATGCATAGGTACCTGTTCTTTTATAAAATTCTCATCTTTTAAAAAATGAAAATGAGTATTCATTTTCATGTGGGAAGGAGCTTGACATTTGGCATCTACCGAGCAATCCACTGCATCAGAAAATTTGTGCATAATTTGCTACAATTCAGCACATATTTCCATCTTCAGTTTCAGTCAAAACCCTTATGGCAAATTTCCATACAGTGAGTGACCTCAAAGTCCTGTCTGTGTGGAAACTATCCTATAAGAGGATAGTAGGATAGTCACATTTCTTTCTCGTGTTCTTTTTGTCTAGAAAGATGATGCCTTTTTTACAGTCCTTTATAACTTTGGGTAATTGATTTAAGAAAAACAAACAATGAAGAAACAAACACAAAAACAAAAAAACACACACATGGATAAAAACTAAACAAAACAACAAAACAAAGAATGTTCTCTCTTGGCTTGCAATGAAATATCACAGAATCTCAGAATGTTAGGGGCTGGAAGGGACCTACCTCCAGAGATCATTGAATCCAATCCCCCTGCAAAGCAGGCTCCGTACAGCAGACTGCACAGGTAGGCATCCAGGCAGGTCTTGAACATCTCCAGAGGAGGAGAATCCACATCTCCATGGGCAGCCTGTTCCAGTGCTCCATCCCCCTTATTGTGAAGAAGTTCCTTCACATATTGGTGCAGAACTTCCTGCACTCCAGTTTAAGGCCATTTCCCCTTGTCCTGTCCTCACAGATCACTGAGAAGAGGTTGGCCATTTCTTATGGATTCCCACATTTAAGATACTTACAAACATTAATCAGATCCCCTCTCAGTCTTCTTTTCTCAAGGCTGAACAGACCCAGGTTGCTCAGCCTTTCCTCATAAAGAGGTGCTCCAGGCCCTTTATCATCTTCGTGCCCCTCCATTGGACTCTCTCCAAGAGATCCCTGTCTTTTTTGTACCAGGGAGCCCAGAACTGGACACGGTACTCCAGGTAGACCAGGGCAGAATAGGGGGGAGGATCACCTCCCTTGACCTGCTGACCACGCTCCTTTTAATGCACACAGGATCCCACTGGCCTTTGAGGCCACCAGGGCACATTGCTGGCTTATCGCCAACCTGTCATCTCTCCACAGAGCTCCTCTCCAGCAGGTCATGTCCCAACCTGTACCGACACTTGCAGTTATTCCTTCACCAGTGCAAGACTCTACACTTGCCTTTGTTAAACTTCATTTGCTTTACTGCTGCCCAGCTCTCCAGTCTTTCCAGGTCTCGCTGAGTGCCAGCACATCCTTCTGCTGTGTCAGACATTCCTCTCAGCTTTGTATCATCAGCATACTTACTGAGGGTGGCTGCTATTCCCTCATCAAGGTCATTGATGATGATATTGAACAAGACCAGACCCAGCACCAGCCCCTGGGGAACACCTCAAATGATAGATCTCCAACCAGACTCTGCCCCACTGATCACAACCCTCTGGGCTCAGCAAGTCAGCCAATCCTCAACACACCTCACCATCCACTCATCTATCCCACACTTTCTCAGCTTCATTATCAGTATGTTGTGGGAGACAGTATCAAAAGCCTTGCTGAAATCAAGGTAGATGACATCCACTGCTCTCCCCAGCTGGTGATGCCATCATATGGCACTTTGCATTCTTATCTGAGTTATAGCTGCAACTACTGCTCATACAGAGAATATCACCTTTAAATTTGTGTGGGTTTTTTGTTTTTTTCTTCTTTTTTAAAAGGAGATCTCTGTGAATATTCTTCTAAGTAAAATGCAAACTTACAATTTTCTTGAGAACAATTTACGTTCACATATCCCTACATATAAAGCTGGTTACTTTAAAAAATTTATATCATTCTGTAGGATTTTTAAGTAAGCCCTCTCTCTTCCAGTTTCTGCAGCATTTTCTTAGTACTCATAAGCAATTCTGGGCATTTGAAACTGTCTAGACAGAAATGGAAGGGGAGGGAAAAAGAGATTTTGTTAAAAAGGATCATTCTTTCAAAATCATTGTTTCCTGGAGTTTCTATTACATCCCAATATTCTTCCAGCAGTTATGACAGTTAACCTCTGGTTCAGACCAAGGATAATATTTAATCTCATACTTCCTTTTATTCATCTAACTTTCCTTACTGGATATGTACATCTCCCCTATCTACCCCTGTGTTCTAAAACTGTATGTTGAAAAAATCGTGACTCAAAAGGCAGAAGCCTTCTGTCTTGAGTTTTGATTTCTTTCTTTACAATTGAGAATTTTAATTACAATTAAATCCAGATTTAACAATGAAATATGTGTTTTGAAATTATTTGGAGCTGGGGTTTAGTTTAGAATTGTTCCTAATATTTTATATATTTTATATATTCTACATAGAAAGTACTTGTTTGATTTTTTTTTTTTTAAAGCAAAGTGAAATCTGAGTACATAACTATACTTAAATGACTTCCACATATGGATTAGGATAATAAAAGCTGGTGATGATATAAGAAATGTACTGCTCTCTCATGCACTAGGAAAGGTGTCTTTTTAGAGTAGAATAATACCATCAGTCAGAGTTAGGAATATTTTTTATTAGTGGTATGTTCTGTCCTTTTGTCCTGTACCTGTCTGAGTAATAATGCAGAGGGTATGAGTCTTAAATGTTTTGGAGTATTAAAATCTTCTTTCCACTGAACAAAAATGTGATTGGGTACCTAGAGAATTGGAGTGTAAAGAAGTACATGATGACGGTTAGAAATTTAAAATCACTTGTGTGGACTCTGTTCAAGTGCTCTCAATCATTTAAATATGAAGTAGAATGAAACAAAATGTGATTCCAATTGACATGAATTTTAATAGAAACTTTGTGAGACTTAAATTGAAATTTTATCCAAAACCAACAGTACAATCCAATAGGCACAGGATGGATACAGAACAACCTGCTCAAAATTAGTTACCTTTGTTCTGTACTAAGACAACCAAGGAAACTAGTATCCACACTTTTTCTTTAAATAGGAAAATCTTAGGCATTAAAAGATATGTAATATATCTTCTGTTTAAGTAGCTGTATTGTATTTTATTAGATAACTGTAGTTATAGTAAATAAAATTAGAAAGGGAAAGACAGACAAGTGTTAAATTGGAGTGCTTTTGGATGTTTAGATCTGAATCTAATCCTTCGTTTCTCTTAAATACCTGTTTCTACTGTGTTGTGTTTTTTTTGGTTTTTTTTTTAACTGTAGAAATCTGCAGATGGTATTGTATGAGGAGAGTGAAGTGGAACAGAATACATGCATGTTCAGTTGGACACGTGCCTAGAATAGTGTATCTATGCTCTAAAAAGCTTAACATGATTGCAGAAGAATGCCCACAGTTTCTCTCTATTACATGCAGAATTTGTGTTTGTAAATTTATGGTATTTGCTTATTTATTTAATAGACGGTGTCATACTATGGATTTTCTTCCATAATACAATATAACTGCTCATCATATTTTGCTTTAGGCATCATGATAACTGTACAGGCAATTTTCCTTCTGTACTAGCATTCATAAATATATCTCCCTGGATGTCTTTGCTATGCTCTAGACTATCCATCAGCAGATGGAACTCCAGCCCTTCCTAACAAAGGTCAGCTTTCTTCATTGGAGAAAGCCTTAACATTTTACATAGCACTTCCTCATGACACGAGAAGGTAATAACTGCCATAACAGTATTTTTGTTATATAACAAATGCCCTGATATTACTCCTCTGGTCTGACTGTTATGAACGTCTTTCACCCATTTGAAAAAAATTCCTGATGAACTTTAACATTAATTTCGTTTTCAGCTCAATTTTGAATGAAGCAGAACATACTTTTTCTAACTGAAAACTTCTGCTAAATATGCGTGCATACAGAGTCATAATGAAGAGAAAATGTTGATGGATCATTACTTTTGTCATCAATCAATTGCCCATGCAAATACAACCTTCATATAGAACAGATTTATTTAAAATCTATTAACCAAATGCAAACTGATAGTTGCAGGTTAACAAGTTTCCCAGCCAAATTTCAGATTTCTAACAGTTACAGCTTAGTTCAGACACTACAACACTTCAAAACCAGGATACAGCATTACACTAAATTGCCAGTAATTTATTTTATTTACATCCTCCAGTTTTAAAGATAATTGAACCTTTTCAATCCAAATATTTCAAGTACAGTTCTGCCTGGTTAAACAATCATGAATCACACTGAAAAAGGTTCCTGATTTCTCAGTTCTCTAAGAGAACTTTTAAACAGGAAGTTGTTAGCCCTATTAAATGTGGGTGAAATTCTAGACTGTATTTGTAGAAGGCCTTACATTATTTCTGATATTTGTAAGTAGGAACTGCCTCTGTAGCAGAGCAGTCACATAGCCGATGTAGCTCATATCAGCTTTAAGAAGCGACTAATTACCTGTATCTGCACTGCAGCTGTAGCTCCTTGCTAAGGACAAGAAATAATGCAAAGAGCTTTCTTTAGTTTGCTTTATGCAGGAGTACAATGCTATTTAATGCATAATTAAATTCCACTATAAGTACCAAAATGCTTGAGGGGAAAAAAAAAGAAAAGTTTGAAAAATAATTATTTTTTAAAAACTATCTGGGTAAGAACCAAACATTGCTGTCTGCACAGCAGAAAGGAAGTCAAAGGCCAGAAAATATTCCAAAGCACATTGTAACAATCCATGAGTATATTTATCACTTCCAAGAACTGCAATTGATTCTAAGTAGTAATGCATTTTTCAGGAAACTTTTCATTATATGCAGTAAATAAATCAGCAGTCTATGTTTTGGTTTGTGGAAAAATATTTCTTTGAAAAGGATGGACTGGAATATGTTTTACAGAATGCAGCACAAGATGTTTAATATTCTTAATTTCCCAAAATGTTTGAATTTCTCCATCAGTCACCACCATCCAGTGCCGGAGTCAGGTGACAGCAGGTCTCTCTCGGGAGGATGGAGTGGCCTTGGCTAGTTGGAGCTGGTCAGTGTTGCCTTTCTGCACTCATGATTATTATTTTGTGGTAGAAGCAGCCACTTGTTCAAGCAAAAATATGCCCTCAGAGCCCAAGATGAGTTGGCTGCACCTGCTGTTAGATCTCTTTCTTCCTATGAAGTGCACAAGTTGTGGTAACCCCTGTTCTCCTCTCAGGACAGGCTGAATTTACAGGCACTTAGAATAGACACAACAGCAGAGAAAAGAAAACAGGACTACGAGGGAAAGTGTCTTGTATGGTAGTTTTAACTATGTTATTGATGAGGCTTTTATTTGTTCATTGAGTAATTCACAGTAATGAGACTATTAAAACCTGAGAAATCATCAGTGATTTTTAGTGACACATAAGTGGTATCATTTTTCCTCTCAGCAAAGTTTTGTGGGAATGAATGTGTCCATGCACATGCATATGCTTGCATGCATTTTCCAGTGAAGGTTTTGTTTGTTTGTTTGTTTGTTTGTTTGTTTGTTTGTTTTGACACTGACTTTGACATTGAAGGTGGTGAGGCACTGGAACAGGTTGTTCAGTGATGTGGTGGATGCCTTTTCCCTGGAGACTTTCAAGGCTAGACTAAACCAGGCTCTGGGTGACCAGATCTAGCTGTGGATGTCTCTGTTCATTGCTAGGGAGTTGGACTAGATGACCTTTAGAGGTCACTTCCAACTCTGAGTATTGTATGATTCTGTGATAATAATGAAATTATTTAAAAGTAGAATAATAAAGTACAGAATTAGACTGGCTTCATGAATAATTTAATAACATACTTAGGAAAGCAGTCCCTGTTTTCATTGCAGTTTACTCACAGAGTCCCATGTATTTATTTCTCTACTCTAGGATTCTGTAGTACCCTAGGTTTGCCCACATGATATGCTGCATAAAATACAGTCTGTTTCAGTGCCTCTGATGTGTTTGTACTCATTTGCACACAGATTCATCAAACACACTGCACACATTATCCTTGTTTGTTTTTGCTCTTGGAAAGATTATAGCAAATTTAACCAAGGGCCATAAAGTAGATGGGGATGGAGATGTTAATTTCAAATAGCATGGAGGTCACTGAAGTCCATCAGTGGGAAGCCATCCTGCAAAGTCATTTTAGGTAGACAGGAAGAATCGTGTAGTTTTTACTTTATCTTTTCCCCTCAGACTCAGTTTAGAGTAACTTGTTTGCTCTCTTAGCCCTTAGGAGGCTTCTTTAACCTGAAATGTTTTAAAATACTTAAGTTCTTTTAAGTCACATTCTTCCTAATGGGGCCAATCTTAGTATTTTGTTATCTCACATATTTATTCTTCAAAGGTAAGACATGAAATTGCCAGCACACAATAAGAAGAAAAAAAGAAAGTGGCATTCCTGAGAATATTTATGATGGAGGGCCAGTATTGAAAGAGACTGAAAGAAGAAAACTGAGCATGATCCTGGACACACTAATTTCTCTAGAGTGTTTTATCTCTCTAGAGGATAGATGTTCTATTCTGTCTAGAGGATCTAGCCTATCACTCAGGTTTTGGTAGAGATTGTCGCTTTGTCTAAGGGATTCCCGTTCCAGAAGGGATTTCAGAACTTCTCTGGCATGTACACAAAGAATATGATTAAGAATATTCTCAAGAAAAGTTGGGATAATTTCCAAATTACAGTCTGCTGAATTTACATAAATGGGGGTGTTTAAGTGCAGCCTCAGTAAATACCTGTCATGAATGATTTCATTAGAATTGATCCTGACATAAAATTGCTAACATCATGTAGTCCTATCCGGACATGTTTTTATGATCCTAAAGAACCTCAAGGCTTAAATTTAGATGGTAGTAACTTTTGTTTGTTTGTTTTTAATGAGCAAATACTGTCAAAATGAGATGATAGCAAATGACTTTCACAGCTCACCCAAAATGCGAAGGCTTGTGCAAAATCAAACGTTAGGTGTAAGATTTAATGTTTCTGACTAGAACTTAATCACTGTTGAGTACTTTAGCATTTTCAGGAAGCTAAAGATTGACTTTATTTTTCCATTTTTTTATATATATATAAAAAAATATATATAAATTATATATATAATATATAAATATTATATATATAATATATATAAATATTATATTATATTTATATATATATTATATTATATATATTATAATAAATATAATATAAATAATATATATTTTATAATTCCATTTTACATGCGCTTCAAACATCAAAGCTTGTTAACAACTTTACACAATTTTACTACAGCTATATAGCAACTACAGTGTTTTGGGGAATATCCAGAGGCAGAACTTTAGATACTTTATCCTAACTTGTTTTAAAAAATATATTATGATGTGTTTTAATCAAGCTAGAAATATGCTATTGTTTCATTAAATATTTATCTTTTACAACAGAAACACTTATACAAAACTTTTTAACAGTAGATAACAAGTGGACTTGATACTAACTAAATAGGTTTCTGGGTGTTTAGTACTTTATGGATTTATATCAGCCTGAAATATCAGGTTGTAGTATAGAGACTTAAAGGCATGAACAAGTGCTTTTAGATTTAAGTTGGATCATTTTTTAACAACAATTTTTCCTTGATTAAAATATTTAATTCCCTCTAGTATTGTTTCTCTCGGTAAACAATAATTAACACATATAAATCTGAAAAAAAAACCAAACCAACAAAACAAAACAAAACAAAACAAACCCCCATACATCTAACTAATCCTTAGAAATCTCAAAAGAAGCCTCAGTAACTTTTGAAATGTAAAGGTTCCAGCTGCAGTACAGTGGCTTCTCCAATAGGTGACATTCAAGGGCTAGCCTACAGGGCACCCTGGACATTGTCTTGTTCCCAGTACAGAGGCTTATTTCCAGTGCTGAGTATCACTTAGGTTGCTTTGACTTCAAGGGCCTTGAAACATTAGTTAGCAATATTCCTTCAACTATTTCACACTTCAGTTATTATTATTATTATTATTATTATTATTTATTTATTTATTTTAAGCAGTGCTTATTCTATTAGGGCTACTACAGCAAACAAACTACCAATTATAACTGCAATGACTGGCAAAGAGGCTGAACAAATGGCAGTTTTTGAATTTCAATATAATTTCATTTGCATCTTCACAGCCAAGGAAAAACAATTAATTGAACAATAATCCCACAATAGTATCAGGTGTACAAGGGGTAAGAACTTCCTGGGCTCAAGTGTAGGTAAGCAAATATGCTTATTCCTAAGTTATGCAATGTCTCTGAGTTAATAAAAATAAAAAATCCATTATAAGCTTTAATAAATAACATAATGAACTAGAATGGAAAGTTTTCTTTAAGGGCTTGTTCTGTTCTGAACATCTTACATTCTTAAATTCTTAAATTCCAGAACTTCTTCCTTCATGGCTCTTTGCACAATTTGTTTCTTCTTATTTTTCTATTATTTTCTTTATATTCTTACAGAAATCAAATATTGTGCTAAGAGGCAGGTAGGAAGATTTTTGAAGGATCCTCTCATCTGGGAAAATTTCCTTGTTTTAATTTTTTGTATATATTTGTTTTGATGCCTCTTCCTTCCGTGTAAGAATCTACTCCTCTGTCTTATAACTTTTTGTCTCCTCTCAGTCTGTTGTCTGTCTTCTTCCTCCTGTCATCCTTTCTGCACAAATCTTTTCATCTCCAGTTGTTTCATAGGCTACTGTCACACAGTAGGAGAAAGAATATATTAAATATTTATAAAGACTAGTATTATTGGATGGTTTTCCCAGCATGGATGAAGAAGTAGTGAAGTATTAGTAAATATTTCCTGCTTCACTGATTCTTCTCTAGAGCTGCTTCTCTTTCTATCACTTGCAGCAACTTTTGCTGTTCAAACTGGAAAAATATAGTGGTTACTCAGCAAGCAAGGAATTCAGGAAATGAAGACAAAATTTCCTATATGTTAGGCAAAATCAGTCACCTGAAATGTCTGCTTCTTAACTTTAGCATTAAATTGGTCCTAGCATCAAATAGGTTTGACAGTGATAGTTTGTTAACATACTTATAACTTGCTAGGAAATGCACATGCAAAACAGGCAAATAAGTTGATTGAAATTCTGAAGAAATATTTCAAAGAATGATGGCTGTTTGTTTTGACAGATTTTATTCTAAGAACAAAAATCAAAGTCAGTATTAAGTAAACAGTAACTTCTGAAACAGTTTCATGGGAAGATCTCATGAAAAGTGGCTTATCTTTTTCAAGACATGGAATATTCTTTTTGAAAATGTACAGAGGTAATCAATCTGTAATGATCAGTATTTGCTGATAATGGATCGTTGGCTCTGAACAGATGATAGAATTAAATTATGGTGGTTACAAAAAATAAACAATTTTAAATACCAAAAATGCTTTTAATCAATGCAAAAATGTTAATTCTTTCAAAATTGTTCCTTTATTTCAAAGAACAAAGTGAAATTTATTTCTGAATTGAATTATTTACTCTAAATTTAGAAAATATTTTTTTATTTCTAAATTAAAAAACAAAACAAAACAAAGCATTTTTTCACAGAATATTTTTGAGGAAAAGTATAAAAATCAATGTTTTTAATTTTCATCATTATCTCCGAGGACAAAAAAAGGATTGTTTCTTGATTTAGAAAATTTCCAGAATCAACAAATTTGCTTAAACTGTCTTTCAAGAAAAAAAAAAATGTATTTCCATGACGAGCATGCAACCAAAAAAAACCATCATGTGTTACTGCAGTTTTGAACATGGAGGATAATTCTGAGATCTGCAGTTTATCTGAAGGTTTTACTTGGTTCACAGTAAGAAGAATAAATTCTGTTTTAACATATTCTCAGTACAGCGATACTTTTTCTTAGTATAGCTGAAGAAATTGATTATGATATTATCATACCAAATAACTTGAGAGGAAAGAACATGCATACAGTTACTGAAGAGTAGCCAGAGTATTTCTTTATATCCTTCTTGTTTTGTTTTGTTCCATTTTACAGAATGAATTATGGGCATCAGGTTAAGATACCTTTAGACTTGTCATTATTATCATCCTCAAAAATCTGTTGTTTCCATTTGAAATTAAATCAGCTTTCAACATAAAATTTCTGCATGAATTCCAGATAGTTATTTGTTGACAGGGCAAATTCAACATGTTTCTGGTAAGTAGCTATGAAAGACAAAACTGTTTTTATTTTTTGTCTCCAAGCTTGCTTTGTGAGGCCTTTCTGGTGATAAGACTCTAACTGACAATTGCTAATTATCTAGGGGGTTGAATGGTGGTTGTCACCATGCTACAGTACCTCTGCTTATGATTGCAAAGATAAGTAGAAGCAGGACAAGCAGTCTTTTTCAGGGGTATGGCTTGAAGGAGCTGACCACTGTAAAAGGCGATAATGCTTGTGCATGGCAACAAAGGCACTGCTACCTGCTGGCTTATCTGTTGGCTCAGGTATGTCACACTAAACTGAGAGAAAAGAAGAAGGGAAAAAAACCCCACAGAAATGGGGGATAAAAGGCCCTCACTAAACTAGGGATCTTGGACAAAAACTCCCAAAGACACCTTTGACAGAGAATTCCCTGAGGGGAAAACCTCTTTGGAAGAACCCCCTGAGGCCTACTTGCTGCGGCACTTCCTGGCTATCTCCCATCCCCCGTGGTGACCAGACGAGTTCCTGAGATCAACAGACCTACTACGTACCTCACTGAACCCACGGTGGTGACTATCTCTTTTGCTCTCTACAGAGACTCCTTGCTTATATTTCCTATCATACCTATCGCCCATCTTCCCTTCCCCATCTCCCTAAATGGCTAGGACTCGTAATAAACTGGTTGGACCAACATTTGAACCGTTGTTTCTTAATCTCACACTGGTTATACATGTATCAAAGAACCTCCTCTCCCTCCTATATATTGGAGCGAGACAGTAGTTCAAGATAAGTTTTCAAAATTGGCTTTCCTTTATTTTCTTGTCTTTCTCCTCTTTCAAATGCAATTGCTTCTCAAGTAACAGAATCATGGTTTCATAGAATTATTTATGTTAGAAGAGACTGACAAGATCAAGTCAAACTATCAGTATGACCTACTGAGTTCCATCACTACCATATATCTCTTAGTGTAAACCATGTTCACGTGCCTTTTAAATACCTCTGTGAACAGGGACTCCACCACTTCTCTTGGCAGCCATTTCCAATACTTGACAATGAAGACATTTTTCATAATATCCAATCTAAATCTTCCCCAGTGCAACTTGAGGCTATATTTCCTCATGTTCCATCACTTGTTGCATGAGAAAAGAGGTCAACACTTTACTTGCTGCAATCTCCTTCCAGTTAGTTGTACAGAGTGATGCCCCAATTTCCATAGCTGCTCCTCATATGTTTTGTTTTCTAGTCTATTCACCAACTTTGTTGCTCTTTTCTGCAGATGTTCAAGCAACCTAATACCCATCTTGTACTGTGGGAGTCAAAACTGAACTCAGTATACAAGTATGGTCTCACCGGTGACTCGTACAGCGGGATAATCACTTCCCTAGTCCTGATGGTTATTCTCTTTCTGATGTAAGCCAGGATCTCAGTGTCCTTCTTGACCACCTGGGCACACTTGTCACTCATGTTCAGTTGTCTCTCAACCAGAACCCCAAAAACCTTTTCTGCCACTCTTCTCCAAACCTCTACTGCTGCACTGGATTGCTATGACCCAATTGCAGCACCTGGCATTAAATCTTGTTGAACGTCATCTAGTTGGACTCAGTCCATTGATTTAGGCTATCCAGATCCTTCAGAAGAGCCTTCTTACCCTCAAGCAGGTCAGTCCTGCCATACTTGATGTTTTCTGCAAATTTACTAAATCTGCACTCAGTCCACTCATCCCGATAATTGATAAAAGTGTTAAACTAAATTGGCTTCAATAGAGAGTCCTGTGAAAATCATTGATGACCAATTGCCAACTGGATTGAACTCCATTCACAATGACCCTTTGATCACAGCTAAGATTCTTTGACCTGTCCAAGCCATAAGCAGTCAGCCTCTCCAGGAAACTACTGTGGGAAAAAAAAATGTCAAATTCTTTACTAAAATCCATGCAAACAACATCCACAGCATCCACAAAAGTTATCTGATTCAGAATTCCTAAGTTGGGAGGCTATGATCTGACACCTCCCAGTCTCACTTATTAATGGGATATCAAAGTAAAGGTCTGATTTCCAGTAAAAATTGACTTTGCAGATTATAAGATTATGAGAGGGATGCAAGAAACTGCAGAAAGCGGAAATGCTTTTAAACCTGGATTTTTACAGTCAGCTGAAAATCTGTAGTCTCTATGTAGAATCAATTAGTTACCCTATAGAGGAACTAAGTTTCTTCTAAGTTAAGTTATTATAGTCCCCAAAGCATAGATATGTAAAGTTGCTTCTATTGGTTTTCACTAATTTGACATACAGTAAGTTTAAAGTGGATGCTTTACAAATATGAATGAAATTTTCATGTGATGCGGTAGAAGACCATAACACAATGTAACATATTACTGTAAGCAATTTTGAGTACTGTGATGTAAGGTTATTGAACTATTATAGAGCATCCAAAGGAGGGAAGCAAAGATGGGAAGAGGAAAACAGATGTTGTTAGCAGTCAACTTTTGTCCTATTTTTATAGTGCATATGTCACTCTGAATGTAATACCTCTGGTTTATTTCCTTGGAAACGACAATAGAGACAAAGACCACAATAACACTATTTGATAGAGATAATTTGCAGCTACAAGGCACTATTTTTCAACATAGTCACCACCACTAGCTATGCATTTTTGCCTGTAATAGACAAAAGCCTTCTTACTCTGCTCATAAAAATCTACACCACTGGAGATGATCCACTGTTGCTATTGCCACTGTTGCAATTCTCTACCCACTGCCTCACTGTACTAATGTCTACTATTTGGTCTCTGTAAATGTTCAGAAAGTGACAATAAATATCAATAAGTTTTTTTTTTGTTTTTTTATTTTTTTTTTCCCCGCATGGAGGAGTTCAGTGGCACCACGTTGCTTCATATGCACTTCTGTGTCATACATCTCTGCTGCAATCTGTTGCACAGCAACAAAATGTAATGAAACATTTTCAGAAAGGTTCAATTTCTACTTCCATACCACCGACATCCCTCTGAAATTGTGAGCCAACCTAATAAAATGGAAGGCATTACTTTTGGAGCAGCCTCTTACTTAACAATACTAATGACTTTAAGTCAAATTCTATAACCTTTTTCTGTCTTTGTGAAACTTTTCTGGTGTACATTTTCATTTTAGTCTATGCAAGCTGCCTCACAGCTTGAACAATCAATTTACAACCATCTTCTGATGATTTATCTATAAAGAGGAGAAGCCAAATACAATTGACATTTGAAATAAACAGCCCTCTAGCTACTGAACAACTTGTGCATCTAACGGTCTCCAGTGAATAAGTCATCCATAGTTTGCAAAAGTAAATTAAATTACAAAATCTCTTCAAAAATTCACTTTTACCATTTACTAAGAGGCACCCAGTACCTCTTATCTTGCAAATTTATCTTATATGTTTACAGAATACATCAGTGTGGCTGATAGTTGTAAAGAGAATATGGGTCAAAAATTCAAACAGAAAGTGACTGAAAGAAAATTGTCACTGAAAATAATAAACTGCCAGGGAAACTAGAAGGAAAACAAAATGAAAAACAAATCACAGAGACAGGAATTAGAATTCTGCAGTTTTTTTTTTGTTTTTTTTTCTGCTTTACAGATATATCTATGGAAACTAGTCACATGACAATTGGCTGGAAACAAATGCTGATTGCTTCAGCTGTGGTATTGCTTTCTTAATATAGTCTTGTAGAAGTGCCAGAAAAATAGCCTACCCATCTCCAGAACTGGCAGAAAAAGTATGAAAGAAATTGGAGGGGAAAACAACAGCAACAACCAGCAAGCCAAAGCAATTAAATCTAATCAGATTTTCAAGGATGGGAGCTTGGTTTTGTGATGGGTCCAAATTCTGAAAATGACCTCTTAATCCTGATATCATGCTGGGCTTGATGTGGCTTTATTTCTAGGGAATACTGAGTAATTACAGCATTCTAAGAAACTCTCCTGGCAAGTATGTCCATTTTGGAAAATTCATGCTTTGCTATTGTTCTGATGTTATGCCAGAGTTGTAACACTGAATTTAAAAGAGAAAGAAATGAAGCAGAAACAACTCAGAGAGCTTCTGTGACTACTGACAGAAAGATACTGCTTTTAGAACTGGAACGAACACTTCATGATAATAATTATTAAAGTATGACTGGAGAAGTCATCACAGATAGGACTGTATGTCTGTTTAAAAGGTACTGAATTCTAATAATACTTTTTCCCTTCCTAAAAAGGGACAATACTTTATTTATCCTTCTTTTGTATTCTGAGAGGAGGGGAAAAATAGGCTACTTTTTCATCTAAAATTTTGATGGGTGGGTAATGTGAAGTAAAGGCTGGAGGCTGTCTGGGTCATAGTGATCACGAGATGCTAGATTTCTTGATCCTTGCTGAACCACGGAGGGAAGTCAGCAGAACTGCCACTTTGGACTTCCAGAGGGCAGACTTTAGCCTCTTTAGGACCATGATCGAGAGGGTCCCTTGGGAGGTAGTTTAGGAGGGCATGGGAGCCCAGGAAGGCTGGGCATACTTTAAGGAAATAATTTGAAAGGTGCAGGAACTGGCCATCCCCAGGTTACAGAAGACAAACCGACTGGCAAGGAGTCTGGACTGGCTGAACAGAGGCAAGCTACTTATGATGATTACGGGTGTGTAGTGAAGCTGTGCAGGGAGAAAATAAGAAAAGCCAAAGCCTACTTAGAACTGAACTTGGCCACCAAGGTAAAAGACAACAATAAATATTTTTTATAAATACATCTACATCAAGAGGAGGGCTAGGGAGAATCTACATCCCCTGCTTGATGCCAAGGGCAACTTGGTGACCAAGGAACAGGATAAGGCTGAGGTACTTAATGCCTTCTTTGCCTCAGTCTTTAATAGTAAGACTTGTTACTCCCTGGGAACGCAGCCCCCTGTGCTGGTAGATAGGGATGGGGAACAGAATAGGCCTTGCATAATCCACGATGAGATGGTTTTGGACCTGCTTTGAAAGCTGGATGCTCACAAGTCCATAGGGCCGGATGGATTGTACCCTAGAGTGCTGAGGGAGTTGGCGGATGTGGCTGCCAAACCACTCTCCATCATTTTTTGGCAGTCCTGGCTAGCTGGGGATCTCCTGGTAGACTGGAGTCTGGCAAATGTGATGCCCATCTTCAAAAAGGGACAGAAAGATGATCCTGGTAGCTACAGACCTATCAGTTTCACCTCAGTGCCAGGGAAGGAATGGATAATCTCCGGAGCCATCATGGACCAATTAAAGGTCAACCAGGGGATCAGGCCCAGTCAGCATGGGTTTGTGAACGGTAGATCCTGTCTGACAAACCTGATTTCATTCTATGACAAGATGACCTGCTTAGTGGATGAAGGCAAGACTGTTGATGTGGTCTACCTGGACTTCAGTAAAGCCTTTGACACTGTCCCCTACAACATCCTCGTGGAGAAGCTGGCTGCCCATGGTCTGGGCGGGCGTACACTCTGCTGGGTGAAACACTGACTGGATGGCTGGGCCCAAAAAGTTGTGATCAATGGAGTTGTATCCAGTTGGCGGCCCATCTTGAGTGGTGTCCCCCAGGGCTTGGTACTGGGGCCTCTTCTATTTAACATGTTTATTAACAATCTTGATGAGGAGATTGAGTGCACCATCAGTAAATTTGCAGACGACACCAAGTTGGGAGGGAGTGTTGATCTGCCAGAGGGGAGAAGGGCACTACAGAGGGATCTGGATAGACTGGATCGATGGGCCAAGGTAAACTGTATGAGTTTCAATAGGACCAAGTGTCAGGTCCTACATTTTGGTCACAACAACCGTAAGCAACCCTACAGGCTTGGGGAGGAGTGGCTGCAAAGCTGCCTGGCGGAAATGGACTTAGTTGTACTGATAGACAGTCGGCTGAATATGAGCCAGCAGTGTGCCCAGGTGGCCAAGAAGGCCAATGGCATCCTGGCTTGTATCGGGAATAGCAGGACTAGGGAAGTAATCCTGCCCCTGTACTCAGCACTGGCGAGGCTCCACCTGTAGTACTGTGCTCACTTTTGGATACCTCAGTACAGAAAGGACACTGAGGCCCTGGAGCTGGTCCAAAGAAGGGCAACAAGACTTGTGAAGGGCTTGGAGAATATGCCTAGACTGAAGGAACTGGGGCTGTTTAGTCTGGGGAAGAGGAGGCTGAGGGGAGACTTTATTGCTCTCTTCCAATACCTGAAATGTGCTTACAGTGAGAGTAGCGTTGGTCTCTTCTCACTGGTGATGGGTGCCAGGATGAGGGGAAATGGCCTCAAGTTGCGCCAAGGTAAGTTTAGGTTGGACGTTAGGAAACACTTCTTTACAGAAAGGGTTGTTAAACACTGAAATAGGCTCCCAAGGGAGGTGGTTGAGTCACCATCCCTGGATGTGTTTAAAAACTGTTTGGATGTGGTGCTCAGGAACGTGATTTTGCGGACGGTTGTTAAGAGCTAGGGTAGTATGGTTAGTTTGTGGTTGGACTTGATGATCTTGAAGGTCTTTTCCAACCTGAACAATTCTATGATTCAGTGATTCTATGATAGCTCCTCAACAATGAACTTCAGCTAAGAGCTCTGCTGAAGAATCTTTGTGTTAAAAAGATATTACAATGGGAAATAATAATAATTAAAACAAAAAAACAAAGCATCTAAAGCCAGAGAGCTTAATCCTGTTCCTTCAGTAATAGAAATGTGACACTATTGAAGTTACTGGGATCTCAGTTTTATGATGCTATATTAACTGCATGGGCTAGCATGGCTGAGAGAAGTATATTATGCTAATTAGTCTGCAAACCTAAAATAATTCCTGTTTCCTGTGAAGATATTTTGGAGAAGATGCTAAAAGTAAGGTATCACCTATTCAGTGATATGTATATTGTCAATTCTACACTGTTTGTGTGCTGATTGTCCCCAGTGGAACAGTCCCTAAAAGACATGAGTTCGACAGGAATAATTAATAAAAGTCAGCACGGAATTTCACAGAATCACAGAATCACAGAATTATCAAGGTTGGAAAAGACCTAGAAGATCATCGAGTCCAACCATTACCAATACTTCCCAGCTAAATCATACCCCTCAATGCAACATCTAAATGTTTCTTGAACACTCCTGTGGTCGGTGACTCTACCACCTCCTTGGGCAGTGCATTCCAATGCCTGACTACCCTTTCCGAGTAGTAATACTTCCTAATGTCCAGCCTGAACCTCCCCTGGCGCAGCTTGAAACCATTCCCTCTAGTTCTATCACTGATTACACAAGAGAAGAGGCCGACCCCCAGCTCACCACAACCTCCCTTCAGGAAGTTATAGAGAGCTATAAGGTCTCCCCTGAGCCTCCTCTTCTCCAGGCTGAACAATCCCAGCTCCCTCAACCGCTCCTCATAAGGCCTGTGCTCCAGACCCCTCACCAGCTTGGTTGCCCTCCTCTGAACACGTTCCAGGGCCTCAATATCTTTCTTGCAGTGAGGGGCCCAAAACTGAACACAGACTCGAGGTGCGGCCACACCAATGCCGAGTACAGGGGGACAATTACCTCCCTGTTCCTGCTAGTAACACTGTTCCTATCTCCTTTCTCATCTGATGGGTAAACTGTGGTAATAATTTCAAGTTGAGTATTTTTAAGAGGTGGTACTAGTAGTCCAGGAACCTACATATATATATATATATATATTTATTTTTAACCCAGATTCTTATTTTTGTAGCCCTATGATAGAGGAAAATACTGCTAAAAAGAAATGTTGCACTTTCAAGTGTTTTAAAGTTCATAGTCAAATTATATGGAAGAAATAACACAAAATAGTTTTGTAAATCTAGGCAGCATATGCAAGATTTTTTGTTTGTTCTTTTGTTTCTGTCTTTTATTTACTGTTACACAGAGGCCCAGTTTCACTAGAAATGAGTGCTATACTCCAGCCTGATGATTGGGTCATGTGTACTCGAGTATAGAAAGTGTGCTCGAGTTACCTTGGGATGAACATGCTCAAACCTATTAAATGCTCTCTGTCTGGCAGAATATTAAATAAAAGACATCATCTTTACCACTTGTGTTTTTAAATGAAAGGGGGCTACACTTTTTCTTGGTTTGTTTTTGGCAGCCCTGAGAAATCTGTATACACAGATTGTTTTCAAAGCATTATTTGTCATCTGTGTCCCTCAGGACATTAAGCCCTTGTCAGCCTATTTTCTAATTCCAATGGGCCTTATCTGCAGAGTGAATAACCTGACTGCTCAGATTAGGGGAGTTATATCTATTACTACTAAAGCTCTTGAGGAAAATTTCTGTTCAAAAGGGGAACAACTGACAGAATTTAGTTAGCCATTTAATAGGTGTCTTCAAAATCACAGAAGCTGAACTGGAGTAGTCAAATACACAAAAGTTTTTCTGTCAGTCTGGCCTAAATACTTTTAGGATGAAGACACTAAGAAGTTCAAATTTGTTCCCCCCACCTCTCTTCTGTAGCAATTAGAATGATCATTATAAAACATCATCTGTTCATTAAGACTGGGTTATCATAAAATCCGAGCACTCTAAAGCTCACTCTATGTTCAGCAATGCTGCGACTTTTCTGAAGGCACAGTCAGGACTTCTGTCAGTAGCAATATGTTAAGATCTTGCTATGTGGCACCTTTATGCAATTTCTATGATAGATTTAGGAGGGAGCTCAGTGACATCTCAGGTGTCAAACAGAGCTGAAGTAACTAAAAAATTAAAAGTTCATACATAATTATCAGAAGATAATATTCAGTTAAACCACATGGATCTGCCTTCATCTTTGTCAACTGAAGATCTGCACTCAGTGCTGGTTGTTTTTTTTTTTTCCAAACTTCTGTCATTAAGTTGCATAACTGGAAATATAATGATATTCATTCAAGTTGTCATTTGCTTCTTTAAAGGTGTCCTGTAATTAAATAATTGCCTAAAGGTTTCCATAGTTATTTTTGGACTTGATCATTTTTAGCTATCACCATACAGTTCATTAACATAATATAATTGCTTCAGCAGCTTTAATTAGTTCATCATTATGACATGTTTATGAGGTAATGGTCCCTGCTTGACACATCATGAAGATGAGGCCAAATTTGCCGCACTTTCTTGATTTGACATATATGAAACAAGTAGAAGTTAATGATTGGATTTATGAACTTAATTAATTCAAATCACTGGTAATGAAAATCTGACAATTTACAGTTATAAATATTACAACATTTTAGGTGTTTTTAAAAAATTTCTACTGAAAAACATATACTTTTAAGAAGTAAATCAGTGCAATCTTTTTACATACATGGGACAGAGAAAAGATTTATTCTAAGTGATATATTTTTTTTAAACTGTTTTACTAGTAATATTACCTAATTACAAAAATAATAATGATAATAAGGCAAATAATGTTATTTCCTCTTCATTCTATATATCACTTTATGTTTTTGACTTTGGACATTTTTTAAAAAATTATTATTATAAGACTCAATTATGCAGTGTTACAATCTTTCTTATGATATTATACACTCATATATACAGTATGATACAGTTTCTATAAAAAAATATATGTAATCCCTTCAAAAACTAGCAGAGCTGTTGTTTTCCTACTTGGTAATTTTATTTCATATTCATTAGGATTATTAATTTTTATAAATGCTAATGTCAATTTAAAACTTAACATACTCAGCAAGTTTTAATATATTTTTAATAATTCTGTCCACACAGTATGTTCTGACAAATTCAAGTACATCTTTTCCATGACATTTTCCATGACAAGATCTAACACTTTTAAAATGCAAAGCCTGATGAATCTTGCATTGTGGTTCTGTTAGTGGAATCTACTTGTGGTCAATGCTGGAGAAGTGTGGTGGTCAGTATTATGCCAGATGAGAGGTGAAAGCAGAATAATACCTCTACTTACCAATCACAGACAGAAAAATCACACAAATGAGCATATTTGACGTAGCATAACATAACACATCAGTTTTAGACTTCTAAGACAGAACTCTGTCCTTTCTGTCTTTTCATGGCTGGATGGTTGGTCAACTCCAATTCATGTAGTGTTTCTGATCTTTTTAATCTTAGGGCTTTAAAGGTCTTAGAGAAGTCTATCATTTCAGTTCAAGGTTACATCAGTATTTCAATAGTGTATCATTTGATCTGATGCACCATCTGGGGAAAAATGTACTAATCTCTGTTCTTTGTATGCAAGTTATTATGCCCTAGATAATTTAACACGTTTTTGCCTTGTCTCTGAACATTGGATTTCAAAGGCACTTTTGATCTTGGTTGGATGTTATTTAGCCCAGAGGGGTAAAATATCTGGAAATTCAGTTTGTATATAAATTATTCCTTGATAAAGTGTTAGTGTGCATCAAGTGCAATGTTTAAAGTGATGAGATTGACATTTTTTTCCACATATGTTTTAGTCTCTTAGAAGCATTCCTTCTTTACATCAGACAAGAATAATTGATGCATAGGTAAATAGAACGGTTCTCTGTAAACATATGCTATCCACTGCTGGTACTAATGAAGTACTGTTTTTCATATAATTATAAAATGGTTTGAGTTGGAAAGGACCTTGAAGATCATCTAGTTCCAACACGCTTGCCATATACCAGGATACCTTCCACTACATCAGGTTTCTCAAAGCCCCATACAACCTGACCTAGAGCATTTCTAGGGATGGGACATCCACAGCTTCTCTGGGCAACCTGTTCCAATGTCTCACCACTCTCATAGTGAATAATTTCTTCCAAGTATCAAATCTAAATCTTTCTAGTTTCTTTTATTTTCTCTTTTAGTTTAAAACCATTAGCCCTTGTTCTATCACTATGCTTCCTGATAGAGTCCCTCCCCATCTTTTCCATAGGCCCCCCTTTAAATACTGTAGGGACACTAATTTCTCCCTGGAGTCTTCTCCTTTCTATGCTGAGCAACCCCAGCTGTCTCTGTCTGTCTCCAGAGGAGGTTTGATATGAATTTTATGGTTATGGGTTCCAGAAGAACATTTCTGCCCCAAAATTTTGCTTTGCATGCTGGCTCTCAGAACTATAGAGGAACACAGCAAAAATCTCAACTATCTCCTTTAAATGTGGCATTAGACTTCATTCATCTTACTGCATTATTGAGACTAAGTTGTTCACATGGCCTGTACAGCTGCATCTGAGTCCAAGTCAGTTCTTGCATGTCCATTCATCTTTGTTTTTGTTGTTGTTGCTGTTTTTAAAGGATTCAATTTCAATTTTTCTGGTAAGTATATGAGTAAATGCTTAAGTGTACCAGTGACAGTCTGCAGACCTTCCCAGGAAAAGAAATCTATGAACATTTTTAAGTGACTTTATTAACTTTGAGGGTCTAGACTCTTTCTAGTGAATGCTTTTTCCCTGAGAATAAGATATCAAAATCAGATTTTGTTAAAACATATAGCAAGTTACAGCAACATTGCTGAGTCACAGCAAGTTCTTTGTTGCAGAAACATCAGCAACATGTATTAATGACTGATGTACAAGTGCTTTAACTAACCTTCAAACCTGATAAAAAATAGTAAAAAGGGGGAAAAAAAAACCCAACCAACGGAAAAAAAACAAACCCAAAAACAACAACAACAAAAAAACCCAAACAGAAAAGACTATTGCAGAAGATAAAGTTTAAAGGATTATAGAATGTGTGCTCTTTGATACTGAGAAGTTAAGCAGTTCATAATGAGATAAATCAGTTTTAGGTATATTACCAGGTCTTACCACTCTGACCTGAGTCTTCTCTCAGGAAGTGTACTACAAACAAGATCATAATTGAGTGGAGGGACCAGAATAAGTTAATAATTTTTTTCTCACAAAGCAAGTCAAATTCAAATATAAAGTCTTAGGTTAATCTGTGGTTTGGTTGTTTATTTAATAATTTTAAAAATACTTGATTTTTTATCCTTTTTCTTTGGCTTTAGTTTTAGTTTAGGCATTTTAAGCTGTTCTCTTTTCTAAACATTTTTAGAAATAGATGAAATTGTAAGCTGTAAATTGCTGTCAAAATCCCTCAATTTTGTGACAGATAATATCACAAGACCTGCAAGTTTTACAAGCAAATTGCTTATTAAATATATTATAATTATGTAAAACTTAAATAATTTGTTTTCATGTGAAGGCTTCCAGAACTATCTTTTGTCTCATCATGTAACTCTGACATATTTTATTTCCCTACACAGAATGTAGACATGTTTGAAAACTAAAACTCTGAATATCTTCTCAGATAAACTAATGCTAACTTCACTGCTTTGATAGCATTATTCTTGATTTACAGTAGCGACTGTAAAGAGAAGCAACCATGTCTCATCTTTATACACTGCTTTAATGTTGGAGACATTTTCTTTGTGTCCCACATGTTATATTTTTACACATTCTCATGCTGCTATCTTTTTCAGTATCTTATTCCATAAGCTGCCTCTCACAGCATGTTGCTGAGGTGGACAAAGATATTTTCATCACCAAGCCTTCAACTAAAGTTCTAAAGTGATAGGAGATTGAAAGTTGTGAGATAATTGCTCTGACCTATTTGCTGCAGCCTCTTGTCACTGCAGCAGTCTTGTCAGCAGCCTGAAATGAGAAAATAGAAATGGAACAGACTCATTAATGTCTTGGGGAAAAAATAAAAAAAAAAGAAAAAAAAAAGAAAAAAAAAGAAAAAAAAAAGAAAAAAAAAGATCTGGGGATTAGCAATGATATAGTAAATGAAGTAGCGAAGATTACATACTTAGACAGAAACTAGAATCTGTGATTTATCTATAACTTGTTAAGTTTTTGGTATCTCATTAGGTATATTACATTTTTATTTACCATGCACTTGTATCAGTGGAGATATAAGGAAACGTGGAATTCTGAATGCTGAGTAATTTTTTTGGTTAAACAATACTACTTTTAATGGATCTGATGTAATAAAAATTTGTGAGTGATTAGTGCTGCTGGATAGAAATTTCCTAATACACATTTTCTATTAAATTGTTACATTTACAGAATTTTGCATGCACTGTATGACAAAGCTATCAACATCATTCCATGTTAACTAACACTATTCACGAGTATCACTTAACACTGTAGTATGGTAACACTTCTAACATCTTACTGCCATGTAAACAAACAAATAAATGCTTGTTACCTTATTTTAAGATCTTGTATTCAAGAATGAACCAAGCAAAACCAACATATCTCTTATTTTCTAGGATACAATATAGTGTCAGTTATTCTTTATTCCATAGTTGTGTATGCCTTCAGTTACATTTGAGTAGAGAGTTAAGAAAAGGGCATAGGTTTTATAGAGAACACAGCAATAAGCAGGGCTTGCTGTGAGTGAAAATCAATATAAATACAGTATGAAACAAGGCACACATTGATACATTGGCAGAGGTCAGCTGTAGACTGGCAAATCAGACAAGAAACAGGATGAGCAGTTCCTCTAACACTTATCTGTAACAAGAGTGAAGAAATTGTTTCGTGAGCAGTGAAAATATTGCAGCTTGATTTCCTATAGCTCTGTGTACTCCAATGACAGAAAAAATTCAACTCCTCTGTCTTATGGATATATTATTTTCCCTTTTGATATTTCCTAAACTTCCCTACATTTACTTTTTTTTTTTTTTTTTAATTTTTTTTTTATTTTTATTTTTATTTCTGGCCCTATACACACTGTTCTCAGGATATCTCAGACTATAAATCTATAAATTACCAGTTATATAAGAAGCAGTATTTTTTGATCTATTTATTATTGTTTGGCTGATAAAAGGCCAAACAGAACAAAAAATTAATGAGCTAAAGACTTACTGTACTGTAAGTGCCTGTATGTGTACAGGCTAACCTTTCCTTTCCAGCTGCCTAACTGGTGAAACATAAGAAAAAATGTATTTGAGAGTTCCACTTTTCTCAAATTTGGCAGAAATTAATGAATCATATAAAAAAACCAAACAAACTGTGGAACAGATGACAAACAGATGGATAGATAGCTTATTCATGTAAGCTCCATTTCATTAAGAAATTTGTTAAAGTGATTTTATCACAGTGGATTTTAAACAAGTTAGTAAATACAATAAGACTTATTTTATGCCTGGTACAATGTCCTTACGAATTCTTAAAATTATGCAGAATTATTTAAAATTTATAATAAAGCAATAAACTTGGTTAATTTTATTTAAGGCTTGATACCAACTACGTGGGATTAACTGAAATAAACTAAAAGCTGATAATTGCCTAAGTTTATATGTATATCATCTTGTTTCTCCTCCTGTGTGAAGAAATGATGATTTTAAATTCATTCTAAATTTATTTATAAATGTTAGTACAGTTATGTACAACCCTGAGTAGCAGAAATAGTGGGATGTAAAGCAGTAAGAATTGTGAGATTTGGGAAAGTTTTAATCAATAATTTTTAAGAATGGGACAATTCTGAAATCTTTACTGTACTTTTGCTAGTGGGAAAATGAAAGTTATAAACACCAGACTGATAAAAATCCAAACCAGAAACTGGAAACAGTAGGCTGACTAAGATTTCTTTTTAGAGAAGTGTTAGTTAGGAAAGCAGTCTGGAGTAGATGTCAGACCCTCTCTGTTGTGAGTGGGCAGACAACAGCCACTTTAACCTATTAGTCTTTGTTTCCTACCTTGTAAGATGGCATATGCTCTGAATGTGCTTAACTCTATCCACAGATGGAAGAAAGCTCTACTTCTACAAGTGCTATTATTATTTTTAGACAATTAGCTATATATCTTCAGTTCTATGTCTAGCTATTACTGAATCAGTTAGGGTTGGACGGCTATCATAACAAGACTACTCTCTCTCACAATACCGGGAGTAAGTAACAGAGCTCATAAATAGTGATAGGAATATGTTAGCTGTACATAATATGCAAAATGGCAAAATGTATTTGGGGATATCTCGTTTTACTGTTTCATATGCTATGTTACACACCTAGAAACATCATTGTGACTTCCTTTGCAATGTGTTGTAAATGGAAAAGAAAAGAATCCAAGCAGAGCTGCTGGAATTATGTAAGATAATAATAGATCATAATGTGATACTGTAACTAAAACAGCAAAGATTTTTAGATTACAAATGCAAGACTGTCAGGTAAGGATAGAGAAAGGAACATTCATCTGCATGTATTCCTACTTATACTACTGCTCTGTCTAATCAACATTTCTTGTTATCTGTGTGTAATCAAAGGCTAAACAAACAAACAAACAAAAAAACACACACACAAAAAAAAACAAAAAACTTTTCTAATATCCCAATACAAATGCCACACAATCAACCAAGAAGCTGATTTTCCTATAAAAAATACAATATTTACAGAAGACATGAGTGAATCTGATTAGATAACAATTAAAATAATAATGAAAATGACCAATGAGTTAAATAATTAGCACATTAAACAACTGTTTCTGAGCATGTCTTTGCAAGCAGATTGTTTGCGCATTTAGTTTGTTAATGTAGGACAGAACTATACTATAGCAAGTACGAATGCCAAACGAGGTTACAGTCTAAGATTACCACAGTTGCATACATCAAATATTTTTTTTTAGTCTCAGAGTACTCTTAACTAGGATACATTTATGGATACACTTAGAGATTTTTTTAATTATTTCTTTTTAAGATGTGAACAAAAAATAAAAAGCAAGAAAGGGCTGCAGAAACTTCAAATGAATGTAAAGAGCTTCAGATACTTCAGATTTGTATCAAATATTGCATAGAAAATTTACTTTAAGTTAGTCTATCTTGCTATCTGCAGTTAGGCACTTTTCCCTGCTGTGAGTGAGACAGAGAGGCAGGGTAGAATGGAAACAGAAGAGATTTCAGAGAAATCTAATTACATCATGCATACAATTGTGTAGGTGAAGTTTTTGCATAGACTGCATTAGTACACAAATTTGCTTTTATATTTCTTGATACATTTTAATAATCAACAGACACATTCTCTGAATATGCTTGTGGTTCATCTGTGTAAAATAACAACAGCAAAAATTCTTCAATAGGTACAATAAAAAATATCTCTTCTCAGCTCAGAGTTTACTTACACAGTTAACTCTTTTATTGTTTCCATCAGCTACAGTATGTCAGTAATATTTTCAGCTAACTTCTTTGCTGGAAGTTGAAGTAGAAAAGTGCAACAGTAGACATTACATATAATAAAAAGTGTAGGCCATAAAGACACCAGCTATAAAACATGACATAAAGCATCTTTTACATCACTGTGTGCTCAGCAAAGTTCAGTTTGTAGCAAATGTTTCTAGAGTTATTATCTGATAGTGTGAAAAATTTGGCTCATTGGTTTTAAGACCAAAGAATCAGAGCCTTTCTCTGAACTATAACTGAGCGGAAGCAGCTAGAAACATTGACATTTAAGAGATCAAATACAGTGTTCCAAAGGAAAAGCAGTACACAATCTTATAAAATGAACTACTAGATTTAAAGGGGCAATTTTCTAAACAGGTTTTCATTACATAAGAGGCAGAAACAGCTTGATTACTATCTGCGCTCGTTTGGATGGAAGATAATTTTAATGGTCGTGAAGGTTTATTGGACTCTACTGATTTAAACACCTTCACAGTAAAGAAAGAGTTGCTGGATATCCACTGCAGACTTACAATGCAATGGATTCTCAAGGTCCTGAAGTAAATGAAACGTAAGCAGCTGAGGGAATTTGGATGATCTCACACTTTAATGGTGTTGGTGGTAGCTGCAACAAAACTTAAAATTTATGAACTATTTATTCATCAGCTAAACATTATCCCTGCACTCATAAAATGTGTTATTTTGCTACATATTTAAGATCTTCATACCCATCAGATATGACCATATTAATACCATCATCTGATTTTTGGGGTCCGGTAATTTGTCATGCTTGCTGCAGATTATGCTTAACAGTACATCAGAATTTAAGACTGAATTTTGAGTGCTTATCTCTAATTGGGAATGAATAATTCTTGATTGCAATTATTTGTTAATTATAATCCTGTAGAACCAGGATTGTAACTACTTGCACCACTGGTTATCGGGGAGAAGGGATCAGCGCCTCCCTCCCTACTTCCTCTCCTCAGGAAGTTGTAGGGAGCAATGAGGTCACCTCTTGGCCACCTGTTCTCAGTGTCCTCAGCCTTTCCTTATAGGACGTTCCTTTGAGCCCTTACATCGTCTTTCCTGCCCTCTTCTGGAGGCATTCGAGTACCTTAATATCCTGTTGTATTGTGGAGCACAAAATGACACTCGGTATTCAAGGTGAGACTAGTGCTAAATATATTGGGAGAATCACATCTTTTGATCTCTATAATGCATTCAACTGTGGTTTACCCTCCTGGATGTCAGGACACTCTCCTGACTCATGTTGAACCTACTGTTTACCAGCACACCCAGATCCCTGTCTGCAGGGCTGCTCTCAAGCCACTCATCTACCAATCAATACTTGTGCCCAGAATTACTGCCTCCCAAGTGAAGAACCCACCATTTATCTTTGTTGAATTTCATGCCATTGGTGATTGCTCAGTGCTCAATTGCCTAATGAATACCTCACATAGAAACAACAGTTCCTCTTTCCTTTTTCTCCAGACTACCATATTAATCATCTGGGTCACAAATCAGAATTCTCTTTTTTATTATTTTTTGAATCTCATGATAATTTCATTATCAAAATGAAATTCCATATATACTCTTCTCCTGTTCTCCTTTTGTATACTTTTCCTTTGTGCTTATCTTCCCTGAAGAGAGACATGGTGAAGTAAAACTGCCAGGAACCCAGACTCACTAGGAGGAGTGAGACACACATGTTGGTAAATTCTTCTTCCTCACTCTTGAGTCTACTGAGGGATACTGTTGTGTGTCTGTTATGTCCCCCTGTATATGCAGGTGAATTATGACAGTTTTGTCCCAGTCTTAACTGGACTACAACATGTACACAGAATCACAGAATCACAGAATCATTCAGGTTGGAAGGGACCTCAAAGATCATCAAATCCAACCGCAGCCTAACCATAGTACCCTAAACACACATGCACAAATAAGATGTGAGAACTGCACTGAGAGTAATGCATTCTATTTTATTACATTGGCCCGTGACATCAGAGGCTGATGTTGGTGGTATGGTAGTAGGGGTTTTTAAGAAGTTGTTTATGATGTGAAATTCAAATGTGTGTATTTGCTTGAAAAGGTCATAGCTTGACTTTTTGGAAGGAATAAGCATCATGCAGTTCCAGATGGAACTGTTCTGTTGAAGAGTAAGAAAGGATTCAAAGAAGCTAAGAAATTGGAAGGTAATTAAAAGTCCACCGAAACTGAGGGTAGAAGGGAGTTAGAGATGGTTTACAGAAGCAAATATGTAGAGGCCACTAGAAGAATGGGATGGTAACAAGCAAGGATTAGAACAATGCGGGGGATGGGAGAGATAAAGATAAGGATTTGAGAACAGCTCTAGGACACCCGGAGAGGAGGTGATGAGATGTTCACAGAACAAGTTAGAACTGGTTCAGCGGCTACCCCTCCCGTGGGGTCGAAAGTTTACAGCGGGGAAGACCATGGCCATGACCACCAGGAGGGCACCCCCACTGCTCACAACACATGCATGAGGGGGAGGGACCATGTGCTAAGGTGTTCTGGGAAATATAATGAATATGTATACAAATTCTGGGAAAATTAGACTATGTATTAGTTCTGCCTATATCTATACCAAGCTTTTGCCCCACGGTGTACAAGTTAGGTGGACCTATCCCCCTTGCATCAGGGTGTATGTGCATCGCTGATTAAACATACCTGCTTTATAACTACTTTGTGGTTATAGAGTTTGATTTCCTCACATCATTGTGAGCTGTGAATTTGAAGAACTGGGAGCTTATTTTTCAAAATGTGACTATAAACTCTAATCTTAATGACCTCCCATTACAAATTCTTGCATTGCATCTCCCATTATAAATTCTTGCATTGGCTGGTTCCTGAATAGATTATTTTGTTCAACTGCTACAGGCTAAAACTTGTAGCAAGTACATAGAAACAGCTTTCATCATCCATGCAATGAGAAAGAAAACTCTGGCTGAATCAAGAAGGATATTTTGGCAGAAATACTTTCTATCCCTCGGTTCTTGAAAAAATATTTTTCACTGGTCATTTCAGTGTACTATAATAAAAATATCAGATTAGACTAATGACTTTCTTCCATTTTAGTCATCAATAGTGGCCTTCAGCAGGAGTATATAAAGTTCAGATAGTTCATTTACTGAAGACCTTACAGGTCTTCAACACAAACGTCAGTTCTAAAGAAAAAACAGTCTAAAAACTTTCTGATTTTATTATTATTATTATTATTTTCTGAACAAGTAGAAACAATAAGATTTGCTCCTGTGCAATCCTGAATGAAAGTGGTATTTATGGACTCTAAGCAGAGATGACCTCTGTTTTTTACCACCCTAAAATACAAAGGGCTGTTTTATAGGAAAGCAGTAGTGTGAGGATCCCAGAATACGCACACAAAAAAATATAAACTATGATGTGTTGATAATCTGTTTAATGCATAGCAAACGTAACACACCGGAATGATCCTACATATGGGAGAAGCGCACCCCTGATGCTGACTAATCTTTCATCAGTGCTAACCAGGAGAAATCAGATTTAACATGCTTATTACGCACTTGTTTGGAAGGTAGCATGAGATCATAATCATGCCAAATTCATAAGGCAGTCAATACACAGCAAATATAGGAGACCTGAGTATTTAGAGACATACACGCAGCTTGCACTGTGTTTTCTTATATATTTTGTGGCAACAGATAAGCACTATATGAAAAAAATCTATATTCTCTTCTCAGTAATGAGACTTGTTACTACTTTCAACACTTATATTTGATTTTATCTCTAGTTTTTATTAACCAGTTTTACATTTTGCTGCAGTTCATAGTCCTGGATTATTTGTGTTATGCTTTCTGCATGCATGACCTCTTTTGTACTAATCTAGATTTTATTTTCCTTCTCTTCTACCTTGTATATACTTAGGCATTGGTTTCAACATTATCTGCTCTTTTAGCTTCTACAGAGTATTGAATCAATTAAATTGTATTTCTCAGGAAAACTTACTGCAGCTTGGTAATAAAGTCACTCCATTAGTACTGCTAGCTTACCACATTCGTAGCACTGTCATGCAGATACTTGTTTAAATTTTAATGTGAATATATATGTATAAATAAATTCAAGAATAGACTACAATTTCTTGTAGATATAAAGATATATAAAGGCAGGTAAAAGGCAGAATTTGTTCTAATAATTTGTTTGGTTTTGTTCCTTATTTACAAACAGTTTTGCAATGCTAGTTGATCCATTATTTGGTGCTCTAAGACAGGTTTATGCTGAGAAATACCTGTACATCCTTTTCAACATGTAGACAAATTGACCTAGGTGGGGATCTACTGCATCTTATAATTTCCCCAAATTCATCTTTGTGTAAATGAGTCTAGGGAAGTTTTGTTTATTCTTTTAAAAAATAATAATAATAAAAAAAAATTATTATTTGGTAATTGTGGTAGTTGTCATTTAATATATAGATCAATTCCAACAGGAAAGAAAGTGAAAGTGTGATTGTTACTTTATACAAGTGACTTCTCCACTCATCTGCAGAGTAAGGTTTTGAGATTCAGACCCCATTTCCCATTTTAATTGATGTAGTCATGGAATCATAGATCACAGAACCTGGATCACAGTGCTAATATCCTTACCATTTTAACTAAAATATCTCAGAACAGTGCTAACCACACTGGATGCATATACTTCAGTTATACAGCAAATCTGATACAAAATCTTTACAGTTGATTATATACAGAAAATAATAAAAAAACAAACAAACAGAAAACAAACAAACAAACAAAAAAAAACAACAAAAAACCCCCACCCAAATAGTTAAATTAGTTAAATTCAGTTAAATTATAATACAACAATTAATGAATATAATGTGTCATAATCTTATACATGCAGAGCTAAGGTTCAAGACCAAAGCTTTGGTTGATCAAAACCTAAGTTGGAACCCTTTTCTTCTATATCAGAAATAACCTAACTACCTATCTGATATGATGGGGACAAAGGATTGAAAAAAAACATAAGAGGAATGACAGTTATACTTGGATGGAGTTGGCTTACCCCGCAGCAGTCCATACAGTGCACTTGTAGCTAGAACAGCGTTGTTATCATAGCAATATTTTGTCTATTGCTTTGCAGTGCTGACACAGCACTCTAAAGCCAGTGGGCTGGGGCTGGAAAAGAGATGGAGAGTTGGCACAGCCAGGACGGCTTATCCAGCTTATCCAAACTGACCAAAGGGATATTCTGTACTCTGTGGCATTACAGTCAACAAAAAGCTGGGGAAGGGGAAGAGGGAGGGCAAACTCTTGTTTTGAAAGCATTTACCTTCCTGAAGAACCACTGTGTATTGAGGCCCTGCTTCCTGGGACATGGCCAAGCATTGTTTACTGACGGGAAATAACAAATAATTATTTTCTCCCTTTACATCCACGTGTTCTTTGCTTAGTTTAGTTGCTGTTTTTCTTTCATTAAACCATTCTTAACTTTTGTGCCCTCTTTTCATTGTGTTTTCTCCTTATGTTCTTCTGAGGTGGGGTAGTGAGAGAGCGGTATGATGGAGTTTAGGTAGTTGTCATTGTGACACCAGCATAAACATTTTGTCAAAAATGCCTGAAAAATGCTTGGGTACTCATTCTGTTAGAAGGAAAAAGGCTAGATGGTGCTGCAGAACTATCACAGTTTTGCAAGCAACAAAAATATTTTTGCTTTTACTCAGAGGTAAACATTGATACAGAAGATAATAATTGTTAATCCCTAATTGTAAGAACTGTAATATTTTAATTGAAGGTTGGAATATTAAGAGCTACAAAAAGTCCTGATCCTCCAGAAAGTTACCTGAAAGGAAAGAAGGTATTTTATCTCATAGAAAGCTGTCATGTGATGGTCTTTTTACAGGTGTTTCTCCTCTAATACAAGATAATGCTACTTCAGGTGGAGATTTTGGGAAGTTATCAGGGTACAAGGTAAATCACAGGTGTGCTGTAGTGAATCTATGGGGACATCATTTAGACAAAAGTAGGGATATCAGGAATGATGTACTCAAATTATATGTCAGGCAAGGAACTGTGGAAAACTGGCTATGCAGTGAAAAGTGTACTTTGTGCATTAAACCCGATTTAATGATATTGCAAGCTAAACTTCTATAAGTCCCAGTTTTCTGGGGGTGTGTGATACAATTGTTAGCTGTGGTGAATGTGCTAAAGATGATTAGAAGAAATCAGTGTTATGTATATAACACCAATAGGCTTGTAAGAACCAACTGAACGTTTATGGGAATGGAGAAAAAGGAGCAACAGAAAAGAATTTTCCACTTTAACATCCCCAGGAAGTAGCACCAGCACTTGACAAATAGCACTAAAATGTGGACTTTCCTGATGGATATTATAAGTCTGAATAAAACATTGCTTAGCCATAGATTTGTTGATTTGCAACAGATGTGTAGCTGATCTACTCTTAAGGCATTTCTGTATACTCAGATGCTGTTACTGAGAAATTGCTGAGAATTTATCAAGAAGAGAAGAAAAAACAGTCCAGCTTATGTATGGTAAGTAACTAAGCTGTGTCAAAATTCTGCAGTGCTGCTCCCTAGTCATTCTTGTCATGGGAACATATCACCTTTCTTGCATGTTTGCCAGAGTTTCTTTCTGAAGCAAAAGATTGTGTGCACTTCAGAACATTCACATGCTTAGAATCATATCTTGTTTTAACCTACATTAATGCTACTGTCAGTGTGTATAGAAAGAGCAGGAAAATAAGAAGTGTTCTTAGGTAGCTGAAGTCATGAATATCTTTGTAAGTTGTGAGTTAGATGGTATACAAATGCTAAGTTATTAAATAGCTGTCCTGTTTTTTGAAGGATCGTACACTGAAGACAATATGATTTTTCTTGATCATCAGAACCTTTGGAATTCAGGTACCTGTACACAAATGATAATGCATAACTGAATTTAACTGAATTATAAATTAACTCATAATATTTGTTGGGAATATCCATTTAATTAAAAGAAGGAAAATCTGAAAGTTTTTTAAAAACTTGATATTTTTTCTTCTTATCCTACTGCAGTAAATGTAATTGACCAGGAACTAGTGTTTTGCATTGAGAATGATGTTTTTCTTGGATATTTAAGAAGAGAAATAGATCTGTTGTATCTAGGCAACTGTTATCGTAAGGTTGCTAGAATACTGGCAAGAAAACAGGACTCAGAATGGGTAAAAAATTATGGTGCAGAAAATTGTACATAATCTTCCAGATAAGAGTGTTAAGAAGCAATTGATTTAGTTTATTGAACAGAAAACTTAGGAATAACTAAGTACCGATGAAAAAGGATTGATAATGTTGTTTTTTTCAGTAGTCATCCCGAAAGATTCACAGAAGAGAACCTTAAGTTAGATAGATTTAATTTTGAATTAAAATGCAAATTTGCAAATATGGAGGTAATTTATTATCTGAAAACCTGTTTAAGAAAAGTAGAAACTCATCTTTTTATAAGAATAAGTGAGATTTAGAAAGAGAAGGAAATAAGTAGGAATTTTTTTTAAAGCAAAATGTTGAATTGTTCTTCTGGGAGATTTTTGGAGGTTTAGTGGTAATGTCTTTGAATTTATGGATCTCTCATAATATCAAAGATTATTGGAGGAAATAATAAATTCTGTGTTAACCTCAGAGATGTTGATAAATATATAACTCTCCATTAACTTCTGTGGAATAATTAGTGTTTTCTAGTATCAATGAAAAAGTATTTCACAATTCATACTACTTTGTTAAATTAACAGAAATTGATTTGACTACTTCCTTCTTCCTCAACCATGAGATGCTGCCAACAGTAAAATATAGTAGGTACAGTAATACACTGAGATAACACTATAGATCTTTTTTCTTAGCTGCCTATCTGGTGTATTCTTCAACAATTCTTTTTCTTCTAATGACAAGTTTTCAGGTTTGTCCATTAACCCAATTTGTACTGCATGAGAGGAAAGTAGTCACTCTATAACCTTGAACTATAAGAAATTTAACTGAGCAGTAAATTGTGGAATAATTTAGAGGGGAAAATGTGTGCATGCTCCTCAAGAGACTGATTTTTAATTAGTCACTTTCAGAAATCCTTCTTAATTCAGATGTCATGAATACCAAATAACCTTACTTGGCCTTACTTCTTTTATTCATACACCTTATTCTGTAGTGAATTCATCCAGTGACGGCTTCAGGCACAGAAAAATTTAGGTAGGTAGTTAGAGCAGCAGACTGCTAGGGTAACGAACACAGAACTGTTCTGAACTTGCCCCGTGCAAAAGCCTTGAAAAAGAAATTGCAGTTGCTGCTTATGAAAGTGTGGGATTGAACAGTGGCTGTTACTGTCAAAAAAAAAAAAAAAAAAAAACCCTAGGAGAAAAGAAAGAAAGAAGGAGGGTAAGGAGCTTTCTGCTTTATTCCTACTGACACCCCTTACATAATCCTGCTCTTCAGGAGTCTGCCTCTTCACCACCTCTTTTCTCTGTTTCTGTGTGTGGATATTTTTTTTCTCCTTCCTTTTCTATCCCAGTCCTCCTTGTGCAGCAAAATTTGCTTTTACTTACACAGCAGACAAGCTTTGAGTTGACTCTACCTTAGCTGTTCTTTCATCTGTAGAAATCAGCTTTATATGAGTGACTTGATCTGGCCTAGATTTTCATTTCCTGCTTCTTTAATTGTCTACCTTATAAAGTAACTAACAGGCTCTGAGCTGACCACTGTAAAAACAAGACTTGAATTTATAATGGATAGTTGAGTGAAAATACTAGAAAACAAACAAAAAACCCACCCAAACACATAGGTGGGAAATTGCTACCAAAAACATAATTGTGCTGTTGCGTGCATAATATATACCCAGACCTTGATTGCTCTTCTCTCTGATTCCCATTATTTCAAAGGATAGGAAATTTCCATTATTTCCAAAGGAAGGAAAAATGGCAATGTATGAGAAAACTTATGAAACACTGTTTCTCCTATAAATGTATAGATACATATCCTGCCATTGAAAACAGTGGGATAGATAACTTATTTAGAAAGTAGTTCTCTGGGTCAGTCTGTATAATCTGTACATTAGGTTGATGGATATGCATTGATAGCTTTCTAAAATAAAGAAGAAAGAATTGAATGCATTTCTGTGAAGTGTATTTGCAAATGCTGATGGGTTTTTTTTTAGTACAATATATAAATATTGATCTGGGCTACAGCCAATCTTTCAAATTCTTGGCTTTTCATCGCAAACTCTGTTAACTGGCCTGCTTTCTAAAGCTCTACTGAAATCCATCTGCTGTTGCTGTTTTACTTGCGGTATAGAAGACCCAGTATAAGCATATGTAGAATCTGCTGGAACACCTGCCACCCCCAACACCACCCACACATGACAGAATTATAGTGCAGAAAACTATAATTTAGATGTTTTATTCAAACTGAACAGATACTATTTATGTACCTTGCTGTCCATACTAAAAAACAAAAACAAAAAACTACACACACACACACACACACACACACACGCACGCAAATGCTCACAAAAAGCCAAACCAGCTTTCTATTTTTTGTCTACGTTTCTTATTGCTGTGTCTCTTTTCTAAAATTTCCTGGAGCTTCAGTACAGAATTATTATCAGTTTGAATGTTCATGTTTACTCTCACAAATTTGGAACAGCCAAGTACAGAGGGGAGGGGGAAGGGACTGATATTCTCTTGATAAACTCTCTTGAAATACTCTTCATAGTGTATTTATTCCTCTATAGAAAATCTTACATCAAAGCAGTAAAGTGTGGGAGATAATGAAGTACCTGTACTATATAAATACATTTTTAAATTTCTCATTAAACCTGCTACACTGAAGGACATGTGGAGACAAATACTCCAGCTTATGCTTCGACGCTTTTTATTATAAGGAATGCTGTTTATTTTGGCTATTGTTAACAGTGGCTGTATTTGTTAAACTCTGCCAGTAGGGCTCTCCCTTGTGTTATATTTGAATTCAATCAGATCATTTCCATTTTAAGTGTGTAGCCTTCATTTCTGTCCAGTTTTAACCCCAAAATGATAAATCACTAGTTCTATCTGTGAAATCTGTTAGCCATAGGATTAGAGTGCCTTTGTACCCAGAGATCTAATAAAAAGTTTCTATTATGTTTCCTTTCTATGTAATTTGACTCCTCTTAGTGAAGATGTGCATATGTCCAGCACTTCTAACTGCAGTGTTGCTTAGAAAATTTGAATAGAGAGCCATAACAGTCAAGTTTGATTACTTGCCACTCAATCTAAAATTCTTAAAGCGTACATCTAAGAGGTGGAGGTGATCTTGACTGCTGCAGTTTTCACATCTACCTCAGGACAGAGAGCTGTTCTGTCTCTACTCTGTGCTGTGGTCTGTTTCCCGTAGAAAGAAACCCAAGACAGAATATTGGTCCTGAACAATCAAGAATCAGGACTATATGGATAACAAAATGATAATTATCTTCAATTTAAAACAAACAATTTAGACTCTGAAAAGGATCAATGATCTTCCTGTCAATTTAGTAGCTACTGATGCACTGTATATATGTTTGCCTAGTAAATTAATAAGATTTAAATATTTTTTCAAGTATCTAGCACCCCCACTGCTGAAGATATACCTTTGTATTTCTGTGTAGTAATTTTGTTTTGATAATTGGAAATAAATATCTTAAGAAGGTTATTATTCTTTAAAACAAAAACAAAAACAACCCACATAAGTAACTTAAAATACCCAATGTGAATATATTTTTTTTAAGAAAGAGATGAAAAGAAGTATGTTTCCTGTTCATTTCCTACAATTATACTGAGGCCAATAAAAATCTTTAAATAGAATAGATTCAAAGGATGTGAATGGCCAAGTAATAGTTTGGAAATCAGATGCCTAAATACAGATTTAAGTAGTTGGTTTTCAAACTATAAGATTGCAAACTTACATATAGCTAAATGTTAACTCTATATCATAGCAACCAGTGTTCCAACATTCAACTCATCTAATTTTGATTTATGAATAAGATTAAAATGTGATTCAGTTAAAAGGAACAGAGGCTCCCCACTGCAGACCAGATTCTCTCTAAAGAGGAGTTTGCTGCCTCTCCAGGGCTTAGATCAAGGTCTTCACCAGTAAGTTTAAGAGCTTAGTACAGTGTTCATATTATTACCTGTTCCTGCTCTTTCATGTGAGTAACAATATTGTCCAACAAAAAATCTGAAGTCTATTAAAAGAGATTTCAGCACCATGGGAAGATTACTAATGGATTCGGGATATCAGGTTGTGTTTTCATCAGTCCTCCCAGTAATGAAGAGAAATAAAGGAAGAAATTAATTTAATCTGGGTCAGCAGTCTCTGGCCCCAAAACTGATGCCTCTGCCAGAATTTTGGATTTTACAATCATGGAAGTGTCTTCAAGACAAGGGGTAATGAATGCTGAGGGCCTAATGGGACCTTCCTACCTTAATGGAGGAAACATTTATTGGTTCATAACCTGGCAAAACTGTTTGAGAGATATTTAAACGACAATATATAGGTGAGATTAAGCCAAGAGATTGTACGGAACAATCTGAGAATAGCAAAGTTAATAGGAGCAACTTTGCTGCTCCAGGAAGCACTGAGGAGCACATCTAAAAGGCGTTTGTACAAACATACACAGTTTATGATGAACTGGAAGCTTTGGTTCTTTCTCAGTATTATGATACAATTGGTATTAAAGAGACTTGGAATGAGTTCCGTGACTGGAGTGCTTGGATAGAGAGCTATTGACTGTTTAAGAGGGATAGGCAGGGCAGTAAGGTGAAGGTGTTTCACTGTGTTTAAGGGAGAGAGTAGGTTGTACAGACCTTGTATTAAAGAATGGTACAGTAGACAGCCCGTGGGTGAAGATTAAAGGGGTAGATAGCAAAGCAGATATTGTTATGTGTGTCTACTATCAACCATCTACTCAGGAAAGTATCATGGGTGAGCTGTTCTCAAGGTAGGAGAGAACAGGGAAAGCCTTGTGGAAGAAGTGATAATAGGTGCCTTTCTTGGGCACAGTGACCAGAATATACTTGAATTCAAAATTTCTGATATGATGAGGAAAAAGGTCAGCAGAGTTTAAGAGAGTTAACTGTAAGCTATTCAAAAAGCTAGTTAGCAGTGTCCCTTGGGTCCATGAGGGCTGCTTGCTTTTCAAGAATCCACTTTTAAAAGCCCAAGAGCAGGCCATACCACTGTGCTGGAAGGAGACTGTCTTGTCTGAACAGAAAAAGAAATTTTATGATTTCTGGAGTCAGGATCTGGCTTTGCAGGGGGATTACAGAGCTGTAGTTCACATCTGCAGGGAGAAAACAAGAAAAGCCAAAGCTCAGCTTGAGCTGACACTGGTCAGTGCGATGTCAAACAACAAAAAAGTCTTTTTAGATATGTACAGTAGCAAGAGACTTTAAAAGGAAAACATGGGATAGATACACGATTCAGGTAGTTGCCTAACATTTGAACATGATATTTTTCTTTTAGTAGAGGCCTTCTTTCCTCAGTTTTTGGAACTAATGAAAGTCTTGGGCTGCTCAGTTCTTTGAGTTGGAGGACCATACTTAGGGTAGGAGTGACTTTCCATCCATGATCACTGTAATCTTAGAGGACCAGTTTTATCAGTTGAATGTTCATAAGTTCATGGGCCCTGATGAGATTTACCTCAGAGGACTGAAGAAGTAAGTGAATTTCATAGATGGACTCCTCCCAACACTTTGAACAATTTATCTGTAGAAGTCTCTGCAGTCTGGAAGCTAACCAAGATTACAAGAAGGGCATGAGAGAAGACCCAGAAAATTAGACATGGTAGTCTAATCTCAGTCCCTGGAAAAATTATGGAAAATATTATTCTTAGTGCTACTGAAAGGCATTTAAGGAACAAAGCTGTTATTGGGCAGAGTCACCACGAGTTCATGTAAGGAGAGTCCTGTGTTAGTAATTTGATCTTATTTTATGATAAGGTCACCTGCTAGGTGGATAAAGGGAAGGAAATGAATGTAACTCTTAGAAAGGCCTTAGATACAGCCGCTCACAGCATCCTACTGGACAAGCTGTCAAACTGCAAAATAAACAGATACATATTATGCTGGGTGATGAATTGACCAAACAGTGGAAATTTCAAAGCGTTGTAACAAATGGAGCTACATCTGTCTCAGCTTGTCCCCAGTGGTGTTCCCCAGGGCTCAGTTCTAGTTCAGTTCAACATTTTTATCAATGAACTGGGTGCAGGATTGGAATGCATATTTGTAAGTGTTGTTGGCAATGCCAGGCAAGGAGATGCTTGTTGACTTTCAAGGGATGAGAGGTATTGCAGAGGGATCCAGATAATTTGGAGATTTCAGCAATCATCAATGACATGAGATTTAAGAGGTAAATGCCAGGTTCTGCATCAGGGACAGAGTAATGCTGGACACATTAACTGGGGGCCAGGGGCGGGTGGTTCAGTCTAGATAATAGGAAGAATTTCACTACCATGAGAGTGGTCAATCACTGGTGAAGTGGTTGATGCCCCCTGCTTGTTTGTATTCAAGAGGTATTTTGAATAATTCTATTAACGATACAGTTTAACTTTTGGTTAGCTCTGAAGTGGTGAGGAAGTTGGCACTGAGGCAACTCAAATTAAAAGAGATTAACCCTTTCCTAAGTAATTATGTAACAGACTGAAGCCCTTAGGGGTGGAATATTTGTCACTGATAGAACTCTTACAGTGATAGAAGGCTTGGTGAAGATGGGTAAGGATGAGGTTCGCATTAAGCTCAAGGAATAATGCAGGATATTAATGACGATGACTGAACTATCAAAAGAATTTTGAAAAGATCAACAGCCTTGAGTTAGCCACAACCCACTTAGAATCATAGAACCAGAGAATTACTCAGGTTGGAAAAGACCTCAAAGATCATCAAGTCCAACCGCAGCCTAACCATAGTGCCCTAACTGTAACAACCCTCTGCTAAATCATATCTCCAAGCACCACATCCAAATGACTCTTAAACACATCCAGGGACGGTGACTCAACCACCTCCCTCAGGAGCCTATTCCAGTGTTTAACTACCCTTTCTGTAAAGAAGTGTTTCCTAACGTCCAACCTAAACTTACCTTGGTGCAACTTGAGGCCATTTCCCCTCATCCTGGCACCCATCACCAGTGAGAAGAGACTTGCCCCGCTCTCACTATAAGCTCCTTTCAGATACTGGAAGAGAATAATAAGGTCTCCCCCTCAGCCTCCTTTTCCCCAGACTAAACAGCTCCAGCTCCCTCAGCCTCTCCTCATAGGGCTGATTTTCCAAGCACTTCACAAGCCTCGCTGCCCTTCTCTGGACCTGCTCCAGTACCTCCACATCCTTTCTGTATTATGGTGCCCGAAACTGAACACAGTACTTGAGGTGAGGCCTCACCAATGCCGAGTACAGGGGCAGGATGATTTCCCAAGTCCTGCTCACCACACCATTCCTGATACAAGCCGGGATGCCATTGGCCTTCTTGGCCACCTGGGCACACTGCTGGCTCATATTCAGCTGGTTGTCCATCAGCACACCAAGGTCCCTTTCCATCAGGCAGCTTTCCAGCCACATCTCCCCAAGCCTGTAGGGTTGCCTGGGGTTGTTGTGACCAAAATGCAGGACCCGACACTTGGACCTATTGAAACTCATGCTGTTAACCTTGGCCCATCAATCCAGTCTATCTAGGTAGGGCCCTTCTCCCCTCTGGCAGATCAACACTCTCTCCCAACTTGGTGTTATCTGCAAATTTACTGAGGGTGCACTCAATCCCCTCATCAAGATCATCAGTGAAGATGTTAAACAGAAGCAGTCCCAGCACTGAGCCCTGGGGGAAACCGCTTGTGACAGGCCGCCAACTGGATTCAACTCCATTGAACATAACCCTTTGGGCCCAGCCATCCACTCAGTGTTTCACCCAGCAGAGCGTACACCCATCCAGACCAGGGGCAGCCAGCTTCTCCACAAGAATGTTATGGGGGACAGTGTCAAAGGCCTTACTGAGGTCCAGGTAGACCACATCAACAGCCTAACCCTCATCCACTAAGCGGGTCACCTTGTCATAGAATGAAATCAGGTTTGTCAGACGGGATCTACTGTTCATAAACCCATGCTGACTGGGCCTGATCCTCTGGTTGACCTTTAATTGGTCTATGATGGTTCCTGAGATTATTCATTCCATAACTTTCCTGGGCACCGAGGTGAGACTGATAGGCCTGTAGCTACCAGGATCATCTTTCTGGCTCTTTTTGAAGATGGGCGTCACATTTGCCAGTTTCCAAACCACCGGGACATCCCATGTTAGCCAGGACTGCCAAAAAATGATGGAGAGTGGCTTGGCAGCCACATCCGCCAACTCCCTCAGCACTCTAGGGTGCAATCCATCCGGCCCCATGGACTTGTGAGCATCCAGCTTTCGGAGCAGGTCCAAAACTTTCTCATTGTGGATCATGCAGGGCTTATTCTGTTCCCCATCTACCAGCACAAGGGGCTGTGTTCCCAGGGAATAACAAGTTCTACTATTAAAGACTGAGGCAAAGAAGGCATTAAGTACCTCAGCCTTATCCGGATCCTTGGTGACCAAGTTGCCCTTGGCATCCAACAAGGGATGGAGATTCTCCCTAGCCTTCCTCTTGATGTTGATGTGTTTATAAAAATATTTATTGTTCTTCTTTACGTTAGAGTCCAAGCTCAGTTCTAGCTGCGCTTTGGCTTTTCTAATTTTCTCCCTACACAGCTTCACTACCTACCTGTAATCCTCATAAGTAGCTTGCCCACTCTTCCAGAGACCATAAACTTTCCTTTGGTTCTTGAGATCCAGCCAAAGGTCTCTATCCAACCAGCCCAGCCTCCTTGCCTGTTGGCTCATCTTTCGTGATTTCGGGATGGCCAGCTCCTGCACCTTTAAAACAGTTTCCTTGAAGTATTCCCAGCCTTCCTGGGCTCCCACAGTCTCCAAAGTTACCTCCCAAGGGACCCTCTCAACCATGGTCCTAAAGAGGTTGAAGTCCACCCTCCAGAAGTCCAGGGTGGCAGTTCTGCTGACTCCCTTCCATGGTTCAACAAGGATAGAGAAATCTAGCATCTCATGATCGCTTTGTCACAGACGGCCTCCAACCTTTATGTCTCCCACTAGACCTTCTTTGTTAACAAACAGCAGGTCCAGGATTTTGCTTCGCCTTGTTGGCTCCCTCACCAGCTGTGTCAGGAAGTTATCTCCCACACACTCTAGGAACCTATGGGACTGTTCCTTGTCAGCTGTATTATAATTCCAGCAGATGTCTGAGAAGTTGAAGTCCCCTACCAGAACAAGGGGGAGTGACCTTGAAACCTCACCCAACTGTTTATAAAGCATCTCGTCCACCTCTTCGTCCTGAGTGGGTGGCCTGTAACAGACTCCTACAATAACGTCAGTCTTGTTGGCCTTAGCTTTTATTCTGAGCCATAAGCTTTCAACTCTATCATCACCGCCATTGATTTCCACACATTCACAGTCTTTTTTAACATAGAGAGCTACACCACTGCCTTTCCTACCTAGCTGGTCTCTTTTGAAATGTCGGTAGCCCTCCATCACTGCACTCCAGCTGTGGGAGTAGTTCCACCACGTTTCCGTGATGGCAACTATATCAAAACTGTCCAAACACATGATGGCCTCCAGCTCTTCTTGTTTATTACCCATGCTGTGTGCATTAGCGTAAAGGCACCTGAGCTTGGCCTCCTTGATAGTGGCAGTAACCCTACTACCCTCACGACCACACTCAGGTGTTTCCACAGCCTCCAACTTCATACCAGACCTTGTGTTCTTCCTACAGAGGGGTGAATCGTCCTCCTCCTTCACCATGGGACAAAACCATGGGGTCTTACAAGCACATCCCTGTCCTGCAAGCACAGGGACATTACGTACAGGCTCCGTATTAGTGACTCCAGTTACACCTCCACCCCCCTTCATACCTATTTTAAAGCTCTCTGAATGAACCTACCCAACTCCTGTCTTAAGACCCCTTTTGACCAGTGGGAGAAGCCACTCCTAACGGTCACTGGCTGGCCTGGTCTCATGCAAACAGAACCGAGGTCAAAAAACCTAAACCTTAGCTGGGCACACCAAGCTCGGAGCCAGGTGTTAATCCGATGGCCCATTATATTAAGTCCCTCATTATCCCCTATAGCTGGAGGGATAGAGGAGAACACGACTTGTGCTCCCAAACCCTTTACCTGTCTACCCAAGGCTCTGAAATCCTTTTTCAGAGTCCTTAGGGAAGTTCTTCCCATATCATCACTGCCTACCTGAAACAACAATGCAGGATAGTAATCAGTGGGCCGGACTATGGAAGGAAGTTTCTTCCTCACATCCTTAACCCGGGCCCCCGGGAGGCAGCAGACCTCCCTGTGTAGAGGGTCTGGTCTACATATTGGCCCTTCTGCTCCCTTCAGCAGAGAGTCGCCAATAACAATGACCTGTCATTTTTTCTTAGTCGATGAAGTTCTAATGTTAGACTGGTTAGACTTGGGGACCACCACTAACTGGGGAAAACCATCATCACCACCATCATCCAGTTGTTCCTGCAGAGCACTGTACCTGTTCCTCAGGGGCAGCTGCGGGGGCTGGGGACTCACCGGGATGGCACGCCTGCATTGCCGAGCAGGGGCCTTATGTCACTGCCCTACATCCCCCAAATCTTCACCGTTGTTCCTAGGGGAAGGAGAGGATAGTGGATTCACTGCAGCAGGAATGCTGTCTGCATGCAGGTTCCCCTCTGTCACCTGTTTGCTAGGTGGCAGGGGGTGACGTACTACGTGCAGAGCCTCGTCTGGCTTCCAAGACCTAGCGGCAGATAGGGCTTGGTACCAGCAATAAATCTCCCTCTCACAATCCTTTATGCCCCTCTGCCTCTCCACCTCCTCCTTTACGTCAACCACAAGGCTGAGTAAGTAGTTTAACTGGTCACATCATACACAGTCACTACCTCCCTCAACCAGCACAGCAACGGGCAGGCTCTGGCACTCACTACCGCCAGAGACCTGCACACCTGCATCTTGGTTTGGGATCTCAGTCCGAGTCTCCTAATTTTTCTTGGCAGCAGCCTTCCTATCATGTGTGTGTGGGGCTTCGGTCTGGGTCTCCACAGACTTCTTGGCCACCACTTTCCTTGTGTGAGAGCATAAGACCTCTGTCTGGGTCTCATTATTTCTGGCAGCAGCCTTCCGCTGGGGCGTGGCCATGGCTAAGCGGAATACTTACCAGCGCTGTACAGGAAGCCACGTGATTCACAGACCCTGACCCCTCCTTTCCACCACTCCTCAAGGCTTTTTCAAGGCACAGGAGTGTGAATGCAGAGGTGTTGCCCAGGCAACGACCACACGCTGCATCAGCTGCTCTCATGAGAACTGCCGGGCTGCTCCATTAGCTCGGAGTTCCCTGGGTGAAGGAACCATCCGAAATCCCCTTGAGCCACACGGTTGGTCGCTGCTGATCAGTCCGGGATGGCTCCGAGGCGGCTAACTTCAGCGATCAAAGGGCTTTGGCGACCACTTATTATTTTCTGCCAATTTGTGATATCTATTATCAGGATGGTCAGTATACTGAGCAGCTGTAGGAACTGTATTGGTACTGTGACTTAGCCACATGTGGCAACTGCTGTGTTTTGTGTGTATAGTGGTTTCAGTCTGTGGTTGTATCACTGCTTGTTTTTGTTTGTTTGTTTGTTTGCTTGTTTGCTTTTAACTGAAATCCTCTGTATTTGTATTTAGTAGATTCTTCTTATAAATATGATTTGTAATATTGGAAATTTTACCCACCATAAATGAAATATATAATAACATATATTTGTGGACTCTTGATATTTTCAAAAATTGAAAGTGGGCACCAAATATTATTTTAAATACTGTCTGTAATATAAAGCAGTGAGTTAAATGAAGATGATTGAACTAAGACTTAAATTAATTCTGAATCAGTTGGCAGTCTGGAGATTCTTAATTCTTTGTGTTTTGTTTTAATTTCCTGTCACAGATAATATCTGCAACAATGTAAAAAAAAAAAAAAAAAAGGCAAAATAATATCAGAAAGGCTATTATTCAGAATTTCTGGATGTGAATGAAACCACAGCAGAAATACTGGTTTTTATTATTATTATTTTGTTATTATTCAAAGAAAGTGAAATGAAAAACAACATAACATTCTCAGAGTTTTTTCTAGTGGGAAGAAATCTAAGTAAGTTCTGATTAACCATACACTTTTATTCAACCAAGACAAAGCCTAGTGCACTTTGACTCATGACTTTTTGTCTGGGAATATTGAGAATAGGTTGAATGGCATTGATCAAAATGAGATTCTACATAAGTCACAGAACTTTATAATGTATCAGACAGATCTAGAAGTAACCAAAGAGTGGAGGGTTAAGAATTTTTATTTGATTTTTCTCCTCACCACATTAATGCCAAGATCAATTTAGGATTCTTTTGTTCATCTCCCGGTTGCTTTATTTCTACCAAGGTCAGCATGCTATACTTAAAACAGTGACAACAACAAAAAACAAAGAAACAAACAACAAAAAATCCATAATAAATTTCATTTAAGAATCAATCTTCATTGTAGAATAACTAAATCATTTATAAAGGATATCTCTATAAAAGTAATGTAATCATTTTTTAAGGGAATACGTGGATAACTGAAGGTGTAAATATTGAAACTGTGGAAGAAACATAAAATACGTAAATTGTCTTTCTGTTCCTACTTTTAGCTTCAGTTATTCCTAGCATTTTTTGACAGTATTTTATTTTCTTCATCAGTACAGCCCTATGTAAAAAGTGATGTACGTTTGTATGAGTAAATGTATGCTCAGTAAGAGATTGCGTGCAAAACTACATACTTTCTGACACACTAGTTTGCTGGAAGTGAAGAGAGAGAACATGTTTTCAGTCAGAGAATCTCACTGTCAAGTTATTAAACTTCTGCTTTTACTGTATTAAAACAAACAAACAAACAAACAAACAAAAGGCCTTGGTATAAGAAGAAGAATATAAGGACGGTTCATAATATCCATATATAAATTCACAGCTATTAGAATCATGGAATCATAGATTCACCAAGATTGGAAATGACCTACAAAATAAACCAGTCCTACTGTCCAACCATCACCAACAGTTCTTACTAAACCATGTCCCTGAACACAATGTCTAAACATTCCTTGAACACCTCCAGGGTTGGTGACTCCACCACCTCCCTGGGCAGCCCATTCCAGCGCCTGACCACTCTTTCAGAGAAGTAGTATTTCCCAATGTCCAACCTGAATCTCCCCTGGCACAGGTTGAGGCCATTCCCTCTAGTCCTATCACTAGTTATGTGAAAGAAGAGGCCAATTTCCAGCTCACTACAACCTCCCTTCAGGTAGCTGTAGACAATGATTTGGTCACCCCTGAACCTCCTCTTCTCCAGACTAAAAAATGCCAGCATATCTGCGAGAAATCTGCAGAAAATCATGGGTAATATGCCAGTTATAAATGTTTTAGTAGAAATGAGGTATCTGTGCAGTTAGCTTGATTAACCATTCTGCATATCTGCCCACATCTTTAATAACGTGCTTTTTACCACCAGAGATCCACATACTGATAGACTGTTTTTTTCTTAAGTACTTGTTCATTAAGAGGCATGTGACTGCATACAAAATGCAGTAAACCAAATTGGAAAATATTTAGCCTGAAGAAACTACTTCAAATCTCTTATCAATAAATGATATAAGGATAGTATTTAAACAAAACTTTAATAGCTGAAAATAAAAAAGTTTGGCTAAAATCTCCCAGCTTCTCAAGTAGACTCAAGTTGGTACATATGTTCTGCCACACATACTCTTGAAGCAATTGGCTTCAGTATATCAAGACTATGAAAATTCTGTTTTAGAGGTTCCATTGCTTTTGACTTGATCTGTGACTATGCTCTGCTTTTTCTCTAGCACTTCAAAACTCAATGTTGATAACAACTTACGATGGATCATCTTTCTTTAGTAATGAAAATCAGCTACAGTCTGCTACTATTTGTGTTTTCTTTTATAAATTCTTTCATTTTATGAATTTTACAAATTATATACTCCAGATTTACTGAGTGGCCTTGTGCATGCTACTCCCCAGGGTTTGCGTCTCTTTTAGGTTCTGCTTCTAGTTCTGTCCCATGCCTTGTCTTCTTTAGGTTCTATTTCTTGTGCCAGGCATATGTGGATGTTTCACAGAACTTGGGGCATCTAAGAATGTTGTTTTGGAGATAATACTGAAGTAGTTAAATCACATCCATGTCACTTACCTAACACTTGTTGATATTCTTTGGAATTCTACATAAAATTAATTCTTCAAAAACAAGATCTTCTTAAGGTTCTGATTTTTCCTTGGTGAAGCTCATGAGGAACCCCATTCCATGCCACGATGTTTTCTACAGAAGTGCAACAAACGCCTCCAAACTTGCATTTAATCTGTTTATTTATTAGTGTGTTCTCAATCTTTCATTCACTGCCATTTGTTTTTTTTTACCATTTTCATTAAATATTTACCTTATTAGTCTGTTGCTATATACTTGAAAATATCTCTGAAATTATTTTTAAAAATTATAATAGTTATTACAGCCATTGTTTTCTTTCTTAAGGGACTAAAATTTATTGTCAATAGAACAGGTTGTTTAATGCCATTTTACAAATAAAACAAAAGCAAACACTCCCAACAAAGCAAAAATCAAAGCACAAAGCAACTTCATTAATCCAGTATTGCAGAAAAATGATTTGATAAGAAAAGAAAACAGTAAGTGTGGAAGAAAACTTTGTATATGTGATCATAAAAATCTTCCAGAAGATAACCATTTGATTTGTTATGTGTTTTAAAGGACACGACCACCTCTGGCAGCTGCTCTGGCCTGGGACTTTTCCTGCCTAGCTGACTGCTGGGGAACGCAGTGTCCCTACCAAGTCCAGACACAGTTGCAGCTTTCTCCCTTGTAGCTTCGCCCAGTAGCAGAGCTGAGTGCATATCCCAGAGAAATAAAAACAGAGAGAGAGACACATGTTGAGATAGAGAGCAGACACTGACATGGCTGGTCATCCAGGGTGCCTCAGCCAAGGACTGCCTTCACCAATACAGCAGTAACAACACATAGGCACAGACAAACAAAACCCCCTCCTTCCTCTCTGACTGAGAAGAAATTTACTGCTACAGGCATATGCACTGCACTGTTTAGGTTCCCAAGAACACGTACATTTACATTCCTCAAGTACAAGGAAGTTCTTACGTTTTAGACCCTCACCCTGATTCCATCAAGTACTAGCTTGGTCCATCTATCTGTCCAGCACACATGCCAGGATCCCAGACCCTCTTACTTCAAAAATCACCTATTTGCTGCCTAGTTAAACCTGAAGTTTCCTGCAAGCACACAGGTGCTTGCATACTCATCCCTCATGGATACCACATTTGCAGTCTTCCTTGGTGTACCAGCAAGGATTCCTCACCTACCTGATACACTAGCCTAGACTAGAGGTCCCAGTAATCACCATCTATTTTATGTGAAGTTTGATAGCAAACATATGCACAAATTTAGGGAGGATACAAGCGTTAGGCTCCCTACCAGCAGCTGGCACCAGTCACAGAGGCTGTGCTTGCCTCATTCACAATAGTCCCTGTTAGTTTTTTTGTGAATTTGCACTGCTCCTGCCACAGTGTCTGGGAGTAGAAGGCCCTGACGTACTCAAGTAGCTGATGCTAAGTTCTTATATGCTCCGGTAGCTAGCACCACAGACCAGGGGTTCTTATATCTCTGATATGAATTCAGCAGTTGGCAGCACTCATGTCAGTTTTCCCAGTAGCTGTTCTTATGACTTTGAAGTCTATAGGACCCTTCCTAGATCCAGAGGGTTATGGACCCTCCAATTACAGACGCTAGGACCCTCAGCTCGCTCCAGTAACTGTTGCCACAGTCTGCTTACTTACTCCTCTACCCCGACTCCAGCAGCTGGCATCAGTTCCACTCACAGGTCCCACCAGTAACTAGTGCTGAGACCTCATGCTCACTCCAGTAGCTAACACTGCAGGCTGTGGTTTTCACACTTCCAGCCTGGCTCCTGTTGGTGGCACCGGCCTTCACTCACCCATATGCAGATCTCTCCAGTAGTGAGTACATTGTCCTTGCAGTATGGATACATGCAGGACAGTGAGTGTGAATATGCAGGGAGAGAGTTAAGGGGAAAAAAAAAAAAAAAAGAGAGAAAAACTGTAAGAAGACAGGACAGATAGCGATCATAAAACATGGGGCTCAGCCAGACAACTGTACTGACTGGCCCCCATTTTACATATTTTTGCCTACCCATTTTCTTTGTTCTTTCTGCTCTCTCTCCCATCTGCACATCTGTCCTGTGGGTTTATAGAACTATTCAGTTTTCAGCGTCCCTCCCAGTCTACCCCCCAAAACACAAACAGAACAAAGCAACAGTATAGGAATTACATATATAAAGAGCATAGACCCAAGATGGAATTAAAAATAAACAGATAATAAGGTTTTCAATTAAAAAAAGAAATGAGGAGAAAATTGTTTTCCCGTGTTATCAACTCCTAAATCAAAGTTAAGAGAGATTCATTTATTATTCTTCAACTAAAACATGTGACTTGTATTTCAAAACAGCTCTCTGTGTGATAAGAATAATTTAGATATCTGCTAAAGTAAAGCTATGATGAATGAATGTTTTGAATTACTGTGGCATGCTGACCTTTCACAGCTGCTAGACCCCCACCCAGCCACTCTCTCACTTCACTTCCCCAAGAGAATGGGTAAGAAAGTGAAATGGAAAAGCCTAAGGTTTCAAATAACGACAGGGAGATAACATTGATTACTTCCACAGGCAAAAAGTAGAATAAACTGAACTAAAATAAAATTACCTTATGGCAAAATAAAACAGATCTGAGTGGTGAGAAACAAATAAAAAAAAAAACAAAAAAACAACTTCCCCCACCCCACCCATTTCCCAGACTCAACTTCATCAACTTCATTCGTTCTCTCTCAGTTCCTCCATCACCTCCTCAGACTGAGCTGCTCAGGGATAATGGGGCCTTCCAGTCAGTTCATGACCCTTAAGTTATTCTGCTGCTTTCTCCAGACTTGGGTTCATTGCAGTGCCAGCAGGAACTGTCTGTGTCTGATACAAAGTCCACTTGCCTCTTCTCATTAAGATACCCTTGCAGCCCCTTCTATTAAAAAAAGCTTTTCATGTAAAACTAATACAATAATATTCTCTATAGTTTCATGCTTTCCTTCTTTTTGTTGTCTTTTTAATATATGAATTATGTTGCTAAATATGTGTACAGCTTCTGATGATAAATATTTTAAGTGGTACAAATTTTCAAATCAACAAAATAAAATATTACATAGAATGTATACAATGTGTATTACTCAGGTCACTCTGAAAGTAATCCTTCCTATTCTTTACCATGGAAATTACAACAGATACAAATAGCACAATAACACTATTTGATACACAAAATTCTCAGCTACAAAACATTGGTTTTCAACAGTCGCTGCCATTAACTGTGGTTTTTTGCTAGCAATGAGGAACTGTCTGCATTCTACAACCGTAAACATGTGCACCAGCAAAGGTGACCCACTGTAGATGCTGCCACTGCTGAAATGCACTGCCCACCACCTCAGGCACCATATCCACTCGTTGGTCTCCATAAACATTCAGCAAGTGTCAGTGAATGCCAATGGGGGCAATTTTTTTCCATATGGAGGAATTAAATGACACACTCTTGCTTCATGCATACTTTCATGTCAGACATCATCTTGCCAGACTGCCCCTTTGCTTCCATCCATCACACAACAATAAAAAGTAATAGAGTATTGGCAAGGAAGTTCAACCTCTACTGCCGTATCACCAACATCCGCCTCTGATGTTGTGGGACAACATAATAAAATAGGAAGCATTATATTCAGAGCAGCTGTGGTACAGTGATTGTGACACTAATACTATAATTTACTTTCATTATTTTTCTTCCCTTCGTTGCACAACATGTTCTGTTTAGGATATAAATGGTATACCAAATGATATTTGTGTTTACACACTGTTTGTGGCACCAGCTAACTATCTATGTAATGAAATGTTTTTTCCTGCCATACATATTTTTTAAGAGCAGTGATAGCTGTTTCTTTTCTAATGAGGAGGTACTGAAAACTTAGAAGAGTCTCCAATTGAGGTTTAATGTCAGCGAAACTTTCAAGGAAGGTATAAAATTCCTTCCCCTAGATTTCTCGTTTCTTGCTGATGTATTTAGTATAATATCCATCATTCACAGAATCACAGAATGGCTTGAATTGAAAGCGACTTTTAGGATCATCTAGTTCCAGTCCCCCTGCCACTGACAACGTTGCCAACAAGATCAAGAACTAGATCAGGTTACCCAGGATCCCATTTAGCCTGGCTTTGAACACCTCCAGGGTCAGGGTGTCCACAACCTCTCAGGGTAGCATGTTCCAGCACCTCACCATCTTCTCCATGAAAAATTTCCTACTGACATTTAATCTAGATCTCCTCTCCTTTAGTCTAAATCCATTCATCCTTGTCCTATCACTATCTACCTGTTTAAAAAGTTGATTTTTTTCCTGTTTATAATCTCCCTTTAAGTTCTGGAAGACTGTAATGAAGTCTCCCCAGAGCATTCTCTTCTCCTGACTGAACAAATCCAGCTCCTTTAGCTTGTAATCATAGAATTGCAGAATAGCTTAATTTAGAAGAGAGCTCTGCAGGTCATCTGGTCCAAGCCTCTACTTAAACAAGGCCCTTCAGAGCATGTATCTCAGGACCATGTCCAGATGACTCCAAAAGACGCAGTCCTCAACCAGGCTGGGTTACTTGTGCCAGTACTCAGTCACTCATACAGTAAAGAAGCCCTTCTTGGTGTATAGATGAAATTTTCTCTGTTCTGATTTGTGCCCATTGACTCTTCTGGCACCATGTACTGATGAAAAGTTGTCACTTTATCCTCTTTGCACCTTGTCTTTAGATATTTATAGACATTGAGTCCATACTATTAAGAGCCTTCTGTTCTCTGGGGTAAACAGTACCAGCTATCTCAGCTTCTCCTCATAGAAAAACTCTAGGTCTTTAACCATCCCTGTGGCCCTTTGGTCTCTTTCCAATAGCTCCATGTATCTCTTGTTCCTGGGGACCCATACCTAGACATGGTACTCAGAGGTGTGTCCTCACCAGTGCTGAATAGATGGAAAGGATCACTTCACAATCAAGGACAGTGCTAAATAATAACATCCAATGTAAGTAAAGAAAGAAAGAAAAAAAAAAAAAATCACTCAAAACTTCAAAGAATATTAATCAGCAGTAAGCAATTACTGGCTATTTTCTAAAAGCTGGTTCTATTATTAGGATGCAAACGACAGTTAGGAGATGAAGTTCAAATTCTCTGCTGTTGTATTTCTTCCTCTTTTGGGAGTAGGATTGCAAATGGTTTTGCTAAAGGATTAGAAAGCTATAATTACATTTTTTCCTTAGTCCATTCTATCACACAATTTTCTGTCTTACACAGAAGCTCATTCTCTTTCAAAGATAGAAAATGATCATTAATTTCATTCATAGCTTCTTTTTCAAGTGATTCTGAATTTAACAAGAAAAGTTTCAGTTTAACCAAAGGAAACAATGGTGATTTTTGTTTATTTTCTTGCTTATTTGCATTTTTTTTAATGTATTTTCTTTTTAATGTGAACTGAAGTGTCAGTATAGCTACAAAAAGTCAGGAAAGTGCGTGAGTTAGTGTAAGCTAAGGGAAGTGTGGAAAACAATGTTTCTTTTTCTGTGAAGTGCTTTGAAAGAAATTCTTCACATTTGTGAGCAGCAATGTAGTGAGTGAACACCCGGTGTAACAAATGCAGTATAGTTCTGTCATCTGTCTTCAAGAGGCAGTTGCAGGAAATAGAAAGACAAAATGTAAGCATACAATCAGGTCTGGACTAATCTTGCATTGATCAAGAGCAAATTAACTTTCCTATAAATCTATTTCTCATATATATATTGTGAGCATTCTGTTTCCAAGTCTAGCAATCCACCTGTCAAAATTTTTGTAACACACATAGTACTTCAACAACACTGAACACTATTTAGCAAGTCCACATACAAAATTTCAATGGAAAATTTTACAGACTTTCATAATAGCCAGGATAATTTCTTGAAATTAATTACTATTCTGAACATATTACTGTAGAAAAGCTGTAAAATTTATCAGAGTACTGATGGATTGGTATAGGGTTCATAAATCACACAAACAAAGAACTACAACAACAACAACATAAAAGTGTACCAGGAAATAAAATTGAAATAAAATTCTCATTTATGTTTCTAAGATGATTAAATGTTTCTTAAAAATATTTTATGTTTGGTAGTTTATCCTCACTATTTTTATGTTAATAGAAATCTCATTTTTTCATGCTAATTCTTTTTCAGTTTTGTGCTCTTTGTGTTGTTCTCTGTCTCTCTGACTTTTTTACTATTTTGTCTCTCAATATTTGTACACTATCTTTTCAGTGCAATTTTCTCAAAATATGTATTATTGATTCGTAGAAGAATATAGTCTTTCTATATGCCTGTTCTGTCTTTTTTAGATAGAAGAAACTGCAGTGCATCTAAGTAGACTTTCCACAATCTGAGAGAATACAGATGATCTTTATTTGCTTCTTGATATATATATATATATTAAAAATATATATAAAAATATAATATATATAAAAATAAAAATCAAACCCCAGAAGAATCCAACCCACTTCTACATTTGCAAAGTTTTCTGTGAAACAAAAGAGAGATATTTTTTTCACATGTTGACTCATGTGGGAAGTTCAAAAATAATTTTTTACAGTATTTTATTGATTAAATGTTTTGCTTTATTACGAGGATGATAAAAGCCCTAACATTATTTTGGTGTAGTGCAATAGTAATCTGATGTGATGGAATAATGCTAATAGAATGCAAAATTAATAACATGACGTGATGGACAGTCATATTTGTTCACACGCTTTTTTGACAGGCCAGACTAAATAGCTAGTATTTTGAAAGACATAATTTCAAAACGCATAGATTGCATAGCTTCTTCTGAAACTTTAAGACATGATTAAAGTAATCAGCTTACTGTTTTGCACTTGCTGGAAGCTGTTTGCTGTTTCAGTGAAAATATGCTGCCACGGCATCTGTCAGAATTTAAGATGAGATTGCATCAGAATGAGAATAATTATCTGTAGAGCTTTTGTAAGTTTTATATATCAGCATAGAATGAAAAAAAAAAAAAAAAAAAAAAAGGCATCTTCTGAAAATACGTATTGTTTCAGAATTATAACAAAAGAATTCTTATAAGGAGATATTTTAGAACTTCTCAGGCATGCAGCCAATCACCAAAGTGCATGTTTTTTCTTTTTGTTTTGTTTTGTTTTCCCAGAATGTCAGTACTATTTATGTCACCTTCTAATATATTTTCATTTACTCTGTTGGAAGAAATATTTCATGACTAATTAATCACCCTGCCAAATGAATTAGCAAAAGCATGTGATAGCAATTTGGATTAATCATATTAATATAGAAGGCATTTTTGAAAAAAAAGAAATCATACAAAAATGGAGAAACACAACATCTTTACTTTCATTATATCAGATGAGATAGTATAAAATGGAGTATCAAATTAAATTACTTTACGCTACAGACGTACTACTATTGGTCTTCCAGGCTCTTCCTTCAGTGCCAAATACATTTTACACTGATTACATTTACAAATTTTTAAATTCTATGGCAATATTAAATATCAGTCATTTCAGTCATCATTCATCAGTCATCAGGCAACATTTAATATCAGTCAGTATTGTACCATGGTAGGTAGTATTATCCAGCTAAAAATGCTCAATTGACTCAACAGAATATATTTCTATATTTCTAGATTGTCAAGGCCAAGTGGAATAGCTATTCTTGATCTTTTGAATGACACTTCCTTTTTTTTTTATTTTTGTTTGAACTGAAACACAGCCTCCAGGAAAACAACCAACTAGTCAGTCTTCTCACCCCAAAAGCCCACACGAATAACAACCTCAGTTCAGTTTTCTAAAAAATGTCCAATCATAACCATATGATACAGCATTAATATTTTCCTTCAATATCAAGAAGTCATCTCTGGTAAGTATTTATCAATTTTTTTTCTAGCTTAAATTAGACTTAATATACCAGTATACCCAGTAAAAAGTTCATCTATGAGATTGTAAATTAACATTTTTCTGTATTAAAATGTCTTTATCTTTTGTTTGTAATCCAGTGACCACACTTGTATTCTTTCAAGTTTCCATAATTAGCATAACTGCTTTTGTATTAGAGCAAGTAATGTCTGTGTACCTATGATGAGCTAAGCTTCATGTTCTTCCTTCAGGACCCCGTAGTTATATTTTCTTCATATATTCTGAATATATGTGACATACTCCAAATATATCCTGCTGTATTTCCTGACATACTCTGACATTAGCTTGCTTTGCCTTAGCTGTCAGTGTATGTGAATTTGCTTTGCCCAAGTTCATAGATAACCAAAGGCTACATGATTGCTAACACAAGAGTAAAAAATAAACAAAAGAAAACAAACAAATAAAAACATACACAGAAAACCTCCAACATAAACCAAAAACCTTGACAAGACAAAACAAAGCAAGATAACAACAAAACCATGAAACAAACAAGCAAACAAACAAACAAAAAACCCTCACAGTTTGTGTTAATAAACCTTACCTCTCAATAAGGTTTATTAACTTGAACTCCATGCTTCATTAGTGCTGTCACATGAGGTTTTTTTGTTTGTTTGTTTTTATATGTAGAGCCCAGGCACAGCAAGCTATATCTACCCAGCACATAATCACGAAAAGAACATGACTTGTGTGCATAAAAGGCATCTTGTGTCTGTTAAGAGCTGAAATATGAGTTTTCTGTGTATGCCAAAAGCTACGTTGTGCATCATGGTCTATTATATTTGTTTATACAAATATATTTATGCATATTTGAGGTCAGAGTAGGAATTTTTCTCTTTTCATCATACTAATCCAAGGAATTCATTTATAAAGTACATCCCTCCTGGCCTTCATTTGGATAGTCTAAACTTTTAAATTCTTTCTGTAAAGCTCTCAGTTTCCTCAAATTTTACTCCATGCCTTTTCATTCCAGTTCCAGCTTAATTTCTTCTTTCATTAGCATGAACAAGCTCTTACAAATGCTTATGTTCTGAAATATATATCTACTTTCACTTTTATTCTTTTATTTACAGAAATAGTCTAATTTTTTTTATTTTATTTTTTCACAAGTCTTAGACCCTATGTCATTCTTGAAAAACACCTGGATGTCAGTGTATGTAAAATGACATTAATGCTGGAACTTATTCATCTAAATTCAATGTAGATACAGAATTATGAAATGGTTAGAGTTGGAAGGGAGTTCTGGAGTTCATCTGGTCCAACCCAGCTGCTCAGTCAGGGACACATAAAGCCTCTTGACTAGGACCCTAAGTAGTTTTTGAGGATGTCACCCACACAGTAAAGGAGTGATTTCTGACGTTCAGATGGAGTCTGCTCTTACAATTTGTGCCCATTGCCCCTTGTCCTGGGATTGTCTATTCATGAAAAGAACCTGGTTCCATTCTGTTTGCACCTCCCTTCATGTATTTATACATATCAAGACTATCCTCCCAAGTCTTCTCTTCTCTAGATTGAACTGTCCCAACTCTTTCAGCCTCTCCTTAAAAGTACAAGTTCCTTGATCATCCTTATAGATCTCAATTGATAACCTTCTAGTATGCCTAGGTCTGTTGTACTGGAGTGCTCCAAACTGGACACAATACTCCAGATTTGGTCTCACCATCACTGAGCAGATCACTTTCACATAGAGCTTTACATGCCTTAATTTAGTTGAATTGCCACCCTAATTTCAAAAGCAAGCTAACAAATTTTCTGCAGGACACTATTACTGCTGCTAAACAAGTAGGAAAACAGATGGAGAAAAAAAAAAAAAAAAAAAAAAGAAAGAAAGAAATAATAAGCAATGACCAATATGATTACTGGTTCTAGAGAACCTATAGATAAGACTGGGTATTTATGATATCATTTTTATTTCCATCTCTACATTGTTCTTTACTTTACTGTAAATTTTCCACAGTTCTATTTGTTTTCTGTCATTGTTTACTGTTATTATTATTATTATCATTATAGAAGACTGCATGTCAGCATTCGATAATAAACTAATAGATCAGTTATCTTCAAAAATATCCATTTACAATTTCTTGGTCTTTCATATGCTCATATAAGGAAAGACAAAATACCAAGCCCAATCAATTTTGTATAATTCCATATTTAATTGTAATATGGCGAGCAAGACAAACAAAAATAGCACATTGAAACTGATGGTTTCAGATTTAAAATCCTGTTTGCATTTATCTAAAAAAAAGTATTTAAAAGTACAACTCTTAATTTTTGTAAGAATAGTGTAACATCCACAATGAAAGAAAGAGATATTCTGGGTTTTGTTTTTTGCCTCATTCTGGTAGGATAAAGGAAATCATGCTGCTGGAACATATTTTTGTACCTTTTATCCAAATTTTAACACATAAATGCATGCTGACTTGCCAGAAAAGCTTTTTCTAAAAACTTTCTTCAACACTACATATCATGTCGGATTCATAGGACATTTTCCCAAATGTACTGCTTTTAATCACCTGTGAAGTTATAGATTATAGTTCAATTTTTGTAGCATACCTGAAAAACAAACAAACAAACAAACAAAACAAAACAAACAACAACAAAAAAACACCTTCTTAAGACTGGTCTAGTATACTTTATATAGGGCAAACTATCTGAACATAGACATACAGATTTTTCACTATTTCTTCTCTGATAATAGATATAGATCATCCCTCTTCCTCAGAAAATATCTATTTTTGTAAATGCTGTTAAATTGCAGGTTCTACATGTATTGTTTGTACACAGAAAGAAGATTTGTTTCCCACATAATTCCAATATTTTTAGCTTTTCCCCTAAATTCCTTCAAATGGTTGTTCATTAACAAGCCTCTTAATAATCTCATTAGTGAATCAGAAATTGGACTCCCAGATTACTGCAAGAGAAACAGATGTGTCATTATTCTAATTATTCAGTTTTAATTAATGAATCTATATAACCTTTACATACATACATAGAAGATACTGAGCTTATTTGTCCCCTAAAAAACTTACAGAACTCATGATATGTGGCTGACTAAAGCATACTGAAAGTGCATGGCCTCAGAATTTTTTCTTAGTTACAGCAGTACAAATCCAAAGTAGCAGCAGAATTCTTAAGTTTTCCCTGATGTCAAATTTAACTTAGTGCAGTATAATGAGTGCAATGAGTGTCACCTTAAATATTTAACAAGATTCCTGCTAAATTTAAAGGAGATTTCCTTGGTGGGGAAAGTTACATGTGTATATATTTTTTATTATGAGAATGTGAAAAATTCAGAGCTTTATCTGAAAATAACAGTCATAGATACATCTTCTGTATTTCCTCCATTCATATACCTCCTATGTCCCACGTTACTTCCTCATTTTTTACTCCTCCATGCACATAACAATTTATAACTGTCATTCTATTCATTACTAAATATAACCAGAAAAGATGGTTTAGTCTTTGATATCTGTAAGAGAAACATAATTAAAGATACTGCATTAGTTTGAACAGGTTTTTAATAATAAATGGAAGTGTTATATAGCAGTTCTATAGAATGAAAGAAAATAGCAAATTCAAATATATTTTTGAAGATACATTAGATTTTCAGCTCTGTCTAGGTTAAAGACATTCATCAGTGATTTCTATTTGTCTAAAGAGAAATGTACATATGTACAAGTTATTACAATCTGTACATCATCCTGTTAATGTTTTTTGTCTGAGAACTTAATATACAAACTCGTTTACAAGTTACAATACACAAACAAGCTGATGCAGATCATTCCATGATGAAGTGAATTCCAAATAGTAGAAGGACACTTTCTAATTTCTAGGCTTAAGTTCTTATCAAGTTTTTAATAACCATAATGTGTGAGATCAGAATGGATGAGAATCATCTCACTTTTATTTTGGGTATATAATGGAAGTTGTTTCAATTGGAGTTAGTCAAGCTAAACATTCTTTACAAACTAATGGAAAGAAACAGACAGTTTCCAATGTCAGTCAGTCCAGTGTCAGATAATAAAGACACTCCCCTTAGATAACTAATTTTAAATGTATAAATTGACAGCCCTTTAACTCAGGAAAAGAATAAAATGTAAAGTGTAAGATATGAAATAGGCGAAAAGGGAAAGTGATTTCAGCTTCCCATTTTAACTGCAGTCCATCTGAATAATTCATTTTTCCGATACTAGGAATACATAGTGGAAAATAGGCTCATTAAGAAGTATCTAGGAAATTTTAAGATACAGGCTTTAAAGAGTCTCCTGAGTATTTTAACAGATTCCCTTGTATAGTACCACTAAATAAAACAACAAAACAAAAACAAACAAACAACAAAACAAAAACAAAACAACAAAAAGTGAAATAATGAGTATGTCATAATTATAGAAAAGATTGAAATGAAAAAATATTAACATTAAATAAGTAGACCTAATAATAAAGGGTTCTGATTTTGCCTTTTTCTTCTTGTAGATAAGAAACTACATATAAAATGCATATTTTAATTTTTTTTAGGCTATGAACTAGTAAGAAATCCCAGAGGTCCAAAAATATCTGAATATTTGGGAGTAAGTGGCACATTATAATTTATCTTCTTTCAAATTTTCAAGCTTCTACAGAAAGTGGAAGGTATGAGCAGGTGAATGATCTGCTTAGCCTGGTGGTGAGGCTAAGTGATGAAACAGGTTAAAAGTACTGGGGAAGGACTGTAAGAGAAAGAGCAGCAGAGCTGTGCTCTGCCTTCATTGAAACAGGTTCAACCATCAGAGGAAGCTCCAGATCCAAGGCAGCCTACATCCTCTCATTTGCCAGGCTGAAGTCAAGACTAGTGTGGTATTAAGAAGCTGTCAATGGATGCAAAGGGCATCCTTCCCTCCTAATCATGCACACAAGTGGAACAAAGGCAAATCCCTTATATACATGCAAGTAAGCCATGACTACCAGCTTGGAGAGAGATCTGCAGCCTTGAGATCTTCACTCTATCTCTCCCATTCACACATATTTGGTTAGTTAACGATGAGGCTAATCTTTTTAGCAGGCTGTTGGAGGCCTCTAACAAGCAGTGTTCCCCAGGGGTTGTTGCTTAGTCCAATCTTGTTTAACATCTTCATCAATGACCTGGATGAAAGGATAGAGAACCCTCAGCAAGTTTGCTGATGATACAAAGCTAGGAGGAGTAGCTGACACACCAGAAGGCTCTTTGCCATTCACGAAGACTTGGATAGGCTGGAGATCTGCACAGAGAGGAATCTGATGAGTTGCAACAAGAGCAAATGTAAAGTCTTTAACTTTGAATTAATAACTGTGCATCACTACATGTTACTAGCTGACCTGCAGAAATAGAGGTCTGAGGAGAAGAACTTGGAGGTTCTAATCAACCATGTTGGCCATGTGCCAGCAGTGTTCCCTTGTGGCTAAGAAGGCCAATGACATATTTAGGCTGCATCGAGCAGAGAGTATGGCCAGGAGGTTGAGGGTGGTGATCCTCGCCCTCTGCTTTGCCCTGGTGAGGCCACATCTGGAGAACTGTATACAGGTATGGGCACCTCAGTTCAAAAAAGACAGATCTAGAAAGAGTTCGGAGGAGGGCCAGAATGACGACAAGGGGCCTGGTGCATTTCCCATTTAAGGAAAGGCTAAGACACCTGGATCTGTTCAGACTGGAAAAGAGAAGGCTGAGAGGGGATCTCATAACTGTCCATAAATACCTAAAACAAGGGACTCAAGTTGATGGAGGCAGATTCTTTTCAGTGGCATGCAAAAATAGAACAAGTGGCAACAGTAAGCAACTGGAACACATGAAGTTTCATGATAACATGAGGAATAGCTTTACTGTGAGAGTGAAGGAGCACTGGAACAGGCTGCCCAGAGAGGTTGTGGAGTCTACTCCTCTGGAGATATTCAAGACCTGTCTGGATGCCTATCTGTGCAGTCTACTGTAGAGAACCTGCTTTAGCAGGTGTATTGGACTTGATCTCTTGATGTTCCTTCCAACACCTATGATTCTGAGATTTGATTATTAGGATTGTACAGGATTTATGAGATTTAGGAGAGGAATCAGAGGTGGGAAAAGTACCACCTCACCTGACGAACAAATTCTAAAAGAAGAATTATTAAAATATAGACAATGACGCAGCCACATGAACACAATAAGGAGCTTAATACACTGAAAAAGAAAAAAGGAAACTAGTGACATATATCTTTAAATTTGTTTCAATAATGCTATCCATAGTAGCAAGAACAAATAAAAGGAACAAAGAGAATAGTTATGACTAGAAAGAAAACAATATTATGAAAAAGAAGTGATAGTTGTTCACAGGAGAGGTAGGTAGAAAACCGGATTCAGAATGACCAAAGGATGTGAAAGGGGAATGGTTTTAGAGATTAGACAAAGACACATTCTCAAATATCTGTGAGAAAAGAAATGATGAGGCAATGGTAGGCTTTTATGCATCCTTGATTATTTATTTATTTATCTATTTATTTATTTTAATTGGCATCACTTATAAAATAAGTCCAAGCAGAAAACTGTGGATAGACAAGTGTAGGTAGGTGATGGATGTAAAGTGGTCAGATAATGCAAATGGTAAAACGTAGGACTGAAAGAAGAAAAAACACCTTTGCACTGAAAATGGGAAAATATAGGAAATGATTTCAGAGAGTTGTAACAATGGCTGCTCAGAGAGGCTGTGAAGTCTCCTTTCCTGGAGATATTAAAGATCTGTCTGGATGCCTACCTGTGCTACATACTGTAGTGAACCTACTTTAGTAGGGAGGCTGGACTTGATGGTCTCTTGAGGTCTCTTCCAAGCACTATGATTCTTTGATTCTGCATGATTCTTCCAAAACATGCAGAACAAATAGATGCCAAGTTAACATTTAATTTAGTCCCTTGCAGTTACATTCACCGAACACTCAGAGATTTATCCAAAATATCTTTAAATACACTGCAAATCACAGTTCACAAAACATCTTCAAGTTCTACAAACTAAGAAAATACTCAACTAAGAAAATACAATTAAAGAAAAATAATAAAAGTCACAGTTATGAAGTTCTGAGAAAAGGGAGCAAGAAAGGAAAAGAAAACAAATGTACTGCAAGTATCCTACATTCAGCAATATCAAATTTGATAATCTTCATGCCAAAGGGGAAAGGATAATATCTATCACAATATCTAGTGATTACCTAGAGAATGAGTACATTTGCTGGACATCAATAAGAAAATTCAAGACTTTAACAACAGTGAAAACATACTCTCCTATGCACACTGTTTTTTCTATGATCAGCACCTAATATAAGCTGATGTGAAAGTGAAAAAATAATCTGTGAAAAGCAGAGAAAAAAATCTTCCTGGACTGCTGAATGTGATAAGTAAAATTATGAAGAAACGATGTAGTATTATAAAATTATTTTGACAAATAGAAATACAACTGAATCTAGAGGTAGGCCTATTTGAAATGAGAAGAAAAAAGGACTTAAAACTTGAAAAAAAGATAGATACAGTATCTTTTAGATGAAAAAATGTCATAAAAATTCAAAGTTTCAAAGTGTCTTTGACATTTTTTAATCTACCCTTTCCGTTGAAGGGGGCGGAAGACATATTTTTTGGACAAGGGAAGGGAAAGGTACTGAAGGGAAAAATAATGTTTTCAAGAATTAGTGTAAATTTCCAGTTAGTTGTCAGAGGTTACAATTCACTGTTCAACCTACAGTGGATGGGTATGCCCAGTGCATGCTAACCCGAGTAGCCAGTGTTCTGAATTATTAATCTCTTGACTTTAGAAATCATGTTGATGTTCTGTTACAGTTCTAGCTGTAATATGTATTGAAGTCTTCAAATTTTAGACACAGTAAAAACAATTGAAAAACTCTATTGCTCTTCCTTCCTTCCAAAGCAGTATTATTTTGTTCTACAAGATGATTTATTTATTTATTTATTTATTTATGCCTTTGAATGACATTATTTAGAGTGTACTTGACACTGAAATAATATCTTCAAGGAGCCATTTAATGTCTCATCACAGGGGCTGCTTTATACAACAACCTTTTCTTAAATATATTAAGAAAGATTATTTAATTATTAATTTTTATTTAATAATTAAAATATAAATTTATTTAATAATTAAAAAAAAATTAAGATTTCTTCAGTCTTTTTTATTCTTCATACCTGCCCAAGATGCCTTCTTGCTCTTCAGTGTTAATACTGTCATATTTCTTTTTAATCTTTCAGCCAAGCATTCTATACCTAGTTTACTACCTTCTTGTATCTCAGTTGTTCTGCCATCTTATTCTGAACTCTCTTCAAATATTATCTTGCTTGAAAAAGGGTTACCCATAAAAGAAAGAAATATACTAAGCACATCTACCTGGTCTCAAGGTAGGTGCTTATAATGCTTATAACTTCTCTGGTTTAGGGCATCGATTTCTGTTCTGATTACAAGTCTATTTTTATCTACTACAATAGGCAGCAAACTCATTTCGAGTTTACTGCTTAATATCCCCTTTAATTATGTCTGATTGATACAGCTATTGGTTTCAGGGAGTCATTATATTTCTCTGTGAGATGAGAGATAACATGAGAATTTCTATAGAATCATGACTGAGATGGAACTGCTACTTCTTGTTACTAACAAAGGTGATATGGTAGTGTTTAAGCTCTTCAGACATCCTAAAACTGGTAAATTCAGATAGGTACTTGAAGAATAGAAGCCAATCCAGGAAAATACACTTCAATGAGCTACTTAGGAGATCATTACACCATGAACATCTTCCTTAACTAAAAAACCAAGAAGCACAGTAGGTGCATTTTCTTCTTTCATCATGCTTTATTGTCCTTGTTTTCCTGTCTTCTCTAAGTTCAAAGTCATTTAGAATTTGTCCCTCCTCCAGAGCAGAAGCATTATTGTGTGGAATTAGCATTTTATTTTCTGCTACCTTTAGTAAACATAATAACAAAATATGCAACATGCTGAGTATACGGTTTAGAAACTTAATATAGTTGTATGAGTGTTTATCAGCATATTCAGAGTACACTAGCAAGATGTTCCATATGTTCCACAGTTTTTATTTTGACATTTTAAAATTCATCACAATTCTTTTCTGCTTGGGACACCGAAAAGAATGAATCTGTAATTCCATTTTATTTTTTAAATAATTATTTCCCAGTCACTAACAAAAGTGAATTCTGATTGATGTTGGGCAAGAATTTAAATGGTGTTATATATCTTTTCACATACAGATATCCAAAGTCAGAAGATTTTAGAAAAACTTAAAAAACATAAAAGAGTAAGCTCCTACTCTCTATTCTGAGTGCTTTTTTTTTTTTTTTAATAAACTCATCATGATTATTTATATACTTCCAGTCTCTATTTGTGATAGCTAAAAAAAACAACACTACTCTCAAGTATTTGTTACTCCATAGTAATAAAAAGCTCAATTTAAATCTTGCCTTGTAAAATTAAGTCAATTTAATCTTAGCTATTTGTTCAGTCACATATTCTTGGTATAATGTCTGGCCTTCAGCTTGCACTACAAAAAATGTTTGGGGCTTGTACAAGTCCTTTATTTTATCTGCTAGCTACATATGGATGCTTCGGATCACTTAGAAATTCTCATATCATACTGGAAACATAAGTTTATCTTAAAATCTTATTTTTTTATCTTTCCTCTGGATTAACTTCCTAACCAGAATATGTCTATTAAAGAGCAGGTTGTTCTCAGAGCAACTTCCAGTTGAGTTCAGAATTTTTCCAATGATCAAGACATTTCAGCTTCTTTTGGTAATCCAGCCCAGTGCTTGATCACCCCTGAAGTGATTTTTTTTTTCGTTTTTCCCCTACAGAACCACAGAAATTGACCTAAACAAAAGCCACAAGATAGGGCTATGAAGATATATAGGAGCATGGAGCATCTGCCTCATGAGGAGAGGCTGAGACACCTGGGATATTTCAGCCTGGAGAAGAGAAGATTGAGAGGGGAACTTATCGATGATTATAAATATCTAAAGGGTGGGTATCAAGTGCATGGGGCCAGGAAAGTTTCAGTTGTACTTAGAAACAGTTAGAGACAAGGGCACAAACTGGAATAAAGAAATTTCCATCTGAACATAGGAAAGAACTTTTACTTTGAGTACTACAGAGCACTGGAACAGGCTACACAAAGAGGTGGATTCTTTTCTCTGGAGATCCTAAAAGCCCAACTGAATGCTTTCCTGTGTAACTTACTCCAGGAACCTGCTTTAGCAGGGCAGTTGAACTAGACGATCTCCAAAAGTCCCTTCCAACTCCTATAACTCTGATTCTGTGACTTTCATTTCACTAGAATTATAATATTTATCTCAGAGGTATTTCTGAATATATGAATACAGATCAACAATTTTAGTTCAGTGCAGTTGTAAATTGGCTCACCATAATATTGAGTGGTTGTTTGGAACGTATTATGGTTATTAAGAATATATAAATTATAACGTGTTATACTGTACTTCTTCTAAAGAGATAATCTCTCAACTCTTGAACCACACAATTACTTTTTATATAAAGAACATCCAAAGGAAAAAAAATTGCTCAACAGTTCTGAAAAAAATACCTCAAAGGAAATGAAAAAATGTACGCCTCTGAAATATGACTAAACTTCACATTAATATACCTACATTTTTAAATCTGTATGTTTTCATGTGTAAGCCACGTCTGTTAACAAGATCAGATCTTATCTGAAAAATGGAATGGGTAATCACAGGAGCCATCGTGTATCAGTGAAAGGTCAACTGGGGGATCAGGCACAGTCAGCATAGGTTCATGAATAGTAGATCCTGTTTAACAAACCTGATTTCATTCTATGACTAGGTGACCCGCTTAGTGGATGAAGGTACGGCTGTCAATGTGGTCTACCTGGATTTCATTAAAGCCCTTGACACTGTCCCCCACAACATCCTTGTGGAGAAGCTGGCTGCCCACAATTTGGACAGGCATAAGCTTCACTGGCTGGATGGCTAGGCCCAAAGAGTTGTGGTCAATGGAGTTAAATCCACTTGGTGGCTGGTCACGAGTGACGTCCCCCAGGGCTCAGTACTGGGGCCACTTCTATTTAATATCTTTATTAACAATCTTGATGAGGAGATTGAGTGCACCCTCAGTAAGTTTGCAGACAATACCAAGTTGGGAGGGTTGGGCCCAAGGAAAACTGTATGAGTTTCAATAGGGCCAAGTGTCATGTCCTGCATTTTGGTCACAACAACTCCAGGAAACCCTACAGGTGTGGGGAGTAGCTGGAAAGCTGCCTGACAGAAAGGGACCTTGGTGAACTGATGAACAGGCGGCTGAATATGAGCCAGCAGTGTGCCCAGGTGGCCAAGAAGGCCAATGGCATCCTGGCTTGTATCAGGAATAGCAGGACTAGGGAAGTAATCCTGCCCCTGTACTCAGCACTGGCGAGGCTCCACCTGTAGTACTGTGTTCACTTTTGGACACCTCAGTACAGAAAGGACATGGAGGTGCTGGAGCAGGTCCAAAGAAAGGCAACAAGGCTGGTGAAGGGCTTTGCAAATATGACCTATGAGGAGCTACTAAAGGAACTGGGGCTGTTTAGTATGGGGAAGAGGAGGCTGAGGGGAGATCTTCTTGCTCACTTCAAAGACCTAAAAAGTGCTTACAGTGAGAGTGGGGTTAGTCTCTTCTCACTGGTTACAGGTGACAGAACAAGGGGAAATGGGCTTAAGTTGGGCCAGGTTGGATATCAGGAAAAACTTCTTTACAGAAAGGGTTGTTAAGCACTGGAATAGGCTCCCCAGGGAGGTGGTTGAGTCACCAACCCTGAATGTGTTTAAAAACTGTTTGTATGTGGTACTCAGGGACATGATTTAGCAGAGGGTTGTTAAAGTTAAGGCAGTATGGTTAGGTTGTGGCTGGATTTGATCTTGAAACTCTTATCCAACCTGTGCAGTTCTATGATTCTATGATTCTACAATTCTATGAAATATTTACTTCTTTCAGTATTTTCCTTGGTTACCAGATGGATATTTGATAAGCATAAACCAGCTCTGTGTCATACATACCTGCCCAAAGAAGATAGCTGAATGTCTCAAAATGTCTCAGATGTCACTGAATGTACTATATGTACTATATAACAAACAGCTACTGAATGTACAATCTGGATGACCTGCCTAAGCCCAATTGACTCATGCCACATGAGGCATTCTACAGGCTGCTCCATAAAAAGTTACATTCCCTGTAAGTCCTGTGTCATGTCTGTGAATTTCCTATGGTTGTTTCACGTTAGGATGGCATTAAAGCGGCAGTAAGTGCAGCTGAGATTTCTGACTCAATCTTGAAGAACAGTAACACTTTCTACACTTTCCTGGAAGAACTGTGCAATGAAACCTACCACTCTAAATCACAAAATGAGCAAAAATTACAATCAATATACTTTTTCAAGGACTATAACAGTCTTATAATAGATCTTTTTTACTGATATTTTTGTGGCGTGCAGGATATGGTGAAGTTGTAGAAAACATCAGTGCATCAAGGAATTTGTGGGAAATTACATAATTTAACTAATTAGTTTTTTCTGCTGAGAATGATGACCTGGTTATATACCATCAAATAATTTTTTGAATTATGCTTTTATTCACCAAAGTTGAACTATCTGTCCAAATCATTTAGCAGGTTGAACATCCAGATAACAAAACACTTTGCAGTTGTATAAATAATGTAAACTGCTTAATGTTCTTCAGAAATAGAACAACCTGCATCAAAAGAGAAATGCTTTATTTTGATGACCTGAAAATGTATTTTCCTTTAGACTCATGACTTAATAGAATGTAGTAAACATACAACGTAAATAAAAATAAATAAATAAATCACTAGAGCAAAAACATTAATCAGACAAGTTTTTCTCATGCTATTTCATATCTAAACTTTGCATTGTTCTTGTCAGTTCTGTTGAAAGCACTTCTGTTATTTTTGTATCAGTGCGTCTGGAATAAGCCTCTGTATTAGAACTTCACCTTTGGATATATAGTAAAACATACATCCTTGAAGAACTGATAATGCACCTTCCCTTCAACCACAATTAAATGTAAGAGTTTAATCTCTGCTGAAGTGTATTCCGTCTGAGAAGAGGGATAAAAACAACCCTCTGTCTCCATTTTTTTCTCATAAAGTCATGAAATGCATCTAATTATTCAAAGTTACATTAAGTTTTAAGTCTCTGATGAACTTCGTAAACCTTAAAAATTTTACGTATTCTGATTTTCACTTCACCTTCTATTTCCCAAGACATGGAATATAATAATACTTACAATTTAAGCAGAATAAAATAAGGTAAACCATCAGAACACCATGCAACATTTGTGATTAATCATAAATTTTCTGGATAATATCTTTCTATTAATTTAAATACAAACTCTAAGATGACAGTAGAGACCCTTCTTAGAAACACAACTTCAGTGTAGACTGCAGCCCTATAGCCTTAAAATTACCTTATTTCTATTGCTAGTAGCAGACTTCAGATTTTGTATTAACTTTGCATAAACTAAGAACTTGGACTTGCAATGTTTATTTTGTCTGTACTTGTCTTGATTTGAAAGACGTGTTGTTTAAGCATAGTTAATAGGAGTTCTCTCGCAACCAGGTGGCTGTTAAACAATTACATTTAGTTTTCGTTTAGCTTTGTGTGATTTCCTATAACTATTGCTATCACAGTTTTGATATATATTTAACTAACAGTATTAACTCATTGTTTGAACATAGGCCATTTGTGCAACTGACATTACACACACACAGTCCTTATCATTACATATGCCGTAAACTGTTGTTCTATAAAGTTGTGTTCTAACTCATTTAAATACTATGTTGAATCAAGTTTTACATACACATTTTTGTGTCTATTTGCAGAAGTATTGTATTTGAAGGCACAAGGCACAGCAGTGTATTGCAAGATGAACTGATTCAGAATTGTATTGCTTATTTTTATATTTCTGTGACATGATTTTACTATTTTAAGTTGAAAATTAGTATGGAATAAGAGATGATGAATAATGTTACTTGCATTTTCTAAGTAAGTGTTATCACATAGAATTTGATCTATGGCCTACCATTCCTAGATGCCGGTTTACAGGTATTCTATAAAGACTTTTTTTTTTTTTAATAGATTTTATTTCATATTTATATTCTGTTGATTGCTAAGTTCACATGCTCTTCTAGAAAATCTAGAAAATTGTTCTGATTTACAACATATAAATCTCTTTGGTCTCTCTACAATCTTAATATCCCATCATAGTAGAATAAACCTTTATATACAAATTAGTTAAGTTTATTTGTTCTTTCAGAAGTTTGTGTTTGTTTTTTTTTTTCACTCAGCTTTTTTTAGTGTTATCTTATATAACAAATGTTTCCCCCCCCAAATGTCATTTTTCTTCTCATATTTTTGTTTCTCAGTCCAGAATGATTATAGACCAATATTTTTTGTTGGATTTTTTTTTTTTTTCTTTTCTGCTTTAATTCCTTTCTTATCTTTTTTTTGTTGTTGTTGTTTCTTTGTTTTGAGATGATGAACAACAACAAAGTCCAGAAAGCATACTAATCACGTTTGTGGACAGAACTTGAATTCTGATTTGTAGTGCTTCAGTAGTGTAAAAGAAACAGAAATATATTGACAAAAGAAAGGCTGAAACAGATTGATTGAAATTCTGAGTTTCACTTTCTGTCACACTGACACACTAAACAAATATACTACAATTGTGGCCCTTTGAAATCTGCCAGGAATCTGTTCAATAAATCCTCTTCATACAATTACAGGTTTATGACCCATTGTGACCCATTAACTTGTGATGTATTTAAGATAATATGCATAATTTTATATTTCAAATATTCATTCTTTTATTTATTTGTTTATTTATTTTTTACTGAACTATTAAAATAGTTTTCAGTGCATGTACTTTTTCCTTCCATATTGCACAGAGTCTACTATACAGATTGCCCCATGCATGGGTTATTTTTTCTTTCAATGCACATTCTTTATATAATATAATTTGTATAATTTGTTGTTTATAATTTTATTTTATTTATTATTTATTATATTTTAATTTAATTTTAATTTAATTTTATAAATTATACAAATAAATTCATATCATACAAAGAATTTATTTATAGCAATTTCTGTGCTAATCAAGTCCACAAGTATGCCTAAACATTTTCAAGGGCTGGTCTTTTGTGCATCTGTTTTTGTTTGCTAGTTTTCTTTTTTTCAATATTTATTTATTTATTTATTTATTTATTTATTTATTTATTTATTTATTTTGCTTTTGAGATAGAGGTAAATACGTGTATGTAGAATATTTCTTTGAAAAAACAGGAATTGTAGAAATAGTAGCAAATATTTCAGGTTAGATAGATGCCAAAGAGAAGACTTAATTTAAAATGAAAATGAATACTTATATTTAAAGAAAAAAAAGAAGTTCTAAATGACTTGAAAGTAAGATAGTTTAAACGTCAAAATCTTGGCAAATCTCACACTAAGTACTGACAAAAAAATGGAGGGGAGTCTCTGTGAGAAATTCTGAACACTTCAATTAGACATTCAGTAATTTTGGATTAATATCTCCCAGCACCCTTACTGCTTTTGAATTAAAACACTGAAGTGCTACAGAACTGCAGTTATTATCTCCAATTCTTCTGAGCTGTTATATCCAAAAAAATACACAAAAAATATTATTCTGGTTTTCATCAACTTACAGGATATTTTTCTATCACATCTCTTCTGAATCCTTGCTTATTACATCTGATAGCATAATGGCTGCAGCAACAACAGCTTTTCCAGTTCTTATTTTCTTTGCTGGTATTGATTCTCCCAGTGACTTGCACTTTTCTACAGAGAAAAAACAAACAAACAAAAAATCTTACACATTGTATGGTTTTGGTTTTTTTGGTTTGGGTTTTTTTTTTTTTTTCAACTTCAAATTAGTTAATAGGTAAAATATCACTTTAACTTTTATGCACATCATACATGAATGCCTGAATTCCTTCAGGCTCTCTCTCTCTTTTTTTTTTTTCCCCCCCAAAAATTTCTCTTCCTTCCTGCCATCATGACTGGAAAAATCCACTGTTACTGGCAGTGAACCGTAAGTGGGAATGACTATACTATTTTGTCCCTTTTTACTGCCTGTGGGAAATTGCTATAATGATTTCCATCAAGTCAGACATGGCATATCCAAGGAGGTCAGCTTTGAAAATAAAATAGGATTGCTTTAAATATTATATAAAATTTACTACATATATTTTTTGTCACATATGTGCCAGATAGAATGTAAAACAACAACAAAAACATACCCAAAACTACAAAGACAAGAAAAAAACCTTATTGGAACTGCCTAGTTATATAGATTTGTTGTCAGGAAGCAATCAGAACAGAAAATTCCACTACATGTTACAATTTGTCTAACTTCTCAGTGTGCTAAAGCTTTAAAGAACATGATTTCAAACAAAATATTTGGTGTCCAGGAAAAGAACATACATATCTCAATAAATGCACAATACAGGCTAAAGCCTGCATAGAACTGAATCTGGCAAAAGTGATAAAGGATAATATAAAAAGGCTTTTTTAAAATATGTTAACAGGGAATAAGTTAAAAGGAAGACTAGAGAGAATGTGGGCCCCCTACTAATTAAGGGGGGTGTTCTGGTAACGAGGGATGCTGAGAAGGCGGAGATACCAAATGCCTTCTTTGCTTCTGTCTTCAGTGAAAAAGCTCTCCCTTAGGAATCCCAGACCATGGAGGTTAGTGAGAGGGTCTGGAGAATGGAAGACTTCCCTTTAGTCAGGGAAGAGGTGGTCCCTGAGCGTCTAGGCAACGCCAATGACATTTATGAACATTGGTTCATAAATCCATGGGACCTGATGGGGTGCATTCATGGGTGCTGAGGGAGCTGGCAGAGGTGATTTCTGAATGGCTCTCTATCATCTTTGAGAGGTCTTGGAGAATGAAGGAGGTGCCTGAAGACTGGAAGATAGATAGCCAATGTCACTCTTGTCTTCAAAAGGGCAAGAAGGAAGATCCAGGTAATTACAGGCCAGTCAGCCTCACCTCTGTCCCTGAAAAGGTGATGGAACAGCTTGTGCTGGTTACAATCTTGAGACAACTGGAAGAAAAGTAGGTTATCAGGAGTAGTCAGCATGGTTCAGCAGGGGGAGTTCATGCTCAAGAAACCTGGTATCCTTCTATGATGTTGTCACTGGCTGTGTGGATGGGGGGAGAGCAGTGGATGTAGTCTACCTTGATTTCAGTAAGGCATCTGATACTGTCTCCAGTGACATCCTTATAACAAAGCTGAGGAAGGGTGGGATAGCTGAGTGGACAGTAAGGTGGGTTGAGAACTGTCTGACTGGCAGTGTGCAGAGGGTCATCACTGGCGGTGCAGAGTCCGGTTGGAGACCTGTAACTAGCGGTGTTCCCCGGGGGTCAGTGCTGGGTCCGGTCTTGTTCAACATCTTCATCAATGACCTTGATGAGGGGATAGTGACCACCCTCAGCAAGTTTGCTGATGATACAAAGTTGGGAGGATTGGCTGACACACCTGAAGGCTGTGCTGCCTGCCATTCAGCGAGACCTGGACAGGCTGGAGAGCTGGGCAATAAGAAACCAGATGAGCTTTAACAAAAGCGAGTGTAGAGTCTTGCAACTAGGCAGGAATAATTGCATGCACCAGTAGAGGTTGGGGGATGGTCTGATGGAGAGCAGCTCTGCAGAGAGGGACTTGGGTGTCTGGTGGACAACAGGTTGGCCATGAGCCAGCAGTGTACCCTCGTGGCCAAGAAGGCCAATGGCATTCTGGGGTGCATTAAAAAGAGCGTGGCCAGCAGGTCGAGGGAGGTGTTCTTCCCCCTCTACTCTGCCCTGGTGAGGCCTCACCTAGAGTACTGTGTCCAGTTCTGGGCTCCCCAGTATAAAAAAGACAGGGATCTCTTGTAAAGAGTCCAGCAGAGGGCCACAAAGATGAAGAAGGGTCTTGATCATCTCCCCTATGAAGAAAGGCTAGGTGAATTGGGTCTGCTTAGCCCTGAGAAAAGAAGACTGAGAGAGGACCTGATCCAGGTCTATAAATATCTAAGGTGTGGGGGGCAAAGTGGTGAGGCCAGACTCCTTTCAGTAGTGTGTGGAAACACGACAAGGGGAAACGGCCAGAAACTAAAGCATAGGAAGTTCCACACGAATGTGCTCAAGAACTTTACGGCGAGGGTGACGGAGCACTGGAGCAGGCTGCCCAGGGGGGTTGTGGAGTCTCCTCTGGAGATATTCAAGACCTGCCTGGACGCCTACCTGTGCGACCTGGTGTAGGGAACCTGCTTTGGCAGGGGGGTTGGACTCGGTGATCTATGGAGGTCCCTTCCAACACCTACGATTCTGTGATTCTGTGATAGGTATGTGAATGACTGTATTATAACAAGACAGATTAGTAGGATTTTTCTGTTGTTTTTTTTTTTTGCTTTAGTGCTCCCTATAATTCCCCTCAGTAGTATTTAAGTATAAGAACAATACTAGTTCTAAGAAAGAATTCAACTCACTTAACTTTATATTTCTTTATGTTTTATGTTTAATCACTGCTGCCAAACGTGACTATATATAGTCCTTCCATAGCAGATAAAACTAATGTCTTAAGGAAATATTTAATTATTTCATTTGTACTCCAAGATGAGTCACTTTTTTGAAATGTCTTTCACCTAAGTAAGTGGCCACAGGAAAAAACCCAGCTAACTCAGAGGACATGCTGTTTCTAATGGAAAATAAAATAAGAAAATATATTTCTAAATACAAACTAAAGTCATACTAATCATATGGCACATAGGATTTATTTCACCTAATTATAGAGGTCACCAGTAACCATTTATATCTGAATTAGTTTATTATAGTGTGCTTTTATTTCATGGAGAAATAAGTGACTTGTTTTGCAACAAATATGACCTATCTATATCTTAGATATGATTATATGTTAGAATGGAATGAATTATTCTTCATATGTGTAGGCCACTCTATTTCCATAAAAGCAAAATATCACTATTTCATTAAGAGAATTCTCGGCTATGAAACACTATTTTTCAACATGGTCACCATCATTAGCTATGCATTTTCATCAGTGATGAACAAGTAGAGAACCTGTATGCAGCAACTACACAGTTTTGCACCAGTGGAGGTTGACACAATGTTGCTGTTGCCATGGCTGGAACTCACTACCCACTGCCTCACTTTGCTCCCATCTGCTGTTTACTCTCCATAAACATTCAGGAAGCATCAATAAATGTCAGTGGTTCCAGGTTTTTTTTGTGCTTGGAGGAATTCAATTCCACACCTTTGCTTTATATGCACTTCGAGTCAGATGCGATTTTTGTCAGACTGCCTCTCTGCTTCCATCAGTTGCACAACAACAAAGTTCAATGAAATACTGATGAGAAGGTTCAACCTCTAGTTTCATACCACCAACATCCACTTCTGATGTTGTGGGCCGTAATAATAAAATAGGAGATTCTACTTTTGGAGCAGCACTCACATTGTCAGGTTTCCTAGTAAAAACATAGATCCCTGAATTCAGTCACTAGTCACTATATTCAGCCACTTCTATGTTTTCACGAATGTTTTTTTTTTCTTTTGTTTGTTGTTGTTGTTTTTGAGGTTTAACAACTGGCATTTGTTTGTCTGACTATTCATAATTTGCTTGAAGAGCATGCACATGTATAAGAAAGAAAAAAGAACTGTTGGCATTGCACATTACTATCTTTATAATAAAACACTGAACTATAAAAAGAGTGAAATCTAAATTCCTTGTCAGGTTTTGCAAAAGAAAATGCAAAGATCCTAAGCCAGCATCTCAGCAACAAGCTGTGTAATACTATTGCGGACAGTTCTCCTGTGACTGACTGTTGAATCTGGTAAGACAAGAGAGACAACAAGGTGAAGAATTTGTAGGTATTTTCAAAGACTATCACTCAAAAAAAGATTGTATTATATTGCTATTTGCAATTTATCCAATTGGAAAGTAGAGGCAGGGAAGTTATCACAATTATCATAAAGAATAAAATGTTTATTATGCAGATAAACTGTAACTAATAAAAGAACAGACAAACTTGTCACGTAGAAACATTAATGTCTATTAAAGAGACAAAAGATTTCCTATTCCAATAGCTGAATTAGCATTACAACTGTTTGCTACTCTCTCATGTCACATGCCTAGTAATTAAGAGAAATCTGAATAGGAAAGTGCTGAAAGATTGTAGTTTTATGTTTACCCCGTATATTCTATGACATACTTCCTGTGGGTCTTATCTATTAGTATGCCTCTTGCGTAAGTATGCATAAATGCACAGTACATCAAAGAAACAAACATAAAATTTCGAGAGTCCCATATTCATCTGATTGCACCTAAGACTGTTTACAACAAAAAGGCTTCGTCCTGTAATTAATGAAAAGTTTCAAGTGTGTAAACATACGCATATGCCCAGATTAAAGTATTAAGTAGAGCAATGAATAAGCTAAGGTACACATAAACTATTTTGGGGGAAAAAAGCATGTAAGAAACAATATCTTTGAGACTATGTCATGTTTAATGACTCAATGCTGATGTTCTAAGTAATGCACAACATTTGTGGTCTTTACCTTTTATAATCCAATACTTGCTTAAAAAAGCATGGTGATCTGAAAGTAGATGCTGAAATCTATGTTTTAAAAAAATGCGTTTGAAAATAAACATATTTTAATTTTACATATTTATTTTTTAGCAGGGCAGTATACAAATGTATTCTGATATATTAGTTAATGCACTAGCACAGGATAATAAAAGGCTGAAGGAGCTTTACTAAGCTTTGAAAATCTGTTTTGCCCTGTTATATAGTCTGTTCCGAACAGCTTGTACATCTTCATTTTATAAACAAGGAAGCATGGTTTGTGTTTAAGTTCCAGTGCAATATGTCCATGAGTTCTGGTCTCCTCATGGGCAAACACAGATAACATGCTGGAAAACACCACAGCTTTTTCCCTGCTCATACACTAGGCTTATTTTTCATAAAAAGTAGGGCAAGAACAGAGAAGTGTGTACTTCATATGAAGATTTGCGTCAGGGAACAGGAAAACATTAATGAGTTCCTGAATTTAGAAATATTCATGGTATCCCAGAAATCTGCAGACTGTTCTGGCTTAGGATTTCACAGTAATAAGCTAAGCCATGGATGGAGCAACTCAAAGTATCTTAGGAAAGGAGAATTTTAAAAATGCTATATTATTATACTGAAACCATAAACCATGATGAAAAGCTGTGGGGTAGGGAAAAAAAAGCAAAAATGTTTCCATGGAAGTTAGACATACCATCCTGCTTATTTGTTCTCAGTCTTTGTGCAAATATTCCATAAGTATCAGCTGGCACACTGGCTGAAAGAAAACTACAGTCTCTGGTTTTGTTAGAATCTTCTGACTAAATATATCTATTTCATGCTATCAGAACAGATTTTTAGGACTATTCTGATATTCCTGAATATGAAGAAACACCAGTGTTAGTTTTTTTGCAAAAAGAGCAGAAGAGATAGTAAGTATTCCATTGTGCAGATAGGAGATTTTAGTTTAGATGAATCCATTACTTTGTGATGGACTGCTAACAGTGAGCACACATTTTTAACAGATTGTGTACTCTCTCTCTTTGTCTCTCCCTTTTTGAATGTATGTAATAACTTTTATGAAACAATTTTATTTTATTTTATTTTACACAGACTCTGGAGGGCAATTATGGTGGCTTAGTAAACTGGTTATTTCCCACTGGATATTGTAATTCATAACAAACTAATTAATATTTTATCTGAAAGCACTATGAACTTTCACTGTTCTTTTTTTTATAATTAAAACAAAGTTGCTGAAATAATCAATGGCAATTACAAATACATGAAATGCATTAAATGATAATTTAAATAATTAATTATGCATTGTCACATTGGCATACTAATCATTTCTGGTGAGAACACAGAATGTTATACTTTACTTCTAAGACAACTGTGCTGATCATTTCAACTACTGAGAAAACTTGTGTATCGCTGGTTCTGAGTTATACAATTTAGAGAGAACAATGGTATGAAGGATTTATTAATTGTTTGAAAAAAACAAGAAATCCGCAGTCTAGTTAATATTTTGGTCTTCCTCAGGATCATGGCAGAAGCAAAGAATTTGTTTAAAATCTGATGCCTTCTGTGGTACAGCAGTTTTCCTTCTATAACTTAAAGCAAGAACAGATTGAAAAAAGGAGAAGTCTGAAAGCTGGTTTTGATAGGTATGTGTGACACAAAAATCCCTTTAGAAAGAGCATAACAGAATACAGTTCCTTTCTGTTTTTTTGACAGCATGAGTCAATGGCTGCATTCTATGAGATGTGAATATAAGTACTCCATGTAACAAAAGCAACAGAAAAAAAATTCATTTACTTAATTGTGACTTCACAACTCAGTATACACAGCTTATTGAATGTTACTCTCTGGAATGTTAAGGTTGTTTTTTTGTCGTTGTTGTTGTTGTTGTTTTGTTGTTGTTGTTGTTGTTTTTTTTCATGGATGTCAATTTTTCTTCTAACTGAGAAATCCCAGACAAATATTGTATGTTCAGAAATTGTCCTTCATATCCCTCATTATAGTGGGTTAGAACAAATAATTACAAGATCACAGAAAGATTAAGGTTAGAGGGGATCTCTGGAGGTCATCTAGTCCAACATCCTTGTGCAAACAAAGCCACTTAAGACCACACCTTGGGTTTTGAAAATCTCCAAGGAGGAGATTATACAACCTCTTTGGACAACCATCTTTATAGTACTCTGATACTGACACTGTAAATATGTGCTTCCTGATAATCAGGTGGAACCTCCTGTATTCCAGTTTGTGTGAAATAGATGTGTTTCTAAGTCTTCCTTTTATTTCTTACAGGCTGTAGTGATCTTTGCACTACTACTTGAGGAAATGAGAAAGAAAGAGGAAATGAAGGAGAAAAATGGGAAAGAGGAAAAATGAAAGGCTTGTTGGTATTAATACCAATAATAATAATGCTTTAAAAGATATTTTTCACAAACAGATGTTATGAGCAAGTTCTATCAGAGTGTATTACACATGGTTTACAAATACCTTCTTGGAATCAGCTTGTACAACTAGCCTGACTACATTTATGACCTGACATAGATGCAAAGACCTCGTTTGGTTGTAACATCATACTTGTCCTACTTAGTACGCTCATGTCTACTTATTATTTTCCCAAATGTTGCTCTGAACATAACTAAAAGTAACATGTACATAACATGTACATGTGCACGCAATCAAATGTTTTAATGATGACATATTAATCAGTGTAACTAATAAAATAATTACATTGGTGGTTTCAGCATTCTTTACAGGAAATACTATTTGACCAAGAAGAAAAAATGTGTACATAAAATCTACCAGAAGATGTTGAAGTAAAATTTATGCTGTGTGCTTTCTGCTCAGATATTATTCAGGTTAGTGATAGGTCCTTAGATCTTTTCAAAAGAGATGGGAAGTAAAGCAAAGGAAAGGGGGAAGGGAACTAAAGAGAAAAGGGAAGAGAAGGGAAGTGGGAAAAGGGAAGAGAAAAGGAAAGAGAAGGGAAAAAGAGTATTTTCAAGAATTTTTGTAAATGTCCGGTTAGTTTTCAGAGGTTAAAATTTACTGTTTAGCCTACGATGTATGATATGTACATGATAACCCTATGTCTTAATTTTAGCTAGGACAGAGTTTTTTTCTTCAGATTGCCTGATACGATGCTATATTTTGGTTCTAAGAGAAAAATAATACTGATAAAATACACCAATGTTTATAGGCATTGCTGAGCAGTGTTGTACAAAGCCAAGGCCATTCTAGTTTTTCAGCTCATATTAACAGAGGTCTGGAAGGGGATAGAATGAGGACAGTTGACCTAAACTGGCCTAAGGGATGTTAGATCCCACATGATATCACGCAGAAAGAGAGTTTTGAAGGAAGCAGGAATTTGTCACTCTCTCTTTACTACTGCTGAGGGGGCAAACTGGGCATTGATTAATGGCTGGTAATTGCCTGTGCGCCACCTGTTATGTGTCACAGCCTATATGTATAATTATTTTCATTTTCCTTTTATCTATTTTATCTATTTTAGCAAATTCTACTGTTTTGCTTTGGTTTGGTTTTGTTTTGGTTTTGGTTCTCTCCCACATTCCACTGGGAAGAGGGAGAATCAAGCATACGACTGTGTGATGCTTAGCCACCTGCTAGGGTAAAACACAACACCCTAGTAGCTGGTGACCTGAATTATTTATCTCCTGACATTGGAAACTATGTTGGCAATCTTTTACAGCTCCAGCTGTAATATCTTATGAAGTTGTCAAGTTTTAGACACAGTAAAAACAATTAAGAGTCTATTCCTTCTTCCTTCCAAAGCAGTATTATGTTCTACAAGATCTGTTTGTTGTTTTCTCTTTCTTTTTTTCCTCTGAATGATGATATTTAGAGTGTGCCAAACACTGAAGTTTCCAGTAATGTCCTCAAGAAGCCATCTCATGTCTCACTATGGGCACTATGGGAATTGTTTTTATAACAATCTTTTCTTAATGTTATCTACTTTTTTTTTTTTTTTTTCTCCTTTATTTGCTTAAGATGCCATCTTGTCATCTCACTATTCAGTCCTAATATTGTCATTTTTATTTTTAATCTTATTTTCACCTTAAGTGAAGGAAATAATTTTCTTGAAATTCCTTTTCGCCTTCATTACCTCAGCCAGAATCCTAAGCTCTTCAGCAATGTTTATCTATTGTATTCTTCTTTGGCACTATACTGAGATCTTCAGATCATATTAACATGGTGATATTTTGAGTTCCTGACCTGTACAATTTTTCTTGAACAAAAAATACAAGAACAAAAGTACTGGCTTAGGTCAACATTTTCTCTCTAAAAATGACCAAATTACAAGCTACTGGGGAAAGTGGGGGGAAAAAAAAAAAAAAGGGAAAGAACGTATGATTCTTTCCCGTAAAAACTATCAGAATCCAAATGCTTATAGTGAAGCTAATAAATAAAGTACTTATGTAATCCATAACATATCTTTTCTGATACAACCTGCATATTTCTGTAAAGGAGTTTACCAACTTGAATATTGTAGGGAAAACAAACAAACAAAAAAACAACAGAAACTTTCCCATCTCTGTTGCCATCTAATATTTGCTGACTATTGTGAGACTAATGTGAATAAACAGTTTCTGTCTATGTTTTTTGTTCTGTTGATATGACCATGAATCTTTTTTTGTAGGTCATATCCAAAAGTGCAAGAGTGTTCATCTCTTGTGGTTTGGCATTTCTTAGAATGTGTTTAGACCCTCAAAAATCTGTTAGATTCTTAAGCTCTGTTTGAACTGATAGGTCTTTTATACACAAAGACTTCTTAGAGTACTGAATGTTGTCTATAGATTCATCAATATTCTGTGGTTCAAAGAGGCCAATTGCAAAGTATTGGTCTTGGGTTGGAACAATCCCACAGATGAGTACAGACGGGGAGAAGAAATCCTCGAGAGCAGCCCTGCTGAGAAGGACTTAGGGGTCCTAGTAGTTGAAAAACATAACATAAGCCAGCAATATGCACTTGCAACCTAGAAGGCCAATGGTATCCTGGGCTCCATCAGGAGAGTGGCCAGCATGGAAGGGGAGGTGATTGTCCCTCTCTGCTCTGCCCTCTTTAGGCCTCATCTCGAGTACTGCATCCAGGTCTGTTGCCCCCAACATAACAGTGATATGGAGCTTTTGGAGAGGGTCCAGAGGGGGGCTACAAAGATGATCAGAGTGCAGGAGCACCTCTCCTGTGAAGATACACTGCGGGGGATGGGCTTGTTCAGACTGGAGAAGAGAAAGATCCACAAAGACCTCATTACAGCCTTCCAGTATTTTAAGGGAGATTATAAGCAGGAGAGAAATCAACTTTTATGCAGGTCAATAGTGATACCACAAGGGGAAATGATCTTATACTAAAAGAGGAGAGATTTGGATTAGATATCAGGGGGAGGTTTTTCAGAGAGAGCTTGGTGGATCACTGGAGTAGGTGGCCTGGAGAGGTCATGGATGCCCCTGTCCATGGAGACATTCAGGGCAGGCTACACGGGGCCCTGGGGAGCCTGTTCTAGTGCTTGATCTAACGGTTGGCAACCCTGCCCACAGCAGGAGGGTTGGAATTAGATGATCTTGGAATTCTCTTCCAACCCAAGCCGTTCTATGATTCTATGATTCTCTCTCCCTCTCTGTTTTTGTGAGTTTTCATGTGGAATGTTGTATTCAGCCATGGAGACACCAACATAAAAACAAACGAATGAACAAACAAATAAATAATCTGCTGGAGCAGAGCAAGAGGACAACAGGTGTGATCTGAGGTCTGGAGTACCTCTCCAATGAAGATGTTACTCAGTCTAGAGATGAAAAGGCTCTGGGGAGACCTTATAGTGCCCTTTCAGTACAGAAAGGGGTCCTACGAAAAATATAGAGATAGGGTCTGTTAGAAAGTGCAGTGATTGATAGAACAAGAGTTAATGCCCTTACATTTAAAGTAGATTTAGACTAGATGTTATGAAGAAATTATTTACTTGGAGGGTGGTGAAGGACCGGAACAGGCTCCCCAGACAAGCTGTGGATGCCCCATCCCCAGAAGTGCTTAAAGTCACATTGGATGGGGCTTTGGGCAACCTGATCTGATGGAAGGTATCTTTACCCATAACAGGGGCTTTGGAACTAGGTGATCTTTGTGGCTCCTTCCAACACATACCATTCTGTAATGCTGTGACCCTTCCCTGAACTATGATTGGAATTATGAATTCTACATAAGAAGCTAAAAATGTCGTGTTTCTAATATGTGAGTTCTCTCATATAAGTGATGTTAAAAGTGAAGAAGACCTTTCCTGATGTGTTAGTACTTAGTTGAGTACTTATCATCTGACATGCTTAATACCAGAAACTCAGAAATGCATGAATTTTGAAAACTGCATTTTACATTATAATTCCTTGTCTTTAATAGATATTCAAAGTAAGCATATGTTAAATAGCTTGATGCTTTATTAGAATTCACTAATATCAAGTTCTTTGGATACTTTTAATATTTGTTTATTCTGTGTAAGTTTTTTATTCCTCAGTAGCAGATAATTTATGATGAGATTTTTGAAACCACTAAAAAGCAAATGCAATATGCATCTTTGAAAATACACCCTAAAAATCCATACTTATTGTTTTTCATTCTTGCAGAATGAATTCTTATTTGTAAGCACTTTACTTTTCTACAGAATAGCACATAATTATTCAGAAAATACAAATGTTTTATAGTCAAATATTATGCATAACCTGCTGCCAGATTAACAGTTCCCATTCAAATGAACGAAATTCATTCATTTCAATACAAAAAGAAATGTCAGTGCTCAGGATTTGAAGATTTACGAATCAATAAGAGCACTAAATTTGACTGTAGGAGTATATAGTTTTAATACTTCATGAATATACCTTTGTTGATCTGCTGTTTCGATATGGTATTACAGTTGAATACGGACAACACACATTCTATAACTGTATCAACACATACATATGTATACATGCATATGTATATATGGGTCCTACAGTTCTCTTCAATAAGAATTAGTTTGCTTTTGTATTAAAATTTAAGATAAAATTAATAACAGATACTCATTAATTTGTGAAAAAGTCACTTTAAATGGGAAAATAATTTTTACTTTTTTTTTTTTCAATTCAAAATTTCTGATCTAAAATGAAAATAAGAAAGTTATAAGAATTAATTTTTGTTTGCTTGTTTGTATTTTCTTTTTGCCCATGATATGTGGGAACAATATAAGATAACAAAAGTGCTTGTTTCACCTATGTTTAATAATCTATCAATTATTTATAAAGTATTTAACTGGATGCTGCATGGCACTTGCACAAAGAAAGAGGAGCAATACAAAAATGAATTAAAAATGATCAAAAAACAGAAGGCACTGTTAATAGAAAAACAGGCAAATGTAAAAGCTTTACTGAACAGACATATTTCTGAAGTGATCAATAGAGAACAGTTTCCCAGAGTGTATGATGTTAACAAGGAATGGGATGTAACAAAATAGAACATTTGATCTAATTAATTTGCAAACCATATTTATCATAAAATAAAACTTTACATAAATAGCTATTTAAATAAAACTATGGGGAAACACAGAATTAACCCTTTTTGCAAGCAAAGGAAACAAGAAAGAATCATTGAGTTAAAAGCAAAACAAAATCAGTCAAACATCCTTCTAATCAGATCCACAAAAATGTAATGGTATAAATAAATAAATAAATAAATAAATAAATAAATAAATAAATAAATAAATAAATAATAGGGTGACCAATAAGCTGAATAATCAGCAAAAGCAGTGCATGGAATTCCATTACTCACAGCTGAGTTGATTCAGTGATAGACATATGTGAAAAAAAGACACCAACTGAAATGAACTCCATTAAGTTGTAAGAATTTATATGCAATCTATACATATACTTCAGATTATTAACACTTATTTTAGATGTGGAGTATCAATGAGTAGCTGTTCCATGGAATGTAAATAGCACATATGACCTAAGAATGATACAAAAATAATTCAGTAACTGACAATAGCAAATAAATATTTTTCTAGCATTTCTATATTTTTTTTTTTCTACTCAACATATATCAAGAAAATCTTTGGAATATGGAGCAGGTATTTATGCCAATGATGTCATATTCCCTGTTGCTTTGTCTCTAGTGCCTGAAATTTTCAAAGGAATAACTTTGGTACACAAAAGATGCTTGTACTGATTAAAAGAGAATACAACACTTGCAGAACTCCTCCAGCAAATTTGGAAACAAACAGAGTTGCTGGCACAGAATGAAAATGAAAGTATCTATGATTCTGAGTAAGGGTAGATAGTTCTCAGAAAATAAAATACAACACAACAAGGGGCAAAGGAGGTCACACCACTGAAACTATTGATTCATGACAGAAGTACAATTGTTTAAATTTACAGATGGGAGAAATCTTTGTCACAATCACAGTAGTGTTGCAACATGATTTGTCTCCTGTTGCAAAAGACACTCCTGTCATCCTGAAACACTGCAACTAAATGAATGGTACCTTCTCTAAAAATACAGGAAAGAAGAAATAATGCACAGGACCTAGTTTGGAGACAGACAAACAGGATTTGCTATCTCTTCTGATGAGCAATAATATTTTTGTAGATAAACCTGAAAGCACAGCCTTGGGGATTTTTCACAGGTTTAATACAATAAAATTAAATTGTCTTAGTTATGTACTGTATGCATTTATATGTAGAGAGAAGAATATAAGATGTGAAATTATGTTTTAACTTAGTAGCTACTGTGTGTGATTTCTGAGTCAGAGTTTATGGAAACAAAACAAAACAAAACTGTGAGACTCTTCTTTATGTCATACACAAACAACTTAATAAATAAAAATAAATTATTTCCTTTGCATGAGCATTAAGAAAGAATGATCATTGAAAAATATGTACATACAGGAAAAAGCAAACTGGTTGAAAGAATTCTTGGCAGGAATTTCAAACACAAGAAAAATGAAAATTATGAAAATTTCTTAATATCTTTCGTATAAGAATGATTGGCTGTATAAAGAATCAACCAATGTCTGCAAAGCAAGTGACATAATGACAGCTATAATAAAAATCAAACAAATGCTTTTTTTTCTTTGTTTCTCTCTAAAACATAATATTCTATTACAATCAGGTATAACTTAATGGAAGCCAATACAGGTCCAACTGGATGATTGCCACAGTGTCATCTTGCTTCATTGCTTGAGAATTTAAGAAACCTTTATTTTGTGGTGATGTGCATATAAGAATAAGAATTTATTTAAAAGATGACACCCTCGAGCTACCTGCTTAAGGAAGAATAGCATCACCAAATTTATCACATGGAAGGACACCGGAAGTGTAAGACCAACACTACAGAAAAGAACAGACTTGTACAACAATATTGACTGAGACACTTTTCTCCATTAATCTGTATGGTGACTATCAGTACTACTGTAAGACACGTGAGAACTGAAGAATTTTGATGAAACTGTTCTACTTAGACTTAACCTAGACTCCTAGACTAGCAGTAAGCTCTTGCTTCCTGATAGATGTATCTCATCTTGTGCCCATAAAAAAATTATTTTCATATCTGTTCTTTGACTTTGTCATAATTGTCAACAGTCATTCAGAAAAATGAAGAAGCCAAGAATGCTATTTCTTCTTAGTAGTTAGTGAGCCTTTAAAAATGCATATATATTTCATTTCTGAGAATGGTTTCTATTGTAATTTATTATCTGAGTGCTTTACCTATTTATTTATTTATTTATTTGGGTAGTATATTAAATAAGTGTCTTAATCTAACAAACTCTTTAATAACCACATTGGTGTAAGGTATTTATTGCACAGTAGCTTCATTTACTTTGGAAACTGCATCATGTCTGGCAGTAAGATTGTACTTGCAGTCAGATGAGTCAGATGTAGGAAAAGTGACCTGAGTGAGGCTGAGGAGCTTGAAGATTCATATGTTTGTTGCTGGAGGAAACCAAGAGTTTACATCTAGCTATGGAATGACAGAGTAGAGGAATGGCACCAGTTCCCAAAATCCAAACAAATTACATACTTCTAAAGGGATGTACAGAGAAAGAAGTCCCTCTCACATCTGTTGCAAAGCAATGTAAGCAAAAATCTCAAGACAGAATATGGATGCACCTGTTCAGGTACATGCATGAACTGCTTGTGCATGCCTCTGTTTTTTTTTGTTTTTTTTTTGTTTGTTTGTTTGTTTGTTTTTTAACTTTCTCTGTCCTTATGATTCTGACAAAGTCTGCCTAGTCTGTGTGTGGTACCACTGCAGAATCACTAGGTATTAAAGGAATAAGTGGTAGGTAGGAAGATTTTGCTAGTCCTTACAAAAACTCTGTGTTGAACCAAGCATCGTGGGAGTTTGTTCAGCAGAATTGTTGGAGCTCTGTTAGTATTTTTTATGAAATGTTTCCCAATAAAACAATTTTACAAAGAGATTATGTGAAACACAATTTGATCTACTATTAGAGAATGGTTGTGTTAACTAAGAGTGATATTGATAAAAACTTAACTATATATTCAGATATATATGTGTGCATATACACAGTTAAAAGGTGCTTTATGAGATCTAAGGATAAACTTAAATCCAAGCCACTAAATATATTCCAGAGAATATACTACTTGCAGAAGTAAAAGTATCTATCTTCATGAATAGTTTTAAGAAAAACTTTGTTACTAGAATTCATATTAGACTCACAGTTTCTAAGTACAGGAAGGAATACACTATAAGTTTACTTTCTTTGATTAGACAAAAAAAATATAGCTACTGAAGAATTTGTAAAGTCTGCAATTCTAAGACTTTAACAGTTCCCTGCTTTAAATATCAGCACATTCATTTTAATTAACAGTGTTTACAGATTTGGAAACCATGTGCATAAAGACATATATCTTAAAAAATATTCAAGGCTAATACTGACTTTATTATCAATGAAGAATACAAGATAAATCTGCAGTCTATCTGACGTATATGATCATCACTAAGTTTCAAGCTGTACTGATTTTGCAATTCTGCCAATCTAGTATAATTTTCAGAAAATCTTGAAAATCAGCATAAGGATATAAAAATTAATACATCATGACAGCTTAGGGATTTTCAGCTATTTCTTGTAGTTTGGTCTGCATGTCTAGCTTAGTAATAGATGGAGTATAGTATGTCTATGAAAGTGATATTATAAAATCAACTGCATCTGATGATCAAGAATATGATTCCTCAGTTTTGTTTAAAAAAGTAAGAATTGATAACTTTCCCCACAGGAGGATAACGAGAGTCATAAAACTCCTTTACTACACTGTCTAAATCAGTAATGATTATTAGATGACTTGTTAAGAGATACTATGGGAAATCCTAAGACAACTGTTACAGTAACCATATTAATAAAATTTTGCAGAATTATCTCTTGTGGACAAAAATGAACCAGAAAAAGATGTGTTTTACTGCTCAGCCTCTAGAATGAGGAATCTGTTTATAATAATAAAAGAGAAGAAGTTACAAAACAATGCTATTAGAATATACTAGGTTAGGCAACAAAATATTGAATAATTCTATCCTTCATTATATAATAAAATAGCTAATAATATACCAATAACATACTTTTATTTCAAATAGCATTAAATTTATTACTGTGGCCCAAGCAAATATTAAAAAAAAATACTACTATACATAATCTTCATACAAATATTGCTAACATTACTGAAATATTCAGCACATTATAGTACTTAGTCACATGAGTAAACCAAAGTCATTTGACATCTAATAGGTTCATTATTTTTTCTTTTATTAGAAAATGAGCAGCAGTATTAATACCTATTATGAGCATTATTTTCTTGTCACATTAATGATATTTTTTCACCACTGCACTGATTACATAAGACCAGAAAAATAAGTTCCTAAAATAACAACAACAACAAAAAAAAACCAACAACTTGGACTTCTTTTTCTTCTGTATGCAAACACATTAAATTACAAAAAAGAAAAAGAAAGAGGAGAAATTAAGATATAGAAATAGACTGCTTCCCTGTATTGAAATTCAAATGAAGAAAAGCTAGAGTTGAAAAATGTGATATTTCATAGCACAGGTGCTTGGCAAAAACTATTAATTTCTGTTGAAAAACAGGTTAATTCATGGTTCTTTTTTTTAATCTTCTCTTAGTTGCTTCCAGATGTGTAAATACTTAGGGCAATTCACACAGCTTTAAGGATTGTTGCTTTGTTTAGGAACCTTTTCTCTAACATCCCCACTGGCTGAGAACAAAAGATATTAAAAAATAGTGCTCTTTCTTCATAATCTGTGAAAGTGGAAAAGAGAGATATTTAGAATTTTTCTTTTTTATATGTTATTTTGTATGTATTCTTTTGAGTATTCAATATTTTAAAGCAGTCTGATGTAGAGATAATTAAATATTATTTTCATGCTTTAGTTATTCTATGAGTTATAACAATGCACCCATTGTAAATGTATATGTATGTATGCATACACAGCTATATTTATGCTTCTAAATTTAAAGAATGTTTTAAATTTGCAGTTTTACTGGAAGTTTACAGGAAATTTTGACTTTATTTTTATTATATTCATAACTATATTTATTTTAAAAGGAATAAGGTTTTCCTTTACAGAACATCAGAGTCAAGTTTAATGAATCTATTGAGATCCGCTTATCACTCATAAAATGGGATGGTGAATTTAGGAAGTAACCTGTTTGCTTACCAAACAGTATTTGGAGGATTTGGGCAAGGCCAACCACAGAAAGCAAGCTCTTCTGTCAACTCACTCTGACATCATTCTGATTGATATGATCAATCTACAACAAATAAGTTAAGGCTCAGTGAACGGAGTCCATGTCATTTTGTTGTTCTGTGATGTTTTAAATTCCACCCATCAGTTAATCTTCAGGATCCCAGGTGAAATGCAGAAGTAATTCCTTCAGTGTAGCCTAAGCTTTAGAATTTCTGAAAAGTTCAGTCAAAACTCATGCAATATTTCCTCCTATTTGTTGTCGACTTAAAACTGCCTGAATAGTTTGTATTACAAACACTGTTAAAATAATTCCAAGTAAGATATTGATTATGAAAAAAAAAAGGCAGTTTCTTGCTAGTTTACTGCCTGTCAATTGTCTGTCCGGGGGGTTTTGTCCACAATATAAGTACAGCTCTGTATTTGTATAATCATGTCTTTTTGCTTATTATCTAAATCACGTTGTAAATTTGCAAATTTTACTGTACTACAAAGACATTTAGGAACCTCCAACTACCAAAGGAAAAAAAAAAAAAAAAAAAAAGTAGTGTTATTCCCTTTACAAGAATTTCTTTGTTAGAGTACTCTTCTAGGAATTCGAAGGCTGACAACCACTGTTTCCTGTTCTTTCAGAGACAAAACCTTAAGGCATTCAGTGTGTCTAATCATAAATTATTTATCCATCAATCACAGTAGACAGACACATAACAGCTGTGTAGCTTACCCTATGCTTTTATCTCTACATCTGTAGTTATACAGGCGGCTTAAAGTCATCAGATTAAATCAACTGTATCCATACCACTTTCCAGAATGATTTAAACTAGTTATTATCTGACTTAAAGAAGCTAATGAAAAGTGTCCAGTAAAAGTCAAGTTGTATCTGATTCTTCTGCCCACCTTCTAGAATCAGTTTAAAAATAACTGTAGAGTTGCACATCAAAAAAAATAGTCACAACACAACAGATATCTCTAGAAATAGAATTTATCATATAAATTTGATTTTATTTTTTTTTGTCCTTTCCTATTCACTGTTTCAGTAATACAGCCTTTACATACTTCTCTCAGTAATCTGGGAAATCATACATTCAGCTTTTTTAAAAAGCAGCAAATATCTCATGAAAGGTTGTCAAGAAAATATGTAAGAAGAATTTGTTCCTAACTACATATACCCAGCTCTAACTCGTTAGAGTTTGCATCCTTACAGTGCAGTTAGAACAGGATGCTAGAAGATGATAGCGATCCATGTAGTGAAAAATAATTGGATTTAGATGCAAAAAAATGATAGACACGTTGGTCAACTGATTGAAGAGGCCATTGGCAGCTTAGAAAGTTATAAAGAGATTAAATGAAATAAGAATTCATAATTGAATTCCTGAAGAGAGTGAGGGAAGCATATTCCTGAATATTTGATTCTGTTCAAAAGACAAGACAGCCTGAGATAGAATCATAAAAATGCTTAGATTGAAAGGAACATTAAAAATCATCTAGTTCCAGCCCCCTGCTGGTGATGACTGTGGTGTGCCTGATGGAAAGGGACCTTGGTGTACTGATAGACAGTCGGCTGAATACAAGCCAGCAGTGTGCCCATGTGGCCAAGAAGGCCAATGGCATCCTGGCTTGAATCGAGAATGGTATGGTGAGCAGGACTAGGGAAGTAACCATTCCAGTGTACTGAGCACTGTCAAGTCTCCAGCTGGGGTACTGTGTCCAGTTTTGGGCACCTTAATACAGAAAGAACATTGAGGTGCTGGAGCAGGTCCAAAGAAAGGCAACAAGGCTGGTGAAGGACTTTGTGAATATGACCTACGAAGAGCCACTAAAGGAACTGGGGCTGTTTAGTTTGGGGAAGGAAAGGCTGAGGGGAGACCTTATTGCTCTCTTCCAATATCTGAAAGGCGCTTACAGCGAGAGTGGGGTTGGTCTCTTCTTCCTGGTTACAGGTGACAGGATGAGGGGAAATGGCCTCAAGTTGCACCAGAGTAAGTTTAGGTTTGACATGAGAAAACACTTCTTTACAGAAAGGGCTGTTAAGCACTGGAATAGGCTCCTCAAGGAGGTGGTTGAGTCACCATCCCTGGATGTGTTTAAAAACTGTTTGTATGTGATGCTCAGGGACATGTTTTAGTTGAGGGTTGTTGAAGTTGGGGTTGTGTGGTTTGGTTGTGGTTGGATCCAATGATCTTTTTGCAACCTGAACGATTCTATAATTCTGTGATTCTAAGTGGATCATGGGTAACACTCACTTTCTGGACAGGGTTGTTGGAAGGGTTAATTCCTTATAACATTCAGTTCTGATAGTGAAAGCTGATAAACAATGAAAATAAATGGTTCTGGACACAGATAACAACATTCAGAATATACCACACTGCAGACCAGGAATTGCATTTGTGACTGTAAATTCTATTAATTTTTGTGGTACAATACTCAGTATTCAAATGATACAGCTGCTTGCTAGTTTGTTGTGTAAAAGATATTTGAAAAGTAGACATGCCATCAGTTCAGTAAAGATAGCTTTCTGAAGTTACATGAATACTGAAGTAAACTAACTCTTTCCAATTTCTAGCTACTGACTGTGTCACATGCTCTAAGTGTTAGACAATCAATTTTCCAAAAATAGATTTATCTCAATTCTCATGTTAAGTAAAACTTTTTATAGACTCATAGGATGGCTCCAAGATCCTGCCACAGTTGATCATGAGATTAGATTGCCCAAAGCCCCATCAAATCCAACCTTGAACACTTCCAGGGATGGGGAATCCACAGCTTGTCTGGACAACCTTTTCAGTGCCTCATCCCCTTCTGACAATCTATTCTGAACATCTAACCTAAATCTACCCTTTTTTAATTTAAAAATAAAAATTATTACCCCCTGTCCTGTCACTACACTCCGTGACAAAATCTCTTCCCATATGTTTTGTCAGCCCTCTTTATGTATTGGAATTTCTCCTCGGTGCCTTCTTCAGGCTGAACAATCCTGGCTCTTCCAACTTCTCTGCACATGAGAGATGTTTTAGCACTCTGCTAGTTTTTTGGCACTCCTCTTGTGCTGACTCACTGTAATTGTCAACATTTCTTTCTTACACTGGGACCCCCAGATCTGGACAGAACAATTCAGGGAGGAGTATAGGATGAGAGTCACCTTTGAGGTTTCTTTTTGGTATAGCTCACAATACAACTTTCTATCTAGGCTGCAATCACAAACTGCCTGCTAAAGTTAAGTTTGTCATCCACCATTATATCAAAAAACTTTTCTATATGTCTGTTCTCAACCAATTTATCTCCTCAAGGTACTGGTGGTAAGGCTGTTGAGGCCCTTCTGGATGACATTCTTTCCTTCTTTTAAGTCAGTTGTATAATTTAGTTTGGTGTCATAAATAAGCTTGCTGATTCTTCATGTTCAGAAGTTATGAAGTGGTTAAAAAACAAGTGGATTTAATTTCTCTATTCTAGTGGATCTTAAATAAATACAGTGCTGAGGGAAGATTAATTATAAAATTACTAACAGATATTAGGACAAAGTTTTTCACACAGAGGGTGGTGACGCACTGGAACAGGTTGCCCAAGAAGGATGTTGATGCCCCATCCCTGAAGGCATTCAAGGTCAGGCTGGATGTGGCTCTGGGCAGCCTGGTCTATTGGCTGGCGACCCTGCACATAGCAGGGGAGTTGAAACTAAATGATCATTATGGCCCTTTTGACCCCAGGCCATTTTTTTTTTTTATGATTCTATGATAAGAAAATGCAAGTTTGTTGAAGGGTTAGGGTATCTCCAGCTAATTCTTGATAACATATACTACCTGTAAGTAAACATCTGAAATAACCTATTTATAGAACAATAGTATAACAATGGAATGTGAATATCTCAGTTTAGAAAAGAAGGGTAAGTGAGGAAATGTTTTGTGTCAATTTTCTTTTGTGTAGAAAATAATATCTTACAAATGGGGGAAAAGAAAAAGCATTTCCATTCTTAGCATTCTTCAGTAACCTTACTGACTTACAGCTGTTTGCTTGGTAAGTAAATTGGATGCTGACTTAATCACAGTTCTGCAATGCTTTTTGAATGCAATGCATTGCAAAATGCAATTTTGAACGAGTTTTAGTTTGGCAATTGGAGTTTGGCAATTTGGAAATTTGGCAATTTCCTCTGGCAAAAAAAAAAAATATATATATATATATATGTATGTATGTATATAAATATATATATATATATATATATATATATACACACACATTTTGAATTTATTTGTTTTCCCTCCCTTTTAATCTCCACATTCACTTTGGAAAAGTCCGTACTTTTTCACATTACATAGCTCTGTTTTTTGCACATATATAGTGAGACTGAGACAATGAAACAGTTAAATAAACAGCTCCTCAGGAGGTGAGTTGAGGTGCTTTTGATCCAACCTAATGTGTCTCACAGAAACTAGAAATTGGATTAATATTGCTTGTTCGTGCTTGAAGCACGGAAAAAATGGCTTAAAGGCAAATGGAGGGAGAGCTAAAAATCTAAAAATAAAATTCCCAGTGGACTTAAGAAATTTCACAGCTCAATTTGGTTTCTTCCACAATGTAAGTCTCAAGACACTGAAGTGAATAATATGGAGATTTGAGAACATTATGTAGTTTTATTATAGTACTGAATATTTTGGAAAACCCAGAAACATGAAATTAAGAATGCACTTGTACTCATGTACTAGTGAAATATCTAAAAATTCAAAATTGAACAAAAGCATAGAACCTACTGCCACATAGTGCTGATTATATATATTCCTGTTTGCTATTCTTCTTAGTTGCATGATTTAACTTTTCTATCAGTTCTAGGAATATTTACAATTTCAAGAGGCATCAAACCTAAAAATATTTGTAGCATTTTTTCAGTTCAACGTGAAATATGATGCAGATATCTGGAATGAATAATATTCTGTTATCAATAGCTTTAGTCCACCATCTGGAAAAGCATGAACGTCTAGCTACTGGACTCACATTACCTATAAATAGTTAATTTCTGTCTACACTGTAATAGAGAATCAGAGTTAGTGTGCTGAGCAAATTATAAACATTTTCAGTGCATGTGATATGTTTTCCCAAAGTTAAATAACATAAATTAGGGTATAGTAAGATTGCTTATAACTGACAGATCATGCACTATTTCCACTCCCCCTCCCCCCTCCCCCCCCACACTTTCTAACAAACTGTTGCACTAGTAGTTTGAAGGAGATAATAATCCAGTTTAAGATCAAGTGTAAAAAGACAAGTTTTAATTTTAGTTGATAAACTTCAGATAGTCTGTAGAAAAGAGCATTTCCAGAGGGTTATTTACCTTCCCTTTTTTGCCAATTTTAGAACAATCAGAAGTTATTCTGCAATTGCATTTTCAAGTGACTATCAGGTGTCTAGAGCTCAAACTTATTCATAATCTTATTTCTAAGTGTCTTCAGAACTGTTTACGTACTAACAGACAGATGACAGCAAAGTTCCTTGTTTTTTTTTTTTCAAAGATACATAGATTGTGAAGCAAAATCATTGTCCTCAGACCCCCCGCAAAAAAAAAGTTTTTGTGTCTGCCAAGAGCTTTGTCAGGAAAGCCTGGCATACAAGTTCCTCCACCACATTTCATTTTTCCTTCCCTCTCCCTCTCCCACACCCTCCTCCTCTCCCCTTCTCTCCTCTCTTCCCTCCTTACCTCTCTTCTCCTCTCCTCTTGTCTTTTTGTTCTCTATTATATACACAGATACTACTATAAAGAGGACAATTGAATCATACATAAATATTTGAAACAGAGATCATTAAGCAAAGCTCTCAGTATCTGTTTCTGTCCTCATTAATATTCTTTCTTACATAGGTGAGTCTCTTCACCCCATAACAACATCACTTGTCACCTTATATCAGGTATTAAGATTCTGTGTCTCCTAATTACATGAGCTACAAGAAAGAACATAAAATCTTCGCCTATCTCTTAATGGAATTTGGAAAAATTGTCCATCCATGGACTGAGACTGTAAAACACAAATAACCCTAATTGCTTATAGGGAATGCAAACACAAAACCATGCTTTCTTCTGGATGCCTCTAAGGATAGATGCAAACACTATTGTATCGTTATTTCATTTTGTGTTTGGAATCTGTTTTGGCATTGCCATTCAGCTTGTATACAGAAGCTTGCCTCTTCATTCATTTCTGCTTCTGTTCTTGGACTATTCAGAAAATAAATTATGCAAAATTACATCTTGAGTGGCAATTAATTAGAAATTGTCTGCTTAGAGAAAACAAAAACATCTACATGTGCTTTGTTTTGTTCACGATTATCCTATTTCCACAGGGCAATTACAACAGCTAAATCACAACATGGAACAATAGATTCATCTAAGAATCGTGTAATAATAGAATCATAGAATGACTTTGGTTAAAAGTGAACTTAAAGATCACCTAGTTCCAAACACTGATACAGGCAGGGTTGCCAGCCACTAGATCCTGTTGCCCAGGACTCTATCCAACCTGGCCTTTAATGTCTCCAGGAATGGGACACCCACAACTTCTCTGGGCAACTTTTTTCAGTGCCTCACCACACTTTGATTAAAGAATTTCTTCCTAACATCTAACCTAAATTCCTCCTCTTTTAGTTTAAAGCTATTCCCCATTGTCTATCATCAGTTTTAAACCATATAAAAAAATCATTTATCTTCCTATTTATAGGTTTCTTTCAAGTACTGGAAGGCTGCTATGAGATCACCTTGAGTCTTTCTCTTCTCCAGGCTAAACAAGACCAATTCTCTCAACCTTTATTCAGAAGAGAGATGCTCAAAATCTCTGACCATCTCTGTGGTCTTTCTCTGGACCTGCTTCAAGAGCTCCACATCCTTCCCATGCCTTTAGCCCCAGGCCTTTCCATCCACTTCTAAGTGACCAATTGTACAAGTGGCTGTTTGAAGGCAACATACAAATAATTTTGTGTAACAGATAAGTGTTCCTTAAAATATTCATGTCACACAGTCCTGTCTTGACAAGATGTTGCTTAAATTCAATATCTACTAACCAATCCCTACCACAGGAAAAGCAGGAGGAATTTCAGGTATTTATTTTTGATATAGAATCATAGAATCATATAGCATGAGTGACAATATTTTTAATGAGGTCCAATTGAGGATTATTTTTTTTTCAGAGATTCCTGACATTTTGTGATAGGCTAGTACATTTACCACAACATTATATAATGTTCAGATAATATTAACCACTGTATAACTTCTACCTGACAGAGGGATGTTTAAGGATACTATCTGAGGATACATGCTGATGAAGCATGGGCTGGATGAACAAACAGTGAGGTAGATCAGAAATGGGCTGAGTGGCTGAGCCCAGAAGGCAGTGGTCATGAAGGCTTCAAAGTCTAATTGTATCCCAGGAGCAAATATTGGGTCCAGAAGTGCTAAGCATCTTAATTAACAACCTGGAGAATGAGGGTATCATGCACTCTTAGTAAACTGTGTAGGAAACACTTCTTCATTGTGAAACTGTCAGCACAGTCCAGAGTGATTGTGGAGCAGATCTCTGTGCTTGTGGTGCTCTCTTTGGAGATATTCAAAAGTCTTCTGTAAGTGGTTTTAGGCAATGCGCTCTAGGTGCTCCTGCTTGAGCAGGATGACATCCAGAGTTCCCTTCCAACCATAACCATCCTGTGATTCTATGAAAAAACTATCCTTCTATGAAAACGAGAAACAATAGCAGAATTTGTCCTGCATTTTATGTGCATTGCACTCAAACCTTTAAACTCTAAGCTTCAAAAAAGTAACCTGGATGTTTTTGCTAACTTCTGGAATCTCTCATCTTCTGCATAGACAGAAATTAAGATTCCTAAATTCTATTTATTTTTTTTTTTCTGGTTTCTAACTGATGTGCCATGGAAGCTTAAACTGGAACAAGCCAACTCAAATGGTTGATGTTAGTCTGGAAGGGGTTAATTGGAAAAAGTGCAGAAAGATAAGTGGCCTAGAAACAGCACTGGTAGTGGAAGATGGATACAGTTTTGCTCACTTAGAAGAGAAGAATGATAATCTTCAACTGTGCAATTGTTTACTAGAGAAAGACAGTGAAATTTGTCAGATCAAAAAGTTTTCAGTCTTAAAATGTAATTTAAGCTTCTTTTTTTCCATGTATATATATATAATTATATGTATTTATGTAATTACATATATAGAGAGAAAATTAGTAATAGCTATCCTTTTTATGTGTGCTGGAATAAAGCCCAGTTCTTACAGAATTTGTTTTTGTTTTAAAAATTAATTATAAAAAATTACCTACTTTTTATCATCTTCCATTAAGGACAGTTTAGTGTAACAGCTTTGCATTTTCTTGTGCTAAATACTTTTTATATATATTTCTAATAATTTAGTTTAAAATTAGTAAGGAATTCTTTAGTATCAATAAAATCCTAAGTAACCATCTCATAATTAGTGTGTTTGTCTTCAATGTTTATTTCTTATTGAAAATAAAATAAAGACAAAAGTCTTCAATGCAGACAATACAGAGTCTAAGAAGGAAAGAAATCTGTTTCCTATCACAACAAAAGGTGAAAAATAATTAATGTTTCTATGTTTAATCATGCTATATAATTACTCAGTACAAAACACTTTTGATTTAATTCAGCAAGATTATTAAGTCCAAATATGCATTTTCCCATTTCTTATTAAAACACTTTTAAACACAAGTGTTAAATTTCTTAAGCTCCTGAAAGTGCTAAAATTTATTTGAGATGAGAAATAAAAAGCATGAGATTATCTCACATCTTTTAATTAAAGTCAAACATCTTTTGCAGAACTTGAGTGTGCAGAATCTTAGTTGTTTTTAGAATTACTTACTTAACATATTTCACAGTTGATCTTGCTACTACAGTTTTACTACTACATCTTTACTACTACTGCTGCTGCTGCTGCTACTACTTCTATTTTGCTACTCCTTACAATGCCTTCTCTACAAGTTAAAACAGCTTCACATTCTAATAGTGTTTGTCCCTGTCAGTTGCATTTCTAAAATGCCTTTTTCTTCTTGTATTCCTTTCAAAGATCCTTTCTGTACATTGTCACGGGGTTATCGAGATCAATCTGTGTCCGTGACAGGGGAGGGGGCAGTAGGCCCGTAGCCCCCCGGCCCCCTCGGAAAAAGGGAAAAAAGGGAAAAGGGGTAGGGAGATAGGAGTTGAAGGGAACAAACGGAACAGCGGCAACGATCTGAGGAGTAAAACTTATTTACTAACTATGATATCGGAATGCAAGATAACACACTATAATACAATATAATTAGAATTGAAACTAATAAATCAAATATAATGAGAGAGAGAGGTTTCCGAACACCGAGAGGCCTACTTTGAAGTTGAAGGCGCCGCGGCTTGGAAGCACACCCACACTCGCTGCCAGGCAGTGAGAGAGAGCGAGAGCGAGCGTCGCTTCCGTGACGTATTTCCCTCTCTGGCCGCGAGGACCCCTGGGATGTGTAGTACTTCTTCTCTGTGCTCCACATGATGTTGTGATGTGGAATACCAATAGCAAAAATTACAAAACACAAAACCATGACATTCCACCCCTTATTCTACATCACTACATCATGCTTAAAAATACATATACAAATAAACAATACTTGAAAAAGCATTACACACACAGGTCTATATACATATATATACATAGAATTACTGACTGCACTCCCCCAACATCAAATTCCCTTGTGGTACACATTGAACATCCCCATCCTTCTGCATCACCCACCAAGTGCACCCAGGTCCTTGGGCAAAAACAGTTCCACGGAGAGGTTTGCCCTTTCCAGAGGCTGGAAGGACCCACACTGCTTTTCCCAACATGTTCTTTACATGTACAGCAGGGACCTTATCTCCCTCTACAGTATGTAGGGGGCTGGATTGGGTAGGACCATCACGATTGACAGATCCTCTGGTATTGACCAACCAGGTGGCTTCTGCCAAATGCTTCTCCCAGTTCTTAAATGTTCCACCACCCATTGCTTTCAACATGGTTTTCAACAACCCATTGTATCGTTCAATTTTACCAGAAGCTGGTGCGTGATAGGGGATATGATAAATCCACTCAATGCCATGATCTTTGGCCCAAGTATTTACAAGGGAATTTTTGAAATGTGTCCCATTATCAGACTCAATTCTTTCTGGAGTGCCATGTCGCCACAGGACTTGTTTCTCAAGACCCAATATGGTGTTTCGGGCGGTAGCATGGGGTACTGCATAGGTTTCAAGCCACCCAGTGGTTGCTTCCACCATGGTAAGCACGTAACGCTTACCATTGCGAGATCGTGGTAAGGTGATATAATCAACCTGCCACGCCTCCCCATATTTGTACTTTTGCCATCGCCCTTCCTCCCAGAGAGGTTTCATCCTCCTGGCTTGTTTAATTACGGCACATGTCTCACAGTCATGAATAACCTGTGCAATAGCGTCCATTGTTAAGTCCACCCCTCGGTCTCTGGCCCACTTATATGTTGCGTCTCTTCCTTGATGGCCCGAGGTCTCATGGGCCCATCGAGCTAGAAATAATTCACCCTTGTTCTGCCAGTCCAAGTCTATTTGAGCCACCTCAATTCTGGCAGCTCGATCTACCTGATGGTTGTTTTGTTGTTCTTCAGTAGCCCGACTCTTGGGCACGTGAGCGTCCACATGGCGCACCTTTATAACCATATCTTTTGTTCGGGCAGCAATGTCTTTCCACAGTTCAGCAGCCCAAATAGGTTTACCTTTCCGCTGCCAGTTATTTTGTTCCCACTGCTGTAACCATCCCCACAAGGCATTTGCCACCATCCATGAGTCAGTATAAAGATAAAGCATTGGCCACCTCTCCCGTTCAGCAACATCTAAGGCCAGCTGGACAGCCTTTACCTCTGCGAACTGACTAGATTCTCCTTTTCCTTCAGTGGCCTCTGCAACCTGTCGTGTGGGGCTCCACACAGCAGCTTTCCATCTGCGATGCTTCCCCACAATACGACACGATCCATCAGTGAACAGGGCATATTCCTTCTCGTTTTCTGGTAGTTCATTGTATGGTGGGGCCTCTTTAGCACGTGATACCTCTTCTGCTGGTGATGTTCCAAACTTTTTACCTTCAGGCCAGTCCATGATCACCTCTAAAATTCCTGGACGGCTGAGGTTCCCCATCCACGCTCGTTGTGTAATCAGCGCAATCCACTTGCTCCAAGTGGCATCAGTAGCATGATGGGTGGAGGGAACCTTTCCTTTAAACATCCAGTTCAGCACTGGCAGTCGAGGTGCCAGAAGGAGCTGCGTTTCAGTACCGACTACTTCAGAAGCAGCCCGAACCCCCTCATATGCGGCTAAAATCTCCTTCTCAGTGGGAGTGTAGCCCTCTTCAGACCCCTTGTACGCTCGACTCCAAAATCCCAGGGGTCGGCCTCGAGTCTCTCCTGAGGCTCTTTGCCACAAACTCCAAGTGGGACCTTTCTCTCCAGCAGCAGTATAGAGGATGTTCTTTACATCCTGTCCCGTCCGTACTGGCCCCAGGGCCACGGCACGGGCTATCTCCTGTTTAATCTGTTCAAAAGCCTGCTGCTGCTCTGGGCCCCATGTAAAATCATTCTTCTTCTGCGTCACCTGATAAAGGGGGCTTACGATAAGGCTGTAGTTTGGAACATGCATTCTCCAAAAGCCCACTATGCCCAGAAAAGACTGTGTGTCTTTCTTGCTAGTGGGTGGAGACATAGCAGCAATCTTGTCGATCACATCTGCTGGGATGTGACGACGCCCATCTTGCCACTTTATTCCCAGGAATTGAATTTCCTGAGCAGGTCCTTTCACTTTGCTTCGCTTAATCGCGAAGCCAGCACGTAGAAGGATCTGGATTATTTGTTCTCCTTTCTCAAAAACTTCCCTTGCTGTATTGCCCCACACAATGATGTCATCAATGTACTGTAAGTGCTCAGGAGCACCACCCTGTTCCAGTGCAGTCTGGATCAACCCATGGCAAATGGTGGGACTATGTTTCCACCCCTGGGGCAAACGGTTCCAGGTATACTGAATGCCCCTCCAGGTGAAAGCAAACTGTGGCCTACATTCTGCGGCCAAAGGAATGGAAAAGAAGGCATTCGCAATGTCGATGGTGGCATACCATTTGGCTGATTTTGACTCCAGCTCGTATTGGAGTTCTAACATGTCTGGCACAGCAGCACTCAGTGGGGGTGTTACTTCATTCAGGCCACGGTAGTCTACCGTCAGCCGCCATTCTCCACTGGCTTTACGCACCGGCCATATGGGGCTGTTAAAAGGTGAGTGAGTTTTACTAATCACTCCCTGACTCTCCAGTTGACGAATTAACTCATGAATGGGGAGCAAGGAATCCCTATTGGTGCGATACTGACGTCTGTGCACCGTTTTTGTGGCAATCGGTACCTGCTGCTCTTTCACTCGTAGCAGCCCCACAACAGATGGGTCTTCCGACAGGCCAGGCAAAACAGACAACTGTTTAACACCTTCTGTGTCTACAGCAGCTATTCCAAAGGCCCATCGGTACCCTTTAGGATCCTTAAAATATCCCATTCTGAGGTAATCGATACCAAGTATACAGGGAGCCCCTGGGCCAGTCACAATAGGGTGTTTCTGCCAGTCTTTACCAGTGAGACTTATCTCAGCCTCCAACATAGTCAGCTCCTGGGAACCCCCAGTCACTCCATGAATATAAATCGATTTTGTCCCTTGGTGACTTGAGGGCATTAGGGTGCACTGTGCACCAGTGTCCACCAGGGCCTTATATTTCTGTGGTCGTGATGTGCCAGGCCACCTAATCCACACAGTCCAGTATACTCTATTGTCCCTTTCCCCCCCCTGGCTGGGGGCAGGGCCCCCCTATTTGTTACCTCGATTGTTCACAGCAACTGGAGCAGTCACCCTTTTGGAGAAGTTCACCTTGGTGGTCGATCTGTCTCTTAATTCTTTCACTCGTGCTTGAAGTGCAGGAGTGGGCTGCCTATCCCACTTCTTCATATTCTCCCCATGGTCGCGCAGGTAGCGCCACAAGGCAAGACGCGATGTAGTCTTACGGTTGTCATTTGCCTGAGCACGAGGACGTCTCCTTCTGATGGCTGAGATATTGGATGATGAAGGTTGGGAGGAAACCAAGTTGATCAGCTCTTCCGGTAGACAGTTTTGGGAATTCTGGTTCCCGTCAGATGTATCTGGTACCACCATGGATCCATCTGCATTAAGCATGGTAGACAGTTCGTCCCTCATATCTTCTTGTTTGCTCTCCACTTTGTCTAGCTTTTCAACTACCTTTGTGATAGCCGAAACACAAGCCCGTAGAGGGGCTAAATGTAACTCAAAGTCTTGAAGTCTATTAACAAGTTCATTTACAAGGGGTCTTCTTACCCCTTTGCCATACATTGCTGCGAGTGTACTGGCATACCTTTCCGGTGCAGTCTTCGTGAATGTACGCCACATATTTGGTGTACACCTGACTTTCTCAGGGTCATGCTTTTGGTCTGGCTCATCAGGGATGAAGTCGGAACTGTATAACATTTCCACTACGGCATGCTCTCTCAAATAACTGATACCTCTTTCCATATCAGTCCATTTCTTTTTCTCAGGCATCAGATCATCTTTGAAGGGGTATCTTTCTCTTACGGCTAACAGCATTCGCTTCCAGAGGGTGAAGGATCCATCCTGGCATGTGCCAATACCCCTGTCAATGGCTGAGTCTCTACTAATGCTACCCAGTTGGCGAGCTTCTCTACCATCTAGCCACACACTGTTGGCCCCACTGTCCCAACAGCGGAGTAACCATGTGACGATAGGCTCTTTTGGGTGTCGTGAAAAGTCTTTTCTCAGACCTCTAATTTCACTCATTTTTAGAGATCGTTCAACAACAGTAACAATGTCTTGCTCATCTCCGCCTCCTGCTCTTTCAGGACTTCTTGTTACCCTTCTGGGAGTAGGTGACCGTGATCTTACTGAAGGCCCCTCCCCTAGACTCAGGGCCGCTTTCCATGGATCGAGCCACTCTGGACCTCTTTCCTCCTCTTCTCTTACAGTGTCTGCTTCCTCTACTTTCTCCTCCTCCTCTTCCTCTACTTTCCTTTCCTCCTCTACTTTTCCTTCCTCCTCTTGCTTCTTCTCTAGCTGAGTTGAGACTCGTTTCGTTTTCCGTCCTCTTACAGGGGCAACTGACATCGATTCTGGTACCTCCTGTGGTTGATGGACGATGGCAGGTTGGTCGGTTCTGATGCTCTCCCTCTCCAATTTGGCTCGAAGTCCGTTTCTCTCAACTATGAGGATTTTTAGTTCAGATTCAAGCATGGCCTGAGAAAACTGAATTCTGCTTAGTTCATTTTGGAGGGTATCTCGCTCAGTTCGGAGTACATCCCTCTCGGACTTGAGGGTATCTTGCTCAGACTGGAGTACATCCCTCTCGGACCGGAGGGTATCTCGCTCAGACTGGAGGGTGTCTTGCTGTAGTTGGAGGTTGTCAAGTTTGGATTGCAGGGAGTCTTTCTCATTTTGGAGGGCATCTCTCTCAGACTGGAGTGTGTCTCGCTCGGATTGGAGGTCTTTTCTCTCGACTAGAAGACTTTCTTTCTGGGCCTGGAGATTCTCCACCTCGGTTTGGAGACTCTCTCTTTGGATTTGGAGACTCTGTTTCTCGACTAGGAGACTCTCCTTCTGGGCCTGGAGGTTGTCCCTCTCAGCTTGGACTCTCTCCTGGAAGCTCTCCTTTTCGGCTTGGAGACTGTCTCTCTGGAACTGCAGATTCTCTCTATCAGCTCTGAGACTCTCCCTTTCAGCTTGGAGACTCTCTCTCTGGAACTGGAGATTCTCCCTATCAGCTCTGAGACACTCTCTCTCGGCTTGGAGACTCTCTCTCTCAATTTGGAGACTTTCTCTATCAATTTCAGAAACTCTATCGCTTTCTGGGATAGTATCGAATAAGGCCCGATAGGCATTAGCCAGGCCCCAGATCATTTGTGCCATTTGTGCCTCCTCAGATCTGCCTGAGCCACAACATTCCTGTCTTAAATAATTGTTTAAGCACTCAGGGTCTTCCAGGTGTTCAGGAGTAAAGCTCCATGACACCAAGGATGGCCATCTCTTTAAAGTCTCTCCCAAGCCTTTCCACACACCCTGCCACTCAGTACTCTCTGGTTCTGGGGAAGACTTCCTCAGAGCATTATAAGTCCAGATGCTGAGTGAGATAAGTAAAATAATGAGCAATACATTCAGGGACACTGACACTGTGGTCAAATGGGCATTCAAAAACTGCATAAAGGATTCAAAGGGGAGACTGGGAGCCTGCTTAAAAATCACAAGTTCTGTAAAATTAGCAGCTCCCTCTGCAGTTGTATACCACATTGTATGCAGGTACCAGGTAGGTATTTCTAACAGTGTTTTCAATTGACTATACATACTTGTAGCTCCATAGAGAAAAGTGGCAAACTTAATCAGGGCCCAGTATGTTTTGAGCATCAAAAAGGAAACACCAATGGCATGCAGTCCCTTGAAAAGCAGTTTTACAAGAGAAAGCATTTTTTTTTTCTCTTTACAGAAGCAAAATATCAGTGCTCAAAGTTTACAAATATCACCAGAATATTGGCAGTCCGCCTGGACTTTCAAGGCCAAGCTCTCAGTGAGCACCTGCAAAAGAGATAAACTTTCCCAACACAGCTAACGAAACTCTCCGAGAGCAGAGATTCGTTCTAACAAGCTACAAAGCAACTTTTTAAGAACAAAGAGGGATTATTTCAAAAACCAGAAAACAAGCCCCAATATCTTATCTTAATATCTTATCTCTATCTTTGCCCGCATTCTCCACCAAGAACTGTCACGGGGTTATCGAGATCAATCTGTGTCCGTGACAGGGGAGGGGGCAGTAGGCCCGTAGCCCCCCGGCCCCCTCGGAAAAAGGGAAAAAAGGGAAAAGGGGTAGGGAGATAGGAGTTGAAGGGAACAAACGGAACAGCGGCAACGATCTGAGGAGTAAAACTTATTTACTAACTATGATATCGGAATGCAAGATAACACACTATAATACAATATAATTAGAATTGAAACTAATAAATCAAATATAATGAGAGAGAGAGGTTTCCGAACACCGAGAGGCCTACTTTGAAGTTGAAGGCGCCGCGGCTTGGAAGCACACCCACACTCGCTGCCAGGCAGTGAGAGAGAGCGAGAGCGAGCGTCGCTTCCGTGACGTATTTCCCTCTCTGGCCGCGAGGACCCCTGGGATGTGTAGTACTTCTTCTCTGTGCTCCACATGATGTTGTGATGTGGAATACCAATAGCAAAAATTACAAAACACAAAACCATGACAGTACATAAAGAGTATGCATATTGACTCCTGACAAGAGCAGAAAAGTTAATGTCATGCAGCGACTATAACAAATATTGGGTTTGACGTTCTTCAGTTATTTCTATGATGAACACATTTTGGTTGGTGTAAAATCTTTGCCAAATTTTAGGCAATAGGAAACAGCTAATCGTGACGTAGAGTGCTTATTTTTAGAACTTTAAGAAATGTTTAGAGTACACTGATTTAGCTCATTAATAACAGTTTGGTTTTTTGCTTTAATTTGTTACACATTAATTCTTTTCATTGTTTGGCATTTATTAAAATACTTAGCTTATCACTTGACTATAAGTATCTTCCACATAGGGAGATAATACTTCAATTCTAGAAAAAATTGACCAAATATAAAAATACAAAAGAACAGCCTGAAGCTGGCATTTCTGATGAATTAATGAAGTGATTCATAAGGCAGGGAAAGTAATAATGTACAAGTAGAGAAAACAAATTTAGTAAAATATTAGTTAATGCCATTAACAACAACAACAGAAACAAACAAACATAAAAAAAAATCAAACAAACAAACATCTTCCTCAGAAAATGACTGTACATCAACATGCAGCATTTTGTATAGTACATTCAAAGCTACTTCCTTTTAGTCTTGGAAACTGCATAAAAATATTTCTAAGACAATTCATCTTTACAGATAGTACATGGTGAGAAAAAACTGTTGAGAATGTAAATCCCTACTAAAAAATTATGAGAGTTCAGTATTTTCACGGACAAGAAATTATGATACAAATTAAAAAGTGCGTCAGGGAAGAAGACTCAGTTTTCATGCCCAACGCTACAGTATTTGAGTAAAAATGTCAATTTATAATCTGTCAGAGTAGGTCACTGTGTTTAAAGCCCTTAAACAATAACATAGATGACTGTCTCGCTCCAATTTATAGGAGGGAGAGGAGGTTCTTTGATATATGTATACCTGGCGTGAGATTAAGAAACAACGGTTCAAATGTTGGTCCGACCAGTTTATTACAAATCTTAATCAAGGAGATGGGGAAGGGGAGGACGGACAGTATTATGATGTAGGGTGATGGGGAAGGGAAGGCAGGTGATAGTAAAGATAGGAAACAGGAGCAAGGAGTCTTTGTAGGAAGCAAGAGGGAGATGATAGTCACCATCATGGATCCAGCATGGTTTCTAGTTCAGTCATTGATCTTCAGTAGTGGTGGGTCGTCAGGCATTGTTGTTCCGTCGATGATGGCGGTGACCACGGCAACAATGTCCAATGATAGTACAATCTTATTTATAAGTCCAAAGTGGTTGAGTCAGCTTTCTTTGGAGTGACAGCTGGAATCCAAAGTAGTTGAGTCAGCTCTCCTTGGAGTGGCAGCTTCTGGCTCTGAGATCCCAGCAGAAATTCCTTTGTTCCCATCTTCCAGGACTTGCCAGCAGATAAGAGGGAGCAGGGATGCCCACCTGCATCCTGTTTTTCACAGGACACGATGGTATCATTCCCCAGTTTTCCCATACCAAGCTGGAGCTATTTAGTCACAGGCCAGATCTTCCGCCAGTAAACACTCCTGAGCACTCTCTTCCAGAGGCAAGCAGCTCTGAAGGAAGGTGCTTTCAAACGTCCACAAAGTGATATTGATTGTCACAGGGTAGCACCCATCACTTGCCTCCTCCATAAATCAGTGAGAGTCTTATCACACGAAATACCTCAGGAAGCAAGCTTTGAGCCAGAAAACAAAGAAGGGTTCTCACAACGACCCAAATGACTGCTGACTGAGTTTGACTGCACACAGGTCAGATGGAGCAATCATCTGGACTTCTAGCATTTTGAAGTTCTGGAGATAAAAAGGTTATGATCACAGAATCACAGAACCATAGAATGTTTGAACTGAGGGAGATCACAATTTCAAATTGCTCAAAACCCTATCCAACTTTGTCTTGAATACTTCCAGGGATGAAGAATCCACAACTTCTCTAGGCAGCCTGTCCCAGTGTCTCTCCACCATCATCATAGAATCATACCGTAGAATCATATAATAGAATCACAGAATGGCCTGGTTTGAAAAGGGCCACAATGATCATCTAGTTTCAACCCCCCTACTATGTACAGGGTCACCAATCACTAGACCAGGCTCCCCAGAGCCACATCCAGCCTTGAAGAATTCCTTCCTTCTATCTAATCTTAATCCGTTGTTTTTTTGTTTAAAATCATTACATCTTGTCCTGTCACTAAATGCACTTTTAAAAAAAATCTCCCCTCATATTTCCCTCGTAAAGACTGCATGGCTACAATAACGTCTCCTCAGTAACTTGGATTCTCTAGCCTAAACTACTTTAACTCTTTCATACTCTTCATAGGAGAGGTGCTTCAGCCTTTTGATCATCTCAGTGGCCCTCCTTTGGGCCTGCTTTAGTAGGTCCATGTGTCTCTTGTTCTCCGGGTGCTGGATGCAGTATGACCACATTTCTTTTTATGCAGCCCAGGATGCAACTGGCTTTCTGATCTGCAGATACTCGTTGCTAGATTACGTTTGATTTTTCATCAGCCAATACCCCACAGAATTTCTCTGCATGTGCTCTCAATTTGTTCAATCCACAGTCTGCACAAATGAATTATGAAATATAATTAAGAAATACAGGAGACCATCCATCCCACATGCATCAAAATAGTGGTAAAATTGGCAACATCTTTTTTCCTTAGTGTAGGTGTTCTCATGATTATTGTCCTGGATTTAGCTGGGATAGAGCTAATTTTCTTTTCAAAGGTTGCATGATACTAAGTTTTGGATTTGTAATGAAAATGATAGTAATAATGTGCCAATCTTTTAGTTCTTGCTGTGTGGTGCTTACAAAGAATCAAGGACTTTTCAGTTTCTCTTACTGCCCAGCCAACAAGGAGACTGGGAGTCCATATCTGGGAGGGGACACAGCTAGGACGTTTGAGCTCACCTCATGAAGGGGATATTCCACATTATATGACATCATGCACAACAATAATATTTGGAAAAGAAGGAAGACAGTCAAAGCTTTATTTTTCTTCCCAAGTAACCATTACAAGTGATGAGTCCCACTTTCCTAGAAATTGCTGAATATCTGCCTACCAACTGGAAATAGTGAAGTAATTCCTTATTTTGCTTTGCCTATGCACATAGCTTTTGTCTTTATCTCAATTCATGAATTTTCTCACCTTCACTTTTCAGAGTGTCTCCTCCACTGAGAATAAACTCATGTGAAAGGAGGAGTATTGCAATATTTCTTACAGTGTGCAATATTACATTTAATTTGCCTCTCATTTGCTCTCATAGCCTCCTCTAATAAAGCACCTATGTAAGACAGGCATTGATTTTCAGTCAATTATAGTATATTGTTGATTATTTTTTCCTCTGTATATTTTCTTTTTCTGAAAATTTTAAATGCTAGTTTGGAATTTCTCTGCCATTGTAACAAAGCCAGTAGGAAAACAAAACAAACAAAACAAACAAAACAAACAAACAAAAAAACCTCCAGTGCACTGTATGTGTGCTATTTTGCCATACTGAAAACATCATCCCTTGGCAGTAGTAATGAAACAAATTTGTTCAGCAAATCAAAAGAAAAAAAATCCCATAACATATCAAAGTAATGAACAAAATAGATTTTTTTTTAATGTGTGTGTGCTTTTGTTGTTGTTGTTGTTTAAGGATTGATAAATGAAATATCAGCAAAAGAGAAAATGCAAACAAATATGCATTTCTACATCTCTAAATCTCTTCAGATAATGGGTACAAACCATTTCTGCACTTCAATCAAAACTAAAGTCTGGATTCATTCCAACCAATCTGCAAATTTAATTCAATTTTGTTATCTTCTTTCAGCTATCATTAAAGTCAAAGGAGAGAGAAAGTCACCATAAGAAGATGATTTTTAAATGTTTTTCTCTTTCTTTTGAGAAAAATAAAATAAAATATGAAAAGTCAATAACTCTTGTCTAACTGGTATCTCAGTAAAATTCCTAAATTTATGTGAAGGAAATACATTTCATATCAGTAATTTCATAATATTTAAAATGTGTACTTGATGAAGATGTTTTCTATTTTAATACTCAAAGGTTCAGTGGGTGAATAGTGAAACTGTGCTTGACTGCTTATTAAATTTCTTTGATCCGAAGTCCCTCTGTGATATGTTTTCCTCAAGGCTTTAATTAACATAACAACTTATATTTATCTGATGGTGGCACTGACATCCTTAAAAAAATGAGCTAAGTAAATGCTGTAGTTGAAATTTAATTTAAAGTATGTCTTTTTCAGATTATTAATCTCAAGACTATTGTCTCGAGAAAAGTGAAGAATTATCTTTGTATTTAGCATAAAGAGGGAGTAAAACAGATTATATGCACCACTTTAATTTTATGGTAGCATAGGGAAAAATGAAGCAAAAGTTGTTTTCATTTCTTTCTTTTTTATTTCTTTCCCTGTTTGAGCTTGTCATCTTCAGTTCAATTTGAAGTCTAATAGTGAGATAGTAGAGAGGACTGTCATCTCTATGTTGCAAATAAATGTGTAGTTTTCTATCATTTTTCAGTTTGCAAGTGTTGCAAATGGAAATATACACTTCACTGATAAGATTGATATGCAAATACATTTATTGATATCAAATAAGGATTTAACAAAGCTTAATTTTGAATAAGATAGTGACTTAAGATTCAAAGTGTCAATGTGCACTTAGTTATTTACTGCATAGAGGATGAGGTTAAAAATACTCATGCAGGACATCACTCACTGAGTCACAAGGTTCAGACTGCTCCTTGCTTTCTAAATTCCTTCTCAGAGAATTCAAGGTGGAGTTGAATCCAAATTTAGTCCTAGGCTTGATCAATCAGTTATGTCTCAGTGTGGAAGAAATTCTCCTGTTGAGTCATGAAGTTAAGAGTGGAATCATTTACTTTCTAAAATACTTGAAACAAAAAGATAAGGAACCTAGGTGCAGCTGAACCCATTCCTAGCCCAGACTTGTTCAACGGCTTATGTTTCAGGGACTATATGAGCACAATCAAAAACATAATTTTAGCAAAGCTTATAAAGAGTTACCAATTATTAGTCATATTCTTACTGAGGATCTATATCTGCAAGATTTTTCTGATGTCAAGTTGTATGGGATCTCTGCAGGATGCATAATTTAGAGAGGTGTCCCTACTAAATCAGAGATTCTGACATGCAGCTGTGCAGACAATCTAACCAGGCTCTTGGTCTGATCAGTATTTATGAGGTTAGAAGACTGACTTTTAGTAATATTTGCATAACAGCTACAGATGTTATTTTCATCCAAATTTGACAAGAATTAGATGTTGACAGACTGTCACAGAAACAATCTTAAAATTCAAAATCTGAGGAAGGCACCATCCATGCAGACAATCATTTCCCCTAACTGTTCTCCTTCCCATGTTTCAGTCTCCAACTGTGAGGATAGAGAACACTACCTGCACTGCCAATTCCTTTAATATTTTCCTGAGAGATATAAAGTCCCTTGACAATTCACAGGCTCTTCTCTGCACACGCGTGCGATCTGACTTGTGGATAGTACTCCTCTGGATTTATCAGAGACTGTAGTCCCTTTGAATCACAAACATAGGATCCTGGCATGCAGAAAACCTCTCTAGAGACATTGTTCGGATAGCAAATGGGCTATTCAGTGCTTTTAAGGGAAAACTGCTATCACTCTTCATGTTTGGGGTTTTTTGTTTTGTTTTGTTTTGGTAGCACTGATTCTGTTTGCTTGGTTGGAGCAACTTCATATGGTTGTCTATTTCTGGGTCTTGACTGTTACTCACTTTGTCTCATCTTTCCAGCCTTCCAGTCTTCTCAGAGTTGCACAGGGACATTTTGTGAGCAAGGGGAAGACTCCTACATCTGTTACGACCAGAAAAGAAATCCAGTTGCTGTTGTTTTGAGTGTTCTTGCAATCTATCTGCTCAGGGTAAGAAACTAGCCTAGGTTTTTCCTTCAGGGGCTTAAGACAGGGCTGTCAGTCTGCTTGTGTCTGTTCATACCACTACACATCAGTCTCTCTTTGATTCCCATATGTTGCACTGCCTGGTGATTTCCGCTCACAACCTGATCACTTGATAGAAAGATTCATTGAGCTGGGAACACTTGCACTTATGACACCCAGTTCTGCCCTAAGATCCTAGGGGAACTTCCCACACAACCTGTCTGTCTGTCTGTCTGACTGGCTCTTTTGCTCCTTGGCAGATATGTTTCGGTGCAATACTTTTGTCAGGTGGGCACTTAATCATAAATTAACCCTTTGCAATTGTGTTGTCATCTTTCCCAAGGTCCACTTTGAGCTAGGTGTAACAATCATGATCAGACACAACCATCATCACTGCCACTGGTGATTATCTGCTTAAGTCAGATGCAGCCACCATGACTGCCACTCGTGTTTATTGCTTGAGCAGGATTATAGGAAAGTAAGGGTCGGGAAGGTAGCACATTGTCACGTACAGTCATTTCCACTTAGATAATCTCAGTTTATTGTTGACATGAGGCTAGAGATGCAGATTTTTAAAATTATGCAATATCCCTGATAATTTTATTTGCTTTTGCCAGATGGCACTGGGTAAGGGACCTAAAGCAAAAAGGCCAACCAAAAAGCTCTTTTTAGGGCTTTTTTTGAAACCAGCAAAAGCACTGCTGGTTCTGGGAGGCTGGCAGCTTGTGGGTGGGCTGCTGAGCCAGCAGGGGTGGAGCTGGCACTGCCCACTCTTAATCCCTTGACCTTGATCTTGACCCTTTGCTGTGAGGCTGAAAGCAGCCCTCAAGAGGACGTAAAGTGCCAAGTAAGAAAAGGGTGTTACTGTCCACTGACAACAGGGAGGGATGCACAGTCCACACTGCCCACACAATACTGCAGCAGCAGGTGTGGGAGGTGGGTCTTGTGGAGGGACACGAGTGCTTTTGTCTTTGCTCAGGAGACCAGCTCTCCTACTGACAGACCCTGAGACCACAGGTTCAAACATGGTCTCTACCAGACAGTGGGCTTGCCCCAAGAAGACTGTGGCAACCCAGGCAGAAGGCCTGCCCAGAAATTTGGTTGTTCAGTTCTCTGGCTGCAGGGAGTGCCTAAGACTGCTGCTGCTGGGGGAGGATGGGAAGGACGCCACCTGCGTGAGGTGCGAGCAGGTGGACAAGCTGCTCAGCCTGGTGGTGAAGCTTAGGGAGAAGGTAGAGGGATTAAGGTCTGGAGGGGTCTGGAACACAGGCCTTATCAGGTGCGACTGAAGGAGCTGGGATTGTTCAGACTGGGGAAGAGGAGGCTCAGGGGAGATCTTATTGCTCTCTATAACTACCTGAAGGGAGGTTGTTGTGAGCTGGGTGTCGGCCTCTTCTCTTATGTAACTGGTGATAGGACTAGAGAGAATGGCTTCAAGCTGTGCCAGGGGAGATTCAGGCTGGACATTAGGAAATACTACTTCTCTGAAAGAGTGGTCAGGCAGTGGAATGGGCTGTCCAGGGCAGTGGTGGAGTCACCAACCTTGTTGGTGTTCAAGGAACGTTTGGATGTTGTGTTGAGGGACATGGTTTAATGAGAACTATTGGTGATGGGTGGATGGTTGGTCTGGGTGATCTTGTAGGTCTTTTCCAACCTTGGTGATTCTATGATTCTATGATTTTATTTCCTGGTTCTCAGAAGCACTGAGTTTTTTTTTCCTAAAAGTTAAAAGATATCTTCAAAATATGTTGTTAATTTTCTTCTCTGTCTTCCTTAGTTCCTCTACAACAGCCTTCGCAATCTTGAAATTCATTTTTTTTTCTTTGAAAACCATGTTCAATTTATATAGTATGTACACACATGCCATTACCCAAGGATCTGACAATAATTCTCACAGTACTCAGTGCAATGAATTAGAACATTTCCTACTCCTCTGTAACTGCCAGAGGGATTTATCCTTGAATTTATTTTCTTTCTTTCTCCCTTTTTTTTTTTTTTTTTTTTTTTTTTTTACTTCAGGATATCTATGGCTTCTTTAGTTTTTCCAGAATGTAGGTACACTTTATATTACTTATGTAAACAACTGAAAAAACTTCAAAGATTGATGAAACATCTGTGTCTGTTACTAATGAGAAAAGCAGCTACAGTCATACATTATAGAACACTTTGTACTGCATGTTTCCCACAGAAGGAAAAAATATATACATATGATAGAACTGAGAGCCTTAATAACATCTCACCAAACTGCAGCCAGTAATGTCACAACAGATTTATCTTTTGCAACAGATATAAATCTGTAATGAAGGTTGTTTTCAATTTTTGTCTCAGCTTTCTGTTCACTTCCTCAGATTATTTCCCATAATTCAGAACTGAGTCCAACACTTTCGTTCCCTTTAATGAATCCTTTTAAGCATTCCATAACAAATGGGTGAACAGGAAAAAGAAAGATAGTGTGAAAACTCCTGTTCATGTCAAATCATTTCAAAGCCTATCTTTTTTAAAGGAGGATGTTTTAAAGGAATCATGACAGGGCTATTAATGGCTGGGTCCCTTGCCTAATTTGCTTGACTGAAGCCAAGTAATAACATAATTGTCTTGCAAGGACTTTTAATGGATGTGTATCATGAGAACAACTGATTCATTGGTCTCACTTTGTGTGGAGAGAAAGAGTCTGTCAGGTGGCTGTATAGGTAATGGAGAAACAGAGCCTCCCATACAGCATAATTAACCCCTCTGTACACCAGGGTAAACATTTAAGTGAGTCAGACAATTCAGCCTACTGATCTAGAACAATATCAAGAGTTAGGGATGACTGTTTTAGATACAGATGCCTATAAGTAACTGAAGCTAGCAGAAATATATGTGTGTCAGAGTTTTATACATTATGTAATATTAACCTGGTGGCTCATGTACAGATCAAAAAAGAATGGAAAATAATGTTGAAATTGTGGGGTAAAGAAGGTCATTGTATTGCTTATAAGTGGTAAAGCTCAACAATAACTTGAGCCAGAAGTAAATGCCCACAAGGTGCCCAGCCCTTACATGTAATCAGTCTTGGTTGCATGAGAAAACTGTTGTGTTGCGTGGGTATAAAAGGCTCTAAGCACATACAATAAAGGTCTTTTGTTCTGCACCAGCAAAGGAGTCTGCACCTGTTTTGCCACACCTGCAAGGGAGCTTGATGCCCTCTTGCAATATGAAATAAATCAAATTTTATACAATTTGGAGTATAGTCCCTTGATTAAATCACTAAAGGCATGTTTGTATTGAAAAAGGAACCACTGAAACTACTTTGATCTGTTGTGACAGTGGTGGAATTCTGACCTTAGTGGAGCTCACCATATTTTTGCAGCTGTATTCTTTCTATGTTTCTATCTGTAGGCAGACATACACTGGTTCTGTGAATCAAAAGGAAAATGGGAAACTCTTAATCCTGATTTTCACACTTGTAACATGTTTCTGAGACCTGCAGTATCATTCTTAGATAAAGTACAAAAATGTGTAGATAATATATAAAAACCTGTAGATATGTAAGATTTTAGCAGCTTTTGAAATGACGTAACACTTTGAGGCTACTTAAATACTGAAGGGAAACGGAAAAGAAAAAGAAGAAATGGATAAATAAGTAGCTTCATGACTATCTGAAGCATAAAGAACTTCATCCAGCAGAGATACAGAACTAAATCAGCTATGGCAAAATGATCCTTCAAGTATATAAATACCAGAATAACAATTTTGAATCCACAAAGATCTGAAGTAAGACCTTTATTTTGATTTAGGGAAGCCCATAGATGCAATTTTCTTGGATTATAGTGGAGCTTCCAGTACTGTTTCTCACAGTATCCTTCTGGACAAAATGTCCAGCATACAGTTAAACAAAAAACAAACAAACAAACAAAAAAATGCACTGGGTAAGCAATTATCCTAAAGACCGGGCTCAGAGTTAGCTCAGAGCTAACTTTGAGATTGAGTTAAATGGAGTTAGCTTAGGTTGGCAGTCAGTCACTAGTAAGGTTTCTCAGCATTCCATTTTGGGTTAAGTTCTCTTCAGTTTTTTAATAGATGATCTGGATGCAGGGCTTTTGATGGGCACTAAGGAAATTTGCAGATGACACTAGATAGGGAGATACTGTTGACTCCCTCAGAGGCAGAGAGGACTTATAGAGACATCTTGACAATTTACAGGACTGGGTGGTTACCATCCAGGCAAAGCTGAACAACAGCAATGCCAGATTCTAAACCTAGGATGGGGGAATCCTGGGTATATACAGAGAAACTGTGGTTGAAGAGACTAGAGAGCAATTATGTGGAAAGCAATCTGCTGATTCTGGTTGATTGCAAATTGAAGGTGAGTCAACAGTGTGCAAACTGTGCCTTAGGGTACATCAGGCCCAGAACTGCCAGCTGGGTGTGTGAAGGGATTGTCCCACTCTGCTGTGTACTGGTCTGGCCTCACTTTGAGCGCTGTGTGGAGTTTGGGGTGTCACAATTTATGAAAGACATAAATCAATTAGAAAGTGTCCAAAGGTCTATGAAGATAGTGAAGGGTCTAGAAGGAAAGACATATGAGAAGCCACTGAAGTCTCTTGGTTTGTTCAGCCCAGAGAAGAGGAAACAGAGAATTCCTCATGACAGGGAGAGGAGGGAGAAGAGCTGATTTCTTTTCTTTGGTGGCAGTGATAGGAGCCAAGGGAAAGGAACAAAGCTGCATCATGAAATGTTCAAATTGGGTACTAGGAAAAGGTTCTTCACTGAGAGGGTGGTCTGGAACAGTAAAAGGCTCCCCAGGTAAGTGGTTGTGGCACCACTCCTGCTGGAGTTCAAGAAGCCTTTGGAAAATATTCTCAGAACTATGGTTTGAATTTTGATTAATCCTATATGCAGTTGGATTTGAATATATTTGTGGGTTCCTTATGACTCAGGATATTCTATGATTCTATTAAATTATCAACTTTTTATAAGTAGAAAGGTATGAAAAGAGAGATCCAAGAAAAAAAAAAGTATGGAAGCACAATGTTCATTATTTTAAATCCAAGAATGCTCTACCAATTTCAAGATTAAATTTAGCAGCTTGCTTTTCACATTGCTGTTTATAAAACATCATCAGATGCTTAGCATGCACAAAAGCCGAAAGAATCATACCTCTGTACTGACTATTTATTTATTCTGTGTTTTCTTATAGGAGACCATCCTGTACTATTATCCGAGTTGAGAAACTTCACAATTAGAGGTACAAAACATTTGGATCTAAAAGCAAATGAATGGTACTGCATGTTCCATTGAAGAACATGGTGTGACTTCCTTCATGATGTTTATAAATATTGTTCATAATTGATTATAATAAAAACATCACGAATAATAAAGACTCACTTTTCCTTTTGTTTATATTCTCTCTGAAAGCTTTCTGGATATGTGGCAACTCAGACACAGAATAGGCTTAGCAAAGGCAAGATGTGGCCTTAAGCTCATTCTCTAGAGAGAATTCTTTTTAATTTGATCACAGAGGAAGCCTACATGATTAGTTTAGATTAGATGCATTTTTAGAAATGTTAAGTCTAACATAACCATATATATTTTGAATCAGAAGATGATTAAATCCCTGATCAGGGTCATGAATTTGACTTTAACACAACTTAGAAACATTTATGGTCAGTTGCAGTCATAAAATGTTTCAGAATGAAATAATTTTTGAACCTTAAGTGTCAGTTCCCAACTAATTGATATTGAGAGTCTAACTGTGAGGTTTTATTTCTAGCTTACTTACTTGCTTCTCTTGAAAACAAGAAAATAAAAATGCTTACATGATCAGTTCCAAATTTCAGTTACTGATCACTGAATAAATTAAAGCTGGTAAGAAGGATAGTATTCTCAGGCCTCACAAGGATGGAGTAGAGAGGGACAATCACCTCACTGTCCCTGCTGGCCACCCCTTTTATAATGCAGCCCAAAACACAGTTGGCCTTCAGACTGCAAGCACACACTGCCGGCTCATATCTAGCTTTTTGTCCACCAGGACCTCCAGGTCCCTCTCCGCAGGGCTGCTCTCAAGGATATCTTCCCCCAGTTTGTGTATATACCTGGGGTTGCCCTGACCCAAGTGCAGCACCCTGCACTTGGCCTTACTGAACCTCATTAGGTTTACATGGGCCCACCTCTCCAGCCTGTCCAGGTCCCTCCGGATGGCTTCCATTCCTTCCAATGTATTGACGGCACCACTCACAGAATCACAGAATCACAGAATTATCAAGGTTGGAAAAGACCTAGAAGATCATCCAGTCCAACCATTACCAATACTTCCCAGCTAAATCATACCCCTCAACGCAACATCCAAACGTTTCTTGAACACTCCCATGGTCGGTGACTCCACCACCCCCCTGGGCAGTGCATTCCAATGCCTGACTACCCTTTCCGAGAAGTAATACTCAGCTTGGTATCATCCACAAACTTGCTGAGGGTGCACTCGATGCCATTGTCTATGTCATTGATGAAGATATTTAAAAGCACCAGTCCCAAGACTGTCCCCTGATGGACACTGCTCATGACTGGCCTCCACCTTGACAGAGAACCATTAATCACAACCCTTTGGCTGCGTCCAGCCAGCCAATTCCTAATCCATCGAACAGTCCATCGTTCAAATCCATACCTCTCCAATTTAGAGAAAAGGATGTTGTGAGGGACCATGTCAAAGGCTTTGCAGAAGTCCAGGTAGATTACATCCATCGCCATTCCCCCATCCACTGAAGCCGTCACTCCATCATAGAAGGCCACCTGATTGGTCAGGCAAGATCTGCCCGTGGTGAAGCCATGCTGGCTGTCTCAAATCACTTCTTTGTCTAGTATGTGCCTTAGCATCGCTTCTAGGAGGATCTGCTCCATGATCTTCCCAGGCACAGAGTTGAGGGTCACTGGCCTGTAGTTCCCCTGGTCTTCCTTTCTCCCTTTCTTAAAAATGGGAGTAATATTTCCCTTTTTCCAGTCTCCAGGGACTTCACCAGACAGCCAGGATTTTTCAACTATGATGGAGAGCAGCTCTGCAGCCACAATTCATGATTATATTTAAACTTCTCCTGACATCAAAAGCTGCTTATATTATATAATATATATAATATATATATATTACTTCCCTTATGGACTAAGCAACCAGCTAAAAGGTTTTTCTATTATACAAGTGTGGTGGTAAGCTCCCCATCCTGCCCCTATCTTCCTCCTTCAGCCTGGTTGTTAGACCCAAGGCTCTGCTCGCACAATGAAGTGCCTCTTGCCCTTTGCTCTGAACTCATAACAGTCAAGGTATCACAGTTGTCTCAGACTGGGTGCTCAAAAAACTAATAATAAACATATATTTTATTGCATATTTTATTATAGATTATATATTTATTATACATATTATATATCAATAAATATCTTCCTGCCTCTCTGTTATGAGTGAGAGCTTCTGAAAATAGGTTCTTCCTCTGATCTGCCAGGGAGCAAAAAGAGATAGTCTTGTGACTTCCAGTTAGTTTTATCTTTCCCACCAATTGGAAAATGGAAATGGAACAGCAAAGTTTTCAGGGAGCTGTAATACATGCCTTCTCCTCTGAGACTCCCAGAGCACCATACAATGGGATGGTGTGACATACCAATAACAAAATTCAAAAATCCAAGACAAGCTTTGGAACTTGATTACCAAAGAAACTCATTGACTTTTATGGCTTTTGGATCAGGACCTAAGCAACAAGTCATCTAAATTCAATTCAGTCTAGGAGGAGATTTCTGCAAAAGATCCTTATGGAAGAAAAATACAGGGAATGAGTCACTAGTTACCTGAAGAATCAGAACACATCCAGTGGGATTAAATCGTCAGCAAGGGAGAATATTCTTAGTAGGAAAGAAAAACATCAAACAAATTTTCATCCAACAAATAAGTACAAAAAGAGCTTTTTTTTTTTTTTTTCATGAATTATTATAATCTGAATTTCTAATTATATTTCTGCATATGGATTTGTCATACATGACATGGAATATATTGTAATATTTCAAACAAAAGTGACTGGGTATAATAATATAATAATAATACATATAATACAATATAATAATAATACATATAATACATATAATAAAAGTGACTGGGTATAATAATAATAATAATAATAATAAGCACATAATTCTTAAACAAGGTGCTGTACCTTTTCACACCAAGACTTGAGCGAATCTCATGGTTGCCTAGTCAGTCTGACTGACAGACAATTCAGTATTTTTTTCTGTTGTTTTAGACTGTGCTATTGAATATACAGGATATTTTAAGGTGTTTTGTTTGTTTGTTTGTTTTCCCCCAAATAAAAATATTTGTGTTCCAGTAAATCAAACAAAAAAGTAAGACAATTTTAAGAAAGTTATTAAAATAAATCTTATCTCTGATCTTTGACATGTTTAACAGATTTTGTTGGTTTGTTTGGTTTTGTTCTGAAGAAGCTAGCCTTTAAAAATGATAATTTTTCAGTTGCTTGTTTAATTTACTAAAGAGAATGTGTTACAGGATACATTTGGATCTGAGAGACAGGATGTCTCAGGAGCAGAGGTAAGCAAACTACACACTCAAAGTAGCACAGAGGGTTATGAGTTTTATTCAGCATACACTTGCTCACACACAGGCATCCATTTTAGATAATCCCAGTAAGCAGCAAGCAGAAATTACCTAAGCAAGTGCTCTATTACTTACCAACCTTTAAGAGACAGCAAACCGCCTAACAGGAGAGAGAGAAGGAACATGCTGGTGGTGGATTTGACAGATATTGCCAGCAGGGCATCCCCTGCTTCAAAGTGTACTTTTCCTTTTTCACCCACTGCAGCCTCTCTCCTGCTTTTATTCTCCTCAGGGTCTTCAGGGTAGCCAACACATGATACAGAGCCCAAGTGAACACCTATTTGCAAAACAAGTCTTTGCTAAAACAAGATAAACTACCAAGGTCAGATCTCTCTACAAAACATTTGCTGAAGCCACAAATACCAATTCCCTTAAAACTGTCAGAATATTTTGTTCCAGGGTTATTCGTCAATCAGGGTCCTTTACATCCCCTACACAGAATGTTTTAAGGAAAATAGTTTTAAAAAAGAAGCTTCTACTACCTAATTATATACAAATGTGTATTATACAAACCAGCTGATTGCCCAGTGCTCCATTCTATTTAGATCCCTCTGAAAGGTCTCTCATTCCTCCAGGGAGTCAAAAGAACCTACGAGTTTACAGTCTTTTGCAAACTTGCTAAGGATACATCTGAGTCCTACATCCCAGTAATTGATAGAATTGTTGAGTGAGCCCTAGAATTGAGCCCTGGAGAACACTGCTAATGAATGGCTACCAGCCAGATGTAGGCTTATTCTGTATAAAACTTTGAGCTGTACTGTTGAGTCAATTCATCTCCTAGGGTAATATGAACCTGTTTATTTCACAGTTGGACAATTCATTCAGAAAGATGCCATCAGTTATAGTATCAAAAGTCTTACAAGAATGCACACAAATTAAATCAGTCACCTTAACTTCATCCACCAAATTGGTGACCTTATCGAAGAAGAGTAATATACTAAGATGGGGCCATAGCTTTGATAAATCCAGCTTGCCTGATAATAGCCTCATCCTTTACATTTTTTTTCCAGTAGCACCTTGGACAATCTTTACCTTAACTTTTCTGGGGTTAGACTAAAAGATCTTCAGTTTCCTAGGTCTCATGCTCTTTTTGTATGTCTTTTCCAACCTTGATAATTCTGTGATTCTGTGATTCTGTGAGTATAATGTTAGCTAGCTTCCAGACAGCAGGGACTTCCCCAGTCTCCCATGATCCTTTATAAATTGCTGACAAGGTCATCCACAATATCCTTCTCTCTAGATTGGAAATACATAGATTTGATGAGTGGACTATTTAATGGATGAGAAACTGCAAGAATATACCCAGAGAGTGGTGGTCAATGGCTCAATGTCTGGACGGATATCAGTGATGAGTGGTGTCTCTCGGGGGTCGCTACCGGGACCAATGCTCTTTAATATCTTCATCAGTTATACAGATAATGAGATTGAGTGCACCCTCAGCAAAGCTGTGGATGACTCCAAGCTATGCAGTGCAATCAGCACACCTGAGGAATGGGATGCCGTCCAGAGAGACGTAGACAGTCTCTCAGTTGAGCAGTGGGCCCAGGAGAATGTCATGAGTTTCAACAAAGCCAAGTACAACGTCTGGCACCTAGGTCAAAGCAACACCCACTGTCAATACAAGTTAGGGTTCAAAAGGATTGAGCACTGGCCTGCTGAAAAGGATTCAGGGTACTGCTGGATGGTAATGTACCCTTGCAGCCCAGAAAGCCAACCATGTCCTGGGCTACATTAAACAAAGCATAGCAAGCAGGTCTAGGGAGGTGTCCCTGCACCTCTACTCTGTATTGGTGAGACCTCACCTGTAGTACTGCATTCAGATGTGGAGTTTTCAGTACAGGAGAGACATAGACCTGTTGGAGAGTGTTCAGTGGAAGGCCACAAAAATGATCCAATGATGAGAGTGCCTCCCATGTGAGGATGGGCTGTGAGATCTGGGGCTGTTCAGCCTGGAGGGGGATCTGATAGAGTTCTTTCAGTATCTAAAGGAGGACTATAGAAAATAACAGACTTTTCTGCAGTATCTGTTGTGAAAGAACAAGAGGAACTGGTTTGAAACTAAAGGAAGTGAGATTTAGACTGGATATCAGGAAAAAGATTTTTTTGCAATAAGGGTAGTGAATAAGGATAGGCTGTCCAGAAATGTGGTGGATGCTCCATCCTTGGAGACAGGCTTGATCAGGCTCTAAGCAATCTGATCTACCTGTGGATCAGATGTACCTGTGGATCAGATGTACCTATTCATTGCAGAAGAATTGGACTAGAGAACCGTTAAAGGTCCCTTCCAGCTCAAATAATTCTATTATTCTATAGGAGGGGTCCAGCTACAACATCTTCAGATATCTTCAGTACACTACAGTGAATCTTAGCAGGCTCTATAGACTTATATTTGTCAAGCAGATACAAGTGCTCCTTGCAATTTCAGAGACCACAGGTGGAAAGTCACTACTCCCCCAGTCATTGTCCTCCAACTGTAAGGACCTGTAAGCCAAAGATCTGCCATTACTATTAAATACTGAGGCAAAAAGGCATTGAAAACCTCCACTTTTTCTTCTTCCTTCTTTGTTAGGTGACCATCTGCTCCAAGTATCAGTCTGATGTTTTCCTTAGACCTACTCTGATGTCAACATACTTAAAAAATTCTCTTTATGATGTCTGACACCACACTCTTGAGTGTCAGCTCAAGCTGAGTTTTGGCTTTTCTTGTTTTCTCCCTGCAGATATGATTCGCTGCACTGTAGTCTCCCTGTGAAGCCAGAACTTGAGATAATTGAGATATGTGGACCTTGTCAGGCTGGAGCAGACCTCTTGTCTAGAAGACCCAGAGAACTGATGACCTGGGCTTACATATTTATTTCTTTGTCAGCCTCCATTATTGCGAGGATTGGTGAAAACACTATTTGTGCTCCTTAGACCTTTAGTTTTCTCCCTGAGGCCCTAAAATCTTTTCTGATAGATGACAGGCTTCCTATTGCTATGCTGTTGGTACTCATTTGAATCTCTTTAAAAGTATTTGACATTTAAAGGCGTGCTTTCATTGGAATGTTGTGGTAACACAGTGTTGTCAGTGAAACTTTCTGTACTTAGGACAAAAATGATTGTTCTTTTCATACTAATGAACTGTGGAACTCTAGTGAGTAAGGACAGCAAAAGGTTGTATTTGTTTACTCTGGTAACAGATACTCTTTAGAAGCCGAAACAGACACTTCCAGAAAGAGATATACCTCCTGTAAAAGTAGACAGCTAAAATAATCCAGATAGATTGTGCTATGAAATTGCTAATTTCTCTGTAATGCATATAAAAGGAATCTATAAATCAATTTCAGATATGAATGCCTATTTTTTCTTTCTTTCACGGTGGCTATTTTTGTTTATTTCTGTAATAAAAAGGAACACCGTGTGACCGGCAGAGCTGAATTCTGTTTTGCATTGCAAGAATTACCAGAATTTACAACGCTAATTTTCTCTCACAGGGAGGGGCAGCTCTAAAACTTGTCCCTGGAAGTGACTGAATATTATTTTCAGGAAAGTTTACTTCCTTTTTGATTATTTTTTTAATGCTTTTTTTAAAAATTATTTTAAATTTTTATTTTTTAAAATCATTATTTTTAAATTATATTAAATTAAATAAATAAATTAATTAATTAAAATAATTATATTAAATTAAATTCAATTTTTTTTTTAATTATTATTTTTTGAGAAAACACTAACCATAAAAACCATGGTATCATATAGTGGCTTGCATTGGAAGGGACGTCAAAGATTGTCTAGTTCCAAACCTCCTGTCATGAACAGAGTTGCCAACAACTAAATCAGGCACTAGATCAGGCTGCACAGGATCCCATCCAACTTGGACTTGAACACCTCCAGGGATGAGACATCAACAGCTTCTCTGGGCAGCATGTTGCAGCACATCACCACCCTCTCTGTGATAAACTTCCCTTTGATATCTAATCTAAATCTCCCTTCCTTTAGTTTAAAACCATTCCCCATTGTCCTGTCACTAGCTACATACGTAGAAAGTTGTTTTCCCTCCTGTTTTCAATCTCCCTTTGAATGCTGGAAGGCTGTAATGAGATCTCTCTAGAGCCTTTACTTCTCTAGACTGAAAGAGACAAGCTCCGTCAGCGTATCTTCAGAGGAGTGGTTCTCCTGCCCCGCGATCATATTTGTGCCCTCCTCTGGACCTGTTCTAAAATCTCCACAACCTTCTTGTGCTGGGGGCCCCAGACCTGAATGCAATACTCCAGATGGGCTTTCCAAGGGCAGAGTAGAGAGGGACAACCACTTCCCTCACTCTGCTGGCTGTCCTTCTTTTGATGCAGCCCAGGAGACTGTTGGGCTTCTGGGTTGCAAGTGCACGCTGCTGTCTTGTGTTACAATTTTCATCTACCAGGACTCCTAAGACCTTCTCACCAGGGCTGCTCTCAGAGAGCTCTTCTTTTAGTCTGTGTACATCTGGGATTACGTTGACCGAAGTGCAAAACATTGCACCTGAACTTGTTGAACCTCATTACATTAAAATGAGCCCACTTTTAATTTAAGATTTCCAGGTCTCTCTAGATGGTATTCCTTCCTTTTGTCTTATCAGTTTCATCATTCAGCTTGGTGTTGTGTGCAAACTTGTTGAGAGTGCATTCATTCCCATCATATCTGTATGTTATTCATAAAGATGTTAAATAGTGCTGGTCTCAAGATGGACCCCTGAGGGACACCACTCTTCCCTCATCTCCACCTGAACCTAAAGTCATAGACAGTAATCTTCTGGCTATGACCTTCCAACCAATTTCTTATCTACTGAATAATTCTCCCTTCAAGACCATATCTCTCCAATTTAGAGATAAGGATGTGGTGTGGACCATATCAAAAGCCTTGCAGAAATTGAGATAGATAACCTCAGTTGCCCTTCTTTAGTCCACCAATGCTCTCACTCTATCATAGTAGGCCACCAGGCTAGTCAGGCACAATCTGCCCTTGTTGAAGCTGCGATGGCCATCTTGGATCACCTGCCCATCCCTCACATGTCTTAACATCTCTTCCAGGAGTATCTGCTCCATAATCTTCCCAGGCATAGAGGTGAGGCTCATCAGCCTGTAATTCCCCAGGTCTTCTTTTTTCCCTTTCCTTAAAATGGGAGCAATATTTCCCTTTTTCCAGTCACTGGGTACTTTCCCTTACAATGAGACTTTTCAAACATGATGGAGAGTAGCTTGGCAATCACAGTGGTGAGCTCCTTCAGGACCCTGGAACCCTCACATTTAAGATCCTCACATTCAGCCTCCTGAGTCATTTGCAAACATTCTCTTCTTTTACAGTAGGAGGAATTTTTCTCCCCCAGACATACAGTGTAATAATGGATAGTGAAGAACTATCTGTAGTAAATTATAGGGTTTCTGGCAGGCTGATATGAAATTTTTCCAAGCCTCTGCAAAGTGGACAGGAACTCTCAGAAAACATCATTAGAACTCAATTCCTGTTAATATTTGAATATTAACCCTTTCCTTATTGTAGAGAAAAGCAGTTTCTCATTACTGCATTTGACCAAGTGAAAAGATGAATCAAAGTTCACAGCCTGAAATAAGTAACTAAAGAAAAGATTGTGGAAAAGGAGAAAAAACAATATATCACACATTGATAGATGTGTGACCTAGATTAGGTCTGCAGTACTCACTCACTTCAGCTTATTACTTTTTCTTTGCATATTGTCATCAAATATAAACCTAGTGGCAGTATTACCAAAGGTCTTCTACATCTGCTTAAATTTAATTAGTCTCTGTGAATCAAGTTTTTCATTCTGGGTCAGCCCACTTTTAATCTCTGAGGATTTTGAGTTTTCCAGAAGTATGCTTGGGTTTGTTTTTGGTTAGTAACTGGAGTAATATTTTATCATTTCTGTCTCTTTCGGCTTAAAAACAAAACAAAACAAAACAAACAACAACAACAACAACAAAAACAACAAAAAACACATGATAAATAATAACAATAATAATAATAATCTACATATAAGAAATGCCAGCTGAAGGGTAGTGATTTGCCCTAGCATACCTAAGAAAGCAAGCATGTAGATCCTGTGGACAGAAGCAGCCTTTTTTGGGGGAAAAGCTCAGCTTCTACATATAGACAAGAAAAACAGGAACTAGATTGTGTCCTCTCTTTTATTGACTGCTTTTGGAGAAAGAATATGTCTTTCAGTATCTATCAGTTGTGATAGAAAAAGGGGAAATGGTTGCAGGCTTAAAGATACCCTCATAGATATTAGATTAGATATATAGTAAAAAGTCTTTTATAGTGAGAGTGGTGAGGCACTGGAACAGGCTGCCCAGAGATGTGGTGGATGCTCTGTCCGTGGGGACTTTCAAGGCGAAACTGGATCAAGCCCTGGGCAACCTGATCTAGCTGTTCATGTCCCTGTTCATTGCAGGGCCGTTGGACTAGATGACCTTTAATGGTATCTTCCAACTCTAAAGATCATATGATTCTATAATTCTGTATAGGAGGTTTAATATCTTCAAATGAAGAAATAATAGATTTCCTGCTATGAAGTTTTTGCAAGGCCACAGATTTCTTTCTGGTTATGCTAATAAAAGATATGCTGACATAGATATTCAGACAATATCAAGTTTCTCTACCAGTATTTTGAACAAAACAAATGAGAGCAAACTTGAGTCCAAAAGCTGTAAAGCCATGTTAGATTTATCTTAATACAGTCTTGCAGAATGCTTATAAGCATATTTTACCCAGCTCCTTCTCTGTACCTCTGCATGAAAGTAACATGTATTGAAATGTCTATGAGAATAATGCCTTACACAGTTTAATTTTTTACTTTGTTTTTCCTTTTTTTTTCTCTTGGGAATCCTATCTGTTACAGTTTGTGTGCATATTTAGTTTTTAAAAAGCTATATATAGTTTTTAAAAGCTATTATGTATACATATATATGTTTAAATATAAGATGTACGTCTCCAATATAGACAACCTTTCTTAAAACTTAAAACTTAGCTGTGGTAGCTAAGTTAAAAGACAACATAAAATCAAGGCTTTAGGAAGTGGCTTTTTTTTTTTTTTTTTTTTTTTCCCATTTCTGCCTTACAACATATCTTTGTTCACTCTAAGCCTGCAAAGTATACTGAGTATTCAGGCAGATATGATATATACAAGGACATGTAGAAAAGTCCCCCTGGGATACAGTAAGTAGTTTAAAAACATTTAGCCTGCTTTAGCAATTCTTCTCAAGATTGTATTAGATTGTACTTATTGAGAAACTCATATCAATGTAACCCAGTACTGTTTACTGTAATCTCTTGCTTTCCATACTTCCACTCCATGTGTGAAATAAAACAGCTTATAATAATATAATTTATAACTATGTGCACTTTAAACAAGTAACTGTTTTTTATTTTGCACTGACAGCACACTGCTCTTAAATACCATGTTGCTTAGTAGAATAACTAATATAGTTTTTGTGCTTAGTATGTAAATCAATACATGACATTCCTAATAGTTATTCCAAATATCAGGGAAATCTGTTTTGATAAACTCTTAAATACTTTAGAAGATGAACAAACATTTAGATGTTGTACTATAAGGCATGGCTTAGTGGAGAAATATTGGTGGTAGGTAGATTGTTGGACTAGATGATCTTGGAGATCTTTTCCAACCTTGGTGATTCTATGAGTCTATGAACTTACCTAACCAAAAAGTTTATAGAAAAAAAAAAAAAAAAAGAAAAAAAAAGAAAGAAAGAGAGAGAGAGAGAGAGATTTACTAGAGTTTCTTTTCTTTGATAGAGGTAAGAATAATGTATTTGCTGTCATGTCACTTGTACCATTAGCTATAATTAAAATAAGTAAATACATCGCTTTATATTTGTTGGAAATCATCTCATCTGTTTTATAAATACTTATTCTCACCTAATTATATTAAAAATGCTAAATGTTAATTTGAGAAAAGTAACACAAAAGTGAGGAAAGGCAGTAAATTTAATTGTGGCTTCTTGCCTCAGTCTGTTAATGAACTGGATAAAAACTGGATAAACTGTGCAACAATATCTGTCAGGAAATGCAGTATATTAAAAAAAAAAATAAATCCATATATCTAGGTATCTAGATCTAGATATTGATATATCTATATGTGCATATATCTATATATGCACACAAGGGTGGCTCTGAAAACAATGCCTCCTATTTTATTATGTTGACCCATTATGTCATAGACAGATGTTGGTGGCATGGCAATAGAGGTTGAATGTTCCTGACAATATTCCATTCAGCTTTGCTGTTATGCAACAGAAAAAATGAGACACACATAAATCCACCACCAATAAATAATACGAATAACACAAAACATTTTGAAAGCAGAAGCTATATTTTTGTTTGTTTTTGGTAAGTTTTTAAAATAATGCGTACATCTTAAATTAATATTGCCTGTGTTACAAGTCATTCACGAAAATAACCAAATAGTTTTTTATAATAAAATTGTTCAGCTGGTTCTAAAACTTCATGTAAACATTCTTTGTGCTCTTATTAAAAAAAAAAAAAAAAAAAAAAAAAAAAAAAAAGGAATATTAACAGCCCAATATAAACAAAATTTAGCTCACTCACCAAACTATGCATGGAACTTGATAATTAAAATTGAATTTATCAAGAACAAATTTTTCTGTCCTGTCATCAATCAATTTAATAACAGCTTCATTTATTAAATAACAGCTTCATGATTTTTAATGAGATTTCCAGTGAATTGAATGATCGGTGAATCACTATGCTCACAATTAAAAGCATTTTTTTAAATATAATTGTACTTATAAATGAACATTAACAAGGAGATTAAAAAATACAATGAGAACAAATGCCAAGGTAATCAAAGGAGAGGTCACCAAACTGTAAGGAAGCCATTTAAAAAAAAAAAATTAGTCTGCGTTTTCTTTAATGAAAAGCATGGTAGTGTACATTTTAAATGCTTATCTTAAATAAAAATATTTAGAATTTATTCCTGTTACAGTTTTTTTTGTTACTGTCCTTCCTTACATCTTGTTTTTGTTCCTCCTTGAGATTAAGAACATGCAAGGGTATTGCATTTTGAAGAGCTGTTATCATGTGACAGAGGACTACCCCCCAACTCCCACCAGCCTCCTTTTCTCTAGAAACCTGGCAGGGAGGGAGAAAAATTAAAGTCAATTACTAAGAAAAATTTGAGCTAATAAAGAGTAATTAAGAATAATAAATTTATAGAATGAAAAAAAAATATTTATATAATATAATAAAGAAAGCCTCTGAAACCACATTCTACCCTTCAGTTACGGCTGGCTGATGTAGAAAAGAACAGAGATTTCTCCAGTCATCACATCATTTTTGTATTTTCCTCTCAGAAGCTGGAAACACTAAAGCATTTTGGGAATTGCAGTTCCAGGAAAACCAGGAAAAACAAAGACAGAAACCACGTGGTAAACTGAAGCATTGTGAGAAACTGAGAACTACAGCTCCAACCACTTCAGGTACCAAAAGCTTATAGCATGTTATTATATGGAATACCAATAAAAACCATGAAAAAAAGGCTAATGGAGGGAGTCCTGAAGTCCTGGGTAGTTCTACAGTTAGATCACTAAGGGAAGAAAATGCAAATTCTTAGCAGTTGCTTGCATATCAGTGGTTTTTAGTTCCTGAATTGCAAGGAGGTCTGCTGGTTTAATCTAGATTATCTGTAACAGAAGTGAAGAAGGCCACATCTTCTAGAGAAATTACTCTAGAAATAATGACTGCATCAGAAAATTTGTGGAAGCCATTGTTCCTTTGTTTTCTAAATAGAAGCTATGGAATGTTAGATTAATAAGTAATTTTAAAACTTCAAAAGTTGTTTGAATATCTTCACCATTTTTTACAATTGTAAACAAATTCTGAATTAGACCAGTGTGGTTTGTACAAGTCTAATTAACCACAAAGCAAAGATACTTAAAAGGTTAATTAAATTCTACCTTCTATGACTGTGGGGGAACAACATATGTTAAGTACTTAGGGAGGTATTTTTTTCCTATAAAATTATATACACATTTCACACTTAGTGGTTTGACTGAAAAAAGAAAAAAAAAAGGAAAGCCACCTTTTCTGATTTACATGAAAGCCCAATAATCATAAATATTACCTTGTCATTTATCAGCAATCAAGAAAGATGAAAACAAATAATTTGCATTGCTTGAGCTGTAACTTTCAACATTTGTTTCAAGGCAAGTATAGTATGCAGAGTAGGCACTGATTCATCCTTTGAATAATTTTTAGAGCCATTAAAGTAGACGGATAGAGAAGACCAAAGTAGATTCCTTGGCACACTATACCAGCAGACAAGAAAATCATATGCCAAAAACACAGCTTTTTTTTTTTTTTTTTTTTTTTTTTTTTTTTTTTTTTGCTTTTTTTAAATAAATTCATCCTCAACTTCATCAAGGCAACTTCTTTCACTGAGAAAATCATAACAATTAGATAATTGCTATGTTGGTTAACCTTTAGAATTGGCAAGAAAATGGCATTATATCTAAAAGTTATTTCCGCAGCACCTATATTATCTTAGGAGGCAAGTATCTAGAAAAGAGAACTGTTCGTAACACATGTTATGAACTATGTATGACTCTTAAACACTCATAACACTCATTTAGACAGGATTATCAACACAGTATTAGCTTTTTTTAAAATTTATTTTTATTTTTATTATTATTATTATTTAAGATAACTTTTCCTGTGGAATGCTGATGTTGCAAGATAATTTACTGATGATACATTACATTACAGTTTGATTGCTTTTTTGAAAACACTTTAAAATATTGCATCAGGGCATGCATCCTTCTCACATAACACTTGTACTGAATGTAAGTTGAATTTAACCTGGCCACTGGGGTAAAAAGGAACAAGAAACTCTTATAAATGCATCAACAGTAAGAGGAGGACAAAGGAGAATCTCCACTCTTTACTGGATGAGGCTGGGAATGTGACCACTGAGGATAAGGAAAAGGCAGAGGTTCTCAATGCCTTCTTTACATCTGTCTTTAAAAGTCAGACCACTTATCCTCAGGGTACCCCACACTCTGACCTGGTAGTCTCAGCTGGGGAGCAGACTAAACCCCCTGTGATTCTGGAAGAAACGGTCAGGGACCTACTGCTCCAACCGGACTGCCACAAGTCCATGGGGCCAGATGAGATTCACCCAAGAGTGCTGAGGGAACTGGCGGAGGTGATAGCTGAGCTGCTTTCCATCATCTATCAGTGCTCCTTGTTGACTGGTGAGGTCCCACAAGACTGGAGGCTTGCTAATGTGACTCCCATTTACAAGAAAGGTTGTAACGTGTTCAAAGAAGGGCAACAAGCTGGTGAGGGGTCTGGAGCACAGGCCGTATGAGGAGAGGCTGAAGGAGCTGGGAATGTTCAGCCTGGAGAAGAGGAGGCTCAGGGGAGACCTTATTGCTCTTTATAACCTCCTGAAGGGAGGTTGTGGTGAGCTGAGGGTCGGTCTCTTCTCTCGTGTCATTAGTGATAGGACTAGAGGCAATGGTTTCAAGCTGCAGCACAGGAGATTCAGGCTGGACATTAGGAAATATTACTTCTCAGAAAGGGTGGTCAGGCACTGGAATGGGCTGCCCAGGGAGGTGGTGGAGTCACCGACCCTGGGGGTGTTCAAGGAATGATTGGATATTGTGTTGAGGGACATGGTTTAGTGGGAGCTATTGGTGATAGGTGAACGGTTGGTCTGGATGATCTTGTAGGTCTTTTCCAACCTTGGTGGTTCTATGATTCTATGATTCTAAGTTTATATCTAAGTTGTCTAGATCATATTTAAAATCAACACAGTGGCATTACCACCTTGAGTGGCATTCATTTGTCTTAGTTTAGGAACCCAACTTAGGATGAGATGGCTTATACCACAGTAATGCCTAACTATTAATTATTAATTAAAAAATAAATCTTAATATTTGATCAGACAAGGTCTACCTGTGTGTCTTCAGAGGTCCCTTCCTCTGACTGTTGGGAGTCACACTGTCAAAAATGTATGGTCTTGGGCTATTCCTAAAGTTTCACAGTTGCTTAGCCTTATAATTTAATACTAACCAATGTTATTTGTTAAATTTTAGGAAAATCCTCCTTATTTCTAAATCACAGTATCATTTGAGTTGGAAGGGACCTTTAAAGGTCATCTGCTTCAACTCTCCTGCAATGAACAGATCAGGTTGCTCAAAGCCTTGAATGTTCCTGAATATTCTGACTGTGAATGTCTCCAGGGATGGGCAGCTACCACCTCTCTCAGCAATACGTTCCAGTGCTTCACTACCCTTATTGTCCAAATGCTTCTTGAAATCCAGCAGGTGCCAGGACCTCTTAACTGGAGAGTCTGTTCAGGTGCCCAACCACATTTTTGGTGAAAAACCTTACTAACTCCATATCTGATCCTTCCCTGATGCAGGTCCTGTTGCTGTCACCAGAAGGAAGAGATCAGTGCTTGCCCCTCCTCCACCTTCCCTTGAAAGGAAGCTGTAGACTGCCATAAGGTTTATCTTCAGTCTCATCAACACGCTTTCATCTTAAGAACACTTGTTTGTTTGTTTGTAGTTATGACTTCCCCCAGATAAAAATAAGTGGAATTATAAGTGGAATTATAAGTGGAATCCTACAGGATTTACACAAACAAACAAAAATCAAGCAAACAAAAAATCCTGTATCTCATTCTCTCATTCCCTCCATATTTCTGCTGTGTATATGGGGAGAAAAAGACTCAAAGCAAAGTATACTGAAAAAAGAAGTCAAGATTAGAAATTATACAACAGTAGCTACCAAGGCCTAGAAAACATTTGAAGTGTATTTCAACTTCTGTATACAAGATAACTCACCAGTAGCAGTACATTATAACATTTTCAGTTATCATAGGCTCATAAAATAAAATTGCTGCTATAGTTCTAAGGCTGTTTTAAAGACAAGAGGTTGAAAACTGCTTTTACACAGTTTTAAGATTATATATAGACAAAACAGTTACATTTTTTCCTATACATAATGCATTATTACATATATAGAATGAGCTGAGAGCAAATGCTGTTCTCATTTTCCACTTACTTGGGAGGTAGAAAACAGATATCTGACACATGCAGTTATTTCCACTGTTCCATAGTTTGAATTATAAATTGCCAGACAGAAATATATTTTTAACTACCATTCTTTTTCCTAGTGTAAAAAACAAAACAAAACAAACCCCCCCCCAACTTTTTGCTTAATTTTTAGAAATATCACTATAAACAGTTTTACAATAATCTCTGTTCACTTGTTGTCTTTTATCTGACAATCTAAAATCGGTAACTGAAAAACACCTATGTTGATCAGTCACTTTTTAGTGAAGCCTTTTGTTCTTGAATAATGTAGCATTTAACTTTATTCAACTTGATGATGTGATATTATCATTATAATTATTATTATGCTTAGATAGTAATAAACAGCCAAGAGGGAAACCTGCAATTTGGGATGTGTTAAACACAATATAGCTGGCTGTCAAAAGAGGTAATGCTCCCACTACACTTAATGCTCATGTGGCCTCACCTCAAATATTGCATGCATTTCTGGGGTCCATAATAGAAAATGGATTTTGATATAATTGAGTGCGTCCAGAGGATGACAACAAAGTTGGTAAAGGGCTGGAAGGCATGTCACATGTTGAAAAATGTCTTTACTGTAAGGCTAGTCAAATAGTGGAACAAGCTTGTGAGGTGAGAGAGAGGTTGTTGATGCCCTCTGCCTGTTAGTGTTCAAGAGGCATTTGGATAATGCCCTTAATAATATGTTTAACTTATTAGCCCTGAATTGGTCAAACAGTTGGATTTGATGACCTTCAAATGTCCCTTCCAACTGAATCATTGTATTCTACTTTACTCTACTTTTCTGTATTAGGAGTTCTGAAGAAATGCATACTACTACCGCTTGCATTCAGAGCATAGTGCTTTGTCTCAAACAGCTGGTGGCTTGAGAACATGAGACACCCATCAACAATGACAGCTCACATTCAGTTTTGAGGAAGTGCCAGAGGGGTGCTCATTCTCTCAGTCATTTCCAGATTTTTACCTCAGGTTTTCATCTATCAAACACAGTCTTTATAAAGGAATTACCAGCCATTTTTTCTTTCTTTCTTTCTTTCTTTCTTTCTTTCTTTCTTTCTTTCTTCCTTTCTTCCTTTCTTCCTTTCTTCCTTTCTTCCTTTCTTCCTTTCTTTCTTTCTTTCTTTCTTTCTTTCTTTCTTTCTTTCTTTCTTTCTTTCTTTCTTTCTTTCTTTCTTTCTTTCTTTCTTTCTTTCTTTCTTTCTTTTTTTCCCTCCAGATATCTTCCTCGTAAGCGCTTTGCTGAATGTCATGCTGGCCTGTGCCTAAGCTCAGAGAAACTTCCTTCTCTTTTCTTTGTTCCATGCACATCTCTGAAGCTTACCTTAATCTTCTCAACATCTGTCAATGTGTCGCAAGCAGCTAATCTCTGTAAGAAATATACTGCTCCTCTATTTGTAGGCTACTGAGTCTTGAATGTACTTTCCAGAAAGCCATGCAATAGCCTTTATAAAATTTAAAAAAAAAAAGAAGAAGAAAAAAAAAAAAGGCCATGACAAAATAACCTAGTTGGCAGAACCAAATACATATATCAACTTGTGAGTAACTGAGCAAAGAATTGTTTTATACTCTCAGACTTTACTCTAGCTGCCTACTTTAAAAGAGGACAATGAAAAGGAGAAAGACACAGTGATCTGGGATGTTAAGTTTTGCATGTCCTGTCGTTGCTTATATTATGAAAACAATTCCCAAGTTCTGATTGAACAATTGATGTCAAAGGAAATTGAAATATTAACTGGATGACTAAACAATGAACAACCAAATCTGTTCCCAGATTCACAAAACTTCATGTTACAACCATACAACAATGCTGAAGAGGGAAACTGTAGGCTTTTCTTCAGCAAAGTTTGAAGTAAATGAGAGAACAAATCTAATATGGTAGAAATATACATAGTCTTCTAAAACTGTCCAGTGATTTAGATTAAAAAAAAAAAAATCCTAGAAAATAGCATTTCATTTTTCTATGGAGCTACAGAAAAAATGTAAGAATGTTGTTTTGTAGTATATTTATATCATCAAGAATATAATTACCAAATTACCATTCCTAAGTTGTCACTTCATAACTTTTAGTGTAGCAAAACAATCTACTGAACCAGACATCATAAAAAGAAAAAACGCGAATTACTGCTTCAAGTAGTAGCTTAGATTTTTGACTTTCTCTCAATACATTGTCCTACATTTCCTGAGAACAACAAAAGAGGTAATAAGTTCTGACTATTCTCTAGCATTATACTTAAGATATCAAAATGAAAAGAAAAGCAGGCTAAACCCCCCCATGATTCAGGAGGACACAGTCAGAGACCTGCTACTCCAACTGGACTGTCACAAGTCCATTGGGCTGGATGAGGTTCATCTGAGCATGCTGAGGGAATTGGCAGAGGTGATAGCTACTTTCCATCATCTATCAGTGCTCCTTGTTGACTGGTGAGGTCCCACAAGGCTTGCCAATGTGACTCCCATCTACAAGAAGGGTTGTAAGGAGGATCCCAGGGAACTATGGGCCTGTTAGCCTGACCTCGGTGCCAGGGAAAGTTATGGAGCAGATTGTCTTGAGGGAAATCATGCTGTATGTGCAGGATAACCAGGGTATCAGGCCTAGCCAGCATGGGTTCACAAAGGGCAGGTCCCGCTTGATCAACCTGATCTCCTTCTATGATCTAGTGACACGTCTGGTGGATGAGGGAAAGGCTGTTTATGTAGTCTACCTAGACTTCAGCAAAGCTTTTGATGCTATCTATCATCTCTACAGTATTCTCCTGCAGAAGATAGCAGCCCGTGGCTTGGACAGGGACACTCTTGGCTGGGTAAGGAACTGGCTGGAGGGCCGGGCCCAGAGAGTGGTGGTGAATGGAGTTAAATCCAGCTGGTAAATGGTCATTAGCGGTGTTCCCCAGGGGCCAGTGCTGTGGCCTGTTCTCTTCGATATCTTTCTTGTTGACCTGGACGAGGGCACTGAGTGCACCCTCAGTAATTTTGCAGATGACACCAAGTTGGCTGGAAGTGTCGATCTGCCCAGGGGGAGCAAGGCCCTACAGAGGAATCTGGACAGGCTGAATAACTGAGCTGAAGCCAACGGGATGAGGTTCAACAAGACCAAATGCCGGGTCCTGCACTTTGGCCACAACAACCCCAGGCAATGCAACGGGCTTGGGGCAGAGTGGCTGGAAGACTGTGTAGAGGCAATGGACCTGGGGGTACTGATTGATGCTTAGCTGAACACGAGCCAGAATTGTGCCCAGGTGGCCAAGAAGGCCAATGGCATCCTGGCTTGCATCAGAAACAGTGTTGCCAGCAGGAACAGGGAAGTAATTGTTCCCCTGTACTCAGCACTGGTGAGGCCACACCTCGAGTACTGTGCCCAGTTTTGGGCCCCTCACTGCAGGAATGACACTGAGGCCCTGGAGCACATTCAAAGAAGGGCAGCAAAACTGGTGAGTGGTCTGGAACACACGCCTTATCAGGTGTGACTGAAGGAGCTGGGATTGTTCAGACTGGGGAAGAGGAGGCTCAGGGGAGACCTTATTGCTCTCTATAACTTCCAGAAGGGAGGTTGTAGTGAGCTGGGTGTCAGTCTCTTCTCTCATGTTACTGGTGATAGGACTAGAGAGAATGGCTTCAAGCTGTGCCAGGGGAGATTCAGGCTGGACATTAGGAAATACTACTTCTCTGAAAGAGTGGTAAGGCAGTAGAATGGGCTGCCCAGGGAGGTGGTGGAGTCACCCACCCTGGAGGCATTCAAGGAACATTTGGACATTATGTTGAGGGACTTGGTTTAACGAGAACTATTGGTGAGGGGTTGATGGTTGGACTGGATGATCTTGTAGGTCTCTACCAACCTTGGTGATTCTGTGGTTCTATAGGACAAGTTTGGATTCAGGATGCAGATAGCATACTGTTGATGTTACTTTTACTGGCTGATATGTCATAGGTTTCTATTTCCTCTTTTGTTTAAAATTTTTTGAATTGAAACTTGACCTTTACTTGATATATGAACTTGCATAACTTAAGATATGCTACTCCAAAATTAAAGTAGCTTTTAGATTTTTTTTTTTTTTTTCATTCACTAACCTAAAACAAATAAGGAGTGCGGATCAGAGAACTGCAGTTCTTTTCTAGAACAACAGTTGCCTCTTCACTGTCTTCTGTTCACATTCAGTTTCTTTTCAGAACTATAAAGAGCTTATTCTCTACGTTATTTTCATTGACTGCTAATATTAATGCTGCACCGCTGGCCTTCCAGTGTTGCCTGGGCAAATTAGCTATCATCTCCTGGGCTAATTGCCAACATAGTCTACTTCTGAACAGAACAACAGTTTATTCTGCAACTATATACTCAAGAACAAGAAAATTTCTTACACCTCCTCTAACACATTAAGACATCTATATTCTCACAAAAAAATGTAGTCTTTTTTTTTTCTTTCTTTTTTTTTTTTTTTTTTTAAATCACTGATAACTAAGTTTCCTTTGTGGGACCATTAAATCAAATATGACCTCCTCATTGAGAAACAGAAAACTGAAGACCTCTGGAGATGGGGGCAACAAAGGACACAGTTTCAAATCATTAAAGCTTGGTTTAGTTCTCCTTAGTTCATATGCCCACAATTTTATACAAGCAGTTCTCGGGACTCAAAATATTTACTTTGGAAGTTGAAACAACTCCAATGAAAAATACAATTGTTTACTAGTGTGGTTAAAAGAGAAAAAGAAAAAAAAAAAAAAGAGAAAGGAAAAACAACAGCAAATCAGAGGAATATCACAAAATGTAATTATTTTCACAATTAACAATTTCCTCTTCTCATATTTAAAATAAATTATCTTAAAATATTGTGTTTTGTTTGAATGTAAAATTATGCTCGGATGTCTCCTAAAAGTCAGAGTCCTCCACAGAACATTAGTTATTTTTTAATTCCAGCATTTCCAAATCTGCGTACTTTAGAATTATTACTTTTTTCATTACTTTCTCTTTGCTTAGACATAAGTAAATAGAGGTTGTATCTGTAACAAATACAATATTTCATTTCAAATAATTATTAGAACTGCCTTAATTTCCCCCCCCCCCACCCCCAATCTGTAGTTTTGGAGTCTTAATTTCCAGAAAAGTAATAAACACACACCAAAGAAAAAAACTGTTTTTGACATCTTGCAGTATTTTAATGAATACACAGTGAATAACAATAGCACCATTTAGAAAAAAAGATCAATGATAACCTGAGATGAATGCAAAATCCTTGCTTCCTTTTCAAAGAAGAGTATTAAATCAGCATGGAAAATTAATCTTTTATTTTAAAGAATATAGAGATCATTTTCTTATTAGTTCCTCCATGATTTTAATGCAAGTCTTGACACCAAGATCATGTTCTTCATTGATTAAATATGAACAACTCATTTTCAGGTATCCCAGCAAGAAATTTCATAAATGATTCTTTCATTTCAGAATACAAAGTTGCATATCACTGAAGAAGCAGAAAATGCTTCTGTATCTGAGAATAACAGAACAGTATAAAAAATATTATATACTTTGTTGATATACAAGTCTCAAAAATGTTACGTCAAAGTTAGAAAAGAAGTGTGAGGCACCAAGATAATTAAAGCTGTTAGAATCAAAATGTCCCAAAATGGTTTGGGTTGGAAGAGATTGTAAAGATCAGCCAGTTCCTTGATAATCTGATGGTTACACTCTAGCATAGTCATTGTTTCATTTAAGGAAATTATCATTCTAATTTTTAATTAAAAGTGCACTAAAGGAGACAAGATAGTTTGTTCCTACAAGAAATAGATTGTTTTCGCCTTCAAATACTTAAATTTACTGTGCTGTTTTTCTCTACAATCGGTGTCAAGAATTTATGAAATCTTTCCTTAACATGTAACTAATCTGCTGAAGACTGTGGGTTATAAGAATCAGAGAGTGCTATATTCATTAAGTGGTTCAGCATGAAAATGTGATAAGGAAGAATGATATGATTTCATAGTTAGATACTTAACGAGACATCAGAAAGAAATACAATACTCAGCAGTTTGTTGTCTGGAGTCACTTTGCTTTCAGAGTGAGTTGTGACTTCTGCACATCTAACACTAGATATATTTGATGTGTCTTGAAGCAAAAAATGGATCACTGTTTTTCTTTTTGCTCTATCAGGAAATTTCTGAAGAGATGCATGATTTTTGACCTCATTAGTGGTGGTGATCAATAGCTATGATTATGGTAACTTAATATTTATAAATAAATAAATTACAACAGTTATCTGAAATATTATAACCTAAAGAACTTTAAAAAATTAATAAGATTTATAGTATGAAATGTTTTATGGTGAACATAAGTTCACCGTGTATTGCAATTACTTAGATCACACATTTTCTTTGAGTATTCTTCTTTAAATATCATAAAGTGGACAACAGCTGAGTCTGTGTCAACTGTTTACAGGCTGGTTCGGCCCGGTTCCATGACTAGTGGGGTGGAGGGACTTTGCGAAGACCACGCTTCCAGAAAAGGGAAATAGGGGACCACAAAATAATTAAAGAAAAGAACAGCAGCAACAACCTGAGGAAGAACAAACTAATTTCCTAAATATAATAAGAAAAAGTATATGGGAAAAAAAAAAAAAGCTATAGGCCTTACAGTAATGATGAAGCAGCACGCACAGACGGCCAGCAGCGAGGAGAGATGAAGGAGAAGAGCAAGGAAGGAAAGCGAAAGGAAGGTCAGGTGACCTGACAGCGCCTTATTTGTGTTCCCCCCTGTGCAAGAATGATATAACCACAGTGAACAGTCTTCCGGGAAACGTAGTTTCTTCTCTTTAGTATGTTGAACTGGGACATTAACACTTTAATTCCCAGTGCATTACATGATGTTATGATATGGAATACTGATGGCCATAAAACCATGACAGTCTGAAAAAAACTGCGTATGTACTACAAACATTCTTTTAGTTTCTCCAACAGAAATTGGTTGAGAATCACTTACCTTACACCTATTATCTTATTATGTTTCATTGTTCTTATATCCGGTCAGTCTAAAGCTGGGGGAAAAAAAAAAAACACAAGCACACAATAGCTGAACAATATTTTTGCATATTTTGGTGTACAGATTGAATAAGAAAGTGAGGTGTAGTGAATTATATATTTCATAGTTAATAGCTAACACAGGAAAGAAAGAAAATCTCAAGGCTCCTTAATGCAAAACATAGTTAAATGAATACCAAGAAGGTAGATACTACAGCTACTTAACATCATAATAATTTAAACCTTTACACAGCAACAGAAAAAGAAAAAGAATATCTAATTATTTTCTTTTCCAACTTGAGAAGAAAAATGAAGAGCTTGAAGGTCATGGAAAAAAATTAAATGAGCTAAAATTTGGGAGGGGATACTGGCTATAAAAACAGGAATTCCAGCAAAAGAGACAGAAAAAGTTATGCTACGTCATATAATATAAAATATATTAATTATGTAAGTTATACTAAGTTAGACATACTAAGCATAAATAAAATAAGTTACTTTTGGATCAACGTTACTACAAATTATTATCATATCTGTGTGGAATCAGTGGAATAATGGTCCACAGAGAATAGCAGAAACTGAAGTTTTCTCCAATGACTCTCAGTGAGACCGCAGATTCTTACAGGTATCTGAGCAGTCAGATACCAAAGCACAAATTTTAACTTCAAGAGACATACAGAGGTTTTATTTACAATCAGTTTCCAGTGGGCTTGATATCTCAAAAAAGATTACAAAAAAAAAAAAAAAAAAAAAAGTTAAAAGGTTATCCTTGACTCGGCGTAACTCAGACTTCAGAGTATTTTTCAGGAATCAGGTTCTTGTTTTGCCTTAATGTATTGAAACACTAATAGCACTGTGGATAGGATGTTATTTTACAGGTTTATACTTTGAAAACATTATTGCGGTAGACAGATACAATCAAAACTGAAAAGCTCACCCTGTCCTAAGCTTGCATTAGAAAACTCCATATGGAGGGATCTTCAGAAAGAGAACCCTGTGGCAGTCAGCCCTTAAATGGAGTCTTGGAGAGGTGGAGCCAGGCTCCACCCATTCTGGTCACACGGGCGAATTGCCTTCACCTGTGCTCCCATGACTGACTCAGTCCTTGCCTCAGGTGATCAATCAGTGGTTCAGGCCATGACTCAACAGTTCTCATACAATTACTAATGCCTTTTTTTTTTTTTTTTTTTTTTTTTAAATTTTTCTGAAGATCTACTTTTTTCTGAATCTTCAACTTTTCAAGTTTCATATAGCTTTTGATATCAAAAATATCTGGATGGATGATTTAAAAAAAAAATAAAATGCAAGAATTAAAATCACTCAATCATAGAATCACCAAGGTTTGATAAGACCTTCAAGATCATCCAGTCCAACTGTCCACATATTACTAATATTTCCCATTAAACCATATCCCATGGTAAAACATCTAAATGTTTCTTGAACACCCCCAGGGTCAGTGAGTCCACTACCTTCCTGGGCAGCCTGTTCCAGCACCTGGCCACTCCCTCAGAGAAGAAATTTTTCCTGATATCCAACCTGGATCTCCCTTGGAAAAACTTAAGGCTATTCTCTCTCAGCCTATTGCTAGTTACATGGGAGAAGAAGCTGACCCTCACCTCACCACAACCTCATTTCAAATTGTTGCAGTAAGGTCTCCTTTGAGCCTCCTCTTCTCTAGGCTAAACGATCCCAGTTCCCTCAGCCACTCCTCATGAGTCTTGTGCTCCAGACTCCTTACCACCTTTGTTGCCCTTCTCTGGTTTTACAGGTTTTGCAGGGCCTTGATGTCTTTCTTGTAGTGAAGGGCCCAAAACTGAGCACAGTACTTGAGGTGCAGCTTCACCAGTGCTGAGTACAGAGGGATGATCACTTCCCTGCTCCTACTGGTAATGCTGTTTCTGATGCAAGCCAGGATGCCACCTGGGCACACTACTAGCTCATGCTCAGCTGGGCATCGGCCAACACCCCTACCTCTGTTTTTCCACACAGTCTTCCAGGTACTCTGCCCCAAGCCTGTAGCATTGCCTGGGGTTGTTGTGGATAAAATGCAGGACCTGGCACTTGGTCTTGTTGAACTTCATCCCGTTGGCCTCAGCCCAGTGATACAGCCTGTTCAGATTGTTCTGTAGGGTCTTCCTACTTGTTGATCAATATTACTTTCCATCTCAGTATCATCTGCAGATTTATTCAATCCCCTTGTCCAGGTTATCAACAAAGATATTGAACAGGACAGGTCCCAGGGAACATCGCTATTGACTCATCGCCATTACCCACCAAAGAGTGTACCTGTCCAAGCCACGGGCTACCAGCTTCTCCTGGAGAATACTGTGGGAAATAGTGTTGAGGGCTTTCCTGAGGTCTATAGGCTGTTGCTTGTTACCTTAATCAAGAAGAGAAGTTGCTGCTATAAAAAATTTCAGTATCAGCAATTCCAACTATTATGTAATATTTGCAATAAATTTTACTGTTTTCTATTTTGCAAAGTTTTATTAAAAATATTTAAAAAGCTAAAAACTGAGTACTGAGCAATTTTTCTTCATTATAGCTTTTAATACTTACCAACAGAGAATAAAGCTCTGCTGGCACACTACCAGTCACATCTGTCTTGTTAATGAAATAAATTACAGACACTTTTCCAATTTTCTTGTTGCATTTTGTAAAAAAACAAAGAAGAACAATAGATGCTACGAATAACAAGAACATAGTGTTACGAGAGGAATTGTTGTGACACTGCATTTCAAATTAATTCTGTTCTATGGAAAATATTTGATGGAACACATTTTTTTTCAAGTGAGAATAACCTCCATATGACAGAGAAGAGACAAAATTTGTTAGTGTTAGAAAGCTTTGCCTGAATACAATGTCAAAAAATACCACAGCTGTAAGACTTAAGATCTTTCACACTTACTTCTACAGAAGTGAAGGGTTAATAAAGGCAAATCTTGATCTACAACTCATTCAAAATGATGAGAAATCTTCCACTGACTTTTTCTTGGGTGCAAATACTTTGAAATAAGAGATATAGATTTTTAACTACATAATTATTAAGCAATTAAAAAAAAAAGTTGCTATTATACTTGGTGTAATTGTGGTAACATAGAAAAGACTTCTGTCTTTAAAAGTTAACTTCATACTTTAACATGATTCACATCTGGGAGTCCACTGTTGTATATAATGATTGATAAAATGTGTTGACGCTGTTGAGTTAGGTGACTAGGTAAAAATCCCAGTGCGTATGAATGAAAAACACTGTAGATGAGCTGAGAAACAAGCAGTAATAGAATAGGCATGGTGGATGAAGGAGGACAATATCATTTATGCATAATAATTATAAGGAAAAACCATCAGTGTTATTTGTTTCAAATTTTGCTCTACTTAGACTATATTCAGTTTGCTGTTATTTTGGAGGTGTTCTTGTACTAGATTACTTAGTCTGGCAAAAATTACTGCCAGATACACACTTTCCAAACTTACATGTACAAAACACAAAAATAATCTTAAATACTGGAAATATCTTCTTAATATCAATAAAAATCACACAGAAACATTTAATTATAAGCTAATGAATTGCAGTGCTAGGTACCTAACTCAGTATTATAAACGAAATTGTTGTGAGATACAAAAATTCTGTTTTGGTTTTCATTGTTTCGTTTTCTTCTAATATAAATATGCCTCATGACGTAAAGGGTTAAAATTATACTCCTAACATCTTACCCATTTTCTCTTTCTTTGCAGATCTTAGTTGAAAATTATTTCTAGGGAAGAATCCAGATAACAGAAGGCTGAGCAGATGGCCGTTTCCAACTTTGTAGTTCCATAAAAAGTAAGGGCTCTCACTATTGCTGACATCTGAAGTTGATGCAAGTTGCCTGCCTTGACAGACAAAAAATGTAACAGATAGTCAACCCCATGTTCAAACAGCTTGGCACTTGGAGACAGCAGTTTGCCCATGTGTTAAAATCAGAAGAAAAATTAAGCAGAACCAATATGTCTTCTCAAAATTTGCCCAATTACTTTTTTTGTTTTGTTTTGTTTTTGTTATCAGTATTTTTGCTTTCAGAAATGAACAAAACCAAAAAAGCTATGGGTTTTTTTTTGTTTGTTTTTTGTTTTGTTTTGAAAAAGTAAAAAAAAAAAAAAAGAAAGATATTCCAACCAAATTCTTCACAGCATACAACACAAATTTGTGGTTCTGAAGTAACAGTAAGAGTTCTACCAAAAAAAACAACCAAAAAAAACAAACAAAAAAACCACCAAAAAACATTCTTAATATTCCCAGTTACAATGCCATTATTTACAAATTGTAAAACTATGTCCTATGTTGTTGTTTAACCCATCAGGCAGCTAAGCACCACACAGCCTCTCACTCACTCTCCCCACCTCCTAGTGGGATTGGGGAGAGGTTCAGGGGTGAAAAAATAGAACTTGTGGGTTGAGATAAAAACTGTTTGCTAAGACAGAAAAGCAAGAGAGGAAAACAAACAAACAAATAAAAACAAAAAACAATGATAACAATGTGTATCTATACATCCACAACACAACTGTTTATCACCCACTTGACAATGACCAGCCAGACTCCTTGTAGCAGTTGCTTCTCCTGGCCAACAACCAACAGTTTTATTGTTTTTCACATTATGCCATATGGTATAGAATATCCCTTTGGCCAGTTTATGTCAACTGCCCTGGCTCCATCCCCTCCTAGCTCCCCGTGTCCCTCTAGCTCACAGGACACAGAATCTGAAAAGTGCTTAGCAGCACCACTCAACAACAACTAAAGTGTTGGTTTGTTATCAACACTGCTTTTCTTCTAAACACAAAGTGTAGCATCATGATAGGCACTACAAAGAAAAATCAACTGTCCCAGTTAGCCAGGACATCCTATTATCAAGAATGCTTCATACGAATCTTTAATAGCTAGTATTTTAGTCTGTACTGCACTTCTCCCTCTTACAGGTGAGGATTGCATTTTACAATGGAACTATGTATTGCACCATCCTAAAAAAAATTATAACTTGACACAACACATGATCTTAGTTCAGACAATATCGTTTGCATCCCTATCTTGTCAAAACAGTCAAGGTTTTACTACTATCACATGGATGCACGGATAGCAGAAACTCTACATTCTTACTAGATAACAATATGTCATGGTTTTTTGGCTTTTCATAGGTATTCCACATCATAATATCATACAGTGCACTGGGAATTAAAGAGTTAATGCTGTAGTTCTGTGAATTGTCAATATGTTTCATGAGTTCTGGTCTTCTGGTGTCAGAAGAGAAGAATGAACTACAACTCACAGAAGACTTCTTTTTTCCATTTCAGCTTTCCTCTTTCTTTGCTCCCTTGCGGCTTCACCTACAGCATTGAAGACTTCATTTTTGAAAACTCACCCTCTCTCATTTTAATTGATTTAATAGCTTGAGTTCCAATCATATTGTACTGTATAATATTATCTCACTGCTACTGTGTTAAGTAAACTAAGTGGTTTGTTTGTTTGTTTTTCCTTAGCTTGTTGCCACCATTTTCCTTTTGACAAGGCCCATTTCCCTACCTCTTCTCCCTTTTGCCCCCCCCCCTCCCCCTTTCTCTCCCAAGGGCTTGCATTCTTGGCTCCCTTTGCCTCCTTGTCACAGAAACCAAACTGAACAGTGAAATAATATATTAATTTTCTATGGTTAAGAGAAAAGTAGCCTAAAATCAGCAGGTGCTTTAGCAAGTGTGAAATGTGTTCTGTTAATGTATGCTCATGGAATACTACAGAGCTGATAGCCTCTGTCTCACACAAACTTTACTATAAATTAGATTATCATGGACAAATAGATATCCAAAACTAAAAAACTAGAGAGGTGGCAACATGTATTCATACTCAGGTAGATTTCCAAAGTATTCTGTACTTCACCGAGGCTGACAGGAATTAGAGAATCATTGAATCACAATATAGTCAAAGTGGAAAGGGACCTCTGGTCCAACGCCCTTGACGCCTAGAACATGTTGTTCAGGACTATGTCCAGAAGTCTACTACGTATCCAAGGACAGAGACTCAATAGTCATTCTAATCAACCTGTTCCAGTGCTCAGTCACTTGCACAATAAATAAGTGTTTTCTGGTGTTCAGATGGATGCTTCTTGAACACCAACAGGCTTTGAGTTGTGACTGTTTGCCTAGGGAGCTTAGTCCAGTGCCTGACCACTCTCTCAGACTCTCCATCAGGCAGCTTTCCAGCCACTCCTCTCCAAGCCTATAGGGTTTCCTGGAGTGGCTGTGACCAAATTTATTCCCCAGTCTTTATGTAAAACCAGGATTACTCTGTCCCAGGTGCAGAATCCAGCACTTACGACTCTATAAGATATCTCTGTTTAGGAGGTGAATAAAATTATGTATATAAGCATATATTTAATTATTATAACTTAGGGAAGACCTCAGTTCTTTTGGAAAGCAGTGGTTGATGTTACTTTCTTTTTTCTTTTCTACTAAGCAAGAAAATCATTTGAGTATAGAGGAAATAACCTTACAGTTCACATAAACATCTGATTAGGCATTATTATCACCTTTTATTTTCTTTGATTTTATGGATTTCAGCCCAGAAAGTTGAATATCACCAATGGGAAACTACCTCCAAAGAATCCAACAGATCACAAAAACATACCATGTAGTGTCAAACTTCAAGCATCACAGTAGCTAAATTTGTTATTTGAACATGGTGCAAATTTTGCATTATCTTGATACCAAAAATTAATAAATATATAAATTTCATTAATATCACAACTCATTTCAACCTTTAAAATTGTTTGTGCTTTGGAGTTTTCTTTCTGATGGGTTTTTTCTTTTTTTAGAATGTTACAGAAGAGAACTGCATTCAAAGATTCAAACATATTATAATTTCATATGAATGTTAGTGAATTAAATAATCTTTCAAGAAACAAGAAACCATTTTTGAAAAATGTTTAGTTATTGCAGTGAAGTAGAGTATCTGCAATAACATGGATTTTCTCTTTATGTAGATAAAAATTAATTGTGAAATAATAGATCTAAAAGCAGTGTAGCTCTTGTCAATAATAGATGTCTAATGATATCTTACTGTAAACAAAATCTATGTTGGCTTACTTTTCCTTTGCTAATCAAAGAATAAATACATCTGACATATCAAATTTAAACACATAAGTAGAAATATACTTGACAAATATGCACTTGAAATATTCTGTTTATTTCCTGACAATTTTTGCCTGTAAATTGGATTGAATTCAGGATGAAAATTTGTTTATTTTAACAAAGAGGCTTTCCATTGTCTTTCATGTGGGTCATTGTTTTTTTTAAAGAATTCCAGTAACTAGTTCTAAGGATAAATACCACCATCAATATCATCATATGAAAATTATTTGATAAGGTTTTTTCTTATCATTTTCAAATATGCTCTTCCAATTTCATGGCACATATTCTACTCTTTTATCTTTGTTCAAGGCCTAGTTCATAATTAATAAGACCAGCAAGAGATTCCATTTCAAGTAAATCTCCCAAGAAATGAGACTGTGTGATTGAAATATTCTCTTGATGAAGTAATTTCAGCTTTCTGTTTGTATCAAATGTTGGCTTTCCAATTTGTAATAAAAGGATATTTTAAAATAAAGATATTTAAAATATTTCCATTAAAAAATCTGTGAGCCATAGAGATTTACATTATTAAGGGACTTTGCCTTCCATTATTCTCTTTATCACATTCTCAGTTGTTTGTTGACTTTGCTTTTTGTTGTTTGTCTGTTTTTCAAACCAACAAATGAAAAACAATTATAAGTAATCTTTCAGCAATTTCAAAGTTATCAAAACACATTTTATACTAACCTAATATCAGTATTTCCCCTGGTATGTTACAGGAATATTCCTCCTGATATTATGTAGGATGTGTATTTGTTGAAATGTTAAAACTTTGTATTGACATCTGAGGCAAATGAGGATAAAACAAGAAGGAGAAATGGAAAGATATTTCAAAGTGTTTATTAGATTTAGAACCTTCATAACTTTTGTCTTCTGTTCTTTACACAGTTGTATATGACTGCAGTTATGGGCAACAGTAATTTTGTTTGTTTCTCGTTTCTTTTTTTGAGGGGGAGGTGGGAGGGTCTATCCAACAATCAATACAGCTGAATTTCTTCAAGGTATTCATTAAATTCTAATACTCCTGTACTTTATATTCTTGGTTAATTTTAACATAACAAGATTTTGATTGTCATTTTGTTTATTTTTCTTAAAATAATTATATATCTTCTCTGCCTTATTTAACAAAGTTTTAATTTTATTAGTATTTTTTCTTTTCCCCCGTGGATATAACTGGAAAATAGACTTTCATAAGAAGCAGACTTCCATTGTGAAGATTACTTTTCTGACTGATATACTAAGTTCCTAAATCATGCTGAATTCTACTATAGATCTACCCAAGTATTTCTGAATCTGTAGTCTAAAATTCAAGTTGAGATGTTACATTTCTGAACAGTATCAGGTTCCCTAAGAGAATCAGAAATGATTTCTATTCTGTAAATGGCTACATTTAAATTTTGAAATTACAACGGATACAGTATATATAGTTTCAAATCTATATTTTTATCATAGAATACATGATACTAGTAAGAATATTCTTACATATTCTGCAAAATTGACACTTATTTCTCCAAGATCAACAGCAGCTTTTACAGCCTCACTAAATTATTGGTCATCTACATAGAAAGAAATAATGTGAGGTCAAGAGAACTAAAAAATGCAAAACTTTAGCTACAGAACTGAAGAAATCAGGAATATATATAGTTATCATTTAAAAAAAAAAGAGAAAATGAAAGAAATAATAAAAAGAACGTTTGTGTTTTCACTTTTGGAAAATATAAACTGTCCCAGTTTAACAATGGTAAATAACACTCTGTCATGTTGGGGTTACCATAATTAATGCTAGAGAAAATGCATTGGATCCTGTTGTTCTTTACTGGATGCTTAGTCAATATGCATATAGGCAATGTGTGTTTAATCATGTGTATAGTGTATTGTCTTGTTTATGAGCTTATTTAGGAACTGTAGTTGTATTAATAAGGTAAAATATATTAGAGTGCATTGTGCAAATGATTGCTCAAAGCCAAGCTCTCATTTCAGAATGTTTGCTGTCAGTGACTGATAAATTTGTGCGATGAGCAAGACTAGTGTGCTTAGAACTGGTGAATCTTGCCACAGACAGGAATATAACTGCCACTTTTTTTTTTTTTTTTTCCCCCCAAAGCTACTGAGATTGCTTTACATGAAGTCACAAAAAGGAAACAATAATAAAAAATAAAAATTTAATTTAGTATCTTAGAAGAGAAAATACATGGTCAGAAAAGGAGAAAAGGAGGGCAGAATGATTTTTCTTTTTTAATAAAGTTTATTGCGTACTGAAGCAGAAAATACGTTGCATGTTGATTATTCAATATGCCTGAGTGAAATAATGGATTTTTTAATTGTGTAAACTCCTAAAAATAATTAGTTTGTTCAATAATTTCTTAAAGAGACAATGGAAAAAAAATACGTACTGTTTGTAAAATTTGAAATCATCCTGATGTGATGGCAAAATGACTGATTTTTTCAACATTTATGTAGTACTTTCTCTAGATTTTGATGATGACTTACATGACTAGAACAATGAAAGCATTATGGAAAAAATATTTTAAATTTGCAATTACATTAGTATATTTTATCTCTTTTAGTATATTTTATCTCTTTTCAAAGATCAAACTCATTGTCACGGGGTTATCTAGATCAATCTGTGTCCGCGACAGGGGAGGGGGCAGTAGGCCCGTAGCCCCCCCGGCCTCCTCGAAAAAAAGGGGAAAAAAGGGAAAGGGGTAGGGAGATGGGAGTTCAAGGGAACAAACGGAGCAGCGGCAACGATCTGAGGAGTAAAACTTATTTACTAACTATGATATCGGAATGCAAGATATATGCACTATAATACAACATAATTAGAATTGAAGCTAATAAATCAAATATAATGAGAGAGAGAGGTTTCCGAAGACCGAGAAGCCTACTTTGAAATTGAAGGCGCCGCGGCTTGGAAGCACACCCACACCCGCTGCCAGGCAGTGAGAGAGAGAGAACAAGCGTCGCTTCCATGACGTATTTTCCCTCTCTGGCCGCGAGGTCCCCTGGGACGTGTAGTACTTCTTCTCTGTGCTCCACATGATGTTGTGATGTGGAATACCAATAGCAATAATTACAAAACACAAAACCATGACAAATATATTTTAAATTAAAAACATTTCAGAATGTCCAATGACCTCAATTATCAAATTGCATGTTTCCTTTTGATGCCTCAGTTATGGAGACACAATCAAAAGGCTTTGTATTTTCCAGACTTTCAGTAATATCCGCTTTCTGAAACTCAAGGCTTCACAATATGTCAGTTTAGATATCAAAAAACTGGCATGTCTTATAACCAAATATCACATTAGAAATTTTCATTTTTTACAGGCTTACATTTTAATCTTTAATGCTCCCACTTAACAAGGTTAAAACGCATTTTACCAACATCTTCATTTTCTATTAGGATAGACTGGTGTCTGTCATTAATATTTCACATCTCAGCCTCTTTATTTGTCTCAAAATCTTTTGTTCTGCTGTGTTTTATTTCTCTGTTATCCCTTCATTTAGAAACAAGAGAAAAATTCTATGAATCACAAAAGGAAAGTAACTATTCTTTGTCTTCACTGCATGTATTTAATACAATAAACATCTCACCGTTCAAATTTCAGAAGTCACTGTTGGATCGTCATGTTTCTGTTTTCTATCACCTCTAAACATAAAACTCCCATCAATGACAATTTAAGGAATTAAGTTGTTATTATTATTATTATTATTATTATTATTATTATTATTTTCTGGAACTATCAACACTGAAAATTTTTATGAATCATAACATTTATCTTTAATCTCCTAAAGCTTAGAAAGTGGAAAAAAAACAATATTTTTATACTTCATTTTCTTAAATGGCTCACAATTTTCTTTATAACAGCAGAGGATTATGCATTTGATTTTGAATGCAATATTTCTGGCAATAAAAGTTATCTTAAGCTAGTAAATCTTACATTAACTAAATGCTTTATTATCTCAAAGTTTGGGAACTGTCAGAGCATCAAAACGTAAAAAATATTGCTATCTTCTTGTAGTGCAGTAGTCAATACCAAACAGTTTTATTTCTTCTGATTTCAGAAGATACATACATGAGTGTCATGGTTTTGTAATTTTTGCTATTGGTATTCCACATCATAACATCATGTGGAGCACAGAGAAGAAGTACTACACATCCCAGGGGAAATACGTCACGGAAGCGACGCTCGCTCTTTCTCTCTCACTGCCTGGCAGCGAGTGTGGGTGTGCTTCCAAGCCGCGGCGCCTTCAACTTCAAAGTAGGCCTCTCGGTGTTCGGAAACCTCTCTCTCTCATTATATTTGATTTATTAGTTTCAATTCTAATTATATTGTATTATAGTGCGTTATCTTGCATTCCGATATCATAGTTAGTAAATAAGTTTTACACCTCAGATCGTTGCCGCTGTTCCGTTTGTTCCCTTGAACTCCCATCTCCCTACCCCTTTTCCCTTTTTTCCCTTTTTCCGAGGGGGCCGGGGGGCTACGGGCCTACTGCCCCCTCCCCTGTCACGGACACAGATTGATCTCGATAACCCCGTGACAATATTTTAAAACATAGCTCTTTATTGATAGTGGTTACAGTTGGTAAGCTTTGAAAAAAAGAACAACAACAACAAAAAAGTATTGGTTTCTACGCTTTTGGTCAGGTTTAAAATACTAAAAAGAATATTTACATTATACAAAACATACATTATACATTATACAAAAGAAGAAATATTCTTCAGTAATTATGATATATGCAGAAAACTGTCATCTTTCTTGTGAAAGTCTGTTAAAATATCATTTGAAATAATTTAAAATGCCTAGAAGAAATAAATGTGAATAACTTTTCTTTAGGTATCATGGTATCAAGATAATTGAGATTGCATTTGTAGTGGCATTTTCCTTGAATCAATTATTCAGCTATATATAAAGTTATATTAAAAAATAATTAAAAAAATAATAATCCAAAGAACAATCACAGTAATCAGAACTAGGTTAATTCTGACACTATACTTATATGTTTTTTCTGTATATTTTTATTATGTATCACATCACACATACCACATACACATATGTTCAAAATAGCAGCAGTGGTTGTAACAAAAATGTTAAAAAGCATTCATCTTAGAGCATATGCAGTAGTTTCTTATTAAAAAAAATAAATTAATTAAAAAAGGTTTTCAAAAATTTGTAGCTGTAAGTGTGTCATTGATATTAAAGCTGTTTTTGTCATTTATTCTTTCTGATTTGAAAAATGTGACTCAGTAAGTATAATGAAAATTGAAAGTACAGGGTGAATTTCACAGAAAGAAATTGAGAAGACTTGATAGTTAAATAAATGTCAAGATGATTGGAAAAATGAAAGAAAGCTTTTCATGTCTAGAATAAAACACAAAGAATATTTTAAAAAAGGACTTCTAGTTACTAATTTGGAGCGTCTAATATTAAAAATATCAATTTATGAAATTAATTAAATAGAAAGCTTATAACATCTTGATTAACTAAACATCTTTAAGATGAATTTGGTTTAATATTTGAGGAACAAGAAAGAATTGGATCTTTGCTTCCAGTGCTGTTTACTGTGGTTCTAACACTGAAATTACCTACATCCATAAAAATTATTTTATTTAAAGAATATTCCGATTATTTTAAAACAAATTCTAAAAAAAAAGGACTCCAGATTTGTAATTCATTTACTCTTCACAGCAGTCTTCCTGTAGTTATATTGTAGAACAAGTTTAGGCTGGTACTAAAAAATAATAGTACAATTCCAGTACAGTTGGAAATGTGTGAAATATGTGCACAATGTTTGGGGAGAGCATGTAGGAAAGAGGGAAATATAATAAACAGTATGATGCAGTGATCAGATTCATTTTTCCTGAATGTATTATTGCCCACAGAGGATTCAATGGAAAAGAATAAATAAAATAAAGTACACTTTGCTCTGAAAGTAATGCCTCCTATTTATTTCCATGGAAACAATATTGGATACAAAGAGCAAAATAACATTATTTGATAGAGCAAATTCTCACCTACAAAATGTTTGTTTGTTTGTTTTTTTCCTTAACACAGTCACCACCATCGACTATGATTTTTCACCAGTGATGTACTAGATCCTGCATACTGCCCTTGAAAAATCTGCACAATCATCCAGTATGTGGTTTGTCTTTCATGTTGCTGTTGCCACTAATGAAACACACAACCCACTGCCTCACTGCACCCACATCCACTATTTGGTCTCCATAAACATTCAGCAAGAGTCAACTAATGTCAGTGAGTGTCATTTTTTCTTAGAGGAATTCAGTGACACACCTTTGCTTCACATCCATTTCCATGTCAGATATCATTTGGTCACATTGCCCCTCTGCTGCCATCTGTTGCACGGCAGTAAAACATGGTGGAATACCTGACGGAAAATTCAACTTCTACTGCCATACCACCAACATCTGACTCTGACGTATTGTGTAAATGTAATAAAAGAGGAGACATTACTTTCAGAGCAGCCCTTATAACATTGTATCAACATTAAGGAGCTAAAAGACATAATTTTCTCTTAATAAAACCATGGAATTTATACATTTCCAAATAAAGACTGTGATGGTATTGAGAAAAAAACAAAAAACAACAACAACAACAAAAAACCATGAAGTGAGAATGATAAATAAAACTAGGCAATTTCATAGTTGTCCATAGTAATACCTATCATAACAGATTTTGTGAAATGAAAGCCAGTTGGGGTAGTCAAATGCGTTATGTCTACTGCAGTTGTCCCTTATGTGAAGAAAAGAATGGATAAATACTCAGAACTTTCACAAAATGAAATTTAAAAAGTGGTAATGACCAGGGAATAATCTGGGAGTCAGAAGATATGTATTCTTTTTTTCTCTTCTGCTTAAAAAAGGCAAATGTAATTTCATGGGCGCATAGGTGATTGCTCATGGATTTGATGTAACGTGACAGTGCTGTGATGGGTTTGCAGAACATTTGGCTGTCACAGAACTGTCAGTGACAGGCATCTGTCTTCTGTCCCAGGAAGTCTGGTTAACTTATGTTTCTTCATGGTCAGAATTTGAAATTTAAGGTGTCTGTAAGAATATCAGATTTTCAGTGACTACAGTACAAGTGCCCCTGTCTAGCAATACTGTTGAACTTCAATTCTATAGTAGCATCAGCCAGCATTATCTAAGGATAGTGCATAATTGTTTTCTTACATAGGAATTATGGTAAAATGTATATGGAAGGTTGCAAGATGTCCACATTAAAAGCTCTAAATGACTTAGTAATGATCAATATTAAAACAGTGAATATAAATGTGCTGCTGATAGGGGGATACTTAAAGTGAAATAGAGACATAATAAAGTTCTGAGATTACGAATTCATGCAGCAGAAATCCTTATAGAAATGATTATAATTAATTCAGTTGATATTTTAATGGATGAAATGTGCCTAATTCTGATTGAGATGCCACCTAATTACCACTAATATCCTTAGTGTTAATGGCCTACTTGGTTTACATTGAAGAACATCTACTATTCGGAAAATTGATAGTTGCAAGAAATTAGTTGGTTTATCAGGAAATAGAATGAAATGATATAAAAAATATAAGAAATATGAAATTTGCCCTCAAATAAAGCTACTCTTTCCTGTCAACTTCTAGCTGACAGATTGCACTCCTTGTCTACACAATATGAAGTGGTAAATATAAGTGGGAGAACTTACTGAAAAGAAATAACATCATTTGTCAGTTTCAATATTAAAAAGGAACCAGCTGCATACTGAATAAATTAATTCAGTACTGAGTTGTAATTGGTCTCAGCATGTTATCACCCTTACCTATTTCTAATAGCAGAAGTAGCTTATATTGGTGAGGAAAAAAAAAAAAAAGCTCAACAAAATATGATGTTTTTTTTTTTTTAATAATTCACATGGGATTAATTCAATTTCATCTAGATCTGAGGGTGATATAAAGTCATTGAATAAACTCAAGATATCTCAATGCAGTCAGTTTGAGAAGCAGGTTTATCACACATTAAATTTACACTACTACCTTCTTCTTTTCCCTTTCTCCTTTCCCCTTTCATTTTTTTTTCTCCTTTCCTTTTTCCCTTTTCCACTTTACCTTTTCTGCTTTCCCATTTTCATTTTCAATTTTTCATTTTTCCTTTTTTTTTTTAATGCAAAAAGTTGTCTGCAATAAATGGTATTTTCTTTCAAAACTATTGTGAAATGTGCAATTCAGAACAAATATAGAGGAAATATTTAATTTAATCACATAGACATCATTCTAATAAACTATGAAAATAATTATAAATTATTCATAATAAATAAGGAATTTTTAATTGGAACATTGTGTTAAAACAGTAATAAGCAACTAAGCTGTAATTCTAATGATTTGATTTTGTCAATGTATAAAGTGCATGCATACACCTTCATTTTGTAAATGGCATTACAAGTTATATCTCAGACATTTTTTATTAAGTTTAAAATTATGTTTTAGGAGTTATTTAATTCTGTATGACTATTAAAATGTTTTAAACTTTTAGTTGAGAATAAAACAGGGGTTTGTGTCTTAGAATGTTGATGTTCAAAACAAAAAGATATTTTCTTCATTTTTGTCAGAGCTGAACTCCTGCCCACTGACACCATTATTTAAATATGGTGACAATAGTGACTAATACATTTGTTTCATTTTTAGATAGATGAATTACTGATAGTCTTCTAATTTAAATTTATGGTCTAAATAATGTAACTCAGAGCAATATGGACTCTGAGTTACGGATCCTCAGAAACACGTAAGTGTCTGACAATTGTATTTATTTATTTTTATAGTTGTTGGTTGACGTGTCCCCAGTCCAGATACTTGTTTTATATTTCTAGTAGTTGGCATTAATTGGCTTTAATCATGCAGTTAATGTTATTTGTAATCTTATAGTTTTAATTTAATCAGACTAAATTAACAACCATGCTTTTGTAAGCATGAGAACCCTATAATTAGATCAACTTATCTTAAAAAACAAACAAAAAACAACAACTTATCCTTAACATTATTCTGTTCCCTTCATTAGCTAAACTTTTGGCACAATGTATTGGCATTTGATTTTCCATAGATAAATCTAGTTAAATGTAACAAACATTAACAGCATTTTCGTTCATGTAAGGCTCAACTGAAAAGTGCTTGGCTGTTTTCATGAAGTGTATTCTTGATCAAACCTAGTCCAATTGTCTAAATCACAATTTGAGACTGTATTTTTAAGTATATATTATAACTTCATCATCTGAAAGAGACAGAAGGGAATACGGTTTCAAACCACTTAGAAAATAAATAGAGCCTACTAGATACTGTATACTGTACATATCAGATAAAGAAAATATATCTTTATGAATATTTTTTTTCTGATCACATTCAGATGGATGATTTAATGATTACAAATCTAACCTCAAATCAGATGATATTTTAAATATACATATGGTCTTTTCAGAAAGATGGAAACCAAAATCTGTGGGTTAAGAGTTTTACAGTCTGAAGATGCTGCTAATCTGTAGGTGATGAGGAAAAAGTATTGTAGGACTAATGGTTTGTTTGTTTTGTGAGCATCTTGTAAATTCCAACTAATTTATCAGCAGAATGAAGTTGGCAGACTAAGTCTGACAGACATGATGCTGCAGCAGTGCATCCTGTTTTACTTTGCCATGTTTACAAGGCAATTTGCAAATGGGTACAAGCAACATCATGCAGTGCTATAGACCAGCCTGTCACTAGCCAGATGCTCATCAGCTCCAACCAGTAAGCCTTTCAGGCATGTTATCATGGTGATATGGATGAGCTTCTGTCTCTATGCACAGCTTGTTATTCTGGGCTTGATGCTGCTCTGTGACTAAACATCTGTTTAACTACAAATAGTTCTGAAAGAAAGCTGAATTCTGAGGTAAAAATGGGCCACAGTTGAAGAACTATCTGAATCCCGGTTAGATTACAAATGTTAGCACACCTGGAAAATTGAAGTGTCTGTCTAGGATGTGCACAGAAACATAGATTGCTTTGACAGAGATGAATGAAGGTAAATCTGTTACTTGAAGGCTGAGCCTAAAACAAGCAGATGCTTTTTTTGTTTGTTTGTTTTGTTTTGTGTTTGTTTGTTTGCTTAGTAGATTAATTTAGAAGTTGTTTCACTTGGTTAATACTTCAAGGCATCTTTCACTTTTATATCTGGAAGTCCTTTATTTTAAATCTTTGGACCTAAGTACCACAAAAAATATACATGACTTCAGCATGAACATTCAGCATGTTAAATGCATCATGGAACTGGGATCTAAGTATTACAGACATGGTTACAGTAGCCACATGATACAAAGGAATTACCAATTCTCTAATCTGCATCCAGTTATGCTTCTTAAGGTTACATCGAAATGTTTCAAAATATCAGTCACTTCAGAAAAACTTTTTTTCCTGGCTCAAAAATGACTATTTTAGGTTTAAAATATGCATCTTACATATCTCAAGAAAGCAAATTTCATCATAAAAAAACATTTCATGTAACCAAGATGTACTGATTAAACCTGGCCCCTGAGTATGCAAGAATTCAGGAGTAGTCAAGATCAGAAATAAAGCAGAAAAAAAAAAAATGAACTTTCCTACTTTGGTGTAGTGATTTTTGAAGATTTATTACTTCTAAAATAAAAAGAAAGTTCCTTACAAACAATTCATGATACTTTGGCCATGGACCTCACATGCAAGAGAGCAGTTTTGGCTTCTCTCTTTAGATCTGTTGAACCATTAATTTTATACGGAAGAAATTTCAGAAGTAAAGGCTTTGAATGCCTCCAGAGATGGGGCATCTAAATCTCATTATCCTCTGAGTAAAGATTTTTTCCTAATGTTTAACCTAATTTTCCCCTCTTTCCCTCTTCTTGTGACTAAACATAATTTATTATCTTCAAAACAAAACACTTCATTGCAAAAAAAAGTACAACCTGTAACTTTTTAAGAAGAAAAACTCCTAGCCAAGTAATTATTGTAGACTGATGGAGAGCTTATACAAATTTTCAGCTCAGTTTGTTTTGGATTATATAGAGTAGTATACATTTATAAAGAGAAATCTGAACAAAGTATATTTAATGCAACATGTTAAAAAGAAATTGCTAGTTAATTTATAGGCTCACAAGTCTACGGGATCAGATATGACTTTGACACCAGGGAAGGTTATGGAGTAGATAACGCTGAACATGATATGTACAGGGCAATTGGGTGATCAGATGCACCTGGCACCACCTGGTTTATGAGAAGCAGGTCCTGCCTGACTAACTTTACTTCCCTTTATGACAAGATGACCCACTCAGCAGATGAGTAAAAGGCTGTTAATGTTACCTACCTGGATTTTTAGTTAATTGTTTGATGCCATCATCTCCCATGATACTATCTTGAAAAAATGGCTGTGCATAGATTGGACAGGTTTACAGTTCAGCAGGTGAAGAACTTACTGGCTTAAAGAGTGAATCAAATTGAGTCTATGTCAATGGTTTACAGGCTGGCTCAGCCCAGTTCCGTGGCTAATGGGGAAGGAGCACTCGTGGACCCAGGCCCCAGGAAAGAGAAAAGGGAAAAGGGGAAAAAGTAGGGAGATGGGCCTAAAAACAAAACAGTGGCAACAATCTGAGAAGAAACAAACTAATTTACTCAGTAAGATATCAGAATGCAAGATAGCACAATATAATACAATATAATACTATTGGAGCTAATAAATCAAATAAAATGAGAAAGTACCCAAAACCCAACAACAACAACCAAAACGAAGGCCTTACTCTAATGTTTAAGGCAAAACAATCTAGGGAGCACACATGCTTCTGAGATCAGTGGAAAGGATAAGAGAGGGATGTCTGTGATCTGCGAATGTTTTTTTCTTTCCCTCTGAATGGACAACAGAAACAGAACAATGCAAAGTTCTTTCGGGTATGTAGTACATAGTTTTTCATCTCTTCTGAGAACCAGGTACCTGGAACTATCAACGATCCATGGATCTGGAACATTAACTCTTTAACTCTTTAAGAGTTAACATCTTAACTCTTAAGGGTAGGAGGGCTTTGCAAAGAGATCTTTACAGGCTAGATTGATGCACTGAGTCCAGCTGTATGATATTCAACAAGGATAAGTGCCAGAACATGCACTTGTGTCATAACAACTCCAAGTAGAAATATAGGCTTGGGTAAGAATGACTGGAAACTTTCCCATCAGCAAAGAATCAGTTTGACATCTTGCTGAAAAAGAGCCAGAGCTGTGTCCAGGTGGGCACTCTTGAAGGCCAATGACATCATGCCCAAAGAAATATGAAAGTACCTGAGGGTCCTAGCATGAAGTTACAGCAGGGAAGATCAGGTTGGATATTAGGAAACGGTTCTTCACCAAGATGATGGTCAGAACAAGCACCCCATTATTTGAATTTTAGATGTTCTGATGTGGAGTCAGCAGTTAAACTTGCTGATCTTTGTGAGTCCCTTCCAAATAGAGACATTGTCTGATTCTATGATTATCAGTCTTCCTTAAGAAAGAGAAGAAATTTCATCTGAAAAGTTCAATCATCCACTACTTTCTGTATAGGAAAGATTAAAAAGCATTTTTATGACTTTCTATGTTAGTCATAGTGATTTAAATTTTCTTCTGAGTAATCAGTGTCATAGAAGACGGCCAGACAGACTTCAAGTATCTTTTCTTTTTTTTTTTTTTCTTTTTTTTTTTCTTTTTTTTGTCCCAACTGATATGTTGTGTTCTGTACTGTGCGTTCACCAAATTACTTGCAGTCTATTCTTCCCAAACCCTAACCCTATCCACTCCGCAATATAAATTTCTGCAATACATACTGCCAGCTGAATGCCTGTTGAAGATATTAGGCATACATCTGAGTAAATCCCACATGACTGCTGATTTGATAACTGGATTTCAGTTGTCAAGTCTTCAAAACTAATACTTAAAAGCACAGGTGTAAGTGTTGCAAAATTCATTGAGCAAATAAAATATTGCCTGTGTGGTTCATTTAACTGCAACAATATGGATCGTCCTCTGTTACGAAAATAAAGTGCGTAGATGGCAAGGTTTTGCAGCAGTGGCCTGCAGGGTTGGCCTTTGTGAGAAGTCTTTGCTCACAATCTTTTTCATGCAATACCAGAAAGAAATTCATGATCAGTTCCTTGATAATTACTTTGTTTTATGAATATTCCATACATATTACTGTGATAAATTTCTGTGGAAATCTGCTATTATACATTCTTACAAATCTATTTAGTGTCTTCACTTGAACTGCAGGCTTTAGAATTCTTTAGAATGGTTGTTATTTTTACATTTCTAAGTGACATCTTTATATTGTGAAATATCCTTGTGCTGTGATGCTTTTAGTAGTATACTTATCCCAATAAACAGATAGTAAAATTATTATTTTCTTTAGATGTTGTCAGTGCTTCAGTTACTGTAATAATTTAATTTACTATTCCTGGGTCAAACCATTAAGTAGAAAATTATTGTACTTTGCTGCGTGAGGTTAGACTTGGAGTAATAAAAAGATGTAACATCACACACATGTGATGCACTCTGTTATACAGTAGTTAAAAACATTTGTCCTCTTTGCATGGATTGTCTTTATTTTTAATATGCAATATATTTGATAGATGAGCTAGGAAGAAGCTATTTTCATTAAAGCAAACAAACATGACAGTCTCAACTTCATTTAGAAGTTGAAGTCTGTTAATGGATAATGCAGTATAATATCAAAGCAAGGATGTGGTTGTTATTTCTATAAGTAAATATAAATATATATATATATATATATATTTAGTATTTGCTCAGAAGAATGCACTGTGAGGATGAAACTGGAGTATATGATGAAGAAATTTTCGTAATCTGCTTTAATAGTAGAAAGACATTTTCAATCTACTACTTTAAAAGTTTACTACTTTAAAACTTTTAAAAGTTTAAAGTTTCTACTTTATGAAAATAGTTATGATTTTTATACTATGCAAGGAGATATATTTATATTATTTAGAAATATCATAGGATGCATTACTTTACAGATTCTGCTCCAGAATTAATTGCAAAAAATTATTCTCTGTTTATACCAATGTAATTAGATTTATTTTTTTTTCCCAACAAAGTAATTATGGCTTAGTATGACAAAATTGTGAATCTTTTAAAATAAATAAATATATAATTAAAGTACTTACACCATCACTGTTGTAACAGACAAATCAAAACTGCATAAACAAGCAGAGTTGGGGAAAAAGAAGAACATAGTTGATTAAAAAGTTTAAAAATGCATATCTATGTTCTATTTAACAAGTCTGGGAGAATATATCTGCTTCTTAACATATATTTTCACTACCTCCAAATTACAAATTCATGATGGTGCTATTGATGAAAAGCCTAGACTATATATAAAATGCTGCAGTTAGGTATGTGTCAGAAATCTGTTCTTCCTGCTATCTCTTCAGTATAGAAATAAATGCAGCATAAAATGTTTGTATTTCACAGAGATGAAAAAAGAGAATTATATAATATTTAATTACAGCCACTGGATCAGGCCATTTTAAGATAGTAATTTTGTTAGATTGATTTTTCCTTTGATTACGAAGGGTCTTATGTGGTTAAGACAAGGATTTTGGCTAGTAGTACATGTCTCAAATAACCTTAATTATAATCACAGAATCACTGCTTCACAGAATGGCTGATACTAGATCTAGGTCAGTTTATTTGACTCCCCTGCTCAAGTGCAGCCATCTAGTTCAGGCTGTCCAGGACCATTTCCAGGAGATACCAAGAAATCTCCAAGTAGGAACACTTCACAACCTCTCTGGGCAAACATGCACCAGTGTGCCGTTGCTCACACAATAAATAGTGTTTCTTGATGTTTAGACAGAACCTTTGTGTTTCAGACTGTTTCTACTGTTTCTTGCCCTGTCACTGAGAACAGAACCTGGCTCTATTATCTTTACATACTCCTATCAATATACACAGATAAGATCCCCCCAGTTCTCCTATTTTTTTAGGCTAACCAGACCCAACTGTCTCAGCCTTTCTTTATAGGAGAGATGTTTTAGTCTCTTGATCATCTTTATAACCCTTTGATGGACTTTCTCCAGTATGTGCATGTCTTGTATTGAGTAACCCAGAAATGGCTACATCACTCCAGGTATGGTCTCACTAGTGTTGAATAGGGAAGAAGCATCACCTCTCTCAACCTGCAGATAATACTTTGCCTAACGCAGCCCGAGATACTGTTAGTCTTCTTCATAGGCAAGGGCATATTGTTGGCTCCACTTGCTCATGGAATTAATAGAAAAATGAGAACTGGTTGTGCATTTATCCTGTGCATTTGCTACTAACTCTGTGGAAATCAATGAAGTTGTGCTGAGATACCATTCCTTTTCAAAATTCTGTTCCTAAGCTTTGAAGTTTGATAATCTGATTTCACTTTCACAGCAGGTTTGTATATTTTCTGAGGCATAAAGGAAATGTTAAAAAGGAGTAGAAGATGAACTAAATTTAATTTTCAGATTAAAATTATTTAATAGCAATTGACAACAAAAATGAAACTCAAGATAAATCTGCTCTTTTAGCATACATATATCACTTATTTCAAACTGATAAATGCTGGCATTAAAGTAGTTGAAGAGACATAATGACCATTTTCTCCTAAGCTTGTTCAGATATAATTTGCAGCCAATGTTATGTTAAGGACATTAGAGACAGGTATTTAGACAACCCACACAACCTTGCCATTGATTTAAAACAACACATACACAAAACAAAACCAGTCAAAAACAAGAAAACTCATAACATTCAGAATCCTGATCAGAAATGCCATATAGTAAAAGAAATGTTCCTTCCTTACTTCCCTGGGAGTAAGAGAATTTCAGAAATGAGAATGCAGCATTGTCCAAGAGGATAAGTTCAGAGGTTTGTCTTTCAGATGTTGCTAAAGATCTTTATAGTATTACTGAAGACTGCATTGCAGTTGTCTCATTTAAACATTCAAAAAGGCTTCGTTACCTGTTTTGAAAGTTTTCATGTTTAAATATAGTTTAAAGTTTTCAATTTTAACAATAAATTCAGAATGCAGTTTCTCATCTTTTTGTTATTCCAGATAGGAAGAGGACATTTTTACAAAGGAAAAATAAGTAAGAGGCAGTTGAAGAAAATAAATTAGAAAAATATGTTTCATTTGCTGTTGACCCATACTGTCTAATAACCTGTTAGTCAGAAATAACACAACTGATGTGAAGGTGTAAAAATTTACAGGGTTGCCAAATCAGAACCACTTTGTGTAGTTATTTACTATAGTTTATTCGGTTGTTTCCTTTAAATCCTAGAAAATCAGTAATATTCACACTACAAAAAAAAAAAAAAATATATATATATATATATAAATCCCTCTTTGATCTAATTTATTTTAAAAATAAAATAAAATCCCAGGAGTATTTCATGTCAATTAAAACTATTTCTGACCATAGTTAATTAATATAAGGAAAATAACAGGGTGAATTCCTTAATGTAAGGGAGAGATTGCCATATCAGTTAGATAAGCTTCAGAGTAAAAGGGTTATCTAGTTAAATGGGGACTTAGCTGTTCATAAATCTTTCAGGAACATGATATTCTCTAGAGGGAAGACCTGGAGAGGAAGTCTAAGCAGAAGGTAACAGCTTGAAGACACTGGATTACCTGGGACATACTGAAATTGTAGGCACATCTGTTATAGGCAGTAGATTTGTTATGATAATTTATGCTTTTAATATTTTTGTAAATATGCCAAGAAGCAATGCAATGAGCACACAGTTACACAGTTCGAAATAGATAAATTAATATGTGTATGTATGAAAACAGGAATTCAGTCTCTTTTCAGTTCTTTCGGAAAATGGTTATTATTTCTTTCTGCAGCACTTCTCAGATACTGAGATTTTTGTATTTACATGAATGAAGAATAAGCATTAAATGTACAATAGATAAAATACCATACTGGAACAACCTCATTCCAGTCCATCAGCAAACTGGTTTTTGTTCCTAATTTCCCTGTAATGCATGTATTTGTGAATTTATAATATGTATCTTTTGCCTTTTCCGTTAAAATTAAAAGAAATAGTTGTTGATGCAACAAAAATTTTTCAAATACCAATCCATTGTTATTCTGTAAATGATGAAGTGCTTACCGGTGTTTTTATTTTTTTTAATTTTTTTTTTTCTTTTCTTTTTTTATGATTCTACATATTAATTCCATTACTGAGAAATGCCAAGGTTATATTCCAGGTGAAATATAACTCTCCCTGTTTTTCACCCTAATTAAGGACAGATTTGAATTCACCTCACAAAATGTATTTGTATTCTGTCTTGGAGGTACAGGTCAAATGTAAATTACCTGGCAATTATGAGTGAGAGTGAGAGTCCAGAAAGTGCCAGCTTAAAGTGCCTGGAGAGTATTTTTTGTTGACCTCATTAGACATATTTTAAATGAATACATAAATTTGAAGGAAAAATGGAAAAGCTTTTTATTTTTAAGTCTTTAATAAACAGTGTTGATAATATCTAGGACATAAGCAAAAAAAAAAAAAAAAAGAAACACAAAATATTTTTTGAAAATTAACAAATTAGTAATGTAAGAAAATAATACAAATTAGAAGTACCGAATATTTTATACACAACTTTCAGCGGTAAAATGTGACATTACTAATGTGATACAGCATTTACAGGAAAAGTATCTTTGAGCACAAGTTTGAGAATACATCAACTTTCAATCTCTTCTCCACAAAGTTATGGACATAAAAGATATATAGATACAAGGTTCTTTTATACAGTTATGGAATTTTATATCTGTATGTATGAATTATGAGATATTTGATTTCTATTTTCGCACTATTAATAAAAATTTCCAACTGAGGAGTTCCTTTCTTCGTGTTCCCTTCCCTTGCCTCATCTTTCCTCTGCCTTGCCTTACATCCTGTCTTTTTCATGAAATACTTTTAATTCATTTGTAGTTTTCTGGTATTTAATTAAAAGATTAATTAATTAATTAAGGAGATAGATACTTGTCCAAGTATGATGTTATTTCTCAAATAATTAAGGAGAAGATACTGATCTTTTTGAGACAAAATACGTCTAGAGCAGATATCTCTGCAGGATAGTGGACAAAAGGGAACATACTCAGTTTCTGAAGTCAAACAAATGCAAAATGCTGATTTGTATGATAATCAAAACAAATATCAAATAAGACTAAGAAAGCTGTCATTGTAATTTGTGATTGTTAGCTGCTTTTTGTTTGTTTGTTTGTTTATCTCATAATACAGGGAGTAAAATGAATTTGAGTATAAGGGGAAATATCTAAATTGCAAAGAAAATACACATTTCATCTGTTACCAGACCTTGACAAATTTAGTTTTCTATTTTAAAGACAGGCTAGGAAAAGTTAGACTGACAAATCATAAAAGCCTCTTCAAAAGAGGAAGTTTTGAAAGGTATGATTGAGTGGATAAATAATATAAAATCATTGATGGAGTGGGAGTTAGAAATCACTGTGACTGTGAGCTAAGTAGACCTCTGATCAAATTTTAAAAAGCTGTATCAGTTTTCTAATGTAAAATTTTAGTAGAGATTTCAACAGAAATTATACCCTACTTAAATGTAACTGTAATTTCTGTGACAAATTAATGAAGTAATGATATTTGTATATGTAATTTTGCAAACGATGTCTTGGAAGTAAGGCTGATTTATTTTGTTGAGTGGTGCTTAGTATATTCTCATTTCTTTTTCATATAAATAATGAAGAAATGCCCACAGTGTCCTCAAGGAAACTCTTTTCCTGAAAGTTTCCTTAAGATTGGCAGAAGAAAACAATGGAAAACAGAACAGACATGCTAATTATAGAAGATTTTCAATTCATCAGAACTGAGCATATGTTATAGTAGTGGCCTCCTAGCAAACAACTCTGCCATTTACAGAGCAATTAAATCAACTATGACAAACTACAATAGTAAATACCTGCCTTGCTTAAATTATGCATCAGCTTTTCATGAGTAGTATGAATTTAGGAAAGAGTTAATCAGTTTTCCTTCTTTTTTTCTTCTGAGAAAATTACACAAATATGAAGGACAGATTCTTTAGTATCAGTATGACAAGAGTATAATGTCTGTGTGAAGACAGAGAGACTAACTTTCTCATTAAATTAATGAAGCTCCTCTGCATGTATATTGTTAATGAGACTGAAAAGTTTCTTAAGAGTCTGTCCGTTTCTTTCCTGTAGCACCCCTTTAGAAATTGAAAGGCCACTGTCAGGTCACTTCAGAGCCTTCTTTTCTCCAGGCTGAACAGCCCAAGCTCTTTCAGCCTGTCCTCATAGAAGAAGTGTTCCATCCCTTAGATCCTATTTGTGGATCTACTCTGGACAAGCTTCAATAAGTCTATGACTCTCCTGTACTGAGGACTCCACATCTGGATGCAGTACCCCAGGTGAGGCCACACCAGTGCAGAGTAGAGGAGCGAGATCAACTCCCTCAACCTGCTAGACATTATTCTTTTGATGCAGCCCAGGATACTGCTAGCTTTCTGGGCTATGAGGGCACATCGATGGCTCATGTCCAGCTTCCCATTCATCTGTACCCCAAGACTTTTTTGACAAGGCTGTGCTCAATCTTCTCATCCTCCAGCTTGTATTGGTGTATTGGTAGTGAGGGTTTCCTCAATAGAATGAGGTATCTGTAGAAGCCTTTCTTGTTCTTCTTGGCATTCCTTGGCAAATTTAGTCCAAGCTGGATCTTGGCTTTCCCGTCTGTATCTGCACACAGCCTAGAAGCTTCCTTGTACTCTTCCCACAATACCCATCTCTGTTTCCACTGCCTGTGCATTTTCTTCTTGCTCTTCATTTTAGCCAGCATGTCACAAGTAATGCTTTTATGATTTTTGGTTAATGGTTTTCCACATCAAAATATCATTAATGCTCCAGGTCTGGGTACCTGTCGCAGAAGAGAAGAAGAACTACATACTACATACACCAGAGGACTTTGCATTTTTTGTATTTCCATTTTCCACTCGGGAAAGATAAATACCATCCACAAAACATTTTCCTCTCCCTTTTGGTCTCGACAGTGTGTGAGCTCCCCCAATCGTCATGCCTCAGTGTTAGAGTAAGGCCTTCAGCTTTCGGACACTTTCTCTCATTTTATTTGATTTATTAGCTCCAGTTCTAATTATATTGTATTATATTGTATTACAGTGTGTCATCTTGCATTCTGATATCTTATTTAGTAAATTTGTTTGTTTGTCCTCAGATCAGTGCTGCTTTTTTGTTTTTAGGCCCATCTCACTACACTTTTCCCTGTTTTCCTTTTCTCCCTTTTCCCAGGGCATGTATCCATGGGTCCCCCTGACCCTCTAGTCACAGAACTGGGCTGAACCAGCCCATGAACCATTGACATCCTGATTCAGCCATTCTTGTCTCTTGCCTTCCTTTCCTGACTTGGTACACGTGGAGATGGAGAGCTCTTGTGGACTGAGAAAAGCTTCTGTAAAGATCTGCCATCTTCTCAGGGTGTTTTTTTGAAAGTGAAATTGTGAACATGTGAATAAGATCGTTTGAGATAATGCCTTGTTTTGATAATGTATTTGCTGGTAAAAAAATATGATCTGTTGAAGAATCCGATAGCATGCTTTCTGTGCAAAACTTCTACTGTTCCTTCATGCTTCTAATGTTTTTTATGATACTCAGTATACCTCCTATTATCTAAATATGATGTGTTGAATATTGACAGAATAGCATGAACAATCCATATAGCATCTAGAAAGTCCAGGAAGTTTTATTCTACTTACTGAGCATTTCCTTGATCACATGCTGCTCTTTACTGGAAATAATAGACACAATCTGCCATTAAATGTTGGAATGTATTGTTTTCTGTATTATCTCACTCCAGTTTTACTTCTTAAGTGACATTTTAAAACTAGACCTATGACACCAAATCAAGTATGACACTCACAGCATAATGTCAGAGACATTTCACAGACTGTGAGGGATCCCAGAAGGCTAGCCAGAGCAATCTTATCAGCATCACAAGCATGCTTTCTGCTGTGTAGTATTTGCCATATGTGCTTTGTGCCATTTAAGTGCCAAGCTTATATAGTAATTAAATATGCCTATTATGTGGATTTAAATAGGAAAAGTAATTAAGAATTTTATAATAATTTGTCATTTCTTGGCTACTTCTAACACAGTACAAATTTGACAATAATGAAGAATAATTCATTTTTTAGTAGAGCTGACAAATGCTGAGACCTGAGATTGTCTGGGGAAAAAGAAAGGTAGACGCTTCCAATGCTCTCTGTTTTGTAACTTAATGGATTATTTTGGGAAGCATAAAAAAAACCCATGTAGTACATACAGATAAAGCATAGTAATTCTGAGTCAAGATGATAGGTTTTCAGGAAACAGTTTGGTGTGTATTTTTCTTCTCTCAGAGTAGCAGTTAAATTTTAGCTGCAGCCACAACCCTAAGTTTCTTGTCAGTAGAGGCCAAGTGACCCACCAGTAGTTCTGAAGACCCACCTCTCTGAAGTAATAACATTGTAATATATATTTTAGGTAGAAGGAAGAAAGTCAGTGTTAAAAGTACAGAACTGGAAATTTTTTGGGGAAAAAAAAAAATCACTTATAGTAACAGTTTTTGTCTTTAGCTCTATCAATTTCAATAAATAACAGAAAATTTTCTGCATCCACTATTTATAAGAAGAGAATTAAGAGTTTTCATTTGTCTATTGTAAGAATATATATAATTATTTTAGTGTTTTAAACAAAAGAGGAATAAAGAAAATCTTTGCAAAAGGGGATAATCCATGTAATAGACATCGGAAATAGAAAGCATAAAACATTCTATGACCAAAATTACACATATAGCATTAAATGATATGCACATGTATTCATCTTTAAATTATAGCAATGACGGTTTTGCTACAATGAGGTGATTTGTTTCTCAGAAGAGATAGGAAAAACTTCATATTATGGATGCCAATGAGAATCCCAGACGCAGATTGACAGAACATCTTTACAGAAGCCTACCTATGATGTGCTAGACTTCTACTATTACATGTTACAAACATTTGAACTATACGTTCTTGAGATTTTAAGCAAACAAACATATAACTCATGGACATATATTTTTATTTCTTAATTGCAAGGCAGTTGAGGTTTTAAGGGACCTCTGCAGGTAATTTGATCTAACTCCTGCGTAAGCAGAATCCTCAGCAACAGTTTCTCAAGGAACATATCCAGACTGCTTTTGAATATCTTAAAGGAAGGAGATTCCACAACTTTTCTGGACATCTCCCTGTGCTCAGCCATCTGCATAGTAGCCAAGTGTTTCCTTATGTTCTTAAAGTGAACAAATTGCATGCATTATAGTATATTTTGTTGTTTTCATATTTTATATGCTTTAAAATCACTGCCAGAAGTTAGACTATGTCCAAAACAACCACAGATATTTGATGTTTATCCCTGAGAGCATCAGTCAGTGTTATCTCTTTAGGAAAGTAAAACTGAAACAAACAAACAAACAAACAAACAAACAAAACCGTTGATTGTCAGGCTATGTAGCAGTCTAACAGTCAGAATCCAAACAGATAGCATATGTAGATCACAGCAGAAAAGATTTTTATTCTGATGGTTTAGACTTAAGATGGGCAGCTCAGGAGGATTCAACATTAAGCTGTGAATGTCTTTATGCCTCAGTCATCTTTTCTCTTACCTGGGATTCTCCCTCACATCCAAGTAATTTATTAAATCTTTATAATATAAAGTATGATCCCCTTTGTTTTACAAATTCAAATTACCTATTCAGGGTTAATACTGCATTCTACATTATCTTCCACGAGGATTTGGTTCACCACTTATGAAAGTGTATATACTATTGGACTATCATTGCCTAGTGCAAAGCTATTTGTAAAATCTTAAATAAGTTTGGCATTTTTAAAAGTTTTCTTTGCACTCTCAACATAGCTAATTGTCAATGGCTTACGGCCGGTTCGGCCTGGTTCCATGACTAGCAAGGCAAGGGGGCTCACAGACATATGCCCCTGGAAAGGGAAAAGGGGAAAAAAGGGAAAGGGTAGAGAGATAGGCCTAAAAACAAAACAGCAGCAATGATCTGAGGAGAAACAAATTATTTTACTAAATAAGATATCGGAATAAAAGAAAACATGCTATGATACAATATAATACAATATAATTAGAAATGAAGCTAATAGATAAAATGAGAGAAAGCATCCAAAAAGCAAAGGCCTTACTCTATTACTGAAGCAATATGGCTGGGAGAAGAGATGAGCCAGAAGAGCAAAAAGGGAAAGTGAAGTGATTTGCTAAAAAATCTTTACCCTAACACTAAACCTAACCCTAACACTAACCCTAAGCCAAATCCTACACTAAAACTAGTCCAAACCCTAACCATTAGCCTAATCCTTACCCTAATCCTAAAACTAACTCAAATATGAACCCTAACCCTGAAAGTAACCCAAACACAAACCCTAACCCTAACCCTAAACCTAATCCTAACCCTAACCCTAAACCTAAGCCTAACCCTATCCCAAGCACTAAACCTAACCCAACACTAAAACTTACCCAAATCTAATCCAAAACCTAAACCTAACCCTAACCATAGCCCTAACCCTACACTAAACCTGAAGAAAACCCTAACCATAACCCTAAACCTAACCCTAGCACTAACCCTACTCCTAAACCTAACCCTAACCCTAAACCTAACACTGAGCCAACCCTAAAAATGAAACAACCCTAACCCTAACCCAACGCTAATCCTAACCCTAATTCCAATTGTAACCCTAACCAAATCCTAAATTTAACCCTAACCCTACCCTAATCCTAACCTTAATCCCAAACATAACCCTAACCCAAATGCTAACCCAAACCCTAAGCCAAACCCTAACCCTAACCTTAACCCTAACCCTAACCTTAACCCTAACCCTAACCCTAACATTAACCTGTCTCACTCCAATTTATAGGAGGGAGAGGAGGTTCTTTGGTATATGTATACCCAGGACGAGATTAAGAAACAACGGTTCAAATGTTGGTCCGAGCAGTTTATTACAAATCTTAATCAGGGGGATGGGGAAGGGGAGGACAGACAGTATTATGATGTAGGGTGATGGGGAAGGGAAGGCAGGTGATAGTAAAGATAGGAAATAGAAGCAAGGAGTCTTTGTAGGAAGCAAGAGGGAGATGATAGTCACCACCATGGATCCAGCGTGGTTTGTAATTAAGTAAGTCATTGATCTTCAGTAGTGGTGGGTCATCAGGCGTTGTTCCGTTGACAATGATGGTGACCACAGTGGCAATTTCCAATGGTAGTACAATCTTATTGATAAGTCCAAAGTGGTCGAGTCAGCTTTCTTTGGAGTGACAGCTGGAATCCAAAGTAGTTGAGTCAGCTCTCCTTGGAGTGGCAGCTTCTGGCTCTGAGATCCCAGCAGAAATTCCTTTGTTCCCATCTTCCGGGACTTGCCAGCAGATAAGAGGGAGCAGGGATGCCCACCTGCATCCTGTTTTTTCACAGGACACGATGGTATCATTCCCCAGTTTTCCCATACCAAGCAGGGGCTATTTAGTCACAGGCCAGATCTTCTGCCAGTAAACACTCCTGAGCACTCTCTTCCAGAGGCAAACAGCTCTGAAGGAAGGTGCTTTCAAATGTCCACAAAGTGATGTTGATTGTCACATGGTAGCACCCATCATTTGCCTCCTCCATAAATCAGTTAGAGTCTTATCACAAGAGATACCTCAGGAAGCAAGCTTTGAGCCAGAAAACAAAGACGGGTTCTCACATAACCCTAACCCCAACCCTAACCCTAACCCCAACCCTAACCCTACCCTAATGCTCACTCTAATAACCAAACCCTAATCCTAACCCTTAACCTAACTCTAACCGTAACCCTATACCTAACCCTACTTTAACTCTAACAATAACCCTAACCCTAACCCTAGCCCTAAACCTAACCCTACTCTAACCCTAACTCTAACAATAATCCTAACCCTTACCCTAACCCCAACTCTAACCCAACCCTTACCCTGTCCCTAACCTGAACCCAAATCATTACCTTAATCCTAACCCCTGGACAAGGATGTGTCTTTGGATGTGCTGATCTTGAATTATTAAATGAGGAAGTTACAACCTTATAATGATGATGTTTTCTTGCAGATATGCTCAGTGTAGCAATAGTAGAGTGCCCACCAGTCTAGGTAAAAGATTATCCCAGAACCAATCAATGCTCTAGCACTGCAAATGTACAGGAGTGGGGAGTACATTAATCTGAAGTTTCTCAGCTTTCTCTTACAATCATTCCCTTATGTTGAAGCTTTACAGATGGTCTGATTTTTCATAGGAAGTGGAACCAGATATTTATTTTTTTTTTTTCCTGGTCTGTATCAGTTTCTCACTCTCCAGCATATAAAAGTTATAAAAATGTAGTAGAATGGGTAGCATGTTTCATAATAGTCTTTTGCTTAAAAGTCTTCTTTTCAATCTTTTATTTCCCAGGTAAAAATTTCGGGTAGAAGTGCATGAAATTATTTCAGCTCTACTAGCTCCTCTTATTTCTCCTCTACTAGCTCTCTTGTTGAAGCTTCTACGTATGCAGTAATTTACTAAAGGATTATTACTTTTATAATATATATTAGATTAAGATGTTACTATTATCCTGTATGATTGGTAGACACAAAACTTACCTCATATTCTAGTGTCTTGAGTGATGTCATATCTTCAAAAGAATGTTTTCTCATTTATTTAAACCGTCAACAAATCTAGCTGGTAAGCTGGGAAATCCATGTATTTTCTAGAAATGTGATCAGAGTGAGGGCATTAAAGCATAGGGTGGTCTTCTTAAGCTGGCATTTCTATGTTTCCACTCTGTACATAAAGGGTTTTCAAGTGCTGGAATAGGCTCTCCAGGGAGGTGGTTGAGTCACCATCCCTGAATGTGTTTAAAAACCATTTGGACGTGGTGCTTGGGGACATGATTTAGGAGTGGGTTGTTAGAGTTAGGGTAGTATGGTTAGGCTGTGGTTGGACTTGATGTTCTTGAAGGTCTTTCCCAACCTGAGCAATTCCATGATTCTTCAATACATAAATAACAGACTGGAACATTATCCTTCCTCCGATACTTATCTTTGGAGATGCACAAATGAACTTCCCACTTTGCCTTAAAATTCCATCAATATTTCATATAAAAAAAATAAATAAAAGTGGTCTTCTTTGTGGATTATGTTTGGTTAGAGATCTCCTTATATATCACCTAAATATTCAGGGAAAAAATTATTTGCCTGCTTGATGAAAAGTTAGGAGCCTAATAACTTCTATCTCTAACAGACTAAATGAGATGTCAAACATTAACAAGTGTGAATACCTGTGAAAGTAGCATTTGTGTGCTGTATGGTTACAGTTTTCCTTCTTTTAGACTCTTAATTAGCTCCAGCAACCTGTTGATTTTTTGCTTGTTTGTTTGTAGTTTATTCATTTACTTTCAGTAAGTCCATAGCTCTCTTATATTGCATGGACAATTACAGTCCTTAAGCCTGAGTAAACTATCTTCTCATTGGGAATTGTACTGGTAAGTAATGGTATTGCCCTTAGTACTTCCCACTTTCAAGGTTGGTTCTAAGTATTTCATTGTAAAAAAATAATTTTTTTTGAATGGGCAATAGTTGATCTTGAGACTTTTCTCAACTCATGAACTCTGTGAAAACAAATCTGCTATCAGATTCTAGACAATAAGTGTCAGACTTCAGCATACTGCCTGCTTCTTTTGACCTATATGGCTCATCTAAAGAGCATGACATATAAAAACAAATCATGTTACTACTTGTGGGTACAAGATGTGGAAAGGAGCACAAATATTTTATGATATGGTTCTGCAATTCATCCTGTTATTCATCCCTAAATTCAGATGAACAAAAATGGCAACTAGCATACACCTCTGGTATTGATGTATAAGTACTAATATGGAAATATCTTTGAAGTGAGTGAACTTCTAAATTCTGTAAATATATATTACTCTTTATGCACATATTAAAAAAAATGCATACTTTTTGCTTAATAAACTTACCTGCTTTTGTTCCCTTAGCAGATGGACACATTAGATCTCTCTAAGAGAACTGTACTTGGAATTTGCTGGTTGGAGCTGATTGCTGCCTGTTCTCTCCTCATACACACTGTTCTCTTGGGTCTGCCACCTTCTGTCGGAAACTGCTGATGGTTTATGATGAACTGTCAGCCAGTCAAGAGCAGTGGCCTGATAGACCCAGTGTCGAGTGAGAAATAATCCTTTGTCTCTGTTTAAAAGCATTGTTTGGCATAAGCCTTGAGAAATGTAGGATGTTATGTTAGCGTTTAATTATTTTATGAGATTTTCCATCTGTGAGAATATGAGATGCTATACAAAAACTCCTTTTGTCTCAAAGATTGCTGTGGAGTGCAAGGACAACTGGAGGCATCTTTGCCTGAGCAGGGGTGACAGGGCCAAGGAAGATAAGGGAAATGTCCTGATGCTTATCACCCTTTGCACTACTCCTGAGATGCAATGGCTTGGCCTTTTCTGGAAGCCCCAACTTCTCTGATGTAGATAAGCCTGTACAGGACTGTTTCACCTGTGTCAGACATGCAGTTACTATGGGCAACCCAAGGAGAATTGGACAGTATATATACATGGACTCTGTAAAAAACTTTGCGTGTGCTTTTCCCTTGTTGAGTTTTCTTTCTCCCTGTGATCAATAGACCATCTGCGTCCCCACCCCAGCTGCCACTTGGACTCATGAAACCTGGTAACACTGCAGTAGTAACTATCTCTGTATTCCTACAACAAATCCTTGCTTTTATTTTTCTGCCTTTTTACTATCTCTTTCTTTGTCCCAACCCCCATCCTCAGGCCTAGCTAAGCAAAACTTTTATAATAAACTGGTTGTGCAAATGCAAATGCAAACCTTTGACTCCTTTCTGAGTCTTAATCTCATGTCAGGTGTACATAAATCACAAACCGTGTCACTACCTATAATTGGAGTGAGGCAGAGATGTAATTCATTGGAGAAGTGTTCTGCTTTCAAGTATTTATGCGCCTCTCTGTTGGTTTGACTTTGTTTGTTTGTTTGTTTGTTTTATGCTGTTTGTTTTGTTTTGTTTTGTTTTTTAATGCTGTCATTTGATCTTTAGTGTATAATAAAACTGGAAATCACTCATCATAATAGAGATAATATAAGTAGTACTGAGAACCAAATGTTATGTATGCAAAAGCATCCTTTTTATAAACGTTCATAATTCAAATATTTATCTTAATAAGCAACATTTAGCAGACATATCTAATTCATCACAATTTTAGATGATCTATACTTTTTTTAAAATACAACATTTTTTAGAGATTTTCATAGTACGCAGTTACTAAAGCTTTCCTACTTTTTGTATTCTTTCTCAGACTCTGACATATTAAAGAATGACACCTGAGTGGTGTCCAGTTTGGCGCTGTGAGTCCAATCATGTTCAATATATCCACCAGTCACAATTACAAATTCTCTAGTAGTATGCTACCTGATTTGCCAAGTGACATTCAATGAGATAACAAAATTCCTTCTTTTCTAATCTAGCAACTTCCAATCAGAATTCACATGGCTAAACCCATGAAGGAATTTTTGGCCGCACCCAAGCAGAGTAAATTATAGAATTGGTAGTTTATTAGAAACAGATTGTAGGTTCTTTTAGATTGCTGTTGTGAAATGCACTGTCTGCAAAGTAGGTGAGGTTGCAAGGTTAACCAAAAACAACACAAAGTACGTTCAAAAACCTAAGAGTAATACAGTCTAGCCACAAGTAACTAAGTTACAAATAAGAGTAATACAGAGTAATAAGTTACATATAAGAGTAATACAGTCTAGCCACAAGCCGTGCTAAGTTACAAATTAAATTCTATAGTGATTACAAGGTTTCCAAGGGAAGCACTCAGGATAGCCGAGCGTGTAAGTCTCCCTTCCTCTTCCCTGCAGGCGTCCTTGTGATGCAGAGGTTCAGCCCATTCACTGATCTTACAATTCAAAGATAGTCTGTGACTGGCTTGTCTGTGATAGTATCTTCCCTAATCTTCCCTCTCTCTTAAACCATTTTTATACTATTTCTTATTCCACAGGTGGAGCTTGAGTGATTCTAGTCATTATGTATCTTTGTTCTGTTTGGTGTAAAATTCTCTTGCCTCACTTTTTGGTTGTGCCTTCGAGGCAGGTAGCTTTTGGGAGGGAGATATGTTTTGGAATTATAATGAGCGTTTGAAGAGTACAGTTCACCTAAAAGGCAGTACTTTGTTAAGAAGTAACAGACTTTTGGCCCGTGGACAACAGGTAATTAGCAGATATTTTTTTTCATGCCTTGGCATCACCACGTCCCCATCCCAGCATTTCTCTTAGAGTTAGTACATTAGGATTCCCTGATGTTGCCAGAATCTAAGGTTGCTTAGAGAAATATCACGAATCACAGAACTTGGCCATGTAATCTTTAGTTCCCTCCAGCTTCCAGGCCATACAAGCTGTGTTCAACTTCATATCACTGTGAACAATTTGTACCTTAATTTCCAGTGAACAATATTACAGCCAAAGCGGTTATTCTGGAGACTCTGGTTGTTATTTTTCAAATAATCAATTTGTTATTTCTATCTGTATTTCTTTTTTACTTATTTTTTTATGTATGTAAATTCAATTATTCCTACTCTTGTCCTAGAAAATAATAATAATGTCAATGGTTGATGGGCTGGTTCGGCCCAGTTCTGTGACTAGTGGGGTGGAGGGATTTCGCAAAATCCTTGCCTCCTGAAAAGGGAAACAGGTGACCCCAAAAATTATTAAAAACAGCAGCAATGATCTGAGGAGAAACAAACTAATTTACTACATATGGTATCAGAATGCAAGATAACACACTATAATACAATACAATTAGAATTGAAGCTAATAAATCAAATATAATGAGAGAGTATGTGAAAGCTGTAGGCCTTACAGTAATACTGAAGTGATGTGTGCAGTCAGGATGGGCAGCAGCAAGGAGAGGTGACAGAGAAGAGGGTGAAGACAAAAAGCCCGATCAGGTGACCTTGCTAGGAGTTATATCTCCTCTCTGACCACAAAGCCCCCTGAGGAATGTAGTTCTTCTTCTCTTCTGGACAGGTACCCAGAACTGGAGCATTAACACTTTAACTCCCTGTGCCCTACATGGTGTTATGATGTGGAATACCAGTAACCAAAAATCATAAAACCATGACAAATAATAATTATAAAAGTATTGGTATTTTGCATTAGATAATGTGCTGCGCTGCTTTTTTTATTAATATGTCATAAAGGAAGAATGACATTCTTAAATTTTTGAGGTTTGAAAACATTGTTGTACTGGATTATTATTTCATTTATTTATTTATTTATTTATTTATTTATTTATTTATTTATTTATTTTCCGTCTCTATAGTCTACTTGGTCTGACTGGTCTATATACATTGCAATTTAGGCATTTACTCAATCTATCCTAAATCTCTACTATTGCTGTATAAGATTTATTTCACCGAAATGTTTCCTGGATAGAGATTTGAAGTCTTTATATCATGTATGTGAAAAGTATCTCAAAATGTGACTGTGATGATCCAGCATAATATTCTGAGGAAGAGGTCTATAGTGTTTGTAGGTTAGAGTTAATATTTTGTGCGTGTGTGTATTGACAAACTGATCTAGTTAAAGAAAATGGAGAAAGATTACTTGAAGTTGTAAATAATTCCACATTTTTTTAGGTGTATTTTGAATAGAAAGTCTGTGACAGCAAAGGCCATCAGTACTAGTGTTATGCAGGGATGATAAACATAGTTAATTTCCTAAGAGAAGGAGTGAATGTGGAGTGAACGACTAGAACCAAGTTGACATATTAATCTCCATGGTGTAAATTACTTAATTTCTCAGTAATCTGCTCTTGGGTTACATAGACATTCATTCTGTAGACAGTCACAGTCAATTGAGAATGAAAGCTGAACCGTATTCAGCCTACAGTATCATAGGTCACCTCTTAGCTTCTGATTTTTTTTGTTATATCTTGCAGTAAGTAGTGCAAGACAGAAACTGGTCTGAGATTTTTATATCTCACTTTAAAGCTGAAATGCAAGTTCTTACTCCAAAGCGCGTGACTTTACATTCTGTTCTGTTAACCTACTAGAAGTCCTCAAACCTTTCTGCTTTTGATGCATATAGTTTCTACCCTTACCTGTATTTCTTCTGGGACTGCATTTCAAAACTTTCACAAGTTACAGAAATTCTAGATGTCCGGTCTAAAAGGTTGCTTTTCTTTGTAATGTCATTTGTACTTAGTTCTGTTTGCCTGTCAGATCACAAATACTTAGAGTAGAGGAAAAGAAACGTGATGAGATCAGGGCAGTTAAAAATGAGTACAAAGAAGAGAGAACACTACTTGCTCAGTTTGGTGAGTTATAAAAAAAGTACTCTATTGGATAGTAGTTTGGAAGAGGGAAACATTTATTTCATGCCTGTGTAGGTGACAGACAACAACCATTTTAATTCTTTCTTTACTTAACAATGGAGATTTTATTTTCTTTCCCAGAGTTGTATAACGAACTGAACAATTTTTTTTTTTTTTTTATCTTGAACACTTAACCACTCTACAGCAGCATTTCTTTGATTATATTCAAGATTAACATTTGAATTAAGCTAACCAATTATAATATAATTGTTTGTTCTAACTGAATTCCTTGAATGTTTTGAAAAGAACTAGATGTTATGGATTTTTAACATTTATTTTTTTAAATACAATGTAACTGTAGGAAATTATATGTTAAATAGTTGTATTTTAAAATCCTAACAACTCATTAAAAGGTTTTCTGGGAAATGATAATTTCTTATATGTGATTAAATTTTTGTCATTCAAAGACCCAAATACTGGAATTCTTTTAATTATCTTAGTCACCTCATCTCTTAAAGCATCGTTTTGTTTCTGTGGATTTTCTCTCTGAACTTGGAATCACAGAGTGCATTAATTTCAAGGCTAGTGGCAAGTGAAGGAATTCTGGAATCAGCAGCTCTATTTGCCTTGTATAGTTAATAGTACAGAAACAGGGTTAATTAGCCTGAATGGAGCACCTTGTGAATAGAAGCATGCTGTTGACCCAGGTAAATAACTCTCTTTCACATTGTGGAAAAACACTCCAGTTGATGAAAGTTGCACTATGGATATAAGAAACAGCTCTGTATACTGTGTGGCAGTTAGAAGCATAAAAATATTTGTAGGTAACTCAATAAATAGAGTTGTATCATAATGTAAAATAAAATACAATAGTTGAACCTACAGTACTGTTTGCATCTGAATTTTACCTTCCTGATATTGATGTTTCAATAGCATGTAAGATTTGTTGCTATTACTTGTATTTCCTCATTCAGTTAATTTCAGTTAATAGAATCCATTTAGGCATTAGCTGAAATGTTTTCCTGAAACTTAGGCAAAATGTCTATTTTTTAAATTGTTTTATTATTATTATTATTTTTAATACATAAGAAACATGTTTCATCTGGTGATCAATGACTTTTATCCATTTTTCCATGTACTTTATATTTTTAAATGAAACATTAGTTCAAACATTCTTCTGAATTTTTGCATTTAGAAGGTGAAGATTAGTGCTCACCATACATCTTAACCACCTTATATCTCACTTGGTCTTCTGATTAGCAAATCCTGTTCACCAAATAACTAAGGCATAGATTGGCTCTTTCCTTGAAGGCCACGGATCATTTAAGACTATATTTCCAACTTTCTGTTCCCTGACTTTCTATGAGAAACAATCAGTACCACAATAGAGACTCTGTAAAGTGGCTCTTGAACACTTCTGAAAGTGTCTGGATCTGGCCTTCCTTAGGGCACAGGAATCACATGAGATTTAAGAATTTATCTTAAATTTCAGATATGCCTACTATTCATGGGCTAGCAAGTGTGACAAAATCTTTCCTTTTAACATACAAATATAGAAAAGAATAGACATATTTGTTTGTGAGTCACTTGCTTTGGATTTTTTTTTTTTTAATTATTTTATGTAGAGTGTATTAAAACACAGAATAAATTTGAATTTTCTAGGAACATAAATTTAAGGCGATAATGTTAATCTAATCTCATGTCCAAATAAAAAACTGATCCTCAATCCAGAATTGATAAATCACTTAAGTCCATTGTTGAATGTGACTGAGTGCAATTTTATTTCAATGAATAATAATAGTAATAATAATAAATAATTGTTTTACCCATTTTCATTAGTACTACAAAAAAGCAGAAAAGAAATGAAAAGTCACGTCCCAAAATTTTGAATTGTCCCAAAATAAATTAAAGGTAATAAAAATGTCAATACACAAATGCAAGTCCTTTAAAATTTAACATACACATTTTTTTCAAATGCACACTCAAATTTATTAAGACAAAAGAGATTATATATATATATATATATATATATATATATATATATAAAAGTCTTTGGAACTCATACTTTTTTTTTTTTAAAATTTTTATTTAGCTTCAGTTTTCATTGGAAAATGAACACATACTATTAATAATTGTCATTATTAAAATATTTCTGTGGAGGCATTAAATTTAAAATTAACAGATAGATTTGAGTAAATATTGTTTTAAATGTTTAAGCACTTATGTAAACTAATATGAATTTAATTATTGAATTAAAATTGGATTGCCCTCTTGAATAAAAATAGTTTGGACTCTTTTGCACATACAAAATTTGATAATAGGTAAAAAGATCAAATAAAGAATAATGACTAAATGCCAAGCGATTAGTACGCTATAGTATTTCATATAACTTTTAAGGCACTGAACATACAAAGCAATCTTTATATAATAAAAATACGATTGAAACTGCATACAACCTTTAAAGATTAAGAAAAATTTGGAACTATGAATATTTGTGGTTTTAGGTTACAATGAAAATGTATATTATCCTAACAAAATTATAAATGATAATGATGTAATAGTTAAATATTTTAAACTTCTCTTGGGATGCACAGAACACTTTGATACTTCTTTCTGGAAGTGCAAAAATTTTCCCTCTTACTTCTCACATACAATAGACTGTATAACAGAATATCAGGCTCATGTGTTCTCTAGTGCTGCCCTGCAGGGTTTTTTTTTTAACTTTTATCATCCCAACACAGATGATGGGCACAAATGCCCATGGGAATAAGTGACATATACATGGTTCTCATTTAGTAGCTCAATGAGCTGGGGAATGCAGTCTTGAACTAATGCTATGTAGCACACTAGTCTGTCAAGAAGTGTATAAACTCACTATTTTAATCACTATTTGACCAGGACAGGCCAGAGAATTAGGCGGAGAGGAATCTTATGAGGTTCAAAAAGAGCAAGTATAGAGTCCTACACCTGTGAATGAATAACCTGTATGCATCAGAACAGTTTACGGGCTGACATACTGGAAATAAGCCCTAAAGAGATGGACCTGGATGTCTTGGTGGACAACAAGTTGATTGTGGGCCAGCAGGGTGCCCCTGTGGCCAAGAAGGCCAATGGGATCCTGGGGAGCATTAAAAAGAGCATGTCCAGCAGGTTGAGGGAGGTGATCCACCCCCTCTACTCTGCCGTGTCCAGTTCTAGGTGTGTCAATTCAAAAAAGACAGAGATCTTCTAGAAAGAGTCCAGAGTTGGGCAATAATGATGATAAGTGGCCTGGAGCATCTCTTGTATGTGGAAAGGCTGAGAGACCTGGGCCTGCTCAGCTTGGAGTAGAGGGGATCTTATCAATGCTTCTAATCACCTAAAGGGCAAATGTCAAGTGGATGGGACCAGGCTCTTTCAGTGGAGCCCAGTGACAGAATAAAGGGCAATGAGCACAAATTGGAACAGATTACATTCCATATGAACATGAGAAAATACTTCTTTACGTGAAAGATTACAGAGCACAGGGACAAGCTGTCCAGACAAGTTGTGGAATCACCTTCTCTGGAGATGTTCAAAACTTGGATGCTTTCCTGTGTAACCTTCTGGAAGGAATCTGCTTTAGCAGGTGGGTTGGACTGAATGACCTCCAGAGGTCCTTTCTAACCCCTACAATACTGCAATTCTGTGAAATAACATTGATCACTGATGTATTATTTTTCATTTAAATTATCTTCATATGTTTTAGGAGAGAAACACATCATATACTTTTAATTCACATTCTGGAACCGAGGTACAAAAAAAAAAAAAAAAAAAAAAAAAAAAAAAAAAAAAAAAAGAACATGGTGTACCAATTTATTAAAGCAGTATGTTTTGAAATGGAATAGAACTGTAATGGCATTTCTGCTCCATACAACTGTTTTATTCTGTGAGAGAATGATCATATTGTGTTATGGATGAAAGGACTTGAAGTTTTGCAGAACCGCACAAGACTTTCACTTCAAATCAGGAACAGAAAACTATGAAAAAAGAAAGAAGAGTAGGAAAGCCCACCCTACTGATATTCAGAAAATATGTAGACATGGAAAGAATGGAGAATGGATCAATAAACAATAGAGGAAGAGCAGTTAGTACTGGAAGTAATGAAAAGAAAATTCAGTTTGGATAGAAATTTTTTTTAAATTTTTATTCCATTAGATTAGCATTTTATTCCACAATATGCAATACAAACCCACACAAAAATAATCACACAAGTTCCAAGGTGTGATGTGAGGGCTTATTACCTTGTAAAAAATACTGGTTTTACAAAGAATACAGTTTCCAGGTTCAGAGCTGATTTTTTTTATTATTATTATTTTTTTTTATTTTATTTTTTAATAGACAAAACCTGTGACTGGCACTCATTTCATGTGAAATTAATTTACTAGAGGAACTCACTGTAGACTACTACTACATCTATAGCAGATCTACACATCTCTGATGGTTCTTCATATTCTTCTATACATATATATATATATCAGAATTGAGTTACAGTACTGAAAATCTACTCATATAGCTGTCAAGTCGTGATGCTTAAATTTTATTCAGTACTCCCATTAGCAGCCATGTATTGCTGTTGGTTTTGCATTAAAAAAAAAAAAAAAAAAAAAAAAGTTTTACTGAGACACAGTAGAAGGTGACGTAGCAATGCACAAAATATAGTCAACATGAAGATGCTGACAGTATATTGAATCCCGAAAAAGATGAATATAACACATACCTCAAGACAAATTCTCCTGCACTACACCATGCTAAACAAACATAAAATAATCCAGAAATACTAGACAGTAGTCAAAATTAATATTAATCATACCTATCAAAAAATCAGACATGGGGCATATGGGCAGCATATTTTTCAAGAACACTCACAACAATATTGTCTTCAAACAACTAATTTATTCATAAGATCAGTCTACTTGGAACAGCTTAGTGTCTGCTTACAAATATTCATAAAGAAGCAAAAGCATTTCTGAGTAAATACATACTCAGCCAGGGAGTTAGAGTCTTGCAATTTAATTTGTTCATTTACCCTGTAGTTCAAATTCTCTTGTTCAAGTTAATTAATAAAATGACACATTCAAAGTTTGAATCAGCAACTTTCTTTACAAAGAATGAAACCATAGGATAGTGCATGAAACAAAGAAATACCCAAAAGTTTATGTCTCATGACAGATCTTTCAATTATGGCAAATAATTCAGTAAAGAAGCTTCTTACTGGAAAATAACAAAATGACACAATGCAGCTTATGTGACTTCATTCATGCAGTCTATCATTTATCTGAAAAGAAAATTGAATTGTTTCCCCTTTTCAAAAATATCATCGCTTATTTTATGTGTCTCTGGATGGATGAATTCCATCTCTCTGAGAAATAAATGAGGAGATAAGATGAAGATAACCAATTCCAAAAGGATAGATGATCAAGCTGTCCTGAAAATAATTCTTAGTCAGTTAAAAAGTGAGAAATATCACACTAGTGGCCATTATTTAGTCTTTACTTCATTAAAACATAGCCTGTCTTTCAACAAATCTAATTTCACTACAGTACTAGACAACAGTAGATTTATTGTCTAAAAGCTGTGTTTGACAAATCCATTCTGTAGCATGAAATAGTGCTGTAATTTATTAGTAGTTTAATTATAGCTATATCTGGTTGACAAAAAAGAAACAAAACATAAAAAATAGTACTTCACAGGATCATATTTGATATTCTTCTTCCATGTTAGTAGTGAGTTTTAGTACATTATGGAATATCCATGCCTGATATTCCTAATATTCTTTGTGTCCTTCATGTGCTGGTAAATGTTTTTTTTAGGATAATTTGTTCTGGGATACTCCTGGGACTGAGTTACAGCTGACCAGCGCATAATTCCTTAAATGTCCTAATTTACCCTTCCTGAAGATGAATTTGGTATTTGCCTTCTTCCCAGTCATTGGGAACTTTCCCTAGTCACCAAGATCATTGGAAGATAATAAAGAACAGTCTACCAATGACAACCTTCAGATCCCCAAGAACCGTGGGATATGTCCCATCTCGTCTCATGGAAGTACATTAATTCTATTAGCTTAAGTTCTCCCAAACTTTTTATTCTTCTGCTGTGGATACTGCTTCACTCCTACCAACTCTATTAATGTGCTCCCCTCTCCTGGGATTCCTGAAGGTAAATCTTGTCAGGAAAAGCAGAGGCAAATAAAATTTGAGTTATTTTTCTGCTTCCATGTTCTTGTCTGTAGCAATTCTGAACCTTCCACCCCATCCTACCCCCCACCCAAGCACGTAGGCTCACATTTTTCTTCGATTTTTGTTTTGAATTCTGCTGTTATAGCAGACTTTCATCCACCTTTCACATTCTACCTTTGTTTCATTATCAGATTTCCCACATCTATCACTGTAAATACAGGTGGTGAGTTCCCTGCCATAAGTTCCCTGTACTTTCATGCTGACTGTGTAATGCTTCCTTGACTTCTCTTTCATGATGACAGTAATGAATTAAAATAGAATATCATTTTGTTTGATAAGAAAAAGACGACACTTATTGTGTAACATTCTGCCAAAGTAGACTTTGAATATGCACTTGATTTTGGCATCTTGGAAATCAATTAGACTGTCCAGTATCATGTGCTGTGTGTATGCTGTACCAATCATGCTTCTCCATTTGCATGGTGGTCATGAAGTGTCATGGATGTGGGGGTGCCAATGGTTTACGGGCTGATTCGGCCCGGTTCTGTGACTAGTGGTGTGGAGGGATTTTGCAAAATCCATGCCTCCGGAAAAGGGGAACAGGGGACCACAAAATAATTTTTAAAAAAACAAAACAGCAGCAACGATCTGAGGAGAAACAAACTAATTTACTAAATATAATGAGAGAGTATCTGAAAGCTGTAGGCCTTACAGTAATACTGGAGTAGTATGCACAGTCGGGACAGGCAGCAAAGAAGCAAAGAGGCAACACTTTCAACAGAATCCTCATAAATATGGCCAAAACTTCTTTTTCCTCTCTGGCTGATCAGGATCAAAATCCATGAGTGGATGGTACATCAACACATTAAAGTGTTCTATAGCTGGGCTTAAGTACATAACGTATATTTGTTTTGGTCCCAGTTCATGGTTTTGGGCTTACGTTCCTGTTTTAATGTTTGACACTCAGGCCTCTGCTCTTAAATAGAGAGCTAGAGTAATTTACATTTTTCTAGTATTCACTCACTCATTCACTCACTCACTCACTCACTCAAGAAACACCACAGTAGTAGTTAAAAAAAAAAAAAAAAAAAAGGTTTAATAAGGGTTCATAAGGATAAAAGGCATGCTAGAGTGCTCAAAATAAGAATTTAGGCAAATAAGCATAATGATCAGCAGCTGGATAGACAAATGATCTCTTTTATCCCCTTTTCTCTATATTTTTCCACACTGTCTTCCCCTTGATCTGCCTTGATCTCATTGGTACTTCCCCAAACTTTCCATAATAAGTCTGAGAAAATTCCACAAATCTCCTAGAGCATCTTATAATAAGTTTTACATAGTACTAAATTTCTCTTCAACTTACTTCTCGTAAGGAGTCCCACAACAATTAGGCAAAGACCCTCATTAGTTTGTGTGGTGTAGGAGGTATAACATTTATTTCATTAGGACATTTAACTGGGCTTCCACCAAGGACAAGTTTTATTAATACATTGTTCTACTTCGGTGTTCTTAGCAGTAGTCATTCATTGTGCTCCTTTCTGCTGGCTAAGTTACCAGGATATTCCATTTAATATTCATCCTTTTATAGGGTCTTCCTTTCTGATACCAAATAACTTAAGAAAAATGCAAGACAAATTTTTGTTTTATTTGTTTGTTTAAAACATGAATAAAGTATCTGATACATCAGTTATACAAACGTTCAAAAAAAGAAAAAGAAAAACAGAAAAAATCTGAGATTGTTTTCTTGGAAAATATCTTTCAGTGTCAATTAAGCAAAATTCCAGCATTGTGCTTCTTGGAACATGTGAGCTTAGCTGACTATTCATATGAAAAATAATACAATAAAGTTTTGTCATAAGTGTTTCTTTACGTATACTGTTATTCACTTTTCATCTGGAAAAATTAGCAGTTTTTCTTTGATCGAGGTCTTAAAAGACTACCAGCTGATAGACAGGTTCAGTTTTCAGGTGGACATAGAGGATATAATCTAATAAGCTACTTTTGAACATGTAACATTCCTCTGTGTTCAAGTTGTAGGTGGTGAAGTTGTTTTTTAAATATGATTAATTGTACTGTAAATTATTTAACAGTCAGCTTTGCTTTGCTCTGTTGAGTCATTCAAAACTGCAGAGGACAAAGAAGCTAGACAAAAGCAAGTCACGCTCTGTCCCTAGGACTTCCATGTAATGAAAAATTGATAATTCATGTATTTCATTTTATTTAAACGTAGTGCATAAGTAATCTAAATGCATTCAATTTAAAATTTAACCAGTGGTTTCTGGATGTATCATAAAAGTCTGCAAAAACAGACTGCAAGACAACTCTGTTCAGAGGTGTTCTTAATTAGTTCTTTTTCCAGTCAGTACACATCTCTGGGCTTGCCCTGAACCAACTGCAAAACCTTGCACTCTGTCTTGTTGAACCCCATTAGGTTCATAGTTAAAAGGTAGATCCTGACTCTATGTATATATTTATGATCTACGGCAATAACCACACACAGAAAAATCAGTGTCTTTCCCATGGATGACCCAATGTTTCCTGCTGCATAGTGAGATAGACAGATGATTGATAGAATCAAAACCAGGCTGTCTATATAGGTACAAGGAATAGAGTTCTGAGAGTAATTCCTGTTAGAGGTTGCTAACAGAGCTAATCAGGAGGGAAAAACTCATAGCATCTTTTTAGAGGGAGGCCACCATTTTGAAAAGTACAGATGATACTCATCCGGTATTATTATTAGTATAATTATTTAATTTTAGTTGAATCAGGTATAATTATTTTATGTTTTAATCTGGAATCGATTTTGCGCTTATTCTGATCTTATAAAGCTTGGTACAGTTATACTGTATTTATGGTAATAATAACAAATTTAGTCATTCTGCTGTCATATTTGTCTGAATGAGCAAGTATCTTTCTGGTAATATTCCAAATTAAATATCTAAGTAAATAAATCTCACAAGGGCATTATGAACAAACAAATGGCTTTGCAGTAAATTCCTAAATTACAAAAGATATTCAATTATCATATTCTCTAAAATATAAAAACTTGATAATACCTTAGTTAAGTGTTGCTCTTATAAATCTATTTGCAACACTAAAGTTTACAGACCCGTTTTTATTTGCTTGTAGTATTTTGTCTTGTTGTTGTTGTTGTTGTTGTTTGTTTATTGCTTTTTTTGTGCAGGCACTAGAAATTTAGGAATTCAGTTTCTATTAAATTAACTCTGAAAATTTGAAGTAGTGGATTCTGTTTTCTGACAACATTCTTTAAGACTGTTTCTATTCTTGTTACTGCTATAACAATTTTGGACTGGCTAACATGCTGTAAGAAACCTATAATGTATCACTTTTTCAGCTGTTAGATCTTGATGTACTAGACCAGTTTCATTAGTGTAATGTATACTGGTAAGTTTCTGAAAATACTTGTAAAAATGATTTTCTATTTATAAAAGCCCCAAAATGTACCACTTCTATATGATAAGAAGCAGAAAAGTTTCAATGTATCTGTTTACAAAGAACATAGCAAACTCCAGGGAAGATTTTTTAATATGAAAAAACTACAACATAAGAAGGACATGGGATTAAATGTCAAGATGCTTGAAAGTAGCTACTGATGAACAACTGTCCTGATAATGTAATCTAATGAAAAGATAACATCAGTTTTATACTACCTATGCATAATTTTTTATTTTTTATTTTTTTTATTTTTTTTTTTATTTTTTATTTTTTACATTGGGATTTGAGAAGACTGATTTGAAAAAAAAATGGAATTAGGAAATATATTGGGATATTTCAAAGCTTACTGGGATGTGAGAACATCATCTTAGCTTCCCCCTTCTTGAATACTATGAACTTACTCAAAAATAAGGGCATTTATACAATAAGATATCTAATATCATTTTTCCACATTATACTGCAGATGAATTTCTTAAAAAAAATAAAAATTAAAAAAAAAAATCTGTAATGAAAGGCTTTAAATTTAAATTATACCTCTGAGTTATTATTTGTGTTTGAATGTTTATTTTGTTGTCCTACCTCTGCTTTTGATTACTTTTTCTTTCTTTCTGTTTTCTGCACCTCCCTCCCCCCAAAAAAAAAAACAAAACAAAACAATTATTATGATCCAAGGACTCTCTCTGAGCTTTATTTGTTGTTCCCTTCAGGATTTATGCATAGAATGTAAACTATATAGGCCAGAATATGCCACTGTATCACATATGGGTGGACTTCCTTTAAAATTTTGGGAACTGAAGTGGGCAACGAAACGTCAGATGGCTTGATTCAACAAAGCCATCCAGAGCCAACCTGTATACTTGACCCTCACAATGCACACAGTTGAGTGACAAAACAAACGTGATCTAATAACAGGATTCTAATGTATTCAGGGTGGTATTACAATCCAGTAATAGTAGAAGTGGAAGTAACACCTGCACAAAAAGCATTTTGGCTGAAGTGTATGACGACAAATATGCTTCTGTTGTCACTCAATAAATGAGGTTGCACATGTGCGTGCTTTACTGCTGCATTTTGCTTCTAATCCATTTTGCCTGTGGCAAGAACTACATGGGTGCCCATACTGTAAATAAAAACATACAAAGAAAAGTTATAATGGACAAAGAAATTCAAATCAAGCTACATTAAAACTGGAACAATACCTTTACAAACTATTACTTTCTAAGTGAATATTTGTTACATGTAAAAGAAAACATATACAATGTATCGTGATAGTACAACCAAATAAACAGATGTAGCCTCTGAGCATTGTGAAAGAGCCATGAGCTGATATAATTCCAGCCAAACAATTTCTTCCTTAACCAGTTTGAAAGGGTAGAGAATATAATTATAAATCAGAGTTGTAGCGAGAATTCAAAATACATACAGCTGTACATGCATCATCAATTATTTGCCTGAGCAGAAGAGATATTCTATTTATTTGTTTACAGTTAAAGAAAATCCATAAGAAAGAAAAAGTCTGCTAGCTTGAAATATTGTTAATGTGAAAAGGAACAAGAAAAGATTTTCCTTCAACTTTTCTCATTATGGATTATAAGAAAGTAAAAGCTTCTACAGATACCTCAACCAGAAAAGGAAAGTCCAGGAGGGCGTACCCCCTCTAGTGAGGGACACAGGCAAGCTGGTAAAAACAGACTAGGAGAAGACTGAGGTACTTAAAGTTTTTGCCTCTGTCTTCTCAGCAAAACTGCTCATCACACAGCCCTCACATGTTTGGTTTGGTAGAACGGGATTTGGGAAAGCAAAGTCCCTCCCACTGTAAGCAAAGATCAGGTTCGTGACCACCTGAGGAACCTGAACATCCACAAGTCTATGGGTCCCAATGAGATGCATCCCAGACTCCTGAGGGAATTAGCTGATGTAGTTGCCAAGCCAGTCTCAAGAATATTTGAAAACTTGTGGCAATCAGGTGAAGTCCCCGGTGACTGGAAAAAAGTTAACATCACACCATTTTTAAAAAGGATGACCCTGGGAACTACCAACCTGTCAGTCTCACCTCTGTGCCAGGAAAGATCATGAAGCATATCCTCCTGGAAGCTATGCAAAGGCACAAGGAAGATAGGGAGGTGACAGGGGAGAACAAGCATGGCTTTACCAAGGGCAAATCCTATCTGACCAACCTAGTGGCATTCTATGATGGTGTAACCGCACTAATGGACAAGGGAAGAGCAACTGATATCATCTATCTTGACTTCAGTGAGGCATTCAACATTGTACCTCACAACACCCTTCTCTCCAAAATGGAAAGATATGGGTTTGATGGTTGGATGGTTCAGTGGGTGAAGAACTGGCTGCAGAATCAAGACCAGAGAGTGGTGGTCAGTGGCTCCATGTCTAGATGGAGATCAGTGATGTACGGTGCCCCTCAGGGGACAATGAAAGTGGGGTAGAGTGCCCCCTCAGAAACTTTGCTGATGACCCCAAGCTGTAGGGTGTGGTTGACACACCAGGAGTGATGGGATGCTATCCTGAGGGACCCAGACAGCTTGAGACATGCTTAGGTGAACCTCATAAGGTCCAACAGACGCAAATGCAAGGTCTTGCACCAGGACTGAGGAAACCCTCAGTACCGATACAAGCTGGAGGATGAAAGAATTGAGTGCAGCCCTGCTGAAATAGTCCTGGGGTACAGGTGAATGAGAAGATGGATGTGAACCAGAAATGTACCCTCAAAGCCCATAAAGATAACCATATCCTGGGGTGTATTTGTAAGAACACTTCAGAAAATCAAAACATATTTAAAAACATGCTAGCAGTGACTAAATACATTATTATTATTATTATCGTTATTGCTATTATTTTTATTATATAAGATAAACACATATAAGATCTTCATGCTCAATAGTTTTTATTGCTGTTATCTGAAGTTTTTTGTTGTTTGCTTTCAACAGCTAAGGCTACTGAAGATAATTGTAGGTGTTGTAGTGAACCCTAAAAAACAGCCACAAGTAGGGAAATGAAGTAAGGGATATAGACGTAACTGCATCATAGCATATTTCTTCATTGAACAATATTTATTTTGTATCAAAGCCTAAATTACAAAGAACATATCTGTGGTTTTAAAAATGCAGTTTCAATTGTCTCTGTGAAGATTATCAAGAGTAATGTTTGCCACAGTTATTATTTCCCATGGATAAAACACTTTTCTTTTTTTCCAGTGGCCACATATCTGTGAAAATAAATACATTTTGGACATTTCTGCTTGATCAACTAAAATAAAATGAAACAAAATGAAAAACCTCTATTATCTAGCTGAACATTTATAAAATTATGCTGGATTTTTTCACTCTGAGAGCGTCAAGTGTTGTTGGGCCAGTTTGGCCCAGTTCCATGACCAAATGGGACAGAGGGATGCACCCTGGGGAGATGGAAGTAGGAAAACGGGAAAAAAGTAACAAAGTGGGCCTAAGAACAAAACGTGGGCAATGAGCTAAGAGAAATAACTGATTTACTAAATATGATAGCGGATTGTGAGATAACACAGTACAATACTGTGTTATTAATATAATACAATATAATTGGAAGTGAAGAAAATAAATCAAAGAAATCAGAGAGTGTCCAGAACTGAAGGCCTTAATCTAATGCTGAAGGTGAAATGACTAGGGAGCACACACCACACAAATGAGCAGTAAAAGATGGGGACAATCTCACGACTCCCAAGGAGTTTTGTATTTCGCTTTGTAGGGGAAACTGAAACAGAACAGTTTCTGTCTTCTGGGATATGTAGTTTGTCACGGAGTTATCTAGATCAATCTGTGTCCATGACAGGGGAGGGGGCCCCAGCCCCCCTGACAAATGGGAAGGGAAAAGGGAAAGGGGTAGGGAGATGGGAGCTGGGTTCAAGAAAACAAACAGAGCAGCGACAACAATCTGAGGAGTAAAACTTATTTTACTAACTATGATATCAGAATGCAAGATAACACACTATAATACAGTCTAATTGAAAGGCTAATAAATCAAGTGAAATAAGAGAGAGAGAGGTTTCCGAAGACCGAGAAGCCTACTTTGAAGTTGAAGGCGCCGCGGCTTGGAAGCACACCCACACCCGCTGACAGGCAGTGAGAGAGAGAGAGTGAGTGTCACATCCGTGACATATTTTCCCTCTCTGGCTGCGAGGTCCCCTGGGACGTGTAGTACTTCTTCTCCGTGCTCCACATGATGTTATGATATGGAATACCAATAGCAAAAATTACAAAATCATGACATAGTTCTTCCCTTCTGAGAAGCAGGTACCCAGAAATAGTGAAAATCCACAGAACTGGCACATTAACTCTTTAATTCCCAGCTCACTACATGATGTTCTTATGTGGAATACCAATAATAGAAATCATAAACCCATGTCATACCACCTCTTATTTCACAGAATCACAGAATCACAGAATCATAGGGGTTGAAAGGAATCTCCAGAGATCACCGAGTCCAACCCCCCTGCCAAAGCAGGTTCCTTATACCAGGTTGCACAGGTAGGTGTCCAGGCGGGTCTTGAATATCTCCAGAGAAGGAGATTCTGCAACCCCCCTGGGCAGCCTGTTCCAGTGCTCCGTCACCCTCACCGTAAAGTTCTTGAGCACATTTGTGTGGAAATTCCTATGCTCTAGTTTCTGGCCATTTCCCCTTGTCCTGTCTCCACACAGAATCACAGAATCACAGAATTATCAAGGTTGGAAAAGACCTAGAAGATGCTGAAAAGAGTCTGGCCTCTCCACTTTGCCCCGCACACCTTAGATATTTATAGACCTGGATCAGGTCCCCTCTCAGTCTTCTTTTCTCAGGGCTAAGCAGACCCAGTTCACTTAGCCTTTCTTCATAGGGGAGGTGCTCCAGACCCTTCATCATCTTTGTGGTCCTCCGCTGGACTCTTTCCAAGAGATCCCTGTCTTTTTTATACTGGGGAGCCCAGAACTGGACACAGTACTCCAGATGAGGCCTCACAAGGGCAGAGTAGAGGGGGAGGATCACCTCCCTCAACCTGCTGGCCATGCTCTTTTTAATGCACCCCAGAATGCCATTGGCCTTCTTGGCCACAAGGGCACACTTGTCCACCAGAACACCCAGGTCCCTCTCTGTGAAGCTCCTCTCCAGCAGGTCATACCCCAACCTGTACTGGTGCATGCAATTATTCCTCCCTAGGTGCAAGACTCTACACTTGCTTTTGTTAAACCTCATCTGGTTTCTTACTGCCCAGCTCTCCAGCCTGTCCAGGTCTCGCTGAATGGCAGCACAGCCTTCAGGTGTGTCAGCCAATCCTCCCAACTTCATATCATCAGCAAACTTACTGAGGGTGGACACTATCCCCTCATCAAGGTCACTGATGAAGATGTTGAACAAGATTGGACCCAGCACAGACCCCTGGGGAACACCGCTAGTTACAGGTCTCCAACCGGACTCTGCACTGCTAATGACGACCCCCTGTTCTCTGCCAGCCAGCCAGTTCTCAACCCACATCATTGACCACTAATCTATCCCGTACTTCCTCAGCTTTGTTATAAGGATTTCATGGGAGACAGTATCAAATGCCTTGCTGAAATCAAGGTAGACTACATCCACTGCTCTCCCCTCATCCACCCAGCCAGTGACAACATCATAGAAGGCTACCAGGTTGGTTGAGCAAAGAGGTGGCTTCTGCCAAATTCTTCTCCCAATGCTCAAATGTTCCACCACTCATTGATTTCAACAGTTTTAAACAATCCATTGTATTGTTTGATTTTTGATGATAGATGATATGATAAATCCACTCAATGCCATGACGTTTGGCCCAAACATTTACAAGAGAATTTTTAAAATATGTCCCATTATCTAACTCAGTTCTTTCTGGAGTGCCATATTGCCACAGGACTCGTTTCTTGAGACCTAAAATGGTGTTTTGGGCCATAGCATGGGGTATTGCATATGTTTCAAGCCACCCAGTTGTTGCCTCCAACATGGTAAGCACATAACGCATACCATTGCAAGACTGTGGCAAGGTGGTATAATCAACCTGCCACACCTCCCCATATTTATATTTTTACCATCACCGTTTTCCCCTCCAAGAGGTTTCATCCTCTTGGCTTATTTAACTGTGGTGCATGTATCACAATCACGAATCACATGTGCAATAGTGTCCATAGTTAATTCCACCCCTCGGTCTCTAGCCTGCTTATATGTCACATCTGTTCTTGATGGCCCGAGGTCTCATGGGCCCACCTAGCTAAAAACAGCTCACCCTTGTTCTGCCAGCCCAAGTTTATTTGAGCCACCTCAATTCTGGCAGATTGGTCTACCTGATGGTTGTTTTGCTGTTCCTCAGTAGCCTGACACTTTGGCACATGAGCATCTACATGACTCATTTTTACGACCACGTACTTTCTTCAGGCAGCAATGTATTTCCACGGTTCAGCCCAAATATGTTTACCCCTTTGTTGCCAGTTGTTTTGTTCCCACTGCTGTAACAACCCCCATAAGGTGTTCGCCACCATCCAGTTGAACAGCCTTTACCTGTGCAAATTGGCTTGATTATCCTTTTCCTTCAGTGGCCTCTGCAACTCATCGTGTAGGGCTCCACACTGCAGCTTTCCATCTGTTATGCTTCCCCACAATATGACATGATCCATCTGTGAACAGTGCAAATTTATTTTCATTTTCTGGTAATTCATTGTATGATGGGGCCTCTTCTGAACCAGATACCTCTTCTCCTGGCAGTGTTCCCAACTTTTTTATCTTCAGGCTTGTCCATGATCACTTCTAAGATTCCTGGATGGTTGAGGTTCCCCACCCAAGCTCATTATGTAATTAATGCAATTCACTTACTCCAAGTGGCATCAGTAGCATGATGGGTGGAGGGAACCTTTCCTTTAAACATCCAGTTTATCACCAGCAGTTTAGGTGCTAGACAGAGATGCATTTCAGTATTGACTACTTCAAAAGCAGCCCAAACCCCCTCATCTGCAGCTAAGATCTCCTCCTCAGTTGGAGTGTAGCACTCTTCCAACCCCTTGTATGCTCGACTCCAGAATCCCAAGAGTCAGCCTTGAGTCTCTCCTGACGCTCTTTGCCACAGATCCCAAGTGTGGCCTCTCTCCAGCAGCAATATAGAGGATGTTCTTTACATCCTGTCCTGTCCGTACTGGCCCCAGGACCATGGCATGGGTTATGTCTGGTTTAATTCTCTCAAAAGCCTGCTGCTGCTCAGAGTCCCACATAAAATTGTACTTCTTCCACATCACCTGATAAAGGGGGCTTACGATGAGGCTATAGTTTGGAACATGCATTCTCCAAAACCCCACTATGCCCAGAAAAGATTGTCTGTTTCTTACTAGTGGGCAGAGACATGGCAGTGACTTTGTTGATAGCATCCATCGGGATGTGACGATGTCCATCTTGCCAATTTATACCTAGGAATTGAATTTCCTTTGCAGGTCCTTTCACTTTGTTTCACTTAATGTTGAAACCAGCAAGCAGAAGGATCCGGATTATTTGCTCTCCTTTCTCAAAAACTTCCCTTGCTGTGTTGCCCCACCCAATAATGTCATCATTGTACTGCAAGTGCTCAGGAGCACCGCCCTGTTCCAGTGCGGCTTGAATCAAACCATGGCAAATGGTTGGGCTATGTTTCCACACCTGGGGCAAATGACTCCAGGAATACTGACCCCCTCTCCAGGTAAAAGCAAACTGTGGCCTACGTTCTGTGGCCAAAGGAATTGAAAAGAAGGCATTAAAAAGAAAAGGCATATAAAGGCATAAAAAAGAAGGCATAGTCTACCATCAGCCTGCATTCTCCACTGGCTTTACACACTGGTCATATGGGACTATTAAAAGGTGAGTGAGTTTTGCTTATCACTCCCTGGATCTCTAGTTGATGAATCAACTCATGAATGGGGAACAAGGAATCTGTTCTGGGGTGGTACTGCCATCTGTGCACCATTTTTGTAGCAATTGATACTTGCCACTTTTCCACTTTTAACAACACAACAGACCGATCTTCCGACAGGCCAGACAAAACTGACCGCTGCTTAACATCTGTGTCTAAAGCAGCTGTTCCAAAGGCCCATCAGTGCCCCTTGAATCCTGAAAATAGCCCCTTCTGAGGTAATTGATACAAAGTATACATGAAGCCCCTGGGCCAGTCACAGAAGAATGTTTTTTTCCCAGCCTTTATCAGTGAGGTTTCTTTCAGCCTCCAATGCAGTCAACTCTTGGGAATGCCCAGTCACCTCAGAAATACAAACTGATTCTGTTCCTTTGTGACTCAAGGGTATTAGAATGCACTGCACACCAGAGTCCGCCAGTGTCTTCTAGTTCTGTGGTTCTGATGTGCCAGGTAATCTAATCCACACAGTCCAATACATTTATTACCCCTTCCCTTCCCCAGCTGAGGGGAGGGCCCCTTTAACAGTTATCTCTATTATTATTATTCTGTGAGTCATAATCAAGGTCCTTATGGCTTTTGCCATGTCCCAGAGCAAATGGAGCTGATGCACCAAAAAATGTCAAGAGTTTTTGAGTTAGCTTGGCTAACTCAAAAGAGTCATTTCTCAGTCCTTTGTAATAGGTACTTACATATTAGGTTAAGTGTTTCATTCATGTTTTCTTCCGTCATCCACCTCAGAATTTTGCAAGAGGTACTGTAAATAAGTCTTATAATAATTTTCAGTCAGGGAAAAACATAATTCTTCTATGTTTGTTTGTTTTTTTTCATTATTATTTATTTGCAGGCACTTTCATCAGAAATGCTATGCACAATCAGAAAATGAAGATGAATCAGACCAGTTATTTGAAAATCAAAAGCAGTTGCAGACATGAGGTAGGAACTTCAAATTTTCTTTACTTCAGGTACAGAACTTAAATCACATGGAGTTGAAAGAGATTGCTGAGATAATGTTCCATCCCATAGAACGTTATTGTACAACTAAAACATTTATGCTCAAGAGTCTTAGATTTTATAGAGCATTTCTGCTCTTTACTTTCTTCATTTTTGTTCAGGTATTATACCACAAGTGCTTAGTCTACAAAAAAAAAAAAAAAAAAAAAAAAAAAAAAAAAAAAAAAAGCTCTGAAATTCTGATTAATTTCCCTTTAGCCAGTTGCATATGAATTGCAGATTAGATATTAAAAGGCAAACATATTTCTTTACTTAGCTTCAGCTATACTTGAAGTACCTTCATTTTCTCTATTAAGACTAGGCATCTAAGAACTGTCTAAGCTCTGCTGAGGATCCCAACTGAAGATAAGTGTCTTCCTACAGTTACATAATTAAGCCTTCAAGAGAGAAGGGCTTATGATTTACTCCCATTCAGCAGCCTGTTATGATTCTTATTCTTGGGCACTTAATTCTCCCCCAGTATGTGCAAGATTAGCCAAGGTAAGTAATTTGGAATTGTGAGTACTTAAAAATGGCAGAATCCCTCAATGTCAAGTACCTCTGTGCACAGTAAATTTTTAACTCAACATCTGCTTATTGTGTTCTTTTTTTTTTGTAGATGTAGAACTCAGTTTTCCATAGTTTTAAAACAATTATCTTAGATAATTCTGATGTCCTTGTAATTATTGCAGGATATCTTTTCTGTATGTTGTGATTGCTGCCATGAACATAGCAGGAAACCTGAGGTAACCTAATTCCCTGGTTTATGCTTTCTACCTTTAAAAGTCTGGGAATTGGTTATTATCTCTTCTGCAAATGAAAAATAAATAAAAAAAAACCAACCAAACAAACAAAAAAACCCCTCCAAGTGAAAGGCGTTTATTATTCCTATTGTACTATGAATCATAGAATGGCATGGGTTGAAAAGAACCATAAGGATCATCTAATTTCAACCCCCCTGCTATGTGCAAGGTCACCAACCACTAGACCAGTCTGCCCAGAGTTACATCCAGCCTTGCTTTGAATGCCTCCAGATATGGGGCATCCACAACATACTTGGGCAACCTGTTCCAATGTGCCAACCACCCTCTGAGTGAAGAACTTCCTCCTAACACCTAACCTAAACCATCCCTGTTTTAGTTTAAAAGCATTCCCCCTTGTTCTATCACTATCCACCCTCATAAATAGTTGTTCTCCCTCCTGTTTATATGCTCCTTTCAAATACTGGAAGGCCACAGAGAGGTCTCCCTGGAGCCTTCTGCTCTTCAAACTAAACAAGTCCAGTTCCCTCAACCTTTCTTCATAGGAGAGGTGCTCCAGCCCTATGACCATCTTAGTTGCCCTCCTCTGGACCCATTCCAAGAGCTCTACATTTTTCTTGTGCTGGAGGCCCAAGGCCTGGTCACAGTACTTGAGATGGGGCCTCACAAGAGCTGAGTAGAGGGGACAATCACCTCCCTCTCCCTGCTGGCCACCCCTTTTTTAATGCAGCTCTGAACATGGTTGGCCTTCAGGCTGCAAGCGCACACTGCTGGCTTATGTCCAGCTTCTCATCTACCAGGACCCCCAAGTACTTCTCTGAAGAGCTGCTTTCAAGGGGTTCTTCTTCCGGTTTGTATAAATACCTGGGATTGTCCAGCAATCAGTGCAGTCAGGCCTAGTGCAGTATCTTGCACTTGGCCTTGTTGAACCTCATTTTGTTCTCATGCACCAACTCCTCCAGCCTGTCCAGGTCCCTCTGGATGGCTTCCCTTCCCTCGTAGATGGGGATGGGGAACAGAATAAGTCCTGCATGATCCGTGATGAGATAGTTTTGGTCCTTCTCCAAAAGCTGGATGCTTACAAGTCCATGGGGCCTGATGGATTGCACCCTAGAGTGCTGAGGGAGGTGGCAGACGTGGTTGCCAAAACACTCTCCATCATTTTTCGGCAGTCCTGACTAACAGGGGATGTCCCGGTGGATTGGAAACTGGCAAATGTGATGCCCATCTTCAAAAAGAGCCAGAAAGATGATCCTGGTAGCTACAGACCTATCAGTCTCACCTCGGTGTCTGGGAACATTATGGAACGTATAATCTCGGGAACCATCATGGACCAATTAAAGGTCAACGAGGGGATCAGGCCCAGTCAGCAGTTTACAAATGGTAGATCCTGTCTGACAAACCTGATTTCATTCTATGACAAGGTGACCCGCTTAGTGGATGAGGGTCAGGCTGTTGATGTGGTCTACCTGGACTTCAGTAAAGCCTTTGACACTGTCCTCCATAATATTCTTGTGGAGAAGCTGGCTGCCCATGGTCTGGATGGGCGGACGCTCCACTGGGTGAAGCACTGGCGGGATGGCAGGGCCGAAAGAGTTGTGGTCAATGGAGTTGAATCCAGTTGGCAGCCAGTCACTAGCGGTGTCCCCCAGGGCTCAGTACTTTCGTTTAACATCTTCATTGATGATCTTGACGAGGGGATTGATTGCACCCTCAGTAAATTTGCAGACGACACCAAGTTGGGAGGGAGCATTGATCTGCCTGAGGGGAGAAGGGCACTACAGAGGGACCTGGGTAGACTGGATGAATGGGCCAAGGTTAACAGCATGAGTTTCAATAGGGCCGAGTGTCAGATCTTGCATTTTGGTCACAACAACCCCAGGCAACCCTACAGGCTTGCGGAGGAGTGGCTGGAAAGCTGCCTGATGGAAAGGGACCTTGGTGTGCTGATGGACATTCGGCTGAATATGAGCCAGCAGTGTTGCCCAGGTGGCCCAGAAGGCCAATGGCATCCTGGCTTGTATCAGGAATGGGGTGGTGAGCAGGACTAGGGAAGTCATCCTGCCCCTGTACTCAGCATTGGTGAGGCCTCACCTCGAGTACTGTGTTCAGTTTTGGGCACCTCAATGCAGAAAGGACATGGAGGTGCTGGAGCAGGTCCAGAGAAGGGCAACGAGGCTAGTGAAGGGCTTGGAGAATCTGCTCTATGAGGAGAGGCTGTGGGAACTGGGGCTGTTTAATCTGGGGAAAAGAAGGCTGAGGGGAGACCTTATTGCGCTCTTCCAGTATCTGAAAGGTGCTTACAGAGAGACCGGGGCTGGTCTCTTCTCACTGGTGACAGGAGACAGAATGAGGGGAAATGGCCTCAAGTCGCGCCAAGGTAAGTTTAGGTTGGACATTAGGAAACACTTCTTTACAGAAAGGGTAGTTAAACACTGTAATAGAATCCCCAGGGAGGTAGTGGAGTCACCATCTCTGGATGTGTTTAAGAGCCGTTTGGATGTGGTGCTTGGAGATACGATTTAGCAGAGGGTTGTTAGAGTTAGGGTACTATGGTTAGGCTGTGGTTGGACTTGATGATGTTTGAGGTCTTTTCCAACCTGAGTGATGATGGTGATGACTCTCTCTACGATTCTACATCAAGTGCACTGCTCAGCTTGGTGTCATCTGCAAACTTGCTGAGGGTGTACTCAATGCCATTGTCTATGCTGTTGATGAAGATGTTAAAGAGCACCAGTCCCAAGACGGACCCCTGAGGGACACCGCTTGTGACTGACCTTCACCCTGCCACAGAAACATTGATCAGAACCCTTTGGCTACATCCAGCCAACCAGTTCTTAATCCACAGAACAGTCCATCCTTCAAATCCATGCCTTTCCAAAGATGTGGTGAGGGACCATGTCAAAGACCCCTTTGAAGTAATCTATATTCCGTCTTTGCAAGTCTCATTCAGATTCTGTGCAACAAGAAGGCTATGCTGCATTGTAGGGTTTTACTAAAGCTGTTTTAGAGCTAACAAATAAAAGAAAAATCAAGTGACATTCATTAACACACATCCACACTCCTTACAGCTATCGCTCTTGAAGGTTTCTTCCAGAGACAATGCATTTCAGGGAGAAACCCATGAATTAATCAGTGTAGGAAATATGTCATTTTGCTCCTCATCCTTTTTTGGTTTTAGGCTAAGATGCCTGAAATTGCTTCTAAATCAAGAGACAACTAACATATTTTAAGTTGTTGTGTGTTCAGTTGTATTATCATAAATATGGATTGTGCAATAAGGAATACTAGAAGACACAGAAACATATCTATGAAAAAGTAAAAACCTAAAGGAGTAGATGTTGTGCTGGTTTCTTATGCTTACTGTATGAAATCTAAATGACCCCCAGAGCAGCAACTTACTATCATCATGAAAACTTTAACTAGAACAGGACTACTTTATTATTTCATTACTCTGATATTTTATCAGTAATAATTAAAGACTTAGATGAATTTATTGCCTCATTACAGGTTTTTCCTTCAAGCTTGCAGCGGTTTTGCATCAATAGGTAGCTCAGCTCTGCTATGTTACTCACTCACTCCCCCTCCTAAAAAGGGCAAAGGAAAAAAATCTGAATAAAGAAGGTTTGTGAACTGAAATAAAGATGGGCAGGTCACTCATCAGTTACCATCATAAAAACATGGACTCAGCGTGGTGTGATTAACATCATAACTGATTGCCTTGCTTAACAGAATTTGCTAACAGAATAGAGCTGTGAGATCTAGAAGCAAATAAGAGCCATCTTCCACCCATCCATTCTCTTCTACTTTGTCCAAGTGTGGTAGAGAAATTGAGCTTGCAGTCAGTGCATAATGATTTTACTCTGTCACTCCTTTCTGATCACTCTCTGCCCCTGCTCCAGCGGGGAGTCTTTCCCACAGGATGCTGTCCTTCTTTAACTGAGTCATCATGCACATTCCACAATCTGCAGCTCTTCAGGAACTACTCCAATATGGCTCCACATCACAGAGTCCACCCTCCAGGAGCAGACTGCTCCAGCATGAGTCTCCATGAGACTTCCCATCTGACTCCTGTGTCAATGGTTTTACTGATTACTTTGGCCCAGACTAGCAGGGCAGAAGGATCCACGGACCCACACTCCAGGAAAGAGAAAAAGGGAAAAAAGTGAAAGAGTAGGGAGATGGGTCTAAAAACAAAACAGCTGCAATGATCTGAGGAGAAACAAACTAATTTACTACATAAGATATTGGAATGCAAGATAACACTCTATAATACAATATAATTGGAATTGAAAGTAATAAATCAAATAAAATGAGAGTGAGTGTCTGAAAAACCGAAGGCCTTACTCTAAGTAAGCTGAGGCGATACAACATCTACAACAGAGACAAGCCGGACAGTTGAATGAAGGGTCTCATGATCTGCGAACAATTGTTACCTTTCCCTCTGAGTGCAAGTGGTAACAGAACAGCAAACGGTCCTCTGGGAGATGTAGTTCTTCTCTTCTGGGACAAGTACAGAGAACTGGAGCATGTTATGATGTGGAATACTGATAATAAAAAACAGAAAACCATGACACTCCTGCCAGATCTCCTGCAGGATTATTTTCTCTCTTATTTTCTCACTCCCAGTTGCTGTTGCACAACAGGTATTTTTCTTTTCTTAAATACACTCTCAAAGAGACAAAACCAGCATCACTGTTTGTAACAGCTTTGGTGAGCTATGAGCTAGCTGGAACTGGCTGTAATATGACATGGGGCAGTTTCTGGACTCTTTCCACTGAGGTCACCCCTACAGCACCCTCTACTATCAAAGTCTTGCTATGTAAACCCAATACAGATCTGCTTCGAGTAATTTCAAACAATATAATACCTAGCAAAAACAAAGGTTGAACAATTTGTCAAATAGCATATACTTCTGAAAATACACTTTTTCACTTTCTTTAAATAATACAGGAGCTGCTGGAGCAGCATTCAGACACATAAAATGTTTCAGATGCACTCTGAAACATTTTCAGCAAGAAGCAAAACTACTATATTTGTATAAAAAGATTTCCCCAAAGTGAATATACTACAGCAGTAAATGAAAATAAAGAAAATGAAAGACTCACTATTTCAGCTACTGACCCCCTAGGGATAACAACTAGAATTTCTGAACTAAGAAGCTTCCCAATGGATATTCAGAAAGATCAAAAAAGATGTCATGTGTGAGCAAGTTTAATTGTTTTCAAATAAGCTTCTGACAAGGATTGAGATGAACACTGAGATGAACATGAACATTTTAAGTCCCACAGAAGAAAAAAAGAAGGCAAAACAAAACAGAATATTTCTACTTACATAACATATTTCCAATTTTCCTGGAAATCATGGTGTGAAGTAATGGAAGATGATGATATTGTCTTCTACCAGGATACAAATATGCTCATAGAGGTATTTGTTAAGATACAGCTCAGAAGATGATACAGGTACAAGTGGCTTACCCTTTCCAAAGGTCAGTGAAGCCTCCAGAAGGGGCACTCTCCAAAAAAAGTTCCCGCTCCCTCTGTAGCTAACCCTAAAATAAGAGTGAGAAGTCACCCAGGTGCCTTACTTGTGCCTCTGCACCCTGAGTTAGCCATGTCTTCTTACCTGGTACTCAATCACTGTCTTGGGCCATGACCTAGCAATTCTTATAGCATCTACAGGAACTTTCAGTGTAATCAAACCTTGCCTCGGAGAGCTAATTCAGACAGATCTGAATTCCTGAGTTCCTAGAAAATTTAGAGACAGTCTTCACACCTGAGTTTAGTCTTACTCCCATCTGATTTCATACAAAATTACTTTGAGCCAATTCTTTGTAAGAAAATCAACCTGATAATATTCTAAGGAATAATTTCATTACTAATCTGTTAATTGTTTCATTCCACATCTATTTCCTTTATCATTTCTAAATATGGACTTTTACATATAATAATTATTTATGGTATAAATACAACATAAAATTGTCTCTCATAAACTCACCACAAACCATTCAGAAATAACAGAATGCTTTATTCAACAAACAAGCTGTAATTACATACTGAATAAACAAACAAAAAATCCTAATATTTAGGAATTGTAATGTAATCAATAAACAACCAGTACGGAAACTTCCTACTAATACTATTTTCTTCCACTTTCTATATAATATTTTCAGTAATTATGTAATAAATTCCAACTACAAAAATGAGTACAAAATTCTGTCAGTCAAAAATTTTGCTGTACAATAATTTGATTATATGATAGTAATATTCACAGTACATACACTTTCCTAAGTGTTACATTTTATTATCAGAATATATATATATATTTTACATTTTATTATCAGAACATTTTGTTAATGAAACATTTTATTATCAGGATCTCATTGACATATTTAAATACCTGCAGAGAGGGTGAAAAGATGATGGAGACAGGCTCCTTTCAGTGGAGCCTCCTGCCAGAACAAGAGGAAGTGGGCACAAATTGGAACACAGGATATTTTATCTGAACATCTAGAAATACTTATTTGTGAGTCGCTAAGCACTGGCACTGGCTGCCGAGAGAGGCTCCTTAGAGATCTTCAAAAGCTCCCTGGTTACGGTCCTGGCTTGAGTAAGGGGGTTGGCCCAGATGACCTCCAGATGTCCCTTCCAACTTCAATCTTTCTGGGAGAACATAGGTGAATTTTCAGTTATGTTTCCCCAAAGAAAAATTGTATCATGTTCTTTGTGTGGCCAAAATATTCAAATTTGAAAAAGTATTTAATAAATACCTGCCATCATTATGTCCGTTGCTTCTTTCTTTCTGAGAGCATGAATCTTTGGACATACACCTACTGGGACTCAAAATAGTAATAAAAAAAGAGCACTTTATAAAAATCAAACCTGCAATCTGATAGTTTGTGTGCTGTCATGCTATTAACTGTAAAATTGAATGCCTTGAGCTAAATAGGGCTTTCGTATCAAACATCCTGGAAAGTACACTGTAATCAGTTCTACTTACTCTGAAGGTGGGCAGTATTCACCCACCTGGGGGGGGGGGGGGGGGGGATGGGGGGGGAAGGGGGAAGGGGAGGAATAGAGAAGGGAACAGGATAAGATTCCAGGCTATGAATCAGTGGTGGTGTGTATGGTGGTGCTTCCTTTGAAACTTTGATTGAGATAACCAAGTTCTTTAAAACTCTAAAGTTTCTCTGTGAACTGATAATGTTTTTAAGTCTGGGATTCATACTGTAGTATCTGGTGAGATTTTTAAGACTTGTTTTGACATCTTATCTGAAAAGTGTTTCAAACTGTACAAATTAATGAATAGATATAAGTGTATTTTTTTCTCATAGGAAGAATATTCAATTCTAACATGCATCATTTGAAATAAGTGTTCTAGTTACTATATTGCTACAGGATCAAATGGGAACATAAATTCATACCTATGCTTATAGATGAGAGGTCTGTATTTTATGGGAAGAAACAAGAGCTAATTTTCTTATGCTTTAAAAGGGCTTTCCAAAGACATAATTAACTAGATTTGAAGGGTTTAAAACTAGTTAGCCTCAATGGCTTTAAAATAAGCTTACTATCTTCTGTCAATTCCTTTTTTAGATCACTGAATCCCTGGAGAGGGTTTATAGAAAATCCAGATACCAAAAAAGAAGAACAGGCTAAGCCACCAACCGGTAGCTAGATCCACATCTCTCTTCTCTGAATTTCAGTACCTTTCATTATGCTCAAATTGCAGTTCGGTTTATTGTCTATATGTGGTATAACACATTTTCTCTCTGAACAAGAGAAAATATATCAGTTGTTGATGTAGACTGCAACATTAATCTACCAAAACTCACCAAACTTAATTTATTCTTTTGGGATATTTTTTTTTTTCTTGATTATAACTAGCTGAGTAAATGTATCAATATCCTGGGCTGCATCAAAAGAGGGGTGGCCAGCAATGAGAAGGAGGTGATTATCACCCTCTACTCTGCCCTCATGAAGCTTCATCTGGAATAGTTTGCAAGTCTGTGGCCCACAGTAAGTGAATAATGTAGAGCTGTTGGAATGGGTCTAGAGGAGATGACCAGGGAGCCTGAACACCTCTCCTACGAAGACAGCCTGAGTGAACTGGGCTTGTTCAGTCTGGAGAAGAGAAGGGTGTGGGGAGACCTCATTGTGGCCTTCAATAACTTAAAGGGATCTTATAAACAGGAGGGAGACATACCTTTTTATGGTCTAATAGCGATAGGACAAGGGGGCATGGTTTAAACTAAAAGAAGGGAGATTTAGATTAGATATTGCGGTGAAATTTTTCACTGTGACATGTGTATTCTTCCCTCATAGAACAAAGAATTCCAGTCTATGACAGTTGTTTGGATAACCTGATTGAATTTCACTCTGTGGATACTCCACCTCCGTCCACTGATCACAAGGGAAACTTCACTGTCCTTGACCAGGCAAGTAATTTCTGACAAGCGAAGTTTTCTCAAAGAAACTTTAAACAAACTGAGGAACACTAAGTGTATATTTTGTAAGCTAACATGCGTTTTCACTCCACCATGATGTCCTTTCCACAGTAAAGCGAGAAGCTGTCAGGAGAATATCTGTTATATTTAAACTTTAGATTGTATGATACGGATCTGGAAGGTTAATACAGTAGCTTTTGCCTTTGACCTATTTAGGAAGACAGATAAGGATAAGGACTGGTTTTCTGGGACAGCAGGTATTTATCTCTCCTACAAATATTGGGTTTTTATTGAAATACTTTTTTTCCCTGGAGATTTTTCTTAGTGATACTAGGATCTAAATTAGCATAAAGACTATAGCCATTTTCTTAGCTTGAGACATTTAAGCTCAGCATGCTTTGACCATTCATAACTTGGATGAGAATAATTTCTTTAGTTCTATTTTTAACTTTTCATCTCATAATCAGAATTTATAGAATCATAGATTTGCAGCTAATCTAAACCAATTGCTATTAAAAATGTTTTTATATTATCTTTAGTAAATCATCAGGATATAAAAAAAAAAAAAAAAACAACAGCCCTTCTTTGAATATTTTTGAAATATTTTGGAACTAATCATGCTTCTATTGAATCTGAAGCTAAAACTACTGACAACAAGGGGCTTACTTACCGCTTATATACACAGCAGGAGACAAGATTCAGTTACTCATAAAATTCTTTCATCCTTATGTTACCACAATAGAAGCAGAAATCTGCAGGAAGAAAGATAATGTCAGGGTTGTAAGGCTTGAGAAGTTTAAAAGCTAGGAGTTCCATATGAAAGATATTTTGAGAATTAGAACCAGTATAAATAAAGATGTAGTTTCTAAATTAAGTCTGGATTTATTATAAGCATTGATGACTACAAGTATATCTGATGCAGATTTGCATTTTATAATTATCATAATGTAAGATTATAGTAGTGATTTGAAGTCTTTTCTGACATGAAAATGTGAAGAATTTTTATTAGTTTTATTTACAGCATTCAGCTGATATAATGGGTGACATAACCAAATATGAGACAAAAATCATTGTAAGGTCTTCACTGCAGCATGAACACACATAGACAGGGCAGAACAACTAGAAATAAGTTGAAATGAGCTATCAGTGTAACTAACTCAAGCTTCTATTTTACACGTAATGTCTTCTTCCTTCCTTACAACAACAGCAGTTGCACTACTCCAATTTCCCAGAATTATTATTAATATTTTAATCCTTTTCCTGAACATTAAGTTGTTACAATTCTATGTAGGTCGCTCTGCAAGTAATGCCTCCTTTTTATTTCGATGGAAACTACAACAGTTTTATCTGTTGCACAATAACAGTATTTAGTAGACCAAATTATCACCTACAAAACGCCATTTTTTTCTACATAGTCACCACCACTATCTATGCATTTTCATCAAAGATGAATTAGAGGCTGTATGCTGCACTTGTAGAAATCTGCACAAGCAGAGGTCAGTGACCCACTGTCACACTTGCCAACACTGAAAGGCACCACCCACCACCTCATTGTACTCACATCCACTGTTTGGTCTCCATAAACACTCAGTAGCCATTGATGTTGTAGTAGGCAACAGCGAGGATTCGGGATGTGACGTGGTAGGACTCTCCCCTTGCTCGGTGTAGAAGGGTTAATGTATGCATAAGGGGTGTACACGAAGGGCAAAGGATATATAAGTGTATGCCATGCTTTAATAAATCGCCATTTTCTCCGTTCACCATATTGGTGTCACCTCGGTAAGTGGCCAAGCCAGGGTCTTCCAGGGAAAATGAACGGGGCCGTACGGTCGTTACTACGACACATTGATGAATGTCAGAGGGTACAATTTTTTTCTGAATGAAGGAATTCAGTTCCAGACCAATGCTTGATACACACTTCCATGTCATGCACCATTTTGTCAAATTGCCCCCCTGTTGTTATCTGTTGCACAGCAACAAAATTTAATGGAATATTGGTGAGAAGGTTCAGCCTCCACTGCCATACCACCAACATCAATATTTGATGTTGAAGGCCAACACAATAAAGTAGGAAGCATTACTCTTGGAGCAGCCCTCCTTGGAACAGGTATCTGCTTAACATTTAGATTTGGCATCTATGCAGTTTACACACTTCTATGATTGCCTACACATCATCAGACTCAGAGCAAAAGACTAGTGATGAGAAACCAGATCTCACAGCTAAATTTAGAGATTTTAATTTCACAGTGCAACCGGGATCTTATCCGAATCAAGACTTTCACAGAATCACAGAATCACAGAATTATCAAGGTTGGAAAAGACCTAGAAGATCATCTAGTCTAACCATTACTAATACTTCCCAGCTAAATCATACCCCTCAAAGCAACATAGGGAGCCAGCATACTCCTGAAAAATGAAGCTGTATGGAATCATAGAATCAGCAAGGTTGGAAAAGACCACTAAGAACATCTAGTTTGACTGTCCACCTACCACCAATAAAATAAAAAATAAAAAGACCTGAGGGTAGTGGTGGATGGAAAGCTGGACATGAGCCAGCACTGTGCCCTCACAGCCCAGAGAGCCAACTATAACCTGGGCTGCATTAAAAGAAGTGTGGTGAGCAGGTCAAAGGAGGTGACCCTGCCCCTCTTCTCTGCACTGGTGAGGCCTCACCTGGAGTATTGCATCCAGATATGAAGTCCTCAGTACAGGAGAGACATAGACCTGTTGACGTCTGCCCAGAGGAGACAGACAGAGGAAAATGATCCACAGAAAGAAATACCTCTTCTACAAGGACAGGCTGAGAGAGCTGGGACTGTACAGCCTGGAGAAACCTGTCCAGATCCCTCTGCAGGGCCTTCCTAAGCCCAGGCAGACTGACACTTCCTGCCAACTTGGTGTCATCCATAAACTTACTGAGGGTGCACTCAATGCTCTCATCCAGGCCATCAGTAGACATATTAAACAGGAGAGGCCCCAGTACCAATCACTGGGGAAAACCACTTGTGAAAATGAGTGGTGGGGTGTCATGGTTTTATGATTTTTGGTTATCGGTATTCCACATCATAATATCATGTAGGGCACTGGGAATTAAAATGTTAATGCTCCAGTTCTGGGTACCTGTCCGGAAGAGATGAAGAACTACATTCCCCAGGGGGCTTTGCAGTCAGAAAGGAGATATAACTAACTCCTGGTAAGGTCACCTGATTCCTCTTTTCTCCTTCGCCTCTCCTCGCTGCCGCCCATCCTGATTGCACACATCACTTCCATATTAGTGTAAGGCCTTCAGTTTTTCTGACAGTCTTTCTCTCATTATATTTGATTCATTAGCTTCAATCCTAATTATATTGTATTATAGTGTGTTATCTTGTCTTCCAATACCTTGTTTAGTAAATTAGTTTGTTTCTCCTCAGATCATTGCCGCTGTTTTTAATAATTTTGGGGTCCTGTTTCCCTTTTCAGGAGGCACAGATTTTGCGAAATCCCTCTGCCCCACTAGTCACGGAACATGGCCGAACCAGCCCATAAACCGTTGACATGGGGGGTCCAGGGCACACAGAATGTATTATACGATCACAGTGTACTGTTCATATACTAGAGTCAGTCTAGAAGGAAAACTTTCAAAATGTGAATAGCATGGACATTCTGCTCTTAGCACCATTCACTATACAGTCTATTCCATCTCCCTTTTCAAGTCCAGGGAATAACATCTATAATCCATTGTATTGCCTTCTCTGATCAGTTGTGGGTTTTTTTTTTTTTTTTTATTTTCCAAAATTCTTTGCATGCACTGGGCATATTTCCCTTGGAGAACAGACCCCTCTCACCAAAGAGAGGCCCAAATACTAGAGTTAATTTTGTTTACATGTTTTCTCTCTGCATAACATATGAATATAAAGATTATTATTTGAAGCCAGTTAAGGCTTCAAAAACAACTGTATTTTTCCAAGTATGTTTTATTGTAATTTCTAATATTTTCAGGCACCACTATTACCACTACACATTCTCTCCAAGTCTTTATTTGTACTCAAAACACACAAACTTTCTCCATCACAGCAAGTCTCAAAAGATTTTTTACAGTATATGTTGAATTCAGAATTCTTGTATATCAGACACTCTCTTTGGATAATTGCTTTAACAAAATGCAGCAGCACCATCTATCATAAAACTGGCATTAAAAAGATATTGTTTTTCTTTAGAGAGAGATTATGGTTTTTAAAGGCTGACTAGAAATGGTATCTATATAAATTTCATTACTTTTTTTTTTTTTTTTTTTACCATGGTATGGCTGAATTCTGCTAAATGTCATGTATATTGCAATTTCATCATACTAATATTGATTATGAGATATGTTTGAATTCCCTGCATAATACTTGATCCATCCACTGAGAGATTTGGAGAGGCAAGTTTTCTCTATCCCTGTCTGCAGTCTGTACATTTCCACAGCGTTTTGTCATTCATCTGCTGCATAGTTTTTCTGAAAGAATGATAGCCAGTCTTTAAAGGCAAAAAATATATTCTCGTTAGTATTTCAGTGCAGTTGATACAACCAAGTATTGATCCCAGAGCCATCAAATACATCTAATAGATGCTATACTAATGTAATGCAAGTAATAAGAGATGAAAATATGAAAAAACAAATGATGCATAGATTTTTTTTAATGTAATTACATTATAAAATAAGTCTTTCCTGTAATTTGACCCTTATTGAATAACTGTGTGAATGTGGCTTTTTTATCCGTTTTTTCCCCATCAACTTGAAATGTATTCAATGTATTTATATGCAGTATGAAAAAAACCTTAACTCTAATGACAAAGAAAAGAAAAACAATAATAAAATATATTTTTTATTATGGTGGCAGAAATCTCATAAAAATCACATATTGCTATTTTGTTTGTCACATCTATTTCTTAGAATGCTTTACTGTAAGTGGAGATAAATGTATATCTTTAGAAGCTTCAGATTCACGTGGTTTTAGGAGAAACACAAGACATTTGTGTTAAGGCCCCATCCAGCCTGGCCTTGAACACCTCCAGGGACAGGGCATTCACAACGTCTCTGGGTAGCCTGTTCCAGAACCTCTCTCAGTGAAAAAATTCACCATAACTTCTAATTATATCTCCCCTCCCTTAATTTAAATCTATTCCCCATTGTCCTGTCACTATCTACCTATGTAAAATGTCAGCCTTCCTCCTGTTAATAAGATCTCTTTAAATACTGGAAGGTCATAATAAGGACTCCTCTGAGCCTTCTCTTCTCCAGACTGAACAAGCCCAGATCCCTTATGTCAGTATATGATCAGCTAACAAGTGAGAATAATGCATTGACTGGATATGGTATATGTAGAGATATACTATTAAGGTCACATTTTGATATAGGAAAACAGCAGTAATATGAAATGTTAAATATTGAGGTTCATAAAGAGGTGCTTTACATGGCTTAATATTCCTCATCATCCAAGACCGAGAACAGAGATTCAATGTTAAGAAATTCAAAACATGAAGAACATTAGAAACAAACTAACAGAAAACAAAACAACAATGAATGCTTGTTCAACCGTCTTACCACTTCAGGGCTAGCCAAAAATTAAAGTGTAATACTGAAGGCATTATCCAAAAAACTTGAACGCTGTAAGGCATGGGGTATCAGCCGTCACACCATCTGAGTGTTTCGCCATTTTTACACTAAAGAGACTTGTCTTAATATCTTGTCCAAACATCCCCTGGTGGAGATTTCTGCCGTTTCCACGTGTCCTCTCATCTCTCACGAAAGTAAGTAACGCGAATCAAAATGTTTGAATCATTTTGGATTTTTTTCCTCTCTAGAGTTTATATGATTTATTTATTATTGTTATTTTATTTTATTTTTTTAAATAAAGCTTACAATTTTCCTCTGTAAGATAGAACCTAACAAGTCCTATGTGAGAAACATAATGCACAATTGTCATATTGGATTTTTTGTTTTAGGGCTGCTAAATGTCTATAAAAATATTCTATAGAAATGTTCTACACTCTTGAAGATGTAAGTTACAATATCTTGAAGAATGCCTTCATCACAGGTCACTGGTCTGTTTAAATGAGCTAATTAAAATATGAAGAAGATTCAACAAATTACTTGTAGATGTTGTTTTTTTATTATTATTGTTTTAATTCAACCCAGTAGCAGTGCCATTTGAAACTGTTCTGAAAAAAAAGAACTAGTATCTCAAATGGAAAAATCAACTGGAATCCACTGACAGTCTTAACACTGAATAATCTTTCTTTTATTTTTTTTCAACTTGTTTTTCATTTCTGAAAGGTCTTGTATCAGGAGTCCCATGAATTGATTTTCTTCTTCTTTTTTTTTTTTTTTTTTTTTCTTTTTGTATCAGCAGAACAGATAATGCAAACTGTTCATGTTTCTGGCAACGTATCTCAACTTTAATGCACACTGAACACCGAAACTGAAAAGGTATGTATGTTTCCAGACTTTGGCTGGACTAAGTCTCTGACTTAGCAGAAACATTTAGGGCTATGTTTTTAAATCTAAATATGTATGTCTATTCTGAGGCACTTTAATAACAGGTAGCTTGTTTTCAGAATAAGTTTTAGGCAAATATGTTCTGAGCTGCTGTCAACAGCATGAATTACTTTTAATGTTTATGTGAACAGCTATGAATAATCTTTAATGTTTATACATTGGAGACAAACAACCCATAGCTATAGTCCTGGAATAACAATAATTAAAAAGGAAAAAAAGAGAAAAACAAATGTTTCTTAAAAGAGTCCTTTTTGCTAAATTTTAGTTCAAAGGAAGAAGGACCTGTTGCTACTATGAGATCAGGTCGACTGTGGCTTTGTCTAGACGAATCTCAGAAACCTCTGTAAGTAAGTGCAGAATTCTTAACTGTCCAGGAAAATTTATTTGTTACTCTGCTTTTATAGTATCAATTATTTTCTTAACACCTGGCATGAAACTCTGAAACCACAGTTTGTAGCCATTGTCCTTTGCTGTATCATCTGACAAAACGGAAAGGAATTAGCCTTCTTCATTGTGATATTCCTTCATGTAATTGCAGGCTACTATGAAATTACCCCTTAGCCTATTTTTCACCAGAATAAGTAAACTCAGTTTTCATATTCTGTCCCATACAGGACAGATAATCTAGACCCTAGATTGGAGAATATTCTTATTTCAGTACCACAGCCGGTAAAAACCTTGACTCTCTTCATAACAGTGCTACTACTTTGGAATTGATACAAGAAATTGGATTAAATATTTATTTTTTCTACAAAAGGAAAACAAAAATAACAGAGAAAATATAATATGTTCAGTAACAGTTCAGTAGCAATCTCTAAAATCTTTAAACTTTCAGACAAAACTATTGTTTTACAGTCATATCTCATAAAGTGAGAATAATCATAAAGCAAATATTTTAGAAAGTAAAAGTGTACATGACTTAAGATACATTATTTAAGAGTTTAAAAATGAAATGAAGGGAGCAAGAACAGACAGGTTAGAGATACACAGTATTCAGTCACACCAAGATTAATGTACTTCAGCATTTTTTTCTGAAAAAAAACAGTTTACAATAAGAGGTTACTTTTAGGAATTCCTCTTTTGATTCCATCTTCCTAGTCAGGAAAAGCTGTAAAAGTTCAGTTAAGAACTATTTGCATTTTTAAAGCATCTGAATTAATTAACTAATGTCATTTCTTGTACTGATAGTTAAAACAATCTGAAGTGTTCAATTTCTAAGTGGCCTCATGTTTAAATACTCAAGCATGCTTTTCTTTGGTTGTTTCTTTTGTGGTTTTTTTTTTTTTTGTTTTTCTTTTTTTATTCAGTTTCTCTTTTGAATAAATGTTTTCATAACACTAGTAGTAAATGTTTGTGCAATACTCCCAATCATTTATTCTCATGCTGTTAATAAATAAATAAATACATTGAAACTAATTTTCCAGATCAGAATTAAAATGACAAAATCATATAAATGAAAATGTTAAACATGACATTATGATTATGTATAAAATATATTTGATGAAATTCAACAGACAGTGTTATGGAAAAAACGAAAACACTGTAATTTTGCAAAATATCATGCATAATAAAACTTCATTTATGAAGAGGTTTTATGTATGGTATCAGTTTTTGTACATCCACCTAATCAGAGATTGTCAGAACTGCTTGCAGGAAAATGCAGCCTCAAAACTGCGGACAGGACACTTGAAGTCTCTAAATTCTATTTTTAGTTCCAAAATCAAATAGTGGGTTTTGTTTGTATCTTTTCCTTTTTCCCTCCTATTCAGAATTCCGTAGTCTTCCAGCTTTATTAACCTTCTTGAGATAATGTGCTTTAGAAAAGCAAATGTGTAAATGAATACAGTTTGATCTAAATATTTTAATAACACAGTTTCTCACCTAACTCCAGGCATACTTGCTTGATATGGTATGTGTTAGCGTTCCTTCAGTTAGTACTGTTCCAAACACCAAAATTTTTAGATCCACAGGGCTCTAATGAACTTAAGCACTTATGGAGATAATCTAAATAATTTCTTTGTTAAAAGAACCTCATCTCCTTATATGACTGGTTGACCAGACTGTTGATGTAGTCTGCCTAGATTTCAGCAAAGCCTTTCCAAGGTCTCTCACAGCATTCTCCTTGGGAAACCAGCTGCCCATGGCCTAGACAGGTATACCCTTCTTTGGATAAGGAACTGTCTAGAGGGCCATGTCCAACGGGTTGTAGTTAATGGCGTCAAGTCCAGCTGGTGACCAATTACAAGTGGTGTCCCCCAGGAGTCGGTTCCAGGGCCCATCTTGTTTAATATCTTTATTGGTGACCGAGATGAGGGGATTGAGTGCACCCTCAGTAAGTTTGCAGATGACACCAAGTTGGGAGGTGGTGTCAATCTGCTTTAGGGTAGGGAGGCCCTTCAGAAGGATCTAGATAAGCTGAATTGCTGGGCTGAGATGAACAGGATAAGGTTCAACAAGGCCAAGCGCTGGGTTCTGCACTTTGGCCACAATAACCCCATGCAGTGCTATAGGCTTGGGGCTGAGTGGCTGGATGACTGTGAAGAGGAAAGGGACTTTGGTGTGTGGGTTGATGCTCAGCTGAACATGAGCCGACAAGTGCCCAGGTGGCCAAGAGGGCCAATGCCACCCTGTCCTGCAATAGAAATAGTGTTGCCAGCAGGAGCAGGGGGGTAATCATCCTCCTGTACACAGCACTGGTAAGGCCACACCTCAAGTGTTGTGTTCAGTTTTGGGTCCCTCACTACGAGAAAGACATTGAGTCCCTGGAATGAGTCCAGAGAAGAGCAACAAAACTGATGAGGGGTCTGAAGCACAAATCTTACAAGGAATGTTTGAGGGAGCTGGGACTGTTCAGTCTGGAGAAGAGGAGGCTCAGGGGATATCACATTGCACTCTACAACTTCCTGAAGGGAGGTTGTGATGAGAAGGGGCTTGGCCTCTTCTCCCGGTCAATAAACAGGACCCGTGGAAATGGCCACAAGTTGTGCCAGAGGAGATTTAGGTTAAACATAAGAAAAAACTTTTCTGTCAGTGAGTGGTCAGGCACTGGAATGGCCTGCCCAGGGAGGTGGTGGAGTTGCCATCCCTGGCAGTGTTCAAAAGGCATCTGGATGAGGAGCTATGAGATATGGTTTAGTAGCTTGTGGTAGCAATGGTAATGGGAAGACAGTTGGACTAGATGATCTTGTAGGTCCTTTCCAACCTTGTGATTCTATGATTCTATGATCATTAATGGTTTGAAATAGTAAAACCTACTGCCTGAATGAAACGTCACCAATCCAAGTGGTAACAGAAGATTAAAATAAACATGAGTTAACTATGGCATGAAAAAATGTATAGTAGGCAAAGAAAATAGAAGCAAATAAATACTTAAAGTGTCAGACCATGATACATTCATTACTGAGACATTAAATAATGGAAATTACAGTGATTATGAGTTCAGTGTTTCAAGTGGGAATAATATGGGAATAATACTCTGAAGCATGAACCCTTTGTGAAAAATCAGAATTCATAATTTAAGAGCATATTTCAAGCTTATTTAAATTAGTAAAATCATAAAATCATAGAATGGCTTGAGTTGAAAGCGACCATCTAGTTCCAATTCTCCTGCTACATGCAGAGACACCTCTCACTAGATCAAATTATTCAGAGCCCCATCCAGCCTGGCCTTGAGTGTCTCCAGGGAGGAAGCACTTCATGAGGTCCGTTTGGATGACCTCCATGCCCTCTAGTGTGTCAACTACAACATTCAGCTTGGTGTCATCTGAAAACTTGCTGAGGGTGCACTGGATCCCACTGACCATGTCACTTACAAAGGTATTAAATAGCATCAGTCCCATATGAGATGATGGATGTCTTTGTCATGAGTCACTATACTTCGTTTTGAAATATTCCAAAAAATGGAATATTATCTCAATTTTCTAAGTTTAAAATTATGTATTACTTTAGTTGAGAATAATTTAAATGTCTGGGTCTTTTGATATTAATCTCTGTGTTATAGGTTTTGGATACTGGAAATCTAAATCCATAGCAGCATTCTACAAATAATTTTGTTATTCACATAATACCAACTGAAATGGATTAAGGGATTTAGATGCGATCAGAATATGATTTTATTGTTTTCTGTAGAACCAAGACGTTTCATAAGAAAGGAAAAATTATAAATAAAGCATTTGCTTAATGAATGTAAGGTGTGAAATTTCATCCGTAGAATGCTGATTTCACAGAATCACATAGAATCACAGAATTTCAAGTGTTGGAAGGGACCTCAAAAGATCATCAAGTCTGACCTCCCTGCTAAGGCAGGTTCCCTACAACAGGTCACACAGGTAGCTGGTCCAGACAGGTCCTGAATATCTCCACAGAAGGAGACTCCACTTTTTCAGAATTTTGAAGATTCATTTTTAGAAAGTAATTCCTTCAGCTCCTATTGACATGAACAAGCTCAAGTTCCTTCTGCTCTACACAACCTCTTTGTTAAGCTGTGCAGACCTTGAGAATGGAGATTAGGTTCTCCCAAACAATAGTTTAAACACCACCACAACAACAAAAAAGCTACACACAGCAAAACAATAGTAATGAGTTTCATTACAAGTTTTCACTCCAGAATTCCAACTGAGAAGTCAACTGGCATGAGCAACTCAAGCTCTTCCCCTATGTACTCTAAACTTCACATGCTGCCACAGTGTCAAGATCCTATTGCAGTAGATCTTGTCCCTGATATATCTGTAGAACTGAAGCACAGAAAAGGACACAGAGTTACAGTCTATCTAACTTATATACCTTATTTGCATTTCCTGATAAAGAACACCAGAAAATTAGTTTTGTTTAATAGGTCTATACCTGATCCCTCAACACTGATCTAGTGATACGCAGAGTTCAGTGTTTCAAGTAGGAAGAATACACTTATCTTAAAGATAATCTAATTTTTCACAGTGTATTTCATTTACTATATTGAATCATAGGATGCAATAGGCAGGTATCTTCTGTCACTAAGCCTAGTGTCTAGCTGAGAAGCTACTATATCTTTTTTTGAAAGGTAAAGCTCCATTAAAACTCCTGTGAATGTTTTCACTGTGCTTCTTTTCTGTTCCTTAAGTGTAGTAAGCTGTTAACTAAATTCCTAGGATGGTTGAGATAGCCATCCACAGTGATCAGGTCTGCAGGGGCCTCTCAACCTTGGAAAACCATGGCAACGCATTCCTTAAGATAAGAAAGAAGAGCAAGTAAGGCCAAATAAGGAAAGGGCAGTTCATGCCATACACGTATTGGGCAGGAAAGTAACTTTGAGATATCAGAAAGGGTATAAGAAGAGTGTGATGCTTGCAATTAATGCCATTTGCCGCTCATCGTATCGATGTATTAAACGGCGTGCGAATGGTCCGGGACAGGGCGTGGGACTGGTAGGGTCGGGCGCTGGGTCCGAGGGCTGTTGGGCCACTGCACACTGGGCGGGCCGATGCCTGGGTTGCCAGAACAGAGGCAACACTTAAGATCAAAGTAGTACCTAGTACCTGAAGTCATTATTTTGGACAAGCTACTACATTCTTTACTTAAGCGGTAGGTCACAGTGAAACTACTATTTTGGTGATGTGAAGACCTAGTAGATATTTGCTGGATAGTTTTCTTGGGTTAAAGTAAATCCTGATGATATAAAACTGCCAGTATATCCAATCAACATCATCTCAGGCCCTAACATGACAACGGTATTATGTTTCTGGGCATTGTACACACATGGCTATACTGAAATTTCACAATTGTAATGTGCATATTTCCTTTCTTCACTTCTACTCCATATTTTTAGGAAGGTCTGTTCAGCTTTAGCTAGAGAGCAATCCAATGGACTAATAAGATCCCAATGGAGTGATCAAAAGAGATAGCTAAGCACCTTTATTTCACAAGTGGAATTAGGTGAAATGTATTTTGGTCTGATAGTGCCATGATAAGGCTCATGTTATTTTCCCAGACAAAAAATATAAATTACTTTAAAATAGGAAAAAGAAAAAAAAAGAAAATCCAACAAACTCAAACAAATCACAGATGAAAGCAATTGACAACAGATTAGATGATGTTACCACTATATTCCAATCTATGTATGACATAAAGCCAGTATCTCTGCTTCAGTTCACTTGACAGTATGAGATAACATCTGGAAAAAGCCTCAAAATCTGGGCATCAAATAGCACAAATAGCACTTGGTAAAAGTGTTCTCCCTGCAGAATTTCACTTTGAAGGAAGCTGCAATACTGATCTCTCCAAGACTGCTATAAATTAGATTTTATAAAATATATACAGTTTCATTAATAATGTATTTTAGTTACAAATTCTACACTATAACATTAACATTTTATTTTACAGTAGAAATATCATGAATTACAGGAATTATATATTTGCTGCTGTTTATCATGTTACCCACAGATATTTTAAAAACACTATCGCAAATTGCCTTAGTAAAGATAATTCTGTTTTTCTTCTGATAGCTTTGAGTTAGCATATATGTTTGTTTTTTTTTTAATATATTTCTGTCCTCAATCTTGATTAGTCATTACTTTATACCACCTCACATTTCATTTAACCTTGCCACATCACATAACTGCTGTAGTGAAATGTAACATGATTTAGAGTTCTACTATATAATACTGCAAGATTGTAAGGCAGAAAGCATTTAAATAATGCCTACATTGAATTAGACATTGGAAAACTCACCGACGTGAGAATTGAAGTGCCAAAGCAAGTTTTCCTCACAAGATGTGAAAGACTGTCTTGCTACTGTCAGACTGAATGGATTACTAAATATAGTTATCTACCTGAGCATTTGATAGCAAACCATCTACTGAGAGCATATCAGTTAGCTTCACCGATGCACCACTTCAAGCACTTTTTTTTTTTTTCTTTAGGACCAGATAGAGCTAAAATGAAGAAAAAAGCTTTTAAATGAAAAGAAATCTCCAAAGATTTTCTTTCTAGGCTAAACAATTTTCTTTGTTTTGTTTGATAGACTTTCCTTTCCCTGATGATTCGTGAATTTAAAAAATCTGGACAAAGCCTTCCTTCCAAATCAGAAGAGCCGAACACCATATTAGTGGTGAAGATCACATTTATAAGTTCTTTGCAAAATGCCATTGAAACTTCACTACCTGGGGAAAAAAAACTACACTTATATTTGGAGGAGGACAATCAGAAAATCATTCTTACATTTCTGTTGCCAAGTCATCTTGAAAAACAGTTCCTAGCCATTTTCAACTGACGTTTCTGTTATCTAAGTCCATAGTATTTCTACTGATACTACATTTTATTTATATTTTACTAGATGAACATTGTGGTCTTCTTCAATACAGGCCATTCAATGATTCTGTGATTCTGTATTTTTCCAATAAAAATGATAAAATTCTGAAACAAACTACAATATATAATCAAAAGCATGCTATGAAAATATGTATTTTGGCTTAAAATGGAACCAAAATATTGACTTCTCAAACACTTCATGTTATGCACACGCTCTCCTGAGGTCTAATGAGCAATCTGTCTTTGAGATCAGTTCCTATTTCTCAGCTAACAGAAATTATAATAAAACATGAGCATTCAAACACATTTCCTTTACAGTTTCCCCATTTGATTGGCAGAATATCATCAGAATATCATATTAGCCAATTCCAGATTACTTTTGATGCAGACAGAGTTCAAGATTACAGAAACATGGAACATATGCATTGCTTATCACAGCACATACTTTTTTTTTTTTCAATTTTCTCACATGCACAGGATTTTTGGACCTTGTATTATTTACATAATGAGAATTATGGTAATAGAACCATAAACTACAACAAACCTCAAAATTGAATTTAGGGAAATGTTTCCGATAGGACTGGTAACATCTTAATGGAAAATTCTGAATACAAAAAATAATTTTTTGGGGGTTCTCATAGTAGTAGTAATAGTAGTAGTAATAGTAGTAGTATTGTCGGTGATGCTAATTGTAGTATTATTGTATAATTGTTGATGATATATTATTATTTGCAGCTGTATTGGATTTCTACTGTAAGTTTTCAGCAGCAAGAGAAGGGGTTGTGTGGTTTCTGTGAGAAGAGCACAGAAATCGCCTCATGTCTGAACAGAGCTAGTTCCAAGCAGATCTAAAATGGACCTGCCACCAGCCAAAGCTGAGCCAGCAGGAGTTGGTCACTGCATCTCTTTGAGAGCCAGTTAATAAGGGAAAATCTGCTGTTCTACAGCAGATGGGAGAGAGGAGTGAGAAATGTGAAAGAACAACCTTGCAGCTACCAAGGTCAGTGCAGAAGGAGGGCAGGAGGTGCCCCGGGTGCAGAGCAAAAGCTCCCTGAAGCCCAGGAGAGGCCCATGGAGGAGCAGGCTGTCCCCATGCAGCCCACAGGCACTGCATGGAGCAGATCTCCCTGTTCAGCCATAGAGGAGCCCATGGGGCATCCATTGATGGAGCGTGGAGGAGGCATAGCCCATGGGCACCCCCACAGGAACAGCCAGGGCTGGAGCTGCAGCCCATGGAGAGCAGCCCAGTAGGGCAGGAGGGCTGAGGGAACTGTCACCTGTTGGGACCCATACGGAACAGCACCTGAAGTACAGCAGCCTATGGAACAAACCCACGTTGAAGCAGTCTTTAGGATCTGCAACCTCTGAGAAACCCATATATATTGGATCAGTTTGTGATTGTGAAGGACTGGAAGGCATGGGAGCAACCCCACGGTGGAGCAGTGAGAGAGAGTAAGGGTGGAGTTATAACAGAGTCAAAACATTAGACTGACTGCTATTCCCATTTCACCATTCTCCTACGTGGCTGGTGGAAGGAATGTGTTTATATTTTTTCTTCAGCTTTCATGTTCTAGTCTGTTCTCTGTAAGCAATAAATTAAATTTATCTCCCTATGTTGAGTCTGTTTTGCCAGTCTTGGAGTCCTCCCGTTACTTATGGCATAAATTTATTTGAGCAAAACTGTATTTGCTTGCACTGATACACTTATCTTACACATTAAGTTGCTTGAATGCAGCTGGAAATAAACAGAACATTAATCTAGACTCAAATATTCAAAACAATTTCTGGTAATAGATATGAGATCAAATGCTTAACTAGCCATCTTCTTTTGAAATTCTCAAATTTTATACTTGTGAAATATTCTGTAGAACACACTACTACTCTGAAAAGAGTCCAGGTACTGACTCATATAGGTTTAGAATTCTAATCGACCAGCTTAAATTGGAGACTTAAGAGAATTTACTCTCAACATTTCCTAACAGTAATAAAAACTAACTATAATTTATCAGAGGAGTACATTCACTTACTGTTTAACAAGTGCAGAACACGAATATTACCACTGCAAAACATCTTGTGGCTTTTCATCAAGGGCTGAACATTAGTTTTAGAAGGACATTGTCAAAGCTTTCTTCATCATTTTTTACTCTAGATATGGAAGTTTGTTTTGTTGTTGTTGTTTTTAATTCTGTATTGTAACACGTATGGGTTGTATCTTAGCTTGATGTCTATTCAGTACACTTTCCTGCTGTTCAACAACATATCTAATGATAGTTTGTCGTTAAAGAATATAAATTCAAAGTTCAAGAGAAAAGTTAAATAACAATACATTCCTTTGTGCATTAAAAATACAGAGTATTAACATCATATTTACGCATTTGTTCGTTGCCTGCTTGCCTAGAACAAACTTTTATTCAGTGCTTTTGTTTGATCTTACGTGCCAGCTCTTCACTGGGCAAAAAGTGAAATAAAGCCATGGAACTGTGCAAAGCTGACCCAAAGTATATGAGACAAGTATATGGCTCCATAGTCTTAAAAGAACCAGAAAACTGTTAAGCAAATGGCAATGAACTAAACCTTTGTAACGTTTGTTAAAATATGTATATATAATTGAGAAGAAATAAGTGGTTCCTTGTTTCATGAACTATCTTACTCTGCGGTACTTAATTTAGTGGCACATCATCACTTTTCTATTGCCACCTACAACAGGAACAGAATACACTTGTTTATACCTTTTATTTCATTGCTTATGTATTTCTTTTTCCTATAGTCACACTTCCTACATATTTACTGGAAAAAAATTTGGGGCTTAATATCACTATTCAAACCAAAGTCCCAGTTTAATATTCATTGTGCATGGTTCAGCATTAATCCAAAGTCATTAAGGTTTGGTTGAGTTTATACACATTTCATCAGATAAATAAAAATTGTGAATATAGAATTAAGCTAATGTTTTCCTGTGAAAAAGAGGATGGTGTAGTTGCAAATTATGTACAGGAAAGGAGATTATATGATGATTATTATGATGATTATTATGCAGAAAGAATAAAATCACATCCTGATACGATTAAAAAAAAAAAAATAACTGAAACAATACTACTTTCACTTTAATTGCAGTTAGTAAAGAGGGGAGGAGAAAAAAAAAAAAAAAAAAGGCAAGGGAAGAGACATAGAAAGGGTGCAATGAGAGTGAGAAGTCTTTGTGTTTTCCCTGATAGTTTACAGCATGATGCAGTAAAGTGTCCCTGCAGTAACTGGCAGAATCTGTGAAAAGGGGATGAATGCAGCTTACTAGCAGGGATAATTGTATCACACAAAGAGGGATAAATTAAGAAGTTATACATGTGATACACCATCTGTGACTGTTTTTGTTATTTTCTCCCTATACATCTGCTTCTATTCAGCTCTAGGGCCACACTCCATCATATTATGCAGACCAGAATAACTCATACAGTTCGGATTTGTTGACAAAAAGAAGCTTCTATTTCTAAATAGGTAGTAACCAGTAGAGTCATTTTTGATCAATAATCTTCGAAAATCAAAACAAAAGCATTAATCCAAATATAAATATCAAATGTCAAATTCAAATATAACTCTGGATTACGATCTCTGGAGTTCAGAGATAGGTAGCACAATGTTTTGATGATTTGCTGAGCCAGGTATGCTGTTGCATTCTAGAATAAGGTGGTTTTTTTGTTGTTGTTTTGGGTTTTTGTGTGTGTGTGTGTGTGTGTGTGTGTGTGTAATAGTGGACATGTATTAGACCCCTAGACTAAGAGAAAGAATTGTTTCTGAGGTACATATAATGTCTGAATCATAGGATTGGACATCTTTAAATTGACACATTCATAACATTGCTTTTAAGCAAAATTAGTATACTAGCCAAGATTTCCAGTGAAATTCAACTTCTTTACTTGACAAGTTAATTGGTCAATATTTTTACAATTCTATTTCGTAGTAACAAATCTGAATCTGCTTTTCTGCAAATTATATTGATTACCTATTTTTCTGTGAACAGAAGATATGGAAATCAATCCATCACTTTCTTGTTTTTGCAATGTTCTCTGTAATTGAATACTGTTCTGTTTTCTCTCAGTTTCTTTCCAGACTAAAAACAACACAACAGAACAGTTGTATATTAGGTATATCACGATTTCTCTTTTTCATGATTTCTTTCCTAAATATGTTCCATTGTATTTAAGAGAACATCTACCTACTGATCTGTACTTCTACAATTTATAAAGATAATTTTGAATGTCAGGCTTGCCTCATATTATTAAAATTGTTTCCCAGTGGCACATACATATTTTAATTCTTTGTCATTATCTAAAGTGTTAGTATTAAATTCCATCATATTCAGCAGAAAATCAAGAATGATCATCCATAATATGCCTCCTTAATTTTAATACAAGTTACAAGTAAGAACTGTTTGAGCATGTTTTCCTCAGTGTGGGACTCACATAAGAGAGAAGCACAACCAACTGAAGCTTATAGCCTTTAATTAGATAAAGCCAAAGCAAACACCAACTGTCATCTGAATCCAGAGAGTACCAAAGGGGAGAGTGGCAGAAAATTTAGGAGCAGTTTTCTGAAATTTGATGAAAAAGTAACTTGCAGATCCTTGCATTTACTCACTCCAAGCAGTTAACCATCACAATAAATGAGGGCAATAGCTTCCAGTTCAGGGTAGCACAATTAGAAAACTAAGAAGAAAATAATATTCAAGAATATTCTACAGAAGGGTAAGAATTTATTATGAATTGAGAAAATTCATATTTAGATATGATATTTAAGATTTTTTTATTCTGAAAAAAAACAGAACAAATTTATGGTCTATATATTCCTTTACTCTTTCTAAGCACTGAACTAAAAGAAACTCAGCAAAGCCAGTTAGTCTACCTGTATGTCCAAGGAAAGCCAGCAGAAGGTAACCACATGTGCATGGCAACTGCTGAGTCACAGCCTGAACCACTGATTGAGCACCTGGGGAAAGAGCCTGGTCAGCCCTGGGAGCGCAGTTGAAGACAATTCACCTGTGCAACCAGAAGGGGCGGAACCTGGTGGCAACTCTCTTAGACCTCAATTATGGGCTGACTGCCACAGGGCAAGGATCTCTTCCTGGAGATCCCTCCTTGGATAAAGCTTTCCCCTGCAAACCTAGAATTTTCTGATGCAGATGAGCAATCTTCTTCCCTTCCTTTACAGCACCTTTCTATCGTGCCAGTCCTTCTGTCATCACACCTTTACTGTAATGTTTTTCCCAGTCTCTCTAATTGCTACACAAGTGAGAGGAACGGAAAGGAGTAATTAGAAGGAAGAACTAGCAATGTGGGGTGCAGCACAGCAGAAAGCAGAAGAGCAAGAAATAGTAAGACACACGTAGACTGGTAAGGGTTGTGTATCCTAGAGAGGAATATACAATATCAGAGGCTGGATCAGTACAGTCACACCAAACATTCAGAATCTACTTAAATTAGGATTTACTTTCCTGGAGAACTTAATTTGGAGCTATAAGATGAGCATTACTTCAAGAAAGAAATGTTATTTCACTGGAAAAAATGTACTGTAATCTCACAATATTTCATTTAGAAATAGGATATTGGAAGTTACCATACTTCTTTACCTTATCGGTGTATTTTTTCCTCCTTTTTATAAAAATATGTTCTATAGGTTAATGCAACTCATGCTTGTGAGTGTGAAAAAAAATCAGTTCATTGAATATCGGGATGTTTATGTAATTTTCACACTTTTTTTGTGTGGGAGTTTATTCAAAAAACTATTCCAGTTATGAAAATTTAGCTGTCAGTGAAGGTAATCAATAGTGGCTCCGTGATATTGCAGCTGCAATAATATTGGTTAAAAACCAATAAACAAAAGTAACACAGGCAGACACAGAGCATCCCAGGCCACAGGCCAATTACAGAACCCCATTCTCTGATTCACTTTTATTTTTGAAGGGGTTTAAATATGATCTCAGAGAAGTCTGGAAAAACTAAATCATAAGGAAACAAGATAGCAGGTGAAGAAGAGGATAGACTTAAATCTCTTTCTGAGTTTTAGAAAATCTGTAGAATAGAACTTTGAACAAAACTATTTGCAGTTTCAATCATTAAACATGCATGAAGTAGTATATCAGGTTGCTTTCAACCCAGAATTTGTTCCTAGATAGCAGAATGCCACAATTCAAGACTGCAATTTATCAGTAATCTTTCAAAAAAACAAAATGCTGGCATTAAATACTTCATTTACCACTGATACTTTAGCAGATATCTTGGATAATGTTGATAGAAATAAAATCAATTTATCCTTCAAGAATTGTTTAGGTAAGGCAGCATGTTACCAAGACATGGAATGAATCCAGGGGAGTACAGAGTCAGCGTATATATTCAGTACCATCAAAAACTGACAGCAGCCAAGTTGCACTGCTTCCTCAGTTGTTAACTTCTCCATGTACTGAAAATAAACTAGATTGTTATTGTACAAAAATAGGCAGAAACATACCATTTCCCTTCTCTTAATATCAAATCTAAACAAATGGATTTTAAACTATGAGAGCATTTGACAGAATTATGGTCTTATACATAGTTTAGACTTCTGGTTGCAGTATTAAGGAATGGTTGAAGTTAGAGGGGGCCTCTAGTCAACAGTTTGTGTTGGCAAGTAATCTGTGAAGATAAACTTCTTCATAATGTTTTGACTGGAAAGGAAAACAGTAAATGCTTTTATGAACACATTAATAGCAAAAGGAAGGCTAGGGAGAATCTCCATCCCTTGTTGGATGCCAAGGGCAACATGGTCACCAAGGATAGGGATAAGGCTGAGGTACTTAATACCTTCTTTGCCTCTGTCTTTAACAGTAAGACTTGTTACTCCCTGGGAACACAGCCCCCTGCACTGGTAGACAGAGATGGGGAACAGAATAAGTCCTTCATGATCCATGACAAGATAGTTTTGGACCTACTGTCAAAGCTTACAAGTCCATGAGGCCAGATGGATTGCACTCTAGAGTGCTGAGGGAGTTGGTGGATATGGTTGCCAAGCCACTCTCCATCATTTTTCGGCAGTCTCTGCTAACCAGGGATGTTCCGGTGGTTTGGAAACTGGCAAATGTGACGCCCATCTTCAAAAAGAGCAAGAAAGATGATCCTGGTAGCTACAGGCCTATCAGTCTCACCTTGGTGCCCTTGGGAACGTTATGGAACATATAATCTTGGGAACCATCATGGACCAATTAAAGGTCAATGAGGGGATCAGGCCCAGTCAACATGAGTTTACAAATGGTAGATCCTGTCTGACAAACCTGATTTCATTCTGTGGCAAGGTGACTCGTTTAGTGGATGAGGGTCAGGCTGTTGATGTGGTCTACCTGGACTTCAGTAAAGCCTTTGACACTGTCCCCCATAACATTCTTGTGAAGAAGCTGGCTACCCATGGTCTGGATGGGTGTATGCTCCACTGGGTGAAGCACTGGCTGGATGGCAGGGCCGAAAGAGTTGTGGTCAATGGAGTTGAATCCAGTTGGCGACCAGTCGCGAGCGGTGTGCCCCAGCGCTCAGTACTGGGGCCACTTCTGTTTAACATCTTCATTGATGATCTTGACGAGGGGATTGATTGCACCCTCAGTAAATTTGCAGACGACACCAAGTTGGGAGAGAGTGTTGATCTGCCAGAGTAGAGAAGGGCACTACAGAGGGACCTGGATAGACTGGATGAATGGGCCAAGGTTAACAGCATGAGTTTCAATAGGGCTGAGTGTCAGATCTTGCATTTTGGTCACAACAACCCTAGGCAACCCTACAGGCCTGGAGAGGAGTGGATGGAAAGCTGCCTGATGGAAAGGGACCTTGGTGTGCTGATGGACATTTGGCTGAATATGAGCCAACAGTGTGCCCTGGCGGCCAAGAAGGCCAATGACATCCTGGCTTGTATCAGGAATGGGGTGGTGAGCAGGACTAGGGAAGTCATCCTGCCCCTGTACTCGGCATTGGTGAGGCCTCACCTTGAGCACTGTGTTCAGTTTTGGGCACCTCAATACAGAAAGGACGTGGAGGTACTGGAGTAGGTTCAAAGAAGGGCAACGAGCCTAGTGAAGGGCTTGGAAAAATCAGCCCTATGAGGAGAGGCTGTGGGAGCTGGGGCTGTTTAGTCTGGGGAAGAGGCAGCTGAGGGGAGACCTTATTATTCTCTTCCAGTATTTGAAAGGTGCTCACAGTGAGAGCGGGGCTGGTCTATTCTCCCTGGTGACAGGTGACAAGATAAGGGGAAATGCCTCAAGTTGCACCAAGGTAAGTTTAGGTTAGATCTTAAGAAACACTTTTTTACAGAAAGGGTGGTTAAACATTGGAATAGGCTCTCCAGGGAGGTGGTTGAGTCACCATCTCTGGATGTGTTTAAGAGCCTTTTGGATGTGGTGCTTGGAGATATGATTTAGCAGAGGGTTGTTAGAGTTAGGGTACTATGGTTAGGCTGTGGTTGGACTTGATCTTTGATGTCCCTTCCAACCTGAGTGATTCTATGACTATTACAGTGTTACAAATGCAGTTCTCTAGATCATCTTCCGATCATCTTCCAGTTGTTAATATAGAAGTTAAAAAAAAAAAAAAAAGCTTTGGGCACTTAATGTTTTAGTTTCTTCAACTCAAGAGTCCCTCCAAGTGTCTCGTTTCTATATTTATATAGAATCTTTTCTCTTTTATTACTAGAGTTCACTGTAGGAAGTGATGCTTCCCCCCACCAATTCCTTTTCCTTGCTTTGAGAATTCAGACTAATTTCTTAAACCAGCACAACTGAAATTGTTTATTATCTATACATAGATAGAGTCTTCTCCATTGCAACACCAATGCGTTGCATAGCTAGTCATATGAAGTCTAAGAACATTTTAGCATAGTGTACTTACTGTCTACAAAAGAAAGAACCCTAACCACAACACAATTGTTAACAAAGTTGAACTGACATCAGTGAATATAATCTTGCCAACATATTAATTCAGATGAGAGGGTTTTTTTTTCCTCCAGTGTTAGTTACAAAAAAAAAAAAAAAAAGTTCGTCAACACTCAATACTACAAATATCCTAACACATAACACACACTAACAGCTTATCCTTAATGCAAGTCTGAAGCAAAAGTGAATTTGCTGACATGTACAGTTACTTAATATATTTAAGCAGAGCAGGAAGACATGCTACTACTTTTATGTAAACTTCCCTTTAAAATTAAGCAGCAGAGCAGATTGTTTAGCAACTGAAACTATCTTCACCAGATCTAGAAGAGTGGAAGTCAGAATGGCTGTTCATTGTCTAGTGACACTTCCTGCAACTCCTTTCTTTCATTGAAGGAAAATGCAAAGTTGTAGCTTGTAATGAAAAATTATGTGAACCTGGAAAACTAAGCTATGTTCTCATCACATATTGTCTGATCTTTAAGGGTTTCTTTCCATTCTCTTCATTTATTTCTCAGTCAGGCTGAAGGTAAATAAAGAAAATTCTTCTGGTCTTTTTGTATGAGCTGGGAACAAAAGTGAACTCAGTTTCTGTTGAAAAGATTTTCTCTTTTGAAGCACCAACTTTCATTGCAGAGATCGCGATTATAAGTTAGGAAATATTTGTCTGTCCAATCAACCCTCTCAGCTCCATACCCTCTCTCCCCTGCTTCTTGTGTGCCTCAAGCCTTGTTACTGGTAGGAGACTACGAGAAATAAAGTCCTTGACTACGTTAAGCAACACCTAAAACAGCAGTTTTAGGTCAATATAATTTTTATCTCAAATCCAAAACACAGCACTGTAACACCTATTATGAAAATGATTATCTCAGTGAACACAAGGACGATGCCTCTAACATAATAGAAAGTGCAACAATGACAACATAGCAAAAGGATGCTAGGCTGCAGCAAGTGAGGATTCACCCAAATACAACAGCAGAAGGCATAGAAATAAGGGGGAAGGCAGGGGGGGGGAACTACTCACCTTCAGAATACCTCATGTATACAGGAATCTCCAGACAGATACATCTACCTCCACTGCCAACCCTTAAATGAGGTCTGGAAAGGGATGGATCCTGGCTCCACCCTTTCCAGTCACTCCAGTGGATTGCATGCACCTGAATCCCCTGGGCTGGCCCTGCCTTTCTATCAGAGGCTCAATTTCAGTATTTACATGTATCATTTCGTTTTTCCCACTTCCCTCCAAATTTAATTATCCAGTGAACTCACTCTTGCACTGCTAATAGTTGCCGTGCTGCCTTGTTGTCCTTCTTTATTGTGAAAAAAATCCAGTGAATTTAATAATTCTTCCTTGGCAAAATACTTAAAGTGAATGGAATGTTTTGTTTGTTTGTTTGTTTGTTTGTTTGTTTTCCCATAACTTACAGTATTCTCTTTTTTTACTTTATTAGATACCAAATGGATACGTGGTTGAAAATAGGAAGTGTCTATATTTACTTAACATGTGAACATATCAAATTCCCCATAAATCTTTTTAAAAGAGTCTGTCAATTACACGGGTATGCTAAGATTAATGTAATGGAAGTGATGTAAACCTTTCTTATCCCTATTTTTTCCACACAGTGATTCCTCTCAGCTTCTTTTTGATGTCTGCCTTTCCCTGTCTTTGTCTCCTCCACCTAACACCACAAATAAGTAACTTTCCTTTCAGTCTTCAAGGTGATCTGGACATCTCCTCTGATAACTCAGGAAATGTGTGTCCTCTCTGTTGAGCCACGGGGCTGTGGGGTCTCTGAAATAATGCTGGGAGGGCTGGAACAAGGGTTGATTTCTTGAACTGAGTTCTTGCCACCTGCCATTTCTCCTTTGTCCTCTGTGTTTATAGAAATAAACCTTAAATCACATAATCTGACACCAACAGATAGTTTTTAAATAGTTATTATTTTTTATTTGCTTAAATTTTGTGAAAGGCTGTCAGAAGCAACAGTATTATAAGGTTTTCATTAGTCAAATCAAATATGATGACAACCTATTTAAATTATACCTTACCTTCCTTAAAAGTCTCCTTCGGTTCTTTCCTTGTTGAACAGACAATAATCTCTTTGATGAAAATAGATGACGGTATTAAGTTTGTGCTTGATTATGAGATAAAGAAGCTGAGTATATCACTGTAAATATGTATAAATGTGTATATTATAGCTTTTAGAAGTATAGTTTGAACAGACAAAAATGTTTATTGTTTTTGAAATCTAAAATGCTGTTTCCAGCTTATACAATTTTAATTGAAAAAGAGGACTTGTTGCTAGTGTTTGTAATTTATTCTAGTTCAACATAACTCTCAAAACTGAGCAAAATCTATGACAATTTTTTTTTTTTCCTGAAATAATTCAGTGATTCTCTTCCAGACCAATGAAATTAAGCCCACATTACTGTTGTGCTAAATCACCTGAATAAACACCAAGATAAAGCACATACTGAGATGTGAGCAAAGCCTTACACTCAGGCACCAGACACTCTTCCTATACGAACTGTTGTCATTAAAATGAACAACACATATTCCTTGCTTGTGACATTCCATCACCTATGCCAAGTTTCTGAGAAAAGACTATTTCCAGGCAGTGGCTTCCAGCTGCGTTGCTTCATTTCTATGCATGGGTTGAAGACATGAAGTCAGACTAAGCACAGGAGCCAATGTATCTATACTCTGTGCTCCTCTTCAGGTTTTACTCTGCTACGTCTCATTTCTGACACAAAATAGAAACATTCCATGTTTTGTTGTTTTATTTTCCTTTTTCTTTTTTACTTCCATTCTGTGCTTATATTAGACATATATAATCAGTAAATGAAATACCATTATTTTCTGAGATAAAATATATTAATATAAATACACCTATGGAATTATATAAATAAAATATATATAGAAATATAGCAATATTTATAGAATCCATGAAATTTGTTCAGTTCATGTAAGAAATCCTAAAAAAATGAAAAAACTACAACTATGACACGTAGATTTACAAAATAATAATAAAAGAACTCTCACTACCAACCAGTTTACTAATATTGATAGCAGGTGTACAAGTTTTTATATATAGATATGTATTCATTTTTATATATGTATGCATATATATATATACATATATATATGTCTATTGCTGTAGAGTTATAGAATCTTCGCCTTCAATTACTGACATATTGAATTTTATTGACATTCTCAATTGACAGTCAGTTGTTTTTGTTGTTTTTTTTTTTTAAATGAGACCCGATTCTCTATATTTTTATATGTATGTTGTTCAATTGCTCAAAAATATATCATATTTCACAGTAAAAAACAAACAAACAAATGTCCCGTGACATGTAAATTGAAAGGAAGAAATAGACTTATTTTCAAACTTGTCACTTCCAACATTTTAAATAAAAAGTCAGGTGAGTTTCTAGTTACATTCAGATAATAATAAAGACAATATTTAGAGCAAAATTAAAGCAAAAATAAAAGCAGGATTGGAAAAAAAAAGCCATATCCAAAATTAATTATGGTATCTGGCTGTAAGAGAGAAATTCACATTCATGAGCAATACAAACTACCCACTGAATTTTTCTGGTATTAGTGTCTAATAGAAAGTAAATGGACAGCTCAGAGAAAGCACGGCTCTGACTTTTTCAAACTAAATACAGTTCTAGGGGCTCTGCCTCACTCTTATTTTGTGTCTTCGCATGATGTAGTGTATTTTTTCACAATGAACATTGAACCTGAACTTCTCCACAGCCTCCCAAATGCAAGCTGCCCTGAGATTAATTTGTAAGAGATTTACTTCAAGTTTCCCTACACAGAACTTGTCTACTAATGCTAAATCCTCTGTGAGTTAAGTAATTTTATCACCATGTTAGTCTGTAATTTTTGTAAAGTTAAATTCAAGCACTCCCCAGAAAAAGAGTACTTAAACGTTTCCTAAATTTACTAAAGGTTTTATCAGGAAGCAAAACAAAAACAAAAACAGCAACAACAAAAACACATTCTTTAAAATACAGAAAATGTGTAGTATAAAAAATAAAAATTGAAAGATTTGAAACAAATCTTTTTCTGTCTATTGTATCTCCAGTAGTGCTTTAGAGCATAGCTTTTAGTTTTAAATTCAATACCAGTTAGTATTTTTTTTTTTTTCTGATTCCTAAGAAAAGTTTTTTACTTCGTAATCTGACCTTGCTCTTTATAACCATTTTCCTGCCCCAACTTGTCTAGAGCCTTTTCTCATACCTCATTTTTTCCTTGCCTGCCCCTCTTTACATTCTGCACATTCCCATACCTGAGCGTATAAGGTTGCTTGCAAGGAAGGATCAATCTATTGTTACATATTAGATCTTGCTAACTGTTTCAGCTGATACAGTCCTAAAGGCAAAACACATAGACTCTGTCTACACAGAACCTTTTAGCAAAATCTAATATTCAGTGAAGTATTAGGGCTACTCTGTAAATAATGCTTCCTGTTTTATTATGTTGGACCATGATGTCAGAGGCAGATGTTGGTGATATGATAGTATAGGTTGAACCTTCCTGCCAATATTCTGATAATTTTTTTTTGCCATGTGACAAATCATAGAATCATAGAATCATAGAACCACCAAGGTTGGAAAAGACCTACAAGATCATCCAGTCTAACCGTTCACCTATCACCAATAGCTCCCACTAAACCTTGTCCCTCAACACAACTTCCAATCGTTCCTTGAACACCCCCAGGGTCGGTGACTCCACCACCTCCCTGGGCAGCCCATTCCAGTGCCTGACCACCCTTTCTGAGAAGTAATATTTCCTAATGTCCAGCCTGAATCTCCCCTGCCGCAGCTTGAAACCATTCCCTCTAGTCCTATCACTAATGACACGAGAGAAGAGGCTGACCCCCAGCTCACCACAACGTCCCTTCAGGAAGTTATAGAGAGCAATAAGGAGGCTCCCCTGAGCCTCCTCTTCTCCAGGATGAACATTCCCAGCTCCTTCAGACTCTCCTCATACGGCCTGTGCTCCAGACCCCTCACCAGCTTTGTTGCCCTTCTTCGAACACGTTCCAGGGCCTCAATGTCTTTCTTGCAGTGAGGGGCCCAAAACTGGACACAGTACTCGAGGTGCGGCCTCACCAGTGCTGAGTACAGGGGGACAATCACCTCTCTGCTCCTGCTGGTAACACTGTTTCTGATGCAAGCCAGGATGCTGTTGGCCTTCTTGGCCTTCTTGGACATAGTACTCGACAATGTACTCGACAAATGGCAACAGTCTCACAAAATGGCGTCTGAAATGGAAGAACGTATGAAGCAAAGACGTGTCATTGAATTCCTCCATGCAGAAGCAATGGCACCCACTGACATTCATCAATGCTTGGTGATCAGTTATGGAAACCAAACTATGGATGTGAACACGGTGGGGTGGTGGATGGTGCATTTCAGCAGTGGCAACAGCAATATGAAAGACAGACCACGTTCTGAGCAGCCCACAAAAATTTTTACAAGCACAGCAGGCTCTTGTTCATCATAGAATCATAGAATGGCCTGGGTTGAAAAGGACCACAATGATCATCTAGTTTCAACCCCTCTGTCGTGGGCAGGTTAGCTAACCAGTAGATGAGGCTGCCCAGATCCACATCCAGCCTGGCCATGAATCCCCCCAGAAATGGGCCATCCACAACATCTCTGGACAACCTGTTCCAGTACATTACCACCCTCTGTGTGAAAAACTTCCTCCTAATACTTTACCTAAACCTCCCCTGTCTTAGTTTGAAACCATTCCCCTTTTTCCTATCACTATCCTCCCATGTAAATATTCGTTCCTGCTCCTGTTTTCATGCTCCCTTATTGGAAGGCCACAGTGAGGTCTCCCTGGAGCCTTCTCCAAGCTAAACAAGCCCAGTTCCCTCAAACTTTCTTCAAAGGAGAGCTGCTCCAGCCCTCTGATCATCTCAGTGGCCCTCCTCTGGACCCCTTCCAAGAGCCCTTTGTCTTTCTTGTGCTGAGGGCTGCAGGCCTGGACGGAATATTCACAGTGGAAGCGATCCACTGCTTCACAGTAGCTATGATGGCATAGTTGTCCATGCAGTCCATCTTTCATCAGCCTGAACAGATGGAAGTAAGAAGGTGACAAATACAGTTTATATGATATACGTGATATGACAGTCCAGCTCCACTTAGATTAGAATGATTTAAACTGTGCTCCACAGCCTTGAACCTTTTCTTTGATGGGGAATTCACATATTGCTGCTCCGTGGACTCAGGCTTAGAGTTGTGACATCATATCTAGTCCCCAGTAATGATGGAGTCCTGGAAACTATCACCTTCAGCCCCATATTTGTTCAATAAGTTGTGACAAATTTTTATGCCATATTCTTTCCGTTCCTTTGTTAGTACTCGTGGGAACCACCTGGCACAAGTATTGTGATTTCCAAAGTTGCCACAATAGTTTTGAACTCATTAAAGCTGATAGTCAGCACTGAACACAGATTCCCTTTATTGAAATCCATTGATTTGTGCAGATGAGATCACTGAGACTCTCTTCATTGCATGGTATGACAGCTGTGCAGATCACTGAGACTCTCTTCATTGCATGGTGTGACAGCTGTGCAAGGATGTCTGGAACATGGCTTGTCTTTCACATCATTGTCACCACTGCTGAAATGCACCACCCATGGCCTCATTGCACTCACTCAAATGCACTGTTTGGTCTCCATAAGTGCTCAGTAAGCATCAAGCAATGTCAGTAAGTGCAATTTTTTTTTTTCCACATGGAAATTACACACCTGTGTTTCATACACATTCCCATGTCAGACATGTTGTTTTTTTAATACTGCCCCCCTGCTGCCAGCTGGGTCATACAGCAACAATATGTTAAGGAATATTGGTGGGAATGTTCAGCCTCTGCTGCCACACTACAATCATCTGCCTCTGATGTCAAGGGACAATATAATAAAATAGGAGGCATTACTTTTGGAACAACCTTTATATCAGGAGAACTGAAAAGAACATGGTATTTTATAAATGTAGCAAAAAAAAATTAAGTAATCAAAGTATGTTTGACTTCTCAGAAAATCTGTCTTTCAGAATCAGAATTACAGGTGATTAAAAACAATTCTTTGAAACTTCAACTGCTGCCCCACTGAAGCAAGTGTAGGCATTCTCTTCTACTCCAGCTGAAATTGCAGAAATGGACATCAGTTTGTTATTATAATTTCATGTCTTACTGTAGTAGCAATGATGATTTATGCAGCCATAATAGCTAGCAATAAGGTTAAAAAAAAAAAAAAAAAAAAAAAAAAAAAGAGGGACATGTACTTGGACTGGTGGACTGGATAAAGAGAAAGGAGCAAAGATTAGTTTGAGAAGATTTGAAAAATGTATGGCATGGTTTTATTTGTAAAGAGTATTTTCCTTAGGGGAACTATGTACAATTTATTGTAGTATTTATTGTAGTATAGTCAGAATGCTACATAGACAGTGTTTATACAGACAGTATTAATCCATAAATTATATTAGAAAAAGGTATTTTCTAGTTGAACTACTTGGTCTTAAACATATTTACTATTTAGATCACTTTAAACCTTGACATTTCTGTGAGAGAACTATGCCCATTAATCATCAAATTTTAAACTGAAGGTGTTTAAGAAATATACAGACATCTTATCATCAGTTTCTGGATCCTCAGTGGTCCATGGAGCCTAGTTTTAGATGTAATAACCCAAATCCTTACTAATGCATTAGTTATCTATGTGACATTGCAGTGGAATGTGTAAGACAGAGATTTCAACTGGATTTACTGTCATTTTGAAGTCTGTTCAGTAAATCTAACAGCAAATGTTATCTTTTTTTCAGATGTGTTGTTCTTTTTTTTTTTTCTGTTTGTTTGTTTGTTTGTTTGTTTTTTTAACTATGCAATCACTATAGATTTTGTCTTGTCATATGCATTATTCGCTCTGAAAGTAATGCCTCCTGTTCACTTCCATGGGAACTGCAATAGATAAAAAGAGCACAATAACTATTTGATTGAGCAAATTCTCACCTACAAAACAGTATTGTTCAACATAGTCATCACCATCAGTTTTGCATTTTCACCAATGAAATGAAAACCAATTTTGCAATGAATGAGAGCCATCATACCTCACTGATAAAAATCTGCACTAGGGCAGATGACCAACTGTTGCTGTTGCCACTGCTGAAGTGAACCATTCACCACTTCTCTGTGCTAACATCCACTGTTACTCTCCATAAATGCACAGCAAGTGCTGACAAATTACAGTGGATGCATTTTTTTCCACATGGAAAAATTCAGTGCCACATCTTTGCCTCATACACACTTCCATGTCAGATGTTGTTTTGTCAGATTGCCCCTCTGCTATCATCTGTTGCACAGCAACAAAATGTAATGGAATATTGGGAAGATTCAGCCTCTACTGCCACGCCATCAACATCTGCATCTGATGCTGTGGCAACATAAGAGGCATTGTTTCTAGAGCAGTCCTACTGAGCATTAGTGATAATGAAATTATCTTTAAAATACAGTTTGTTTGTCTTTTTCATGAAGAAAAACTGTATATATAAACACTGTTTTAACATCTGAAGCTGACTGAAACATCCTCAAAATTGTTTACAGCATTTTGGAATTATCATGGTTTGCATATTATAAAATGAAAAATAAATATTAGGAAATTGTGGGGATACTTTATTTCATCAATATGCTTGAACCTTGAACATACCACTTAGTAGTTTTAGGATTTACTACTATGATACCAAATGTTTGGTATGTACTTATAGACAGCACAAAAATTACTTACAATTTCATACAATGTACACATAACTGATTCATTCAAAAATGTTCAACATGATCCAGAATGTGATATCACCAACATAATATGTAAGCCATTCTATGATTTTATGAATTGTTTTCCCCAAGTTCTTCTCCTTAAATGGAGACTTTAGTAATTTTTATAACTAAGCTCTGATCTACTCTGGGGAACCTGCTTTAGCAGAGGGTTTGGACTAGATTATCTCCAGAGGTCCCTCTGAAAACCTGATGCTGTGATTCTGTGAAAGAAAAACTGCCTAGCCTGAGAAAGCTATATATTGAACTTGAAATTCCTCTGGAAAAAATATTTGCATGTCTGACAGACAAAAATGTTATATAATCAGTAGCTCATAGTGAAAGCAAATATATAATCATGATCTGTGAATAAGAAGAATTTTTTTACTGCAGGAAAAGGAAAAATTTCACAGGACATTTAAAAAAAAATATTGTCCTGTGTGTTTGTGTGTTCACACAATTTTCTACTATTCCAGCCATACAATTTCATCTACATTTTTGTTTCTGTTTTAGTCAAATGCAATTTGAGACTGTTTGTTATCAAAGTAATATTTTACTTTTAAAGTAAAGAGAATATCATAATATTTAGTAGAACATTATTAATGCTTTGAAAACTTTTTTTTTTTCTTTTCTTTTTTTAATCTCTCATGACCTGATTTATTAGCCAAGACTTTTTAGCCAATGGTATGGAAATATAAAAGATTTCCACCATGACAAGAAAATAATTTTCTTTTCCAGTAAAATGTATGAACAGCAAGCATATTACAATTCTAGGCATTAATATTTGATTAAAATATTGAATCGTCCTGTAATTAAAAATCAGTTTTAATTCTCAGAAGGAAATGAAAATGAAAGTTTATTTTTAATTCGTGTTCTGGTATCATAGCACATTTGGTAAATGTAAGAATTTAATTTAATCACCTTGACAGACAAATACTTAGATTGTTTTTTAAATAAGTTTTTATCCTTAGCTGAGGGCCTTAATACCACTTACTTTTGTTGTTGCTTAGTATAATTTTTGTTAATTACCTTTTTGATACTTTATGGATTTTATCTAACAAGTAACACCACTGCATTACATACAACAGAAGATTAGCAAGGTATTTTCTTCCTTTTGTGACTAGCTGTTCCCTGTGAAAGAGTGAGGAGGTTCTCATGTTGAGTTATCTGATGAATCGCTGTAACTTGTGGGATATAGATTTCTACATTTTTTTTCCTTTGCAGCTGATAATTCCGTGTAAGGCAGGAAGATGAAAAGTCATCAAAATTTACTAGCCCAAGGCTAAAATCTATCAGTTATTCTTGACTATAGAAGCAGAGGATAATTCAAAAAAACAAAACCAGTACAAAAACAAAACAAAACATTACCTAAGGGCAGTTTATGGGCAATACCAAACTTTGTGTAGTATTACCTTCTAGGTTACAAGAAAACTTTCTTTTCCTCCTGCATTTATCAAGATGATTGTGCTGTTTGAGGTGAATGTAATTAACCTTCAGATTCTTTCTTGAAGGAAAAGCTTCATGATTTAGCTAAAAGAATGTATAAGCATAACACATAGTCATGCAAAAATCATTACAAAACCAAATCACTTATTTACTGTATACCCACACACAGTATATGAATATATATTGTTGAGTGAAATAACTCTACAAGGAGAAAAAATAAAGCAGAATTTAGAGAATGAATTACCAAAATAAGATCATTAAGACAAGGGGAAAATAAGATGTAATGAGAGAATGCTAAGCTGTTCCTGAGGATGCTGCTCAGGATCTTAGAACATCTGAATTTTAACTCTTCTGATAGCCTCAGTCTATCAGTTATCTCTTGAAAAGAACTTCAAGGCTAGACTCAACATAATGTTTGTGATCAGGTCTTTTAGAAAAAGATTTTATTTTAGGCAATATGAGCTCAATATAGAGCAGCATTTCTGTGCACTAAGTACAACTTGAATGAAGCTTGAGTATATAAAATCAAGAAATCAAACTTGAAAAGTCTGATTATAAAGCATCCAGGCACATGAATCATCTTCATCTGTCTATAGATGCTGAATAGAGACAACCTTGCAACCACGTAATACTGACTAGCTTTTATATATACTGAGTAGTCAGTCCCTTCTGTAGGATAGGTTGCCAAGGATGCAATGAATATGTTTGAGAGACAAATGTAAGTCTGAGAGTGAGAATGCTGTAGGCACTTTCAGTTAGGTTCTTTTTGCATAAGTTCAAAAACCTGGAGGTCGTATTTGTAGAATATATATATATACATATATTTAATTCCCCTTCAACTCACAGAAAGATAAGGAAATCTCAAACAACTAATTCTATTTCAAGAAAATGACTACAACTCATCCATGTAAAGCTTTTATCTTTCTACTTGGAGTAAGACTCAAAAGCCTAAAATTAGTTTTCTGAAACAATTTCTTTGTGAGTTAAGCTTAAATTAGTATTTCAACAAAAGAAATCTAGTACTTGATTCACTGACTGAGAAAAGGAATTTAAATGAAACTTTTTAAAATCAAACTGTTTAAGCATTTCAGAAAGAAGAAATAAAGCAAAATTCAATGCACAAAGAGACAGCAACAATCTTGACTTATTTAATCTGAAATATTTACAATCTTGAAAAATTAATTTCAGAGTAGTAGCAGTACTTATCTACTGCTTATGGAATGCATATGATTTATGGAAGTTATATGCAGATGACTAGTGGTGCTAGTCTAGGAGAGATAATAGTATTCAAATCTTCCCCATCTCCAAGATTTTCCATTAGTTGACTCAAGCTTGACAGTTACTGTGGTGATGCTCAGAGACAGTGTAGTTCTTAAAATTAATGTAAGGAAAGGCTTGCAGAATGACCTATTTCCACAGTATTGATTGCCAGAAAATGTGGGCTAAATAATTTTATGCTATCATCAAATTCTGTTGTCCATTCTGTTTTTTGTTTTTTTGTTTGTGGGTTTTTTGTCTGTTTGTTTGTTTTTAAATAGTGTTTGAAGCATATATAATACATTACGAGAGAAAGAAAAACTACTTACTCTTTGTTTTGTCCTGGAAATAAGAATCATGTGGGATTATTTATCTAAGTCTAAAAGCATGTAAAATGTCTCCAGATATAAGCTGGTCAACGTTGGATCTTTTTTATAACCAACTGAGAGAAAAAGGGTCTTCAAGGTCATGATTTATATCATCTTAAAGTATGTTTCTCAAAGCATGTTAGGTCACCCATGACCTTGTGTCTATTCACTGACTGCAGAGAGATCCAGGAGGAAATAGCCAAGCTCTCCACAGCTGATAAATAATTCTCTCCTTCAACTCAGTGACACATCTATTTCATTCAGATCAGAAAATATTTGCGATACTTCTTTCATCCCTCTCTTTTGCAATTTCTGATTCTCAAGAGGAACAGGAATATATATATATATATATAATATACAGGAATATATAACAGGAATATAACAGGAATATATATATATATATATATATATATATATATATATATATATAAAGCTGCTTGATCTATTTGCTTGCTTTTCTAATCTTACAGTATAGGTAACACTATTCTTACAACTTATGAACACTCTGAGGAAAGGTATCTTACATACTACTGCAAGAGTTCGTGGGCCATTGCACAGATTACCCTGCATGTTAAACTTTTGTCAAAAAAAGAGAGTTCTAAACTCTCCTCCCTGACACAGTGAACTATTAAGACCTAATAATTTTTCTTTATTACTACTGTCACTATTATTTCAGATTTCTTCTTTGATTGAAAAATAGATTTTATTCACATTTAAATGGTTTATTTATTTGTCCCAAGCAAACAGGACATATGTAAATTCATATGCCACAACAGAATGTAGCCAAAAGAGCTAAGGAATCTAGCTGATGTCATCAAGGATCTTGGGAGAGAATTGTGGTTTTCCAGTACTTGAGAAGAGCTTATAAACAGAAGGAAGACTGACTTTTTACTTGGTCTGACAGTGATAGGACCAGGGGAAATGGCTTTAAACTAAAAGAGACGACATTTAGATTAGGTGTTAGGAAGAAACTATTTATTTGAAGATGTAATGCACTAGAACAGATTGCGCAGAGAAGCTGTGGGTGCCCCATCGTTGGAGGTGTTCAAGACTAGGTTGATTGGTTCCCCGAGCTGCCTGATCTAGTGAGTATCAACCATGCCAACTGCAGAGGGTTGGAATAGATAATCTTTATGGTCTCTTCCAAGCTAAGACATTCTCTTGTTCTTTGATTCTATACATTCAGCAGGGAACTACCAGATCTGGGAGGGATGGATTTAACTTTTCCCACAGCAGCCCATACACTGCTGTGCTCTGCTCTTTTAGCTACAGCAGCATTGATATCTGAAATGGTTTACCTGGGATATAGTTAATTTTCTTCACAGAGATTTGGATGATGAGGTGTTTGTGTTTTTGATGAAAACAGAGGCAATAGCATCCTGTTTTAGTTGTTGCCTAGCAGTGCTTACACAGATCGAAGCACTTTTCATCCTCTTGTGCACTTCCAGGGGGGAATCTGGGGATGCTCAAGAAGCCCGGAGGGGACAAAAGAGAGTAGGTGATGCGAATTGACCAAAACGATACTGAATGACATCATACTCATCAGTAAAAGCTGCAATGAAGGAGGAAAGGGGTGCTATTTGGATTGCTGTCATTTGTCTTCTCAGTATGTTGTTACAAATGATGAACCCTGCTTTTCTGGGAGTGGCTGAAATATCTGCCCATAGGAAGAGGCATGAGAAAAATATTAATTTCCTACTAAATTTTGCTATTCAATGGGCCGAGCCTTACTGTTTGCTAGAGTGAACAGATGGCAACATTGTGCCTATTGGGATACTGCATTCATTTTCTTAAAAGAGAAAGCCAGCTATTTTCAAACTAAGCACTTAAACATATATTATTGTTACTACAGATCAGATAACCAGTGTTGGTAAAAAAAAAAAAAAAAAAAAAAAAAAAAAAGTTGTACAGGCAGAATTGAGCTAAGGAATCAATTAATTTATGAGTGAGTAACTACAATGTAACTCTACAATGTAGCTGTCAGGTAAAACAAGCTCCAATTATGAATTCCTTCAAAATGCTGCAAGCATCTTCATTTAAAGCACGACACCTCTATAGACATTAATTTTGAAGTTAAACTAATGGCTATATAAACTTGAGCAGACTATTCCTGCCAGATGCTTTTCTCATTCTACTATAAAGTAAGTTTCTGGAATTGGGTTAAAAGGGGAAGAGCTTTGTCAGTATACAGAGATTACAACATGACTAAAAGGGCACACTTTTCTTGGCTTTGTTCGTTCATTTTTCTTTTACCCAATAACGTCTGTGGGTTTTTGTTTGTTTGTTTTTGTTAAATGTCATACTCAAATAAGTTTTGTTTTTTTTTTTCTGAAAATCACATATATATATATTTTTCTCCAAAGATCTTTAGAAGCTTACTTTAATTGCTGTCTCAGCAGATATTGCCTCACCATATGGCAGCAGGCTCTTAACTAATAAGTTGGCACTTAGAGAAGAAAGGGATAAATATTGTTTATGGTTAACTTTAAATCACTGGTGCAGCTCTAGATAAAAGTAATATGTGGAAGTGCCAGCAAAGCACAGTGCACTTAATTATATTACTTGTCATCTCAGTGAAACTAACAAGGACTGATTATTCAGTTTCGACACATTTTAAATTGTTATTTTTGCTCGTGTCCATGAAAATTCTTTAGTTTCAAAATGATAAAAGCTTTTGGACGTCACTAAAAATGGAAATGATTTATCATCATATGTCAGGGTTTAGGTGTTCTAAGGAAAGTTATTTTTTCAAAGCATTTAGGTGAAACTGGCTTTGAAAAGCTAGTTTGCATGAAACTAACCTATTGTTTGATTCTGTTGTTAATTCTTCTTGTGTCTGGGAAGTGCTAGAATTACTTTGTAAATGTGATTGGTAATTCTACTATCACCACAAAGCAAAAAGGCACAGAGGATCAGCCTACGAAGAAGAAACTCTGAGCCAATTCCATTTCCCGAAATTCCTACCTGGAACTCTACATTAATCGTTACTGTTGATCTGTGCAAACCAAAAGACAAGTTAAAAAAATTAATTAGAACACCCTCTGTGAGTTCCTTTGGATACCAGTAGATAAATAATATAAAATGTTTCTGAACACATAAGAGTAGACCAGATTTGGAAAAGTTATAATTATTTTGCAGAAATGAAGGGTGGAATTCAGTTCTAGATTCTATGTCCTAAAGTGTCTAAAAGTGGAGTCTCCTTGTTTATGAATTTCAACTACTAAAATACTATCAGTAAAGCAAAATTACAATTATTTGGTCTTATTGTGAAACTCATGACACTTGAACCACATTAGGGTAAAACATTTGACTGTAAGCTGGAGATCTGGAAGACGCCAGCCTCCCCCAAAATCTGTGTCAGACTTTTCAGCTTCATGGAAATGCTTCAGATAGCTAGACACCAGACATTTTTAACCATATTCAATATGGTTGATGAGATCTGGAGAGATAAATCATTTTATAGTAAGGTGTTTTTTTTTTTTTTGCATTCTAATGTCTGTGATGTTATGTTACTAATTCATTATACATACATATGTACAGCATAGATATACATTAATACACTTATACACATTCTGTGCATATATATGTATATATAAAGATATTTATATATATATATAGCAGCAATGTTGATAAGCTGCTATAAATGCCCTGTGTCTAAAACTTTATTAGGAGAATTCTGGAAAGAATTCTCCTAGTATAATATAGTATAGTATAATATAGTATATTATACTATTATAATATAGTATATTATACTATTATAATATAGTATAGTATAATATAGTGTCTATAATAGACAGTATATTAATTTCTATTTAAATTTTGTCTTATTTCCTCATACTGATATATTAATAATCTTCTACTTGTGGAGACAATATCTAATGGAATTATTCACCACTGACATCCAAAAATAAAAAATACATGCAGCACGATAACATATCTAAATGTAATTCCACTGAAGATTTATTTGTTGAGCAACAACTTTCCTATCAATTACTACCAGAGCACATGAGTTTTGTATTTGAAATAGTGGAGTGTTTTATTATTATTGTTTCTATTTCTGTAAGAGCAGTTAAAGTTTAACAGTTTTCACATTTCACAGAAACTGAAATAAAATGTTTGTTAAGACTAGCATAGACAGATAAATACTAGTATTGACTCTGAGCTGTAACATCTATGTTATGATGCCTACTGCCACATGTTAGGCATTTTCAGATGGAAAAATGCCCAAGCAGTACACTGGCTTTGTATGTTTATATTGGTATCAAGGCTAAAGTAATAACAAGTGAAACAAATATGTTTTAAACGATATTGCAACCATCAATTTACTAGACATAATTAACAAATTTGAATGTATAACCACTTATGATCTTATTGTCTCCATAAGCCAATTAGACATTGCTTTTTGCTAGAAGATGCCTACAAGGGAGAATATTAACAAATGTTGTTAATCTGTGTTTTATTTGATTACTCACACTAGCCCAAGATACTCACTATGAACATTTGGGAACATTTTTCCCTTTATCCTACAAAGAAATTTGTCCGTTACTTCCTTTATTTTATTTTTTTCTGCATGAACAGGGTGTGTATCTGGCACGCAAATTCAGGAAACATTTTTACTTCTACACAAGTGAAAATAAAAATTGTATCCTTTTAATTATTTCTACAAAAACATACAATATTTGTTTTCCTTTGCAAACATTCTAATAGACTTTCTCCAAATGATTTCCAAACTCAACTGCCTGAGGAAGAAAGAATGAAAAGAATGAAAAAAATTCTACTTAATTTCAAATAAATGAATATTTGGGAAATGAAACTGTCCGCATTTTTCCTTCAGAAAGAAATGTGTTTCTTTCTGACTTTCCCTGGAAAGACTTTTTGTACGCTTGCAGAAACACAAACGGTCACTAGAGATTTTAACCACAAAATTATCACACACTGAGGAGTTAGTGAACCACTCAACATCTAATATAGGTAGATGCAGGTGTATGGTGTACTGCATCGACTGTGAACAGCACTTAGCCTTCAGTCCCATGTTGTGCTGAACACATTCCTTGGTTTCCACTGTATTGCAAAAGAGGTATTTTCTCATGTGAGCATCTTTATGCATGAAAGTAAAAATGATGAATAGAGTTGTTTTCTTCTAAGAACATTCTGTCAAAACTCTAAAGACAAAAAATCCAGGGAAACACTACCCAGAGTTTGTGACGCATTCTGTGTTCTATCCAATGCAGTGAAACAAATTTCAGACTTCCAGCATCTGAATGTATGTAAGGGATGCACTCTTCTTTTTTCTTTTTCCTTATTCTTTTAATGTTAGATTCAATAAATCATATTTTAATCAATACCTTACAGAATTCGAGTGCCTTTCTTATTCTGATCATAAAGAATCATCATGCAGGTGCATAGTCAAATTTAGATACTGGTAAACAATTTAGTAGAATGTTGACATTTAACATCTCAGCAACCAAAATTCTGGATATTTGCATTTGCTTCTAAATCCACATATTTTGGCAATAAATAGTCATTTGCAAGGTAAATACATGGGAAAACATTCATGGATGGGAAAGAATGGAACTTAAAATACTAAAATATGTTTTGCTTTGTTTTGTTTTGAAACACTTTTGAAAAATAACTCTCTGGCTTCACATCCAGACATCAAATTGTATCTGAACAGTAATTGGTACTGAATAGTTTTTAAGTTCCTTTATCTGTATACATATTTTATTATGAGGAAAAACAGCAATTCATTTGCTCCCATATCGATTTACCTGTCTGTATTTTAGTGTGCAGAGAGTCGCAAGATCATAACCTTGGCAACAGAATAATATTGTGAGATACACACTTGTCTTTTAAACTGGAAAGAAGTATCCTTATAAACTGAACATCAAAACAGAACATTCTTTATTTGTTCTTTGGGAGATTGGTTGTTTACACTGCAAGGCTGTTCAAATCCTGACAAAGTCCAAAGCTGTCACTGGTCATAAAGCATTCTCCCAAACTCCCTCACATAGTATGGTATGTACACACAGCTGCAATCAGTAGTGGGATGGAATCATTCAGTTCTGAAGGCAAAGGGAGTTGAATGGAGTACGTACAATTGGCTTCAGTGCCATAAAACTGTCCAGCATTAGGCACAGCATAGTTATAGGCTGGTACACTTCCAAACTTGAGAAGCTTAAGATCATGCCATCTTTTTTTCTGTTAAGAACACTTCTGTTTTAGCATACAATGTAAAGAATTCCAAACTGGTAAGTCTGTAGAGGATACAAGAGCTTTATTTCATATATATATATATATATTCAATATATTAATCATTTATTATTAGTCAATTCATGTACAGTCACTCATTTGAATAATGAATATGATACCTCCGTACTTACTATTGTGATATAGATAACAAATGTTTGCTCATGTGTGGGTATTTTCAAAAATAAATTACATTAAATACTTTGATTATTATGTGATCCATTCATGTTTATCTTGGGCATTTTTTTTTTTTTTTTAAGGACTTGAGTGGCTTATTGCATGATGAACTCTCATTATAAATGATTGGTTGTATTTATCAATGTCACTGAAACACATGATTTTCTAATAGGAACATTTTATTGAAATTAGTAATGAGATACATGGTTATGAATGTTTTTCTTTGAATCAGATCTTAAAATTAGAAACTGCTAAAAAAAACTAACTTTGTAGAAAAAATGAAAAAAAAAGTTTCAATTTTGTAGATTTTTGTATAAGCTATCAGGAAAACCAACAGCTGGCTTGCACATGCTACAGTCGTTCAGCTTCTGTAGGAAATCATGCCATATGTCACATTTGAGACCTGTGGCAGAGACATAAAAATGTTATGACGTCTCCCTTGATAAAGACATAAAGCTGTAACTGATTTCTTTCCCATTTAGTAAACTTGAAGTTTCACTGTCTAAGATTAGTAGTACTTATATCTTCAGTAACAGTTTCAATTTTTTAGATAAGGCATTTAAAATTGAATTTTAACCTTTTTACACTCTTACTGCACACACAAAAAAAGAAACAACTACAACAAAACTCTTGCATTACAATTATATAACTTATTACTACGGAAAACAGGTAGTAGTCAAAATTTAATCTGAAGTCACTAATGACAAAGTCTCAGATGATAATGTATCAACATCTGTCTTTCTTACTTTACTTAGACCTATCTATAATGAAATAAAAAATACATATTTTCTGTAATATTTAAGGTTCTGAAATGAATGAATTGCATATAATTAAAGAGGTTAGTAAAAGAGATTGTAATAATTTCAAAGATTATATGTCAAGGGCTATTATAAAATATTTTAATGAAATGAAAATAATTTGACCAAACACTTATTGGCCATGATTTGGACAGTTTTGCAGTATAACAGCAAGTCTACCAAAAAAAAACACCCCAAAACAATAGAGAATGTTCTGTTTCAATTTTTAGCCTGTAAGAATATCTCCTTTCAGATTGAAAGATGAGTGTGTATCTCACAATATTACTCTGTTCCCGAGGTTAAGATCTTGTAACTCTCTGCACACTAGAAAGGTATTATTCAAACTTTGCTCTAAAGGCTTTTTAAGTAAATTATTCATGCCTAATACTTCAATTCTGTATTAAAGATACCAACACTGATGCTTTCCTTCTAGTCAACTCAGAAAATAGGTGCTCTAGACAATGAGTCATCTGACATAATTCAGAGTGTACTTCAAATTTAAAGGATGCCCTAAAGTACCTAATTGTTCTTTTCTGAATCTAAATAAAGACTAGATACTCATCTCAAATGCAGATGACCCCATTACAGACATTTACTTTTAACAATCAGCCTCTCTCTAGACTCTAGGCAAGTGAAAGGTTTTTGAGAAAAATCAACTCCTCTTCATCTCCCCAGACATTCATTTAGGATTACATTTCTTCAGCAATCTGTTAAAGCTATGTGTTTTTGCTTGTTTTGTTGGTTTATTTTGTGTTTTATTTTTAATTATTATTCTCAGTTTCAGCTACACTAAATTGAAGTAGTTTATTTATATTAGCCATGAATTTTGCTAAATAATAATAATTAAAAAAAGAATTTGGTAAGTATTGTGGTTATTCATTTTTCTATTTTGGCTATTTCTATTTTCTATTTTCTATTTTATTTTAATATTCTATTTTCTTTTTTGATATAAATATATATTACAGTATAAATCACACTATTTAAATAGATTATAGGATTTAAATATACATTTTTTAAAAGTTTTAATGAGCATCTCACATATATCAGCACAGACCTCTCTGTGGTCAAACATACTGTTAGCAAAGCACTTAATGAAGCTGATTAGCTTTGACTTGGTGCTGTGGGAATGCTCTCAAAAGAGGGGCTCAGTTGTCTGTGTGTGGGGGGGGTGGGGGCCAGGGTGCAGATAGGGGACGGGTTAGGGAGTCTGGCTTTAAACAAAAACAGGGAACCTGATCTTGACATACAGTATAATCATACAGGTATCCAAGTCCATGTAAAGTTGCCTAAACACCTGTAATTATAATACTTATGGGTACATTTTGGTTACGGTAGTGTAAATATCTACTAAATGAAAATATTTCAAATAAATTGTATTTAAGGAATATGGCAATAACATGAAATAAAAATGTAATGACCCATTTGTATTACAGTTGAAAGAGAGGGGAAAAAAAATATCTCCCATAATTGTGAAATGAATGGATAAATTCTTCTTGGTCTAACTACAATGGAAGTATGGATATCAATTGCATGTGAAAAATGTAGGTTATAACTTGCAGGAATGCAATTTATCAAACAAATCTAAAGTCCACTTCACCATTCAGTAGCTATTAAACTGACTGCAAAGAATGATTCTGAGTTTGAAGAGCATAAAGAAAAACTTCTTATTCCCCACAGAACAGCTATTTAGGGTATCAAATATACGGACAAGTAAAATAACTTTAAAATAACTTGAATTCATAGGCTCATATCAAAACCTGAAATATCTACATTTCAAACAGAAACAAAAAAAGCCAAAACACAAAAAAACCTCAAAGCATTGAATGAAAAGTTAACAATGATCACGCTGAATTGGTTGCATGATGCTGATAAAGAAGTGAGTTTTGTCAGCAGAGACCTTCCCATACCTTTATAGATGTACAAATTGGCTACAAGTTAACATCCAGAACCTGTTTCTGATATTTACACTTCTACCATGCATGGTTATTGTTGTAGTAGGCGTTTCTGAGGAGACGGGATGTGACGGTCAGGCCCTCCCCTGCTCAACGATTGGATAAGCAGAGCTAGTATATAAAGGGATGTCATGTAGAAATAAATGCCTTTTTGCCACACGTTTATACGGGGTCTGTGTGGTGATTTGGCCTCTCCCGGACGTGGGACGGTTTCATCGATTAACTACCCATGGAGAAGGGCACAGTCGTTTAACAACTGCAACAGGTTATTCTCTGTAAATAAACACAAAGGTGTAAGTGATAGTTCTTCAGAAGCTGACATTAATATTACAATTGAATAAATATGTCTTCTTGAAATTTCTAGCAGCCAAACAGTATGGTTTTAGACATCTTTCTTTTTCCCCCAAGAAAACAAAGAAAAGACACTTGTTTTAAATATGTATCCAATTATCACTAAATAGACTAACATAAGAATAAAACTATACCAGGTCCCTTTCCTGAATATGAGTCCTCTTTTTATATCCCCTTTACAATGATCCCTGTGGTTTTTAAAAAATATTTTCCAGCATCACTATATTTAACAAAATAAAAACTTTTATTATCTAGTAGTGTAAATTCATATTCCTTGTTAAGAATCACAGGGATCTACCCTTATGAATTTTAAAAACAAAGTTTTTTTTTCAGCCACATAAGAAGTGTTAAAAATGCTATAAGTATACCAATACTTCTGATGAATCGTGCTGAAAGTCCCATGTTATATTATGTTAAGCATTATTTTATGTTAAAGTCCCATGTTATGTTAAGCATTTTACACAGGTCTTGTATGTCTTGGTTAAATATATTTTGTATTTCTGCATTATGCAGCGCTGTAATGTGTATTTACTTAATGTCTTTACTGTTTCTAAGTCTCATAGAATTAAGGGCCTTTGGAGAAAAACACAACCAACCAAAAAACCTCCAAAATATCACATTTACTCACAATACTGCATCAAAGGGGAGGGGACGGGGGTGGGGGAAAAGTGAAGAAATAAGGGCTTAGTCTCTTAGACCCTGGTTTACATATAACTAGCTATATTTACTTTACATAAACTAGCTTTCCCCATTTTAACTACACTCTCCTAAGATCCTTCTGTTCCTCAATATGAAATTAGAAATTACTGTGATGATTTATCTCGATTAGCATTAAAGAACAAATAAGTAGGTATGACATTTTAAAAAGCTACAAATTTCTGGTATATTATCATTTTTCTATCATGTATCATTGCTTTCTAATCCTGCAAACCCCATAATGCCATCTTTACAGTCTCATATTTTGAAAATGATTTCTGGCTAATACATCTAAAAGACAATCAGTTTGAATCATACGCCTGTTCCATATTTATGTTATTGTCCAAATAAAAAGTTTTTTTTTTCACTTTGTTAAAAGTTACAGTATTGTCTGAACAGAAAGAAATTTAAGCAGATAGAACTCACGAAGGCATTGTAGCACACATCACCTTTCAATGGTTGTGGGAGCATCAATGTTCTTATATCCAGAAGACGTAAATACTGTTGTCAGAGTCTCCAGAATAACATGTTATTTTATCTGTTAAGAGCATTACAGAGACATCACGCTCTGCAAACCGAATCTGAAATAAATTCAGGAATTCAGGACATCTTTCTCACCTGATACCTGTGGGTCACATCCCTCCAAGTTGGAAGTCTCTGACACAGCACGGAGGGACTGGGATTGGCAAGGCCACACCCCACAGATTGAAAGATGGCCACCAGGGAACACAGTGACCCAGGAACGAAGTGAACAGGATGGACAAACAGTGTAGTGCATCAGAAGTATATGACACAGCACTTTGCATGGGCAGTTTGAGTAGGGCAGGTGTGCAGAGTGCAATGCTCTTCTTACCTGGGACCATGAGGAGATAATACTAACATGATGATCTTCCAGAGCGTAGCAGACAGGCAGAGGCAGATATGCAGACAGGAGACTCACAACTTCTCTAGACTGACATGCCCTCAGACAGACCTCCAGAGGAGTAAGAGTAGCCCATACCTTCAGCTGTGAGAAGCTGGAAACCTCTCTATGGCTTGAGGAAGGAGGATGGGGAACATGATGTAATGGGTGCAGGTGTGTCCTGCTCAGCCAACTTCTCTAGCAGATGGCTAGGCTGCAGGAAGAAATCACCACACTGTGAGGCACCTGGGAATCAGAAAGGGAGGCAGATAGGAGGAGGTCTGGTCTGACACATGCTGATAGGCAGTCCCTTTCTAATTCACTGCCTGGGGAAGAAGCTAAACCTGCTTCCTACGTAGAGGATGAAGAATGTAATAGCACCCAACGCCAAGGGGAATGGACCCTCATCTCTGCTTGGAGCAGAAGGAGATGTCTTCTCTTTATTCCAACAGTTCCCCTGAGCAACAGATAGAAGGCTCCGGGGCTGAAAACAAAAGAGCATCTGAATACAAGTCAGAGCTCAGGAAGAAGCAAGCATATGGAGTAGCGTCAAGTGACGTATCATATCATAACTAGCACTACCAAAAAAGGGTGAAGTCCCTCGTTCATTTACTTTTTTGTGTTTCACTGAAGATTGGGGTTTTTCTTGAGCTCATGTCTTGTGGAATTGCAAGACATTCAACCCTTCTCACCTTTATCAATGCAACCTTAAATGAAATATGTTTTTATATATATGCTTGTACAGAGCTGCTATCCAATCTGGCTTTTCTTATATACAATTTATTTTCTCCCATTCCTTGAAGCTTCTAACAATGTTTGAGTTGTGTTTCACACTGTCAAAAGTGGTAGTGTGCTGTGTACTAATTACTGTCATTTCTGTCATTCATTTTGGTGCCCAAAAGAAATCAGCTTCCCTATAACATACCAAAATACCCAGGTCTGGTAAAAAAAACCAAACAGTAGAACAATCTTGGTTTTTATTATTATTATTATTATTATTATTTAAAGCTAAATTTATATACTTTTTTTCTAGAAACTAAAAAAGTTACATCACATCAGAAGGTTTTTTTTTTTTCCTATTAATTTGTTGTGCATAATTAATAGCTTATCTCTACTTTCAAACATGACTAGAAATGTGAAATTAAAGCATTACACTTTTTAAAATCTTCTAACGGAAAACATATTTTTCAAAAAGCTAAGTATTGTATTAAATAAGAAACTTTTAAAATAATCTTAAGAAGACCAGCTGCTGCTGAATAAAGTTTCTAAAACCTAGAAGGTGTTAAAATCTTTTGACAATAAGGAGATGCATCAAAGGCTGCATCAGATTATCTTGGGAAGTAAGCATGGATTTACTTTGGAGCTACCTGTAATTATTTTCAAATAGAAGTACTACTATTCTTTCATTATATAATTTGAACAATGGAACATAAACAGAGATGTTTGTTTTCCTATTCCTAAGTGAACAACACTTTTAATGTATAATTTATTTTAAATTAAATCAATTCACCTATGTCTATATGCATGTGTATTATACTCCTGAAAATAAGGGAAACAAATGGCAATACTGAGAATACTTTAATAGATAATTACTAAATCATTAGTATAATGTCATAACCCTAAGCAATTAGCAGCTAACAGAACAGAAACTCTGCTCAAGAAAGTTCAATTTCAGGAACTAGTCATTTAGAGCATATATTCCATTACAAATACATGTGTTTTGCATCCAGGTGTCATCTTTTAGGTAAGGGTGGGCAATACCGTGCATATTTATTTGTTGATGAATTCCAAAGATACTAAGGGTGAATACTTTCATGCATACATACCTTTAACGAATTCAAATTAATATTAAGGGATGCAATGCAAATATATATATGTAAAGCATCTAAATACTAAGTGCAGAATTCTGCTCTAGATTCTTCCTATTTATTATTCTAAATGTAAAATAAGAGTGAAATTCAGCGCTTACATCTCAATGCCTGTAACCATTTTATGTGATCAATTTTTTTCCTGCTTGATCACAACCCAATGCTACAGGATGTCAAGATTATTTCATAGATGGCCAGACTGGGATCCCACATGACAGAAGATGATAATGTAAGTTAGTACAAAGAAATGATATGGAATGAAGAGCTGGTCTTGTAACCACATGATATGTATAAATCTGTATCTTCCAGAGGCATCTCAACAGATTTCCAGAGGAATCTTGACAAACTTGAAGGGTGGCCCCATGTAAACCTATGAGGTTCAACATAGCAAAGTGCAAGGTTTTGTGCTCGTGTTGAAGTAATCCCAGATACATATGCAAACTGGGAGAAGAAGAACTTGAGAGTAGCCCTGTGGAGAAGGACCTCGGAATCCCGGTGGATGAAAACCTGAACATGAGCCAGCAATGTGCTACTGCAGCTTGGAAGGCCAATGGTATTCTGGGCTGCATCAGAAAAGGGGTGGCCAACAAAGAGAGGGAGGCAGTGTCAATCCGCCTGAGGGTAGGGAGGCCCTTCAAAGGGTTCTAGATAATCTGGATCACTGGGCTGAGGTGAATAGGTTGAGGTTCATCAAGGCCAAGTACTGGGTCCTGCACTTTGGCTACAATAACCCCATGCAGCACTATAGGCTTGGGGCTGAGTGTCTGGATGAAACTGAAGAGGAAAGGGACCTGGGAGTGTTGGTTAATGCTTGGCTGAACATGAGCTGACAGTGTGCCCAGGTGGCCAAGAGGGCCAATGCTATCCTGGCCTGCATTAGCAATAGAGTGGCCAGCAGGAGCAGGGAGGTAATAGTTCACCTGTACTCAGCACTGGTAAGGCCACACCTCAAGTATTACGTTCAGTTTTGGGCCCCTCACTACAAGAAAGACATTAAGTCCCTGGAATGTGTCCAGAGAAGGGCTTCAAAACTGATGAGGGGTCTGGAGCACAAGTCTTATGAGGAGCTGCTGAGGGAGCTGGGATTGTTTAGTATGGAGAAGAGAAGGCTCAGGGGAGACCTCATTGCACTCTACAACTTCCTGAAGGGAGGTTGTGATGAGGAGGGGTTTGGCCTTTTATCTCAGGCAACAGGACCCGAGGAAATGGCCACGAGTTGTGTCAGAAGAGATTTAGATTAGATATAAGGAGAGTGGTCAAACACTGGAATGGCTTGCCCAGGGAGGTGGTGGAGTCACTGTCCCTGGAAGTGTTCAAGAGGCATCTGGATGAGGAGCTACGAGGTATGGTTTAGTAGCATGAGAGGTAGATTATGTTTTTGCAGTGGAAATTTCCAGTATTTATTTATGTAGCATAGGATAAGTTGCCTTTCACAAAAGAAGCTTCTGAACAGAGTAAAGTTGAGACTGGGGTGTTCCAACCTTGGTTAAATTGGCACAGGCACTAGGTAAGGTAATTATATAGGGGAGAGTCCACTACAGGACAGAACTAGTGTGCAGATTATTGAAAATATTGTCTTCCTATCACCGTAAAAAGTACAGAACATACCCAAAGACAATGGGTAACAGACATTGTATGGAAGTGTAACGTAGCCTGGAAGCATAATGTAGCAACAGTGTCGGAAGACTGTGAGCCTGAGATACTCAACCAGTGAGTGCCAGGAGAGGTTTTACCTGCTTCTATAATCTCTCTATATTTTTTCCATATAATCAAGGTCAAAGGAAAGAGAGGATCAGAATAGAATGCAGGAATAATAGCTAAGATAATACTTTTGCCCATTTTCATCTCTAAAGACAAAGACAATGAATGTGTGCTTAAATGTTGGTATTCAGAAGTCAGAATTATGCACTTTTATATCTTGTATACTTTCACTTCTTACTGTTTGATGCTTTCTAACTAGTATCAGGTAATATGTCAAGTGACAATCAGAGAGAAACAGCAGCAGAAAATTACTCAGAAGGCTCATTTTAGAAAAGATGCCCTGGAGAATGAAAGAATTTATTTATTTAAGTTTTGAATTTCTCACAACAGAGAAACATATTATGCTGCCAATATGAGTAGTTTTTCAAGGTAAAGAATGCTTATCTACTGCTTATCTGTGTTCTTAAAAAATATCTAGTACAGAACCAACAAGCTTAAAATCTTGTGAAAGATAATACCTTATTTAATTGGAGCTTTTTAAAAAGAAAACCAAAACAAACATTTCATAGAATCGTACAGTCATAGAAAGGCTTAGGTTGGAGGGATCCTTAAAGATCGTATAGTTCCAAATCCCCTGCCATTGGCAGGGTTGCCAACCACAGGATTAGGTTGCCTGAGACCCCATCCCATCTCTAGGGAAAAAATACGATTTGGGACCAAAGTTTCAGTTTGTAGTACATTGTTATTTACAGCTTCCCTGAATAAATTGTGCCATATAATTCTGTATACCAAATAGATTCTATAGCTCTACAAGAGCTATACAGCTCTACTATGCTTTTTTTTCCTCATTTAATTTTTGCATTTATGTATAAAACCTTATATATTTTGTGCATTACTGTTTATGTTCCTACCAATTTGAAATATAAATAAAAATTTAGCTAGCCCAGACTTGAAAATATGATTAGCTAGCCCAGACTTGAAAATATGACAAATAAAAAGACAGAAAATGACACCGATGCTGGTTAGGAAAATCAGTCTGATTGGAAGTAAGCAAAACATTATTTTTAGCTGTATAAACAAAACCTTTTTTTTTTTTTTTAATTAAAGCTAAATATCTAATTAATATCTTTTAGGTTTCTTTTTTACTTTTCATCACACTTCTTAATCAAAAGAGAATCAAAGTTGAATTTGAAGAGAATTAACTCAAAGTTAAACTTTGACTATGTATCTCAACTTTGTTGCTTGGTCTGTATTTCAGTAGTTGTGTAAAGTTATTCTATAGTTTTGATTTTGCACTGCAAATTACTCTCATGAAACATGAGAGGAGGGAAATAAAATAGAAAAATTTGCCTTTGCTAGAGAGTAGACAGATATCTAACTGAAAAGAACATTTACATATCCTTCATGTACAGTATCCTATAAATAGACATACTATCTCTCTTTCTATATATATATATAAATTTTTGGGTGTGGAGCTCTGTGAAAAAATAATTCTTTGTAAGTGCAAAAAAATATATTATTGTTTAAAAAGAATCATTATCATGAAATTAGGATTCTACACACTTTAAAGCACTGTTAGCAATTTTATTTCTTATCATTGTTAGGTTGTTCAGCCCTTTTCTTTGTGCTCTGGTAAGTCAGGTGTATGAATTATGTACCATAATCATACTATGCAGCCTGATATTTTTCTCTAAGCAATAACGACACTGTTAATTTAGTAATGAATACAGAATTTATATAAAAAAGAAACTCGGTGCTGTATTTCATAGATGATAAATTACACACTATCTATTTGTATGAGTCTAACTGTTTACCAGTTATAGTCACTGTAAGTAGAGGAAGAACACTAGCACTTTATTTATTCTAATTTATTCCACTTTTTTATTCCAAGAGTACCAGGTACTCTTCAGAAGACAAATAACATATCAGTATCCTTGTTTATACACATTTTTAAATTAAATTTTTGTAGTTACTTTAAAAAACAAACAAAAAAACAAACAACAAACTCAAGGATAATTTTAAAAACGATTTATAGAAAATATGTATTTTGTGATTACTTGTTTTTATTTGCATCTGCAGAATTTCACTGTGTTTATTTCTATATATACTACAGTATAGTGAGATGAAAATATAATCTGCAGTCCTTGATATTGTCACGTTACATTACTTTATTCTTGAATATCCTTGATAGAGATAAGGATTTTCTTACTCAGTACATGTGGCCATTCTCAGTGATGCTTTTTAGTTGATCTGAAACAATCAGATCAACTATATGGAGTAATTTATATTTGTTTCATATTATTTAAATTAGTATTATGGACTGATGTCCTTTAAAATTTAGTTACCATCAACTTCCAACAGTTATCAGGAAGATATTATTAAAAACATATATATATACGTAGCTGTGACATAATGATCAAAGAATCATAGAATGACAAAATAATTCAGTTTGGAAAAGACCTCTAAAGTCACCACATCCAAACTGTTAACCTAGCACTGCCTCATCTACCACTAATACATGTCCCTAAGTGCTATCATGTCTTTTAAATACTCCTAGGGATGGTAGCTTGACAGCTTCTCTGTGGAGCCTGTTCCATTGCTTCATAACCACTAGAGTGACAAAATTTTTCCCTATATCAAACCACAACCTCTCTCGTTGCAGCTTGAAGTCATTTCCTCTTATCCTGTCATGTGTTGCTTATGACAATGGCATACTAGGGTGTATAAAAAAGAGCGTTGCCAGCAGGTCAAGGGAGGTGATCCTCCCCCTCTACTCTTCCCTGGTAAGGCCTCATCTGGAGTACTGTTTCCAGTTCTGGGCTCCCCAGTATGAAAAAGACAGGGATCTCTTGAAAAGAGTCCAGTGGAGGGCCACAAAGATGGTGAACGGCCTGGAGCATCTCCCCTGTGAGGAACAACTACGTGAACTGGGTCTGTTTAGCCTTGAGAAAAGAAGGCTGAGAGGGGATTTGATCCAGGTTTATAAATACCTGAGGTGTGGGGGCCACAGTGGTGAGGCCGGACTCTTTTCAGTAGTGCGTGGGGACAGGACAAAGGGAAATGGGATGAAGCTAGAGCATAGGAAGTTCCGCACGAATGTGCACAAGGACTTCTTTACAATGAGGGTGATGGAGCACTGGAACAGGCTGCCCAGGGGAGTTGTGGAGTCTCCTTCTCTGGAGATACTCAAAACCCGCCTGGATGCCTACCTGTGCGACCTGCTGTAGGGAACCTGCTTTGGCACGGGGGTTGGACTCGATGATCTCTAGAGGTCCCTTCCAACCCCTACAATTCTGTGATTCTGTGATTGAAGTTATTTATTTTTAATTATGAAGATTTCACAGAAAATATGAGATAATCATTTTTAGTAGTGTGTATTTAGATGAGCTAAGTATGGTTCAAGAGGGTGTTACGTATGTTGTAGTATAAGTAAGTGTGAGAACCCTTCTTTGTTTTCTGGCTCAAAGCTTGCTTCCTGAGGTATCTCTTGTGATAAGACTCTCACTGATTTATGGAGGTGGCAAATGATGGGTGCTACCGTGTGACAATCAGCATCACTTTGTGGACATTTGAAAGCACCTTCCTTCAGAGCTATTTGCCTCTGGAAGAGAGTGCTCAGGAGTGTTTACTGGCGGAAGATCTGGCCTGTGACTAAATAGCCTCAGCTTGGTATGGGAAAATTGGGGAATGATACCATTGTGTCCTGTGAAAAATAGGATGCAGGTGGGCATCCCTGCTCCCTCTTAACTGCTGGCAAGGCCTGGAAGATGGGAACAAAGGAATTTCTGCTGAGATCCCAGAGCCAGAAGCTGCCATTCCAAGGAGAGCTGACTAAACCGAATGGGATTCGAGCTGTCACTCCAAAGAGAGCTGACTCAACCACTTTGGACTTATAAATAAGTTTCTACTACCACTGAAAAGTTGTTGTCAACGGAACAACGCCTGACTACCCACCACTGTGGGAATACAAGAAGGACTGTGTGGAGCAGCAGCTGTGGAGCAAGATAAACAGCATGAGAACCAAGGACACCTCTAGAAGATGAAAGAACAGCTCTCAGCTCTGACTGGATAAGCGCCCGAGTGAACGGTTGAAGAAGTATTTGTGGAATGTTCTGTTGACATGTAGGGGTGAATGGGAAAGCTAGGAAAAGAAAACTTGTGAAGGTATATCGTATAATCATAGAACCACCAAGGTTGGAAAAGATCATCCAGTCCAACCGTTCGCCTATCACCAATAGCTCCCACTAAACCTTGTCCCTCAACACAACATCCAATCGTTCCTTGAACACCCCCAGGGTCGGTGACACCACCACCTCCCTGGGCAGCCCATTCCAGTGCCTGACCACCCTTTCTGAGAAGTAATATTTCCTAATGTCCAGCCTGAATCTCCCCTGCTGCAGCTTGAAACTATTCCCTCTAGTCCTATCACTAATGACACGAGAGAAGAGGCTGACCCCCAGCTCACCACAACCTCCCTTCAGGAAGTTATAGAGAGCAATAAGGTCTCCCCTGAGTCTCCTCTTCTCCAGGATGAACATTCCCAGCTCCTTCAGCCTCTCCTCATACGGCCTGTGCTCCAGACCCCTCACCAGCTTTGTTGCCCTTCTTTGAACACGTTCCAGGGCCTCAATGTCTTTCTTGAAGTGAGGGGCCCAAAACTGGACACAGTACTCGAGGTGTGACCTCACCAGTGCTGAGTACAGGGGAACAATCACCTCTCTGCTCCTGCTGGTAACACTGTTTCTGATGCAAGCCAGGATGTCATTGGCCTTCTTGGCCACCTGGGCACACTGTTGGCTCATGTTCAGCCAAGCATCGATCAATACCCCCAGGTCCATCTTCTCTACACAGACTTCCAGCCACTCCGCCCCAAGCCTGTAGCTCTGCCTGGGGTTGTTGTGGCCAAAGTGCAGGATCCGGCATTTGGTCTTGTTGAACCTCATCCCATTGGCTTCAGCCCATCTCTCCAGCCTGTCCAGATCCCTCTGTAGGGCCTCTCTACCCCGAGCCAGATTCACACTCCCAGCCAATTTGGTGTCATCTGCAAACTTACTGAGGGTGCACTCAATGCCCTCATCCAGGTCATCAATAAAGATACTGAAGAGGAAAGGCCCCAGCACCGACCCCTGGGGAAAACCACTCGTGACCGGTCGCCAGCTGGATTTAACTCCATTCACCACCATATAAGTGATGTGAGAACTTGTAATAAATGATTGGGATTGTTCACATCTGAGTCCGTTCATCAGATGCAGAACACCACTACTGAAGATCAATGACTGAACTACCAACCATGCTGGACCCATGGTGGTGACTATATCTCCCTCTTGCTTCCTATAAAGACTCCTTGCTTCTGTTTCCTATCTTTTCTGTTGCCCTTCTTCCCTTCCCCATCACCCTAATCTGTAACAGTGTCTGTCCTCCAATTCCTCATCTCCCTGATTAAGATTTGTAATGAACTGGTCAGACCAACATTATTTGAGCCATTGTTTCTTAATCTCACGTCAGGTATACATATATCAAAGAACCTCCGCTACCTTCTATACATTGGAACGAGACAATAAGCTATTCTCTTAACGTTCATTTGGTATTTATCTCTTACAGAAATCTTGTTGACAAGTCCCTCAAAACTTTAAGCATAGTTTTGAGAGAATCAATTTGAGATTCTGTTTAAAACAACAAAAGTTGTCTCCAAAAGCTATTTTGTTAACACAACTCATGAATTACCTTCCCTAATAGGACTACCACTAAGAAAAAAGGAAATATAGAGAATCTGATAAAAAATATACAGTTAATAACAGAGGAAATAAAAATCACAAAATACAACAAGCACTGTATCTCATTCACCTTAAGAGTTCGTAGAAAGAACCTACCTGTTTAGGATATCAAGACTCTATTTTATGTCCAGTACACTGTCTGCTCCTGGACAGCAGTAGTAAGAGATATGTTTATTCAACACGATTGTGAAATCATTAAATTACCTTCTGAGTTATACATGGAGCACTTTTTTTTTTCTTTTTCTTTTTGTTCTTCTAGAATTAAAAAAAAAGTTTGAGGTAAAACAACTTTTGACAATTAAAATGATCAAAATTTCATTATCTAAAATTATGACAGTGTATTTACAAAATAATGTAAAAGTTGAAGATATTTTCATTGATTATAAAATCAACAGGAAACTTTCAAAAGAGAGGGAAAAAAAAATGAAAAAAGACAAGGTGTCAAAGGTCACAGGCCAAGATTTCAGTTTGTGCTCCAGACTTGCAGCTTTCTGTTCAAACAGAGAATTATGATTCCTTGATAGGAATGGCACTAAGATTAGTGTTCACTGATAAAATAAATCAGAGACAATGTGCAGTGGGACAAGTTGTCTTCTAGGCTGAAGTCCACCCATCCTATATCCTAGTTTAGATAGTGATCAACTGCCAGCACCTCTTAGTCCTGTCCCTTCTCTCCCCTTCCCTATCCATTTTACTTGGAATCATCTCACGCTTTTTTAGAATACATATATTATATGCAGGAAAGGTACTACAATCCAGATGTTATGGTAATTTAAGAATCCAAAAGAAATCTAAGTTCAGAATCTGGAAGTCACCATTTTCAGAAAGGGAGAGTGGATGTTGCAGGGAATGCATAAAATTAGAAAATGGTAAGAGACGTTAATAAATACAGAAATAGTAGTGCAAGCAACGGTGGAAGGGCAGAACAGAAGAGAACATGTGAAAGATGAGAGGCAAGGAAGACTGTAGCCTAAATCTGTGTTCATCATTTACCAAGATAGGGAAAGGGTAGTAAGTGAAAACAACATGAATTGAAAGGTCAGCTAAATGACTTGAAAGAAATCAGACTGAACAAACAAACAGTACATCATAAAAACATAGATGAAAAAGAAGAGACGAGAATATTTAAAAAAAAAACACCATAAGTTGCTCTGAAAGCTATGCCTTCTATTTGTTTCCATGGTAACTCTAATATGAGGGATGCTCTGAAAGTTATGTCTCCTATTTTATTATGTATGCCCACAACATCAGAGGCAGATGTTGTGGGTATGGCAGTATAAGTTGAACTTTCTGCCAATTTTCTGTTACATTTTGTTGCCTTGACACAGATGGCTGCAGAGGGGCAGTGTGACAAAATGGCATCTGACATGGAAGTGCGTATGAAGCAAAGGAGTGTAATTCAGTTCGTCCGTGTGAAAAAAAAAAATTACACCTATTGATGTTCATCTCCTTACCAAGGAGACCAAACAGTGGATGTGAGCACAGCGAGGCAGTGGATGGTACATTTCAGAAGTGGCAATAGTGTTGTGAAAGACAAACCATGTTCTGGATGGCCATAAGGAAATTAATGAGCACACTGTGCAGGCTCTTGTTCATCACTTGTGAAAATGCATAGTTAATGGTGGTGACTATGTTGAAAAACAATGTTTTGTAGCTGATAATTATCTAGTAGTATTATTATGCTATTTGTATCTAGTTTGACTAGAAATAAAAAGGAGGCATTACTTTTGGAGCAACCTTTGTAAAATAGGGAGCATTTCTTTTGGAGTAGCCCATGTATTATAACAAATGGATATCAGCAAACATATATAAATGTATATGCAGGAAGAGACTGGAAGAATTCTATAGTAAATTTCTGAATGATTTATGCCTTGGGCACAATTTGTTTTCACCATAAATTTGATGATGTAGCACATTAATACATCATCACAGTGACAGCAGTATGGTGATATATCATACCAATACATCTTCAAAATGACTATGATAAGAACTGCCACTTTGTTGATGCATTAGTCTGGTCCGTCATTAAAGGAAAGTGTATCTCACGGAGATGGAGTGTAGATAGAAAACAGTTTTTATCACTCCTTGTTCATTCACTTAGTTTCATAAAATCACACAATCATAGAATTGTAAGGGTTTGAAAAGACACCTGGAGGTCATCTAGTCCAATCTTTCTGCTAAAAGAGGTTCCCCGGATTATGTGACACAGGAAAGCATCTAGACAGGCTTTGAATATCTTCATAGAAGGAGAATCCACTACCTCTCTGGACAGCCTGTTCTGGTGCTCTGAAACCCTCAGAGGAAACAAGTTTTTCCTCATTTTCAGTTGGAACTTCCTCTATCCCTGTCTGTGCCTGTTGCCTAGTGTTCAGTCACTGGTCATTGCTAAAAAGAACCTGTCCCCATCCACTTGACACCCACCCTGCGGATGTTTAAAAGCATTGTTGAAGACTACTCGGTCTTTTCTCAAGGTTGAACAGTCCCAGTTCTATCAGCTTTTCCTCATAAGGGAGAAGTTTCAGGCTCCTAATCATCCACGTAGCCCTCCACTGGATTCTCTTAAGTAGCTCCTTGTCTTTCTTCAACTGGGGTCCCCAGAACTGGACACAGTACTCCAGATGTTGTCTCACCATGGTGTCCATCTCATTTCATAGATTTTGGAAATGTGTCCAACCTAAGAAACAGATGTAATTTACTACTGAGTAGGCAGGTCTGAACATTTCCAAAAAGGCTATGACATAGGATTTTTTTCTCATCTAACTAGTGACAGTGAAAATGAATGTAGGGGTTGAGTGCACTGTCAGCAATTTTGCAGATAATATGGCTGGGAGGAGTTGTGGACACATCTGGAGGGTGTGCTGTCATCCCTCAAGTCCTGGACAGGCTGGAGAGGAATCTGATAAGAAACAGCAATGGCAAATGTAGAGTCCTATACTCAGTGAAGAATAACCACATGTATTGATAGAAGTTAAGGGCTGACCTGCTGAAAAGCAACTCTGTGGAGAAAGACCTACATCTCCAGGCAGACAACTGTCCATGAGCCAGCAGCATGCCATGTGATTCTGTGAAGTGTTGGAATATTTGAATCTATTTCACCAGATCCACAATATGCCAATAACCAAATAAAGACAAGAATTGAACTAGGTGTAAACAACTTGACTAAAAATCAGAATCCATTGCTAGAGGTTTTGGAAACATGCCCATCCTAAAGAACAGATATAATTTACTACTGAGTAGGCATGTCTGAGTATTTCAGAAGAAACTATGACATGTAAGATTTCTTTCTCATCTAACTATACCCTTGGGGATTTCATCATCATTTCAGAGTTTGCATACTAGACACTTTATACTTTTTTTTTTCCACTCCAGCTGCTTCAGGATTTTATGGTGTGATAACCTGCAGATGCTACTGCTATAAACATACTGCTTAGTGTATTCAATTATGCTTGCTAAATGTCAGATTAGGTTTGCATATGAAATCAGTGAGATGAACTAAACTGTAACAGTGGATATTCAGTAACTTCTTTATCATAATCAGTGGTACATAGAATACATCCTTTTTCAAAAAGTTAGTAAAAATATTTTCAATTATTTAAAATTGAAACAATAGTGGACTTCCATGGAGACCTTTATATGATCAGTAGGTTTCATCATTCATTACGATGAACAAACATGCACTTAACTTAAATATAGTTGATAGTTAGATATGCATGCCAAGTTAATATTTTAACATTCAGTATAAATAGCTTATGTCCATTGGATCCTGAAGAAATTCTGTATGAAACAAAACACTGAGAAGCCTCTCATGAAGGTCTTGGACTTCTTACACTTCCAGTGGATAGAACAGGTTTTCTGAGAGTTCAATGAGGTTTAGCCAAAGGCTATTCAGAGATATACAGATAACTCAAAACATCTTCCATCACACACTTCCCTGTAGATTTGAAGACAGAGAAACTTGCCAAACCTGAGATAAGCCTGTCTGCTTAAGGTGGGATAAATTGACTGACTTTTGAAAGTGCATTTAAAAGAATGGGGGTATTGAGTTTGTATAGCAGAATAAAGCTATATTCTTTTTCTGTAAAGTAGAAGACAATTCCTTTATCAATTTTGCCAAATGATATTCATACACTAGTTTCTGGTCCCCAGTAATTTCTATTTAATTAAAATAAAACCCTTTCCCGCCTAAATTTAGAAAACATTATACACATACTTCCCCCTTTAACTTCTCTTCTTCAGACTCAGAATTTTTTCTTTTTTCCACTACTCAACTTCTTATGTTATTATTGTATTTCCAGATGAAATTGTTATTTACAAAACTGGATTCTCACTGTATGAAATTTCATATGTAAATTTTGAATTTGCACAGTAGATTTCTGAGTAAGAACATACATGATAAACACCATAATCTAAATTTATTTGCACAAATTAGGGAATTACATACAACATGGAATATACTTATATCGCTGATTTAATCTCCTTTTCCTTTTATCTCTGGATACTTCTGATAAGTTAAGCTCTACATGCCAAATTTTTAATTGAGCTATTTACCTTTGTTGTTTAGGTTTCATAAATTTCAGTTTGGGTACTGTAAAAACTTATGGGGAAGATGAAATAACTGTTGGAAATCACAGATTCCCTAGCTTACCTCCAATTTTATTCTTGAGTTTAAGTGTCAACAACAACCCCCCCCCCCCCCCCCACCTTTTTCAGCTTCTGATAGAACTACACATTGTCTGGTGTGCACTGCTTTAATCTGTGTACTTAAAATGTTTCTAGAAAATGAGAATGCACATCAGTCTCTCCTGTAAACTCTGCTACAGTCCCAGTTCTGGGAACTGGCTGAGAGATCTGGTTTCACTCATATGACAGTGAGTTGTTGTAGTATGCATATACCTTTAGCACCTCTCAAAGACAAAAGTTTTTAATTCCTTCCAATTCCTTCCTGGGAAAGTATCTGTGGCTTTCATTTTTCATTCATTAAACAGCAGGGAACTACATTCCAGCTGTCTATACAAAATTGTCCTCCTGTGCATTCAAAAATGTAAGGGTGATGAAACAAAAATGTACCTGCCTAGTGAACTGAGTAGAATGGAAAAGAGCATCTGATCTGATCCTTTTGTTCAGATGGTGGCTTCCTGCTCAAAAAAAAAAAAAGTAGAACATAATTGTTCTCTTAATAGTCAACAAAGAAAAGGCAATGATGCTAATTTTCTATGAAGCCTAAAAGATTCTTAATCATAAAACAGGAAAACTTACAGTGACCATTTTTAGTGACAAGATCTAATTCTATTTTTTATATATGCTCAAGTTCTGCTCCAGTAAATCTCGTAAAAACTTACAGAAACTGTAAGTTTCCAAACTTAGCATGTACATTACTTGATACTTTCATCAGAATCAATTCCTTTTTTTTCCCCAGTTCGAAAGGACTTAGTAACTTCTATATCTGAGATACCTTTTTTAAGTGCTTAAATTTTCAGTGGGGTATGAAGCATAACTAATCAGAAATATTTTAACATTTTTTAGATTATTTCAAACAATTTATTTCATACATACCTCTCATACTTCTCTCTACAGTTAAAATCTAAGTATCTTTTATATTTTGTCCATTTGTACCCCAAATTATTTTTAGTTAATATCTTTTATTTTTATTTTTGCTGAAATTTTATTCATTTTTAAAAATTGTAAAAAAAAAAAAAATGACCTACCATTGATTGTCACTAAAATTGCTAAGAAGGTTAATTTCAATATTTTATTCCCATTCTTACAAACAAGCTGTAAAAACAAAGTTTTTCTTTTGTTCTCTGCTCACCACTAAGGTTCCTTAGTGACTCTATTGTGAAATTTATGGTAAAAAAAAAAAAATTTCCTCAGACTTTACAGAATACGTACATTGTGGCTTCTGTTGGGGATTTTCCAGCACTATAAAATACTTTAATTTCTAGGTTAGGTAATATGACAATTCACCAACAGTTCACACTGCTGAAAAAGCTCGCAAAGGCCACTTAGAAAATTAGGAGAGAGAGGAATGCTTAAGTAATACAATAAATCTTTTCCATTTAGCTGGTTATTTCGAAGTGTAACCTTGACCTAGCCTCATCTTTTAGAGCACACTGCCTTGCTTGTCTTATACTTAAATACTTTATGTTAATATATAAAAAAATAGAGAGATGTGCTCAAATTAGAACTGTAGTAAAATAATGAAAGATTGAAACTCCCAATGGATATAAATTGCTGGACATTAGGCAGTCCAGTTATTGTTCTTATTAAGTTTTTAATATTTCTGGAATATTTTCTGTTTCTTGAATTGTCAGAGAAATCATTTAGTGATAAACCCAATACTCCATTATCATTTTTGTTTCCTTAAACATTGAGTAGACTTACTTGTACCAGGGACTACATTTTCAATATGCCTTGACATTGATCTTACAGCCAGTCTGTATAATCAACAAAAACAGAGTGGTGTGGTTAGAAAGGGATAATTGGGAATAAATGAAAAATGCTCACCTGTACAGGCTTGCAGAGAAAACTCCCAGAATAACATTCTCCAGAAAAAGATCCTTCCTCAGTGGCAGTCAGCCCTTAAATGGAGTCTAGGAGAGGTGCCAGTCACACATTGAATTGCCTTCACCTGTACAGCTGACTCATTGATTGCCTCAGGTGATCAACCCAAGGTTCGGGATGTAATTCAACAGTTCCCACACACCATCTTGCAGAGGTTTTCACAAAATCACAGGAAGATTAAGGTTGAAAGGCATCTCCAGAAGCCCTCTGCTCCTACTCCCTACTGTTAGATCAGGACAGGAAGGGTGATTTGTAGAGTTAGAAACCCAATGTATTCAGAATCTGCATTGAACTTGGGAAAATTGGGAAATGATGAATTAAAGGAGTAGAGATGTAAATTAGGAAAAATCTCCAAACACAGTCACACTACATCTCTACAGTCTAATTTCATCCCCTTCAATTATATGGCTGCAACTAAACTGACTCAAAACTTTAACAATTAATAACAAGCTAATTGTATTAGAAGAGGTTTAAGACTAAATTGCTTAAGCTCTCTATATGCATATTTAAATATAATTAATTAAACCTACCTTAGTTGAAAACCTACATTTTCTCAGATTAATCTAAAATGAAGCAAGATTAACTTTTCCCAAGCTGCTTACTTAAACTATCAAGCATCTAGTCCCAGAATTTTTTTTTATTGTATGCCAGCTTAGTATCATGGGCTATATATATGCTTACTGGAATGAGACAGGTGTCTCAGAAATATTATGTATGAAGTTTACCCCTTTATGTTGACATGTCCAATTTTCTTTTGTTATAAGGAAAATGGCAGTAAAAGACTCCTTACACCTGCATAAGGAGTGTGAATGCCAGTGCAGTATGAAGGCAGATTTTTGGGTGGCTGTTAATAGGATCCATCTTGTTCATAGTTGCCTATTGAACATTCATACTTGGAATGGGAAGCCTGAATTATATGCCTTGTTCCTTCTTAGGGACTTAAATCTCCTTTTCTCCGTGTAGAGATTCTTGAAGTTGAAATATTTTGCTTTCTTAGTAAAGCTGAATCACCAAGGAGAAATGCAGGCAAGATCCTAGAAGGTAGAAAAGAAGCATACACTGAGAAGGAAGAGTGCCTTAGGTTACAACTTGGTTGAAAGTATGCTTATAAATTTTACATTGAGGTTGTAAGTGGAAAAGAACCTGTGAATATCACTGACAGCAAGAAACTCTATGTTTTCTTTCTTTAGAAATTCCCAAGTCAATTCAGCTTTCTACAGTTGTTTTTATTTATTTATTTTTCTTCTGACTCAGTTTAATTATAATAGATCCTTCTAATTTGTCTTCAGAAAGTGAATGTTCATTTCAACACTAGATTCTTATCTGGTCAGATTTCAGTGAGGTAACTTGTCTTAAGGTACCCAAATTGGACATGTAAAAAAGATTTAACTGACTTTTACAACCTTGTTTTGATCCGATTTAGACAGAAGTTTTGTAAATTACCCAAAGCACAAAAAATTTACAAGGACTCTCTGAAACATCAGTTATATATTTTTTTTTTTGTTTCAGTAGCACATACTTATTATTCAACTAGTAATTTAGTAGTAGATAAAATGTAAGAAAATAAAACTAATCATGTGATAGGAAGTAGATAAAATTCAATTTAGTAGCCTGAATGAAGAATTTTCATAGAATTTTAATCATGCTGACTCCTACTGGTAACAGAATCACCCCAGAAAGGTAAACTGAGATGTCTTGTGACATCTGTCTTTCCAGTAGCTATAGAGGAGAACAGGTGAAAAAATGTCATCCAACTTCTAGCATAACTCTCTTAAATCCAGATAGATTTTTATTTTTTTTTCCTGAAATATCATAGGAGTCCTTTTCATATTGATGAAATCTACTAACAGTAATATTCTTTTTCTGTGGGTAGTAGTAGCATTTCTTCTGCATATACATAATATTTCATAAATGTTGTGTCATTTTCTTTTGAAAATTTAACAATGAAATTTTAATTATGTATATATATATATATCTTATGTAAATATGTAAACACATGTATCCTCTCACCACTTTAGAACCATTTTCTCATATCTGTGTGTTTTGATAGTATAGAATTGTGTAGTTGTTGTATAATTGTAATCACACAAGGTTGTAATAGATGGATAGTCAGAGGTTATAGAGGAATAACTCACCCACACTGAGGCTCACAGCTAAGATGGATGCTTGCCACAAAGAACTCCACACAGGAACAGTCTCCAAAAGAGATGCTGCCTTAGTGGTGGTCAGTCCTTAAATGGGATCTAGGAGAGGTGGAGTCAAGCTCCACCCCTTCCGGGAGCACAGCTGAATTACCTTCACCTGTGCTCCCGCAGCTGACCCGTCACTTGCCTCAGATGGTTAATCAGAGGTTCAGGCTGTGATTAATAGTTTCCCATACAAGAACTATTTTACTTTCTAGTGATATTGCAGTACAAATTCAATGTTATTTTTTAAAAAACAACCTAACATTCAACATACAATTTTAGTTTAGATTTCTTTCTGAAAAAAAATGAAGTCCTTTGAAATATATCTTCTTTAACTTCTGATTCATATTTTATATTTTTACCATAGAAGGTAGCTGCATATTAACATAGATAAGGTTTAAAACACTTGATTTTAATAAAATCCTCAAATACTCTTAGTCCAGTAATACATATGATCGTTTAAAACTAATTCCATATATAAAATTTCTGGTTCATGGAGCCTGGAAAAACAAAGCATAGTATAAAGAATAAGAAACTCAGGGCTAAACCTTGATCTCTTGCAAAAGTCATTGGAAAAAAAAAAAAAAGGGGGGGAGGGGGGAAGAAAAAGGAAAAGCAAACAAACAAACAAAACACCAAAAAAACCCAGACCTAATACGATGATGGAACAAATCTACTATTGGTGAGGTAAATTGCCAACATTGTTTTTACTTAAAATTTGTTTTAAATTATCTTTTTTTTTTTCTGTAAAATCTAAGGTTTGTTTTGCAATTTATTGTATGGTTTTAATCAATGTTAATTCAAGCAAGATTTGAGTGTTTCCCATTATTTAATTACACACAGAAAATCCTTAGATAATAAAAGTTTAATGCAATTTGAGCTTCTCAATGCCATTAAATCTCAAACCTGTAATGCTATCAAATGCATATGTCTCTGGTAGAGATTCAGAATTTAATCTTCTGTCATTCTACAGTTATAACAAATGCAAATCTCTGCAGGAATAAAATACAATTCAGAATCAGGTACAGAATATTATCAGTGAGAGGATTTGTTTTTATTTAGAAACAGTGGAGCTCACAACATACTGCAAAACCAAATAACATTAAATAAGTTCTGTGCACTTATTTCTAATAGTTATGTTAGTGAATTTTTTAAATGAATTTTTAAAATTTATTTTAAAAATATTTTTTTAAAATTTTTTAAGTGATTTTTTTTACCATACAGAAATGCCAGATAAGTTAAATGCATTATCCTGAGGCAAAGTCAGTGAACATCTGATGTTCTTAGCACTGAGAATTCCTTCCATAGCTGTGTTAAATTTAAGCACTGTTTTGTTCTATGTATTCTCCATCTAGACAGACTTGCACTAACCTCAATAACTGATCAGACTTCCCTAATTAGCAAGTACTTATGAAGATTTTGTCATTTAAATGGCACTTAGCAAGGTCTGTGTTGATTTGATCTTCATTAAAGGTCAAAAAAATTTTATAGTGTAAGAGCTGCATGAAGTGGGTCTAACAGAAAGAACCACCTTTTTTTATGGCTTGAAGAATGTTGTTGGGTGCAATCATCCAAACCCTAAGAATGAAATTTTAAAAGTACTTCTTCATTTTCTAATTAATCTTAGTAAAATTACACAAAAAGTCAGATTCCCAGGAAGGTACTTACATAAGCTTAATTTTTTTAAAGATATATTGTTGTGCCTTTCTATCTATTAGATATTCTAATAATATTCTGTATAATTAATAGATACAAGTGAGATTTACAGATATATGTCAGAAATAGATGTTCCTTTTTTTTTTATTAAGCACAAACTCTCAACATATCCAGAATAATGCTAAGTGGTAAGAATCAGCCTTTTGTGTGTGTGTGTTCAGGACAGTGTTTCTTTTAGAATATTTAGTTTATTTTTTCTGTTTAGTTCCTTATTTTTGCAACAGTTGAGGAATCTGTAGGTGGTTCTCTATTATCCTTGGCAATCAATGCATTAAGAAATAAAAGATAACTGAAGTCTCTGGCTTCAACTGCTTTAGAAAACTGCCTTTCTGAAAAGAGGTTGATAGTAATAACAGATCCAACAAAAAAAGTACATCTTATAGTGGTTGAATCTGTTACTGATTTTTGATATACTATATAATATACATTGATTCTACGTATCTATCATCTTCTATTATAGCTACATTTTTCAACTGAGTTCTATTTCTGAACTAGAGAAATCTTCCTTTAATGACTTTCACTTTGAGAACAGTTTTGAAGAAAAATAAATTTTCACACCACATAACTCAATTTTTTAGTAGAGAGAAAATATTTCTCAGGGAAAAAAAAAAATAAAAAAAATTTAAAAAAACCTCCCAAGAGAAAATTCACAGCATTTTCAAGCAAATACAGATCCATTAGTATAAATTCATCAGTTTTGAAAGTGATGACAAATTGTCTAAGCATTTTAACTTTATATGTATATATGTATATATGTATATATGTATATATATATATATATAAACGTAGATATTCTGTGATCCTCGAATTCTGTGATTCTGTGATATTCTGAATTTGAAGGGAAATATGGGAGTCAACAAGACCAACACCTGGTTCTGTACAGAACTAGCTACAAACTAAATATATGTTTGAGAGCATTGTTCAAATGCTTCTTGAACTTTGGCAGGATTGGGGCTGTAACCACTACCCAGAAGAACATATTCCAGTGCCTGAGCACACTCTATGTAATATCCAATCTGAACCTGCCTTGTCACAGATTCATAATGTTCTCTCTCAAGTTCTGGTGCTGAGTGAGGAGGGATTAGTGCCTGCCCCTCTGCTTCCCTCATATGAAAGCTGTTGGCTGCCATGAGGTCTTCCCTCAGTCTCCTCAAGGCTAAGCAAACCCAGTCACCTCAGATGCCCCTCATATTCTAGATTCTTCACCATTCTAATTGCTCTACTTTGGGTGCTCTCTTATATTTTTACATCTTTCTTACACTGTGGGGCCCAAAACTTTACACAGAATGCAAGATGAGGCCACATGAGCACAGAGCAGAATGGGATGATCCCCTGTCTCAGCTGACTAGCAATGCTGTGCCTTATGTACCCTAGGATACAGTTTGTTCTTTTGGATGCCAGAGCACACTGTTGAATCATATTCAACTTGCTGTCATCCAGAACCTGGAGATTGTTTTCTGCAAAGCTGCTCTCCAGTCCTTCATCTGCTAGTCTGTATATATATGATGAGTTGTTCCATCCCAGGTGCAGAATCTGGCATTTGCTCTTGTTAAACTCATGCAGACAGTGGTTACTCAGGCCTCTGATTCGTCAAGATCTCCCTGAAAGCCTTACAGCCCTTGAAGTAGTCAATATTTCCACTGAATTCAGCGTCATTTGCAAATTTACTTAGTGTACAGTGGAGTCCTACATTCAGATCATTTATAAAGGCATTGAAGAGAATTGGCTCCAGAATGAAGCCCTGGGAAGCCCTGCTAGTGAATGTCTGCCAGGCTTAGGTAAACCCACTTACTATAACATTTTGAACACAGCCCATCAGCCAGTTGTTCATACATTACATTTTTTTATTATTATTATTTTGTCTAGCTGGATATTTTGTCTGGAAGAATACTGTTTGAAACAGTATTAAAAGCTTTCCTAATATGCAGGAAGATTAGATCTGCTGTCTTCACTTGGTCAACTAAAATGGATAATGTTGCCACAAAAGGAAATGAAATTAGTTAAGCAGTACTTCCACTTGTGAATCCATGTTGGCTATGACCAATGTCTGTATTTTCTTTAAAACATTTTTCAATAACTCCCAGCACAATTTCTCCATAATTTTGCCAGGCACTGAGGTGAGACTGATTGACCTGTAACTACAGGGTCTTCTTGTTGCATTTCTTGAAAAAATTGGATATTTGCCAGCTTACAAATTTTGCCAGTCAACTGGAACCTCTGCAGATTCCCAAGAGTATTGAAAAGGAGAGAGAGAGATTTTGCAATAATATTACCCAGAAATTTCAGTACCCTAGGATGTATCTGATTTGTCTCCATAGAATTTTGTGCAAAATATTCCCCGTTAAACTCCTTTAAAACTGTACAAATGAGAAAAGATAACTTTCAAGGAACAGACCCTAATTTTTATCTGTTCCAAGTACTCATCTATCACCTCTTAGGTCCTGGATTTCCAGTGTGATTTTTCCACTTCCAACTCGTGACATTTATGCATCCAAACTATTCTCTTGATTTCTTAAAAATGTAAGATATAAGATTAGAGCTCATTACATTTTTGGGGTAGTCCAAATGAAAAGGATCTGGTTACTTTCAGAAATGCTTGCTGAAGCATAGCAGATAAACTGTAGCTGACTGATATCACTGATTTTAGTGTGACAGGCCTCCTAGCTTTTCAGATTTTTATTATTTCTGTGCATTTGCTAAGCACAGAAACAAATACAATGCTAAATGAAGCATTAAGCAAATTTACTTCCATGTGTACTCTGCTTACATCTGGGTTTCATTTTATTTAATGTTGCATTGTTATCCTCAGTGTAATTTTACACATCTGTTCAAACACATATATTCAAATGTAGAAGCTCAGAATGTACCTAGCTGAAATATTTAATTGAAATTTTGCCTTGAGCATTGATTCATTTCTATTTATTTTGTCTTAGCTGTGAGAAAACAGTGAATAAAATCTTAAGAATTAACAGCAATATTGCACTTTTTACATGTGATACACCTTTTTTTTTTTTTTTTTTTTTTTTTTTTTTGGTACAGATATGTTGCATTAGTTGTTTCAATAAATGCTGTACTGTGAAGAGCAGGGCTTGAAAACAGCTCCAGCTGTTGGATTATGAATCCGTTTGAATTAATTTTGATACAGTACCCTTGTTTTTGAGTAAATGAAACTTTACAAATAAGCATTATCTGCCTGAAATAATCTCCACTAAACAACACCCAGTATAAGCATTATTATGTGTAGATTTATATGATTTTAATAGGCAACTTCTTGAAACAATAAAAGATTAAGGATGATACTAATGGCCATAGTTTAGTGGGGAAATGTTGATGTTAGGTGGACAGCTGGACTAGATGACCTCGGAAGCCTTGGTGATTCTATGAGGAAAGCCTTTTAGAATTAGTTGTGTGGTAATAAAGTATGATTTACTGAGAAAAAATATTTTATATATATGCATAAAAATATTGAAGTATATTTATATCTACATGTATAAACATAGAGAAAAAAATATATATCATTAAAGAAAATGGGATTTCATTTGAAATCTCATTCTTTCTGTTTTCTTTCACTACTTCAATTGTTTCTTTTCTTAGGGTCTCCCAATGGCTGCTAATTGCATTCTTCCATATTTGAGGAAGATTTAAATAAATAAATAAATAAATAAATAAATAAACTGCACAGACAAAAGATAGTAAAAATGAAAGTTTTTAAACTCTTTCATATATCATGGGTATATATTTAATTACACCATCACATTTTTGGAGGTGTTTAATACTTACGAGCAGTTAGAGAGGATAATATTGCAGGCAACTTAAACTCCTAAAAAAAAAAGCTACAAAGAAATCCACAGAAGAGAAATTACCTGTGCACAGCAAATTCCTAAGGGATTGACATGGGGAAAAGAGTTGCAAGCATATAACATCACTAATGTTATTAATCTGAATGACAAGTAAGAAAGAAAGGATAACAATAGATGCTGACAGTGCACACCATGAGCCATGAATCAATTTATCCCGACACTGACAGTTCAGAAAGAACATTCATCTGATCACATGGTTAAACACCATCATTATCTGATCATGAAAGGGGGACAGAAAATCTTTTTCCTTCTTTTATTTCATTTTAGGGGTATACTTGAAGTATATTAAAGTTTTTCTTTTTTTCTCATTTTTCTCTTTTTCTTCTCTCTCTTTTTCTTATTTTTGTCTATTTTTTTTTAACCCTTTCTTTTCCTTCCTGCTACCTCTCCCTCATTCGCTCCCTCTTTTTACTGCTTTATCTTTCTCACTCTTTCTCATTTGGACTCACTGGTGTTTGTTTTCTTGCTTGTCTTCTTACTTCTTTAAAGTAATTTTATTTTATATGAATAATAATTAAAGCTGTTCTTTACTTTTGAGAACTTAAATAAAGAAAAGGAAAAAAACTTACTATGAGCAGTAAGGTCATTCCCATCATATCATTATCACAATGAGAGGGAGTTTCTGGAGAAGAGGATGCATATCACAAAATTTCTATTTCCTGATTTATTATGAAAAAAAATATATATATATATATAAATAATAAAAATTACAAAATCATGTTTTGTTACTCTAAAATTTATGTTCAGCTGTCTGTCCTTGTATTTGTTTATTCCTTTTTATATCACTCTTGTAGCGGGAAATAGAGATCTATTTGTATTCCAGACTTCAGATTCCCGGGCTCCAGAGTGATGACTGTCATGAAGAGAAAGCTTCAAGGAGATCTTATAGCGGCCTTCCAGTATCTGAAGCCTACAGGAAGATGAACTTTTAATAAGAACATGTAGTTACAGAATGAGGAGAAATGGATTTAAACTGGAAAAGAGTAGATTTAGACTAGATATTAGGAAGAAATTATTTACTTTGCCTGTGGTGAGCCACTGGACAGGTTGCTCAGAGAGGATGTGGACTCCCCCTCCCTGGAATCATTCATCAGCTGTCTGGATGGTACTTTGTGCAACCTCGTCTAGAGGGAGGGGTGCCCTGCCTATAACAGGGGGTTTGGAACTAGATGATCTTACAAGTCCTTTCCAACCCAAAACATTCTATGATTCTGACACTAAAGGTATTATATTACAAAGAAGATAAATGATGGCCTGATTGTAGCCATGCTTTAAAACAAAAGGAAAAAAATACTGCATAATGTAAGGGAGGTGGCTCCTGTCTTCAAATCCTGATAAAATCTTATTTGGGACTTCAGGTAGTTTAGTTTCCACTTCTGCAGGTGGAAAATTTATATGGAACAAATGCTCATCCTTCTTCTAGAAAAGGAGGGAGAGTCTCCTGCTGCAGCTTCTTCCTTGTACATATTTGGGAACAGTAATAATAACTTGGGAAGACTGCAAAGTCCTTCTTGAGTCCAATGTTGCTTGTCAAAGAATGATGAGGTTTTTATTGAATAAAGTTTTGTTATATTTATTATAAATACAGGGTTGTTTAATGGTTGGTTATTTAATTGTTTTGACAGATTAAGTAATCTATTTTCAAAGCCACCATTTATTTTCACTATTCATTACTGCATACACTATTTATCAAGCTCTAATTGATTCACATTGATAATATGCACTGGAGGATAAGCTCTTTTCCCAACTGTTTCTTCTTTTGTAACAGAACATAAAATTTTTTAAGCATTTTTCATAAAGAGATGTTCCACAAGTAATGTCTTCTACTTTATTATGTTGTCCAATGACATAAGAAGCAGACATTGGTGGTATGGCAGTAAAGGCTGAACTTTCTGCCAGTATTCCATTAAATTTTGTTGCCATACAACTGATGGCAACAGAAGGGCAGTCTGTCAAAATGACATCTGACATGGAAGTGTGTGTGAAACAAAGGTGTGTAATTGAGTTGCTTCATTCAGAAAAAAAATTGCATCCATTAACATTCATCAACACTGGCTGAATCTTTATGGAGAAGCAACAGTGAATGTGAGCACAGTGAGGTGGTGGGTGGTGCATTTCGGCAGTGGTAACAACAATGTGGAGGACAAGCCACATTATAGATAACCATGCGGTTTTTCCCAAGCAAAGCGTGCAGGACTTTCTTCAGCACTGCTGAAAATGCATAGGTAATGGTGATTAATATGTTTTAAAATACTTAGGCCTATTTCTTGTTTGTCTGTTTAAAATATTCATGGTAGGACCATGGTTCCACAGTTAGCTAAAATGTTGCAATTATAGTTTGCTTTTGAAATTAATTATAAGGAAAATAATGTTCATCCAGTAGATGGAGATAAAGTACTAGAAAAATATTTTTATTTTATATGATTTATTACATAATAAAGTAAATTTTTTTAATCAAGATTTTTGTGTTAATTGACCACAGATAGACTAGTGTTTTCATGGCTGTAAATACGTAAGCATCCAAATGGTATTCTAAAGTAATATTTATAGCCCTAATGTTTCCAGGAGACTAATTGAAATGTCTTGTAACAACAAATTTTTCATCAGCTTCACTGTGATTAAGAATCAATGCCTTGTCACTTATTTCCATCATACAAAAGTTATGTGATATAATTAATATCGTTCAGATTACTACTCTGGAAAACTTTTTTATTCAGTTAAAATCATACAAGCCTTATCTACACTGTACATATGTCATTGTATTAGATTATTCATGTTTTTTGTAGTCTCAGCGGAGTTTCCATCTTTCAAAAACTGAGATAGGCAGATCCAAAAATATCCCAACAAACACAATCCTCTGGACCCCAGGTGAGCTATTGAGCCTCCAAAATTTCTTACCTGTTCCCATTTAATAGGAAGTGAAACAGTGGCTTGTCTTCCAACCTTTGGAATCCAGTATTTTGTTTATTTTTACATTTCTGTTCCTTTTCTCTTTTACCCACTTTCTTTTTTTTTTTTTTTTTTTTTTTTTTAGCTTGTTTTATCTGTGTAACATAATCTGTCATTTCCAATAAATGATAGCACACCATCTCAGAAACAATAAAAATCTCTAAATAATTCTGTACAAATATAAACCAGCAACATATTCCACAAGTAGAAAATTTATCTATGTGTTCATGTACAAACTTATTTTCTACAGTACTATGTGGGCTGTATAAACATTCTTATATCTGAAGTCTAAAGGCTTAGATTGTGTGCTCCATGGACTGCCATATAGATTTCAAATGAACTATGTGAAAGTATAATAATATAGAATAGAATATTATTTATATAGTGTAGAATCATAGAATCGTAGTACAGTATATATAAATAATAATATTTTTTTAATTTATTCTCTCCTTTCTTCTCCTCTCCCTAAAATAATGTATCTTACTTAAAAAATATCAAAGGGGGGAATATTTAGACTTTTATTTACAGATTTTTCGGAGAACTTATTTAAAATTAAGAATAACTACAGATGTGTAGATGTACTGTTCTATCTACTTATATATATATATATAAAATAAAATATAATATTTAGATATTATATAGATATAATATTATATATTTTAAAAATTAGCTTCCAAAAGCAGAGAAAATGTATCATCTTCACGAAGTTCTTCATATCAGCGTGTCTCGTATAGCTTCTTTGTTCATTATTTCATCCTATTTTTGCTTCATGCTTTCTACTGTTAGGCATTTAACTTGGTGAGACTTTTAATTCCACAGGAAGTTTTGTTTTTTCCTTTTTGTCAATTGGAATTATGCAATTATCTCTGAAGAATCCTTGCAAAATAATGGCAAAACTGTCTTTGTGGTAACTCAAAAGCCTGAAAGTCCACTTCTCTGGACTTTCATCTATAAAAGCATCATGCTTTATCTGAAACAAACTTTTTTTCTATTATCTTCTAGATGACACAAACTGGCGGTTTACAGTCTCTGCTTCCTGGAGTAGAGCAGTTTTCTTTGGGTAACTGACTTGTAAATCAAAGCAGAATTTCAAAAGAATCAGAGTTGATAGATGTTTCCATAATGTGGCATGTTGTCCTATCTAATTTTCTCTGTTAGTACCACAGGGAGAAATAAAAGTTAAATTTAAAAAGTAATGCACAGTGTCTAAAGGGATTTGGTTAAAAAATAATAATAATAATAATAATGGCAAAAATTACTTCTGACAGTACAGTTGTTGTTTTGTTGTTGTTTTTGATGTGGGCTGTTCTTATCTTGACATAATATATTTTTAATCATCATTTTGAGTACATTTGAGTAAATACTTTTTGGAGCTTGGAGGCAAACCTAAAATATGGCTTACATTATTCCTGCTCTTAAGGATATTCTTGATAAGACAAATGATATAATCAGAGATGAACATTAGAAAAGCCTAATATAGCAAAAACCAGACTTGTTGTAATCACACCATATAAGATAAATTAGCATATATTTGATTCATTTGTACTGTTTATGCATCACTGACAAACAGATTACACAAAAGCGCTGTTCACTTAGCAGCTGATTTGATTAAAACTGCAAATACTGCATCTAAGTGTTGCTGAACATAACCTTTGTTGCTTAGTAACACCACATAAAATCCAAGTGGTGACACAGAAAGCTACAGTCCTGCTGACTATTAATCACTGAATTTTCTATGCTTATGAAAAATTTGTTAAGTTTGGCATACATTATTTTTCTACTTTTTTTGTTTTCTTGTAAAATTTGCAAACAGCATTATCAGTCACTTTTATATTGATTTGCTTAACTTTATATTAGTTTTTGTATAATAGAGTGAAGCATATTTTTATTAATATATTAAAAATAAATTTCTGATCTGTAGTAAATATGGTAAAAAATGTAAATATAGTGGAAAAAGTAAAAAAAAAAAAAAATCTATTTCTTAGTAAAACATAGAAAAGACAAACTTCCTTCTCAGATTCGAAATTCCTTATAAGAGAGTGATTTATAAAATATGTTGAAAGTCTAGTATTACAATTTTATTCACAGTAAGATTAGTGTTTAGCACTGAAAATTTAACATATTGGAATTTGATTGTCTGGACTTGTTTATGAGAAGCTGCCCAAGATTTAAAGGTGAAACACTGTTTTTTAAAAAATAGATTTTGAAATTAGACTACTGGAAGCATTATATTTATTTACATGCAGGCTTTATAAAATAGATCTCTTACTTGTTATCCCCTGATATACTTTGCTTAGAGTTTAAGTTTTTGTATCAAGAGACCTGAAGGATTTTGATTTTTCATTTGACTAAGCAACGTGGGACTATATTAAAACATCAGCAACAAAAACCTAATTTCTGTCAGATATTGTAATTTAAAAGACTGTAGAAGGCTGACTTCAGGAGGAAGAGAAATCATCATTCCATTGCCCTGAGCATGTGGAAAAGAAGTTAGAATTACAAATAGATATTTTATTGTGAAGATACTCTGATACTCAAACAGGAGTTGTGGATTCAATTTTAAGTATATTTTTTTTCTGGAATTTCTAACTTGGGCATAAAACTTTGTGCAGGTCTAAACAGAGTTGCACAAATTATGCTTTTACAGAGTTAGCTCCGGTTAGTACCAAAGAGGTGGTACTAGTTGCATCTACAAATGGTGACTAAACATAATTTGTCTGCGGCTCAAAACAATATATAAAATGTTGCTAATATATATATATATTCATATAGGAAAAGGAAAACAAAAAGGATAGCTACAGGGATGTATATACTGAAAGTACTTCAGATAATATCAAAGCAGTATCTTTAAAATGGAAGAGCACAATTATTACAGTTCGAGAGTGTAAAGATAGAATTCATCTTGCTAGGTATGAATAAGCAGAAGAGACTGGTAAATACTGATATTTATAAAGAGGATAAAAACTGATCTATGTACTTCTGAATTTGTTTCTCTCTCCTTAAATTATGCAAGTTTTTAGAACAAATATTTAAGGATAAATAACTAAAACCTCAGTGAATCAAATAAACACAATGAGTGCTTACACAGAATTATAATGTGCCAGATGACAATAGATGTTTTACTATATTGAAGAGAAAATATTAGTTTGTTGAGGAGTCATTACTGGAATTCATTGAGAACTGGGAGCAATCTGAATATCTGCCTTAATTTCTGACCTTGGCAGAAAGATGAAGTGAGGTAATGAAATTATTTGATATCATAAAATTGTCAGTCATTTTGAACAGACAGAGGTAGTGAAATATACATAAATAAAGGAATTGTCTTGGGGAGTAAAGTAATAGGATGAAGGGTAATTTATTTCTAAAAGTGAAAGTCCATTCATTTAGAGTATGAGAACTAGAAATTTTAGTCCATTCTTGGATCTGGAAACAAACAAACAGAGTCTGTGTACAGATTTAATTACTTGAGTTGAAGACAGAATATTCTGTTTTAAATAGATTTGTGTTCAAATCAAGTAACCAAATCTGTACACAGACTCTGTTTTAGTTTGTTTCCAGGTCCAGTAATGTTCTGTTTTATAGAGAGTAATGGGCAAAGAAAAAAAAAACACATTTTCAAAATTTAAAAAGAAGCTAACAATGTGTAACTCAATGACTCACTTAGCAAATTAGGATTCAGAGATTCCATTGATCGTATCTACCAGATTAAAAAAGTTTTAGCTCTTGATCCTATCCATCCACTGTCCATACTGCTTTGGCATAGCTACCTTAAATACAAAGTAGATTGAACACAGCTGTCTACTTTGACTAGTCTCTCAAAGGATCCCTCTGTTGTGGTGCTGTTGTTGTGCTGTGGTGCAGTAGGAGCTGACAGTGCACCAGTAAGATTCTTGGAGTCATTGACTGGAGATCCAAGGCCTTATCAGGAAGATTTGCTCACCCTTTAATGGCCAGTACAAAAGTCTAGTGGAGAATGGACTATCATGGCCTGAATGAAATCATGAAATGGCTGACTGCTTCCATGCTAGACATGCTAGAACTGGAATCAAAGGCACCAAGGGCTATGCTACAACTGATATAACTAATGTATTTTTTTTCAGTCCCTTCAGCAGCAGAGTGCAGGACAAAATTTGCCTTCACAGGTGTCCATTATATCTGGAATTGACTGCACCAGGGGTGGAAACACAACCCTACTATTTGTCATGGACAAATCCATACTGAACTGGAACACAATCTCCTGAAGACCTTCAATTTGTGTATGACATCATCATGTGTAGAAACAAAGCAGAAGTATTTGAGAAAGTAAGTTAAATTCGGAGCACCAAATCCAGCAATCCACAGTGATACAAAAAGGCACAACAAGGTACCCATTGCAATAATGCAAACATGTGAGGTGTTAAGTATTTTTTATACTGAGGGCTATGGGTGCTGAGAGATTTAGGCACTGAGATGCACATTTGGCAAAAGCCCCTTTGTTAGTTAACATTAGGAGATCAGTCAGTTGAGCAGGCTCTTGTCAATCAAGAATCTTATATGCTTACCCTCAGTAAGTTTGGTTATGAGACCAAGCTGAGAGGAAGTGTCAGTCTGCCTTTGAGTAGGAAGGCCCTTCAGAGGAACCTGAATAACTGGGCTGAGGCCAATGGGATGAAGTTCTACAAGACCAAGTGCCAGGTTCTGCACTTTGACCACAACAACCACAGGTAATTCTTGGGACAGAGGGGCTGGAAGATTGTGTGGAAATTAGACATGAGCTTATTGGTTGACTCTCAAAGAAACATGAACCAGAAGTGTGCCCAGATAGCCAAAAAGGCCAGTGGTATCCTGACTTGTATCAGAAATAGTCTTGCCATCAGGAGCAGTGAAGTGATCATCCCCCTGTACTTAACACTTGTGAGGCCATGCCTCGAGTACTGTGCTCAGTTTTGGAGTTTTTCAGAACAAGAAGGACACTGAGGCCCCGGAGTCCATTTAGAGAAGGGCAATGAAGCTGGTGAGGGATCTGGAGCACATGTCTTATGAGGAGTGGCTGAGGGAACTTAGATTGTTCAGACTGGAAAAGCAGAGGCTCATGGGAAACTTCATTGTTCTGTTCAACTACCTGAAAACAGGTTGTGGTGAGGTGAGTATTGGCCTCTTCTCCTGTCCTTCTAGTGATATAACAAGAGCAAATAGCCTCAAGTTGTGTCAGGGGTGGTTCAAGTTGGATATTAGGAAGAATTTATTCTCTGAAATGGTGATTAGGTGCTGGAATGGGCTGCCCAGGGAGGTGGTTGAGTCACTGTCCCCAAAAAGTGTTCAAGAAACATTTAGATGTTGTAGTGAGGGGCATGGGTTCTGGGTGTAATATTGGTGGTATGGACTAGATGATCTCAGAGGTCTTTCCAATGTCGGTGATTCTATGACTCTATGATTCCATGCTATGGAAAGGGAGAAAGTCCCTGCAATGCACATAAAATCATACTGGGAAAGACAGTCTAGATTATTCCTGCCTCAGGCAAAGGAAAACCCCTCAATAAGATTGCTTTTGTTCAAGGACCTGTGTGCCCTTGATGGGTAATGCAGAATGATATGGAAGTCCAATATGTATCTTAGGGGAATTTGATTTTCAGTGAAAATAACCAATGATTTGTCAACGGTTTACGGGCTGGTTCGGCCCAGTTCTGTGACTAATGGGGTGGAGGGACCTCATGAAGTCCACGCCTCTGGAAAAGGGAAACAGGGGACCCCAAAGTAATTAAAGAACAGCGGCAACAATCTGAGGAGGAACAAACTGGTTTATTAAATATAATGAGAGAGAGTATCTGAAAAAAAGAAGCTGTAGGCCTTACAGTAATGCTGAAGCAGCACGCGCAGTTGGGCAGCAGCGAGGAGAGACGAAGCAGAAGAGCAATGAAGGAAAGCGAAAAAGGAAGTCAGGTGACCCAACAGCACATTATATGTGTTCCCCCCTGTGCAAGAATGATATCAGCACAGCGAACAGTCTTCTGGGGAACGTAGTGTCTTCTCTTAGTATGTTGAACTGGGACATTAACACTTTAATTCCCAGTGCACTACATGATGTTATGACGTGGAATACTGATGACCATAAAACCATGACAGATTTGAACTTAATGATGTCAGTTGATACATAATGCCATGGAAACTACAACAGATATAAAGATCACAATAACACTATTTGATAGAGAAAATTCTCATCTAGGAGACACTATTTTCCACCATAATCACTACCATTAGCTATGCATTTTCAGCAGCAATGAACAAAAGCCTGCATGCTGTGCTTGTAAAGTCTTCACCAATGGAAGTGACACACTTGTCACTGTTGCCATTGCTGAAATGCATCACCCACTGCCTCACTGTGATGACATTCATTCACTGTTCAGTCTCCATAAACAATCAGCAAGCATCGATGAAGGTCATCGAGTGCAATCTTTTCTGCACAGAGAAATTCAGTTACACACCTTTACTTCCTATGAGCTTCCCTGTTAGACATCAATTAATCATATGTCCCTCTGTTGCCACCTGTTGCACAGCAACAAAATTTAAAAGAATATTGGCAGGAATATTCAACCTCTACTGCCCCATCACCAACACCTGCTTTTGACGCTATGGGCCAAGATACTTGTCTTAGTTTCATCTGGGATGGAATTGTTTCTTCAGAGCATCTGGAATGATGCTATGTGCTGGTAACACATAGGTGTTTATAGTTGTCTGCTAAGTGTTGTACACAGCCAAGGACATTCACAGTGAAGGGCCCAAGGATCTGGGAAGAAAAGAAAAAAACGGACAGCTGGCTTAAACTAACCAAAGGGACACTACATACCATATGACATAAAGCAGAAGGAGTCTTGAAGGAGGTGGGAGGTTAATCTCATTCTCTTCTACTGCTCAGGGGGCTAGCTGGGCGTTCATCAGTGGCTGGTGAACAATTGGTTGTGAATCACTTGTTATATACATTCATATATATATATGTATTTATATGTTTATGTATAGACATAATGATTATCCTTTTCCTTTTCTTAATATCTTAATAAATAGTTTTATCTCAATCCACAAGTTCTACTTTGTTCTTGTTGTTGTTATTTTTTAATTGTCATCTCCTTCATTTCACTGATGACTTGGAGGAGCAAGTGGACAGCTGCAGTGCTCAGCCACTTGCCAGGTTAAACCACAATAATTATCACAGAATCATAGAATGGCCTGGGTTGAAAAGGACCACAATGATTATCTAGTTTGAACCCCCCTGATATGTGCAGGGTTGCCAACCACTAGACCAGGCTTCCCAGAGCCACATCCAGCCTGGCCTTGAGTGTCTCCAGGGATGGGGCATCCAGAGCCTCCTTGGGCAACCTGTTCCAGTGCATCACCACTCTCTGTGTGAAAAACTTCCTCCTAACATCTGACCTGAACCTCCCCTGTCTCAGTTTTAAACCATTCCCCCTTGTCCTATCACTATCCACCTTCATAAATAGCTGTTCCCCCTCCTGTTTATATGCTGCCTTCGAGTACTGGAAGGCCACAGTGAGGTCCCCCCAAAGCCTTCTCTTCCCCAAGCTAAACAAGTCTAGTTCCCTCAACCATTCCTCATAGGAAAGATGTTCCAGCCCTCTGATTATCTTAGTGGCCCTCCTCTGAACCTGTTCAAGAACTCCATGTCCTTCCTGTACTGGGGGCCCCAGGCCTGGATGCAGTACTCCAGATCAGGCCTCACAAGAGCTGAGTAGAGGGGGACAGCCACCTCCCTCTCCCTGCTGGCCACTCATTTTTTAATGTAGCCCAGAACACAGTTGGCCTTCCAGGCTGCATAAACCAGAAAGCATTACTTTCAGAGCAGCCCTCATATATAATGCTGTATAATGTCATTGTTATGGCTACTATATGTCACGTCAGTAATATTACAGTAAGAGTCGCTCAAACTAATGATGGAACTGGGCAAGTTGATAGAATCATAGATGTGCAGCTGAAAAGGAATGAGAGCTAGATTCAGCATATAGCTATCCAATACCACACACCATGTTTCCTGCACTGAAGGACCATTAAGACAGAGGGAGCCTGAAGGCACAGACTAAATGAACTCAATAGACATTTTAAAGGAATGGTCATTGAAATGATATATTCGTTTGCATATCAAAGATCAGGGAAAGTGTTGGTGATCAATTAGGGTGTATTATAATGTGCGAAATGATGTAAATTAAAGGGTGGATTATGTCCTGGGGTCAGCTGGGATAAAGTTAATTTTCTTCTTAGTAGACAGTATGTTGCTGTAGTTAGAATGAAAATAATAATAATAATAATAATAATAAATCATAACATATTGACATTCAGTTTTTGCTGAGCAGTGTTTATGCTAAGTCAAAAACTTTTGGTTTCTTATACTGTGCTGCCTGCGAGGATTGTGAGTGTGCTCAAGGTGTACATGTTACCCAAACTGGCAAAGAGATATTCAATACCATGTGACAATATATTCAACAATAAAAATAAGGGGTGTTGGTGAGCATTTGCATACATTTTCGTTTAGGTATCTATTCTTCTTCTTCTTCTCTCTCTCTCTCTCTCTCTCGACACCAAGATGAGTGGTGCGGTTGATATGGTGGAAGGAAGGGATGCCATTCAGAGGGACCTTGACAGGCTGGAAAGCTGGGCTCAGGTGAACCTAATGAGGTTCAACACAGCAAAGTGCAAGGTTTTGCACTTGGGCCAGAAGAACCCCAGGCACCTGTACAGGCTGAGGAGTGGTCCTTGAGAGCAGCTCGGCAGAGAAGGACCTGGGGGTCCTGATGGACGAGAGACTTAACATGAGCCAGCAGTGCGCTCTGGCAGCTCAGAAAGCAAATGGGATCCTGGGCTCCATCAGGAGAGGGGTGGTCAGCAGGGATAGGGAGGTGATTGTCCCTCTCTACTCGGCTCTTGTGAGGCCCCATCTGGAGTACTGTGTCCAGGTGTGGAGCCCTCAGTACAAGAAGGACATGGAGATTTTGGAAAGGGTCCAGAGGAGGGCCACGAAGATGATCAGGGGGCTGGAGCACCTCCCCTATGAGGACAGGCTGAGGGAGTTAGGCTTGTTCAGCCTGAAGAAGAGAAGGCTGCAGGGTGACCTCATTGCAGCCTTTCAATACCTGAAGGGAACCTACACCCAGGAGGGGAATAAACTCTTTGAAAGGGCTGACAATAGCAGGACAAGGGGAAATGGATCCAAGTTGAAGGAGGGAAGATTTAAGTTGGATGTTAGGGGGAAGTTCTTTACTAGGAGAGTGGTTAGGCCCTGAAACAGGCTGCCCAGGGAGGTTGTGGATGCCCCGTCCTTGGAGGTGTTCAAGGCCAGGTTGGACGGGGCCCTGGGCAACCTGATCTAGTAAATGTGTATGTTGGTGGCCCTGCTAGGCAGGGGGGTTGGAACTACATGATCCTTGAGGTCCCTTCCAACCCAGGTCATTCTGTGATTCTGTGATTCTATGATTCTCTTTCTTTCTTTCTTTACTTCTTTCCTTCCTTCCTTCTTTCCTTCTTTCTCTCTTTCTTTCTCTCTTCCTCTTCCTCCTTTCTCTCTTTCTTTCTCTCTTCCTCTCTCTCTTTCTGTCTTTCTCTCTCTCTTTCTTTCCTTCTTTCTTTCTTTCTTTCTTTCTTTCTTTCTTTCTTTCTTTCTTTCTTTCTTTCTTTCTTTCTTTCTTTCTTTCTTTCTTTTCTTCCTCTTTCTCTCTTTCTTTCTTTCCTTCTTTCTTTCCTTCTTTCTTTCTTCCTCTCTTTCTCTCTCTCTTTCTTTCCTTCTTTCTTTATTTCTTTTCCTTCTTTCTTTCTTTCTTTTTCTTTCTTTCTTTCTCTCTTTCTTTCTTTCTTTCTTTCTTTCTTTCTTTCTTTCTTTCTTTCTTTCTTTCTTTCTTTCTTTCTTTTCTTTCTCTTTCTTTCTTTCTCTTTCTTTCCTTCCTTCCTTCCTTCCTTCCTTCCTTCCTTCCTTCCTTCCTTCCTTCCTTCCTTCCTTCCTTCCTTCCTTCCTTCCTTCCTTCCTTCCTTCCTTCCTTCCTTCCTTCCTTCCTTCCTTCCTTCCTTCCTTCCTCCCTTCCTCCCTCCCTTCCTCCCTCCCTCCCTCTCTCCCTCCCTTCCTCCCTCCCTCCCTCCCTCCCTTCCTTCCTCCCTTCCTCCCTCCCTTCCCTTCTTCCTTATTATACTGTCTTCATCTCTTCTTGAGTTCTCGTATTTTTTTCATATTCAATTTCTTTGTGCCACTTTGGGAAGGAGTTACTGAGTGAATGGTGCTTAGTTGCCTACCAGTTTAAACCACAGCAGTCATTTAACTCTGTTCTGGGACTGGTTCAATTAACATTTTCCAAGAGCAAGCATAATCATCATTCCCAAGGTAACTGATTGCTGTGACCACTCTTAAAAGACAATTTGGAAAACAGTAAAGCATATATAATTTGATCTGTCCTATTTCTTACCAAAAACTGTATTAGAAGGATTTCCACCATGACATTAAATATTCTTATCTTCAAACTTATACTATTAAAAAGACTGTAACAAAGCAAAACAAAACAAACAAACAAACAAACAAACAAAGATGGTTCTATATCCTCAGTATTTCTGAGTCTTTCTGAACAAATCAACAAACCAACAGCAAATTCCTAACAGTAAAATTGAGTGTTTTCTATACACATCAACTTTACTAGAAATCTAGGGACTAAGTTCATGAAGCCAAAGTTCTCTAGAGAAAGCTTTCAATTTTTCGGGCGCACATCCCTTTATTCTACCTGACCCCAAGTAAAGGGGTGTTGCCCTTAAAATGATTCTGTATTTAACAATACAGAAACAGCCAGAGGCAATACATTATGTCTTTAATAATGAGACAGATATCTTGCAAATAAATACGTAACTCAAAGATAATGTGGACAAAAAGCTTCAGTACATGTATAGTCCCAAATATGCTGAAAATCAAAAGCAATTAATCAATAACTGCATAGGAGAAATTCTCCAGCAGCAACCTAAACAAAATAGTTACCTTAAACAAATGTAAACACTTATCAGGTAAATGTAATAATTTTATGAAAACCATTTTATGAAGTGATTATATTCAGTTGAAAGTCACAGGACTAAATAATAAAGTGAATTGCTGTCAGGCTTTTGTTTATAAAGTAAAACATATTCATGTACAGATATAAAACTTATAGTTCATAGCACAAAGATTCATGTAGTTCTCATTTCAGAAGTACATCTAAAAGGTTTTGACCACAAACATAAGATGAACTTTATGCCCAGACATCACTAAAGTTTATTAATCCTTCAACTGTATACATGCTAGGCATCTCTTTCAGTGTAATTAGATTTTCTTCACTGCCAGTAGAGGAGTCCATCCCAAACAATTTTGACATTGACATCAAGTGTCTTTGCCTGAAGGAACTGATTTCTACTTTACAGTTTTCAGTGCTGTTGCTTAAATATTTAACTTTTATGCAAATTTTTAAGATAAGGCATATGAACAAATACTTATGAAAGAAATATCTTTGAAAATCTACCAATAACTGTTTCTCAGATAATATTCATAATGAGCAAATATATAGTCATTACTGGTTGATTATATACAACTTTACATCTTACCTGCATTTAGATTAGTTCTGTGTTCGTGTATGCAATTATACAAAATTTTGCATTAAAACGGCTGCAGTATAAAAGACTTGAACATGACCCATGACAACACCTTTCACACAATTAAATGATATATTTTCTCTGAAATTTAAAGCCAACAATAATCTGTAATTTGAATCTCCTGAATCAGTATTGGAGGAAAATTAAGTTTCTAGAATCCCTTCTTCTTTGTGTGGTTTATATTAATTGTCGGAAAGTGTATGAATATCACTGTGGCTACTCATTACACAAGCCTATCCAGATCCATACACAAAGTTCAAATTATTCAAAATACAGAGAAAATAGAATATCTGTCATTTGTTACAAACATAAAAATAATTGTATTGACCTTTCAGATGAAAGATCTCAGAATTCAGTCTAGGAGGCTCAGCAGAGCAAATTCAGGAAAGAAAACAGAACAGAATAAATGTAGAACATTTATCAGCATTGTCTCTCAAACTGGTTTAAATTCTGTTTCAGAGATTTACCGAGTCAGAGGTGGTAACTTCATATTTGTAGAATATTTTTACCCCATTATTATATGCAAGCACTGAATGAATAGATGTTAATACCAAAACTTCTGTGCTGCGTTAGACCAGGGAACTGCATGGTGCCTTTCAGCAATAGTAGCCACTTAAAACAAAAAAACAAAAAAAGCAGATATGACGTTCTGCAACTAGTGAGGCGGGGGAACCCATGGACCCACGCCCTGGGAAAGAGAAAAGGGGAAAAAGGGTAGAGAGATGGGCCTAAAAACAAAACAACGGCAATGATCTGAAGAGAAACAAGCTATTTTACTAAATAAGATACCAGAATGCAAGATAACATACTATAATACAACATAACACAATATAATTAGAATTGAACCTAATAAATCAACTATAATGAGAGAGTGTCCAAAAACTGGAGGCCTTTCTCTAATGCTTAGGCGAGATATGTAGACGGGCTGAGCAGAGGAGAAAGGGGTCCCATGATGTTGCCAGGAGTTTTATCACCTCTGTGAACGTAGTCCTCTGGGTGATATAGTTCTTCTTTTCTTCTGGGACAGGTACCCAAAACTGGAGCATTAACTCTAACTCCCACTAACTCCCACTGCACTACATGACGTTATGATGTAGAATACTCATAAAACCATGACACCTGGATGACTGACTTGTCTCTTCTCAAGCCGTGAATTTTGCAAGTGCATGATTCCTTATGTGAAAACTGGTTTGTAACCTAGACTGTGTTCCCAAACAGCCTGCAAAATGTGTTTGAAATAGGAATTTACACTGAAAATTGATTTTACTTTCTATTTCTTTCCTACTAGTGTGTAGCATTGACCTTGATTTTTTTTGACCACTTCTGAACCTATGTTTTCATTAGCTAGTTGTCTTTACTATAAAGTAAGAGTTAGTAACCTGTGTAGGTTACATAAACTTTATGTTGTTAGCTTTTTTTTTCTTTTTTTTTCTTTTTTTCCCCTCAATCACTTTATACTTGTCTAAGGTAACACTTATTTTCCATGTAGCATCTCTTGACACTATAAATTTTGAAAGATCTTCCAGCAATTCTTTATGACTTGCCTGTATCTCCTCAGTCTCTAGACTAACTTCGTACTATCAGCATATTTTCTGCACTTGTTTCTCACATCTGGCTTATTTCTGAAATCAGTCAATAGCACAAATTCCAGCATAGATCATTAGTGAGATATAGTGACCTCTAGTGATCTTTCTTAATTAAGAGATTCAATACCTTAATTTTACCCTGCTTCCTAAACTTCAGCTACTTATTTATTTTTCAACAGTACTCCTTCATATTCTTAGCTGTTTTTTTCTCAATAAATTCTCAAGACTGTGTCAAGTCTCTTACACTGTGCCAAGAGCCTTGTGGAAATCCAATGAGACTATGTCATCTGGATTGTCTTTATCCATGTGCTTGTAGACTATTTCACATTATGAAAATAATTTTACAATGCAAAATTTAATAATAATAAACCAATTCACTATTTCTGATATATCCTGCTTTTGAAGTTAGTTGAGTTCTCATGGCATTTTCTGCTGATTTGTTACTAGTTCTTCAGATTTTCATTTAGAAACACTCAAAAGAACTGACGTGACATTTACCATTTTCCACCTTGAGGTGTTCAGGATATTTGAAATCACAACAGTATTCAATTAATGCATTCTTAAGTTGGGTTTGAACTCCTTGATGAACACTGGTAGGTTGTCATATGTAGTTACTATTAGTTTTATTTTTATTCCACAACCACTTCTGCAGTGATTTCATCTGAATTTTCCCCCACAAATAGAAGTTAGAGTATGACACACAGTTTCTTTAACGGTAAACACTAATGTGAACTTTTTTTGTGTTTGAAGAAAATATCACTACTAGATTTTAGTCTATGAAATACATACTCCACAAATTCTTTTTTGTTTTGCTTGTGAAACAGCAGTTCATGTGAAATACTTTTTTTTTCCTATTTTCTTCACTTCAACATTCTATCAGTTTTTTAAAATTTTATCTTCTTTTTTTTTAGTAAGGATTTGACATGAAAACACTTGAGGTTTTGGTGCCATCAGAACCCTATTTACTTGAAGATTTTGGTTATATTCTGAATAATTTTAACATAGAAGAAAATGTAAACATAAATAGAGATTTTGTTTTATGCAGTCCATTTGTTTTCTGTCACTTTTTTTTTTTCTTGAAGAATGTTTTATTATTGTTATTAACAGTTCATGAATTGTTAACAACTAAAATGGCAAATATATCACATAGCTATATCTGACATTTATAAAGTCGCATATATTGTTTTACTAAAGTGCAATGAGTTTTGTTACAGTGTTGGATGCTAACCAGAGAGAATTTTTTTGCAAACTAAGAAAATGAGTTTACCACATAAAAATTAAACCAGTATGCCAACAGAAAAGACAGCATGCTTTTGTAATTTTAAGATAATTGAGGGAGGAAAGATCTCAACATTTCTAGACTCAAGATTTTTTCTGACCTGAATCTCCTTCTGTCTCCTGTTTTGAATTAGAGGATTAGGGGATTATTGTTGTTGACAATTACTTTTTTTTTTTTTTTTTTTTTTTTTTTTTTTACTTCCTATTAGTTATTAGAATGTTCTTAGGTATTATCTAATTATGTTAATTCAGCCATAGTGCAACAGTAGTAACTGCTGAGCCCATATCAGAATAACATTCTACAATTTTCTAATATTCATTCATATTTTATTTTTTTTCTGTATTTATTTTTATTGTGAGTGTTTAATCCAGTTTAACCTCTGCAGAATTTATGTTAAATGTTTTACCATCTTTTTTTTTCTTATACTAAATGCATTGCCATACCTGCTTAATTTGCGAAGTATGTCTATACTTCTGAGTAACAAGGTCTCTAATGATTTTTTTTTTTTAATATAATCCATTATTGGTGCATTGTAACACCACTTAATAGCGTAACACATGCTTTAAGCCTCTACCAGCTGGCATGGTCAACTACTGCTAACTCCCAGTTCCCAGATAATGTGAATTTGATGATCGTTCTCCATTGCAGAGATATAGAAATGAATAGCAATGGAGTTAATCACTAGTCCTGTTTCCATAATGTTCCTATAAAGATTTGTTACAATGCCACGGATAGAGAAGCTCATACTCATTTACAGTGCTGACTCTACATCTAGGTAATTTCAAATCATATTTAACACAAACCAAAGGAGTCTGATGGGTATTAGCAGAAAGGAAAATCAGGCCAAGATAATGTAAGAATATGGGAAAATATTCATGGACATTACTTTTTCTCTGTAAGACCTAGAAGTGATTTAATTATGTACATATCTATTCTTTTTCTTTCCAGTCTTCAAATATTTGTTATCTTAGTATAAGAATATGCTTAACAAAAAAATAGATCAAAGGATCCATAGGCTAATTAAATAGATGTGAAGGGTTGTTCCCCCCCCTCCCGCCCCCAAATTGTCAAGTGTGCTCAAATACTTGACATAAATATAATTGATCAATCAAATGGAATAACCAATATTAGTCTAATAAAGAAAATTTTCTTAGAAGTGGAAATATTAACATGTCCTTTCTCAACTGAAGAAAATTAAAGATAAATATATTTTAACTTTAAATATTTGTTGCATCTGCAATTAAAATTAACCTGTGCATTTTTTATTCTATGTACAAGTGTTTTATTATATATACAAGTGTTGTGAAATAAAGAAAAATATTGGGAAAAATAGTTCAGTATATGTATTCAAGTCTTGACTAGTAGAAGCAGCCTCAATTTTGTAGCTACATGCATTATAAAAGTTATTTTTATTTTAATTTACAGGAATCAAATAGGTCACTCTGAAAGTAATGACTATTTATTCGCATGAAATGTACAATATATACAAAGAGAACAGTAACACTGAAAGAGCAAATTCTCACCTACAAAACATTCCTTTTCAACACGGTCACAACCACTAGCTGTGCATTTTCACCAGTGATGAACTGGAACCTGCATGCCACACTCATGAAAATCTGTATGGCCATCCAGAACATGGCTTGTCATTCACATCGCTGTTGTGACCGCTGAAACATACTACCCACCACCTCACTGTGCTCACATCCACTGTTTGGTCTCCATAAACATTCAGAAAGTGTCAATGAAGATCAGTGGGTGCAACTTTTTTTCTGCATGGAGGAATTCAATTACATGCCTTTGCTTCATATACACTTCCATGTAAGTCACCATTTTGTCAGATTGCCTCCCTGCTACCGTCTGTTGCACAGCAAAGAAATTTAATGAAGTATTGGCTGGAAGATTCAACTGCCACACTATCATCTGCCTCTGTCAATAGGTAGGTATTACAAAATAGGAGATATTATTTTCAGAGCATCCCTTATAAATTAACATCATAAGAAGTTCTTACAAAAAAAGAATGGGAAAAAAAAACAAAGTAAGAATGTAATAGACTAGAAAAAAAAATAGAAAATAAAAAACAAATAGAAAAGGAAGAATTAAAAAATATATATTTGATATTCTTCTTGTTGTCCTTCTAAATGGAGCATTCTGGGTTTAAATAAATTTTATTATTCAATCGCAGTTGGAAAAATGGCTATATTTACTTCTAGGATAACTCTATCACAATAAGAAAAAATATTGTTGTGGTTCATATTTATTTTTAAGAGATCAAAAATAATTTATTTATAAAATTCCATAAAGAGTTTCCAGAATTATCTCCAAAACAAACCTCCTAACAATTTTAGATTCCTAACAATGAGATAACCATGTTCTAGAAATATCGATTTTTTTTTTTTTTGTATTGATGGAACAAAACTTTTAGTTCAGATGTAGATGTCTTCATCATAAAAAAAAATAAATAAATTAAAAGCCAATAAGATAAATCCCACTGTACTTTACTTACTTCAGTGGAAAAGAATATATCTAGCTGCATAATTCTTACTAAGCTTCTCATGTGATACGGAAGGAAATTACAGTATCAGTTGTGTTAGAAATAGCGGAACTAAAGATAACTTTATGCTGCACATGATGATTGCATACACTACATCTATTTCATTTACTCTGCAGTATACTTTTTAAAGTGAAGCGAGTGTTAAGTTTCTGCCTGAAGAAGTCTAAGGAGGAAGAGGATTGCATAAGTTATTACTGCTCCATTAAATTCAAAGTGCCGTGAGCCTGTTCTCTGACAGCAGTAATGTGAAGTCCTGTACACATATATGCTGATATACACAGCATATTTAAGCATATTTCAAAACTGTATTTTGAGAAAGGTCCCTGGCTCATGCTAAACCCTAAATCATTCTCGGGAAAAACTTACAAAAATGTTAACAGTAATGGATAATGATCTGGTCAAGATCTGCTCTCCAAGTTTGCCTAAGATCAGTCTCAGAATCATGGAATATTCCCTAATTGAATTTACATCTCTCTCATAGATTTTGCTTTAGATCTCATAGAATCATAGAATCACCAACCATGGAAAAGACCTCCAAGGTCATCTAGTCCAGCCATCCAATATTTCCCCTCTAAACTATGTCCCTTATTACAACATCTAAATGTTGCTTAAACACCTCCAGGGAAGGTAAATAAACCACCCCTCAGGGCATCCTGTTCGAGCACCTGACCACTCTTTTGGAGAAGAATTTTTTCTTAATATCCTACCTGAACATCTCCTGGCACAACTGGAGGCCATTCCCTCCTAGCATCCCCTCACTAGCATCTCCTGAACCTCTTCTTTTCCAGAACAAACAATCCCAGTTCTCTCAGCTGCTCCTCATAAGGCTTGTGTTCCAGACCCCTCACAAGGCTCATTGCCCTTCTCTGAATGGACTCCAGGGCCTAAATGTCCTTCTTGTACTGAGGGTCCCCAAAACTGAACACAGTACTCAAGGTGCGGCCTCATCAGAGCTGAGTGCAGCAGCAGGATGACTTCCCTAGTCCTGCTCACCACACCATTCCTGATACAAGCCAGGATGCCATTGGCCTTCAGTTCACTGCTCCTGCTGGCAACACTATTTGTGATACAAGTCAGGATGACGTTAGCTGTCTTTGGACATGCTCCAGGGCAATTAATACATTTATGAATACCTTAAATCCATACTTATAGAACAGGAGTAATAAATGCATCACACTTTCTTTAGATCATTTTTTCTTACATTTTGGCTATCAACGTAATGGGAATGCAGAGTATTTCATGGCTCAGTTTTGATTACTCTTTTGCTACCACTCATAGTAAATAATGGCCACTCATAGTTACTACTGTTATCTATATTTTCACCGGCAATAAACATAAGCATGCATACTGCAGTCATAAAACTCTGCATCGGCAGAATTGACCCACTGTTGCTGTATCCTGTGTTGAAATGCACCACTCATTGCCTTATTATGCTCACATTCATTGTTATGTCTTCAGAAAGTGTTAGTAAATGTCACTGCGTGCACTGCAATTTCTTATTCATGGAGGAATGGAATTACACGCATTTCCTTCACATGCACTTCCACGTCACACAGCATTTTGTCAGACTGCCCCTCTGCGGCAATCTTTTGCATGACAACTAAATTTAATGGAATATCAGTGGGAAGGTTTAACCTCCACTGCCATACCACCAACCTCCACTTCTCATGCTGTGAACCAGAATCATAAAATAGGAGACGTTACTTCTGAGTATACTTAATACAGTTAATGTATGTAAGCAAAGAAACTTACTTATTTATTTATTTGTTAAAACATAAAGAACAACAAAAACATAAAACTAATGAGTTATTTGACCTTGTTTTTTGAAACTAATGCATCAGTGTCTGGTTCAGTTAAAGTGGTTTCAATACTTAATGGATTCTCAAGATGTTTGTCAGGGATTTTTGATGAAATTTTGCTCTTCCCTTACTTCATCCTTGAGAATAGTTTTTCACAAATGTACCTACTACCAAAAACAGTGACATGAATAAGCTGTGACTATGAAGCAAGGGATTATTTACTTTAGTAAGACAGCTTTTATAAAAGTCTAGTAGAGACATGAGTTGAATACCTGATAGCAACTCTATACATACCATTTGAATATTCTCAGGTAATGTCTTTATATTGACTGAAAATTGAATTGCAAATACACAAAAAAAGTTTTTTTCGTCGAACATGAAATGTATTCTCAAATTCCTAAATCAAAATAGAAAGCACAACTGCAAATTTTCTGCTGTTCACAGGAATGTGTTTAGCCAATGAATTGTTTTTTTTGTTTTTTTGTTTTTGTTTTTGAATAAGTTTAATGTCTGTTCTTTACTTTTAAAGCATTTTAAAGATTTTATATTACTATAATTTGACTCTACTGCTTTCTGGATATTTTAGAGTTGTTCTTATTCTTTTCAAGTAAAAGTGACTGATAAAAGTCATTTTAGGGGAATTTGAGCTAGATTCCTTTTTACAACTGTTTCATAATGTTACAATAATTCTGTTTAAATATCCTTTGCTTATTGAGCAAATATTCACACTTCATGAAAATTCTACATTGTATCATCCAGATAACTGTAAAATACTCTATTTATTTCCTTGGGGATACTTTTTTTCCTGTCATTATTTGTAATTCTAACAGTAAAATTTTGATGTAAACATAATATCAGTCTTTATATATTGCCTGTAAAATATAAAGCTGATTCTAAATGTGTACAAGAGATTTTTTTATTATTACTATTTTTATTTATTTATTTATTATGACAGAAGAGACCATTATCTGAAAACTAGTCCAAGATTTCTGAAAACAAAAAAGTAGATATTTAATATTAACGGTACATTGTGTACATGCTTTTATATAAGTTCATATTCTTAGTCTCATGTTTACTTATGGAAGTTCTGAGAGATCAGAAATTTGAGTTTCTTTGAGTTGGAATCTGACATTTCATTCTTTTCTAATGAAGTAAATGTAAGTCTTAGGATTTTGAAATATCACCTCAAAAGTATTTGAAAATTCTCTATATTGTGTCTGGTTCTTTAACAGAAGTCCTTTTGTAATAACCACCATAAAAGTTTAATACAATTGATTCTAGTATTCTGTAGAAGACTATTTCCCAGCTGATATTTTAGTACAACATACCAGTTTATTTAAGGGGAAACATGAATTAGTTAAATAACTTACTAGCATTATTATTATTATTATTATTTCTGCAGTGCTCTCTTTTGCTTTGAAAGTATTAATCACACAGTGAAATTACTGAAGGAAGTTATAACGTGTTAACGCTCAGTGACAGAAATTTCTGTCAAAAGAATCTTGTTCTTCACCCTTATTTATATAAGCAATAACAGCTGGGCTGAGGAAATATTGTGAGGTTTTTGTGTGTGTGTGTGTTAGTTTGTTTTTTGTTTGTTTGTTTGTTTTGTTTTGTTTTAATCATTTAAATAAACAAAATTGATGAATATTTCTGTAAGTGAAAAATAAATTGTCTTTTCTTCATTCATCTTTGTTTCCAGAATAAAAGTCTTGTCTCATCATTATTGGAATTCTATACCATGCCTGCATCCTGACTCATAAATACAAATCAGCTGAAAAATGCTAGTCTGTTTTTCTTCATAAATCATCTTTATGAGATATAATCTACAAGATTATTTATAGTTTACAATTTTTACATAATTTACTATACAGTAATGATAAAATATGTTTTTTGAGGAGAACAAGTTATAAAGATAAAAAATGATGCCTTTTTGTGGTAGAATCTTTATGCAATATCTTGCTCCTTAATGTTCTGAATTATGCCCAAAATCCCTTCTATAAGTTCATCTGACGTCTCCCAGCAGTACAATCCATATGTCCCTTAGTAACAACAAATTTACAAGTGTAGTTATACCAAGAAGACTGACAAACTATTGTCTGTTTGAGGGAATAATTTACCATTATAAATTGCAGCAAAAAGCAATTTTGTCTAATTACACTCAGCATACTAAAATGCTAGCTTTTCCCTCTTGGGTACTTACACCAGATTTGTAATTGTTACTACTGAAGTTAAAATGTCCTTCCATTTGGGAATGAGAAGATTCAAGTTTGCTTTTGAATATACAACCTTTACATAATAAAGAGTATTATAACACCAGAGTATTCTTACAAATTTCTCTACATAAGCTTGGGAAAAAAATAAAAAATAAATCAAACTTTAATTTTATTTTTTTAATTTTAATTTCCTTAATAATCAAAACATGTTAATGCAAATGGCAGTGTTTTTGCTTGTTTGTTTTGTTTTGTTTTTTAAAAAAGATTATTTTATTTAAAGGTATTTTTCAACTGTTGTTGGAAGGAAGGAAAGTAGGAAGGAAAACATACAACTCATTGTTTTTCCCCTAATGATATCCTTACTATCTGACAATATTGTCAGATAGAGAGAAAGAAACTGAAAGAGAAAACAAAGTATAAAAGCAAGAAAGGCATTTCACCCTCTGAAACAGTAGTGCTACTTGTTGAATAACGAAGTGATGAATTTTCTAAATTTTTTTTATTACATGCTGTTCACACTTTGATCAGTGAAATTAAAAAATAAAAAGAAAAATAAAAAAGATGGTTTTTCAAATAATTTCCCCATTAGCACAGTACAGATTTTTAAATATAGCCATCTACATACAGGATATATCATTCTATTCTTCATTTCTTGCTCTGGGGACAATATACTTTTAAATATGAATAAGTATAATACCTGTGAAACTGCACTGTAATGGGCTTCAGTAGCACAGGCAAAAATGCAGATGAATGAACCTATAAGACATACGATTGGAGTAACTGAGATAAGCACAAACACACATCATTGTCCAAATTTTAAATAGATTTATTCTGACAAATTTCTTTCTTTTTTTAAATGTTATTTTCTTTTTTTATTACCTGCAATATCTTTACTAACCTACACTTCTCATTATCAGAATTGATGTTTCTAGGAGCTAAAAATTCTTGAGTTTCTCTTGAAGTATTCTTTTGCGTATTCTTTTGAAGAATACTTCTCTTGAAGTATTCTTTTTGTTTCTCTTGAGTATGCTTTTTTTTTTTTTTTTGCTTAAATTCACTTGTAAAAAAAATGAAATATTTCTATGTTAAACAACAGCTAAAAATCAAAGTTAAAATTATATTGAAAAAAAACTATGAAAATAATGAGTGAATGAGATAAGCTGACAAACCATCCTGAGAAAGCCCACGTGGAAATATCTCTGTTAGTCATTACATTAATTTTAAAAAAAAAGAAGAAAAAAAAAGAAGAAAAAAAAAAAAAAAGTGGTTGGTTCAGTAAACATATGAACTCTAAGTTTCATGATCACTTCTTGATTTAGAAAATAAAATTGATTTTGTTGTTCAATTTATTTTTCATCTTTCTGGATGACTTTTTACAATATGAGACAGCAGGGCTTCTACTAGAGTACTGCATTCTGGGGTCCACAACACAAGAAGGACATTGAGCTGTTGGAACAGGTCCAAAGGAGGGTCATGAAGATGATCAGAGGGCTGGAGCACCTCCCCTACCAGGACAGGCTGAGAGAGTTTGGGCTCTTCAGCCTAGTGAAGAGAAGGCTCCAGGGTGACCTTATAGTGGCCTTCCAGGACTGGAAGGGAGACTACAAGAAAGCTGGCGAGGGAATTTTTAGAAGGGTGGCATGTGGAAATCAAACTGTATAACCACAAAGTATTTATACAGCAGGTATGTTTAATCAGCAATGTGCATATGCCCTGATGGAAGGGGGATAGCTCCACCTAACTTGCACACTGTAGGGCAAAAGCTTGATACAGATATAGTCAGAACTAATACATAACCAACGATTTTCCCAGAATTTGTCTACAAATTCATTATATTTCCTAGAATGCCTTAGCATATGGTCACTCCCCCTCGCATATGCATCATGAGCAGGGGGGGTACCCTCCTAGTCGTCGTGGAATGAAGACTCATCATCTTCCTCACAATGGCTCGTAGTCTTCCTCACTGTAAACTTTTGACCCTGCAGGAGGGGTAGCCCCTGAACAAGTTATAACTTGCTCCGTTAACATCTTATCACCTCTTCTCCAGGTGTCCTCGAGCTGTTCTCAAATCCTTATCCTTATCTCTTCCATCCCCCACATTGTCCTAATCCTAGCTTGTTACTATCCCATTCTTCTAGTGACCTCTACCCATTTGCTTCTGTAAACTATCTCTAACTCCCTTCTACCCTCAGTTTCTGTGGACTTTTTATTACCCTCCAATTTCCTTGTTTCTGTGAATCCTTTCTTACTCTTCAATTCCCCCCTTTTCTTCAATCTAGAAGGACCTCTATCTGTTAGACTTTCCCATTTCTCCCTAATAATTTCTGAAAGTAGGCCCCACTTTCTATCTTTTGTCTCAGCTTGTACCTCTTCTTCCACTTTTCATATTCCTTCCCTGTGTTCTGACATAAGCACATTGAACAACTTAGTGCTAAACATGTAAAACCTGCCAAGAAGAATAGAGCTATACTTGCCGAGAAAAATTGCTTTAGCCATCGAAGATTTGGTAATCAGTGTTATCTTTGCTTACTTCATGCAAGATTTTTGTTTGTTGCCAGATTTTACTAAATCTGTATCAATCCTCCGATCCTTGTTTATGTACACGCAACAACTTTGGTTTATTAGAGTACACATTTCCCCTTCCTTTGCAGTTAACAAGTCCAGCACCATTCTATTTTGCCCACTAATGAGAGTGTTGTTACCTTCCTTGATAGCGGCCACTGTTAAATATGGCACCTGCCCCTAAGTAAATGGACTCCCTTTGACCGCTTTTGTGTTTGTACTGAGCAGACCAACTTAGTGACGGGATCCCAAACCACAGTACTTCTATCCCTGCCTTTGGTAGTTGTGTACAGACCCAGCAATCAGAGAAGTCTGAAGTTTTAGAAAAGTTACTAATTACATTGTAAAAAGAATTTTTTTTTTTCCCCAGGCTAAAACACCTCCCATGTACATCGAGATAAAGCAAATTAGTAACCAACTCATCTTCTCTTTATGAGTTTAACTTTCAATGGTGCACTTTCCTTGACAAACCAAGTAGTTCTTCAGCATCTTGGAATAACCTTCTGTAACAATACTTTAGTTACCCCACATGCCTTATTAGTTCTATAAGGGAATGCCTCCAGCCACTTTAAAAAGGTATCTGTTAGTACCAACATACAGCAGTACCCCCCTTTTCTTGGGAGTTCTGAGAAATCAATTAGCCATTGTTGCCCCAGAAGGTTCCCTTTCCCAATAGGTTCACTTGTACCCTGTTTCTGGTACTAGTAGTGTCTCTTTGCCCAATGTATTTTCTTATCTTCTCTTGGAACCAATTACCATAAAATACTAAAGGGCACAACAATATTGTCCATCTGGGCATGCACTCATCTGTCAGCTTGCTCTCTTCCCTTCTAAATCATTAATTAGATTCCTATCCTCTTTAGAATATTTTATGGGTTTTGACTCAGGTTCAGAAATTTTAAGTTTACTGTCTGGAATTAAAGCCTTCTTCAGCTACCTGTTCTGCCACCTGATCCATTGTCTTATTTCCAGTTTCCTATACAGTGTTACCTTTCTGATGTCCTTTACAATGTATAATAGCCATTGGTAGATTTACATCATGCTGTTTCCCTTGTGTGAGAGCAATCATTTCTCTTTTCAGATGGTATCATGAGCGTGTATCACCCCAAATACATAATTAACATCTGTCCATCTAATTAAGGCTCTTGTCAAGGCAATTATTTCAGCCTTCTGAGGGGAAGTCCCCACAGGTAATGGTTGTGCTTTGATTACCTTGTCGGTAGCAGTTACTGCATATCCTGCCTTACGGTTTCCTTGTCTCACAAACCTGCTACCATCGGTAAACCAGGGGTCTTCTGCATCTTCTAAGGGTTTGTCCTTCAGGTCCAATCAGATAGAATATGCAGCTTCAGCTGTTTCAAAGCAGTCACGAAATACTGGTTTTCCAGGTGTTCCACTGAGGAAAGATACTGGGTTGACAATATTGGTTACAATTATTTCTACATCATCCTGATCTACCAGGATGGCCTGGTACTTCAGGAATCTTTGGGGTGAAAGCCAGTGCCTCCCCTTTTACTTCCAATACAGTAAACACTGTATGAGATATTAAAAGTGTTATCCTTTGGCCCAGTGTAGATTTAAGGGCTTCTTGAATATTAAGCACTAGTGCAGCCACTGCCCTCAGGCACCCCAGCTATCCCTTACTCACTTCATCAAGCTGTTCGGAGCTTTACCATCAGTCCGTATCTGTGTATCCACAGTCAGCACCATCCTGTCATTCCTGGGAACGTACGGAGTTCCTTGGCAGTTTGTGGCTCAGGGGTTTGGCAGATGGCTTCTTTCCTGGCAGTCCTTAAGGTTCAAAGTCCAACTGTAATCTCATATCCCAAATATGTTATTTGCTGCTGAGTTATTTGTGCTTTCTGTTGAGAAACTTGGTAATCATTTAAACCAAGAAACTCAGCAATCTCACAGTCCATTGCACACAGTCTACTTTTGTTGCTGTGGCATCCATGTACTGCAGTGAAGTTTCACCCTGAGATAGAGGAACCCAGGTCTTAGGCTCACGAGTTAACCAGTTCTCAAAAATCATTAAGCTGTTCTCACAACCTTGGGTTATCTGAGTTATCAGTTAACCCAGGTTAACTGAGTCTTTTCTTCTCGTATTAGGGTTTTCCTATTCAAGGGCAAATAACCTTAGGCTTCCTTTGACCAAACCAGGCAGAAAAGACATCCTTCAAATCCATAAGGTAAATTCCACCCACTTATTCCTTAACTTGATTAGTAAAGTGGATGGATTTGCCACCACTGAGTGTATGCATTCAACAATTCTATTACTTGCCCTCAAATCCTGTACCAAACTATAACACTTGCTATCCAAAAATTTGGCAAAAATTGGCAAAATTAGAGTTTTGTATTTGGATTCCCATTCAGTTAGTAATCCAAACTCCAAAAAGTTATCTATTACTTGTTTTGTCCTTCTACAGCCACATATCCTCAAAGGGCACTGCTTTACCCTGACTGGGATAGCTCTTGCTTTTAACTTCTATTTAGGGCTTCATTTTTGGCTCTGCCAGGTATCCCACACTCCTAAGCATACCTTATTTAAGATTTCTGTAACTTCTGGGGGTACAACATTGTTTTTCCAAGTTTGTGTTAAAAGCAGAATTACAATTTTCAATCAGTTCATATTGTTTGACTCCTAGCTCCAGTTTTATTAAATTTCTTGCCAGAGTAACCTGGCATGTACAAGAATTTATGTATTGCTACTTGTAAGCGTTTTCTTGTTGGGCAGTAGCTTCTACTACTGTTACAAAATCATCTATGGGTAGTAAGAAGAACCCGTATCCACCAAAAAATAAACCTCTTTATCCTGCTCCCCTAGCTGCAATTTCACCAGTGGATCTGATAGGGTAAGCTTCCCAGGTTCCCATTGTTCAGCTTCGCAATCAGACTGTTCCATCTCACTCAGCTTGGTAGGATTTCTCCTATTTATAGCAATATAGTGCAGGGAAATAGCATCCTATTTCCCTGCACTTTGCACACTGCTTTTATTCCAGTGGGGGAGAGCCCTCCCTGGACTCATTCTGCCCCTCCCCCTACCTCTTCCTGAGGGAATCTCTGGGTCCTACGGCCCTACTCTAGCGCCGCAACAGTAGCAGCTGCTGTTTTTCCCAATTTCCAAAAATCTCTCAGTCAGTTTTTTCTCAGTCAGTTTTTTTTCACTCTCTTCACCTCTTCAGCCCTGACATCCCTGTTAGACCTTGCTCATCTTTGCCTTCCTCAGCCTGTGTCCTTCCCAAACTTTCTCACTTTCCAAACTCTCATCATTACATAAACTACTAACATCATATTTCAGTTTCACCTCCTCGTCTTCAGAGGCTTCTATTGCTAACACTGGGATTTCGGGTTTCCTATATCTCTGCAGATGAAGGCCATTCTCACTTCTAGTGCCCCCTCCTCTCCACCTCCTCCTTTGCAAGTAGCATTGTTTACAGGAGCAGTCTCTGACCCTGGCTCTCTCTCTCATTCGGAGAGTTCTGCTTGCGGGGGGGGGGGGGGGGGGGGGGGGGGGGGGAAGGGGGGGGGGGGAAGGGGGGGGGGGGAGGGGTCTTGCTCTCATGCCAGTGCAGATAAACTCGCTTTCTCTTTAACCCTTTCTCCCTTGTACACCATCCTACAATTTGTAGCCTGAGTTACACTTCCACATACCCTCAACTGTACTTCCATTTACAGAAGTCGAGGAGAGGGGAGGGGAGGGGAGGGGAGGGGAGGAAAGGGAAAGGGAAAGGGAAAGGGAAAGGGAAAGGGAAAGGAAAGGAAAGGAAAGGAAAGGAAAGGAAAGGAAAGGAAAGGAAAGGAAAGGAAAGGAAAGGAAAGGAAAGGAAAGGAAAGGGCACCATTTCCTAAAGTTGTACACTTCTATGTAATAGAGGAAAGTATTTCCTCTAGTCACCTGTATCCCTTCAAACACACAATTTTCCCATTACACTTGCATGAAATGCTATTGCCTTGTTGATCAGTGAATGAGTTACGTGAAAAAAAAATATATATATAAATTTGCTGCTGCTTATAAGCCTTTCATGGACTGCCACAAAACAAAAGCCATCTCTCTGGAAAGCTTCTTCCCCCATCCCAGTTTGTTACGTAGCTATAATTTTGACTATTTAGGCAGTTTGCAAATGATAACCATCAAAGTAATACCTTTTTTTTTTTTTTTTTTTTTTAATGTTGCACTGTATGAACTAGATTATGCTTATTGTTACCTTCTCGTAGCACGTAATAGCTGGTGTGATATTTGGCCTGGCAAAATTCTACTGAAGTTCTTGGAAGCTTCCTGACAACATCAATAGACATCAACAGAGCCTAAGTAAATCACCCTGGCAGCTCTCCTGCTTCACCTCATCAAGGCTGTTCAGATAAGCAGCTACAGTAAGACACATGTTGTGCTTGAATAGCATCTGAGATTATCTCCTATAGGATAAGATGATAAGAAAGCCACAGTAATTCAGATTAATATTGATCTTACCTGACAATGGCAGGAGAAAGAACAAAAGAAATAGGATAAGCGTGAAGTGATCTTTTATCACCTAGTTGCTAGCAAACATTTCTGGGGGGTACTTGTTGATAATAAACCTAATCTTTTTAATGATTTTACTCTGAGTAGGGTTTATAGTACAGGCTTTTTTTTTTTTTTTTTTTTTTTTAATATATATTCTGCCTGCTTATTAGTCTGTTTCAAAAAGGTAAAACAAAACAAAACAAAACAAAAACCATAATAATTAAATAATAATAAAAAAATCACAGAGTCACAGAATGGCCCAGGTTGGAAGGTATCTCAAAGATCATGAATCTCTAAACTCCCCACCACAGGCAGGGCCACAAACTTCCACAAACAGCCACAGGCTGCCCAGGGCCCCTTCCAACCTGATCTTGAACATCTCCAGGCATGGGGTATCCACAACCTCCCTGGGTGGCCTGTTCACTACTCTCATAGTAAAGAACTTTCCCCTGACATCCAACCTAAATCTTAAAACCCAGAATTTCTCCAAGTCCTGCTGTTATCTACCCTTTCAAAGAGGTGACTCCCCTCCTCTGTGTAGGCTCCTTTTAGGTACTGGAATCACAGAATCACAGAATCACAGAATTGTAGGGGTTGGAAGGGACCTCCAGAGATCATCGAGTCCAACCCCCCTGCCAAAGCAGGTTCCCTACACCAGGTCGCACAGGTAGGCGTCCAGGTGGGTCTTGAATATCTCCAGAGAAGGAGACTCCACAACCCCCCTGGGCAGCCTATTCCAGTGCTCCGTCACCCTCACCGTAAAGAAGTTCTTGCGCACATTCGTGCGGAACTTCCTATGCCCTAGCTTCATCCCATTTCCCCTTGTCCTGTCCCCACGCACTACTGAAAAGAGTCTGGCCTCACCACTATGGCCCCCACACCTCAGGTATTTATAAACCTGGATCAAATCCCCTCTCAGCCTTCTTTTCTCAAGGCTAAACAGACCCAGTTCACTTAGTCGTTCCTCATAGGGGAGATGCTCCAGGCCCTTCATCTTTGTGGCCCTCCGCTGGGCTCTTTCCAAGAGATCCCTGTCTTTTTCATACTGCGGAGCCCAGAACTGGACACAGTACTCCAGATGAGGCCTTACCAGGGCAGAGTAGAGGGGGATGATCACCTCCCTTGACCTGCTGGCAACTCTCTTTTTTATACACCCCAGTATGCCATTGACCCTTTTGGCCACGAGGGCACACTGCTGGCTCATGGCCAACCTGTCATCCACCAGGACGCCCAGGTCCCTCTCTGCAGAGCTCCTCTCCAGCAGGTCATCCCCCAGCCTGCACTGGTGCATGCAATTATTCCTCCCTAGGTGCAAGACTCTACACTTGCTTTTGTTAAACATCATCCTGTTCCTTACTGCCCAGCTCTCCAGCCTGTCCAGGTCTTGCTGAATGGCAGCACAGCCTTCAGGCGTGTCAGCCAGTCCACCCAACTTCGTATCATCAGCAAACTTGCTGAGGGTGGCCACTATCCCCTCATCAAGGTCATTGATGAAGATGTTGAACAAGACTGGACCCAGCACTGACCCCTGGGGGACGCCACTAGTTACAGGCCTCCATCCAGACACTGCACCGCCAACGACGACCCTCTGCACTCTGCCAGTCAGCCAGTTTTCAACCCACCTCACTGTCCACTCATCTATCCCGTACTTCCTCAGCTTTGTTATAAGGAGGTCATGGGGGACAGTATCAAAAGCCTTACTGAAATCAAGGTAGACTACGTCTACCGCTCTCCCCCCAACCACCCAGCCAATGACAACTTCATAGAAGGCCACCAGGTTGGTCGAGCACGACCTCCCCTTGGTGAACCCACTCTGAGTACTCTTGATAACCTCCTTTTCTCCCAATTGTCTGGAGATGGCATCCAGCACAAGCTGTTCCATCACCTTCCCTGGGACAGAGGTGAGGCTGACCGGCCTATAATTACCTGGGTCCTCTTTCTGGCTCTTTTTGAAGACCGGAGTAACATTGGCTGTCCTCCAGTCATCAGGCACCTCCCCAGTTCTCCAAGACCTCTGAAAGATTACAGAGTGGCTCAGCAATGACCTCCGCCAGCTCTCTCAGCACCCATGGATGCACCCCATCAGGTCCCATGGATTTATGGACCTTAGTGTTTCCTAGGCACTCACGGACCACCTCTTCCCTGACTAAAGGGAAGTCTCCCATTCCCCAGACTCTCTCATTAACCTCCAAGGTTTGGGATTCCTGAGGGAGAGCCTTTTCACTAAATACAGAAGCAAAGAAGGCGTTCGGTATTTCCGCCTTCTCAGCATCCCCTGGTACCAGAACGCCCCCCTCACTTAATATGGGGCCCACATTCTCCCTGACCTTCCTTTTGCTGTTAACGTACTTAAAAAAGCCTTTTTTATTATCCTTTATCCCTTTAGCTAGATTCAACTCCAGGTTGGCTTTGGCCTTCCTTGTCGCGTCCCTACAGGCCCTGACTACATTCTTATATTCTTCCCAAGTGGTCAGACCCTTTTTCCACATTTCATGAACTTTCTGAAGGCTACAATTAGGTCACCCCACAGCCTTCTTTTTCTCCAGGCTGAACAAGCCCAGCTCCCTCAGCCTGTCATCATATGGGAGGTGCTCCTGCCCTCTGATCATCTTTTTGGTCCTCCTCTGGACCCTCTCCAACAGCTTTCTGTCTTTCTTGTACTGGGGGCCCCAGACCTGGACACAGTACTCCAGATGGAGCCTCACAAGAGCAGAGTAGAGAGGGACAATCACCTTCCTATCCCTGCTGGCCACCCCTCTCCTGATGGAGCCCAGGATACCATTTGCTTTCCAAGCTGCAAGAGCACACTGCTGGCTCATGTTAAGTTTCTCATCCATCAGGACTCCCAGGTCCTTCTCTGCAGGGCTAATCAATCTATTCTCTAGCCCTTCTCTGCAGGGATAAAACTATTTGCCCACTATGGTCATACACACTTGCTTATACTGTTGTTTATCAAGCCAAGGAAATTTATTTAACCTCTCTCTGTGAAACCTATTCCATATCCCCGGTAATCTCCATCACTTATTTTGTTCATTTCTAGTTCTGTATTTAGGACCCAAGCAGCAACATGAAACTGGGACAGCGGGGGTTCAGACTGCACATTAGGAAGAGGTTCTTCACTGAGATGGTGGATGGGCATTCTCCTCTCCAGGCTGAACAAGCCCAGCTCCCTCAGCCTTTTTTTTTTTTTTTTTTTTTTTTCAATAGGGAAGGTGCTCCAGTTCTCTGATCATCTTCATGGCCTCCTCTGCACCCGCTCCAAGATGTTCACAGGTTTCTTGTACTTGGGTGTCCCATGTCCGGTTGTAGTTCTCCAAGTGGAGGCTCACTGATACTTTGATAGGTATTTTCTTAAGCATTCATACATAAGGTGCTTTTTCTCTTTATGCCATTTCTACTATATTTTCCATGTACATTAATGAGATATTCGAGATTTAACTCTAGAAATAGTATTTAAATTCAGAATTTTTGTGACATTACTGAGTTGTCCAGTTTTAACATTTGCAGGGAGGAAAGCAAAATTTTTATTTATTTATTTATTTATTAAATGAAAAGGGATCTTATTTTTTCCATTTTAAAACATTTCTCAAAAATGCATAAAGTTTTGAAAGCAGAAAAAACCCTCACCACTTTAATTAATTTGATATCTAGACAAAGGAGATTATTATGATGTTTTAAAAATTATAGGACTTAAAAAATGATGACATTGTTATTTTTTTTTCATATTTTATTGGTATTGGACTGATTTTTAAGCTGATCCACCTGTACTTTGGGTGAGAGACTGTGGGTTGGAAGGTTTTTTTTGCATCTCTACTGTACCAATCACATAAATATTAATGACAATAGAGGATGTCCTTAATAAATGTAGGACCATTTGTATCAGTGACAAACACTATTACATGGAAGAAAAGACATCATCAAGGTATACTGAGATAGATGCATAGTTTCTTCTTTCTGGACTGATAAACGTGTTTCTGAATGTGTATTTAGAAAATAGTCAATGAACAGATATATTTAGTGTCATGAACAGATCAAGATACTACATTGCTAATGAAAAAGATATTTCATTCTTTTTACCTCTTTTCTGTAAATGTAAAATATAGGTGAAATTAGCTTCTTTAAATCACATAGTTACTTTTTAAATCACATAAAAATATACAGACCGTTCAGAGTCTGAGCTTGGAAAGTTCCAGTTTCAATTGTGGTATACTTATACCCAAGTACCCAATATTCAATAGTTATAAAAAATAGTATGTATAATTTCAAGATTATAGATGTATCACAATTAAAAAATGTGTAAATGTTGCTCCATGATCAAAGCTGGATTGGACAGTGCTCTAAAGTAAAGTAGGTGTATTCGTTTTTTTGTGCTGGAATGGCACTTAATCAGCTTTTTTGAAATAAACCTTTCTCCATGGAAAAAATTCCAAACAGACTTACAGACTGAAGTAGAACAACTAACTGAAGTGCCCAACACACATTTCCAGAAGACTGCCAAAAGCAAGATTTAAAATGAATGGCAGATTTGTTCTGTTTAAGTTCTATGGATACAGCATGTGATTTTGAGGCCCCTCTTATCCTGTTAGTGAATTGATCAGAACAGAGCTCTAGTCCTGCTTCTTCCATGTGGGATAAATGATCTACTCTGTCTTGTCAACCTGTCAGTGAGGCTTGACCTAAAATATAGGCCTAACTTTTGATCCAAGTAACTTTTAGGATATTGATTCCCCAAAGTGGACACAAATGTTACACAGCAGATGGGATCGATTGTTGGGGTAGGGGGGGGGGGAGTGTGGGAAACAACAAAAAAAACAAAACTATCACACCATTAAGAAACAGAAGCATTTTCTGGCCCCTTAGTGGAAAAATAAAAGGTGAGAAAAGCTTTTTCCTTCCCATCTACTTAGTGGGCTGCAGCTCAAGAGATGTTACTTCAAGTATTCTCATATTCTGATAATAGACCCCACACCTCCTATCTAGGGAACAGAACATACTTCACCTTGTCACGGAAATATGGATGGCAGAGCACTTAGAAATACCTTCTGATAAATAACAAGGTAGTAGGAACATAACTTGCTAATTAACTTTGCAATACTGACAAATTTAGCTGACCAGTATGAACAAACACTGTGACAAGAAATATATGAATGTGTCTATAGTACGTTGGAGTTCTATTTTTTACAGCAACTAAATATCGTTACCAAAAAAAAAAAAAAAAAAAAAAAAAAAAAAAAAAAAAGGAAGGGGGACAAAAAAAAAGAAAAAAAAAAACTTTCCCAAACCTAAGATGCCTCTCTGCTAGTATTAAGTTGAGAAACACAAACAAATTAAAATTTTCTGTGTATTTTTCTGTACATTTGAACAATTTTAATATTAAAATGTGCAGACTTATTCTTGATCTCTTTGTTTCTCTTAGGAGTGACCTAAACTTTTTAATCTTCACAAGCTGAAAATCTGTGACATGACCATTGTGCTTACTATGATATACAATACTTCTATTTCAAAGATGTGAATTTCAACATAACAAAAAATAGATAAAGGATGAGAAATTTCAAAATGCAGATGTTAAAATTTTTGAAATATAACAAGAGATTTTATAACAACACTTGGGACATTCTTTTACTTACGTAGTAATTTGGTATGGTCCAATTTTTTTTTATTTTTTATTTTTTTTTAACATTTTGCTTTTACCATGGGAAATAATGTTTTTCAGCTATTTTACCATTTTAAGGCCTTTAGTCAGATGGGAAATTGCCTGAAGGAGTTTTAATCTTGCATTAGAATGTGCTCTGAAATCTCCAAGAAGAGGGACAACATCACTTATCAGCTGAAGTGATCTGGAGCACAGAATGTTGTACTCTATATGGCTGGAATTGTTAACACTGGTATAATGGTGTGTGAAGGAAAAATGCAATAGAAGATAATTTTCATAAAGCAAAGGTAAAACATATCTTCAGCTGTTTTCTGTTCAGGCTGGAGTAACTAGATTACAAGGAGACAGTACAGAAAATATTACACCTTTTGTGATTCTTATTTAAAAGTATGTAACTTTTATACTAGTGATGTTCCTGATGGAACTTGATGTTCTGAATCTTCATAAGTTTGTACCTCAAAAAAGATAGATTATTTTGCTTACTTGGTAAGAGGAAAGACTGTACTCTTTCTGAACTGCTAGATAAAACATATCTGCTCAATAATTTCCAAAAATTATATCCCTTTAATCTTAAGATTAAAGAAGAAGCCAAGAAGGCCAACGGCATCCTGGCTTGCATCAAAAACAGTGTTACTAGCAGGAACAGGGAGGTAATTGTCCCCCTGTACTCGGCATTGGTGCGGCCGCACCTCGAGTACTGTGTTCAGTTTTGGGCCCCTCACTGCAAGAAAGATATTGAGGCCCTGGAACGTGTTCAGAGGAGGGCTACAAAGCTGGTGAGGGGTCTGGAGCACAGGCCTTATGAGGAGCGGTTGAGGGAGCTGGGATTGTTCAGCCTGGAGAAGAGGAGGCTCAGGGGAGACCTTATAGCTCTCTATAACTTCCTGAAGGGAGGTTGTGGTGAGCTGGGGGTTGGCCTCTTCTCTCGTGTAATCAGTGATAGAACTAGAGGGAATGGTTTCAATCTGCGCCAGGGGAGGTTCAGGCTGGACATTAGGAAGTATTACTACTCGGAAAGGGTAGTCAGGCATTGGAATGCACTGCCCAGGGAGGTGGTGGAGTCACCGACCATGGGAGTGTTCAAGAAACGTTTGGATGTTGCGTTGAGGGGTATGATTTAGCTGGGAAGTATTGGTAATGGTTGGACTGGATGATCTTCTAGGTCTTTTCCAACCTCGATAATTCTGTGATTCTGTGATTCTGTGAAGATAACATTGGGAATTATTAAAAAGTAGTTTCTACATGCAGAGACTGAACTTATTAAAGCTAGAACTGTTCCATGGACAGAAGGAACAGAACCAAGGTCGCTAGTTACTATTCATGAAGTTCATAAAGTTGTAATCGAGATATACAGTACTATGTTTTTATTGTACACATTGAAGATGGGTTTGATTTTTTCAATTTTCGTTAAAATAGAATAATTATGCTGGTAAAGGAAGGGACTGTGACATCTATGAGAAAAGCAGGATGTTGAGGTAGACATTAACTGAGAACCCCGTCAAACTGAAAGGGAAACAAATAGAGCTTGAATGCTTCTATTTTCTTCTTATTATTATTATAAGCAAACAAAGAAGTCTTTGAAAATAAAAGAAAAAGAAAAAACTGTCTTGCAAAGACTTAATGGGGAAGGAAAAATGATTATCTGTTACCCCACTTGTTACCACTCTTGACATTGTCTGGCAAACTGACAAAATAATTTGATGTATGTACATACAACTTTGATTTTGTATATATGTATAAATCTATAAACGTGTGTGTATATATACATATATATATATATATAATGTCATTTGCCTATGTGCATTTTGCTTCCAATAAAATATGAACAGTACAATATTTACATTTTGGCATACTGCATTCACCACACTGTCTGTATCTTTGAATACACTACTGTATCCATTTTCCTGTAGAGTAATCCTTGCTCTATGGATAACTGACTGCTTCAAAGTGTTTATATCAATAACACAGTGGTGTCCTTATCCCCTCTTTACAAATATGTCCTTATCCCCTTTACAAATAGAAACATGAACTCTACATACGAATTTGAGATCTCTAGAGTCTGTATCGTGATACGTATGTTCAAAATGTTGCATTTTGCTTGTTTGAACCTCATTAGGTTCACATTGGCTGACCTTTTGAGTTTCTCAAGGTCTCTCTGTGTGGAATCCCTTCTTCCTGCTGTATCAACTGCACCACACAGCTTCGTGTCACCAGCAAATTTGTCATGTGTCTGTGTCATTGATAAGGATGTTGAAGAGTGGCCCAAGACAGACCGCTGGTGGACACCAATCATCACTGGCCTTCAACTGGACGTAGAACCATTGACTACAACCTTCTGGCTGCAATCTTCTGAACAATTCCTTATGCACTGAATAGTTCAACAAGAAAAATGGGTAATGATTCTCAAGTTAGACTTTTTTAATGCTGATGTTTGTGATGGTCTTTAAATTTGTGGGTTGAACAAATTTTCCTCGCTAAAGACTTACATGCATTACAAAAGGGCTTAGACAGAACAATTTGAATGCTCTCTTGTATGTTCAGATACACATATATTCATATTTTAGAAAATGAAATATCATGCTTGCTTGTCAGTGACAGCTAGATTACATACTTGCTAAAGTTTTATGTAAAGCAGTTTAAAACCTAACCTGATCCAGTGGCCAAGGAGTGAAGAACTATTTTTCTTATGCCAACAGGCCTCTCTGATTTAAATCTGCAATTGGCAATGGTTAGGGAGCAGGACAGCAGCTGGGGATTCGTGTAGAAAAGAACGGCTCATTTATATTCCTGTTTTCTTATAGCCATGGTTTTTTTTCTAAGCAAATTGTCAGCAAGGTGCCTATTGAAGGCCTAGGAAGCTCAAATCAGTTTTAGAGCCACCAGCAATTCATTCTTCTGCATAAAGTAGTCCTCTAATTTTTCACAGCACTAGTCTTGTGCAGGTGGTACTGTGTAAACAGTTTGCCAGAAAATCAGCCCTTGATTTCAGCTTTTTAATTATATAGTATTGTTGTGTTTTTTTTTTTTTTCTCACTATAGGTTTCAATGCCTGTTGACTGCATCTGACTCCAATAGATACACAAAGAACTACATTTTATCTCAGTACCATTTTTCGTAAGAAATGAAAATAAATTTAGACATTAATTATTGCAATCTGGACTGGAACTAGAAACCTTGAATGCCTGGGGATAACATTTAACTTTCTCCTATTTCCTTGTAAATATGATTTCCATAGCCAAATTCTAAAATATATAATTGGATCAAAAATAAAGAAATCAGACATACATTTGATATATTTGTCTTCTCCTATAAAATTCTCACATAAAGAGAATGAATAATTCTAGTCATGCCTTATATTTCCCATTTGTATTACTAAAAAAAAAAAAAAAAAAAAAAAGTGGAGAAAAGGGGAATTGTGTTTGGCTCTTTCTAACATGATATATCTGTATCTGATAAAGTATCATTATTTCCTTTAAAGTTTCAGATTGCACAATCAAATCTTTTTCTTTAGGGACAGAAGTGAGGAATCAGTCTCATTGATGCACCAGGCTAAATAACCCTAATGGCCATAACTTTGTAAACAACTGTTGCAAGGTACTTTCAGGATACTCCCTGAGTTCCTTTACTGCAACTTTTCAGATGAGGAGCCTATAGGAACTGTATATAACTCCCTTCTGGTCTGCTGTCAGGAAAATTAAGTCATGAAGATAGGAGAGAGATCTCAAATCAAGATGTGAAGTCAGGACTTGAGATGTGTGAAGTATATTTATACTCCCTAGTCTTGATAATGTCATGCAAGGTGCTGATTGGAAAATCAGTTTGAATGGGGTTGACAGCTGGGTGGGAATTTTATAAATATTAAGAAGTATTATAAAACTCACTCATTGTTATTAACACGTAACCACTATTCTGTGCTATAATAAACTTATGAAGAGATTATGTCCAATTCCTCCTTTAGGCACTAATATTTGAATCTGAATGCTGGGGACACCAGTCTATCCAAGTCCTTCCTACTGTCCACAGACTTCTAAGCACCATGGTTGTCTAGATAATCTTTCCAGAATCATCTCTCTCTCTCTCTCCCAATTTTTTATTTTTTATTTTTTGCCTTACATTTGTGAACAAATTGCACTATGTGAATCCCAGATTTTTCTGATTTACTCTTGTCTTGGGCTGATGCCAATTGAATAACAAATTTTGTCTAGAAAAAACAGATTTTTTGAAAAAACAAACAAAAAGTTAATTTCTTGTGGTTGTTGCATGCTAGGCTAAAGGCTTTCCATCTGTTTCACAACCTGTCTTCACTGTGTGCAGTCCACTGTCCTTATAAGACATTTTTGATACTTTCTATGACAAACAGGAGGAAAGAAAATGTGTTCCATCTGATTAACTGAAGAGTTTTATACATTCTCCTGCTCAAGTCCAGTTCAAAGGACCACTGCTCTGCTAAGCAATTTCAAAAATTGTCCTCATAGGTAAAACTGTATGAAGGAAAAATATTACCTAGATTACAATGTATCTTTTAGCTCCTAGAATGATATAAAATAGAAAAAGTAAATTATAAATTTTTGTTGTTGTTTTTGTTTGAAAAAATAGTTTTAGCTTAACATAAAAAGTAATGATGATAACTGAAATAATTAATTGAAATGACAATCAATTTATTTCTATTTTTTTTTTTTTTTTAGATTTTATTAATCTCTTTTAGGACAATGATTTTGTGAACATCTCCAGGGGAAATAAAAATATATGATTTTGTTGGTTAGGATGATCATTAAAAATTACATGCAGATTTTATGATTCTTGGTTGATTTTTTGTTATTAAAACAAAAAATACCTATCTATCAAGTGTATAATATGAGTCTATAACTGTGATTTATAGAACACTGTAATTTTCCTGGTTTTGCATGCACTACTATCAAATCAATAAGGATTTCAGAATGATCTGTCCATAAGAGTTTGGTGTGTATCTTTGTGGCATACAGAACTAAACAGTGTTTCTCTACAGTGTGTTTGAAAGAACCACAGAAATGCAGTCTTGTTTGGGTATTAAACTGCAGACCTTTTAAAGATCATTTAAAAGGATTGGACACTAATTCACACATTAAATAATGAGAGTGGAAATCTGTTGTGCATATTGATGACTGAGAAGGAGAAGAAAGGATGAATTAAGGTTTTACTTAAGAGATAAAAAATACCTAGATAACATTTGGAAATTCTTTAAAAATTATTTTTAGAGAAAAATAAATGGATTATTTGTCAGAAACCAGTATTGTTACCTGTAGTTGCCAAGGAATAGTAGACATTCTTAATCCTGTGTACTTGTAGAAGAATTTCACAGAATCACAGAATTGTAGGGGCTGGAAGGTACCTCTAGAGATCATCGAGTCCAACCCCCCTGCCAAAGCAGGTTCCCTACACCAGGTCGCACAGGTAGGCATCCAGGCGGGTCTTGAATATCTCCAGAGAAGGAGACTCCACCACCCCCCTGGGCAGCCTATTCCAGTGCTCCATCACCCTCAGCGTAAAGAAATTCTTGCACACATTCGTGCGGAACTTCCTATGCTCTACTTCATCCCATTTCCCCTTGTCCTGTCCCCACGCACTACTGAAAAGAGTCTGGCCTCACCACTATGGCCCCCACACCTCAGGTATTTATAAACCTGGATCAAATCCCCTCTCAGCCTTCTTTTCTCAAGGCTAAACAGACCCAGTTCACTTAGTTGTTTCTCATAGGGGAGATGCTCCAGGCCCTTCACCATCTTTGTGGCTCTCTGCTGGACTCTTGTGATTTTGTGATTTTGATTCTGTGATTCTGAGAGATTGGCTGAGCACTAGAATAGTCCTCCTGCCTGAAGAAGTGGTTACAACATCAAAAACATTCAAGAAGTGTTTGCACTACACTCTTGGAAATATGGTTTGAAATTTGGATGGCCCTGTGTGGAGAAAGAAGTGGAACTTGGAGATGCTTTGTTGTAATTTAACCCAGCAGACAGATAAACACCATATAGCCTTTTGCTTTCTTCTCCCAACCCTCCTGCCCTGAATGAGATGGGGGAGAAAAAAAAAAAAGAAAAAAAAAAAAGATGAATTCATGGTTTGAAATAAAACATATTTACTAAGACAGGAACAAAGGAACAAAGTTGTTAATGAACTACAATTTCCTTCCAGTTCTCTGTTGGCTTCCAGGCTGTACAAAGTTTGATATTGCAGATGTTTGCGAAGGGGATAGAAATGAAAAAACAAAACAAACAAACAAACAAACAAATAAATAATAGTAATCCTTTCCGTTTCTAGATTTTAGAAAATAAATATATATATATATAGGTTTTCTCAGATGGGTGATTTAACTTAATAGGAACAGCTTGATAGCATTTCTAAGATAAAAATAAAGTTATTAATTCTCTGAATGTGAGATACACACTTATAGAAACTACATACGAAAGATAAGCACCAATTGCCCCTTTATTTTCAAGCACTTACACACATCAGAAGTCATACTCAATCTGTTGGAAACATGGTTATCTTTAAGGAGTTGATTCATATTTTCCGGATATTATTATTTTCTTCTCTTCTTAGAAGTCTAAAAATATCAGAATCAAAATGCACATAAAAAGACCCCCAAGGACTGAGATAATTGCCTTTGTTAGACAAAAAATGAAATAAAAATTGCAACAAATGTCCATGTGCACTTGGTAGAAATCTCTTTTTCGCCCAGGGGATAATTCAGTGCAAATATATAAAACATGAAACTTAAAAATAAAAGAAAGCAAAATAAAGTAAAGAAATGCAGAGTTAGCAGGCAGCATCTATCATTTGCCACATCATTTAATTACCTTTATATGATTATCTGCCCTCTTTCTGTATCTTGCAAGTATTAGTTGTTATTTTTATTCTAATTAGTTTTATTTGGAAACAAAAAATAACAACAACAAAAAAAAATTACATGCCATCTATTTCCTTATACTCTGTGTTCAGTTATCACTGATCCACAGTGAACTAAGTAGTCAATGATTGTATCAGGAAATATGTAGCTTCTTCATTCCAGGAAAGGAAGAATTACTGATTGATGACAAATACATTTGCTCTCAGAGTTCCATAAATACGATGAGAAAATTTCCAAATGAAATAATATATATATATTATATATATATATATAATATATATTTTACCATAAAATCCATTGATAGATGGGAAGCTGGACATGAGCCAGCAATGTGATCTTGCAGCCTAGAAACCAACCATACTCTGGACTGCATCAAAAGAAGCATGGCCAGCAGGTTGAGGGAGGTGATCCTGCCCCTCTACTCTGTACTGGTGAAGTCTCACCTGGAGTACTGCATCCAGATGTGGAGTCCTCAGTACAGGAGAGACATGGGCCCATTGGAACGAGTCCAGAGGAGGGCCAAAAAAATGATCCAAGGTTGGAACATTTCTTCTATGGGGACTGGCTGAGAGAGCTGGGACTGTTCAGCCTGGAGAAGAGAAGACTCCGAAGTGACCTGATTGTGGCCTTTCAGTATCCAAAGGGGAACTACAGGAAAAAAAGAGGACAGACTCTTTAGCAGGGTCTGCGGTGATAGAAAAAGAGGAAATGGTTTCAAGCTCAAAGAGGGTAGATTTAGGTTAGATGTAAGGAAAAAGTCTTTTACAGTCAGGTCATCAGGCACTGGAACAAGTTGCCCAGTGATACAGTTGATGCCCCAACCCTGGAGACTTTCAAAGTGAGGCTGGCTCAGGCCCTGGACAACCAGACCTAGCTGTGGATATCCCTGTTCATTGCAGAAGAGTTGGACTAGATGGCCTTCAGGTGTCCCTTCCAACTCTAAGGTTTCTATGATTCTATGAAAACTATTTCATTCCAATGCACTTCAGCAAAATGTCACACATTCATTTATCACCTTCACTGACTGTCAGTCATTCACATCTATCATCTTCTATGCTGATCATTATTTCATAAGATAATTGCTACTGGGATGCCAGGTGGGTCTTAAATATCTCCAGAGAAGGAGACTCCACCACCCCCCTGGGCAGCCTGTTCCAGTGCTCCGTCACCTTCAGCGTAAAGAAGTTCTTGAGCACATTTGTGCGGAACTTCCTATGCTCCAGTTTCTGGCCATTTCCCCTTGTCCTGTCTCCACACACTGCTGAAGGGTCTGGCCTCGCCACTTTGCCTCCCACACCTTAGATATTTACAGACCTGAATCAGGTCCCCTCTTAGTCTTCTTTTCTCAAGGCTAAACAGACCCAGTTCACTTAGCCTTTCTTCATAGGGGAGATGCTCCAGACCCTTCACCATCTTTGTGGCCCTCCGCTAGGCTCTTTCCAAGCTACCCCTGTCTTTTTTATACTGGGGAGCCCAGAACTGGACACAGTACTTCAGATGAGGCCTTACCAGGGGAGAATAGAGGGTGAGGATCACCTCCCTTGACCTGCTGGCAACGCTCTTTTTTATACACCCCAGAATGCCATTGGCCCTTTTGGCCACGAGGGTACACTGCTGGCTCATGGCCAACCTGTCATCCACCAGGACACCCAGGTCCCTCTCTGCAGAGCTCCTCTCCAGCAGGTCATCCCCCAGCCTGTACTGGTGCATGCAATTATTCCTCCCTAGGTGCAAGACTCTATACTGGCTTTTGTTAAACCTCATCCTGTTTCTTACCGCCCATCTCTCCGGCATGTCCAGGTCTTGCTGAATGGCAGCACAGCCTTCAGGCGTGTCAGCCAATCCTCCCAACTTTGTATCATCAGCAAACTTGCTGAGGGTGGCCACTATCCCTTCATCAAGGTCGCTGATGAAGATTAAATCCTAATAATTGGAGAACATGGGGAAAAAAAATGGTTTATTATCTGTACAATACTGGAATTAGTTCAATATGGTATTATAATTTCAAACTCAAAACACACATTATGGTGTGTTGGTTTTTTTTAAATATGATTTTGCTTTTTATTTTCTAATGTATGCTGTGATCCTAAATAGTCCGTAATGAATGTAATTTCCAATCAAATAGTGTAAAAACTGCTGTATACATCTGGAAAAATATTTCTAAAGGTAAAGGATAAAAATAATTAGAGGGCACAATTTTGGCTATTAGATTTCCTAAATATGGCCATTTTTTTCAATGATGTTATAGTTCTGTTGAGTACTTCAAGCCACATTTTTTTTATGTAATCTTCCATTACTTTTTACTGGGAAGCTATTTGATTCTTAGAGACAGAATTAAGAAAGACATTTTACAATTGTTCAGTTTGTAACAGTGTTTTGAATTACATTTGGCATCTTTTCTTTCTGTTGATTTTAAATCCAACCTGTTTCATAAGAAAAATTCTCAAAAAAAGAAAAAAAAGCAACACAAATTCTTGGGTTTATTATTGTTCAGAAAACACTGCTACAAATTAACTGTTGATTTGCTCTTTTTATTTTGAAAGTCCTACTCAAAAAGCTCAGGTAACCCCTAGATCATGACCTTGTTTTTGTGAAACTAAACCTTCAGTATAGTTCAGTGGAAGTGCTTGTGATTCTTAGTGAGTTCTCAGAGAGCTAGTCAGAGACTTTTTTATGAAATTTTACTCTTCCTGAACTTCATCATTAAAAATAGATGTCCACAAATGTATGTGCTGTAAAAAAAGGCAATAACATGAATAATGTGATAGTGAAGTGATGGTTATCTTTCTCTAAGAAGACAGTATAGTAAACAGACACTACCAATTTTTTCTTTGTGTTGCATGTTGGATTGCAACTCCGTACATTCCATTTGAAAATTCTGAGGAAATGTTTTTATATTAATTGAAGGTGGATTTGCATATATACCAAAAACTTAACAATTTTTTCAGCAGTCTTGAAACCTATTCTCAAATTCCTTTATCAAAACATAAAGCATGGCTGCATAGTTTTCACTATTCACTGAACAGTCTTTAGCCAATGCATCAAAATACATAACATTGTTTGCCATAACTTGAATCAGTACTGCACTGCATCCTACCTGTGTCCTGATTGCAGCCCAGAGTGTGTCAATCACTCATCAATGTGTGGTTGTTGCTCTGTGATGGGTGCATGCCCAAGATGCAGCTGGGCCACTCAGCAGGGAGGAGCCACTGCCATGATGGCGTGGGGTTGGGGATAGCTGTAGTATGGGTTGTACTTGGCTGCATATAGCCCTAGTATATAATAAGCACATTTATAGACAGGAACAAAAAATGCATCCAAGATGACAAGTGTAAGTTTTGAGGACATATCCCAACTCCTTCTGGTCTAGTCTAAGGCCCAGACTGTAACTTTCAGAAAACCTGCTGGGAAGTAAAAGATGAGAGAAGGGCCCCACAGTAAGGGAGAGAAAGGGACTCCACAGAAACTGGGACATGGGTAGAGAAAAGATAGTTTATGTAGAAGTTGTTAAAAGAATGGGGATTGCAGACACTAAGTCTGGAATAATAAGGGGGATGAAGGCCTTAAAGATAAGGGTGTAACAGCCTGAGGACAGTGAGGTGATTAAATGTCCACAGGCAAGCTGGAACCAGTTTGGGGGGTGCCCCCCCCACTGGGTCAAAAGTTACAGCGAGGAAGACTATGAGCCTTTGTGAGGAAGACGATGAGCATTCATCCCACCACCACCCCCACAACTCACTACACACGCACAGGGGGGAGGGACTGCATGCTAATGGGTCTCAGGAATGTAATGTATATGTATCTGAATTCCTGTGAACTATTGATTACGTATTAGTTCAGCCTATATCTATAGCACGCTTTCTCCTAACAGTGTGGAAGTGAGGTGGAGCTATCCCCCTTGCACCAGGGTGTACGTGCATCACTCATTGAACATACCTGCTTTATAACTCCTTTGTGGTTATGGAGTTTGATTTCTGCATGTCAGAAGAAAGACAGAGGCCTCTGAAAGAGTTTACCCTTCCTGTCCTGGTGAGCTGCTTTCAAAATGAAGAGTCTTCTTGGCTCTAGCTGCAGTAATCACTTCTTCACAGTCCTGCCCTGCCTGGTCATAGGATCCCTCCTAAGTGAGCCAACCTACAGGCAGACATCCTGGTCCAGATTTGGCCCATTTGTTTCCTGAAAAGTACCTAATATCTGTGGCTTTGGGTGCTCTGCTAGAAACTACTGTCTAGGGTGGTGGGATGTGCCCTGGTTGCCAGGCCACAACCAGCTGCCCAAGACCAAGAGAGCCACTCTCCTGGGAGGATTCCTGAGGCTAAGCTTGAGAAGTTTAATACTCATAATGAGCACATAAGAAAAACGTGATTTTCGTATATGTGCACCCCAGGATAATATATGTGGAAATCTTTGTCTTGGGACAGAGGTTTTTTTTTTTGGGACCAGTACTCTTCAACAACTTTGTCAATGACATAGAAGATGGTATCTAGTGTACCTTCAGAAAATTTACTGATGACACCAAGCTGAGTGGTGCAGTTGATATGGCTGAAGGAAGGAATGTCATCCAGAAGGACTTAGATAAAATTGAAAGGTGGGCCCAAGTGCAAAATCTGCACCTCCTGAAAACGGAGACAGGGGACCCCAAAATAATTAAAAACAGCGGCAATGATCTGAGGAGAAACAAACTAATTTTACTAAATATGGTATCAGAATGCAAGATAACACATTATAATACAATATAATTAGTATTGAAGCTAATAAATGAAATATAATGAGAGAGTATCTGAAAGATGACCTTACAGTAATACTGAAGTGATGCACGCAGTTGGGACAGGCAGCAGCGAGGAGAGATGAAGGAGAAGAGCGATGAAGAGAAAAGACCAATCAGGTGACCTTGCCAGGAGTTATATCATCTCCTCTCTGACTGCAAAGCCCCCTGGGGAATGTAGTTCTTCTCTTCTGGACAGGTGCCCGGAACTGAAGCATTAACACTTTAACTCCCAGTGCACTACATGATGTTATGATGTGGAATACCAGTAACCAAAAATCATAAAACCATGACAAGTGCAACCACTTTTGCACTTGAGTTGCATTAATCCCAGATATGTATACAGACTGGGAGAAGAACTCCTGTTTCAAAGGACTTGGGAGTCTTAGTAGGTGAAAAACTTAACATGAACCAGAGTGTGCACTTGCAGTCCAGAAGAACAATGATATTCTGGGTTGCATCAAAAGAGAAGAGTCCAGCAGGGAGAGGGAGATTATTGTCCTCCTCTGTTTCCCATTGTAAGATCTATCTGGTGTACTGTGTCTTAGTCTGGGTCTCCCAGTACAGGAAGGATGCAGAACTGTTGGAGCAGATCCAGAGGAGGGCCACGAGGATGATCAGTGGGCTGAAGCTCTTCACCTATGAAGAAAGACTGAAGGAGTTGGGCTTGTTTAGCTTGGAGAAGTGAAGGCTCCATGGAGACCTTATTGTGGCTTTCCAGTATTTGAAGGGAGCTTTCAAGCAGGAGGGAGACTGACTTTTTACATGGTCTGGTAGTGATAGGACAAGATGGAATGACTTCAAACTAAAAGAGGAGAAATTTAGGTTAGATGTTAGGAAGGGATTTTTTACTCAAAGGATGGTTAGGTGCTAGAATATGTTGCCCAGAGAAGCTGTGGTTGCCCCATTCTTAGAGGCATTCGATGCCAGGTTGGACAGAGCCCTTGGCAGGCTAATCTAGCAGGATTAGGACAGGAAACTCTGACCATTGCAGGGGACTGGAACTAGATGATCTTTAAGGTTCCCTTCTATCATTTTCTCTCCCTGTCCTGAATAGCATGTTCAGGTTAGGGAAGTGTTTATGGAAGGACAATGAAGTTAGCGAGGGTACAAGAGCACCAGTTTGATGAGGAGTAACTGAGGTCTGATGAGGAATAACTGAGATTCTTTGGTTTGGAGAAGAGGAGGCTCAGGGCAGACCTTATTACCTTCTGCAACTATCTGAAAGGAGGTTCTGATGAGGAGGGTTCAACCTTTTCTCCTGGGCAGCTAGAGACAGGACAAGAGGGTGGTCTCAAGTTACCCCAGGAGATGTTCATGTTGGACATTTGGAAAAATTTCTTCCCCAAAAGTATGGTCAGGCACTGGAACAGGCTGCCCAGAGAGGTGGTTGAGTTACCATTCCTGGAGGTGTTCGAGAAATGTTTAGATGTTGTACTACGGAACATGGTCTAGTGAGTGACATTGATAGTAGGTAGACAGTTGGCCTAGATGATCTTAGAAATCTTTTCTAACATTAATGACCATGATTCTATGATACTATGATTGAGTGAGGGAGAGACTAGCATAGGTGAGGGTCTGGAAACCAGCCAAGGTCACAAGTGTTTTCTGTTAACGTTCAAAAATTTTGAAATACATTCAAAATATAAAATGCAATAAATTATTAATTGATTGCATGAATGAACCTTATTCTCCACTACCATTCTATCCATTTTGCATCACTCACTGAAAGTACTTATTTATTATATAAATGTTCTAGAAGAGTTGGATTAGGGACATTTGATACAAATTCTGGCATTATTCTGGCAGAAATAAAGTAGGAGTTAAGACTCAATGTTCCTTGTTGTCCCCTTCCAGCTGTGGAAACAAATCTGCTAAAGACTGCTGAAAGATAAAGTGCAAAGGGATATCTTCGTGTAAATTTAGCAACCTGACATTTTTACCATCTTCTTTTATTTCTTCTTTCATGACCGTGTCAGAACTGATATCTTATTGATAGTCTTTCTGAAACTATTGATAAAATACAGTATCCATCCCTTGGGAATAATAATAATAATAATAATAATAATAATAATAAAATAGCAATATTTTACTTTCTTTATATTATTAGTTGAAGAATAGTAGAAAGCATCCAAATAAGTTCCAAAATACAGTTTTCAAGTTTATAGCAAGAAAAATTGACTTAGGGCTTCCAGTCCTCCTATTTCCTGCAGAATCTCTACAGCTTAGTGTAAATTTTGATTGTGAAGATCTAATAGTATGAAAAACATCTTTTATGATGGCACTGACTCACTCATCAGAGATCTGAAAAAGAAGGATTTTATATGTGAAGATATTTAATCAAGTTGGAACAGGATTTGAAATTGAAATGCTGAGGCCATATAGTAAGAACTGTTGAACAGGAAGAAATTAGAATGGGTGGGAGTGGCTGAAATCCTCCAGTGTTTCTGTACTTCCATAAAGACCATGGGCCGGGTGGCAAACCACTAGACCAGGCTGCCCAGAGCCACATCCAGCCTGGCCTTGAATGCTTCCAGGGATGGGGCATCCACAACCTCCTTGGGCAACCTCTTCCAGTGTGTCACCACCCTCCAAGTGAGAAACTTCCTCCTAATATCTAACCTAAACCTCCCCTGTCTTAGTTTAAAACCATTCCCCCTTGTCCTATCACTATCCACCCTCATCAACAGTCTTCCCCTCTCCCGTTTATCTGCTCCCTTCAAGTACTGGAAGGCCACAATGAGGTCTCCCCAAAGCCTTCTCTTCTCCAGCCTGAACAAGCCTAGCTCCCTCAACCTTTCTGCATAGGAGAGGTGCCCCAGCCTCTGATCATCTTAGTGGCCCTCCTCTGGACCCCTTCCAAGAGCTCCATGTCTTTCTTGTGCTGCGGGCCTCAGGCCTGGACGCAATACTCCTGATAGGGTTTCACAAGAGCTGAGTAGAGGGGGAACAGTCTCCTCCCTGTCCCTGCTGGCCACTCCTCTTTTAATGCAACCCAGAACATTGTTGGCCTTCTGGGCTGCAAGGCAGTGTTATTTTTTTTTCCTTTTCTCTATCTTTGTAAATAGTTTATCTCAATTCAGGAGTTCTACTTTGTTTTTTTTTTTCAATTGTCTCCCACATCTCATTGGGAAGAAGGAGGTTACAAAGGACTGTGGTGCCAAGCCACCTGCCAATTTACACCACAACAAAAGGGCAATAGAGAATGCATTAAAAATGTTTATAGAGACATTGAGAAAACTGGATTCAATTTATTACTGTCTAAATATATTTGTATCCTGTCTTTCACTTCACAAAGACAAATCCATGCCAGGAAAAAACGTCGCATGTTCAGTCTGTGTTACTGAATGAAAAAATTAACTGAAACCACGAGTACAACCTAGAATGTGTGGTTGTAAGGCACAGGCATTAAGGCAGTGAAACACTGTTTCTGCGCTAAGAATGTATCTTACATTTAATACTTCAACCTTAATACTTTAAAAGCAAGAAACTGACAATGCATTCAGACCTTTCCCATCTCTCACTGTAACTGACAGCTGAATTTGAGTTGCTGGCAACACAAGTTTAAATATAGTTGCCAAGCTGCCAGTCCAGCTCTTATGTTTTTAAATTATTTATACTGAGTACCGCATCTAATCAATCAGGAAAGCTGTAGAAAAGGGATAGTATTATAGTATTCCCTGATTTTTCTTCTTCTTCTTCTTTTTTTTTTCTTTCTTTTTTTTTTTTTTTCTGCAGATCAGTTTTAAAGTATCTGTGCTGATTTTGCAGATTAATCAAAATTAAGAGACATTGTTTTAAGACCCTATTAATTCAGTCCTGTTTGTTTAATATAAATCAGGTGGCTTACTAGGCAGATAAGCAAATTGCAATATGAAGTAAGTACAAATTGCTTACTCAAGGGCCTAAATAGGTCCTTTAGTTTCCTGTTGGAGACAGGTAGCACTCTTACAATTTAAGACATAAGCAGTAACAGTCTGGATTACTCAATGACACTTGAATAGCTTACTTACCTGTCATCTGCAAGACTTTTAAAAACAACCTGAATATGATGTCACATTTATATAGCTGTTTCTTCATGTCAGAAAGATTGTAAATATACATATATTTTTAGTTCAATGTATTGCAGTTATTTGGAATTCTTTGTTTCACAGTGTTTCCTCACTAGAATGTTATGCATGTGTAAATAATACAAGATCTATTTCCCCCACTTACGAATAATTTTGCCTAGACTTCATAGCCAAAGTAAAAACAAAAAGCTAAAAAAAAAAAAGCAATAACAAAGTGCCACTTGCTTTTTGTTTTACAAGATCCATATATTTTTATATTTTCTTGCTTGCTTGTTCAGCAATATTTTACAGAACAAATAACAAATTATTCTTTGATTGCTTACTTTTTCTCTTTTGGTGAATTTTTTAGTTTACAAAAGGTACCCATTTAGGCAGGGTATCTAAGCTCCACCTCACTGTGCTGCCCACTCTCGAACATTAAATCTACCTAAAATAATGAAAAATATTTGTTTCACATTTATTTTAAAATTATGGAGCTTTCAGTTAAATAGTCCAAAATGCTGAGGTTTTTTATGAAGCCTAGACACTCTTATTTTATGTAGGGAACTCTAAGTCTTTACTAAGTGTGTTTGGAGTCTAGCTGATTGCCTGAAATTGAACAGACTTTAGGTCCTTTTGTAAGGTATAAAGGCACATACATAAGGCATAAAAATAAAAGCATTAAATTGAGTAGAACTAGCAACTCAGAAAAGCTCCCACGTCCTCAGTGTCTAGATATAAATATTTGTCTTTATATCTGAAAGGGTAAAATATGCCTAGTCATATATATCAAGTAGATGCATGATTGAGTAAATAAGATATTCTCCATTACTGGTAAAATGCTATAGGCTTTGCACCGGTTCTCACAAAATGCCTATGCCTGCCTTTGTCTGATTGGACTCTTGCTTATTCAGTGGTTATAGCAAATTGGATGACTCAGATATCATTTCACTAATTGTATTAATGATTATTACTTATCTCTCTATTTGCTCAACAGTGAATACCTTTATTAGTTCATAATCAAATTTTGACTCTGAAACTTGTGGCATGTGAATTTTTGTTTTCATTAGAAGTCATTAACATCTCTTCATCCACAGAATTTTCAGGCTTCTGAAATCATAGACAGGATTTTTATTTTGTTTTTCTTTATCCCATTAATGTAACAATAATTGTTCACTACTTCCCATTGGTGGGCAGGTGCTCATCTGTTTCCAGGAAAGTAGCATTTATCACATGTTATGGTTACTAGGGGAGACTAATGTCAGAACTCTCAAAGTCCACTCTTCTTCCTTTCCCCCCTTCTTTTACTGCTAAACTTGATACCATATGATATAGAACATCCCTTTGGCCAGTTTGGGTCAGCTCTCCTGGTTCTACCCTGCCCCAGCTCCTTGTGTATTTCCAGCCTCCTCACTGTTAAAGCAGACCAAAAAGCTGAATGTTATTATAATTTTATAATCGTGTTAGAGAGGGAAAGAGGACAAATAGGGCTTTTGTTGTTGTTGTTGTTGTTTTTTGTTTGTTTTGCTTGAACACTGTAATTGAGTTTGCCAAATCGAAGGCTGCATTAATGATTTGAAAAACCTTCTTCAGTTTCAGAAATGACCTAAAATTTATTTTTTCTGACTGCAGTTAAGAAGCTCATGATTGCCTCAGATTCAGATCTTTTAAAAGATCTTGATAAGATACAGATATGTTATAATGATCTATTGTTCCCATGATCTGTTTCAACACACGTCACAAGTGCCAGACAAATATGACTAACAATATTCTATAGATTAAAAAAAAAAGAAAGAAATAAATAAAGTATAGCATAATTTTAACTTTAAACACATATTACAAGGAACAGTGGTATGTTTCCAATAAGTTCCACACTGTATTGAAGTTTATGTGGCTTTCTCTACCCGCTTCTGAAGTGTGATGTGAAGATCAGGAGCTAAGTAAGTGCTCATACATTACAAATTGACAAATTATTTTAGAAACAAAGAAAAACAAACTACATCACTCAAATTCACTAGAGACATTTTATAAACAAAAATCCTATCCTTCTAAATGATTAATCACATTTCAGTAATATTTTCAGTAAACATGTTGTATTTTGTTACTGAACAGAAATTTTTACTGGAGAAATAAAGACGTAAAATCACCAGTAATTCATTATTTAGAACACTGAATTGAAGAATTTCAGCATGAGACATTTGTAAGCCAATAACTAGGCTCATTCTCCAGCAAAATTACTGGAAAGCTCTTGGTTTGGTTGACACATAACAAATGAATAAATAGATAAATAAATGCTGACAGGAAAAAAGAAACAAAAAAAAAAAAAACAACAGCAAAACCAAAGAAACAAAGAAACAAAGAAACAAAGAAACAAAGAAACAAACAACAACAACAACAACAAAAACACCACTCCTTAATTAAGCAGTGTTTAAATCAAACAGAAATATCAGAAATATATTTACACATATATATAAATGGTTTTAAGAATTTGACACAGCTTGAAAGATATTAAATATAACAACTGCCATTTTGGATTTTCCTTCAATTCATATTTTCATCATACTGCAATGAGAATAATTTAGTTGTGTTTATTCACTTCTTTCCCATTTACTTGTATGATTTTTCTTATTTATTTATTTCTTTATTAATTTTCTGTACTATACTAATTCAACAGTGACCAAACTAAACCTGGGAAAATCTTTAGTGTGTCTTTGTCAAGTAAAACAAACAAACAAAAAAAAATAAAAAATAAAAAAAAATAAACATACCAGAAAGGAACTTATTTGAACAAGAAAGAAAAGAAGAATTTTGACTTGATTGGCTGTGGTAGATATTTAATGAGAATGTCAGATAATAGAGAATCATATGTAAACCTAAGTGCACCTGGAAGGAGTCACAAAAAAAGATTTTGTACCAGATATTTCAGTAATTAACTAAAATGGATGAAGCAATCTTCTGGAGCTTAAATGTCTCTCTTACCTGACCAAGGAAGACTGTTTTGGCAACAGACTTGCCTATAAAACAATTTAAGCTACAAGGAATAAACAGTATTCTAATTGTGAATCATCTATAATGAACTATAACTTATTTTTTTTCTTTTTCCTTTTCTTATTTTTTCTCAATAAACCTAAACATTTTAATTGGTGCATGCAAAATCTCATTTGACTCTACAGTGTCCATATAGTAATGGAAGGAAAGAAAATCAATATAGATTTTGATTTAATGATGGATATAATAATAGCTAAATAAAATATAGAAATTAACCCCAAACCCTAACCAATCATTCTGACAATAAATAATTATGTACTACAAATGAAATGGAAATAGACTACATAACTCCAATGGCACACACAATAAATTTCAGCATCATGTGTAATTTAATATAAGTTTTTAAAACCAACAAATCGAAGTGATTTGATTCTTTACAGGAAACAGAATATGAATGAGTTTTAATTCAGATTTCAGGTTTTACACACATAATTAACGATTTTCATAAAAATTAATTGCTTTTACAGTCAGATTGCTTAACAAGATGTATCTCCCTTAGTTGATATGAATATTGACATTTAATCTCTATATCATGATTTTAATCATAGAATCATAGTATCATAGAATTACTCAGGTTGGAAAAGACTTCAAAGATCATCAAGTCCAACCGCAGCCTAACCATAGTGCCCTAACTCTAACAACCCTCTGCTAAATCATATCTCCAAGCACCACATCCAAATGGCTCTTAAACACATCCAGGGATGGTGACTTAACCACCTCCCTGGGGAGCCTATTCCAGTGTTTAACTACCCTTTCTGTAAAGAAGTGAGCACACCAAGGTCCCTTGCCATCAGGCAGTTTTCCAGCCACATCTCCCCAAGCCTGTAGGGTTGCCTGGGGTTGTTGTGACCAAAATGCAGGATCCGACACTTGGCCCTATTGAAACTCATGCCGTTAACCTTGGCCCATCGATCCAGTCTATCCAGGTTCCTCTGCAGTGCCCTTCTCCCCTCAGGCAGATCAACACTCCCTCCCAACTTGGTGTAATCTGCAAACTTATTGAGGGTGCACTCAATCCCCTCGTCAAGATCATCAATGAAGATGTTAAACAGAAGCGGTCCCAGCACTGAGCCCTGGGGCACACCGCTCGCGACTGGTTGCCAACTGGATTCAACTCCATTGACCACAACTCTTTGGGCCCTGCCATCCAGCCAGTGCTTCACCCAGTGGAGCGTACGCCCATTTAGACCATGGGCAGCCAGCTTCTCCATGAGAATGCTGTGGGGGACAATGGTAAAGGCCTTACTGAAGTCCAGGTAGACCACATCGACAACCTTACCCTCATCCACTAAGCAGGTCACCTTGTCATAGAATGAAATGAGGTTTGTCAGACAGGATCTACTGTTCATAAACCGATGCTGACTAGGCCTGATCTGCTCGTTGATCTTTAATTGGTCCATGATGATTCCCGAGTTTATTTGTTCCATAACCTTCCTGGACACCGAGGTGAGTCTGATAGGCCTGTAGCTTCCAGGATCATCACCCAGTACCCCCAGTACAGAAAGGACATGGAGGTGCTGGAGCAGGTCCAAAGAAGGGCAACAAGGCTGGTGAAGGTCTTAGAGAATATGCTCTACGAGGAGAGACTGAATAAACTGGGGCTGTTTAGTCTGGGGAAAAGGAGGCTGAGGGGAGACCTTATTGCTCTCTTCCAATATCTGAAATGTGGATTGGTCTCTTCTCATTGGTGATGGGTCACAGGACGAGGGGAAATGGCCTCAAGTTGCACCAGGGTAAGCTCAGGTTGGTTTTACAGAAAGGGTTGTTAAGCACTGGAATAGGCTCCCCAGGGAGGTAGTTGAGTTACCATCCCTAGATTTGTTTAAAAACTGTTTGGATGTGGTGCTCAGGGACATAATTTAGCGGAGTAGTATGGTTGTTCATGGCTGGACTCGATTATCTTTAAGGCCTTTTCCAACCTGAGTGATTCTATGATTCTATTGTGAGAAAGTGCAATTTCCATATCATTCAACTATTTTGATTTTTTGTATGACCTTTTGTGGGATTTATATATAAAATATTTACTTTAATCTGTACTATAACTTCTTTATTCTTTGAGGAATTGTTCTTTTCACATGTATCAGGTTTTTTCCTTTGAAGATCCTGAATCTAAAATAATACTGTGACTTGGATGAGAATGGGAAGAATAGCACAGGTGTATATGGCTGTATAAGAGGAAAAGGAAAATTTCATTTATTTATTTATTTACATATTTACCTATCTTTATTTATTTATTTATTTATTTATTTATTCATTGTGAGAACAGAGGATTGCATAATCTCTCTGAATTCTCAGCTTCAGCCAAAGATGACAGAAGTAGTTACCTCATTGATGATTTTTTCCTATGAAGGAGAAAACTTCAATGAGAGAATGAGACTGTGATGAAAAACGTTTGTGTATTAAATGTGAAATATCATTGCGCTCACTGAAAATCACAACCACACCACCAATTATTCTATAAAATAATGAACTCTAGAAGAGAACTACTTAGTTTTATTTGTTTGTACTTATTTTTACTTTTCAGAAGGAAAAGAATGACTTACAAGATAATTTCGAGTCGAAGCTTCTGCAAGATCTGTATCTTATTAAAAACAGTAATCACTGAGAGTCTAATTAAATCCTAAGGGATTCGGAAATCACTCTGCATAAATACATAATTATTAAAAGTTCTTTAAAAATATCCAAGTAATGCATCATGTTTCCTTAGTAATTACAAAAGTTTTACAAAAACAACTTGCTAGCTAATATTTCTATACTGAACATTTTATTCTAGGAATGCTGATCTTAGTTGAAAATGTCTGTGCCCCCTCCTTTCTATCTTTTTTTGAGAGAAAATTGGATATTAAGTACACACTCTGCTTTACTGCATGTCACAAATTTGAAATATAATACTATGTGGATTAGAGATTGTAAAGTAGGAAAAAAAATAACCATTATAAAGCTTTTAGCTTTTTTTTTTTTTTCTTTCCTGCAAATAAAGAAAAGCACTAAAACACAGGTTTCTAGCAAGATTCAGAACCTGCAACAAATAACAAGCAACCAGAAAACTCTGGTTTGTGTTTCTGAATAAAAATAGAATTTTAGGAATTATTTTGTAGTATTTTTATAAAATGGCTTTCTAAATACCACTAATGTATTTACTATGAAAACACTGTTCTTACTTACACACGTGGCATTTAGATGCACACTAGTGTTATTTTACAAACTGTAAGCTGACAGAAGATGGCCGATTGCAAAATTTGAGAATATGAGTCTTTTGAAGTTCGTCTTATTTTCCTGATTATTTTCTCATTTTTATCCCAGGACCACATAGAAGACCAGAGAAAGAAGAAAAGCATGTTTATCTATTGTCTAAGATGGTCTCAAGAAGGAAATTTGATAACTGCTGAAGATTCCGTATATATTAACAATATGTTTACTGTGGTAAAATGTGAAAACTAAGTATTTTGTAATGAAAATAAATAAATAAATAAATAAACTGATTTGCTTTTTACTTTTTCTTTACCTTAAGACTGTGCATTAGGGAATTCTGAGGTCACTTGTCAAGTTCTAGAATAACCAACATCATCAGAATTAATGTAGCTTGTTTCTCCATTGGCGGTTTTTTTTTTTCTGATATATTCACTGAATTTCATGATGCATTAAAATTCTTTGCTTTCTGTACCCTATACAATTAAGAGAGGAGAGGAGAGGTTGAGAAGGGAAGGGAGGAGAATGGAGAGAAGGGGATGGGAGCAGAGAAAAAGGAGAAAAGGAGGGGAGGGGAAGGAAAGGGATGGAAGTGGAGGGAACAGGAGAGAAGAGAACAAGATTAAACAGTTGAAGTGTTTATATACCTAACAAAGAAGATAATAATAACCAAAATATTATCTTTCATAAATGGAACATAATTTCTCGCAAGGAAATGTAAAGCTTTAAAGACATAAGGCTGTTAAAATAAATAAATAAATAAATAAATAAATAAAACAAAATACCCTAAGTAACACACACACACACACACACACACACACACACACAAACACTTAGCTATAGGCATTAAAAACTAATATTAAAAACTTTTTTCCAGTACATCAGAAATAGGATCTTTTCCAGGGAGCTGACAAGAGTGATAGATGATCGTCTCAAAAATGGAGTGCTATAGGAAAGATAAAACATATTAGAAAAGCTAAATGAATTATCTGTATTAGCATTCACAGGAAAGAAGTCTGGGGACATTCTCACTCAATATTCTGTTTTTATAAAGAAGAGTCTAAGAAAATACCACATATTGACATGTTAATAGCATACTTTTAGAACAAACCAATAAAAGGAATAGAATGGATTATTTCAATCGAAAGATCTGAAAGAAATCACATACAAAATTACCAGACTGTTAATCAATATACACTCTATCATCTACATGACTTTCAGGTAATAGAATAAATGAATAAAACTTGTTAAAGATTTTTTAGATGTACCATTTATTGCATTCTTGTAGGCTAGTAAATCTGGTTCAAGAAACAGAGTGGATAAACAGGCACATTTAAAACAGATAGAAGTGTACATGTGTGAGAAACACTCAAAGTAAAAAATTTCAGGTGAGGCAAGGATCTTGGTGATAGCAGCAAAGTTTATTTGTTATTGCAATAACAGGCACACACCCCCTGTTGGCAACTGAGAAATTGTGCACCGGTCAGCAAAATGCAGTCTGTCATATACCCTAAGCCTGATGCAGGTAATGCTTTCCTGGCATTCACCCATTGGTTGAGCATCTCAGGCTCACAATCTCCCTGATACTGTGGCTATGACATATTTCCATATAAGGTTGGTTACCAACCTGTTGTTTTTGATGTACTTTACCATGGAAACAGGAAGACAATCTTTCTTAGAGTGAGCATGTTCACTCTGTCCTGTACTTGGCTCTCCCTCCTCCCTGCATACTTGTCTTGTTCCTGTACTCAATTCTACCCATGTCAAATAAACCCCACTAGTGGAAGAAAAATTATCTATCCCTGTCAGTGGTCACTGAACTAGTGGAAGAAAAATAACTCACCTAACTGCTTCACTGCTTCACGAGGGGGTTCAGTAAAGGCCTACACTGTGCACAGGAAATGTTGGATCCGCAACAAAGACCTATACTACATACCGAAAGTATTTGTTTCACTGCAAAAACACAGTCTACCTCTCACACATGGTGACCTGTACTGCAAACTGGTCTGTTTAACATAACTATAAAGTGATGTAAAAAGTGAGGTGAATAGCAAGAATAGAGAGTCCTTCACAATCAAACATTTTTTAAAGTAATGAAAACTAGAAAAAGTTATGATAGCATGAGCCGAAGGCAAGAAATTGCTGGGAATATTTTACATTGATGGGTAAAGAGAAAAGTATTTCTAACTGCACCTATCATAACAGTAGACACTGAAGTTACTTTCATACATCTCCTTTATTATTAAGGAAAGGGAAAAAAAAGAGATAAAACATTAGACTCAGTCTTTCATTTGAGCCTTTTAAAAGAAAATAAATAAATAAATAAATAAACAAATATGCTAAAGACAGTGCTAGTTCTAAGCATTGTGGATACGGTTCTCTTAGCATTATTTATCTTTGGGACTAGGAATTTCATAACAACTCGACTTTAGTTAGCAATATAGTAAAAAACAGTTAACATTCCTGTCTTGCTCCAATTTATAGGAGGTAGAGAATGTTCTTTTTATATATGTATACCCAGCAGCAAGATTAAGACACAAGGGGTCAAATGTTATCTCAACCAGATTATTACAAATCCTAGTCATTTAAGGAGATGGGGAAGGGAAGACAGGCAATTGAAAAATAGGAAATAAAAGCAAGGAGTCTTTGTAGGAAACAAGAGAGAGATAGTCATCACCATGGGTCCAGTGTGGTTCATAGTTCAGATGCTGATTTTCAGTAGTGATAGGTCTTCAGGGATTGTTGTTTGGTTGATGACAGTAACTGTACAAACTTATTTATAAGTCCAAAGTGGTCGAGTTAGCTCCTTTTGGAGTGACTGCTTCTGTCTTTTGGATCTCTGCAGGAACTTCTTTTGTTCCCATCTTCTGGGCCTTGCCAGCAGATAAGAGGGAGCAGGGAGGCGTTCTCTTGTATCTTGCCTTTGCAGGATACAATGGTATCATCCTCCAGTCTCCCATGCCAGGGTGGAGTAATTTGGTCACAGGTTAGATCTTCCTCCAGTAAACACTCCTAAGCACTCTCTTCTGGAGGCAAACAGCTCCAGAAAAATGCTTTCAAATGTCCACAAAGTGATGTTAATTGCCACACCACAACACTCATCTCTCATCTCCTAGGTAAGTCAGAGTCTTATTGCAAGAAATGCCTCAAAAATGGTGTCAAAACACCAGAATGCCCCAGAATGATACAATTGTCTTGTTCTTACACTCTTTTCAGTGTCAACTGTTGCCATTGTCAGAAACACGTAACTGCGTTACCGAGGCTTTTGGTCTCTTTCAGGATAACTCTTTATTTACATACTGTTAAAAACTGTTATTCTTTCCATGCCAACAAAGAAAAAATGTTAGTAGAATTCATTCAGAAATCAATTGACAATAATTTCCTATTATAAGAGTACAAACCTAAAATGGAAAATTTCTCAGTTAATATTATGTGATCCTTATGTAACTTCAAAACTTGTTTGGAACTTGCATGCACTAATTTCCAGTAAAATTCTGTGTTCAGCTGCAGTGAATGCAGACTATCTTCCCAAGATTTTAAGGTGACTATGCTTAAAGTTGCTACTTCTGAATTCCCAAGAGGAGATCTGAGTGTAGATCATAGCCTATGCTATTTAGTATATTTGACTGCAATAAAGGAGAGATACAAACAAGTAACATTGTGTATCAGAATCTTTTTTTTTCTTTTACTGATGTCTCTTCAGTAATTTACATAACTTCTTCCCCTACAAGGTTTTTCTGAAAAGACTTTCTAGGTCCTACTAAGTGACCATTTTGTTTCCTTTCTTGCAATTCTGCACCTCAAAGAGGTTAGGAGGAGATGGAAGCAAAGTGAGGGTCTCATGGCCTGAAAAGCAGTTCCTGTTCTCCATACTGCAATTCAAAAATTCCTGCCCAGTGGAAATTTAAGGTAGTGAGGCTTTAAAGCACATAACCCCAGGAGCAGAAACATTAAGTAGGTCAGGGCAGCTATGATTTTCAATATAGCCAGTATGTCATCTGAGCAATTTAGCAAGGTTAGAACAGTGACGTTCAGCACATTCAGTTTCACCAGTGACTTTGCTTCATTAAGGCCCACATATACTAGTAGCATCATTAATTGCTGATTAGAGCTTTATCTGTTTCCCTGTGATGAGCCATTTGGACAATGGATTTGAATTTTGAATGGTATTTTTTGAGCGAGAAATCTATTAATTCTGCTTAAAAAATTAAACTCTGCAACAACAAAGCATGATTGGTTTTGCATTTTGCTTACAAAAATGTAAACAAGAAGAATGCTTAAAAGAAACTAAAAAAAATAATAAAAAAATCAATTAATTATTGATAAAGAAAAGTGAACAGCCAAAATGAAGGAGAAAGAGTTTAACAGATTTTTTTTCTTGTAGCTATTAAAACAAACAAACAAACAAACAAATACACCAACAGCAAGAAGCTGTGAAACAAATATTAATGAACCTTTTATTTGTTTCATAATTGCTAAGTTTCCATGTCATTGCACTTAATACAGTGAGCATTCAACAGATCAGTTGTATGTTTTAGAATAATAAATATATTGAAACAGCACTTTTTTTTCCCAGGTTATTATTATTATTATTACTATTAGGATTTTTTAATTGCTTTAGTAAAGGAACATAGCCCAGTAAGACCTTTATTCAGCTGGTAAGGTATGTAGAAGGAGAGTGTGTGCATCTTTAAGGGTATTAGGTCAAGGATGGTTTCCAAAGCAACAAAATAATAGTAAAGACAGAAAGTGATGGGAAATAAACCTGGCCAGGAAAATGACATAATGTAATGCATGTTGATTCAAACAGGAGTATCTAACTGAAGATTTCTGGATAGACATAATAAGCAATGAAAAGGGAACAATAAACAAAATGCTGAGACACAGACTTGATGAAGCAAAAGTGGAGACAATGACAAGAAACAAAACTCCCAGTCATACTAATGGATAAGCTGTCAAACTACAGTAAGAGCTACTTTCAGAAAGATCAGCTTGGACTTCACAACTCATAAGACCATGGACAGTGCAGGAGCAGTCTAGATTAAGACAATGCAGAAAATGCAGAGCTCTGCAAAATCACAGGCAGCCATAGAGGGGAAAGGGGGAAAAGGAAGAGGATAAATAAAGAAGTGTTGATAGCATGTAAAATTGTTTGGGTCTGTATGTTCATGTGACTGCACCCTGTGCCCAACCCATGCAGTCTGTTCTAACTTCTACTTTCTCATTAAAGCTTAACTCTCTGTACTGCACATTCCTGTGTGTATGCATGCTAACTACTGGTGAGATGTGGATGAAGATGAGTGAAAGTCAGTGTTGACTCCTGGAGTTAGGTTGTGGAACAAGCACCCTGGCCTATGGTGCCAGCTACCAGAGTGAGTGCAAGGTCCCAGGTGGGACCTATGTGTGTTTTTGAGTCAACTTACTTAGTGCCAATTCTGGAGCAAATGAGGGTCCTAATGTCAATAGGACATTAGGAAACCAGCTAAGGAGACCAGCTACTGGGGGTCTGGCATGAATGAATGTGTGCAGCATGAGTATCAGCTACTGGAGTCAGACCAGGAATGTAGGTGCTCCTGGCCTTTAGTGCCAGAAACCGGAGCATGTGGGGTTATAGCATCAGCTACTGGAGTGACTGGGATCTTCTGTTCCCAGTCTTTGGGGTGGGAGTTGTGTCTTCCCAAACCAGCTACTGCTGGGGATTAGCAAGAGTGAGGCAAATGCTCTGAACCAGTGGCTGGAATAGGACCAAAGGTTGCAGTCCATGTGCCTGGTGCCAGCTTCTGGGGGGATGGCTGATGTCTCTATTATCCCTATCCTGGTGTTTGTGAGCTGTATGTATGTATTATTCACTAGAAAACTTAAAACTGAGTTAGCCAACAAGTCGCAGGGGCTTTAGGCCCAGGCTGGGGTTTCAGTATGTCTTCAGTGGTATACCTCTGGGGACTTGTGAATGTGGTGTGTACAAGAGACTAGTGCTTGCATATTTGCAGAGAACTTGAAGCTGGACTAGATGGCAAATGGCTATGAAAGCCTAGGATACACATAAGAGTGCTAGACACACAGAGGGGATATATCAGGTTTGAAAGACCCGTGAATGTGTGTGTGCGTGTGCTGTGCAGGTGTCGCCTCAGTAGTAAACTTATGTCTCTTCCAGATGGAGAATATGAATGGGTCGTGGATGCCTAGTCAATGTTTTATGTGAACCTGTTGAAAGCAGGCTTTGGCTGGGGCATACTTTCTGACAGGCCAAATTAAGTTCATTTTTTATGTTTATAGAATACATATTCACCTTTGCTACTGGTTAGACCTCCAAACAGGAAAGTGATAGCTGCGCCCTACCAGCCTGAGAAGAAAGCTGGGTACTCAGGTGTGTGGCTGGGCACAGACAGCCAGACAGGAGCAGTTCTGGTCCAAAGTGGCTAGAGGATGTGGCATGTGGCATGTTCCTGACCTCAATTAACACTATGATGTTGCATTGTGCCTATATTTTATACCTGTATTTGAAATATGCTGTATGCCTTTTACACTGCTTTCCTTATATTAGAATTTTTAAACACCTGCTTATTTGAGCCTGATTTCATTTTCAGGATTATCTGTATATCTGAAATCCAAATACAAAAACGGGCATATTCTGGCATCACTGCCTCTACTACACAATTCACAAATTAATCTTCTTAAGGTCAAAATGAGATTTGGGGGCTAACCTGACGAAGATTTCACATTTACAGCTTTCTGAGTTGCTTTAGTAAAGGACTGAGCTGTATTACATTTTTGCCTAGATGCACTGAAAATGCTTTTAATTGAATAACTTTGTAGTATCTCTGATATTTCTAGGATTTCTTTCTTCCTGCTTCCCTTCCCAGTCAAAGTTAACAATTAAAAACCAGAGCTTGCCAAAGGTCATGTGTTTTATTTCACATCCCTTTAAACTTTGGAGAAGGGATAAGTTACTTTGACAATTTGAATGGTGGTATATCAAACGGGAAAGCACATGCATCATCTGCTATGTCTTCCTCCTTTAACAGATTAGTGATGAAGATATTAAACCCAAATTATTAAGTTCCTGCTTTGTTCATTTTGAATGGAGAGTCTTCAATAAGCTAGGAAATTATCTCAATGAAAATGATAGATGGATATCTATCTTTCAAACATTTTAATCCTGAATATTATAATAGATTCTCTGACTATTAACAAATAGCCTTTCCTTGTTGTAGTCAGATTACCACTTATCATGCTCAGTAGTTACTATCCTGTTTCTAATTTCATAGGATTATTATTTGTTTTTCTTTTGCCCCTCCCCTTCATATCAAGGGATTGCTTATGAAGGAAAGCAAGGAAATTACTTGATGTGTCAACATCTACAGTGTGGGAAAGTAGGGGAAATATGTTGCATATATTGATATGTCCCTTCTACATACATCTTATGCCACATTCATGCATGTTTATAACCATAGCCATCAACAAATTTCCAGTAGGACAATGGATACCCAGTGCTGGTAAGAATGTGTGGATCCAAGGCCATTACGATCTCAGAGGGAAACCTCCTGGACAACCTGATGGACCCTCCATAGGTTCCATGTTTGAAAGAGTGATGGCCGAGTACAGTGATAGATTTGTACTCTTTACTAGCTCTCTTGGGAGATAGACTGACAGATTCATAATTCAGTAGTAACTGCGGACCGCTTGCAAGATTTTAAAGCAATAACTAATATAATTTATGTTGTGTATTATAATATGCAAATTGACAAATATAAATTAATAACTATGTTTATTTAACTGTTCAGTTTACTGGTTTCCTACTATCCAATATAGATTAGTCTTTTACATCTCAAATCTGCAGTCTAAAAGTGAAGAGTCAGACTCTAAGGTAACAGAAATAAGTACCTTCTCTATTTTTATGAACCCAGTGGCATGCTTTTGCAGACCAGAAGAACCATGGTATTCTGGGCTGCATCAAAAAAGGAGTGGCCAGCAGGGAGAGGGATGTGATTTTCCCACTCAAATCTGCCCTTGTAGTTCTCATCTGGAACACTGCATGCAGGCCTGGGGCCCCAGCATCAGAAAGATGCGGAACTGTTGGAGTGGGACAAGGGGAGGGTCATGAAAATGATCAGAGAGCTGGAGCACTTCTTCTATGAAGAAAGGTTGAGGGAGTTGGACTTGTTTAGCTTGCAGACAAGAAGGCTCCAGGGAGACCTCATAGCAGTCTTCCAGAACTTGAAGGAAGCTTATAAGCAGAAGGAAAACCAACTTTTTACATGTTCTAATGATGATCGCACAAAATTGAATTATTTTAAAATAAAAGATGGGAAATTTAGATTAGATATTAGGAAGAATTTTTTTTTTACTTAAGAGTGGTGAGGCACTGGCATAGGCTGTCCAGGGAAGTTGTAGATGCCCCATTCCTGGAGGTGTTCAAGGCCAGGTTAGATGGAGCATTGGGCAGTGTTGTGGGACAAGGTCAACCAGGGGATGGGCCTGAGTAAGGAACTGCTAAGATAACAACAGCCCAAAGCAGCTGAAGTGGAACCATGGATCAGGGATATGAAGAAGCTCTTTACCTGATGTCCCGCATTGACATGGTTTATGCAAGAGAGGACACTGGGAGTAGGAAGGGTCATGAATGGGGTTGCGTAGCGGGTGTACGGGACACACATGCGTGGAGGCCATGCTGGTATATAAGCCATGTGATGCAGCATTAAATTGAGAGAAGACTTCATGGCATCCATGACTATGTCTCTCTCCCCCGGGCAGTCAAGGCCCCGGGATAAGTCAGGCTAATTGACGGCTACGTCAAGTGGTGACCCCTACATGATAATGTGCTTGATCTGTGATTGTGGAGAGTGCTTGTAGCGTGCTTGTGGAGAGTGATTGTTTTTATTCTTTTGTAGAGTTTGGTGCACCAGTAAGAAGAGTGATAAGTGGCGCAGATGGGTCCGGGAAGAGCGGATGGGTCTGGTGAGAGGTTGGCTCCGGAGGAGGTGGACGGGTTCGTTGAATGGGTCCAGAATGGATTTTGGTCTCTACTATGGTGGCAGGATCCGTTAAGGAGACGGTAAAGGTTTTAAAAGTGCTGGCGAAAGACGCAGGGGGCACATTGTCCTCCAACAGCACGGAGAGGCTCATCCAATGGATGATTCAGGGGGGGCTGATTGAATCAGCTGCACTGGCTGTGGACCTGAATAAGGTTCAAGCTACAGGGATGGAGTTACTATCATCTGCTGGGGCAGGGAATAATTCTGCTCTCCATCTTATCCTTGCTCGGGGGGTGCTACAAGCTTGCCCCCATAAATTTCGCGAATCGTGGAGTGTTCGGATAGGAGCTGTGGGTGCCATTTATGGCTCACTGAAAGCGGCAGAGCCAGGAAATTCGAGCTCTAACAACTCAGGGGAGAGTTTCCAGCTGCTCTCTGGTGATACGGCTCAGGAATGTGCTGGGGAGATAAAGGGAGAGAAAAAGGGGGACGATTGTGATGATTCTCGGGAGTTAGCTCAGGCTTTCCCAGTCACCGAGGGAAAAGCCTTAGATTCCTTGTTCACAGAGGAGGGGCCGTTTGCCCCTGACATTGCACTCGATCCTGTGCAGGTGCTGGATCCTTCTGCCCTAGCTGCCTCTTCTGTTTTGTGCCCGACACCTGTGAGCAGTTCAGGCGTCTCCTCAGATGTTAGTAAGCCATTGGCAGCTGTTGGTCCTTCAGTGGTTTCTGGGGGGGGGGCACGGAACTGCTCAGTGCACTGGAGATTCTGAGGGGGATGATTTGCCTGAGAGATTGTTAAAAGAACTTCGGCGGCTTTCAGTGAACTCTAGGTTGTTAGCTCAGGCAGTGCAAATTAAAGCTGCGCAACAACAGCAGGAGCGCAGTTCAGCAACACCCCTTAAAGATCCGGTGGGCCATTGGTACATGATTGTTAAGAACTGCGCACTTCAAGGGGATGTTATCCTGCAACCGTCAGAGGGGGGAGGACTGCTTGTATGCCCTGTGGTACAGGATCCTCGGGGCCAGTCTACTCGGGAGTCTTTTGATTGGCAGCTAATTAAGAAGTTAAGATCAGTGATGGCTACGTCTGGCTTGGAAAGTCCCACCTGCCAAGCCCTATTGGACATGATACAGATGGAGCTCACCACCCCCTTTGATTGGCATAGTCTGGTCAAGGCGGTCCTATGGGAATCATCAGGACTGGCCCTACATGGGTCCGAGTACGATATGTTCAGCCTTATCTCAAGGCAGAGACTAGCATTCAGCTCTCATAGTGACTTGGATTGTGTACTTCTTACTTACTGGTACTGCTTTGTAACATGTTGTACTTCAAACAACAGTGTGTGACATAATGGGAGAATTTAACCACTGCAGTTCTCAGGAATTAGAATTATTAGGCATTGACTAGGTTATTGTGTGCTTCTTCTATTTTTGTAATAGATCGAATGTAAATTAAGCAAAATTTGATGTTACCAATGCTGGAATCTACAGGAATTGTTCTTTTCATGTATTAGTAATGTTCGGTTGTGATGCTATTAGCCTATCAATTAGCTTTTCTTAATTTGCAAAGACGAAACCTGGAAAGAAATCTCAAGCGAAGGGGATGACCCTATATCATAGAGTGATTACCTCTCCTTCAACCCACTAATCAGGATTTTTCAAATATAACCATGCATCACCTGAGACAAAGGCTCACACTAAGAGAGTTGATCTTAATAGCTTATCATGTTTCTGAGCAGGTGTTCCACTTGGGCTCTGTATCACGCACTGGCCACGCGGATGCGGTGTACAAATTGAGAATACCCTTTCAGACTCTGAGAGAAATAAAAGCAGGAGAGAATCTGTGATGGGTGAGAAAGGTAAAGTGCACTTTGAAGCAGGGGACGCCCTGCTGGCACTCCCTATCGCATCCACCACAAACACATTTTTGGCACATTTGCCCACTAATAATGATTCTATCTGACATGCAACCTCATAAAGTTGTACGACCATTAATCATCTATTAGTTTAAGAGCATGATTGTGAGCACTCTAAAAGCATTTGCTGCACAAATTTTAGTGATCCTTCAAATTGATATATCAGAGTAAAATGTGAAGGCTTCTTTCTAATCAGTTGCTGACTAACACAGAATGGGACCCCTTTGGGATTTATTTCCAGGTTGCAGTAAAAATGTTTCTGAATTTCTGAAAACTGGGTTCTCTCATGATGGGGAGCTTTGATATAAAATTGGTATAAAACTCTGGGAGGATTCTATTGCTAACGACAGAACAGCTGCTAAACTGTTATCTGTTTGCACTAAATAATGCAAGGGCTTAAGCAAATTCTACAAGGAAGAATTTCTTCCAATTGTTCCCTATCGCCTCCCCTCCCCCCCTCACCATCACCCCCAATGCTGGCCGTGCCGCTCCTGCCCTCCTCCTTGCGTCTCTGCAGCCTGTATGTAACTGGGATGAATGCAGGAAAGAACAGTACCGAGGTGCAATATTACGAAGTGGGAATCACAGAATCACAGAATTGAATCCCTACCTTATGAGGCAGTAATCCTCAAGAGCTAATCCTGTCTCTCATGCAGTACACTGTGTTTATGATTGAATAGTGAGATCAGGCCACCATCCAGATTATGAATATCCTGACTGACTTCACCCTCATTGAAGCGGGGAGAGGGTCTGGGCAACACCTCAGGCCCAGGCACAAATGGACAAGCAATGCCTTGAACAAGATAAGACTTTGGTGTTACATGTTATCTTTTGGATACCTGATACTAATTTGTCTAATGCCTCAATTATGTCAGTTAATCAGGAGGCTGCCCAGCCCTACATTACATTTCTGGGCTGTTTCCCAACTCGATGCAGGAATAGCTCAAAGAATGATGTGCTGCAATTCTGGGGGGCTCAGTCATGTACAGAGGGACTGTAAACAGCCTGAATGAACCTGCTCGTGCTATTCCAGATTGACCTTGTCCCCAATGCAGGAGGGGGTTGCATGGGGCGAGAGAATGCCAATCCAAATTCCCTGTTGCTGTATGGCCCTGCGATCTGCTGGGAAACAGGAAGAGGAGTGCGTGACCGTGCACTATGACAGCAAATACGGTCAGCCACTGCCTGGCCAGACCAGCAACCGCCAGCAATGCAGGAATGGATTTGGCCAGCGCCCAGTCAGTGCCGCAGACTGACAGCACTGTGACTCTCATTCCAACAGGTGTCACGGGCCCCCTTGGGGACAGGTGTAGCTCTTTCTTATTAGGATGTTCTTATGTTACATGGATAGGACTTTTCTTTTACCAGGACTTATAGATGCTGACGATGCTGGGGTGATTAACATAATGGTTTGGTCACCCTCACCCTCTGTGTTATTTCCGAAAGTCAAAAAAATAGCACTATTAATCCCTTTTCATTCTTTGACTAAACTTGGCATCGAGGACTAAATTGGTGGACTTGGAAGTGACAAAAGACAAACCATCGTTACCATGTTTAGTAGGTGGTTGACAGTTATTAGGCCTAGTAGATACCGGGGATGACGTTACCATCATTAAGTCAAGTGATTGGCTGTCTGAATGGCCATTAGAAGACACTAATTCTGTTATTACAGGAGTTGAGGGGTACGCCACATGCTTGGCATCCTGTACAACAATACCAACCAAGTGATCGTCAAACTCACTAATCAGACACTGAAACGGCAGCTAACGCAATTAAGGGAGGGGGGAGACAAGGGTGATCTGACCATGATATTGCAATAGGCACTGATAGTGCTCAACTAGCCAGCTACAGTGGTGTCTCTTCTTGGGGGTCTGGTGTTGGATGCCTGCATCTTCTATCTGGTGGGGCCCAGCCAACCTCCTTATATGGGGTCGAGGGTATGCTTGTGTTCCCACAGGTACAGGGACCAACTGGATTCTCACATGGCTTGTTCAGCCATGGATGTCATCAAACACTTCTGCTAATGATTACCATCAGGGCTGACGATGGAACTGCTGGCCCTGACACCACCTGAGCTGTCAGAGAATTTCTGGCAACAATGTGCGAACCTGACTAACTCCTCCAAGGCTTCGGTTGCGCTGACATGGAAAGTCAGCTGGGGATGGAAGGATTCTGCCGTCTTGATTTTGGAGCGAATGCAATGTCAGCCATTGGAAAGATACGGCTGGAAGCCAAGGACATTGCTGAGTCCGTGTTTAAAATCAGAGTGGACAATAGCTGGGGGCTCCTGTCCAACCTCTTCGGCACCCCCCAATGGCTGGAAAATTTACTTGCAATGAGGGCCATCATATTAGTCATTGTATTGCTTGCTATTTAGTTTCTGTGAGCTAAGGAAGGGGGGAGATGTTGTGGGACAAGGTCAACCAGGGGATGGGCCTGAGTAAGGAACTGCTAAGATAACAGCCCGAAGCAGCTGAAAGGGAACCATGGATCAGGGATACGAAGAAGCATTTTACCTGATGTCCCGCATTGACATGGTGTATGCAAGAGAGGACACTGGGAGTAGGAAGGGTCATGCGTGGGGTTGCGTAGCGGGTGTACAGGACACACATGCGTGGAGGCCATGCTGGTATATAAGCCGTGTGACGCAGCATTAAATTGAGAGAAGACTTCATGGCATCCATGACTATGTCTCTCTCCCCCGGGCAGTCAAGGCCCCGGGATAAGTCAGGCTAATTGACGGCTACGCCAGGCAGCCTGACCTAATGGATGACAACCCTCCCCACAGCAGTGGGGTTTGAAACTAGATGATCTTTAAGGTTCCTTCTAACATAAGCCGTTCTGTAATTCTATGACAAATGGCATTTTCTCGCAGAGAACCATCATCTGTTTTTTGTTGCACACTAATCTCCCTTGTAGCTTAAGAAATGTAGGTAAAAATGATACAGAAGCTCTGTCAACTATCAATCAATGATGACATTACTAGTATTTGATTGAGAAAGGGACATGTATCTTGCGTCACATCAGCTATAAGAATTCTTAAATTAAGCCTCTGTCATTAGTGATTTAGATCACTAGTGTGAGTTGTTGAAGTCAATCTCCCCATTCTCATTTAAACTTAATTTTTAAGTTGTTGGGAGGAGAGTATTGTTGACAGAGTAGAATGCTGATAAAGTTTTGAGTAGCTGTAATTAGAATTATTTGAGTATGAAAAACCCCACAAAATTTTAATTACCTCTGTCATTTCTGAGTCCAACTGAGGTGCCATAAAAATTAATCATAAATAAGCCACAAAGAAAACAAAACCTTGCAAAAGATTATACAAATAATAATATATTTCATAATTAATAGAAGCAGTGGCAGTTGACTATAGTAAGAAAGTTCTGACACATAATGGCAGCTAAAATATAGACAAAAGGAAGCCTACTTGCTCAAAAATTTAATTTGAGAATCAGAGACCTTGAAGAGTGACTTAATAGCTCATATGAGAGGCATCCTGAAGATACTACTGTACTGATTAGAGCCAGATGTAAAATGGAAGGATAATTTATTACCTAAGAAAGTGGGGATGAACTTGAGGAATTAACTCCTATTGAAACAAATGTTTTCTATTGACCACCTCAGGAAGAAGACCAAAAATAACAGCATCTTTTTTTTATCTAAGCAGTGGCATCCTATTCCCTCTTATGTCTCAATGATATAAAAAAGGCCTGATTTTTACACCAAATAGAACTTCTCTTTCTAAGAATAAAGAATAAGATAAAGAATGCAGCCAGAGTTAACAAAAACAACTTACAAAACAAAATACTTGTAAATGAAAAGGCATTACGAGCAGCAGCTAATAAGCTACTATACCATTTATAATAATCTTGTTTTAATATATTCTGAACAGATCTGTCATTGTATCAACTCTTCAGGCCCTACACTGGGCATCACAAGGACTGTTGTGGTTTAATCTGGAAAGCAGCTAAACACTACAGAGCCCTTCACTCATTCCCCCTCGTCTTCCAGAGGGATGGGAGAGAGAATCAGGAAAGAAAACAAACAAACAACAACAACAACAACAACACACTCATAGGTTAACTAAAAACTATTTACTGAGAAAGAAAAGAAAGAGAGCAATAACAGTACTGCCAATCATTATATATACATGTATATATATATAAATAATTGTTTGGATCTTGCGCCATTTGGTGGTCATAATTGTTCTTCTCATAATTGTTTTACCCTTGAGCACTCAGTAGCCAGTTTTCTTTTAGATAATTGTTTTATTTTAATTGTTTTATTTTTGAGTTATTTGGTGGTTGATTTTTTTTTTTTTTTGGGGGGGGGGGGGGGGGGGGGGAGGGGGAGATTGTTTTACTGGTACCTTCCACTCCTTCTTCCATCCTGGGATCTGTTCTGGTAATTCTACAAATGCATATGTCTATAATATGTCATAAGTCTAGTCTTGATTAGTTTATAATTGTGTGGGAAACTATTAATCACAGCCTGAACCTCTGATTAACCATCTGAGTCAAGTGACGGGTCAGCTGCGGGAACACAGGTGAAGGTAATTCAGCTGTGCTCCCAGAAGGGGTGGAGCTTGACTCCACCACTCCTAGATCCCATTTAAGGACTGACCACCACTAAGGCAGCATCTCTTTTTGAGATCGCTCCTGTGTGGAGTTCCTTGTAGCAAACATCCATCTTAACTGTGAGCCTCAGCATTGGTGAGTTATTCCTATATAACCCCTGGCTATCCATCTATTATGCCTTGTATAATTACAACTATACATTAATCATTAAAAACAAAACAAACAAACAAAAAAAAAACAAACTCTAATAGCAGTCCTGCTAGGGGTGACTTAAGAAATAGGATTCTTTAGAGAAAAAAAAAAAAACTGTGTCCCTCTGTATTACCAAGTACTACAAACTCACTGTTACAGTGACTACATACCTGCAGACTGGTTAGCTTCCCTTCCCTTTGGGACTGAAACATTAACATATGTAGTAAAAAACAAAAGATTGCAAAATAATTATTCATACTCTGTTAAACCAATAAATATATATATGAGGAGAAATTAAAACTTATTAGTTACACACATAACCTAGAGGCACAGAAAAATCTCACACTTGCGCCCCCAACATAGATGTTCACCGAGGCAGTCCTGAATACAAAAAAAGATATTTGACACCTTTGTCTGGGTCTTTCAGGTATGACAACTTGGGACAGACACATATACTTCTGGTAAATTAAGGCCAATCATGTCTAATATGTTCATCTATGGCATCCCTGCTGGCTCCCAATGCCTATTTGTTGCCACTGAATCAAATGCAAGTATCCTGCATAATGAATGGACTATAGTAAATTGCCAGAAGGTCTAAGCAGGAAGTCTATTTGCAACTGCGTCCATTCACTTGCTCTCCTGAAGGTCTCTCAAGATCTTTGAGTACATCCATCTTTCCATTTGGAGAGGGGCTGCAGTCATGTAGTAAAGGATGTTGCCAAACAGAAGGAAGGAACATAGAGGCACCTAAAATATTCCTGTAGACCTACGACTTCTGAGTAAAGTGGAGCAGTATAAAATAAAAGAGAACCAGAATGCTACAACAACAAAAACAACAACAAAGTTCACTAGAGTTTAGATAAGAAAGTATATTCTCATCTTGTTAGTGCTAGGATTCCCAAAATCTTCTCAAGTCACATATTAATCTAGGGTGGGTAGAATTGCCTTAATTCTTGTTTATTCTTTCCCTGCTTCTCCCTCTCCCTTCAACCTTTCCTTCTCTTTCCACAAGTAATCTTCTCCTGTCAGTTTTGTAATGTCAAAGAGACTTTCAAAAGATCATTATAACAACCATATTGTTCTAGGTTGAGCTGCTGATTTCAGCAGTATCATTTCAAAGTGAATCTCTGAAGTAAACACACCCAACATCACAGACATCTACTAGAAATGCCCAGTTGAGGAACAGATTCTTTAGGTCTTGATTCTGACTCTCTGAAGTAAACACACCCAACATCACAGACATCTACTAGAAATGCCCAGTTGAGGAACAGATTCTTTAGGTCTTGATTCTGACACACATAAATCGTTAGGAATTGCCAGAGAGTGATTATCAGCTTCAGTGACCTAGAACATTTTTGTCAGGGCTCTGGAAGCCTCACTCATCCCGCCCAGCCACCCTTAGGACTTATTGACCCCTGCCTTAGCCTAGGGCAACATTCTAGCCTTCAGGCATGTCAGTCCTTGCCCCAGTGAGGACACAGCAGGACTGTTCTCCAGCTCCCCTCAGCACTTCCCTGCCCAACCATGAGACCAAATTGTCAACAAATTTTACTGAATTCGTGCTGTCACTCTGCATTAAAAATACATAGCAATACTTTTTGGAATGTGCTTGTTGCTTTGTCTAACAACACCTCCAGTTCTTCAGTTGTTCATAGTTACCAGATAGTGAATGCGTACCTTTTTGAACTCTAGAAAATAACACCATAGAGATAGATTTATGGAATTCTCTTCTTTTCAGTTTTTTGAAAGGCAATTAAAAGCACATTAAAGATATGTCCCAAACAGCTTAATATTACAAATTACTCCTTCCCTCTCCAAATTTTTCCCACTAATTGTCTTCTATTTCTAAGAATGTATCTATTGCTTTTATTTAGCACAAGCTTTTTAAAGGAGGACGCCATTACTGAGAGGACTGAGACTACTCTACTGAGAAACTAAGCATTCTAATATTAAAAAAAATAATGCTGAGGATGTTACCTCAACAGACCACTGTTTTCATCTCCAGGGTATCATCAATTCAACAAAGTCCTCACATATAAATCAAAACATAGGAATAATCCTTAACTAGGTCAGATAAATGTCTTTTTATTAGCTATAAAGGGCACAGTGATTAATAGCTCAGATTACATCAGTAGAATATCATCTTGAGGGCCCATAAATTATATTAAATAAATGCCAGTTCTAGACATACTGAAAACATCTCAAAAGAAGGCTTTTGTTTTTGTTTTTAATTCTGATGTAACAGCCACTGACTGCAGTGAATGAGCATGCTCTCTTTAACAGTTGCAAACATCATTTGAAGTTCAACATTCAGAACGCACTGTTAAAACTTTTAACCTCATATGAATTACAAATAAATTGGTAATAACAGAATCAGTTTTGTCTGCCTTTCTTTGTACTCTAAAACTTTGGGTAATTTCTCTAAAACAAATCTGTCTTCTGAGAATGACAGTTTTTGCATGGCATTTAAAAACCAGTTAGGATATATAAATCTTTAGTTGCACAAAATCTATGTGTCCACTTATGCATGTCTCTGTTCCTTTCTGCCATGGCTAACAAAATAATTTAGTAGCAGCAATAAAGTACAATAAAGTTGCCAGTAAAATTTTTGCAATTTATTTTGGTAGGTTGCAAGTTTAGTATTTCATGTCTGAAACAAAGCTGTAAAAAAAATATTGTTCTGGAAGACTTCGGAGGTTTTTTTTGTTTGTTTGTTTGTTTTTTTTAAAAGAACTGGGATACATAATTAAAACACCAGCTACGTCAGGGAGGAGAGTCAGTGAGGGAGAGGTTAAGATAAACATACTCTCTCCTATTTGGGTGCTTAAATACAAGACCCAGAATCTTAAAAAATAAAAATAAAAAAAAATAAAATTAAAAAAAATCAAATCAAAATTTAATGTGTTTGAATTGTTCTGGAGGCACATGAAATCCATAGATATCTTATATAATCTCAGCTCATAGCTAAGCATCTGCTCCTGCCCAGGGCACATCAGTCCTTAACAGATGGTATAACTTAAGCGTGAGTCCACAAAGACTTCAGAGGAAGATTACATTGCCAGTTAATCACCAACTGATTTAGGAAGGAGAGGATGGGACAAAGTTGGGAACATTATTGAAGTGACAGGACAAGAAGTTGAAATGCAGGAAAAAGTACCACCTTGATTCTGACTTAGACTGAACTAGATCAGGGAAAACACCATTAGATCCAGAAGCAATAGAGCCATAAAGGCTTTTTTTTTTTTTTTTTTTTTTTAAATAGTTCCTACCTCCAATCTACTGCTTTGTGCTCTTTCTTCTGCAAAACCTATTCCTTCCTACATAACATTTGAAAGACAATATCAGATTTCTATTTTAAATGTTGTTTTAGATTGTAAACCCAACCTAAAATTCACAGAGCAGGGATTCAGAGTTGGGAGTAAAAGAGAAAATGAAATACCTACTTTACATTATAAGAATGTTTTGTGACATCTGATAAGGGAGAGCGGAAAACAAGGCAAGATAAAAACAGTCCTTTTATTCAAGGAGTAAGAATTGTTTGCTTAGTGACTATAGCCTGAAAAATCAGTAAGGCTATACTACAACTAGGATTGCAGTAATTAAATTAAATAGCTAAATAATTATCATAAATACTATCTTCAGTGGTTACCTGTTCTTTTCATACTAAAAATCTGTATTTTTCGTCTGACTTAAATATCGTACTTACAAATGCTATCTCAAATTCTCAGTCTCTCACTCAAAATTCCCTTTATAACTGGGGAAGATAAATAAATACATCAAAGGGAAATCAATCAAATGAAAATCAATACTACATGGATCAAATTATTGATGTTCTATAAGTATTTGTTTATCTCTTTTGCAATGAATGTGAATTATTCAGAAGTCTTGGATATGTATCCTTTGGATACATGGAGATAGTGTTAATTCTAGAGCAGAATCCCATTCAGAACAAGAAAAGAAGTTTTACATTATAAATCTCTGATTTTTGGGGGGTTGAATATTGTACCTAATTCCAGGATGCTTTTTTGTTCATTTTATCAGATAAACTATGAGATTGATTTTGTAACAAGAAGAATGTGCATGGTTTTGTTTATAGCATGGAAGGATCCAAAGCAAATCATAACACACATTAAATGTAATCTTGAAATGATTCTGAATGGCTTTAATTTCTCTTGGGAGTCCACTTAAATGTAACAGTACAAAATCCAGAACATTAAAAATGGCATAATAAAAAAGTACTATAAGAAAGTATAAATCAATTACATGCATACAAAATTTCTGTACAGTTTCTGTTTCAGAGAACCATAAACTTTCTATTTTCAATGAAAACTTAAATCTGAATTCAGACACAATAAAAAGTAAAATGTCAAGATACAGTTCTTATTTTGAAAGAAAAAATGCATAGAAGAAAGGGGAAAAAAAAGTATTGATTTTTACTGAATAATTCATTAGGGAAAATCTCAAGCTGTATTTAAGTAGCAAGCTACCTGATGAGAATTTGAGTTACATTGCTGGGGCAATCTGAATAACACTCGTGTGGACTTGCTGCTGAATCCGCAATTTATGAACATGTTTTCAAAGTAAACAGTCTGAATGAGGAGGAAGACACTTGGTTACATCCACCATGGCAGTATATACGAACAATGGATGCCACATTATAGTGATGAAGAAGTAATGAAGAATACCTTTAGGGAACACTGACAACGAAGGAGAAGAAGCATAAGAGAAAGCATCTGAAGTATCTCTGTAAAATTAACAAACAAACAAGCAAATGTGGAATTTTCAGTTACAAGATCTCCCAGATAAGAAGCTGCAGCATCCAGATCAATTGCACAGAAATTTTGTTTGGGCTAGAAGATTGTCCTGGCTAAACTAAATGAAAACCTGCTTATGCAAGAGAAACTGTTACCACAGGCTATTTTCCAGTGTTATTCAAAAAAGTGCAGCAGATGCAACTCGGAGGACAAGGAGACATGAACGATTATAAAAGATAATACAAATGATTTAATACACAGCTATAGTTTTTGCAGTAATTACTCTAAGGCAATTTGCATTGTTTATGTGATGTACTTACTTGATCAAAATTAAGAAGATGTCTGAAAATGTGAAAACTGACAAGTAGAGCATAAATACGTGTTTTCTTTGAATAAATTGTAGATTATTTACAAGCTCTGTTTTATGATTATTTTTAAAACTTTAAACTACATTTCACAGAATCACAGAATCGTAGCGGTTGGAAGGGACCTCCAGAGATCATCGAGTCCAACCCCCCTGCCAAAGCAGGTTGACAGTAGTTATGTATTTTGCTGATTAATTATTATTACTTATTATCTTGGTGGCCAAGAAGGCCAATGGCATCCTGGCTTGCATCAGAAACAGTGTTGCCAGTAGGAACAGGGAAGTGATTGTCCCCCTGTACTCAGCTCTGGTAAGGCCGCACCTCAAGTACCATATCCAGTTTTGGGCCCCTCACAGCAAGAAAGATATCGAGGCCCTGGAGCATGTTCAAAGAAGAACATCCAAGCTGGTGAGGGCTCTGGAGCACGGGCATTATGAGGAGCAGCCAAGGGAGCTGGGATTGTTCAGGCTGGAGGAGACTCAGGGGAGACCTTATTGCTCTCTTATAACTTCCTGAAAGGAGGTTGTAGTGAGCTGGGGTCAGCCTCTTCTCTGGTGTAACTGGTGATAGGACCGGAGAGAATGGCTTCAAGCTGTGCCAGGGGAAGTTAGGCTGGACATTAGGAAATACTACTTCTCAGAAAGGGTGGTCAGGCACTGGAATGGGCTGCCCCGGGAGGTGGTGGAGTCACCGATCCTGGAGGTGTTCAAGGAATGTTTGGATGTTGTGTTGAGGGATATGGTCTAGTGGGAACTATCAGTGATAGGTGGATGGTTGACTGGATAATCTGGTACATCTTTACCAACCTTGGTGATTCTGTGATTACAAATACCACAAGAAGAATTAATTTAGTATACTTATATGTTATACTTGTAAATACTTTTTAAAGTATATTTCAGGTATGCAAATTCTTGCTGTGAAATAAATTATAATTAATATTCGAACCTGAATTTTAATACTAGATTCGTATTGTCATCTTTGTTTAAATTCTTTTAAGCATCAAAACCTCCACCAATTGAAGCAATTAGTAAATATTTGAAAATTGAATTTGTCTGCCAAAAGGTTCATGGAATTACTTAAAATATTGCTTATAAGGATAAGTTGGAGAGAGAAATAGAATTGTTGAGACTCGAGAAGAATAGGGAGGAGCTTATCAGTTTGCATAAATAATTAATTGTTGGATGGAGGGAAGATGGGGAATAAAGATAGAATCAGACTTTTCTCAGTGGTATCTTGGGGAAATATAGGAGGCAAAAACTAGAAGCTAAAATACAAGACATTCTTGTTAAACTTTTAAAATAAAAAAAGGAAAAGAAGAGAGAGAGCTTAATCACTCTGAGGGTGGTCACACTGGGGACTGGGGAAGCTTTATCACAGAAGATGTCAAATGTGGATATGGAATCCCTGGAAATATTATGAATATTAAATATCTTTCATGAAGATCAGAAACATAACAAATGCTTATTAGGTACAATATTATAGAAATAAGTTAACCATCCCTTTCACCCAATGCACTGGAGCTACATAAGTATTTACTTTTTATAATTGTTTTCACAGAAGAATAGAAGAGGGTCACGGCTAACTACTTGTTGTCAAAAAGAAAACTATGAATCTTTAGTGGGTTAATTTTGCTGCTCCAGACACAGATTTGTTCAATGTATTTTTTTCCTTTCACATTTACTATGATTAGATTGAGCTCATTTTAATCAATGACTTTTATGCTGAATAATATATCAACTAATCAAATAATTAAAGGAAGCAATGAGTGAAACTTACCTGAATTGCAAAATTCTGCTAGGTGGAAGAAAAGAGAACTTCTGTTGCAGATTCTCCCCAAGCCTGGATATTTTGAAAGACATTAAATGTTCTTTATTCTATCTAGAATGTATCTATGCAACAAATTTCTCTATAAAAAATTGTTTAACTAAAGAATTCCAGTCTTCCCCTCAGAAGTGCAATTGCAGAACTATTTCATCACAACCTATCCCTGCAGAACAGATGATTTACCATAGCTAATAACCTAATAGCACAAAATGGTTTTCTCATTTCATTTTTTCTTTAACTGATCTATAAGTTTCCATAAAGCATGAGAGACATGAAACACAGAAATAATACTTCCCCAGGGGTTTAACAGAATCACAGAACCACAGAATTGTAGGGGTTGGAAGGGACCTCTAGAGATCGAGTCCAACCCCCCTGCCAAAGCAGGTTCCCTACAGCAGGTCGCACAGGTAGGCATCCAGGCGGGTCTTCAATATCTCCAGAGAAGGAGACTCCGCAACCCCCCTTGCCCTGGGCAGCCTGTTCCAGTGCTCCATCACCCTCACCATAAAGAAGTTCTTCCGCATATTCATGTGGAACTTCCTATGCTCTAGCTTCATCCCATTTCCCCTTGTCCTGTCCCCACGCATTACTGAAAAGAGTCCAGCCTCACCACTATGGCCCCCACACCTCAGGTATTTATAAACCTGGATCAAATCCCCTCTCAGCCTTCTTTTCTCAAGGCTAAACAGACCCAGTTCACTTAGTTGTTCCTCATAAGCGAGATGCTCCAGGCCCTTTACCATCTTTGTGGCCCTCTGCTGGACTCTTTCCAAGAGATCCCTGTCTTTTTTTGTACTGGGGAGCCCAGAACTGGACACAGTACTCCAGATGAGGCCTTACCAGGGCAGAGTAGAGGGGGAGGATCACCTCCCTTGACCTGCTGGCAACTCTCTTTTTTATAAACCCCAGTATGCCATTGGCCCTTTTGGCCATGAGGACGCACTGCTAGCTCATGGCCAACCTGTCATCCACCAGGACACCCACTGCACAGAGAAATTATTAAAGATACTGAGAGGTTTATGTCACATTTTTTTGATGATTAAAATGTAAATGTTTTTGTTTTTTTTTTTGTCAGCCTCAGAGCACAGAACTAACTAGAGAAATGAGTTGCTGTAGCTGCCTGGGCTCCACATCAGCAGTCAGACACCTATCACATCTTCCCTTCCTTCCTACATATCTCTTGTCTCCTGGAGTGGGTCCATAGGCCTCCTTCTTCTCTTGTTCTTCTTCAATAAATATGATGGGGAATGCTTCCCCACTGAGAGGAAACAAACCCTCTTCATCTTTGTAGAAGAAGGAAGACTAGATTTCTCCACCTCAGTGCTCTGGATCCCCACTGGGAGCACTTAACCTGGTTGCCTAACTAACATTTCTCTTCCACAAGTTCGATGCCTCTTTCTAAAAAAGAAAAACAACAACAACAACAACAACAAATGGAACCTGGTCTGCAAAACACAACCTCACATTCATACCTTCCACCTAGGAATCACCTCCTCCTTCTTTTTGAACCTGAGCATTATACCACACCTTGGCCACACAAACTCATGTTTTGGAATTTAGAATGTAAAAACTAACTCAGGAAAGAGCTGTTGTGTGTACGCTCCTCAACATACCAGTCCCTTTACCAGGAAGAAATCCTGCTGTAATCCCAGCTCCTCAGGCCTAGTACCTATTAATTCCCGCGTGACAGATGCTTATATATCTGGATAAGTCGTATCCCATTGCTAGCAGCATATAAAAAATGACGCTGAAAGGATTCAAGACAAAGGAAGAAGAAACCTTCAGCAAATGCTGTATTGCTTTCAGTGAAAAATTTGGCATGCTGGTGGCTCATTGTAGTAATATATAGGAAAGATTAGGACAGTAACACATACACAAGGAAGTACTGTGAAATTTGTGTACAGCAATTTCTATTATAAAATTGTTTTGTAAGAGTAATTAATGGTACAATTAAAATTACTATATAGTTTCATATATTAGCTTTCATTTTTACCTAGAGTTCACATTAAAAAGTAACGTGCTCAGCTACACAAATAATAATGTTTTGTTTCAAGCTAACTCCCATTAGACTCATTTAGAATTACTTAGCTCTTACTTTGTGAAAAAAAAGTTAAATGTTCTGCTTATCTCTTCAACTGTGATCCTCAATAGCAAGAAAAAATACATCAGTTTTTTTTTAATTCACATGATTTACAAAATAATCTGGTCTTGACACAGGGAAGTAAAATAGAGAAACATAACATACTAAACTTCTCATCCATGAATACACTAATCCAGCTTACCAAAGCTGTGAAGCTAGCAACAGTGAATGCTTCTAACGTGGTAATAACTTTCCAGTTTTACAACACATAATACTAAGCTCTTCCTGTTTAACAAGCAAGAAACACTAGAACTTTTTAATCAGCATGCCTAAGATGTGCAAGGTCTGTGCTGTTTCAGATTACTCAAGCAGGAAAAAATAGACTACTCCTATAGATTAGAATTATGCATTTCTGCTGATGCTGCATGTTGTTTTCCCTCTGCAACTCTGCTGAAGATTTTAATATCTTTTGCAGTATAGTTTAATTAGCCACAGGTCATGTAGAAGTGTTGCAGTTTTTGAGTGCTTTATCTGTCTTATTGAAGACAAAGACTAATCTGAAACAATAAAAAACAAGAGATCTGCTAACTTTGAGACTACTATAGAAAAAGCCCTGACCTTCTGATGTATATAAATAAAAGCCCATAGAAGCGTGTATCTGTTTATCTGTGGGTTGCTAGTTGGTTGCTGTACGGTTACAATTGTACAGTTATAAAGTTGATGGATAAATAGAAGTTATGTGATAGAAAGAGAATAAATGATAAATGCTCACCTGATGTTGATGTTGAGGATCTAGGAGAGGTGGAGCTAAGCTCCACTACTTCTGGGAGCACAGCTGAATTACCTTCACCTGTGCTCCCGCAACTGACTCATTGCTTGCCTCAGATGGTTAATCAGAGGTTCAGGCTGTGATCAACAGTTTCCCATACAGTTGCTTACTTCCTCCTTGTGTTACAAAACACAAAACCATGACACCTCCTTAGACCTTGTTACTAATTTCTTCGAAAATAAGCAAAATTACTGATTTTTTTTTTTAACATATTTTCTTGTTTCTACCATATGCAGTGCAATCACCAGTGACAGAAAGGTTATTCTAAAGATGTACTTTTTAACTAAAAATAGTCTCCTGTATTAAAAGTCTGCAGACATGTACAACATCCTTGCTTTGAGATGTCTGCACAGCATCCTATTGAAAAAAAGTTTCAAATGATAATCTTGAGAACGTAAAAAAGAATTTTATTTTGTAATGTATGAAGTTACTTAATGAGAAAAGTGATGGTCTAGTTGGTATAAAGTAATAACTTTCTGATTTACTAGTTTTTCACATTCATTTTGCACTGCAAAGAAAATCTTACTATCTAAAGTTCAGAGAGAAGGAAAATAAAAAACACTTGTCTTTAATTTAAATGATAAGTATTGAGGTTGAAATGATTTTATTTTATTTTTGGAAAAGCATTTTTGAGACAGCTTGTCATGTTATAAGAATACACTTATAACAAAAATGAGAAAGAAAACTATCCCAGTCAGATTTCAGTTTTTGAAATAGCAAAGTGTTTTTGTTTTGTTCCCTCTTTCTCCTATGCATATGGATTCTTACATATATATATATATTTTAAAAAGTTAGAACATAGTGTCGGCTTTGACGAAATGAGGATTTTCCCCAATACTCTTTCATAGTAATGATTTAGAGAAATTACAAAACTGTTTTGGTTTGTTTGCTTTATACAGAAACAAAACTAAAAAGTTACGCGGATGGTAAATATTACTGAGACAAAAAGGAGGCAACATAAAATTCTGCAATCTTAACTTTCTAGATAATCTCATTTTGGAGAAGGAAACTGAAAAACTATGAGACATTTAGATAGAGATTTTAAAACATCCATAATGCTTTAAGACAACTAAAAAAAATGCTATATTTCATAGAATCATACAATTGTTTGAGATGAAAGTGACCCTTAAAGGTCATCTAGTTCAATTCTCCTGCAATGAGCAGGGATATCTGCAGCTAGAGCAGGTTGCGCAGAGACATGTTTCAGACTTACCTTGAATGTCTGCCCAGGCAGAGCTTCCACCACCTCTCTGGGCAACCTATTCCAGTGCTTAAATTAAAACACTTTTTCCACATATCCAATCTAAATCTACCCTCTTTTATATGGAAATCATTTCTCCTTGTCCTATGACAGCTGACCCTGCTAAAGAATCTGTCCCCCTTCTCTTTCATAGCTTCCCTTTAGCTACTGAAAGGCCACTATCAGATCTCCCCACAACCTTCTCTTCTCCGGGCTGAACAGTCCCAGCAATCTCAGCCTGTACTCAAAGGGCAGGTGTTCCATCTCTCGGATCATTTTTTGACCCTCCTCTGGGCGCGCTCCAACAGGTCTATGTCTCTCATGTACTGAGGACTCCACATCTGGATGCAAAACTGCAGGTGAGGTTTCACCAGCACAAAGTAAAGGGGATAGGATCACCTCCCTCAACTTGCTGTCCACACTTCTTTTGATGCAGTCCGGGATACTGTTGGCTTTCTGGACTGCGAGGGCATGTTGCTGGCTCATGGCTTGCCATCCACCAGTAATCTCAAGGCTTTTTTTGGCAGGGCTGTGCTGTATTCTTTCATCTCCCAGGTTATGCTGATAGTGGTGGTTGCTTCAACCCGGATACAAGACCTTACACTTGGCTTTGTTGAACCCCATGGGGTTCACCTGGACCCACTACTTTAGTCTGTCTAGGTCTCTCTGTATGGCATCTCATCCCTTGTGTGTGTGTTGGCTGCACCATGGAGCTTGGTGTCATCTTCCTCCATATTCTTAACTCTGATTCTTCTGATATGTATTCAGTCATGTCAGCATTAGAGAATCATAGAATGGTATGGGTTGGAAGAGACCTTTCAGATCATCCAGTTCCAACCCTCCTGCTATAAGTAGAGCATATGGGAACTGCTGAATCATGACCTTAACCTCCGATTGATCACCTGAGGTGAGCACTAAGTCAGCCACTGGAGCACACGTGAAGGCAATTCACCTGTGTGATAGGAAGGGGTGGAACCTGGCTCCACCTCTCCTAGACCCCATTTAAGGGCTGACTGCCACTGAGGAAGGGTCTCTCTCTGGAGATTGCTCCTTGTGAAGTTTCTTGCAAGCCTGCAACACTGGTGAGCATTTTTCTGGTTACCTTTTCCAACTTGATGGTCTTATCAGCCTGATTTCTTTGTATGAGTAAACCGATGCTATCATCTGTTTACTCATTGATCTTACACAGAGTCACCTTCCTCTAGATCAGGCTGCTCAGAGCCCTATCCAGCCTGGCCTTAAATGCTTCTATAGAGGGGGCATTCACAGCCTCACTGGGCAAGCTGTTCCAGTGCCTCGCTACCCTCATTTTCTCTGTATGGTGGCATGAGAAGGCTCAGAATAATTTTGAAGGCAAGCGTCATTAAAACTGCAGGAAAAACTCCAGAACAATATCTAAGGTAGTAACGTTTAGATGAATCCAAAAGTAATTTATAAACATACTAATATGCAACTGGAGTGTACAAAAAATGGCTAAAATTAACTCATCTTTCCCTGATGGACGAACAGATATTCTAGAAAACACTAAATACAGCAGTGTTGTGCACTTTAGGTCAAGAATTAGATTTGTAGGAAACTCAGTAAACAGAGTGACTTTTAAAGGCTAACTATGGAACTAAAATAAAATTACTGGAGGAGCTTATCCATTGCTAATCTGTACATCCATTTAATTATTAGAAAGTTAATTATTAGTGAGGTTATCATTAAAAATAATCATTTTCTGATAATGAAGTTTGGAAAGGATTGCTGTTATATAAGATGACCAGACATTCTTAGCCTCACAATATTTAAAAGTGGCTTTTAAGAAAGATGAAGAGAAACAGGGTCTGTAGTGATAGAAAAATGGGCAATGAGAAACTTGATCTAGTGGAAGATGTTCATTGCAGGGGAGGTATTCAAACTAAATGATCTTTAAGAATACCTACCAGACCAAGTCACTTTGATTCTTTATTTAGGTAGTAACCTCATATATATTTAGGGACAGAGGAAATTAGGGACAGATGGAAAGTTCCTCAAGGGAGCATTAAATATTACCATATAAGAAAGAGAGGAAATCTTGCAATCTATTTGGTATTCTTCTATGTGCATATTTATATTTGTGTGTTATTATTTTGGCTAATTTAATTTTCCAAAGTGCTCTGGCTTAAATCTTGGCTAGATTTTGTTGGGTATCATGAAGATAACTGGTATCAGACATTATGCTGATGCCTGAGGCAAATGAAACGATTTACCTATATTGAGCACTAGAATGAGTTGCTACCTTTTAGGTACTCATAGTACGGAAGAGTGTATGTTCTCAATACTCATGGCCCTTTACAGAATCACAGAATGGCCTGTGTTGGAAGGGACCTTAAGGATCATGAATCTCCAACCCCCCTGCCAGGCAGGGCCACTAACCTCTCCATTTACTAGACCAGGTTGCCCAGGGCCCCATCCAACCTGGCCTTGAACACCTCCAGGGACGGGGCATCCACAACATCTCTGGGCAGCCTGTTTCAATGCCTCACCACTCTCACAGTAAGTTATTACTAAGTTATCTTTTCTTTTTGTGAATATTTCATCCTTGAATATTAAATAGGGAGCTATGATTACTATTGTTGGTAAATAGGAATGAATGTGCACTACTGCCATTAAACGAATACAATTTTTCATGTCTTGTTCTGTCATTCTTGCAGTTAAATTTACATTTACGCTATTCTCCTTCCATATGTAGAGGACTGCTATTTTAGGAAGTATAAAATACATAATCTGACAATTATGTATTGCTTTACTTAATTAAACATTCTGCATAATCCATATCTTTGATTTGTGAGAATCTATTCCAAGACATTTCTAAAAACCTACAATGGGTCTCTATATTTTGCAGAGAAGCAATGCAGTTTATAGATGCTATCTGTATAAATTAGTAAAAGAAAAGTCATTGTGAAGATAGAACACTGCTAAGGCAAAGAAAACCAAACACATATTAAATATGCTTCTTCCATTTACATGGAGGAATCTTCTTAATACGATATTGTTGAAGACAAACTAGTTTGTTTTTCATCCCTATTATATTTTATTCATAGCTAACATTCATATTTTTTCTCTGTAGTGTTCTCTAAGTATATGAAAGCAAGAGCTTCCCTTTCTTTCCCACTCAGGAAACATCTGTTTCCTTATGTATGCAGCACCATACGTAACAGAGATATAACTCACTTAAGTTCTGTAAAGACTACTGCAGTTCTGTCTACAGTAGGTATTAATATCCCCTCAGTAGCATTTCCAATTCATCTAAGAGCTTTTAAATAGATAAGGACTGCTTCTTACTCAACACCTATGTGTGCTCTTTAGCCTTAAGACTCCATGTGTTATGTGTAGTGTTCTAAATATCCTATTCCTCTGCCTCAGTAAGCAGCCACTTAATCAAACAAGCCTGAAATCCACAAAGTTTTCCCAAGTGTCTTTGTTCATGTCCCTTAATTTTATATGTACCACAGAGGAATGAAAGAACTATATTCTGTACAGGATATATTCAGAGTCATATAAAATCTGCAGGGTGCGATTTTGCCTCTTGAAATCATGCTTCTTACATGATACAATAATATCTTAGAATACAAAAAGACAGTATTGTGCATCTTCAGTTCAAAGGCAGCAACAGCTAGACCAAGCCTCACTGACCACTGGATGCTGCTGTTGCCTCAGAGAAATGTGCAGATAAACTCATTAAACTGGCTGCTGATTCTGTAATTCATGAAGACAAAAAGTTCAGAACAAATTTTTTTGGTACTTCTGCTTGGATTTAATTACCTTAATCTTATAGTGACTAATGTCATGTTTCCAAAACACATTGTCTATGCTCAAGAAAAATAATTTGTCAGACATATTTTTTTCTGATTCCTAGAACCATACTTATCTTTGAACTTCTCTGACTTTGCTAATTTCCCTGAAAAAGGCAATATTGATTTGTTCAAGCACGCAGGAAAAAAAAAAGTCTTGTATTCTAAGTGCAATTACTCTTTTAGATCTCTTTCAGCCTATTTCCCTTACTTTTATCAAAGTAAATGTGAGATTACAGTGAGGTATAAATTAAGTGTGGAACTGACAGAACATTAAAGCATTTATTCTTGTGGTATGACTGTCACTAATTTGAGAGGTGTATGATTACTGAGATATATGACTGAGTTGGATGCAATCAAGCTGGCTGCTTTTTTTATAGTATTTCAGTGCTATATTGCTATGCAATACACTTACAATCCTTGCTATCATTGTTTATTGAAATGTCTCTATTTCGCAATAATTAAAAAGGAATATAGTCATGGGTTTGTGTCTATCACACTCAAGCTGAAATGGCTCAAATACCTCAGATATTAAGGTTACAATTGAGTTGCAGAGAAAGAAAAATTTATATATGAAACTTAATGCTCCTGTTACTGTATGTTGATTCTGAAAAGCAAAGAAGGAGCAGGACAGTTCTGCCTAGAAAATGCACATAAAGTGCAGTAAGTTACTTTTTCATCAACACCAGGGAAGTGGACTGATGCTGCATACGCTACTTTCTTTTTTACAACTGAATAACCATTTTCAATAGCCAAATGGTCTAAACACCCGCAAAAGCCATCCGCTCAACAGCTCTTCTAAGTCTGGTCACAACACCAAATTAAATTCGGTCAGAAGGTCGCTGCTTGTACCATCACTTCTTGACAATGGTAACAAATCTGTTTTCCACTATTTGCACTAAAATTAAGTGAAAAACTATCAAGACAAGAAAAACATTTGCTGAACATATCACATGAAACAAAAAGGACAATTTGTGTAGAGAAAGAAAATATTGACCAAACTGAAATTGATAGTGGAAGTGGAAGTGTAGAAATGATAAATTTACTGCGAAATTCTCTCTTCTTCTTACAAAGAGTAACAGGAGTACCAATATGGTAAAGTTAAGTAGTATATGTAACAACTTCTTAACCTAGCATCTCATGACTGGCAGATCACAAATTGGTATTTAAGTAGTTAAGTAGCATTCAATCTGTAGCAGTTTATTATTGATGAGAAATCAATTAAATGTAGGTCAAAGCATCAAAGAAAGGAAACAGGCAGATAATATATTATTTTCCAATGATGAGAAGAAATGAATTATTAGATTTCCTGTAAGATGACAAATTCTTTGTAAAGAAATTTATGTTTCTGGATTTTGGTTTTCTACGCAGTCCAGCAAATTGTGTAAACATGACACTATGGAAAATGGAATAAAATATCTGAATGCATTTTTTTTTTCTTTTTTGCTTTGGGCAATATACGTTTCCCAGGAGGACTGGAAAAGCGGAAGGTGGCTTAGTGGTGGGGTAATCACTCTGTCTCTTTCTCTTTCTCTTGTAAATACTCTGGAGTAGAGGGGAATTACTTACACTTCTGTCTCAGAACAAGGATTAAGCAGGAAGAATGATATTGAAGAATAGAAGAAAGCAATTGATCTTTTAAAAATAGCAGTCTATGAGTGACCTAATCCTTAAAACAAACAAAAAAACCTTTCTTTATTGGTAAGGATTCTTCCTGCATAAAAATTGATTTTGGGAAGAAACTACTATTATTTTTCTTTAAAATACTGTCATGGTTTTATGACTTTTGGTTACTGGTATTCCACATCATAACATCATGTAGTGCACTGGGAGTAAAGTGTTAATGCTCCAGTTCCGGGTACCTGTCCAGAAGAGAAGAAGAACTACATTCCCCAGGGGCCTTTGCGGTCAGAGAGGAGATATAACTCCTGGCAAGGTCACCTGATCAGGCTTTTTGTCTTGGCACTCTTCTCCTTCACTTCTCCTTGCTGCTGCCTGTCCTGACTGCGTGCATTGCTTCAGTATCAGTGGAAGTCCTTCTAAGCTTTTCGGACAGTCTCTCATTATATTTGATTTATTAGCTTCAGTTCTAGTTATATTGTATTAGAATGTGTTATCTTGCATTCCAATACCATATTTAGTAAATTAGTTTGTTTCTCTTCAGATCGTTGCTGCTGCTTTTAATTATTTTGGGGTCCCCTTTTTCCCTTTTCTTGAGGTGTGGATTTTGTGAAATCCCTCTGCTCCACTAGTCATGGAACTGGGCCAAACCAGCCCATAAACCATTGACAAATATTTTATCATTTCTTTTCATGTAAATGTGCATTTATGGCAGAAGTCCAAATACTGGACACAGACCACCAGGACCAGCTAAGCATCAGAGGATTATACATTGTTTTTCAAATTTTATCATCCTGGAAACTGTGTTAAGGAATAATGTGATTATCAGGATTTGGATAAAACTAAAGAATAGCTGGTAGTTAGGGTTTGATATGTTTTAGCTTTCTCTCTTCAAGTACACTTGCCATTTTTTTTTCTGTTAACAAGAATACTGAAAATATTAAAGACTGCCCAGCCATACTGCAGATTTCTGTCTAATGAGAAGCCTATAACAGTATTCAAAGATTCATCTGCATAATCATCAGTGATAGGAAAAAAGCCGCTTATTTTTTCAGCTTTGCTCCTGTCACTCTTTTAATTTTTTCAACTGGACTGAAAATTTGTTCCTTGGATTTTCTCATCAACATGAGAGAAAAATATTGCCTGTTCTTTTTTTTTTTTTAAAAAAAAAAAAACACTGTCTTCTAATTTTAATGTCTCAGAACATTAAAAATATAGATATCAAACAGTTTAATATCAAAGTCTTAACATGCTAATTATCTCTCATGCTACTTAGTTTGAGTTAAGATTTTTTTACTGGAGGATGCCATTGCTCAGAAAAAATATGGAAGGAAGATGGGAATAAATTTAGGCTTATTTTTTAGCCTCTCTTCTTAAGCAAAAAGTAGTAAGCACAAAAATCACAAAGTTACGTAGGAGAAGTTTAGATATTTTCATGGATAACATTAATTCCAAAGAGATTTAACTGCTCTAAAGCTTTAAGAAATAAAATAATTTAAGGCAAATTTAAAGAAATTGTGAGAAAAGTTCCAGTCATTTGAAGCAGCAATTATGGATAGTACTTGTTCTACTGTTTGGCAGGGGAATATGCTTCTTATTTTGCTATTCATTCATACTTAATCATTATTAATGTTTTTTCTTTTTTTTTTTCTTCCCCCCCCCCCCGGGGATTTACAGACCAATCTTGATTCTCACGGATAAAAGTTTCAAGTTGTAGATCTTGCAATAAAAAGTAAACCTGGCAAACAGAAAGGAACATTAACTTAGGTGAAATCAGAGTATAAGGTTGTCTTTAAAATATTTTAAGTTGTTGTTGCCGATTTTTAGACAGTGATGTTATTATCAAGTGTTATTTCTCCATATTTTAGCATTTATTTCATGTGACTTGATAAACAATTGAATGTAGGCACAAAGCAAAATTTCTATTTTCTTGTAATAATTATACTTGGCTTTTGAGTGGCTCCTAGATTGTTTCTCATAACAATGCTTAAATAAAAAATTAACAGACAAATAGTTTTTTTACTAACTTCAATTTCCTCATCAGAACTCAGCAATTATACTATGCTACAAGTTCCTAGATTACAATTCCTCATTTCTAGATTTCAAGGATAAAATGTGTCCTTCTTTAAGTTGAAATTAGGTAGAAGTGATTTCTGGATTCCTTTTGAATGTTTACTTAAGACAAGAAATTGAAAACTCAAATTTATTGGGTGAATAATGACACATGATGTCATATACACCTGGATAACCCCAGGGGAACCGGCACAAGACACAACTATAAATACTATAAATCCTGGTCATAAGAGGAAAATACAATTTCTATGCTTGAGGGCTTTCTGTTCAGATGATGAAAGATAAAATAATCTTTACAACATAGTTAATATTTCTTTTCTGCTGATGAAAACAATACTTCAAATAAAATTGAAATTCTTTTCAATTTTCATCCAGGGATGCCACATAGGCAGGAAGAAGGGAGGATTAAAGAGAGGGACCAGCAATCATGAAATGGGGTTTCTAACATCAGATTCTTCACAACGTGAGATCTGCATTCTGAAGAACAACAACAGGGTTTTTGACAGCAGATTCCTCACAATGTGATGCCTGCATGCTGAAGAAGAACAAGAAAGTGTTTGCCATCAGATCCCTCGCTATGGAAATTCTACTCATTGACAGACTCTCCCGGACCTGCTACCTGAATCCTGCTGCCTGCTCCTGGCCTTACCCTGTGGCTTCTTCCTGCTACACACGCTTGCTACCCAAGGCTGGCCACGCTGCTGCTGCTCTCCCCCCCTGTGATTCTGCCTTGAACCATTGGAACGTCTTGCAATGGAACTGCTGCTGGATCCTGGTGGTGACTATCCCCGCTTTACACAATTCTTGCCTCTTTCTGTCTTTTCTATTGCCCGCCTTCCCTTCCCCATCACCCTAAATCATCCATCCTCCCCTTCCCCATCTCCCTAATTAAGGTTTGTAATAAACTGGTTGGACCAACATTTGAACCATTGTTTCTTTATCTCACACCAGGTATGCATATACCAAAGAACCTCTTCTCCCTCCTATGAATTGGAGCAAGACACTAGGACAGTTGATTTTTCCTTCACAGTGTCTGGTATGGCATTACATTCTGGGTTTAGGAGAAAAACAGTGTTGATAACACCAATGTTTTAGTTGTGCAGAGCAGTTCTGTATGAAACCAAGGGCATTTCAGTTTCTCATCATTTCATACTGTCTTGTCAGTGAGCAGGGCTGAGGGGGCATAATGATTTGAGATGGGATGCAACTGGGACAGCTGACTGGCAAAAGAACTATTCCATACTATATGATATTGTGCAACAAGTACTTGAAAAATGGTAGAGGGTTGGCTATCAGTTAGTCACTGCTTGGGGACTTGCTGGGCACTGGTCAGCAAGCAGTGAGCAATATTTTTTTAATTAAGAATTGATCCAAAATATAGTAAAATTGATTTAAGTCTTTTCACTGATTTTTTTTTTTTTTTTTGGGGGGGTGGGGGGCGGGCGGGAGAGGGAGTTTACATCAGGCTCTTGATAACCTGTTCCTTGGTCACTGCAATATGGTATACTATAGCCTGGGAAAAAGCTTGATGGCTTATCATTCTAGTGGGCAGATTACTGTATAAAGTGTTTTCTCTTTTGGGGTGTGAACAACTGTGAAGAAAATTTTTAAGGTTTTCTGCTGTCTCTTCTGAGCAGAAATAAAATTTGAAGACTTTTTTCCCCTTGCAACAGCCATACAGCTTTGCTCCCCAGCAGAACTCACACTCTTTGTCTTAAACCTTGTGTCCTGTTACTTTCTTGAACGGAAGTGGCATATTTTCTGTGTGCATGTTTGTGAAAGTTGCAGTGCCAGGAACTGGATGGGAGACTGATTCATAAGGCCCTGGAGTCTGTCTTCAAAGAAGAGGCACTCCAGCCTTCTGATCATCTTTGTAGTCCTTCTCTGGATCCACTCCAACAGCTTCATGTCTTTCTTGGGGTGAGGGTCCCAGACCTGAATGCCATACTTAATATCCGGAGTCATAAGGGCAGAGTAAAGGTGGACAACCAAAATACCCCTGCCCTGCTGGACACTCCTCTTTTGATACATTGCAGGATGCACTTGGCTTTCCGGGATGCATGCATACACTGCTGTCTTGTGTGCAGGTTTTTGTGCATCAGAACCCTAAGAAGCTCTTTTCTATGGAACTACTTTCATTGAGTTATTCTCCCAGTCTGTATTCACATCTGGGATTACCCTGACTAAGGTGCCACACCTTGCACTTGTCCTTTCTGCACTTTATTATTTTCATATGGGCCTACTTCTCAAGTTTGTCCAGATCCCTTTGAATGATGTCCCTTTCTTCCCCTTTTTTCAACTGTACCACTCAGTTTGGTGCTGTCTCCAAACTTGCTGAGGGTGCAATCCATCCCAATGTTTATGTCATTGATAAAAACTTGAAATAGCACTTGTCCCAAGATGGGTCCCTGATGAAAACCACTCGTCACTGGCCTCCACTTTGACAGAGGGTCACTGACCACAGCACTAATAATGTGACCATTCTACCAATGGTTTACCCTTACTACAAGAATGTAGTGTTGTACCATATTGAAGGCCTTGAAGAAGTTCAGGCAGATGAGATACTTTTATATCAGATAATGAGATATTTTCATAGAGCAATGAAATATAGAACAGGTCACAAAACAAAACTGGATTGATAGTAGGAAGCTAGGCAAAATGGCACTAGACGAAACAACACAAAACAAAAGAAGCCCTTAGAAAACAATAAATGGAATCCCTCACTAGCTTGTTAGTTATTTTTATTAAGTCATTGTTAACTATAGGAGGACTTTAGAGGCCTAGTTTACATGCAGATGCTTAAAACCAGGAGTCTTGATATCATATCAAATCCTACCTGAGCCATTTTTAATACAAGCATCTACATGCAGTGTAGTTTTCCAAACTTCTCTTATAATCACTGAAGAGAAATATGCACTCCTAGAGACTGATGTATAAGATCCTCAAACTTCTAAAACAGATTAGAAGAATTTCCCCTCTGTTGATTATCAAATTAAAATATTGTGTTATTTCATAAACTTTGGAATCTAGTGCTAGTATAAATAGATGGGTCACCTGAAACGTCTTCATGTAGGTGGCAGATATGGCTCTGAAATATGGTGTCAGCTGATGTGATGATGAAAGCCAGGATAAATTCTTAGACAGTTTAAAATGACATTAAATATTTATATCAAGGCACTTGAATCATGTCCAGGGAGTCTAACTCAGATGTAGATGTCTAGATTTAAATGAGCTGTGTCCCACTTATTCTTTCCTGTGTAACAAGTGGCGTTTTTGTTGCTGTTGTTTGATTATTTTCCTTGTTTCTCTTGTTTCTCTTGTTACAGAGCACTTCCATTTAGATATTGTCTCAATGAAATATTTATTCTAGTGAAATAGGAAACTGCCCTGGGGGAATTACTTCTGAGATTCAATATGTCCGTACTTATGGATAAAGATAAAATGTCTACAGAAAATTGTGAAGTTGTTAAAAAATGTATTTCATTTTGTCAATAATATCTTTGAAGTCATATCATAATTTCTGACAGGTTTCTACTTTCTAAGAAGAAAAAAAAAATGCATGGTGATGTGGGTATTTTGTTTTTATTTTTATTTTTTTTGTTTTATTTTTTTTTACAAAGGCAGGTAGTGTTAGAACAAGGGGGAATGATTTTAAACTAATAGAGGGGATATTTATCTTGGATGCCATGTGGAAATTATTTACGCAGAGGGTGGTGAGGCACTGGAGCAAGTTGCCCAGAGAAATTGTGGGTTTTACACATAAGGAAGTGGTTGGAAGGCCATAGACAGAGGGTGATGCTATGAATGACACCGTGTCCATGTGGAGGCTGGTAACAAGCGATGTCCCCCAGGGGTCTGCCTTGGGATAGGTGATTCTCAACATCTTCACCAATGATATCAATGAGGGGCTTGAGTGCACCCTCAGCAAGTTTGCTGATGCCACCAAGGTGAGGGGTGTGGTTGGCACGTAAGAAAGAACTGATACCATGTAGAGGGACCTCAACAAACTTGAAAGGTAGGCCCACCTAATGAGGTTCAACATAGCAAAGTGCAAGGTTTTGCACTTGGGTCAGAGTAATCCCAGATACGTATACAGACTGGGTAAAGAATTCCATGAGTAGCCCTGTGGAGAAGGACCTGGGGATCCTGGTGGATGAAAAACTGAACATGAGTCAGCAGTGTGCTCTTGCATCTTGGAACATCAATGGTACCCTGGGCTGCATCAGAAGAGGGGTGGACAGCAGGGATAGGGAGGTGATTGTCCCTCTCTACTCTGCCCTTGTGAGGTCCCATCTGGAGTACAGCATCCAGACCTGGGGCCTTGTGTCGATCCAGTTATTGGAGGAGGTGGTTCAACATACATATACTCAGAGGAAGATTAAGGCAGCAAACAAGGCCAAATGCTATCCAATGATTTATTACAAATTCTAAGCTACCAAAGAATGTGGAGAAGATGGGGAAGTTAGTGATAGTAAAGAGAGAAGTTCTAGCAAATAATCGTTTACAAAATAGAGATAGTCACCACCAGGGATCCAGCAACTTCTTGTTTGTCAATAGGGAGGCAGCAAGTCAGTCAGAGATGTCTCATTGACCTGCACCGCTGCAATTTGGTGGAGGGGGTACCTGTTCTTCCTTGGAGCTATCCAGGTTCTTAAATTCTCCATAGCATCCTTTTGGTTGTCAGGGGCAGCAGCTGGTTGTCAGGAATACTTCTGGTTTGTTCATCAGGGGCAACAGTAGTTGCAACAGCTTGTCCATTTGTCAACGGTTTACAGGCTGGTCCAATTTGGTACCATGACCAGGATTTCCCAGGAAAGGGAAAAAAAGGGAAAAAGTTAGAGAGATGGGCCTAAAAACAAAACAGTGACAACGATCTGGGGAGAAGCTAACTAGTTTACTAAATAAGATATCAGAATGCAAGATAACACACTATAATACAATATAATACAATATAGTTAGAATTGAAACTAATAAATCAAATTAAATGAGAGTGTCTGAAAGCCAAAGACCTTATTCTAATGCTGTAATGAGATGGCACCCGCAACAGAGACGAGCCAGACAATCGGAAAGAGGCCATCCGGTGATCTATGAAGGCCTTTTATTTTTTCCCTCTGAGAGGAAATGATAACAGAACAGCAAACAGTCTTCTGGGGGATGTAATAGTTCTCTTCTGGGACAGGTACCCAGACCTGGAACATTAACTGTTTAACTCCCAGAGCACTACATGATGTTATGGTGTGGAATACTGATAACCAAACATCATAAAACTATGACACTGTAGTACAAGCCCTTCCCATTGGCTAACTGGCAGTTGATCACGCAATTGTCACATGGTGGGCTGCTAGGTACGTGCACTGACTGCATAGCCATACCCTCCTCCAAGACAATCCCTGTAAGACAGCTTGAATGCCTGAAAGAAGCAACAGCCAAAAAGGTCCCACCAAGGTCCCCTTCCATCAGACAGCTTTCAATAGGGCCAAGTGTCGGGTCCTGCATTTTGGCCACAACAACCCCAGGCAACCCTACAGGCTTGGGGAGGAGTGGCTGGAAAGCTGCCTGATGGAAAGGGACCTTAGTGAACTGATGAACAGTCAGCTGAATATGAGCCAGCAGTGTGCCCAGGTCGCCAAGCAGGCCAATGGCATCCTGGCTTGTATCAGGAATGGTGTGGTGAGCAGGATTAGGGAAGTCATCCTGCCCCTGTACTCGGTATTGGTGAGGCCTCACCTTGAGTACTGTGTTCAGTTTTGGGCACCTCAGTACAGAAAGGACATGGAGGTAGTGGAGCTGGTCCAAAGAAGGGCAACAAGGCTTGTGAAGGGCTTGGAGAATATGCCTCATGAGGAGAGACTGAAGGAACTGGGGCTGTTTAGTCTGGGGAAAAGGAGACTGATGGGAGACCTTATTGCTCTTTTCCAATATCTGAAAAGTGCTTACAGTGAGAGCAGGGTTGGTCTCTTCTCACTGGTGAGAGGTATTAGTAGTTTATTCATGTATCTATATTCTCCTTCACATATTGCAAATTTTAGGCTGCACAGACCTTTGTTATGGCTCTAGTTAAATTGAAAAGTAACATAATGATAATAAAAAGATAATTATCATTTTGTAAACACTTTGGCTGAAAAGATGACTGAGATTACAAAGAAGGAAATATTTGTGATTTATCTTTTTAAACATACTGCATAACGTCATTTTTCTTGACAAATTATAATAGTGTTTTTGATACAATGAAATAGTGTTTTTGAGTAATGATATTAAGACAGATTGTAATAAAAATAGGTTATTATCTACAATTTTATTTATTCTTTTTTTTTTTTTTTTTACTGCTTCAGAGTGTTTAGAACTTTTTGGAAATATTTTCAATGCATCCTCAGTTTAGGAAGGCATAACAAAATATTATCTCCTGCTGAGGATTAATTTTCAACTTAAAGAAATAATCAGTGCAATGTCTAATGTGAGATTTCTCATTCTATTAGTTTTTTGTTGTTGCTGTTTTTGTTTCCAGAAATTTTAAATATATTAGAAATCTGAGTGCCTTGGTAGGCCTCAAATAATATGTACAAGTCCTAAATTGAGCTCCATGGTAAGACTTGTACTGAGATGCTTTATTCCTCACTATGAAAAATACTGACAAATTTTGGAAAACAAAAAAGTTATGTAACTATTCAGGCAATTTATTAATACTTCTGATTATTACGACAGCTGCCATCTTGTTCAGAAAGAAAAAGAGAATCATTGCATCTTGAAGTTTATACTTCTACATTCTATCTGCCCTGCACTGAGAAAATAGATTATAAGTTATGCAGAGGGCTACACAACAGTTACATGAGAAATTCTTCCTTTGGATTTTATATCCGAAGATCTGAAACCTCAGAAATATTTAAATCCCTGAAATGATGAGAGTCTCTAAGGACCCATAATAATCTTTTAGCTGCAAGAAAACTGTTAAAAGCTTTTCATGCATAGCAATTTTGTGCCTTGTACTGCAGGCATTTTGAAAGATTTAGTTTGATTTAATATTTAAGAGGAATGACTTTGCCGCAGTGAGACATCAGAATTATGAACAAAGTTCTATTAAAAAAAAAAAAAAAAAGTATTGGAAGAAACAAACAAGAAAAATCCAGCAGTATTTGTTGCTTATAATATGTAAAATACAAGTGCAGAAACATTTTTTTCTCCAATAACGTGCCATTACACAGTGATAATAATAGTGATAATAATGGTGGGATTTTAAAATGGTAGCATTCATTAGGCCTTCACATTATTTGGAAATGAGAATTGATTTTTGCTATCATACTAATATGGAACCAAATAAATAAAACAAAATAAATTGGAATAGACTATACTAGTTCTAATTGGACATTTACTATACTAGTTCTAATTGGACATTTAATTAATTCTATTTGGACATTAAATTAATTCTAATTGGACAATTCTAATTGTTGAATCCAACAATGATCATTGGGTACACTTCATGGGTAACTAGAAGTTAGAAAAATATTGTTAAGGGTGTTTTTCACATACTTCTTGAACACTTGACAAGAATAAGGTATCAGTCACCTGCTCTTGTTCCTGTTTCACCTGACATGCAGTTAAGCGGTATACAGTCATTCATTTACTGAATGAATGTCGACTCAGAAGGGGGAAAGAAACAAAAACCATACTGCAATAGCATACAACACTAGCCAATTTGAGGTGAACCAGGACCTTGACCTAATCACTTGGAAGTATATTTTACATATAAATCCAAATATTACTACTTCTGATATTACTGGAAAAATCACCTGTGCAATCAGAAACATAATTATTTTATGCAACTGAAAAGACTTGATAGCTTCAGGATTCAATGTATTTCTATTCAGTTTCTGGCCAGTAAGTAACAAAATATTTTATTCAATTATCAATACTTTCATAATATGGGATTTACTACACCGCTTTTGCATTTTATTCTGGTTTTACTATTCTGTTCTCATAACACTGAACAAAATATTAAATTAACTGATTAAAATGAGACAATGGAAAACTTATGGTAATAAGATTTTTGATAGCAGGCAAAAAAAATAATTTTCAGAAATGTTTACTTCACTATCATTTCCCAGGTTCTTTTTGCCAAGAAAGTTACAAGGTGTATTGATGGTAATTCTCAAAATGTAAAATACATAGGTAGCTCTGAAAGTAATGCCTCCTATTTGTACCCATGGAAAATCCAGCAGATTCAAAAACCACAATGACACTGTTTGATAGAGTAAACTCTCAGCTACAACAGCTCTAAGCTATGCATTTTCTCAAGCAAGGAACAAGAGCCTGCATGCCAGGCTCATAGAAATCTGCAGAAGCAGAGGACACCAGAGGTGACCCACTGCCACTGTCGCCATTCTTGAAATGCACCATCCACCAGCTTCAGTGAGCTGACATCCACTGTTCGACCTCCATAAACATTCAGTAAGCATTGATGAATGTCTGGTCATCTTGTAACCTCCTTTTCTCTAGGCTGAACAGCCCCAGCTCTCTCAGCCTGGCTTCATAGACAAAATGTTCCAACCTTGGATCATTTTTGTGACCCTCCTCTGGACTTGCTCCAACAGGTCCATGTCTCTCCTGTACTGAGGACTCCACGCCTGGATGCAGTACTCCAGGTGAGGTTTCACCTACACAGAGTAGAGGGGCAGGATCACCTCCCTCGGTCTGCTGGCCGTGTTTCTTTTGGTGAGGTCCAGGATACAGTTGTCTGGGGCTGTGAGGGCACACTGCTGGCTCATGTACAGCTTGCCATCCACCAGTAATCCCAAGTCCTTTTTGGCAGGGTTGTGCTCTAGCCTTTCGTCCCCCAACTTGTACTGATAGTTTATTTTTTCCCGATTTTTAGATGCTTATGGTGGCTACCCAAGTTTAAATTTATAAGAATCTGTTTATTTTGCTCTTTTTTTTTTTTTTTTTAAATAAATAAAACACATTCTTCAGCAGTTCATTGGGGATCAGAAAATAAATAAAATAAAATAAAGTAAGAAAAACAGGCAAATAAGATCTCCTCATGTTCAAAAAGCCCTTCCAAATAACAGATAAACAGGAAAAAAGAATAATCTTTTATTTGGATAAAATTGTGAATCAGTAAAATCTACTGGAATTTTCAAAGGTAATTGCAAACACTAAAATTTTGTACATAAACAGCTCAGATGACTATGTGACACGAAGAATGTCCATTTCTGTCCTATGAATTCCAGTTTTCTCTGTATATAGTCTTTTTGTGTGTGTTGCCTATATTATAAAATATTTAACTATTTTCAGACACAGGACAATAAAATCAGTACCATTTACAGAAATCAGCATTTCTTATTTTTCTATGCTAACTCTCTTTTGTTAAAATAATGTCTGATACATGCTTAAAGCTTCTCAGTTGAGACACTGTTTATATTCAGTAAAGATAAATAAATTCTTTAAATCAGGTGTTCTGCAATAAAATCTGTCTTATGTAATCAGTTAAACTGTTACTCTGTGTTATCTTTTAAAGAGGCCAGAATAAAAAGTTCTAATATGTATGTTTACCTTCTTTCAGAGTAATCCCTTTTTAGATCATACGAGAAAACTGTAATTTACTTTCAGCAAATGGAGCACCAGCCACAATAAGGCTCTACGTATCACCCAACAGAACAAATGGATAAAAAAGTAAAGGGTAAAGGCATACGTATTAAGATAAAACCAAAGAAAAAGGATTAAGATGTTTGAAAATCTCTTATTTAAAGAGTATTCTGATCCTTCAAAACATCGCTGATATATTTCAGCAGCTTTAGAGTGAACAGTAGAGACAATACTGCATAAAAAGTCATGAAATGAACTCTGCATGAAAGTCCTCTGCAAAATATGATCCCTAATAAGTATGAATTTTCAAGAAAGTGGCGAAGAACAATAACTTGTAAGCCATCAGCTGATTTCCTTATTGCAGATATTTGAGAACAGTTTTTCAAATAAATTGTTTCTGGGACCACAGTCTGAAATACATTTACACCACTGGCAATTTTCTATAGACTGAGATTAGAATGTAGTTTCAGCATTGGTGAACACACCTACAGTGAAAGTTTTGTTTTGTTTGATTTGGTTTGGTTAAAAAAGCAACCTTTCCACATTGTTGTACATACATCTAAATATAAATACATTTATAGAACCACTACATATAGACACATCAAGTCTAATAAGTTTTAGGACTACAAAAATTACTGTATGACAGAAGCTGAATATTCCTCTGGCGTTCCCTTTTGATGACTGTATAGAACAGTGGAAATGAGAAGCATGCACTTTTCTGACCTACAAAATAATTCTCAGATTTTGGGAGGTTCAGGTGCCTGAACAGATATGTTTCAAACATGCTTGGAATTCCTACATGACATTCAGAGACTGTGTCAAAATGGTGTGTGTCTGCTATTGGTTTTTTGATACTTGTCAGCCAACCTGGTGGAGCTTAAGTCTTTGGAAGGACTTAGACTTTTTATTGAGTAAGTCTATCCCCTGAGAATCATATAGTGTAAATGTCAGGTTCTCAGTATTTCATTCTGCAAATCTTTCTCAATTACAGTGCCTTACATGTTAGTGTGGCAACAGTTTATGACAGATTAGAACATCTAAGCTGATAATAAATTTGTGTTTAAACATACGAATTATTTTCTTTGCACCCTGAAACAAATACCTAACTGAGAAAGGAAAAAAAGTTTTCTGAATATGCTTCAGAACAGAACTTGAGAAAGCATGGAGAAGGCAGAGTACTGTTTGTCATTGTATCCTGAAAAATATAGTAAATATCCATAAGTGTGTGGATATTTTCACCAGTGTATTTCCAAAACCTTAATATTTTATCATAGCAGGTTTTTTGTTTGTTTGTTTGTTTGTTTGTTTGTTTTTCTCAGGAAATGACAGACTTTTTTCCCATTTGTTTTTTCTTTTTTTGGATCTTCTAAATCTCCATAATTCAAGAAAGAGTAACCATATATATTAGCAAGAAAACAAGATAAATGTTTGTTTATTCAGAAATATCTTGATGCCCTTGTGCCTCTTTAAAGTGCTCTTCACCAGCCATCACAGAACAACAACAACAACAACAAAAACCTACTATCTATCTGAACACAAATGTCTGATTGAATAACACTGAATTACCACGCAGACCAGTAATCTTGCTATACAGTGTCTTATTTGTGTGCTGAGAAGAAGAGATATATATTTAAGGAAAAGTGAAAAAAAAAATGAGATGACAATGCACTGTAATCTACTGTATTAGAAATAACTTGTAACAGTATCAGTGAGAGGATGCGGAGCTTAGGTTTTCTTGTTGAGTGAATAGAAACGTGGGTAGTTATATGAAAGCTTGAAAATAATAGTTTCTATTTTTGAATTAAATATCTGTTATCTGATTTTTTTTTTTAATTAGTTGAAATTTGTGAATCAGTTGAGGATCATTTTTAGATAATGACCACTCAACTTTCATATTTGATAAAAACATAACTCAGTACACACATGTATGTAACACTTAAACTATGATGCTCTTCTTTGAATGCCATTATTTTTTCATTTCATTCCTATTTTAAAACAGATCATGGGAGTTAATGTAGTAAAGCAAAAATCAGGTTTAATAGCATTGTATTTTCCATTGTTTTCAGTAATGAAAATTAAAAATAAATAAATAAATGAACCCAGCACTTATGTCAAACAAAAAAGGACTATTTTCAAATTTGGTCTTTCATGGGAAGAAGGCAGGAATATTACTGCCTTATAAACTATTCTAGAAAGGTTTCCTCATTTTCAGTGGGGAAAAAATTGGAATATTTGCATTGTATTTTTGTTTTAATAAAAAGGAATTTTATTCATACTACTAAGATAATGCTAATTTAAGATGTTATACAATTAGATTACTTTAAGATATCAATCCCAATAAAAAGAATGCTGACAACAAACTTCTTTTTACTAATATATTTAAATATTTTCATTAGATGAAAAGATGAGAAACAATACTGAAATAGCATCCGTTTAGTTAAAAATAAATTTGTGTGAACGGACATATCTTAAAATCTAATAAAACATCAGGATTCAACAAACTATTGTAAATTAATATGAACTGAAAATGGGGAAAAATGTTTAAAATATTACAGTAGGACCCTGTGACTCAATATCTGACAGTCTTAAGTTCCAGAAATCATTTTTGAAAGGAGTGAAATTATATTTCAGAAAAGATGTAAAAATTTATTACTCAGAAGAATGACATACTTTTAACAAAATATCTTTTTGAAAATATATGATGAACATTTTGACATAATTCACCTTATAAAATGTAAATCATAGCTTGACTTGAGCATTATAAACACATTAAATGGTGCACTGCCTCTATGTAGACTGAGAATAGAGCTTATGAGGAATGTTCATATATACAGACAAGTGAATTCTCACACAGGTTTTAGAAAAAAGCCCTAGATCTGAAAATACATGACAAGTGTAAGGTTGAAAAGTTCAAGGTGTCAACAATATCCACAAGATGGGTCACTATAAAAACATTAAAAATAGACAGTCTTGTCAAATAATCGCAAAATAATATTCTAAAAGCAAGCATTAATGTCATTTATTGCTTCATAGAACTCCTTGATATAAAATATTAATAAAAATAGCTTTTAGAACCTATAGGTAATGGATTAGAGAACCTATAGGTAATGAAAGAAATGCACAGATGAAAAACAGAAGAGAAAAAAGATGAAGAATGACATAAAAAAAAAAATCAACAACAAAACCATAAGTAGTCTGATAGAGTTAGGATGAAGTTTGTGTAAAAGCATTTGCTTGTTATCTGATAATATCCTGCTAACTTCTATAGACATTTTAAAGTAGGCAGTTCTGCAAGACCAGTAGGGATACTGTGGGTATTTTGCTAAACAGCATTTCTGATTCTTTTTGTCTCGAGTTGGAATATCCTGACAATACTGATTATCACTTCAAAAAGTGTCTTCTCCCTTGGTCTAGTATAATATCTCTGAGGCCCTCAATGTGGTAAAAAGAAGTCTGAGAAATACAACCATGAATTAGTGCTTTATACCTAGGTTTGCCCTTTACTCTCTCAGCCAGCACAGTGTCATTTCCTCTCTCATTTTTTGACTTGTTCTGTCATAGTATGGATTCCCATACAACTTTGTAAAGAAGTCTGTGTTTAGCTAAATGTTATTAGTCCAAGTATCAGTCATTCAAGTGTGCAAATATTAACAAGCAAATGGACAAACAAACAAACCACATTATTCAGCCCTGACTCAGAATTTCAGGTGATTTTTCTCCTGGAATAAGGCACCAACACTAGGTACAATAATACAGTGACTAAACATTTCATTCTGACAAGAAAAGCATCTAGCTGATATTTGTGTGGAATGTCTAGCTGCACAGAAGAAACGTGCTGATAGTTACAAACATGTAACTATGGTTTAAAATCAGTGATGTTCAGAACAGCTGAAATCTGCTGTTCCTATTAAAGTGAAGAAGCTCAGAATGCTATTAAACCATACTGAGCCAAACTCTAGTTAATATTTGTCTTATTTTTAGTAGAACACATACTTTTTCTTTTTTGCTAGTTTTCTGACTTTATGTCTGTATGCTTTGCTTAAACTTATTAATTTCACTTTTTGCCCACATACATAAAAGCTAGAAATCGTGTGTGAATTTTATGATGCCTTTCAGCAACCATTAAAGTTCAGTATTTTTTCATCTTTAGAAAAAAATGCAAAGCTGGTGTTGCAACTAACAAGCAGATGTTTTCAAATCAAATAACACATACACGAGAATTTAGACTCGTGAGGAATTCCCATAACAATTTAACTTGCCTTTCAATGATTTAGAAATTAAAGGTAGCTGATCTTTTTCCATTGCATAAGTATTCCCTCTTAGTATCCTGGCATATTCCAATCCAAATAATTAAGCCTAAAAAGAATCCAGAAGAGAGAGATGGAATGAATAGTTGAGTCATACATAAATTCAATTAGACCTCAGTTTTAAATTAATTTAGCCTGAGTCTTCAAACTCATTCCACTCTAGCAGTAGAAAGGTGTTGTGAAAAAGTTCTTTCTACTAAATGGTAGGGTGTGAATAATAGGAATCTCTGCAACATCCAATCCTGTTAAACATCCTTGTTGAGTAGAAGAAAGTACAGAACAGTCCAAGTGATACATTTTGTGTCTCAAATTACATTGAGTTTGGATTCAAATTTCTCAAAAGTTCCTGAGACAGATACTGTAACTCTTCTGTATGCCATCTGGTCCAAAATTCTAATCAAAACAGAAGTAGCTTTGAAGTTATATCAGGTTGATTAAGGTGAAGTTTAAAGTATTTCTATGGAAATAATTTCTTCATCAATGTTTGGTCACCCTTATTTTGATACTTTTCTTGCCATCCAATTAGAACTACTTCCATTGCTGAGACTGTTGCTTCTTGTCTATTTTCTGTGCACTTCCAGAGAGAATCAGTCCTTTCTTTTCCCTCCTATTAGCCCAACACTTCAGTCAGTTCTCCACTCAGTTAGTAATACATCTGTTCAAACTTCATCTCTTCAGTGTGTCTTCACTGATAATAAAAGGATGAGTGGGTTGTATAAAAAGCTAAAGTCTAAACAGACAACACTCACATTTTATTTTTTTATCATAAAATCCAATCATGTTAGTCTGGCACAGACTACTCATGATAAATTCACAATGGTTTCTTCCAATCACAATTTCTTTCCTTGAAATATTTGATTTCATATCCTGAATAACTAGTTCCATAATTCTTTAGGGCTTTAGGTTAAACAGGTGAACCTTTAATTTTCCAAATCTTCTTTCTCTCCCTTCTTGAAAATAGGCACAATGTATCCCTTTCTTATCACCAAACATCTTTCCAAATCACCACAAACTCCTGTGATTGACAGGAATACATTTCATTCTCTTATTGTGTGCAAAACTTGTAAATCTCATGATTTAATTGATGAAGTGGGTCAGAATATTTCATGAAAATGGTTCTGTTGCTTCTAAGTCTGTAAACCTATCTTCTTTCTCATGAAGAATTACAATCAACCAATGTGGGAGAAGGAGAGGTCAGTTTGACCTCTTTGAATACTGATTTGCTGATAATGAGGCTCTGGGAAAAAGTGAGAAGGTCTGAGTAATGGGACATTTTGCTGCCAAGCGTAAGATAAGTTCTCTGCTGTTAGGAAGACTTGTTATGGAATTTACTTGCTTTCTAGACAATGGATTGTTAGTGGAAATGTACTGAATACACATGCTCGAATATAGAAAGCTTCTTAGGAAAATAAAGTAGAGAATCTTCCTTGCACGAGAACCCTATGTCCTGTTGCTAACTTGCAACAAACCAATTTCCTACTCTGTTTAAATTTGTTATTAAAAGCAGAGGACATCTGTGGGAGATATCTTTTAATTCTTAGTATCCTCTGATTTGCAGAGCAAAACAATGGCTACACCAAGGAAGGCTGCGTTATGGGAAGTCTACTGAAGCAACAGAAGATAAAACAAATCTCAGACTACCCAGAGAAGTCCAGGAATTTGTATAACTCATATTTATATGTCAGGTATAAAAATGTCTCTAATCTTTAAATGAAATCAATAATAGGGCAGTGTTTCATTAAAAGTTTTAGATGCATATTAATCTGAAGTTATGAACCTGACTTGTTGGAATGGGTCCTGAGGAAGGCAACAAAGATGATCAGAGTGCTGGGGCTTCTCTCCCATGAAGAAAGGCTAAGGAAGCTGGGATTGTTCAGCTTGCAGAAGAGAAGGCTCCATGGATATGTCATTGAAGCTTCCTAGTATTGGAAGGGCAATTATAAACAGGAGGAATACCAACATTTTACATGGTCTAATAATGACAGGACAAGGGAAGATGGCTTTAAAATAAAGGAGAGGAGATTCAAATTAGATATTAGGAGGAAATTCTTTGTTCAGAGAGTGGTGGGACGCTGGAACAACTTTCCCAGGTAAGCTGTGAATGTATCATCTCAGACATTCAAGGCCACATTGGATAGTGCCCTGGGCAGCATGATCTAGCAGGTAACAATCCTGTCAATGGCAGAGGGTGTTGGCAGGAGATGATCTTTAAGGTTTCTTCCAACCAAAACCATTGTATACAATCCTATGACATTTCAGTAAACTTAAGAGTTTACAAATGACTGCACTTCCTCTGACCAACATTATGTTCTGAAGACCAACTGGCAGTACAAAGCAAGTGGAGGAAATGGAAATCAGAGATATTTTCCTAACACAGACTCTCCTACATTTTTCTAACTATTTTTAGTCATATGGATTTTTTTATTATTATTCTTTAAAAGCCGGTTATAATGTTGTATTCAACAATCTTTTACGACTTTTTTCCCCATAAATTAGGGTAATAGGACAAAACCTACAGTGATTTCAGTGAAAGATATTCACTAGATAACAAGAGTCTTTTTGCACTGAAAATAAAATGAGGTCCTATAACTTCCTTAGAAACACACATTATCCACACTTTTACTATTGCTATATAGAACAATCAACATGCACCTAGATTACATCCCCTTCATCTCTTGGATTTTATGGTATGAGTTAAAAAAATTGAACAAAACAAAGATCCTTCTTTATTTTCTTTGTTACCTGAAACGTGCAGAACCATGTTGACCAGGGCATGACTGATTACTAATAATCTAAAAAACAATTTTATCTGTTCTTTACAAAGAGATTTTACATTACAGCTTTGCTAATGTCCTTGCTAAAGAGCTGAATCTTCAAAACATTTCAGCTGCTCAAAAAGTGAAACACCTAGGAATATGATTATAAACTAATCATTACACAAGCTCTGCTATGTGACTGTAATTTGCTGCTCAGATTCTAACAAATTGTCTCCTCAAATCAAACATCTGCTATGATAAGTGACAGTGATTACTGAATAGGGGTATTAGGCATCTTAGCCCATAAAAATATCAAAGAAGCTTGATATACTGTGATTGAGAAAGTGCAAGGCTTCATAAGTATATTTTTAACACTTGGGGAAAAAAAAAATAAAGAATGTTTCACAATCTTAGTAATATTTGAGTTTTTATTCTAAGACTCTCTTTTCAGTTTGTTTGGTCATAAGTTTGTCAGAATTTAATAATGATACCTTCTTAATAATGGCATCGATATATACATTTTAAAACAATTACTACTTTCTGTCAGAACAATTTATGGTTTTTCTTCTGAGTTTAATGTTTTATGGAATTATTTTCTTCTCCTTTTTTTTTTTTTTTTCCCCTATTTATTTGGATATCCTGCTATAATTACTTCTATTCACACAAGTTGTGATGAATAGTATTTAACTTATATTTAAATTTAATTTAAATTCTGTTTTCATCAGAAACAAATATTTCCTTATGCGAAAGTCTGTTTAAATTTAGTGGAAATATGATTTTTAAGATTATTATTTTTTTTGTATCTTAAACACTGAACACACAATCCTTGTAATCAATGACAAACGGTCACAAAATCAAGCAGTTCTATTTGATTAGCATTACCTTCAGGTAAACACATTGGATATCCCGAGTTAAGTTGTGCTCTGCTTCAAGTCACACTCCTGCAACAATAAAACTGACATTTTCTTACTCCATGTATGAGCCCAGTAACTATTTAACCTATTGTGAATGATTTTTTATCTCATTAAATATGTTTTTTTATTACTTTATTATTATCACTACTGGTATTTAAATTATTATTTTATTCCTAGTACAAGAAAATAGTCTTCACATTGATGTTACAATGAGGAGTCTTAGGACTTGTCGATGCTCATTTTGGCTGAGATAAAGATTTCTTCACTCTAACTACTATCAAGCACTGAAGTGTATGTTTCTTGCTCTGCTACAGCCTCAGCTCTGTGAATAGGATAGGATAAAGTTCTGTCCAACCATAATGGTTATAATATGGCAAGAGACTTCTTGATATTACCTGAGGTTTGAAGAAACTATTGGATAGCTATTAAATTTTATGTGGTTCTCAACAAGGAGGAAGAAGTCTGTGGTAAGAAAATGTGTACAAATAATTCCAAAAGGAAGGGACTTGATCCCCAACATGAAACTTCTCTTAATGAAGGTCTGAGTCAGTGATAACACAGAGCCCACCAGATTTCTGCTTGAGGTGTTTGTTTTGAAGTATTCACTTTTTATGCTTTGTGAACGGTTTGCCAACCTGTTCCAAGTATTCCCCAAACAGAGCAATAATGTAGGAAGATGATAATTTTATTTTGCAATATTCACAACCATGTTTTCATATATTCCCAATGATGCCAGCATACCTTGATTCAGGTGGTCTCTCCAGCTTGCAGATTTTAGTACATTTACGTCCATGCAAACCTGTCCAAGATTTTTTTGCAGTGGTTGTGGACAAAAAAACTTGTCACCATGTATAATGTAGAATATTCTGAGTTCTGAATGCCTTCTTTACGTCTGCCTTTAAAAGTCATCTCGGTTATTCCCAGGGCTCCCCACACTCTGGCTTGGTAGTCTCGGCTGGGGAGCAGACTGAACCCCCTGTGATTCTTGAAGAAGCAGTCAGGGAATTTCTACTCCAACTGGACTGCCACAAGTCCATGGGTCCGGATGAGATTCACCTGAGAGTGCTGAAGGAACTGGCAGAGGTGATCGCTGAGACGCATTCCGTTATCTTTCAGCGCTCCTTGTTAACGGGTGAGGTCCCAGAAGACTGGAGGCTTGCCAACGTGACTCCCATTTATAAGAAAGGTTGTAAGGAGGATCCGGGGAACTACAGGCCTGTTAGCCTGACCTCGGTGCCAGGGAAGGTAATGGAACGGGTTGTCTTGAGGGGGATCACGCGGCAGGTGTGGGATGACCAGGAGATCGGACCTAGCCAGCATGGGTTCGTGAAGGGCAGGTCCTGCTTGACCAATCTGATCTCCTTCTACGATCCTGTGACCCATCTGATGGATGAAGGAAAGGCGGTTGATGTGGTCTACTTAGACTTCAGCAAAGCCTTTGACACTGTCTCCCATGCTATTCTCCTGCAAAAGCTGGCAGCCCGTGGCTTGGATGGGTACACTCTCGGCTGGGTAAGGAGCTGGCTGGAAGGCCGGGCCCAGAGAGTGGTGGTAAATGGAGTTAAATCCAGTTGGAGACCAGTCATGAGTGGTGTTCCCCAGGGGTCAGTGCTGGGGCCTGTCCTCTTCAACATCTTTATTGATCACTTGGATGAGGGCATTGAGTGCGCCCTCAGTAAGTTCACGGATGACACCAAATTGGCAGGGAGTGTCGATCTGCCTGAGGGTAGTGAGGCCCTGCAGAGGGATCTGGATAGACTGGTGAGCTGGGTTGAAGCCAATGGGATGAGGTTCAACAGGACCAAATGCCGGGTCCTGCACTTTGGCCACAACAACCCCAGGCAGTGCTATAGGCTTGGGGAGGAGTGGCTGGAGGACTGTGTTGAGGAAACAGACTTGGGGGTACTGATTGATGCTCGGCTGAACATGAGCCGACAGTGTGCCCCGGTGGCCAAGAAGGCCAACGGAATCCTGGCTTGCATCAAAAACAGTGTTACTAGCAGGAACAGGGAGGTAATTGTCCCCCTGTACTCGGCTTTGGTGTGGCCACACCTCGAGTACTGTGTTCAGTTTTGGGCCCCTCACTGCAAGAAAGACATTGAGGCCCTGGAACGTGTTCAGAGGAGGGCAACCAAGCTGGTGAGGGGTCTGGAGCACAGGCCTTATGAGGAGCGGTTGAGGGAGCTGGGATTGTTCAGCCTGGAGGAGGCTCAGGGGAGACCTTATAGCTCTCTATAACTTCCTGAAGGGAGGTTGTGGTGAGCTGGGGGTCGGCCTCTTCTCTCGTGTAATCAGTGATAGAACTAGAGGAAATGGTTTCAAGCTGCGCCAGGGGAGGTTCAGGCTGGACATTAGGAAGTATTACTACTCGGAAAGGGTAGTCAGGCATTGGAATGCACTGCCCAGGGAGGTGGTGGAGTCACCGACCATGGGAGTGTTCAAGAAACGTTTGGATGTTGCGTTGAGGGGTATGATTTAGCTGGGAAGTATTGGTAATGGTTGGACTGGATGATCTTCTAGGTCTTTTCCAACCTTGATAATTTTGTGATTCTGTGATTCTGTGATTCTGTATTCTTTACGGTACCTGAAAATGAGTTGGCAGTAGTTAGTTTCTCCATCTTAATTCACCACTACAAGCTGTCACTATCTTGCAAATTTGCACACGAATATGTGCTGCAATCTGACCTTTTGCCAGTTTTACAAAGAAATAATCAGTCTAAAAAGGTCGATTTTTTTTTTTTAAATTTCCATACGTTCTTATTAGATATTGTCTATTTTTCTTAAACAAAAAGACAAGTAAAACAATAGCAGCTTGGAACGCAGATTCACAAACAAATCAATGTCTTTTTAGTGTAAAAATCTCAATGTTTTTATTTTTAACTTGAAAAGATCATTATTTATGAAGAAAGAAGTGAACACCAGTATTAATAAGAACTGCTCTACTTTAGCACCTGTTAGCACAAATAGCATAATGGTACTATTTCCTTTGGCAGAGTTTCAAACTCTTTCAATCCCTCTTTTTCTTCTCAGTCAGGCGTACTAAAAAAAAAAAAAAAAAAAAAAGCAAGTTTTTTTACAAGTATGTAGTATACAGGAACATTTTTGTTCACACCCTGAGCAACCATTATGGAGAGTTGTTAGCAGTGTATGGTAGAGTGTTGGCTGTAACATTTGTGAGATATCAGCTCCTCTGAGTACATTATAATTGCTAAGTGACTTTTCCATGCTCAAAATGATCAGGTCTCAGAGCAAATTCATAGGTGTTATTCCTGTAGTGGCTAAATGACAAATTACCAGAACAAGTAACTGGAGCTTTCTCTTAGGAAAATAAATCAGCATGGTAGCAAATCACAGATAAACCCTTAAGAAAATTAGTTACACTATCAAAGAGAAACTGATTTGACATCAGTGGATTTGGAAAATCTTCCTGTGTTTCTCACATGTTAATATTATGTTTGGGCCCTGTAGCCATAGTCACAAAAAGACGTAACAAAGAAATAATCCTAGCTGTATTGATAGAGAAACATTTTGCTAAATTTGACTCAAAAATTCAGGTTTCTCTCCTTTTTTTTTTTTTTTTTTTCCCCTCAATTTATTGAATGTTTTGTTGTTGTTGTTGTTTTAGATAGTTGTGGGGTTTTTTTGTTTGTTTATTTTCAGTATCAACAAGGGTGGGATTCAATATCAGTTATCAAGTATAATATCATAATATCAAATACAGTTGTAAGAAAACAGGTTTCTAAATTCATATCATAGTCAGTTGAATTATTCAAGTGATGTCATAAAATCAGTAAAAATTCCTTTACAACATATACCAAAAACATTCCCATCAGATTTTAAGCACTGGAAAAATAAGATGATCTTTTTAGCCTCATATAGTTTTAAAAAGGGATCAGCATTGCAGAGGAAAAATCTATTTGATACTACAAGAAACTAGGAGACAGAATAAATCACTCAGTGGACTAGATTCTGAAAAAGCATGTCAACATAGTCTCTAAATAGTCCAGTCTTTCCTTATGGCTTCTAACATTCAGTGAGAATGTCCTATCATCATGAGTCACCTTTCTAAAAATCAGTGGATAACTTCAGCATCTACATTTAACACTGGATAACGAATTGGCTAGATGGCCACACTCAGAGTTGCAGCCAGTGGCTCGGCGTTCAAGTAGAGACTGGCAATGAGTGGAGTTCCTCAGCGATTGGTGCTGGCACCAGTGTTACTTACCATCTTTGAAGAGCAGCTCTGAGGAGAAGGATTTGGGGGTGTTGGCTGATGAGAGACAACATGAGTTAGCAATATGTGCTTGGAGCTCAGATAGCCAACCATATTCTGTGTTACATCAAGAGAAGTGTGACCAACCTGTCGAGGGAGGTGATTCTGCCCCTTTGCCATTGTGAGATTGCACCTGGTCTATTGCATCCCCAGTTCTGGGTCTCCAAAAAAAGAAGGGTACTGAGCTGTTGGAGGGAGTCCGGAGGAGGTCATTGAAGATATTCAGAGGGCTGGAGCACCTTCTCTATGAGAACAGGATGAGAGAGCTGGAGCTGTTCAGCCTGGAGAACAGAAGGCTCCTGGGAGACACTACAGCAGCCTTCCAGTACCTGAAAGGGGCCTACAGAAAAGCTGGGAAGGGATTTTTTTATAAGGACATGTAGTGACAGGATGAGAGGAAATGGTTTTAAACCGGAAGAGAGTAGATTTAGGCTAGATATAAGGAATAAATTCTTTACTGTGAGAGTGGTGAGACACTGGAACAGATTGCCCAGTAAGGCTGTGAATGTTCCCCCCCTGGAAGCATTCAAGGTCTGCCTGGATAGGGCTTTGAACAACCTGGTCTCCTGAGGGGTGTCCTTGCCTCTAGCAGGGGGATTGGAACTAGATGATCTTAAAAGTCCTTCCAACCCAAATGGTTCTATGATTCTATGATTCTACGGATTTGAATTCTTGTAGCCTCAGCTAATTCACTGCTGCTTCCAGAGGAATAGTCTTTTCTTTTTTTTTTTTTTACCTAGAAAAGGTGTAAAGAATCAGTTTTTTGTTTTTGTTTTTTTTTTTTCTCATTGGTTTGAGCATTTATCAAAAACAGAGGAGTAAGGAAATAGAGAAATAAGGAAATATTAGTAATCATATTCATTCGCAAATATTGAAAGTACTTTAGGCCAGAAGAAATAAATAATTTAAAAGTGTCAAAAAACTTCATTTTCTCATCCAATAATGAAACACTGCATTTTGGAATTGCAAAAATATTTTATTTTGATGTCGTTCTTATTATGATACTCCTCTGGCTTATTTGTTTTAAAGCACGTAGTTTATTTAGGATCAACAAAAAGGTGCAATTATTTCAATTTCAAAAGTAATCAAAACACTTTATTTCCTCTATATTTTGGTTTCATTTTTTTCTTTTTCTTTTTTCTTTCTTTTTTTTTTTTTTTTGGTTATTGTTATTCTTTTCAGTTTCAAGCAGGTTTTGAAATTTTTTTAAAATGTTATTGTTATAGTGTGATCACTGCGCAGAAAAAAAGTCATATTATTTGAGAAGCTCCATTACTGAAAATTGAACTACAGAAAGAAAAGAATAAAAATAGCAGAAAATCTGAAGGGATTTACTGAATACTGTTCTCTAAACAAAACATTAACATTCTTATTGTGTTTTTCTTTTCTTTGCTCGGATATTCAGCCTAAAAATCTAATATTTTTAGTTAAATTCATATAGTCTTGAATAAACTACACCATGTCAGTAAATGCAGACAAGTGTACAGTAGATATTTATGCTCTCAGAACAGGAAAAACAAACAAACACAAACAAAAAAACCCACAACATTTTAGATAGCTGTTGCAATAATTAATCACTAAACAAATTACTGTGAAGTATCATTTATACCTACATAAGAATGTCTAAATAGAAAAAAACCAAGTTCATTTGCTGTCTCTGGGATCACTGGGAATCTAAGTCAGGTTAATCTGTGGCCATTTGATTTACCTCTGGGAAAGTTCACAGAACTTGTTAATAAAATTCATAGACAAAATATCAAGAATGCCTAAGAAATACTGTGATCGACCTGCTAGTTCAACCAGATTTGAAAGGCACAACAAGATGTTACATTCTATTAAATGCACTACAGCCTAAAAATAATGTTTTGAGTTTCCTTCTCTGGAACTATTACGATGGTGTTTAAATTCAGAATTCTAATATTTCATATTATGTTAATCTTTGTAAATAATAGCTTTGAATAAAGTCCTGAGCAGGCATATTGTGCTGTGTTCATTCAGTGTTCATGTGAGAGTCAGTCCCTGGAGTCTCACTTATATAAATAAATTTTCTCACTTATATAAATAAATCTGTCTAAATCTTTGATATTTAATAAAATAATTATCCTATCCAAGATATCCCACATGGAACCCTGAAGAAAATGAGGATCACACATTCGAAGTTTTACATGCACTTTATTAAGCCTCATTTATTTCTCAGTGTGTGGATGTGCAAGCTGCTCTGTGTCATCTGACTTACAGTAGAAGGGACAATTCTCCTAGCTCTATCTAGGAACTCATGTGTTCAGCACTGTAGATGTCCAAATGAGGTGTCTGACAAAAAAATGGCATCTCTTATTTTGTTTTCACTCTATTGGTGAGTGAAGCAGCTGAGAAGGACTCCAAGAAACTTATTGGGATATCTGTAAAAGCTAAAATGTGTTTATGAGTATATAATATACTATATCAGTATCCTTTAAGAAAGTACACTGCTATACTATCATGTTATCCTAGAATTGCACAGGTTGAAAAAGACCTCAAAGATCATCAAGTCCAACTGCAACATAACCATATGTCTCGCTCCAATTAATAGGAGTGAGAGGAGATTCTTTTAATATACCCGGCGTGAGATTAAGAAACAACGGTTCAAATGTTAGTCCAACCAGTTTATTACAAATCCTAACCTTTTAGGGAGATGGGGAAGGGGAAACAGGCGATAGAAAAGGTAAGAAGAAAAGCAAGGAATCTCTGTAGAGAGCAAAAGAGATAGTCACCACCGTGGGTCCAGCAAGGTACGTTGTAGGTCCGTTGATCTCAGGAACCAGTCTGGTCACCACGGGAGATGGGAGAAAGCCAGGCAGCTCCGCAGCAAGCAGGCCTCGGGAGTTCAGCCTCCGTCAAAGGTGTCTTTGGGAGTTTTTCTCCGTCAAAGGTGTCTTTGGGAGTTTGTCTCCAAAGTCCCTAGTTTGGTGAGGGCCTTTTATCCCCAATTTCTGTGGGTTTTTTTCTCTTCTTCTTTTGTCTCAGTTTTGTGTAACATTCCTGGGCCAACAGATAAGCCAGCAGGGGGTGGCGCCTTCCTTGCCCTGCACAAGCATTATCACCTTTTGCAGTGGTCAGCTCCTTCAAGCCGTACCCCTGAAAAAGACTGCTTGTCTTGCTTCTGCTTATCTTTGCAATCATAAGCAGAGATACAGTGGCATGGTGGCACACACTATTCACCCCCCCAGCAGTTGTCTTATCACCAGAAACGCCTTAGAAGCAAGCTTTGAGACAAAGAATAAAAACAGATCTGTCCTTCACACCACCCGGTGGCTCAAAGGTTGGTTGAAATTGATGCACGGTGGTGAGGAAAGGGAAAAAAAGTAAGCATAAGGGAAAAGAGGGATGGGTGCTAAGAGGGAGTTAAATGTTACACAATTGCTACAAAGGATTTTTTTGGCTTGGTTACAAATGTTGCCCTGATCTGTTGGACTTGTCCATCATCAGTTGAAGTGGTTACAAAGTACATAGAGGATACAACACGTTGCGTAAGCTGAATAAAACATGAAATCATACAAAGTACACATATAAGAGTTGTAACAGCACACAATACTAACTTGCCACAGACACCACCCTGTGATTCTTCAGGAGTGGTGACACAAATATTACATAATGAATAAAAGGTAGAAAGTGAAAAGAGACCACCATACATTTGACAATAACCATACATTTAACAACAACCAATAATAAATAAGTAAAACAAATAGAGGTATTTGCGTTGGCTGCTTTTTCCACCCAGGAAGTCCCCATGTAAGCCAGGATCCAGGTGGGAATTCTTCAGTGGAAGCTGTGATGTTTATGAATAGCCATATAATATTACACTTCAGTTAATTCACCACAAGCATACCTAGTCCAATTTGACAATATGTGGACTTGCCATGCAATGTTCTGAAAGATTATTTAGTGTCTTGAGAATTTTCCACTTGAGCATTTCCAAAGCAATTCAAATGCTGAGGGATATAAATACTAGTTTGGCAAGTTCAACTACTGTTACAGTCTACTGAACTTTTCACAGGATAGCGTGTGTAGGATACCCCACAGTATAAACCAGAAGAGGGGTAATCCCAGAAACATACACATCTCTTATCAAAACTTATCCAACAACCATGTTTTGGATGGAACTCCTGGACTGATGTGACATTAAAAAAAAAGCATCAGTGCTAAAGGCTTTATGATAGATTTCTTTTGTGACCACATCTAACAGATTAGATGGGTCCACTGGTTCATTTGCCAGTTTGTTAGGAATTTGGAAACACCACGGAGGAGTTACATGCAAATCATTTTGATAAAAAAGGGGTGAAAGGGGTCAAAAGGAATGTTATCACTGGGCAGGGAGTACCAGAAAACCAGGATGACCAGTAAAAACTCTGAACCCAATTGTGAAGTTTAACAGATCCAAGAACTGGTATCAATCACAACCCACAACCCAAAACAAAATACTATTGCAACCAAAACATGTAATTAAAGAGGTATATTCAGCAATCTAGTATGATCACATCTTCAATTTTTCTGTCACAAAACACAAATGGTTAAAATCAGCTATCAGCCATTCTGTGTTCAGTCAAGGTCCCTCGGAGATCTTCTGTAAAATAAAAACAAGACACCGACTTGCCCTTTTTTTGGGGCTTTGTTAATACGGTTCCACTGGTTTGTGACTCACAGAGGTAAATGGAAAGAGTGGTGAAGCCTTGGGACAGAAGGTGTTAAATCGAGGATCTTGTTTCCCTTTGTTGTGAGCTTTCTAATGTATCCACCCTTCGCGGCCCACCCCCCACCTCCCGCTCACCAGGGGGAAGGGGTGAAAGCATCAGCTTTCCTGGAGGTTCTTGAGCTTTTGTTCTGGCCACCAGTTAACTAATTTCTCTAACCTGACTGTGGGTAATCCATTCATCAAATCTCGTGGAACACCCTTTTGCCAGCCCAGTGTCCAGAGACAATTACGTTTATGATCAATATTTCGCCTACCCGTTTTTACTGGCAATGAGACCCTCCCAGTCCCACTGAGCTTTGGGCTGGGTGGCCTAGGGGCAAGGCTGACTGCTGCAAGCCTTACTCCTCTTGGCTCAAATTTAGTAGAGGAAGAAATCACTGGCCCATATTTTCTCCCATAGTTAATTAATTCTTGGGCAACCTCCCCCCATGTCCATACTTTGTGTCCTGACTGCAGACGGTTAGAAGTTACAGTTCCTTCTAACAATGCCTGGGCTCTTTCTCCCTGAGACATAGCTTGTATCTTTCCTTGTAGCTGTATACCTATAGGTTTCAGTGATTCTGGAAGCCCCCTGATTAAAGGAGTCATCCTTTCAGGATCAACAGGTATCATCATAGGTGATTCATGATGTGGCTGCAGCTTTCTATCATACATCATTTGGAGACAGGCAGCCTTTTGAACACTTTCTACTAATTGATCGACTGTTCCAGTAATGGCAAGAGGGTCTCCCCTTTCTAAGGGGTTAAAACCACCTGCCCAATAGGCAGCCCTCTGTGTTAAGGACCAAGGAGCACGATTGTTGCCAGTAGTTAAAAATACTCCTGGTCCCCAATAACCTTCAGCTTCTTTTTCTGTTAACAGAATCTGGTCTCCACCAGTAAGACTAACTCTCCATACATACTCCGTTTCAGATTCTTTTGGAGACCGGCTAAAATCCTTTTTTAATTTTGCTAATTCAGTTGCTGAGAAAGGAATTTCTTTAACGTTCATTTGAGGGTCTAAATCCTCACCATTATCAAATGTATACTCAGTTTTTATTAAAGGACGCAACTGGGTTGGAAAGGCCTCTAATTTATCTAGCCTTTCCTTTATTTCTTTCAATCCCTCTTGAGGATAAGGTTTTTCTTGTGGTGCACTGTGGATAACAGTGTCACCAGCATCTTTACTAGTAAAAAGCTCCTTAAACGCCATTTGCAACAATGCCGAATTACGTTTCTCTCTTTCCAATTGTTCCTCAAGGTTTCCAATTTGGTTCTGCAAAGCTTTTACCAATTCTTGTGTTGTTTTAACTGTTTCCTGCAGCGCCTGTATAGTTTGGTTCTCTGCCCTAAGCTGTTCATCTCGGAACTCCACGGCAGCCTTTAAAGCAGCCCCGAGTACCGCACAAATAAACGATTTTCCTTTACCAGCTCGGCTACGAGCATTGTTTTGCAAAACACTTATACGGTCTGAAACACCCTGCAAGTTATGCCAGTTTTGTCGTGCCCAATCCATCCCTGATAAAGAGGGTCGAGCACCATGCTTTTCTAAAAGGTCAAATAACACATCTTCAGTTTTCATAGTGGCAATACTGTCACTCATTTCTCAATACGCTAAAAGATCTACACTAGGGGAGGAGAAGGTACACTTAACTCCTTACCCCTCCACAGGGAGGCACACACACCTATCAAACAAATGCAGATACTCCAATCACGCCTCCCTTTTGTTGAGAAGAGCACACAAAGACAAGAGACTAAAACAACACCTTTTAGGTTAATTGGCTCCTTACTTCCCTGCAAGGCCACACAGACAAACAGCAAACTCCACACCTAGGTTACAAGACACCCTTACTCCTTACAACTCCGGGAGGTGCACACAAAAAAAAAAAAAAGTTCAAACAAATGCAAATTCTCAAATCACTCCTCCCTTACAAAAGACCAAGAGGCTCAATCAACAATTACAAAGGAAATGCTAATACCAAAATTGCTCCTGGCTATCCTGCCAGGCCACACAGAAAACTTCAAGCTTCAAGGCACACACCTAAAATCCAAGCAACAAGAAACCTTAAGTTTCTCAGACGACACTTTCTAAGTTTCAATGAAGTGAATAAACTTCTTGGAGAGGCACACACGTTTACGTCAAAAATATCACTTCCTCACTTCCCCAAGAGGCGCACACGAAAAAAAAGTTCAAATTTCACACTTAAGTTACAGGATAATTAAATCACAAAGTGCAGAGAGGTCTTCCCGAGGAGGCACACAGTCAAAATTAATTCATACGTCCTCGAGAGGTATACACATAAACAATAAAGTTTCAGAATATGGAGCGGTCTTCCTGGAGAGGTGCTCACGTTTAATTATCAAAATTATCGCTCCTTGCAACTCCAGGAGGTACACACAGGAAAGTTTCAGACTATATCTGGAAGGACAACACTCTCATGGCGGGTATCCTGCCGACTACGCCAAAAAATGTCTCGCTCCAATTAATAGGAGTGAGAGGAGATTCTTTTAATATACCCGGCGTGAGATTAAGAAACAACGGTTCAAATGTTAGTCCAACCAGTTTATTACAAATCCTAACCTTTTAGGGAGATGGGGAAGGGGAAACAGGCGATAGAAAAGGTAAGAAGAAAAGCAAGGAATCTCTGTAGAGAGCAAAAGAGATAGTCACCACCGTGGGTCCAGCAAGGTACGTTGTAGGTCCGTTGATCTCAGGAACCAGTCTGGTCACCACGGGAGATGGGAGAAAGCCAGGCAGCTCCGCAGCAAGCAGGCCTCGGGAGTTCAGCCTCCGTCAAAGGTGTCTTTGGGAGTTTTTCTCCGTCAAAGGTGTCTTTGGGAGTTTGTCTCCAAAGTCCCTAGTTTGGTGAGGGCCTTTTATCCCCAATTTCTGTGGGTTTTTTTCTCTTCTTCTTTTGTCTCAGTTTTGTGTAACATTCCTGGGCCAACAGATAAGCCAGCAGGGGGTGGCGCCTTCCTTGCCCTGCACAAGCATTATCACCTTTTGCAGTGGTCAGCTCCTTCAAGCCGTACCCCTGAAAAAGACTGCTTGTCTTGCTTCTGCTTATCTTTGCAATCATAAGCAGAGATACAGTGGCATGGTGGCACACACTATTCACCCCCCCAGCAGTTGTCTTATCACCAGAAACGCCTTAGAAGCAAGCTTTGAGACAAAGAATAAAAACAGATCTGTCCTTCACACCATACAACCCGAACTCTAACATTCCACTGCTAAATCATGTCCCCGAGCAACACATCCAGAGAGTTTGCAAACACATTTGGGATTAGTGAATCAACGACCTTCCTGGGGACCCTATTCCAGTGCTTAACAACCCTTTCTGTGAAGAAGTTTTTCCTGATATCCAACTTAAACCTCCCCTGGCATTACTTGAGTCCATTTCCCCTCATTCTGTCACCTGTCACCAGTGAGAAGAGTCCTACCCCACTCTAGTTTCAATCACCTTCCAGGTATTTGAAGAGAGCAATAAGGTCTCCCCTCAGCCCCAGCTCTTTTAGTTGCTCCTTGTAGGGCATATTCTCCAAGTCCTTCACCAGACTTGTTGCCCCTCTTTGGACCCAATCCAGCACCTCAGTGTCCCTTCTGTATTGATGTGTCCAAAAGTGAACACAGTATTCAAAGTGTGGCCTCACCAGTGGCAATTACAGCAGCAGGGTTGCTTCCCTAGTCCTGCTCACTACACCATTTCTACTACGTTAATTTAGAAATCTTGTGTAACATTAACTATCATCAAATAAGTAGATTTGATTTTAAGCATAACACCTTTCAGGCACAGTATACTATATTAAAGAATTTGGTCAGACAATATTAGTGTCTGACAAGTGTTAACCTTGACATTTTCTTTGTAAGTCTATCTAATGCATTTAATTACAGAGACATTCTTTCTGCCACGTACATGCACATACACATACAAACAGGTATACAATAAAAACAGTGGAGGTTTAGAATCTAATTGCTCTAACATTGTCATTTATTGGCTTTTGCAGTGTACTAAGACACTGTCAGACACAGAGCTTTCAATTGTAAAGGTAAAAGTCTCTTTTAGGTCCTTTATCCTGTGTTCCCTCTTTGTTTGCCCTCAGTCTCTTCAAATGGCAGCTGGCTTTCTGCAAGCAAGTTTAGCACAACACAGCCAACACAGGCTATTAGTTTTATTTAAAACAGAAATGTATATTTAGTCAGCAGTGTAGTTCTTTAAATTCCACTAGTCATACTGATCTGATGATCTTTAATCAAGAATCAAGATCCTAGTCACTTAGAAAACTCTGTCACAGACATCTATGGTTATGTGTCTGAATACAAACGTGAATCCTACCAGATGTATTTTTGAAAAATATATATTTTTTTACCAGGTGTTGTGGATTAACCTGTCAGGCAGTCATTCACTTACTCCCCTCATTCCAGTGGATGTTTCTGCTAGGACGGGTATATCTAATCTTTTTGAGCAACAAAGAGAGAGAAGCTGATTGTTTAGATAGCAGTTTACACAAGCCAAATGATAGAGACAATTGTGAGAAGAGATATGCAAGAGAATATAATCCATATATGCGATAATGATAATGTTGAAATTTTAAGTACAATACCTTGAGAGTGGAAAGATGAGGGCAAAAAGGGACAAGGACAAAGGCATGGAGTATATCCTAACATTTAGTTTAAAGAGAAAATAGAAAATATTTTCAATAAATAAATTCATATATATTCATAGGAAGTTTTTTTCAGTGCTGCCAGTATTATAGCAACCTGGGTACTGTGCATGTGCTTGTTGTACAAAAATCCACGTGATTCCAATGGATATTAGAAGAGATAGAGATACAGGCTCTTCCAGTTGACTAATGTGTCTTTCCCGTACACTGTGTATAAACTCAATTCATCATTAAAATATTAGCAATTATATAAAATGTTTAATATTATTTCATATTAAAAATCCATGTTATATTACTGACCATGCATCTGAAATTCAGAAAGATGAAGAATATTATTATATGGAATGAATAAAAATCTCTATTTACAATATTCCAAGTTCCTGATACACTTATTCACTTCTGAATTGTGAAGTATGTTATAGGAGAGTGTTTCTGAAGTATAACAAAAATTTATGACGTAATATTTCTGTCAGAAACTACTAATTGCTAGCTGTCAGAGCCAGGAATTCTATAATTTTTTTTATTTCCCCAAAAGATGTTTGTTTCAATGTCAAACATACACAGGTCACTCTGAAAGAAATACCTCCTCTTTCCATGGAAATTACAACGGATGCAAAGAGCGTAATAACACTACTTGATAAATTGTCACCTACAAAACACTGTTTTTCAACACAGTCACCACCATTAGCTATGCATTTTCATGAGTGATTAACAAAAGGCTGCATGCCTCTCTCAGAGAAATCCGCACCAGTGGAGATGACCCTCTGTTTCACAGCTTCTGTGACAGTCATTACTAGGGAAATGTTGCCACTGATGAGACGCACTGCCCACAGTCTCATTGTGCTGACATCCACTGTTTGGTCTCAAACATTCAGCAGGTGTCAATGGATGTCAACGGGTGCAATTTTTTTCTGTACTGGGAATTCAATTACACACCTTTGCTTCATATGCACTTCCATGTCAGATACTATTTTGTCAAAATGCCTCTCTTCTGCCATCTGTCACACAGAAACAAAATTTAATAGAATATTACTGGAAAAGTTCAGTCTCTACTGCCATATCACTAACATTTGCCTCTGACTTTGTGGGACAACACGGTAAAGTAGGAGGAATTACTTTCAGAGCAGCCCTTTTATTTTATCTCAAGGTCTTTTTTTTTTTTTTTCTTTTTTTTTTTCTTTTTTTTTTTTTTTCAGAAGGAACAAAGTATGGAAGATTAGTTTTTGTGTAAACTGAATAATAATTTATTATATGAATAGTTCATCACTTGAAAGTTCCTATTCTTATGTTCTTCTTTCCTGCATAGTTATAAAGATGCCTGCATAGTTACAAAGATGCTGGGTTTATGTTGTTGTTGTTGTTGTTTTTTGACAGTCATTCTACATGGTATATTAATGTCAGCATTGCTGAGCAGGTTAGGCAATAAATGCTACCTTCTGATTTCAGTTTTGCTGTTATTGGTCCTTAACTGTATTCTATTTCTGAGAAAATTATTCTTGTAGGAGCCACTTCAAAAAGGAAAAAGGACTGTGACTAAATGTACTGAAAACTCTTTAAGGCAAGTATCCAAAGTCTAGAGAAAATTGGTTCATGAAGACAAGCAGTCCTTAGAAGCTCAAAAAAATATAGTGGAAATTTCAGGACTTATTCTTTCATAAGCACTTGTGATGCTCAGAGAAGATTGTAACGGCTAAAAGAAAAACACATTCTACTAAGTACTACGAAAAATGTAATTTCTTTTATAACCAGATAAAAATCTTTTACCTATATGTTATGTTATGAATTTTAGATTTTCACATAAATGATTTTTTTTTTTTTTCTCTTAAACACTAGAAGCACTGAAATGGAAATTTAGTACCATATATTTATAAATGAACACAATGACTACTGACAAAGACTACTGTAACTCAGCTGTGCCTCATATTCTGCAGCCAGTGCCAGTTCTTGCAATTCAAAAAAGACACAGATAAACTGGAAGGAATTCAAAACAGAGTCATAAAAGATGGCCAAGGCCTGAAAAACCTGCACTATGAGGAAAAACTGAAGAAGATCAGATCTTTTCACCGCAGAGTAGAGAAGATGCACGGATGACCTCATCATGTAATTCTACTACCAAAAGACAAATACAAAGAGAATGGAAAGTCTCTCAACATTAGGAAAGATAGAGAGAGAATAAAGGACAACCAGTTTGAGTTGCACTTGAATAAGTTTCACCTTGATATAAGAAAGAAGTATTATAAGTGAGAGTAGTTAAGCACTGGAACAATCTTCCAAGGTATGCAGTAGTATCTCCATCACTGAAGGTTTTCAAAATGTGACTGGACAGGGTGCTAAATTTAGGCACTCTTTTCCACAAATGCTGAATAAGATGATCTTTCAAGTTCTGTTTCCACCTGGGCCATTTTCCAATTTTAAAATTCTACGAATACTTTAATTTATTTGCAAATAATTTTATTTTTAGTTGTTCATATGGAAAATAATATGTAGCATTAAAACTTAGAAGTTTTACTCAACATTCTATCTTTATGTAAAAGCAGAAAAAGTAGTTAGTAACCTACTTGTCTGTTGCAGACACTGATGAAGTAATAAACATACATAAACTGTATTATTATATCATGGAATTGCAATCCCATAACAGCAACATCTGAATGGATATACGGCTCTAAATATCAGTCCCTAGTGGTTTTGCTATAAAGATGTCTTGCTGTCAAACTAAGCACCCTTGTATTCATGACACAAAGGCTGTCTTTTATGTAAAGAAGAAAGGACTAGATAGATCAGAATTAAGTTTGCTTCAGTACATTCTGGTTTAAGGACTGCATCTCAGTCAACAATCAAGTTCTTACAAGCTACCAAGGTAGGTACTGCTTGTGATTATTATGTATCGGATAGGAAGTCCATGTTAAATTTTCCTGTGATTTAGAGTCCTTCATCTCTATCCTTTAAAAATTAACCTAAATTCATCAAATAGCCTGGATGATTTAAAAATAATTCTATCATCACATATATCTATTATCTCTAATGGAAGGAGAAACTAATGAAAACTGAGCTTCTCTTTTTTGTGTATGTGTGTGGTTATTTTACTCATTTTTTTCTGGGTATTTTAGTAATTTAATTGCTTGAATTATATTACATTGCAGTTTTCATACTATACTGTCTGAACTGATGAGAAAGGAGAATAATATTCATAGAATCATAGAACGATAAAACAGATTGTGTTGGAAGGGACCTCGAGGATCATCAAGATTCAACCTCCCTGTCAGGTTCTAGATCAAATGATTCTCTGATATTTGATGCCATACTGAAGAAAAGCAGAATTACATAAAACATTAAGTTTTGGTTTACCTAGGGCTTTAGAAGTGTCCAGTGCAAAGCAGATGTATTGTCCCATATTCATACTTCTCATTTGTTTATATATCTGTCATAGCTTTATACTGGTTCTTAAATTCAGATATTTCATACAAAATATTATGGGATTTTTAAAAGCTGTAGTAAATATGATATTGAATAAAGTGTAAAATATATTTTCAGACAAATATGTATCTTTTATAATAAATAGCTCATTTATTCATGTCATATTTCTCAAGTATTCTTATGCATAAGGCCCTCATCCATGCTGACATGAATTTTTACTTAGTCTTCCTGATCATAAGCATGCAGATGACATTAAAACTGCAAAAATTCTTACTTAGTTCATAATTAACTGTTTCTTTGTAAGGGTTGAAAATTGATTAAGCAACTTAAGATCATAAAGGAAAAAAAAAAAACAAAACCAAAACATTACTGAATCTACATTACAATACATTACTAGACAACTTTTTGTAGAAGAACAGTGACAATTTTTCATTCCCTAACTTTGTCAGGAATAGTGAGCATAATAGATCAATTGGAACAAGATCTCATTGTCAAATTGAATCTGTTTAGAGGTTTTTCTATCAACTGTAACCTTAATACATGTTTACCTTTGAAGCGCAATTTATTTTCCATTTCTTTCAAATAAGGACACCCCTCCTAGGAGGGTTAAATGAGTTCCCTGTTCTGTCTTTTTAATTCTTGCTCTTCATTACTTTCTGAATATCAGTGAAATTTCTCCTTTTATTCTTCCTCTGCTGTGTCTGGGACACATCCACTTCAGGTCTATCTTTAGTGGTTTTCAAAGATTGCATTACTTGTTACATCTCTTCCTTGCTTTAAGCAATCTGGAGGGGAAAAAAAAAAAAAGTACTTCTTTTTGAAGAAAATAAAAGGGAATTCTTATGCACATGTTTTAAAGCAGTTCTAATATTATTTAAAATAAATTTCTGCTCTTTATATACGATAGCTTGAAAAAGGATAACACTTAAATCAGGTAGAAAACAATAACTGGAAAGTGAAATAAATAATATAGAGAGGGTATAAAAGCTTTGTCACTAAATACATTCAGAACTCATTAAAAGTTATTAATTGGATCTACTTGTGAGTTGTTCATGGAACTGATGAACTACATAGTTACCCTAAGTTTGCAGTTTTCTATTTTCTGTCACACCAATCATGATTAAAATATGTATGACCAGGATCTCTAAAGCTGTACAGTAAAACAGTATAAAAAATTCTTTAACAGAAGATAAATTTTGGGAGAAGATAGCATTGCAGACTAGTTGGGAGAACATTACTGACATCTGGGATGAGCCTGTCTTTCTCCCCCATAAGAATGCCTACTGGGTAGGGTTTGCACACTTGGTTATACCAAGTACTTCCCTGAGAAACTTAGAAATCCCTATAGAGTTATTCCATAGTTTAACATGTTTGCAGTTGGCTATATTAGTTGTATTCTTGTCACTCACAAGTGCTCTGCAGAAAGTTTCTTTATCACCGGTGAGCCAAAAGAATCTGTAATCTGTTGCTGCAATAATGAGAACTACTCATTAAGCTAACTGTGAGGGTTCTCACTGAAAGCAAGTTAATTCCTTAAGGGTGGCCATGTGAGCTCATTCAGACACTACAGGATTGAAAGTGCTTCATGCAATGGCTGAATCCATGATTTTGAGAGTTCTCATTGGGTATAATCAAACTCCCCAGGGGTGTCAGTGTGTTACGGTTTTATGACTTTTGGCTACCAGTATTCCACATCATTATATCATATAGTGCACTGGGAGTTAAAGAGTTAATGCTTCAGTTCTGGACACCTGTCCAGCAGAGAAGAAGAACTACATATCTCAAAGGACTTTGTGTTAAGAGAAGAGATATAACCTTTGGCAAGGTCATGAAACCTTCCCTTTTTCAACTGTCCTGCCCACTGCTTGACCCAACTGCACTTCAGCGTTATGGTGAGGTCTTTCTACATTTCAGACACTCTCATTATATTTGATTTATTACCTTCAATTCTAATTATATTGTATTAGAGTGTGCTATCTTGCATTCCAATACCATATTTAGTAAATTAGTTTGTTTCTCCTCAGATTGTTGCCATTGTTTTTAATTATTTAGGGTCCCCTGTGACCCCATTCCAGAAGTGTAGATTTGCGAATCACTCTGCCCCGCTAGTCATGGAACTGGGCCAAACCAGCCCATAAACCACTGACACAGTGTTATCCCATTAGAATGTGACTGGACTTATAGCACTGAATTGTGTATTTACCCTTTAAGAAAACAATAAGGAGAGTCCAAATGTTCAAGAAAGATGAGGTGAGCAACCACTGCAACTATATGGCTAAAACATACAGAATGTTTCCCTGGCCTGAGCATTGTCTAGTTATGACAGGTTAATGTCTCTTCCACTTATTATGCATTGTCTCAATTTATCCTCGGATAGCTAGGTGGAGAAGAAACAAGTTTGTAAAACACAGTTTGACAGTGTGGATACTCTAAAGTTCAGTTCTTTGGCTCTCATTTCCCTTTTTTTTTTTTTTTCCTGACATATCCTCAAGACACACAAGAAAAAAGGTGCCTGACTAGGTTAACCATTAAGAAACCTAAAAGAGCACCTTGTCTTAAATCTTTTGGTATTGTTTAGCTACCTAAATGGAAGTACAAGGAAGAGATGCAGCTTTCAGACAAGTAGTAATTACACACATAAATTATTTTCTTTCTAACACTAATTCTGTCTCTGGCACACTGTAGTTCTCTTTTTAAAAGCTGAGAAATCATGGATTTTGACCTGCCACTGGATGCCACTGAGAAGAGTTTGGCTGTGTCTTTTTCATTTCCTTCTGTCAGATTTTACATACATTGACAAAATTCCCACTGGATGTTCTCCAGTTTAATTTGTTCTAGGTCTCAGTCTCTCATTGTACAAAAGGTGCTACAGTGCTTTCATTGACTTTATTGCGCTTTTCTGTCCTTCTCCAAGAAAATCCATGTCTTTGGAAAGCCTAGACCTTGACCTGGAACTGCACAAGTGGCTTCACCAGAACTGATCACATCCCTCGGTCTTCTCTTAACACTGTTCCTTATGTAACACAGAAAGCTGTTAACATCCTTTGCAGCAAGGACACATTGCTGACTTATGCTCAGGTTCTTGTCCACCAAGACCCACAGGTCTTTCTCTGCAAAGCTGCTGAGGTTGCAAGAAATTTTCAGCTTCTCCCGAATAAATTTCAGATTTATTTAGTTAATTATCTTTAGTTGATTTAGTTCTTAGTTGTGTTAGAGAAACAGAGAACAGAGAAGGTTTTTGTTTGCTTGCTTGTTTATTTGTTTGTTTTTTGGTAGACAACTAGATAAACTGTTTTCTAGCATGCAGAAGAAACAGATTCAGATTCCTCTTTTAGCTAAAAATCTGTCTTTCTGATATAGTTACACTACATCAGAAATTGGTCAAGCACTTGATTTTCCTTTTGCAGTGTTGTGTGAATAGTTCAGTCCACTGAGAGATTTAAGCAATAACAACAAAATCTTAAAAGACTAGCAAGGAAGACTTGATTTTTTATTTTTTATTTTTTATTTTTTATTTATTTATTTATCTATCTATCTATCTATCTATCTATTTATTTATTTATTTATTTTGAAAAGCCTACTTCATCATTCAGATATAAGATGAGGCTTAAACACTTATAAATGGTAACAAAGAAGTTAAAATTGTTAGATCTTGGTAGTCAACACTAGAAAGTGACCACTTAAAATCTCAAAAAGCCAAACCAAGTCAATGCCAAAGAAACTATCTTCAAGAAACTAATATGGTTGAAGAGGTGAAATAGTGCATGTCAGTGATTTGATTGATCTGACAGAATCATAAATTATGAGTTACGGTGGAAAAGAGATAAAAGAAAGAAATCAGACAAAGCATAGGAGTCTACATTGATCTACATTGGTAATTAAATGGGATATAAACTGAAACACAATAATAATCAATAGTAATCCTATGCCGAAATTAAGATGTACAACTAATCATTTTGCAAGTTGCCACTATAAAAATGAAAAATGCAGAATGACATCAGCCAACATGATCTTAAAGTTTGTGAAAGGTGTAAGTAGAACAAGGCAGTAGTGCAGTTTAAATTATACAACTTTATTATGGAAAACAAACAAACAAACAAAAAACACCAAAACAACAGTAACAGCAACAACAACAAAAAAACAACACAGAAAACAATGGAGAACATGAACTAAGACTTGTTCATAGATAATTCTAAAATATTGAAATCCTCAAAAAAGAGAGGAGCAAAATCCAATATTTTTACATAATTAAAAATAATGAAATAGGAATTATAAGATTTATAAAGGGAATCAGGCAGAAATGCATGGCTTTTTTACAACAACGACCTCTCTGTACAGACTTTTGAGTAACAGTCCTGAATTTTTCTACCTTGAATACTCTGAGATGATATGGGCAAAAGAGAAGTTCCATCATGAGATTTGAAGATAAGGTATTTGGCATACTCAGATAAGCATGGAGATGTTTCTTTTAAATTAATTTACATAAATAAGCAAAACATCTATATAGAACTTTACAGTTACCCAGAGGCAAATATAAACAGGCAAGTGCCCCAGGAACCTAAACAGCAATATGACCTGACATTGTACTTATGAGAAATACAGATGACATCATTTACAGAATGCCAAAGGCAAAATTTTCCTGTTCTTGATTTTAGTAAAAGGTTTTTAAGCACAGAACGGCTTGCAAAATCATACCTTTAGTGTGAAGAAAACATGTCATGCAAAATTAGCCAAAATACCAAAGTAAACAAATGGGCTTTGCTCTACTCATCTATTTTAGTTATTTCAGACCTTATTCAAAAACAAGTTTTCCCAGAAAGAAATACCAACAGCTGGTAAAATAATAATAATAATAATAATAATAATAATAATAATAATAATAATAATGAGAATAAAAGCCTTAAAATCATAGATGTGATTCTATTTATTCTATTCTACTTATCTGAACCTGTGAAAGAAATAATATTTGTGAACTCTCTGAAAGACCATGGAAATGAGAATGAAAAATTAAATTAAAAGACTATTTAAATGTTTTTTATATATATATTTTCCAATCCACGCTTTTTTCCCCATCTTTTGCACATATTCACTGCAGTAAATTGAAGTGTTCTTTTTCAAAAATACCAACTGGATGTTCCATTTTAAGATCAGATTATACATAGGAATGACTGTTAAGTGAAGACAAAGGAATCTGAAGTTTAAGAGCAACAAAAAGTATATTGATAATTGTGCAAGTTACCCAGTGAACTTAAAAAAACTGAGTGTCTAACACAGAAAACTTCAAAAAACGTATGTGTTTAGATCACCTAAGCCTTTCTCCTATGTGATCAGTACTAAAGAAAATGAGGCCTCATTTGCCTAAATTGTTTAAAAAACATGTTCAAAAAGTGTTGTGAAGGTATGAAGAAAATAGTATTTTGAGGGTCTTGAAGATCAGTCAGCTCCAATGAGCTAGCAGACTGAGTGAGATAGACGTGGGGAGATATAGAGATACAGCGATAAATATGTGTCCCTCAGATTCAGCTCTAGTAGTTTCTCAGCAATACATTTTTGAGAGTTTCATAAAGTGGTATATTAAATTGAATTAACTAATAGTATTTACATGTAATGTCAACATGTTCACCTTGTCATCGATTCTGTTACTTGCATCATTTGACTTTCTACAAAATCTCTTCAAGTATTTATTTAACATCTTGAGGACAGCTTAAAAGAAGACAATATAAATTGCATTTTTAGAGTTCTGAATTGTTTATTAATACATTGATAAAGCATGACCTTCTTTATGATTGACTACAACTATAGTTCTTTTCTTCTCTGGTATTTTCAGAATCCTGTCAGATGAAAAGAGCAACTGAGTGTTGATCTGGGGGCAGACATAAGAATGATGATAAGAAATCATGAAGTAGTTTCCAGAACTGTCAAGACTTGAATATTTTGTACATCTCCAGAAGCAGAAACTGAAGCTCATAAATGAATAGTATCACCTGACATTAATAATCAGCTGGTTTAATATTTATATTGTAACTATTCTCATTAGATCCCTTGTAAAGTAGATAAAAATAAATACAAGTTCTGGGAAAATATTTCATCTTATTGTAGACTTTTTAATCATGCAATAATCATATTCTAGATTAAATTGATTATATTTGTTCATGTTAGAATGAGGAATTTAAATTTTGATAGTAGTGGCTCTTCTATTGAATTATAACAGAGTATAGAATGACTAACAGGCATAAATCAATAGTAAAGATCATAAGCAGTGTGTATTTCGTGAGATCATTAGTGATAAGAAGTACAGAATTAAATTTCTTTGAGCAACAATAGAAGAACAGCTTTAAGGAAGTAACAGCACACTTGGGCATAGAAATTAAAATATTTATATCCTTTTTGGATTACCTTTACTATTGTTTGAAAGTAAAAATTTCTTGTAATAACATCTTACCTAAACTTTTCTAGTCTTTTCCATCTCATTACAGTCTGCATTTCCACTCTACTTCTCTTTTCCCTTCTATAGCTATTTTTCTCTTCTCTTCCCTCCCGTCTCCATCATAAGTCAACTGTTTTTAAAATAAATGTATGTGGAAACTAATAAATAAGTGTAAACAAACATATTGTGCTCTTACCTTAGTACGTAATCTGAGTTTCAATTATACTTGCCTAACTAAAGAACAAATGCAGAATATGACAAAGCATAGATATCTCTGTTTTGCAGAATCCTGAATTAAGCACTGTAAAGATAATAAAAAGATATTTAGGAAGTGGTTCTTTCTACCTTAATGTAAAAGTCTAAAGATAGTTTGCTGAATCAGACTCAAACATCTTTACTTTTCATTTAGCATGAAGAAAACTTAAAGCAAAAATCTAATGCTGATAACTCCTGAAGTGAGCAATAGGCAGAAATCTAGAAAGAGAATAAGTCAAAGGAATTCTTGAACATTCAGCTTTGAGTTTTGATCTCTGTATATCTCATACTAGCTTCAGTTGAACTGTAAAGATATACATGCCAAATTATGTACTGCTAAAGCAGGAAGACATTCAAATTGAATTAAGATACAATAAAGATGATTTTAATAGGCATCTTATTATTTTTCCTGTCAGACACAGTTTGTCTTATTAGTCTTAACTAAGTAATGCATTATTAGGCAGGGGTTTGTTACCTACATAACAATAACCTCATTTTTTGCTTCATTTATCCTTTTTCCTCTCAAATTCTGCCTCAGCAAATGACACCTTCCATGGATAACAAGTGAACCGAGAGTAAGAGACATTTTTAGGAGTTAATGCAGTGGTAAGGCTAAGTTTACTGAAACTATATAAGGCATTTAAAAATGATTTTTCCCTTTAAAATGAAATTTACTATTTTTTCTGTGTAGCCAACCTCCAAACCTTACCACCAGCACCTTACCACTCTCATAGTAAAGAACTTCCTACACACACCAACCTAAATCTTCCTTCCTTCAACTTAAAACCATTTCCCCAAGTCCTGCTGTTATCCACCCTTTGAAAGAGTTGACTCCCCTCCTGTTTATAGGCTCCCTTTAGGTACTGGAAGGCTGCAAATGGGTCACCCCACAGCCTTCTCTTCTCCAGGCTGAATAAGCCCAGCTCCCTCAGCCTGTCTTTGTAGCAGAGGTGCTCCTGCCCTCTGATCATCTTTTTGGCCCTCCTCTGTACCCTCTCCAACAGCTATGTCTTGTATTGGGGGCTCCAGACCTGGACATAGTACTCCAGATGGGGCATCACAAGGGCAGAGTAGAGAGGTACAATCACCTCTCTGTCCCTGCTGGCCACCCTTCTTCTGAAGGACCCCAGGATACCATTTGCTTTCCAAGTTGCAAGAGCACACTTTTGGCTCATGTTAAGTTTTTCATCCATCACGTGCCCCAGGTCCTGATGAGAGTAGCTCTGCAGAGCTACTCTCAAGGACTGCTCCTTACAGTCTTCCAGTATATATGCCTGTGATTCCTCTGGCCCAAGTACAAACTCTTGCACTTTACTGTGTTGATCTTCATTAGATTCACCCAGGGTCCACCTTTCAAGTCTGTTGAGGTCCCTCTGAATGGAATCCCTTCCTTCTTTTGTGTCAACCACACCACTCAGCTTGGTGTCATCAGCGTAATTGTAGAGGATGCACTCAATTCCATCACTGATGTCATTGATAAAGATGTTAAAGAGCACTGGTCCCAACACAGACCCCTAAGGGACACCCCTCATTACCAGCCTCCACCTGGACATAGGTTAATACGTTATTTACATAGGTTAATTAAACTGTTTTCCTGGTTTCAAATAGTATAGATGGCTGCTGTACTTTTTTTTGTGCCTTCATAATGTCTGGTATGATACTATATTTTGGCTTTCAAAGAAAAACAATGTTGATAACGCACACTCATGTTTTAGTTCTTACTGAGCAATGGCTGCACACAGCCTAGGACGTTTTGACCATTTGTACTGTCCTGACAGCAAAAACTGGTGAGAGAGCACACAGAGTTTGGACAGGACAGAACTGGGACAGCTGACCTAAACCGACCATAAGGAGATTGTTTAATATATGATACAATGTGAAAAAGACTTTTAAAAACTGTGAGGAGTTGGCTTGGGACAGCTGTTGCTTGGGGACTGACACCATCAGTGTGTGGTGACCAATTGTGTTGAACGTGACTTGTTTCGTAAACATATATCATTATCATTAATATTATTATTCTCCTTTTCTTTTCCTTTTCTGACTTAGGAAATAGTTTTCATCTCATCCCATGGGTTTTACTTTTTTTCTTTTTCCAATTCTCTCCCATCCCACTAGGAGGGGAGAGCAAGCAGATGACTAAGTGGTGCTTGGCTGCCTGCCAGATTAATTCACAACTGTTTCTATCTTGTAAATTTTACAAATGCTACTTCTTTTGATTATGTAATGTTTGATGACACGCTATAATTATTCATTACTGAAGTGCATGATATGACAATTATGTCTCAGACATATAATTTCCTAAGTATTTTCTTTATTTTTAGATATCAATGAAAATGTCATCTGAGTTCATAAAACATTTTATTAAGTGGGTTTTGGATTGGCTATTTAAATATGGGGATTTTTTTATTTATTTGTTTTTTATTTCTTTGTAAGAGGAATCTAAATAAATCACTTTTTAGTAAAAATTGAGACCCTGAAAAAATTAAGCTTACTGCTATTATTTTTATCTTGTAAGCTACTGATTGTAACAAAATAGATAAACTATTTTTTGTCATTGGAATTATTAAATAGCTTAAAATAGAAAGAGATGGCAAAATATGTTACTTTTTCACATAGCTCCAAGATCTTTTTTCTCGATAGTCATCCAGATTTAATTAATTTGTTTTTCCTAAATATTTCTAGAAGACTTCTTTCACAGAATTTCATAGCAAGTGTTGTCCTCAGTATGATTTTTAAAGGGGTTACTTGCTCTCTATCAATAGCATGACTCTCAGTTGACTACTAACTAACCTTTGGCACTAAAATAAAATTCCTTACTTAAGTGGCAGGAATTCAGAAGTTAATTAGGTGTTAATTTATGTAAACTGTCACCCAGAAAGCAAGGAAATGTTCTGCTGAAGTTTTTGTTTGTTTGTTTGTTTGTTTTTCCAAATAAGGAAAGCAAAGGCCCTAATCTTAGAAATAGAACTTCAAAAGTTGTTAAATTCATTGCTTTTCATCAACAGATCTATCTTGTTCTGTCCACACTTCATGGAATCATACCATCAAAACAATGGAAATCCACTTTGTTTTCTAGGAATACAGTTAATTTAGTCACACTGAGAAGAGCCAGAAATTGTCCAGCTTTGATTAAAAATAAAGAAATGAAATAAAGAAATCAACAGCAACAACAACAAAACAAACTCAGCTAAGACACAAGGTTGTTATATATATTGAATTCTATATAGTTTGATACTAAAATCAAAAGAAAACTGTTACAGTAACCAGAAGAAAATTAGAGAAGATCTTTACAAACTCCAGCTAGAAGCATTTGTAATAACATTTTCATAAATATTCACTTCAATAATGCCTTCCAGATATAACAACAACAACAACAAAGGAAAAATTTGTTCTTTGTTTACTAAGCAAAGTAAATAAACATGGAAAACATCATCCCTGTAATGTTTTTGGTCCTATGATTCTGTGGTATTCAACTGAACACTATGTCAGCATATAATGCTAAAGTCTCACATACAGTTGGTTTAAAATCTTAGTCCATTTAAGTCTGCTAAAGATAAATATTTTACAGTGGAAAAACATTGTTTTCCCATCTCAAACAATATAATACTTCCTAATCTGCTTGTACATCTCTCAAAATTTAATCTTTAGATGTCTGTTTTTACAAATAAACCAACAGTAAGGAAAAACAAAATTGAATTAAAATGCATTAGTGCAATGGTAATGTGTTCAAAGTTATCGCTTTATATATTGAGTGTTTTTTATTGCATCACAGAAATTTATTTTGTCTCAAAGCAATTAATTTGATAATCAGTTTCCATTCCAACTACTTCTTCAAAGACAATGCAATCATATGCAGAGTCACAGGAAATCTGCACAAGCTTTCTTCTTGATCATCAAAGGGCATAAGCATATGTGCTAATTTCAGACATTTTATGACATGTACAAATTCTCAAGGCAGTGAGTAACTTTGCTTTTTGTTTCTTTGTTTTGTTTTTCCACTTGAGAAAAAAGAAGCACTTGAACAAGGTGTCCTTGCGAACAGGTTGTGCAGAGGCTTGCTAATTCCTCTACGCTTGATATCTGTACTTTGTAAACTCTCACCAAATAAGGCTTCAGTTGCAAAAGTCAATCTCCAAATTGAGTTAATGAACTTTGGACTTACAGCACAGGCTTAATAGGTTAATTAATATTAACTTCTCCTCCCTGGGCAGGATAAAGTTGCAGTTAATTACACGTTTGATGCATGATACAACAAGGAGTAACTTACAAGGGGAAGCATGTAATTAAGCAGACTGGGAAGGCTGTAACCTGCAAGTATTTCAGCCAGTGAGTAAAGAAGGAGGGACAATCATAGAACCATAGAAACACAGAATCATAGAATAGCTTGGGTTTGAAGGGACCTTTAAGATCATCTTGTTCTAACCTCCTTGCTATAGGTAGGAGCACCTCCCTCTAGACCAGGTTGTTCAAAGCCCCATCCAGTCTGGCCTTAAATGCTTCCAGGGAGAGGGCATTCACAATCTTGCTGGGCAGCCTGTTCCAGTGTCTCACCACCGTCACAGTAAAGAACATCTTCCAAATATCTAATCTAAATCTACCTTCTTCCAGTTTAAAACCATTTCCACTCGTTCTTGTCACTTACAGCATGCCTTTACAAATGTGGTTGGGAAATAAGGATGAGAGGAGGCCGCACCTCCAATACTTTGAGAGACCCTGCGGGGGGAACTGTCCCTATGGACTCTCCCTTTATTCAAATACAGAAAACTTAAGGTTCTTCTCTCTTCTTGAGAGATAACTGAGCAAGCCTATTTGAGCAAAATTTTCCCAACACACTGTGGAATAAAAATAATGAAATTACTCTGCTTGGACTTGAAAATTCATGTATGTGTATCAAAATTAAATTTGCATTTCAAAACAATTTGTAGGTGGGAAGGAAATGGCAATACAGACATGAAAAATGTCGAATACCACGTTGTTGATTTTCGCCTTTCTTCACTGCAAAAAACTTTTCAGTGTTACATCCTTGATTCAAGTTACCAACTATTTAATAAGGGATAAACTAGAAATATTGTAGGAATACTACTTTCAGTATTATTTTCCTCAAAATCAAATCTCAAAAATGATAAAATTCTGTATATCCAAAAGTATTTACAGGTGAAAATTCACAACGTGTACAGGAATTCTGGACAATTTCACAGGTTTACTCATAAGCCTAAGTTAAACTACTTGGGAGGTATGAAATATTTATCACTGTATTACTGTTGGCCTAATCTTTTTTTTTTTTTTTTTTTTCCCCAGTAGTGTCTACAATATCAAATTGTAGAGAGATATAAGCAGGATGTTTATAGGATTACCTGTATAACATTGTCTATTAAAATATACACATATCTATGTATTTAATCATGAAAAGATGGAAAAATACAAATGGTAAAAAGAAGCAACAGAGTTATCTAAGACAACATGAAAGTCTAAAGACAGGATAGACAACCTTCTTATAGTTGGAGCTGGTTGTGATACATGTTAAAGTGATTCTCTACATTATTTTAGCAAATCTCTCTATATTGTTAATAGAGTGATCTCTGTCATTGACAAATAAACACAGATGAGATGAATACCGTGGTACTTACAGAGCTTGACACCACATTCATGCATACTCTTTGTAAAACAAAGACAGAATCTATTGACTTCTCCATTCAGGTTTGAGGCTAAAGCACTCATCCAGAAAACGAGATAATTGGCTTAAGCTTTCACAGTACTCTGAAGGGATTCATACAGTTCATTTTCTATGAAATTGCATAACCATTAAGATTGCTGTGGTTTGCCATTTACTTTGAGACAACTCCTAGTGCTGACAGTGAGATTTATGGGAATAAGAGAAAAACAAGCAACAAAAGCTTAAGTCCAAATTTTTACTGGTAGAATAGCAGTTGTTAGCTTGGGATCCTACTGATTCTACTGATATGACCTCTAGAACATCACAAACAAAATTAATTTTGGAGAAAAACAAAAGTATCGTAAGTAGTATATAATGAATATTTTCTCCCAAGTTAAGAATCCACAAGGCCAAGGTTTCAAATCTGTACATTTAACATTGTAGAAATTCAATATAGCTTCTGAAAAATGCTTCAGTTATCATATCTTATCCAAAATATAAACACCATGACTTTTTTTTTGTTTTTAAACAGGAGGATAATACTTAGGGATGAGCAAAATTAGGTGAAAGTGGTTGGACTTCTGGCATCTATGTGAGTTTTCCTTCCAATCAGGATGAAAAAATAGGTACCTTTATTGCATACTTGGTCTCATTTTACAAATGATTTACATAATTGTCTGCGCTAGTAAGACCAAATCTGGAGTGCTGTGTCTGGGTGTCTCGCTCCAATTTATAGGAGGGGGAGGAAGTTCTTTGATATATGTATACCCAGCATGAGATTAAGAAACAACGGTGCAAATGTTGGTCCAACCAGTTTATTACAATTCCTAGCTGTTTAGGGAGATGGGTAAGGGAAGATGGGCAATAGGTAAGATAGGAAATATAAGCAAGGAGTCTCTGTAGAGAGCAAAAGAGATAGTCACTACTGTGGGTCCAGCGAGGTACGTAGTAGGTCTGTTGATCTCAGGAACCCGTCTGGTCACTGCGGGGGATGGGAGAAAGCCAGGAAGCTCTGCAGCAAGCAGGCCTTGGGGATTCTTCCGAAGAGGTTTTCCCCTCAGGGAATTCTCTGTCGAAGGTGTCTTTGGGAGTTTGTCTCCAAAGTCTCTAGTTTAGTGAGGGCCTTTTATCCCCCATTTCTCTGTTTTTTTTCTTCTTTTCTCTCAGTTTAGTGTGACATTCTTGGGCCAACAGATAAGCCAGCAGGGAGTGGTGCCTTCATTGCCTTTTGCAGTGGTCAGCTCCTTCAAACCGCACCCCTGAAAAAGACTGCTTGTCCTGCTTCTGCTTTTCCTTGTAACCATAAGCAGGGGTACAGCGGCATTGTGACACCCACCATTCACCCCCCTAGCAGTTGTCAGTTAGAGTCTTATCACCAGAAAGACCTCACAAAGCAAGCTTTGAGACAAAGAATAAAAACAGTTTTGTCTTTCACACTGGGCTCCCCCATTCAAGAGAGACATGGGCACACAGAAAACTAGTTCAGGGAATGGCCCCAAATGTGATTGAAGAGTTGGTACAGTAGACGTTTGGAATGCTGTGTGAGTTGAGACAGTTCATTCTGGAGAAGGTTAAAATGAGATTTTATAAATGCTTTTTTAATCTAACTATCTGAGATGAGGAAACAAAGATGAAAAACAGACTTTTCTCATTGATGAGTAGACAAGACACAGTCCAGAGCAACCTTCTCTACCTGACCTTGAGTGAGTAAGTTTGGACTAGATGATCACCAGAGGTGCCTTCCATCATGTGATTCAGTAATTTTGTTTGACTTGAAGTGTCAGTTTTTCTGTGTTGACTCAAAGAACTTGAAGAACAATAGTTCAGATGTAAATTTATAACACATGCCCTGTATCATATGAAACTCCTTTTTTAACAATATTACCATCCTCCTTTTTTTGTTAATTTTGTGAGGAGTACCTCTCACCAAGCACACATAAGTAGAATATATGCAATTACAAACACAAAACCATTATTCACCTTCCATCATACACAAAAACCAGCCAAGTTTTTGCAGTGTGTTGAATTTATATATGGTGTTCTCAGCAAGACAATGAGATGTGTTTGCTGGCTGGTAGACTTCTGTCAGGAAGGAATGGATTGATCTCTCCTTGCAGATAATCTCAGCATATTTGCTTAGTGGCCTGAGCATCAGATACACAACAGACCTAAACAGACTAGAGAGTTGGACAGAGAGGAACATGATGAGGTTTATCAAGAGCAAGTGTAGAGACTTGCACCTGGGGAGAAATAACCTCATGCAACAGTACAGATTAGTGGGTGATCTCTTGGTAGGGAACTCTGCAGATGACTTGGGGGTCCTGGTGGACAACAGGTTAGCCATGAACCATCAGTCTGCCCGTGCGGCCAAGAAGGCCAGTGGCATCCTGGGGGGCATTAAAAAGAGCGTGGGCAGCAGATTGAGGGAGGTGATTCTCTCCCTCTACTTTACTCTATTGAGGTCACATTTAGACTAATGTGCCCAGTATTGAGCTCCTTTGTTCAAAAAAGACAAGGATCTCCTAGAAAGAGTCCAGCTGAGGGCCATGAAGATTGTTAATATTGACCTGAAGCATCTCCTATTCAAGGAAAGGATGAAAAACCTGGCTCTGTTCAGCCTGGAGATGAGAGGTCTGAGAGGGGATCTAAAAACTGTTTGTAAATACCTAAAGTGTGGGAGTCAAGTCATTTGGATCAGACACTCTTTGGTGTTTCTGCATGCTGCTGAGAAAACCTTCACATCTTTACTTGAAGCACTAAGGATCAATATATATGCACTGATTCAAATTTATATTAAGCACTACATGCGAAAGTTATTCATTCTAAGTTGCTTTCTGAGACCTGAACATCTAAAGTCTCTTCAGGTCTCACTGGACTTGTGAATCTCACTTGTGGCATATAAAACAGGTTATCAGCTGTGCTTAAGTACTGAAGTCCAAAGCTGTATTTTACATGGCTCTGATTATCAACCACACACTCTTTCCACAGCTGACATAGATTTTATTCTGAATGTTCCATCAATATTCCGTGTATGTAAGAAATGCTGAACTCTGTATAGAAGAAAAGAAGACTGAGACGGGACCTGATCCAGGTCTATAAACATCTAAGGTGTGGGGGGCAAAGTGGTGAGGCCAGACTCTTTTCAGCAGTGTGTGGAGACAGGACAAGGGGAAACAGCCAGAAACTGGAGCATAGGAAATTCCACATGAATATGCTCAAGAACTTCTTTACGGTGAGGGTGACGGAGCACTAGAACAGGCTGCCCAGGGGGGTTGTGGAGTCTCCTTCTCTGGAGATATTTAAGACCCGTCTGGATGCCTACCTGTGCGACCTGGTGTAGGGAACCTGCTTTGGCAGGGATGTTGGACTCGATGATTTCTGGAGGTCCCTTCCAACCCCTACGATTCTGTGATTCTGTGTATGCTTAAATGGTCAGCTCTTCTCATTGCCCCATCAGTAAAGAAGTATGACGCTTTTCTTTTCTTTTCTTTTCTTTTCTTTTTTTTTCTTCACGACAGCAATTTTTGCAGTTAGCTATACATCAACAAAGTCTCCATCACTTTTTAACACTACAATTAATGTATTTTTTTGTGGGGCAAAGGAGCACAACTTATATGGAAAACTAAGCATTATTTTTAGTCTAACAGTAGTCCTGTCTAATCACAAGATATTATTAGCCCAGTTACACTAGTACTTACATTTTATACAGTTAATGTGATACATACACCAATCTTGAAGCATCTACTTCTTCCTCTGTTGTTATGCTCAATCTTTCAGCGCCTTCACGTGCCCTGAGATCACTGACTTCAGCTGAGACGAGAGTGGTACTGAGAGCAGCTTGTTTCTTCCTCCTTATTCTGGGATCCACCTAAGGTTATTTTCATGCATTTGTTACAATTAAAATCACATACAATCTTACTATATATTGTTTGTTTATAACAAGTCTCTTACACTTCTCCCTCCCCCCCCCCCCCCCCTCCGTCGTAATGCAGCTCCCAAGAGCTATGTAATCAACCACTTATTGAATGCTTTTGCCCTCTGAGCCCACAGTACAGTCCTGTGCTCATATTTTCAAAGTTCCTGCTACCACTTCATGCTGGTAATCCACTATATTGTATTTTAGCGTAATGTCCCACATAGTTCATGGCACGTTGTATAACTGCTTTTAAGAACTGTGACTTACAAGTATATACATACATCTAATATGTATATTGTATAAGGTTATTACACCGTGCAATTGTACAAAGATAAGCAAAATCTAAAATAAGTAGACAAGTTTATAGATAACTACTGTTACAGTTAAAGAAATGTAATGAAGCTCTTAGCGGGTGAAGCTCAGATGAAACCTATAAAATCTGGGCCCTCTATGGTTACCTAAGCACAGATTCTGTTGCAGTGCTGTATTTCTAGGCTACAGCACTATATATACAGAGTTAATTCACATAGAAGAAACCAGTGTATGATCTTACTATTTTTATCTTAAGTGAATAAAAATGCTCAGATTAAAATAGAAGGCATGATTTCTTCCAGCATTTCATGGCTGCCTTTCATAATTGATCTGCTTTCTTTAGGGCCAGAGATAATGCCTTTACTTGAGGGTACTGAGAAATGCTACTGCACACATCAGTCTTTACCCACCATGTTCATAGTCATAACATGATGATAGTGTCCTTTTGGGCCCTTAAACTGGAAAGTATTGTGACTTCAATACCAAAGCCATATTTTCCTTACTGTATGAATTTGACTAGATACTAAATAATGTGCACCGTTTTCACACTTTTAGCTCAGAAAATAAATTAGTAGAACTTTGTAAAACTCAAAAGAATAACTAAGTAAACTAATCCTTCCTCAGTGTCATTAGAAATTTGTTTATATTTCAAGACTGTTGTTTTTGTTGATTTTTTTTTTTTTCCCAAATGCAAAAGTATTAGGAAATATCAACGAAAGAAGTGGCAAGTAGGTTCAAAGCCAGCAAAAATGCAGTGATTCCCCAAATTACATATAAAGATAAGATCTGGTGTACATTGTCTTGTTGTGGTACTGAAGTTTCGTCAGTGTGAAACTGGGATAGATCACAGAAGAGAAATACACCAAGGACTCCAAAATACATTAAATAAAACAAAGCTCAAGCCTTGTTGAAGTTTCTTCTCACCCCTAGGCACCAATTTTAAATCATTTAGAGTCAGGATGCTGAGCCATATTGGCTTTTCCTCTGACCAAGGCAGACTTTGTACTTTTATTTTTGTTGTTGTTGTTTTGTTTCTAGGAGCTAGCTCTAGGATATTCCACTCATCATAGGAACTGTTGTGAGACAGAGACACCCAGGTAAAAAACTTAGTTTTTGCATTTTGTCTGCAAGTCAAACACCTGCAAATATTGTTGCATCAAATCTGTATTTACCTAGAACTTCAAAAGGCAATTAAAATAATAGATACTTCCTAGTTAAATGTGCACATGCTAATATGATAGTTATTAATTTTTTTCATTCATTTCAGTAAGATTCAAATTATTTCAATTTCACACTAAGGAAAGGGGGAAAAAATATAAAATAAGCATGAAATAAGGTGGAAAATAGGAAGTATATCTGCACTAAAATAGAGTAAAAAAAGTTTTGACAGATTTTGATAACCACCTTGACAATATTTACTACATCCACACATCTAGAGGTAAGCAGTAAAAACGGTGTTATTTAACTTCTAGATTCTCAGCTTCATATTGCTTACTCATTTCATGTACAGAGGTCTTAGCAATAATATTGATGAACACGTTAAAGACAACATAAAGCTACATATGATGTACAGGTCCATATGAAGCACAAAATATCTATTACATTTAGCAGAATAAAACAAATCTCAGATTTTTATAAATCGAAAGAATAATATGCTTATCTGTGTGTCAAGATATAGATGTAGATTCTTTCCCAAGTTTACACTTAGTTACTTACAGTCCTGGTGGAGATTCAGATCTAGGAAGAATCAGACATGGTGATGCTGAAGGTCTGTAAGTGATAAAAAAAATTCCAATAAGAATTTCTTTCTAGCAATGAAGTAATCTTCTCATGTTCCTGAGGAAAGTTTGTCACTTTAGATGTACTTTTATTGTCTTTCCTCCTCACTTTCCACTTCTCCTCACTCTTCTTCACAGTAGTAGAGAAAACAGAAAAGATCTTACAAAAGACAATGGAGCTCGACTTGCGCAGAAGACCTTTTTTTGTTACTTAATTTAAAAATAAACCAAAGTACATATCTGTGATATTTTGATTTTCCTTTTCCATGCTTTAATTTCCTGGTTTATTTTTCTTCAAAGGCAGGTTTGTGGGGTTTTTTTTTTTTTTTGCTTGTTTGTTTGTTTTTTAATTATTATTATTATTTTACTCTATTAGAAAAGTGAAAATAAACATATAATGGGCAAAAAATACTTCCATATTCTGGGAAATATTCAAGAGACTTTCACCAGTTGGTTTTTTTTCATTTGTTTATTTTGTTCTTTTGGTTTGTTTTTTTTTAGTTGGTTGTTTATTTTTCTGTTGTTGCTGTTCAGTTTTAATAACTTATTTCACAGTATTGCTTTTCGACATTTGTATTTCACTATATTTTAGACATGTGTTTCTTAACTATTCTGATCTGATGCACTGCTACCCTTTAGCTTTTCTTCTGTCATTTGAAGAATGGTGAATCTTCACACATATGTATAATAGTGTTTAAAGGCAAATCAGCAATTGCCAGTTTAATAGCTGCTAAGAACAAATTTATATAAAATGCAATTACTGGAGTTCAAAGTCTGTTCTTCTCCCTTCCAGTGAGTCGTAAGTTATTCATGGTCTCTCTTGTGACACATTGTTATTCATCCTAGCCCTGTTGAGAAAATAATGCGCTTTTGCTCATAGAATTTTCAATTGGCTTTTGCTCTCGCTTTAAGCCAGTCTCCTGAAGTCAAGGTAATATTTCAATTAAATGTAATTGCCACTGAACCAGCTTCTGTGAGGAAAACCTAGATCAAATAACACAAATACTGTCACTGTTTTTGTTGTTATCATTTTTAATTAGCATTAAAAAAGCAAAAACAAACAAACAGAAAAGATAACCCAAACGTACATGATCACTTATGCCATTGAAATCATTATCTAGTATTAGAACGAATAATAATTTTAATTGCATGTTGATCACAGGCTGTATTTTGTCTTCATGACTTTCAAATTTTAAAGATTATTTTTATTAAGCAAAATAAGAATCAATCTTTAAATTCACTTCTGTTAGTTTACTAACATTAGTTAGAAATTGAAAGAATGGGAACATTATGTAGGTTAGTGTGATAGATCTGCCACCAATACCCTTTCAACAAAGTTAGCAGCTAAGAGTCAACACAAACGGAGGAAGGAAGAACTGTGCAGTATTTGCTTTTGATTTGAAGAAGTAATTAAAGCAACGATCTGCACATACTAGGTGGAATTCACCTAAAACATGACAGACAGCATCAAGACATTCCCCTTTGTCTTCTTTATCTGTTTGTGAAGAGACTTCTTCAACTGACCTTGTATTCCACAGCAATCTTTGGGACAAAAGGTGTTTTGGGAGCTAGTAAACGACCCCCCCAAAGAGTAATAATGGACCAACAGTGGACCATCATTGTCCTAGAAGGATGCTAGAAGATACTGAAGACTGCCAAATAAGGCTATGTCTGTTGGACAGTCTTTGGGGGTGGATAGAATCACAGAGTTGCTCAGGTTGAAAAAGACCTTAAAGGTCATCGAGTCCAACCACAACCTAACCATAGCACCCTAACTAACAACCCTCTTCTAAATCACATCCCTAAGCACCACATCCAAACAGCTTCTAAACACATCCAGGGATGGTGAATCAACCATCTCCCTGGGGAGCCTATTCTAGGGCTTAGCAACCCTTTCTGTAAAGAAGTTTTTCCTGATATCCAACCTAAACTTACCTTGGTGCAACTTAAGGCCATTTCCCCTCATCCTGTTGCCTGTCACCAGTGAGAAGAGACCAACCCCAGTCTTACTGTAAGCACCTTTCAGATACTGACAGAGAGCAATAAGGTCTCCCCTCAGCCTCCTTTTCCCCAGACTAAACAGTCCCAGTTCCTTCAGATTCTTCTCGTATGGGCATATTCTCCAAGCCCTTCACAAGTCTTCTTGCACTTCTTTGGACCTGCTCCAGCACCTCCATGTCCTTTCTGTACTGAAATGCCCCAAACTGAACACAGTACTCGAGGTGAGGCCTCACCAAGGACAGTGAATTTGGGAATGTAATGAGTATGTAATACATGTGAAGATATATCCTGCTCACTGGTGGAGCATTACTAGAGAGTTATCTCAATGCTACCTCAGCACTGCCAATAAAGAATACCTTGCTTAATGGTAGTGAAACTTTACTGTTAAGTTTCTGTGCATTGATTTCTTCAAATCAGTTCTGACTCCTTTAATAAGTATTTCAACAGAGTTTTGGGGAAAAAAAAAAAAGAAAGCTGTGCACAAAGGAGCAGCTGACTACTAGTATTTAGCATTTACAACAAGATGTTTGTATGCATAAATTTTGCAGCTGCTATTACGCATTGAGTTACAAATTTTATTATAGATGACAAGCACAAAATTAATACATAGTTACTGTAAAATATTTACTTATACATTCAATAAAATAAGGAGAATCTTCTGTGGAGGGTATTTTCTAAGATGGGTAACAAGTAATTTTTTGCTGTTTATCCTACTTAACAGGAAGTGCAGAAAAATAGTAAATCCTTTCCAGTCTTTGGAGACTCTTAAAAATGCATGTTGTTTTGTCTTCATTATCTGTTTTTCTTTTTATCAGTGTATTTTCCTGTATGAAAATGTAAATATGTTAATTGGTTTATAAGTCATTTGAAATGATTCAATTTAAAACCGAGAAAAAATGCTGTCTTTTAGGTAATGAGGGGAAAGCAATTAACTTAAAAATCTCTTCAAACTGTTTCCTAAAAAAAGAAAAAAATATTGCTGGTCAATGCAGATGGGTGTATTTCATAAGTATAGTAATCCATAGATAAAGATATGAATAAAATCACCAATGGACTGTAGAAAATGCATATGGACATAACCTTGTAGGTCTACGAAATTATATTTTGAACAAGACAGGAAAGAAAAGTGAATCACTTAAGTGTAAAGATTCATACTATGGTAAACTGTACTTCAGGATGTTGAATGTTAACCATAACTTTATGCCACTATGACAGGAAAGACTACTCTGCATACTGACTGAGATTATTTTAAAATTGTTATGTACAAATTGATAGCATTTTCAGGGCTGTAATTGCACCAACAGGTTGTGCAAACTGTTCCCCTACTCCTGTGTGTTTGGCTACCAGTGCTGAAAGACAGATTCAATATCAAGCAGTGAGAAAGTTCTCTGAGAAGCTTTCCTGGGGTCTCCCCTCCAACAATAGGAGTTACCCTCATTCTTGGCCCTTACACAAGCTAATTGCAGCTCTTGTCCTCAGCTGAACACCCTCACAGTGTGAACATTGATTTCCTGGGCTTGACTTTGTGTCTTTCTTATCAATATAGATGTGCCTAGTAGTCAATATTCTCAGTTAAACTTGTATTTTTATTGGGTTGTCTCAAAGACCTCCACTGGCAAATGGCCTGGATAACATGATAAAATCAGTATGTGAGTGTAAATGATGCATGTTCAATATGTATACTGAACTCTCTGGTGGGCCATTTCTCCAAAGCTAATCATGTTAAAAAGGACAAATACCAACTATGTTAAATAACAATTATGGGATTACAAAGAATTCTGAAATAGGGGAGTCACCTTGATGAGAAGCATAAACTTGTTAAAGCTGGGAGGAATGGTGGAGAGGAAGCAGTAGCCATGACATAGATTTTGAATCATAGAATCCTTAGAGTTGGAAGGGATCTTTAAAGGTCATTTAGTCCAACACTCCTGCGATGAATAGGGACATCTACAGTTAGATCAAGTTGCTCAGAGCCTAGTCCAACCTTATTTTGAATGTTTCCAAGGACAGGACTTTCACCACCTCTCTGGGCAACCTGTTCCAGTGCCACACCATCCTTACTGTAAAAAACTTCTTCCTTGTATCCAATCTAAATATCACCTCTTTTAGTTTGAAGCCATTTCCTCTTGTCCTGTCGCAACAGACCCTGATAAAAAGATTGTCTTCTTCCTTCTTACAGCCTGTCTTTAGATACTTCTGTACCAGCATGCCCTTGGGTTACCCCTGTACTGTCCAAGCTCCATGCATGATGGTAAGAGCAGACTGCAGCCAGTAATGGGAGGATCTGTCCAGACAGCATGCAGGGCACTTTGGATTTGAGCTGTAAGGAAGCACGTAGGGCACTTTGAGCTGCAGGGAAAGTTCCTGGGGGGCCTCCTGATTTACAGGTGCATCAGTAGTCAGGTGATGCATGGAGACAGAAAAAGCTGGTGCAATTCCCCATGGGAAGGGTACCCCCATGTCTGAAAAGGAGATGATAGTAGTCTGCATGGTCATGGGAAGAAGGTGTGTGCACATTTCTGAGGGGAGCTGGTTAAAAATTAGTGGTATTTAGAAATACTTAGGTATCTATTCACATCTTCTAAGTGTCTAGTATTGTAATTTATCTGTGGTTTATCTGATTTATCACTGATTAAAGTATTAACAAATACCGATTAACAAATAATTTACATGACAAATAATCAACAAACTGCTTTGATCCTGATGGAGATTTTCTCTGCAATAGTTATCCCCTTCTCTTATTTGGGCCCTGTGGGATTGCTCCCCTCACTGGGAGCTGAGGTGCCATCCTCTCTGAATCCTCCTCATCCCTTGAAGAGCTCTTTCTCTTCAAAAAAAAGTTTTGTTTTCCTTTCTTGTAAAGGGCTTTATATAATAAAGGGCATTCATTATAATATATTAGTGGCAAAGCCAATTTTTGAAGCTGAAAAGAGTATTTTGTTGGAAGTAATATCTTATTCTGTACATTTAAAGACAGGATTCAAGAGCTAACTCAAACACATCGTCCTATTATAATGGCTTGGGTTTGTGCCTAAAGACTCGTGGATCATCTTGTGGGTACATAGACTCTTAAATTTACAGTTAAGTAACTGAAAGATTAGATTCCAATGAATCAAGACAGAAATTTGGCAAATATAGCAAGATTCTAGGATATAGACCTCTGACATAAAAGAGATCAAATAATTATTGGTGTGATCAGCTATTCTATAGAAACATAGCTTCTAATTTGTCGTGTAAAATTTCATCTAGCTTATGTAGTGTGATGTTATTCATCATTAGAATGTGTCAATATATACATCTATGCATTCAAATATCCATTAAATTTATACAAAAATATATATGCTTATATACAGATATGTAAGACCACATTTCTGTGTTATGTCAAGAATATTTGCTATTGGCAGTTGATAAATGAATACTCCTTGGCATGCTATGTAGACCTAAAATACATTGTCTCATGAGTTTGTTAGTGATAATCTACCAAGATAACCTGGACAGTGTCCAGTTCAAACAGCGGTTAAAACTGGGTAATCTGAATTGTTCACCGCCAGGTAATTGATTGTTTTCCTCTGAAAAGAATCAAAGAAATTTAAATAAACAAGTTTGATAATCCATTAACATAATGGTATTATATTGATAACAATTGCATGTAAATGAAAAAGTAACTTGTACCTCTGCAGGTGTTCATCTGTGAAATCATAGGTTGTGAGTTGAGATTAACCCTGGAATGGGGATGTAGATAGGGTGAGCAATCACAAGGCAATAGCAGAGGTCTTGCAACTGCAAGCAGAGATGGGTAGTAGATGGCCTAGGGTTATGTATACAAATGGACAGTCATTGTTCAATTTGAAATTTAGCATGGAAAGAAATTGGTTTGGTGGCATACCAACATAAATGATAAAAACAACACTGCATATTTGTCTTAATTGTGCTATGGAAGCTATCAGTTATGCATTTAGAATGGTAAAACCAGAATAATGATGGGAAAAATGTATACCTCAAAGGCTGGTGAAGAATAACGGGAAACTTCTGTCCTTACATCTACTGATGGTTCTGCAGGTGTGGTGTATTTCATTCAGATGTGCAACAGCCTGTGTAAAATGCAAGGCACTATATGGGGAGGTGCCTTCAGACCGTGTAATTAAAGCTGCAAAAAAATCCTACCAATTGTGCTGTCAATTTACTACAGATAGAACTGATTACTCTATTATGCTGTATTACTGTACTACTACGTATGGAAGTTTGATATTATTGAAGGGAAATACTCTTTGACTAGGTTTTGTCCTAGTAATCCTGACATGTCATCCCATTTTTTAATGTTTGTCATTTTTATGTAATAATCCTTTCCACTATTTCTGAATAAGGGAAAAATAATAATATTCCAAAATCCCATGTTAACTATATATTCCCATTTAAAACATGATTTCAAATCTCCGGAAAATTATCACTGAACTCAATAATACTTTAATATATATTGTAGTAGGCGTTTCTAAGGAGATGGGATGTGACTCGTCAGGCCCTCCCCTGTTCATCTATTCGATACACAGCTGGGGGGGGTAAACGAAGCAGAGCTAGTATATAAAGGGACGTCATGTAGAAATAAATGCCTGTTTGCCACACGTTATTCGAGGCCTGTGTGGTGATTTGGCCCCTCCCGGATGCGGGACGGTTTCGTCGATTAACTACCCGTGGAGAAGGACACAGTCGTTTAACAACTGCAACAAATATTTTTATTCTATGTTTCTCTTGTCTTGAGATTTGTTGATATATATATTTTTTTCCTTTTTAAAGTATATTTAATCTTCCTTTCAATAGTTGAACATTTGGCAGTTTTATCCAAGATGTTTTTTTTTCAGTTTTCAATTAAAAAAAAAATAATAATAATAATAAAAAAATCACGCACAAAAAAGGTAAAGAGCTACCCTCTTCTTGCAATAAATATTTGAGATTTTATTTTTAATCTACAGTAAAGTTTTGTAAGTAAACTGAATCCACTCCTTCTAAAAACATTTTGCTACATTCCCAGACATAAAACACATCTTTCCTAAAACTGAATGATTATAAAGTATTGAAAGAATGGCTATATATCAACAACACTAATTTCTAACAAACTGCGCAAAACTGAAGAACCTGAAAACAAGTTTAACAGGAAAAACTGAGGCAGAGTAAAGCACAGTCTTTTACAGAAGACTAAATAATGGTTAATATTTCATAGCTTACTCTCCAGTTATATTAATACCACAAAACTGTCTTCATTCTAAGTTAGGATGTTTTCAAGTTCGTAATACTATAGCTTTCTATTCTAAATATTTCACATTTTTTACATTTCTTTTTCTTGCAAATATAACCCCATTTGAATGTCTATAATAGATTGCATGTTTTCTTTAACTAGTTTTGGCCACGTGCTTGCACTTTCTTTTGCGTATTTAGGAACACTCATTGTCACATAAGGAAGGAAGAAAACAGACCACTCCTGATTTTCTAAGTTCTCTACAAAATGATCTTTGAATACCTTCAACATCTTTTCTGTTTAATTTGTAAACAGCTCTACCACAGTCTTTGCAATTTAAAGTTGCATTTTTTTACAATCATATTTTACTTCAATTTTCATCTGTAATTTGTAAATTAATTTTATATATCTCCAGAATCACATACCATGAATAGCCAATTTAATATTTATGATTATGAAAGTACAATTACAAAATATTTGTACAGCTAAGGATACTTTTAATGTAACATTCTGCCTTATGCTTGGAATAAATTGTTAATAGTATCATATGTAATCACAGTACTCATTGATACTCTTGGTATTCTATATTGATCTTACACTGAATTTGTTATTACTGTATCACTTATAACTCAGCATGTCATTCTGTTAAAAATACTGATAGCACTAACAATATCATTAGTTAAAAAAAAAAAAAAAAGAAAAAAGATAATTTGGTAAGTTTACCTAAGATTATAACTGAGTTTATGGTAGACTGCGAAAAAAAAATGTTGCCAGTTTTTGACATCAGTTGTGAAACTGAGTTTTACTGGTTTTACTCATTGTTTCTCTCTCTTTTACATATGTCTCAGGAAGAAAAAAAAAAATCAAGAAAAAGTGCATTTACTTTTTAAATTGTTCTATTCATTGTGCTTGTTTTATTTTCTCAAGAGCAATTATTTCCTGAAATAACATTTTGTTTTAATCCCTGTCCCTTTCCTTCTCTCTACTGTAAAATGCACGAATAATCTAATTTACTTTTCATGATTACGTTTTGCTTCAACTGTTATACTTCAATCAGTGTAGAGGACCTTGGCCTTACTGCAGAAGAAGAGGAGGAGAAGAGAAAGACGGAAAAAGAAAGGAAAGAAATAATAGAACTGTATTATCCTAACAGAAGTATTCTACGACAGATCTGCTGGTTTTGTTGTTGTTGTTACTGATGTTTTTGTTTATTTTTTCATTTTTCTTGCGTACATATGCATATAGTCTAAACATACTTAAAAACCAGTCTTCAAGGTCTTTCGAAGATCCCAGCCAAAATCGAGTGAGTGAGTATACTAGGTCTCATGGTCAGTTTAACAAATCATGACCTCTTCATAGCACATCAAATAACATCATTTGATCCTTCCTGGAATATTTTAGTGCTTGAAATGTTAGGCATCTGAGTGCTCCAGATGATTACGCTGACTAAAAGGAATTGCTCTCTGTGACTTTCTTGAATTTGGTTAATGTTTCCTGAAGCACTTCTTTAAGAACAGCAGCTCTGTCTTCAAAAACTCTCCAATCTTCACTTGATAGGAAGATAAAAACCACATACTACTTCTGTGTATAGTGCTCTAGACATGTATTCCCAATGTGATTTGCAAGTCCCTAGCATAAGGAGCTGCTATCAGTAGCATATGCAAGCACCTTCATCTCTCTTACTCTTTACATGATAAATGAAGTATTTAAAGTATCTTATGATCTATAAATGGTTCATGCCAGTGCTAGTAGCACACAGGATTTTAGAAAATGAAAGCAAAAAAACACAAAGCATAGAATAGGGTGATGAAGTATGATAACATACACCAATAATTACATTTCTGTGCTTGCATAAGCCTCTCCTGGACTAAATTGTTATGCAGATAGCTCCCTGTTTGCTGACAGAGTACAACTGTTTCTGCCAGAATCCTTATTGTGCATACCATATTTTACAAATGAAACAATTAAAAAGGAGTGTGTTTTTGTTTGTTTGTTTGTTTTGTTTTAATGTGCTGATGATGTGATGAGTTGCTATTGGAATAAGGAAAAACACCCACATATTCTCTTTCTGGATGTAATTAGTATGTCTTGCCTATTTTTAGTAGAGTAGATAAAAACTCCACACACACTTTCTATCTACAGGTTAGTTCAATAGCTCAGGAAAAAAGAGGGGGGAAAAAAAAAAAAAGTATGCAAAATTAGGTCACTCTTCATAATAAAACTAGTTTTCCTGAAGACCATCTGTCAAGTTGCAACTACTGCAACTATTATTTCTAAAACCATATTTGTTGAACGATGTTCTAGTGATCATGTCTAAGAATGATTGTTTTAATCTCTGCTTGTTAAAGTGTGTGAATTTTTAATTTAGAATCAGAAATTGCTTCATTAATTTTTGCCTTTATTATTACATTTAGGTTCCTTTTATCCACCATTTGAGGCTACTGTCTATTATCATCTGAAAAACTGAAGATTGTCAGCATTCTTTTTTAAACAACAATGAAGTTACACTTCATTTCATGAATTCTGTTATTTGCAGGTGGGATTTTGAGGGGAAATTCTAATTCTTGACTTTGAAAATCTCAAACAGTTCAGATTTGACTTACTTAGCTCTACTTTTCACTTTTTACATTTCATATATTCCTAAAACACACAAGTATATCCAGTAAAAACTTAGGCAATGGTCTTGTATCTATGGGGAAAAAAATTGAAACTGATAATGAAACAAAAACATTTTAATAATTTCTAATGTAATATTTCTTTTCTATTTCACAATGATCTAGCAATGAACTAGCTATTACAACAATTGTGCATTTGATCCAGCTACACTGCAAAACAATACATGTGATAATTTTGAATCATAGAATCATAGACTGGCCTGGGTTGAAAAGGACCACAATGATCACCTAGTTTCAACCCCCCCACTATGTGCAGGGTCGCCAACTACCAGACCAGGGTGCCCAGAGTCACATCCAGCCTGGCCTTGAATGCACCCAGAGATGGGGCATCCACAATTTATTTGGGCAACCTGTTTCAGTGTGTCACTACCCTCTTGAGAAAAACTTTCTCCCGGTATCTAACCTAAACCTCCCCTGCCTCAGTTTAAAACCATTCCCTCCTGTCCTACCGCTATTCACCCTTGTAAACAGTCATTCCCCCTCCTCTTTATGCTCCCTACAGTATTCAGAATACAGTATCCATTCTTTTGGTTATGGAAAGAACTGTTACAAAAATAGATATATACTTCATTTGTATACATCAAAATCAAGCTTAAACAAAATAATGATTTATATTATATTTATATTATATATATAATAATGATAATTAGAAAAAAAAAAAAGCTTCCTTTTTGTTCTGAGACAGTCATTTATTCAAGTGAGGTGAAATTATCTGCCTGTTTTTATTCATTTACTGTAATTTCCAGAAATCTGAGATAAAAGTATTGTTGACAGTTAAGTGAAATGTCATTCTAGATTATGCAATATTTTACTAATGTCAACACTGTTAATGTACAGAAAAAAGAAATAACAAATATTCAAGGCATTAATTATCAATGAAATATATACAATTGATAAATTTGTAACTGTTTCTGCACTTTATATGAAATACTGTATTTATCAATCTAAATGTTTGATTTAAAATTAAGATTCACCTCTAAGACTATTATCTGGTTAGGATGAAATAAGGCAACATAAGAAATAATAAAGAATACAGTGCTCTTTGTTAAGATAGTTCAGATCTATTAGTGATGTCTACTGTGCTAATTTGCAATATCTTCTGACTTACGTACCATTAATTTTATTATCAAAGTGAAGTAACTGGGGGATGGCAGCCAATATGCAAACTCATATACTAACAAAGCATATTCTGTAAATGCAGAAGAAAGTAGCATTTTTCAGACACGCTACAAATCCATCATAAATGACTGTAAAAAGTATAAAAAGTAAAGAAGCAATGTATCCATTTTTCTGTATCTTTTATATATGCAGCCTAAGTGCATATATAAATCTGAGCTTGGCTTTGAGTCCAAATTGCTATCTCTTATCTATTACAGATACACATATGCATAAACAAAGAATCAAAATCCAAGTGAAATAGCCAGGTTTTTATCTTTGCATACAGCATTTTTACGCTATAAAAATGTTTCGGCACTAACGTGCATTCTTTAGAATAATTTTGAAAAGGAAAAATTGATTACATGAAATAAAGAAGAATCTTGAGAAAAAATATTCAGATAGTAGATAACTAGAATATATGCACTGGGCAAAATATTTACACACATTTACTGGAAATTTTGTAATGCATTTTATTGTGACTCACTGGACCTACTGAAGACAGCTGTATTTGAATTGTATAACACAACTGTGCATTTTTCCTCCTTGAGTAAAAGAGCTACAGTGCATCTGAGAGAGTCCTTATAGGAGTATAAAAATCTACATTAAATCATACGACTCTCATTATTAGAGCTTTTCAGTTTTCCTCATAAAAATTGGAGTTACTTGATCATTTTTACCCGAGATTTAATCATAGAATCATAGAACCACCAAGGTTGGAAAAGACCTACAAGATCATCCAGACCAACCATTCACCTATCACCACCAATAGCTCCCACTAAACCATGTTCCTCAACACAACATCCAATTGTTCCTTGAACACCCACAGGGTCGGTGACTCCACCACCTCCCTGGGCAGCCCATTCCAGTGCCTGACCACCCTTTCCGAGAAGTAATATTTCCTAATGTCCAGCCTGAATCTCCCCTGCCACGCTTGAAACCATTGCCTCTAGTCCTATCACTATTGACACGAGAGAAGAGGCCAACCCCCAGCTCACCACAACCTCCCTTCAGGAAGCTATAGAGAGTAATAAGGCCTCCCCTGAGCCTCCTCCAGGCTGAACATTCCCAGCTCCTTCAGCCTCTCCTCATATGGCCTGTGCTCCAGACCCCTCACCAGCTTTGTTGCCCTTCTTTGAACATGTTCCAGGGCCTCAATGTCTTTCTTGCAGCGAGGTGCCCAAAACTGGACACAGTACTCGAGGTGTGGCCTCACCAGTGCTGAGTACAGGGGAACAATCACCTCTCTGCTCCTGCTGGTAACACTGTTTCTGATGCAAGCCAGGATGCCCTTGGCCTTCTTGGCCACCTGGGCACACTGTCGGCTCATGTTCAGCCGAGCATCAATCAATACCCCCAGGTCCATCTCCTCTACACAGTCTTCCAGCCACTCCGCCCCAAGCCTGTAGCGCTGCCTGGGGTTGTTGTAGCCAAAGTGCAGGACCCAGCATTTGGTCTTGTTGAACCTCATCCCATTGGCTTCAGCCCAGCTCTCCAGCCTGTCCAGATCCCTCTGTAGGGCCTTGCAACCCCCAGGCAGATCCATACTCCCTGCCAATTTGGTGTCATCTGCAAACTTACTGAGGGTGCACTCAATGCCCTCATCCAGGTCATCAGTAAACATATTGAAGAGGACAGGCCCCAGCACCGACCCCTGGGGAACACCACTCATGACTGGTCTCCAACTGGATTTAACTCCATTCACCACCACTCTCTGAGCCTGGCCCTCCAGCCAGCTCCTCACCTAGCCAAGAGTGTACCCGTCCAAGCCACAGTGTCATGGTTTTGTGTTTTGTAATTTTTGCTATTGGTATTCCACATCACAACATCATGTGGAGCACAGAGAAGAAAGTACTACACGTCCCAGGGGACCTCGCGGCCAGAGAGGGAAAATACGTCACGGAAGCGACGCTCGCTCTCTCTCTCTCACTGCCTGGCAGCGGGTGTGGGTGTGCTTCCAAGCCGCAGCGCCTTCAACTTCAAAGTAGGCCTCTCGGTGTTCGGAAACCTCTCTCTCTCATTATATTTGATTTATTAGCTTCAATTCTAATTATATTGTATTATAGTGTGTTATCTTGCATTCTGATATCATAGTTAGTAAATAAGTTTTACTCCTCAGATCGTTGCCGCTGTTCCGTTTGTTCCCTTGAACTCCCATCTCCCTACCCTTTTCCCTTTTTCCCTTTTTTTCGAGGGGGCCGGGGGGCTACGGGCCTACTGCCCCCTCCCCTGTCACGGACCCAGATTGATCTCGATAACCCCGTGACACACAGGCTGCCAGCTTCTGCAGGAGAATACTGTGGGAGACAGTGTCAATGGCTTTGCTGAAGTCTAGGTAGACTACATCAACCGCCTTCCCCTCATCCACCAGATGGGTCACTAGATCATAGAAGGAGATCAGGTTGGTCAAACAGGACCTGCCCTTCGTGAACCTATGCTGGCTAGGCCTGGATCCCCCCCGTTGTCCCCCACATGCCATGTGATCTCCCTCAAGACAATCTGCTCCATAACCTTCCCTGGCACTGAGGTCAGGCTAACAGGCCTGTAGTTCCCCGGATCCTCCTTACAACCTTTCTTGTAAATGGGAGTCACATTAGCAAGCCTCCAGTCTTGTGGGACCTCACCAGTCAACAAGGAGCACTGATAGATGATGGAAAGCGGCTCGGCTATCACCTCCGCCAGTTCCCTCAGCACTTTTGGGTGAATCTCATCTGGCCCCATGGACCTGTGGCAGTCCAATTGGAGTAGTAGGTCCCTGACCGTTTCTTCCAGAATCATAGGGGGTTTAGTCTGCTCCCCAGCCGAGACTACTAGGTCAGAGTATGTGGTACCCTGAGGATAACTGGTCTGACTTTTAAAGACAGACATAAAAAAGGCATTCAGAACCTCCACCTTTTCCTTATCCTCAGTGGTCACATTCCCAGCATCACCCAGTAAAGAATGGAGACTATCCTTAGTCGTCCTCTTACTGTTGATGTATTTATAAAAGAGTTTCTTGTTCCTTTTTAACCCCGTAGCCAGGTTAAATTCAAGCTGGTCTTTTGCCTTTCTGATTTTCCCTCTACACATCTTAATGACTTCTTTGTATTCATTCTGAGTTGCCCATCCCTCCTTCCACAGGCGGTAAATTCTCTTTTTCTCCTGGAGCCTCAAGAATAGCTCCCTATTCATCCACACCAGTCTTCTTCCCCACCGGCTCATTTTGCGGCTCAGAGGGACCGCCTGCTCCTGTTCCCTTAAGACTTTTTTCTTGAAGAGCGACCAGCTATCTTGGACCCCTTTACTCTCTAAGACTGAATGCCAGGGGACTCCCCCTACTAGTCTTCTGAACAATTCAAAGTTCTTCTTCCTCCAGAAGTCCAGAGTAGCAGTTTTGCTGCTCCCCCTCCTGGCTCCACCAAGACTCAAGAACTCTACCATTTCGTGGTCACTCTGTCCAAGACAGTCCCCAACCTCCACATCTTCCACCAGACCCTCCCTGTTCGTGAACAGCAGGTCTAGCGGGGCAGCTCCTCTCGTAGGCTCTCTCACCAGCTGCATCAGGAAGTTATCCTCTATGTATTCCAGAAACCTCCTAGACTGCTTCTTCTGCGTCGTGCCATACTCCCAGCATATGCTGGGGAAGTTGAAGTCACCCATGAGGACAAGGGCTGGTGACCGTGCGGCTCACGCCAGCTGCTTATAGAACATCTCATCTGTCTCTTCATCCTGGTTTGGTGGTCTACAACAGACACCCACCAGGATGTCTGCCTTGTCAGCCCTTCCTCTGATCTTCACCCATAGGGATTCAACCTTGTTGTCCCCAGTCACAATCTCAGTAACATGAAAGCATTCCCTAACATAGAGGGCCACACCGCCGCCCCTCCTTCCTTGCCTATCCTTCATGAAGAGCTTGTAGACATCCATTGCAGCACTCCAGTCATGGGAGCAATCCCACCACGTTTCTGTTATGGCAACGAGGTCATAGTTTGCCTGCCGCACAATGGCTTCCAACTCTTCTTGTTTGTTGCTCATGCTGCATGCATTGGTGTAGATACACCTCAGCTGAGCCCCTCGCCTCACTCCCAATCCTAACACCTCTTCCCCAGTCTGATCTCTAGCAGGCCTGGCTTTATCCCCTTCCGCCTTCATATCTAGTTTAAAGCCCTCTCTACAAGTCCCGCCAGCTCCTGGGCAAGTATCCGTGTCCCCCTTGGAGACAGGCAATTCCCATCAGCAGACCACAGGCCAGGTGCCGAGTAGACTGCCCCATGATCACAGAATCCAAAATTCTTGCATTTGCACCAGCCGCTCAGCCATGCATTTATCAGATGGCTTTTCCTGGTCATCTCAGTTTTCTTCCCCACCACCAAAGGAATACTGGCAAACACTACTTGTATGCCTGCTCCGTCAACTAACTTCCCCATTCTCCTAAAATCATTTTTTATACTCCTCAGGCTTCTGTCAGTGATCCCATCACTGCCAGCCTGAACTATCAATAAAGGATAACAATCAAAGGGCCAGATCAGGCTGGGGAGTTTCCTAGAAATATCCCTGACCTGGGCCGCAGGAAGGCAGCACACCTCCCTATGGGTAGGGTCAGGCCGACATATTGGGCCCTCTGTTCCTCTCAGAAGAGAGTCACCTACAACTATCACCCTCCTTTCTTTTCTGGAGGAGGCAGTCTGGAGGAGGAAGCGTGGAGTTGACCGCCTCACCTTGCGCAAGCTTGGAGGTACTGCTCCCACATCATTGTCACTCACCTCTCCCTCCAGTTTCAGGGCTTCTTACCTGTTACACAGAGGGACCTGGGGAACCGAGGTAGGTTGGGATGGGGATTGCCTGCAACGCCAGGCTGGGACCTGCTGCCATTCTTCCTCTCCTCTCAAGTTGTCTCTCCCTGCTTGACTATGGCAAGAGAGAGGGTTGATTACTCCTTCAGTCTGGGAGGTGTAATCTCTGCATCTTTCTCGCAGAGAGTCACTCCACCAGTCGATCTCCCGCTCGCACTCTCTGATGCTCCGTAGTCTATGTACCTCCTCCCTAAGCTCCACCACCAGGTTGAGCAGCTCATCCAGCTGCTCGCACCTCATGCAGGTGGCATCCTTCCCATTCTCCCCTGGCAGCAGCAGGCTCAGGCACCAGGTCCTGGCAGCCAGAGACCTGAACCGCCACATTATTGGGCAGACCCTCTGTCTGGGTTGCCACAGTCTTCTTGGGGGAAGCCTGCTTCCTGGTGAGGACCATGTTTGAAGCTGTGGCGTCAGGGTCTGCTTTGAAGCTCGTCTCTGTAGCAAATGGCTGATGACTCGTGGTGAGTAGTTTTTTGAATGCTGCCACGAGGTGTCAGCTCCGCCCCTGGTGAGTCATGAGCCCGCCCACAAGCTACCAGCTGCTAGCCCAGGCACAGCACTGTTGCTGGCTCCAAAAAAGGCTAAAAAGAGCTTTTTTGGTTGCTTTTTTCTGCTTCGGATCCCTTGCCCAGTGCAGTTTTACCTGCTTTGAAGCTCGTCTCTGTAGTAAATTTTTGACAGAAAGTATATGAGCTTAAAAAATTATAGTTGAAATTTTGATATAATTTATGAAATGTAGCAGCAGGGAAGAAGAGACAGAAAATAAAATACCAGCCAATAGGAAAATAAGACTTTTATACAATAAATGTTTATGCAACACCTGTAGCAATCAATCATTTTTAAACCTGTAATAGATTTCATATGTATATATATATCTACAGTTAGGAGAATATAATTATTTTTTTAAATATTTTAAGTAAATGTTTTTAATTGGCTTTACATATTCATATTTATCTTTTACTGTTTTGATTCTCAAGATAGATTTTTGCAAATAATCACAGTGACGTGAATATGGTAGCTAAGATAATTTGAAAGAGTGAAATACAGGTAAAAACAAAAACTAGATAATAAAAGAGAATCAAATATCCTAGTAACTCTTGTTTTTAGGAAATGCAGCTTCAATATTTTCCGTTTACATAAATTTATAGAAGAAAACAGGTTAGTACGAAAACAATTAGTGTCCCTACATACAGCCTCATTAGGGACAAATAAAAGAGCAAAATGAATTAACACACATACACAAATAATAGTTCTACTGAGACTACAGAAGGAAATCTATTTCCATCATTATTTTACATGTGAAGTATTTTAAAATAAATACAGATGATAAGACTTAAACCCCTAATAACTGATATAAATATTTCTACACTTTAACACGTTTATATATAAAGTGTTGAAGAAAACTAATGCTGATGATGACTTCATATTTACTTGACAGAAAAAGATTTCATAAGAAATATGAGAAAATAAATTGTTCCTATTCTATAGCATAATTATTATGGAGATGAGTTATATCTGCATTAATTGTATTCAAGTTTCTTATTAAACTTTTATCTTAATGTCTTTAAGACTCTGCCCTTAAAAACTGTTTTAGTTTGCTAATAGCAGCATGTCTCACCCCACTTAATGGGTTTAGAGGGAGACAAATCTTTTTCAATCTCCTGCATCATACCTCCCCACGTCAGCAAGGGGACACTACTGTGGTGGAGTCAACCTAAACTCAGAGGAATAATGTTTATCAATTTATTGAGAGCTTTCTTAGCAACAACTAGCAACAGCAAATACTTGGAGATAAAATTGGCTAATTGGCTAATTCCAATTAATAAGTGTTACAGGTAAGACCGTGTTAGGCAATGACTGCTACAAAGACTTAAAAGAAGATAAAGAGAAAAGGTGGAAAACGGGAAAAGAGAGACAGACAGATAAACAAAGATAGCAAAGGAAAGTGGCTCACCACTCTTACCTAGATACAGTGATGTCTTGCTGTCAGGAGATGATCTTCAGTAGTGATGTGTCATCAGAAGTTGAATTATTCAGTTGTTGAATGCCAATGACAGTACAAACTCTTACTTATAGTCCAAAGTGGTCAAGCTTGCTCTTTTGGAGTGACAGCTTCTGGCTTCGGGATCTCAGCAGGAACTCCTTTGTTCCTATCTTCCAGACCTGGCAAGTTCAAGTCAGCAGATAAGAGGAAGTAGGGAGATGCCAGTTCTTGCCTTCACAGAATATAGTAGTATGATCTCCCAGTCACCAGTATCAAGTTGGATTCATTTGCTTCCAGATCAAGTCTTCAGCCATTAAACACTCCTGGGCCCACCCTTTTGAGGGCAAAGAACATGAAAGAGGTGCTTTCAAATGTAAAATTGTTCACAAAGTGTTGCTGATTGCCTCGTATTGATTTGAGACACTCATTACTAGACTCAGACAGAGCTATAGTCTATTTACAAAGGAGAATATTTTACTATGATTTGAGGAAAAAAAATATGACGAATTGTGCTTTACGTTTCCATTTAAAAAAAAAATAAAATTGAAATGTGGATTCAAATTTAAATATCTAATCGTACATGAGGTACCTTCTTGCAAACAATCTGTTTATTTTTTCATACATATCTGTCTTTCTGTCTTTGCAGACTTGTGAGATATGATTCAGTCAGAAGAGTCTTTCTCAATGTGTAAAAAACCAACCAACCAAACAAACAGAAACAGAAGAAGAAGAAAAGTAATATAAGGTAAATTCTAATCTCCCCAGGCACAGAGATGAGTCTGACTTGAGGAAGTAATTAAAGCCAGAGTCCACTCATATGAGGCGGAATTCACCTAGAATGTGACAGACAGCACCAAGATATTCCCCGTTGTCTTTCTCATTTTTGCATGCAGAGACCTCTCCTACCGACCTGGTATTCCATAGCAATCTTTGGGACAAAAGGTGTGTTGGGAGAAAGTAGATGACCTCTCCAAGGACTAACAATGGACCGACAGTGGACCATCAAAGTACTTGAAGGACAGTAGATGACAATGAAGATCACCAAATATGGCTATGTTTGTTGGACAGTCATTGGGGGTGGCTAGGATAATGAATTTGGGAATGCAATGTATAGGTAATACATGTGAAAATATATCCTGTTCACTAATGATCAACTGGTGGAGCATTCTTGGAGAGTTATCTTGATGCTACCTCAGCACTACCAATTAAGAATTCCTTTCTTAATGGTAATACAACTTTACTGTTTAGTTTCTATGCATCAGTTTTTAAATTCAAGGTTCACCAGTCTGTAGCTCCCTGGACCTTCCTTTCTACCCTTCTTAAAAATGAGAGTTTTATTTCCATTTATCCAGTCACTGGAGACATCACTTGACAGCCCTGATGTTTCAAATATGATGGAGAGTGGCTAAGCAATGACATCAGCCAATTCCTCCAGAACCTGTTTTCCTGTAATTGTAGTACATAGACTTGCATGTATCTTCTGTGACTCTATGATGTGATTACTTATCATAGTTTTTTGTCTGGCTTGCTATACCTAGGTATCTCTGGGGTAAGTACTCACTCTAAAATAAGATTCAGACTTCTATGAAGAGGGAGAATAAATTATAGCCAAGAAAGAGAAGGAAAAGGACAGCAGACTCTGTATGTGAATATGTAGGTGAAGGATGTTTCAGAATTTGGGAATACCCAGTTCACCATACAATGAGATTAGCTGTCAGTGTTAGCAACTGCCTCACTGACATGCTGGATCTTAGCAGTGCTGCTGTGACTAACCAGTTCAGTGTGAGAAGCTTTTTGTGAAAGTGAATAGCACAGCACAGGGAGGTCAGGAGAAAGAGCAAGAAGCAGAATAAAATATTTCAAGGAATGTGGCAAAACTTGATAAATTTCATTACATGGTTAAAAGCGGAGAATATTAACTCATTGATCATCAGAAAATTTGCTTTAATTTTCCCATGGTTTTGGGTGGAAACTTTAGCTTTTATTTTAAAATTGAACTTATACAGTGTTGTTAGTTGTCAACTTTTGGAAGAGTGGTTCTGTAGTCAAAACTGTAGTCATAAAAATGAATTGTGAATTCATTAAAATAGTCTAGAGATATGACCAGCTTATAATAATTGCGAAGCTAAATTGATGTTCAATCAGTGAAAAATTTATCTGGGGAGAATTCAATATCAATACACAAGTTGAAGGTCTTCACAGGTCAGTCAAGTTAGAAAAAGGGAACGTTATCTTAGGTACTGAAAAAGAAATTCTTATATTGCAAACCATAACTCTGCTCATTAAGTAAATCTGAGCTTGATTTAACTCACATACTTCTTTCCATTAAAAAAAAAAAAATAAAAAAATACTTCTTAGTTCAAATGATGACTTATATGTGGCACAAACTGTTTTGCTGTCACTTGAAGATATTGCACAGCAGTTCTTATTTCAAGAGAGTTTTGCTAGCACATTTTAATGTTTCTTAATGTTTTTTTTTTGTTTAATATTTGTAAAACTGATCCAGCTTGTGAAACTTGGGACATAATTTTTTTTTCCAAAAGAAATTATGTTGAATTAATTTTTATTTATATTTTTTAAAATGTTTCCCAATTTAGTACTCCAAAATAAATAATATCTGATAGGAATATAATTCAAATATCTTATCTTTTTTGGTAAATTATTAATATAGTCATATGAATAGATTATACTAATATATTATATTAATATAACCATACTATTAATATAGTTATTAGCCAAAATAGTCATTAGTAATTACAGTTAAATATATTAAAAATGCAGAACAAAATAAAGTACATTTGCTCTCTCAACTTGGTCTAGAAATATTTCTGTAGTTATTTTAAAATATGCATATATATATATGTTACATATACTTTGTGATATACTTGGTGTGTTATATGTGTGTGTGTTATGTATGTGTGAATATATGTGCTATATATACTAAGCATAATTTTTTTTAACATAAAAAGCATGAGATATAAAATAGCAGTATATGTCCATCTTGACAGAATGTCCTGTTTGGAGCTTTTATTCACCAACATTATTCCATTTTCACTAGAAGAGGATAGTACCATAACGTTCTAAAGTAAAATGTACACAACTAATCTTCCTTGAAGGACAACAAAAAAGTTGCAGTTTTATTAATTTTAACTCCTTTAGGCCTCAGTCTTCACTTCTCATTAAAGTATTCCATATATGAAAGAGTTACATGAAACTTAGGACTAAGAATGCCTTTCTTCTAAAAGTTTTGTGATTTTTATGTACTTATAAATAAAACCAACACGCTGTAGAACATCAGTACAGATTTGCATCTGCATTTGTGTCTCTGAACTAAACTTCAAAGAAGTGGTGCTTTGGCGACTGTCACTTTTCTATTTACCTACAAGCTAGTTGTAGCTCTGTAGACAAAGGGGATTTTTCTTATACACTTATGTTTAATTCTACCTTCTCATGCCTCTAGTTCTACCCTATGATTCTTCCATTCACATACGAATTATATTTCACAGCTACAATTTCAACACACTCTTTAGCATTCAAGTTTGTTGTTGAATCTGACCTTTTAACTGATTAAAAATAAAAAATAAAAAAAAATATTGCTTTCAAAAAGAAATCATGTAAACTCAAAAGATACCATGCTTGAAAATATGAAGTATTATGTAAATCAGAGAATCACAGAATCACAGAATCATAGGGGCTGGAACAGACCTCCAGAGATCATCAAGACCAACCCCCCTGCCAAAGCAGGTTCCCTACACCAGATCACACAGGTAGGCGTCCAGGCGGGTCTTGAATATCTCCAAAGAAGGAGACTCCACAACCCCCCTGGGCAGCCTGTTCCAGTGCTCCGTCATCCTCATCATAAAGAAGTTTGTGCGCAAATTCGTGCGGAACTTCCTATGCTCCAGTTTCTGTCCATTTCCCCTTGTCCTGTCTCCTGTGGATACACTGCTGAAATGAGTCTGGCCTCGCCACTTTGCCCCCCACACCTTAGATGTTTATAGACCTGGATCAGGTCCCCTCTCAGTCTTCTTTTCTCAAGGCTAAAAAGACCCAGTTCATTTAGCCTTTCTTCATAGGGGAGATGCTCCAGGACCTTCACCATCTTTGTGGCCCTCCGCTGGGCTCTTTCCAAGCAATCCCTCTCTTTTTTGAACTGGGGAGCGCAGAACTGAACACAATACTCCAGATGAGGCCTCACCAGGGCAGAGTAGAGGGAGAGGATCACCTCCCTCGACCTACTGGCCATGCTCTTTTTAATGCACCCTAGAATGCCATTGGCCATTTTGGCCACGAGGGCACACTGCTGGCTCATGGCCAGCCTGTCATCCACCAGGACACCCAGGTCCCTCTCTGCAGAGCTCCTCTCCAGCAGGTCATCCCCCAGCCTGTACTGGTGCATGCAATTATTCCTCCCTAGGTGCAAGACTCTACACTGGCTTTTGTTAAACCTCATCTGATTTCTTACCGCCCAGCTCTCCAGCCTGTCCAGGTCTCTCTGAATGGCAGCACAGCCTTCAGGCGTGTCAGCCAATCCTCCCAACTTCATATCATCAGCAAATTTGCTGAGGGTGGCCACTATCCCTTCATCAAGGTCATTGATGAAGATGTTGAACAAGATTGGACCCAGCACCGACCCCTGGGGAACACCACTAGTTACAGGTCTCCAACCGGACTCTGCACTGCCAACGACGACCCTCTGCACTCTGCCAGTCAGCCAGTTCTCAACCCACCTCACTGTCTACTCATCTATCCCACCCTTCCTCAGCTTTGTTATAAGGATGTCATGGGAGACAGTATGAAATGCCTTGCTGAAATCAAGGTAGACTACATCCACTGCTCTCCCCCCATCCACCCAGCCAATGACAATGTCATAGAAGGCTACCAGGTTGGTCAAGCATGACCTCCCCCTGGTGAACCCATACTGACTACTCCTGATAACCTTCGTTTCTTCCAATTGTCTGAAGATGGCATCCAGCACAAGCTGTTCCGCCACCTTTCCAGGGACACAGGTGAGGCTGACTGGCCTGTAATAACTCGGATCATTCTTCTTGCCCTTTTTGAAGACCAGAGTGACGTTGGCTATCCTCCAGTATTCAGGCACCTCCCCCATTCTCCAAGACCTCTCAAAGATGATAGAGAGCGGTTCAGCAATCACCTCCACCAGCTCCCTCAGCACACATGGATGCACCCCATCAGGTCCCATGGATTTATGAACATTGGTGCTGCCTAGTCACTCACAGACCACCTCTTCCTTGACTGAAGGGAAGTCCTCCATTCCCCAGACCCTCTCACTAACCTCCAGGGTCTGGGATTCCTGAGGAAGAGCTTTTCCGCTGATGACAGAAACAAAGAAGACATTCAGTATCTCCGCCTTCTCAATATCCCCTGTTATCAGAACACCCCCTCACTTAGTTGGGGACCCACATTCTCCCCAGTCTTCCTTTTACTGTTAACATACTTAAAAAAGCCTTTTTTATTATCCTTTATCACTTCTGCCAGATTCAATTCCAGGAAGGCTAAAGCCTTCCTCATTGCATTCCTGCAGGCCCTGACAACATTTCTATACTCTTCCAAAGTGGTCAGACCCTTTTTCCACATTTCATGGACCTTCTTCTTCCCTTTGAGTTTGTGCATGAACTCCTTGCTCATCCACACAGGTCTCCTGCCACCCTTTCCCAATTTCTTGCTCACAGGGACACACCGATCCTGAGCTTGGAAGAAGAGCTGTTTAAATGCTGACCAGCTCTCACAGGCCCCCTTACCTTCTAGCACCCTGGCCCACGGGATAGCTCCAGGTAGGTCCCGGAAGAGATCAAAGTTGGCTCTCCTAAAGTCCAGGGTAGCAATCCTACTTTTTGCTTTGCTTCTTCCACTCAGGATCTTGAACTCCGCCATCTCGTGGTCACTACAACCCAAGCTGCGCCCGACCTTTACTTCCTTAACAAGTCCTTCCTTTTTAGTGAGAATAAGGTCCAGTAATATCCCTCCCCTCATCAGTTCCTCCACCACGTGCATCAGAAAGTTGTCTTCAACACATTGCAAGAACCATCTGGACAACGCGTTCCTGGCCACGTTGCTCATCCAACAAACATCTGGATAATTGAAGTCCCCCATAAGCACCAGCACCTGGGATTGTGACGCTACTTCCAGTTGCTTATGGAGGGCCTCATCAACCTCCTCCTCCTGATCGGGGGGCCTGTAGTACACACCCACAACAGTGTCACCCTTACCAGCCTGCCCCTTGATTCTTACCCACAAGCTCTCCATAGCTACATCACTCTCCCCCAGGTGGAGTTCAATACATTCTAGCTGCTCTCTCACATAAAGAGCCACTCTACCACCCCACCTTGCCAGCCGATCTTTCCTAAAAAGCACATAGCACTCCATGACAACATTCCAGTCATGCGAGGTGTCCCACCACGTCGCCATGATCGCAATGAGTTCATGGCCTTGCGACCGCACACAGATCTCCAACTTTCCTGTTTATTTCCCATGCTGCACGCACTAGTGTACAGACACTTAAGAGAAGCAGCATCCCCCCAAAGGTGATTTTTTATATAAAAATAAAAACTTTAATAAGATCACCTCCATCAGATATGCAAATTTGATTGATATCTCCAACCTTGAAAATTAGATGGTTCTGTTCTGTATCAAGGTGACAGTATGATCTCTCAGTACCGCCTTCCCTTTCTTGCCAGGAACCTTATTCTGTAGAGTTGTGAAGACAGATTTTTTTGTGAAGTGCTCATATACATTAGTGAGGATTGCTATGAGAAAGTCCATAACAAAATCAATAATTCTGCCGTCAGAGTAGATCTTAAATGGTGTGCAATAAATTTGGTTTGGGGCCATACCTCGACCAATGAGAATAAAAATATTGAGTAGCTGTGCATTAAGTGTGAATCACCTATCCAGAGCAGTGAATTAGAAAGGGCTAGGAACAGAACATTCTTGCCTTGTTTTGAAATGACATCACACTTTATTTTAGGGAGAGTGTATTGCATAATAAATAAGGTAAGGATATACACGGGAAAAAAAAAAGAAAAAAAAAAGTAGAATTAGGCAAATATGTGCTTTGCATATTTAAAAAAAAAAAAAAAGGGAAAGCAAGGTAATCAACCATTATGATACCCATGTTTACCTAACTTTTATTAATTGTATTTATTTTCAATATGCTGAATCACATTAACATTTATTTGTATAATTTCCAAGATTACTTGAAACAGTAATTATAGTACTTTATTAATGTCCCTTGCGGCAGTCTTCTGGACAAACTGTCCAACTTGGAGTTACACAGGTTTTAGGAATAAATTATTTACACTGAAGATAGTGAGGTGCTGGAACTTGTTGCCCACAGGTGTTGTGGATGACCCACCGCTGGAGGTGTTCAAAGCTAGGCTGTATGGGGCCTTGGGAAAGCTGATCTAATGCTGACAGTGACTGGCAACTGTGCCTGTGGCAGGGGGGTTGGAATTAGATGATCTTTGAGATCCCTTCCAACCCAAACCATTCTATGATTCCATGATCTTGTGAATGTAAGACTATGAATTATATCTAATTGCACAGAAAGTAATCATCAACAGATTCCCAAACCTGGACATCAGAACTGCAGTACTCATCATGGTGAATGCCTGTACTGCCTTTGAAATTGCCTTGTAGACTGCTAAGTGCTGGTTTATTTTTCATGCAGGCTTCAACATGTCTTCTAGTCCATATTCAATTCTACAATATAGATTTATCTCAGTGTGACAAATTGGGTATATGATGCTGATAGCTTACCTGTTACTTTGCCTAGGTAAAAAATATATATGTAGTTGTTTACAATCATAGAATTGTGTTGAATGTCCTGAGTTGGAAGGGCCCCCTGGGAATCATTGAGTCCAACTCCTGGCTCCACATGGGACCACCCAAAACTCAGACCATATGTCTGCTAGCACAGTCCAGATGCTTCTTGAACATCAGCTAAACTTGGTGCAATGACCACTTCTTTGGGGAGGCTGTTCCAGTGTTTGACCACATTCTTGGTGAAGAACCATTTCCTGATATCCAACCTGGACCTCCCCTGTTGCTGCTTCATGCTGTTCCCTTGGGTTCTATTGCTGATCATCAGAGATAGGAAATCAGTGCCTGCCCCTCTGCTCCCCTTTGTGAGGAAGCCATTTAGTAACACTGCTGTTTGGTTTGAAATCCATGTTGCAGTGCATTAAGAAACACAACAAAAAAATGTAGGAATTCTTATTTATTTATTTTTAGGATAATTGGTGAAGTTCATGATAATTCTTTCTTGATTTAATCAGTTTGTTTTCTAATCAACTACTGCTGACCTTGTTTTAGACACCTATCTCTGAATTAGTTAATTAATTATTCCCTTCTATAGTCAACAGAGGAAATAATGTAGCACTAGAAGATAATTAGACTCATCCTGAAATAGACCAAATAAATCACTGTCTTCTTTATGTTGTTCCATTCCAGTTACTTCAAAATAGAAGTGTAGTGACTAAGTCAAAGTTAAATGTTTATCTTTAGAATATCTTAAATTTCTAGAGGCTGTTCTGAATTATTCATTATAAATACTCTTAATTACATATTGTCCTCTTTTTTTTTTTTTCTGTTTGTGAATTTCTTGTAAACTAACACTGAGATTCTGAATGTATTTGTTACTCATACACATTTGCCTATTGCCTGTTCACAGCTGCCTCACACTGACTAGTCACTCTTTGTTATTTTTAATGTATGATTGTTCATCTTATATGATATTGGTTTTGCTCCCAGATTGGCTCACACATCACTACACTAAATACGACAACAAAGAGTAAGAGACAATGGTGGATTATAAACACTATACTATGAACAAATTTTAGTCAAATAATTAGTCATACTAACTTCAAAAATAAATCCAGAATTCACAGACTTCTGGATGGCAAGTTGCAATCTGTGTTATCAGGAAGAATGGACAATTATGGCTCACACAGAAAAATTAACTCACTGCTGTGTATTAGTGAGGATATTTGTATATTAAGATTTATGTTATTTGAACAGCTGTTCCTACTCTGTTCATATGTGATCACAAAGGCCCCCATAATCACCTATGCAGTATTATATACTTGGTTTTTAAAAGCTGTGTTTTGCAGACAGAGAAGCTTGGTGTAATGATAGGAAGCGTTCACTGTAAAATGTTGAGAGCTGGAGCTGGATGTTAAGTAAAGCAAAGATACTCAAAGTTAAGAACACATTCTGAACATTAGAAGTTATTCCAGAAGTGATTACCATAAAACCGCTGTGGACTCATGTTCTCTGGTCAAAGCAGAAGAGCAGAGAAAAGTTATCCTTTCAAGTTCAAAATCTTTGCCTTTACCAACCGTATTGCATCTGACCTCTGAGTTAAGAAATGTGTCCTAGCTGTAAAGCTGAATTTCAGTTATCCATCTTAAAAGCAAAAATTAAATAAATGCTAGTCATTCACTAGTCAAAGTCAAGATAAATACACATCTTTCTGATAATTTGTGCTAAGCCAATATAAATTCTTCAGACACATATTCTCCTCTGGAGATTCCTGTCTTACTTCACTGGCTATTGCAAGTCATTTGAACTGTCTGCATCACATTTATATTGTTAAAATTATTCTAGATGAATTCCAGCATAGTCTTCAAAACTTCAGAGAACAATTCTAATTGCCTGTATTTGAACACCTTATCAATTCATAGGATTTTAAGGAACCTGATACGTACCTTATTTTGACAAGACTGGCACTTAGCTGTCCATGAAACAAAACCAGAGAAGTGTCTCAATACAGCAGAGTCCCTCACTTGTCTACTGCAGTAAAAGATGAGGAAAAAATGTTTTATAACTGCATAAATAAGAAAAGTAGAATTAATGAGAATCTCCATCTCAGGTGCTGCAGGAAACATGGAAAAAAGTATGAGGAAAAGACTGAGAATCTTAATGCCTTCTTCGCCTCAATCTTCGTCAGTAAGACTAATTGTACTCGGAGTACCCAGCCCCGAGTTGGAAGATGGTGACGTAGATCAAGATGAAACTCTCATAATCCAATGGGAAATAGTAAGTGACTACTACACAATTTGAATGCTCACAAGTCTATGAGGACAGATGGGATTCAACCATGTGTATAGAGGGAGCTGCCAGAAGTGTTCAACAAACCACATTCAATACTTTATTATCAGTCTTATATCATTTGAAGTCAGTGCTGAATTTTTTTTCTTCAGTTGGTTGACATGAGTTCTGTTTCCCAAGGAATAACTGCTATTCTTTTTAATTCTTTTTTATTCTTTTCTTAATATAGAAATAGTTAATTAATAACTTCTTACCAAAAAGAATACAGTAATAAATCCAAAGACATGGATTTGAGTGTGCCTGCCTGAAAATTAAACAGAGGATAGGCAATAATAACTATTCACACAAAAGACCTGAGATTAAATATAATCTAATTCACTGGTGCCAAGTGAAATTCCTTTTGTAATTTTAACTATTAGACATTTTTCATACAATAGTAACAGCATGTTCTAAACTAGAGGAAGAAATAGTAGGGAAAGGAGAAAGGAGGGAAATAACAGACCATTGATTATACATATATATATAATTTTTCAAGTTTTTCTGAAAATAGATTTGTTTTTAATCTCCTGGAAAACAAACAAACAAAAAAATCCAAACACATATAATTCCAAAACATTGATTTCTCATTGCCTACATTTGACTAGTGCTTTATGAATAATATTTTTTTTGTCTGTAATCAAACAAAATGAAAAAGTTGACTGAAATCAGAAAATAATAAATAATAGACTGCTTAATCAGTAAATTGCACAAAATAAAAATTGCTGCTCTAAACTGAACTAACAGTGCAGAAATTTTCAGAAAACAAAAGATTGGACGTCCAATATAAAAGTAAATATATATATATATATTATTAATTAATAAAATTCTAACACTGGATAATATTTAAAAATTATTCATTTTTACTAACACTAGTTGCACAAAGTCAGCAAATTCGTTATACAAGTAATTAATAGGATTCATATACAATTTAATGCCACTAAATTGAGACATATGTCTGCTGTTTGATCGATAAATGTCATGATTTTTCTTCTCTGATTTAAAGCAAATATACATTCAGTTTAGAAAATGAGTGTTTCTTTAATTTTTTAATTATTTTGTTGTTATTGTTGTTTCTTGTTTTTAATGGAATAGAAGACATTTCCACGTGACAGTTAATTTCAGGTTAAAGTAATGAGATGAGACATAAAAAAATGTTAAAATCCTCTGTAGGTGCCTATTTTTCTCAATTGATTCTCTAGGAGTGTTTGAATTGGAAGAGACCTTTAAAGGCCATCTCGTCCAACTCCCTTTCAGTGCACAGAGGTGTTTACACCTATATTATGTTTCTCGGAGCCCTGTCCATACTTCCCTTGAATGTCTCCAGGGATGGAGCATCCACCACCTCTCTGAGCAACCTGTTCCAGTGCTATGTTTATTCTATTTTACTTTATTTTTCCTTATGTCCAATCTAAATATTCTCTCTTCTAGTTTGAAACCATTTCCCCTTGTCCTATCACAACAGATCCTGCTAAAGGGTCTGCCCCCTTCCTTCTTACTGCCTCCCTTTAGAAACTTCAAGACCACTATCAGATCTCCACAAAGCCTTCTCTACTCCAGGCTGAACAGTGCTAAGTCTCTCAGCCGGTCCCAGTAGAAGAGGTGTTCCAACCCTTGGATCGTTTCTGTGGTCCTTCTCTGGATATGCTCCAACAGGTCCATGTCTCTCCTGTACTGAGAACTTCTGGATGCAGTACTCCAGATGAAGCCTCGCCAGCACAGAATAGAGAGGCAGGACCACCTCCCTTGACCTGCTGGCCATGCTTCATTTAATGCAGCCCAGGACATTTCTTCCTCAGTCTCCACCTTCTGATCCATCCACCTCTTGGCCTTCCTTTTCTGACTTCCTACACCTGGGGTTGGAGAGCAATTTTGCACTAAGGAAAGCTTCCTAAAAGATCTGCCAGTTCAGCTCCCATCCCATTATGTAAGATGCCTCCAATTGCTAGCTCACAGTGCAACATTAAATTTCTAAAATCTAAAAAACAATACTATGCCATTGCCATTATATAACATTGAAGAGCATACAAGTTATATGATATTAAAGCAAAGATTAAAATAAAACCTTAGATGAGTACTGTGTAGAAGAGAAATAAATAAGGAAATATTCAAAACAAGTGAAGAAAATATTTTGAAAGAAAGAAAGATTTTCATGCAAAGGCATAATTACACAAAGTATAAAACTCTCTTCTTCAGGAAAAAAATACGTTACCTTACCAAAATATAAAGGAGTAACTTGAAACTAGTTTGGTCAAATAGGGAACTGCTGAGTTCAACAGAAATAGGAATGACAAAGGCAGGGAAAAGAGGGTGAATCTGACATGAGTAAATGACCAGTGAAGGAAGGATGAAGGCCTTCAGCTAAATGTATCCTTCCTCCACGCTCCCTTTCTCCTTCTGAAGCTCTAGGGAAACGGTGAACCTAGCTCAGTTTTGCATTATCCTGGATGACCAGTCCTGGTTGAATTCCCCCCACACCTCCTGGGGAGGAAATCAAGGCCTAAAAAGCAAGGAATATTGTGCAGATGGCACCGGGCCTGTCTGATAGAGAAAAAGCTTATCAGCACATGAATGATAATAGCTCAAATATATATATGTATATATACATATTCCAATTGGTCCTTGAGGACAATTTATGAAATATTTATTTTTAATAAATAAATGGGAGCACAAAGTTGAATGTTAACACATCTATGCTTTGAGGAGCTGAGCGTGCAACTTAGACAGAATAAAGATTATCAGTGGAGATGGAACAAAATGTTGTGTTCCAAATCGCAAAAAGACAATTTCTGGCTCACAGGTAAGAAATGTATTTCAGTCACTAACTCTGTAAATACACATTGTACTGAGAAATTTTTCAGGTTTCAGTGTTTTAAACAAATGACCTTGGCATCTGATCTTTTGGTTCAAACATTAATCGCACAGAAATAGGGAGGCTGTAATGCACGTATGTGAAATTGTATAAATGTAAAACAACACTTTACTTAGAGGAACTTTCCTTAAAAAAGTGGGGAAGTAGCAGGGGGAGTGTGATTACCTACAGGTTAATTAGCAGAACTTAAAGAAACAGAGTAATGATACCCTGAAAAGATTTATCATTCCTGGTCTTTTTGCTTTTGTTGTTCTCATCTTTCACAGAATCACCAAGATTGTAAAAGACCTACAAGATCATCCAGTCCAACCATCCACCTATCACCAGTAGTTCTCACGAAACCATGTCCCTCAACACAACAGTCCATTCCAGTGCCTGATCACTCTTTCAGAGAAGTAGTATGTCCTAATGATGTTCAGCCTAAATCTCCCCTGGCGCATCTTGAAGCCACTCTCTCTAGTCCTATCACCAGTCACACAAGAGAAGAGGGTGACACCCAGCTCACTACAACCTCCATTCTGGTAGCTATAGAGAGCAATCAGGTCTCCCCTGAGCCTCCTCTTCTCCAGGATGAACATTCCCAGCTCCTTCAGCCGCTCCTCATAAGGCCTGTGCTCCAGACCCCTCACCAGCTTCGTAGCCCTCCTCTGAACACGTTCCAGAGCCTCAATGTCTTTGCAGTGAGGGGCCCAAAACTGAACACAGTACTCGAGATGCAGCCTTACCAGTGCTGAGTACAGGGGAACAATCACTTCCCTGTTCCTGCTGGTAACACTGTTTCTGATGCAAGCCAGGATGCCATTGGCCTTCTTGGCCACTTGAGCACACTGCTGGCTCATGTTCAGACAAGCGTCAATCAATACCACCAGGTCCATTTCCTCTAGACTGTCTTCCAGCCACTCCACCCCAAGCCTGTAGTACTGCTTGGGGTTGAGTCCAAAGTGCAAGACCTGGCATTTGGTCTTGTTGAACCTCATCCTATTGGTTTCAACCCAGCTATCCAGCCTGTCCAAATCCCTCTGTAGGGCCTTGCTACCCCCAGGCAGATCCACACTTCCAGCCAACTTCGTGTCATCTGCAAACTTACTGAGGGCACTCAGTGCCCTCATCCACGTCATCAATAAAAATATTGAAGAGAACAGACCCCGGCACCAACCCCTGGGGTACACCACTCGTGACTGATAGCCAGTTGGATATAGCTCCGTTCACCACCACTCTCTGGGCCTAGCCCTCCAACCAGTTCCTTACCCAGCCAAGAATACACCTGTCCAAGCCACAGGCTGCCAGCTTCTGCAGGAGAATACTGTGGGAGACAGTGTCAATGGCTTTGCTGAAGTCTAGGTAGACTACATCAACAGCCTTTCCCTCATCCACCAGACCAGTCACTAGATGATAGAAGGAGATCAGGTTGGTCAAGAAAGACCTGCCCTTCATGAACCCATGCTGGCTAGGCCTGATCCTCCAGTTGTCCCACACATGCCGCGTGATCTCCCTCAAGACATGAGATACTACATGCACCTGTAGAGGCTGGGGGATGACCTACTGGAGACGAGCTCTGCAGAGAGGGACCTGGGTGTCCTGGTGGACAACAGGTTGGCCATGAGCCAGCAGCGTGCCCTCGTGGCCAAAATGGCCAATGGCATTCAGGGGTGCATTAAAAAGAGCATGGCCAGTAGGTCGAGGGAGGTGATCCTCCCCCTCTACTCTGACACAGTAGTGTCCAGTTCTGCGCTCCCCAGTTCAAAAAAGACAGGGATCTGTTGGAAAGAGCCCAGTGGAGGGCCACAAAGATGGTGAAGGTCCTGGAGCATCTCCCCTATGAAGAAAGACTAAGTGAACTGGGTCTGTTTAGCCTTGAGAAAAGAAGACTGAGAGGGGACCTGATCCAGGTTTATAAATATCTCATGTGTGGGGGGCAAAGTGGAGAGGTCAGACTCTTTTCAGCAGTGTGTGGAGACAGGACAAGGGGAAAGAGCATAGGAAGTTCCGCATGAATGTGCACAAGAACTTCTTTACAGTGAGGGTGATGGAGCACTGGAAAAGGCTGCCCAGGGGGGTAGAGATTCTCTGGAGATACTCAAGACCCACCTGGACGCCTACCTGTGTGACCTGGTGTAGGGAACCTGCTTTGGCAGGGGGGTTGGACTCGATGATCTCTGGAGGTCCCTTCCATCCCCTACAATTCTGTGATTCTGTGATTCTGTGAAGATAATCTGCTCCATAACCTCCCCTGGCACCGAGGTCAGGCTAACAGGCCTGTAGTTCTCGGGATTCTTCTTGTAAATGAGAGTCACATTGGCAAGCCTCCAGTCTTCTGGGACCTCACCAGTCAACAATGAGCACTGATATATGATAGAAAGTGGCTCGGCCATCACTTCCACCAGTTCCTTCAGCACTCTCGGGTGAATCTCATCTGGCTTCATGGACTTGTGGTAGTCCAGTTGGAGTAGTAGGTCTCTGACTGTGTCCTCCTGAATCATGGGGGATTCTCTCTGCCCCCCAGCTGAGACTACCAGGTCAGAGAGTGGAGTATCCTGAGGATAACTGGTCTGATCTTTAAAGACAGATGTAAAGAAGGCATTGAGTTGAGTTCAAGCCTTTCTGATTTTCACTCTGCACATCTTAAAAATATCTGTACTCTTTCTGAGTCACCCATCCATTTTTCCGCAGGAGGTAGATTCTCTTTTTCTCCTGGAGCCTCAAGAATAGCTCCTTATTCATCTACGCTGGTCTTCTTCCCTGCTGGCTCATTTTGCGACTCAGGTGGACAGCCTGCTCCTGCACCTTTAAGACTTCCTTCTTGAAGAGCAACCAGCTGTCTTGAACCCCTTTACTCTCTAAGACTGAATGCCAGGGGACTCCCCCTACTAGTCTTCTGAACAATTCAAAGTTCTTCTTCCTCCAGAAGTCCAGAGTAGCAGTTTTGCTGCTCCCCCTCCTGGCTCCACCAAGAATTGAGAACTCTACCATTTCATGGTCACTCTGTCCAAGAGAGCCTCCAACCTCCGCATCTCTCACCAGACCTTCTTTGTTTGTGAACAGGAAGTCTAGGGGGGCAGCTCCTCTTGTAGGCTCTCTCACCAGCTGCCTTAGAAAATAATCCTGCATCCGCTCCAGGAACCTCCTAGACTGCTTCTTCTGCACAATGTTGTATTCCCAGCATATGTCAGGGAAGTTGAAGTCCCACATGAGGACAAGGGCTGGTGATCACACAGCTTCCTCCAGCTGCTCATAGAACACCTCATCTGTCTCTTCATTCTGATTTGGCAGTCTATAGCAGACGCCCACCAGGATGTCTGCTTTGTCAATCCTTCCCCCAATCTTTACCCATAGGGATTCAACCATACCATCCCCAGCCATAAGCTCAGTAACATCAAAGCACTCTCTAATATAGAGAGCTACACCGCCACCCCTCATTCCTTGCCTATCCTTCCTGAAGAGCTTGTAGCCATCCACTGCAGCACTCCAGTCATGGGAGCAGTCCCACCATGTTTCCATAATGGCATCTAGGTCATAGTTAGCGGGCCATACAATGGCTTCCAACTCTTCTTGTTTATTGCCTGTGCTGTGTGCATTGGTGTAGACGCACTTCAGCTGAGCCCCTTGCCTCACCCCTAATCCTATTACTACTCCCCCAGGCTCATCTCTACTGGTCCTGGTTTTATCCCCTTCCCTCTTCATATCTAGTTTAAAGCCCTCTCTACAAGTCCTGCCAGCTCCTGGGCAAGGATCCACTTCCCCCTTTGAGACAGGTGATACGCATTAGCAGACCTCAGGCCAGGTACTGAGTAGACCGCCCCATGATCAAAGAACCCAAAATTCTTGCATTTGCACCAGCCTCTCAGCCATATGTTTATAAGGTGGGTATACCCACACCCACTGCCAGGCAGTGAGAGAGAGAAAGCGAGCGTCACTTTTGTGAGATATTTTCCTCTTTGACTGTGAGGTCCTCTGGGACATGTAGTTCTTCTTCTCTGTGCCCCACGTGATGCTATGATGTGGAATACCAACAGCAAAAATTACAAAACCATGACACCGAGCTGGGACCTGCTGCAATTCCTCCTCTCATGTTGGCTCTCTCTGCTCGACTACAGCCAGAGAAGGTCCACCACAGTTTGGGGGGTTCAGTCTCTGTGTCTTTCTCGCAGAGAGTTACATCACCAGTCAATCTCCTGCTTGCACTCTCTGATGGTTCTTAATTTCTCTACCTCCTCCCTAAGCTCCACCACCAGACCAAGCATCTCGTCCACTTGCTTGCACCTCACGCAGGTGGCATCCTTCACATCCTCCCTCGGCAGCAGCAGGCTCTGGCGCTCCCTGCAGCCAGAGACCTGAACTGATGCATTTCTGGGCAGGCCTGGGTCGCCACAGTCTTCTTGAGGCAAGCCCACCATCTGCAGAGACTATATTTGAAGCTGTGGCCTCAGGATCTGTCAGTAGGAGAGCTGGTCTCTTGAGCAAGGACAAAAACACTGACGTGTCCTGCCACAAGACCCACCTCCCACACCTGCTGCTGCAGTAATGTATGGGCAGTGTGGGCTGTGCTCATACTCAGACTTCCCTTCCTGTTATCAGCGGACAGTAACACCCTTTTCTCACCTTTTCTCACTGGCATGTTACGTGGGCAGAAGCTAGCGTCCTCCCTCCTGAGGGCTGCTTTTAGCCTCCCAGAAAAGGGTCAAGATCAAACTCAAGAGATAAGAGTGGGCAGTGCCAGCTCCACCCCTGCTGGCCCAGCAGCCCGCCCACAAGCTGCCAGTTCCCCTGCGCTGGTGCAGTGTTTTTGCTGGCTTCAAAAAAAAAAGCCCTAAAAGAGCCTTTTGTTTAGCCTTTTTGCTTTAGGTCCCTTACCCAGTGCAGTCTTACCTGCTCTGAAGCTGGTCTCCGCAGCAAAATTTCTGTGCTGTTAGTGCTGCACCAAATATCACACAAACAAAAGCCTTGTTTTGCTGGACCAAGGCTTATTTTCTTTTGACAAGAAGAAAATTCATCCTGCAATATCTGCAGCAGATTGCCAATTTTCCTCAGCTCAAGTCAGCCTGTGCGGGGCTGGACATAACTTATATCCTTTCAAAAGCTCTAACAGTGGTGAGCAATGCACATCATACTGAATCTGAGCAGCCATGATCATCTGGGGGAGAACTTGAGTGCACCCTGGGAATTCAATGTTTTGCTTTCTCAACTCTCACAATTTTTCCTATAATTTCCTCTTGCACTCTGATTCAGGAGATATCCTGCTGAATTTGCCAATGAAAATGTCCTGTCTCACTCAGAGCATTTTGAGGAAGGTGGATGTTTTCTTGTCTTCTGAGTCATGCCTCCCCTAGTCAGCAGAGGTCACTACCACAATGGAATCATCAAAAACTCAGAGGAATAATAAAAATCAATTTATTGAGAGCTTTCTTTATAACAACAAATTATCTATGTGGAGGTTAAAATGGTTTATTTCCTAATAACAATGAATAAGCACTATAGATAAGACAATATTAGGCAACAGCTACTACAAAGAATGACAGCAAAAAAAAAAAAAAAAAAGATAAAAACTACAAAATGGCAAAAGACAGACAGGCACATTGTGAGGTTGTGATGGTAGGCTGATGATTAACAACATACATACAAACTCTTACTTGTTCATAGTGATTAAACCTTGTCTTTTGGAACGACTGCTTCTGTCTTTGGGGATCTCTGCAGGAATTTTTTTATGCCCGTATTCCAGGCCTAGAAAATTTAAACCAGCAGTGATAAGAGGAAGCACAGAGATGCCAGCTGGTTCACTGCTAATACAGGACAAAATGGTATCATCTCCCAGTCTCCTGTATCAAACTGGTTTCATTTATTCCCAGGCCAAGTCTTCAGCCAGAAAACATTCCTGGGCCTTCCCATTTGAAATAAACAGCTCCAAAGAAATGTTTACAAATGTAAAACTGTTCTCAGAGTGTTTCATCTGCCCCATGCTGATTTGAGACAATGCACTCCTTACCAATCTCAGTCACATCCAAAGCTCAGAAGGTGGGCCTATGTGAACCTAGTGACATTCAACAAATCCAAGTGCATCATTCAGCACTTTGGCCAAGGCAATACCAGGTACATGGGCAGACTGGGAAAAGAACTCAAGAACAGCCCTACTGAGAAGAACTTATGCATCCCGGTAAATGAAAAACTGAACTTGCAATCCAGGAGGCCATCAGTGTCCTGGGTTGCATCAAAAGAAGGGTGTCCAGCAGAGTGAGGGAAGTGATTGTCCCCCTGTACTATGTCCCTTGTGGGGCCCTATCTGGAGAACTGTGTCCAAACCTGGGGTCATCAGCTTAGGAAGGATGTTGAGCTTTTGGAACAGGTCCAAAGGAGGGCCACTAAGATGATCAAAAGGCTGGAAGACCTCTCCTGCAAAGAAAGGCTGAAGAAGTAGAGCTTGTTCAGCTTGGAGAAAAAAAGGCTTCCGGGAGACTTCATTATGGCCTTCCAATACTTAAAGGAAGCATATGTCAGGAGGAAAATCGACTTTTTACATGGGTAGATATTTATAGGACAAAAGGGAACAATTTTAAAATAAAAAAGGGGGATTAGATGTCAGGGGGGAAATATTCACTGAGAGGGTGATAAGGTGCTGGGACAGGCTGCCCAGAGATGTTGTGGATGTCCCAATCCTAGATCTGTTCAAGGTTTGGTTGAATGGAGCCTTAGACATTCTGATCTAGTGCTTGGCAATTTCCCCTGCCTGTGGCAGGGGAAATTGAAACTAGGTGATTTTTGAAATCCCTAATAACCCAAGTCATTCTATGATTCATTCTATGATTCTATGTAAGATGATGGATAATGTACAGCTTCCTTAGGAGGGGAGCAAAGAAGAAGGTGTTGATTTCTGCTCTTTGTTGACTCATGAAAATCTCATGAATATGCATCGGTAGAGTTACAGCTTTTTTATTAGAAAGAGATACCTCAATGACAACTAGGTCAGGCTCTGGAAAAAGCTCTCTAGGGAAGAGGTCATGGCTGCAAACCTGACGGAATTTCAGAAATGTTTGGACAATGCTTCCAGACATATTTTTTGATTCTTGATTGGTGCTGTGTGGAGATGGGAGTTAGACTTGATGGTGATACTAAGATGGGAGGATTGACTGGCATACCTGAAGGCCGTGCTACCATTCAACAAGACCTGGACAGACTGGAGAGTTGCCAGGGAGGAATCAGATGAGGTTTAACAAGAGCAGGTGCAGAGTCTTGTACCTGGGAGGAATAACCTCATGCATCAGTACAGGTTAGGGGATGACATGCGAAGAGGATCTTTGCAGAGAAGGACCTAGGGATCGTGTGGGCAACAGGTTGGCCATGAGTCAGCAGTGTGCCCTTGTGGCCAAGAAGGCCAATGGTATCCTGGGGTGCATTAAAAGAGCAAGGCCAGTAGGTTGAGGGAGGTGATCCTCCCCCTCTACTCTGCCCTGGTGAGGCCATATTAAAATAATGTGCCCTGTTCTGGACTCCCCAGTTCAAAAAGGACTGGGATCCCCTAGAAGGACTTCAGTGGTGGGCCACAAAGATACTTAAGGTCCTGGAGCATCTTCCATATGAGGATAGGCTGAGTAATTGGGTCTGTTCAGCTTGGAGAAAAGAAGACTGAAAGGGGATCTGATGAATGTTTATAAATATCTGAAGGGAGGTAGGAGTCAAATTAATGAGTCTATTTTCTTCTTGGCAATGTGTTGCAATAGGACAAGGAGTAATGGCCTAAACTTGAACGTAGGAAGTTCTGTACTAACATGTGGAAGAGCTTCTTTACAGTAAGGGTCATGGAGCACTGGAACAGGTTTTCCAGAGAGGTTATGAAGTCTCATTCTACAGCAATATTCAAGATCCATCTGGACATCTACCTGTGCGGTCTATTGTAGGGTACCTGCTTTAACAGGGAGCTTGGACTCAGTGATCTCTTGAGATCCCTTCCAACTCCTGTGATTCTGTGATCCTTGTGCATTCTTTCCAACTCAGGATGTTCTATGATTCTGTGATTCTGTATTGCTCTGTTAGTGTCTATTTGCTTGTTACTGAAATGTGTCTTCTTTGAGCTTTTTTATATTCTCCAGATCCTACAGTCAAGATTCTTCCTTTCTCCTGTGATTGTTTCTTTTATAATATACATATATATTTATATTCTTCAATTCCTTCCATTAATTAATTATTTTATCTATTTATTTATAGATGAATGCATGCATAAAAGTTGTTGCTCACATATGTACAGTGAAATGTTAAAATCTTCACAGATTTTACACATCTATAAACACAGTGACCTCATGTTCTGAATGCTCTCACATGACCCACTGGGTCATTTTCCTATAAATGACTGTTTTTTCTAAAGACTGAGGATATTGATAAGCTTTTAGATTATGTGCTTTCTGTCTCTCCTCAGCTTTCTTAAAGTATGTGAACTTTCTCCATTAGGTGAATTATGTAGTTTCACTTGCTTTGCCATTCTTTCAAAATGCAATCAACTTCTAAATAAGAGCATTGCAAATAAAGAAATGATAAATTTTTACCTTAGCTGAAGAAAATCCATCAAGATTATATGGTAAGTAAGCAATAACAACTCATTTGGCCAAATGTAAGTTTCTCCTTCTAAATTATTTAAGCTACATGTCTATTACAGTCAGTAGAGATAAGGCATCACTTCCAATGAACAGTAAATCTTATTTTCTATGATATGTATAAAATATATCATTTAAATATATAACAAATAAAATACATCTGCTCTTGACATTAACTACAGAGGAGCCTAGGAGTACTGCTTAGATGTTAATGAATAACTCCTGGCTCCCACTTAATAGCCATTAAACTAGATCAGAATGGAATCTGGAATGATAATTTCAAATTATAAATGTTATTTTAAAACAAATTTAAAGGCTATGTTCTTTTCAGTAAAAAAAAAAAGTTCACTTTACTAATTTTGTTTTGAAATCATTTAGTTAATTATTTAACATCTAAATAAATATAAATAACTTTGCCTATTTTTCTTGTTTTATTTTGAAATTAAATTTACTTTTGTAGTATTTCGTGTAATCTCAGTAAGAGCAGTACAAAAAAATTAACATTTAACAATAAAATCATCTTAAAATGGACATTTAATGGCTATCTGGCAATGTAACAATGTACAACTGAAAGAAGAAACAGAGAAAATATACATTTTGCTTAGAAGAAAATGCATTTTTCAATAGAAAGTATTCTGAAGAACAGTTTTAACCAATTCTGCAGGATGCTACATTGTGTTGTCTCCTATGTTTTTATTCAGCTTTAACTGTTTACTGATTCCTGTAGTCAATCATGAAAATCGATGCATGTATTCTGAGAAGAAATATCAGATGCTGTGTGTAAAGACAAGCTTGTTTTGTAGGTTAGTGAAAGATTCACACTAAATTGTTTATCAAGAGAGTGCACCATCTCATGGTGAGTTGTCTCAGAGCAAATTACTAATTTCATTTGAAATAAATCTGTGAGAAATTATGTAAATATTTTTGTTCTCTGGATTACTTGTGTTTATGACATTTATTTTTTATGACATGGAACTTTTCAGCTAAGGAATAAATATCAACAATTTGAAGCGCTCATAGGTATACCAATCTTATGAGATAAGGATCAAGGAGGTATTCAGGATCTGGACACAGCTGTATTCCTGGATAAAATTATGTATGCCATTCACAAAAAAAGGAAACAATATCTGTAAAGTCTCAACACTGATGAATTTAAGAAAACAGGTAAATATTAACAGATCTTTTAAATGTGGGAATTCATTGTATATATAGAATACTAATAACCACAATTCCTGGTTCTATATTCCTCACTTTAACATTTATTTGACATCTGCATGAACAGTTACAATGTAATTTTAAAGACATTGCATGAATTTATTTTTTCCTCTGGTTTTGCTGCTTCCTTAAAGTATGAAAATGCAGCTTATAGAAGAGGATGTTTAGTTTTTGGTAACCACATGATCAACTCAATTTAGGATCTCAAAGAGCTGCTGAGAGAAGAAAGGTATTTTGTAGGGACAAAATGTTGGCAACTTAGTGTAGAATACACGTGTTTGCTGAAAAGACATGGTAATCTTTGGTGAGATTGTTTTTCCTTCCTCTAAATCACTATTTGACTACCTATCTTTGTTCTCTAGGATCTCAGAAAGGGACATTGTAGGATTTCTGAGTTAGCTAAGACTGATCACTCAGTACCTTCAAGTAAAGTTATTTATTTCCTTTCACTGAAGCAAGATTGATACTGAAGTTCAGCCTAGTTTTTTCAAATCTTATCCCTGTGATAATTCTGCTGTCACTGTTTTTTCTCTTCAAATCCATTAAAAAATTAAGAGATGATACAGTCTTCCAGCCTTTTCACCCTTGCTTTTATTATCCTTTAGTGAATTAGCTGTGTAAATTGTCCAAATTTTTTTTTCAAATCAACATTCGTAGATTCACAGGATTGTAAATAACTTGATATGGAAACAAATTGAGGCATCACTTTTCCAAAGTCTTGCTCAGCAATTAAAGCTAGGAGGGAAAAAGGAGAAGGGTGTTTTATGTAGTTCTAGAATTTGTTTTCCCAAGTAACTGTTACATGTGATGAAACACAGCTACATAAAACTGAGTTGTCTACCAGAACTAAACCACAACAGTACTTGAAAATAAAAGTAATGGGGGGGGGAGGAGACAGTGATTTTGTGATTGAGAATGCTGAATATCACAGGGCAAATCTGGAAATCCTAGCTGGTCACAATCATCACAGACCCCCTTGATGAAGTCAAAACAAAATGCAAATTTCAGCATTAATAATGATCCATCTTATATGACCTAGTATTAAACTGAAGAACATGTCAGTTTTCTTTTGGAATGAGAAGGTTTATCTTTACTGATGACAACTGACATGTGAAGATATTTTTCCTCTTATTAACTTTTGCTGAGGATAAATAGTAATAGAAAGAATAATTTCATTTGAATTTTGTCTAGACAAAAAAAAATCAACAATAAAATAAAAATACAAAATTATTTGGCTGCATTTTATTTCAGTCCCTTCACATGCCACTGATAATAACACTTTCTTGTCCTCTCTGGTGCTGTTAAGATTATGCAGCTCAACTCTTGCTCTTAGTATCTTTCTATCTTTTTGGAGTAATAACTGTTCATTTCCACCAAGTGTTCTGAGGTTGGAAAAGCAAATGATTTTTCTATCTGATGACATTGCATCTCCAGCTTCAGTGGGTTTCTGATTATGTACTCAAGCTCAAACAGTTTTCTTCTATTTTCATTATTTTCAGGACTCCTTTCTTTATTGCACATGTACCTTTCCATCTAAGAATTTAAATCACCTTTGTGCAACAGTGTTTGATGCCTGGGCCTTACTATACCTCCTGTGGTTCAGCTCAAAATTGCTTTTTAGCCTTGAAAAATAGAATGAGAATGCAAGTTCTGTCTTCTTTGAAACCTAAACACTGTAAGATAAGATTAGAGAACTAGAGGAGATCTTATCCTGAGCTAGCATGTGTCAAAATGAACTTTCATGGTCTACTGATTCAGGAAAATCAAAATGTCATTGGAAAAAAGTGATATTTCCATGTATGCAACCCATCACTTTATTTTACTATCTCTACCCTTACTCTGCATAGGCTGAACTGTGAAGTGTTTGGCTTTATGCGGGAATAAAGGAAACTCATTTACTTGAAAAAAGACCAGCAAGATTACAAAAGTTAAACATTCTTGTTGAAAAAATAGGTATTCAATTCTAGAGGAAGCTGTTTTGCAAGAACTTTTAAACAGGAATGTTAAATACCACTGTACCTACTCTTTCAGTTGCACCATTTTCTTAATCACCATAATGGTGATTAAGAAAACATTACTGCCAGGAGATTTACCCTTATGAGTGGCCTGTTCACTCAAGTAAACTCAGTACTAAAAATATTTAAGGTACGGAATGTAGCATGCAAATATCCTTTTGTCTCTTTGCGCTGATAGTATTAACAATCTACACTGTCTGATGTAATAAAATAATATCTGTCTCATTATGTTAGTGATAGTCCAATTTCTGTGGATTTGACTTTCATTTACACCATACAGTATTTTTTATAATGAAATTACACTGTTGGGTTGACTTAATGGCTTATTTTAAGCATGTTTATAAATCATGTAAGCAGTTAAAGAAGAATTTAATTATTGACATGAAGAGAAAAAGGAGAAGAGAAGGAAATATACAGAGAAATTGGAATACTCATATTGAGAAATCTGAATGTTTTATAAGTGATAAAAAACAACAAAATAAAAATAACACACATTCAAGTAGTTAAATAACTTCACTTTTAGAGATATGTAAAAAACTTCATTAGGATTCATTGAATGTTATGTCTCACCAATGTTTTAAACTGGCCCAATGTCTTCAAATTCAGTCAAGTACTTTTACAGATTTCAATTTTCTGTGGTCTACATACTTACCTAAATGCCTAATCAACATACTGGGAACTGAATCTAATTCTGAGTTTGGCAATACTGCTATATTTTGTTAATATTATTTTACTATTTTATCAGGGAATCATAGAAACATAGAATCCTTGGAGTTTGAGGGGATCTTACAAGGTCATCTATCCAACCCCTTTGCAATGAATGGAAACATCCACAGCTTGATCAGGTTGCTCAGACCCTAGTCCAGCCTGGCCTTGGATGTCACCAGGGACAGGACTTCATGGTAGAATTATAATTTTGCAGATGTTCTCTTTCTATACATCTGTATTTCAGTGAATGACCAGTATATCCAGCTACTATTTATTTGTATCTGCAGCAACATTGGGCCAAATCTGGTTGACTTATAGGTTAAAAACAAGGAACATTTTATCTAATGTTATTCATACTCTAATTTTTCAGGAACTCTGGTGGAGTATAGTTCAATAAATAATCTAGAGTGTGTCTCTGTACATGTTCAAGTGCACAGAGGCACAGCCTACAGCTTGTTATGAATAGCTTTCAAAGAACAACAGGTGTACCCTTATGATCTTATATGCTGGTAATAAAAGAAACCCCACAGCTCCTTAAAAGCATATCTGTCCATCAATCTATCTATCTACTCACCTGAATGTAGCAAGGTTCTCTGTTGAAGATTACAATATTTTGCCTTTTATTCTTACATGGAATGGCTTATAATGGGCATCTTCTCACTGAAGTACTTATGAAAAACACTTTCATGTTTCAGATTGAGTAATTACAAACAAAAGGGTGAATAATTGAAAATAATATGAAGTGATTGATAATCTGTTACTTTCTTCAAAAACTCAAATAGCACTGTTTCTTTCAAAATATTACAGAAAGGAATGATATTTGAAAGTTCAATTTTTTTTTCTGGTATTTCTGTTAATCCAGAAAAGTTCAAAAACTTATATTTTTTATTTCAATTACAGTATTATGCAATTTCTTTATTTTCATAATAATTGCAATTCTCTCCCCTTCTTTGTATCCACTGAGATGTCTTTATTCACATACAAATAAATATTCTTAAACACAATAAGGAAGGGGCAAGATAGCTCTTTGACTGAGACTATTAAGATTTTTTTTTTAACTAGATACTGGTTTTAGTACACAGTTTTTTCCCTTCCTATGTGCAGCAAAAAACAAAACAAAACAAAACAAAACATTACCATCTTGATAATACAACTTCATTATAATAATTTTTAATAGAGAATTTTGCCTAAATGGTTTGGATTTGGCTTTGCAAATTGAGAATTACAAAATACGATTACCAAGAAATTCAATTTCCAACATTCTAGAAAGAAGCACAGATTCTGCAGGAAGGTGTGTATAAACTTAATTAAAATGGATATCAACCTGCATTCTGCTAATTTAATAGCTGACATTTCTGAACTTAAGTGGCAGCACTCTTCTAGGTCAATCTTTTTTCTACATGCCTGTCTCTGGGAAAGGTAATGAAAAATGAAGCAGAAGCTGAGCTTGAACTCCTTCATAAGCTCTCTTCAAGTACTGGAAGTCCACAATGGGATCTCCCCAGTCTTATCTTCTCCAGGCTGAAGAGTCTCAGCTCCCTCATCGTGTCTTCATAGGTGAGGTGCTCCAGACCTCTGATCATATTTGCAGCCCTTGTCTGGACCTGCTCCAACAGCTTTGCATCATTCTTATACTGGGTGCCACAGGTCTGTATATAGAACTCCAGTTGGGGCCTTGCAAGGGCAGAGTAGAGGGGAACAGTCACCTCCCTTGACCTACTGGCCACAGTACTAATAATTAACACTAGAATTCACCACATATTTAAAACTGTTTTTTTCCTTTCCACTATTTTATTTCTCAACTATTTACGTGTATTATTAAATGTATTTTCTTTCAAGGAGCACCCTCAACTTCATTTCCATCTGCTAAGCATCAATTGCACTGCTTCTGATAGACAAGTTCCAATTTCCAGAGTAAGAATTTGTGCTTACAAATCCAGATTCAGTAGGGCTATCTCTTGAAATGTCTGTTTCTTTGAATACCCACGTTCATTTCAGGATTCATCGCTTTCTCAATCACATTCTTTGATCTATTTCATTTCCCTGAGACTTTGTACAAAACATATCAGGATATTTCTAACTATTTTTTAGTGCAATTCCTCTTCAGTCTTGAACGATTTATTTGATGTTTTAAAGATAAAGCCTAGTAAAATATTCTTGGTGAATATTCTTTCTGTAGTATTCATCCACTTTAACAATATCACTTGTCCCAAAATTATGTAGGGAAAATAAAAAGGAAAAAAGATTTTCCTGCTTACTTTAAAGCCTTTGATACTATTGGCATCAAGCATTCTTGACAATACAATACTTTATTAGAATTTGGAAATTCAAAGTGCTAAGGTGAAAGAGAGAAAATAAAGAAAAATAGAAGTCAATATATTTACATTACTTTATAAGTGGCATTGAATCAACTTTAAGGACATAAGAGTTATCTATGGGACAATGAACATATATATGCACATAACATATATTAACAAAAGTGTTCATTTTTAATGGTTATCTGGTTATTCACAACAAAACACTAGAATTCCCTGATATATTTTATTTTATGGCATAAATTGTTTACTACAGAGATGAAGAAATTGATATTGTTGTTTGGAAAATATAATAGGTACATTTTCAAAGATAAATCAAGACCAGAATCAATGAATGATGTTAAGATCTTTCTTTAAGCTCCCATAATAACAGTTTGAATGTCAATATTGCTTCACAAATCCATAAGAGGGAAGTGTAGTTCCCTTAACAGTGAGATAATTTCAGTTTTACATTCTCTTATTTCATTTTCCATTAAGAAAGTAATATCTATAAAAGGATAATTTATTTTCATTCTCCGTTTCCTCCACCTGCAACCTTTGAATTAGATTTTTTCTTTTTTCTTTCATGTGTGTTGTAGTAGGCGACAGTGAGGATTCGGGATGTGAAGTGGTAGGACTCTCCCCTTGCTCAGTGTCAAAAGGTTAATGTATGCATAAGGGGCATAGACAAAGTAGGATAGGTATATAGGTAAATCGCGCAACGCAATAAATGCCATTTTTCTGCTCACCATATTGGTATTCATGTGCAGTTCTTTGGCCCAGGTAGGTTTTACCCGATAGTCCAGCACAGGTGCAGAGCTAAAAGAACATGGGTTGCCAGGTGTACGGAAACAATGTGTGATGTCTGGAATAAGATCTGTTTAACAGTATCTTCTGACTACATTCCAAGAATGAAGAAAGTAAAATATATTTATCAGCTATTGAGGAAACTGGATGACAATTTTAATAATGAATATTCAAATTTCACTCTTTTACTCACAATAGAATGTAGCTGATGAGCTTTCTTTGGATACTCACAATGCTAAACATATGAAAAATCAGACTACAAATATTACTAGTTGCAGTATTTTACAATAAGATGTCAAGTATTTGGGAATTTGGATTGACTAAAAAAATTAAAATTTGCAGGAAACTTTTCAAGACTGCTCCATTGGGAAGTAATTTTATATTTATTAAAATCTTAATTAACCTGCCTATGTATTCATACATATTTACATGCAACTAAATGTCTTCTATTTCTTGCTTTCTAAAGGCACCATTCAAAATCAGATAATTCTAAACTAATTGGAGAATTGATGCTAAGAAATTGCCAGATTCATGGAACTTCAGGTCCCAGGGTGTTTTCCTTCCCACTTTGCTCAAGGCAAATTGGGTGCATGTTAATGTCAAGAACATTTCTCCCATCATTGCAGTTGATTGATGTTGGCCCTATTTGTAAGTCTGACAAGCAGCAAGGTGAAATCTACATCACAAAGAGGCTAAGGTACAACTGCATGCATATACACATACAGCTAGCTATAGAGCAATAGCTTTAGCAGCACCCACATAAACATCAATGGATCTCACACAGAGATGAACACTGCTGCCTAAGGTTGTTCCTCTCTTCCAGCTATTCAGGTTTATGTTCATTGGTAGATGCATGCTTTCTCTCAACAGAAATTATCAAGAATTACAAGAACACCAGTCATGTGTGTTCACAGGCCCCTTAAATTCTAGCACTATACTATCTACATCTATGTAATGTCCACAGTCAGATACCAGATAGCAGATACAGTTATTGTCTCAAAGGCTAGGTATTACCAGATGTTGATCTCCTTCTCCTTGTGTGGTCTAATATGTTCAAAAACATTTTACACATAGACACAGGAACTCTGCAGCAGCTGGCTCTAAACAATCATACCTCCAGCTGCCAGCACCTGAATCTCTTAACAATAGATAAAAGAATAAGAACACACAAAAATATTTTAGAACATGATTTAATAAAAAGATAGGTAGACTGCAGTGATCAGAGTTAATCAGACAAACATGCTTACTGAAAAGTGACAAACCACTTTACTTTCTTTTCTCTCCATTTTGCCAAGCATGTTCTTCAACTCTCTACCGTGAGTTTTCTCCTTGTCCCTTCTACCTCCTGAATTTACAATCTGCTCAGAATTTCTTTCCATCTACTGGTTCCAGTTTTCTTATATTTTTAACCAAATTAGGTATTTTTTTATACACTCACCAAGGTGATCTTAGTCTTATGTGGTAACACTGATGGGGATACCAAGGTGATGCTGGCTTTCTGAGAAGACCTCTAGTACCTCCTTTGAATCTCAGCCATCTCTTATGTATCTTTTCCTAAACACCTGTGTGATTTAACCACACTTCATAGAGCTATCTGTGACTTCTCCCGGGTTCTCACCTTATTGTTCATCATGTGTAACCTTATCTCAATCATATTCACCTGTTTCTCATGGGCTGTACTATATGGAGCTGGGGTCTAGTCATTTGCCAGGATATTTTCACAGTTACTACATTAAAACATGCCATTTTTAACAGAGGTAAATATCAACATAATTACCAGTTGACCTTGTTATCACACTGATACTCTTTGATAATTTTCTTTTATTTTCCTTCTTTTCCATTTATTAAGTGTGTTAATTCTGCAAGGTATAATCTTACGCAAGAATTGACACCGTATGGCAGGAGAATTGACGTGTCACCTTTCATTTGATTAAGGAGAAATGTACCAAAGCTAGCCATTCAATCTAATAATTTAATTTTAAATTCAAATGATCTCTCTTACTTTAATTCCTTTATTTGCAATGTATCTAAGAAAACTGCATCTTCCATCTTGAATATTTCACAAACACAAATATTTCAATGCATTTAGATTCTTAATAGAAAAGTAAGATCTAAGAATAGTCCCCTAGTGATTGTTTAGGATTCTTGTTCTATTGTTGTTTCCTTTTAAAAGTTTGACCTTTATTAAAAGTTTGTGGGTTTGGTTGGCTGGTTGGTTGGTTGGTTGTTGTTGTTGCTGTTAGTTTGTTTGTGGCTGCATTCCTTTATCCCCAGGTAAGTTTACCTGGTGGTCAGTTATTATTAAGGAAACACACTTATATACATCTGAGAATTTATATCTACTAAAAATTTAGAACTTTCTAAAGCAGATCCAGATGTATTCTACAAGTACAAAATGCCAAATGCTGAAGATTGAAAGTCAAGTTAATAAATTAAAACACTACAGATAATCTTCCATATGGTAGTATCAACGCTAAGTCTATGAAATTACTATTTATATATAAGAAATGTTTTTACTTCTACACTATCAATCACATTGATTTACTTAATGCAATGTTTTCCTCCTTGTGTGAACAACTATGTAAAATTTAACAGAACCAGTATATTGCTACATAAATATTTATAGAAATAAGGTTATTTAAGTAAGCTTTTTGCCTTTGGAGGTCCTTGTGGCACACAGCACTTGTATCCAATTTGAGTGAATATGATGTTAATATATATATACACTGTCTGTCTGTGTTAGCTCCAGGCATTGACAATAACACACATCAAGATTCAGTAGCATCTGTTTACTGTTATTAGGATGTGTATTACAAGACAACAATTTAGGTAGTCAGTTCTTAATTCAAACTACTTGAATTTCTACGTAAAACATAGAATTAAGACATGATTTTTGAAGAGGCATTTTGTTATTGTTTTATTCAGCAAAACAAAAAAGTAAAATAATATAAATAATTTCTGACCTATTACACTGCACATATTTGTTTGTGCAATGCTTATATTTCAGCATCAATGTGATTTTATTTATTTATTTACTTATTTATTTATTTAATTGCTGCTGTCATTTTTTGGGCATTCTCAAAACATCAGTTATAGGTACCTCATAACAACACCAAATATTTCTTGTGCAGTCTCATAACAACATCAAGTGTTTCTTGTGTAATAATGTCCTATTAAGATGGCTTTCTGTTAAAAAGGAAAGTTGCATATGGTTTCTGAACAAACTAAATGTCAGCTTCATAGTATTTCTAAATGAGTAAAAACAATATATCCTTACACTAACAGGGAAGACAGATATGGAAGGGATTAAAACAAAAACAAAACAACAACGACAACAACAACAAAGCCCAAAGAAATTAATTATCTTTATCTCGGATTTTTTTCACTGCTTAAGAATGAGAAGAAATTACACCAATTTAGCTATCCCATCCGGATTCTTATATACTTCTCTCTCTTCTTCCCTGATATGAATTGCCCAACTGATGAACTCTTCACAAAGATTCAATGTTAATGGCTATTGATTTTTGGTTGAAATTTCAGATAGACTGAGTTGTCAGATAGATTGAAGGTCAGGGGATTTATTCTGATGCATAAATACAGACTTTAGAAGCTAGCTGAAAATTCATGATGCAGAGTTTTTGTAAACTTTAGATCATGAAATTGTGACTATTTAGCCATTTCCTAACAATCAGTAAGATAAGGGGTTTTTTCGTTTGTTTGGTTTTGTTTTTCTCTGATTAATAGTATCAATGGCGTTGGGAATGATGGCAATTCAATGTGTGCAGTGAAGTATCAAGAGATTCTAAACATTAGTTTTGTTTTATTTCAGAGAAAGAAGTGTTGATACTCCATATTTTTTTTATTCACATGGTTTTGTTCCATTAAAAAGGAAAATTAAACAACAAACTAACAAAATAGATATTATTATGTTACACATTTTAAATAGAACTTTTATTGATAAGTCGGTGCAGAGAGTGTTCCTGATTATTTTTTCTTCTCTACATTTAATTCCTCAGGAAACAAATTAAAAATGAATATTCAGCAGTAGTAAAAGCATTATCCTATATTTGTTTCTGTAAACGTTACAAAATAACGCATACAAAATTTATAATATTTCTCTCTTGGTATCATACTGTTCAGCAAATATTTTTCTGACTGAATTCTGGTAATCCTGTCTATATATTAAGTAACATAGCTGTAATTCACATTAGGAATGAAATAGTGTCTTACCCTTGTTTTACAAGTCACAACATTTTACAAGTGAATTCTGTGCTCTTAATTTTTGTTTACATTTAAATTATCTCCAAATATATATATATATATCCAATAATGATTTTGAGACTATAGGTAATTCTTATTCCAGTGGTTAATTTCATTAAAAGATAAGAAAGAATAAGGGGACATATAGTGTCAGACTAGAATTACATGCCTCATTAGATAGTTCACCTCACAGCTGCTGCAAGGAATTGCTTCATATTATCAGTGTAGTGGCTGTGAGGATGCTCTCCAACCACAGCAGGTAAACTATAAACCAAAATAAGTGACAAGTCAGTGCTCATATAGCTATTGTGAAATTGGCATATCTAATGCATGAAAGATTTAGACAGTCAATTAAGTTTATCCTTGTGTCTTATTCTTCATTACCATGTGTATCCCGACTAATTAGCAGAAATTTATGATTATAAGGACAAAAGAGCCAGTAAACAGCTTCCTGTTCTTGCAGAAAACAAAGATGTCAGCCTTCCCTAAAGCTCTTTGAAAGCTGTTAGTTAGATAATTTTTTCTGAGGACTAGAAAAATAATTAATGTGTTTTTTTATTTTATTTTTCAAACCAGAATTTATTTTTGTTCTTTAGCTAAGATTGTGTTTGTTTATTTCCTTAAGGAGATCTTCACTTCCCCCTCACCCCACCCCCCCTATTTTTAGATCCATTGTTTATTTATTTACAGACAGTAATTGCATCCTTATCACTTTTTTTTTTTTTTTTTTTTTTTTTTTAAACTCATAGGGTAAGCTGGCCAGTTGCTGGTGCCTGGACATATGAGGCCCCAGGCCTCACTCCAGTACAAAGCAACTCATGTGCATGCATCCATTGCATGCATGCAAACCGAGAGGTTAAGTCCTCCGATAGCCAGTTCCTCCTGTGGTCTTGCCCTTTTAAATAGACAATTTCCCAGCTACCAGGCCACTTCAACAGTGAGTCTGGCTTGATTTTTGCTAGTAATTGTGCAGTCACTCTCACATCTGCATGCTCCCCAGTTTCTGGCAGCATGAACACATGGGAACCTACTAATCTGGTCCCACTCTAGTGGCTGACACAAAATTCTGCTCACTCCAGGCTCAACAGTTGGTGATATCGAGGCACCCTGTCTCCCCAGGGCAATGGCTAACACTCAGACTCTCATTTGGTTCAGGTGCTGCACCATGGCTACATGAGCCTCTTTTACCTAAGATCTCACTGTTGTTCTTGTACTGGCACCCTCATATGTAATATGTCCAACATCCCCTGGAAGCAACTACAACTGCCAAAGATTTTTTAGTTTTCATGCATCTTGATCAGTTTCATACTTGGACACAAGGGCTGGTGCTTTTTTGGGACAGCCTTAGGAAGGGTCTGAACAGGGTTTCACTTCCTCCGTATGCTTGTTTTAGGTTCCTGTCTGCATTTGTCCCCCTGTTCTGTGGACCTGTGAAACTGATACAACAGACTGAAGGTTCTCCTATAATGGGCCTGCGAGTAGCCAGAGCAGGATATTATTATTTGGGCTTCTCCATCTGCCATGGTCTCTCATGGGTCATTTGTTACTATACAGACAAGATTGTTTTATTTGACCCAATAATTTAAGTGGAAACGTATACAAATGAGCTCTCAGTGTGGCCAGTGGAAATCCAGTTATTATGGTCAATGAAGTCAGTGAAGTTATTCAGCCAAATAAATGTATAAACTAACTAATTTTACCTAATCCACTTATTGTACTTACTGTACTAGGCTTATTTCTTATAATAATAATAATAATAATAATAATTTCATTTAAGATCCTATAGGATATATGAATTCCTTGCAAGTGTCTAGTAGATGTGACTTAGGACTAATAGAACACCTGTTCTCTTCCAAAGATGTTACTAACAGTTACGACATCTTTTAGGTTCTCAAGTGACAGCAGTCATATTAGAATCTTAGAATCAGAGCAGGAAGGGATGACAAGGATCATCGGGTTCAAGTCCTGGCTTCACACATAAGACTAACTGAAAATTAAACTGTATGTCTGAGAGCATTGTTTAAATCTTTCTTGAACTCCAGCAGGTTTGGTGCTGTGACTACTTTCTTGGGAGCCTCTTCCAGCACCCAACCACTCTCTTAGTAAAGTATCCTAACATTCAGTCTGAACTTCCCCTGACTCAATCTCATGCCATTTGAGTATCCTATCACTTGTCACTAGAGAAAATTGATCATACAATCATTTGAGTTGGAAGGAATCTTTAAAGTCTCTCTAGTGAAACTCCTCTGCAATGAAGAGGGACATCTACTGCTATATCTGGTTGCTCAGAAACCCAGACAGCCTGACCTTGAATGTCTCTGGGAACGGGCCATACAACAAATCTCTGGGCAACCTGTTCCAGAGTTTCACTATCACTACTGTAAAAAAAAAAAAAAAAAAAAAAAAACAACCAAAAAACAGTTAAATTAAATCTGATCTAAATCTCCCTTCTTTTAGTCTGAAACCATTTTCTTCTGTCCTGTTACAACATACCCTGCTGGAGAGTCGGTCTCTTTCTTTCTTGTAGCTTCCCTTTAGATGCTGAACAGCCTCTAGCAGGTCTCTGACGGATCCTTCTATTCTTCAGGCTGAACAGTGCTAATTTTCTCAGTCTGTCCTCAAAGTGGAAGTGTTCCATCCCTTGTATCATTTTTGTGACCCCCTTCAAGATGAGCACCAGCAGGTACATCTCTCTTGTACTGATGACTTCATATCTGTACACATTACTCCAGGTGAGATCTCACCAGCACAGACTAGAGGGACTGGATCACTTCCCTCATCCTGCTGACCATATCTCCTACCCTCGTGAGGAAGATATAGACCACCATGAGGTTGCCCCATAGTATCCTCTAGGATATCTAGGCTGATCAAAGCAAGTGATTTCTACCACTCCTTTTACATCTTCCCCTCTAGAACTATCACTATCATCTCCATAGCCCTTCTTTGGATGCTCTCTAACAGCTTAATGTCCTTATGTTCAGGTGCCTGGAACTAGACTTGAGGAGAAGCCACAACCACAAGGAGGAGAATAGGACAAATTCTCCCCTTGACTTCATAGTAATGCTGTCTCTGATATGCCCTGGGTAGAATTGGCCACTCTGGGGCCTTGGGAAGCCCCACCTGTGACTGAAACTAGCCCAAGGTATTGTCATTTTGACTCCTCCTATGAGCCAATTACTCGCCCATTGTATGATGTATTTATCTAGCTGTATGCTGGACATTTTGTCAAGTTGGATGCTGTGAGAAACAGTACTAAAAGTTTTGCTGCAATACAAATGATTGCATCTATTGCCTTCCTCAAGACAAATATACCAGTAATTTTGTCATAAAAGGAAATGAAGTTTCTTAAACAGGATATTCCCCAGTGAATGAGTGACCCCAATGACCAATTAATACATTGTCTTTCAAGTGTTTTTCAGTACATCTCCCTCTAATCTTCTCCATAATTTTACCAGGCACTGAGGTGAGCCTGATAGGTTTGTAATTACCAGTGACTTCTTTTATTGTCTTTGAAAACTGGAATGACATTTGCCAGCTTTCAGTTAACTGGGACATTTCCAGACTCCAAAGACCGTCAAATAATTATTGAAAGAGGTCTCATAGAATCATCAAATAGTTTATATTAGGAAGGACCTTAAACATCACATAGATCCGAACCCCTTGCTGTGAGGCAGAGTTGCCAGCCATTTGATTGGATTTCCCAGGGCCCCATCCAGCCCAGCTTTAAACCTCTCCAGGGCATTCCACAGCTTCTCTGGGCAGCCTGTTCCAGTGCCTCACCACACTCTGTATGAAAAATTTCTGCCTAATGTCTAACCAAAATCTGCCCTCTTTTAGTTTTAAGCCATTCCACCTTGTCCTATCACTATCAGACTGTGTAAAAAGTCAGCCACCTTCCTATTTATAAGTTTCCCTTAAATACTGGAAGGTTGCAATATGGTCTCCCTGGAAACTTCTCCAAGCTAAACAAGTCCAGTTTCCTTGGCTTTTTTTTTCATAGGAGAGGTGCTCTAGGCCTCTGATCATCTTCATGGTTCTCCTCTGGACCTTCACATCTTCAATCCATCGACCTGCTGGCCACACTTGTTTTATGCAGCCCAGGATACAGTTGGCTTTCTGGGTTATGAGGACATCATTTTGTAGAAGTTGTGTAGACTGCAGTATCGGTCAGTTATTCACTACTCACAGGGAAATAAAATACTTTATATCTCTCTTTATTTCTCATGTCTCTAATTGCATATGGACATAAAGTATTTTTTCTCTGTGAAAGTGCTTTCCCTGTGTAATCAAAAACACATGGAACTTCCTAGACCCAGAAGCAGTGTGCACAAGGCAATAAGGTCCCTGTGTCAAACATATATTCATATTTGATAAACATGTATTGGTTTTATATTCCATGAAGTTCACTTCCATTTTATACATTGGTTTAGCTTTCTGAACTTCTAGACAGTTGGCTTTGTCAAAACTTCCACTTAACGCTCATTGAACTAAAGTACCTAGGACAGCAGGCAACCCATAATTTGGGGTAATGAATTTTAAGGGCTTTAAAATTACATTAGTTTTTACCATTGTTCATTCTATTTCTGTGGACCTATGCTTGTGCTCTATAATACTCTGTGTTTCTCAGACATTTTCAGTGTGCAAAGAAAGTACATCTGTGTTGACCACAGTAAAAAAATTGAAGGTGATTTTAGGTTGCTTTTAGCTCATGAATTGGCAATAAATTACATTAATCTTCCCCAAGTCAAGTCTGTTTTGTCTATGATGGTAAATGGTGAGCAGTCTTCCCATCCTTATCTCAACTCAAGATATTTCATCATACTTTTCTCCCTCTGTCCTGATGATGAAGGGGAATGGTAGCCACTCGGCAGCTAGCTAGCATGAATACACAAGAGAAGATGACAAAAAACTACTCCTGGAAATCTTTTCCATGAAAACGAATGACAAGAAAGTCCTCTATAAGTGGGAGCAACCAGCTCACAAGGGGGAAGAGATACTTGACGAAACTGATAACCTTGTAAGATAAAGTGCCTGACTTGATAGAGAAGATAATAATAGTGAATAATGTCTACCTGGACATCAGTAAGGCTTTTGACGTTGTTCCCTGTAATATCCCCATAGACAAGCTGAGAAAGTATCAGCTAGATTAGCCAGTCCCTGTAGGTGGGTCTACTAGGAAGACAGTAATTAGCAGCGGTACCCCAGGGGCTGATACTGGCTCGAAGACTGATATCTTCATTGATGGCCTATACAATGGACCAGCATGCACTCTCCATGTGTTTACACATTACACAGTCACAGATTAATAAGTAGAGTGGTAGGTACATCAGATCACTGTGATGCCATACAGAGGGATCTGGACAGGCCGGAGAAACAGATTGACAGGGATCTGATTAAGTTCAGTGAGGAGAAGTGCAAAATCCTGCATCTGGAGAGCATCAGTACATGCTGGGGGCCACACAGCTGGAAAGCAGCTTAGCAGTAAACAAGTTCTGGTGAAAACCAATCTGAAATCTCCCCGAAGAGTTTCTTATCTCTAAAATGTGAGCTCATGACCTTGGAAAGCTGGAGTTAAAAATTCTGTCAACAAATTCATATGAAGATAGAAGTTTATAAGTCAAATAAGACTATAAATTGAGCGTAGAAGAAGGAAGAGCTTGATGTCATATATGATTTATAACATATTAATACTTAAAAACCATCCGTACAACTTGAATTGTTTCAGATGGCCATTCAAATAGAAGTCACATCTTTTGTGGCACATAGGAGAGAAGCAATGAGTTAAAAGTAGGGTTGATTGTGTGTAATGTGGCTGTATTCTGGCTCTGCCTGTGCCATCAGCTGCCCAGCCAAATGACTGCAATGGCAAAATTGTAGGGGCAACATTTCTTTCACTCCACTTTGATTGGTTTGCATGGTTTGCTATATGAATTGGAAGTGAGTAGAAAGTATAGTTAAAATGTTTTATTGCCTGGGGCAGGAAAATAATTAGGACTTGTTCTGGCTGCTTGCCTTGGCATGTCAACAACGGTGACCATAGTTAAAAGACTGTTTGGCAATGCTTTTGCTGTTAGACTTTTTTGAAATACATGAAAAAGCTTTCATGCCTGTTAAGAGAAAAAAGACTATTAAGCTATGAACTTGTGAAAAGAAAAAAAAAATAAAAAAAAAAAAATAAAAATCAGCAAACATATTTTTTCATAAAATGAAGAAAAAAACCCCATAAGTGACAGCAGTTCAGGCTCATGAACACTATTAATGTAAAAGGCAGAAAAATCTTATGAAGTAATTATAATGCTTCCACTGTGATATTTTCATATTACATCTATTATTTTCTTCTTCTATATGTAGCTGTCACCTCACTTCCTCTTGGTTACTGACTTAAATCAGCCAAAAATTGGTTGCCAAAATTTACATAAATTTATATATTTAAAATTAACTGGTCAACTACTTTTACAGTTTTATTCTCATTAGGAAAGATCCCTATCTAGGGAAGATAAACTATACCATTTGTATTAGATATGTAGATGCTTTTAGATGCAGCTATTTCTTTCCAACAAGACTATATTGATGAATAATATAATGTTACCATATTAAAGCCATGATTGTGGATTATATAGCAAAAGAAAATAATATAAAAATTAGTGCGACCAGTACAAAATACATTCTGAAAGATTATTTGTAAAGTTGTATACTGAATGCAGCAACTAGAGCCTTCCCACAAATAGATTGGATGTAAGTTTTCTTTATGTTTCTATGACCCTTTATGTCTCTATGACCCTTTTCAGTTACCAGAAGTACAGTCTTTACTGTGACAGCAAAAAGGAAGTAGAAAGCAGCTTTTTTTTCCCTGTCCTTAGTATCATTTTCTCTCAAAAGCGAAATGGCAAAAAGCAACATTGTTACATATGTAGTCAGTAATTGTCTTCTGAGGCATAGGTATGAGGGAGAGGGTTAAGTCTTTTAGAAACATAATAGAAACATTCACTGAAAGGTCACTGATGTCACAACATCTAGAACCTTAAAATTTCTAAGTTAAAATTCATAAATAGTGAAGTCTTTTATGATTTAAAACAACTACATAAGCTATTTGTTTCATAGCATTTTAAGCATCTATAACATAAATATTTGCTCTTCAGGCTCTATTCATAGGAAATGGAGACAAGTAGGCATTTTGAAATGAATGGTTGCTTTGTTCTCATTTCCTGTGAGGTAAACTGAATTGCAGAGTAGAAGCACTTATTGCTCTCTGTCAGACATAATAGTATTCTAGATGGCTGTCTTGGATATAGATATTAGTATGGTAAACACAGTTGGATGAGCCGAACTTCATCTTTCATCGAAAGTCTTTCTCTGAAGTCTAAGACCAGATGTATAGCAAGTATTGCTTAGCATGACAGTTACATCCACTCTGAATAATGACATAAGCTCTTTTAAGACATATAAGGAGTTTTGGAATAAATTAATCTTTCATTCATACATTTACAGAGGAAGCACTTTCTCAGTTCTTACCACTGGGCTCTTTTGTTTGTTTGTTTAGTAAATATATATGTAATAACAAGGGGGGAAAAAAAAACCCAACAACTGTACAATAGTGTGAATGTCATTCAGTTATGAAATGAGATTAGTCAGGGACTAGCTACTGCCAAAATTATAAAATGAATACTGTTCTGTGTACAGCCCGTGCAATTGAAACTGCAACCTCAAATATGATTAGATTTTGCAGCAGACATTTTATACCTTTGCAGATCACTCTCTTAATCAACAAAAGATTTTTCATAGAATGAACAAGTTTTTTTGTATGTTATGAACATGAACAAGAATCAATTTTAAATGTAACATGAATATCAGAGCTAATCCTCAACTCAACACCTAGTAGAAATTTTATTGTCTCTCTGAAGGACTGACAACCCTTAGGAAATCCCTTTTCAGGAAATAGATGACAATTCATGTAAGCAATACTGTCTGTAGCAAGAAACAGTTTACACTATAGTAAAAGGAAAGGATGCCTGTGAATAAGACAGTTGACACACTCCACTGGCGATTCATCTTCGCAAACATTTATTTTCCCTCGGGATTTGTGTAGTATATAGAGAAAATAATTAAAAAAAAAATGGTTTCATAAAAAATAAGCAATTTAGTTAAAGCTTACTGCAAGTTCCAATATTTTGCTGAGTTAAGGAATGCTGGTAGACTTTTTACAATAATAGCCAAATAAGTTGTCTGGGAAAGGCACACATATAGAAAATATATATTCACAATTATATTAATGCTAAACATTTTTCATAGTTCCAGCTAATGCTGTTTGTGGTTACTCAATCCTTTCAAATAGACGCGTTAGTTTTCTTAAGTTGTATTTTGCACTAGGTGTCATGGAGTTATCTAGATCAGTCTATGTCCATGACAGGGGGGATGTAGGTTCCTTGGGCCCCCTGGTCCCCCCTAGTCCTCTCTCCCCTTCTCCCCCCCCCCCCCCCCCCCCCCCAAAAAAAAAAAAAAAAAAAAAAAAGGGAAGTGAAAAGGGAAAGGGGTACACTGCCAGCCAGTGAGAGAAAGTGATCCCATGACTTCCGTGACACATCTTCCTTCTCTGACCATGAAGTCCCCTGGGATATGTAGTTCTTATTCTCTTTTGGGAAACAGGTATCTGAAAAGTTGTCGATCCACAGAACTGGAGTACTAACTCTTTAATTACCTGTGCTCTACATGATGTTATGATACGGAGTACCAATAGTAAAATTACAAAGCCATGACACTAGGTCATCTGATCCTTTTTTTTTTAATCAAAGAATAGTTAAATGGCATAATCTACTCTAAAGATTTTATAAAAGTTTTGTTAGACAATATTCCACTGCTGTGATTAAAAAAAAAAAAAAAAAAAAGGCAAACAATGAATGATCAAGTAATATAAATATTAAAGTCACATTTTACAAGTAAATGTTGATAGATACACTGAGATAATATCTCATATGTGTGATTTTCAGCATTAATAAACTAAAAAGTTTTATTAAATAAAATACTAAAAGTATTTGTACTAACTATCAATTGTGATGTGGACTCAAATATTATTGAGGTTATACTAAGTTCTAGTAAGTTCTATTGCAGTGTAAATAATTGTTTCAGCTACAGTCTTGTGTGAAATTACAAATGGTTTTCTTCATGGTGTGACATTTGATGCTATGTTGTGTCTTTAGGAGAAAAACAATGTTGACAGCACATTAATGATTTAGTTGTTTTTGAACATTGCTGTAATGAACCAAGGGCCTTTCAGTTTCTCACTTTTTTTGTACAGGGGGGCTGTAGAGGCACAATGAGCTGGGAAAGGTCAGAATCAGGACAGCTGACCTAAATGGGCCAAAGGGATAGGATATTCCATACCAGATAACATCATGTGAAGAAAGTTATTACATTGTGTGAAGTTAGCTGGTGGTGTTAAGGCTGGTGATACTTGGAAACTGGCTGGGCATCAGTCAGTAGTTGGTGATAAGTTCCTTTGTACATCACTTGTTTTGTGTATATATATATATGAATAATAATAATTATTATTACTGATTTTTCTCTTTCTTTTCTGTGCTAGTAAGTAGTTTTCATCTCAATCCATGAGATATATAACTTTTTTTTTTTTTTTTAATTGTTATTATTATTATTCTCTCCCCCATCTCACTGAAGTGGGGAGAATGTGACTGAAGGGATGTGTGGTGTTCAGCATCTTGAAAGGTTAAACAACAACAGAAATGATAGTGGCAAGACTGGACTGTCACAAAGTTTGTGCCAGGTGGACTGCTTGAATGCTCACACAGGAACAGAAAGAACACTGTATGAAAGTTTATTGGGACTTACTGAATCAATATGAGGCTGAAGGTGACAGTTTCCTCTATCACACCATTACTCTTGATTAGACATGTTGTCACCAGTATGAGCTAGAGTCCAAATGGCAGACTGTGAAGTGATGACATGTAAATTCCTCATCAAAGAGAAAGTTCAAGACATAGCCCTGAGTGAGTAAAGTGATATGTACTGTCTTTTGTGATAGAAAAGGATAACACTTCTGGGTTTCCTGGAGCCCGGAAAAAAACTTGAACTCTGACTGCTATATTGTGATGTAAACTCAGTTGAAAGCTTTAACATCTAGAATCAGGCCAGATACGAAGACATACTTTTTCATGCTACCCAATAATGCCAGTCCCCATACCAGTCTGAAGATCATGGAGCGCATTACCTGCACAATCTTGGTTGGACTGTCCTACTACACTCACGATATTGTCTGGATTTGGTGCTTTCTGGCTTTCTTCTGTTCAGATTGTGTGATCAACATTTTTCCTCTCAACATTTTCCTATCATCATAGCAGCTGTGAAACAGTGAGTCACTTGCAGATTTATTATGAGTGTGGAGTACAGTTTCTTGTTCATCTCTGGTAAAAATGCATTGATAATGCTGGTGACTATGTTAAAAATTAGTGTTTTGTAGCTGAGAATTTTCTCTATAAAGAGTGTTATTGTGTACTTTGCATCTGTTGTAGTTTCTAGGAGATAAATAGGAGGCATTACTTTTGGTGAGACCTATGTATTTAATCTCTTGTACCTTGAGAATGAGGAGGTTGTGTCTACACTTGCCATATTCCAAGTTGTTATCAGTAGATAGCCTAAGAACAAGCTGTGCTCAGTGTTCTTTCACATTCCGTTGAGGTCATCAACTTTGCCTCTGTGAAGCAGGCAAGCAAAGGGGGAATTCTAAGCAACCACTCTGGGGAATATTGCTAGATAAACTTGAAATTGAATCCTTCTGACAAAGCTTTATTAGTAGCAAATATAGATGAAGTCTGGGTACCTTAACATTAAATAGTGCTGACAAAGGCAGCTAAGTCAGAAAGAAACAATGTTAGGTCCAGAGCCACTGTTAATTGAGCTCTTTCATTACTGTAAATATGTCAATGCATGCTGGATTATGCTTGTTTTAATTTCTTTCCAGTTTCCAAATTAAATTAATACATATCTTTAAAAACAATCAAATAATTTTTTTCCTAAAGTTACTTTCCCTTTCTGACAGCTATACGAAGCAAATAAGTGATCTGCATGGCTTTCAGTAGGAGGTGAGTCATGTTATGAAAACAGTTGAAATCTGATGGAAAATACATATTATATGTTATCCTGAGGAAGAATTTCTGATGTGATCAAAAAGATGAAAATTGTAATCAATGCCATTGTAACACCGGTGATTTACATTGACTGATACATCAAAACAAGTTCTCAACAGAATAATGAGTGTATACATGTCAATCAATTCTTTCTTTCTTTCTTTTACTCAAATTCCTCAACTTCACAAGGGAATTGCATTACAACAACAAAACATATTTCACTTCCAAGTAATCTATCTACTTGTGAAGTACAGAATAGAGGTGAATGAATGAATGAATGAGTCATCAACTGACTGCTGCAGAAGAAATAATGGACAGGGTTAAATTTTACTTTAATTTTGGGTTCATGCTCATCTGATTTAGGCTTATCTTACTTTTAATACATTTCAGATGTCGGAATCAGATTTTAATTAGGCAAAAAATAATAGCCACACTTGAACTACACAGTTGAAAACACTTCTAGATTTGAAATACAGCAGCCTGCACATCAAAGGGAAAAGAAACAGGGCATCTCTGTCTTCACTGGAGCATGAGTTCTAAAGAACTGGTAACATATATGGATAAAATATAATTTGTAAGGGGTGGTTTGGCAGTTTCAAATGTTATGAAGAGAAAAAGAAATGTGAAATTTGATGTCATCAAGCTCTGCTACATTCCATTTTGTGGCTCAGTTTTCTACTCAAAATCAAGTGCTGCAGTGCCTGGCTGAAAACTCTTGTTAATATTGCAATGAACTCCAATGGAGCACCCTTCCATACTTGAAGAATAAAATTTTTGGATAGCTAAACAACTAACTGTATTTTTTATTTTTCCGTTTTGTTTTGTTTTTCCTTATGTTTTTCTTCCTCAGTATGTGTGCTTAGCTCAGTGGTGACTTCAGCTGTGGACAGGAAACAATATAAAATCTTTTGACATACATTTTCAAATATAGTTAAAATGTCAAGAATATTTTATGCAGAAAGCTAGGGCCACCATTTCACACTAACTGTAGTCCAAGAAGTCTGTGATGGAGTTCTTCATGGTTCTTCAGACCATCAAGGAGATTGAGCCATACACTTAGAGGTGAGGATTGTGCTGTAACATCTGTTTGATGGCTGTGGGGTCTTGGTCACACCTAATATCTTTATGATACTAAAATGTTGTACTTTGTCCATAATCTGAGAAATGTCTCAGAAAATGCCTCTCACTCTGACGGTAAACAGCTACTTGTTTTACTGGAGCCTTCAACAATGACAGTGAAGGAGAAATAGTCCATGAGGAACTACCACAGAGGATTTCCCAACAGGAACCCTGGTCTCAGGATTTGTAGAAATTGCCCACAGAGCAGTTTCTGTATTGATTGTTGAGTTTCTTGCAACGAGACTAATACAGGCTCCAAAGAAGTACTCTTTGGCTCAAGTGACCCAAAAATTCTCCCTATAGTGATTACTTTCCTTAAAGCCCAGAGCTCCAGAGCCCTTCCAAGTCCATGCCCTAGGGTTCACACCACAAAAATCTCATTACCACCAGGAGAATGAGAATATTCTCCACAAGGAATTATTCTTATTTTCCTTATGAATTGCTTTTAAGCAGAGGCTTCCATCTAAGGCCCTTGACTAAGGTGAAATTTCAGCTGTGTTGCAGTGATGTCTATGTCTAGGCACCTACTCCATTGATCTGCAGCCTGATGTACATTTGATTTGCGACTACAAATATTCTTGGACTAGGGGCTGTGGCTGGTTGTCGTCCTGTACCAACCCTGATCCCTTGCTTGGAGCTCCTGCCCTGATGACATAGGAGTACCCTGTAGCTTCTGGCTTCCAGAGATAAGACAGCCTGCACTACACCTTGACAGTACTCATACATTTTACAACAGTTTTGATGCTATCATATGATTTACACTCATACAGTCATAAAATATGCATTTTACCTGTATATTGAATTTTGTATTTCAACAAAGTTACTCTTTTAACAGAGCTGTCCTAATACAGAAAAGTTATCCGGAGTACTGGAATTCCGTGTGTAGCTTTTGGGTGAAGCTTTTCTGGATTAACTGGGCTGGGCTACCCACCAGCGTTGTGAATTCCTGGAATATCTTGAGACTTGATCCACTTAGACAATGCCTCAAAGTACCATCAGTACTGTCTTGGGAATATCAAATGAGAGACTGGTGCCTAAGGATAGACAAGAGTGACTAGATCAAAAAGGCAGTCTCACAGAAGGCCCAACTCCTAAAGGCCCTCAAGTTTCATGATTTTGTTTTTTCACCAGCAGAATGGAACTTAACGTCTAGAGTCTTTATTTGACTATAAAACTAGAGCATTTCCAGAGAAGAGAGGAGTGAGTGGGTAGCCCTCACTTTGAGGTAAAGAATTTTAAGGTATTTTAAATTCCAGTAGATTTTACAATTGTTCATTTTATTTCTATAGACCTGTATTTGTTCTCTACAGTACTTTCTGTTTCTCAGATACCTTCAAGATCCAGACAAAATACCAGTGTTTACCACAGTAAAAAAACAGTGACATTCATGCTGGTAGGCATGGCTGTATCTAGTCTTATGGAGTGTCTATGTGAAAACCCTCATTAAAAATGATCCAGTACTATATCTCACTGTATTGAAGTCTGTAAATCTTCTTTCTTTTATTATTTCAGTCAATAAGATTATTATTTCAGTCAATAAGTCTCAAGAACTGTTAAAAATGTACTCTTTGTAGTACTACTTGCACCAGCAAATTTTATATGTGAAGCTAATGTAATTCCTTTACAGTCAATAACACATTCAAAAAGAATAAAATATGTCTACTTTCAGCATTCAGTATTCTTTGGAAAAACTCCTATAGTTTTGTTTTTGTGTCTTTCTTACACCTATCACTAACAACCATAATCAAATCCAGACTTTTTATTCAGTCAAATGTTTATCATATTGCAGCCACAACTCTTGGCTCAGGATGAAAGCACTAAGAGTAAACTGCTGCTTCACACTTAGCTGGAGCTCTACTAGGCCAAATGACAGTCTTTTAATTTTATTTGCATTAAAAGATACTGGGAAAGGAGGGAAAGCTGTACAGCATTTGTGTAATACAAAATCCCTAGAATCAGTTTTGCTTTTCATATTAATTAGATGGAAATTGTCTATACAGTTTTTTTAAGACCTATGAACTCTTGAGATGAAGTTAGTTTTTGCTGCAGCTATTTATTAACATGAACACTTTCTGGCTTTGTCTACTGTATCTTACCTAAAGCTTACTCGGCCAGCTGGCCTCAGAAAGAATGCACAACTCATTAGAACATGGAAAAAATATGCCTGGCATCACCATTCCAATTCCTGCATGATCAACCCCGACTTTACAAAGAAATTTCAGAAGTTCTCTGTTGCCAGGATATCAATAGAAGCCGGGAAGAAAGCCAGAAGAGGTCAAAGACAATCTTGCTAAGGGCTAGTTTTCTGGGTAAAAATGAATAATTTTCACCTCCCTCAAAACATCTGCCCAATGACATGTATGGTCCTTAAACATCAGACGTTTGCATCTGAATTCTTGCTTTCAGCAGACTCATATGTTCATTCTCCAAGCTGCAGGTAACAAAAATATAGAGAAGTTTCTAGGCTCTAGGCAGGATCAGGAGGAATTATACTTTTATACTTTATTTCTGACAATTGAGTAAAGATTTAAAAATAAATAAACAAATAAATAAAAATCATTTCTGATGAGCTTTGAAGGCTTTCTCAAAAAAAAAAAAAAAAAAAAAAAAGGAAATGAAGTTTTCCTTTGTATATTGTTCTTACCTCAATCCAGCCCAAGTAATTTCCACAGACACTGAAATAAGGTCTAAGTCTTGGGAATTATTTCAACTGAATGAATCTTTTTTTAATTTTTAGAAGAGTGATTAAAAAAAAAAAGAAAAAAATAATGGGTTATCTTAGTTACTGCTTAAGGTAATCAGTACTATTTGGTTCGAGATAGCACTGGTCATTAACAAGCAGAGATTTCCTGAGGGACTATGGAGGCTTTAACTTTTCCATTATTTTCATGATCTTTTATTGTGTTGTCATGGCTTTGTCATTTTTTGCTATTGGTATTCCACATCATAACATCATGTGGAGCAGAGAACAAGAACCACATGTCCCAGAGGACCTCATGGTCAGAGGGGAAAATACATCACAGAAGCGACGCTCTCTCTCTCACTGCCAGGCAGCGGGTGTGGGTGTGCTTCCAAGCTGTGCGCCTTCACTTTCAATGTAGGCTTCTCAATCTTCGGAAAACTCTCTCTCTCTCTTATTTTACTTGATTTATTAGCCTCAATTTCAATTAGCTTGTATTATATTGTGCTATCTTGAATTCTCATATCATAGTTAGTAAAATAAGTTTTCTTCCTTAGATCGTTGCCGCTGCTCTGTTTGTTTCCTTGAGCCTAGCTCCCATCTCCCTTTGCCTTTTCCCTTCCCATTTTTGGGGTGAGGGGGCCCACGGGCCTACTGCCCCTGTCAAGGACATAGATTGATCTAGATAACTCCCCAACATGTGTTTATATTACTAAATTAAATAGTGACACCTGGGCACTGTCATACTTCTGTTTATAATCCTTTATTTTATGGAAAAACATGATTTTACATGTGCCTAGAATGGAATTGTACTGAAACAATCAGTACTCTCCCAAGAACTTTCCAGAAGTGATAAGCAGAGATTTGGCACTGACTATCAATTATTTGTCATACTAATATAAAATGCAGCCTGATTAGGATGCTGAACAACTTTAATAACAAACAGGTGGGGAAAATCTAACCAGTTTCAGGGACAGAAATCTTTACCTTGTCATTGTCTAAGTTAGCAGGAAAGGCAAAGACCATGTGCTGTATTCCACATACCATTATTTTCTGCTCTTTAATTTCCTTGCTATTGTTTGGATTGCAGCCACTGTTCCATGAAACGTGTTTATTTTGGAAATATTACACATTTCAGGCTTTTTTTTTTGCTTTTTTTTTCCCCCACTCTGGTAGATGAAGAGAGTAGGCTGAGAGTTTTATAATGTTTAGTGGGGTTCTTTTTTTCTTTTTTCTTTTTTTTTTCTTCTCTTCTCTTCTCTTCTCTTCTCTTCTCTTCTCTTCTCTTCTCTTCTCTTCTCTTCTCTTCTCTTCTCTTCTCTTCTCTTCTCTTCTCTTCTCTTCTCTTCTCTTCTCTTCTCTTCTCTTCTCTTCTCTTCTCTTCTCTTCTCTTCTCTTCTCTTCTCTTTTCTTTTCTTTTCTTTTCTTTTCTTTTCTTTTCTTTTCTTTTCTTTTCTTAACTAGACTACTGTGCTTATTCCTTTTCTTCCTTACACTCTGGACATGAAAACATAAGGAAAAACAAAACAAACAAACAAAAATACTTATTTTCACCTAAGTCAGAAAGAGAAATAAAAGGGATGGAATAAAAAAAAAAAAAAAAAAAAAAAAAAAGATAAAAGCGGAGTCAAGCAAAGATAATTTGTCTCTTTCTTATTTCTCTTAACCCCCCTACCCCCTTTTTTTTTTTTTTTTTAAATTCACTTTCATTTCCCCCCCCACACCCCTCCCCCCAAATGGCATGAAGGCAGCTATGAAAAGAAATAAGTTAGACTTCTTCAGTTTTCACTGAAAGTAGGCAATTTTTTCCCCTTCTCCTTCATATTTCAAAATCATGAGGTTTCCACATCATTTACTTTCATTTAAAAATGTGCAATTATTTTAAAAGATATCCTTAAATATCAATTTCACATGAATTTACTGGAATAGGAACATACAGAAAAGACACTAGCACTTATTCCCATTGTCTATTTGAACACTTCTTGACACTATGTCTATGCCTAAGCATTGAATGAAGTGAGATAATAACATTTGTTTAATAATATATCTCTCATACATTCCTTGACATGCTTATAGCTTGTCCTGAAAACACCAGTCCTATATGAACAGAAATTTTTCAGAAAGGATGCAGTAAGCATTCATAGACTTTTAATTCATTTTCATACTTCTCCTCCAAATTTCCACTAGACTAAATAATCTTCAAATGGCTAACTTAGTGGAAGGTGAATCCTGGCTTTAAGACTTGAACAAAGAATAGCTCATGAAGGAAAGCTTCATTAGAATAATACCAGAAAATGCAAATTGGTTTATTCAGTTCTGTTCAATAGCTACTACATCTTTTTCTCCTACTTTCTCTTGTCCCTATGCAGGTATTACATTTTATGTAAGGTAAAATATGTCCAGGGAGCAGGTCTTCAAACTATTTTTATTAGTTCGGAATTTTAAGATAGTCTTTGAAAGGTCTTGGGAAAGCAAAGTGTTAGTCTTTTTGTAAAAGAAAAATCTATGCCAAACTAGTAAATATGTTGGCACAAGGAAACACATGCTTTTCCACAGATCTAAATGTATCTTCATTTATTAGCTATTGTGGAAGCGACTTTTTTTTTTTTTTTTTTCAGAAAATGTATCAGAGAAAACCGACATAAGTTACTTATGAACATCATGTAAAATTAGTTGAATTATGCGATCTCTAGAATCTAGCCCTGTTACTAAGAAAAAGTTATTGTTTTAAGGGGAAACTGAAAATGAATACTTAGATAATATGAATAAAAACATCATTAATTTTAAATGATTTAGAAATATTCATTAGGGAATTAAATAAGGTGTTTTGTTTTTCTTGTTGTTGTAGATTCTTTTTTTTTTTTTTTTTTTTTTTTTTTTTTTTTTTTTTAACCTCTTGTATTAACTACCAAAACTTAATAGTATTTAGTTGTAAGGATTCGGTAATCTCCCTTTTTCCTGTGCCTTTGGAGGAAAAGCACAAGGAAAAATACTTCCTTACTACAGAGATATTAACTGAAAAAGTGTATTAGACAGTATAAGAAAAAATGCAGCACAAACATTACATTTACAGAGGTGTTAGCACACAATGAAAATATTCTGTTCAGAAGAAAAAAAAAACATTCTATTTTTCAAGGCCGAAGTTTCTATAAGAAAATAGTTTGTGCTACTGAAATGTAGAATTACTCAGGTTGGAAAAAACCTCAAAGATCATCAAGTCCAACCACAGCCTAACCATAGTGCCCTAATTCTAACAACCCTCTGCTAAGTCATATCTCTGTGCACCACATCCAAACTGCTCTTAAACACATCCGGGAACGGCGACTCAACCACCTCCCTGGGGAGCCTATTCCAGTGTTTAACTACCTTTTCTGTAAAGAAGTGTTTCCTAACATCCAACCTAGACTTACCTTGGTGCAACTTGAGGCCATTTCCCCTCATCTTGTCACCTGTCACCAGTGAGAAGAGACTTGCTCCACTCTCACTGTAAGCTCCTTTCAGATACCAGAAGAAAGCAATAAGGTCTCCCCTCAGCTTCCTTTTCCCCAGACTAAACAGCCCCAGCTCCCTCAGCCTCTCCTCATAGGGCTGATTTTCCAAGTCCTTCACAAGCCTTGTTGCCCTTCTTTGGACCTGCTCCAGAACCTCAAACTCTTTTCTGTATTGAGGTGCCCAAACTGAACACAGTACTTGAGGTGAGGCCTCACCAATGCCGAGTACAGGGGCAGGATGACTTCCCTAGTCCTGCTCACCACCCCATTCTTGATACAAGTCAGGATGCCATTGGCCTTCTGGGCCACCTGGGCACGCTTCTGGCTCATATTCAGCCAAGTGTCCATCAGCACACCAAGGTCCCTTTCCATCAGGCAGCTTTCCAGCCACTCCTCCCCAAGCCTGTAGGGTTGCCTGGGGTTGTTGTGACCAAAATGCAGGACCCGACACTTTGCCCTATTGAAACTCATGCCATTAACCTTGGCCCATAAATCCAGTCTATCCAGGTCCCTCTCCCCTCTCCCCTCTCGCTTCTCCCCTCTTTCAGATCAACACTCCCTCCCAACTTCGTGTCATAGAATCACAGAATCGCAGAATCGTAGAATCATAGAATCATAGAATCACCAAGGTTGGAAAAGACCTACAAAATTATCCAGTCCAACCATTCACCTATCACCAATAGCTCCCACTAAACCACATCCCTCAACACAACATCCAATCTGCAAACTTACTGAGGTCATCTGCAAACTTACTGAGGGCGTACTTAATCCCCTCATCAAGATAATCAGTGAACATGTTAAACAGAAGCGGTCCCAGCACTGAGCCCTGGGGGACGCTGCTCGTGACCAGCTGCCAACTGGATTCAACTCCACTGACCACAACTCTTTGGGCCCTGCCATCCAGCCAGTGTTTCACTGTAAAAGGCCATGTTGTCGTGCCTTTGTCTCAAAAATTTGCTGAAGATGGACTATTCCATGCCAGTCCTGGCCAGGGATTGAGCAATCCCTTTCTCTAAAGATTTTGCTAACTGGAGGCAGCGAAAGAAAGATGAGCACCTTGATGACGTCTTTTGTCTGGACTTATCTTGAGAAAAATGAACCACACCTTGATGGTCAGGGCTTATCAAGAGAAGGATAAGCACCTTGATGGCCAGGAGAAAACATTTTGTCTAAACTCATCATCTTGAGGAAGAGAGCCATCTCGAAAGGGGAGGGTGGGGGTACTCACCTGACCCTTACCCAAGCCCCCGGGAATGTCACGTAGGCAGGAAAAAAAAACAGGATAAAAGGGTGCAGGAAAAATCATGAAGGGGTGAGAGGGAGAAGGGGAGAGAGAGAGAGATAGAGAGGGCTTACTGCCTTCAGATTCCTTGTTGCTGCTTTGCTGCCCTACTGTCTACGGACTCTCCTGGCCTTGTTGCACGAGACGCTGCTGCTTCCACCACCACCACCCGCACTGCTTGGCACCAGCCCGCTGCTCTTCATTGCCTGCTTGGACCCTGGACCAACGGATAATGGGACACTGCTGCATCGAGTTGGTGACTATCCCCGCTTACCACAATTCTTGCTTTTCTTCTTACCTTTTCTATCACCTGTTTCCCCTTTCCCATCTCCCTAAAAGGCTAGGATTTGTAATAAACTGGTTGGACCAGCATTTGAACTGTTGATTCTTAATCTCATGCTGGGTATATTAAAAGAATCTCCTCTCACTTCTATTAATTGGAGCGTGATATTCACCCAGCAGAGCATACACCCATCCAGACCATGGGCAGCCAGCTTCTCCACAAAATATCTTCAAGATATTTTTACATACCATTCCCACAGGTGGACCACAGACTAAATTTGATGAAGGAGGTACTCTGTCAGGATGACGATGCGCTTTGCTTACAGCATTTTGCTAGTACTTCTTAAAAAGTAAAGGAGAAATGATGATTTCTTGGACGACCTTGTAACTTGTCTAGCCAAGAAAAAAAAGAAAAAAAAAAAAGAAAACAAAAAGGAGGAGAACAAACATGCACATATGCGTGCTCTTAATAAAAGAAAATTTTAACTATTTTTTGCTTTCCCCCAGCAGTGAAATTGGGAAAGACAAGAGGAAGAGAAAAAGAAAATTTTAGGTAGGGATAAGAACTGTTTAATAAGTAGAAGTAGAAGAAGAGAAAAAGAAAATAAAATTATGTAATGCAAAGGCAATCACTCACCATCTCCCACAGGTAGACTGATGCCTAGCCAGTTCCTGAGCAAAGATGGCTCATGTCCCAAAATCCACTCTTTCTCCTTTGCACTGCTGAGCAAATGTTATAAGATATGGACTGTCTCCTCAGCTAGTTTAGGTTATCTGCCTTGTTGTGTCCTCTCGCAGACTCTTGTGCACTTCCCAATCTGTTTACCTGGTAGTGTAGGTTAAGAAACTGATAATAAGCCATTATCTGTTAAAATACTCAAAATATTCAACTATCATTCAAAACTACCTTTTAGGCTACAAAATCATTCTGAACCCTACAGACATACAGTAAATCAGTGGATCAGAATTCAATTTGCATGCAAGTAATATTGAAAAATAAGTATTTTTCTGTAGCTGACAAAGATTTAGAAGGGCAGAAAATAATAGTATGCTCTTGCATGTAATTTCCTGGGGCTAATCAGTATGAAATGTAATTTATATTGCACTTAAAAGAAGAGAGCTGTACAATTTCCTAACATTCTTTTTGTTTTACGTAATGAATGACTAAATGAAGTACCTTGTTAATGTTGCATTTGTGCAGGGAATCTCACCTTTTAACAAAAAGAAAATACTGGTATCTCTGATTTGAGTATTGAATATTACCCTCCAAAAATTAAAGATGTAGTGTTTAAATGAAGCTGTCAGAATAGATGTTCTGATTAGTTTATAAATTACGCTAGAGTACGTCAAACTCTTATATTTCCAGTGGTGGATTCACTTAAATTTAATGGGTTTCTGATGATCTTGTAGCAACCTACAATATCCAGTTCCTAGAGAATGACTAGAATATCTGTCTGGAAAGATCAAGTGGTCACTCTGCAGAAACAAAAAAAAAAAAAGACTTCTTGATGCACTGGTAGGATTCTTTGCACTTGCAATGTAGAAGACTATCTATATCCATTTAAGGTCAGTAAAAAGAAATAGGCAATCTAAGGACACAAGTAATCACAGTTATTTTAGAGATCTAAGCTAGACTCAAGTGAATCTTGAGCTAATGGTCTCTCTCTCTCTCTATTACAAGTAGAGACTAGAATAGACATTATAGGAACCAAGAGCACTTTCATTTTACACCTGTGTAACAGTATTAGCTCAAATTGTATGATACCTGCTCATTTAAAAATTCTGAAGCCATTCTCCAGCCATGGCTTCTATCAGTAACCCAATTTGGAAGAAGAATTTTGCGAATTGCTAGACTTTCATGATAGGGCCACAGTCTCAGGAACATGATCTGGCTCTCTGACAGGTAAATATGCAAAAGGTCCAAAGTACAGGATATTTATTATTTTTTTACATTCAGAAGAACTCAACATGATTGTGATATTCATGACTTCAAGCAGGGTGAAAGTATTAATGCCAGCAAACTGCGAGTGCCAACACAAATTCTTCATTGTGACTGAAGACAGGCAAGAAGCCAGGGCCACTGGAGGTTTACAGCTAGTGGTGAGGTAATACTTATCTGGCACAGAAATTTTATTCTGTTTGACAGACTTTGGCAGTAAGGAAGGTGACACATAGAATTATTATTATTATTTATAACTGAGTGACTACTGTCAGGGAAAACTTCGGGGCAGATCTTTCATAAACTCACACGGGACTCTGAGAATCTTGTTAGGTGATAGCATCCTAATTAGGGCTAGCATCTTTCTGCTTTTATATCATTCTGAAGTAAGGTGGAAGATTATGTTCTCTGAACTCTCCTTCATAACTATTTCCTGTGTGCTTCTCTGTGGTGTAGCTTTACATGCACCTGACAAATTCACTCTTCAAATTTTCAGGCAAAACATCAGCATAAGCACAAGTATTGCGGTCTTCCTTTTAAATCCAAATTCTAACAAATTCACTTTTAAAATTCTGTGACTAGTAACAAACAGTAAACTGTCATTTTGAAGAGAACTGTAAGTGCCTAATATGAGTATGAATCCCTTTTGCTGTAGAAATCAGACACCACAGCTGGGAGGACTGATTATAATTTATGATTTTCTTTTATTATTATTATTTTTTTTTTTTTGAATCTACATTATTCAGAGTCGGTACAATACAGATCCCTGACAAGTCAATGTATAAATCCTGAGAGATATGAAAGAAAAGTACTGACTACCAAGTAACTGCAGGGGATGGAGAAGAAACACAAGTCAAATTTATTGGTTGAAGCTTTAATAGCAAGTGTTTTTGAAAGGCATTTTATTCACACTGACTCATTCCCTGATATCCCAGAAATGCCATCATAATTAAAGATTTTTTTCTTCCTTAGATTCAGTGAGATAGAAATGACAAGGACTTCCAAGTGTATAAAATGTGATAACTTTAAATACATCAGCTTTAATTGAATTAAATACAGCAGTTTTAAACAAAGCACTTTCACTTTCAATCAGGAGTTGAAATAGTCCAGAAGAATTTGAAAAAGAGGAGGTATCAAAGCAGATTTAAAAAGGCACTTCCCCCCACCACCACCACCTTTGGTTATTTCTTCTCCTATTCCTCCTCTGCATCTTTATCCTGCTCCTCCTCTTGACATATTTTCCCATTTTTTAGAGGGAATGGAGGATGGAATGTGAAATTTTTTCTGCTTGTGAACTCTTAGGTATGTTTCAAATTCAGAAACTTATCAGAACAGACACAGATTACAGTTAACAAAGAGAGATAAATATACCACATAATTTACAGTCATTTGTTTATTACAACAAAATATATGTCTATCTGCATATTGATGTACCAGAGAACCAGAGATCAATGTGATGGAATGGAAGAAAAATGGCAAATCAGGACAGTTTTAAACTTTTAAACAGAGCTTCATTGAATTCCTTCATTAACAACAGAACCATAGAATCATAGAATGCCTTATTCTGGAAGGGGTTTTTACAGACTTTTAGTCCAAATTTCCATCTACGTGCAGGAATATCTTTCACTAGACCTGATTACTCACAATGTACTTTGCATTGATGATTATTTCTCGTATGTCATTAATCATTGCTACGTATACAGAACTGTTAATCTTTAACAATCACATCAAGACACTTGTGCAATGTACATAAAAGCCAAAGGATGCAGCTATGGTCCCTGATGGATTTTATTCACAGAGGTCATGGTGATCGGGCTTGAGAGTATTTCAGCAAAAGATGTTAGAGACAAAGTGGGATTGTCTTTATTATTACCTCTCCTAGAAAAAAAACAACTCTCATCTGCACCAGCTCCTTAGCTTTTTAGTTTTACCAGTTACACTTCTTACCCGCAGACTCTTGTGCTAATCTGTACAGCAGCTTTTGTTGCTTGAATGTCTTCTACATGTAGCTAAAACAACTTTCTTTATCTTGCTTGTGGTCACATTGTTTACATATACATGCAAAATGCTTATACATGATGTTTGTCCCTACCTTCATACCATCACAAAGCACCTACTTTCTCCAGTTTGTAATAATATTTTCATGTGTTTATATTTAGTTTCAAGGCACATCAGTAATAATTATATCTTCCTTTGTAATTTATAATTGATAAGCCTTGCATACTTCTGCATTGGCTTTATCACTGCCCACCATCATCAGACCTACTCTCAAGATGAAGTTGCAATTTGAAGGCTCTTGCAATGGAGTAAGTAGAAGCAAGTTACTGATTGTGTTTTTAGTTTTTTGAGTTTGTGTTTGGTGCATCTGCTTAAGCAAGATCTTTGTTTAACGTGGACCTGCTTCTCTCACAGCTCTTCTCTGCATTTGTGCACCTGCAAGGGAGGAGAAGGTAAAGATGCTTCTGTGCAGGATCAGCAGCTGAGGTTTCGTGATGAGAAAAAATTTGTGTTTGGACTTCACACTCAGGAATCTTTTGGCTCATGCTAAGAATTTGAATAGAATGAACAGAATAATGCTGAAACTCTGCAGACTGACTTTGTGAAGCAATCCCTTTTTCTTTTCTTTTCTTTTCTTTTCTTTTCTTTTCTTTTCTTTTCTTTTCTTTTCTTTTCTTTTCTTTTCTTTTCTTTTCTTTTCTTTTCTTTTCTTTTCTTTTCTTTTCTTTTCTTTTCTTTTCTTTTCTTTTCTTTTCCTTTCTTTTCTTTTCCTTTCCTTTCTTTTCTTTTCTTTTCTTTTCTTTTCTTTTCTTTTCTTTTCTTTTCTTTTCTTTTCTTTTCTTTTCTTTTCTTTTCTGTTTTCTTTTCTTTTCTTGGTCATTGTTTATTTTTGTTTTTTTTCATTTTTAGATGCTTATGAGATTCTGCATGAAAAAAATGTATTATAATACATTCAATATGTTAATTAAGGTATTCATGTGTCCTCAGTAAACGTAATAGCATTACTTTGTAAAGGCATAGAAATTTCCACAATTTTTTACATCTTATCCTCAGTCTAAAAACAGACATATTGACTAAATGAAGGTAATAAATTAGGTACTAAAATTTGCAATTAAGTCAAACACTGGGTTTAGTCTTCTTCTGGTCACTTAGGCACCTAAACATTTTTACCTTCGATCTTATCTACCAGGTTTAAATCTTGAGTTCAAAAAATGACCAACATAAGGATTCCATGAAATTTTAGAGTTTTGTGCTACTAAAACAACCTGCATTACTAAAATAATTGAATTTCTAGGATCAAGATTTTTATGAGGTGAGCAGAGTTTACAGTTTTCCAATATTTGCTGCTTCAAAAATGCAACTACCTTCCACAGACATCAAATAAACATCTCTGAAGACTGCCAAGATAGGCAATCATGCAATCAGTCAGAAGCTTTTCTTATCTTTAAAAATCTTGAACACAAATATACTCATGTGCCTAAAGTAAATCATCCTGGCTATCAAAAAGTGCTATCAATGTTCTGGGATCCGTAATAGTAAAGTTGCAATGAGACCCATCTAGCTTGGACTTTGAACTTACATTTAAGGAGAATAACTATGCTTACACCTACATAAGCAATCAGAAACTACAAGTCTAATGTTTTAATAATGTGACTATCTATTTAAAAGCCAAGTAGATACCCAAAGGAGCAATTTGGTACTGAAGGTGGGGTCTCAGGGTAGGTTATGTAAGAGATGCAGTTCTGAAAGTCAAACTCCAAGAGTAAAATGTCAGACATTTGAAGACTAAATTAGTAAAATAAAATAATTCTTACTATCTGTGCTGCCAGAGGGAAATCTCTATAAACTCTGAAAATACACGACACAAGGATTTAGTTAAAAACCTAAACAGCAGGAGAAATCTGTCATTGTCCAATAAAACTATCTATCTCATTTCTCAGTATTCAAAATTCTGAACATGAATTTTGAAATACCCACCTAAATTTTGTACCTTTGAATTTGATTTTAGTATTCCACACTGAGGATAATCTTAGGAGCGTCAAATTAGTCTCTGGAAATGCTTGTCTTTTTCTGTTGGCTACAGATGGAACACAGTGTAAGTGTCTGGTGGAGTGTTGGGCTTTCTTTGTTTTGTTTTATTATTGGTTTTTTGGTTGTTTGTTTGCTTTGCTTTGCTTTTCAAATTAGCAGGATGAAGCTAGGAAACAGAGTGGGGAAGTCTAATCATACAGAAAATTTTAAAAAATATTTCACTTCTGATAAATATTTTGTCTAGTTCTCTTTCTGTCTGAGCAATATTTTTGGCACAAATAGAGTGTGAGTTGTCTTTTTCCTATGTAAACCAAGGCACAGAATTTATCCACTAGCTTTTCTTGTGTATGAGCCCACATATGGTACAATAAATAAATGTTTTTCTATTAGGGAACACTGTAGTTCTCTTTGTAGAAGGATGCAGAAGATGCCTAGTAATACACTGAGCATGCCTAGTAGATGTGGAGCAGGGTATGGTGGTGCAAGGAAAACTATAGAACTATAGAACTGTATGGAGAAACAATGATATTTGGCATTATATTAAGAATAGAAAAGAAAAAAAAAATCAATAACTACGAAGTGTCTGAAAGTCAGGACCTATTCTTTGTTGTTCATAGGCTTAATCATGTATTGTGAATGCAGATTCTTATCTCCGTATTTTTTATTTTTATTTTTTAATTGTTTTCTGCTTCAAGAAAAAAAGGAAGAGTGGCATCATTCCAGATAGATAGGCTAACAGACTGATGATTATTCAGTCAGTTTTGGCTCTTATTAGTCTCTTACTCTGTAAATGCATTTTTCAATATAATAAGTTATTTGGGGGGGGGGGAGGGGGGGGGCAAAAAAAAAAAAAGCACACTTAAAATCTAGGGTTGTAACTGGTCTTAATTCTTGGTTTGTGGATACTGTTCATCAACAGAATATTAGATTACTGGGACTAAGCATAATTTAGGAGATAAAAAGTATTTGAAATATTTAAAAGATGGAATTTCTGCACAGAAGGTTTGATCCTGGAGGACTTCAAACTTGAATAGAGGCTAATAGTTTTCAAATTCAGAAATAAGGAAAAAGGTTTTCCTTGTATGATGCTGTGTTTTGCATTTTTAGTATAAATAGTAGTGACAACACAAGGATGTCTTTGTTTGGCGTTCACCCAGAGTCAAGGACTTATCAACTGCTTATGCCACCCTGCCAGTAAGGAGGCTTGGAGTGCACAGGAAGCTGGGAGGGGATGCTGCCAGGATAGCCTACCCACATTGACTAAAGAGATATTCCATGTCATATGCTGCATGAAGAGCTTTTCCTTTCTCTAAGAAAATGTCATTTCAATTCATAATTTCTCATACTTCTCATACTTTCACCATCCTGATTCTCTTTCCTACCCTAGCTGGGAGAGAGAGCAACTGGCTTTTAGTGGCTAAACCTGTACTTAGTGGCTAACTCCATATTTAAATGCCTCAGTTCTACCTAGTATATGGGTGATAGTTAAGAAGGGGGAAAAAAAAAAAAAAAAAGAAAAAGGACTTTCCACATGATAAATAAGTTTGGTGGGGTTTTTTTTGGAGGGGGGGAAGCTCCAAGAAGAACATTTTCCTTCCTTTTCAGTTGTATACAGGCGAAAATATTTTTTTCCTGTTTAATATTTATGGCACTGTTCAGAATAGACACCTAGTATTTCTTCCACCTGTAATATTACTTGCTAATGTATGAACATAAATAAATATCATGATTATCTTATTTTCTTACTTTTTAAATCAATAATAAAACATGGTTTCTAAATATTTTATTGTTGGTCTTAATATCAGACAGTATTAAAGGAATTAAACTAATGAAGGACAAGCAAATATTTTTATTCAGTAGTGAACCATTCTTTCACTTTTTATTTCTGAGTTGTATGTTACACTCTTCTCTATATATGATTAGTCATAAAACAAAACTAGAGCATATAGTTTGATTATTATTGGTCTTCAGATTTATTTATTTATTTATGGACAAGTCAACTGTATTCATAGAATGAGAATCCTAAAAAGATAGTAGCTCAACTGTTGTTTCCAAATGCTGCCGAAAACTTGATTTAATTTTGATATGGAAACACCACATGGTGGAGAAATTAAACAGCATGCAACACTAAGAAACCTTTCAGCTTACCTTCTGCTCTATCACATATAGGCTACATTTCTCCAAATATGTGAATATCAGAATCATGTCCACCATATGAGTATGCTTTTATATTTTAACATAAAACAATATGTGATGCATGAAGGATTGTTGTAATCAAAGAATAAATTTTGATTTAAGTAAATGAGCATAAACCTGTTATCAGGCAAAAGAAATGCACAGAAGTATATTTCAGGAATGTAAGAACACAAGCACGTAATTGCAACAGAGAATGTTATATTTTTTTCCTCATTAGAAGGACTTTTTCTAAGCTAAAAGTTGGCAATAAATATTAAGGCTACAGCTTTTCATGTTTTCAAAATAAATTCTTATTTCTATATTATGCTGTATTTTTAATCTAATATAAAACCAGTAGATGGATTTACATTATGTTTTGGTATTTATACAGTTATAAGATTAACATCACATTGACATGTATTTGGTTAATATTCTTGTGAGGATAAAGCCTCTACCTTATCTTGAGAAACAATTTTTATATGAACTAATCAAATACATTTTCTGTGACCCTTCAATGTTCTCTTGAAACTGAAGTATTTTTCTAAAATTAAAATTCAGTAGTTTAAAATCAAATTAAATCTGTGATTGAATTTTAAGCATACATGATTGCACTGGAATTACACGGCTAGCTTTTAGTGGTTGGGTGCTGCATGAGTGGCCTCTGTGAGCAGAGCCCAGAACCTGTCCCATGTTAGATAAGAACTATATACTATTGGATCCACAAGGACCCATTCCTGGCTAGAACTGAACCAATGAGTGATGCTAGTTACACCTCAGTGAGAGCATATGTAACAGAGGAAAAATCTTCTGTGCAGGATGAAGTACCCCTGTAGCCTGTGGACAGTCCCCTGGTGAAGCAGGTGGATGTGGCCTGAAGCAGGCTGCAGCCCATGGAAAGTTCCTGCAGGAGCAATTCTTCGGGCCAGAACTGCAGCCTGTAGAATAACAGGGTCTGGTGAAAGATGCTGATGATGAGGGACCCACACAGGAGCAGTCTGCTCCTGAAGGACTTGGTATGGGCCCTGTAGTACAGACCCTTATTGGAGCAGTTCTTTAAGAACTTCAGTTTCTGAAAAGCTTCTGTTGGATCAATTCTAGAAGGATGGCATCCTGTTGGAGGGATCTAGTGCTAAAGCAGTGGGATAAAGTAAAAGTGTCAGAGATTAAATGCTGTAAACTGACAGCAACCCCATTCACTTGCACTGATCATGAGAAAGAGATAAAAGAGAGTGGATGGGGGAAAAGTTGTTTTTAGTTTGCTTTTAATTCTCATTGTTCTACTGTATTAGTTGCAGGCCACAAATCATAATAATCTGCCTACACTAAGTCTGTTTTGTCCATGATGGTAATTTCTGAGTAAACTCCCTATACTTATCTCAACACTTTTTCTACACATTTTCTCCCCCTTTTCTTTTGAGGAGGGGGAAAGAGAGAATGTCATGGAGGAGCTCGTGTACCTACTGGTCTTAAACCACTACGGTGATGTAAGAGCAGCTGAGTAGAGCAGAATAATAAATAAATGACTTCATTACACATTCTTGGTAAACTCTCAACCTTAAAGAGGGTAGATTCAAGCTTACAAAGGGTAGTTTGGGGTTAGATGTAAGGAAAAAGTCTTTTACAGTGAGGGGAATGAAGCACTGGAACAGGTTGCCCTGAGATGTGATTTATGTCCCTTCCTTGGAGACTTTCAAGGCAAGGCTGGATCAGGCCATGAGAAGCCATGAAGAAGTCCCTGTTCATTACAGGGGAGTTGGACTAGATGACCTTTAGAGGTCCTTTCCAATTCTACGAATTCTGTGATTCCATGATTATATGATTATTCACAATTAAATAATCGATGCATTTACTGTGAATATTTCATCAGAATAAACTGTGAACATACGTAATATAACAGAAATTTTATACCTTCAAGTGCAAAGGATTCCCTGGGTAACACAGATTACTTTTCAGTCACATAGTCACATAGTAAATACCACATATCTTAAGGGTAGGCATCTCTCCGTACAAGAAACTCAGTTCTTGTCTCTCTCTGTATCTCACATGCTCCATTAATTTTGTGTGAAATCAGATACAGCAATGAAGTATGCCTGAGAGAGAGTTATCAACAAAAAATATCACATATACAGACACGAAAAGTTTATAAAGTATCATACCAAGACAATAATGAAGAGAGAAATTCTGAAATAGCCTTGTCTGTACCTCAACATTATGAAATCAGACTTGTATTTTTCCTCTTTTAGATATACGACACATTCTCTCTCCTTTCTCCCCCCCCTCCCCCCCCCCCCCCCCCCCACCAATTTAATATCTGCCTCTGTGACTTTTAAGACTTAATGCACTTAGAGGGTAAAGCTTTTCAACTTGTTATTACTGTAGGGAACAAGGATAACACTGAACTACTTCTGTATAGCTACTCCTGCATTTCCTGAAAAAAAATTGTGAAGTTACTAAAAGAAAGTAGATTTAGATCGGATATTAGGATCAAGTTTTTTACTCACAGGGTGGTAAGGTGCTAGAGAATGCTGCATAGAAAATCTGTGGATGTTCCATCCTTGTAGAGTTGGATGGGGCCCTGATCTAGTACCAGTTTTAGTGAATGGCAACCCTACCAACAGCAAGGGCTTGGAACTAGTTGGTCTTTAAGGTCCCTTCCAACCTAAGTCTTTCTATGATTCTATGAATCTCTGATAAAATCAAATTTAAGGTCAAAAGAAGAATAGATGCAATGTTTTAATCTAAACAGAGCTGTAGTATTTAAGAATATATGTCTTCATAAATTTGAACTTCAAACATCATTGACTGTAAGCTGACAAAAAAGATTAAATCCACCTAAATCCCATCCAATTAAGGAGTAGAAAACAAAATTCTACCAGTGACACAGCTGAAGGAACCCTTTTATATAGGGTCCTTTTAATAATAGTGATTACAGACTTCTTAATTTCATAAGTGCAACACTTCCAAGTCTGAAGTTCTTTAGGTGAATAAACTGAAGTTCACAACTGTTCAGAAATACTTACTCTGAAAATATGCCAATCATATGCCTTCTGCTTACATTTTTGTTTCTAGAAGAAATTGGAATCTCTTAAAATCTTCAGAACTACAGTTGAGCTGTGTGGAGAAGGATCTGGGGGTCCTGATGGACAAAAAATTGGCTGTGAGACAACAATGTGTTCTTGTGGCCAAGGCCAATGGTATCCTGGGGTACCAGGACAGATGACAGTGGCCAGGAGGTTAAGGGAGGTGATCTTTCCCCTCTAGTCTGCCCCGGTGAGGCCACATTTAGACTAATGTGTCCAGTTCTGGGTTCCCCAGTTCAAAATAGACTGGGATCAATCTTCTGGAAGTAGTCCAGCAGAAAGCCACAAAGATGATAAAGGGCCTGGAACATATTCCAAAAGAGGAAAGGCTGAGTAACCTAGGTTTCTTCAGCCTAGGTAAAGGAAAATGAAAGGGGGTCTGATAACATCTATAGATATTTAAAGGGAGGTGGGAGGTAAATGGATAAGGTCAGGCTCTTCTCAGTGCTGTGTAGCTATGGGACAAGTGGTAATGGCCTAAAAGTTGAACATCAGGAGTTATGTACTAACATGTGGAAGAGCGGCTTTACAGTAGGAGTGACAGCATGGAAGAGGCTTCCCAGAGGGACTGTGGAGTTTCCTTCTACGGAGCACCTATCTGTGTGACCTATTGTATAGTATCTCCCTTAGCATGGGTGTTTGACTCAATGATCTCTTAAGGTGCCTTTCAACTCCTGCAGTTCTGTGGTTCTGTGATTCTGTGACATCAGAGGCGTCCATGCACAATAAATTGTACATGATTCTAGAAATTAGAGCATTTCCCTAGAACAGTGGGATAGGTATCTCATTCTCTGACTTTGATGAATTCTGTGAGCTATCCTGGATTAGGCCATTCTCCATTCTTAAAGCTATGTGTGATGTGGGGATACAGAAAGGGTGAATAAATAATATTTGCATTATACAATTCAGGTGAGCTTTAAATCTGCAGAAGTGTCTTCTCATGGTCATTCTGTTGTAACTAAATGCTTTTATCGCTGATTACAGGGAAAGTGTATAATAATAGAAACCTCAGAATGGAAAGGCTATTTGAAAAGAAATATATTGCATATTATGTAGTATTTTTTTCTTTTAAATATACTTTCAGAAGAATGATGGTCTTAAATAGTGCAATTTTTCTCTGTTGCTGCCCTTTATCTGTTTTCATTTCGAGAAATATAGGGTTTTTTTCAGTAATAATTCTGTAAGATTTCCTTGGGTTTAGATTTTACATAGAAATTTATGAAGAAATGATATGAAATGAAAGTATCAGTAAATATATGGATACATACATTCATTTAAAAACTTCAAAATTATCTATTTTTACTTCCTTTTTGATTTATCTATTACACATTTTAATTCCATATTTCACCAATAATATTGTTGTATTTTATCCATAATCTTTGCTCTTTACTGAATGTTATCAAATGGTGTCTTTGTATTAAGTTCATACTGAAGACAATAGTGAAATATTGAACAGCATTAGTAGTTGGATGAGATCCCACTGATTATCAGGAAATGAAATTGGAAGGTATGAAAGCTGTTCAAGTTACATGCATTGCTACCAGAGTATGGAAGTGGCTTCTAGTTTGTGTGTGGTGCAAAATTTTATATCTTTTAGTTATTATGGCTTTGCTACTTGTTTGTTGATTATTAAGTTCTTCAGCTGTGTGTCCCTGTTGCAAAGAAGACCAGTCATATAGTGGACTGTATTAGGAAGAACAGTATTAGGTCATCAGCTGAAGGAGATAATAATTCCTCTCAGAGTTGATTAAGACCACATCTGGTGAACTGTATCCAGTGCTAGGCTTCCCGGTATAAGAGAGACAAACTGAATAGCGTCCAAAAGGTCATCGTCAAGCTAGTGGATTGTAGCATACGACACAAGGAGGAGAGGCAAAGAGAACTGGGGATGTTCAGTCTGGGAATGAAGAGGACATAGGGAGACTTCATTTTTGTGTGCCACTGCCTTATGGAAAAGTGTAAGGGACTTGAGAGAGTTAGACTCTTCTTGAATGTGCATAGCCACTTACAAGAGAAGGCAGATGCGAGTTAAAATAATAATAATAATAATAATAATAATAATAATAATAATAATAATAAAATCAGATTCAATATAAGGAAAAAAAAAAAGTCATCCAAAAGTAATCAAACACACAAAATCCAACAAAATTTCCTAGAGGAATTTTGGAATTGACATCCTTAGGAATGTTCAAACCTACCTGGACATGAGCCTGACTAGCCAACTTTGACCCTTGCTCAGAGCAGGAGATTCTAGACAAGATCTCGTCTAAATGTCCCCTCACATCTATATCATAACCATGATTATATGATTTCATTTGTTTGGCTTTCTGACAAGACAATTAAAGTGTTCTTTGCAGAGTTCAGGAAATTGTACATAGTTTGTTCTTAAAAAAGCATCATATAATTTGGATAATTTTCCTTGTTCAAACATAAACTATTCTTTATAGCTAACTTCTCTAGCTTTAAATTTGTTCAGAACTGAAAACACTTGCTTGGTCATTATCATTTTCAGTAATTCCTCTGTTAGAATCTGTTTAATTGTAAAATTATGGAACTGTCTGTACTCAACTCTAAATATGTATCAATCAGACAATGTGTTCTATTTTGTTTGAAAAGTTGGCATAGTAGTTGGCTTAGGTTTCCATTTTAAGGTTTTAATGAATTCAGGAGCAGATGAAAAAATTAAGCAATAAGAGTTGTTTTAAGTCAAGAGAAAGTTTTCTGAACAATGGAAAGAGAAAAAATAAATCTGCTGAAAAACTGAATACAACCTCACTGATATGTGTCTGGAAAAGTAACTTAAATTTGATGTACCATTATAATAACAATTCATTCTGTACATTATTGCTGAATATTAAGTTACTATTCAGCCTAAAACACAATGAAACACAGTGAAAAATTCACATTTCCTTTAGGTTCTATTTGAAATATAAGTCCCAGATTTCAGAAGAAAGCAAAACCAATGAACTAATCAGACAAGTAATGGTACATGTATAAATACTCTAAGCCTCAAATATTTCATTTATTTTGAATGAATATCATGCAGAGTAAATCAAGCAGAATAAAACATGCTTGTACATTGTTCCAAATTCTATTTGTTTTCAATCTTCTGGTTGTTCAGTTTCTATAGATGATTTTATCTATTACCTTTGCAAATAATATGAGGGCTGCTCTGAAATTAACGAAAGCTCCTATTTTGTTATGTTGCCTCACAATGTCATAGGCAGATATTGGTGGCATAGCAGTAGTCATTCAACCATCCTGACAACATTCCATTACATTTTCCTTCTGTGTGACAGATGGCAGTGGAGGGCAGCCTGACAAAATGGAATCTGACATGGAAGTGCGTATGAAGCAAGGGTGTGGAACTGAATTCCTCCATGTGGACCCATTGACAGTCATCGATATTTGCTAAATATATATGGAGACAAAACAGGATGTCAGCACAGTGAAGTGGGTGGTGGTGTGTTTCAGACACGGTGACAGCAGTGTGAAATACAAGCCATGTTTTGGACAGCCACAAACAGCTGTCAAACCACAAAATGAAGAGCATCTCTATCAGCTCACCTGTGTGAATTGGTAAATTATGACCAGAGAATTGTGTACTGAGCTGTATATCAGTTTCAGTGTGTTGGAAATGATGGTGGCAACACTGAAATATCACAAAGTTTGTTCCCAGTTGAGTCTAACAAATGATCATGCAGGAAAAGAAAGAACACTGCATGCAAGTTTGTCAGGACCTATTGAACCAGTACAAGGCAAAAGGTGACAGTTTCCTTGATTGCATTGTTACTAATGTTGAGATCTGCTGTGGCCACTATGTGTTAGAGTCAAAGCAACAGTCCATGAAGTGGTGACATGTGAATTCCTCACTGAAGAAAATGTTCATGGCACAGCCCTCAGTTGGTGAAATAATGTGCACTTTCTTTTGGGATAGGAAAGATTCATCTTTCTGAATTTCCTGAAACCCAGGGAAAATATAAGCTCTAACATTTATATCACAATATTGACTAAAATGAAATCTCAAATTTCCAGAGTCAGTTCAGAGAAGACATCCTTTTTTCTTGCAACACAACAGCACTTGTCCCATACCAGTCTAAAGGCCATGGAGCATATTGCTTGCACAGTCTTTGTTGGACTCTCCTACTACACCCATCATATAGTCCAGATTTGGTGTCTTCTGAATTTCAGCTGTTCAGACTGACAAAAGGTGAGCGGCATGGGCAACATAGCAATACCAAAAATGCAGTCATAAAAACAATGAAATACTGAATCGCTTCCACTGCTGCAGCTTTTTATGAGCATGGCATAAAGTCTGTTGTTCATTGCTGGCGAAAATGTACAGATATTGGTGGTAACTAAGCTGAAAAAACAGTGTTATGCAGCTGAAGATTTTCTCTATCAAAGAGTGTTATTGTGCTCTTGTATATGTTGTAGTTTCCATGGAAATCAATAGCAGGTATTACTTTTTGAGCAAAATATGTGTTAGTATTTTTATTCATCTCATGGTCCATTAAGAACTGTCAGTTATGTCCACATCATGCACATTTGTTGTAAAGTAAAGAAAATGTAGGAAAACCTAGATTGTCCTTTGATCAGTTGGACAAGGACATAAATATTGACCGGTTTTATATTAGCAATGCTGATGTATCACCACAAACACTTACTCCATGTTATTTGAAGTGGTACATTTCTTAAAGTCATCATGTCTATAGGAAATGCTACTTGGCTGCCTTTATACTTCTCTTCCTGACCAAAATGGCACAGTTTCTAAAAAAACTAATAAAACCAGTGCAGCTAGTATAAAAATATTAGGTAATTTAAACACAAAAGGAAGTCTGAAACATCTGCTTTACTTTTAGTTACTGTAACATAAGTCATTTATATTCCCAACATCTATTTATTTGACCAAATTAGTAACAGCACAGAATACCTGCTATATAAAAAATGCTGTGTACATTGAAGTTTCCAGGTGTAATACACTTTCATTTGTCAGAGTGAATACATTTATTCTGTATACCAGAAAAAAAAAAACAACAACAAAACAGATCAACTTTATTTAGCAGACCATTTCTATTACTTCTTGTTATTTCTACACTTTTATAATTCTCTTACCAGAAGTGATTATTTACACTTACTACAAAAACAATGTATTCATATGTACAATGGAAGAGAGGGAATAAGGGATCAAATTTAAATCGGCTTTAATAAAGTGCTATGGAAAGTTCAGCTACAGGTTTGTATCACTGGGAGAGCAAATTTATGGGGTATGATAAAACAGACAGAAAAGAGCTAATTTCATTAGAACAAAGCTATGATGAGTAACCTTATGGCAAAACCGTAAAATCAGAATTCAGTGAGATAGAAAAGGAGGAGTCAGTGGTTTGGACACCAAATTAAGAGTAGGAAGAAGACCCAAAGAACAGTATTTTGAGTGGATATTAGAAACACATGAAATAAGACAAGGCAAGAAATAATTTGTATTTCCATTACTGTACTTTTATAATGATTGAATAATAGCAAAATGGCACTGTATATCAAAGTAATTCAAAGTATTCTAGAATTATAGTCAAGAGAGATAGCATGAAGAAAAATCCTTACGCTGGAATACCAAGAAGGATGACAAACCGTCGGTATTAATATATGAATAAAATAAAAATAAACATTTCTTAAAGTTTTCCACAGCTTATTAAGAATGGAAGTTTCTCTCTTATATTCACATCCACTTCTGGATAGAATAAATTATGTGACTGTGTGTTCAAATATGGACTGTAGAAACAATTTACATGTAGGATAATCTTTGACAATTGCTCTGTAGCTCCAAAATTTTCAGATTTGTAGTGACAAGTTCACATGATTCTGAAGAAAAAATCATGCAGCAGGCAAAGTATGCTGGGGTCTTTCCCAGGAAGAGTAGAAAAATCACATCTGAAAAATAAGATTAAAACCAATTTCAACTAAGGCTGGATCTAGATTGCTGTCAAGAAGCAATGTTTAAACCAAGAGGAAGAGAAACAATTTTAGGGACAAAATCTGAAAATTTTTATGAACAGATAGCTACTAAAAGGAAGTGTAAGGCTTTGTGAAAGGAGAAAGTTTGTGCATCTTAGGTGCCATTCAGGCGAAGGATTTTACGGAGCAAAAGGATCTTTCAGTATGAAAGGAAAGAAGAAAGAAGCCATAAACAAGAACATACAGACACGAAGACTTGAAGGACAAATGATAAGCAAGGCAATAATGTGAACTGAATGTGTACAGTCAAACTAATTGATGAGGGTGTATGGAATATGGGAATCTTTATTATCTTTATTTTGTTATTTTAATAATTTTTTTTTTGTTATTTTAAGTTATTTTAATTGAGGACAGTATATTGTAGAACAAGGCATATTCAGTGTTAATGTAGAAAAGGGTAAGCTATAAATAAAATATATATATATATAAATAACCAATATATAAAAAAACAAAAAACAAAAAACAAAACAACAACAACAAAAAAACCACCCCAAACTGACAGACAAACATAATAGAGGCCATAACTACAACTTTCCCAGTGGCATTCATTAATGAGCTACGAAGAAACTGTAGGCAAACCTGGATTTGCCACTGATAAGAATGCAGGCTTGAGGATACAGGATTTTGGAGCAGCATCCCTGGAACAGTGCCAGCTGGTGATGCAATGTGCAGGAGAAGGGGGAAAAGGGAGAAAGACAGATATAAGTAGGAATTGGTTGCATTTGTAATAGGGTCAATAGTCTTCTTCTCTGACTAAGCCCTATGTCTGCTCACAACAGGCTGTTCTAGTTTCTGGTGTATTCACCAACAAATTTTAATTTGAATTAACTATTGTACAGTAGGAGCCTCGTATCCAGTCTGGATATTAGGTGGGCAGAAAGTTCATGCTGGTAAACTCAGGGGAGCTGCAAATATGGTTGCATGTGGAGCAAGTGTGTCAGTGTGTGTGTCTTTGCAGTGAGGATGAAGATGGTCGAGCTGCTGAGTGAACCTATGGGGAAGGTGAGGTCTGGGATCTAGCAAGGCTGCCAGTCTGGCAGAGGGCCTATGTCAGTGCTCAGAGAACCTGCGAATACGTGCAGGCTTGTGAGCCTGGAGATGTTACGCGTGTGCTGTGTACGCCTACACCAAGGACCTTATGTCTCTGCCAGCCTGAAAGGAGGTGAAGACTGGGCTGCATGTCTTATGTCTTGTTTAACATCTTCATTGATGGCCTGGATGAGGGGATTGAGTGTGCCCTCAGTAAGTTTGCAGATGACACCAAGTTGGGAGGTGGTGTTGATCTGCCTGAGGGTAGGGAGGCCCTTCAGAGGGATCTGGATAGGCTGGATCGCTGGGCTGAGGTGAATGGGATGAGGTTCAACAAGGCCACGTGCCAGGTCCTGCACTTACATCCGCCAGTTCCCTCAGCACTCTTGGGTGAATCTCATCCAGCGCATGGACTTGTGGCAGTCTAGTTGGAGTAGTAGGTCTCTGACTGTGTCCTCCTGAATTGTGGGGAGTTTAGCCTGTTCCCCAGCTGAGACTACCAGGACAGAGTGTGGTGTACCCTGAGGATAACTGGTCTGATCTTTAAAGACAGATGTAAAGAAGGCATTCAGAACATCTGCCTTTTCCTTATTTTCAGTGGTCACATTCCCAGCCTCACCCAGTAAAGAGTGGAGACTATCCTTAGTCGTCCTCTTACTGTTGATGTATTTGTAAAAGAGTTTCTTCTTCCTTTTTACCCCAGCGGCCAGGTTGAGTTCAAGCTGGGCTTTTGCCTTTCTGATTTTCTCTCTACACATCTTAACAACTTCTCTGTATTCTTTCTGAGTCACCCATCCCTTTTTCCACAGGAGGTAGATTCTCTTTTTCTTCCAGAGCCTCAAGAATAGCTCCCTATTCATCCACGTTGGTCTTCTTCCCCACTGGCTCATTTTGTGGCTCAGGGGGACAGCCTGCTCCTGCACCTTTAAGACTTCCTTCTTGAAGAGCAACCAGCTGTCTTGGACCCCTTTACTCTCTAAGACTGAATGCCAGGGGACTCCCCCTACTAGTCTTCTGAACAAAACATTCTATTCATTTTTTGTTTCATTCATAACATTCTATTTCTTTTTTTCTTTACATAGAATAAATAAATTAGAGTGTTTTGCTGTATGTCAACCCTTTTCATTCATCCATTGTTATTTAACTCTTTTGCAGTCATTATCATACAAAAGAAATCTCTCATTAGATATAAACTTGCTACTTTTACTTTTTTTTTTTTTTTTACATTTATAATACTTCTAAGTGTTACAACTACTTAGTGTTGATTTGTGTTCTTGACTTTCCTGCAGACTTTTATATATTAGAAAGGTTGCATGTCTATTAAAAATAAGACTTAGCGAATATAAAAATGCCATTTAGTCCCATAAACCAGATTTGCTATTTGCAGTATATTTTGCAGATATCTCTCTGCATTACTTCTAAAAACTTTTGTATTGTTTGGGTCTATTAGGTTTTAAGGGAGATATAGTAAACAAATGTAAAAAAAATATTTTTTTTTTACATTTAGTAGTTTCTGAATTTGTACTGTGAAGGAAAAATATTAATTCACATAAGCTAGAAGGTATGCAGTTAATCACATCTTCGAATAAATGCATTTTAAACAGAAAGATGCTAAGACAGGAGAAAAGAGTTGTTTCTTCAATTAACATGAACAATTACACTTGAATCTTATAATAAATGCTAAGCCTTAATAAAATAGTAATTACAATGACAACATTTATTGCATTTCTAAATGTCACTCACAATTGTAAGATCAAACTAAATTTCTAACAAAGAGTGGTTAATATTAGTTCTTTAAATGTGTTTTCTTTGATAAATTGTCATGATAGAAATGAGTGAGAAAATCAGCTATCTGGATCCAGCAAACATAATATAGGACTAGAACAACATTTAGAGCAACCCTAACAGAAGTCTGTGTATTATAATGAAAGAAGTGTTCTTTGGAGACTAAGGAGATTTGCAATTGAATGTGAATTTAAACTTTTCTAGATCTACAGAAACCCAGTGCTCAGAAGAGTACTGAAACAAAAGCATTTACCTGAACTAAAAAAACCCACCCCACAAACAAAAAACTCACATCTATTTAAAGCAGCATATAGGGAGGGAGCAGAATATAAAAAACTGCTCTAAGGCGCAAAGTGAGAAAGTAGGTTACATCTACTAAAATTTGTGGCTTCTCATAGCAGAAGAAATAGAGTAAGAAATGCAAATATGTTGGGGTCAAAAGTGAAGTGTAGGAGATTTAGAATGATGGAGATGTTGATGTGTGGGAAAAGAAAACTTGAATTTTCTGCTGAAAAGGGAGAATGATTTGGAGTATATGGTAATTTATCAAGTTGAGAGGGAGCGAGAGAAGGAGGAAATTTGGCTATGAAATTTAAACAGCTTGAAGAAGTGGGAAGTAAGGTGCGAAGAATAAAGAGAGGTGGCATTTTTCTTTGCACTTACAGCTGCAGATGTTGAGTAATAACCTCCCCTGAAACACAATCTGAGTTGTAAAAGTGAAAAATAAGTAAGCAAATGATATTTTCAGTAGGGTTATGAACAACAGAGGAATATTATTCTGTTGTTACACTGCAACATATTTAGATGAAAGAAATAGTGACTATCTATACATTACATATGCATATATTTTATACATATTAATATTATATCTATATATATTAGTATATATATAATTTTATATATTATATTATTATATTTTAATATATTTATATATATACATATATATTATTATACAATTAATTATTTTGTCTGAACCACTTAATACTGCAAATGTGGTGGGTTTTGTTGATGTTGTTTGTTTTTCTTTGTTATTTTTTGCTTTATTTTGTTAATGGGATTGTTTCCAAGTGGATAACTTTTAGAATTCTCATATATAAACACAGCTCAATCTGGAAATCATTACAATCAATCAAAACAAGAATGGTCTTGGATGCTGAAAGAACCTTACAGTTAAACAAGCTCAGATTTATAAAAGCTGTAAATAGCTTAGAATTAGACACCATTTTTTTTTTCAAAGTAAGAGCTACAGAAAAAATAAAATCATAAACCATATAGTAGAATTTCTAAATTTGCATCATCCTGGATAATGTAGAACACTTAGACATTGTTTTCCAAGTCATTGTTTCTTATATATATAGTAAAATTCCAGAAGATATCTTCTACCTGAGTAATTACTCAGTTGTCCCAGTTAAAGATATAAATCCTGGCTTGCTCGGAAAAGTATGGAAGGTCTCATATGAACTTCCATTGTGTAAAGTCCTTGACTGCCCTAATTTTAGCTCTACAGTGCTGGTGTTAATACCAGAAAGTCTTATGCTTAATCTTGAGGGTAGCTTGACTGCTTTTTACAGATGTTAATCCAGAAGGTGCGAAGAAAAACAGCAAAATTTCACTGATCCAAATGGATTAAAGATTGAAGGACACTGTGCAGTACAATCTAATATATGAACTAAAAGAGGACTGGTGACTATTTTTGTCTTTTTATCTTTTTATTTTTTTCTTTTTTTTTTCCTCTTTTTTTTTTTTTTTTTTTTTTCTACAGGCAGAATAAAAATATTTTGCTGATATTGTAAATCAAAGGGTGAAAAAGACATCACAATGGTAGAAGTTTGATATTGTTTCTGTTTGCCTTGCCTCCCTGTGAATCCTAACATTTGACAAACTAAAGCTGAAGTTTCCCCTTTTCCAAACAGGAGTATGAAACATCATTTGCTTGCTTCCTTGTTCGTTGATTGTCGTGGTTTTCTGATTTTTAGTTATTGGTATTCCACATCATAACATTATGTATTACACTGGGAGTTAAAGAGTTAATGCTCCAGTTTTGAGTACCTGTCCCAGAAGAGAAGAAGAGCTACATACCCCATGGGACTTTGTGCTCAGAGAAGAGATAAAATCCCTCGCAAAGTCACGGGACCTTGCTCTCTTCCCTTCTGCTCACCCCGACTGCATGTTTTGCCTCAGCATTGGAGTAAGGCCTTCAGTTTTCGGACACTCTCATTTATTTTTTTATTTATTAGCTTCAATTCCAATTATATTGTATTATATATTATTATGGTGTGCTATCTTTAATTACAATAATTTATTTAGTAAAATAGTTTGTTTCTCCTCAGATTGTTACTGCTGTTATGTTTTTGGGCCCATCTCCCTACCCTTTTCCCCTTTTTCCTTTTTTCCCTTTTCCCGGGGCTTGGATATGTGGATTCCTCCTCCACACTAGTCATGGAACAGGGCCAAACCAGCCCATAAACTGCTGACATTGACACTGATTTATTTGTGGGAAATCTACATTAAACAGGTTGGCTTTGTATTTTGGCCGCATAGTCTGTACTCAAATGGACTACAGCTAAAGCTATTTATAACACAGCATCTGCCATATTTTCATATTATCTCCTGTATCTAGACCATTATGCACAATAATATTTTGGACAGAAACATAATTTTGGAGTATAAATTCTCCCTAGAATCTGGAGTGCTCTGTAGAACAACTTTAATGCCTTTGTATTCTTCTCCTAGATTCCGTATATCTAGATACAAATGATACAGATGGGAATGGAAAGGGAAGAGACATATACCACTGTTTTTTTGAGTCCAGATAAGTTTAATTCTGGGTGGTTTTAAACCTTGTGTTAAAATATATTGGCCATTTGTGTCGTACTGCCAACAGTCTAAGCCATAAAATCTTATGGTTAGATACAGGCAACCTGGTCACTTTCTTAATACTGACATTTCCCAAGAACTGATATTGTTGTGGAGCATTTACCAGATCACAGCTGGTTTATATTGGATTTCTTATTAATTTGTGGAAACATGGCTGATCCAGAAGTAGGACTTTTTTTTTTTTTTTCAATTATATATAGCTACAATTGAGAAATTACTCAATTTGTTTTGTAGCTTATCTTTCAGTTTAAAAAGCCATTATTTTTGTCAAACTTGTGTTGCATGAATGACAGAGGAAGTGGCTATCTAATTTGTAACATGGTCAATTGTACTAGCAAAAGAAATTTCTCCTGTGGTTAATGCACACAAATCTGCTTATTTCAAAAGAAAGTGGAATATTGCATGCTTTCCTTACATTCAACAACCTAGAATTAAAAGTATGCAGAAAATTGAATGCAAGAGACTCAGGAGAGATACTTTTACCACAAAAAGACTCTGAATTTTATACTGTATATCATAATACTCCAAGCTGCAGGGCAATGATTCTTTGCCTATTCCTTTTTTTTTTTTTTTTTTTTTTTTTTTTGTAATAGCAGATTAACTTTTATCTTTTTCATTTCCAGTAAATATTAATTGGACTCTCATATCAATGAATATATGAGTATATGTATATGAATATAGTCCAGGAAAGGAGATGCCTGGTAATCTTTTTTGTTGCTGTTGTTCATGATTTCTTAAGAAATTTACATAAAACAAAATATTTCTATCAGCGGGGATAGTGGGTCTTTTTTAGTGTTCTTTAATCACTGGTATTTTAAAACACTCCAGTGGAAGCTGTCTTCTATAGTTTTTCAACATCTGTGAATCTTATTTCTTCTTTTCTACTGTTCCTAGTTCTTCTCATAGGCTATTCTGGTGGATCTAGATTTTCAGCATGAATTCAGCATGCATTCAGTGACTGCAGTTTGAATTCAACAGATAGAGCAGAAAACATAAGCACATCTGGAAGCATCAGGAACCATGTGTTTGGTAGACTTCATGCACAGAAAAAGTTGCATCTGCTTGGTTTATAAGAAATAAATCCAGTCTATCACATCTCTGTCAGAAATAGTGAACAGAAAATAAACACTCAATAGAACATTTCTAAGAAGTTCCAAAAGTATCCATGTCTTATTTTTTCCCAAGGACCATTTGACTGTATAAAAGCACATAGAACTCGTTTCTACTTGATGCAGCAGGGAATGTGACCACTGAGGATAAGGAGAAGGCTGAGGTCCTCAACGCCTTCTTTACATCTGCCTTTACTGGGCAGAACAGTTATCCTCGGGGCACTTTATGACCTTTATGGCCCTTCAGAGGGATCTGGATAGGCCGGATCACTGGGCTGAGGTGAATGGGATGAGGTTCAACAAGGCCACGTGCCAGGTCCTGCACTTCAGCCACAATAACTCCATGCAGTGCTATAGGCTTGGGGCTGAGTGGCTGGATGAGTGTGAAGAGGGAAGGGACCTGGGGGTGTTGGTCGATGCTCGTCTGAACATGAGCCAGCAGTGTGCCCAGGTGGCCAGAAGGGCCAATGGCATCCTGGCCTGCCAGAAGGAGCAGAGAGGTAATCATCCCTTTGTACTCAGCTCTGGTGAGGCCGCATCTCGAGTATTGTATTCAGTTTTGGGCTCCTCACTACAAGAAAGACATTGAAGCCCTGGAACATGTCCAGAGAAGGGCAACGAAACTGGTGAGGGTTCTGGAGCACAAGTTTTATGAGGAACGGCTCAGGGAGCTGGGATTGTTTAGTCTGGAGAAGAGGAGGCTCAGGGGAGACCTCATTGCACTCTACAACAACTTCCTGAAGGGAGGTTGTGATGAGGACAGTCTTGGCCTCTTCTCCCAGGCAACAAACAGGAAGTGAGGAAATGGACGTAAGTTGTATCAGATGAGGTTTAGACTAGACATAAGAGGGAACTTTTTCTCTCAGAGAGTGGTCAGGCACTGGAATGGGCTGCCCAGGGAGGTGGTGGAGTTGCCATCCCTGGCAGTGTTCAAGAGGCATCTGGATAAGAAGCTAGGCAGTATGATTTAGTGGTTTTCAGTAGCTGTGGTAATGGGAGGATGGTTGGACTAGATGATCTTGTAGGTCCTTTCCAACCTTGTGATTCTATGATTCTATGATTCATTTATTTACTCCTCATATTATTTACAGTTAGTTTTTCACCAGCCGTCTAGCTCCAACTGCTGAAATATTTTACTTGTCTAAAGTTAGGTCATTAAATTTTAACACTTTTCCGTAATAGAACAGGGAAGTTTTCATTCTTGATTCCAGAAAATAGTTTTCTGATGTAATGCCTATAACTTATAAGGACACTGATTGAATTAAAATCTTTTGTCTTCTTTTTCCTCTATAAAGATCTTTTATATTAAGGAAGAGCAGTGGTGAATGTTCTCATTATACTGGTTCAGTTCATATTTATTAATTCTAATACTTTTTAAATGTTTTTCTAAGTTTCTAAAAAATATTTTAATAAAAAAAGAGACAAAAATAAATTTGAGAAGAATGATATAAAGCATGTCTATAACAGTATTTATTTTATTTCGTACTGGAAGGGAGCCAAGAAATGTTGTTTTTCCACAAATGAGCTATTCAACAAGAAAATCAAGGCCAATTCAGTTCCTTTACATGATGTTGATGATGCAATATTTCAATATCAAGTAAGATTATTCATATACAGAAAGATAGTATGTAAGATATACTAGCCACTGAAAGAAAAAACAGAAGAAAATAAAACAATAATAATAATAATAATAATAAACAGCTTCAGAAACATCAAAATTATTTATAAAACATTTACAAAATTTTCCTTTCTTTCAATTCTTTGAATAAATAATTACAATTTATTTTTTTTTCTGGGTAGATAAAGTTCATACCTTGTCTCTAAATGTACTCCAATTATTAAATTTGAAATATTCAATCAAATGCTTCCAAGATACTTTAAATTAGGATTCCTAAACAGCTTTTAACTAAATTATAACCCCATACTATTTAATTTAGTATTTCATTAACCTCAAATTACCCAGTCAGAATCACACCTCCATTGCCATCAGTTCTAAGAAAGACACCCAATGGTATCAAAATATAGTGACCACCAATGTCCTTTCTCCTCAGAGTGAGAAAGCCAAGTGATAGTACCTCAGTGTACTTGCTGTGTTATGAAGGTACAATACTTAAATGCAGTAAATGAGTCAAAAGTACAATTCAGTTTGAGAGCTGGCAATTCTGGAGCAACTCAAATCTGACATTCACACACAATAATATATAAGCACAGTGTATCCTTTGCAAAATCTTCTCAGAAGTGCAAACATTCTTTCCGTGACATTGAGGCCCCAGAGTGTGTTCAAAGAAGGGCAACAAAGCTGGTGAGGGGTCTGGAGCACAGGCCTTATGAGGAGCAGCTGAGGGAGCTGGGATTGTTCAGTCTGCAGAAGAGGAGGCTCAGGGCAGACCTTATTGCTCTCTATAACTACAAGAAGGGAGGTTGTAGTGAGCTGGGGGTCGGCCTCTTCTCTCGTGTCATTAGTGATAGGACTAGAGGCAATGGTTTCAAGCTGTGGCAGGGGAGTTTCAGGCTGGACATTAGGAAATATTACTTCTCGGAAAGGGTGGTCAGGCACTGGAATGGGCTGCCCAGGGAGGTGGTGGAGTCACCGACCCTGGGGGTGTTCAAGGAACTATTGGATGTTGTGTTCAGGGATATGGTCTAGTGGGAACTATTAGTGATAGGTGGATGGTTGGACTGAATGATCTGGTACATCTTTCCCAACCTTGGTGATTCTGTGATTCTGTGAAATCAAAGCAAAATAGACAGGTTGGTGTTTTTTTTTTTTGTTTGTTTGTTTGTTTGTTTTTTCATTTTTCCATACAATTTTAAGACAGTAGAGAGTAATCCAACCTACAGCAAAAGCTCAGAAAGGATATTTCATGACTAAATGCATGCTATAACACAGAGATTATTTTGATATTTTTTAAAAGTAGTATAGATCGGTATGATTTTGTTACAACAGAGATGTCCACTTATTTAACATGTTTTATTACAAGAGATTTCTCAAACATTTTTGTTAATTAGGGAGGCACTGTTTTATGGCTAATGCCATCAGTTTCTTGACATCTGAAAAGTGACTTGTTTATTGTTGGATTTTATTTTTATGTTTCTGAAAGAGCAACATATTGCACACAGCTACCGAGGAAGATGTGCGAGTATGTCTGGCAGAGGCAAGGGCGGAAAGGGGCTCGGCAAGGGGGGCGCCAAGCACCACCACAATTCTGCGGTTGGACTTGATGATCTTTTGAGGTCCCTTCCAACCTGAGTGATTCTATGATTCTATGATTCTATGCTTTTCAGTACTTATCAAGAAAAATGTTTTTTGAGATAGGAGTAATTTAAAATCTATTTGTACAGTAATGGTCATAAGGAAACAACAAATTTGACTGGACTTTTGTATACTTGAGTATTCCAAATCTGGTTTTTATTCCAGGCATTCTTTACATTATCAGTGTCCATTTTCAACACTGTATGGATTTTTGTTTTTTTTAAATCATGATGAATTACTCATAGCTGTGTAGACTGTAGATCACAGTTATATACGCTGTTATTAATAAACATCAATGAAATAAACTGCGAGCAAATACAAGTATTTTACGTTTTAAGGAGATAAAGCTCTGTACAGTTCAGAATGGATTAAAATATTTAAATCACTGAATCAGAATGGCAGATTGTTAGGGATGTATGGAGGTCACTGGATCCAACAATCCTGATAAAGTAGGGCCAGCTAGGAATGGTTGCTCAGAAGCAAAATGCCTCTTTAGTACTCCTAACTAAGGACGGGGGACGGGGGGATTAGATAAAAAAAAAAGAAAATCACTACACATGAGAACAGAGATTGTTATGTAAGTAAGTAAGTAAGTAAAATCTTATAACCCCTCACCACTACCAAAATCTCTAAGACTGTGTTTCTTAGTTGTTCTTTTGGTAGAAAGAGTAGTCTTTGGTAGTATTAATCCAACTATGCTGAAATTAAGTATACTGCATTGTAGACATCTTCATAGATCTTTCTTGTTGTCTTATAAATATGAAAGTAAGACATCATGAAAAATAATGTATACAAGGGCTACTCTGAAAATAACACCATCTATTTTATTTTGTTGACTCATGACATCAGAGGCAGATGTTGATGATATGGCAGTAGAGGCTGAAGTTTTCTGGCAATATTCCATTATATTTGTTGCAATGCAACAGGTGGCAGCAGAGGGATAGTCTGACAAAACTGTTTCTGACGTGGAAGTGCATATGAAGCAAAGGTGTGTAATTGAATTCACTTATCTATATGCGTAACTACATGTATCATTCGAAGTATACTACATTCACCAAACCATTCCCATGACTGGGGCCAACTGAAAACTGAAAAGTTTCTCTTCATAGAAGATCCACAAAACAGAATTTGGAATCAGCCAGGTATCACCTGAAAGGGCCCAGCCTGTCCTGGAGAACTCATGCAGAGAAGAACTCTCAGGAAGCTTGTATTGAGTACAGAGAAATTTACTTCTATATATTTTTGGCATAGATATGTAAATGGACATTGTTAATTTATTATTATGGTTTCCTTGAGCTGCGACTATAAAAGGTGTCTTGGTTCCAGCTGGGTTTATCAAAGAAATCTCAGAGTTCCCACCTAAATGGATATCCTTTGGCATTATTCACCAGGCTGCCCTTATGCCTGCTATGTTACCACACAGAAACTTTGTTCTCCGTAAGTAACTTTGAATGGGTGTAATTGTGGTGAGATTAAGCTTAATCTCTGAGTTAGCACTGTGTGTCATCATGCCTAACTATACTAACCACCTCTTCCCACTCTAATATTTGTTTGCAACCTTAATTTCTTTACAAAGTCATAATGTTGACATTAAGTGAATAAAACTGTGTATATATGTATATATATATATATATATATACGTAAATTGCAACTTCTGAAACTTCTCACAAAAATATTAAGCAGAACAAATGGGGAAAACATATGATAAAATTTATCTCAGAGATAGATTTGAAGTGGCTTATGTCTACACGGAAAAGCAGAAGAATGCCTCTGTGAGAAAAAAAACAACAACAACAAACAAGCAAAAAATAAACTCTTTCCCTCTGCCACAAAATCAATTGTAAATATTCAACTGGTTTTAAAGTCAGATCAGAAATCTAGGCAGACTTGGTCTTCTGAAATAGTCTTATTTTATGATGATATATTTTGTAAGATGACTTCAGACAGTGACAGACATTTGAAATGTATAAGCAGTATAAGGACAGTTTTTAAGGAAAAACTACTGAGTTGATAAATTATCCATCACTGAAATATACAAAGTACATACCACAGAAGCTTCTCTTCAAACAAAACAAGAACAGCAACAAATAAATCACAGAATACAGGTCAGTCCAGCGTAAGAAAGCAGTAGTTGATTGTTCTGTTGGCAGAGGAAGCATGATTTGTTTCTGATAGCAAAACAGTGTGGATAATATTGCAGTGCCAAGGGTTATTTTCACAACGCAAAAATCTTTTTTCACCTGATATTAATGTCTTCACCAAGAGACCTTACATGAAATTAGTTCTCACTCTGTCATTATCATTTAATAGTTCTTTAAATATATGAAGTAGTTTTTGCCCCTATCCAGAGGGCAAGCATAGAACTTACAGAATACTTCAGTATTGGGTGGGACAGAGACTTTAAATCACATTCAATAGATAGTTCTACATTACAGGGTGTAAGCAAATGTCTCAAAAACAGAAGGAAAAACAGATTCAGGGAACTGATTTTATTAAACTAGAATTTTTCTAGGACACAAAGATTTTAGGACTCTTTTAGCAAAAACTCATTACTCAAGTCATCCCTTCTGTACTGACCACCACCAAATAGGAAGTGATCATACTGCCCTCTCTTTATGTCCCTTTTGTATTCATAGTCCCATGCAAAACCATGTGACTTGACGTGCCACTCTCAGCTGCAACTTCCCTGTGTCATATGGCCTGACCTGTACCATGTATGAGAGTATTCTTCCTTTATGAGCTGTAACCTCAATGGGTTGGATTCTTACTCCTCAATTATACAGTCTAAATTTTGGGCCCACCATATAACTAAATACCAAAAGGGCTGCATGCATTGACATGACTCAGGATCGTGCAGTCCACAACCCCAACTCACTCAGCATCCTACCACAGCATACAATTTCTTCCCCTGGAGAATGAAGTAATGTAATTTATAAAATTGTATTTCTATGTTTGGTTTGTTTTGTTATTCGTTTCACCTCTGTACTCACAATTTGTGACTTGTCGTCAACTATGACAAGGACTGTGGTGAAGTGTCCTGCAGTAGATGTAATCTGAAATTCCTAAGGCATTTCAGCTCATTTCTACCTACCAGCCTAAAGGTGTTCTCCCTTAATTTCTGCTTTCTGTGTTAGATCTACGTAGACCCTTGGATACCTTAAGATGTTTTGATATTTGGGTATTTGATGCTTCTGTAAAGCCAGGTGGAAGTCATGTAGGCTGCCACATCAAATGGCACTGTGTAGCAGAGTATCTTCTGTGTGTGTCCATGTGTGTGTGTCTAGTACATGTGCTTAGCTTCACTATTAGTTATCTCTGAAAATGGGAAAGTAAAAACTACATCCATCAGCCTGGACAGAGATACCCCAACTCATCTGGCTAGGCTCCAACAACTGGCCAGAAGGGAGTACTGAGCTGGAATTGTTGTATACAGTGGTGATTTATACTATCAGTATTTTGTTACTTCCACATATGTCTCGCTCCAATTAATAGGAGTGAGAGGAGATTCTTTTAATATACCCGGCGTGAGATTAAGAAACAACGGTTCAAATGTTAGTCCAACCAGTTTATTACAAATCCTAACCTTTTAGGGAGACGGGGAAGGGGAAATGGGCGATAGAAAAGGTAAGAAGAAAAGCAAGGAATCTCTGTAGAGAGCAAAAGAGATAGATAGTCACCACCGTGGGTCCAGCAAGGTACATTGTAGGTCCGTTGATCTCAGGAACCAGTCTGGTCACCACGGGAGATGGGAGAAAGCCAGGCAGCTCCACAGCAAGCAGGCCTCGGGAGTTCAGCTCCATCAAAGGTGTCTTTGGGAGTTTTTCTCCGTCAAAGGTGTCTTTGGGAGTTTGTCTCCGTCAAAGGTGTCTTTGGGAGTTTGTCTCCAAAGTCCCTAGTTTGGTGAGGGCCTTTTATCCCCAATTTCTGTGGGTTTTTTTCTCTTCTTCTTTTGTCTCAGTTTTGTGTAACATTCCTGGGCCAACAGATAAGCCAGCAGGGGGTGGCGCCTTCGTTGCCCTGCACAAGCATTATCACCTTTTGCAGTGGTCAGTTCCTTCAAGCCGTACCCCTGAAAAAGACTGCTTGCCTTGCTTCTGCTTATCTTTGCAATCATAAGCAGAGATACAGTGGCATGGTGACACACACCATTCACCCCCCCCCAGCAGTCGTCTTATCACCAGAAACGCCTTAGAAGCAAGCTTTGAGACAAAGAATAAAAACAGTTCTGTCCTTCACAACATAGCACTGGATATCAGCTATCTAGGCCACTCCAAAAGTAATGTCTCCTATTTATTTCCATGCAAAATACAGCAGATACAAAAAGTACAATAATACTATTTGATAGAACAATTTATCAGCTACAAAGTACTATTTTTCAAGGTAGTCACTGTTAGCTGATTCACGTGTATGAACTCATTTAGACACTTTTCATTCATTTTGTGCTGTGACAGCTGGGTATGGCTGTCTGAAATATGGCATCCTTCATGTTACTGCTGTCCCTGCTGAAGTACATCATTCACCGCCTCACTGTGCTTACCACATACTTCCTCTTTCACATACAACCTAATTCCATGCATAGTAAATCTTTAGTATTTCTGGTCATTACATCAGTAGCCAGAATGCTATATATTATAGTAATATATTTTGTATTATCTTGTTTGTGGTTTCAGTTGAACAGAAATCATTTAGCCATGGCATTGATAACCATGCATCAGTAACACAACACTGAATGCTACACAAAGATAAAGAATATAGCTTAGCCAATCTTAAAAACTACTTAATTCCTCATATTTTATAATGAAAAACATTTATCATTACTTTATTTCGATTTGATTTACCTGTTCAATTCCATTACATTCAAATTATTCAGTACTGAAGCTAGTAGCATAATAATAGTTGGCATTTTATCTCCTCAGTAGAAGCACAGCCACAGATTATAAATTTCATTTCAACTTTGGAACTGCCTTGCTGGCTGAAAGAATGACCCTGTCATTCTGTCAAGAACTCACTGAATGAGAGGGAACTTTTCTAGAGATTTTTTTTGTTGTTGTTTTGATATCTGGATTAGATCACAGCAAGTCATTAGATGAAACAAAACAAAACACAACAAAGAAATAATATTATCTCCAGTGGATTTATGCAATTAATCTTGTCTATCAATCTTCATCGTAGCCTCACTCTGACAGTTCACTATCGTATTCAGGACATATGTTTGGGAGAACACACTGGTGCATGCACATGTGCATGTACATGTACGCATGCACACAGAATTATCAATGAGTTCTTTAATAATTAGATTATAATGTGACTTGATGTTATGAATGTGCTGTGTCTACGTTTCATGAGACAGACAGCCGTCCTTACCCAGAATCTGTTATCAGCTTATTTTTTTTTAAAGTATACTAGCTGCAAGTTTAAGTAACTTGGAGGTGCTGACAGTAGTGTTCCCAACACTCACAAAAAAATAGATATTGAATAGATATGAAGTCAAGAAGCTTCAACTCCTCCTTAAACCAACATTTCTTTCTAAGAAAAAGTGTAACTGCATAGCCCAGGTAGGTAATTCTAATTCTTTAGTTCCTGTGTCCACAGAGGGATAAGTTCTACTACAGGTAATGTGTTGCTACTGGCATGAATTGCCTTCACCTGTGTATAATTTTACCTGCTATGCATTTGAAACCCAATCCAAAAACAAACAAGCCAACAAATAAACAAAACAGAAAAAAAGAGAAATTGATTCATTATAAAGTTTTCATAGGCAAAAGGGAACATTACTAAACATAACAAACATATGGAGTCCAAAATTTATTCCTATTAATACAGTTACAATAATACTAACAAGGTCCAAATTAGTACAGAAGTATCCCATTAGTAATAGCTTAAAAATGTTGCACAACAAAAGTACCTAACCCTAGTCCCCCTTTTCTGGTGTTATGCATCCATGCCTCAAGTTGCACCAGTGTAAGTTTCGGTTGGATATCAGGAAAAAAACTTCTTTACAGAAGGGGTAATTAAGAACTGGAATAGATTCCCCAGGGAGGTGGTTGAGTTACTATCCCTCAGTGTGTTTAAAAACCATTTGGATGTGGTGCTCAGGAACATTTTTTAGCGGAGGGTTATTAGAGTTCTATGGTTAGGTTACAGTTGGACTTGATCTTTAAGGTGTTTTCTCTATCCTGAGAAATTCTATGATTCTAAGTATTATTTTGGCTTCAAATTAGAGGTATTTTTAATTTCATGTTCAAGTTAATATTTGCTGAAAATATTGTGTCAATAGTTTATGGGCTGGTTCAGCCTGGTTCCATGACTAGTGGGGCAGCGGGACCCACGGACCCAAGCTCCAGGAAAGGGAAAAGAGGAAAAGGGGAAGGGACAGGGAGATGGGTCTAAAAACAAAAGAGCAGCAACTATCTGAGGAGAAAAGCTAATTTACCAGAAAAGATTTTGGAATGCAAGATAGCACAATATAGCATAATATATTATATATTATAATATGTATAAAATAATATAATGCACTATGATTGGAATTGAAGCTAATAAATCAAATAGAATGAGAGAGTGTAAAAATTAAACAAACAAACAAATAAACAAACAAACAAATAAGGGCCTTATTCTAATGCCGTAAGCAAGACATCTAGCCAGAACAAGCAGAAAGGGAAAAGAGAGGCATCTCACGATCTGCAAAGTTTTTATCTTTCCCTCTGAAAAGAAAACAGAAATGCAAAGTCCCTTGGGCCATGTAGTTCTTCTCTTCTGAAAACCAGGTACCTCAAAATATCAGCAGACCATGAAACTGCAGCATTAACTCCTTAACTCCCAGTGAACTACATGACATGACGTGGAATACTGATAACAAAAATTATAAAACCATGACAGACTGGAGCCCCTGTCCTCCAAGAAGAGGTCAAGAGAATTGTGACCGTTCATTAAAGAGGAGGCTCGAGGGGGATCTCAATATTGTCTATAAATACTTGAAGGGAAGGTGCAATGAAGTTGAAGTTAGGCTCTTCTTGGTGGTGCAAAAGGCACAAAACGGTCTCAATAATCATCAATGAGAAAACAAGAAATTCTGTCCAAATATCAGGAACAGAGCTTTACTGTGTGGGTGATCAAACACAGGCACAAGTAACCCAAAGAAATTGTGGAGTCTCCCTCCTTGGAAATAATCGGGACATGGTGTTGGAAAAGCTGCTTTAGGTGGTCCTTCTTGAGCAGAGGAAATAAACTAGATGATATCCAGAGGTTCCTTCCAACCTCAAGCATTCTATGATTCTGTAATTTTGTAAAAACAGAGATATCACTTCTCTATAAATGCCTTCAAGCTTGATGCAAAGTAGTTTGTAAATACTCATCTTTGTCTCCTTTCTACATTTATACTTTTCTGCATTATACTCCTTTGTCTCCACAAATATTGTGATGAGCTTACAGGCTAATGAATGGCAAACATCTAAGTTTGTTTACAGGATATGTTCTCCTCTGTGCTGAATCAAAAGATAACAAACTTGTGCAAAAAAACCTGACAGCTCACTCGCTGCATATTCTTTGGGTACTGAGGCATTGCAGTTGTGCTGATATGACATATCACTTTTCGATATTTATCTGTGTTTTTTTCTCACCACATCAACTTGTTTGTCAAACACAAGATAATTAGGATGATAATGTTAATGGAAAAATATCTGCTTGTTAGGGTGCTATTTTAAATACCTGTCTTTTGCATTACATTATCCATTCCTTTTTTCATTTGTTGTATAGTGTATAAATGGACATTGATTTATAGAAAATTCTCTGTAATTTATGTTTTGGCTTCCAGAGCCTTCTTTCTGTCATCTTTCCTGTGTGCAATTGCTGTAAATGAGATCATCAAGAATAATGAAACAGTAAATTGTAACATGGAACAGCAAGACTGCTCCTAAACATAGTGTTTACCTCTTAAATATGTTTATAAAACATCAACACCGAAGTTGATAGTACCAGGAAAATCAAGGTGAAGACTTAACATTACAGGGCAGTGGGTGGATCTAATTATAATGTTAACATAAAAGAATTTCAAACAATCTCTAAGATCACCCAGTGCAATCTGACCTATTAAAGATAATTTTTATGAATCCATTTCTTAGCAGAGAAAAATTGCAAGTCTTTATCTTATTCATTGATTACAGATGTTAACGAAAGCAACAAGAAGATTCATGGGAAGAGATATGAGGAAAAAAAAAAACAGTGGAAAAAACTTTCACTTATCATAACTCATTGAGATAGGAAATTGACATGTTTAAATATAAATCATAAAAGAGATATTTCAGTGGTTAAGTTATCCCTCAGAAACAAATGCTTTTATATGGTAAACTGATAATGTTTTAGAGACATTCATAATGGATAAATAATTTGAATTCTAAATCTGTACCCAATACCCAAGATAAGCCATTTCAGTTATTCATGAAATTATAGTCATTATGTTTCTGGATTTTAGTTTGAAAAACCAAGGCTTTTGCAACATGAAGCACACTCACATACTCCAGTCTCAGATACTTTTTGTTAAAAAGAAAATAGAATATTATTAAGTCTTGCCTCAATTATATTGCTCACATTTTATGTTTTAAAAATGAACATGATAAGCTTTTATAATATTATTTTAATTGAAATGCTTGCAAATCTGTTTGAATAATCATAACTTTCTCATAGCAGGATTACAGAATGAAGTTCGAATGCTGCCTCTATAAAACATCAGTACCAGCTAAGTACTCTGAAGAGTAATACATTTTTCTACCCTACCTTGCATGTAATATGTATATTTTCATGGTGCAACACAAACCAAATTTTAATTCTCAAATTTCTCTTCATTTCTACTGAAATCAGTAGACATGCATCAAAGTATAGTAACAAGAAATTGGTCTGAGTTCATGAAATATAATTGTAACATACTGACAGACAAAAGTGGAATGTTCTTTTGTAAACATAATTGTTTCTTAACTGTATAGAAGTAAATTAGTGCACAAAATACAGTGCAGCAAAGAATTCACAACTGTGTGAAAATATAACCCATCACAATTATGTCAGTCTATATTTGTCTTTATACATAATAAATAAATATTAATGAATGTGCTACATTTGTCAGTTTAATATAAACTGTGGGTTACAGTTACTGGTAGAATATGGAGAACTTTTTAATAAGTTGCAGTAGTCCTAGCGATAAGTTTTAGAGAGAGTTGTATTGCCTTTTGATGTTTGAATGAAATGTATCACATTGAGCAGAACCTTGAATACATAAGTATAATTGTGTTTACATACGCCAAGTTTCCTTAGAATCATAATCTGTATGTTTTTTGCTCTCACAGCAAGAAAAAAAATTAAATTGTGAATTAGTTTTGATTTTCCTTGATTTTAAGTCTGTACAGTCATTTATTTCACTTAATTTTAACTGTTAAAAAGCAAGGCAGATTAGGAAGAACTCATCTTCTTTGCCTTCAGCATGCAAAAAAGTTCTGCTCCCAGTGTAAATAAATTGAATTAGTACATATATACTCAAAAGACATAAACTTAGAGGAAGTAATTTATTTTTCTTCTGTGAGATAGCTATCATCTTGTATAGAACCAATCAAGATTTGAAGGTAATTTTTTTTTCCTTAATTACTGAGTAACCTAAATGAGAAGTTTTTTTACATAACTTAGTTATTAACTCCCTACAGATTCATATTGCTTTCTTTGGATTAGAGAAGGAATGTAGAAAATGCAGATTATTAAGAATTAGGTAAGATTAATTCCTTCCTCACCCATTTATTTTTTTGGAAATTTCTGTTTTTCTCCATCATCCACAGAAAATTTGCAAAGCTCTACCACAAATCTGGGGGATCAGTAAAAATCTAGACATTTATTTGTAGCTGTTGAAGAAAAGAAGCATCTATGAAATTTATTTTGCAATATTTTCTTTTAGTCCCAAATGCTTCTTCATTTTTAATGATATAGGATATATCCTATCTTGTGAATATATCTTATGTCCACATTGCATCTACTTTGCAGTCCACCAGCATGATCATTTCTAGTATGGAGTTGAATCTATTTGTTGAATGACATGGGTGTAACATAGAGATAGCTACAGTTGTATGGAAGTGTCAAATATTTCAAGATGATTCTGGAGGAGGAGACATGTCAAGTGAGAATTAGCTGTCCTACAATACTGTCCTACAATAAGTGAATGTTATTCTAATATTATTGCCAATTTTCCAGTTGTTTTTTTTTTTTTTCTAGAGAGAATATGTAAGTTCTCTTGTTTAATTATTAAACTTGAGCTTCTGTCATTTTGTAAAATAATTTAATTAATATAAAATGTTCACTGCAGAAGTCATATCCGGAATACTCATGCTGTGATGGTGAATTTTCAACATTTCAAGGACCTCACAAGTATAAAATAATTTGTGATGTGTTTTTAGCTAGTTCTACGGCATGTATGTGTTTCTGTCAATTCCAGGAGAGCTTTAAAAATATGGGTGATGTTTACAGGCATACCATTAACTTTTTTGAAGTACAGTGGGTAAGTTGGGGTAAAATGCTAAAAAGATTTTATTTATTTATTTATATATTTATTTGTAGCATAGGCATCTCTCTGTATGAGTGCACACGTTTATGGAATGGTAGAGAGCAACACAGTTAATTCTCAATCTGCAGAAGCTAAACATGGAATAAAGCTTCATGTATGTACAGAAACAGCAATATTTGCAAAAAATTAGAAAAAGAAAATAGCATTAAAAAGAGGTTTGATTTATATACAATTAATGCAAAAATAATATTCTTAATACTTTAGCAAAAGGATTTTCACTACATTTTCTCTTACAGCCACTGAATATTAATGAATAAAATAACAAATTATCTCACCAATTAGATATTCCTGAGTAAATAACTTCAGAAGCAGAAGAACAAATGTTTTCTAACTTTGTTACTTTGAGCAGAGTGTTAAAATGGCATCTCTAATTATATATTTTTTTCTTAGTTGTAAGAATTGCAATCTAATTCCCAAGACAGACTCTTTTCTCTTTTCTTCCTTCTCCTGTTGAATGCAATGTAACAAGTCCATTCCTGGACATTTCCCAGTACAGCCAAGAGCAGTGTTTTTTCCCCTAGTGTAGGAGACACTGTCATCTCAGAGCAAGAACAAAGCTAAATTCTCAAAAATGAGATTTTTTTTTTTCTCAAAGAAATGCTTTCAAATATAAAATTGTCCACAAAGCGATACTGATTTCCACATGGCAACACCCACCTCTCATCATCTCCTAGATAAGTCAGAGTCTTATTGCAAGAAATGCCGCAGAAAACAAGCTTTGAGCCAAAAAGCCAAGAAGTGTTCAGTCAGAAGTCCTTTAAACTATCATGATAGCTGGGGAGGTTGAATTTTTTGATACAAATCACTTGCACAAAGGATTTGCATTTATAATTCTTCAAGCCTCAATTGCATAATTTAGCATTCTGGCTATTTTGACTATTATAAATGTCAACAGTAGAGAAGAAAAAGAATTATTTCTGGGGGATCTGTCTCCATTCTGGTATACAAGGTGTTTTCTACTCATTTCATGTCAAATACTAAATACATTCAAATAAATGATGCTATGAATATCTAACATTGGTGATCTTCTGTAAAACAATATGCAAGCCTTGTTCCAAAGCTCTGATGAAGATGGTAGAAGAAAGATTTTATTTGCAAATGCAAATGAACTCCTGGTGGACAGAATGGATATTACATTTTTACAGTAATAAAATCCTATACAATCTACATGATTAAGCATAATAATTAAGCATAATTAAGCATAATAATAATTAAGCATAATAATTAAGCATTAAGTGTGTATACTTCCACATGAGTGAATAGAAATGAGTAGCTTCCAATTCAAGAAAACAGTGATGAGCGGTAAGTGACTGACAAACCAGAGAACCACAAAGCCATTCAGAGGGACCTTGTCAAATTTAAGTAATCACTATATTCAGAAAACACTTATCTCTCAGAGACAGAAAAGTTAAGCTTAAAAGAGAAAATTCTGATGATTGTGATTCAGTCTGCTCACCCATTGGTTAGTTTAATCACACCAAACTACAAAATACACTGGTGTTCGTGTGAACTCTTTTCATCTGTATAATCAAAAGAGAGACTGTCTACAGCAGTTTCAGATATGTATAAAATGAAGTAAATTATATATATATTCCCTGTATTCCTGAGTTTATGCCAACTGTGTCTTGCATTAGCTAGGGTATTTTACTCCTATTTCCATTGAAGCAAACTGAAATTGAATGAAAAATCCTTTGAAGCCAGTTTGGTGCAGTAAATTAATCTTCTCTGCTGTATATAGGCAGAATGAAACCATCAAAATTAAACAGATATTCTGAAATAACTGGTGAAAGTTTCAATTACTATAACTACTTATAAGTTTATCTGATCTGTAGAGAAAGGAACACTGCTAGTCTGGACACTATTACACAAGCATGGGATTTCCAGAAGACTCGGACACAAAACAAACAAAAAAACAAACAAACAAAAAAACTGAGAACCTCCTAGCCACATCCAACTACCAAATCATTTTCTAAGAGGGAAAAACAAAGAAGCAGCACATGGAGGAGTCAAATAGAAATAAATGATGCTTTGAAAGTAAAACATTTTCTTCATTCAAATGTTTAATATTTCATATTGTAAACTACCTGTATGTTAGGACATAACTATGACTTGTTGCTTTTTTATGGATGAGGATTTCTGTGTTTTTTTGTTATTATTATTATTATTTTTAATCTTCAATCAACAGATCTGAAAAAAAAAAATCTTTTTGGGGCACTGTGAAATATTGGTCTTAAAAACTACATGAAAGGAACTGTGTAACTTACTGAATCCTCAGTATTGTACTATACAACTCCAGTAGTTTTACCTTTGCTACTAAAGCATAAAACAAAATGAAATAAAATAGAAGTTAAAAAGGTGACATTCATTTTGATAGCAGAAATCTCCAAAGAGATGAAAGCTGATACTTTTCTTTGTTGTTATGACTCACTCTACTCTTGAGTATGTGAAAGTACTCAACATATTTTTATTATACATATTAATATAAATATATATTTAATTTAAATTATCAAGAGACTACCTATTTAATATTTATCAGTTAATGTGGAGGAACATCTACTTTCTGTAACTAAATTCAGTCATTCAGTAGTGGATCATACAGAATACACAGTGACAGCTGGAATAATTTCATCACTTTTTCTTTTAAACAACTACTCTTTCTACATTTTTTATGCCTGTCTTCATAATTTCTCTTTTTGATACCATGCATAATGTAGCACTTTCTTCTAAATGGCCCATCTGGTCTCTGGTTTTGATGAAAGTTGCTTCTTTCTCAGAAGCAGTCATGTCAATTTTAGGTAGATTGATACTGTCATTCAGCCTTTACTAAAAACTGTGATTCATTCACTAAAATAAAACTTCTGTTGCAGGTATTTGGAACTGTATGGATGTAGGGAGGCATAATCTTGTCAAATGGTTATTTTTTTTTTTTTCTCTTAATGGATTACTGTCTAATTTTAGAATCATAGAATGATAGAATCATAGAATCACTCAGGTTGGAAAAGACCTCAAAGATCATCAAACCCAACCATGATCTAACTATACTACCCTAACTAACAACCCTCTGCTAAATCATGTCCCTGAGCACCATATCCAAACACTTTTTAAACACATCCAGGGATAGTGACTCAACCACCTCCCGGGGGAGCCTATTCCAGGCCTTGGCAACCCTTTCTGTAAAGAAGTGCTTCCTAATATCCAACCTGAACTTACCCTGGTGCAACTTGAGGCCATTTCCCCTCATCCTGTCACCTGTCACCAGAGAGAAGAGACCAACCCCAGTCTCGCTTTAAGCAGATTTCAGATATTGGAAGAGAGCAATAAGATCTCCCCTCAGGCTCCTTTTCCCCTAAACAGCCCCAGCTCCCTCAGCCTCTCCTCACAGGACATATAATCCAAACCATTCACGAGCCTCGTTGCCATTCTTCGGACATGCTCCAACACCTCAGTGTCCTTTCTGTACTGAGGTGCCTAAAACTAATTACAGTACTTGAGGTGAGGCCTCACCAATGCCGAGTACAGCGGCAGGATTACTTCCCTAGTCCTGCACCTAGTTACCTAGTCACCACACCATTCCTGATACAAGCCTGGATGCCATTGGCCTTCTTGGCCACTTGGGCACACTGCTGGCTCATATTCAGCTGACTGTCCATCAGTACACCAAGGTTCCTTTCCATCAGGCAGCTTTCCAGACACTCCTCTCCAAGCCTGTAGGGTTGCCTGGGGTTGTTGTGACCAAAACGCAGGACCCAACTCATGCAGTTTACCTTGTGTCAGTGGTTGACAGGCTGGTTTGGCCCAGTTCTGTGACTAGTGGGGAGGAGGGATTTTGCAAAACTCTGCACCTCCAGAAAGGGGAAACAGGGGACCCCAAAATAATTAAAAATAGCAGTAAAGATCACAGGAGAAACAAACTGATTTACTAAATATGGTATCAGAATGCAAATAATACACTATAATACAATATAATTAGAACTGAATCTCATGAATCAAATGAGAGAAAGACTGTCCGAAAAGCTGAGGGCCTTACACTAATACTGAAATGATGTGCGCATTTGTGACAGGCAGCAGCGAAGAGAGGCAAAGGAGAAGAGAGAAGAGAGCAATCAATCAGGTGACCTTACCAGGAGTTATATCTCCTCTCTGACCACAAAGCCCTCTGGAGAATGTAGTTCTTCTCTTCTGGACAGGTACCCAGAACTGGAGCATTAACACTTTAACTCCCAGTGCACTACAAGATGTTATGATGTGGAATACCAGTAACCAAAAATCATAAAACTGTGACACCTTGGCCTATCAATCCAGTACATGCAGGTCCCTCTGTAGAGCCTTTTTCCCCTCGGGCAGATCAACACTCCCTCCCAACTTGGTATCCTCTGCAAACTTACTGAGGGTGCACTCAATCCCCCCATCAAGATTGTTAATAAGGATGTTAAACAGAGGCAGCCCCAGTACTGAGCCCTGGGGGACACTGCTCATGACCAGCCGCCAACTGGATTTAACTCCATTGACCACAACTCTCCGGGCCCTGCCATCCAGACAGTATTTTACCCAGTGGAGTGATTTCAACTCTTACATTTTTTCTAAGCTTTGAAAGATTTTCCATAATACCATGCTAAAACACTTCCTGCACTTTTTTTTTTTTTTTTTTTTGGTGAAAGTTTATAGTGGAATCTAATATAAAAAGAAAATTAAAAACATTCACGTAAGAAAACCACTAACTTCTAAATTAGCTTGAAAATATTTAGTTGCTTAGAAGATTTTATTTAACCAAAGTAATTTCTAAAATTTAAAATCTGAGGTTAAGTTCTTAATTATTTAGGATCTTAAATCGCTTACCATATATATATGTGGCTTTCATTAGCTTAAGTAGTTAAAGTAATAATAAAATATATTCTTGTTTTTATGGCAATTATGGACCTTATTTTATACTTTAATATAGTCTCATGTACTGGAATCACATAAGATAGAATTTACTTTCTTTCTAGTAACTTGTCTCTCTGTCATAAAGGTATTTATTGTAAGAACTTATTGCACTATTCTTTGAGAATACTTTCCTCTTCTAGAATTAAGACCTATGCGTTGTTATGTAATTAACGTTATATACTATCTTGTCATGGTTTTGTGATTTTTGTTGTTGATATTTCACATCATAACATCATGTAGTGCACTGAGAGTTAAAGAGTTAATGTTCTGTCTCACTCCAATTTATAGGAGGGAGAGGAGGTTCTTTGATATATGCATATGCAGAGTGAGATTAAGAAAAAATGGTTCAAACATTGGTTTGACCAGTTCATTACAAATCTTAATCAGGAAGTTGGGGAAGGGGAGGGCAGACACAATTACTATTTAGGGTGATAGGGAAGGGAAGGCGGGCAATAGAAAAGATAGAAAGAGGTAAGAATTGCATAAGGTGGGGATAGTCACCACCAAGGTATACCCTCCTTTGGGTAAGGAACTGGCTAGAGGGCTATGCCGAGAGGGTAGTGGTTAATGGATTTAAGTCCAGCTGGCAACCCGTTACAAGTGGTGTCCTACTGGGGCTGGTAGGGGGAGCCCAACTTGTTTAATATCTTCATTGATGACCTAGATGAGGGGATTGAGTGTACCCTCAGTAAGTTTGCAGATGACACCAAGTTGGGAGGTGGTGTTGATCTGCCTGAGGGTAGGGAGGCCCTTCAGAGGGATCTGGATAGGCTGGATCGCTGGGCTGAGGTGAATGGGATGAGGTTCAACAAGGCCACGTGCCAGGTCCTGCACTTTGGCCACAATAACTCCATGCAGTGCTATAGGCTTGGGGCTGAGTGGCTGGATGAGTGTGAAGAGGGAAGGGACCTGGGGGTGTTGGTCGATGCTCGTCTGAACATGAGCCAGCAGTGTGCCCAGGTGGCCAGAAGGGCCAATGGCATCCTGGCCTGCCAGAAGGAGCAGAGAGGTAATCATCCCTTTGTACTCAGCTCTGGTGAGGCTGCATCTCGAGTATTGTATTCAGTTTTGGGCTCCTCACTACAAGAAAGACATTGAAGCCTTGGAACATGTCCAGAGAAGGGTAACGAAACTGGTGAGGGTTCTGGAGCACAAGTTTTATGAGGAACAGCTCAGGGAGCTGGGATTGTTTAGTCTGGAGAAGAGGAGGCTCAGGGGAGACCTCATTGCACTCTACAACAACTTCCTGAAGGGAGGTTGTGATGAGGACGGTCTTGGCCTCTTCTCCCAGACAACAAACAGGACCCGAGGAAATGGCCTCAAGCTGTACCAGAAGAGGTTTAGACTAGACATAAGAAAGAACTTCTTCTCTCAGAGGGTGGTCAGGCACTGGAATGGGCTGCCCAGGGAGGTGGTGGAGTTGCCATCCCTGGCAGTGTTCAAGAGGCATCTGGATGAGGAGCTACAAGATATGGTTTAGTGGCTTGTTGTAGCTACGGTAGTGGGAGGATGGTTGGACTAGACGATCTTGATCTCACCCGATGTGCTGTACTTGTGCTCAGTTGGAGTAGTTACAAAGTAAATAGAGGATACAACACCTTGTATAAAACATGAAGCAAACATAAGTGTTGCAACAGCACCCAAAATCAACTTGCCACCCACACCACCCTGTGATTCTTCAGGAGTGGTGACATGAATGTTACATAATGAATAGAAGGGAGAAAAGTGACAATCATACATTTAACAATAAGCATACATTTAACACTAATAATAAATAAATATAACAAATAGAGGTACAGCATTACCACCCACAACAACATAAAATATAGTACTATTGCAACCAAAATACAAAATGTAATCAAGAGGTATACCCAGCATTTTAGTGTGATCAAATATTCAATATTTCTGTCACAAAAAACAAATTATTAGAATCCTTTCTGTGGTCAGTCAAAGTCCATGGGGGTATTCTGTAAAATAAAACATGACACCGACTTGCCCTTTTAGGGCTTTTTTAATATTCTGGACACCTGTCCGGAAGAGAAGAAGAACTACATATTCCAGAGGACTTTGCATTCAGAGAGGAGATATAACCCCTGCCAAGACTTTCCCCTTGTGTTTTTTTTTGGCTCCCCTCCCTTCTGCTTGACCCAACTGCTCATCTCACCTCAGTATTTTGGTGAGGCCTTTCCACCTTTTGGACACTCTCTCTCATATTTGATCTATTAGGTTGAATTCTAATTATATTGTATTATAGTGTATTATCTTGTATTCCAGTACCTTATTTAGTGAATTAGTTTGTTTCTCCTTAGATCATTGCTACAGTTTTTAATTATTCGGTGCCCCCTATTTCCGCATTCCAGAGGCACCTATCCGAGGGTCCCTCCACCTCACTAATCACAGAACTGGGCCTTACGATCCCACAAACCATTGACATATCAATTTTCCACAAAACCGGACTGTAGATTATGTTAAAGACATTTCATATTACTATTATTAGTAGGTGTAGTATTTTACTCTGTTTCCCAGAAAAACAAACTTTAATGATTATATTATCAGTATTTACTCATTAATAATCACTGAATATATTTTTTCATTCTTATCAAACAAGGAGAGTTAAATCTCTCTGGAAGAGTTACTTTCTCAAGAGTTTCAGAAAAAAAAATCTGGATCTCTTAAACAAGAGAAAAACTACTGAACGTTTATAAGTTATTTGAATAGTTTTTGACTCCATAATACAATTTCTCCCATTGAACACCACATTGAACAGGACACAATTAAGCTAATTTGAGTGAAAATGATATCAGTATACATAAACATTACTATTATTTCTTTGAAAAATGATGCCAGACCTGTGCTAATCTTTTAAAAATAAAATGCTTATTTCACAAGTACATTTTCAACATTTCTACCTAACTGTATTTTAATTCAACAGTAACTTCAATAATAAGTGATCCAATATTCTCTGTTGGGACTTTGTCCTCCAATGAGAAGAAGATTTATTGGATGTAAGGAATAAGTATTTATTATACATAGTTTAAAAGTAATTTATGTAATTGTGCACTTTAATTACTGGGAAGTACTTCCAGCACTTAGATACCACCAAACAGATTTTACAGCCTTTTCCATCTATTTTGTTGACAATAAATGTGTTAGATCCCAACATTCAATAGAACTTGTGTTACAGTTAATCAGAGAGACAATCCCACTTGCTTGCATGGCTGAGTTTTACTACTCTTTCTGGATAATTTCTTTCTTGCATTGTTAGACTTTGCAATTGCACAGTAAGATCTCTGACTTTACTGAGATGATTGCATATAGTTAGTAGCAGCAACATCATAAATAATGATTGTCCTGTGTAACATGATCATAGAAAATTTAGAAAAAGAATCAAAACTCCAGCCTCACAAAGGAAGTTTGCATCCAACCCCTTTGGCTCCTTCTTCTTTTTGCAGTAATTCATACTTCCTGAAGCAAAATTTCAAGCACCACAGGCCAGAAATCAATCATCATCTTACCCTCTATCCTCAATATGTAAGTCAGTTTTAAGACGCAGCTTCAGTGTAAGTCTGTATGTGCAGGTAATTTTATAAACCATGGAAAAACAGTTCCACACATCTGTGGTACCATATTCCTGTGCTTGAGCACAGGTACTAGCTGTCCAGAGGTGGTGTGGAATCTCCTTCCTTGGAGACATTTCAAAAGCTGCATTTACCTGGTCCTGGGTAATCTATTCTTGGTGGTCCTGCTTGAGTAAGGGAGTTGGATAAGATAACTTCCAGAAGTCCTAAACAATTCTGTGATTTTGTAGCCTTGCATACGAGGAGAGGCTGAGAGGGCTGAGATTGGAGAGGAGAAGGTTCATGTGTCATCTTGCCCTATATAAAAGTGGCTAGAAGGAGGAACAAAGATGATGGAGACAAACTATTAACAGTAATTTCCACAAAAAGGAAAAGAGGCAATAAGAATTAAATTAACATGCAAGAAATTTCAATTAAAGATAAAATAATAATAATAATAATAATAATGATTTAACATGAGGGTAATCAACCTTGCAACAGGTTGCTCAGAAAATTTGTGGAGTATCTATCCCTGGAGGTTGTAACAGAATCATTTAGATTGAAAGTGATCTCTTGAGATCAATTGATCCACCAGTGCTCAAAGCACAGAAAGCAAGTGCAGGATTTTCTGGCCTGCGCTTGTTTGTGTATAGAATAACTCCCAGACACAATAAACATTCAAAGATACTTGACAACAATGTTGCAATAAGAGTTCAGCTCCTTCAGCATTTGCAGGTGTAACCAACAAGATCCTGCAGACTCCTGTATGTTGTTTGTAGAAACTCTCAGTACATTCTCCTCTGCTCAGGGTAACTCCTCGTTCCACACCTTCCCTTTTGTCTTTGGGGCTTAGGGCTTCTGAAATCCGGTTTTAATGGTAAAAGGTGAGGCACAAAATGAACTGAATACCTTGGCCTTCTCTGCATCATTTGCCAACACCTTCCCTGCCCCATGTGGCGGCAGTCCTACATTTTCTCTAGTCTTCCTTATCTCATTATAAATTTTTGTAATTGTAGAATCCTTTCTTTATGTCTTTCATATCTCAGATTCCATTCCAGATTATTTTTGGCTTTCCGTAATCTTGTCTCAGCAAGATCAGACAACAACTTTAAACTTCCTGGATCACCTTTCCCTGCTTCCATCTATTGTACATTTCCTTTTTTGTGTCTGAGTTCAGCTAGTAGCTCCTGCCATCTTTGCTTGCTATCCTGCTTGCTCCGAAATACCTTTCTTGAACTTGGAGGTGATCCATCTCTCCTGGACACTCCTTTCTCTCTAGTGATATATTTCATATGATTTTTCCAAGAAGACCTTTTAAGAGGTTGAAATCTGCTTTCCTGAAGTCTAGGTATATGATCCTGCTTTTTTGAGCTGTTCCCAAACTCCTCAAGGTCACTGCAGAAAAGGCTTCATGAACAGGACTTCCTGGTCATAAATATCACATCCAGCAAATAACCTTTTCTCATTGGCTCCTCTATTAACTGCATTTAGTAATGATTTTAAAGATTTTTTTTGTTTTGTTTTGTTTTTGATTACTGTATGAAAAGTATCCGGAGACTCACTCTTCAAACACAAAGAGATAAGGAGAAAAAAGCAAAAACAAGAAAAACCAAACGGATATTAATGTGTTCATTTCTTTATAAGAAAAAAAAAATAAAAGAAGAAAATGGATTGAAAGGATGAATCAAGCAAGTCAGAGCTGCAGGCGCTGTACTGAAGTGTGAAGTCTATTTTGTAGCATTTAGCCAAATACATACTTTTGATTTCTTGGGGCTGATAGAATGCTTTAGGAAGTTAAACCTCATTTTGATAGTGATTTAGTTGTTGCTTTTCACACAGTTATGCAATTCTGAATTCCATTCATGTTTTCACATATTTTCCGTATTTCTATTGCTTTTGCATTTTTAAAACCACACAAGAAAACTGAGTGTCAGAAATATCGATATGTAAGGAAAACAAAAATCAGCTTATAAAGTGTACTTGAACTGCTTGATTCAATAGACAGGTTATATTTGTTTTAGCACTTAATTTATTGTGTGTGGGTGTTTTGTTTTTTTTTTAAATTGTTGTTTGGTTTTTTGTTTGTTTGGGGTTTTTTTGGTCTTCAGAATTATATTTAATATTTTCCAAAGTATATTTACAATATAAAACCAGCAGGTTCAGTTAATCTATTTTCAAGAACTTGTCTTTAGGAGTAATCATTAGTTGATTCTTAGTGAACAGAATGAACGTATACTCCTGGATCTGGTTTGCTCCTCTTATTACTTACCCATTATTGTTATTTCAGGCAGGCAGTGATGAAATCATTCAGGGAAGCCTGTGAGCTATCAAATGAGATTTCAGGTGTTTAGGGAGATAGATTGACTGAGGGAATGGGAGCACAAGTGGTATTTTTCTCCCTCCCTTCTGGGGTGGTGAGGGATACCAAGCAGCCTAGGAAAACTCAGGCTTTGAATTTGTGTCTGAAAGGTTGGTGCCGCCATAGGAACTTCGGGTTCTTTGACCATAGGGCAGTTTTCTCGGCACCTGTCCTGATGTCTGTGGACAGGTCTTGCCTGCCTCCAAGGGAAAATGGATCCTAACCCAGGAGCTGGCAAGGCTCTTTGAGAGAGGTTTAAACTAGGTATGAAGGGGGAAGGGGATAAAATGATGCTTGCTAGGGTGGAGCGAGTAGTTCAGCTACTTCAACTAGATCTGATCGGGGAAGAGGGTGGAGGTCAATGGAACAGAGAAGGGCTTGGGAATGTTGTCATTGAGATTGCAGGGAGAAAGCTCTGGATTGTCCTGTAGGATCCTGTGAGGACTCCTGAGAGGAGATACCATTGTTAATTGCCTGCCTGAAATCTTCATTTGTCCCTTTAGGGATACCTGCACCTTCTGCTTTTCTAAAGTGTCTGTATACTAATGCGTGCAGCATGGGAAATAAGCAGGAAGAGTTAGAGATCTGCATGTGGTCACAATGCCACAGTCTCATTGCAATCAGGGAGATGTGATGGGACAGCTCACATGACTGGAATGCTGTCGTGTATGGCTATGTGCTTTTTAGGAAAGACAGGCTAGTGGAGTGGGGTGGTGGAGTTGCTCTTTATGTGTGAAAGCAGCTAGAATGTATCAAACTCCACCTGGGGGAGGGTGACGTACCAGTGGAGATCTTGTGGGTGAGAATTAAGGGTCAGGCTAGCATGGGTGACGCTGTTGTGGGTGTGTATTATAGGACCCCTGATCAGGAGGACGAAGTTGATGGCGCCTTCTACAAGCAACTGGAAGTAGCCTCGTGATCCCAGGTGCTGGTTCTTCTGGGGGCCTTCAATTATCCAGATATTTATAGGGTAAGCAACATGGCTATGCATGCATGCTCCAGACAGTTCCTGCAATGCGTTGAAGATAACTTTCTGATGCAGGTGGAGGAAGAGCTGACAAGGGATGGGGTGTTACTGGACCTTGTTCTTGCTAATAAAGGTGTGCTTGTTAGGGAAGTGAAAGTCAGGGGCAGCTTGGGATGTAGCCATCACGAGATGATGGAATTCAATATTATGGAGTGGAAGGAGCAAACTAAAAAGTAAGATTGCTACCTTGGACTTCGAGAGAGCCAACTTTGATCTTTTCTGGGACCAATTTGGAGCTGTCCAGTGGGCTAGGGTGTTAGAAGATAAGGGGGCCTGTGAGAGCTGGTCAGCATTTAAACAGCGCTTCTTCCAAGCTCAGAATCAGTGCATCCCTATAAGTAAGAAATCAGGGAAGGGTGGCAGAAGACCTGTATGAATGAGCAAGGAGCTCATGCTTAAAATAAAAGGGAAGAGGAAGGACCGTGAAATGTGGAAAATGGGTCTGACCACTTGCAAAGATTACAGGAATGTTGTCAGGGCCTGCAGGGATGTGACAAGGAAGGCTAAAGCCAACATGGATTTGAATCTGGCAAAGGAGATAAAGGATAATAAGAAAGGTTTTTTGTGTTTGTTTTTTTTTTTTTGTTTTGTTTGTTTCTTTGTTTGTTTGTTTTTAAGTATGTCAACAGTAAAAGGAAGATTGGGGAACATGTGTGTCCCCTGCTATGATTCAAAAAATGGAGAGCTGCCCACTTCTCATTTATACACTGAGTTTGTAGGATTCCATGATACACAAGCACATAGAAATTTTGTTTACTAAATATTATTATTTATTATTATTTATTATATTGAAAATAAAATAAAAAATAAAGCACCAGTCACCACTACCAAGAATACTCATTGTTTACACTTGCATACAATCACCTTTCCTAGGATTTACTCAAAAACTGAAACTAAAATTCCAGATGAAGGTTCAACAGTCTTCTCTCATACACATGATATTCTGTATAGTACAGTAAGGAAATTTTAATTTCATGTAACAAGATCAAAGAGTCAACTCAATTCAGTTTATTACCCATAATATTTCTTGCATTCTTCCTACAATTATTTATTTCCAATTTTCCAACTCTGCTGCAAGCATATTACTTTCCCCTTATCTTTATTTAATTTTAACTTATTGATTTTAAACTTTTCCTCTAAGTTTCTAAAATCATTTCAATTCTATTTTTGTCCTCAGAAATACTTGCAACGATTTCTGTCTCTGACTCACCATTTATTTTATATTCTTCTTTTCACCATATTATTTAATTCATCCTTGAAGATATTTAATGGAGTCCAGACATACAGGACTTGATCAGAATTATTTTAATAGTTTTCTTGTGATATTCTGCTAACTACTCATTTAAGTTTTCAGTGAGCTGTAAAGTCATCTAATTGATATGCCACATGCCATTTAGACTTTTTTTTTTTTTCCTGAAAGAGGACAAAACAGGACAAAATAAACAAAATAAATGCTACCTTTCCCACTTTCTTCTTATTCAGTGATCCAGAAATTCTGTTGAAGAAATAAATCCTTTTTTTTTTCCTTTATATTTTTTTTTGACAACTCTATCAATATAAGTATTACTAAAACATGAGAAAAGCTCAATCTTATATCAGTATGTTACTGTAAAAAAAGCAATAAAAGCAAAAAAACTGATGATTCCTTCCTCACAGCATTTACAGTTTAAATATAGTACAGAAAATAATGGATGTACTTGGATAGACAGAAGAATACTGAGAAAGAATAAGGCAATATAGGTCAGTGGGAAAAAGAATAGTCTCTGTACACTGTCAGTCTAAATATCATTGAATTTTTTTTTTCCAATAATACGTATTGCTTCACTTATAATATGCAATGCATATTTTTTCACTTATTCCAAAATGTTATAGATAATTATACACATACAGTCAGAATGACATTGGCCTTCTTGGCTACCTGCTACAATGCTGTCTCACATTCAGCTGGATGTCATAAAACACCCCCAGATCCTTTTTCTCTGCATTGCTTTCAAGCCATTCTGCCCCAAACCTGTAGCACTGCCTGAAGTTATTGTGACCGAAGTCCCATTGATCCAGCCTGTACAAATCCCTCCGTATTCTCAGGCACATCAACATTTCATCTGAACTTGGTATTATCCGCAAACTTCCTAAGAGTGCACTCAATCATATCTTCCAAGTACTTGTTAAAAATTTTAAACAGTGATCAGTGAATATTAGAGTCAGTTAATACTGACTCATGAGGGACACTGTTAGTAACTAGACACCAGCTGGTTTTAACTTCATTCACTACCACTTACTGGGCTTGCCCAGAGTGATGTGTACTCTTTACACAGTCCACAGTAAAGAATACAAAAACAAATAAAAAAATAGTAATTGAAAAATTACTAATGCATCTTAACCATATCATACAATTCATCTTTGTCCCCAGATAATTCCTATTCACTCCTGGCAAACCAAGAGGTTATACAACCCTGGAGGCTTTGAAACTTTATTCTCTTAACTATTATTTTATTTATTTATGTATTTATGTATGTATGTATGTATGTATTTATTTATTTATTTATGTTTGCTTGCTTGGATAAATATAAAAAAAGCCAAAGAAGGAAAAACACCTAAACTACTAGAAAACAGACAAGGGAATAATTTTGCTATTTTGTAATTTTTGTTTCATGGCTAGTAGAGCACAGGAATTTTTAGGCTAGTTCTTTATCCTGTCAGAACCAATGTATTTCTTCTTTCTTTCTTTTCTTCTTGAACTCACCTCTTTTAAATAATAGAATAGATGTATCATTTTGTACAGTAAATGTATAAATAATATGTAAATATTATTCTTCAGTTTTTTTTTTTTTTTTAAATTGTTATTTATTACTTGTTTTAAATTCCAGAAAGGTTGTAGATGCCCCATCCCTGGAGGTGTTTAAGGTGAGATTGGATGGGGCCCTTGGTAATCTGATCTTGTACTTGATCTAGTGGTTGGCAATCCTGCCTGTGACAGAGGCAGAGATCCTTGAGGTCCCTTCCAACCCAAGCCATTCTACTATTCTATTAATGCTGTTTCATACAAAATCAGGGCAATGATATAGAGAAATACATATTATATAAACATTCTTACAACATAAGTTTCAGCAGCTTCAAAGTTATGTTCCATCTTGTGCCTCTCATTTTAAGTTCATGCGGCAGTTGGTATGGGTTGGGCCTAGCTGGCAGCAGTGACAGCATACAAGCATAACTGTATCAGATTGGGTAGTAGCCTAGTTATAAGAATAGAGGAGTACCTTAAGCTTAAGCAATCTCTCACTGTAAAGCTGCAGGCTTCCACAAAGCTTTTAGGCTTTTTGATTGTGACAATAATGAGTGACTGACAGTTGTTGGATTCTGAGTTATATCATAGATATCCATCAGTAACTGGGTATTCCCATATATATATATATATATATATACACACACATATATCAGAGCCGTATACTGGCTCTGATGGTGTCTGTGTTAACACAGGGAGAGACTTCAGTGGCAGGAGATCAAGAGTTGAAAGATTCCAGGAGCAACCAAGAAAGGCCCCAAGGACTCCCAGCTTGACTCCAGATCTGTGCATTCCACAGGTGGAGCAATGTCACAGGCTCCTTCACTTCCTCGTAGACTCCATTGTCTCCCCTGTGCAACCAGGTGACTGTGTGATTCTTTAAATTTGTATGTCTGTGAATAAATTGTTTTTCCGTCAGAGACCATTTAATCTCTACATTGTCAATCTTGTCTCAAACCTTTAGGCAATAAAGCCCTTAAGTTTGTGTAGCTTTCAGAGAATTTATTTTGTTCAATCAACTTGACAGGTTTCACATCAAAGACAATCTAATCCTTTTCCATCAAACATCTGAGGGACTGGCTAATTCAAGGTGCTGGGTTTGCAATGATTTGGTTGCTAGTTTCTTGCCTATCACAGTTCCCTTGATTATCCCTTATTTTTCTGTTTATTCTGATTGGTCTTAGTCAGATAAGAAAATCACATCCATATTGGAAATATAAGCTTAGACATAAGGAATCTTCTTTGAGTTTAGATACTGTAATCTTACTGATAGCTACTATACTTCATTAGTGCTAGTAAGAGTTCTGTCAGAATCACACAGATTTTTTTATCACCTTTTTAGAATAGTTCTTGATAAACTTTCACCTCTGTCTTTCAGAAAAACCATACCTTATATACTCAGATCAATGGATGAATCAAAGAATCACAGAGTTACAGGAGTTGGAAGGGACCTCAAGAGATAATAGAGTTCAATTTAATTACTGAATTAGCGGACTGTTCTTAATACTCCAAGTCAGGCGTGTCTATCCTGCAGCCTGTGGACCACATTTGGCTCAGCCCAGCCTGTTCAGCAACCTACCCCCTGTCCAGTGTCATCATGGTGGCATCTCTTCCCACTGAGCATCACGGTCCAGCCACAGGCACACGCTCGTCATTCAGCAACAGCCAAACCATTGGTGTATGCTTGGCACTGTCTGGGCTGAAAACAGACCACAGGGAGGACACAATAAAGTGCTAAATTATGGCAAATAATTTTATGTATTTTGATGCTTTGGCTAAACATAGTCTTGTTAACAGTGAAAAAATGTGTAGCCATGCTTTCCATTTTGGTTAAGGAATCTGAGAATAGGTTTCAAGACTGCAGAAAAAAAAAAATCAAATTTCTGGTACATTTGTGATTCTATTTTCAGATTACATAAATTACCTGTGAATTTTCAATTGAAATGTATAGAGTTGCAATCAGACATTCAACTCAAAAATCTGACCATGTCTCTCTACCAGCCATTTAAAAGATCTAACTTACAAGAGAAAGGTATTTCTCACTTCATAATCATTCCTCATTCATGCCACCATTTTCATGGCAGTATGGATGTCTGTGAATAATTGTTTTCAAGGCTGAAGCACAGTGACAGTAAAATTTCAACAAAAATCTCTGACAAACACCTTGAGAACTCACTAAGAATTGCAACTACTTCCATTGAACTGGACTGAGAAATTAGTTTCACAAAAACAAAGTGAAATACCACACTAGTCTTAGTGACACTGACATTCATTGAAGCTTACTGAACATTTATGGAAATCAAACAGTAAATGTGAACATGCTGAGGTGATACATGGTGTGTTTCAGCAGTGGTGATGATGACAGTGGGTCGTCTCCACTGATACAGATTTCTCCGAGTGCGGCATATGGGCTCCTGTTAATTGCTGGCAAAAATGCACAGCTAATAGTTGGTGGCCATGTGGAAAAATAGTGCTTTGTAGCTGATAATGTGTTCTCTTGAGCAGTGTTTTTGGACTCTTTGTAACTATTGTATTTTCCATGGAAATAAATAGGAAGCATTACTTACAGATCAACTTACTTATACACAGCCCAAGACAATTCCTCTTCATTCAAAACACCCAAGCAAGACAAAATGTTGGAAACCCATACTCTAAGTGCTAACAGATGTTTGTAAAAGTATTGCAATTTTAGCAGTTTAATATAGTGATCTTTTATGTAATTTCATTATGCTATTTTTTCTATATTAACAAAAAAATTGATGGATTTTTACAGTATTTAATTAGTTAAGAGTTGAGGTTTATCCTGGTGGAAAGATAAGCATCGTGCAGCTGTTTGTTCAGATTCCATAAATGGGATGAAAGTGATAATCAGAAAAAGGTAAAGGTAAGATACAGATAAGGACAGCTTAATAGAAAAGGAAGGGAAAGCAACAACAACAACAATAATATGTGAAACAAGAGATAAAGTGATACACAATGCTCACTACTACTAATGCTCACTGGTTGCTCACAACCAGCCAATCAGTGCCCAGCCAGTCCCCAAGCAGCACTTCTTCTTTTTTTCTGATTAGGCTTTCAAAATCACTATTTTATACTAAATAACATATTACTGCTTTCCTTTTGGGCATGAAGTGTACAAACCTATTTGTAACAGCTAGGGATAAATAGTGGTCTGGAAAAATAAATATTTATGTTAAACAAGTAAAAAAAAAAAAAAAAGAATGCTAAAACTTTTCAAAATATTGCTGTATTAAATGCTTTTAGTTTTGTTTTCTTTAAATATAATTTTATCAGCTATTTAAATTGCTGTTTTCTGTAATTAAGCATACAGCACTTAAATAAAATAGCATATTTACAAGAAAACGTGACAATCACTTGGTCTGAGTTCCCTGTTTCAAGTAGGGACATCTACAGCATATTGTTTATACACACGTGCAGTCACTTGTTGAGAATCTCCATGGACAGAGACTCCAGAAAGAATAGTCTGTTACAATGTTTGAATATCCTATAGTGAAAAAATAATATATTATCTTTAATAAGAAACTTTTTACAGTAGGGCGCGGGGGTGGGGGGGGGAGGGAGGATTTAATTTCCATTTTACTGTAGAAAGTCTTTAATTTTGGACTTGGCAGGGGTCTTTTTGTTTTGTTTTGAGTTGCTTGGAAGTAAGTTGGAAAAAAAAAGGAATATGTTATGCTGCCTATCCATCTATCTATCTCTCCTTCTACCTGATATACCCTATCTTAGGTAGAATTCAAGGAATCTTACATAAGGTTTAAAAAATATACTATATTCAAGTGAAATTTTCAGTGAGAATCTTCAATCTCAGTCTTGAGTCTCAGAGCACAAACTTGTACTTTGTGAAATAAAGGAGTGGCGTAAGTAATAAAAAGCTCTAGTATATTGCTACAGTTTCTACAGATCTGTCAATTAAGGGGAATGTAACACCAAGTGACACATGCTTATATATACAATGAAAGAGCTAGTCAATAAAAAAAAGAAAAAGTTCACACTTTTAAACAAGTATCTAAAACATTGATATAAATAACAACAAATCAATACTCTCTGGTAGAGACTATGACCTTATACTATCAGGCTTTGTAGCACTGCACAAGTAGTGGAAAGGCTTTTACTCAACTCAAAGTGCACTTGAATAAACGAGAGGTCACCTAGAATGTGTTCCCTACCAGTCTGTGGTTTCTATTAATATTACTTCTCCAACTTCACTGACTAATGGATTTCTCAGCTTCTGGAATATAACCTTCACAAAATGTATCAGCTCACTAAGTACATTTTATTTCTTCTTACATTGTCAAATATGAAGTAAATGGCTTTTTTTCCCCTCTTCTGATATTTTGAAGGAAGATTTTTTTCAGTTGGCTAAACAGATAAAAAGTAATTCATGTACAAGATCGTTCCAACCATATATGAAACACCCTGTAAAAATGCTTTGTGATGCTGCAGGTGAGGATGCAGCACAGTACATTACATGATGGAATTTAAGTCTTAATAGTCTGCTTCCCTTCTAAGAGAAGATGATCTTCTACAGCTAATTGCCATCAATGATTTTATCTCTCAAAAAGACATGTAAGCTATTTTCTGTTTTACAAAATAAGAATAGTAAATACAATTATTTTCATAGTCAGGATAAAAATTAAAATTAATTCATAAAATTAGCCACTCCTACTGTCGTTGAATAGACTCTTACAAAATAATACAACTGGCCTTACTTTTCCTGCAGTCTGTTCAACTAATATGAATTAGTTTCTACTACTTAAACAGAATATTTGAACTAAGAATGTAGTGGCGATAAACTTACCAGAGTAAATAGAAAGAAATTAATTACTAAGTATCTCAGCCCAACTTTACATCTGCTCAGCTCCAAGAATTAAGTAATGTAAGCACCTCTGGTTGTTTTTTGTTTGTTTGTTTGGTTGGTTGGTTGGTTGGTTTTTAATCCTAAATGTAGGTGGAATATAAATAAATCACAGAATTGCAGGGGTAGGAAGGGACCTCAAGAAATTGAGTCCAACCTCCCTGCTAAAGCAGATACCCTACAGTAGATCATGCAGACAGGTGTCCAGACAGGACTTGAATATAGAGACTCCACAGCCTCTCTGGGCAACCTGCTCCAGTGCTTCATAACCCTTACTGTAAAGAAGTTCTTATATATGTTTGTATGGAACTTCCTATGTTCAAGATTTAAGCCATCCTTGTCGTATAGCTACACATCACTGAGAAGAACCTGGTCTTCCCTCATACAGGAGATGATCTGTGACCTTAACCATCTTTATGGCCCTCCACTGGACTCCTCTAAGAGATCCCTACCTTTCTGAACTGCTGAACCCAGAACTGGATGCAGTATTCTAAACGTGTCCTCACCAGGTCAGAGTAGAAAGGGAAATTCACCTCCCTCAGCCTTCTGGCCAAGCTCTTTTTAATGCATCCCAGGATACCATTGGCCTCCAGCAGGTCGTGCCCTAACCTACAGCAATGCATGCAGTTATTTCTCCCGAGACGCAAGATTCTACACTTGCTCTTGTTAAACTTCATCAGGTTTCTCTTTGTCCAATTCTCCAGTCTGTCCAGGACTTGTTGAACAGTAGCACAGCCTTCTGCTATGTCAGCTACTCCTCCCAGCTTTGTATCATCAATAAACTTACTGAGAGTGTATTCTATAAATAAATAAACAGTTAAACAAACAAAGAAATTAAAACAACAACAACAATAACAGTCCTGGTTTCAGCTGGACTAAAGTTAACCTTCTTCCTAGTAGCTTGTATGGTACTCTGTTCTGGGTTTAGGATGAGGACAATATTAATGAGACACCAATGTTTTAGTTGTTGCAGGACATTTACTAGGACCTCTCATTTTCCTGTGGTACCCTGCCAGTATGGAGACAGGGAATGCACAAGATGACAGGAGGCACAACCAGGACAGCTGACCTAGACTCATCAAAGGGGTGTTCCATACTGTGTCACATCATGCTGAAAAATAAAGAGTTGCAGCTACTGAGATACTAGATGGATCTCAATCAGCTGGTGGTGAGCAGCTGAACTGCACATCACTTGCTTGTTTGTTTGTTTTTTTTTTCCTTCTCCTTTATCTCTTTCTCATAAACAGTTCTTATCTTAAAACTCAGATGTTGGCACTTTTCAATTTTCTCGCCTATTCCAATCAAATAAGCAAACAGCTGTATGGTGATTATCTGCCTAGTAGGTTAAAATACAGCACCATCTTAACACTGTTTTAAAAATAAGAATTCACTAGCAATATGAAGATGATTTTCAGCATGGTGGTTGATACTAGCAATATATTTTCAATGTTAAATACATAAAACAAAACCCAATCGGCTTTAATTTTACAAATAAACTTTCACCAGTAATAACCACAGAAGAAAAAGACAAGTATGAATTAAATATCAACTATTCCTGTGGTTTTATTACACCAGGCACATAAGTTTTGTTGATTTTTATGAAAGTATGATTTATAGTATATTCTTTCCACAATAATTTTTAGGAAATATAAGATACCACTTTTAAATATGTTGATAGAGGGTGGGGGTAAGGTAAAATGAAAACAGATTATATTTTCCAATGCAATAAAAAAAACATTGTTAAAGACAATTGTATGTGGATGCCTTATTATTTACATGACTGCAGAAAAGAAAAGAAAGAGCAATGACAAAGCATGGAATACATTACATGGGAATGATATTATAAATTTTCATTTATTAGCATTTAAGAGTAGTTTAACAATAACAGTACAATAGTGCACATTGTCACAACAGGGGAACTAAGAGATGGAAATGGGAACACAGCATATACCTCCTCATCTTCCTTTTTGTATGGGGACCATTAGACCGCGATCTAAACCAGTGACTGAGCATCTGTTGAAGAGGTATGGCTAGCCCTGGGAGCTCAAGCGCAAGCAATTCACCTGTGCAACCAGAAGGGGAAGACCCTGGGTCCGTCCTTCCCAAACCTCATTTAAGGGCTGGTAGCAAAAGACAAAGAAGCTCTGCTCGGAGATGATTGCTTCCTTCTAGGAGTTTTCAGTAAGCTCTCATTTTCTGAGTATGGTAAGCTATTCTTTTCTTATTGTTGGCTTTTTACCTTTTTCAGGTCTTCCTAAAACTGATCATGGGTAATTTCTTCCTTCCCTGTGTCTGATACATTTGTCAAGTCAGCTAGGACAGCCCACAAAAGGTAATATAAATTTTGAGGTAGTTTTTTTTTTTTTTTTTTTTAAAGTATTGTACTGAGTTAGATTGTATGGGGGAAATCTATTTCCACAGAACATAGATTGCCTGACTGTTTCCCAGGTTTCCTAGGATCCCCTTGGCATAGGCTGGCTTTAACAGTAGAATGATGAGAGACCTAAGGTGGTGCTGCCTGAAGAATGGTTCCCCTCCTTAAATTACTATACTTGTTATGGCCTGCCTGTATACGGCCACTGAACTGATGGACTTAGTCCAACATCTTTGACTAAGACCAAGAGAGAGTGTCCTGGCCTGGTTCATGAGATTATAGAACATGATGAGCTGAAAGTGTGGTAAATGGCCCAGAATTTTCTAGACTAGCATCTGTCACAATACAGCCGATACTAAGGCAAAGATTACATGTAACTGTCATACATAATGATGAAAATCAGTCTTTAGTTCAGTGGATAATGGCAGCTTGTCTGTTGACTTTGCCTAATAAACCTGATATGCTTTTCCATTAGATTAATTCCCTGCAACGAGATATTGCAGTAGCATCTATTTTGGAAGCTCTCTAAAGGACTAAAGGACTGTTACTGAATAAGATACTTAGCTGCAAAGTATTTGTTTCAGGAACTTTTATAAACTAGCACTTTCTTCAGGGTTTTCCTTTAGCATTCAGACAGCATAGACTTTTTGCTTCATTTTCTTGAAATTATGTGTATTTTTTATATAATTAATCAGCAGGCACTATTCAATATTGTCCTCATAATTATTTGTCTAAAGAATTGTCTAATAGTCTATTACTGTTAGAACCATTAGATTTCACACAAGTTACTGCAGTATGAGGTCATAATGTACCTAAAAGTGCTCTCTCTGTGCATTTATAGCAGGTCAAACTTATAATGAGTACCATTATAGAATGAGATCATTACACAGAGTTTACACTGAAGAAGATGGTCATAGCAACTCTGTAATTATGACACTATTAGTAAAAATTATCAATTCAACTTGTTCTTGAATTATAGCAAAATACTCTGATACGATTCACAAAAATGAAAGAGTATGAAAGCCTATTTTCAATAAATTAATAGGACAAGTCTAATTAATGGTCTTGAACTAGCTTCTTAAGACAACAATTCATCTTGTTGGCATAAATTAATTCTAAGTTATGCTGTCATGCTTTCGCCTGGTTCTGTGACAAGGGAGTGAAGGGAGCCACAGATCCGTGCTCTGGGAATGGAGGAGGGGGGGTGGGAAAAGGTAGGGAAGTGGCCTAGACAGAGGACGATGGCAGCAGTGAGATAAGAAGAAAACTTGATTTATTAAATATAGTAGCGGAATGTGAGATAACACCATGTAACACAGTATAAATTGAATTGAAGCAAATGAATCAAATAAAATGAGAGAGCTTCCAAAACTGAAATCCTTACTCTAATGCTGTAGGCAAAACAGCCAGGAAGCAAAGAGAGAAGTCTCATGACTCCCAGTCTGTTTTGTATTTCCCTTTGAATGGAAAATAGAAAGATGAATTCTTCTGGGAGTTGTAGTACACTCTTCTCTTCTGAGACTGGTGAAATGGAAATATCTGCAATCCACGGAACTGCTGCATTAACTCTTTAACTCCCAGTGCACTGCATGAAGTTATGATGCACAAGATCAATGGAAAGCCATAAAACAATGACATACTCTTATACTACATTTTTAACAGAATAATAGAATGTCTTTTCCACTCCTTTGCCTGCAAATATCAAAGAAGTATGGTGATCTGAAGTTGATCATTTCCTTAAATGTCCCACCTAATACTAGAAAGATAATGATATTACTTGGGAATCATTAAAATGTAGTATCAGTTAATATTTGCAGTACAGGGAGAAGTATATTATTCACTGAAGGTGGGCTGCTCAATAATTTCTTTTCTTCTCTCAAGTTTCTATTTGTGTAACAGCTTTGTACTCAAGATTGTCCCTACAAAAATATTGTTTCAAATGGACTATTAATGTGGTTCAAAATCCTTCCTTTTCATGAAAACCAAATGAATGGTGCATAAAAGGAATTAGCCACCATCTGAAATGGAAATTTTCAAGAAATAGTCCATCATAGCTATTCTATTTCATTCTGAATAAATATGGAATAAATGCTTCTAGCAGTTGTCCCATGTTATATGGAGAATAGTGTTCATATAATTGAGTACAATAAAATATTTTTTAAAAATTGACATTGAGAAGACTCAAAAATAAATAAAACCTATTTGTGTGTCATCTGATACATCTAGATATCTTATTTAATGTCTTACTTATCAAAAGTTGCTTCTAGATCCAGAGGAATGTCCTATCAACTGAAGTTATTTGTTCCCCAGAGAGTGATAAATCAGCATTTTCTTGAAAAAAAAAACATCCTTATTTTAGGACCCTGATAAAAAAAGATATTCTTAGTATCCTTGTGTTGAATGCATCTTTGATCACAGACAGAAAATATGTAATATGTGCATTCTAGGCCTTCCTTAGCCAGAATAAAACAATCCCATGTCTCTCAAGGCTCAGGAAAATTGCTTAAATACTAGGCAAGTTAGAATAGGCTACCTGAGGATCCAGGAACTATATACTCCATTCCAAACACTAGCACACAGCTACTATGGATTTGGGAGTATAAAAACTCATTCAGAATGCTAGAAAAAGCCAAAGGGAGCATTTAGATGGGAATAACTCTCTCTTCCTTTAATTTCAAGGCTGGACTTATTTTTAAATCTGGCAGAGGGTTATGGATCTTCTAACTTAGGAATATAGTGTAGCTTTTTAATGGTAAAGTTCCAGTAGCTTTTTTTAAGCATTTGATGAGATGGTGGAAAAGTAGGGTAGAAGAAATATCAGTTGGTAGCTTTAGTGCAAAAGTCTATATTACTCTCTCAAAAATACTTAGAAATGGAAATTCCAATTCTCTTATTTAATCCTGTTATGGACAAAAGGGAACACACAGTATAACTGTGGAGCTAGTGTATATTGTTAGTCCAAATAAGTGTTTAATATTCTAAAAATACAAATTATCAGATTGTCACAGAGAAGTGTTATTAGGAAGACAGCTAAAATAATAAATAAATGATTTCTTAGTACTGACAAGTTATTCTTTGTCCTTGGCATTGTCCTTTGCCTTTCAATATCCTGCCATTTCCATAGGTCCAAGTAGATCTTTGACAGCATAAATGAACTTCCCTCCTCCCATGTGATGTTTGAGCATCTGGGTGTAGGTTTCTCCTTCCCATCACCATCTGCCCTCTGGAGGACCTGTCCCCCCACCCTCTTATACAAAGGACTGTTTGCTGTGCTCTCAGTGTTGCTGGACTGCTGCTCCCTGTCAGCCTGTGTGAGGGGCAGCTCCAGCCAGGGGGGGGCAGCAGTCATGGGATTTGGGGAGTGAGTAGGACAGATCAGTTCTGACCAGCTATGGCTGTTCTAGGGCTATGAGAGAGCTGCTCCACCTGTGCAGTAACTAGCAGTGCACTTCATCATTTACTGTATTTTTGTTACATAATCTAATAAATAAATTTCTTGTCCTCTCCAGGCTCTCCTTTCCAAATATGAACATCTATACATAAATAATTGAACACCTTAGCCACTATGCTCATTCATCCCATTTTTACCCATATGGTTGTTCTCCCATCCACAGCATGTCTTAACTAGGTTATATGGATGAGAAGTTGCTCAAGACAAGATCTGTGAACGCTCACAGTTCCATGCTTCTCCACAAATCCAGCTATTTCATCACAAAGGGTAATCAGATTGTCTAGGCTTTTTGTACTATTCCTGATGTTTTCTCCTCCCTATACAAAGAAGTATGTCCCAAAAAGAAATAATACCAAGATTTTCCCAGGGACTGAATTCAACCTAACAGTAGGGGCCCAGGGGGCACTGATAAGAGGGAACCTAGATATACACAAAGATGCTTTGTGACACAGGCATAATTTGAAAAAAAAAAAAAACAGATCTTGACTGGATATGAAAAACTTACTACATGATGAAATCAAGGCACCCACAGAAGTTGTCCTGTTTCTAATCTTGGTGGTTTTTATGATCACACTGGCCACACAGTGTCTTGTTCTGACTTCAGAACTCTACTCTGAGCATGACGTTAAACTGCAGTCCCATCATATCTTAATTTCCTTGTACTCTGGTAATGCCATTTCCCTTTCTATCAAAAGTAGTTTTTATAAACTTTCCTTCTAGCAAAAAAACCAACCAACCAAAAAAGTGAATTGTAAGCAAGTTGTAAAGTGGAAGTAGAAAAGATTGCTATATGAAGAGATATATAACAATGTGGGGTTTTTTTTGTTTGTTTGTTTGTTTACATGTGCTGCATATGATAGTTTGATTTTTATGGGTAATAAAAGCACTTGCTAATAATAATACAGTGTTGTAACTTTGAAGTACTTTTTACTTTTATCTTATACGTGCCCTAAGAAATGATTACCTATGTATTTGCTGAAATTGAAATTTTAAATGGGATCTGGACAGATTTACACTGGCTATGACATTTAGAAATCATTCAACCGAAATTAGCAGTATAGACTACAGCCCTACAAGCTGACACACAATTCTAAGATATTCAAATAATTGTGAGGTGTTTGTTTTGTTTTTTTTCTCCTTTTCTTTCACATTTTCACTGTTTCTGTCCTACTTTTCCTTACTTCAGAAGAATAATGATTAGGGTTTTTTGTTTGTTTGTTTTAGGTCAATTGCAAACTTTAAACATCAATAATCTGCCTATACTTCATTGCTTTCTAGTTCACAGCCTCCTAGGTATATATGAACCTGCAAACCTTAAGCGTCTGGAACAAATAAAGATAAGGTACTGCCAGCATAGCCCATCGTTTCAGCACATGAGGAGGTGCTACTTTAGTGAGATAACTAGTGGAACAAGATGAAGTTCAGCATTAAACCAAAGTAAAAATGTGGACAATGTAAAACAAAAAGACACCATTCTTAGTCAGTCTGAGTTAAAAATAAAAATAAAAAATAAAAAAATAGATATAATAGATTTTTATGTTGGAATCTGTGTTGTGTTTTTTTTGTTTGTTTGTTTTTTAAATCTATATATTGTTTGTTGCTAGTCTGGTTTTAATCAGATTCAGAATTTTGCAAATGCCTATTCAAAAGAAGATAGATAAGAAATGTGAGGGGAAATAGGAGACAATTATTTGAAGGCAGTTGTTTTCATAAGGAATCAATCTCTTTTCTTTCACGGAAACTGCAAATCTTATTTTAATCTATCTGTATCTCTACAAAAAATAGCCTTACAATGCAGCATGGGAACATAAGAGCACAGAATTATCTAGTGAACTGTATTCTAAATTAAAACATCTGCCCTTCATTATCATCACGGTGACTGTTTTTACTTATGAGCTTAGTACTAGCTTCACTGGGATACGGGTTTTTGTTTGGAATTGGAGCTACCAGTTCCTCAGTTTAAAAGAAACTGATAGTGTTGTAGAAATTCTGCAGCTAATATTCAAATGTGGAATTTCCATGATCTGAAATAACTTTAGAGACTGAAAATGAATTAAAAACCTTTGAAAATAATGTAAATAGCAAAACTAGAATCTGAAAACTAGGTGTTACTTACCTGTGCAGTGAAACAAATTGAACCATCAATGTTCACGCGTTATAAGGCATCTGGGGGAATGATCCTGTTTACTGGATTAAAACTATTGCTTTATACCTGTAATTACTTAACAATAGCCCAGGAGATAAATGTGAAGGTAAATGGTCCTTTCCATAGTTTGCTGCAATGCAAATAAGTAAAAAAAAGCTAAATCAGGTGCCAGCGATGAAAATTCAAGTAGGTGTGAAAAAGAGAAAATGGAGTATATTTAAGCTTAAGAATTTTGTATTGGAGTAAAACTCAGGTGTTGTCAAATTAAGTCCCCAGCAATAGCAGGAAACTTGCATCCAGGATTGCAGGAAGGGGATTGATTGGTGGAGTCGCACTCTGCCATCCCTACAGGAAGGGTGTGGGGAAGATTCTCCTCAAGCAGTGGTGGATCATCTGCCCTCTCACAGTCAGGTGGGAAAGGGCGACCTCGAAGACAGGGAGGGATGGAAACTAGTCCCTGTTGAGGGCAACAAGTGGACTGCCTCTCAGCCTGTCCCACCATCACAGGTGCCCTTCCGTAACAGGTATGAGGCTCTGGAGCTGGAACTACGGGGGGATGTGGATGTTGGTGAAAGTACATCCATGCAGGAGAGGTTGCCCAAGGCTAGTCAGTCAGGAGAAAAAAAGAAGTGCTGTCATCATAGGGCACTCCCTTCTGAGGGGAATTGGGGGCCTGATATGCTGCTTGGACCCGTCCCGCAGGGAGTTGTGTTGCCTGCCTGGAGCCCAGGTGAGAGACATTGCTAGGAGAAACAAACTAATTTACTAAATAAGGTATTGGAATGCAAGATAGCACACTATAATACAATATAATTAGAATTGAAGCTAATAAATCAAGTATAATGAGAGAGAAAGTGTCAGAGAGCTGAAGGCCTCACCATAACTCTGAGATGGGACTTGCAGTTGGGTCAAGCAGCAGGGAGAAAAGCTGAAGGGAAATAAAAGGACATCAGGTGACTATCCCCTGGGGTATGTAGTTCTTCTCTTCTGGACAGGTGCCTGGAACTCGAGCATTAACTCTTTAACTCCCAGTGCAATACATGGTGTTATTATGTGGAATACCAGTAACCAAAAATCATAAAACCATAACAACTGTAAAGAGCTGTGTCTGAGGAACAGCCATGATCAGGTTGAGAGCTTGTGGGTTAAAATCAAAGATTGGTCCAGTAAAGGGCATCTAGTGGTTGGGGTCTGCTACAGGCCACCTGATCAGGGGGAACCTGTTGATGAGGCCTTCTTGCTTAAGCTGCAGAAGGTGTCTTGCTAGCAGGCTCTTGCTCTGATGGGGGATTTCAACCACCCAGATATTTGCTGAGAAAGTGGCATGGGGGATGGCAGAGAATCCAGGAGATTCCTGGAATCTGTTGAGGAGAACTTCCTGGTCCAGATAATAGATGAACTAACCCAAGGTGAAGCCTTACTGGACTTGGTGCTCACCAGTGCAGAGCAAGCATTAGAGAGGTTAAGATTGGAGGCAGCCTGGGCTGTAATAATCATACCTTGGTGGAGTTTGTGATCTTGAAGAATGTGGGCCTGGCAAAAAGCAGAGGTAGGACCCTGTGCTTCAGCAGAACAAAATTCTGACTGCTCAAGGAACCGCTGAGTGGGATTCCCTGGGAAACTGTCCTTAAGGGCATGGGTACAGAACAGACCTAGCAGCCCTTTGAGGACACCCTTCTGAGAGCACAACAGCTCTCCATTCCCCAGCAGAAGTCGAGCAGGGGAGACAGGTGACTGTCATGGCTGTGCAAGGACCTGCAGCTTACACTGAGGGAAAAGAGGGAAATGTACAGTGTCGTGGTTTTATCATTTTTGGTTACTGGTATTCCACATCATAACATCATGTAATGCACTGGGAGTTAAAGTGTTAATGCTTCAGTTCTGGGTACCTGTCTGGAAGAGAAGAAGAACTACATTCTCCAGAGGGCTTTGCAGTCAGAGAGGAGATGTAACTCCTGGCAAGGTCACCTGATTGGGCTTTTCGTCTTCACGCTCTTCTCCTTCACCTCTCCTCTCTGCTGCCTGTCCTGACTGTGCACATCACTTCAGTATTACTGTAAGGCCTACAGCTTTCAGATACTCTCTCATTACATTTGATTTATTAGCTTCAGTTCTAATTATATTGTATTATAGCATGTTATCTTGCATTCCAATACCATATTTAGTAAAATTTGTTTCTCCTTAGATCGTTACTGCTGTTTTTAATTATTTTGGGGTATCCTGTTTCCCTTTTCCAGAGGCACGGATTTTGCAAAAAATCCCTTTACCCCGCTAGTCACGGAACCAGGCTGAGGCAGCCCGTAAACCATTGACATTCTTGGTGGAGAACGTGGGCACTGATCCTGCTACTTCTCGCAATGCTACCTCTGACAGCACAGGAAGCGGAAGCAGGGTTGTGTAGCCTGGGAGGAATACAAGGCTATTGTCTGTGTGAGTAGAGATAGGATTAGGAAAGCCAAGGTGCAGATGGAGCTGCACTTGACAAGGGATGTGAAAGATAACAAGAAGGGGTTCTACAGGTACATAGGTAGAAGGAGATGAATTACCTTCTGATGAAAAGTAATGGGGGACTGGCTTCCTCAGACATAGAAGAAGCTGAGGTACTCAGTGAGTGCTTTGTCTTAGTCTTCATGGGTTATCAGGTGTCATGGAGTTATCTAGATCAATCTATGCCTGTGACAGGGGGCAGTAGGCCCATGGGCCCCCAGCCCCAAAAATGGGAAGGGAAAAGAGAAAGGGAGATGGGAGCTAGGCTCAAGGAAACAAACTGAGCAGCAGCAACCATCTAAGGAAGAAAACTTATTTTACTAACTATGATATCAGAATTCAAGATAACAAAATATGATACAATCTAATTGAAATTGAGGCTAATAAATCAAGTAAAATAAGAGAGAGAGAGAGTTTTCCTAAGATTGAGAAGCCTACATTGAAATTGAAGGCACACAGCTTGAAAGCACATCCACACCCGCTGCCTGGCAGTGAGAGAGAGAGAGCAAGTGTCACTTCCTTGACGTAATTTCCTCTTGGACCGTGAGGTCCTCTGGGACGTGTAGTTCTTCTTCTCTGTGCTCCACATGATGTTATGATGTGGAATACCAATAGCAAAATTTACAAAACCATGACATCAGGCTTCTCATGTCTGCCAGAAACATGAGCCTCTAGGTGAGGGTGTGGGGAGTGGTTTCTGTCCCACTGTAACAGTGGAACAAGTCCAAGTCCTCCTCATGAAACTGTGCATGTATAAATCCATGGGGTTGGATGTTATCCATCCTAGGCTTCTGAAAGAGATGGCCAATGAGGCTGCCAAGCTGCTCTCCATCATATTTGAAAAATCATGGCTGTCTGGTGAAGTCCCCGGTGACGGGAAAAAGGGAAACATTACTCCCATTTTTAAGAAAGGGGAAAAGGAAGACCCAGGGGAGTACAGACTGGTAATTTTCATTTATGTAAATATAGGTATTTATGACTAGAAGTGACCATGAAGATTCATCTAGTATTCACCCAGTCAATGTCTGAAAATTCTCACAAAGAGCAGTTCTCTGCCCTGCCTCCACGGAGCCTGCCCTGCCTACTTTTCAATATGATATATGGTGGACATTCCACACAAGTTTTCTGAGGCATAAAAGCTCTACAAGGTAAGTCATGGCCACTCAGTTGGAAAGAATCTTTCTTGCTGGTTTTGGAGAGGGCTGGAACCGTCTGTGTCACAGGATGGGCACTGACAACTTACCACAGAAGCCATGAATTACTACAGCTGTACTAACCAAAACCTTTTCAGTAAACACCCAGTACACAGGGAGAAATACAAGATTCTAGGAGGTCACATTTCCTACATACTATTTTATGAGTCAGAAAGAACATATTGTAATTAGGATGTCTCTCTGGAATATTCAGATGCCTTAGCTCATGTAATAGGTATGCATGCATAATTCTTTCAGGCATTTACCCTCCATTCTTGGATGTGCTTGTCTGATTTCACTACTATATAGCGAAGCTCTTGTATATACCTATGTCATATGAAACTGTCATGGTGCCTCTACATTAAGTGTTTTAGTTCTGATCAGGAATGTGTTTTTCTGAAGTATTTCCCAGTCCTCTCACATTTAAGTTCACATCACAGAGCCTATCTTGGTACCAGCCATTCTTTAGTAAGAAATTGAAACAGAAATGTTAGTAGTTATTCAGTCCTTGAGATTAAAATGGAACTAGAGTGAAGCAGAACTTCCAAATAACATGTGAAAATGAGATTTTCAGTACCAGCTGTTTCAACCTAATAATATATATATATTTGTCCCTAAGTATTTAGCAATGCTGATGTTGAATTTACCTTGCAAGATGAAAATCAGGCCTGAATAATCTTATTGTTTTCTATGGTAGAATGACTGGATCTGTGGATGTAGAAAGAACACTGGTTGTCATCTACCTCAGCTTTAGAAACAATTGTATTCTTATATTCAAGTGTGGATATTACAGATTAACATATCCTTTCATGAATCTTCAGTGTACATCAAGAGGACTCTTTTCCAAAGAAAAATAGAGCAAGGAAGGGTCTACAAGAGATGACTCAGATTCTTAAGGTATAATCATAATTAACTTAGCAGATGTACATCATGCTGCTAAATCAAACAAATAGCTTTGAGATATGTCATTCTGTAATTCTTTGATGTATAAAATAAGAAGCTGATTCTGAATATTCCATATTTAGCATTGGTCAAGAAATTTGTATTAAAATGTTAAAAAATCTGGAATTTATATATTTTATTGTTGTTTTAATAATCAAATATCAGTTAGAAAAAGACTGTTTTTGCTTTCATTCTAGAGGGTTAAAATGCAAAGTTGTCCTGCAAGAAATAACTAGGAAGAGTAGGAAATCCCATTTCTCACTAAAGACATTAAAATTTGGGCTTTGTCCATGGGAAACTGATATACTCCAAGAAAATACATTGGAATTAACCTTAGCTGGAAGTAGGCCAAAGGATTTGAAAGGATTTGATACACTGATAATTTTTTTGAGACACTTTAAAACATTTAGTAATCTGAAGAAAATCACTTCCGAGACTAGGTCAAGAGCAATGAGAATAAAGTGAATAACTTTTATTTTGTATCATATTTTTACTTGCAATTTCACCGTTTCTTGTTCAGGAAACCAAATAGGAAAATATATATTCTTGGTCCTAAACAAGTAGTGCTGTAGATAGACTGAAGTTGGGAAATGCAGTGTCACCACTCTCAGGTTGCAGTAAGTAAGCACATACATACATATAATTTGAAGATTATTTCTTTTTCTTGAGGTTTTTTTTTTTCTTTCTTCTTTTTTTTTTACATCATATTTCTTCTTAATAACTGTACTTGTTGAATACAAGACTCCTGATATTTTCTAAACTCTTGATAACATATGTTCATTTTCTGTTCATGAATATGGAAAATTTTTGCAGTGAGGACAATTGGTAGAACATTTACTTCTAAAAATTTTTCAGGTTTCACATAGAATCATAGAATCACAGAATCACAAGGTTGTAAAGGACCTACAAGATCATCTAGTCTAACCTTCCCCCCATTACCACTGCTACCACAAGCCACTAAACCATATCTTGTAGCTCCTCATCCAGATGCCTCCTGAACACTGCCAGGGATGGCGGACTCCACCACTTTCCTGGGCAGGCCATTCTAGTCACTGGCCACTATCTGAGAGAGTGTTACAGCTACAGTGAGTTTGTTCTTGATGTCTAGTTAAGGTTCCAGACAAATAAAACTTAATTTTCAACGAAATATTTGGCTACACGCTTCAGAGGGCTCTATTTTAACACTGTGATGCTGATGATGAGGCTTTATCTGGAAGCTGAAAGGAGATATGAATATGACCAAGAACAAATTCTACGTCTGGAGAGTCATAAAAAAATAGCCTAATTTAAAATAAAGCATTTAAGCTTAGTTTTTTAAAAAGTGAACTTCCTTGAGATCCTCAGATTGAAAGGCAAAACAACAAGAAATTCAATTTGAAGAGTTGCCAAGAACTGGAAACAAAACTGTAAATGTGGCCTCACTGGTTTGTGCCAGGACAAAAAATTAAATTAAAATTTCCATTAACAGACACAAGTACATTTACGTTTTACATTTAAGAAACTTAAATATCTTTACAAAAGGATTAGGAAGCTAAGTGTAAGCATACATATTCTGACGTTCACATAGCTCCAGGATAATTTTATGCAGCAATATTTATTGGCATAATATACTGGTATAAGATAGATAGTCTGCTTAATATGCTGGGCTGCTGTTTGCATTTTATTGAGTTATTGTGAAAAAGAGAATCAAGTAGACTTCCCATAAGTCCCGCAAACCTGTTGCTTGTTAACAACTACACAGGAGTTTTTGTTCCTGCTTTTGTTTCTTATTAATGTGACACTTCAGAAGATTATAGAACAGTATACTATTTTTCAAAGAAATCATTGTTCAAAATGTGATAATGTTTAGCATAATATCTAAATGAAACATAGGTAGTGTTGACAGTAGCAATGCTTAAGTTCAGTGTGTTTATAAACAAAATCTTCCAATATTTTCTTAGGTTTACTCAGAGAAGAGTACTGGTAATGTCAAATCTTTGTGTCAGAGCTATTCACTCACTCCCCAGGTGGAACTGGGAAGAGAATAGGAAAAATGCTAAAACTTGTGGGTTGAGATAAAGGCAGCTTAATAAGAAAGAAAAGGAACAGAAAATGATAATAAAAATATATACACATGAAACTAGTGATGCAAAACTTAATTGCTTACCATCCTTTGACTGATGCCCAGCCAGCCCCCAAGCAGCAGCATCCCCAGCCAACTCTTGCCAGTTTTATTGTTTCATATACTGTATGGTGTAGAATATCCCTTTGGCCTATTTGAGCCAACTGCCCTGGTTCTGTTCCCTGTCAGCTCCTGTCAGTTCCTTGTGTACTGTCAGCTTCCTGGCTGACAGGACAGTACAAGAAGCTGAAAAGTCCTTGACCCTTTATAAACACTGCTCTGCAAAACAAAATGCAACAAAACAAAACAAAAAAACAAATAAACAAGCAAACAAACAAACAAAAAAAAAAAAAAACCACCCAAAAAACTACGAACCAACGAACCCAAAACAACATCATTTTGTTATCTACATGAAGAAAATTAACTGTCCTAGTTGTAACCGGGACTTAACCTTAGAAAAAAGTAAATCATCTTTTGAGGATATATTTCATTTTCTCCTAGCTCCACTCCAAGGAAGGAATATCTGAATAAAGCAGGCTGTGCAAAAGGAGAATTCCATTAGAAAGGAGAAAAAGACCGCATACTGAGAAGTTTCTATACTGTCCTTTTCTTTGTCTTCAATTATTAATATGATTATTCATACATATGTAGGCATGTACATTGGATCTCTCAAAATACTGAAATCTTGATCTATGCAGACATTGATCTGGGAATCCAGTCCTACAACAGATGTGTGCTTTTACTACATGGCTATGGCACAAGTGCTTATCAGGGTAGCATGAATGAACTATTTCCTGATACCTCATCTCTACAACCTTAACTGCACGCCAAGTGAGCTTACAGCTTCCTGCTGCTATCCATGTGTACCTACAATATGAAATTTAAAAAAGCAGGAAAAAATAAATTAGAAATATTCAGTAAATATAGCTTGGTGACAAAATGGGGTTTTGGAGGCAGTCATACTTAGCATACTAGGATTTATGGGACTTGTGTCTTTTTCTCTGATACTATCTTCAAGCAATTTCTAAAAATGAGATAATGGAGAAGATTCTGTTTACTTCTGTTTGTCAGCCTCAACTCAAACAGCAAATGTTTAAGTCTGTATTCTCTAATATTACTCTTGCTAGTAGTTTACTTTCATATCTGTGGAAAATAATGCTAATTAAATATATGTATATAATAATTTCTTTCTGACATGCCTTCTTTATTGGATGCCAAAAAAACCCAAACCAACCAACCAAACAAAAAAAGCTATCAAGAAAAACAATCCAAAATGAACAGTTTTTCTGGGCATGAAATCTATTTTTCAAATGCTTTTTCTAATGTCTCTGTAGCTCTTTGTTGCTTTGTTCCCCTATATGAAAGCTTCTTTGTTCCGCTTTATTTAAAGGTGAAAAAGCACTACTAGAGCTTTGTGACTTAAGAGTTTTGTCTTATCAGCAGAGAACAGAAGGAGTATTTGGAACCTGCTAATACCATTCTTCAGAGATTTGCTGTGGCCTTCTCTCAGCAGTAGTAGTTTATATGTATATATTATTCCTGTATGATGTTGCAGTATATTCTGTATGTTTTGTTCTAGTATTATTTTTAGTTCTTTTGGAAAATTTGACACAATAATTTATATATATTAATTTGAGAAGGAAGCTATCTTATTGTATTTCCATATCTGGATTTCCTCGGTTTAAAACCCATAGCTAACATAGTTTTTAAAGGAAATTAGAATCCTGACTTACATTTTTTGTGAGCTAATTAGGATATATTATCATGATATGAAGAAGATCATCAAGATTTTGGAATAAGAAAAGTTTTAAAGGGAAACAAGGAAGATATCTAGAAGTCTCCAGGTAGCAAAAGTGAAAAGAAAGAATTATTATTATTATTTTTAAGGGGATTTTTTTTTTTTTTTTAATTCACTGTATGTTACTGAGAAGAAAAAAAAAAAACATATTCATAAAGAGATCTTCAGTCTTCAGTGTCTGCATAACAAATAAGAGCTAAACAAAAAGTATGATGATCTGCCTTTCCCATCATTTCCTCCCTGATGTTGATGTTGATTTTCTATTTAAATGTTTGATTGATTACAGTTTCTTTGTTGTAGTTGTTCTCTTGTTTTATACTGGAATTTAGATCAAGTTCCAGGTCCAAGATACAAGCTTCTTATTACAAATCTATTAAAGATTTAAATAAATGATGGTACATTTGAATACCAATCATCAAATCTGACAGTAAGACTCAAAACCAAAATAATACATTCATTAATCAGTCATGAGTCTTTAAAATCTACCTTCATTATGTACCATATAGTTTTAGTAGATCTCAGATGTGTTAAAAGTGTTCTTGTGGTTTAGCAAGTCTTCTACACACTTTATAACAGGCTTCAGTATAAATGTTTATGACAGGTATTAAATAATTGTGGAGGATTTATAATATTTTTTATTCTAAAAGTTGATTATAATATTTATTTTTCTTTTTAGGAGTAGCAGGATATTGAAAATGAAAAAAAAAAAAAACAACACACATTTTTATCAACAATTTATGCAAATTATATATATGTATTTTTATTTTTCCCCTAAGTAATCACAGAATTGGAAGGGGTGGAAGGGATCTCAAGAGATCAGGTCCAATCCACCTGCTAAAGCATGTTTCCTACAGTGACAGGTTTGAGAGCTGACTGACGCAAGCAAGAACAATTTTTAAATAAAAGAGCAAGACATAGTAATATTTGCATAGAGTCACCAGAGAAAAGCTTTTTTTTTTTTTAATCTTTTTGGAAAGTTATTAACAAATAGCCCTCAGGGAATTTGTTATATTTCTTGTTTATTTGTTTCTTTTAAATTATTTTCTCTATTAATCAAAAAGGATCAGTGATGAGTTCCTGCCCATGCACTTCAGCACTTCACTTTCATTGCAGAAGCAAATTACTGCTCCGTTTGAAAAGTGTAGCAAAAACGACAGTGAAGTAAAGATGATATTCATAATTTTTATAAACTGTAGACAATATTTTTTAGTTTAAATACTTAATAAACATGTGTACTAATTTTGAATCATTTAATCACTTAACATAACATGAGTAAAAAGAAGAAAGAACTGCATATTGGACACACAATTGGTGAGGAATTCAGAATAGATCCAAATTTTTATCACCTCCCTAAAAGTCCAAATCAGTTTATTATCATAAAATATTATCCTCAATATAAGTATACAATCCAAATATCTCGAGTAACTCTGACCCAAGTCCATTTATTATCATGGAAACTACAACATACATATACAAATAGAATAATAAAACTAGTTGATAAAGAGAATTCCCAGCTACAAAACACTTTCTCATCACAGTTAGTTATCACCATTAGCTATGAATTTTCACTATCAATATGCGAGAGTCTGTATGCCATACTTGTAAAAATCTGTGATAGCAGAGAAGACCATCTGTTTCACAGCAGCTATGACAATGTCATTGCTGAAACACACCACCCATGACCTTAATTTGCTCACATCCATTGTTTGTCTCCATAAACATTTATCAAGTATCAATGGCTGTCAATAGGTACAATTTTTTTTCCAGCATGGGGGAATTCAATTACACACTTTTGCTTCTTACACGCTTCCATGTCAGATGCTGTTTTGTCAGACTGTCCCTCTGCTGCCTGTCACATGGTAATAAAATGTAATGGAATACTGCCAAAAATGTTCAACCTCTACTGCCATGTCACCAAAATCTACCTCCAATGTTGTGGGCCTATGTAATAAAATAGAAGTCATTTTCAGAGCAGCCCTCATATATGTATATAATTTATGTTTCCTGTAGGCTACATAGCTATTTAAAATTAACTGTAGCCAATTTGTAATTAATCCAAGAAACAATATTTTAACTTCATAGCTATCGCAGAAATACATACAACATCTAAATGCTAATAAAAAAAAAAAAAACAACACAAAAAACCAAAAGTCGAATCATAGAAAAAAATCACAGAATCACAAATCATGGAATCATTTCTGCTGGAAAGGTCCTTAAAAGACCATCTAGTTCTACCTCCCAAGTCATGGGCAGGAACATCTTGCACTATATCACATTGCTAAAGCCCATTCTAATCTGTCTTTGGAACTTAGAGGGATGGGACAACCATGACTTCTAAGAGCAACGATTTCCAGTACTCTACCACCCTTATCATGAAGAGTTTCTTCCTTAGGTTTAATCTAAATCTACATTCTTTTTATATGAAATCATTATCTCATGTAGTATTACTGCACTCCCTGATAAAATTCCACCTTAGCTTTCTTGTAGGCACCCTTTAAGTAATCAAATTCTGCTATAAGGTCTCCCCAGAACGTTGTCATTCTGAACAAATTCAGCTTTCCTGGGCTGCCTTTATAGGAGTGGTGCTCCAGCCTCTGATCATCCTTGTGATCCTCCTCTTAATTCAATCCAACAGATCCACATTTTTATGAGTAGGGGCTCAAGAACTCAACACAGTATTCTATGTGAGATTTCATGAGTGGAGTAGACAGTAATAAAATTCAGGAGTCAGTCTTCTCCATACCCTAGACAAGCAGATCACACATTTCCTTTCAAAGAAAGCTCAGTTTTCCATATCTTCCTATTATCATCACCGTAAGAGCTTTTCTTGTTGTCCTTGACATTCCTGGCAAGGTTTAATTCTATCAGGGATTCAGCTTTCCTAACTTGATCCCTGCCTGCTCAGACAATTTCTCTGTATTCCTCACAGGCTACCTGTCCTTTCACTCTCTGTGTACTTTCTTTTTGTGTTTGCATTTGGCTAGAAGCTCCTTGTTCATCTGTTCTGGCATGTCCTGGCATTTTTGCCTGACATCTTTGTTGGGATGCTTTTGCTCCTCATCTTGGAGGATTTGAACCTTGAATATTAATCAGGTTTCCTGGGCCCCTCTTCTGTCCAAGGCTTTATACCATGGAACTCCATTAAACATGTTTCTGAAGAGGCAAAAGTCCCATCTCCTAAAGACCAAAGTTGTGATCTCACTGTGTGCCTTACTCATTACTACAGGGATCTTGAATTCCATGATTTCATGGTCACTAAATCCAAGGCTTCCCTTGACTATCGTATTCCGCATCACAGCACCTCTCCCTCTTGGCTCCTGTCTCACTCCAATTTATAGGAGGGAGGGGAGGTTCTTTGATATATGTATACCCGGCATGAGATTAAGAAACAATGGTTCAAATGTTGGTCCGACCAGTTTATTGCAATTCCTAGCCGTTTAGGGAGATGGGGAAGGGAAGATGGGTGGTAGGAAAGATAGGAAATATAAGCAAGGAGTCTCTGTAGAGATCAAAAGAGTTAGTTAGTCACCACCGTGGGTCCAGCGAGGTATGTAGTAGGTCTGTTGATCTCAGGAACTCATCTGGTCACCACGGGGGATGAGAGAAAGCCAGGCAGCTCCTTAGCAAGCAGGCCTTGGGAGTTCTTCCGAAGAGGTTTTCCCCTCAGGGAATTCTCCATCAAAGGTGTCTTTGGGAATTTGTCTCCAACGTCCCTAGTTTAGTGAGGGCCTTTTATCCCCCACTTCTGTGGGTTGTCTTTTTTCTTCTTCTTCTTTTCTCTCAGTTAGTGTAACATTCCTGGGCCAACAGATAAGCCAGCAGGGAATGGTGCCTTCATTGCCATGCACAAGCATTATCACCTTTTGCAGTGGTCAGCTCCTTCAAGCTGCACCCCTGAAAAAGACTGCTTGTCCTGCTTCTGCTTATCCTTGTAATCATAAGCAGAGGTACTGTGGCATGGTGACACACACCATTCGCCCCCCTAGATAATTAGCAGTTGTCAGTTAGAGTCTTATCACCAGAAAGACCTCACGAAGCAAGCTTTGAGACAAAGAATAGAAACAGTTTTGTCTTTCACAGCTCCTCTATCACTTGGAGAAGAAAGTTATCATGAACATATTCCAGGAACTTCCTGGTTTGCCTATGCCCTTCTGTGTCTTCCTTCCGATGGGAATTAGTGTGGCTGAGTCCAGGGCTTGTGAATATGGTGCTGCCCTCTGTCTACAGAGGGTCATCCTGGTTAGGTGGCCTGTAGCAGGCCTTCACTATAATGTCATATTTATACTTACTTTCTTGTCCTAAATCAGTAAGGAATATATACAATGAATATATGTATGTATAAGGATTTTATTTAAGGAATGCATATTAGATGTCTGGCCCTGGTACAATTTTTGAAAACTATTCTGGGAAGCTGGACTTTGAAAAATCAGAATATTGTATTTTCATAATAAAACACTGAGTGATTCATTGTAAATTCTTCCCTGCTCTGCTTCTGATTATCCAGAGAAAGAAAAATCCTGGAAAATATTTTGGAAGAGGCTTTCAGTTAGTAAACAGAGCTCCAGTAGTAGATAATGCACTTTCAAAGCCCAAAGAGGCCATCTTATAGACATAGACAACCCAAATTATTCTGTGATTTTGTGATTCTACGATACGATTATGAATTTATATCCTCTTACATTTTAACTTTAATACTAAAAACTCAGTAATGTTAATAATAAAAGACAAAACTGGTTGCACAAAGTGGTGAAATAAGCATAAGACTAACAAAAAAATAAATTGTTGTATAACCAAAGCGACGTATGAAATATCATGTCATTCATTTTTAAGCAAATATCATGAGACTTTGGGGAAATAATTTTTAAAAGAATGTGACTTTTTTTCCCCCCCACTCTTATTTCCCTTACTTTCTGAGAAGAGAATCAAAAGCTAATGCCCCAAGATGTATTATATATTGAAATATATATGGGAAAAAAAAAAAAAAAAGCATATTGAAATGAAAAAATAAATCTAAGTATATCTTAGGGTGTTGCCACCACCTTCAGGTATTGTTACAATTATCATGAGAAACAAAGGGGAAATGATTAAAAACTCATAAAAAATTACTTGAAATATTTTTGTAGTAAACACTGCTCAGTTTCAGTTCTCCACTGGATAAAAGCATCCCATAGGCTCAGTAATCTACACTCATTATTTTTTTTTTTTCATTAGGTTAATACAGTCAAGACAATTATTGATTATTGTTATTATTATTATTTTAGCTATTCTAGTAAATTAAGGCAGCAGAACACAATTATGTATACAGCTATAAGCATAGCATGATTCATGGTATGACTTTAGTCTTAGCTCATTAGAACTCTCCTAAATAAATCCCAGGTTCACTTGAGCAGTTAAGCACAGACTAGAAGCAAGCAGTCAGAATGTAGTTACTCTGTACCAAAGAACAACACATTTAACTCTACACTTACAGTCAAGACTTATCATTTGACACTGAAGTCAGATGAAAGTCTCTAGCATTATTTAGTTTACTAGTATCAAAATAAATCAGAATTTCTTGCAGAGAATGCCTGAGGAGAGTGTCAACAAAATCTGCTCAAACAAATAAGCAGAGAAGTAAAAGGATAAATGCCCGAAGATGTGCTATGTAGGCCCGTTGAGAAGCAGAAATACAAACTCATTTTTAAATTTCTGCTTTTGTCTTTTTCTGTTTTATTAAATTTCATCAATGTATAGTTAAAACATTGATTTGCAGAATGCCTAATGTCTCTATAATATCTCCATTTTTAACTTACATATTAATTCAAGAAAATCAGTCTTGACTACATCTTTGTATTTTGCCAGTACTGGGTGACTTCTCTTTGAACTAGCAATTAAACTAGAACTGCTTTCATTTAGCTCTTTCTGGCTGATGTTAGAGCTTCACAGTTATATTGTGCTCCCTAATTTAGTAGTCTACCTGACTAGATTAGTTCTTTTTGTTGTTGTTCCTCTTTGCTGCAAGTGTGTCAGGAAGATTAGTTCCTGGGAGTAGAAAAAGGTAGAGACTGCATTTTAAGGAGTGTAGTGAACGGAAACTTAGAGGGAAAAAAATGGACAAGAATCTGAAGAGTGAGAGTAAATTTTTTTATTTGCAAAGCTGAAGACTGGGGAAATATAAGTAGGATTTGGGATCTGGCTTTATACTATCCCAAGATTTTGTCAGCATGTTGTTGTGATAAACACCTTGGATACATCTAGATATGATTTTTTTTTTTTTTCCTGTATTATTTCCCACAGCATATGCTACTTATTCCAATATTTTAAAGTAAAAAATCTGGTAGTTTTGCTTACTTGGTTGGCTGGCTGATTTTGTTTTACGTGTGTTAAAAAATCTTGCCAGCTGTTATTTTTGCTGTATTCTCACCTGTGTTCTCCTCCTTCTCTCTCTTCATGTCCTATTTTACAGCATAAAATATTGTCAAAATACTCCAAATTGAATTTAATATTCTACTTGTAAGGATACAAGACCATTTAGTGATTATGTAAGTAAAATTCATTATGGCGATAAATACTGAAAGTCTTTAAAAAATTATATTATTTTATCCCTCACACTTTATGGCAGCTGAGTTTTCTTTTTTTTCCTTTTTTTTTTTTTTTTTCCAATTTTTGCTTTTCTTTTCTCTCCAGAATGTTTAATAAAGTAATTAAATATGCCTATATAATACTTAGAATGATCCCAATTTATTCAAAAGGATAAATAGATCTTTTCAAGGTTACAAAAGATAAGTCAAGTCTTCAGCTAGAGTGCTGGAGATTCCTAGATTACAGATTGAATAATTATCTGAAAGAAATATTTTTCCCCTTTCTGAAGTATCACATTCTCTTTCAAAATATATACTGATAATGTTCAAAATATCAAAGAAATTGTGAAGTAATCAACTGAAAAATACTTGAAAGTAAAAATAGAAAATTTCTTCTATAAAGAGATTGAACACTCCGGGCAGCCCCTCAAAATACTTATAGAAGATTATGTTGATACTGAATTTAAAATTCAAATAGCAAATTTATATAATATCTCTTAAATGTCATGGATTATACAGACCTGCACAGTGAACTTAATATGGTTTAAGTTTTATACGTGTTTCACTTAGCTATGACTAAGTGACTTTTTCTTTTTTTCCTCTACTTCTAATCCTGTTCAGTAACTTGTTGGAGAGATTATGATAGTGCAACCATACTATCTTGTCTCACAAAATAATACTTTAGGGCTATTTTTGCATCCATAATATTATGCTCCTGAAAAAGGTGATAGTGTGTTTCCTGGTTGCCTTTATTGTTCCTCCACAACTCAAGAAATAATATGGAAGAGGAATATAAATCTGATCAAGAAGACAGAATTTATAGAAGACATGAAAAAGCAGAATTTTGTTGCTTACATTAAGAAATAAACGTAAAAATATGACATGGTATTTTCAGAGATTTGTATTTTTTAGTTCTGTTACCTTAGAAGGTTAGTACAGTTCCCTTTCTTTCCCAAGGGTGGCCCATCTCTTACATGTTCAAGTCAGAATAGTTGAATGGTAAGGAGAAGACATCACTGCAAAGGCAAGGCATGATTTTGAAAAGGAATATATGATCAGTCATGATAAAAACAGCAGAGTTCAAGTATAGAGCAAAGGCCCTGAGACTTGACATGGAGAGGTCATTGTAGGCCTTGATGTTAGCATATCCTTGGTGCACAATAAAAGTCAAATTGGAGAGGACATAGGTTGGATTGAAAGGAAAGGAACTTGCGGCAATTGATACAATTTGTGAGTTCAAGGAGTTCACCGATGAAGGGAAGACATGATACAGGGGAAAAAAAAGAAAAAAAAGAGGATGAAGTGCAGGCTTTCAGAAGCTGCTGGATACTATGCTATGATTACTTTGTTAGGAAGAGAAACTGGGAAAAGTACAGTAGGGCTTAAGAAATCGTAAGTGTTGAAGAGGGAAGTAAGGGAATCACATGCAGGAGCAAGGGCCAAAAGATGGAAGGAGGATGTAAGCAGAGAGGTCACTTTGGATCTTGCAGATCTTCACAAGAAACTACAGTTAGTCTTTTATACACTGTAACAATAACTGTCCCACCTCCTCATTTGGGCTTCATGCTTGTAACGATTAAATATCAGAGAGCAACACTTTGTTTCATATTTGTTTCATATTCAAGCACTACAGAAATGACAAAGCTTGACAAAAATAATCTATGACTTTTATGAGAAAAAAAAAAAAAAAGCAACATATTTAGAATTGTTTTGTAAAACACTTCCCATCATTTTATACTAGCCTATAATTCAACAAAGCATACTAGTCCTTTCTGTAGCATCCCAGGGTATATAATTAAGTCAGGAAAGAAAAATGAAGGGGGGGGGAAGAGGGGGAAGGGGAAGGAAAACCAAAACAAAATAATAAAAAAGAAGAGATAAATCTTCATCCCAAGAGAAGAAAAATATCTCATAACGCTCCAGATTTTCATCTTTCTACTACTGAAAACAGATGACTTTACAAGTTTGCCTACGTTTACGCATAAGCTTATTTCTTTCATCAAATGCAGTAAATGCTATATTCTACTGATTCCTATCAGAATGCAGTACCAATGGGGAAGCTTAATGTTTATAGCTAATTCATATACTAATTAGTTATAGCATAAGTATTGAATCTGAAGACTGCTGGCTGTGTGAATAATCCTAAAGAATTTCAAGATATTTGAATGCTGATTCTTTTCTAATTCAAAATAGTGCAGCTCTTCTCATGCTAAAAAGTATAATCAGAGCCTTAGATTCTGTGAAGTACATGAAAGTTCTCTGAATTCAGAATATCATATATCCTGCTGTGACACAAATGTGTATTATGGCAATTTTGTAAGAAATTAAATTTTGTTTTAGTACAGTATTATCATTTATAATGATAATGAATTTAATGATACCCAAAAGGAAGGTTTTTTACTTCTTTATAGCTTTATTTTCCCTTTTAGATTGCAGTTTATTGTGAACTCTAAAATTTTTGTAAGTTATTTGGTATAAATAAATTCCCAACTTGATAGTAAATAGTTCCATGTAAAACTGAAAGTCTTGCATTGAACTGGAAATTGGGAGAAATTAAATTCAAATCACCTGGGATTCTGTTAACTTCAACTTCATTAGTGTATTTGCATTCACTGTGATGAGATATAGCAGTATAAAACATTTGTGTTATCCATTTGATTTCTCCAGCCTATGAAGATTTTGCTGCAGTTATTCTGATGTTTAATGTTCTTAGCTTATACAGTAAATACATAATAACTTCTACTATTACTTAAGCAGAAATACCACTCCTCATATTAGCTTGCTTTTATGCATTTATATAAGGCATGGAATAATAATATGTGGTATTTCAAAATATTCAAGGTGACAAATCATCACCCTGAAGAAATCACTGCTTAAATAACACATGGAATGATGGTAGTAAATAATCATAAGCATATATACAAATGTACAAATTCAGTTTGTTATTAATTGTGAATATTTGTTTTACTTAAATGCTTATATTAATGTTATTTTAGTGCTATTGTTAGACTCTTTCTCCACACTTCTCTTCATATTTCTGTTTGAAGGCAGAACTAAATAGGTCTGATAGTACTGCTAGAAGCAAAAGCAAGGGATGCTAGAGCTCTTTTGATGAACTACATGCTTTGACTCAACAGAAAACCAAATTCTTCAAAATGGTAGAACACAAATTAATTCATTTCAGCTCTTCAGAAGAGTCAGAAGTAATGAAATAAGCATTCAGAATGTTCTGTTGTCTACATTTGCTCTCAGTGGAATAGAAATGAAAATGGTTAGAACATTATTTTTGAAATATTGGGACTCATTTGTTCAAATTTATGCATTCAAAATAGGTTTCAAAAAGAAAAAAAAAAAAAATCAAACTGATTAAAATCATGTAAACTTTGAAAATAAGACTTTTTAAATCCCCTGTAACTGAGCTTTCCTAGATGTACAATAGAAATTGTGGTAACCATGTTGTTATGTTCAGAATCAAAGAATCACAGAATTGTAGGGCTTGGAAGGGACCTCCAGAGATCATCGAGCCCAACCCCCCTGCCAAAGCAGGTTCCCTACACCAGGTCGCACAGGTAGGCATCCAGGTGGGTCTTGAATATCTCCAGAGAAGGAGACTCCACAACCCCCCTGGGCAGCCTGTTCCAGTGCTCCGTCACCCGCACCGTAAAGAAGTTCTTGCGCACATTCGTGAGGAACTTCCTATGCTCTAGCTTCATCCCATTTCCCCTTGTCCTGTCCCCACGCACTACTGAAAAGAGTCTGGCCTCGCCACTTTGCCCCCCACACCTCAGGTATTTATAAACCTGGATCAAATCCCCTCTCAGCCTTCTTTTCTCAAGGCTAAACAGACCCAGTTCACTTAGTTGTTCCTCATAGGGGAGATGCTCCAGGCCCTTCACCATCTTTGTGGCCCTCCGCTGGACTCTTTCCAAGAGATCCCTGTCTTTTTTATACTGGGAGCCCAGAACTGGACACAGTACTTAATATACTCAAAAACAGTATGCTTGATTATCAATTACACAGCTCAAATTAGAATTATCTCCATTCTAGTTTGCTACTTTTGAAACTTTGGATAATGAAAAACATGAAGAAATTTTTCAGTCTCAAAAATACATTTTTAAAGGCTGAAACAACTGATCATGCAGTATGACAACTGGCATAGATATTTTTCGCAATTTACTTATTTACCTGGTAGACTAAAAAAGGAAAATTGGTGAAAGAGCACATGTTGTAAGTATTTTCTGAATTACAAGGAACTTCACTTTCAGAAGTGAAATTCTTTCTGAAATACTCTGAAATTCACTGAAAACTGAAAGAATTGAGATCTAAATGTGACTTAAATTTGTAGGCCTCAAAAATTCAGATTTCACACTGCTAATGTCAACATATCAGTTGGGGGGGAAAAAAAGTACAATAAATACTATAGGGATAAGTAAAATTGTCTCAAAACTTTTGCTGCCTAAAACAACAAAAAAAAAATCCAACATTTTTAATCGATGTGTCAGTAAAGCTTTCTAATGAAAATGAAGATTTTTATACAGCTTATCTAAGCCTATGATCTCCTGGACTGTTTTTCTATTTTTTACCTTCCAGGCTGTCAGAAACTGATGGCTACACACATTGAAGCAGGCAGACAGTGGCTTCTTGTATGTTTAGTCTGCAAGAAGACTTCTGATCTCAGGCTGTCATGCAGATTGCATGACCTTCCTGAGGTCTAGAAAACTACTATAGTGGGTGAAAAATGAATATCTAAAAATTGCTGAACTTAGTCACATGAAAAGGCATTCTTATTTATGAAATGCTAAAAATTGAATAGTCTAGTATTTTATAAGAAATGACCATATCACCCATGATAAGACACTGAGAAATCTTATTTCCAAACAGTCAGCCACGAGTTAGAAATCTACGTAAATCTTTTTCTTTTCTAATAATTAGGGCATCTGAAATAGTAGTGTCCTTTGGGAACAGGAAAATCAAGCTTTCCTCAATCTAACATAAATGTGCTTCCAGATTTTCTTTAAACTCTGTGGTTAGAAAAGGATTTGAAGGATAGACTTTTGATAGCAGCAGATGTTTCTACAACCTTTCCACCATACTATGCAATCTGAGTTGGAGTTCAATATTCATGAAAATAGAAACTTTTCTATATCTTCATTGTTAAACTAATCTTTCTTGAAGGTCTATTACAAAATATGTATAGGCTGAGGATACTCTGCTTGGATGAATATAATTACCAGTCTCCAGGTTGGGGAAGAAAACAGAATCTCATTTTGGGAAAGTTAACTCTCTTCAAGAATACCTTCTTAAAACAGAAGATATTCCTATGTGTTTTATGCATATTAAATATATGTATGTGTGTAGTTTCATAGTCGTAGCATGTGTTTATACATATATATTTAGAATGTAGATATACATCTATGAATATTTACTAAACTTCTGGTTTTGCTGTTCCCTTGACGTCTTTTCCAAGGTGGAAAAGACTTGAGCTGTCTAACACTGTATTCCATATATGTCTAGCCTTGAATTGTATTATTTTCAGTTTGAATTAATATAACTTAATCAATCTACAAAAAATTACCAGTTAATTTTTGCAAGTATTTAAAGTTAGCAGGCATCTGCAATGTCATTTCTGAAAAACATATTTATAAATAAATAAAACGTATTTATAGCACTTTAGAACCCTAAGGCAATAGGTTATTGCAGTCTTGATAAGAGTTTTGAATTTACAGCTTGGCATTTCTGGGAGAATAATTACCTATTATGCAGAAAATTTCTTCTAAATTACACAGTTTTATTACCTGCAGTTTCAGGTAATCTATCAGGTTATCTATGCATCTATGTAATTAAACATAATTATTTTTAATTACTAAAATTACAGTCAGTAAATATATTTGTTTATTGTTTTATTATATTGTCATAAACATGCAGTATATTAATCAAATAATGTTATAAATATATACTTTTCTCCAATTTAAATTTTTGTATGAGGTCAGAATAACAAACTGGAGTAAACAATAATAGTACAAAATCCTTTTAACATTATAACTTTTAGATATCTTATGTCTGTTCCAACCCCTTGGCTTTTCTGCTGCTCCCTTTCTTTTAGCCACTAATGTAAGCATACCATATTTCTTAAATTTATTTTTAAGAAATATAAAACTGATTTTCCATAAAGAAATTCATAACACACCCTGAGATGGTGTACTTGTTTTACGATATTTCTGTTATACACAGATTTTTTCACTGAGAGAGTTTTAACTAGATTTGAAGAGAGAAGGTGATCAATCCAGGCTCACTAGGGATAGTATGCAAGGGCTCGGGGTGAGACCAGTAGCCCAGATGAAGTGAAATAAAAATGAGTGACCACAAATGTTCTTTAGATGTGAATACCTTTCCAAAACAAATTAATATAGTGCTTGTGCTGTCTCATGTGACCATATTAAACACAGAGAAGATTAATTTTGACGGTTAACTAACAGTAAGAATGTCAATATGTGACTTTATTTGTTGTTAGAAGTAGTCAAATAACTTCAGCTTATTCCTCATCTGTTCACAAGCTTTCATTCTTGTATTATAATGTTTCGATTTGTATTAACTGGCTAAGTGTGTTTTAGTTCATCTTTTATTGAGGGAAATTTTGCAGGAGGAGTTGCTGGAAGTGATAAAAAATTTTTCCCAATTTTTAGGTCAGATGCAGTCATGTTAAACTCATTTGATTTGTTCCTAGAACACCTTAGATTTGTTATTCAGTATTTCCCAAAGCATGAGAAAATACTGTTGACTCTATCTCTCAGCTTCTGGAATAAGGACAACTGCTTTAGTTAGTCATAGAATTCCATACACACAATCACTGGCATCCGTCAAATCCTCAGGAATGAGTCCACTAGTAACAGGGTTTATCTTTCCCTTGAAAAATAGAACTTTTCATCTAAGAAGGAAAAACTGAAGTTCAGCCTACTCATGACATTAAACTGATTGATCACGTATCTGAAATAATTTTTAATGTAGCTGAAGTAAAAGTAAATTGTGACTGTCCCCCCACTTTTTTTTTTTTTCCTTCAGAAGTTAGTTAATGTGAATCCATCTGAAACAACAGCTAATAAGCAAAGTACCAACATTAAGCAAATATTTTTAAGGTTTATTATTGGCAATGTTTACTCTGGACTTCCTTTCAACAACAAAAAATTACTACTACTGGAAATTTAAAATATTTTTTAATATTATTTTGAAGGTAATCAGGCACTTCGAAGTATATCTCCAATGCTTAATCTACAATGTTAAAAGACTTTTTTTTTTTTTTTTTAAGATTTTATTTTATTTTCCTCACAAAAGATTTTAAGAAAAAAATTACAAATATTCATATATTCATGCACTTTTGCATGAACCCATTTGATAATAAATTATTTTACTTGTCTTGATAGAATTTAATAGCAAGAAGGCATAAAGTAATTATTCCTGTTTGCCCTGATAGTATTTAAAATGTTGAAGCATCTTCTCAATTATTCTACTGTGTTCTGATATACTTAAGTTGTGTGCAGTTCAAATCTTCTATTACACAAGTATGACATATCTTTCATATTTTCCACTTATTCATGTGAAGAAAGTATAAAATGTAAATTAATTATAGAGACAAATAAAACATATAGAAGTGCATTGTTATGGTATCTATCTATCTGTGAAGGATAAGAGAAGGGCCCCACAGTAGAAGAGAGAAGGGCTCCACAGTGAGAGAGAAAAAGGGCTATGTGCTTTTTAGGAAAGATCGACTGGCAAGGTGGGGTGGTGGAGTTGCTCTTTATGTGAGAGAGCAGCTAGAATGTATTGAACTCCACCTGGGGGAGAGTGATGGAGCAGTGGAGAGCTTGTGGGTGAGAATTAAGGGGCAGGCTGGTAAGGGTGACACTGTTGTGGATGTGTACTACAGGCCCCCTGATCAGGAGGAGGAGGTAGATGAGGCCTTCTGTAAGCAACTGGGAAAGTAGTGTCACGCTCCCAGTCGCTGATACATACGGGGAACTTCAATTATCCAGATATTTGCTGGATGACCAACATGGCCAGGCATGCACGGTCCAGACGATTCTTGCAATGCGTTGAAGACAACTTTCTGATGCAGGTGGTGGAGGAACCGATGCGGGGTGGGGCATTACTGGACCTCATTCTTACCAACAAGGAAGGACTTGTTAAGGAAGTAAAGGTCGGGGGCAGCTTGGGTTGTAGCGACCACGAGATGGTGGAGTTCAAGATCCTGAGCGGAGGAAGCAAAGCAAAAAGTAGGATTGCTACCCTGGACTTTAGGAGAGCCAACTTTGATCTCTTCCGGGACCTACTTGGGGCTATCCCGTGGGCCAGGGCAATAGAAGGTATGGGGGCCTGTGAGAGCTGGTCAGCATTTAAACAGCTCTTCTTTCAAGCTCAGGATCGGTGCGTCCCTGTGACTAAGAAATCGGGAAAAGGTGGCAGGAGACCCATATGGATGAGCAAGGAGCTCATGCGCAAGCTCCAAGGAAAGAAGAAAGTTCATGAAATGTGGAAAAAGGGTCTGACCACTTGGGAAGAATATAAGAATGTAGTCAGGGCCTGTAGGGACGCGACGAGGAAGGCCAAAGCCAACCTGGACTTGAATCTAGCTAAAGGGATAAAGGATAATAAAAAAGGCTTTTTTAAGTACGTTAACAGCAAAAGGAAGGTCAGGGAGAATGTGGGCCCCATATTAAGTGAGGGGGGCGTTCTGGTAACAGGGGATGCTGAGAAGGCGGAAATACTGAACGCCTTCTTTGCTTCTGTATTTAGTGGAAAGGCTCTCCCTCAGGAATCCCAAACCTTGGAGGTTAATGAGAGAGTCTGGGGAATGGGAGACTTCCCTTTAGTCAGGGAAGAGGTGGTCCATGAGTGCCTAGGAAACACTAAGGTCCATAAATCCATGGGACCTGATGGGGTGCATCCACAGGTGCTGAGAGAGCTGGTGGAGGTCATTGCTGAGCCGCTCTCTGTAATCTTTCAGAGGTCTTGGAGAACTGGGGAGGTGCCTGATGACTGGAGGACAGCCAGTGTCACTCCGGTCTTCAAAAAGGGCAGGAAGGAGGACCCAGGTAATTGTAGGCCGGTCAGCCTCACCTCTGTCCCAGGGAAGGTGATGGAACAGCTTGTGCTGGATGCCATCCCCAGACAACTGGGAGAAAAGGAGGTTATCAAGAGTAGTCAGCATGGGTTCACCAAGGGGAGGTCATGCTTGACCAACCTGGTGGCCTTCTATGAAGTTGTCACTGGCTGGGTGGATGGGGGGAGAGCGGTAGATGTAGTCTACCTTGATTTCAGAAAGGCTTTTGATACTGTCCCCCATGACCTCCTTATAACAAAGTGAGGAAGTACAGGATAGATGAGTGGACAGTGAGGTGGGTTGAGAACTGGCTGACTGGCAGAGTGCAGAGGGTCGTCGTTGGCGGTGCAGTGTCTGACTGGAGGCCTGTAACTAGTGGCGTCCCCCAGGGGTCTGTGCTGAGTCCGGTCTTGTTCAACATCTTCATCAATGACCTTGATGAGGGGATAGTGGCCACCCTCTGCAAGTTTGCTGATGATACGAAGTTGGGTGGACTGGCTGACACGCCTGAAGGCTGTGCTGCCATTCAGCAAGACCTGGACAGGCTGGAGAGCTGTGCAATAAAAAACAGGATGATGTTTAACAAAAGCCAGTATAGAGTCTTGCACCTAGGGAGGAATAATTGCATGCACCAGTACAGGCTGGGGGATGACCTGCTGGAGAGGAGCTCTGCAGAGAGGGACCTGGGTGTCCTGGTGGATGACAGGTTGGCCATGAGCCAGCAGTGTACCCTCGTGGCCAAAAGGGCCAATGGCATTCTGGGGTGTATAAAAAAGAGCGTTCCCAGCAGGTCAAGGGAGGTGATCCTCACCCTCTATTCTCCCCTGGTAAGGCCTCATCTGAAGTACTGTGTCCAGTTCTGGGCTCCCCAGTATAAAAAAGACAGGGATCTCTTGGAAAGAGTCCAGCGGAGGGCCACAAAGATGGTGAAGGGCCTGGAGCATCTCCCCTATGAGGAACAACTAAGTGAACTGGGTCTGTTTAGCCTTGAGAAAAGAAGGCTGAGAGGGGATTTGATCCAGGTCTGTAAATATCTAAGGTGTGGGGGGGCAAAGTGGCGAGGCCAGACTCTTTTCAGTAGTGCGTGGGGACAGGACAAGGGGAAATGGGACGAAGCTAGAGCATAGGAAGTTCCTCACGAATGTGCGCAAGAACTTCTTTACGGTGCGGGTGACGGAGCACTGGAACAGGCTGCCCAGGGGGGTTGTGGAGTCTCCTTCTCTGGAGATATTCAAGACCCACCTGGACGCCTACCTGTGCGACCTGGTGTAGGGAACCTGCTTTGGCAGGGGGGTTGGGCTCGATGATCTCTGGAGGTCCCTCCCAACCCCTACAGTTCTGTGATTCTGTGATTCTGTGATTCTGTGATTCTGTGATTCTGTGACTTCACAGAATCTGGGATAGGGGTAGTTAAAAGATTAAAGTTTATGTGGAAGTTGTTAGAAGAATGGGGATTGCAGACACTGGGTCTGGGATAACAAGAGGGATGAAGGTTATAAAGATAAGGGTGTGAAAAACAGCCCAAGGATGTCTGGCAATGAGGTGATTAGATGTCCACAGGGCAAGCTGGAACTGCTTTGGGGGGTGCCCCTCCCACAGGGTTGAAAGTTTACAGTGAGGAAGACTATGAGCCTTCAAGCCTTCATGAAAAAGCTGATGAGCCTTCATCCCATGACCACCCCCATGACCCACTACGCATGTGCAAGGGGGGAGGGATTGCACACTAATCGGGTCTTGGGGATGTAATGAATATGTATACAAATTCCTGTGAACTATTGATTATGTATTAGTTCAGCCTATAGCTATAACATGCTTTCTCCTAACAGTGTGTAAGTTAGGTGGAGCTATCGCCCTTGCACCAGGGTGTATGCGTATCACTCATTAAACATACCTGCTTCATAACTACTTTGTGGTTATGGAGTTTGATTTCCACATGTCATCTGGGACTAAACTATTTTTACAGATTGCATTTTTCAGATTCAGATTCTTATATTTCAGTATTTATTTCAATCTACATTATAATTAAGGTTTTGATTTACTTGATCAGCAGGATCTAGTATGACTTGGTCTATAATATGTAATTTAGAAAGATAATCTAAAAACATGAGCATGGTTCAATATTGCATATTATTTCCTGCAAACATTTAGAAGCTCTGTAGAATCTCAAATAACATTGAACACCTATATTTATGTGATAGATGTAAGTTGCCATTGTAGTTATTGTATACCTTTTGGAGAATCCACAGATATTCAATATCTCTTTTTAGAGTGTGTGATGAACTATCAGTGAAGAGGAATCTGGGGGGTGAGTTAGATATTCTGTTTCAAACAGCATGAGCTCAATTTACCTGCTTCAGTGCAGGTACTTAGGACCATATTTATTGTCTTGAGTCTTAGATTTCCCCTATGGTGGCAATAGACATTTGTTTTCAAGAAACGGGATTATCCTCTAGTTCTAAGATGTCTAGGAGACATCTTCTGAAAAGAAAGCAAAGAAAACCATTTTACATTAGCTGCTATTTTTACAAATGCCTGGAAGCTGGGCATGAAATGTACTGAAGCTAACTTCTGCATAAACTGTAAAGCATATAATAATAAAATAGGTGAATTTCAGAGAGATTAGTCCATCTTTGTTGATAATTTTACCAGCCAGGTATAAAAGTCAATGAACAATTGCAAAAGCACGGCACTTTTGGAAGATACCTATAGCTAAATGAAAATAACAACAGATATTTTGAGCAATGTCCTTACAAATTTCAAAGAATAGAAATTTTACTTTTATAATACAGTGGCTTCATTAAGGTGTGTAAAGCCTTAATATAAAGACTTCGAGACATATCTAAGAACAAGTCAGTGTTTGCACAAATGTCTTTATCTACCTTTTCATCTAAGGGCTCTTTGAAATCTTAAGGAACATGATGGGAAACTGTCATCTGACCAAGTGTAGATGCTTATAGGTATGTTTATACCTTTACTTGTTGCTATAATCAATAGGCAGAAGAATAAAAAAGGCCGGGAACAAGTTTGGCCACAATAATTCAGCCAGTGGCAAGTGAAGTATTTATGTGAGAGTGTGAGATATGTCAGAAGATTTGTGGACTTGTGGAAGTGTCTCTTTTTACAGAAAAGGAAAGCTAGGAGGACGGATGGAGATGATGATGTCTAACCTGAAGTAACAAAAAGAAATGATAATGAGGAAATGAATTCTACTTTGTTCAAAAAATATTTCACCTTTTTCGTAATGTTATGTTTAATTTGTGATGCCGAAGATAAACCATATTTTCCAAATTGGTAGTATCCCTTAGTTTAAAAACGTAAATAGAAAGCTAAGTTATAGAGTTTTAAGCTTCAGTGGGTTTATCAGAAATCTATTTGTCATTAGAAAATTTTAACTTCTTTTAATTCAATGGCAACAATTTCAATGAAAGTGCTCATTTTTGCAGTTTTTATTTCTTACAAAATTAAGGACAAGGCTATTGTCTACAGTCATATTTAAAATCATTTAAATTAAGTGCTCACATATCATATAGATAGCAAAATATTATATCATATTTTAATAATTTAAAAATCTTTAAATTAATATCTTTGTGAAGATTCATGAGCTACATGGAAAGAAGAAGGTGGAAAAGCAAAAGCCAAATAAAACATTTTTTTTTTTACATACTCATATGTCATTGCATCTCCTTAACTCACAGTGAGACATGAAAATACAGGATACCAGGTTTGAAGATATTAATTAGGGCATTCAGAACTCATTTTTTTTCTTCCAAAATGAAATATTCATTATTTTTTTTTTAATTTTCTTTTTGAATTTTTAATTTTCTTGAATTATTACTCCCGACCTGAAATTGCAGATGGTTTCTTCTTTTATGTTACCCTCGACTGATTAAATTCAATTAAAAAATGTATATCATAGAAATCTGATAAAATCTAGAAATAGATATTGACAATAACTATCATACAACAAATTAATATACAGTTAGTAACATCATAAATGCTTCATCTTCTCACAGTTACATAATATTATCTAAAGAAAAAGACAGCAATCTTTCATCATACTACAGAAGTTTTTTAAAAATGTAGTATTTCCAACAAACTAAAAGTTGAAGAACACTGGATCATCTGGGTTTCATTGACTGTAATAACTGATGGAAGCATACTGGAACATTTAGAATAACCCAGTAGGGAATCAATGTCCTTTAGTATGCAGTGAACAATATCTAGTGACTCATATCAACTAGCTATTTCCTAATTAGAAATGACAGCTTGGTTGCTGGCACTCTTAATTAGCCGATGTGATAAATTATTTCCCTTAGGGAATAAAAAACAATTTATTCTTTCTAGATAAAAACTTATCTGGGCCAAGGAAGTTTACTTACTCTTACTTATTTGAAAGTAATTGGGAAGACACTCCACACTTTTACTGATTTGAACTATTGTGGTGAATGAGACAATGGTGATGACTAACACCAAAAAACAGTTTATTCTCTATTTTAGCTAAAAGAAAAACACCTTATTCCAATAGACAGGAGGTATCTGGTAGCTAGAACTATTTAATGTACTATATATCCTTTTGTTCCGCCAGTCATCTACTTCCTTCTAAACTTTCTGCAGAACAGTTGTGATTCACTTAAAAATGGTTCCTGTTGATGTACAGTTCCACTGATGCAACATAAATTTCTCATAACTGGGAGATAGGAGTTTCTTCTCTTTGAAAAGTTGTGGGTTGTTTTGGTTTGGTTTGGTTTGGTTTTTTCCCTGCTCTCCTTTTACTTGAACAATATTATAACTAATTTGCTTTCAGTTGTTGCAGTATGAAAGCTTATCCATTGTTATTGATTTAAGAAAACTATAAAAAAAAAAAAAATTAAGTAGAAATATATCTTAACATATCCATATTACCCTGAATGTATACTTTGGCTGAAAATAAAACAGGCAAAAAAGACACTGTCTTGAACCCTGAGGTCTTCCAGATCAAGTCTGTGATAAATCAACAGAAATCAAATATTAGCAGCACAGTTTTGGTAGTAGTAAAAGAAATAATTTTTTTATTTGTCATGCATTAATGCTGGTGAAGATACATAACCCTGATCACACAGCACTGTTAAGTTTTCTGGGCATCTAGATTTATGATAACTGAAGTAGACAAAGACATTAAACTGAGGTGGACAGAAATTACATTGATACCTATCTACATTTGTTGATTTGTCATTCCCTCTTTACACTACTTTGTAACTATTTCACCATCAGTTCTTGCTAAAAAGGGTGTTGCTAAGGTAGAAAATCTTTCAAATACTGAATGTGATTGAAAAGCAGTCAACCTGAAGATTAAATTAATCCAATACAGGGACTTTAAGAAATGTAAAAGAAACATGCATATTTGTGAAAACAAACTTTTATTTTCTAACTTCTTATCAAACTGTGTGAAGACAATGTTTTCTTTTTTGGCACCACAGTGGTCAAAAAGACCACTGAGACCTATCATACTGTTATCCATGGAGTTCTGCACTCATTTTTGAATTTAGTCTCTAATCATCAGAGTTCTCATAACTAGTATTCTTTCATAGACCAAAGGAGAGCAAATCAATATGCATAGGTATTAAATATTAATAAATCCACACAAGACCTCTTTTGTGTTGTTAAATGTATTTAACAATTTAGATGAGGCTGCTTCTGTCTCTTGAAGTTATATATATATATATTTTACTTTATATGCCTGACAGTTTTCTTTAATTGGCCTATCACCAAGATTTAATAACAATTCTCCTAGTTTTGCAGTTCAGTAATACAATCTAAAAGAAAGTATGTGTCTGTAGTAGACAGTAAGTATGAATAAGCTATTACAGCTTGTGGGAAACAAACAAACAAACAAACAAACAAACAAACATATTTCAAAGCTTTGAAATTTCCTTGCCAGCTTTTTCTGTGAAGGAATCAAGAACATAATTGTTGCATTTACTGTGACTCAAGTATTTTTATTTTATATAATGTTTTGTTGTTATTTTCTTCTTTCCATTTCCATCATCCTTTATTACAATCATTCAAAAACAGTGCTTAAATATAAAGGCTTACTTTTAAACATAAAGGTCTCTCAGCCTTTCCTCATACAGGAGATGCTCCAGGCCCTTTATCATACTTGTAGCCTTCTGCTTGACTCTCTCTATTAGTTCCCTGTCTTTCCTGAATTAGGGAGTCCAGAACTGATCACAGTGCTCCAGATACAGCCTCACCAGGGCAGCGTAGAGGGGGAGGATCACCTCCCTTAACTGGCCACATTATTTTTAAATCACCCAAGATACCATTGGCCTTCTTAGCCACAAGAGTATGCTACTGGCTCATGGACAACCGGTTGTCCAATAAGATTCCTGTCTTTCTCTTCAGAGCTCCTTTCCAGCAAGTCTACACCCAGTCTGCACTGATGCATACTGTTATTTCTCCCCAGGTGTAGGACTCTACACTCGTCCTTGTTGCATCTCACAACTCTTCAACTTTTCCACTTCTTACTTTTAGTAATATCAAGATATGAAAAGACAAGTAATGATGAGCAGGGAAAAAATCTACTTATGGCCTTTTATTACACTTTTTTTTTTTTTTTTTTTTTTTTTTTTTTTTTTCCCCATCTCTGGTGATATTAATGCTGATGTTAATATATGCTTATAGGATTATTACCACCCATGAACATCCTGTTTAATCCTTTGTCGTCAAGTGATCTCAGTAATTCCTCAGATGACTTTTTTGCTTTTCATGAATTTTAGTTCAATGCTTCTAATTCCAGGAAACCTTATCAAAATAGTTTTAAAGTGCTTTTTAAGTTCTTTGCAACTATGACATGTCATGTTCTAAAGTTCTTGGAATTAGTTTTGAAGCATTTTGTGCATAGTTCATGAAGAGATTTTTATTAAATTATCCCGATGATCACGTATTATTATTTATTTTTATTTATTTATTTATTATTTGTTATATTTATTTATTATCTTGCTATTTCCATAATTTCAAACTCAAATGTAATTAATAAAAACAAATTTGAACTATTATTATTATTTTTTTTTTTTTTAAAGAAAAGCAAATTACCCATTCTGTACATAAATTTATTTTGATTTTGATTTTTTTTTTTTTCCATTTTCAGATTTCCAAATTACGGAAAACAACCGTGTTATACCATATATATGCTCAAGAAATTTCTATTCAAGAAATAAAGAAAAGAATACAAAGAAAAAAAGCTTTATCTATGCAAGTTGGGAAAGACCGTCTGGTATTGTCATGGGAATCATAGAATCATAGAGTAGCTCAGGTTAGAAAAGGCCTTCAAGAACATCAAGTCCAACCACAACCTAATCACAATACCCTAACTCTAAATACCCAGTGCTAAATCATGTCCCTGAGCACCACATCCAAACAAATTTTAAACATATTCAGGGATGGTGAATCAACCTCCTCCCTGGGGAGCCTATTTCTGTGCTTAACAACCCTTTCCATAAAGAAGTTTTTCCTGACATCCAATCTAAACCTCTCCTGGTGTAACTTGAGCCCATTTCCCCTCATCCTGTCACCTGTCACCAGGGAGAAGAAACCAACCTGGCTCTCACTGCAGTTACCTTTCAGGTATTTGAAAAGAGCAATAAGGTCTTCCCTCAGCCTCCTCTTCCCCAGACTAAACAGACCCAGTTCCTTCAGTTACTCCTCACAGGGCATATCCTCCAAGTCCTTCACAAGCCTTGTTGCCCTTCTTTGGACCTGCTCCAGAACGTCAATCTCTGTTCTGTACTGAGGTGACCAAAACTGAACACAGTTCTTGAGGCAGGGCCTCACCAGTGACAAGTACAGGGCAGGATGTCATTGGCCTCCTTGGCCACCTGGGCACACTGCTGGTTCATATTCAGCCGACTGTCCATCAGTACACCAAGGTCCCTTTCCGTCAGGCAGCTTTCCAGCCACTCCTGCCCAAGTCCGTAGAGTTGCCTAGGGTTGTTGTGACCAAAATGCAGGACCTGACACTTGGCCCCACTGAAATTCATATAGTTTGTCTTGGTCCATCGACCCAGTCTATCCAGGCCCTTCTGTAGTGCCTTTCTCCCCTCTGTCAGATCAACATTCCCTCCCAACCTGGGGTCATCTGCAAACTTACTGAGGGTGTACTCAATCCCCTTGTTAAGAACCGTTCTGGTTTTCTTTCAAAAAACAATTCATTTCTAGTCTTTTTGATTAATATTTTGCACATGTATAAACTTACATGTTTATGTGAACACACACGGTTCCATTAAATTCTCTTAATGTATGAAGAAAAATCTTGCATTTTGAGGTTAGCTAGAGTTGCTGCATCACTGCAGATGTTGTCTTCTATCATCACCTTTGATATACATTTTCCACGTTTTTTGTTTTCATCTGGAATTTTGGAAGGTTCAGATATGAGGGAGGTCTTGTATGACTTGAGCTAGATATGATTCAAAACACTATTTCTGTCATAAGTTTTATCATTGCAGCAGAGACAAAACAGCTCTGAAGGGTCTTTACAGTTCTTCATGTAGGTCACTGTTTTACTTTTCCGCACATGTGCATATATTGCAGTAAACGTAAGAATGTAAGTCAAGAGCTGGCAGGATATAGTCCAAATAAATAAATAACTAAATAAATAAAATCCTACAATAATTTATTTCTTTCTTTCCAAAATTCTACTTTTCCTAAAATGTCCCGCATAGTCTATTTAAAAACAAAATCCTCCGTACATTTTAAAGCAATATAATCAGCAATTAATAAAAAGCAATTTATTTTGTTTCAGTTACTGAAAGGAGGAAAAAAAAAACTGAAAATAAACAAACAAACAAACAAAAACCATGGATGAGTAAATGCTGTGAGGTCACTTTTTTTGCTGAACAATTAGATCAAATAATCAAAAAATGTTCATCAGATCTGGAAAAAATAAATAAATAAATAAAAGGTTGAGAGAACTGCAGGGGATACAATAGGAAAAAAAAAGAAGATTCTTCTCTACCACCTGTACATCTAAATGCAGCAACACGTCAAGCAGCCTAAGAACCCCTTGGAGAGTTCTTGCAAGCAGCTGGCTGCACACCAGAATATCCCCTTGAGTAGGGACATCTCTCAAGGTGCACAGTTTCATCCAGAAAATGGTGACACTTTGCTGACAGATCCTGAGTAAATGATTCGTTGCTTTTAAGCTACACTATCTTTTCAAAGACTTGATCTTAGATTCATTAATCACCCCCTCCCCCCTCCCCCCCCCCAATACGTAGCAAATAGTCAAGGATATCTAGCCACTTCAAAATTTAAGTCTCTGTTACTGTCATTTAAATTACTATTTTGTATCTATTTGTATCAATATATATCTTTCTGCCTTCCTCTTATGAGTGAAGTGGGAAGTACTTTAGTCTCCTTCCACAACAAGCTACCTGTCTAAATCTTGTCAGCTGTGAGATATGTAGATCCCCTTTCACTCAGTGTGAATGTTTTATCATCCTCCTTACAATGGTAAATTGCTGTTGCTATTTACATCATGCTTGAATTGAAGAGATTACATTCAAATACTCTCCAGCTTTCTTGGCACTTCCGTACTTGCAAATGCTGGAATAAACGGAATAAAAAAAGAAATGAAGTACCCTCTGTGAATCCTGCCTGCCTGGAGAGCAAAGAGAGTCTCTTATTACTTTTAAGAAATACAATATTTAAATACACAAATACGTATTTATATATGTATATATACATAGATATATAATACAAATCCCTTCTTGTAGATGGGAATCACATCGGCAAGGATTGAAGGCTTGCCGATGTGATTCCCATCTACAAGAAGGGTCGTAAAGAGGATCCGGGGAACTACAGGCCTGTTAGCCTGACCTCGGTACTGGGGAAAGTTATGGAGCAAATCATCTTGGGTGAGATCACACGGCATGTGCGTGGCATCCAGGGGATCAGGCCTAGCCAGCATGGATTCACGAAAGGCAGGTCATGCTTGACCAACCTCATCTCCTTCTATGATTGGGTGACCAGATGGGTAGATGAGGGAAAGGCGGTTGATGTAGTCTACCTTGACTTCAGCAAAGCCTTTGACACGGTCTCTCACAGTATTCTCCTGAGGAAACTAGCCGCTCGTGGCCTAGACAGGTATACCCTTCTTTGGGTAAGGAACTGGCTAGAGGGTCGTGCCCAGCAGGTAGTGGTTAATGGAGTTAGGTCCAGCTGGTGACCTGTTACAAGTGGTGTCCCCCAGGGGTCGGTTCTAGGGTCCATCTTGTTTAACATCTTCATTGATGGCCTGGATGAGGGGATTGAGTGTACCCTCAGTAGGTTTGCAGATGACACCAAGTTGGGAGGTGGTGTTGATCTGCCTGAGGGTAGGGAGGCCCTTCAGAGGGATCTAGATAGGCTGAATTACTGGGCTGAGGTGAATGGGATGAGGTTCAACAAGGCCAAGTGCCGGGTCCTGCACTTCGGCCACAATAACCCCATGCAGCGGTATAGGCTTGGGGATGAGTGGCTGGATGACTGTGAAGAGGAAAGGGACCTGGGGGTGTTGGTTGATGCTCGGCTGAACATGAGCCAGCAGTGTGCCCAGGTGGCCAAGAAGGCCAACGGCATCCTGGCCTGTATTAGAAACAGTGTGGCCGGTAGGAGCAGAGAGGTAATCATCCCTCTGTACTCAACTCTGGTGAGGCCGCATCTCGAGTATTGTATTCAGTTTTGGGCTCCTCACTACAAGAAAGACATTGAAGCCCTGGAACGTATCCAGAGAAGGGCAACGAAACAGGTGAGGGGTCTGGAGCACAAGTCTTATGAGGAACGGCTCAGGGAACTGGGATTGTTTAGCCTGGAGAAGGGGAGGCTCAGGCGAGACCCCATTTCACTCTACAACTTCCTGAAGGGAGGTTGTGATGAGGAGGGTCTTGGCCTCTTCTCCCAGGCAACAAACAGGACCCAAGGAAATGGCTGCAAGTTGTACCAGAAGAGGTTTAGATTAGACATAAGGAAAAACTTTTTCTCTCAGAGAGTGATCAGGCACTGGAATGGCCTGCCCAGGGAGGTGGTGGAGTCGCCATCCCTGGCAGTGTTCAAGAGGCGTCTGGATAAGGAGCTAAGAGATATGGTTTAGTGGTTTTTCAGTAGCTATGGTATTAGGAGGACGGTTGGACTAGATGATCTTGTAGGTCCTTTCTAACCTTGTGATTCTATGATTCTATGATTCTATATATGTGTAGAAAGTGAGATACAGAGTCATGGGTTCGCATTTCTTTACACATTTCCTGCTGGATTTAATTGGATCTGTATTACATTTTCCCTTGAACTCTAATAACTTCGAAGATTTTGTAGATAATAATAAATAAACAAATAAATAAATAAATAAAAGCTTGCTATTGCCTTCTACAAAATTATATTTAATGAATAATGACCACAGTAGGAAGAGATGGTCTTCTATCCCTGTCTACTAAAGGAATGCTGTAAGAGTACGCACATTTAGGAGAGTAACAGGCAAAATATGAAGTTGGCATAAAAGGGACACATTAGGAAGGAAATAAGTACGGGTGAAACCTTGATATTGTGGAAGGAAGATATAAAATTCTTAGCTTCAGAAAGCTAGAAAGTGCTAGGACTGGTGCTGTGGAAACTGTAGAAATATTGCTTCTTTTAAAATCTCAATGTTGTATATATAGTATAACTTATATTTTCTTATTGCAAAATAGATAAAAATTTCTTTGGGTGTAGATTGCATCCCAGTCATTTTTTCCCTCTTTTTCACCTCTGACTGATACATATATATATATATATATATATATATATATTCATTATTATATCTGATTTCTGTATATGAATTTCTACTTCATCCTTGCTTCTTTACAGGGTTAAAAGTTGTACTTCCCTAAAAGTTCAGGATGACAATGTTGTCCTCTTATAAGCCTAGCCTAATATCCTCTTATCTGCAAGAAAAATTCTTGCACATTTTGGAAGCACACGATCAGAAGTGGAGAAGTCAGAAAATGAGGCAGTTCATGGATTCTTGAAAATACACAAAGTGCAGCTGAATGTAAGGTTTTGGACCTATGGTAGTTCACACTATTTGGTCCCTCTTCTCTGAAGTTTTACTTTAAGCATCTTGAATAAATTGATTCAAAGTCAACAAGCAAAGATACTCAAGACACTTAATACATCATCTCCATGACTAAAAAAACTTATTTTTAGTTCTCTAATAACAGACAGTGTTACAAAATCACATGTACTTTTATTATCACTTTCAATGCTACAAATCTCTCCACCAGAGATCAAAATAATAATTAAAAAGAAAACAAAAAACAACAACTAAAAAACAATACCCAAACAAAGAAAATACACTACAGTAAGTGGCACAGATATTTTAATACATAGGTGCAGCATAAGTTGCCTTTAAATATAAATAAGGACTTACTTAAAATCCTTCTACATCTGAAAGAGGAAAACTGAACAGCTACAATGTAACCTGACAGCAAGTGGATATAAAAGCTATTGCAGTGCATTATCATTCTTTTTTTCATCATAACAACTATTTTGCAACTCTTTCAGTCAACACTGGAAATTAAACAGAAGTTCAAAACAGTACTTGTCAGGATCTGATGTTTCATCACTGAATATCTATGGCTGTTTGTTTCACAGAGCAGTCATCAAGCAGCAGACAACAGTTCCACCCAGGAAAGGCATGGAATGCACCTCCAGCTGAGGTAATGCATATAGCTATTGAAAACATTCCAGTTTACACAGGAAGATTTTGCATTTGATATCTTCTGATTCTTGTATACCAAAACGCAGATATACTCAAACAAAAGTACAGCTCAGTCCGGACTTGCAGACGTGGGATCAGGGAAGCAAAGGCGTAGGCAGAACTGAACTTGGCAAGGGACGTGAAAAACAATAAGAAAACCTTCTACAGGTACATTGGCCAGAAGAGACAGGCCAAAACGGGCATACCTACTTTGGTAAATTTAAAAGGAGAACTGGCTTCAACAGATGAAGAAAAAGCCAAGGTGCTAAATGAGTTCTTCACCTCGGTCTTCACTGGTGGCCAGGATTCTAGTCTTTTTCAAGTCCCTAAGCTCTGCATCCCCAAACCTCTATGTGGGGACCAAGGAGGTAAATCCCTCCCCACTGTAAGGGCAGAGCAATTCCGAGAGTGCCTCCTTAGACTGAATGAGTACAAGTCTATGGGGCCAGATGGCGTGCAGCCCAGGGTCCTGAAGGAGCTGGCTGAGGTGGTTGCCGAGCCATTCTCCATCATATTTGAGAAGTCGTGGCTGTCAGGTGAGGTCCCGGATGGCTGGAGGAAGGGTCACGTCACTCCCATATACAAGAAGGGGAGCAGGGAGGACCTGGGGAACTACAGGCCGGTGAGTCTCACCTCCATGCCTGGGAAGATCATGGAACAGATCCTCCTGGACAACATGCTCGATCACATAAAGAATGAGCATGTGATCCGAGACAGCCAGCATGGCTTCACCAGGGGAAGGTAATGCTTAACTAATCTTGTGGCCTTCTATGATGGAGTGACGGTGATGGTGGACGAAGGGAAGGCAACCAATGTCATTTACCTGGACCTGAGCAAGGCCTTTGACATGGTGCCCCACCACATTCTCATCTCCAAATTGGAGGGAAGTGGATTTGATGGGTGGACAACTCGATGGATAAGCAATTGGTTGACAGGCCACAGACAGAGGGTGGTGGTCAATGGCTCTATGTCCAGGTGGAGGCCGGTAACGAGCGGTGTCCCCCAAGGGTCTGTCTTGGGACCGGTGCTCTTTAACATCTTTATTAATGACATTGATGAGGGAATTGAGTGCACCCTCAGCAAGTTTGCTGACGACACCAAGCTGAGTGGTGCGGTTGATACGGTGGAAGGAAGGGATGCCATTCAGAGGGACCTCGACAGGCTGGAAAGCTGGGCTCAGGTGAACCTAATGAGGTTCAACACAGCAAAGTGCAAGGTTTTGCACTTGGGCCGGAAGAACCCCAGGCACCTGTACAGGCTGGGAGGAGTGGTCCTTGAGAGCAGCTTGGCAGAGAAGGACCTGGGGGTCCTGATGGACGAGAGACTTAACATGAGCCAGCAGTGCGCTCTGGCAGCTCGGAAAGCAAATGGGATCCTGGGCTCCATCAGGAGAGGGGTGGTCAGCAGGGATACGGAGGTGATTGTCCCTCTCTACTCGGCTCTTGTGAGGCCCCATCTGGTGTACTGTGTCCAGGTGTGGAGTCCTCAGTACAGGAATGACATGGAGATTTTGGAAAGGGTCCAGAGGAGGGCCACGAAGATGATCAGGGGGCTGGAGCACCTCCCCTATGAGGACAGGCTGAGGGAGTTAGGCTTGTTCAGCCTGAAGAGAAGGCTGCTGGGTGACCTCATTGCAGCCTTTCAATACCTGAAGGGAACCTACACCCAGGAGGGGAGTAAACTCCTTTAAAGGGCTGACAATAGCAGGACTAGGGGAAACGGATCCAAGTTGAAGGAGGGAGGATTTAGGTTGGATGTTAGGGGGAAGTTCTTTACTAGGAGAGTGGTTAGGCCCTGGAACAGGCTGCCCAGGGAGGTTGTGGATGCCCCGTCCTTGGAGGTGTTCAAGGCCAGGTTGGACGGGGCCCTGGGCAACCTGATCTAGTAAATGTGTATGTTTGGTGGCCCTGCTAGGCAGGGGGGTTGGAACTACATGATCCTTGATGTCCCTTCCAACTCAGGTCATTCTGCGATTCTGTGATTCTGTTTTTCCCAGTAATCCCACTCTGTTAGTTTTCCCTTATATTTTTTTCTATGCTTGCCTACAGAGGAAAGATTATGGGTCAGTAGTAATGTAATCTACAATGTAATAAAACATTTATCCAAGAAATTTGGAAATTCTGTAAAATTAAGTTAAAATAGAAAATTAAACATATTTGTCACATTATGCACTCTTTGAGTCTTTCTGAAACAGCCAACACTGCTGTCCCAGAATGTGTCATGCCTAAACTATGTATTTCTGACTTAGATTTTTAATTTTTGAGACTCACTTTACGTGTTCTATTCCAGCATATCCAAATTGAATTTGTTCTTATTTGGGTAACAATGAGATTTCACTACAAGAAAAAAAAAAAAAAAAAGCTGAACTTCTGGCGTGAAAATATAATATGTATTGGTATCAGACCTTTCTGTTTTCAAGATTCATTTCATCTAAAACTTAATGAAAGACATGATAGGAAATGTAAAGTATTTTCCAAATTCTACTTTGTAAAGGTAGTATGTCATATTGAATTTAAACACTTTGACTCCAGGTCAGAGAAATACTTAAAAAGAGAAAAATGCAAAAGAAAGAAAAAGAAAGCAATGAAAACAATGACAGAAAAAAAAAAAAAGAAAAAAAAGAAAAAGAAAAGGAACAGTCTGAAATGAATAATTTCGTGTGATTTGATAGAAGTAAGATGTTGCATGAATTCAGGACTTCAAGAAAATATTTATGACCTATGACAAAGCTACATTGAGATTTCTGTTTTGTCAGCAAATGAAACGAAGCAGCATATTTCTGCCGAAGGCCTGTATGTTCAGTTGGAATATTTCATAACTAACTTCATTCTTCCCCATGTATGGAAGCTTTAAGTAGTATCAGCTCTTGAGCTCCTTGTTCTAATGACAAGCAACACAATCCTGATATTTGCAAACTACTACTCAAGGGCAAACTTAAGGGCAATAATGATGTTTTACCCCCCACCATCTCCATAAGCAAGTAACATCTTGCATGAATTTTCTTAGGCTGGCAATTCCACCAAAACTTTTGTTATTGAAATGGACCACACTTCAAAATAGCTGAAAATGTATTAACAGTTATGGAAAACTTTTATGTTACTGTATCAGCCAAAAAGCTCTTAATAAAAGCTGAAAGTATAATCATTTAAAACTGTATATTATCCTGCGCCAAGTTCTTTATATCACTCTGAGATTCAGACTTCATTCACTGTGTTCAACAAATACTTTTCAATCTTATCAAACCTCAAACTTAATGAATTCACACTAATTACTACATATAGGAATGAAAATTGAGTTGCTTTGCTGGCTCTCTTTTTAGAAAGACAACTACACTAGAAAAGAATTCAATCTTCCTGCCTCTTCCCAAACATAAAAATATGCTACATTACATAATAATAATAATAATAAATTATAAAAGCCATGTTTAAAAGCATGTTTAAACATTATATATATCTTCTGTCTGTAGCACACTTTGTGATGTCTTCCACTCTTTTTGCATAGATCTATTTGAAGGAGAGGGTGAGGGAAAGCAGATCACTGTCCCACCATTACACTTCATTAGCAATATTCATCATGGCAGCACATGGTTCAGACAATGTGAAATGCGCATCTCTCCTATCAAGACTATGTTGATTCTGGCTAAATTGGTAGGTTAAATTATCTGAAACCTGCACATAATTATGTTAGGGTTGTTTACTTCGCACATCCCTTAAGCTTTAGAGGGTTTCTACCTACATTAATTTCTGCCAGTATGGTTTTTATCAATGAGCCATTAGCATCATAAAATACATCCCAAAGAATTCATTCCTTTTTTTTTTTCAGCTGATTGTAAAATATGCCATTTATAATAGCTGCTTGCTATAGTTTGACAAATTGAATTGGAACTGCCAAGTCTGCAATATGGAAACAGAAAAAAAAAGTTACAGGGGGTAACATTTATTATGTTATGACACTGTCAGCAGTTTAAAAGAATCAGATCTATCTATTCTCAATCAAGAACGTCTTTGTAGAAAAGAAATATATATATATATATATATATATATGGTTTTCTGTCTGCTTTGTCTCACACAGACATTTCTTAGCAGGAGCACAGCTGCAAAACGGCACTGTAATGAAGAAGACAAGAAGCAACAACATGAAGAGTATAGAGAGTTCTGTAAAAACCTGTGAATGAAACCTGCTTTATTAAGCTCTGAAAAATGTAATTTAAATTCAGCCATAGAATATACTGGATGACAATTCATACATGCAGAATTTGAATAAATATATTTTGGAATGGCCCTGGTATATTTGGCCATAATAGTATATTTTGGTAATATAAAAAATTACATGGTTACTGTCCAAAATGCTAGTAATAATTGAAAAAATATTTGGAAACAAATATAATTTGGCACCTAGAGATAGGACTTTATTCAGATCTACAGGAATTAAAAAGATCACTAAAGATTCAAAAGCGTACTTGTACTAACTTAACATCTGCTAAAATACGGGTACTACAGAAATCTGAAAATAGAAGAAAATACTCAGATTTGTTTTTATATCTTGTGAAATACGTTTCTGTACATAAGCCTCACATGCAGTAGAGAATTAATTTGCTTTTCTCTTTTTCATACAAAGTACACCTGGAATATGTTTTTTCATATATTCAGAAATACTATTTTCAGTGTCAGACTACTTTATCCTGGATTAAAAAAGTGAAGGTTTATATTTTCCTACAGAAGACAATGATCTTCCTACTCTAGTCTGTGTTAGACTGTGAAGCAGTTACATTACCTTAGTAACCTCACAACTGAGCAAGTAACCTCATTGAAGTTAACTGCTTTATTTAAGTTACTAAATACTAAACAGTAGGATTAAAATTACACAATATATCTCTTTTATTTCTAGCCCAGTGGTGTTTGTAGCCCCTTGGACTGTTTGTATGACTTTGAACATCTTCCTTGAAAGCTGATATTTAAGCACACAAACACGCACACACTGCTTTTCTCTCCTTTATTCTTCTGAAGCACTGAACTCAGGGCACAGCTTGAGTTAAGTTCTGCAAAGGACTATGGGAAATATGTGAGATCAGAGGAAAGTACTGATACAGAAAATGTTAGTAAGACTGCAGCAAAAGTAACTACTTTAAACCAATCTCTGAACACATGCTTCAAAGCAGGAACACTGTACTGTTGATCTTGTACTAGTGAAAATATATAAATAAATGAAGTCAAACTAACTGTAATCAAAGCAGTTACAAAATAAGAATTAAAGGTGAGAACCATGATGGGTGTTGCATAAGATGTCCTTATTTAATAACAGATCTACCTAAGAAAGCAAGATTAGGTGGTTTCCCCAGAAATAATGTAAAATGGGAAAATTCTTTCTACATGAGTGGGTGCTCTAACCATGAGAATATTATATGAGTGGAAAAATAGGAATTTTTCCACTTTTTTTCCAGCGGGGGGGTCTGGAGCCACCCTACTTCCATGCAATCTGAGTCTGTGTGGGCTCCCCCCCCCACTTTCCACCCGCCTTTTCCTCCTGCGGCACAACTGTACTAACAGGGTAGGGTCACATTCATCAGCTCATCCTTTTCTCTAAGTTGTTACCAGGAGGGGTGAGTTAATTCCTTTTGATATCTTTCCCTATAGCGCCTATTTCTCAAATAAAGGCTCTATGATTGCCCTCATTTGCCCTACAAGTCTCTACTGCCATACCATCACCATCTACATTTGACAAGGTGGGCCAACACAATAAAATAGGAGGCACTACTTTCAGAGCACCCCTCATATGATTCTGAAGCAATGAAATGTCCTGAAATTAAGTCTAGGGTCATTCCTCACACCTATTATTTAATTAGCTTAATTAATTTGTTCAAGGAACAGGATCTAGATTTCTTACTGCATTAGAATAAGCTTTGAAGAAGTTTTGTTGTTGTTGTTCTTTGTTTTTTTTTTTTGTTTTTTTGTTTGCTTGTTTTTAAATATGCTCTGAATATTTTCACTGGCGGAAAGCCTGAAAGAACAGTCAATATGCACATCATCTTATTCATAAAAATACACAAAAGCTTCATTTCATTGGATTTCCCCTCTCCATTTTAATGAAACAAAGAAAAAACAATCCAAATTGGTAGGAGATTAATTCATATATTCCATTTGTATTAGAAAGAAAATAAAAGGAATGAGAACATGAAAGATAACTGCCTTTTGAAATTAGATGGAAATACCAATGGAATGATAAGGATTATTGGGATTATTCTGCTTTCTTTTGTTCCAATACAGTAAATCATTCACATGAATTTAAAGTACAATTAGTACGTTTTCCAATATAAGATTGCAAACATTTTATATATTCACCTATTAAAGGCTGCCTGAAAAACATTTTTTCTTTCAAAAATGTAAAGGAGCAGCACAATTTGGTAAAAATATTTCACTAAAAAAATGACAGTAGATATTAATGCCACACTAATATTTAAAGGAATGTTGGTTTTTGTTCTTGTTTTTGTTGTTGTTTTTTGTTTTTCATTCAACTGTTCGGCCTAAAATAAAATCAAATAAAATAAAGTAAAATAAATCTGTAAAATCTTATTCTCAACTCCTCAGATAAGTTTAATAAATGAAATGAAATGAAACAATAAAATAAAATAAGATACCTAAATTAAAATAAGACCATTGGAATTCCATATATTGTAGCACTTTAAATTGCTGGGGATAGTTATTTTAACTGCAATATGTGAACTTGAATTAAAATGCCTAGAAGAAAAACATTCATTCAAAAAACTTATTTCCTTCAAAATAATAGAACCTAGAAGATTTAGGTACCTTATTTAACTCACCAAGCATTTTCTGACTCTATCTATACTCTTTGACATAATTATGGATGGATATTTCAGAATTATACCCAGACAGATTCCAATCTACCTGAATTTGTTTGCAGTGATGAAGATTACATGAAGATCCCACTATATATAAAATACTGCAGCCATCCTTATCAACATGTCATACTTTTTACCAGCAGTGAGCGAGGCATAAAAATAAAAAATTCAAAATGGTGTCATGACAACATTAGTTTGATAAAGAACAATAGAAGAAATTTGCTGAATATGAACTCTAAATGTTCTGACAGCAAAGTTTTAGTTTTGAAAAAAAAATGTATGTGATGTAAAAATAAATATAATTGACGAATAAAACGTAAATCTTTTTTTTTTTATTTTTGTAAAAATAGAGTTTAAAGGATCACAACAGTATCATACTATTATTTATAACTTAAGTCTGGTCATTCTAATTCTTCTGGAGATTAGGCAGAGGCAAGCATCTATCCATCATATTTGAACGACCATGGCGGTCTGGTGAAGTTCCCAGTGACTGGAAAAGGGGAAACATAACCCCCATTTTCAGAATGGGGAAAAAAAGAAAAAAAAAGAAGATCCAGGGAACTACAGGCCAGTCAGTCTCAGTTCTGTGCCTGGCAATATCACGGAACAGATCCTCTTGAATGCCCTAAGGCACATAGAAACTAAAGATGAGGTGATTGGTGGTAACCAGCATGGCTTCACCAAGGTCAAATCATGCCCAACAAAGTTGGTGGCCTTTAATGATGTGATACAGCATGACATCTTGATCACCAAATTGGAGAAAAATGGATTTGCTAGATGGACTACTCACTGGCTAAGGAACAAGTTGAATAGTCACACTCAGAAAGCTGTAATCAACAGCTCAATGTCCAAATGGAGGCCGGTGACAAATGGCTTTCCTCAGGGACAGGTGTTGGGACTAGTGTTATTTAACATCATTGTAGGTGACATGGGCAGTGGGATGTAGATGACACCAAGCTTAGTGGTGCAGTCAACACTCTAGAGGGAAGGGATGCATCAGGAGGAACCTGGACAGGCTTGAGAGGTCCATGCCAACATCATGAAGTTCTGCATGGTCAAATGCAAAGTCCTGCATCTGGGTCAAGGCAATCCCAAGCAAAAATACAAGTTGGGTGGAGAATTGCTTGACAGCAGCCCTGAGAATAAGGATTTGGTTGTGTCAGCTGATGAGAGATTCAACATGAACTGGCAATGTGCACTTGAAGCCCAGAAAGCCAACCATATCCTAGGCGGAATCAAGAGAAGCATGACCAGCAAGTAGAGGGGGGCAATTCTGCCTCTCTACTCTGCTCTTGTGAGAACCCACCTGGAATACGGCGTCCATTTCTGGAGCAAGAAGGATGTGGAGTTGTTGGAGTGGGTCCAGAGGAGTGCCACAAAGGCAGTCAAAGGTCTTGAGCACCTCACCTGTGAAGACAGGATAAGAGACCTGGGGTCCTTCGACCTGGCAAAGAGAAGGGTCCAGGGGGACGTTGTAGCAGACTTCTAATACCTGAAGGGGTCCTACAGGAAAGCTGGGGAGGGACTTTTTATAAGGTCAGGTAGTGACAGGATGAGGGAAAATGATTTTAAACTGGAAGAAGGTAGATTTAGACTGGATATTGGGAAGAAAATCCTTAATGTGAGGGTGGTGAGACACTGGAACAGGTTGCCCAGAGAGGTTGTGGATGCACCTCCCCATGAAGGTATTCAAGGCCAGGCTGGACAGGGCTTTGAGCAACCTGGTCTAGAGGGAGGAGGCCCTGCCTATAGCAGGGGGTTGGAACTAGATGTTCTTTAAGGTCCTTTTCAATTCAAACCATTCTATGATTCTATTTTATAAACAGACATTTTCTGTCACATGGAAAGAATATCGTAAGATGTTGTCTGGGAGCTCTGGCATGCTTCAGAGGGTTCCTTGATCTTGATGTAACTACTAATTAAATAAACAGTTCCAGTCCCTTGACACTTGGACTAAATTATCTCTCCTCATTATTTGCTGGAACAGTTCTTGGCAAGCTTTCACCCTAACCTGACTTACACTTTTAGCAATAACTCCCAGACATACTTCAGGAAATGGAACTAGTAACTGTTTCTGATGCCCAGTCTGCCGTAGTTGCCCTGTATGGGGAGACAAAAGCATTAAAACTGTGGGCTGATTCACAGCATTTAGAGTACCGGAGAATGGTTTCAGCTTTTAATTGACTAATTCATAGCAAGGTAGAAATAACTAGGGTTTCCTACAGAGATTCCTTTAATCTAGAAACAGTTTTTGATTTTGATAATGCTACTAATTTACTTTTTGAATCACAGTTTACTTATTTATCCTGTGGTTTCCTGTTTATATTAACAAATGTGAACTTCTTCACCCAATGAATGTGTGGACAACCTAATTATTTGTTTTGTTTTGTTTTTTGTTTTGTTTTGTTGTTTTTTTTTGTAACTGAAGAAAAACAGGATTCTGTCCTTTCTTCTTCTCCTTTCTTCTCTCTCTCTCTCTTTTTTTTTTTTTTTTTCCTATAATGTAAACACATACAGAGTGACAGGAAATCACTAGTATTGTTGCCAATGTTTGACCACCAGAAAATGAAAACCTTGAAAATTCAGCCAGTCCTTTCTCCTGATATATCCATTGAAGAATCAAATACACTCTAAAAATACACTCTAATCACTACTGATAACAAGCTCACCAATGTAAAACAACAAAGCAACAGCAGCAAACGAGTTTTTGCAGGCCACCTAGGCAATTTGTAGTAATGCTTGGCTGCTCTTACTGTTAGAAAACTGTACTTAACATCTTCCGTAGTGCTGTATTCCATTACTTTCTGTCATACACATAAAGAATATGCATGAAAGAAAAGAGTAGTGCAAGGATTTATATAAGTTACCTTTTCTTTTCAGCTAAACTCTAAGGACTGCTTATCATTTTCAGTTTGCTCCTCTAGACTCTATACGGTACTGTTACATCACACAAGAAACATACCACCCAAGATTGCACACAGCTCTCTAATCATAGTCTTATCAGTGATGAATAAAAAATACTATCTATCTGTGGCTGAAAATATTAATAACTGAAAATGAAAGATTTCACCTTTCATGATCCTGGATTTTTATTCACTTGGACTTAGTAATGTTCCCATCAAATAGGTCATTTATAGTTTATGAGGTCCAATAAAGCAAATAGTTAAGCAACTATGTACTTTTATTCACTTTAGCAAAGGATCTCTTTCATTTGTCTTTCCTTTCAAAAAATTGAGTTCATGTTTTTCTGCTTTGTATCTTGTGTCTGCCTGTTGATTAGGCATCCAGACAAGTCTTGAGTATCCCCAGAGAAGATTCCACAACCTCTCTGGACAGCCTGTTCCACTGCTCCATCATTTTGACTGCAAGTAAGTTCTTCCTCATGTTAGTATGGAACTTCCCGTGTTTCATTTCTGTCAGTTGCCTCTTGATACATTGTTGCTTACCATGTCATTCTTCTATGTTAATTTAATAACAAAGTAGTATTTTTATTTTTATTTTTTCAAAATCAGAACAGACTAGGCCATGTTGAAACTACTGTTCTATGAATAATAGAATAGTATAACCCACAATCTTTTGAAAGCACGTACAGGTGTCTGCCTGACTCATGGAATTCACCTCTGTGTGACATTTTCAAAAAACATATGACGCTACTTAGGTTAGTGTTTTCATTAGAAGAAAATCCATTTCTAAGAAATCTTCAGTAGTTCTGTATAGCTGAAAAGAAAGGATGAACTTCTCATTCTTTTTAATTTATGGCATTTAACTCACAGGTAATGAACCTTTCAATTGAGAATATAAAACAATGGCAACACCGCTGCTAAATTATTTTTTCAAGGGTTTGTAAATACAGTTTTTTAAATCTTGCTCCAGATAGCTAATATGACTAGGAAAGATAAAAGCAGAAATCTCACATAATGGCACACACATGTACACAAAATTAAAAGGCAGTAGGGGGGTGGTGAGGGAGAGTCTTCCAAGCACAGAGAGTTTTTATCTGAATCTTTTCTTCTCTAAGCATTATTAAATCAGCAGAATTAATCTGCGAACTGAGGGCCTTACTCTCTTTTGTGCTTACCGTTAGGTTCTATGATTACAGGTTAACCACCATAAGTACAAAGACCTGGTAAGGATTATAAAAATAATGATAGGCAGACAAGCCTCACGATCCTGGGTTCCTCAGTGAATAATATAATCATAAAATGGCTTGAGTTGGAAGGATGTAGTTCTACTCCCCCTGCAAAGGCTAGGGACAGTTTCCGCTCAACTAGATTGCTCAAGATCCCATCTGACTTGACCTTGATCACTCCCAGAGATAAGACAACCTCTGGGTAATCTTTTTCAGCGCCTCACCACTCTCATTATGAATAATTTCTTTTTACAATCTAATCCAAATCTACCTTTTCTAAGATTAAAATCATCACTCTTTTTCCAATCACTACACTCCAACATAGAGTCTCTCCCAGTATTTCTTGTAGTCCCCCTCTTCTCTAGACTGAAGACCTCTTTTCTAGACTGAGCAACTGAGAGCAGCTCACCTAGCTCCTCACTAGGCAGTCAGAGAATACTGTGCCATTTCAACTGCTATCAGGAATTCCACACTCACATACTGAGTCAACCAAAGAAAATACATCTCTGTAGGCTCAATTTGCAGACTGGAGGGGTTATTACATACAGGAGAATGAGACAAATTATGGCATGCAGAATGCAAAGTAAAGGGCATTTAAGGGTTTTATAAAACTTCTATTGGGATATATGTAAGCTGACAGTAGGAAGGTCAGGAACATTATGGAGTGTGTAGTGGAAGGCAGGAGTGGGGAGAAAGCTATGTTGATCAGGAATGAAGAAGAATGGGTAAACAGAGAACAAAAGATAAACAGAGGCTAGCATGTAAATGAATTCTGGTTAGTATTCTTATCTGACCATGCCATGTGCCTGATCAAAGTGTATATCCTATTTTCTTAGTAAACTGTATTTCCCAGGGGTTTTCATTTATTTATTCATTTTTCCCCTACGTGATAGTGTGACAATTCTTCATGCATGTGTGTTTGTGTAAGTCTCAGTGTCAGTAAATGGGGAGAAATTGTGGACTGTAGGGGCCCATAGATCTGCATGCCAACAACAGAACAGACTAGGCTGTGAATATGTTTCTACAGAGGGTGTGTATTTTTACATGCAAAGAGGATAAGAGGTCCAGGATACAGTTACCAGATAAACCATAGGTTTCTGGAAATTTGGTTATAGAGAGGGGCTGTGAATTATGGGGCCTTGTACAATCCAGTGGTCAAAGATCTGAGGCCAGGTTGTGGGTAGACTGAATGCGTACACAAATAATTGTAGGTGAGTATAGGTAAGATACCATTATTCCCTAAAGAGAATGGTATCCGTCCACTTCTCTTGTGCAAGTGCAGTGTTGTTTTCTGTTCATTTTATCTGTGTGGCCAGCCATGCATACATGTATTTCTTGCATGTGCATTCATGCATGTGTGCCTGTGAGGAATTTGTGCTGCCCTTTGCTACTGGCTAGACCTGTAGATGTGGAGCTGCAGCAGCCTCATATTCATTGGGCTCCTGGATTCAGCAACCTCTAGCATTTGCACTTCTGATGCTGTCAAAAGATTGTTTTTATACAGCCTTCTCCCCCTCATCATTTCATTTTGACTGCAATGGAAAATGGGGAGTATGATAAACCATACGTCTGATTCAAGGATTTTTTTTTGCATGTATCACCAAATCTTCTAAATTAAATTCACAGAATCAGGTCATGAGCAGAATGCTGTTCAGCTCTTTCATCTCTAGGATATGAGACCTAGCTAAGGAATATAATTGTATGTATAACAATGGGCCATTTATTTCTTTCAACCCAAAATAAAATGATATTGTCAGAAATCTCACAAAAGTTGTCTTTTTTTTTTCTTTTCTTTTCTTTTTTTCTTTTTTTTCTCATGTTCACAAAAGCCTTGTTTATCAGACACCCTCCAGAAATTCCATAAACAGTGGAGTCATGCTGCAGAGAACTCACTGCCCCTGGCATGTTTATGTTCCCTGTTGGGATCTGGTGAGGTGAACTGGAAGAGGATGAATGAATTGAGCGCAATGATGATGTACTCCTGGTGAGTCCATTCAAAGACAGCAGTGCAGTCAAAAATATTTTTTTCCAGACATAGCAAGAAAGAATAAAACTGTTAGCAGTTGAAGGAATATTGTCTCTACTTTTTCCCTTAGGACAAATACAGTGACAATTCCATAACATATAGAAATGAGGAAAGGCATATCTCATAATGATGCTTTGCTACAGGATCTCATCGAACTATTTTTATTACACAATAAAATGCTGAATATTTACTTCTCTTCAGCAAAGGAGAAAAATGTCTCCACTGAAGAGCTATCTACCATCCACTTTTCCTCTAAACTAAAGCTTTAAGCATTTTCAGAAAGACTAAACACAACTTCTCTCAGAAAGCCTAAATAAGAATTCATTTACTGGACTTTACAACAAAAATAAAATCCTTGTAATACCAGTATTTTATTCTATGGTAGAGGTAGAAAGCTATTTACATCTATATATTAAAACTATATTAATTTATATCTGGCAGAACAAAAAGTGCTTTTGTTATGATGAAGAGTGTTGTTCAGAAGTGGACTGACCAGAGTCAGACGATGTTTGCTTCAGAGAGACATTCAAAGAAGGTGGAGCTGCTCTGATGTCTGAATCATGCACTGAAAGATGAATTAGCCAGTTCAGTGATGCAGAATTGCTCTATTTTCTCTCCTTTGGTAGATATGTCTCCCCAGGGTACAAGAAGGGAGGTCTAATTGAATCATTTTCTCATTCAGCTCAAATACAGCGTGTATGTACTTCAAATCTTGAATATATATAGTCAATATATGTTGTGATTATTTGTCATGATATTAATACTACAGATTATCATTTGATGCAAAATTAATTTACCTAGAAAATATTAATATGAATATTATCATACTGATGTTTCCAATCCTTTTGGATGTGTTACATAAATAATATATACAAAGGCTTATCCTTACAGATCTATGTGAAATATTTTGACAGTTACAAGACATTTTCCTATTTATTCTGCCCTTTCTATATCCTTATTCTACTTCTACAGTCTTTAATGAAACTGAAAAACCTGAAGCCTTACATGTTGCACAGTTCGGGAGAGAGTTCTGTTCCATTAAACCATGTTAGAAATAGGAAAGTGGAAAGAGAAGGGAGAAGGAAATGGAAGGGAAGGGAAAGGAAATGGAGAAGGAGAGATTGTTTCTGAATGGTTGACAATCTCCGTTTGGCACTTATTATTATGTCAGTGTCATGGAATATAATGCAATATGTGCCAGCAATGAATGCATTTTTTAAGGACTTGGAAATTAAAAAACAAAAACAAAAACAAAGCTTGAAGTACTTCTGTTTTGTAAGCAATCACTACCCCTTGCAGAATAAAAATCAATCAATCAATATGAGTAGCACTTGTAGTAAAATAAAAATTTTATAAAATGAGTTATTATCCACATACAATTAACCTCACTAGGCAAAGGCCTATGCTACACTGTTCTTATCTCATGACCACTTAACAGAGGATGCAGCTGCATCTTTTTGTATGTTTGTCCCATTTGGCATCTGGTTTTTACATCACCTGCATGTTTCATCTTATCTCAAAGTGAAACTTCCTGTCTTCATACAATATCCTTTAGCTTGAAAGTAGAAGTTCAGAACAGAGTTTCAGTGTTCTGAGATCATCCTCTAAAAGCTCTGAAAATTAAAAGGCTGGTGAAGCTTTCCATAGATACTATCTATTGCATGACATGTTATAGAATCACTGAATCATAGAATCACAGAATCATAGAATGTGCTAGGTTGGAAGGGACCTTACAGATATCTAGTTCAAAGTTCAAAGTCCCTGATATGAGCAGGTTTGCCAGCAACCGCATCAGGCACTAGATCAGGTGTTTCCTCCCAATCTGGCCTTGAACACCTCCAGTGATAGGGCATCCACAATTTCTTTGGGCAACCTGTTCCAGCACCTCACCACCCTGAGGGAATCTGTCCTGGCAGGAGTTGGTCCAATGCTGCATAAATAAACTATGCCACAGTAAAAACAAACAAACAAACAAACAAACAAACAAACAAACAAATAAATAAACAGATAAATAAAATAAAAATTATTTAGACTGACTTGTACTCCAAAATTACATTTGTAACAGCAATGAGAACCCTGTGTACCTGAAGCCTTTGTAAACAAACTAAATTAGATAAGATCTAATCCCAGCCATCTTTCTAGGTTATCATAGGAGCTGCATGCTGACTATCTGCACTGCTCTGTTAAATTAGTGATTGCTACCTGCCTCAATCATTTAAAGCCATTCATCTTTATTTCATTGTAGATCAGGTATAGATATTTGACAAAATAATGTTGACACAGCAGAACTAAAGCTACTTCTTATGATTTAAAGAGGAAATCTTACTGATAAGTAAATATACTTTTCAGAGGTAATACACTATTTAAATATATATCCCTAATAAAAACCAAAATATTATTTTTAAAAAATTATATATTTGACTAGGTTCACCTTCTAAAACTCATTAAGTGTATTTTCTGGGAAAATGTTATAAAATTCCAGGTATATACTGTATTTTGAATATATACGTACAGTATTAAGAAGAAAGACTTTATGTTCAAACATAAAGTTTATAGTCTAAAAGAGGCAATGGTCACTTTCCTTAAGTGCAGAGAGACAATACATCCTTCAAAATGAGATGTAATCTAACTTTACTGTAATTACTTTTCTCTAATTAGTTATCACAGACTTTTACCTGGTTTAAAGTCCAAAGTGACTGTAACCCATGGATTTATTTCCTTCCTTAAGGTAAGTATTTATTATACTGCATAACACTTGACATCAAAGGTTGTATTATTGACATTGACTTGCATGAAATTCATGCTTAAAGAAGGATGATGTGTTATATTTCATATTACAAAATACGTGAGGAGAGTATTCCACAACACAATTTAAATGTTGTTATTTCACTATTTAATTTAGATGAAAATAGAACAAGTAATGTATAGATGCTGTCTCTCAACTGAAAGAAAATGCTAAGAATTTTTAAAATAATCAGATTTAGTTAAACTAACCTATCTTCACTAATGTAAATGTGTATTTAAAGTGCAGTAATGGATATGTGTGGTGTGTATATTTAAATAAGCTAATAAATTATAAGTGCTAACAAAAGTTATAAGTCAAGGAATATTCTCCAACTGTTCTTAAAACTGTGTGCCGTCAAAGGGTTTACAAACATTGACTAAAGCTCTACTTCGTTATTTTGGAAAAGTATGTTGCTTCTTTCACTTTGCGGTTGAAAACACTATTCCAGCTATGGCAGTCAGATCTGTTTCAGAAATTAGTGAAATCAATTGCATTACTTTTATGTTTAAAATTGAATATGTTTCATTCTTTCAAGGTGGTAAATCTCTTAGAAGTTGTAGGATTGCACCTTGCAAAGCCACAACCCTTGCTTCTGAGGGCAAAAAGTCTACCTCCACAGTCTCATTACAATGTTCAATCTCAACAGACTTGAAAGGTGGGCCCGGGTGAATCTAATGAGTTTCAGCACAGCAAAGTGCAAGGTTTTGCATTTGGCCAGAGGAATCCCAGTCATATATACAGACTGGGAGGAGCAGTCCTTGAGAGTAGCCCTGCAGAGAAGGACCTGGGGGATCTGATGGATGAAAACCTTAACATGAGCCAGCATTGTGCTCTTGCAGCTTGGAAAGCAAATGGTATCCTGGGCTCCATCAGAAGAGGGGTGGCCAGCAGAGACAGGGAGGTGATTGTCTCTCTTTACTCTGCCTTTCTGAGGCCCCATCTGGAGTATTGTGTCCAGGTCTGGGGACCCCAATACAAGAAAAACAGAGAGCTGTTGGAGAGGGTCCAGAGGAGAGCCACAAAGATGATCAGAGTGCTGGAGTACCTCCCCTACAAAGACAGGTTGAGGGAGCTGGGCCTGTTCAGCCTGGAGAAGAGAAGGCTGCTGGATGACCTAATTGTAGCCTTTCAGTAACTAAAGGGAGCTTATAAACTGGAGGCGAGTCAACTTTTTGAAAGGGTAGATAACAGCAGGGCTTAGGGAAATGGTTTTAAGTTGAAGGAAGGAAGATTTAGGTTGGATGTCAGCAGGAAGTTGTTTTTTTTACTATGAGAGTGGTGAGATGCTGGAACAGGCTGCCCAGAGAGGTTGTGGATATCCCATGCCTGGAGCTGTTCAAGGCCAGGTTGGATGGGGCCCTGGGCAGCCTGGTCCAGTATTAAATGTGGAGGTTGGTGGCAGGGTGAGGTTGGAGGTTCATGATCCTCGAGATCCCTTCCAACCCAGGCCATTCTGTCATCCTGTCATTCTGTGATTCTGTTAAGAAAAAAAAATGAGGCTATTTCAATGAGAAACAGAAACAGTATTTCACTACATTATGGGAAATAAATAGCTGATAATTTACATAGCTACTTGCAACAGATAATGATATACATAGAGTTCTATGATAGCGGGTATGAAATCTGAAATGCATTTCTCATACACGCCAGTCAGTAATATATCTGGAAAATTAATATACTAACATTACTGTAATTCTTTTTTCACACATTTGAAGGGCTATGTAGTTGAAACTTCATTACATTTCTCCAGAGGCATCACAACAAAGTGTTAATGTCATGAATACTGTGACTCTAGTTTTAACACTCAGTAGTTGTTGAAATTTATCACCAATTTATTACAATTTAAATGCTATTATGTTGTTCATAGTAATTATTTAAATTAATTCCAAGTACTAAGATATGCTTTTTCCACTAACAGTGATGTTTAATTCTTCCCAGAGGCACACTGATGGCATTTCTAGTCTCAAAGTAACTCAAACAAGGTATGGACAGAAGAATAACTATGGCAATTGAAGGCTACATCCTTTCTGGTGTTCTGTTTCCTTTGTGTCCTGAAATTGTGAACAGCCGACTTGCACATCGTATTTTCATTGCATACATTCAAGATACTCGAACATTTAGGACTTAATTACCTTTTTTTTTTTTTTTTTTTTTTTTAAGTAGATTGTCCCTTATTAAGCTCTCTGATATAGAAAGTATACTTGATAACTAAGCTAGCTGCCTTGCATTTATGAACAGTGGTGGATTTCATACTCCAGAGAGATATCAAACAGGAGAAAAGGAAAATCAGGAAGCTTGATTTTAGAAAAGCCAAATTCCAGCTCTTGAGGGAGTCAGTCAGCTAAAACCCCTGGGAAGCAGTCCTCAAGGACAAAGGAGTGGAGCAGAGCTGGCATGTCTTTGAGGAAACTTTTCTTAGGACACAGAGCTCTCCATCTGCAGGTGGAGGAAGTCAGGAAAGAATGGCATGTCTGAACTAGGATCTGTTGGTCAAACTACATAAAAAGAAGAAAATGCACAGGCAGAGGAAAAAGAGACAAGTAGCCTGGGAGGAATACAGAGATTCTGCTTAGCTGCTTAGGGATGGGGTCAGGAACGCCAAAGCCCAGTCAAAAATGGTCATGGCAAGGGATGCAAAGAAGAATAAGAAAGGCTTCTTTAAGTATACTGACCACAAAAAGAAAGTCCAGGATTTCATTTCCTGTAATGAGAGATGCAGACAGGCTAGTAATATCAAACAAGGAGAAGTTTCCACAGATTTTTGCATCACTGTTCATTAGTGACTGCTCTTCACACAGCTCTTGAGTGGATGGTTTGGAAGATGGGAACTGGGAGAGCAATGCCACTGGAACTGTAAGTGAAGTTGAGGTTTGCAACCACACGAAGAACATGAGTATCCATAAGTCTATGAGTCCCAGCAAGGTGCACCGGAGTCCTGAAGGAACTGGCTGATGAGAGACACCGAGTGACTCTCAGTGATATCTGAAAAGTCAAGGTGATCAGGTGAAGTCCCTGGTGACTGGAAATAAGGCAACATTGCACTCATTTTTAAGAAGGATATAAAGGATGACTTGAGGAACTACTAACCTGTCATCCTAACCTCTGTGTCAAAAAAATTTGTGGAGCAGATCCTTCTGAAAGCTATGCCAAGACACATGGAAGAGGATGATGGCATAGGATAATCAGCATGGCTTTACCAGGGCAGGTCCTGCCTGACCAACCTTTTGTCCTTTTATGTTGGTATAATTGCTTCAGTGGACAAGGGAAGAGTGGATTGATGTCATCTATCTGGACTTGAGTAAGGTCTGTGACATGGTTCCTTGTAATATCCTTCTCTCCATATTGGAATTGTGTGGATTTTGTGGATGACAGCAAGCTGCATAGTGTGGTCTACACAGTCAAGGGACAGAATACCATCTGGAGAGATGTAGATAGGCTCAAGGAGTGGGTGCAGGAGAACCTCACGAGTTTCAGCAAATCCATATGCAAGACCTCGTACCTCAGTAGTGGCATCCACCACCATCATAGTATCATAGAATCACAGAATTGTAGAATGATAGAATTTCTCAGGCTGGAAAAAACCTTAAAAATCATCAAGTCCAACCACAACCTAACCATACTACTCTAACAACCCACCACTAAATCATGTCCCTGAACATGACATGAATGTTTTTAAAAACATTCAAGGATAGTGTCTCAACCACCTCCCCAGGGAGCCAATTCCAGTGCTTAACAGCCCTTTCTGTAAATAAATTCTTCTTGATATCTAAACTACCAGTATCAATACTCAATATCAATAATCATTACAAGTTGGGGATGTAAGGATTGAGCACAGCCCTACTGAAAAGGACTTGGGGATACTGGTGGAAGGTAAGCTGGACATGAGTCAGAAATGCACCATCCTAGTGCAAAAATCCAACCACATCCTGGGCTGCATCAAAAGGAGCATGGCCGGCTGATTGAATGATGTGACCCAGCCCCTGTGCTCTCTACTGGTGAGATTTCATCTGGAGTACTGCATCCAGACGTGGAGTCCTCTGTAAAGGAGAGGCATGGTCCTGTTAGATTGCATCCAGAGGAGGGCCACAAAAAGGATCCAAGGGATGGAACACTGCCCCTATGAGGATGGGCTGAGAGAGCTGGTGCTGTTCAACCTAGGAAAGACAAGGCTCTGGGGAGACCTGAGAGAAGCCTTTCAGTATCTAAAGGGAGACTAAGAGAAAGAAGAGGATAGACTCTTCAGCAGGATCTGTTGTGATAGGGCATGGAGAAATGGTCTCAAACTAAAAGAGGGAAGACTTAGATTGGACATAAGGAAGAGGATTTATACTGTTAAGGGAAGTGAGGCACTGGAACAAGTTGCCCAGAGGTATGGTAGATGCCCCATCCTTGGAGACAGTCAAGTTCAGGCTGGATCAGGCTCTGAGAAAAAGAATGTCTCTGCAGATGTCCCTCTTCATTCCAGGGGTGTTGGACTAGATATCTTTAATTGCCCCTTCCAACTCAAATGATTCTATGATATTTGAGAAACAAGCACAGGGAAGACCACATGAGACCAGCAATACACTTTATATGTTTTCACGACTGTATGGACATTGGTATTAAGCACATAGCTAATCAGTATTACTGTAAGCACTGCACTATGTACTGGATTATCTCTAAAAAAAATAAAATAAAATAAAATAAAATAAAAAAATTGCCCACTGTCAGAGGGCAATACATTGTTTAGAGAATCATTGTTCTCGATCAACAGTAACTAGTAGATCTGTGGAACAAGTGAGATACAGTTGGAGAATTTTGCCCTTTGATACTTCTTTCAGATACATACATAGCATCCTGCAGTTGACATCCGGAACGGAATAGCAGATAAGAAATATTTTATAAGACACTCATATATTCTGTCTGAGTAATCTCACACTTGTGAAACCCTGGCACAACCATGTCTATGACAATTTTTTCTATGTTTGCACTACAATATTTGAACTAAGGTATTATCCGTTCTACAGAAAGGCTAGGTTAATAGTTTATAATGCATTACTAAGATGACAAGTTAATAACTATTTGCATGGTCAACATGAATTCTGTATGAAGTAATATAGCAAAAAGCAGAAGTGGAATATTTTCTGGATGTTAAGGTCAGTTCTTCATTGCATCAGAATCAATTTTCTGTGCTTTACTGCCAAAATGGTGTCTCCCAGCTGGTAACATTACAAAATGGACTACGCCAATTTCATATCAAAATCATCTGTAAAACAACATTTAAGCTCTAAAAGTGGTAGGCATGGATTTTTTAATCTTTTCTCTTTCTTTATCAGAGATACTTTAAACATTTGAAGAACTGTTAACACTGTAAATTCTTCCTTTTACTCATTTCACTGATGGTTTTGATAATACATATCATTTGATGGCTTGCAAGTCAGATAAAATAAATATTAGAATAAGAAGTTGTCCATACTAAATTTGGACAGATGGTCATCATATACATTATTAGAATCTTGGATGAACTTGATCTTCTGAAACAAATATTAATAAATGCAAAGAAAAAAAAAACACAACTAATTATTTTCTCCTCCTGTACGTTACCCTTTTGTATTAAACACCATCCCTTGGAGTTGTAATATAAAATAAAGTAGCGTAAATCAGGTGCAGAATGCTTTTGCCTTTTAAACTATTGTCAGCTTACATGTTACAATGTCTCAAAAATATCAAGAAACTGCAAATTTGCTACAAATTGCACTTCGGCTACAACAACCCCAGGAGATTCTACAGGCTTGGGGTGGAGTGGCTGGAAGACTGTAGAGGAGATGGACCTGGGGGTATTGATTGATGCTCGGCTGAACAGGAGCCAACAGTGTGCACAGGTGGCCAAGAAGGCCAAGGGCATTCTGGCTTGCATCAGAAACAGTGTTGCCAGCAGGAACAGAGAGGTAATTGTCCCCCTGTACTCTGCACTGGTGAGGCTGCACCTCGAGTACTGTGTCCAGTTTTGGGGCCCTCACTGCAAGAAAGACGTCGAGGCAGTGTTCTTTGAACACTGGAACGTGTTCAAATAAGGGCAACAAAGCTGGTGAGGGGTCTGGAGCACAGGCCTTATGAGGAGAGGCTGAAGGAGCTGGGAATGTTCATCCTGGAGAACAGGAGGCTCAGGGGAGACCTTATTGCTCTCCATAACTTCCCGAAGGGAGGTTGTAGTGATCTGGGGGTTGGCCTCTTCTCTCGTGTCATTAGTGATAGGACTAGAGGGAATGGTTTCAAGCTGCAGCAGGGGAGATTCAGGCTGAACATCATTAGGAAATATTACTTCTCAGAAAGAGTGGTCAGGCACTGGAATGGGCTGCCCAGGGAGGTGGTGGAGTCACAGACCCTGGGGGTGTTCAAGGAATGATTGGATGTTGTGTCGAGGGACATGGTTTAGTGGGAGCTATTGGTGATAGGTGAACGGTTGGACTGGATGATCTTGTAGGTCTTTTCCAACCTTGGTGATTCTATGATTCTATGAAATTATACAGAACAGCTTCCATTTTCAGTAGAACATTGTTATAGAATAAGCTATCTGATGAAAACGGTTTCACACAACTTGTTAGCCTTTCTTCCATTCCTTGTGAGAGTCAACATTACCTCTCAGTTTAGTGTTATCAGCGAACAAGCTCAGGATGTATTACACTCCTGCATCCAAATTATTGGTAAAGATATTAAATGGGACTATCTCTAGACTTAGGCTGAGAACAATAGCGATGACTGCCTGACAGCCAGATGCAGCTCCAATTGCTACAGGTCTACCATCAAGTTAACTCATCACCCAACACAGTATGAATCTGTTTATATCATAGTTGTACAATTTGTCTAGAAGTGTACTGTGAGAGATGATATGAAATTCTTATTAAAATCCGGATGGATTACACCCACTGCCTTCCCCTCATCCACCAAGTGGGTAAGTTAAAAACAGCTGTTTACTAAATCAGCTTTGATAAACCTTTGATGAACCCATGTTGACTATGCATGATAATGGCTTTGTTATTTCAATTATTTAATTGCTTTCCAATATCCCTGAGGACAATCCTCCAACTCTAAGGTCTGAACAACTGAAAACTGTAGAATCATATAATCACAGAATGGCTTGTGTTGGAAGGGACCATAAAGATTGCCCAGCTGCAACCCTCCTGCCATGGACGGAATTGTCTGCTACTAGATAAAATAGCCCAGGACCCCATCCAACCTGGTTTTGAATGCCTTCAGGGATGATGAAATCACAACTTCTCTGGCCAACATGTTTCACCACCGCACCACTCTCTGAGTAAAGAATTTGTTTCTAACATCTAATCTAAATCTCCCCACTTTTAGTTTAAAACCATTCCCCCTTGTACTATCACTATCAGACCATGTAAAGTCTGCCTCCTTCTAGCTTAAAAGCTCCCTTTAAATACTGAGGGCTTCAGTGAGATCTCCCCTGAGCCTTTCTTGTAAAGTTGCATAGTTAAGCCATGCAGCTTAGATGGGTATAATTTCAAAAGCACCAATACTTTTAAGATAATTGTAGTACAGAGATTCTCATTAAAATTGATGGTTATGTTTGGACCTTGAATGTTTCACCTTAATTTAACCAGAGGGGATTTGTGATTCTGATCACACCTCTCTCTCTTCTTAAGTGGGACATAACACATGCTTACTCCACTTCCAGAAGTCCTTTCTAACCTCAGCCATTTTGCAAATCTGTGATTCAGTAAATAAAGATTATAAAGATCAGTATGAATAATAGGCAATGAAAAAGAAAAACAAGGAGAAAAAGAAAAATCCTTGAAGATTCATAGTCTTCTATTCACTTATTACAAACTACTTAAAAAATGGTCCCTATATAAATTTTAAACAAACAAATTTAAAAAGGGTATTACCTATACAAGATTTTGCAAGTATTAAATAATAACATTTCTCTTCCTATTCTTTTTCAAATACAATTATTTATTTATTTATTTATTTATTTATTTATTTTTCCCATGACTGATTCAGTCAGTTATAGATATGAGTCCAACTGAAATGGTCTTTTGCAAATTTTTACAGAAGCTAACAATTTCAGAAAAAATAGATCTAACATTAAATAACAAAGTTTATCTGGACATAAAGCCTTTGACCGCAGTTCTCTTGCTGCAGCCATCCATTCAGTTCTTTATCCACTGGGATGTCCACTCTTCAAAGCCATATATTTACAATGTAGAAATTTAGAACTAACAAAGTGAATGACAGAGCCTTTATTTGAGAAATAGGCACTTTAGGAAAAGATATAAAAATAAAATAACTCACCTCTCCCGGTAACAGTCTGGAGAAAAGGGTGAGCTGAGGAATGTGATTCTCCCCCATTCATACTGTTTTCCCGCAGGAGAGATGGGCAGGGGAAAATAGGGACCCGCGCAGACTCAGATTGCATGGGAAATATCGCAGAGACAGAAGGGGTGGCTCCAGACCCCCTCCCCTCTGCCCCAGGCACCCATGCACTCATGTAGCTCACCCGTTGCTTCAGGCTGTGACCTTGGAATACCACTACAAGAGATAAGGATTAGAAGTTTTACTGAAGTCCACCAGTCAAATGATATTGGTTGGTCTTCACATATCAATCGATGCACTCACTCTGTTGTAGAAGGCCAACATGTTGATCAGGAATGATCTGCCCTTGGTGAACCCATGCTGTCTGTTTTGTGCCGTCTCCTTGTCTTGCATGTGTTGTAACATGGCTTTCAGGAGAACCTCTTGTGTGGTTGTACCACGCAGAGGTGAGGCTCACCAGTCTATAGTTCCCTGGCTCTTCCTTCCTACTTTTCTGAAAATGGTGAATTATTCTTTCACTTTCCAGATACCAGGGACTTTGCTTGGCAGGTTGAGAGAGCCGGGGCTGTTCAGCCTGGAGAAATTTCCAGGGAAGACCTGATAGTAATCTTTCAGAATCTAAAGAGGGGCTATAAGAACAAAAGGGACAGACACTTCAGCAGGATCTGTTGTGGTAGGACAAGGGAAAATGGTTTCGAACTAAAAGAGATTTAGGCTGGATATAATATATAATATATGATAAGAGTGTAGAGGCACTGAAGCAGGTTACCCAGAGATGTGGATGCCCCATCCCTGGAGTCATTCATGGTCAGGTTGGACAGGGCTCTGAGCAATGTGATTTAGTAGTAGACATCCCCATTTGTTACAGGGGATTTGGATTAGATGACTTTCAAAGGTTCCTTCCAACTCAAACTTTATTATTCTATGATTCCACTTTTCCTTTGGCCTCCTCTTACTGTTGACAGTAAAAAAAGTTAAAAAAAGACATTTTGCTTTCTGACACCACAGCATCCAGTTTGAACCCAAGTTGAGATTTGTTTTATTTTGTTTTGTTTTCTGGTCTTTCTCCTGTGGATGTGAACTTCAGCACTGTGCTCTCCCTGTGAGGATAGACCTCACTTCCAGAACTCATAGATTTTATTTTCCAGGAAGATTCCCTGGTTCAGCCATGCTAGTTCTCTGCCTCGCTTGACTTGCATCAATTCAGAGTTAAAAAATATGAGAAGACAGTTGTAAAATATTTATATATCTTCTATCATTCTGCTAGACTGAGATACTCTAGCACCAGAGACAGAAAATCCGCACACATTCACTGCTAATAAATATAACTTTATTATTATTTTTATTATTATTATTAAAAAAAAAAAAAAAAAAGATTTCAAAGAGCATTCATGGTATATACAAAAATAGTGGAAATTAAAATATAAATAATAATATGATGATTTCCAATATAAAATAGAAAATATTCTGTTGTTGTTGTTGCTGCTGCTTTATTACTATTTATTACATTATTATTATTATTATTGTTATTATTAGAGTTAAAAATCCTCAAAAAGGTAGTGATGGACAGATTCTCATAAGGCTGTGAAATCATATATTCAAAGATTATTTTTTGCTCAAAAATGGAAAAATCAAGTAGTCTAATATTTTAATAAACTCAGTGACAGGAAAGTTTTTTCTGTTTCTCAGAGGAACTATCCAAACAAAATGGATGATGTACAGAATTAATTGAACTGCTTGGTTTAATAATTGCTACTGTAGGTTATGAACAATATGGAGATGGCTTCCAGATACTTAGAGAGAAAAAATATATTTAGATATTTTTGGTTAATCTTAGTTTTCATCTGAGAACATATTTTATTGCCTGATCTTATATTTGAATTAGATCTGTTCATTTAAAAATTTCTAATTAACAAATGACTTAATTTAGCCATACATACATCATTGAGCACAAGATTACCTAACCATTTTCCTCCAGGATATCATTAGTATATTCATTATTAGATTATTCTCTGGACAAATATCTTTCACCATTTCTCGCAACAAAAGCAACAACAAAAAAAGTATTTTCCAAGAATACTGAAAATTTCTTTATGTATTCCTACACTATTGTTGGGAGACTGACTTGAGAAATCGTACACCTGCCTTTCTAACATCCAGTATTTCTAACACTATGTTTTACAGTCTTCCAGAAATGTAATTTAAGAGAGCACATAAAAATGTGCTTGACTTTTATATTTCACACAGTTTTCAGTTTTTAAAAACAACAGTATTGTCATCAGTGTACTTCATAAATATTTTAGGTAGACTACATATAATAACTGAAAAAATAGAAGTCCATCTCTATCAGTTTGCATCCTTTTTCTAGATTTTCATTATTAGGACACTCCCCCCAGTCTAGTGTGTTTTTATCCAGCTCTCCAACTGCATGCATATGTGAAATAGATCAAGATTTGCATTTAAATTTTGAAAAATTGATAATTTTGTACATTTTTTCCCTCGTATTGATTTTGAGGACAAGAAGTGGGATAATATTAGATGGTCAGAACCTACATACCTTACCAACATGTTATTCACAGAGAGAGCACAGAATCACAGACTTGTTTAGAAGGTAAGAGATCTCTTGAGGTTAACTAGACAACTCTACTGCTCAAGCAAATCCACTCAAAGAAATTTGCCGTGGACCATGGCCAGTTGAGTTTTGAACACCTTCTTGGATGAGGGCTCCACAAAATTTTTGGGTAATTTGCCCCAGTGTTCTGTCACCCTCACAGTAAGTGAATGTCTGATTTCAAAACAAATTTTCATGCCTCTTGTACTGTTAATTAGTACTTAAGAAGAGTTTGTCTGCACTGTCTTTGTTATATCACATTTAAATATAAATGATTATACAGTTTGGTAAAATCTGCCTTAAATTTTTCTAGGCTGAACAGTTTCATTTCTCAGCCTTTCCTCATGCGAAAAATGTTCTCATTCCTTAACCATCTTTGTGGGCCTGTGCTGAACTCAGTTCAGGACCATCATATCTTTCGTACACTGAGTAAGCTGTAACTGGGCCCAGTACTGCAGATGCAGCCTCACTGGTACTAAATAGAGAGGAATTATAGAATCATAGATTAGCTTGGGTTAGAAGAGACCTCAAGAATCATCAAGCTCCAACTACCCTGCTGCAGGCAGGGCTGCCAACTGCCCAGGTTGTACTAGACCAGGCTGCCCAGGGCCCCATCCAACCTGGCCTTGAACACCTCCAGTGACAGGGCATCCACAGCCTCTCCAGGCAACCTGTTCCAGCATCTCACCACTCTCATAGTAAAGAACTTCCCCCCTGGTATCCAACCTAAATCTTCCTTCCTTCAACTTAAAACCATTTCCCCAAGTCCTGCTGTTATCTACCCTTTCAAAAAGTTGACTCCCCTCCTGTTTATAGGCTCCCTTTAGTTACTGAAAGGTTGCAATTAGGTCACCCAGCAGCCTTCTCTTCTCCAGGCTGAACAGGCCCAGCTCCCTCAGCCTGTCTTTGTAGGGGAGGTATTCCAGCACTCTGATCATCTTTGTGGCTCTCCTCTGGACCCTCCCCAACAGCTCTCTTTCTAGTACTGGGGGCCCCAGAGATGGATGCAGTACTTCATGTGGGGCCTTATCTGAACCCTTCTTTGTTTTTAGCTCAAAGCTTGCTTTTTTAGGCATTTCTTGTGATAAGACTCTGACTTATCCAGGAGATGAGAGGTAGGTGTTGCTGTGCAGAATAGACATAACTTTGTGGACAATTTTACATTTGAAAGCATTTCTTTGGAGCTGTTTGCCTTCAAAAGGGAGTGCTCAGGACTGGCTGAAGATTGAGCCACCTTGGCAGGGGAGACTGGGGGATGATACCATTGTATCCTGTGAAGGCAAGATACCATTGGGTACCTCCCTGATACCTCTTATCTGCTGGCAAGGCCTGTAAGATGGGAACAAAGGAGTTCATGCTGAGATCCCAAAAACTAGAAGCTGTCACTCCAAAAGAGAGCTGACTTGATCACTTTGGGCTTATAAGTAAGTTTGTACTGTTGTTGGAAACAGCTGTCAACAAAACAACAATCTCCAGTGACCTTTGACTACTAAAAGATCAATGTCTGAGCTATGAACCACACTGGACCAATGGTGCTGACTATCTCTCTTGCTTTCTACAAAGATTCTTTGCTTCTCTTTATTTCCTATCTATCTCTTTTCTATGACCAGTCATCCCTTCCCCATCTCCCTTAGTGACTAGGTGTCAATGTTTTATGGGCTGGTTCAGCCCAGTTCCATGACTAGTGGGGCGGAGGGATTTCACAAAATCCACACCTCCAGAAAGGGGAAGCAGGGGACCCCAAAATAATTAAAAGCAGCAGCAACAATCTGAGGAGGAACAAACTAATTTACTAAATATGGTACTTTAATGCAAGATAACACACTACAATACAATATAATTAGAATTGAAGCAAATAAATATAATGAGAGTGAGTATCCGAAAGCTATATAGACCTTACAGCAGTGGTGAGGCAATGCGTGCGGTTAGGACTAGCAGCAGTGTGGAGAGGCTGATGATCTAAAAGAGGTATGTCGGAGGCCTTATATCTGTTCCCCCTGAGTAGAAATTATAACAGCACAGCGAACAGTCTTCTGGGGAATGTAGTTCTTCTCTTCTGGGACAGGCGCCTGGAACTGGAGCATTAAAGCTCTAACTTCCAGTGCACTACATGATGTTACAATGTTGAATACCAATAACCAAAATTCATAAAACCATAACACCAGGAATTGTAATAAACTGGTCAGGCAAATGTTTGATCTGTTGTGTCTTAATCTCGTCATCAGGTATACATATTTTAAAAGAATCTCCTCTCCCTCCTTTAAATTGGAACAAAATGGTCCTATATGAGGACAGAATAGAGAGGGACAATCACCTCTCTGTCTCTGCTGGCCACCCCTCTTCTGATGGAGCCCAGGATGTCATTTGCTTTCTGTGCTGCAAGAGCACACTGCTGGCTCGTGTTAAGGTTTTCATCCATCAGATCCCCCAGGTCCTTCTCTGCAGGGCTACTCTCAAGGATTGCTCCTCCCAGTCCGTAGACATGCCTGGGATTCCTCCAGCCCAAGTGCAAAACCTTGCACTTTGCTGTGTTGAACCTCCACTATGTTCACAGGGGCCCACCTTTTGAGTCTGTTGAGGTCCCTCTGAATGGAATCCATTCCTTCCTTGTGTCAGCTGTGCTGCTCAGCTTGATGTCGTCAGTAATCTTGCTGAGGGTGAACTCAGTTCCATCATCAGTGTCACTGATAAAGATATTGACCAGTACTGGTACCAAGGCAGTCCCCTGGAGGACAGCGCTCGTTACTGGCCTCCACCTGGACATAGAAACATTGATCACCATTGATCATTGATTCTATGATTCTATGATCACCACTCTTTGCAGGCTATGAACCAATTCCTTATCCACTGGGTGGTCTACCCATCAAATCTACATCTCTCCAATTAGGAGGTAAGGATGTGGTGGGGCGCTATGTCAAAAGCCTTGTGCAAGTCCACATAAATGACTCCAAGGTCCTTCTCAGGAGAGCTTTTCTCTAACTTGATGGCCACCATTGTTTACTGGCTCACTGAGTTATTACTCTAGAAATGTCAAGTTTTGAATTTTCTCTTTGTGAACCTCATAAGTTTCTTCCCTGACCATTTCTCCAATTTGGTCATGCCCTTCTAAATGACAGCACAAATATCTGATGTGTCAACCACTCTCTGAGTTATAATTTCATCTACAAACTAGCTGTGGGTGCACTCTATTCCATTGTGCAGTTCATTAGTAAAGGGGTTAAACTGTACTGGATTCAGTACCAGACATTGGAGTACACTACTATTGCCTTTTCTTTAATGAGACTTTTTTTTTTTTCCTCTAGTGGTCACAACTTTCTGGGCCTGGTTATTCAAACAGTTTTCATTCTTGCTCCATATCTCAGCATACATTTATATAAACCATACTTTATCATCTTTTTATCATCTTTTCCATGATGATATTATGGGAGAGTCAAAGGCTTTTCTAACATCACCAAACTGATAATGTGTGAAGTACAATTATTCATACACCTGGAAAAAGAATCGTCAAAGTACTGATCAAAGGAAGAGGGATTTCTAATTCATAAATATGCAGGAACTATCAGAACATCACAGAAATAAATGAAAATGCAAGGAATACTATTAGTTCCATGAAAAGGCCTTGCACATTCAACTCAGAAATGCAAGAAGGAAAAATTAAAATAAAATAATAAAAATAACAGAAATCACAATGACAGAAGTCCTAATTGTACAAGAAAGCATCTGCAGTTTCTCCTAATCCACTCAGTTTTAACAAATGGAGTTTTCACTTCTCTATGTTGTCTTCTTTATAGTTCAGATCTTCCTTCAGCTTTACTTACAATAACAATTATTATTTACATAAGAAATAAAACATAAACAACACATATCACTTTGCACCTAAGTGTTCATCTTGAGCCTAAGCAATCAGTCACATATTACTCCATAAAAAAAGAAAAAAAGAAAGAAAAAAAAAGAAAAAAAAAAGGCTAGTTTCTTCAGAAGACTGTCAATAATAATGAACAACTGATACCATTTGGATTCAAGATAAAGTTTTATTGTGAAACTAGAGAGAAGTAAAAAATACTGTTGGAAATAATTCAAATTAAAAAAAAAAATAGGAAGAAAAAGCTCTTGAAGCAAAGTGAACTTGAGTTTATTCCTGCAGATAAGAGTCAGCTTTTACTTTCGACTTTAAGCTTGTACCAAATGGCTTTTAGGAAAGCTTAAGGACTATATTATGAGTCATTTAAAATCTGTTTCCTTTTTCTTCTTCTTTATTTGTGGAATCAGCCCGTATCTTGCTCACATCAATTATTTATACAACCTTGGTTACATAGATGTATCTTCAAAAAGGTCCACATCTTTTCATCTCTGACTTCTCACTCTTGATAAGCCAGCCACAAAAACTGTCAAAATGAACTGAAGCTGTGCACCAACGTCTTGCAACAAGACTACTTAGGCTAACACTTCATGGGATGACATACAGACTTCCTGATCACTCAGAAATATTCAGCATAAACTACTAAAGTCTTATTTTACGGATAGTTTCAGACACAGACAACCTTTTGTTCTGTTTTGGTTTTGTTTGGTGTTTTTTTTTTGGGTGGGGGGAGGGGGAAGAGGGAGGGTTGGGATTTACACAAGAGTTTAAGAGGGTACCATTAGCTTATTAAAGTGAAACTGCTGTTGATTTTTGAGTGGTCTTGTGTGGAGCCAGGAGTTGAACTTAGTGGTCTTTATGAGTCCTTTACAACTCAGGTCATTCTATGATTCAGTGAAAAGCTTTGGTAGAAAACCAGGACAAGGTGACCTGAAACTAAGATGACTTCCTTCTGTTCAAACAGACTTCAAACATACATTTGCTGATAAGTTCTACAGTGCATTGTTGATGTCTGTGTAGAAGCTACTGGGGTTAGTCCATAGACCTTTTGTACTCACATTCCAAAAGACAGTAGCTTTCCTTAAAAAAGATAAAATAATTTTTTTTTTTTTTTTTAAATCATACACCAAGATTTCATCTCCCAACACAAAAGACAGCATCTAGCTGTGTAATTGTTCATTTCAGGTGACTCAGTAGACATATTAATTATTAAGAACTAAACATCAGATATTAAATGATTTCCAGTTTATTATGTTTTAAAATAATTCTATACAGTATATTCCCATTAACAAAGACTTGTAGTGTCTTTCCCTTGCCTTCCTAGGTGTGTAATTCCATGAAGCATAAGAATTTTTATGACCTTCTTTCTGATACATGTGGCTTTTGAGCTACTGTTTAGGAAAAAAAAAAATAATAATAATAATTAAAAAAAGCAATTCATATGGTTTTTTGAGCACTATTCTTCCTCATAGACTACAAACAATACTAACAACATGATGATGCTATTCATTCACCTTTTGCTTTTACCTGCAAATCTCTACTGTTACTTTACTGTTACTATGACATGGTTATACTACAGCTGTTACCTGCTGTAACAAAAAATCAAAAAACCAGCAAAATCTGATAAATATCTGAACAAAATACTAGTGTAATAATTTCACTGCGGACTGTTCCACTGCAGATAAATTTGTCATCGTCCATTCTTATAAAAACAAACAAGCAAACAAAAAAACCCAGTACAATTCTATAAATATTTTTGTTGCAGAATTCTCTGACAAAAATAGGGATGAACTTAGCTCCAGTTTTACACCTAAAATACCTAAGTTTTACAATAGGTCACTGATTCTTTATGTAAAGTTACTGATAACATAGCAATACTAACTTTGTAAAACATTCTATCGGTGGCTGAATCTTCAATCCATCGGTTCTTGCAAATCACAAAATATTCAATCTGTTTCTCAGACAGAGAGTGAAGTAATTATAATGCACCTCCTTTAAGGGGATAGAAAGAAGGGACAAATTTTCAGCTACTATAACACTGCAGCTCATGGATAGCCCCAGTAGGAGCAGCCCACAGAGAGCAGCCTGCAGTGGGCTGGGAGGGCTGGGGGTGCTGCTGCACATGGGTACTCATGTGGAGCGGTCAGCATGACCACCTGAAGATTGGATTCTGTGGTGTGGACCCATGTTTGTGCAGCTATTGGAGAACTAACTGTAAGCCCTGGGAAGCCCAACTACGATCAATTTGGGAAGAACTGAATCCTGTGGAAAGAAACCCATGCTGCAGCAGGGAAATAAAGTAATCTTGAATTATCAGCAGAGATTAGGTGTTATAAACTGACAAAAGCTTCCATTTCCCATCCCCCTCCAGCACTCAGGGGGAGGAGGCAGAAGAAGGGAGAGATGATTTTAGTTTTGGGGGGTTTCTTTGTTTTTGTTGTTGTTGTTGTTGTTGTTGTTTTAATTTTCTTACTGATATAGTTTATTATCAGAAATATGCAATAAATTACATTAATTTCCCTTATTCTGACTCTCCCTTTCTCATGATAGTAATCAGCGAGTGACTTCCTTGTTGTTGTCTCAACTCTTGAGTTCTTTTTCATATTTTCTCCTCTTATTTTGAAGAGAGGGAGTAAGAAAGCAGTGTAGCAGAATTTGCCTAACTGTCAGTATAAAACCGCTACAAAACCCTATTCAGTCTGTTCCTGTTCTTAGTGTGGTGGTTTGGCGAGGTGTGTTTTTGTGACCTTTGAAGTCATCTTCTGTAAAGTAGTATTTCTATTATTCTGTAATGTTGTCATATGTCAAGTTATAGAGTACAAAGAAACAGAACCACACAGAATCACAGAATCATAGGTGTTGGAAGGGACCTCCAGAGATCATCGAGTCCAATTCCCCTGCCAAAGCAGGTTCCCTACAGCAGGTCGCACAGGTAGGCATCCAGACGGGTCTTGAATATCTCCAGGGAAGGAGACTCCACAACCCCCCTGTGCAGTCTGTTCCAGTGCTCCATCACCCTCACTGTAAAGAAGTTCTTGCACACATTCGTGCAGTACTTCCCATGCTCCAGTTTCTGGCTGTTTCCCCTTGTCCTGTCTCCACACACTGCTGAAAAGAGCCTGGCCTCGCCACTTTGCCCCCCACACCTTAGATATTTACAGACCTGGATCAGGTCCCCTCTTAGTCTTCTTTTCTCAAGGCTAAACAGACCCAGTTCACTTAGCCTTTCTTCATAGGGGAGATGCTCCAGGCCCTTCACCATCTTTGTGGCCCTCCGCTAGACTCCTTCCAAAAGATCCCTGTCTTTTTTGTACTGGGGAGCCCAGAACTGGACACAGTACTCCAGATGAGGCCTCACCAGGGCAGAGTAGAGGGCAAGGATCACCTCCCTCGACCTGCTGGCCACGCTCTTTTTAATGCACCCCAGAATGCCATTGGCCTTTTTGGCCATGAGGGCACACTGCTGGCTCATGGCCAGCCTGTCGTCCACCAGGACACCCAGGTCCCTCTCTGCAGAGCTCCTCTCCAGCAGGTCATCCCCCAGCCTGTACTGGTGAAACCTTAACAGCTTATCTTTACTCCTCAGGAAAAAAAAACAAACAAAAGAAAACAAAACAGAACAAAAATTTCTTCAAGATGATTAGGGATCCTTCATGAACAAAACTCAATACCATGAAGTGATTTATCTTCTGATGTAACTTTTTGTATAACTCTTTTCATATGTTTTTACAGCTAGGGTGAAATGTTAACAATGCTAAGTAGTTTTAGATCACGTTGGCCAGATAAATAAAGCTTTGATATGAAGTTGTGCAACAAATCTTACATATGCAAAGCAGAATCAAGGAAGTAAGATAGTTACTAAGCAGATTATATGCCACTTTTAAATGAATACCAGCCCAGCTCTAATACTACTTTCTGTGTGGTCTTTCTTTCTGCTGAACTTCACATTTAAGAAAAAATGAATAGAGCTCTGCATTGTTAACTTGCAGATTGATTTTTTTCCTCACAAATACTTCATTTAGATTTGCTTTTATGTTGGCCCAAAATTATGCATTTCTCTTAGTTTTTTAAAAACTTAATGTATGATTGCCAACTCTGAATCTACCACTTTCTGTTTTATTTTTAATGATTGAAACAACTGAATAACATTAAAAAAAAAAAAAAAAAAAGAATAACCTAAATAAATCATGCCGACACAGAAACAATAGCTTATTAGTCACTGCCAAGGAGAGTTTTCTTTTATTTCCCTCTAACAACATTTAGCAAATCCATTAATATTTAAAAGTACCTACAGTAGAACAAATACTTTGTCTGAAATAGCCAAGATTTGCTAATTATTGCTTAGGATCTAGAGCTAATGTGACCGTACGTCCAGATTCGAGCAATATCGTTGCATGGCATATTGGCTTTCTGCTAAAACTGTAACTAAGAGATGTATAGACATGTCAGCTGAGTCTGTCTAGTGTCCATTTTTGTTACACTGACTTCAGCAGTTTGTCTTTTTTTTTAGCTTAGAAATACTGTATGATGAAAGAAATGGTCCTAGCAAGCTTTTTTTGCCTCTAATAATTGACTTTTAAAAATACTCCAGTATTCTTATTGTAGTTACTAATTACTACCATTTTTCCCATATAGAGGTTTAAATTCTAATACACTTCATTGTGAATTCTTCTGAAATAAATTATAAATATCTATTAAATATTATGATTGAGATCTTCATTTAAGAACCACCTTTTTCAGAAGCTGAGGAGAAACACCAGGGTATGGAGCACTGTTGATACAAACTGTTTATTGTAATAATCTCAATATTTGTTACTAACTACTGTTCAGGGCAGGATCTGGGATTAAATGTAGTAGACAGATCTTTGACCAGTACCATCATAACAATTGTTATAAATTTATGCACTTCTTAATCTGATGAACCTGAATACAGTCAATGAAGTCAATACGAAGAGATAAACACTTCTAGACAGCTACCCATCTTGTTTATGTGTTAGAGATATCTTACGTAAAAGCCCTCAGTTGTCTTATAATACTCAGTAATTTGCTTTAAAAAAAGAAAGATTTTTGCACAGAAAGAGTGATAACTTTCCATGAAGTATTCCCATATATTCTTTCTGTTGGGAAGACCAGAAAAGACTGTGTTCAGATTAGATGCAGTTTGTGGGGCTTTTATAGGATCCTTTTTAGTTGTGCAAGATAAACACATTCTTATATTTGTACAAAAACAATACAATATTTATATAATATTTCTAAGATGGAGAATCGTGGCATGAAACTCCATTCCTGGTTTAAAAATTAAGATGGAAATATATCCATTAATTCACATGAAATCTTGTCTCAATTCTACAGATAAATAAGTAAATAATCATTTTACTTTTAACTGTACTTATTCTGTTAGCATCTCACTACATGATGTATTAGGATGCTGCAATTTCAAATATTTAGGAGCCTTGCTTTAACACTATCTGCCAAGATATGCCATGAGTGTCAGGGTGCTTTAAATCGTTACTGATTTTTTTTTTTTTTCTTCTTTTTCATTAGTTTGGCACTCCAACTTGTGCTATAAATTACTGTAAACTCTTGTAGAACACCTTGAGATGTCTTAATGAGACAAGGTACTGTGTGACCTACAAATGGAAGTTGTTGCTGTATAGTAAGAAATGAGTCTAAATGACAGGTGAAAATTTCAAGTTTGGGATGTCACAATAAGATTGATAACACAATAAGGCTAATTCTGTAGTCTGCACCCCATTGTTTGGAATTCACAGAAGCACTTACTTAGAATTTTGCATTATGGCTTCAAAATAAGCAGGTTGTGCTTGACCTGTGACCAACCTCATCTTCTTCAACGACTGGGTGACCAGACTGGTAGATGAGGCAAAGGCTGTTCATGTAGTCTACTGAGACTTTTGCAAAGTCTTTGACATGATCTCTCATAGTATTCTCCTGGGGAAACTGGCTGCCCGTGGCCTGGACAGGTATACCCTTCTTTGGGTAAGGAACTGGCTAGAGGGCTATGTCCAACGGGTAGTGGTTAATGGAGTTAAGTCCAGCTGGCAACCCGTTACAAGTGGTGTCCCTCAGGGGTTGGTACTGGGGTCCATCTTGCGTAATATCTTTGCTGATCACCTAGATGAGGGGATTGAGTGTACCCTCAATAAGTTTGCAGATGACACCAAGTTGGGAGGTGGTGTTGATCTGCCTGAGGATAGGGAGGCCCTTCAGAGAAATCTAGATAAGCCGGATTGCTGGGCTGAGGTGAATGGGACGAGGTCAACAAGGTCAAGTGTCGGGTCTTGCACCTTGGCTACAATAACCCCATGCAGTACTACAGGCTTGGGGCTGAGTGGCTGGATGACTGTGAAGAAGGGACCTGGGGGTGTTGGTTGTTTCTCAGCTGAACATGAGTTGACAGTGTGCCCAGGTGGCCAAGGGGGCCAATGGCATCCTGGCCTGCATTAGAAATAGTGTGGGCAGATCATACCCCTGTACTCAGCACTGGTGAGGCCACACCACGATTATTGTGTTAAGTTTTGGGCTCCTCACTACAGGAAAGACATTGAGGCCCTGGAGCATGTCCAGAGAAGGGCAATGAAACATGTGAGCAGTCTGTGTAGTCTGGAGAAGAGGAAGCTCAGGGGAGAACTCATTGCACTCTACAACTTGCTGAAGGGAGGCTGTGATGAGGAGGGACTTGGCCTCTTCTCCCAGTCAACAAACAGGACCCGAGGAAATGACTGCAAGTTGTACCAGAAGAGGTTTAAATTAGACATAAGGAAATATTTTTTCTCTCAGAGAGTGCTCAGGTACTGGAAAGACCTGCCCAGGGAGGTGGTGGAGTTGCAGTCCCTGGCAGTGTTCAAGAGGTGCCTGGATGAGAAGCTACAAGATATGGGTTAGTAGCTTGTGGTAGCAATGGTAATGGGAGGACGGTTGGACTAGATGATCTTGTAGGTCCTTTCCAACCTTGTGATTCTATGATTCTATGATTCTAATAGTGTAATGTTAATGATCTGCAGCAATATTTCATGCCTTTTATTCAGGTGCAAACAACCATATAAAAGGAAGGACAGATTAGAGTAGGCATAGGATTGTTGTTAATATTCATATGATCAACTCCTGAGAAATAGAAATTGCACTATATCTTACTTTTTTAGAACAGAAGGCTGATCATTCAACCAAGAAGGAAAACGGACACAAAAGCAGGGCATTTTCTTGAAGGAAGACACTTCTTTGTCTACTTTAACACTTTGTCTAAACATTGTGGAGATTCAAAGAGAATCTGAGATATTAACATTTTATTTTAGAAGTAGTTTATCTGTAGTTTTGGGATGCTGAGATAACCCTTAGATTCAGAGGCAATATCATCTCTATGACACTGTCATAAAAATCCACTTGTTCTGATTTCCCTGTGATTTAAGCTATTTAGGTAATTGAAATAATTTTCTAAAGGAGAAAATGCAATGGCAACCTGAATTGTGAAATTGCAGTGAAAAAAAGATAGAGAAAGAAAGAATCTCACCACTATGTTTGACTTAAATTCTGAAGACACGACTTATTCAAGTATACATGGAATGAACTTTTCTTTTCTTCTCTTTTTTTTTTCTTTCTTTTTTTTTTTTTTCTTTCTCCTTCAGGCTATGGACAAGGGCTACTTGAAAAAAAACCAATGCCTCCTATTTTATTAAGTAGGCCCACAACATATATCTTTGACGTTGGTGGTATGGCAGCAGAGGTTAAACCTTCTTTCAAATATGCTTTTTAAAAAAAAAAAAAAAAAAAAATATTTTATTTTATTTTATTTTATTTTATTTTATTTTTTGCTGTACAGGAGATGGTAGCAAGGGGCAGTCTGACAAAATGGCATCTGATTGGTACGGAAGTATTCATGAAGTAAAGCTGTATAACTGAATACCTCCATGAAGAAATAAAAACAACATCCATTGATGCTTGCTGAATATTTATGGAGACCAAACAGTGGATGTAAGCACAGTGAGGCAATGAGTGGTACATTTTAGCAGTGACAACAACAAGAGTGGGTCACTTTCTCTGGTATAGATTTTTACAAGTGCAGCATGCATGTTCTTGTTCACTGCTTGCAGAAAAAGCATAGCTACTGGTGATGACTATGTTAAAAAGTTCTCTTTCAATAACTTTCTCTATCAAATAGTGTTATCATGCTCTTTGTATCTGTTGCAGTTTTCATGGAAATAAATAGGAAGCATTACATTCAGAGCAACTGACATGTAGAATAACCATGCAACTCTTTTTTTGCCTGTAGATCTCCAAATCTGTACTAAGTGAAAATAATTATCACTTCTTCTTCCTGAGGTGCAAGGTCAATGACTAGATGTCCACGTGGATGAGCAACATCCCTTAAGGGTCAATACTGGGACTCCTCACCATTTAATATATTAAACGTTGCATGAGGAGTGGAATGGAGTGTACCCTCTGTCACTTTGTAGATGACATCAAACTAAGTGGTGTGGTCCACAAGTTGAAGGGAACGAATGACATTCAGAGGAACCCAGAGAATTAATATTATGAGGTGGACCTATGTAAACATGGAAATCAAGAAGGCCAAGTACATTGTACTAAACCTGAGTAGGGACAATCCCAAGCAAAAACATAGGCTGGGTAGAGAAAGAAGAGAGAGCAGTCCTAAGAAGAAAGGCCCAAGGGTGTTTGTGGATCAGGAACTAAACATGAGCTGAGAAAGTGCACTTACAGCCCAGAAAGCCAGCTATATCCTTTGCTGTGTCAAAAGAAGCATAGCTAGCAAGTCGAAGGAGATGTTTGTCCACTTTTTTTCTGCTCTCCTGAGAGCTTACCTGGAGTTCCACATCAGGATCTGGGGCTCAGCACATAGGGAAGCACTTAGCTCAGACAAAAGAAGGCTTTGGGAAGGTCTTGTAGCAGCCTTCCAATATTTAAAGGAGGCCTATAGGAAAGAAGAGAAGGGAAAAATTATTGGAGAGTATAATGACAGGAGAAGGGGTAATGGTTTCTTAACTGAAAGAAAGATTTAGATTAGGTATTAGGGAAAAATTCCTTACTACGAGGGTAGTGAGGCACTGGAAAGTTACTCCAGATGAGTTGTGAATATTCCACTCCTGCAAGTGTTTAAACTCTTAATGGATGGAGCTTTGAGAAACCTAGTGGAAAGTATCTTGACTCATAGCAGAGGGGTTGGAATTATATCATCTTCAGTGAGAGAATGTTTGGGCACTAGAACAGGCTCCTCGTGGAAGTGGTTATGGCACTGAGCTTGCTGGAGTTCAAGAACTCAGAGGCAAATGGTCTCATTTCTGTGTAGCCCAATGTGAAGCCAAGAGTTAGATTCTTTTATTCTAATGGGCTCCTTCTAATTTAGGATATCCTATGAATCTATGTTCTTTAAGGTCCTTTCTAGCTCATTCTATGATTCTATGTTTTTTATGGTTCCAGTGAGTGAATACAGTTTTCTGATTTTCTGTTTAACTGTCAGAGATTCTCTACTAAAGGCAGCAGATATAATTATGTGCAGGGGATTTCTAAGGATAAAATCCCATGTCCAAGCAATGGTCAAATATTTACTAAAATTATCCATTAATAAAACAATTTTGCATGTCAGAAATTTATTTGAAACACAAAACTTAAGATACAAGTTAAACAGTTTTCCCTAGTTTTTCTGTGTTTCACAATTCATGTCCATAGAATGAACAGGCACCTTATGGCTCCCTTTCTGCCACTGAATCATGCTAAAACTCTTACACCATGAAGATGGAAGGAGTAGGCTTCCTTGCATTTCACAGAAAATTGCCAGGATATTGCCAAGTATTAGAGTACAATGTACAATTTTCAGAATTTTAGGCTAGATGTTTCTAATCAGTAATGGGCAAACATATGAGCAAATATAAGAGATTACAACATCCTGACTGTAAATTGGAGATTCCCTATTTGATGTCAGAGCTAGCTTCAGAACAAGATTGGTGGTTAATGAGTATTTTATCAGTAAGTGTGGGATTAAAACACAACAACAAAAAAAAAAAATACAGTGAAGATCAGTTATGAATAGCTTTATTGTTCTAATCTCATGCAGAGTCAAACAAGTAAGAATGACAAGAATGGCATATTGTTGAACTGGATGGAATATTTTACTTCCTTTTTTTAAAAATATTTATTTATTTATTTATTTATTTATTATTATTTTACAACAGTAAAAAGTAATAAAGTTGAACCCAAAGGTACAACAGAACTGACAGTTTACTGTCTGTCAGAACTTACTTATCTCTTGAAATTTCCAGACTGATATGCAAACTCATACGTTTTGATGTTACATCATACGTAATGTTTGTGTGAAGCAGTCTGAGGTCTTGGACAGTAAAAGAGATAGAAAAGGTGACAAACTGAAACAATGCAGCAGAAAAATTTGAATATAATTCTAACTAAAACATGTTGTTGTTGTTATTTGTTTTTTTTTTTTTTTCCATTAACATTAAAATATCCTGAAGATTTTTCTAACTTTCCAGTCATCTTTTTCTCATCGCTGCATGAGATACCACTAGGGTAATGGAATCTCATTTTCCCAATGAGGGTTATGTGATATGTTGAATAACTCGTCCACTTCTAAAAAAGAAATGGTTAAAAAATGTACTTGTGTTGAAGATACTGAGGCAGACAAGATTTGATGACATTTCTCTAAAAAGATGCTTTTATTAAAGAACTAATTCATGGTTTTTTACATTGTTTTTCTTGAACAATTTTCTTTCCTCTTCGGAGAACTTCTATGTGGCAGTTTAAAAAGAATCCTGATAAAAATGGTAATGTTTGAACTGGATGGTGAGCAGTGTACACTTAAAAAGCCCTTGAAAAAAGCTGTTTTCTTTTGCAGCTATATCACCAATATTTGATTTCAAAAGCAATAATAAGCTTCAGTTGATTTCACATAGCTTCCAATAGGCAGGTATGTTTTGACACCTATATTAAACTGATCTTGATTATTTAAATAAACTCCTTTAAATTTAAATAAAAAAGTTTAGATTAATAACGTAACTGCATATGTTTCTAGCATGACAGATCAAATTAAATGTTACTATTGACTAGAATGAAAACACGAAACTTACTTTTAGTCCACGGGTGTTTTATTATGGTGTGGACAGATTTAATACTGAAAAATCAGTTTTCTTCATTTAAATCTCAATTACTTAATATTTTAAAGTTACCTGGTCCTGAAACTGGTGGTAGATAAAACTAAATATCTGAATAGAATATACTTTTATGTTGATATCTGTGAGTCTAAAAGGCTTGTGGGTACTATCAGGATCGTACAGCTTTTTAAAGTAATATTCGGGGTTTTTTATATTTCTTCTTGTACATCATGACATCAACACAGGCTTGAAGAGCTTTGCTTGCGCTAATTTCAGAAATCTCAGAAATGATGTTTTCAATAAGAAGAAATATTTGAGTTCATTTTTACCTTGTTGGAGATGCCATAAAATGACATCTCTATGTTCTCTACTGCTTAGGTTGATCACTCCTATTTAATAATAGTTGATGGTCTATCTATCATATGTTGTCACACTGTTCAGATTTAAATTATTATTCACTGTACTTAAAAATATTAAATACCATACCTGATGTTCAGTATGACCCTCCCCTGCCACCGCCTTCTGCTATTTCTGCACATCTTTAAATTGTTTACCAGATAGTATCCTGAAAGTGGTGTGTTCCTAACAAGACCAGCATCTCTGTCTCCACTTCCCTTCCTCAGGGTGTTGTAGAGAGGAATGAGTTTCATTTGTCCAAAGCAGACTACACAAGTGTCCTTGGCCTTTCCTCATAGAATATGTTTTATTTTGAATCCAATTTTTTTACAACATAAAGCAAGATGCAAAATATACACAACTTGTATCTTGATTTGGAACTTGGAGAATTTTAATCAGATTTTTTTTTTCATTTAAAGTCATAAAAAACAATCCCTAACAAATTCAGTATGTTTAAAAGCCTCTATAACATTCAATTTATTCTCCATCCATCTCTACTTTCTATTTTTTTCCCTTTCCATATGGCAACTTGTCTTTATTCGTAGTGGTTTCAACAGCATTTTAAAGTCTCAAAATAGTAAGATATATACTCCTTTAGATTCACAGCAATTTAGATAATGGGGTCACATATACTACTCTGGATCAAATGTGATCATTACAACTCTTGTTCTGACCTTAACTGTAACATACAACTGCACTCAAACTTATTTCACTGAACTCCAGTAACTAATTTGACGAAATCATCACTGCCAGCAACTCTGACAGAAATAGGTTGTGCAATTTTTATTCTGTTCAGCTTCAGGAATTCAGAAAATGATTCTTGTCATACTTTGCAATAATAACATGTCTGTGGTAAATCAGCATTTTCTCCCAAGAGATGAATAAATGGAGAAGGTATCTTTTAGTTTTCTAACTGACAAACTAAAAAGTCCTACACATTCACTTCCCCCTCAGGAGAATCTTCTGTGATTTTTTTTAATTCTTAAAGACAAAGCTTGAAATAAGCTGTTAGTATGCAATACAGAAATGTCTAACTCTAACTCATAACAGGGAACAAAGCAAGAAAATCAACGTCCTATACCATTACACAACACTGCATTTATATCTAATATTTAACTATTTCTACACCATGACTTCAAAGTCTTTCTTTCTTTCTTTCTTTCTTTCTTTCTTTCTTTCTTTTTTTTTTTTTCCCCTGCTAGATTATAGTTTCCTATGCAATGAGTATGACCTGTGTTACTGGCTTCTGAACAACCTTGCATTTGACAGCTTGAAATCCTGTTTTATTTCAGAGAATGCTGCTTAAGCAGTGACCCAGATCATTCTGTATCACTGCCATTGTTTTCCACTCTGTCAATCTTGTACTATCTGCATGATTTTTTAGCAGTATTTGCTTCCATGATGCTAATAAAATTATTACCAGATCTATTATTCTCCACTTCAGAAATCCAATGAAAATGTCCTCATTCAATGCTTACTTGTCACAAATGACTTCAGGGCCATGTCAGCCAGGCATTATTATACCGTAGATGGTTATATGTATATATATATATATATATATATATTTACATAACTTCTCTGTACGAAGATCAATCCCGTAATCAAGTCTATTTCCATTTACAAATGCTGAATTCAAACAACTAACAGCTACATGTGACATTTTTTATAATGTGTTAACTATCAAAACAAATATATAATAAAATTGTTGAGGCATACATCATAGGACACAGACCATGTAGTAAGGGCAAGCTTTTCCTCCATAGTTATTTAATCTAGTGAATTTTCTTTGGCATATTCAGAAGTTGTGATTTGAAATAAATAAATAAATAAATATAATATATATTCATATATGTATAAATATATATATATTTCTGTGTTTATACAGCAAGAATACATACTCATACTGTCTTTAGTTCTAGTTCTACAACTATTTTCTAAGAAAATAATGTACAGTGAGTGAAGCTTTGTTTTGATTATTTACTTCACATCATTGATGCTCTATAAAATCATGTAACTTCTCAAAGCAAACAAGGTAAATTTAGTATTTTCTAGTAGAATTAAAAAAATAATAATTGATATAGTGCAAGAAAATTATATTATGCAATAATTACAACAATGTTCTGAAAATTAATTTCTCTGAAAACATTGTTTATTTTATTAGTGAATGTACAAATTTAAATTTCTTAATTTTGGAGATCACTTTGAGATGGAGACAATATGTTTAAAATTGAAACTTATATGTTATGGCAAACAGGTTTGACAGGAGTTTAGATTTTATTCTCCCAACTAATCATAAAAAATGTAATACTTTTATTGTAAAACAACTAAAGCTTATAATAATTCTGAAAGGTTATGTAGGTAAGACAGACTCTGAAAGAATGGAAGGAATGAGATACTGCAGATTTCCGATTTTATGATACTGTAAAAAACAGAACATTCCACCAGCTGGAAGTTGTCAGGTATCATTCACACTGACAAATTTTTGTTTCTCTAAGGCAGAGCAATGTTGCATTTTCTATAAATATGAAATGTATCATCCCATACACAGAAGCTAATACAATCAAAACCCAATCCTCATTTTTTGTTTGTTTGTTTACAATAATACACGTAATAATTCTATAACCATTCATGCTTTGATTAGTTTTATTACTTCTCATATGAACTTGCATGAAAAATCAGCCTTGTTAACTCTGTGGGGCTGACGCTGATCTAGCTCACTCCTGTAGATAATCTTGTTTACCATATATGTACTAAAAAGCAAATTTTCGATTTATCATCTGTCATTCTCACAGTGACTTTCTCTGAATTTCCTTCCAAGTGCTTATCATCTGTCAATCAGCAGGCAACAAATGCTCATTTCAAATGTGTTGATATATTTACAATATTCATGCAGGATTTCAAAATTTATGTTCTTCTGAAAAAACAGATAGTTATCAAGTAGGATTTCATAGTATTTATATAACGCTATGGAGCATCTGCATTTAAGCTCTGAAATCCATTATTTAAGTCAGTAAATGATTAGTGTATGACATTGTTCTTGATTAAGTATGACTAATATTTGTAGATCTGGTCAATCACACTAAACCTGGATACTTAATATTTAAGGAATTTAGTTTATACTCCAGCTGTATCTCCAGAATAAGTTTGCCATAGGTTCTGTGGCAAGCATACCATCTCTGGTGAAAGTCCAAAAAGGTTAGCTGTAGCTGGTGAAATAATTAAAAGAACATTAGAACCAATGTTAAAGTGACTCTATCTACTCTCCAGGAGCTAAAAATTTCTTCAAATTCCACTTTAAGTCTTGAAGAGAAGTTCATTTTATTTGAATAATCATAGATCGGTGGTGATATCTGAAATGTGTCCACTGGGTTGGCAGACATACTTTAGGACTCCTGAGAGATCAAGTTTTATTGAAACCAGAGAAGCAACTGAAGATTCCCTTTGGTCATAAGGGAATAGCATACAAATAGTTCATATATAGCTAAGAATATGAAAACACATTGTACATTTATGTTTCTTAAAGAAAGAAAAAAAAAGAATAAAGAAAAAAAAGTGAATTCCAGAATGAACTGGTTCCTCACACAGAGGCATATAAAGTAATTTTAGACTCCCTGAGTCATTGTGCTTGGCTTTTTGCAGCTTCAGAGTGGTGTGGATCTCAAATAATAGGTTCTCCATAATACTCAAAAAATTCATGTCTAGACAGCCTAAGGCTCACTAAATTTTGTTAGGCACCAAGCTATGGGCAAATGAATTAAGCTTCTTTTGACAGATACTAATTAAGAACACCATCTTGACTAAATGAAACATTCCTTAAATTATTGATACATTTTAAAAATTCATGCTCCCTTTTGTAATGTATACATATGTATGTATGCATTTACTTACAGTGTAGTGACGGCTGCAGATGGAAGTAGCCTATCTCTAAGAGGTAAGAGGATTCCAGTCGAGGAACTGGCAGGACTTATTGACGGGTCTTTAAACTAGGTATGAAGGGGGAAGGGGACAAAATGAGAGCCAGTGGGGTTTTAGTGTGTAGTTCGAGGCTCAAAACAGAGCTTGATGGGTGAAGAGGGTGGAGTCCAAAGGGTCCATTTCTCTACTGCACTGAGGACTCAACATCTAGATACAGTACTCCAGGTTAGATCACACCAGCGCAGCAGAGAGGCAGAATCACTTCCTTTGGCCTGCTGGCCACACTTCTTTTGATGCAGAGCAATATACTATTGGCTTTCTGGGCTGCAAAGTCATGTTGCTGGCACATGTCCAGCTTCCCATCCACCAGTACCCGCAGGTTCTTTTCAGCAGGGTTTTGCTCTATCCATGCTCCCCAGCAATTGGGATTGCCATGACCCAGGTGTAAAACCTTATACTTGGATTTGCTGAACTTCATGAGGTTCACCTGGGCTCACTGCTCAAGCCTATCTAGTTCACTCTGATTGGCATCCTTCTTCTTTGATGTGTCAGCTGGACCAGCTTGGTGTCACCTTCAAACTTGCTGAGGGTTGCACTCAATCCCACTGTTGATGTCACTGATGAAGATATTAAAGAGCAGTGGTCCTGGTACAGACCCTTGAGTGTCACTACTCACCGCTGATATCCATCAGACATTAAGACATTGAACGCCACTCTCTGTGTATGGTCTTGCAACCAGCTCCTTGTGCATCAAACAGTTGATTTGCCAAATCCATAGCTTTCCAATTTGGAGAGAAAGGTGTTGTGAGGGACCATTTCAAGGACCTTACTGAAGTCCAGATAGATTACATCAATCACTCACTGGCACTATTACAATTACACCATCATAAAAAGCCACAAGGTTGGTCAGGCCCTTGGTGAAGCCATGCTGGAGTTATCCCACATCATCTCCTTCTCTTCCATGTGTCTTAGCATAGCTTTCAGGAGGTGTGGGGATGACTGCCTTACCCTAAACAGTGCTCTGGAAGAGCTTTCTTCAATTTCTTCACATACATATCCTTCATGTCCCAGGACCTCATACCTGTTATGCAAGAGCACCTAGGGAGGTGAGGAAGGTTGGGATGTGGTCACCTACCATTCTGATTAGAAACATGTCTTCATTCCTACTTTCCTCCCAGGTCCTCTCCCTCTGCCAGGCTGTGAGAGGGAAGGGGATCCATTGCTACTTGAAGAGTGTACCCCAGTGCCACTCCTGCAAGGATGTCAAGGAGTGGCTTCACCAGTCTGTCTACCCTTCACACTCCCAGATGCTTCTTAATGTTTCTATATTCTTCTTAAGTTGTGTTAACAGAGTAGATCATCCACTTACGCCACATGCAAGTTCTTTCCCCACTACCAGGGAGTACCAGGGATAATAATGATAATGAGCTAGGTAAAAATATCCTCAGAAATAACTTGAGCAAAATAACATTTGTCAGCCAGTAAAAAAAGTGATATTACCATTGCCTGTTCTGAATGTTATTTTTTAAAAATGGAGCATTCAAAATACATTGTTAAAACACTACAGTTGTTGCAAACATTGTGTTTGCATCTTTCAGTAGTTTCATATCTAGTAAGAGATAATTCGTTACAAAACTGTGCTTGAAATCTGAAAGTCAATTTTATGTTTAAAAAATATATTGAGAAACCACATAGTTTATCATCAATTACTGCTTTTCCTTGGGTAGGATCAAAACATCTCATTACTTCTGCTTTATGCAGAAGTCTGCTTTATGCAGACAATAGTCTGCATGTACTTATACCTGAAGAATCCTAGTATCCACAGTATAGGTCTGATTCAAAAACTTTCCTTGAAGTCAGTGGATCTCACTTCAGCCTAACAATCCTCTTGACTCTAAAGTCTAATAGAAAATCAAGTGGCACATGAGCTATTGATTAAGAATCATCTCTACTCCTTATATGTTTCAACTTCCTGAGACTTGTTTTAGATTCTTTCACCAAAATTTGTGATCTAATACTTATTCATGACATATAACTATATAATATAGGGCAAAAGTTCAGCAAACAGTCAAGGTTAAGAAAAAAATAGCTTAGTGTGGAATTACTGGAACATAAAAATGAGAAAAGTAGGAAGAGAGGCGATATAGTACAAATGACATCAATCTTTTCTCAGCAGGAGCTCAGCAACTGCTACATTACTGCAGTCACTATATCCTGATCATCTACTGGTGTAAGAGTCAAAAAACCTAAGGAACACAGGGTCAATGAGAAAGATAAAAAAGTACCTCGCTTAAGAGTGGCTGTTGTAAGATGCTATGTCTTGTACATTAAAGATTAAACTACCTTATCAATTCTTCATCCTTTTATGTTAATTGAAAAGTTTAGCAGGCTAGTATATGAGAGTCACATTATCAGAGCCAGTTAGCTTCAGAAAAGTTGGACTGACAATAAAGCCTTTAGTCCAGATATAAGGTTTATTTTTTTTGCTTTGTTTTTTTTTTTTTTTTTTTTTCTTTCTATAATTAGGTTTGATGTGTGGCACATGGTAAACATGGTTCTGGAAAGAAAAAGAACTAAAAACAACCTAGCCTTCAGAATACTACTTTAAGAAGTGCTGTACATACACTGGAATAAAAATACTGAAAATGTCAATTTTGTCTTTGATGTGCAAAAAAAAAAAAAATGCGTAGAATATATTTTGTCGTTAATCAGAATTACACATAAAATTTTCTAATGTTTTTTTTTCTCTGATATATTTCTTTTCTCAATAAAGATTTAACTAAAACCTTCAGAGAAAAAAAAAGAAACCTTCAAAATAAATTCAACTTTTATCAGAATAATACACGGTGATTACTTCACTCTTATTCAGGTTACTGTTATGATACGCATTGACGTACTTTAGCAATAGGAACAGAAAGAAAATGGGAAAAGAAGAAAATGAAATAAGAGCCTAAAATGATGCCTGTAAAAGAATTTGAAATAACTTTACATGGAAAAGAAAACAAACAAACAAACAAAAAGTATCAGTACATTTCAACATTTCATATAACCAAGCATAATGAATGTACTTCTAATGAAAGCAAGAATAACACTACTCAAAATGAAAATTTGGTTTCTCACATCAGTTAACACTTGTGTAATAGCTGTATTCATTCCAATTTATAAGCCAAATTATTTAGACTAACAAATAGAATAGAATAGAATAGAATAGAATAGAATAGAATAGAATAGAATAGAATAGAATAGAAACAAAGAATCATTAATATTGGAAAAGTCCTCTAATATAATCTAATCACATTTGTGAACCCATCACCATCATGCCCATTAAACCACATCTACACATTTCTTGAACACTTCCAGGGACAGTGTCTTCCTTGGGCAGCCTGTTCCAGCACTTGACTACTCTGTCACAGAAGTTGTTTTTCCAATGAGAACCTTCCTTGATGCAACTTGAGACTGTTGTGTCTCATCACGAGATACCTGGGAGAAGAAAATGAACCCATTTCACTATAACTTCCTATCTTCCTCTCTAGATTAATAATCGCAGTTCCCTTACTTGTTCCTCATAAGACTTGTGTTCCAGACCTTTTACTAGTTTCATTACCCTTCCTCAGAAACTCTCCAGCACCTCAGTGTATTTCCGGGAGTGAGGAGCCCAACACTGAGAACAGCATTCAAAGTGTGGGCTCACCAATTATGAATACAGAGGTACAGTCACTTCCCTAGTCTTTCTAACTACATTATTTCTGATAAAAATTGGGATGACATTCTCCTTCTTGGCCACCTGGGCACACTGGTTGCTCATGTTCAGCCAGCTGTCAGCTACACAAGAACAAGTGTAGAGTCTTGCACATGGAGAGGAGTAACCACATGCATCAGTATAGGTTAGGGGATAACCTGGTGGAGATAAGCTCTGCAGAAAAGGAGCACGGAGCCCTTGTAGACAACGGGCTGGCCATGAACCAACAGTGTGCCCTTGTGGCCAAGAAGGCCAACAGTACCATGGGGTGTATTAAAAAAAAGCGTGGCCAGAAAGTTGAGTAAAGTTTCCCTCCCCCTCTACTCTGCCCTGGTGAGACCACATCCGGAGAAATGTATCCAGTTCTGGTCATCCAGTTCAAAAAATATAGGGACTATTGGAGAGAGTACAGTGGAGGGCTACACAGATGATAAGAGGCTTGATGCATCTCTTTTATGAGGATAGGCTGAGAGACCAGGGACTGTTCAGCCTGGAGAAGAGTAGACTTAGAGGGAATCTTATCAATACTTATCAATACTTCAATGACGTATTGTTCAGAGGATGGGACCAGGCTGTTCTTAGTGGTGCCCAGTGGCATGACAATGGGGAATTGACACAAACTGGAACACAGAAATTTGTATATGAATGTGAGGAAAAACTTTACTTTGGGAGGGACAGAGCTCTGAAACAAGCTGCCCAGAGCCTCCTTCCCTGGAGATATTCAGAATTTTCCTGAATGCTTTCCTGTGTAACCTACTCTAGGGAACCTGCTCTAATAGTGATGTTGGACTAGATGATCTCCAGAGGTCCCTTTCAAGTCCTAAGATTATGTGATACTGGAGATACTCTGGAGATAAGGAAAAAATGCTAAAGTAAAGCACCATTCCAGTTTCTTTCTTCCATTCAAAATGTTCTCTTTTTTATGGGATATACACTGAAATGATTCTTGTTGGGTAGCTATCTTAACAACTTTTTTGTCAAATTGGAAAGGTTAAAATATTAGTGTTAGTACTGTCACTTATGGATATACTTGAAGGTCCATTAAAATCTGGACTTTATTTATCATGTCTCAGCTATAACCATCGTTCTTCTGTACAGCTACAGACTTTGAACAGTCTTCAGCCACCACATCAATCATCTTAGTCAATTTATGTTTTCTTAATACCTTTGCTGGTACAAAACTGTAGGATAAGCTTCCAAACACTAACATTTGAGAATGTTGTCAAATACTGAGCATCAAAGCAATGATCCCGCAGGCTTGTCTGTGCTAGTCCAGGCATCTGGTGCATATAACAAGAGAGACTGCCTGAAGCTATTTTCTGTCACTTGTTAAAATATAGTGAATGGTTGAGAGGTCAGCCAATGAAATATTACAGAGACTACCTCAAGGCAAATAGTCACTTGTGTGGTGTTAGTTCCATGGAGTAGAAGATTAGAATTAAACACCATCTGCTAAGGCAGAGTATGTAGACGATGCTATCAAAGTCTATGAGCAAAAATAGCTTAACTTCATTGTACAGAATCCTGTGAATGTCTTGTAGGAGGAGTGATGCTGTAGGAAATGTGTGTCCTAAAAAAACAAGAAACAGTATATTATTTGTTTTTTTCAATTCTATTATGCCTGGAATGTCTTAGCCAATATCTCTCGTTCAATGGTCTGTTTTCCTTCCATTTCCAGAATATCAGATTTAATCAGAGCATCATGTATATCTATGTGTAAGTTCTTGTTTTGTGATCATAGGTGAGATTAAAAGTTTTGATGCTAGGTTATCAGAATAAATAAGATTAACTTAAAAGTTATTTTCCAAATTGAAAAAAAAGTAATCATTTTATTATCTTCTTTTCATCTTTGGCTTGTCCTTCTCAACAGATTTTGTTCATTTACAAAGAATGACATATCTTTATAAAATTCCTGTATCCAAAACACTTAACTCTCATTTAGTCATTCTAAACTGTTTACCACCACTGGAGATACATGGATACTGAAGATATTGTTTTATCTGCCTGAATTTATGTTTTCTTGACTTTAGATAAACTGCTACCTTAAAATGGCAATTTCTATCCACCAGCTTTAGAAGTCAGTGGAATTTCAGATACTAGGCAATAAGCTTGAGGTTAAGTAAAATAAATATTTCTTAAACTAGATTTTAAGAAAAACAAGAAAAAAACAAACAAGCAAACAAAAACCTTAAAACTGTTGAAAGATTAAGAATAGTTGAGGATTGAAACTGATTTTCTAGAAAGATGATGAGATTATGAACATTTGACCAACCTGGTAGCTTTTTACGATGTCATCACTGGATGGGTAGAAGTGCGGAAAGCAGTGGACGTTTTATACCTTGACTTCAACAAAGCATTTGACACTGTCTCTCACAGTACCCTTGTAATGAAGCTTAGCAAGTGCAGCATAGATGAGTGGCTGACTGCCAGAGCTGAGATATATGTGATCAGTGACATAGATTCCAGCTGGAGGCCTGTAACTAGCAGCATTCTACAGGGACCAGTACTGAGTCTGTTCAACATCTTCATCACTGGCATGGATGATGAGATAGAGTCCACACTGAACACTTTTGCTAATGTTACAGAGCTGGAAAGAGTTGCTTACATACCAGAAGGCTGTGCTGTCATTCACGATTCCTGAACCGGCTGGAGAGTTCAACAAAAGCAAGTCTAGAAGTGGGGAACAGTTTTGAGCTCAAGGAGGGAACATTTAGATTGGATGTCAGGAGGGAGTTCTTTACAGAGAGAGCTGTGATGTGCTGTAACAGGCTGGCCAGAGAGGCTCTGAGTGCTCCTCTTCCTTTGCTGTTATCACCTTTCCATAAAATAGGGACATCTTTGTACAAAATATGCCACTTTATGTACGAAAACAGTCACCTGAAGTTAAATTTCAGTTTAGTCTGAAATGAGTTTTCAAGTAGTTCTCTTGAATTGAAAATTTGATTACCTCATTATATGTCTGCTCTTTCCTCCCAGTTATCTTTATCGGATCTCAAAAATGTATGTACTTTGAAATACGCTATTTTCTATTCCCATGTATTGGATACTCAATTCTTCAAACTACATTCCCAAAGATGTGCAAAGCAGTATTTGAAATAACTGGAATATTGTAGCTCCTTCAGGGAAATAAATATTAGCTATTGGTGATATTTGTCCTTCAGCCTGCCTTATTTATATCAAATAAGTCTTTGCTTTGTGAGTAATAAAAGAAAATAAATTAAAACTTGACTATATTAAGGGGAAGAGTATTTTCTTTAAATGTGTAAAATGTTTTAGACTCTTTCAACATTATGACTAGTTCATTATATTTATAATATTAAACACAAAAAGCTACGTAATTAATAATGGATATTATAATATACAAAGTAGTTCCCCACACCCTCACCCCTCTGTTCCCCCCAAATCATATTACAAATGTCACAGATTAAAAAAAAAATAAATGTTTATGGAAAGACGTTGATTAGGATCGAAGACTGTCTGAATTGCCAGGTGTAGAGGCTGGTGATCTGTGGCAAAATGTCCCCTTCAAGTCCAGGAGCTAGCAGTGTACCACAGGGGTCAATACATAATTGATAATCTGGATGATGTGTGAGTACTCTCAGTAACATTTCAGATGGCATAGGAATAGAAAGAGTGATAGATACGTCAGAGAGTCATGCTGTCATCCAGAGGGATGCGAACAAGATGAAGAAATGGGCTGACAAGAAGGCTGATAAGGAAGGGTGTAAAGTCCTACATCTGAAGAATATCAATTCTAAGAACTGACATATGATTGAGATAACCCAAATGGAAAGTAGATTTGCAGAAAAGGACTTGGAAGTCCTGATAGACACCAGTCTGACCATGAGATAGTGCTGTGGTCTTGCCCTGTGAACACTAATTGTATCTTGGGCTGCTTTAGGAAAATTATTGTCAGCTGATAAAAGGAGATGATCCTTCTCCTCTACTCTGCACTTGTGAAGCCATATGTGGAGTACTGTGCCCACTTCTGTGTTCCTCAGTATAAAAGACATCTCATATGAGGAAAGGCTGAGGTGGCTGAGACTGTTTAGCCTGCAGAACAGGCTCAGGTAGGGTCTTATCTATAAATACATGAAAAGAAGGTATATGAAGGATGGAGACAGTCTCTTTTGCATGATGCCCACTGCCAGGTAAAGAGGCAACGGTCACAAAGTCAAACACAGGAGGTGCCATTTGAACATCAGGAAGTGCATTCCATTGAGAATGACTGAGAGTCGGAATAGTTTGTTGCCTGAAAAATTTGTTTGGAGATCTTCAAGTGCTTCTGGACATGGTTCTGGGCAACACTATCTAGGTTCTTGCTTGAACAGTGTATTGAATCAGATTACTTTCAGAAGTACCTTCCTGCCATTCTGTGTGATTCTGTGACACTTCACCTTTAGAGCAGTATTAAGAGTTGAATTGTTATCATCTTCTTATAATGAAAACGTTCTGCTCAGCATGAAATACTTTTCAAAGGAAATAGTGTGTACACCTAGAGTTGAAGATGTTCAAAAGCAGGTCTGCAATAATTCCTATCTTATGGTTTCCTGACCAGTAAAATACCAACCTAAAAAACAGACAAAAAACTTCAAGCAGGAAAAAAAAGTCTTTATGAGAACAGACACTAGACTGGGGAGGGGAGCAGAAGACTGTCATAAGGACAAGTTATATTTGAAGATATATGTGAAATAAATGTGAAAAAATTCTTAACTTCCTAATTATAGTAAAATTACCACTGTAGAAACTAAACTGCACATACTGTACACAGAAGATGAAAATAACATCTTCATAAACTAAATATGGATATTTAACATAGAAAATATGTAAGTGCTTTGGAAATTATGTATTTTCTTTGAATTTTTATTCTCCTCAATTATTTTATCCGCTTATGTATTGAGCAATCATACTTATTTTATAATATGTTCAGACTGAACAACATTGTTACCAGAAATGTAAAAATTGAAAAATTATCAACTTTCATTGTTATTAAGTCCAAGTTATGGAACAAACTCTGTACTGGGCTCCTTATTATTTTAATACTACTGAAACTCTGGAAATTCAAGAATACCATTTAATGGTTTGAGAAAAAAAAATAAAAATAAAAATAAAAATAAAGTTTCTAAAAGTTTGAAGTATCACCAAGGAGGCTCTGAAGAATCACTTTGGACTTTACATTTATTAATTTCTTTTTGGTGAGTGTCCTTTTTCACATTATTCTTGTCCTATATTTAGGCTGAATCTTGTCCTGGTAAGTACACATTTTTAGAGCTCCATCACTGCTCCTTCTGATTTCTTTTCTCATAATTTCTTTCATTTCAGTCAGAAGGATGAAAATGTAATCTCCATCCAGGCTGTCAAAAGTTTATTTTCATCAATCGGAATGATATCAACCAGCAAAGCAATGAGGAATCATTTCCCCCTTGGGAAAGTAAGTGTGTTGTTCTTCCTCTTAGCTAGATTCATCTGTGGAAATCCTAAGGTCATTTCCATGTCCATGTCCAGTTTGATGAAACACAGTTGTAGCCTCTGAGTCACAGAAAGATATTTTGTTGTTTTCTTCTTATTTATGTATGTATTTATTTATTTATTTTCTGTCAGTGTTCCATGTTTTATAGAAGTCAGTGTAGCCTTTTTTCTTTGTCATTAAGGCAACTTCAGTGTAAACTCCTTGTTCTAGCTTTTATGACAGCTCAATGAAACCATTAGTTAGAATATGCACATGCGCATAAAATATAATTCATTTGTTAATATGATTCTGTGATTCTGTGATAACCCATCTGTCAATAATCTGTGACATTCCTTTCCCCAGCAGGGCCCTCATGCTTCCATCAAAGTTCCCTCAGATAATTTGGTATTCTCCCTCAATCCCCCATGTTATCTTACAGCGATATTTGTCAGCTGTTCACTCTTACTTCTAATGTCCAGACATTTTTTTCATACCATTTCCAACACTTTCCCACAATCTGTTGTGTTACTAAAACATACAACAGGGACTAGTCATCTATGTGCATACCTTAACAAGAAGCATATTATACAACTGACTTTTATTTAGTGAAAAACAAAATAAAAATCTGGAAAAACCTATTGCTTTCAAGTGTTACGTTCTTGTCGATATCCTAAAAAATATAGCAGAATGTACAGTAAAGAACAAGAAAAGTCACAGTTTAAAATACCTGATATTTAACTCCCGTGTTTGCCTCCTATATGCAGTCTAATAGCATCATATTTAGCATACAAACTCTTTGAGAACTCATCTACTGTGTTTACTTTCTTTTTGAATAGCTGATAATAAAACGGAAAAACTTCACATCACTAGTAGGTAGAGAATAATCATAGAATTATAGAATCATAGAATGGCCTGAATTGAAAAGGACAACAATGGTCATCTAGTTTCAACCCCTCTCCACATGCAGGGTCACCAGCAACTAAACCAGGCTGCCCAGAGTCACATCCAGCCTGGCCTTGAATGCCTCCAGGGATGGGACATGCACCCATATAAAAGTATATAAAAGTATACTTATAACAAAAATGACATTCCAATTCCTTCTCTAAATGTGCTTATTCAGAACCTAAATTCAGAAAATATTTTACTATTGGGGGGGGGGGGGGGGGGGGGGGGAGGAAAGGGGAGGAAGAGTAAAAGCAAGAGATATAATCAAGGTAAGAATGGAGGAGAGAGAAGAAAGCAATAGGCAGAAAAGAACAAGATTGAGATACAGGGAATAAAGAAACTATTGAAGAACAGAATGCCAGTTTCTCAATGTCTGTTTCTTAATATCAGTATATGACTAGCTCCAATGGCAAAATGAATTGTCAGAAATCCACCCTGATTAGAAATCTGGATCATGATATGAGAAATATTTCATGTAATAGACAGATTTCTAACAAAAAAATAGAAGGGGGGGATGAGTGAGGGTAAGTTCAGAAGATATTGTAATCAGAAACTGAGTGCATATATATATATATATATATAAAACTGGGAATAAGCACAATTAATAGAACTATAGAAGTTGTAGAGGAGAAGTAATACAAAATTAGAAAAAAAGAAGGAAATAATTTAATTGCATAAAGTATTTTATTATTTAAAGTTTTAGAAGACGTATTCTAAATTAGCTGAAATTACATCTGGAGTTTACTGAAAGGAAAGCATTTAACTCTAAAGCAGAATATTCTAAAATACAGATCAGGAAAACAAACAAATAAACAAAAAACTGCCCCAATTTCACTAACTAAACTTAAGATCTATATTAAGAACAGGTGAGGAAAAAGTTTTATCTGAAAGAGATGTTATAACAGGAATACATCAAAATAAGGTGTTCAAATTGAGATTTCTTCTCCCTAAACCTGATTTTAAAAGTTTTTAATCTTTAATACTTACTTTTACTAGAAGCAAACCTTTTTTTAACTCTGTCCTTAACATTATTTCACTTTTTTATTGGTGTTGTTTTAAATTATTACTCATTTATTTTCAGATAGGCATGCACAAAATGACAAATTTTTGCAAAAATTATCAAAATTCTTACATTTAATATTGTGTAACGTTTTTTTTCCCAAACATTTCTATGAATTGTCATATCTATTTCTCAAAAGAGCTTTTATTTTCTAAGTCTTTACAGAAGAGCTAGAAGAACCCAGTGAATTATACAGTACAAAGTAGTTATTTTATTTGTTCTTGTTTAAGAGAAATTCTTTCTAAAGAGTGTTAGTTCATACTGGCATACCGAGTGAAAATAACATAAATCACATTCTAAATCAGATAAATTAGATTCTGATTCAGAATAAATCAGTTTTAGATTCAAGTTCTGTAGGTATTCTGTTAGTTGTTGTGAAATCCAGTTCCAAATGTTTGCTATGCTTTTGTATAATCAGTATTCAGGGAGGAATTGAGATAATTTGTTTTCTCTTCATAATGGATATGAACAGTTTTGTTTTGAAAATTTATTCCTTTCTTTCCCATGCAAAAGAGAATGATGTATTAGAGAAATATTTGACTAGTGTCAAAAACCTTTTACAGTGAAGTTAGCATAAAGGCAAGTTTCACTTGAATCACGAAAGCTTGTCTTCCTGAAGACTCCTAATATTTTGGAAATGCAAGTGGATCAAGATCTGCAAAAATATTCATGAACCTTCTTCCTAATCTGTTGCTTGCCTTATTGATCAGATGCTTTTACTGTTATTAGTCAATTTATCACATGTAATCGTAAATAAAATGTTTTGAATATCAAAAATGTTTTGGTTTTTTTTGTTCTAAAATCACACAGAAGGTAAATTCTGATTGGTGCAAAGTTGCTAAAAATTCTGAAACGACAGCATAGCCCACAGAGCTAAGTATAATTATCCAAGTTCTTCAGTACTACTGCCAAGTATATGCCTTCAGATTACAGACATTTACCAAAAGAGCAGGTGTAAGAGAAATTGCGTGCAGTTCCACTATGGCTTTCACTAAAAGGTTCTTGCCAAATGCACCTGTACATCTGTTAGAGTAGTGACGCACGCTGCAATTTTTGTTTGCATTTCCTGTGGTTCTGTCTAGACAGAGAAAAGTTGTTGTTTTTTTTTTTGTTTGTTTGTTTTTTGTTTTTTTAAGATTGCTCATTTATAGATAGAATCTTAAATGTATTTGGCTGGTCAGTCACTTAGCAGCAGTTTTACAGTCTGACAGCTAAAGGAAAGTTGTCAGCAACAAATACTTCCAGGGAAATTTACTGAAAATATTACTTTCTTTTGCCAGACCTCTGAACAGAACTCCACAGGAAGTGCAGAAGAAGCTCACAGCCTGCTATCAGCTAAGATTCTTGAACTGCAGGAGTAAGAGCAATATCAAAACAATTGGAATTTGCTGTGGCTTGGTGGTTCATAAGGGTTTTGTCCAGCGTGCCCTGCAGGAGACAAGAAGGGTTAAATGGCATAGTGACCTGTCTACAAGACCTAATGGTAGTTCATAAACTGTGAATAGTATGACCTGCCACATCTCACTGCTAAGAGACTAGTTAAAGACAAGTTTCGTTATCTGAAGTACATTTATCTAGAGCACATTTTATGGGAAAACAGTTACTTGTTCTTTGAGGAGCTTTCCTATACAGAGGAAGAAAAAGAATGATCACAGTTTTAACCTCCAGACAGGTGTTGTATGAAATTCTTTATCTGAATATCATGTCTTTCAAATTAAGTGACATATTAAAAAACAAAAACAAACAAAAAAAAAACAAATGCAATAGTAGGGCTTAAGATGCTTATTATTATTACCATTACTCGTTTATTGTTCATTTTTGTTTACTTATTTATTTCTATAGGGGTAGTTATGTTTATCTATCTGCATATATTTATTTATGAATAATAATAGAGGAAGAGATCATTATCAGGTTTTATGTTTTACTGATATCTTTGCAGAATAAAGTAGGAGAATTTCCTCGGCTTTGTTGCCAAAGAAAAACATGTTGCACTCAAGAAGCAGAACAGACTGTAGACTAAGCAAGGTATAAATAGTGTTTATTTTTCCTGAATCAAGCATAAGCACACCAAAACAGCATATCCAGCAGAAATGGGTAGGTATTTTGTAGCATAGATAAATCTAAGTGTTTAAATAACATGTAATGGCTAAGAAAAATAACTTAATTGTGCAAAAGGAAAATTTAAAAGCATGTGCCAGTAAGCAAAACCTGAAAGATAAATATATATATATTTGTATATTTATATGTTTTATATTTTTATATTATATTTATATATATATATATATATATATATATACATATATATATATGAATGCAGAAATAGGAAATACACCTGACAAAATAAGAACCACTCAAAATAGTCTGGTCTATGTTAGAGGCAGATATGATCCTTCCATTTTTCAAGGGAAGAGACCAGGAACATAATAATATCATTGGTGAGAAAAATGATGGCAGTGAAAGAGTTCACTCACTTAGCTTCCATTTTTTCTCATAAAAAAATTCTCAAGCCTGACCAATTTAAATTAAATTAATTTTATTAAAACAAATTAAACTGTAATGAAATATTTTGGTATAAAATTATATAAAATAATATGATTTTTATTAAATATTCCTTTTTCTCAACATTCATTTTCCCACATATTGCTACAGCTTGTCTTTCCTTTCAAATGCAAATAATCTTCCAAATTTGCAGTCACTTTCTGTTAACTTTTCCTGAAACATGTAAGTGCAAGTGTTCACTTTTCCTTATAACTTTTCTGAATATTTTCCAATATGAAAACTTCACATGATGGAACATACTGCGTAATGAAATGAAATGTCATCTTCCCCAGTACTCAAAGATTTCATCTACTACGCTTAAAGAAAGGAAAATTGCTTCTTAACAAAACCAAAACTATACATAACAAAACATTCCTATATTCTGATGAATCTGACATTATCTGTGGCATTAGTCAAGTGTCCTGTAAGTGGACAGGCATCACAAGTTTTACAGTCTTTTTAGTTTATACCATTAATAACACTGTCAAATAGTTTAAAAAAGAAACATGACATCCTTATGAAAATTAAAACTGTCACTTGAGAGAAAAAAAAATAAAAACAAAAACAAAAAAAAAATGTGTATTAACAAAAAACATTCTACAACCACACAATCTCCACTTAGATTTAAAGGGCGTATGACATTTGAAGAGTAATGTATTTTTCACCAGTAGCTGTTGGTTTACCAAAGAATGTATTACAAATGCTTTTGATTAAGAAAAGGTACAAAACTCGGAGTACTCCTTTAGTGAACTATATTTGAAATATTTTGGCTTTCACACATATACGATTTTTCCTTTAAATGTCCCCAACTTCTTAATTTAGTGTGCAAAATTAATAAAACTTCAAATACTGCTCACCAGTCATAGACGTGGAGTCTCAATAGCTGACAAAATCAATTTAGTAAATGGAATAAGCTCATCTAGCGCAGTTTATAGTAACCTGCTTTCATTTGGCTTTTATAAACAACTCTCCTCAAACTTTCATCTTTTGTGTAGAGTTGGTTGTATTTAAACTGGATTGGAGAGGCACAGAGAGGAAGGATGACAATGACTGGGACACTGGGGAGCAAACAGCTTCAGAATATTTATTCCATGTATTTTCCATTTCAGTGAAGGAAAATGTAAATGCTGACCCAGCTGAGTTGTCAGTAAAACAGTCCTACTGGATGTATTTACACTGCCAAATAACAAAAGGCTGGGAACAGCTCAGATGATGAGGGGTGACTGTTCATACACACTCTTTAACTGTTAGCTTTTTCCCTAACTATGGTTTAAAGTCTTCAAAATAATTATCTTCAAGGTGAAATATAACATATTTCTGTGTCTAGTCCATCTTAAGACTTATTCTCCAAAGACATTATGGAGAAGACAATGATAGACTTGGCATTTAGATTTTGCTTTCTATTGTTTTCTAACACAGTCCCCAGAGACTTGGTACCATCACATATGCCTATTTGACTCCATCCACACCAAAATGTATGGAGTAAAATCTCTTAGTTTTTTGCTACATTACTCCTGTAAGTCACAAACCTTCCCAAACATGATTTCAGTCCCTATGCTCCAAAGATAACACAAAAATAAGAGCATGTCAGAAATACAAAAACTGGGAAAAGAGGAGTGCTAGAGATTGAGAATTAAGAAGATTAAAAGATATAGTTAGTCTTCATAAAAGACTAAGCAGGGCGGAAAGAAAATAGATTTTAGAAGCTAATCTACAAGTCTGCTAATTCTAGATTTTATTTATTTCATTTGTTTATTTATTTATTTTTGTAATATAGATACAGACTGTTGAACTAAGCATATAGAAAATGAACATTATTCCAAGAAAAATAAAATAGTAATTTGATGAGTTATTGTTGTCAACATGACAAGTCAGTTAAAATTGGACAAATGCAATTGTTATCATTCAACTTTAATAAGAGATAATTCTCCTAAAAATTGAAGTATAAAATTAATTATTTGAAGAAGGTTAAAGGGCAAATGGAGAAGAAAATATGATCAAGACCAAAATGTTAGTTATATGAAAAGATAGACTTGTAACAATTATTTTCTATATTTTTATCAAAGAGATAAAAAAAAGAAGAGATAAAAAAAAAAAAAAAAAAAAAAAAGTGGAAAGATGCTTACACTTATAAATGACTCTTCCATACTGGAACAGTTTATTTCGTAATAAACTTTGACATACTCTGTAGCTATATGCATTGGGTTCTGAATAAAGTTGATGATGAAATTACTGCTGTTTTTATACATGGTTAACACTGCACAAATAAGGATTTCTTCACTTTCAGCAACTGTTAAACTCTATTTCTGCCTTGCGTATGCAGGGAACAGCCTACTCCCAGAAATCAGCTGACAGCGTTGAAGCAGCATTCAGGGATCACACTTCAGGCTGTGGACATACCTCCAGGGGGGTCATCCCTTCCTGCAAGTGAGTTTGCAGGGTGTCAGGAGCAGCAAGGGGTCTCACGTAGCTGTGGTAGCAGCATCTCATAAAAAAAGAGATCTCTCTGCAGCTGGGGAGTTTTTCTCAGAGAGAAATATTATATTGATGATATTTTTTTTCCTTTACAGACAATACTGCATAAAATCCACTCTCCTGAAAATTTAAAACAAATGGAAGAAAAAATCTATAAATAACATGATCCTCACAATTTAAGAAAGCAGTGATTTGCTAGTATAATATTATCCTTTAAAAATTTTGCCACCTGAGGTTGACATTTTGAGAGAACAGCTCCTCAAGTTTTTACTATCTATCTGATCACAGACCAACACAAACCTTAAATAAGAACATACATGACATCTCACATCTACTGGAGAAATTGATTCTCCCTTTCCTTCTTGCTCCACAGAATATATATCCTCATGTTTGAAGACAGAGAATTGTGTTCAGATTTTATCTATACTATAATAATGATATTGATGAACACTTTCAGTATCATAAAAGCATTACACTTGCACATTAGTCTCCATGCCACATATATGTCATATAAATGAGTCAGGCTCTTTCAAAGAAATTATATCTTTTTTTTTCCTGAGACATGATGAAATATTTTTTGTTGAACTGAGACAAGAACAAAGATGTTTTGGTAGATAATGGTGTAGAAACAATGTCAGTTGCTGTTGATAGCTAAGGAAAACAAGTGTTTGAACTTTACTCCTTCCTTTCCATATTATATGTGGAAGCATTTACCATGAATTCATGAGCTGAGTAACAGTGCAGTCCTTGAACGCAGTAATTGATAATTATTTATTTAAAATATAAATCTGTAATCATTACACTCAATACCTGTTGAATAAAACTAATTATTAATAATAAATATCAACAGATACATCCACACATCCTATCCCTGATTCTAAACTGCAAGCTGTTTACTTTGAAGACAGTAAATTATATTAATTAAGATTAAAGGCTGATGTTATTAGGCTCAGCTAAACAACCTCAACCTAGTGAAGCATTTTTTTGTTACTTAGAAAACTGCATTAAGGATAGATAGATGTGAATATATGTGTGAAATTTTGTAAACCCTTCGGGGAATTATATGCCCTGATCAATAAAATATCACTTTAAGTCCATTTCATTTTTAGGATCTAAATTAATGTAAAAAATCTCTATCTTTTCATCTTAGACTACAGCATGAAACAGAACACTATACTAAGACCCCCGTGCAAACTCCTTATGGGCTGATTTATAAATAGAATGCAGCATATCATAAAGTGATATACTGTATCTTTAAAATGGAATATATACATTACAATTACAATAGCACAACTAATAAGCCTTGTTCTCAACACGGTGGTGTAGTATCATGCTGGTATAAGTGCCGCAGACATAGCACTTAATGTTCTGAATCATAGAACCATAGAACCATAGAATAGCTTGGGTTGGAAGGGACCTCAAGGGTCATCAAGTTCCAACACCCCCTGCCACAGGCAGGGCCACCAACCTTTGAAATTAGTTAAGCCAGTGCAGCTTGATGCAGACATGCTTTACTTCAACTAATCCTATCCTATTTCCCTTTCTTGCATGTCTTAATTCTCCTACCTCACAGAATTGGTACCTATGCTAATATATGCTGTCAAAATAAAAATGCTGACTTGCAAAAACTGTGCCAATGATTCACACAGACGTAGCATCATTTCTTGTGTGTGATAGTAGATTTTATTTTCATAGTGATGAATCATGGAATCAAAACCATTAGTGATTTTGCTGAACAGAATAGGAATGAAGATAAGGCAAACGATACATACATTCTCTACTGTGATAAAGTGACAAAGAAATGTAGAATATTTTCTGTTAATGTAATGAATGAATGTTAAAGATTTTCACCTTTATGCTGTAGATTTTTCCCAAATAAAAATGTGATTGAAAATTAAAAGCTTTTCACATACAAGAAATTTAATGTGAGTCATAATTCCCATGTCGGCCAATTAATTTTTTTTTTTTTTTTTTTAAGCAGGACTTTTATGTCGGTATTAATAGCTTCCTTTCACCTTGCTACAGCAGTGTAAATTATGCACCCAGACCAATGGAAAAAGGAAAACAGTAGACTTCTAAGTCATTCTCACCACTTCTAATTCAGTTTGTATTCAATAACGAATTCAAAGTGGAATCATATACTTCTTTTCTAACTCTACCTTAATTTATACATACATAGCCCAGCTCTATACTAGGTATGGTATAACTGACAAAATTATGAGGTGATAGCTGTCTGTTAACTCTGACACTCCTCATGTTTTGTCATTTTCTGTAACAATCTTATTCCTTATAGAAGATAACACAGAATTTTGAATCCACATTAAGATAAAGAGTTTGGGTATGTGACGTTTCCTGTATATTGAAAAGCTGACACCACTGTGACACTATTTGACACTTTTTAATTTGTGCTTTACCAATATAATGTCCAAAGTTAGAGTTGTGTTGAACTTTGTTTTTTCTTACCTATTACTATAAGCTGCTCTCAAACTAAATTAATCTGGAAGATTTTGTCATTTATACCAGTAACCAAGAAGATGAGTAAAGTTTCTCAACATCACAAATGTTATACGAGATAAAGTCAATATTCCGTATATTTTTTTCATTATTTATATCTCAAGCATAGTACATTTAGAAAAGGAAATAGCAGCAATAATAAATTTACTTTAAATTTTTAAGTATAAATCAAAACAAAAGAGCTTGTCCAAAAAAAAAAAAAAAAAAAAAAAAAAAGCTATTAAAACAGGATTTTGTTCATATGAAGTAAGTGGACCTACTTCACTTTGAGCTTAAATTCTTCAGTGACTGAAATTAATGGAAGAGTGACAGAGATAAAATGTCTAATGCTGGTTAAAGATTTGGATACAAAACACTATTTCAGGTAAGACGGCAGAAAGATTCAATTTTACTGTTACATTAATTGACAAACTAAATTTTTAAAATACAATAACTAAGTAATTATTTCTTTGATTGAAATGTTCTGTGCAGTATTTCTACATGAATTATCTTCTTCTGGCTGTTCAAGACAAATGGAAACATGAATTAGTAGTAACTAACTTAGAAATGTTGACATAATCCAAGTTTTCTACTCTTACTGTGTAATACAATTTAAAATAAATCAATAGTCAGGTTCCAGAATGTGTCATGAAGTATGTGCAACAGAGGATATGACCCAAATCTAGGAAAACAGTTAACTGACATCACACCAGTAAGCACTGGTGCACTATATATTCTACAAAAAACGCCATCTTATCAAGTGGGAACATTCTCTTAAATAGATAGAAAAGTGGAAGGCTTGTCATCAGTTCAATTTAGCCTTTATTTGAAACTAACAGCTACAATTGCTAATATCAACATTAAGGTTAAAATAGCTGAGTTTTACCTTCGTTATGCTCTCAGTATTCAGATCTTTTCTTCAGACAAAATATTAACTTCAGACAATATTCAGACAAAATTTTTATCAACATATTTTACAGGCTTTGTGAAAAGTAACAGAAAATTCTCTGACTAAAATTTCAGTTCTAATATAATTTCATGGACAAAAAATTGTTCTATATAACACAGTGTTTGATTGTTTCCGTGCCTGATATATTTTGATATTAAGTTTTGTCTCACAAAATTAGAACAGAATTATTTGAATAGCTGAACTTAATTACGTATAATTCATAAGTATTGCATATTTAACAGTGTCTTGCGTATGTTTCTTTACATTTTTGTATTTTGAGCCTTTATATAAATTTCATTCTTCAGGAATTATATCTGAAGCTGTCACATGAAGAATAAAAAGAATACTTTTTATTAAGTAGATTCCTGCCGGATTACCCTCCTGCTTTCAAGATGTATAATTTAATCAGCAATGTTATTTTCTTCTAATGGAAATGATGAAAGCCTACAACTATTGATTTTACATAATGATGCATAGTAAAGATAATTGTTAATATATTATTAATACAATATAAGGTAAATAGAATATAATAATATCATATATAATGATAATAATGATGATGATGATGAGTCAGAATAAAAGCAAAGGCCAGTAAGACCGATATTTTCATGGGAGTCTGCTACAGGCCACCCAACCAGGATGAAGAGGTGGACAAGTAACTTTATAGACAATTGGGTGAGGTCTCAAGATCACTCCCCTTTGTTCTTTTGGGGGACTTCAACTTTCCAGACATCTGCTGGATTTACAATACAGCAGACAGGGAACAGTCTTGGAGGTTCCTAGAGTGTGCGGGAAATAACTTCCTGACACAGCTGGTGAAGGAGCCAACAAGGGGAAGCAAAATCCTAGACCTGCTCTTTGTTAACAGAGAAGGTCTTGTGGGGGATGTAAAGGTTGGAGGCTGTCTGGGGCATAGTGATCATGAGATGCTAGATTTCTCAATCCTTGTTGAACTGCATAGTGGTGTCAGCAGACCTGCCACCTTGGACTTCCAGAGGGCAAGCTTTAACCTCTTTAGGACTATGGTTGAGAGGGTACCTTAGGAAGTAGTTTTGGAGGTCATGGAAGCCCAGGAAGGCTGGGAATACTTTAAGGAAAAAATTTGAAAGGTGCAGGAGATGGCCATCCCCAAGTCATGGAAGACGAGCCGATGGGCTGAACAGAGACTTTTGGCTGGAACTGAAGAGCAAAAGGAAAATTTATGGTCTATGGAAAAGAGGGAAAGCTACTTAGGATGATTACAGATATGTAGTGGAGCTGTGCATGGAGAAAATTAGAAAAGCCAAAGCCCAGCTAGAACTGAACTTCGCTACTAAGGTAAATGACAAAAATAAATATTTTTATAAATACACCAACAGCAAGAGGAGGGCTAGGAAGAATCTCCATCCATTGTTGGATGCTGAAGGCAACCTGGTGACCAAGGATCAGGATAAGGCTGAGGTACTTAATGCCTTCCTTGCCTCAGTCTTTAATAGTAAGACTTGTTACTCCCTGGGGACACAGCCTCATGTTCTGGTAGGAATAGGGAACAGAATAGGCTTTGCATAAACCACAATGAAATGTTTTTGGGCCTGCTCTGAAAGCTGGATGCTCACAAGTCCATGGTGCCGGATGGATTGCACCCTAGAGTGCTGAGGGAGTTGGCAGATGTGGTTGCCAAGCCTCTCTCCATCACTCTTTGGCAGTCCTGACTAACCAGAAATGTCCCAGCAGACTGGAAGCAGACTGAAGACTGGCAAATGTGATGCCCATCTTCAAAAAGGGCCAGAAAGATGATCCTGGTAGCTACAGATCTATCAGTCTCACCTCAGTGCCTGGGAAGGTTATGGAACGGATAATCTCAGGAGCCATCATGGACCAGCTAAAGGTCAGCCAGGGGATCAGGCCCAGTCAGCATGGGTTTGTGAAAGGTAGATCCTGTCTGACAAATCTGATTTCATTCTATGACAAGGTGACCTGCTTAGTGGATGAGGGTAAGACTGTCAATGTGGACTACCTGTAATTCAATAAAGCCTTTGACACTGTCCCCCACAACATTCTCATGGAATAGCTGGCTGCCTTCAGTTTGGATGGGCATACGCTCCACTGGGTGAAACACTAGCTGGATGGCTGGGCCCAAAGAGTTGTGGTCAATGGAATCAAATCCAGCTGGTGGCCAGTCGCGAGTGGGGTCCTCCAGGGCTCGGTACTGATGCTGCTGCTATTTAACATCTTTATTAACGATCTTGATGAGGGGATTGAGTACACCCTCAGTAAGTTTGCGGATGACACTAAGTTGGGAGGGAGTGTTGATCTGCCTGAGGGGAGAAAGGCACTGCAGAGGGACCTGGATAGACTGGATCGATGGGCCAAGGTTAATGGCATGAGTTTCAATAAGGCCAAGTGTCAGGTCCTGCATTTTTGTCACAACAACCCCAGGCAACTCCACAGGCATGGGGAAGAGTGGCTGGAAAGCTACCTGATGGAAAGGGACCTTGGTGTACTGATGGACAGTCAGCTGAATATGAGACAGCAGTGTGTCCAGGTGGCCCAGAAGGTCAATGGCATCCTGACTTGTATCAGGAATGGCGTGGTGACTAGGTGACTAGGTGCAGGACTAGGAAAGTAATCCTGCCCCTGTACTCGGTATTGGTGAGGCCTCACCTCGAGTACTGTGTTCAGTTCTGGGCACCTCAGTACAGAAAGGACATGGAGGTGCTGGAGCAGGTCCAAAGAAGGACAACAAGGCTTGTGAAGGGCTTGGAGAATATGCCCTATGAGGAAAGACTGAAGGAACTGGGGCTGTTTAATCTGGGGAAAAGGAGGCTGAGGGGAGATCTTATTACTCTTTTCCAATATCTGAAAGGTGCTTACAGTGAGAGTGGGGTTGGTCTCTTCTCACTGGTGAGAGGTGACAGGACTAGGGCAAATGGCCTCAAGTTGCACCAGGGTAAGGTTAGTTTGGTTATCAGGAAAAAACTTCTCTACAGAAAGGTTTGTTAAGTACTGGAATAGTCTCCCCAGGGAGGTGGTTGAGTCACCGTCCCTGAATGTCTTTAAAAATTGTTTGGATGTGGTGCTCAGGGCCATGATTTAGAAGAGGGTTGTTAGAGTTAGGGTAGTATTGTTAGGTTATGGTTAGACTCGATAATCTTTAAGGTCTTTTCCAACATGAGCAATTGTATGATTCTATAATTCTGTAAATAAAGATCTTGTTTACACTGCAGAATCATGCAATCATGTAGATGTTGTCATATGGAATAGCATGTATTTATGAAAAAGTGGTATTGAATTTTCAGTTGACTATAATTGAAATTGAGCAAAGAATAAATATTTACCATGTATTTCACATCTATATTTTACATAACATAAACATTAGTTTTGAAAACTATTGTAGAAATAAGATTTATTCCCTGGAAACAACAGATCTGAAAGTCTAATTTGGATGTGTCAAGTATTTGATGCAGTAATTTTAACAGGAAACAAACTGCAATAACAACAAAATCTAATATTTCTGAATGTAGAAGAAAAATGTATTTTTTAGGACAAATAAACTTCTTTTTTCAAACATGATGCAGATGATGTACCAAAATGGATGCAAAACATAGAATATGAGGACTCTGAAATCAGTGTCTCATATTATATTATTGTCACGGAGTTATCTAGATCAATCTATGTCCTTGACAGGGGGGCAGTAGGCCTGTGGGTCCCCTGACCCCAAAAATGGGACAGGAAAAGGGAAAGGGGTAGGGAGATGGGAGCTGGGCTCAAGGAAACAAACAGGGCAGCAGCAAAGAAAGGAGGAAAACTTATTTTACTATGATATCAGAATGCAAGATAACACAGTATAATACAATCTAATTGAAATTGAGGCTAATAAATCAAGTGAAATAAGAGAGAGAGAGGTTTCCGAAGACTGAGAAGCCTACTTTGAAATTGAAGGTGCATGGCTTGGAAGCACACCTACACCTGCTGTCAGGCAGTGAGAGAGAGAGCTAGCATCACTTCTGTGATGTATTTTCCTCTTTGACTGTGAGGTCCTCTGGGACATGTAGTTCTTATTCTCTGTGCTCCACATGATGTTATGGTGTGGAATACCAACAGCAAAAAATTACAAAACCATGACAATTATGTTGGCCCATGATATCAGAGATTGGTGGTATAGCTCTAGAGGTTGAACCTTCTCTCCAGTATTCCATTAGATTTTGTTGAAATGTGATAGATGGCAGCACAGGGGAAACTTGACATAATGGCATTTGATATAGATGCATATGAAGCAAAGGTGTGTAACTGAATTTCTCCATGAGAGAAAAATTGCACCCTTTGACATTCATTGACAACTACTGAATGCTTATGGAAATGAAACTGCTGTAGTTTTCATGGAAATAAATAGGAGGCATTACTTTAGGAGCAATCTACCTTTACATATGACTAAGAGACTAGAAGTAAATCAAAAGCAACTTCTTCCCTTTCCACTTTCTTCTTCCTCCTTCCTTTGAGTACTGCAGAAAAAAAAAGGAAAAGAGGACTGTAGTCAGTTTGTAATACTTCATCTCTGACACTTCATTTTTGCTCTCTTCTGCTCCAGCATAGGGTCCCTTAAATGAAATGTAGTCCTTCCTGGATTGATTCTACATGATCTTCTTATGCTTTACAGTTCTTCCAGAACTGCTCCAATATATGTCTGTACCACAAGGTCCGTCCTTCAGGTAGTCATGCCGATTGCTCCAGAATGTGTCATCATGTGTGGCAGCTCCTTCAGACTTCCTGCTCCAACTCCAGTTCTTTTCCACAGGCTGCAGCTCTGGCCCAAGACCTGCTCCTGTGGGGGCTCTCCATGGGCTACAGCCTCCTTCAAGCCACATCCACAGCTACATCACAGGCTCCTGCATGGACTACACATAGACATCTGTTCCACATGGCATCCCATGAGCTGCAGGGAGACAGCCTTCTCCACCATGGTCTTCCCTTTGGGCTGCAGGGGAACTTCTGCTGCATAAATGGAGTACCTTCAGCCCTGCTCCTGCACTGATTTCGATGTCTGTCAGGAAGGTTTCTAACACGTCTTCTCTCTCCTCTCTTACAGATGCTGTTCTGCAGCTGCTTTATTCCTTCCTTAAATCTACTCTCCCAGAGGCACAATAAGCATCACCCACTGGCTCAGTTGTGGTCACTGGTATATCCTTTTTGGAGCCAAATGGAGCTGGTTCTTATTTAACACCTTCTGGGCTCTTCTCTTCCCACAGAGGCCAGTCACTATCTAAATCTTGTCATATAAACCCACACAAAGTCATACAAATTTTGTATGAGTTATTTATTAACATAACTCTTTGCAACATGTTTTCTATAGGCAGTAGTCTAAGATCCATCATGCTGTTGATTTCTGATAATATGCTTAACATTAAATTGTGTATCACGTGTTAGTAGTAGTAGCTCCACCTGGATTTGGAAGTCTGGTCCTTAGCTAATGAGCTAAGCATCTAAGTTTGAGAAGCTGTGAAGTATATATAAAACCATTAGCGATGTGATACAAGGCAAAAATGTATTGGTAACTCCATTATTTACAAATCAAGAAATCGTGAAAGATGATGTTTTTATTTTTAGTTTCTATTTCTTAGCTGTCATTTTTGTACAATTCAGTCTGAACACAGAAATTATTCACTTGACTTTTAAGGATATTTTTTTTACACAAATAAATGTTTTTGAAGTAAGATCTAATTTTGGAATATCAACTGAAAATCAGCAAAATAACAAAAGAATTAGACTACAATGGGAAGAGCTTGTAAAACAACAAAAGGCAGAAAACTGAAAAAAAAGTGAAAATGTGTCCTTTTTTAGAAGACTTAAATGTATATATACTATTAAAATAATAAGAATATTAAAATACACATCTATATTAAAACATTAAATATATTAAAATAAGAAAATAAAATTTATAATTGATTTTCAATATTATCCAATGCTGTAATTTTCCCAGCTGGATTCAAATACTTTCAGAATACTGTCGGGACTTATCGACAGGTGTTTAAACTAGGTATGAAGGGGAGGGAGATAAAATGAGGGACACTGGGTCTGAGGTGGCAGTTCAAGGCTTAAAACAAAGCTTGATGGGTGGAGACAATGGAGCCCAAGGGCATGAAGAGGTGTGGGGAGATGCTGCTTCTCTTAAGTGCCTGAATACTAACGCGTGTAGCATGGGAAATAAACAGGAAGAGTAGGAGATCTGCATGTGGTTGCAAGGCCATGATCTCATTAAGATCATGGAGACATGGTGGGACAGCTCGCACGACTGGAATGTTGTCGTGGAGGGCTATGTGCTTTTTAGGAAAGATGGACTGGCAAGGCGGGGTGGTGGAGTTGCTCTTTATGTGAGAGAGCAGCTAGATTGTACTGAACTCCACCTGGGGGAGAGTGATGGAGCAGTGGAGAGCTTGTGGGTGAGAATCAAGGGGCAGGCTGGTAAGGGTGACACTGTGGTGGGTGTGTACTACAGGCCCCCTGATCAGGAGGAGGAGGTAGATGAGGCCTTCTGTAAGCAACTGGGAAAGTAGTGTCACGCTCCCAGTCGCTGGTACTTATGGGGAACTTCAATTATCCAGATATTTGCTGGATGACCAACATGGCCAGGCATGCACGGTCCAGACGATTCTTGCAATGCGTTGAAGACAACTTTCTGATGCAGGTGGTGGAGGAACCGATGCGGGGTGGGGCATTACTGGACCTCATTCTTACCAACAAGGAAGGACTTGTTAAGGAAGTAAAGGTCGGGGGCAGCTTGGGTTGTAGCGACCACGAGATGGTAGAGTTTAAGATCCTGAGCAGAGGAAGCAAAGCAAAAAGTAGGATTGCTACCCTGGACTGTAGGAGAGCAAACTTTGATCTCTTCTGGGACCTACTTGGGGCTATCCCGTGGGCCAGGGTATTAGAAGGTATGGGGGCCTGTGAGAGCTGGTCAGCATTTAAACAGCTCTTCTTCCAAGCTCAGGATCAGTGCGTCCCTGTGGCTAAGAAATCAGGAAAGGGTGGCAGTAGACCCATATGGATGAGCAAGGAGCTCATGCGCAAACACAAAGGGAAGTAGAAAGTTCATGAAATGAGGAAAAAGGGTCTGACCACTTGGGAAGAATGTAAGAATGTAGTCAGGGCCTGTAGGGACGTGATGAGGAAGGCCAAAGCCAACCTGAAGTTGAATCCAGCTAAAGGGATAAAGGATAATAAAAAAGGCTTTTTAAAGTACGTTAACAGCAAAAGGAAGGTCAGGGAGAATGTGGGCCCCATATTAAGTGAGGGGGCGTTCTGGTAACAGGGGATGCTGAGAAGGCGGAAATACTGAACGCCTTCTTTGCTTCTGTATTTAGTGAAAAGGCTCTCCCTCAGGAATCCCAAACCTTGGAGGTTAATGAGAGAGTCTGGGGAATGGGAGACTTCCCTTTTCCCAGGGAAAGGGAAGAGGTGGTCCATGAGTGCCTAGGAAACACTAAGGTCCATAAATCCATGGGACCTGATGGGGTGCATCCACGGGTGCTGAGAGAGCTGGTGGAGGTCATTGCTGAGCCGCTCTCTGTAATCTTTCAGAGGTCTTGGAGAACTGGGGAGGTGCCTGATGACTGGAGGACAGCCAGTGTCACTCCGGTCTTCAAAAAGGGCAGGAAGGAGGACCCAGGTAATTGTAGGCCGGTCAGCCTCACCTCTGTCCCAGGGAAGGTGATGGAACAGCTTGTGCTGGATGCCATCTCCAGACAACTGGGAGAAAAGGAAGTTATCAGGAGTACCCAGCGTGGGTTCACCAAGGGGAGGTTGTGCTCGACCAACCTGGTGGCCTTCTATGAAGTTGTCACTGGCTGGGTGGATGGGGGGAGAGCAGTAGACGTAGTCTACCTTGATTTCAGTAAGGCTTTGGATACAGTCCCCCATGACATCCTTATAACAAAGTGAGGAAGTACAGGATAGATGAGTGGACAGTGAGGTGGGTTGAGAACTGGCTGACTGGCAGAGTGCAGAGGGTCGTCGTTGGCGGTGGAGTGTCTGACTGGAGGCCTGTAACTAGTGGCGTCCCCCAGGGGTCTGTGCTGAGTCCGGTCTTGTTCAACATCTTCATCAATGACCTTGATGAGGGGATAGTGGCCACCCTCAGCAAGTTTGCTGATGATACAAAGTTGGGTGGATTGGCTGACATGCCTGAAGGCTGGAGGCTGCCATTCAGCAAGACCTGGACAGGCTGGAGAGTTGGGCAGCAAGAAATAGGATGAGGTTTAACAAAAGCCAGTGTAGAGTCTTGCACCTAGGGAGGAATAATTGCATGCACCAGTACAGGCTGGGGGATGACCTGCTGGAGAGGAGCTCTGCAGAGAGGGACCTGGGTGTCCTGGTGGATGACAGGTTGGCCATGAGCCAGCAGTGTACCCTCGTGGCCAAAAGGGCCAATGGCATTCTGGGGTGCATTAAAAAGAGCATGGCCAGCAGGTAGAGGGAGGTGATCCTCCCCCTCTACTCTGCCCTGGTAAGGTCTCATCTGGAGTACTGTGTCCAGTACTCCAGTACTGTGTCTGGGCTCCCCAGTGTAAAAAAGACAGGGATCTCTTGGAAAGAGTCCAGCGGAGGGCCACAAAGATGATGAAGGGCCTGGAGCATCTCCCCTATGAGGAACGACTAAGTGAACTGGGTCCGTTTAGCCTTGAGAAAAGAAGGCTGACAGGGGATTTGATCCAGGTTTATAAATACCTGATGTGTGGGGGCCATAGTGGTGAGGCCGGACTCTTTTCAGTAGTGCGTGGGGACAGGACAAGGGGAAATGGGATGAAGCTAGAGCATAGGAAGTTCTGCACGAATGTGCACAAGAACTTCTTTACGGTGAGGGTGACGGAGCACTGGAACAGGCTGCCCAGGGGGGTTGTGGAGTCTCATTCTCTGGAGGTATTCAAGACCCTCCTGGACGCCTACCTGTGCAACCTAGTGTAGGGAACCTGCTTTGGCAGAGGGGTTGGACTCGGTGATCTCTAGAGGAGCCTTCCAACCCCTACAATTCTGCAATTCGGTGATTCTGTAATAACTTTAGAAGTGCAATTTCTTAAACATAGACTAGTCTACATCAACGCAGGAGTGTGAAATGTAGACATAAGATGTTATCAAGCCAGGAATAAATGACTTTATTATTCTCACAAATATGTTAAAATATTTTTATAATCTGAGGTATCATTTGACTTGAATACCTTAGCATTTTTAATATAATTATCCTTACAGAAATTGTGCTAAACAAGAAATGATTATTGACTATATCTAAGAGCTTGGGAACTGAGGGGCAGAAAGCTTAAAGATTTGCCTAGAAGGATATATGTGTCTAGTTAGGTATAGTTGTAGTTAAGGTTACCAAACTTAATCGCTGATTGCTATCATATCAAAGAAGGAGGGTTTTTTAATATGTTAGGGTATGACAGGCATTTCTTCATTGTCACAGTTGCACCGTTTCTCAATCAAGAAGTGGTAGCTAACACTGAATTCTTAAGTTACTATGAAGCAGTGACTGTGAGATCTCACTCTGCTTGTCTTGGTGCAAAGTCCTTCAGATGGGTGCAAATCATTTATTTTTGTTACCTGATTCAACCTTGAAACAGAGTGAAAAATCCCTGAAAAATGGCTCTTGTTTCAGCTTGAATCTCTATCATCCTTCTTTAGAATATCAGTGTTGTTCCATGCTTCTCGTATTTGTTTTTCCTTTCTTGATACCTGATCACAATGTAACTGTGAACAATGTAATTATTTTTAGACTGGATTTGAATCTACGGTTTCATTTTCTACTGGTTTCCCACTGTTTTCAGATAAAGCACAAAATATCATTTCACTTCAATGGTTGGCAACAAATCTATGATAAATTTCAGAAGCACTGGATGTATTAGAAACACATGTAGGACATTTATTCTTTGCACGTTTAGAAAATGTATGCTGATTCTATGCTAAACCTTTAAGTAAATAAAGCATAATTTTCACAAATATAATATAAATGTTTTTCCTTTCTAATGCAATTAAACAGCATTTGTTACACACCAAGGGACACTGACACTCACCAGCTGAGCCAAATGCTTGAGGGAAAATTTCTAGTCAGCTCACAAACTGACTCTCAGAGGTGTGGGCAAGAAAATCACAACAGAGAGTGAATAGACAGCACAGCTCACCATGACATTTAAAATTGCAAATAGTGACAAACTATGTTGCCAGGCATCCAATATGTGACTTAATTGTCATCAAGTACAGGATACACTAACATGGCATTTACTGCAAATAAATGAAGATGTGAGATTTGGACTAATCTCAGGTGTCATCAGTGGGGAATCTAGAGTTTGGTGTTGCTTCTCAAGTCAGAATTTCTATGTTACAAGGTCAGTATTTTCTCATTTCCTTGCTTGCCAGCTCTTCACTGGGATGTTTTGGAGCTTATAATATCTTCAAAGAACAATACCTCCTGTTAACTATATAAAACCCATTTGTGCATTTGTGATCTGCTAGGAAAATATATATACATATATATATATATTTAGAAATCTCAGTGTATGACAGAGAAGAGACAAGAGGAAGCAGGAGAGAAAAGAGAAGAAATAAAAAGAGAAGGCAAGACAAAAGATGAAAGGTTGGATAACTAATGTTTTAGACCTAATGATTGCAGTAGGATAATTTCAATGCCATTCTGCACTTAACTCAAAACAGAAAAACAATTTTTATCTAGAGATTCTCTTGTAGATCAAATCATACCAACAATCCGGAGGTTGATTTCCACCAACAGCAGATGCATTTCTTACACTGAAACGAGTAAATTATTAATTGAATTAGAAGGAGAGAGAGATTACAGGAAGAATTCAGCTCACTCACCTTTCATATTATTCTGATTTAGGCAGAATGTGTTATCTAAGTTTTTCTATTATTTATGGCTACCTGATCTTTGCTGCATATAATATTTTTCAGTCTCAGTAGGCAAAGTTCTATAGGCACCTATTCACAGTTTACTAGACATGTTCATAAACATTCCTTTCCAAAAAAGTGGATGACTAAGAGTAACTTTTATTCGAAGATGATAGACTGGATATTTCATTCCTGGAAAAACTAATCCATTGGATATTCTTAAACCATGACTCAAATAAATGATAGCATTAGATTCAGAGCACAAAAATGTCATTTTCTTACATACAGTTGAGTTCTTTTATGCTGAGTTCAAGTACACTCATATGAAATAGAACTGTTAGTTTTCTTTTAATATCCTGACGTTTTAATTTACAATTTCACTTGTTAGAGAATATCCTACTCAAATCACAAAACGTATGTGGAAGTATTCTATGTTAAAGTGAGCAAAGATTCTATTTTCCATCTTTCTTATTGAAGAAAGGACGCAGGTCTTGACTATGGGAGAGATTCCTACCTCCTTGGCTCACAGAGAGAGCCAAATTACTAGTGTATAAACATAATTACAGGTTGTGCATTTTGATTCAGGCAATACGTATGGGCTGGCTGCTGAGTGGGTAGGGGACTCAGTGACAGATAATAGAAAAATTCAAGGTACACAATACCTTTTTCATCTCATTTTTTAATGTAGGGAAATCTGTTGACTATTGAAATTCCAGGTCCCTGAATATAGTTGGAGAGTCTGGAGCAACTAAAACTTACCCTTCTGTAATGCAAAAGTGACCAGAACTTCTGCATAATATTTAGCAATCCCAAAGAAAGTACATGGAGTCAAATATATATTCATAAGTTTAATAGAGAGGAACGTACATTACCAGAGGCAGCCAGCAGGTAGCATCTCTGCCAAATCCTCAGTACCAGTGGTGGCTGTCTGGTAGCGTCCCCCCTGGGATTACCTTCAGCAGGTATCGGATGTGGCAGGCTGGCAACATGCTGAGCAATCTCTCAGTATCATGGCCATATATGTAACAGTGGGAGACTAAAGCATCATGTATCAGGATAAGCAAGGTCACTCACAGAAAGTAAGTATACTTAGGTACAGCTGCTGAGCAGTTTCTCGCAAAAAATAATAATAATAATAAAAAAATAATAAAATGCTACTTCTAGCTACATGCAAAAGTTAGAGGCAGTTTACTTGTGTTCAAGAGCTGACACCAGCCCTTTCTTATGGGTTGGTCAACAGTTCAGTCTGTGATCTGTATGTTTCCACACACCTTACAGTAGAGAAATATAGGAAATCTTTGAACAGACTGTGCATACATATTCACAGATATCCACAAACTCTGGAGGTCATGGGGACTGGAGAACAAATGATCCATGGAACTTAATCCCTGAGATCATGGTGGGGCAAATAACCTTTCAAAACATTTTGAAGAAAATGAAAGCCAAGAAGGTGAAAGGGAGTAATCAGTATGGATTTACACAGGGTAAATCACACCTGACCAACCTGACAGCCTTCTACCATGAACCCATTGCTCAGGGCATGAGGAGAAAGTAATTACTATTGTTTCTCTCAATGTAAGCAAGACTTTTGAAATTGGTTTCTTCATAGCCAAACCTGATAAATAAATGGGCAGTGAGTTGGACTGAAATCTGTTTCAAATTCCAGGCTTAAAGAGTTGTGATCATCAGCAGAACCCAACTGGAAGACAGACACTAGTGTAGACTCAAGGGTCAGTAATAGGAACAATACCTTTTACATTTTTATCAAGAATCTAAATAATGGGACAGCGTGTATACTCAGCAACTTTGCAGATGATACAAAACTGAAAAGACTGGTTCATATATCAAAAGATTTTAAAGATTCAGAAAAATATTGATAGGCTTGAAAAATGAACCTAACAGGAATCTCATGAAAGTTCATGTGCAAAGTGCTGGCTCTACTGAGGAAACTACCCCAGAACTGTTTTAATGCGGTGAATAGATCTCTGAATTGAATAAAATGCATTTTTAAATGATTTCAAAGTACAGTGGTATTGCAAAGTCTTGTCATTGCTAAAACTTGCTGCTTGAAGCTTTGTGATATTTTTTATCTTAAAAACATTCATGATATGTCTGGGAGGCAGTTTCATTAGTATCATGTGCTTAACATTGGGTAACTGACCCTAGAGTCATAGAATATCCCAAGTTGGAAGGGACCTGTAAGGATGACAGATTCCAACTCCTGGCTCCATATGGAGCTACCCAAAAATCAGACTATGTGTCTGAAAGTGTCATCCAGACACTTCTTGAACTCCAGAAAGCTCAGTGCCATGACCATTTCCCTGGGGATCCTGTTCGAAGGCCCAGCTACATTCTTGGTGAAGAACCTTTTCCTCACACCCAACCTGAACCTCTCCTGTCCCAGATTCATACTGTTCCTTTGGTTCTACCACTGGACACCAAAGAGATCAGCACCTGCCCTTCCCCTCATCCTTTTGAGGAAGTTGTAGGCCATGATGAGATCTCCCCTCAGTTTCCTCTTGTCTCAGCTCAGCAAACTGAGAGACTTGAGCAGCTCTTCATATACCTGATTGTCCTTAAAATAATAATAATAATAATAATAATAATAATAATAAATAATGAAAAATCAGACCTTTGTATTATCAATTTTCCTACCATACCATCTGACTTGATAGTCTTTACATCATCTGCAGATTCTTTTTCAACTTCATAGATGTTAACCATTACTAGGTTTGCTAGGTTTGATAATTCCCTTCTCTTAAGAACTCAAAGTTCTTCATCATTTTTGTGTTTTTTTTCCCAGTCATCTTTATCCTTCAAATCTGTATTATTCTTCATTAAATCACTGCAGTCCAATTATTCAACAACACATTCCTTCTCATCAGTCTATCTATTAAAGTGAAAATGAAATTCACCATATGCTGTCAGATTATTTGGGAAACCTAAACTATGCATACCAGTTCCATGATTAAGCATGCTCTCCTAAAGTTCAGACACTTTACTGTTTGCCTTTCTCACTTCCTTCAAGATCCTAAGCTCCACCAACTCACTGGTCACTGTAGTCACAACTACCATTTACTATTGTTATTATATGCCAACTATGAGACACAGGACAAGAACAGCAGAATTTGAAATTAGCTCAACTAAAACCTGCATTCAGCAGCGCCTTACATTCATGTGAGAATCACAGGTTCATGTGAACAAAGGAGAATTCAGTGCCTTTCAGTTTCTCATAGGTAATTATTCTGTAATTTATCTTTGACATTGAATTCCTTCTGCTTTTTTTCTCATGTTTCATATAGCAGAACAATGACAGGTAGATCCCAGAACACTTCACTTTCTCTAGGGAAGTATGAGCACATTCTCTACTGTCTTTTCCTATGGACATTTCTCTTACCCTTGTTCTACTTGTTTTTATGTTTAGACCTCTTTTCTCTGATGAACCTTGCTAAAGCTTTCATCACTGTGTTAGCAAGAAACAACTGCATTCCTCCACTTCACCAGGTGAACCTTGTTTCACTTCAGCAGCACTGAGCCCACTTCCTTAAAGTATGTTTCATACTTGTAAAAGCCAAAGCCCTGAATGTGACAACAGGGTTGTGCACGGCTGTGTAGTCAGAAAATGCTCTGCTGGGTGCATGTGATACTGTCCGAATCCTTTTTCTATAATAGTATGTTTGTGGAAATAACCACCTGGGCTCTGTGCCCTCTGCCTATTCCTAAGCATCCCAAGTTTCCAGCTCTTACTGTCCAGAGAATCTTTGTCCTTCCTCTGCTCGAGCACAGTCTTCGATCATTCTATCTTCAGTATGAACAGGACTTGGGCTCTTGATCTTGCCAGATTTATGCAAAGAGATTTTCACTTTCCTATTGTTGTGGCATAATCCCCCTGACACATCCTTCCCGAAGCTGTGAAGTCTGCTCAAGCCCTCCCACACATCCTTCCTGAAGCCGTGAAGTCTGCTCAAGCCCTCCCTTACCTCCTTCTGCTTTTGGCTTAGTAGCTAGATCAGAGCTCACCTCATATAGCTGAAGATACTGTCACTCCTAACTCCCACCTAAGAGAAGAACATCACATTCACTCTGCAGCTGACAACTCGGTCTTTTCATCCCTCTTGTAGAACAATTTTGAATCAAGGCCTGTGATAATCCAGAAGTCACATCAGCAGGATCATGTCTATTTGTATGTTACCAACATTACTGTGTTCAAGCAACACTTCTGGATATTCCGTGTCACCCAGTTTAAACCGCTGTTGTATAGACTACCTAGAACTTATTTGCATAAACAATTTGTAATACTTGTGATTTCCTGGCTTTCCTCCCTAGTAGTTAAATAGGACAGCAGGCATAATTTTATTTATTTATTTATTTTTTTCCGCTGAAACAACTCCATCTTGATGGCCATCTATTGACTGTCTCTTGCTTCTTGGATTCTTGGAGACTGAAATGATGTGATCTCCTGGAGAAAGCAACTCCAGCTGCAGCTGTTCATGTGGAGCACACGTATACGACTAATATAATATGAAGGAGAAAATTCCTATATTGAAAGATCTAGTGAAGGTGAAAGTAACAGTTCTCCGGATATCAAGAGAGTAATGTCCAAAAGTCGTTGGCTGACTTTGATTCAGAATTCTTTGTGTATCAAACTCTGTACATCCTCTAGCAATGTTCATTTGAATTGCCTGATGTTGGATTTACATTCATTTTTGGTTGTTGTTGATTAAACATTTGATTAAACACATTTGAATGTATATGTCCTTGACTTTAATAAATCAATTACTTTAGACTGAATAAGCCATTTTCAATTCATGGAAATAAATTTCCAGTCTGTTGATCTGCTTTTACAGAAAGAATATGGAATACCAGTATTCAGCTGTGCAAAATTTATGACGTTTTTTCCTAATGGTCATGGAATTCTATTGAATGTTTTACGTTATCTATTCTGTAAGTCATATTGCAATGCTTCTTGTTACAAATAGTATCTAATAAAAATCCCAATGGGCAGTAATATAATATTCTAAGTACTATAGTTATTTTGATTCTCCAGTTCACTGCTCTGATGGTTACTATCTCCTCTGTAGGTAAATAAAAATATTGTCCTCATAAAGTCAGCAAAAAACCACTAGATATTCTAAGCAAATTAATTAATAAAACAAACAAACAAAAATATTTACTTTTTGGAGAAACCATGATTGTATATTGCAGATAGAGAACGCCAATTTTATTTTTTTTCAATGTAGGCAGCATGTTTTGGATTCATTAAACAGGTTTGCTTCCCTCAGTTAATTCCTACTTTAACTTAAAATATCTGTAAATAGCTGCTTTTTTACTTGAGCACTGTGTGCGATGTACTATACTTTTTATAAAATCTAATAAAAATCATCCCAAAATTTAAGATAAAGTCAAGGACAGGTTTCAGTAATAAGTAAACAGAACAGTGACCAGCTGCCACTTAAAAGACGTGTGTAAAAAGCAGTTCATAACCTCAGCTAGAGACAGGCTACATAACCTAGTCTCAAAGCACATGCAAGTAGCATAATTAAAGAAGTACATACATTCCCCAACCTTTGTTGCCACCTTACGAGACTGATTATGGACTTCTCCTACTTTGTAAAAGAAAAGTAGCATCGCCCAATATCTATCAAGCATGACTGCCATCCGGTTACTATTTACTTTAGAAACTGGTGGATGGGATTACCAAGTCACTCTCATTAATTTTCTAGCAGTTCTGGCTAATCAGAAAGGTCCCAGTTCACTGAATTACGGAATTACTGGCCTGTCAGTCTGACCTTAGTGCCGTGAAAGGTGGTGGAACAAATCATCGTGACTTCCATCACACGATACATACGTGACAACCAGGTGATCAAGACCCAGTCATCATATATTTATGAAAGCAGGTCCTGCTTGACTAACTTGATCTCCTTCTGTGGTTAAATAATACACTTAGTGAGTGAGCAAAAGGATGTGGATGTTGTTTGCTTGAATTTTGCAAAGCATTTGATACTGCCTGTTCATGTTTTGGACAGATACAATGTTCACTGGGTAAAAACTTGCTATATGACTGGTCCAAAGAAGTCACTGCGGATGGATTTAAATCTTGCTCGAGGCTAGTCACAGGTGATGTAGCTTATGGGTGCCCAACCTTTTGTCTTGACTGGGCTGCAGTGAGTGAAATGGAATTGTCTTGGGCTGCATATACGTAGGTTGCTCTGAAAGTAATATCTCCTAATTATGTCCATGGAAACTATGATAGATAGAATATGCACAGTAACTCTGCTTGATAGAGTTTACTATTATTATTATTTCCCTTTCCGTTTCTGTCTCTGTAAATAGCTTTTATCTTAACACACAAGTTTTACCTTTTTTCTTTCCCCTATTCTCTCCCTCATTCTACTGGAAGCGGGATGTGAGTGAACAGTTATATGGTGCTCAGTTGCCTACTGGATTAAGCCACAGCATCCTCCCATCTTAGAAAATGAATATTATTTGAATTACACAAAATATTCTGAAAATATATCCTAATAAGCCACTGACTTGCTGTATAATAATGATTAGCACTCACTTGCAACACCATAGTAGCCTTTAGATTTTGTGGATGATAATTGTGATGTAGCATTGTAGATGGGGAGGCATATTGGAAGACTTTTCCGCTTTAACAAGGCAAAAAAACCACACAGCAATGGAAAAACTGCGTACCAGTTTTGTGGAGTCCTTATCATTTGTCAACATCAAAGTAAACCAGGATCCACACATCAGGAAGAATTAGCCTAAAATTTGTCAGACAGCATCATCAGGACCCTTCCTTACCTGTGTGTGCAGAGACTTCTCAGGTTTCCCCTGCATTCCACAGCAATCTTCGGGACAAAAGGAAAGTTTTTAAAAGATAAAGACTGTTGGAGAAAGTAAGAGACCCCTCTCCCCTCGAAAGACTATCATTGGACTGTTGGGATGGTAGAAGAATGCTGAATGATGTTGAAGACTGCCAGATAAGACAATATCAGTTGGACAGTCACTGGAAGTGGATAGGAAAATGATCTTGGGAGTGTACTGAATATATAATACATGTGAAAATATAATCTGTTCATGAACAATCAGCAGGTGGAACATTTTTGGAGAGTTATCCCAATTCTACCCCAGCACTGCCAATAACAATGCCCGCTTAAAGGTAACAAAACTTTTGATGTTAAGTCTCTTTGAATTGATTTCTTCATATAAAACATTCTCATGCTCCACATATCAGTACTGTATAAGTATGTAGAATGATAATATATTTTCCTTGAGGGGTAACCAGTCAAGGATATCTTCCAAATCAACAAGGGATAAGAAAAGGAGACAGTGATAGGAATCAAGTCTAATCTGTAACACTAATGTGAGAGCATGTAACAATGTAGGAACGGTTATTCCAACAGGGTTACCTGATTGTGGACTCCTAAGCTGGAAGATAATGACCTGATACAAACCTCCCAGTCTTGGTTATCGGTGATTCAACACACCACACACACAAATGACAGGCATCACTTATAGGGACAAACTTTGCAACTGACAAGTTTGTGAATAAAGGGGCTTCATACAGAAAGAGTGTAGAAAATTGCAGAGCTTTACAAATCCATGGGGGACGATGAGGAGGAACGGCAAACGAGGAATAAAAAGCAAGTGCAGGAGTCTCAGTACCAGTCACAGATGGGACCTGTGTTTTTGTGAGTGGAATTTATGCCAGCTACTGGAGTCAGGTTGGATGTGTAGGCTTTCAGGCTATGGAGCAGGCTATGAGCAAGTGAAGATCCTAGCATCTGTAGCTGGCAGGGGCATAGCTCTCTAGATCTGAAAGGATCCTACAAATATCCTCACTGGAATGCCAGTGTCTGGGGATCTGGTGTGAGTGAACTGGTTGTCAGCAACTGGAGTCAGAGTGAGGATAAAGACATCTCTGGACTGTGGTTCCTGCTATTGGAGATAATTTGGTCCTAGTATCATCTATTGGAGTGAGTGGGAGTCCTCAACTGCCAGCCAGTAGCTTAAGCTTCCAAACAAGCCACTGGTGGAAAACTGGCCTGAGTGAAATTAATGAGGAACTCCACAATAGCAGCTGGAGTAGGACTATGGATCACAGAACACATGCCTGGTGACAGTTACTGGGAAGGGGCTGAGTGTCTGTATCTTCCTCAAACTTGGTATGTGTGGGTGTACATATGTGGTCACTAGCAAATTTTAAGCTGCACTAGACATTCTAGTGGGGATCTCTGGTCCAGGCCATGGTATTTGGGCAGAAGGACCCTGCCAGCATGCCCAAGGGGACTTGGAAGTATGATTTGTATGAGGAAACATGAAGTTCACTTGCAGTAAACTTTGATCTGGACCACCTGGTCACTAGGTGACCCATGAATCACAGATTCACAGAGAGTGATGTGTGTACACGCTTTCACTAGAGAACTTTTTTCTCTACCAGCTAGAGAAGAGGCAGAAGTCTCAGCTGTCTGTGTCTGTGTTTTATGAGTTCTGTGTGTACTTACCGCTGGCAGCAGTTCTTGGCTGTGGCAGCATGTGTGACCAATTGTATCGGTGTACTGTTCTTGTCTGTGTGTGCCTGTTCATCTCTGTGATATGTGCACAGACTTGCTACTGGTTGAACATGCCAAGGGAAAAGTGACAGCCATGTTCCCTAACTTCCACAGAGACCTCCCAGGGCACCAGGCTGGACCCCAAGAATCAGACAGGAGATGCTCTTAAGCTGGCATTGCTGAGGGAGGTGGACATGCTCTTTCCTGTACCTCATTTAAAATTTACCAGTTAGCATTGGGTTTGTTCTTACCATTAACCCCCTTAACATGTATCTGTCAAGTTTGTCTTACTATATTCTGGTTTGTGGCAACTTTGACCAGCTACTCTTAAGGGAGTAACTTCTTCCACAAACCCTTGTACTTCTAAATTCTTTCTGTGCAAAATTTGAGTAGACTTTTGACTAAACTCCCTTTCACATTTGAATATGGGTCCTGTCAGAAGAAACATTATTGTCATAAAAAATTCACATTAAAAATCACAGTTTTAATTTAAAACTCATTTTTTTCAGATATATTATCAGATATAATAACCACTCTTCAATAAAAGTTGTCATGTCTAGCCTATAAGGGGAGGAAAGGGATGATCAGATTCACAAATACCCCCAGTTAAATTAAGGTTAACCGATACACAGAGGTACAGACATAGTTATCAAACTACTACAATTATCTCAAAATATTGGCACAAAATAATCCCCCAAATATTTGTTATTTAGAATCTATCTTAAGCTGTGCAGCTTAACTATGTGATCTTAAGAAACTGAAATATGTCTCTCAATTTCTTAACAACTTTATGAATTAACAACTTTAAGAGTGATACTACTTTTAAGAAACCAAAACAAGTCTCATAATTATTTAACAACTTCATGGAAGGAAAAGAATGAAAAGAGAATGTAGAGAGAAAGTGAGAAAGAATGAGAGAGACAGTGTAGCAAGCTGTTAACTAAATTCCTAGGATGGTTGAGATAGTCATCCACAGTGATAAGGTCTGCAGGGGCCTCTCAACCTTAGAAAACCATGGCAATGCATTCCCTAAGATAAGAAAGAAGAGGAAGTAAGGCCAAATAAGGAAAGGGCAGTTCATGCCACACACCTATTGGGCAGGAAAGTAACTTTAGGATATCAGAAAGGGTATAAGAAGAGTGTGTTGCTTGCAATTGATACCATTTGCTGCTCATTGTATCGATGTGTTAAACAGCGTGAGAATGGTCCGGGACGGGGCGCGGGACCGGTAGGGTCGGGCACTGGGTCCGAGGGCTGTCGAGCCACTGCACACCGGGCGGGCTGATGCCTCGGTTGCCTGAGCAGAGGCAACAAGACAGAGAGTTGGACAGAAAGGAGATCAGGTCACTAGACCTTTTCAAGGAGTTTTCTGTCTGCCTGTCAACACTAGAGAAGAGATGAGGGCAAGGAGAGCACTCCTCCAGAGGTCAGATTCTTGAAATGGAAAACAGCAGGCAGTGAAGGAGCAACACTACAACAATGATGATGAACCAGGGACCCACTCAGGAACCTTTTTAAGCCTGCTAGGTCAAAAAGTGTGTTTTTTGTTGGTCCTTTACAAGAATAAGAAATTTTAAGAAAAAGAAATTATTGAGATTACCTGTAGATACTTACAGTTGGAACAGACAGAGCCTCTAACCAAAACTCAAAACATATCACTTTTGTAAGGATCAGAGACAACAGATAAATGACATGTTATGTCTAAAAGTGTCATTTGCACGTGGAATAAATTTCAGTATGTTTCCTTTATCATGTAGTCACATAGGCATTACCACTTATCTGATATTGCTTTTGTCGCTAATGCAGACTTGAAACTGAGGAATCAGTTCAATTCCAGACAGAACTATGTTCAGAAGGGCAGATACAATTCTCCTATTTTCTCATATGTCTGGGACAATATAGACTCTTCATATCACTCAACAAAGTAATCCATAAAGAGAAGTGTAATTAAGTCTGAGAAAACAATATCACATAGTTAGAAATTTGAGATTATTTTTCACAGAGTAGTCACTCGGTATCTGACTTCAGTTACTATGTTCAAGCAGTACAGACACAGACTAGAAGCTATATTCATAAGTCAAATGGGTAAATGTCATCTTAATAGTGACACTAGATTTACGTTTATACAGTATACCACATATGTCATCAGTGTCAGCTCCTATTATTACTCAGATAATATCTCTTCTCTCGTGAAAGATAATGATATCTTTGTATTTTCTATTAGAAACACTATATTTCCCTTGCATGGCTATGGATGACCTCTTCTGTCAAACTATCTCAATGATTAACGTACTTGGGTAAACTTGGAACAAAGTGTTCCCAGCCTGCATCTAATTTCAAGGTTGTTATTTCCATTTCAAATCCCCCAAAAAAGGATTTGCATGCCTGAAAATTTCACAGTTTTTCTAAGTATACTTCTAGTCTAACAAAGGAGTATATGTTTTCCTACAGACATATCATTATTTTGTTTATAGCAATACTGGTAATTTTCTTGGAGGAAGGAGAACTGATGTTCCAATGTTCTATAGGCTTAAATGTAAATATAATTCATAGATTCATAGAACCACAGGATGGCTTGGGTTGGGAAAGACCTCAGAGATCATCTAGTTCCAATCCCTCTGCTGTGGTCTGGGCTGCTAATCACTAAAACAGGCATTAGATGAAGTTGCCAAGGGCCCCATCCAACTTGGCCTTGAACACCTTGAGGGATGGGCTATCCACAAGTTCTCTGGGCAACCTGTTTCAGCATGTCACCATACTCTAAGTGAAAAATTTCCCTCTAAACTCTTATCTAAATCTGTCATCTTTCAGTCTAAAACCATCCTCTATTATCCTAGTTCACTGGTAATTGTTGATAATATACTTCAGTGTCTTTATCCAAGGTGTCCAGTATCTTTAATCACTGATATGTTAACGTGTATTGTTAAAAATACATCTAGAATTCCATCAAATCAAAAATTATGTTGGGGGTTAAGCTACAGTGCACAAATACATAGCCACATAAATTGTAAGATAATTTGTAAACCAGATTTGTTGTATCTTATTAATTGCAGGCATGGAGTACGAGTTAAGAATCCCAGATTCTTTTCTTTCATATCTATTTCTGATTCTACAAAACTGTAGGAAATTTAGTCTGTCTGCTTTTTCTTATTATTTACACATGTCACTCCGAAAGTCATGCCTCCTATTTATTTTCATGGAAACTTCAGCATACACCAAAAAACCACAATAACACTATTGTGATAGAGAAAATTCTCAACTACAAAACAAACATTATTTTTCAACATAATCACTAACTTTACCTGTGCATTTTTTCCTACATGTGACAGTCACAAAAATCTCCACCAGCAGAGGTGACACACTTTTGGTGTCACAACTGCTGAAAAGCACCACTCATCACTTCACTGTGCACTCATCCTGTTTGGTCTCAATGAACGCTGAGCAAGCATCAGTGAAGGTCAGTGGGTGTAATTTTATCCACGTGCAGGAATCCAATGACAAAACTTTTCTTCATACTTCAATTTCAGACAGCACTTTGTCAGACTGCCCCTCTGCTACCATAAGTCACATGGCAATAAAATATAATGGAATACTGTCAAGAATGTTCAATCTCTACAGCCATATTAGCAACATCTCCCTCTGAAACTGTGGACAAACATAATAAAATAGGAGGTATTACTTTTGGAGTATTCCTCGCATATTCCTTTGGAAAATAAAGGAAATAAAATGAAGTGGAATTAGCTCATATTTGAGTATTTGATGGATGACTTCAACATGATTGTAAAACATTTTGATAGTTATATTCATTGCCATACTACAATTTATTTATCTCTTCCCTTATGTATCTCTTTTTCTTTCCTTACCGATATATATAGATGTAGATATTAATTGCATAAATTGTGAGAAGTGTTTTTATAGCTTGTATATAAGATCTCACATTCATGTTAGAACATGAATTTCTATGCTCAGACATTCATTTTCACCTTTTTAAATAAGTCATCAGCTGTAATGAATTCACTTTAGAATTTCATAGTAAGGTGATGATTACACCAGAGTAAAGCAGCAGAGCAAGTTCAGAAAGCTCTTAAAGAGTGGAAATTGAAGATAGAGAAGTTCTGTGGTGCATTAACCTTATCTGATTGTAACTCTGCCCAAAAACTACTTAATTTTGCCCTTCAGTTTTATTTGATATAAATTAAAAAAAAATTCTGTTTACTGAATCAATGAAAGAAAGGAAAAGGGAAAATGGAAAAAGGAAAAAGGAAAAAGGAATGAGTGTGGCATTTTACTCCATACTGTAGCATTTAGAGTCAAATTCCCTGTTCAAGGTTACCCTCAATGCTTAAAAGGGCACAATTAAATCAATTGCTTTATGAATGACATTATGTTGTTTGCAAACAAGGCTTGAAGTTTATAGTCAAGATCCCAAATAACACCAAGTCAGAAGCAATGTTTTGAGGTCTTGATTTCACTGTTCCTGTTCTCTGTTGTAATAGTAACTACAAGTATATTAAGTCAATCAAGCATATCTTATGGAGTTAGTTCTCCTGAAGTAGCTTTTTTGCTTTTTTATAGTTGTTAATTTCTGTCTATCAACATATTTCAAGGTAAGTTAGAAGCTTGGAAACTGTTCACACAGATACAAAAAATCTAATCAGGTCACCTGAAATTTGCATGAGGTTACTAATCACAAAGATGAAAGGAGAACGCATTTGCCTAAAGATGTCTTCCTGTGGAATCCAATTTAATAATTATTTTCTAAAAATGTAGGTTACTGTAGGACAATCTGAGAGAAGTGAGAGAAAAAGCAATATGTGAGTGAGGAAAGTTATTTCGCAGAATTGGGCTGCCTACCTGCCCAGCAGTTAAAAACTGTAGTGCTATACATCTCTGAAAATGCAGCTTGAAATGTAGGCATCTTACTGGAATTGTAGGAGGTAGGACTGCAACAATCTCTTGTGTAACAGTTTAAGCCCCTCTGCTACTGCAGACAATAATGATGCATGTCTTAATCTTTCATAGAGAGATAAAATCTCTGCTAAATTTATTAGACGCTGTTCCAGCAGTTTTAGAAGTAAAACATTCTTTCATTTTCTTATAGGTTCTTGTTGCTCATAAGTAAATGTGGTCTTCTGTGTTGATTTCTCAGGCTGCAACCAAACAACCTACATTATATTTTGAATTATATTAAGTCATGAAGCCTCAAACTGAATAAGCATAAAGATCTCATGAAGTAATTTTTGCATTTCCTTTCCTGAACTGGGGGGGGAGGTGTGAATAAATAAATAAAAAAATGCATATTAAATATGGCATATATTTTTTCTTTATTTTAAAATATAGCAACAAAATTTGTTTAGCTGAAAATACATGCAGTTTTTGTTGGTGATATATACATAAGCATTGAAATGAACATATCCTGTCTGAATAGAGCTGTTGTATACGTCTTACACTAGATTTTCATCCCTGCCTCACCACATATTAGGTACTTTTTGATACAATGCTAACTATACATCTGAGCTCTAAATGAAAGAGTATTCCTTCTCAGGGTGAAAAAAAAAAATGTTTAAAATATATTTTTATTAACAGTAAGAGTTACCTCAGAGGGGACTCAACAGGGTTGCTGTAACAGTAAGTGAAGTACATAATAGTGAAGGTCCACTCAGTCACTCAGTTTCAAGTCTTTTATACTGTCTCAAGTCAGTGTATAAACTCATATCTGCAGATAATTGGTTGGGGAGGTTCAATTGGACCATATGTTTAAAATGCACAATATCTCCGGTCTGTGCCCCTGTACCATTCCTATTATGTCTGTAACAAATTCATAACCTTAGGAAGCTTGCACTGTACATCATGCAGGACTGTAAAAAGAACTGAAGGGAAAGTTAAGAAAAAGAGTGCCAGGAATGTATAATGCAAGATCAGAATCCTGCCAGAGTCACCACATACTTTGGTGACTGAGCATAGCCAGTGATGGCGACTGTGTTAAAAAACAGCGTTTTTTAACATAGAACAGTTTTTAACATAGAAATTGCTCTATCATAGTGTTATTGTGGTCTTCATAGCTGTTGTAGTTTCCAGTGAAAGAAATGGCAGACAGTACTTTCAGTGCAACCAACAAGTATGCTTTCAAATATTAGCCTGAGTGAGAGAAAACAGGCTGCACATACAAGTTCTGTGTATGAGGGAAATTTGTGTAACAAATTCAAAAATTACACTTGGTAACAAGCAAAATATGGAAAACAAAACAAACAAACAAACAAAGAAACAAAGAGCCCTTAGTAATATATATATACATGTACATATCTAGGAGTAAAAGTAATACTGTCATGGAATAGAAGATAAAATAAACTAATGAAAATGAGAAAAGGAATAAATGTAGCGCTGTGAATCAATTAATTATGGTTATATTGATATGTGGTTCATACCTAGCAAAAGTTTATATTTAGTTTCCTCTTTGATCCACATTTTTTACCAAAATGTAACTAAGACAGTTGAACAACATCAAACGTAAATAATGAGAGGAAAAAAGTGCCTGCAGACTCTTGTAACAGTGTGACCTGAATCAAAGAGAAATCAAATCAGCAGCTTCAAAGTGCTTACGATTTTCTGCTTGGACGTTCTAGGCAATTTTAGGCCAAAAAAATGGAACAAGTTGGATTTTATGTTTTCCCAGTCAGCAGATGGCTAAAAGGTACTTGGCTGCCCGGCATTTTGTCCTTCTTCAATATTTCTCTTTGCAGTAAAGTGAGACACACATCATACAATTTATAATAATCTTTTGTTGGATAACATATTCTAACAGCTGTTAAGAGTTTTTATGATGAAATTTTATTTCTGGAGGATAGTCAAGGGAGACATTTCATTCTCAGGCTTCCCTTCCCTAGGATACCTTTCAAAATATGTTTTGGTCCCAGTTAGCAAATAAATGACAAAACAATATATTTATTTGGATCAAATGAGACTGTAAGAAATGTGAATCAAGACAAGGCTCCAGATGAGACCTCCAAACGGTTTATGTGATTTTGTAAACTGTATTTTCAAGTGTTAAGATGAAGCAAACAAACAGTCCTTCTATTTGTGTGACATATTCTAGCTTCTGTCAGAAGGCTCTAAGCAGTCTGACTTAATACTAACTGTGCTTAACTGGGGGTGTAGTCAGCATGCTGGACAGCATGGATATTGTTTAGGAGGTTGTCTGGCTTCAACTTATAGGAGGGAGAGGAGGTTCTTCTAGATATATATATACCCAGAGTGAGATTAAGAAACAGTGGTTAAAATGTTGGTCCAACCAGTTTATTACAAATCTTAATCAGGGAGATGGGGAAGAGGAGAACGGACACTATTATGAATTAGGGTGATGGGGAAGGGAAGAAGGGAGAAAAGATAGGAAATAGAAGCAAGGAGACTTTATGGGAAGCAAGACAGAGATAGTCACCACCATGGGTCCAGCGTGGTTGGTAGTTCAGTCACTGATCTTCAGTAGTGGTGTGTTGTGGGGAGTTGTTTTCCATTGACGATGACTGTGACCACAGCAACTATTTCCAATGGCAGTACAAACTTATAAATAAGTCCAAAGTGGTTGAGTCAGCTCTAGTTGGAATGACAGCATCCGGCTTTTGGATCTCAGCAGGAGCTCTTTCGTTCCCAGCTTCCGGGCCTTGCCAGCAGATAAGAGGTGCCAACTTGTATTTTGCCTTCACAGGATTCAATGGTATCATTCCTCAATCTCCCACAGCAAGCTGGAGTTATTTGGTTACAGGCCAGATCTTCCATCAGTATACAGTCCTGAGCACTCTCTTCGAAACACAAACAGCTCAAAAGAAATGCTTTCAACTGTAAAACTGTCCACACAGTGATGTTGATTGCCACATGGCAACACCCACCTCTTATCTCCTAGAAAAGAAATGCCTCAGAAAGCAAGATTTGAGCCAAAAAAAACCCCAAAGGGTTCATACAGAGGTTCCCAACACCTTATGAAAATAGAAACTCTTTCACCTAGTGTAGTATTTCACCATGGGAAAATTTAAGCTGGAAGCATCTTATTGGCTTGAAGGCAGCTTTGCAGATAAGGACCATGGATCCATATTTTTTGACATGGTGATAATGTCAACATAGAGACCTTACAGCAATGAAGGGCAAGTAATAATGCCATCATTCAACTGCATTTGTAAAGGCAAAGCAGGAAGGTTGAGAAAAGTGATTATGTCTCACAGCTTAGTATCTGGGAAACTGAATCTCAAGTATTGTGTCTGGGTTTAGACAAACTACAGTGAATGCACGAAAGGAACACTAAGATAGTGAGTGACTGGAGTGTATAACACAAGTAAGTCTGGAGAAGTTTGTTCATTTAGCCAAATGGAGGGGTTAAATGAAAGAATTACTGTCTTCAGTTAATCAGAAGGTACTAGACCATTCTTCTTACATTAAGAACACAAAAATGGATTCTTCTTGGAAGTGTACAGTGAACGTAAAATAGCAGCAACAACTTGCAGCAAAGAAGTTAGATATTAAAAAAAAAAAAATCTTCACAGTGAGGGTAATAAAATATTACACACATTACTTCAAGAGGGTGTTGAATCTCCCCAATGATCTTGTCAGAGATCTTCGAGATTTCTAAGGATAAGGCACTGAGCCCTATATTAGGCAGAAGTTTGAACTAGATGACCTCCAAATGTTTCACTCAAGCTAAGCTGCTCCATAAATATGTGATTCTCTGATTTAACTTAATCTGGTTATCCTTGTGTTATATGTAAAAAAAAATGTGATTGGATTGGCACATTTAAATCTTTGAGTCTGGAATTCATCTCCTTCCATGGTAGACCTGTACATTTTAGATGCTTTTACCTGAACAAGGGATTAGTTTAGTTATGCCAGCCAAAATGAATAATGGTACTGAATGAAAAAATTTGCAACTAAAAAGACTATTTATGAAAACAGATAAAATCATATGAATCATTCTATATGAATAGACTGGTACTAATACTTAATAGAGGCCTGGAATAATTTAGTGCTTTATTATTATGATATGCCAGTAGTCACTGACAGAGATGTTTGCAAAATAAATAAATCAGTTAAAGCAAGATCATAAAATGAAAGATGCATTTCATTCCACAGTTAAATTAGCCTGTCTTAATCTTCAACACGTTATGTTGACCACACTAAGAAATTAGCATCCTAAAATATTTTTGTGATATTACAGTACAACGTCAAGCTTCTCCTTTTTTTTTTTTTTTTTAAATTATTTAATTATTATTATTTTTTAAATCTTGTAGAATTGTCTTCTATTTCCTAAGTAATTTATATTTTCACCTCTTGACCATCTTTCCACCAGCTGGGAATACCTAGACACACATGCAGTTTTTGGTGGTTACCTTTGCAATAATTTGCCAATAAATAAATAAATAAATAAATCATAAGAATGTCTCTGCTTATACCTCTTTATAGCTAGAATTCCTTTTTACATTCAACAGGACTTGTTTGTGATTATCTTGCTAAGATTCATTCTTTTCAATTTCTTGCTTTCAGTTTGTATTCTTCTTTCCACATAAGTTTATTCGAAGTTGCTTTTCTTAAAATGCGTATTAAGTTGTGAACATTTTTAATGGTAAAGTGATTCAGCTAATTCAATCAGAACATTCAAATAGGAAATAAAATATACATCAACACTCATTAGCATCCATGTTTCATCAAATGAAGACAGTTTTTGAAATGCATATTTTATTCATTATTATTTATTATCTATTTTTTTCTGTTGTAGTAATGTTCATTTAAAAATATCTAGTAATGCTCATTTTAAAATATCTGATGTTTCATTATTTCTCCCAATTACTCCTTAGAAGTTAATTAGGAGAAAAATATATGTTGGATCTCCTATGTCATATCTTTATAAACATTTTTTTTTTTTTTTAATTTTAAATTTTAAAATAACTCATTCATATTTATCTTACAAACAATCTGTATTTCCTTCCTAAGTCTTTGATTAGCTGGAAAGAGTATGTGGCTTATACTGTTTTCAAATGTTTTTAGGAATAGAGTAAGCAGAGAAAGAACATATAAATTGAAGATTACAACAGATTAATTCTTCTCATGCAGTAGGTATTAGATTAGATTGGTATGGCACAAAAATAAGCCTGCATTATTCTTTGATGGAAATGCATATTATGATACTACTTTTTTTTCATTCTTCTACAACTATAAATAGGCACCTATGAAGTGTTCTAATTGATTTACAAAGAGAGCAAGTTTAATTAAAATGAAATTTTAGAAAAACTTCCAGCTGAATAAGGCATTTACCACTCTAGAGGAGACTGGGACTCTTCAGAACTCTTGTTCCTGTCCCACTGACTCCTGAGTGGTACCACGGAGACAGGAAGAGGAATAATCATCTTCCAGAGCCTTAAGGTGAGATCAGCTGATGTGTGGGTAGGAAATGGGGCTATGTGTTGGATAGGTATTCAGGAACAGTTTAACAACTGAATAGCAAATCATCCGTCTAGGAGTCATAAACTATATATCAAAGTGACTTAGAATTTACAGCTGGGAACAACAGTGGTAATATAGAGATAAAAGGAAACTTTCATTTAAAGTATAACTGAAGTATAACTGACTGAAGAAAATGAATGCCATTTTTTATTAGTCCAGAAATAATAGCTGCCCCTCCACCCCCTCCCCTTCACCCAATACTCATTTCAAAACTATCACATCAATGTAGAAAGATTGTTAGAAAAAAAACTATGCCCAACAGGACATTTTTGAGACACTTTTTAAAAAGTAAATACCAACAAAAGAACAAATTACTGAAGCTCAAAATATGCTGAATACAACTTTTCCTTATCATGTTCTAGTGTTTGAGAAAATGTCAAGTAAATTTTTTAAAAATAAATAAATAATACAATATTAATAGAACAGGTGCTTAACATTTATTTAGTATCAGGAACAATGCAATTTGATGAAAATTCATCATCAGACTATACAGATTTTGCTTTTGCTTATCTTTCTGTTATTTTAAACTGTGCTAGTTAAAATGGCTAACATCATCATAATGGTAGAAAGAAAACTTTCCCTCATTTGAGCAATTAATCAGAGTTTAGCTGGAACTAAAACTTCAGCAATGAAACCACTGAAGCTTTCACACTGTAAGCATTTTTCCCCACAGTCTGTGAGTCACCATTTCTGGCAAAATACATATTTTCTCAAATTAAATTAGTATCATTTTTTAATCCTTCTTATTTTCTTCAGCCTGTCATTTCTACTCTCTAGTACAATTATAGGATGTTACAAAAATATATAAACTGATGATTCCTTAATATATATATATATATATTTAATATACTTAAGTATTCTTTTCATCATCAAATGCTTAAAAAGACATGGACTGTATAGTATGTACATAACAACATGAGTGCCTTGGATATTGAATTTTTTTTATTTTTTAGTCACTTTCATGAATATTGACAAAACTATCTGTTTTTATTCAAGAGAATCTTTAGTGGCAGATAAGTGGAGAATGGTTGGACTCTTTTATACTTCATATTCCCCCTTAGAAAGAAATTGTTTCCATATTAGACTCTCTGTCTAGAGATATACCTTTGAGCTTTTCTGGTGGTGATGAGAAGAACTAAAACGTGCCTTTCTCATCTCATGAGAAGGGAGACATGGTCATCATAATAAGTTTCTGAGAAGTGTTAGTACGTGTGACAGTGACTAAAAAATGGATATCAAGAAATGTGTTTCTAAGTATTAGTTTCAAGTGAGGAAAAAAATAATGGTTATTTGAGTGTTGCATTTGTGAAAGCTTAGTGTGAAAGCTTATATGATATAAATATTGTTTTCCTACTTCAGTATACCTCATGGTAAATGTTATGCTTGAGTTACAAAAGCCTTCACTATGTATGCACAACATAATTACTGATTATCTCTCATAACAGGTTCATAACAGTGTAAGGATTTCACTGTGTCGATGCTATAAAGAGTTAAATGAGTGATGCCATTTCAAGTGTAGATTAGCAATGATTTTATTTTTTTTAAATTTATTTATTTTGCTCTGGTTTAAAATATAGTATTAAAGCATATGAAAGATTAAATCAGGACAATAATCTCCATTCAGCCAACGCAGATGATAATAAAATTTCTACTGTTGGGCTAAAACAGTCATGCCATAAAGAGTTTTCCTATTAAATTCTAGGGGTAAAGTATTCTATAAAAATGCTAATTAAGGTTTAACAAAATCTGTTTTGCTCTGCATTTACTTTTTAAAAATGTCTGTTCAGCATGGCAAAATAGGAACATGGCAGATGTTGTGGAAAAATCAGCTTCTATTGAGGGATTCAAGTGTTCCTAAAAAAGAAGATTATGGCCTTTCTGAATAAGATAAAAAGATGTGATTTTTTTTTTTTTTTCCTGGTTAAGAAAAGAAAAGTTATTTTAGTGAACAGAAAATCAAATGGCATATGCATCTGTTTTTTAAATAATCAACTGTTGAAAGTGATTTTCATTCTATTCTTTTAGGAATAGTTTGAGGAGTCATTCTGTTTTTACTGTTTTATATTTTAAGGGAAAGAAAAAGCAAAATAGAAGGAGAAAAAAGTCCTACTGATTGTGAAGAATTAAAAAGATTGACCATGACAATTAATATTCTGTAGGAATGATATTAAGCTTGAAGGGAAAAAGCAAACTGAATTTCTATGCAGGAAACCAAAACCTCTCTATGTTTACAGAATAAATAATTGTGGCAAGTAACTGCACAAAAATACCTTTTCACATTCTCACACACACATTCTCTCACACACACTCTCCCTCACACACTCTCTCACCCACTTACACTTTCTTTCACTCTCTCTCCCCCCTCTCTCTCTCTAACACGCACACACTCACACTCTCTCCATCTCCCTCTCTTTCATACACATCAACCCTAAACTATTTCAAATTAAAAAAAAAAAAAAAGTTGAAAACAGTTTTGCATCACCTCATTTGCATTCAAATTGGCACACAGAGTTGTATTTGCATAAGTCATCATGAAACTCTGAGCTTCTGGGAGTTTCCATCTTAGAAGCCATTGATTTTTTCCCAAGAATCTCAGAAAAAGGGATGGTATTTTCCTGGCTTTGTTTGCTTGATCCTCCAATATTCCTTATATTTCTTACAAGTGTTTAGATAACGGAGACAAAATTTCTTAGAAGTTTTCCTGCCTTGGTTCTGCTTAGATATGCCTTTGTGGTGTTTGCCACCTTTCTGTGGTAGAGATGTGAAGAATCTGAAAATGAGCAGTAATCTCCCTTGCTTTTAGTGTTCCTTTTTCTAACTGTGTTTGGTCTATAGTAATCCAGATGTGACTGTGTAGAACTGCATAATTTATGAGAAAAGTCAGTGGGAATAAGGGTTTTGTTTCCACATAATAATGGAAAAGAAAACCCTAGCGTTTCCAGCTCACCATTTTCTGTAGGCCGTGTTCTGCAGATATCTACCAAATTCTTGAACTCTTTGTGAGATCAGAAATGGTGTTTCTACCCAAGATCCATACTCCTTTGCTATAAAAGTATTATTGTATGCAACTCATTGTGGTGTCATTATACTTGCTCTTTCTTCTAGTGCTTAAATTAACTGAGTCAAACATATTATCGTTGCTGGAAGAACACACTGGCAGTATAATTTATTTGTAATGTTCTGTAATACACAGAGATCCCTAAATTTCCATTATACACAACAAAATACATATGAACCTGGAAATCTACCTAGGAGGAATAAGAAAAAAAAAACAACCAAAAAAACGTGGAGACAATATTATCCAGCTCAGATTTCAAGACAGTGGGACTTTTCTTTCTTACTTTTAATTCAGTGCTTTTTTTTTTTTTTTTTCCTGCTACATCATCTGCATGTGCTTCTGATACCACTGCATTGATATTATTTTTTTCTTTTTTATGTTCTATACAAGAAAAAAAATGTATATAACTCACTGTCACATGGATTTCATTAATATTATCTTATTCTGGGTGATCAGCTTGTTGACATCTGTATTTGGTCTCATCAAGTGGACTCATTATATAACCTTTGCAGTGATGTAAGCACTTCTGTTGTGCAACTTATCTTGTTGTATGATGAATATCTAAAATAGAAAACTTTGGCATATGATTACCAGAATCTGATGGCATATAATGGATTTTTTCATTCAAGAATATTGGAGAGTCAGAAAGAGATAATCACTGCTTTGTCAACCAGTATTTATAAAAAAAACAAAACAAAACAAACAAACAAAAAAACACAGGTGTTCAGAAAGCTTTTTCATAAGAGCCAGTGTCATGTTGAAAACATTTTATACTGGAAGTCTCGATAGACTAGGTGCATTTATAAGGAGAAAACTTGCAGTCCCATGATGCAAAAGTCTGAACTAAAAAAAAAATAGGAGAAAGAAAGACTATACATAATTATAAAAACTGTGTTTACTTGCTTAATCTGAAGAACAGACTATGGAAACCAAACTGTAACTCTTCGGATTGGATGCTGATCAGTTTAATGCCACTTATCATCTGCAGACTATATGTGACTGATGCACAGCAAGACAGGTGACAGATCTCTGTGATTTGGCAACTGCAACAACTTCACTATAAAGTATTGTAGTTAAGGAACTGTCATGACAATTGGCTTATCAAGGAACCACTTATCATTATTTTACTTTGACGATGACATTTGTGATTATCACACAGTATTTACAGAATCACAGAATTGTAGGGGTTGGAAGGGACCTCTAGAGATCATCGAGTACAACCCCCTGCCAAAGCAGGCTCCCTACAGCAGGTCGCAAAGGTAGGCGTCCAGGCGGGTCTTGAATATCTCCAGAGAAGGAGACTCCACAACCCCCCTGGGCAGCCTGTTCCAGTGCTCCATCACCCTCACCGTAAAGAAGTTCTTGCACACATTCATGCAGAACTTCCTATGCTCTAGCTTCATCCCATTTCCCCTTGTCCTGTCCCCACGCACTACTGAAAAGAGTCCGGCCTCACCACTATGGCCCCCACACCTCAGGTATTTATAAACCTGGATCAAACCCCCTCTCAGCCTTCTTTTCTCAAGGCTAAACAGACCCAGTTCACTTAGTTGTTCCTCATAGGGGAGATGCTCCAGGCCCTTCACCATCTTTGTGGCCCTCCGCTGGACTCTTTCCAAGAGATCCCCGTCTTTTTTATACTGGGGAGCCCAGAACTGGGCACAGTACTCCAGATGAGGCCTTACCAGAGCAGCGTAGAGGGGGAGGATCACCTCCCTTGACCTGGTGACACTCTTTTTTATACACCCCAGAATGCCATTGGCCCTTTTGGCCACAAGGGCACACTGCTGGCTCATGGCCAACCTGTCATCCACCAGGACACCCAGGTCCCTCTCTGCAGAGCTCCTCTCCAGCAGGTCATCCCCCAACCTGTACTGGTGCATGCAATTATTCCTCCCTAGGTGCAAGACTCTACACTGGCTTTTGTTAAACCTCATCCTGTTTCTTACTGCCCAGCTCTCCAGCCTGCCCAGATCTTGCTGAATGGCAGCCTTCAGCCTTCAGGCATGTCAGCCAATCCACCCAACTTCGTATCATCAGCAAACTTGCTGAGGGTGGCCACTATCCCCTCATCAAGGTCATTAATGAAGATGTTGAACAAGACCGGACTCAGCTCAGACCCCTGGGGGATGCCACTAGTTAAAGGCCTCCAGCCGGACACTGCACCACCAACAACAACCCTCTGCACTTTGCCAGTCAGCCAGTTCTCAACCCACCTCACTGTCCACTCATCTATCCTGTACTTCCTCACTTTGTTATAAGGATGTCATGGGGGACTGTATCAAAAGCCTTACTGAAATCAAGGTAGACTACATCTACCACTCTCCCCCCATCCACCCAGCCAGTGACAACTTCATAGAAGGCCACCAGGTTGGTCGAGCACAACCTCCCCTTGGTGAACCCACGCTGGGTACTCCTGATAACCTCCTTTTCTCCCAGTTGTCTGGAGATGGCATCCAGCACAAGCTGTTCCATGACCTTCCCTGGGAGGGAGGTGAGGCTGACTGGCCTATGATTACCTGGGTCCTCCTTCCTGCCCTTTTTGAAGACCGGAGTGACACTGGCTGTCCTCCAGTCATCAGGCACCTCCCCAGTTCTCCAAGACCTCTGAAAGATTACAGAGAGTGGCTCAGCAATGACTTCCGCCATCTCTCTCAGCACCCGTGGATGCACCCCATCAGGTCCCATGGATTTATGGACCTTAGTGTTTCCTAGGCACTCACGGACCACCTCTTCCCTGACTAAAGGGAAGTCTCCCATTCCTCAGACTCTCTCTCTTCTCTTGGCCTTCCTCGTCGCGTCCCTACAGGCCCTGACTACATTCTTATATTCTTTCCAAGTGGTCAGACCCTTTTCCCACCTTTCATGAACTTTCTTCTTTCCTTGGAGCTTGTGCATGAGCTCCTTGCTCATCCATATGGGTCTCCTGCCACCCTTTCCTGATTTCTTAGCCACAGGGACGCACTGATCCTGAGCTTGGAAGAAGAGCTGTTTAAATGCTAACTAGCTCTCACAGGCCCCCATACCTTCTAATACCCTGGCCCACGGGATAGCCCCAAGTAGGTCCCAGAAGAGATCAAAGTTTGCTCTCCTAAAGTCCAGGGTAGCAATCCTACTTTTTGCTTTGCTTCCTCTGCTCAGGATCTTGAACTCCACCATCTCGTGGTCGCTACAACCCAAGCTGCCCCCAACCTTTACTTCCTTAACAAGTCCTTCCTTGTTGGTAAGAATGAGGTCCAGTAATGCCCCATCCCTCATTGGTTCCTCCACCACCTGCATCAGAAAGTTGTCTTCAACACACTGCAAGAATCGTCTGGACCGTGCGTGCCTGGCCATGTTGGTCGTCCAGCAAATATACAGATAATTGAAGATATTTAATTTATATTCCTATCATCAAAGTATTTCCCTCCATAAAGTAGATATTTTTATGGATATCTGTTTCAGAGTGAGAGCTGTGAAATATTGAATACCAAGACGGTTTATTTTCCTAAGTTCTTGAATAACGAAAATGGTAGTTCTTGAATCACTGCTTATTAGTGACCTTAGAAAATTAACCTTTTCTTTGTACATACCAGTCATTGTTTGACAGAAGAACTACACATTTAGAAATTTAGTGGTAGATTTTTGTATCATATACATCTAAAATTAAGTGAAACGAAATCCAAAGAAACAGCTTGGAGAGTGATGAGGGCATGCTTGAAGCAGCTGCACAGCAGTATGATTATGGATCAGAACCCTGCGGAGCAGTGTGATGTATGCTAATAAGTGCAGACATGGTCCAAATGCCCAGAAGATGTTGATAAATCTAGTTCAGATAGCTCTCAAAAAAGCCTTTGGCGGTGTATGATAGAGCATTGCACTGAAAGGATAGCAAATAGGGACAGTATTTGTTGTCAATTCTTGACACTTGTGAGAGAAGAATACATAAAGATATGTACAGGAGAAATAAAAGGAGATTGCAAATAATGGTCTCAAAGCTGAAGAGATTAAATATTTTCTCCTTGTAATAAAAAAATCACAGGCTTCTTGCACATAAAAAATAGTCACAAAAGACTCAAAATCATCTTGGCTCATTTTATTATTTTATCATAGAATCAAAGAATGGCCCGGGCTGAAAGGGACCACAATGATCATCTAGTTTCAACCCCCCTGCTATGTGCCGTGTCACCAACCTCTAGACCAGGCTGCCCAGAGCCACATCCAGCCTGGCCTCGAATGCCTGCAGGTATGGGGCATCCATGACTTTCTTGGGAAACGTGTTAAAAAAAAAAAAAAAAGAAACCTCTCCTGTCTCAGTTTAAAACCATTCCTTTGTCCTATCACTGTCCACCCTCATAAACAGCTGTCACGGAGTTATCTAGATCAATCTGTGTCCGTGACAGGGAGGGGCAGTAGTCCCATGGGCCCCTGCCCCCCCGACAAATGGGAAGAAGAAAAGGGAAAGGGGTAGGGAGATGGGAGCTGGGCTCACGGAAACAAACAGAGCAGCGGCAACGATCTGAGGAGTAAAACTTATTTTACTAACTATGATATAGGAATGCAAGATAACACACTATAATACAATCTAATTGAAAGACTAATAAATCAAGTGAAATGAGAGAGAGAGAGGTTTCTGAAGACCGAGAAGCCTACTTTGAAGTTGAAGGCACCGCGGCTTGGAAGCACACCCACACCCGCTGCCAGGCAGTGAGAGAGAGATAGCAAGCGTCACTTCCATGATGTATTTTCCCTCTTTGACCGCGAGGTCCCCTGGGACGTGTAGTTCTTCTCTGTGTTCCACATGATGTTATGATGTGGAATACCAATAGCAAAATTTAAAAAACCATGACAATAGCCGTTCCCCCTCCTGTTTGTGTGCCCCCTTCAAGTATTGGAAGGCCACAATGAAGTCTCAAAAAGGTGACAGAAGCAGCAGTGACAGATCTCTTGTTATAAAAACATCAGGTGTCAAGTATTCCTTCCATCAAAAAGTAAATTCAACAGGAGTGAGCTGTCCTTCTCCTTGGAAAGCTATAATTGATAAGCTATATTCTACATACACTAGGATACAATTCAGATTAGAAGTCTTCTATAAAGCACGTAGGATTCTAAACTTCCAAATACTTATGAAAAGCAACTTCTGTGCTTTTTCCTTTTCTTCCTGCCTAGAGGTTATGTTTTTTAATGGTGTTCCTCCTAATGGTATGAAACTAAGATTCTAGCCTTGAAGAAATCACGTCTTGTTATGCACCTCCTTATATTCCTAAATATCCTTTATTTTTAACTTTTCAAGAAAAAGATGAAGTACAACTGACAGAAATTTGCTTTGTTCTCTTTACTATATTTGAATTATCTTTCTAGACATTTTTATAACAGCTTAGATTTGGAGATACTATTTTGTGAATATTACCTGTAGTGAACTGTCTTATTAATTTTTATACACATGGATTTATTTGCTTTCACACATCCACACAGACAAATAGCTATACACACAGATGTATGTGTACACTTTAGATACGCATTTACACATATAAGTGTTCTTATTCATCAAAGCTGAGGTACCATAGCAATCTGTTCATTAGGGTATCAAAAGTGATACACGAAGAAGTGAAAAAATAACTTCTTATGCCCTACTTTCATGTCAGGAGTAGACTGGTCATGTGCCAGTTTTTTCCTATTTTCTCGTTACTTCTGTTCTACAGAGTATTGTGGTTTTGTGATTTCTGTTGTCGGTATTCCACATCAGAATATCATACAGAGCAGTGGCAGTTAAAGAGTTAGTGTTCTGATTCCATGTTACCTCCTTTTGGGGCATTTTGGGTTCCCAGAGGGGAGGGGAGGTGCAGCATCCCCAGAGGACTCAGCACATGGAGGTGGGGTGGAGCTCCGGACTGGAGCACAGCGGTTCTTTTGCCACTGGCTGTCTCAGCTTGCCATGGAGAAAAGCGCATGCTTCCCTTGCACTACTGTGGTTTGACTTGTACTTTGGGTTCTCTTGTCTCTCTCATTTTGTTTGATTTGGTTAAATTTAGTAAATTACCGTCCCTCCTCAGATCATTGCCTTTCTGTTTTCTCCTTGTTAAAACTATATCATCTGCTAGCTCTCTGCCTTTCCCCCTCTCCCAGAGCACGCAGCCTGGGGCCAGCTGGGTCATGCGGCAAACCTTCCTTTTTTTCTTTCACTTCTTTGTCATTTTTTCTTTTTTAAATTTTCTTTTTTTCTTTTTTTTTTTCTCTTTTTCCAGGGGCCTGTGCCCCCCTGTCATGGGCTTATAGCTAGGGATAACCCTGTGACATAGAGGAAGAATATGGCATGAAGTTTGTTTGAAAATTAGAGCACACACCAACAAATGTACAACATGAGCAATCAGTGGACCAGTCAAACAAATGTACCAAGAAGTAGAAACATTTAGATAAAAGCAAAAACTTTCATTCTGGAGGACTATTTAGATGGAAAAGCAAAAAACAAAAACAAGCAAAAAAAGAACAAAAAAAACTAGTATTTATTTTCAGTACTTAACACTGTCTTCCTTTTTTTTTTTTTCTTTTTTTTGTTTTTGTTGTGATTTTTTTTTCCATGAGATTTGCAATAAATATATCTATTTTGAAAACTTTTTACTTCAGTGTAATATTTGTTTGCTCTTAAAATATCTGTGCATATTTGAGTGCATTATTTGAATGCAAAAGGAAGTTCCACTTTGAAAAGTTTCACTATGCATAAGGTTGCTGAGTAATAATGACTAAAAATACCTACAAAGGTATAATAATGAATCCAGAATATAGAAAATGTGTACAAAACCTTCTGAGAACAGGGATGAGAAACATCTAGTCCCCGTAATTTCTAGGGAAAACTCCTGATATATTCTCAGTTATCGGTCACTAAAAGCATTTCTGAAACAAAC